>JASDFA010000001.1:55236666-58068333 GCA_035772735.1 Datura wrightii
AATGTTACATTCTAAAATTTCTTTCAGTTACAGAATAAATTCTCTTTTTATTATATTGAGCTCACTATGTATCAGCTTCAACATTGTTTATTGAGATCTAAAATGATAGTAAGCAAGGCCAATGATTCGCTTGGATCATGAATGTGCTCCAAGTACCAGTCAACGCCTTGGGTCTAGATTCGGGACGTGAAAAATTTGGTATCAAATATTTAGGTTCTAAAGAGTGCTAGGGTGTCTATGAAGCCACATCTTGTAGTGTCCTTATCGGTGTGAAGCGCACCACATCTATAATGAGGAGAGTATGAAGCATTAGGAAATACTTCCCGTCATTCATAGATCATCTGATAAAGTTTGAATCTATAAAGGCTTCCTCCTAACTTGCACATTCATGTGTTCCAAAGCGTAATGCCAATTAGAGGAATAAGATGCGCTCTTGAACCATTTCTTCTTGTAGGACTTAAGAAAATCTATGATAGAAGAATTCGTGAACTTGAAGCAAGGCACCAAAGGTGTAGAGGAGTATGGTCTCGTGTTCACCCAGTTATTTGGACATGCTTCGGAGGTGGTGCTAGACTTCAGAGCTAGAATGAGGAAGCAGAACAGGGTGTTCAAGGAATATTTGGACATGTTCATGATTGTGTTCATTAATTACATCCTTATATACTCTGGGAGCGAGGAAGAGCACGCCGCTCACTTGAGAGTAGTGCTTCAGACTCTCAAGGACCATCAGTTGTATGCAAAGTTCAACAAGTGTGAGTTTTGGTTAAACTCCATGGCATTTTTGGGCCATGTGTTATCAAGTAGGGGCATAAGGGTAGATTCTCAGAAAATCAAGGCGATGAAGAAAAGGCCTAGACTGGTGAACCCATCACATATCAGGAGCTTTTTGGGCTTAACAGGTTACTATTAGAGATTTGTTGAGGGCTTTTCATCTATTACAGTGCCTTTGGCCAAATTGACTCAGAAGAAGGTAAAGTTCCAATTGTCGGAGGCTTGTGAGGAAATCTTCCAAGAAGTCAAGCCCCAGTGTTGACCCTACCCGAGGGTACCGATGGTTTTGTGGTGTATTGTGATGCTGCGAGAATCGGACTTGGGATTTTGTTGATGCAGCATGGGAAAGTGATAGCATATTCCTCAAGATAGTTGAAAGTCCATGAGAGGAATTACCCGACCCATGACCTTGAGTTGGCTGCAGTGGTATTCATAAGGATGATATGGCGGTATTACTTATATGGGGTCCACGTGGATGTAATCATGGACCAGAACAACTTGCAATATGTGTTCACGTAGAAAGATCTCAATCTTCAGCAAAGGAGATGGTTAGAGCAACTAAAGGACTACGACATGAGTGTCCTTTACCACCGGGCTAAGGATAATGTAGTAGCGGACACCCTTAGTAGGCTCTCTATAGAGAGTGTGTCCCATGTGGATGAGGTAAAGAAGAAATTGGTGAAAGATGTCCATCGACTAACAAGGTCAGGTGTAAGGTTGGTTGACTCGACCGATGGCGGTGTTGTGGTTCATAACGGATTAGAATCGTCCCTGGTGACTAGGTGAAAGCTAGTTAGGATGAGGACCCAATATTGGTAAAGTTGAAGGAAACCATTCAAAATAAGAAGGTAGAGGTTTTCTCCAAAGGGGGATATGGTGTGCTGCGATACTAGGGTCGCTTATGTGTTCCCGATACTGATGATTTAAGGAGCCAGATGTTGCATGAGGCTCATGATCTAGATATTCCATCCATTCAGGTGCCACCAAGATATACCATGACTTGCGGAAAATCTAATGGTGGAATGGCATGAAGAAGGATATTACTAAATTCGCAGACAAATGCTTGAACTGTCAGCCAGTGAAGGTCGAGCATCAAAGGTCGGGAGGTGTACTTTAGGATATCAACATTCCTACTTGGAAGTGGGAATAGATTAACATGGATTTCATTACAGGCCTACCTCGTACTCATGGACACTATGATCTTATTTGGGTGGTGATAGATAGGATGACCAAGGCTGCACATTTCCTACCGGTGAAAACCACAAATTTCAGCAAATGATTATGCCGAACATTATATCCGGGAGTTGGTTCAATTACATGGAGTGCCCTTGTCTATTATTTCAGACCGAGGTACTCAGTTTACCTCTCAGTTTTGGTGGTCTTTCAAAGAGGGCTTGGGACTCAAGTTAAACTCAGCACAACATTTTATCTGCAAACAGATGGTCAGGCGGAGCGGACAATTCAAACTCTCAAGGACATGTTGGGAGCATGTGTGATGGACTTTAAAGGTAGTTGGGATGATCACTAGCCCCTGATCGAATTCTCTTACAATAACAACTATCACTCCAGTATCCAAATGGCACCATTCAAGGCTCTCTATGGGTGGAGATGTAGATTTCCCATCAGATGGTTTGAGGTTGGTGAGGCAGCTAGGATAGGGACAAATTCGGTTCATGAGGCTATGGTGAAGGTTTAATTGATAAGAGACAGGCTGAAAATCGCTCAGAGTCATCAAAAGTCATATGCTGATGTGAGGAGGAGAGAGTTGGAGTTCGAGGTGGACGATTGGGTATTTATGAAGGTATCTCCCATGAAGGGATTCATGTGGTTCGGAAAGAAAGGAAGACTCAGTCCCCTATATGTTGGTCCCTATCGGGTTATGAGAAGAGTTGGTAAGGTAGCATATGAGTTAGACTTACCCTCAAAGTTATCTTTCGTGCATCTTCATGTGTCACTTTTGATGAAATATGTGGAAGACCCAGCCTTAGTAGTCTCGGTGGACAGTGTTGGAGACTAGGATAGCCTTAGCTACGAGGAGGTTCCAGTCAAAATATTGGATCGTTAGATTCGGAGGGTGAGAAACAAAGAAGTAGCTTCAGTTAAAGTATTATGGAGAAATCAGCATGTTGAAGGAGCTATGTAGGAAGCCGAAGCGGATATGAAGGCTAAATACCCTCACTTATTCTCTACCAGCTTAGTTTCGACTTGAGGTATCAGTTTTTCTCTATGACTCCATTTAGTTTTCATGTTCAGTTCATGTGTTCCAGTTTCTTTTATGTGTATGGATGTGTATGTGAAGGATGAGATCGGTTCAGCTATGTGTTATGAATCAGAGGTACTCATTCCATTCATTTTCAATTTAAATGATTAGTATTTGAATATAATAATTGCATGTTTCTGTTTCCTGCTTGTTTCAAACATTTGAGGATGAATGTTCCCAAGGGGGAGATATTGTTATACTCCGAAAGTCCAATGATCGAACCCGAGAGTTGAAACGAGGAAAATATAATAGTGATGTTGCAGACTTAGGATGAGTCATGGGACGACTCGAGAGGACATCCCACGAGTTGTCGGGTGACTTATGGGGATGCCTGGGAGGAGTTTGGGAAGTTGGAAGAAAGAGGGTCCCCACGGGTGTAGTAATGACTTGTGCTCTGACCCCACTAGTCGTTATGTCAGCCATGGGGTGGGGAGACAGAAAAGAGAAGAGAGAAGGACAGTTCACACAATGACTGGTGACCATGAGTCATGGTCAGCCCAATGAGTCGTTAGGTTAGCCGTTACGAACCTAGGAGATTAGACAAGCAGTGTACTTGACGAGCTAGGTGACGAGTCGTTGTCTTGGAGCACGAGTCGTTAGGTCATCCGTTAGGACCACCTAACAGTAATTGCCTACAAATTTAGTAAGGGCCTTTTCATAATTACTAAGTTCCTAAAGCCTATACTACGTCATTTAAGGCTCATTTTAGTGGGTTTTAAGAGGAGAAAACCTATTCTCAGTTATTTTCTTCCATGCATGAAATCTGGAGAGGTTGAAGAGGTGATCTAGAGCAATTCTTAAAGGTTTTCATTCAAATCTCTCTTGGACAATCAGAGAACTGGTAGAATTAATCCCTTCCAGGTATATAGGATTATGAGTGGGTGTCTTCTTCCACACCCATACCCAATTTCTATCTAAATATGAGAATTTCCTTGGATCAAGTATGGGGTTTCTAACCAAATGCATGAATCTTCAATTTCTTTGCATGGGTATGAATTGATTATCATTTTATTATGAAATTGTGAATCATGGGCTGATTTTATATTGATTTCAACTAAAATTATATCTCTAGCTTTATAAATGTTGAAGCCCATTGATGATATGATCATGAAAAGTGAGATTTGCGAAGCATATATTAAAATGATGAGATATTATGATGAAAAACATGGTTTGAAACTACCCACGTCTATAATTATGTTTTCGATGAGAATTGTGTATTTCTAAATATGATAAAGCTTTCAACAATGCCCACATGTTAAGTATAAATAATTATTTTGCTAAACTAAGATTACAATATTGTTTTGGAGCGAAGACTATCAAATTTTACCTTCTAGCTTGTGGTGCGTTTTGAGTTAAGTCTTCCTATGCATAGCTTACCATATGGATTTGGAGAAAAGACTCCCAAGTATGTATTCAACTTGTGGTATATTTTGAACTAAATCTTCTCATATGCATGATTTCGTATTTGAGATGTATTGATCATCGAGATTCGTCAATAGACAATGTTGAGCTTCGTTATATATAATGTAGAGAATTGCATGTTTTGGGAGAAGAGTCTAGCACTGAGCGGGCTAAGGGTCGATCACCCTATGCCCTAGAACTATGCACCAACGTAGATTGATACTATTATATTATTGGGACGTCCCTTGTGATCTATCCTCAGCCCGAATGGCCCATGAGCTTGATATCAATATCATGGTGGCATCCTTAGCCCTTGAAAGGTTTTGGACGGCTCTTCCCACTTGAGTGTAATAGTCGGGACCACGTAAGCTCTATCGTGGTATGTCAGTTAAGTGACGAGTCTCCCAATTGTCTATATGATTCAGGATTACATATTCATTACTCATGGTTATTATTTTATACATGCATGTTCTAAAAGCAAGGTTTGACTCAATGTTCAGTTTTTATATAAATGTCATGTCTCAACTTTGAGTCATTTGAGTCAATGGGTTTTTATAAAGTATGTATTGTAATGATATGAAAAGACCATGATTTCAGAAAGAATGCATGCAAACCGTACTCTCAGTTAGTGATGTTTATATTTCTACTATTGTGTAGTCCTAAATTGATTTTTTTCCTTACTTTAGCGATTTTACTTACCTCACATACTCGGTACATTCCACGTATTGATAACATATTTTCTATGTTGTATCGTTTCATGATTCAGGACTCGACTCTCAGGTTCAGCCCCACTCTTAGACAGCTTATCGGAGTTAACGTCTGCTTGTTGGTGAGTCCTTATCTTCCGAGGACTAGACTATCCATCTTTTGTTTATGTATTTTAGTTTTCAGCTTGTTGAGTTAGTTGGGGTCTTGTCCCATCAACTCGTCATGTTTAGAGTCTATTCATATATATGTATGCATTCATCTTTGTATTTTATATTCGTATGTTATATTTAAGTTAGACTTCTTGTATGATGGTATTGATAGTTATTCAGTTCTTGATTGAGTTAGATGTATGCTTATGTAATGGGTCGACTTGGGGTCTCGCGGGGATCCTTGTCCCATGTCGCGATGCGAGTCTCCGTTAGGGTCGTGACAAATATTTACTTAATGAACATGTTGTCCTACTCTTATGGACTTTTATGTTTTTTAATTGTTCGTTTTTACTTACCTTGCATACTCAGCACATTCAAAGTACTAACCATATACTCTTTGTTGTATCGTTTCATGATACAGGCTCTGATATTCAGGTTCAGCCCCGCCATTATCTGATTCTCAGAGTTCACATCCCTCAGCCAATGTTGGTGAGTCCTTATCCTTTGAGAACATTCAGTCATTTGTAAGTATGTTCCTTCAGTTGTAGACTATTTTCGAGCTAATTAAGGATGTTGTCCCATCAACTCATCAGTTATGTTAGAGGCTATTCAGACATTATGTAGAAATAAACTTGTCAATTGTTAATTAGGTATCATCTTTATATGTATGCAGACTTCCACTATTATGTATGTTACATTTTCTCTTATATATGTTGAGTTTTTGATATCATGTTCCTACCATGGGTCGACTTGGAGCCTCCTGGGTTCTTTGTCCCGTGTCTTGATCAGGCCCTATGTTTGGGCCGTGACAAACTTGGTATCAGAGCATTAGGTTTTGAAGTGTCCCAGGATGTCTGAAAGCTGCATTAAGTAGTGTTTTTTTCATGGGTGTAAAGCGTGCCACACTTATGATGAAGAGTCTACGAAACGTTTTAGGAAATATTCCCTTCTTTCATTATCTATGTCATGATGAAATGTCACTTTATCCTTCTAACTCGTGCTATATGCGTTTGAAGAATCATGCCTCCTCGCTGAGTTAACGAAAATGAAAGTGGCCATGAAAATGGAAACGAAAATAGGTACCAGCAGGCCCCACCAGCCCCCGAGGATCATGTACCCGAGTAGGTTGCCCAAGCAGAGTTCAGGGCAGCCATACAGATGCTAGCTCAGGCTTTGACCGCCCAGGTCAACCAATAGATAGTAGCACATTTCCCTCAGAATGGGTATGCGGCAGTGGCAAGAGTCAAAGATTTATTAAGGATGAACCTTACGGAGTTCCTTAGGTCAAAGGTGGATGAGGATCCACATGATTTTATTGTTGAGGTTCTAAAGATCACCAAGATCGTGAGGGTGACCGTGGAGGAGTACGCAGTTCTAGCCTCGTATCAGTTGAAAGGGGTTGCGCACATCTGGTTTTGGCAATCGAAGGATAGTTGGACTGTTGGAGCAGGGCCCATTGGTTGGGATGAGTTCCATACCGCATTTCTGGATCAGTTCTTTCCTCATGAGATAAGGGAGATTAAGGTAGCTGAATTTTTGAACCAGAAGCAGGGTAACATGAAAGTCTATGAGTATGCTTTGGAGTTCACTCGTTTGTCAAAATATGCGCCAGAGCTAGTGCGTGATCAAAGAGCTCAAGTGAGCATGTTTGTACATGGAGTAGCGGACTACCTGGTCAAGGATTGTAAGACCGCCATGCTTTATCAGGATATTGATTTTCCTTGATTGGTTTTGTACGCCCAACAGATAGAGGCGGTACACCTGAGAGAGAGATAGAGAGAGGCCAAGAGGGAAAGGACAGACAATTATGAGTTCTCTAAGCAGAGATCGGGAGGCGGACATCACCAGCAATCTCATCAGAGGTCATTAGCTCCAGCAGCATCATCGACCAGTGCACCATCAAGATCGCGAGGTGATCATAAGAGTAGAGCCTCAGGTTCGAGGGGTTAGAGTAGCACGCAGATAGAGCGTACCTTCCTGGCCTGCGGGAATTGTGGCAAGAATCATACATGAGAGTGCTTGATGGGGATAGATATCTACTTTGGGTGTGGTAGATCTGGCCACATGAGCCGGGAGTGTCCCTTGGATAAACAAGGTAGTAGTAGAGGCCGCTCTCAAGCTACCAGTTCAGCAGTAGCCCCAGCTCAACAGGGTGCATCCACCAGTGCAGGTGGTGGCAAATGCTAGAACAAGGTTTATGCCCTTGCTTCCCTACAGGAACAGGAGATTTCACCAGATGTGGTCATCATTATATGATGAGTATTCCATTTTGATGTATATGCATTGTTAGATCTAGGGGCTACTTTATCCTTTATGACGCCCTATGTTGCTAGTAATTTCTGAGTTAGTCCCTAAATCCTATCAGAACCCTTCTCAGTTTTTACTCCAGTCGGTGATTCATATATAGCTCGACAGGTAAATTTAAATTGCCCTGTCATTGTCCTTCAGAAAGTCACCTCAGTAGATTTAGTAGATCTAGCCATGACAGATTTTGATGTTATTTTTGGCATGGATTGGCTACATGCATGTTATGCCTCAGTAAATTGTAGAACCCGCGTGGTAGAGTTTCGATTTCCGGGTGAGCTAGTCCTAGAATGGAAGGGTAGTTCAGTTGTTCCTATAGGTCGTTTCATTTCCTACCTTATGGCCAGAAAGATGATATCTAAGGTTTGCGTGTACATCTAGTTAGGGTTAAGGACGCTACATCCATAACCCCGACTATCCTGTCAGTTCTTGTAGTATGCCAAGATCCAAAAGTGTTTCCAGATGACTTACCAAGAATTCCTCCCTAGCAGGAGATCGATTTTGGTATTGACCTTCTTCCCGATACACTGCCTATATCTATTCCTCCTTACAGAATGGCTCCAGCTAAGCTAAAGGAGTTGAAGGAGTAGTTGAAATATCTCTTAGACAAGGGTTTCATTAGACCTATCAAATCCCCGTGGGGTGCACCAGTCCTCATTGTATGGAAGAAGGATGGTTCCCTCTGGATGTGCATTTACTATCAACAATTGAACAAATTCACCATCAAGAACAGGTATCCCCTCCCCATGATTGATGATTTGTTTGACCGATTTCAGGGTGCTAAGTGCTTTTCAAAGATAGACCTCAGATTCGGATACCATCAACTTAGGGTTCGGGAGAGTGACATCCTGAAGACAGCCTTCGAGACTCGGTATGGTCACTATGAGTTTGTAGCTATGTCTTTTGGACTAAAGAATGCTCCTACAACTTTTATGGACTTGATGAACTGGGTGTTCAAGACATATTTGGATATGTTCATGATCGTGTTCATAGATAACATTCTCATATACTCTCGGATTGAGGATAGCATGCCGCTAATTTGATGGTGGTGTTATAGACTCTGAAGGATCGCCAATTATCTGCTAAATTAAACAAGTGCGAGTTTTGGCTAGACTTAGTAGCATTTTTAGGTCATGTGTTGTCAAATGAGGGTGTATAGGTGGACTCCAAAGAGATAGAAATGGTGAAGAATTGTCCTAGACCAGTGAGTCCTTCGAATATTAGGAGCTTCTTGGGTTCAGTTGGTTACTACAGGAGGTTTGTGGAGGGATTTTCATCCATTGCAGCACCGTTGACTAAGTTGACCTAGAAGAAAGTGAAGTTTCAATGGTCAGAGTCCTATGAGAAGAGCTTCCAAGAGTTAAATACTCGACTCACCTCAGCACTAGTGTTGACCCTACCTGAGGGTACCGATGGGTTTGTGGTATATTGTGACGCTTCGAGGTTCGTCCTTGGTTGTGTATTAATGCAGCACGGTAAAGTTATAGCCTATGTTTCCAGGCAGCTGAAAGTCCTTGAAAAGAACTACCCGACTCATGACCTCGAGTTGGCAGCGGTTGTATTTTCCTTGAAAATTTGGAGACACTATCTATACGGGGTTCATGTGGATGTGTTTATAGACCATAAAAGCCTACAGTACATGTTTACCCAAAAAGATCTAAACCTATATTAGAGAAGGTGGTTGGAGCTTCTTCAAGATTAAGATATGAGTGTCCTTTATCACCTCGATAAGCCAAATGTGGTAGCAGACACTCTCAGCAGGCTTTCTATGGGGAGTGTGAACCATGTAGATGAGGAGAGGAAAGAGTTAGTGAAGGATGTGCATCAACATGCACGACTAGGAGTTTGTCTTATTGACTCGACGGATGGTGGTGTCATTATTCAGAATGGCTCAGAACCTTCCTTGGTGACCAAAGTCAAAGCTAAAGAAGACGAGGATCCTATTTCTGTCAAGTTGAAGGAAGCTATTCAAAATTTGAATGTGAAGGTCTTCTCCCAAGGGGGAGATGGTGTACTACGATATCAGGGTCGGTTGTGTGTACTGGGTGTTGATGACTTGAGGGAGCGGATGTTGCATGAGGCTCTTGGTTCTAGATATTCTATTCACCCAGGTGGCACCAAGATGTACCGTGACGTACAAGATGTTTATTGCTGGAATGGCATGAACAAGGACATAGTAGAGTTTGTGGCTAAGTGTCCCAACTGTCAACAGGTGAAGGTTGAGCATCAAAGACCCGGAGGTGTGCTTCAGGATGTTAACATTCCTACTTGGATGTGGGAGGAAATCAACATGCACTTTATTATGCTTTTTCCTAACACTCGTTGACAATATTACTCTATTTGAGTGGTCATGGACAGGTTGACTAAAGCAGCCCATTTTCTAGCGGTCAAAACTACAGACTTAGGGGAGGATTGTTCGGGCTGTTTTTTATATGGGTATATAACTACACGCAAGTGCACGTGGTTGAACAAGTAGTAATGTGGCTCAAGTAAGCCAAGTATCGATCCCACAGGGACTGGGATAAGGTTACAATTAATCAAGTGTTACTATATTTTCAGTTTAACAATGAAGACAACAGTGTAACCAAGAGTTTGATATTTTTGGATTCTAATTTTTATGCTAAGTCTAAAACAAGTATCTAATGTGAGTCTGAACTATGAATGTGAGCATACTGAGGTTAATTGAACATGTAAAGAAATTAATTATCGATATAATTTGGTTAACCTTTCCTCCGGTTGCTAGTCAAGAACTAATGCCAATGGATTAAAACTCTCGTATTTAACCCAACTTAAGAATCATGAACCTTCCACCTACATTTCTGTGATTAAACGAAAATTCATATTCTAGCCATACAAACCCGGTTCCTAAATTGACTAATATGACTTTCAGGTATATTTCTATCCTGAAGGTAAATCAATTCTCAATTTTCCCAAACTAAGAAAGGATCATATCCTATTAATTCACAACTTTCCAATTTCTTGCTCTCTCGAGTGAAACCGAACTTTTTCGATATACATTAACGTAGGCCACACATTAATGCAGTAAGAACAAGAATCAATAGAACAACCATGGAAGAAAAGATGAAAAACCAAAGAATCAATAATCAAATTTCAATACAATTGTTCTTAACCTCAGCAAGAAGAGGAATTAGACACTCATTTGTGGATTAAACATCGTTAAATGAGTGTTAAACATACAAGCAATTGAATTCAAGGAGAAGGAAAGAGAGAAAAACCCTAATAATTTCGTCCCCTCAACCGCCTGTAACCCATGTTCTTGCTCCACCAAGTCAGAATATTGAAAAATGAACCTAAGTGTTCTATTTATACTGGTGGGAATTTTTCCCAGAATAACAAGCAACGTGTCACGGAGTGCATCGCGAAGCACTGCCTCCATGACACGCCACTGACGCGGACCCTCACTGGAAGTTGGGGGTCCAGGTAATAAGGCCCAACGTGGCACGGCGTGCAACGCGGAGCTAGGCCACCGTGCCACGGGCCCAATGCGAACCCTCACTGGAAATTGGGCAAGAATTCCCTATCTAGGTAGAATGCCTCCGCGATAGCAGCGTGACACCGCTCCATCGTGGAGCCTCTTTATTTTGTGCCTTCCAATGCCTTGTCCTTTGCTCACATCCGAGTCCAACCCTGATCTATTCCAACATGCATTTTAGCTTCCCAAAATTACATTTTACCTGCAAAACAATGCTAATCATGTTGGTTAGTATAAATTCACATTTTATTACTAATCACATGAGAATGTATAAACATTGATAGATAAACAAGGCTAAAATGACACATTTGAGTATCACTTGGGCATATAAATTTTCCCAAGATCAAGGATTATACCAAGTTATACATTCGAGAGTTAGTTCAGTTGCATGGAGTGTCCTTGTCCATTATATCAGATAGAGGTACTCAGTTTACCTCCCATTTTTGGAGATTGTTTTTGAAGGGACTTGGCACTCAAGTCAAGCTTAGCACAACATTTCACTCGCAAACAGATGGTCAAGCTGAGTGGAACATTTAGACTCATGTTGATATGTTGAGACCGTGTGTGATTGATTTCAAGGGTAGTTGGGATGACCATTTGCCTCTCATTGAGTTTGCATTCAACAACGGCTACCATTCCAACATTTAGATTTCTCCGTTTGAGGCTCTCTATGGGAGAAGATGTAGATCGCCTATTAGTTGGTTCGAAGTCGGTGAAGATGCATTGATAGGACCAAATTCGGTTCATGAGTCTTTGTAGAAAGTTCGGCTTATAAGGTACAGGTTAAAAATAGCTCAGTGTCGCCAAAAGTCCTATGCGGATGTGAGAAGGAAAGAGCTTGAGTTTGAAGTTGGTGAGTAGGTGTTTCTGAAGGTTTCTCCCATGAAGGGAGTGTTAAAATTCAGAAGGAAAGGGAAACTCAGTCCTTTAGTTCATACCGGATTGTGAAACGGGATGGCAAGGTAGCTTATGAGTTGGAGTTGCCCTCAAAATTGGCTTTAGTTCATCCGGTGTTCCATATGTCACTTTTAAAGAAGTGCTTGGGTGATCCGGCTTTGGTTGTCCCGGTAGACAGTGTAGTTGTGAAGGATAGCCTTGGCTATGAGGAGATTCTGGTGGAAATACTTTATCATTAGGTTTGAAAGCTAAGTGACAAAGAAGTAGCCTCAGTCAAGGTTTTGTGGAGGGCCAGCATGTCGAGTGAGTTGCGTGGGAAGCTAAAGTAGATATGATGGCTAAGTACCCACATCTATTCCCTCCTAGCTCAATTCCATATTGAGGTATCAGTTTCCTCCCTAGTACTCTATTCAGTTTCATGTTCAGTTGATGTCCCTCTTTTTCTTTCATGTCAATGCAGGAATGTGTGATTCATGAATTCAGTTTAGTCATGTATTTTAGTTTGGAGTTAGTCACTCCGTCAGTTTTCTGCTTTGAAGGTTTAGTAATTTAGATGGAAGTTGCATTTCTCAGCTTTTCAGTATGTTTATTCACTTTCAAGGATGAAAGTTTCCAAGGGGGAGATATTGTAATACCCCAAAAGCCCTAAGATCAGACCCAAGGATTGAAATGGAGAAAAGCAAAATTTTCTGCACCAGGTCACTAGACGACTCATCCAGTGACCCGTGAGGTGCACCACGAGTCATTAAGTCACTCCTGGGGTGGAGGGTGGACTTGGTTGAATTATTGGATTTAGGCCTAACCACAGCTAAGGCCACAAGTCGTGGTCAGGACCACGAGTCCTCAAGTCACTTGTGGCCTAAGGATGGGATGAAGTGGAAATTTGGTAACTGCTGGGCACGACTTTGTTACCACGAGTCGTTGGGTAGACCACAAGTCGTGGTGTCCCTTGTGGTGACCCTCAGAGGGATGATTTTAGTGTTGGCCACGAGAAGTAGACCACAAGTCAAGGTGTTGAGGACGAATCGTCCAGTCCCTCGTTGGGACTGACAGTGTATTTTTCCCTGCGAAATTATTAAGGGCTTTTCCATAATTCCTAAGTTTGTAAGGCCTAAAATGCATTGGTTTAATCTCAGTTAGGATTGTTTAAAGAAGGTTTAGCTCATACTAAATAACTCATCTCTATGCATGCAAGACTAGAAGTTTCCTAGGGGTGATCAAAGATAAAATCCATCAATTCTACTTCAATTTCCTTTGGGAACTCAAGGAAGAGTGTAAGATCAACTTACCCAGGTATGTGAGTCTACGAATGAGAATTCCTTTCATTCTCATGCTCAAAATTCTTCTCCATTCAATGAATCTCAATTCTTGATTTAAGTTTCATGATCTTATGTGGTTTACCCCAATTCTTGTGAAATCCTCTAGGGCCTATCTATGGGTCGATTCCATTCATATATCAAATCATGTTTTATGATCTATGGGCATATTTTATAACTATTTTTTATTTTAAATGTATGGTTTCAAATTTAATTGAATTATGCCCAAGTGTGCATGCTTCATGAAGAGTCAAGTTATGATCCTTTTATGAATTTGATGCTATCAAGTCTAAATTATGATTTACGATTTATGTTATGAATCCTTGAAGAATTCATCATGGATTTATCAATATCAAGTATATACATCTTTTGCAAGTA
Organism: Datura wrightii; assembly: GCA_035772735.1. NCBI lineage: Eukaryota > Viridiplantae > Streptophyta > Magnoliopsida > Solanales > Solanaceae > Datura > Datura wrightii. The sequence continues at coordinate 55,250,344 of JASDFA010000001.1, forward strand.
TGCATGGATTTCATGATTTAGGAATTTGTGACACTTGGCAAACTCATGGGCCCTTATTCATGGAAAATCATGTATTTCAAGTATGATCAAGTATGTTGTGTTGTATGTGTCCATGGAATTCATGAATGATTACTATTATGATATGAGCCTCATGTGCATGTTTTTGAGAGTAGTTTCTAGCACCGAGTAGACCCGGCGTTCAGGTAAACCCTGTGGTCTCAGAACTACGTACCGCCATAGGTTTATATATACAAATGTTAATGTTATTGGATCCCTCTGATAACACATTATACACGCCCATTTCCTGGAAAGCTTGGGACGACTCTGTCTACTTGAGCGAGGTAGTTGGGGAATCATGTAGGCTCTATCATAATGGTGTCAGTTATGACGAGTCCTCCCATTGTTTCTCATGATTTATGCTTTGTCATGTTATGTTACTTTGTCACAAGTTATGTTTTATAAAGTTTTCTCTTATGATTATGACTGGTTTACAAATGGTTTGAAAACCTTGAGCCCTTATGTGTACATTATGATACTTACTTAATAATAATGTGGTCGTACTCATATGAACTCTAATGTGTTTTAATTGTCCGTTTTTTACTTACCTTACATTTCAAGTACTGATCGCATACTCTATGTTGTATCATTTCATGATACAGGCCCTGACGTTTAGGTTCAGCCCTACCATTAGCTGATTGTTAGAGTTCACATCCCTCAGCCAGTGTTGGTAGGTCCTCATACTTCGAGCACATTCTATCATTTATAGTTATGTTCCTTTAGTTACAAACTTTTGTCGGGCTAGTTGGGGATGATGTCCCATCTGCTCATCAGTTATGTTAGAGGCTATTCATACATTTCATGACCCGAGTGTAAACCCTGGATGAGACACGATACTTGGTGCAACAAGTGATCCCAAGCCAACCCATAGTCTATCATTACACTGGTAACTGAATAAACATAAGCGCAAGCTTTAAATAAATAAAACCTTTTAAGGAAAAACTGATTTAACAAGTGGCAATACATATGATAATTAATACTGGAAATCTATGTCTATGCCTGAAAGCCATCTACTCAATGATGAGTTGCTGGGACAAGCCCCCAGCTAACTCAAAAATCTAACTGAAAGTAACTAACTGAAAATAAATATCATCCTCGAAAGATGAAGACTCACCAAATGTTGTTGCTAATATATATGAGGGGAACTACTGATGATGCTAGGACTGAGAACCTGCACCTGTATCATGATACGATACAAAATAGGAGGTATGCGTCAGTACTTTGAATGTATTGAGCAAGTGAGAGATATAATAAGCATGAAAGAACAAGTAACTAAACTGAAATGACATAAAATGACCAACTGAAATACTGAAAACTAATACAACTGAAGTATAACTGATATGGTCAATAATGACCCTGACTGATGGTCATAGACATGTCCTACATCTGAGATACTGAACGGAGCTAAATTGAATGGAACTGAACTGAGTAGAGACCGTACTAACTAGTGGGAGAGTTTATAACCGACATATAACAACTTGAGCTAAACATGGAGTTTTATGTATTTGCCCCATCGATAGGACCTAATATACCTTGCTAGTGTATAAAGGAAGGAACTGGGTGATCACAAATCTGGTACCCGATGGGCCAAGTAACCTACAGTGGCAGCGTAGTTCTGGGAACATGTGTGCACTAAAACTCCGGTCTACTTGGTGCTAAGTACTACTCCCACTGGATAAATCCTAAATTTGTTTACTAAGTTTATAGCCCACAGCTGGGGACCAAGACTAAATCAGGGACACTTATATGGAAGTACCCTAAGAGTTTTATCAGACCGAATTCTGTAACTAGTGTTCTAAAACTGGTCAGAGCTTCTTATCTGGAAGCGTCGTAACCATCTAAAGAACAAACTAATAACTAATTCTGATAACTAATATCTGGGAGGCATTATTGACATCTCAAGAAACACTACAGTCAAACTGATCAGCTGACATTACTGAAATATACTAAAGATATTAACATCATGCCTGAAACCGGCAACCATGCAACTAACTTAGCATTTAGCTGATAATAACAACATGGAATTCCCAACACTGATAGAGTCAAGCAACATTATGTCTATACAATTATGCAATACCCTAATTTCTGTATTCAAGAACTAGGGCTAAAACCCAATTACAGGAAGCAAGTATCAACATGATCTCTAAATAATTGAAATATAGCAGCTAACAATATGAACAACATTCCACATGAATTGGATCGGATTCAGACTAAAAAATTACTAAATTTCGAAACCTCAGGGCTAGGACTACTAAGAAAATTGAAATGGGTTTTGGGGCACAAGGGACGCACAATTCCCTTGCTAAATTCTCACATACCTATTGATTAAAACCCCGAATAAAACCCTTAAGAAGATATGAGAAGGAGTTTCTCCTGCTTTGTGCTTTCTGACTAAGTTCTACATTCTAACTTCTGAGGGAATGAGAGGAATGAAGAGTGAACATTGATTGCCCCTCTAAATCCCCTGAATATAACCCAAATGAAGTATTTTAGGGATTAAAAAGGTGGAAATTTACAAAATTGCCCCTAAAAAAAAATTTGGAAAACTGCCCAACAGGGACTAAAGGGTCACACAACGAGTTGTTGGTTGACAAGACAACTCGTTGGGACCAGTCATTAGTACTGGGCCAAGAAACAGGGCTTACTGGATTGGGCGATAGAACGAGACCAGTCGTTGGTACATCCTGCTGTCACTGGAAGGACAAACTTAGCCCCTCTGCTATGAACGACACAATGACTCATTTGTAGAACCAATGGGTCATTGCATCTACTCGTGGTCAACACTGTCTTGACCTGAGGGGTTGTTGGTTTAGGGAACGGATTGAAACAAGGACTCGTTGGTGTAAACCGCGAGTCGTTAGTCCCACTCCTTGGTTCAGGGTAAGGTCTAGCAAGTTTTTGGACCTGGGATACAACGGACAATAGGACGACTCGTCACTCCTTTAAATAGGTTGTCCTATGCCTTGTTAGTTCCCAAAAGGTAATCTATAGGACAGACAATGACTCAGACAACAGTCCATTATAGGTGACAACGATTTGTTGTCTAGGTCGTTTTGTGAAAAAAAATTTCTGGTTCTTTCTGGTTTTTCATGCATAGTCTGAGTTTGCTCTAGAAAAGTTTCGGGGTGTTACAATATCTCCCTCTTGGGATCATTAATCCTCGAATGCAAGCTAAAACTACTGGGAAACTAGGAAAAGAGTTGGAATTCCCAAACTGAGACTATGAACTAATTTCTGAAGGAATGACTGACTCCTAACTTATTTAACCATGCTATCTGAGTTAATTCAACTAGGATGCATATTTAAAATATGAATAGAGTTGATGAGTACGGAACTAAATAGAATATTGAGAAGGAATTTAATACCTTATGATGGAACTGAACTAGAAGGGAATAAATAAGGGTATTTGGCCATCATGTCTGCTTTTGCCTTCCATGTGCTTCCCTCAACTAGCTGGTTCTTCCACAACACTTTTACTGAAGTGACTTCTTTGTTTCTCAGCTTACAAACCTGACGTTCTAAGATCTGAATTGGGACCTCTTCTTAAGAGAGACTATCCATCACCCCAGACTGTCTAGTGGCACAGCTGATGTCGGATCACCGATGTACTTCTTCGATAATGACACATGGAAGACTGGGTGTGCAGATGCTAACTCCAAACATAATTCTAACTCATAGGCCACATTGCCAATTTGCCTCAAAATCCTATAGGGTCCTACATACCTCAGAATGCATTTTCCTTTCTTTCAAAACCTCATCATCCCTTTCATGGATGAAATTTTAAGATAAACCCAATCATCTACAACAAATTCTAACTCTCTTCTCCTCACATCAGCATAGGATTTCTGTCATCTTTGAGTTGTTTTCAACCTCTCCCTGATAAGTTGCACTTTTTGCATAGCTTCATGGTCTGAGTTTGGCCCTATCAAGGTAGCTTCACCAACTTAAAACCACCCTATAGGAGACTTACACCTTCGATCATGTAATGCCTCAAACGGGGCCATCTGAATACTGGAGTGGCAGCTGTTGTTGTACGCAAACTCGATGAGAGGTAGATGATCATCCCAATAGCCCTTGAAGTTGATCACATAAGCTCTCAACATACTAACATCTGAATAGTCTGCTAAGCTTGTCCATCAATCTGAGGGTGAAAAGCAATGCTGAGCTTGACTTGAGTACCGAGTCCTTTCTGAAATGACTTCCAGAAATGCCAGGTGAACTGGGTACCTCTATCAGAAATGATGGACAAGGGAACTCCAAGTAGTCTGACCATTTCACGAATGTACAGCCTAGCATAATCCTCAACTGAGTCCATAGTTTTAACTAGGAGGAAATGTGTTGACTTGGTCATCCGATCTACTATCACCCAAATTGAGTCATATTGTCAGCGAGAATGAGATAGACCTGTAATGAAGTACATATTCACTTCTTCCCATTTCTATATGGGTAAGCTGATATCCTGAGTCATACCTGCAAGTCTCTAATGTTCCACCTTAACCTGTTGGCAGTTCGGGCACTTATCAACAAATTCTGTAATGTCTCTTTTCATGTCGTTCCACCAGTAGATATCTTGTAGGTCATGATACATTTTAGTGGAACCTGGGTGGATAGAAAATCTAGAGATGTGTGCTTCTGCCAGTATTTTCTATCTCATGTCACCTACATCCGGTACATAAAGTCTGCCCTAGTAAGGAAGCACACCATCTCCTCCCTGGAGAAAGCCTCCACTTCTTTTCTGAGAACTGCTACTTTCATCTTAAACAGTATGGGATCTTCATCCTGCTTTGACTTAATTTAACAACTACCGAGGAATCTGACCCACTCTACAGTACTACTCCACCCTCAGCTGAATTGACTAATTGCACTCCCAACTAAGCTAACCTATGAATATCCTTCGCCAGTTCCTTTCTGCCCTCTTCAACATGAGAAACGCTCCAAATGGACATCCTGCTTAGGGCATCAGCCACCACATTGTCCTTGCCTGGGTAGTATAGCATACTCATGTCGTAATCCTTCAATAACTCCAACCACATTCTTTGAAGAAGGTTTAAATCTTTCTTACTAAATACGTATTGAAGAATTGTGGTCGGTGCAAATATCCACAAGGACCCCATAAAGACAATGCCTCTATATGTTTAATGCAAACACCACCACTACCAATTCAAGGTCATGAGTCAGATAAGTATTCTCATGAACTTTGAGTTGTCTGGAGGCATAAGCTATCACCTTACCTGGCTGCATCAGAACACAACCGAGGCCAACTTTGGAAGTATCACAATAGGCCACCGATCAATTTGTTCCTTTCGATAAGATCAAAATTGGAGCTGTATTGAGTCGAGTCTTCAAATTCTTGAAACTCTTCTCACGCGCATTTGACCAATGAAACTTCACCTTTTTATGAGTTATCTTAGTCAGAGGAGACGCAATAGAGGAGAATACTTCTACAAACCGTCGGTAATAAACGGTTAGACCTAGGAAACTTCAAATATTTGTTGGGGAAGTAGGTCTGGGCCAGTCTTTTGCCGCAACTATCTTTCGAGGATCTACCTGAATACCCTTACCTTAGACCATGTGACCAAGAAAAGTCATAGACTTCAACTAGAATTCACATTTGCTGAATTTAGCGAACAATGGGCGGTCTCTGAGCGTCTGTACCACTATCCTCAGATGGTTAGCATGTTCTTCCTTGTTTATGGAGTATACCAGAATGTCATCAAGGAATACAATGACGAACATGTCTAGATACTCTTTGAATACCCTGTTCATTAGGTCCATGAAAGTTGTAGGGGCATTAGTTAGTCCAAAGGACATAACTGGAAATTCATAGTAAGCATACCTAGTTTTGAAAGCTATTTTCAGTATGTCACATTCTCTGACTCTAGGCTGGTGATACCCCAACTTAAGATCTACCTTGGAAAAACAACTGGCTCCTTGAAGCTGATCGATCATGTCATAAATCCTGGGTAGGGGATACCTGTTCTTAACTATAACATTGTTCGGTTGATGGTAGTCGATACACATTCTAAGAGTACCATCTTTCTTTCACACGAACAACACTGGAGCACCCATGGAGAGATGTCGGGCCTGATAAAACCCTGATCAAGTAGGTCTTTTAGTTATTCCTTTAACTCCTTAAGCTCAATTGGAGCCATTATGTATGGAGGAATGGAGATGGGTTGAGTGACTGGAAGAAGGTCTATGCTGAAGTCTATTTCATGCTCGGGAGGGACTATGGGAAGATCTTCGGGAAACACGTAAGGGAATTTGCTAACATCTGAAACTGACTGGATAGTTGGGTCTTAATGTTGGAATCTTCCACCCAAATTAGGTGATCGATGCACCCTTTAAAAATGAGCTTCCTTATCTTGAGGTAGGAAATAATTCGATCCTTAGGCGTGGAACTACTACCCCTCCACTCTAGAACTAGCTTATTTGAAAATTGAAATATCATGACTCTAGCTCTACAGTCAACTAAGGCATTAGCAGAGCGTAGCCAATCCATGCCAAGAATGAGGTCGAAATAGACCATCTCTAACTCTACTAGATCAACTAGAATGACATTACTCAATACTGAGACTGGGAAGTTTTTATACACCCGACTGGCTCTAACTGACTCACCAACTGGGGTAGAGACTGAGAATGGTTCTGAGAGGACTTCAAGATTGATTTCAAACTGGACAGCTGCATAGGGAGTCACAAATGATATTGTGGCTCCTGGATCTAGTAGGGCATACACATCTAGATAGAAGAGACGTAGCATAACCATGACCACGTTAGGTGAGCTCTCCTGATCCTGATGAGAGGACAAACCATAAAAGCGGTTTTGGTGCTGACAGCCATTCGTACATGAATTTTTGTCCTGGTGAGCTGGACGACCTACTGGAGCTGCTGAAGTGGGAGACTGTGATCTCCCCCGTCCTACTGACGGGCACTCTTTTAGCCGGTGACCTAGCTGTCACACCCAAAGAAACCCTCTTTTCCCTGGAGGCATTCACCGGGATGATTCTTTCCACACATAGGGCAAGCTGGATAACTGTTGCTTGCACTGTAACTATGGGACTAAGAGCTAGATGCTCCACCCTTTCGATCCTTGCGAGACCAGAAAGTAGGGGCGCTGGCTGAGGTGGGTGTTGGAGTCCTCTGTTGCTGCTGCTGAGGGAAGCTACTGCCGTCAGACCTCTTGTCACACCCCGAGTCTATACCCTGGATGGGACATAGTACTTGGAGTCACAAGTAACCCCAAGTCAACCCATGGTCTATCCTAATACTGGCATTTTGAGTAAAAACATAGCGGAAGCTTTAAAATAATAAAATAAACATTTATGAGAAAGAACTAAATCATAAAGTTTAAAATAATTGAAACAAAGCTGAAAAAAATCAAAATCTATGTCTATTTCAGAAAGCCATCTATCTGATGAGTTGCTGGGACAGGCCCCCAGCTAACTCTAAGTCTAAATGAAAGAAATGTAACTATATGAAATAATACTCATCCTCGAAAGATGAGGACTCACCAATGATGCAGCTAGAAACGTTTGAGCAAGATCTGCTAACGATGCTGAGACTTAGAACCTGCAGCTGTATCATAAAATGATATAGTATAAAAGGTATGCGTCAGTACTTTGAATATACTGAGTAAGTGAGAGAAACCATAACATAGAGAATAAAACAACTGAGTTGTAAATATATGCAATGACCGACTGAAATACTGATACTGAATAAACTGTGATATACTGAGATGGTCAATTTAACCCTGTCTGATGGTCAAAGACATGCCATAAACCTTAGATACTAATCTAAAATACTGTACTGAACTGATCTGAACTAACTAATTTGAGACTGAACTGAATTGACTAGTGGGAGAATCTATAACCGACATATAACCACGTGAGCTAGACGTAGAATCCGATGTATACACCCCATCGATAGGACCCAATATACCTTGCCAGGGTAAAAAGGCATGAACTAAGTGATCAAAGGTCTGGGGCCATGAGTCCAATGAAATATAACCTATGGTGGTGACGTAGTTTTGGGAACCTAGGTGCGCTGGAACCCCGATCATCTCGGTGCTAAGTACTACTAACACTGCATAGTCCTAAACTAACTACTAAGTTGATAGCTTAAAACTGGGGCCCAAGAATAAGTCAGGGATACCTATCTAAAAGTACCCTGCGGGTCTTATTGGACTGTATTCTGTAACTGGTGTTCTAAGACTGGTCAGAACTGCTTATCTAGAAGCATCGTAACCATCTAAAGAACCAACTAAAATCCGATAACTGATATTTGGGAGGCACCACTGACACCTCAAGAAAAGACTATAGTCAAAGTGATTAGCTAACATTTCTATATTATACCCTATATGCTAATAATTGATTGAGACTGGACTAACAAACATCTGACTGAATTTTCAACATTTTCTAGTAATATGGGAAACCCAACTGATAAAATCAAGCCACAAGGAATAACTAGTCCAATAGGCAAAATTCTAGTTTACTGAATTCAAAGATAGGGCTAAAACCATTCTTAGAAGAATGAGTATTAACATGATACTAGGTAGTGGAATATAACAACAATCAACATAGAGAACGTTTCACATGCTATAAACGATGTCTGACATATAATTTATTCACATTTGAAAGTTTCAGGGCCAGAAGTAATAGACAAGATAGAGAAGATTTTTGGGGACACAAGGGAAGAACTATTCCCTTGTTGAATTCCCACATACCTGGTTTAGAAATCCCTGAGAGAATCCCTTGAAAAATTTGAGGAGAATTTGATTGCCCTAGCTTTTGCTCTATGTCTTTTTGAGAGAAATTTTATGTTCTAACATTCGAGGGGATGTGATAAATGAAGTAAAACGTCTGTTACCCCCTCTGAAACCCTAGATTTAAACCCAAAATGATGTATTTTAAAGTCTAGGAGTTCAGGAAATTACGTAAAATTCTCTTGGTAATTCATAGGAAAAAGGATCCTGCCAGTCCCCACATGGCACTCCACGAGTTTTGAGGTTAGGGAAGACTCATGGTGCCCAATCGTGATGTACACTTGAAGTTTTCTACATATTCCCCAACCTTCTAACGACTGACTTCACGAGTCATCAGGTGACCTAACGACTCGTGATGTCTTCCGCTGCCATTGAATCAAAATTCCTCTTCAGGGTCACCACGGCTACTAGACGATTCATTAGCGGTGACCAAGACTCCTGGTCACCTCTCATAGTCCACACTGTTGAAAACCACCTGGGGGTCACCATGGGAGACACCATGACTCGTGGTGTCCCAAATGAGCCGTGGTGAGGATTCGTTAAGTGCACTGCCCAAATTTTCCAACTTTCAGTCAACCTTTGACCATGAATCACATAAAAACTCATGGTGTTTACCATGACTCGCGGTCACTCAATTTCCCAATTTTTCAACCAAGTCCAGACCCTTCCCAACGAGTCACTCCACATCTCGTGGCCTACCCCACGGGTCATAGGACGACTCATTCTGTGGCCTGGTGCAGAAAATCTTGTTTTCTCTATTTCATCACCCGGGTTTGATCTTAGAGTTTTCGAGGTATTAAACCTTTGGTGCCATAATCTGATTGACCAGCTCTAGAACTCTTGTTCTCCTACTCCATATCTTTCAACTTTTCTGCCTCATTCTGATGTGCATGAACGATGAGGCTGGAGAGGTCAATGTCCTTAATGAGCATTATGGTCCTACATTCCTTAAGTACCAGGTGTGATACCCCATTGACGAACTTAAGCATGCGAGCCTTTGGCTCTGCTACCATCTCTGGAGCATACCTCAACAACCGAGTGAACTCCAATGCATATTCCTCCATAGTCCTGTTATCCTGCTTTAAGTTCATGAACTCTACGACCTTAGCCTCCCTTACCTATCGAGGGAAGAATCTATCTAGAAATTTTGTGGTGAGCTCTTCCCACTCTATTGGTTCTGCTCCTGCTAGCCTCCTTTCCTTCCATTGGTCGTACCAAATCTGAGCCACCCCTTTCAACTAGTAGGCAGCCCGATCAGCACTCTCTGCGGAACTAACACCCATAATTCGGGTGATGTTCTGCACCTCATCTAAAAATTCTTACGGGTCCTCTCCCACCTTGGATCCATGAAAAGCTGGAGGATTTATTTGGGTCAAATCCCAAATCCTAGAAGCTACTTTGGACACATTTGTGTTCACTGAAACCACCTGCTGGTTCACTTGATTAGTCACTGTCTGAGCCAGCAACTGGATTGCCGCTCTCAATTTTGCTAATGACACATGGTCATCTTGAGGGGCTGCTGGAACTACTAGAATAGGCCGAGCCCTTCTTCCATTTCCTTGTCTTGGAGGCATAGTTTCAATGTAAATAAAATATAGCACGAGTTAGGAGAACATTTCTGGAATTGAACTTTAACGCACGATAAGGAATATGAACAAAAGAGAGTTTTCCTAATAACGTCTCGTAGCCTCCCCGTCATATGTGTTTCGTAGCTTCATACCCATGAAAAAGACTCTACTTTGCACGGCCTTCATATATCCTAGGATACTCTAAACCAACTACTTTGATACCAAGTTTGTCATGACCCAAACGTACACCCGAATCGTAGACATGGGACAAGGGACCCCAAGTCAACCCATTGCTTATGCATTCAACTAATCTCATTTAAATAAATGGAATATTAAGCATAAAACATCGCGGAAATGTAACCATGACATAACATCAGAAAATAACAAACATTTACATAAGCTGAATACTACTCATTTGTCCAAAAGCCTCTAATATGTAAGATGGGTTGATGGGACAACATCCCCAACTAACCCGAGCAATACTAAAACATAGTTAAACGGAAAGAATATCAAACATCCCTCAAAACATGAGGACTCACCAACAAGCTGATATCGTAGGCTGGAGTGGTCTAAGGATGAGAATAAGCCTAAGATCCGGACCCTGTATCATGAAATGATACAGCATAGAAAGTATGCGGTCAGTACGTTGACGAAGGGCTTACTCACGCACTTCATAGACATATTTTGCCTATACTTTACTATGTTTTGAGAACAAATTATGTGTGTTTGCATGTGTTTATATTATATATTTGTGAAAATTAGCTAACGCATTTGATTAGATGTTTTCAAGGCTAAAAAGGATGGATTTGAATGTATTTGAGGCTTAAGGAATGAAGATGAAAAGAAGCTGAAGTCGTGGGCAAAGGTTGAGTTTGGAAGATGCAGAAACTGTGTACCTGACGGGTTGAGGGAATGACTCGTTACGTCTGGTAATGAGTCATGAAGTCAGTCGTGGAGACTAAGAAGAGAAATTTTGAGAAAAATCCAGGGAAGGTAACGGAAGACATCACGAATCATCAGGTGTTGGCACGACTCATTGTGAGAGCATTGGTAGGAATTGTCAGGTACACTGGAATTTTGGAGAGTTAGACCACGAGGGGCCTAATGACTCGTGCCCATGCAAAACGAGTCGTTAGGTGACCCGTTACCACAACTGGCAACGCGGCATGGAGGACGCGAAAAAGGAAGGTGCAATTCGGGAAGGCTTCCAAAACGGGGAAAAAGTGGATTTCCTACTTCAACTAAGAAAAGGAAAATTAAATCCCTAGACAAATTAATCAAGGAATGTGGAAAGCATCTAACTGCTGTAAATACCCTTTATTTTCATGTAATAGCTATCAAGTGTTAAGAATCACGCTTTAGAACCAAGTTTGAAATCAAGTTTCAAATTCAAAATTCTTCAAGTAGGATTAGAGTTTTAAGTCTCAAGTCTTTCGATACAAGTTTGGTGTCTTACGTTTGGAATTTTGAGACGATTGTTGAATTGTTCTTCTTTATTGTTGCAATAATCAAGTGAGTTTCTTTCTATCAACGTTGTAAGTATCGATTTTTTCTTCTATTTATGAAATCTATTAATTTACTCATAAACATGATAGGCTAAAACCACCACAACTAGGATTGTGGGAACCATGACAAATTAACACACATAGGTAAAATACTTAGTGATTCTTGAACGGAGTTTATGCATGTATTGTTTCTTCCTTCGTTTTAATTCATACTTACCGTAACAAAGAAGTAAAGAATGGGAAAAGGGATTAACAATGGAGATTTGAGGCTACCAACCCTCATCTAATAGCTTGAACTTTTTCGGGGATAGCTAATCCAATATTAAGGGTAAGGGTCAATTAAAGTACACCCGTAGACGGACCAAGTTGCGTGGTGAAAATCATCCAGATGGGGACCAACCATTTAGGCGAACCTAAGTTACTTATATTGCATATTAAGCATCGGAATAGATCACTAGTATAAAATGCCTTGTGGTGATGAAGTCATGGGGAACACTTACCCTAGTTAATTGCAATAATATGGATACAACAATCAATTTCTCAAAATAATTATTTATTACTTTTAGAAATCCCCCCTCTTAGGAAATAATTAACTAAAAAGCTTAAGCACTAGCGCTCTTCTACATCCTTCCGTATTCTCTGTGGGGTCGACCCCAACCTCTAGTTGGGTTTTTTATTGACAACGTCCACTTCATACTTCGTAAGGAGGAGTGCTTTGAGCGTTTTCAAAAAGTGGCGCTGTTGACGGGGAGTACGATTTAGGATTAGATTAATTGCTTGTGTTAGTCTTTATTTCTTATTTTTTGTTTTTCTTTTATTTTCTGACGTGTCACAGGGCAGCGTGGTGAAACAAGCGGCAAAGATATGACCACAATCTTAACAGGTATCTTTATGAAGTCTGAGTAATCAAGATACTTGTGTCGTGCCACGACGTTAAATCAGGCGCTACTTGGGAGGCAACCCAAGATAATTTTTTTATTTGTTATGTGATTGTTCAAGTGTGCAGGTGATAGGTCATAATTTTCAATAAAGATTGAGCTTAAATATTGAAGACAAGGAGTAGAGGCCAACAGAGTTCTTCTTGCACTCTATTACTTTATGCTTATTTGTTTTAGCACTAGGGACAGTGTAACTAATTAAGTGTGGGGTAGGAGAATTGAACTTCATATTACCATGCATTCCTTAATTGCTAAATTTGTACATGGTAGGCCTAGTTTTTTTGGAATTTATGACTTATATTGCATGCTTATTGGTTCGTAGTATTTTATTTTAGTTTTATTTTATTTTGGGTTCCTCTGGTTTTTGTTTTCGGTACTTTTTCGGTGAATAGTCCCTTAGAACTGACAAGAGAGTCTAGATTTTTTATTTTTTATTTTTTATTTTAGTCATTGAGTCATGACTTTGCCCGCTGATGGATGGATGACGACTGTCTTAAGGGTAAATTAGTCATTAGGAAGAACAAGAACTTGGATCCTATGAATGCTAGGTGCTTCACTCTAGATATCATTGGGACTTTATTTAATTCACTCAAAAATGCATGAAAAAGGAAGAAACACCTATTCTTTTTGAAATTGACTCTTATACTTGAAAAAAATGGGCTTAATATATGTTATGCTTGAAATATGAATATATGTGTTTATGTGATCTTGATTTCCATTGTTAAACCATTTTGTGCCAATGTGTGAGAAATTATTTTTGATATACTCCATGCTTGTAAATTGATGTCTAGAACTTGACCGGTGTGTGTGTAAAACAAAATATGAATGATGGATTTAGGAAGTGATACATGCATTTCTTTGATAGCTTTATTTTTATCCTATTTTACCTACCTTGATTGTAATTATCCTAGTTAGCCAAGTTGAGCCTTAGCCTATTCTTTTGATAGTCATATTATAAGCTTGAATCCCTTTTTGTTCTATTGACTTATATTTGATCTAAATGACTCCTAGAGCACTTTAATGAATTATTTTTGTATGAAAGGAGCATAATTAGAGAAGTGAGGGGAAAAGATAAAAAGTGTGGTGAATTGGAAGAAAAGAAAAAGGTGAAATTTTGCTGAACAAGGAGGGTGATTTTTAGTGGGAAAACAAAAAGAAGATAGAGCTTTGAAAAATTGAAGATTTACCGATTAATCGTACCCATTTGTTTACAATGAACCTATTTTGGCCTGGTCCTTCCTTTGATATTTTGAACCTCTACATAAGAAAAAATTCTTGAGGGTGGCTAGAGTAGGGGTGCGTTAAGGGTGGGAACAGAAGAAGAAAAAAATGTGTGTGAATGAGCCCAATGATGAAAGTAAAAATCCCCACTAGTCACCTAAGTTGAAAAATTAAAAAATACGGAGGTATAAGGAGAAAATTTTGGAAATTGAAGAATGAGCTAAAATCCAAAGTGTTGTGAAGTATTAAAGTGCTTAGGGAGCTTAGTCACTATCTTGGTCAAATAGTTCCTACCCATCCCTTAGCCTACATTACAACCAAAATTAATGTCCTAATTGATCCTTGATTCATAATTCTATATTAGCGGAGTATTATACTAAGGGCAAGCCTATGGGTCGTCGTATGCATGTATGTTGAGTTCTTTTGTGAGAGTGAGCAGAAATTATTTTATTTATTGCCAAGTTAATCTTATTCTATATCTTGTGTGAAGACGGGCATCTCTCCAAATTGTGAGGGGCACGATGGTAAGAATTTGGTAAATCTTGATTGCTAAATTACATATGATTCATGTTGGCCCAAAATATGTCATGATGAGTTAGTTTCAAAAGCTAAGTGATTTCGAACTTTGACATCTTAATACTGAACCTATATGCATGCGAGTGAGTTATTTGAGCTTCATTTATTTGTCTCATGATCCTAAGTGTAATTAGACCTATTCTTAGGATGAATATTGTGCTTAATTGTTAGAAGGGAAGTAGTAGATTGTTCGAGGATGAACAATGGTTTAAGTGTGGGGTGTTGATGATGGGCGTACTCACGCACTTCATAGACATATTTTGCTCGTACTTTATGATGTTTTTAGAACAGATTATGTGTGTTTGCATGTGTATATATTATATATTTGTGAAAGTTAGCTAACGCTTGCGATTAGATGTTTTCAGGTATAAAAATGATGGATTTGAATGTATTTGAGGCTTATGAAATGAAGATGAAAAGAAGCTAAAGTCGTGGGCAAAGGTTGAGTTAGGAAGATGTAGAAATAGTATACCTGACGGGTTGAGGGAATGACTCATTATGTCAAGTAATGAGTCATGAAGTCAGTCGTGGAGACTGAGGAGAAATTTTGAGAAAAATCCAGTGAAGGTAACGAAAGACGTCACAAATCGTCAAGTGTTGGCACGACTCATTGTGAGAGCACTAGTAGGAACCGTCAGGTGCACTGGAATTTTGGAGATTGACCATGAGGGGCCAAACAACTCGTGTCCATGCACAATGAGTCGTTAGCTGACCCGTTGCCACAACTGGCGACGTGGCATGGAGGACGCAACAAAGGAAGGTGCAACGCGGCAAGGCTTCCAAAATAGGAAAAAAGTTGATTCCTACTTCAACTAGGAAAAGGAAAATTAAATCCCAAGCCAAATTCATCAAGGAATGAGGAAAGCATCTAACTACTATAAATACCCTTTATTTTCATGTAATAACCATCATGTGTTAAGAATCATGCTTTAGAACCAAGTTTGAAACCAAGTTTCAAGTTCAAAATTCTTCAAGTAGGATTAGAGTTTTAAGTCTCAAGTCTTTAGATATAAGTTTGGTTTCTTACGTTTGGAACGTCGAGACGATTGTTGAATTGTTCTTCTTTATTGTTGCAATAATCAAGTGAGTTTCTTCCCATCAACGTTGTAAGTATTAATTTTTTCTTCTATTTATGAAATCTATTAATTTACTTATAAACATGATAGGCTAAAACCATCACAACTAGGGTTGTAGGAACCATGAATAATTAACACACATAGGTAAAATACTTAGTGATTCTTGAACGGAGTTTATGCAAGTATTGTTTCTTCCTTCGTTTTAATTCATTTTTAACGGGTGAAAACGTTAGAACTTGCCTTATTCTTACTTACCGTAACAAAGAAGTAAAGAATGGGAAAAGGGATTAACAATGGAGATTTGAGGCTACCAACCCTCATCTAATAGCTTGAACTTTTTCGGGGATAGCTAATCCAATATTAAGGGTAAGGGTCAATTAAAGTACACCCGTAGACGGACCAAGTTGCGTGGTGAAAATCATCCAGATGGGGACCAACCATTTAGGTGAACCTAACTTACTTATATTGCATATTAAGCATCGGAATAGATCACTAGTATAAAATGCCTTGTGGTGATGAAGTCATGGGGAACACTTACCCTAGTTAATTGCAATAATATGGATACAACAATCAATTTCTCAAAATAATTATTTATTACTTTTAGAAATCCCCCCTCTTAGGAAATAATTAACTAAAAAGCTTAAGCACTAGCGCTCTTCTACATCCTTCTGTATTCTCTGTGGGGTCGACCCCAACCTCTAGTTGGGTTCTTTATTTACAACAATCGTTGTTCTTTATTTACAACAATCGCTTCATACTTTGTAAGGAGGTGTGGTTTGAGCGTTATCATATGTGGAATGTACTGAGTATGCAAGGTAGGTAAAACGGACATTTTCAAAGAAAAGCAAACTCATAAATAGACATAGAAGAAGGATGTCATGCTTGCATCTAAAATCTTCGTAATAAAACATAAGGCTCAAGACTTTCAAATCTTTCATAAATTATTCATTATCATAATCGTAAATAACTTTATCATAATATAACTTGAGCCAATAACATAAACATAAAAATGCATAAAACATGCGGAACAATGGGAGTACTCGTCATAACCGACACCATCATGGTAGAGCTTTCGTGATGCCTCACTGTCTCGCGTAAGTGGGCAGAGCCGACCCTGGCTTGCCAGGCGAGGGTCATGCATAAGGTGTGATATCACATTTGAGGGGATCATTATCATTACATAATAACATTTACAACCAACGGTGGCACATGGTTATGAGACACCAGCGTAGTCCTTTGAACGTCGGGCTGCTCGGTGCTAGACACGGCTCCCAAAACATGCATATAGGCTCATACATAAATCATTAACATCATGCATAAAGTTCATTGGCTAAGATATAACATTCATCATCATTGATCCCCTTTAAAACATGCTTAGTCAAGAATCAAGGCCTTCTTTATCGGCCAACATCATAAATTGATAAATAAAGAAATTTGTTTCATAAATCATAAATCATAAATCATTCTTCATCATGTGGGCATTCCCAATGATTCATCATACTCAATTCCTTCAAAATATGCTCATAAACATGGGTAACTTGGATTCATGCATTTCCACAATCAATAAATTTAAAATAATGAATATTCATCATAAATCATAATCTCCATGAACTTCCATAAATAGGCAACATAGATTTAAAAAGATTGAAACATGATTTTTTGAGGAAAATAATACGAACCTACCCAACACGCATAACTCAATAATTAAAACTCAATTTAAACATGCCCCTAAAGAGAAATCACATTGTCAAGCTTTGGGTAGAACCCCTATGGAATTTGAGTAGGAGAATTCATGAATTAACTCGAAATTGGACATGGGTGAGGAAGAATTCTGCCCATTTTAAAACCCCACATACCTGGGAATAGATGGAATTAAAGTTCCTTGAACACCCATAAAGTATTTGATGAAAATTTGGGGAAGAAGGCCTTGAATCTCCCAAAAACCTCTCTAAAAATCTTGCATGAGAATGAGCATGCAATAGGGACTTAACTCCTCTTATCAAAATCAAAAAATATCCAAAACGACGTAGTTTAGGCCTTAGGGACTTAGGAAATTACGGCAACACCCTCATTAAAATGCAGGAAATACCTGGTCCCCAGTTCTCACTTGGGACCTAATGGGTCGTTGCCACAGGGCACAACTAGTTGCCTTGATCTGTTGAGTCCACTGCCCAATCGTCCCAGGGAACCCCATAGGAGACTTCACAAATAATGAGGTCAGATAACGACTCGTGGTCACCTTCCGTGGCCTACACTGCCCACCCCAATCTTGCCAAACCTCGAGGGTTGACCACGAGTGACCTGATGAGTCGTGACGTCTGACCACGTCTCGTGGTCAGGCACATGGCCTCCTCACTCAAAATTTGCCAAACCAAGTTGACCACGAGTCACTTCACGACTCGTGGTCACTCCTCATAAATCACCTAACGAGTCGTTCTGTGACCTAGTACGAATTTTCAGTTTTTCTCCATTTTCACTTCTGGGTCTGATCCTTGGTTCCCTGGGGTATAACACTAAACCCTGGATGAGACACGGTACTTGATGCCACAATTGACCCCAAGCCAACCCATGTTCTATCATTACACTGGTAATTGAATAAACACAAGCGGAAGCTTTAAATAAGTAAAACCATTTATGAAAAACTGATTTGACAAGGGTCAATACATCTGATAAATAATACTGGAAATCTATGTCTATGTCTAAAAGTCATCTTCTCAATGATGAGTTTCTAGGACAAGCCCCCAGCTTACTCTAAAATCTAATTGAAAATAAATATCATCCTTGAAAAATAAGGACTCACCAAATGTTGTTGCTGATATCGTTTGACAGAAACTACTAACGATGCTGGGACTGAGAACCTGCACTTGTATCATGACACGATACAGCATAGAAGGTATACGTTAATACTTTGAATTTACTGAGTAAGTGAGAGATATAATAAGCATGAAAGAACAAGTAGATTAACTAAAATGACATAAAATGACCAACTGGAATATTGAAAACTGATACCACTGAAGTATAATTGATATGGTCATTAATGACCCTGACTGATGGTCATAGACATATACTAGATCTGATATACTAAATTGAGCTAAACTGAACTAAACTGAACTGAGTTGAGACTGTACTTACTAGTGGGAGAGTCTATAACTGACATATAACCACGTGAGACAAATGTGGAGTTTAGTGTATATGTCACATCGATAGGACCCAATATACCTTGCCAGGGTATAAAGGCATGAATTGGATGATCCCAAATCTGGGACCTAATGGGCCAAGTAACCTATGGTGGCAGCATAGTTCTAGGAACCTAGGTACGCTAAAGCCTCGGTCCACTTGATGCTAAGTACTAATCCTACTGGATAAATCCTAAATATCATTACTAAGATGATAGCTCGAAGGCGGGGCCAAAGACTAAATCAGGGACACTTATCTGGAAGTACCCTGAGAGTCTTATCGGACCGAATACTATAACTGGTGTTCTAAGATTGGTCAGAGCTGCTTCTCTGGAAGCATCGTAACTGTCTAAAGAACAAATTGATAAGTCATAACTGATTTTGATAACTGATATTTGGGAGGCATTACTGACACCTCAAGAAACGTCTACAGCCAAACTGATCAGCTGACATTATTGAATGATGTTGATGATACTGACATCATGCCTAAAACTGAGCTAACATGCAAGAGACAGAGCATTTAACTGATAATAATATCATGGAATTCCCAATACTGATAGAGTCAAGCAACATTATGTCTATACAATTATGCAAGACCCTAATTTTTGTATTCAATAACTAGTTACAAGAAGTAATTATCAACATGATCTCTGAATAATTAAAATATAGCAGCTAACACTATGAAAATCATTCCACATGAATTGAATCGGATTCTGACTTAAAAATTACTAAATTTCAAAACCTTAGGCCTAGGACTAATAAGAAAATTTAAATGGGTTTTGGGGCACATGGGAAGGACGATTCCCTTGCTAAATTCTCACATACTTGATGATGAAAACCCTGGAGAAACCCTTGAGAAGATCTGAGAAAAAGGAGTCCAACCCTTGCTCCTTCTCTGTGCTCTCTAACTAAGTTCTACGCTCTAACTTTTCGGGGAATAAGAGGAATGAAGAGTGAACGTCGATTACTCCTCTAAATCTACTGATTATAACCCAAAACAATGTAGTTTAGGGATTAAAAAGATGAGAAATCACAAAAATGCCCCCGAAAGAAAATTTGGAAAACTGCCCAACAGAGACCAATGGGTCACACAATGAGTCATTGGTTGACACCATGACTCATTAGGACTAGTCGTTAGTTCTGGGCCTAGAAACAAGGCTTACTGGATTGGGAAACAGAAGGAGACCAGGACTCATTGGATGAACCAATGGGTCGTTGGTACGCCCTGTTGTCACTGGAAGGAAAAACTTAGCCCCTCTGCTACGGACGACCCAATGACTCATTGGTAGAACCAATGGGTCGTTGTGTCTACTCGTGGTCAACACTATTTTGACCTGAAGGGTTGCTGGTTCTGGTAACGAGTGGAAACAATGACTCGTTGGTATGAACCACGAGTCGTTAGTCCCACTCATTTGTTCAGGGGAAGGTCTGGCAGGTTTCTGGACCTGGGATACAATGAACGACAGAACGACTCGTTACTCCTTCCAATAGGTTGTCCTACGCCTCATTGGTTTTTGAAAGGAATTTGCAGGAAAGACAACAGCTCAGACAACGATACATTATCGGTGACAATGACTTGTTGTCTGGGTCATTCTATGACAAAAATTTTCTGGTGCTTTCTGATTTTTCATGCAAAGTCGGAGTTTGGTCTAGAAAAATTTCAGGGTCTTACAAGACATCATGTAGAAATCAGCTTGTCAATATTTAATTTGGTATTAGCTTGATATGTATGCAGACTTACGCTATTATGTATGTTAGATTTATGCTTATTTATGTTTATTTTTAGATATCATGTTCCTGTCATGGGTCAACTTGGAGCCTCCCGGGGTTCTTTTTCCCGTGTCTCGATTCGAGACTATGTTTGGGTCGTGACATAAGCGCACATGGTCGTCAAGTAATGTAGGATTTTTTAAGTCCAAATATCGTACACAAGGGACTTGTTAATTTAATCATTATAAGGTTGTACTTCATTTTCACTAGTCTACCAAACAGTTAAAATGATGTTTTGTTTGGAAAATTAAACTACTAAAACTTAAAATATAACTTAACTAAAACAACTGTTGGTTAGATTGTATTTCAATAATGATGAAAGACTAGGGCAAGGGCACTTTGTTGGTTTCAAGTTGAGTTTTCTAGACGTAATTAAACTAATATTATTCTTCCTATGGTTGCTATTTGCAAGTTACTATCCCATTTGTTGCCACTATCCCTAGCATCTAAGAACTATTTCATGAACCCTAATGCCTATATCCCTATTGTCATAGGAGAACAATGAAACGACGACAATCCCTACTAGTATTTCAACTTAACGGGATTAAAGGGTATATCCCTATCCTCAACAAAAACTTCTATCCTATCATTAATGGGTTCAAGGGTCTTTGAATACTCGTGCTATATTTATTTTTAACCCTTTTGATTCCTTTTCTGAATTTCAATCGAAAACCAATTAATTCCTTACAAAGGTGATCAATCTTATAAATCATAAATTAACACAAATAAACACAAACAACCGTAATTGAAGAATCAAAACCAACTTTAATTAGTCTTTCAAGTAATCAAGTATTTACTATTGCCACAAACCTAAAATATGAGTTTAGCCACGCATAGACAAGTGGAAAAAACAAATATTTAATCATCATCATACGAAAAAATATGAAGTAAAGAAGAGAAAACCTAGTTGTAGAATTTTATCTTCCCTCCAAATAACATACAAGATTTTATAAATGAACTACAAAATATATTAAAATGAGTAATGACTGCTCCAAGAAGTTCAAAACCTCTTAATAAATGACCTAAGGCCACTATTTATAGATAATCCGTCAAATGACGTTTCTGCCCTTCAAGACATGGCTTTAAAATAAGCATTTTCTGCCCCGAAATGACCCTGGCAAGCCGCCCCACCTATCTTGCCACAATTTAGTCAAATTTGCGTCAATTTTAGCTCCGGATAGGCTTTGCCACGCCGCCCCCTTCATCTCACCAAGGTGTTTGTCAAATTTCTCTATGTATGGACACCTCTGGCGCGAGGCGCCACTCATCTCTCGAAATTTTTGAAGTGCAATTTCTCTAAAGTTTCAAGGATGGCGTGCCAGGTTGAAGTTTTGTTTTCTGAAGTTTGGGACTTGGTGTGGAGCACCAGCCATAGCACCAAACCCATCAGCTCCTCAAATGTTCATTTCTTGCATTATTTTGAGCCCATTTTTCTTAGTTTCCTACTCAAATCAACTCAAATCGTTTGTTAGCGCATAAAACATACACATACATGAATTTAAGAAAAAATTAAGGATTGTGAACTCAAAACATGATCAAGTATGAGTAAAATCATGGAAAATGGGCATAAAAATATGCCCAACCTTACCACCCTACACTTAAACCATTGTTCGTCCTCAAACAATCCTTAAAACACATCTAAACTCATGTTTCACCATCACATATGACACCTCTATCAACTCATACTCAACCAACTAGCGTAGATCATTCATAAAGTGGCTTATCATCATACAACAATTCTCACAAAGCACATATAAGGATTTCACAATTAACAACACACAACCTCTATAAATGACTCTTCTTTTCAACACAAAGGACCAACATGATTAACTGTGACACATGCAACAAGTAGTACACTGAATTAAACCTCCTGTGCCCCTCACTTTTAGTGATGTTTCTCTCTCTAATTCATCAATGTAAGACATGGAACACAACAAGTAAGGAACACTCACACTCATAAATGATGTAATACATATATGCAACATACTAGCTCAGCTGGCGGTTAGCGCCAGTACAGGTTTTATGCCCTTGCGACCCGTTAGGAGCAAGAGACTTCACCGGATGTGGTTACTGATGTGTTGTGAGTGTTTCACCTTGATGCTTATTCTTTGTTAGATCTAGGGGTTACCTTGTCTTTTGCGACACCTTATATTTCTAGTAGCTTTGGAGTGATTCCCGAAATTTTGTTAGAACCATTCTCAATCTCTACTCTCGTTGGTGATTCAGTTGTAGCTAGGTGAGTGTATAGAAGTTGTTCGATCACAATATTGCATAAAGTCATCTCTGCAGACCTTTTAGAGTTAGCCATGGCTGACATTGATATTATTCTCAACATAGATTGGTTGTATGCGTGTTATGCTTCTATTAATTGTAGAATCCGCACAGTAGAGTTCAGATTTCTGGGGGACCCAATCTTAGAGTGGAAGGGTAGTTTAGTTGTGCCTGTAGGTCATTTCATTTCCTACCATAAGGCAAAATAGATGATTTCTAAAGGTTATGTGTACCATCTACTTAGGGTTAAGGATGTTGAGTCCAAGACCCCAACTATCCAGTAAGTTTCAGTAGTATGTGAGTATCCGGAAGTCTTCCCAAATGATTTACCGAGAATCCCTCCTAAGCGGTAGATTGATTTTGGTATTGATCTTCTCCCCGATATGAAACCTATCGGAGATTTTGGTGGACTCTCGGAAGATAGAAGCGGTGAAGAATTGGCCTAGATTGGTGAATCCTTCGGATATCCGAAAATTTTTGGGTTTAACTGGCTACTATCGGAGATTTGTTGAAGGTATCTCATCTATTGCAGTACCCTTGACAAAATTGACCCAAAAGAAGGTGAAATTCCAATAGTCGGAGGCTTGTGAGAAGAGCTTCCAAGAGTTGAAGGCTCAACTTACTTCAGCACCGGTATTAACCCTACCGAAGGTACCGATGGGTTCATGGTATAGTGTGATGCTTCAAGAATCATACTTGGGTGTGTATTGATGTAGGATGGGAAAGTTATAGACTATGCCACCAGAAAGCTGAAAGTTCAAGAGAAGAATTACCCGACCAATGATCTTGAATTAGCCACAGTTCTATTCGCCTTGAAGATATGGAGGCATTATTTGTAGGGGGTCCACGTGGATGTTTTTATAGACCATAAGAGTTTACAATATGTGTTCACCCAGAAGGATCTTAATCTTCAGCAAAGGAGGTGGTTGGAGCTACTCAAGGACTATGATCTGAGTGTCCTTTACCATCTGGTTAAGGAAAATGTAGTAGAGGATCTCTCTATGGAGAGTGTGTCCCAAATGGATTAGGGGAAGAAGGAGCTAGTAAAGGATGTGCATCGACTCACAAGGTTGGGAGTTCGGTTGGTTGACTCAACTAATCGCGATGTTGTTATTCAGAATGGATCCGAATCATCCTTTGTAACTGATGTAAAAGCTATACAATATGAGGACCCAATTTTGGTAAGGTTAAAGGAAGCCGTTCAGAGTCACAGGGTGGAGGTGTTCTCCAAAGGGGGAGATAGTGTGCTTCGGTACCAAGGTTACCTATGTGTTCTGGATGTTGATGATTTGAGGAGTCGGATCGCACGAGGCTCATAGATCTTGGTATTTTATCAATCAAAGTGCCACCAATATGTACCGTGACATACGGGAAGTCTATTGGTGGAATGAAATGAAGAAGGAGATCGCGGAGTTTGTAGCTAAGTGTCCAAACTTTCAGCTAGTAAAGGTCGAGCACCAGAGACCGGGAGGTGTGCTTTAGATATCAACATTCCTATTTGGAAATGGGAAGAAATTAATATGGACTTCATCATAGGTTTACGTCATACTCATCGACAATATGACTCCATTTGGGTTGTAGTAGACAGGTTGACCAAGGTCGCTCATTTTCTACGGCCAAAAACCATGAATTTGGCAGAGGACTTTGCCAAACTATATATTTGAGAGCTAGTTCGATTGCCTAGAGTGCCCTTGTCCATTATATCAAACAGAGGTACTCAATTTGCCTCTCAGTTTTGGAGGTCATTTCAAAAAAGACTTGGTACTCAAGTTAAGCTCAGCACAGTATTTCACCCGCAAATGGATGGTCAAGTAAATTGGACAATTCATACTCTTTAGGACATGTTGAGAGCATGCATAATTGACTTCAAAGGTTGTTGGGGTGATCATTTGCCTCTTATCGAGTTTGCATATAATAATAGCTACCATTCAATTATTCAGATGGCTCCGTTTGAGGCTCTCTATGGGCGGAGATGTAGATCACCTATTCGGTGGTTTGAAGCTGTTGAAGCAGTGATGATAGGACCATATTCGGCCCATGAGGCTATGGAGAAGGTTCAGCTCATACGGGACCGGTTGAAAACAACTCAAAATCACCAAAAGTCCTATTCCGATGTGAGAAGGAGGGAACTTATGTTCGAAGTGGGTTATTGGGTGTTTTTCAAAGTGTTGCCCATGAATGGAGTGATGTGGTTTGGAAAGAAAGGAAAACTTAGCCCTCGTTATTTTGGCCCTTACCGAATTATGAACTGGGTTGGCAAGGTGGCATATGAATTGCAGTAACCTTTCAAAATTAGCTTCCATACATCCTATTTTCCATGTGTCAATCATAAAAAAGTGTTTGAGTGATCAAGCTCTAGTTGTCCCAGTGGACAGTGTTGGTGTGAAGGACAGCCTTAGTTATTAGGAGGTTTCGGTGGAAATACTGGATCATCAAGTCCGAAAGCTAAGGAATAAGGAAGTAGCTTGATTGTATTTCAATAATGATAAAATACTAGAGCAATGACACTTTTTTGGTTTCAAATTAAGTTTTCTAGACATAATTAACCTAGCATGATTCTTCCTATGGTTGTTAGTTGCAAGTTACTATCCCATGTCTTGCCACTATCCCTAGAATAAAAGAACTATTTCGTGAACCCCAACGCCTATATCTCTATTGTCATAGAAGAACAACGAAATGATGATTATGTCTACTTGTATTTTAACTAAATGGGGTTGAAGGATATATCCTTTTCATAAACACAACTTCTATCATATCACTAATGGGCTCAAGGGTCTTTGAATTCCCATTCTATATTTATTTTTAACCGTTTCAATTCCCTTTCCCAAGTTCAATCGAAACCCAACGAATTACTTACTAGGTGATCAATCATATCAATAATAAATTAACACAAACAAATACAAACAAACATAATTGAAGAATAAAAACCAACTTTCAATAGTCTTTAAAACAATCAACAATTCACCATGGCCACAATACTAGAATATGAGTTTAGCCACCCATAAACAAGTGGAAAAACAAATATTTATTCATCATTATATGAAAATACGAAGTAAAGAAGAGAAAACCTAGTTGTAGAACTTTGTCTTCCATCCAAACAGCTTACAAGCTTTCATAAATGAACTATGGAATATAAAATTGATGAAAGACTGCTCCAAGAAGTCCAAAACTACTTAACATACGACCTAAGGCCACTATATATTGATAAGCCTACAAATGATGCTTCTGATCTTCAAGACTTGGCTTTAAAATCAACATTTTTTGCCCCGGAATGACCTTGGCGCACCGCGCCACCTATCACACCACAAACTTAGTCAAATTTCCATCAATTTCAGCTCTGGATAGGGTCTAGCGCACTGCCCTCTTCTTCTCGCCAAGGTATTCGTCAAATTTCTCTATGTCTGGACACCTCTGGGGCAGGGCGCCACTCATCTCGCCGAATTTGTGATGTGCAATTTCTCTAAAGTTTGAGGGCTGGGGCACATAGCACCAAACTGAAGTTTTGTTCTCTAAAGTTTGGGGCTTGGTGCGGGGTGCCATCCATATCACCAAACCCGTCAACTCCTTAAATCTTTATTTATTGCATCATTTTGAGCCCATTTTTCTTAGTTTGCTTCTCAAATCAATTCAAATAATTTGTTAGTGCATAAAACATACAAATACATGAATTGAAGCATAAATTAAGGATGTTGAACTCAAAACATGATCGTATATGGGTAAAATCATGGCAAATGGGAATAAAAATATCCCCACCAACACCTCACACTTAAACCATTGTTCGTCCTCGAACAATCCTTAAAACACACCTAGAGTCATGTTTCACCATCACACTTGACACCTCTATCAACTCATACTCAACCAACTAGCATGGATCATTCATAGAGTGGTTTATCATCATACAATGATTCTCACAAAGCACGTAGAAAGATTTCACAATCAAGAGCACACAACCTCCATAAATGACTCATCTTTTCAACATAAAGAGCCAACATGACTAAGTGTGACACACGAAACAAGTAGTAAATTGAATTAGACCTCTTGTGCCCCTCACTTTTGGTGATGTTCCTCTCTCGGATTCATCAATGTAATACATGGAACACAATAAGTAAGGCACACTCGCACTCACAAATGATGTAATGCATATATGAAAAATACCATAGGGTTGCCCTTCATGTACATTAAGACTAAACTAATTGCTTCAAGAGATTTAAATCACAAGGACTTTTTCTAGTTGTATTGTCGACTAAGGAACAGGTAGGATTGATATTTCATTCTATAGGGACTACCACCCTAAGCCCTTTTAATACATCTTTCACTTTTCTTGTCCACCACTTTCATCCTTACTTGTTCACCTTTCACCTACTCACCCTTGCCTTTTCTTTTCATGCCCCATTTTTTAACTACTTGACTACTAGTTTTCTAATCATAGAATAACTTAAATATTTTGCAATTAAAGCTCTCTTTTTCAATTTCCTAGCAATATGTAGACAAACACAATTTTTATGGGCACCCCTTCTTCTCACTTTTCTTTTCTTCCCACAACCTTTTCTTTTTCCCTTAACATTATCCTTCAGTGAACTTTCACTTGAAGTCTCAAAGTGCCTTAGACTACTTTTAATCAATAAGTCTGAGGTCTCACAAACAAAAAGGGATTAAGCTACTATTGAGGCTAAGAAAGAATAAGGCTTTTAGGCTCGAAAGGGGTTAACTAGGGAGCATGTATGTAATACTCTGAAAACCCTCAGATCAGACCCGGGAGTTGAAAAGGAGAAAATAGAATTTCCTGCACCAGGTCACAGGACGAGCCATCCAGTGACCCGTTAGGTGCACCACGAGTCATTAAGTGACTCATGGGGAGGAGGGTAGACTTTGTTGAATTTTTTGACTGGAGGTTGGCCACGAGTGAGACCACGAGTCGTGCTCAGCACCACGAGTTGTTAAGTGGGTCGTGATCAGTAGTTGGTTTGGAGGATGAAGGTTTTGGTAGTATGCCTAACGATTTGTCACCATGAGTCATAGGGCACACCACGCGTCATGGTGTCCATCATGGTGACCAGTGGTGGTGAAATTCCAGTGCAGGCAATGGGATGTAGACCAGGAGTCGTGGTGATGGGCACGACTCATCTAGTCCCTCATGGGGACTAACAGTGAGTATTTTCCTGTGAATTTATTTAAGGGCTTTTTCATAATTTCTAAGTTCCTAAGGCCTATACTACATCATTTTTAGCTTATAATGGTGTGTTTTAAGAGGGTTAAGTTCCTTCTAAGCCTATTCACTTCCATGCATGCAAGTCTAGAAGCTCCCAAAGGTGATCAAGCCCAGATCCTCAAGTTCTTCCCCAAATTTCCATTTGGCAATCAAGAGAGTTGTGAAATCAGATTCTTCTAGGTATGTAGGGTTATGAATGGGTGTCTTTATCCACACCCATGCCTAATCTCTCTTCAATTCATGAAATTCTAGTTGATGAATCTATGAGGTTTTAACCCAACATGTGAATTCTCTAAGTATCAATCATGTGTATTATCTAAGCATGTTCCTAATGTTGAATTATGATTCATGGGTAAATTTTACAATATTTTCAATCATAAATTATGTTTTCATGTTTTACAAATTATGATGCCCCTCCATAAAAGTTCCTGAAAGTTGAGCTCTACGATATATGTATTCAAGCATGATGATATGTATATGAAGAAAGTATGGTTTCGAATTACCCATGTCTATGTTCATGTTTTCGAATGATAAAGCCTATGTCTATCATGTTTAAGTATTGGGTAAGCCCATATGATCAAGTTTTTATATGATTTATCTAAATTTCATGTTATTATCTAACCACATGAATTTTAGAGTCTAGAGTCCCACTATTTTCAGCTTGTGGTATGGTTTGAGCCCAAGGCTCCTCATGTTATGATTCAGATATATGCATGTATGTTATGAGTCAGCTTTGTCACTAGAAGATGATTCAGCTTCATTGAAAAATGATGGAGAGCATATGTATATTTTGGGGAGTAGTGTGTAGCACCGAGTAGGCTAAGGGTCAGTCAACCCTATGCCTTAGAACTACATGCCAATGTAGGTACATTCAAATTATATGGGACCTCCCTTGTGAGCTTTCCCTGCCCCCAAGGGGCCTTCAACTTGATAACGATATCGTGGTAGCATTCTCATCCCTGGAAAGGCTTTGAACGACTCTTTCCACTTGAGTGTAATAGTCCGGACCACGTAACCTCTATCGTGGTAATGTCGGTTATATGACGAGTCTCTCATTATTGCTCATGATTTCAGTTATGCATGTTCATCAGGCATGATATTAGTCATGATATTAAACTACATCGTTCTAGTATATTTTAAAGGAATTTAGAGGGGCTAAATGCTTTCCCCATCATTCCCCATGTAGATTCTCAGAAAAACATCTAAGAGTTTCTCTCAGGAACTTTCAGAGCAAGAACTAGGGCATTCCATTCCTCCTCAGTTTGTCAAGGAAATTCTTTAGGCTTCTTCACTAGGTATATATTCAACAAGGGAATAGTTCTTCCCTTGTGTCCCCAAATTCCTCCCTACTTTTCTCTATAAATCCTGGCCTTGGAATTATCGAATGTTAAGAAACTTTTAGTCATACTTTGTCTAATTCATGTGAAATTTTATTTCATCTTAATTATAGTTTTTTTCCACCAATTTGTGACTGAAATGATGTTTATTCTTGTGAAGTGAAATTTATCCCTAGTCCTTGAACGTAGAAAATCTAGAATCTTACAATAGTGACTAAATAGTGAAATTCGCTTGATTCCTTCCGTGTTGAGGATTCCCATAATGTTAGTTGGTGCTGAAAATATAGTTAGATTGATGTCATTGTACTTCAGTTAAAATGTTAGATTGTGTCAGTCATAAATGTCAGCTGATCAATTTGGCTACAGAAATTCTCGTGATGTTAGTAGTACCTCCCAGTTATAAAAAAATCATATTCAGAATTCAGTTATAGTGGTCCACTCAGCAGTCATGACACTCTATATATGCAGATCTGGCTAGCCTTAGGACCCAGCTTCAGATTACAGTTTTTTCTTTAGATGGTTATGACACTTCCAGATAAGCAGCTCTGACCATCTAGAACCAATTCCAGAATCCAGTCTAATAAGACTCTCAGGGTGCGCTCGGATATGTATCCCTAACTAGTCTTAGGCCCCAATTTTGAGCTATCAGCTTAGTATTTAGTCTAGGACTATCAAGTGGGAGTAGGACTTAGCACCTAGTGGACTAGGGTTCCAGCGAACCCACGTTCCTAGATCTACGTTTCCATCGTGGGTTACAATTTTATTGGCCTCATGGCCCCAGACTCTTGTGATCACCTAGTTCATGCCTTTATACCATGGCAAGGTATGGGTCCTACCAATGGGGTGTATACATCAGACTCCACGTCTAGCTTACATGCTTATATGTCGGTTATATATTTCCCACTAGTCAACTCAGTCCAGTTTCAGAACAGTTCAGACCAGTACTTCAGATTTAGAACATGTTCTTGACCATCAAACAGGGTCTTTTAGACCATTTTAGTTATTTCAGTTATTCAGCTCAGTAGATTTAGTTGGTCATTGCATGTCTTTTCAGTTCAACACTTTTATTTCTTGTGTATGGTTTCTCTCACTTACTCAGTACATTCGAAGTACTGACACATACTTTTATGTTATATCGTTTTATGATACAGCTGTAGGATCTCAATCTCAGGCTCGCTAGCCGATTGCTCTTGGAAGACTTCAGCTGTTCTAGTTGGTGAATCCTCATCTTTTTAGGACAATGATTATTTCATTCATCAGCATTTTTTCTCTTATTTAGACTTGGAGTTAGTTGGGGGCTTGTCCCAGCAACTCATCAGTTATAGTGTCTTTTAGACACAGGCTTGGGTTATTTTCAAATCTATAGTTTTGTTCAGATGTATTCAACTTTATGAATCAATTTCATTCTCTTAAATGTAATATATTTTTGCTTTAAACTTCCGTTGTACATATATTATATTTCAAGGTTTACTCAGAATGCCAGTGTATGATAGACCAGGTGTTGACTTGGGGTTACTTATGACTCCAAGTACCGTGTCTTGTCCAGGGTGTAAGCTCGAGGCGTGATAGCTGGCTACTACATGAGGTTCATAGATGGATTCTCATCCATTGCAGAACTGCCTATGTTTACCCAAAAAGGTTAAATTTTAGTGGTCGGATGCTTGTGAGAAGAGTTTTAAAGACTTAGAGAGTCGACTCACTTCATCCCAATATTGACCTTACCGGAGGGTACGGATGGCTTTGTTGTGTGTTTTGATGCCTACAGGGTGGGTATTGGTTGTGTATTGATGCAGCATGGTAAGTTCATTGCATATGCTTGTTGACAGCTTAAGACTCTTGAATAGAGTTACCCGACGCATGACCTAGAGTTGGCAGTTGATGTGTTTGCTTTGAAGATTTGGAGGCATTATTTGGATCGTATGCATGTGGATATGTTCACGGACCATAAGAGCCTTCACAGTATATGTTCACTTAGAAGGACCTAAATCTATGACAAAGGAGATTGCTAGAGCTTCTCAAGGACTATGACATGAGTATCCTTTATCATCCGGGCAAGGCCAATGTAGTGGCAGATGCTCTTAGTAGGCTGTCCATGGAGAGTGTGTCTCATGTGCAAGATGGGAGGAAGGAGTTGGTGAAGGATGTCCATAGGATTGCTCATTTGGGTGTTTGCCTTACAGATTCGACGGATGGTGGTGTGATTGTTCAGAATAGGTTAGAATCTTCCTTGGTAATGAAAGTTAATGCTAAGCAATATAAGTATTCTACCCTAGTGAAGATAAAGGAATCTATCAAGAATTAGAAGATGGGGGCTTTCTCCCATTGGGGAGATGGTGTACTTCGATATCAGGGCTGATTGTGTTGCCACCTATAAATGACTTAAGAGAGTGGATGTTGAGGAAGGCTCATGGCTCTAGGTACTCTATCCATCCAGGTGGCACCAAGATGTATCGTGATCTATGGAATGTTTATTGGTGGAATGGCATGAAGAAGGATATGGCAGAGTTTGTGGCTAAGTGTCTAAATAGCCAACAAGTTAAGTTTAAGCATTAGAGGCTTGGAGGTATGCTTTAGGACATTAGTATTCCTATTTGGAAGTGTAAAGAGGTCAAAATGGACTTCATTACAGGATTTCCTCATACCCACCGATAGTATGAATCTATATGGGTGATTTTGGACAGGATGACCAAATCAACTAATTTCTTACCAGTCAAAACTATCGATTTAGTTGAGGATTATGCTATATTGTATGTTTAGGAGTTAGTTCGGTAGCTTGGAGTCCCTTTGTCCATTATTTTAGATAAGAGTACTCAGTTAGCCTCGTAGTTTTGGAGGTCATTTCAGAAGGGTCAGGTAAGCTTAGCACAACTTTTCACCCGCAGATAGATGGCCAGGCCGAGTGGATAATTCAGACTCTTGAGGATATGTAGAGGGCATGTGCGACAAAGGTAGTTGGGATTATCACTTGCAACTCATCAAATTTGTCTACAATAATAGTTATTAATCCAGCATTCAAATGGCTGCGTTTGTGGCTCTTACGAGCGGAGCTATAGATCACTGATTGGATAGTTCGAGGTAGGTTAGGCTTTATTGATGGGGCCAGATTCAGTTCATGAGGTCATGGAGAAGGTTCATCTTATTAGAGAAAGGCTGAAAATAGCTTAGAGTCATTAGAAATATTTTGCGAATGTGAGGCGGAGGGAGCTTGAGTTTGAGGTTGATGATTGGGTATTTCTGAAGGTTTCTCTCATGAAGGGAGTGATGAGGTTGAGAAAGAAAGGGAAGCTTAGTCCTCGATATGTTGGTCCTTATAGGATCCTGAGGAGAGTTGGCAAGGTGGCATATGAGTTGGAGTTACCAGCAGAGTTAGCTTCGGTGCATCCAATTTTCCATGTATCACTATCGAAAAAGTGCATTGGTGATCCACCCTTAGTAGTTCTGGTGGAGAACATAGGTGTGAAGGATAGGCTTACCTATGAGGAGGTTTTGATTGAGATCCTTGATCTTTAGGTTTGGGAGTTGTGAAATAAGAAATTAGCTTCAATGAAGGTGTCGTGAAGAAATTAGCTTGCTGAGGAAGTTACGTGGGAAGTCGAAGTAGATATGATGGCTAGATACCCACATCTTTTCCTTCCAGTTTCATTCCAGCATGAGGTATCAGTTTTCTCCTTAGTACTCTATTCAATTTCATATCAAGTTTATGTCTCTAAGTTGCTTTTATTTCATAGTATGTATGTATGTTTTACGAATTCAGTTCTGTCATGTATCCTGATCCGGAGTCAGTCACTCCGTCAGTTTTTAGCTTCAATTATTCGGTTTTGGGATTGCAGTTCCTTCTTTAGACTTTCAGTATGCTTAATATATATTTAAGGATGAATGTTCCTAATTGGGGAGATAATGTTACACCCCAAAATCCCCTAAGGTTAGACCTGAGAGTTGATATAGAGAAAAACAGAAAAATTACAGCAATGTCACAGAATGACTCAAGGAACGAGTCGTTGTAGGACAAAACAGCTTGTTGTGTGATTCGTTGTAAGCATCCAATCAAGGTTCCCCCCAAAAACAACGAGCCCAGTAACGACTCATTGGATGATCTAACGGGTTGTCCTGAGTGGTCGTTGAATGGAGTTCAAAAAGGGGTCAAATTTATTTCAGTGACAACGGAAGGAACGACCCGTTCCGACGAGTAATGATCCATTGTGTGTGTCCTTGTTTGGAGTTTAAAAGAAAGGCAGGTAAGAAGTAGTGGTGACAATGAATGGAGTGACGAGTCGTTGTTGCAAGTAACGATTCGTCCTGGTCGTTGGTTGGAGAACCAGAAGAGTACCATAATTTCCCTAGGAAACAATAGATGGCCCAACGACCCTTCATATCCTACAAAGACCTGTTTGACTAGAGAGGTATGAATGCGATAAGTTGTGCAGTAAACTTATAGGCAAACCTTTAATGTTGATTGTCAATTATTAAGATGCCTATTGATCTTGATTTGAATGAAAATGTTTGAATTGAAAGAATGATGGTGATAGGGCCAAGTGCTTGTGGTGGTGCCAATTGAAGTTTGTGCATTTATTTGAGTTGTTTTAAAAATTTAAGCCGGTGTATGATTTTTGGGATTGTCTTAAGTCTTAATGGTCTTGCGTGCAGCTCTCATGATGAGATATGCTTAAGTCAATTCTACTTGTGAGTGAATGTCTTTCTTGAGGACAATTGGCTTTACATATGAGCTATTGCTTTGTTTCCACAAAATTTAGAAAGGTTTTTTGCCTTTTCTCTTTTTTTGTGCGGGCATTTAACTTAGACAAAGAAATGAAAAAATTAAACTGAAAGCAATCTGCTAAAAGAAAAAAAGACATGCGTGTTGTACATGGGCACCTGCAAAATGCAGGTGCTAAACAGATGACACTGGAAGATTTGGTGAATCAGACTATGAGCTGCATACTTGTATCTACACCGCAGATGCTTACACAAATAACATGAAAGGGTCAGTAGTTAAGCTTGAGAAAAGATCTGCAATCCACATAAAGGAACATGGGAAACACAAGTGTCAAGCAAGTGAGTCGCATCACTGCTGAAGGGAAATCTGATCCAAAAATGCACAAGTGCACCTTCAAAGCTTCCAAGAGCGATTTTGGGAGGTGTGCACAAAGAATTTTACAGATTCTTACCTCAGTTGTACATAAACATGTCATATTTGAGAGAATAGAAGAGAATAGAGAGAGTACATCATTGAGATAGTGAGAGTACACTATTGTTTTCTTCTTCTTTGGGAAAACCACCATTATTGTAGACATTGAATTGGAATTGAATTTATTTACTTAATATGATGAGTTTAGAGAAATTCCTTATAGGTATAATTTCTCTCACTTTGATGAGTAGCTAAATTTCTTGCTACGGGTGTGTGTTCATAATGGGTACCTAGACTTGAGTGGGTGTTGATAATTTGTTCTTAAAATTGATTACCAAGCATGGATCTATTGTTTTCTTCAAGTTTTAATTATATAATTGACGGTTGCAAATATTGGTTTATCTTTCTAATCGTGATTTTGCTTGAAAGAGGGAAGTAAAGTTGGGTAAGGATTCAATAGTGAGAAATTGGAGTGTTTGATACATGGGTTGGAGTAGAGATAGTCAAAATCCAAATTCATACACCATTAAATAATTAGAGCTAGAAATAGTCTAACCCTTTCTCAAGATTATTGGTTGCTTTGTGATTATAACTTTGAGGTTTGAGAAAATCCAAGTTATACGCATCTTTTTGATTGAAAAACATAGGGTGTAGCAAAAGTCAACGCTATCCATGCTCTAATCAAGCTGAAGGCTCTTAATTAACCCCTCTCAATCAACACCCCATCAAATTCACACCCCTAGTTTCTCTCATTGATTACATAAATTCATTTTTCCTCGTTTTATTCTATATTTGAAATCGATACTTGATTACTCTTTTCCCTAGATTTTTACTTCATTTTCGTTGAGGCGTGGTGTTTTTTTGTATGAGATGATTTACGACAATTGATAATCCAACACCAATTCTCATGAGATTTGACCCCAACACTCATTAGAAATTTTATTTTGTCAATGATTGTAGCTACCTTCTTAATTAGAGAAGTATTCTTGCACGTTATCAGTAGTCGAAAGAAAGAAAATTAAAGAAAAAATTGCATACTGCCCTTGTACCTATGCTTAATAAGGCTTAAAATTGTAGTTTTTGTTGAATTGTCTTGAATAGATTGTTGGGTAAGGTTGCTACTTGAAATTAATGGGAAGCTGGCAAATGTGTTGGAAGTGTCTAGATTGAACATCTCATAATTGTTTGAAGTCTGAGTAAAACAATATGAGTGTCAAGTTGAATATCACAATGAATACTAACCAATGTGAAATTTGTGGATTCCATTGTTCTTGTTTGAACTTGTGGAAATTTGTCGAATGTGTCTAATAGCGGGGGAAACTAGTCACTGCAGTTTGAAAAGAGGGAAAGTCTGAGCACCCTAAAATAATGACTAGTAAACCCATGTTAGAAACTAAGTGTGGGGTGGCCACAAAAAGCCCCCCCCCCTCCAACTTAGTGTTGGCTATCCATGTTCAATGATTACTAATTTGGTTTCTTTGCATTGTTTGAGCAAGTGCAATGGCATCCAGAAAAGCTAAAGGAAAAGGTGTTTCCTTCTCTATTGTAGGATGAAAAAGGATTACAACTGGAGTATCTACGCCAGAAACCCCACCAGTCCCTAGAGGCGAGAAGAGAAGTTTTCGCACCCAATGGGTGGTGGAAGAATGAAAGAAGTGGTACAACAAGCATATGGAGTCAAAGGTCTTCTCAGAGGAAAGGATTGATCGAGAGGTCTGGCACTAGAATTTTTCCCGCATATTGCAGAGACTACATACCCTGGGCATGGACTTTGTTTTCAAGGAGCCCAGGGAGTGAAATTTGCACATGGTGTAGGAATTTCATGTAAATTGGGACCCCACTTTTCGCAGTCACTCCGTAAAAATCCGGGGGCAAGTGGTACCATTTGAGGCACATCACCTCAATGTCATCCTGGGTACTCCTAATACAGATCCACATCAGCTCACGCAGCTAAACATTACACCACCCTATGAAGAGATTTGGCATGTATTATGTGGGTTGCTATATACGAGGAGGTGGATACGACAAGGTGGACTCACCACAAAGAGAGAGGCTATCACCAAACATTACCCTATGCATGGATGAATAGGAAGGCATGTGTTTGGCTAAAGATTGTGTAGCTGTCTCATACCAGGGTACACATGACTGATATCACCATGGATAGAGTCTACCTGGTTTATGCACTAATGCATGATGTGGGGGTGAATATGGGTTCCATGATTATGTCGGCCAAGAAAAAAGCTAGACTGCATCAGAGGCGCAAATATGGCTTTGGAGTCTTACTCACCACATTTCTGGGAGGCCATGAGATTGAGGAGGAGTCTCTGGATTATTGACCAAGGGTGGACAGGCATGCAGTAGATATGACCAAAACATAGGTGCTAGAAAGTGAAATGGTCTTGTACTCAAACTAGCCGAGAAACATGCTCGTGATGATTATTTTGCTATCAGGATGTTTGGGATGCAGATGTTGCAGCTTCGTATTGGCTTAGGGCCAACAACTAAGGATGAGTTGTGGCAGGTAGATAAGGACTCTTCACTGAATGTGTATGTCAGGGCCATGTGCAAGATTGGTCTAGCCTTTGTGGAACCTGTGGATGATGATGTGCCCACTAATACAGAGAGGATCCGAGAAGATTTTGACATTGAGTCTACTAATGATGAGGCAGATGACTCTGACCTCGGTGAAGAGGAGCTAGCACATAAAGAGGATGATGATGCTTCACTTTGACAGGGAGTTCTTACCATTTTATCTGTACTTCTGAATTGATATTTTACAAGAATTGTGGGTAATACTCATTTTAAGGGTCGGGCGGGTTAATATATCTGTGCCTATTTCTATTTGATGATTTGGGAACTATTGGTCTGTAATAAATTATGATAGATAGACAATATG
The DNA here is from genome assembly GCA_035772735.1 of Datura wrightii. NCBI lineage: Eukaryota > Viridiplantae > Streptophyta > Magnoliopsida > Solanales > Solanaceae > Datura > Datura wrightii. The sequence goes on from JASDFA010000001.1 coordinate 55,287,830, forward strand.
TAGTGTGAAATTTGTAGCTGCTAAACAAGATTTGGTATGTAATAGCTAGTAATTCTGTTTCTTGCATCTTGTTTATTTGATTATTTTTTCGTTTTGGGTCCCTTAAATTTTGTTTTTTGATGCTTTTTCCAAGGAGAGTCCCTTTGAACCGAGTAGAAAATCTTTTTTTTGGGTTAGTAGCAGAAATAGTCATAGTTAGGGACTTTTCCCTATGATGGATGGATGACGATCGTCTTAAAGGAAATTAGTCATATATAGGAAATAAAAACCTTCACTATTAAAAAAAGATTACTCCACTTGGATAAATGCTACACTTCATGAGATATTTATTCGAAAGAGCAATAAAAGTGAGAGTACTGGTAGAATCACATAAGGCCTTGGTGTTTGACTCAAAAATGTAAAAAGAGGGATTAATTGTGCTTGTCACTCAATAAAGGTGTAGTAAGTAGAGGGAGTCCATGTTAACCATTTTTGAGCCATGGTGCCATGTGTGGTGAGAACTTGATATATTCCTTGTGGACTACCATCTAAAATTTTCCCCCGTGTGTATGAACAACTAAATTTTTATATTAAATTTGTAGGAAATGATTAAAACACTTCTTTTGTGATCCAAAATCATTTTTGTACCATTCATTGTGCCTCCCTTAACATTATTCCTAGTGAACCCCTTTTGTGCCTTGAATCCTATTCTTTGAAAAAAGACCATAATAATTAGTTTAATCCCCTTTGTTCAAAATGGTCTTAGAATTAATTTGATCCAAATAGACCCTAATGCACTCTATTGATTATGTACGTCAAGAAAATGGTCAGAGTGAAGGTAAACAGTTGGATGAGATAAAGAGTAGTGTGTGTGTGTACCCAAATTGCTTGACACTTTCAAGAAAATTTAAAAATAAATAATAAATCAAATAGTGGAATAATTATAAATACAAAGAGAGAGTACACCACTCAGTAAAAGAAGGGATAACGAGAATTTGTGAGATGGGAAACGTAGGAAGTAATGGGGGAGAATTAGTTGATAAAGAAGTAAATCAATAAAGAGTGGAACATGTAAGTTTCTTTAAGTGCATAGGGTTACAAGTCACTATCAGCCAAACAAATTCTACCATCCCTTAGCTGATATTACTAACCCTGAAAAGTCCTTTGGATCTTACAAGTTATCATATTTAATTGAATAACACACTACAAGAAAACCTATGGTATGTGTGTTTGCTTAGAATATTCTTTGGAGTGTAAGTAAATTCATTTCTTGAGTACGCCCCGATATGAACATATTTATTGTATGAGAATGGGGGCACTACTTAAAAGTGAAGACATTCGATGGTAAAACACTTTGGAAAGCTAATAACCTAGCTACTAGAATAAACCATGTCGGCCTAATTTTTTTATTTGAAATGTTCATTCACTAAGGTGTGATTCTACTTTCGGATACTCTAAATTTTAATTATGCTTGATTGAATGAATTGTATATCATGATTAAAGTTTTTACCATAACCGGGTGTGAGTGGTCCAGTTCGATTGATGATGGAAAAGTTTAAATCGTGTCAAGGATGTGAAAGGGTTGTCCAACGACGAACAAGGTTATAAATATGGGTTGGTGATCTTGGGCACATTTATACAATCAAATGACATGTTTTTACCCATATTGTAACTTAATTTAAGGATAATTCAAATATGATAGAGAAACATAATAAGTGTCTCCCCTAATGTCTCCTCTTTTCTTTTTCTCTTTAATGACAATTTGTTTTAACTCCTACTTGAAATTTTTTTCATTTTTACAACGCTTTAATCCTACACATTAAAATAAAATGTAAAGGCAAAATAATATAATTAGTATTCAAAAAATGATTAAAAGTACTAAAGTATAAATAAATAATTGCTAAATATGTGATATATTGGCCAAACATCAGTGGTGATTACTAGTAGTTCAGAATATTAAAGAATGACAGTGATGGCTGAAAATAGCGGATGATAACAATGGCAGCGAAGATAGGGGTTTAGTGAATTTCCATCTTCATAGAAATCTATAATAAAGACAACTTAGGCCTCATTTTTTTGCAAATAATGGAGGTCTGAATCTAAATGGTTTAAACCTTAGGTCATTAAGTGTAATTTTTTAATAAGATTTAAGCATTTATTTAGTCTGAGTAGGTCCTAATCATTAAAATCTAGAACAAAGTCTTAATATCATTAAGAAGTATATTTGTGTGGATAATTTTTACCATCACTCTGTCCACAACCACCATTCATCACTATTACACACCTCTGTCATCACAACCACCACCATTACCATCGACAAATATCAACCACCACCATTACCATCGACAAATATCAACCACCACCATTACTAACTATTTATGCCACCATTACTGTCGCCAACCACCCCTGACATAATAACAACTACTTGCAATCACCACTACCACTAACCATTTCATTATGTTGTTACTATGCATATCACCTCCATTAGCACTGTAGCCACTGCCACAGCCGTCACTGATGATGCTCAAATTCACTCCTCACGAGGAGTAGGAGAAAGTGTAAACGATAGTCGCAATATAAATACCCAACTAAGAGATGAGGTTGAATCCACAGGGAATAGCGATTGAATAACGAAAGTTGTCTATTGACTTGAATCAAAATTGCATAGATGCATTAAAAATAAAAATAAAATATTGGGGAAAATAATGAGATCACAACTTGAATTAAAATCAACTATCAAAAGAACAAGGCAACCAAATTGAATGAACAATTATGAGCAAGGGTCAGGGATGTGCTATTGATAGGGGCTCGATTACATTGAGATTAACTATAAAATCAAATTATTACTCATAAGCATAAATAACTATGGATAAAGTGACACCCGATATTTTTCAATCAATTGGGTGCTCAATTTCTTGAGTTTTCTCAAACCCCAAAGCTTGAATTAATTAATCCAGTATAGCTTAGGCAAGATTTGAGCAAGTCTCTAGCCTCAAATCTCTAATGGGTGTATGACTATGGGTTTTGGCTATCTCTAGCCCAACCCCACACACTCAAGACCCAATTGCTTACTATTGCTTTTTTACCCATATTAAATTTCTCTTTTTCAAGCAAAAATGAAATAAGTAGACATAACCCCATATTTGCAACTATTTGTAATTCCATTATAATTTAGGATAAAACAACATATTTATATTTAATGAGTAATTACAAGATTAATATACTATCCCCAATCAATCACATACCCCTAGAAAAATATCTAGCTACTCATAGATGAATAATACAAAAAGGATATTGACAAAAACTTTCATGAAGTTCATCATTAAGAGTGAATAACAAGATCAAAAATTGACTTTAGTGGTGGTTTGTACAATGAAGAAGAAGAAGAAGAAAGGCTATTCAATATTTCTCTCTCTAACTCTACAAATCTAGACTGGAATATTTAGTACTTTCTAGAGAATGTACAGAAATAAGTTTAAAAATGCTCCTCAAATCCTATGTTGGAGGATTTTGCCCTTCAAAAAATGGCCTCTCTTGGGAGTCACCGGCGGTATGTCCGTGCCCATCTATGGGACGCCGCTTTATCATTGGTAGGGTCAGTGACATTAGGGATCTGATTGACATTGGCAATGGTGGTTTGCAGGTGCTGACCCACATTCCGCCGGTGCACCTCCACTTATAGCCAGTATGCTCCTGCATTTCAGCCGGTGTTTCACCAGTTCCATCCGATGGAGCGCCAGTCCCTTTGATAGAACTCTAGTCCTTTTCTTTAATTTTATGCTTTTGTCCAGTTCCTTGCCTTCTCTGCTTAAGTTGAATGCCTGAAAAAATTAAAGAGAAAGAGCATGAAATCCTACCAAATGATTTGAAAACCAAGCAGAAGCTCATGTTCAAAAGCCTAATGAGTTGGTAAATTACCAAATCATCAAACCCCCATACTTGAATCATTTCTTGTGCTCAAGCAACACAATTCTTTACAGTTGAACAATAGGAATAATCATGTCATTCTACATGAGATTACGCGCAAGGGACCACTACGACCCAAACAACCCAAAGATCGCTCACCAACTCAAAGGGAAAGAGAAGACTCAACACTTTATGCAAATGCTTCAAGAGATGACCTCAATCAATTGGCATAATTTCACATTTGATTCCTACATTCGAAACAAGGGGCATGGTTGATCACAACAAGCTTATATAGCATCTTAATTCATTAAAAGTTCACATATAAAATTTCCCTTCAAGATCACTACATTCTTGTCTCAATCATATCTTTTGGCATGTGCGAGCATGTTCCACAAAGAGCTGATGCTACTCACATCGAGAGAGAATCCCATTTAATTATCAATCAATGCACACTCAAGGTATTATACAATGAAACAAATACGCTCACTCTCACAAAGAAATTCTTATGCACATAACTTGACCCATAGGCTTGCCTTTCATGTAGCTCGCCACTAATGTAGAGTTACTACACTTAAAATCAATTAGTACATGGAGGTCATGATAAAGGCTAGGGGTAAAGGTAGAATGACTTTTAAATTCTAGTAACTAGAACCTCCCTAATGCCCTTTTTGAGAATCATATTGCATATTTCATTTTCTTTTGAGATCACCCTCACCTTATCTCTCCTTTAACAATATTTTCACTTTTGAAACAAAATTCCTCCTTATCTCTCCTTAGTTATCACTCTTCATTTCATTTAAGCAAAAGGCAGCACCTTTCAACAATTTGATTCTTTTCACCCAAATAATTCATTCATTATTTTTATAATGTGGTGCTACCTCACATTGAAGTTCATATTATTTTTCTCATTTTTCTTTTTGCAACCCCCAAACTTAGGCTTTTGCCTCATCTTTCTCTTTTCTATTCCCACACTTTTGGGACGTCAAAGATCATTTTTGCATTTCTTCTCACAACTAGTACTGTGGTGGATGGGTGCCAAAGAGGGATTAAAAAAGGGTAATAGGTTTGTAATGGGGTTTTCAAGGAAAAGGCCTAAGGGCTCAACATTGGCTAGTAGGATTCATTCTCAAGGAGGTCATATGGGTAAAGTAGCTATGAAAAGAAATCCTAAAATCATCTTCCAAATGCAACCACATCTAGGATTTCGCCTTGAGACCTACTAGGGCAAGTTCCAGATAATCATTCATGCAAGAGAATTAAAATAAAACCTTTCCCATAGTGCATCACCTTCCAAGGAATTCACACCATTTTCATCACCACATCAAGATTCATAAAACAAGATACCATGTGAATCAAGAAGACAAACAAAGGATGTGTAACTTATGACAAAAAAGTACTTAGTTTTTAAATTCAACTAGCCCTTTTCTTCTAAAAATTCATTTTTTAAACAGTCATACCATTTAAGAAATTTTTCTGGTGTTACTTCTCAGGATCCATGCAATCATTGACTAAAAAAACTTTAAACTTGGCATTTTCCCTTAAGAAAGTCACCTCTCAATCCATAATTGAAAAATGCCACCTAGTTCAAGAATAAAAGAAAATCGCTCCTTGGAAAAGAATCATAGTATAAAGAAAACCCTTAGAGTTTAATTTATTCACTAACTTCTATAAACAAAAGGATATAATTGAGACTTGGGTCAAGAAATATTTGGCAACAGAACACAAACCCAATTAATGACACTAACAACTTAAAAATAATTTTTCATTCATCATAGGCCCGACAAGGGCAGCAATCAACAACCAAAGCAACATAAAAAGAAATCAAATCAACCCGAAAAGGCAATAAAATATCAACAACAAGCCCAACAAGGCCAAAACAATTCAATAATAACCACAAGAGAGAAAAAGAGAGCTCAACCCACCCCCAACTATAACAATACATTGTCCCTAATGTATGCATGAAAAACAGAAAGGGTGGTGGGAACTCCCTGAAGTGGCTACTCCTCATCATCAACATTGGCCTCTTCATCTGCATCATGGACCTCATCTCCCCAGGTCTCCACATAATCACCTAGGGCCTCAAAATGTTCATCAATGGGGCCTCAAGCTATAGGTGGAGCAGCCATGGCTACATCAAGTGCGCTCATGTCCAGATCTTCCCTTGGTGCCCGGCTTCTCAGCTCTTGTAATTTAACCCCAAAGAGATGTCACTGCGCCCTCCACTACATCCACCAAAGAGCATAGCTTGGTAAAGTTATCGTATACATTCTTCGTCTCCTTTTTTAGTGTTGGGCAATAAAGGCCAGGATATTTTGAGCCAGCATTTGGAGTTAGCTCTCGTGAGAATGTGTCATCACTACAAGAATTTAAACTCCGCTTAGGAAAGAGGATGTGGGCGGAGGTGAAGGCCCTCGAAATGGTGCTTCCCCAGATGCATGACCCAATGTATTAGGGTGTGGAATATTAAGGTCTGGAGCAATGGAGGTCTCTTCTATGTCATGGGAGGTGGAGCCTTCGGGAGCCTCAAAAGCTTGTAACCTTTTTCTCTTCACCTTGGGTGCCTCAGCATCCTGTTTTCTCTCCACATTGATTACATCGGTGGAAGAGCTAGGAGACTCATCAAGGAATAGTGGCATCCCTGCCTTAAGGAACAACTGAGAAATAAGCACCACATATGGCATCAATGTTCCCTGCTGCATGGCGTTTCTGTTCATTTGGTTGTCCATGATCTCCCCAAAGTTGATGCGCACCCCTGTCATGATACAGGCGATGAGTATAGCAGCCTCCAAGTTGACTCTCTGTTCATTCTTTGATGGCATAATCAACCACAGTTTTGTTCCAAACATGAGGTCACCTCGAAATCTCCCCACCCATGGAGGCCCACAATGGCTAACCATTGGAATTGATTGGAGCTATCCAACTGAAGTAATTTTCTTTGTCGGCCACTCTATCTACATACTCAGTTTCTAGATCGATCTCATCTACCCAGAACAATGCATTAATGGCGGCTAGAGTAATATCTATCTCCACGCCCCTAATCCCGACTGAGGGAAGGCGGGGAAACTTATCAATCTTTTCTTTATGCTTCATAGCCTGTTGTTGTGCCTGGTATGATACATAAACTTTAGGCACCAAGTTGGTGTAGTAATCTGGATGAGGCTCAGCATATATGCGCCATTGATGTTGGTTGAATTGGGCAATGATACTGGGGAACTCATTTCTAAGGCCCACCAAATCAAATCTTTTTTCAATTGTTATTGATCTACCTTTATAGATGGCCTACTGTGCCTTCATGTTGGGCACATAAAAAATGATTTTCTTCCTAGTGTTGGTGGGTGTTGGGTTTGCCTTAGCCCTCCCTTTGATCATTCTTTTTGAAGTGGAGGGTGCCTTGCCCTTGTCTGATTGCCTGGATAAAGTCATAATTCTGCAAAGCCATGTTAGTGCTTTGGTATTTTCCTTAATTGACAGAGAAAGCAAAAGCTATCCTAATCCAAGGAACAAAATTCTAAGGATTGAATAACAAATAATTTGCAGGATCAAAATCAAGTGCTGGTGGTACCAATGGTCCAACGGCGAAATGCAGGTGGAGAACCATGAGTCGCCGCTAAGACGTCAATCTTGGCAAAAAATTGGGTAAAATTTGCTATGTTCTGATGCCTCACCAGTGTTTCGCTAGTCTCGAGCCTAACACACAAGTGAAATGCAGGTTCTGGGTAGTGTACTGAAGCCTTGTACCCATACCTATGTTTTAGCCAGCGTTTCGCCGGGCCTGACTAGCAGTTCGCTGTTGGACGCCGCTTAGTGATTTTCACTCCCACTCAGCTAATAGAATCCCCTCAAATTCATGACTCACTCACTTACTTCACATTATGATTTATTCACTCAAGCAGCACAACAAAGATAAAAATGATGATTTTCCCTTAAGAAAGATGTCATTCTATCTATCATCGGGCAAATCATGCAATATAAGCACACGGGGTTACTCAGACTTCACCCCCAACTATTATGGCAAGCACACAAGTTCAATAGAAAATTTCCAAAATAACTAACTACCCCAACATTGTTCAAGTATTCAAACCCCCAATATACCCACATAATAAAAATCATTCAAACAAGAAACTCACAAAATGGAAAATAGGGAAATGGGTATTAAAAATATTAGATGCAGCATGCTTCATTTTTTTATTCATATTTTAAACAACAGCAATCTTAAAGCAATGTAAGAGCTCATGAACACATACCAATATGATAATTGAGAAGAAGTAAAGAGATTGAATCTTTGTGCTTGACCAACAATGGTATCTTCAAAATGAAAATTTCTTTTTCTTTTCTTTGCTTAGTGAGAGTTGTGTAAGGTACTAGTGAGCAGAAGAGAATGAGGATGGGGGTTTATAGGTTCAAGAGAAGGAGTATGATTGGGTGGTGAAAAGGTGGGTGTTAATGGTGGATTTAATGGAGGGAAGTTGGGAAAGTGGAAAGTGTTGTGGTTAGGTGAAAAGGTGGAGAGAGAGAGAGAGTGTGTGTTGGAAAGGTAAAAGAGTGTTCTAACCGGATTTGTTCTTTATTTGTAAAGTGCTGCCGGTCGGGTTGGTCAATGGGTTGATCAAGATTCATAATACAATTACTTACTTCCACCCGCGCTAGACCTGCGACCGCTGTTGAGTACCGGTATTTTTTTGGTTCAAGCATAGGTGACCTCTTATATGCCCAGTTCACTGGTTTATGATTACAATGAACGGTGTTTCATGGATCATCTTTTGCATTTCGCTGGTGATTCACAACTTACCCTTTTATTTTTGGATTCCCTCTAGGTGTATTGGTTCACAGCTGCGTTAGACTGGTGTGCCACGTGATGCCACCGACATTTCGCCGGTGGAACACCGACTTCCTCTCTTTTTGATCCCACTTCTACTTTTCTCATGCGACAGAGCAGCGAGTTGCGCTTGAGCACTAGTGTTTTGCAGATCTATCGCAGTGGCTTCCTTTTTTCCCTTCTCCTTTTTTCTCATCCAATCATCCTACAAAAACACAATCAACAAAGTATCAAGGCATCAAAACATAAAAACACTTGGGTTGCCTCCCAAGAAGTGCCTTATTTAACGTCGTGGCACAATGGATACCTCCTCAATTGTCAATTTTTCAGAGGTTCATCCTCCAAATTAGCCTCATCAACACAAATTTCATCATGCTCTCCTTCACCATTGAAGACCCCTATCACCTTTCATTTATCCGGGGGCTTGGTGGTTCGACATATATTAAAGGCGACTTCATCTCCACCTACTCTGAAATTTAACTCCCCTAACTCCATGTGCACTAGTTCTCTTCCCGTGGCTAGTAATGGGCACCCCAAAATGATTGGCACCTCAACATCCATTTCACAATCCAATAGCACAAAATCGGCTGGAAAGATGAACTTGTCCACTCGGACCAAAACAATTGATAGACATGTCCGCCATCAAGAGCCTCATAGTAGTAGGCTTGGGATTTCCCTCACCTAGCTTCTTAAAAATGACATGAGGCACGAAGTTAATTCTCGCACTAATGTCACACAAAGCCTTTTGAAAACACACGGCCTAATGTTGCAGGGGATAGTGAAGGCTCTAGGATCCTCTCTTTTGGGAGCAAGATTGCTCGCCACCATTGCGTTGCAATGGTGTGTTATTTCCCTCACACTATCATCAACCACCTTTTTTTTCTTCAGCGATTCTTTCATGAATTTCACATAGTCCGACATTTGGATAAATGCATTGATAACTTTCAACATACACTCTTCTCTACGAAAGAATGTACACGGTCATTATCAAAACAAATATACCCGACGAGTGTCGGGGTCAAATCCCATAGGGAATTGAGTCGATAATCTAAGAGTTGTAAACTAATTCAAACTAGAAATCATCATTGTTCAATATTTGAAAATTAAATTGGGGGAAAAAAGGAAAACTCTATTAAATTCTAATTTAAAACTAAGTGGGGGGAATTCCAATTGTTGTATTCTCAAGTGAATTGGCTTTGGGGTGTCCTATGCGTGGTCTATCAACTAGCATGGGATTACTTCATTCTTCTTGGATTCAAACTCAACTTAAATAGATGTGGATAAATCACATTATCTTGTTTCTCAACCACAAGAATGTTTATGCCTTGGGTTTTCTCAAACTCCAAGGCAAAATCAATTTATCAACCATACGAGCTTGAGGAATGATCAACTATCTCTAGCATAGACCCTTTATTGGAGTGAAAATGTGGGTGTTGACTATCTCTAGCTCAACCCACACATCCACACTCCAAATTCTCCTTATCGTCTTCTCACCCATTTCTCACTTTTCTCTCTCAAGCAAAAGTAAAAAAGTAAGGCAAAATTCATGTTTGCAACCATCAATTATTTTACAATTAAAACTTTAGAAAAGACAATAGATCTAAGCTTTTAATAAGAATCTATGAGAAAATCATAAGCACCCATTCATAATTACAAAACCACCAAGCACACACCCCTAACTAGCAAGTTAGATTTATATATTTTAGAGATAGAGAGAAGATACCAAGAGAACTTTTCTCAACATTCATAAAACGATTTATCAACTTGCTTCACAAGATTTGCATGAATGGTGGAATCCCTCCCCCCCCCCCCCCGGGGTATTCCTCAAGAAGAACTTTCTATACTATATTTCTATGTTGAGAGAAATTTACAGAAATTCTATGAATTAGTTCATGAATGAATGAGTGGTGTACAATGAGAGTGATAAAAATATCTGTACATTCATGTGTACCACTTCCAACGAGTGCATTTGGGGCTTCAAGAGGCTTTGAGAATCTTTCCGGATGTTTTTACCCCTCCTTGGTTTACCTCACGTGTGAAGCACCGATGTTTCACCGGTGCCAATCCGTGGAGCACCGATTACTCACCGAAGGAAAATAGTGGAAGAGCAGTGAGAACCGCCGACTCACCGGTAGTTGACTAGTGTTAGACTGGCGATTTGGCTGTGGCAGACTGCCAAATGTTGGTGGGAGCTGTTTTGAGGCATTGGATCTTGCGTTTCACCCACGTTTCACACTTCCGGATCAACATTTAGCCAGTTCAAAGCATGTCCTTAACACCACTTTTTGAGTTCAAATCTCTCATATTCTTTTTATCCTTTCCTTCAAATGCCAACTCATTAAATCATCTCGAATTTCATGCGTTTTTTGCTTGATTTCATGCTTCTATACTCAAGTTAAGTACCTACAAAGATCAAAGAGAAAGGGAACAAATTCCATCTAAATGACTTGAAAACTAAACAAAAACTCATGTTTAAGAGCCTAATGAGTTGGTAAATTACAAACTCGTCAAACCCCAAAACATGAGCCATTGCTTGTCCTCAAGGAATGCAATTCTTTATCGTTGAGCAAATGAAACCACATGTTATATAGGAGTATGCGCATCAAGGATCAAGCAAGGCCTTCCTTCACAAGAAGATTTTGATAAAGCTAAGAGCATTATGAGAGTTTCACACATAACCATCGAACCTCAAGACAATCCAAAAATTATACACCGACTCAAGAAAAAGAAAAGATTCAAACCATGTTACACAAGCTTCAATAGGTGACCACAATCATTAAGCATATCTTGCATGCATTCATTTCATATAACAAGGGGCATAGTCCATCAAAACAAGTTCAAGGAGCCATATCAAGTCATTGACAATTCACATTCAAAGTTTTCCTTAAAGTTTGCTATATGCTTGTCTCAATTACACCTTTCACTTTGAACAAATTGAAGCATGTACCCCAAGGAAGTGATGCCACTCACAACAACAGAGAATCCTATACATTTTAAGCATTTCACACAAAGATATTATTAGATAAGGCAAATACGCTCGCTCTCACAAAGAAATTCAAGTGCATGCAAATTGATCCATAGGCTTGCCCTTTGTCTAAATCGCCACTAATGTAGAGTTGCTACATTCAAAATCACCAAGGACTTGTGCATTCTCATTAAGGATAGGAGTATGGGTAGGACAAATGTTTAGCTATGGTGACTAAAACCTCCCTAATGCCTTTTCTAAACACTTGCAACATGCCATCACATTATTTTAAATCACCTCTACTTATCTCTCCTCTTTTATCATTTTCATCTTTTATTTATCAAGAGCCACCCTTATAACACCTTTGGATTCCATCATTAGCCTCATCTAAGCAAGAGGTAGCACCATTAATCAATTCTTTTCTTATAATGAGTAGAGATTTTCAACCAACCAATTCGCTCACTACCTTGGGTGCTACCTTAGCTTGAAGCCCACATTTTTTTCCTTTTTTCAAACCCCTATTCTTAGGCTTTTGCCTCATTTCAATTCATTTCTTTAACTCTCCCCATCTTTTGGGCTTTAAGTCCCATTTTTCATTCTTTCGTCACTAGAAATTAGGGAGGATGGGTGCCAAAGAAGAAGATTAAGAAGGGTCATTAGGCTTGTAATGTGGTTTCCAAAAAGAGGTCTAAGGCTCAAGCATTGGCTATCAAAGATTGATGTTCAAGGAAGTCATTTTTGGTGAAGTAACTATCGATGGAAAGCCTCAGGTCATTTTCTAAGTATAGCTTCATCTAAACTTTTGCTTTGAATCACACTAGGGGAAAGTTCTGGATAATCATGCATATACAAGAATTAAGCTGAAGGACTCACCATACAAGGCATCACAATCCAAGGAGTTCACACACTTACTACATCACATTAAGAGTATAACTTTCGACAAGCTAGTTTACGAATCAAAAAGCCAAGCGAGCAATGTATAACTCATGAAAAGAGAGTGCTCATTTTCACATTTAAATGCCCCCGTTTTCTTTTCAAAACTCATGCACAATGCCATGCAAGAAATGTTGGTGGTACCTCTTCAAACAAGTACACAAAAGACTCAACATGACTCTAGACTTGACATTTTTCCTTAAGAAAGTCGCCTTTCAATCCATCATTGGAAAATGTCACCCAGTCCAACACAAAATAAGATGAGAAAAATTTTCTCCTTGGAAAAGAACCGCAGTATTAAGAAAACCCTTGGAGTTATTCATAGACTACTATCTATAAAAGCAATGCTAATTAGCAAGTAATGACGATCGCTACCCAATCTATCATAGGGTCATATCGTACATCACTCACAAGGGGATTACTCAGACTTCACCCCCTCCCCCAACAAAATGTCAAAACTACAAAATAAATAAAATAAAAACATAAAAAAGCATTGTCTTTGACGCACAAAGTCGTACACAATAAGGGAGGAGTGGGTGCAATAACTCCCTAGTATGATCGAGGCGTTTGCGTTGAAATTTTTGCGTTTCATGTACTCTGGTTATAACCAATGCCATACCTGCGCTTCATGTCTTTCGACCTATGTTTCGCATGTCTAAAGACAATTTCTCAATTTGGATCCTTCCACTTGTAATCACATTCCACAACTTATTCATCCTTGCAACACTCATAGACAACACCAACGTGAAGTTAAAAAATAAGTAAAACAAACAAGATACAAAACAAGATGCAAAACAAGTTTGAATTAGTAAATACCTAATGCATATCACAACTTGTTCACAACCCGAACAGAGGCCCGAACGTTAACATGGGACAAGGGACCTCGCGAGACCCCAAATCGACCCATGGAATAAGCATACAACTAGATCACTCATTACACTGAAGAAAACATGAATATAATCTCAGTGGATTTCTAATTCAACATCACATAAGAATAGGATCCAAAACTGCACATACATAAGTGTGAAAGCCTCTAATCTAGACGAGTTGATGGGACAAGACCCCAACTAACTCAACAATACTAAAATTGGAAATACATAAAGGAAATGATAGTCTAGTACTCAAAGGATGAGGACTCACAAGTCCGGGAAGATACAAACTCCGGAAAGCTGTCCAAGAACGGGGCTGAAGCTACGAGATGGGTCCTATATCATGAAATGATATAGCATAGGAAGTATGTGGTCAGTATGTTGAAGGTACCGAGTATGTAAGGTAAGTAAAACTGTTTAAGTAAAGTAAATCATTTAAAACATTTCATAACATATCATAATCTTCAAGTATAAGAAAAGGGCTACATGCATTCCTTCTGAAATCGTAATCTTATCATACATAACCAGGCATAGCTTTATAACTTCTTGAATGACTCAAATGAGTCATAGCTGAAACATAACATTTAGATTAAAGCTGAACAATGAGTCAAACCTTTCTTTTAGAACATGCATACAAAAGATAACTTCCATAAGTAGCGAATATGTAAATCTGAATAGTATAGACAGTGGGAGACTCGTCACTTAACCGACATACCATGATAGAGCATACGTAGTCCCAACTATCACACTCAAGTGCGTAGGGCCATCCATAACCTTACCAGGGCGATGGATGATACCATGATATCAATATCAAGCTCAAGAGCCAATTGAGCTGGGGATAGCTCACAAGGGAGGTCCCAATATTATAATAGTATCAACCTACGTTGGCGCGTAGTTCTAGGGCATAAGGTGATCGACCTTTAACTCGCTCAGTGCTAGACTCTTCTCCCAAAAACATGCAATGCTCTACATCATATATAAAGAAGCTCAACATTGTCTTTTGACAAAGCTCAATAATGAAATACGTCTCAATTATGAACTTATGCATCTGAGAAGCTTTATTTTGAAACATAACACAAGCTCAAGTATAAGTAGGAGCATCTACTCCAAATCATATGGTAACCTATATGTAGGAATATTTAACTCAACATACCACAAGCTAGAAATTATGAAATTTGGGAGATTTCGCTCCAAACAATGTGGTAAGCTTATTTCAGGAAAATTATCATTTTAAATCAACATGTGGGCATTGCCCAAGGCTTTATCATACTTGGATGTACTCAATTCATTTTGAAATAACTTCATAATCATGGGTTGATTAAGAAACATTCCTTTGATCATCATCATACATCCATCACCATTCACCTCTTTTATGAACTTCTTATCCATGGACATTTAAATTTCATAACTTAGAAAATATGATTTGTATTGAAAACAATTTAAAATCTTCCCAAGCTTCACAATTCATCAACATAATAGAATCTAATCATGCCCATGTATATAGATTGAAGAATTATGCAATTGTGTAAAAATCACATACTTAATCATAGGAGATTATCATGATTTTGTAGAAATTGGGCATGGGTGTGGAAGGAGACACCACTCATAACCTTACATACTTGGGAGCGAAAATTTTAACACTTCTCTAATTGCCCAAGATGAGATTGCAATGGAAACCTTCAAAACTTGCTCTAAATCCTTCCTTCAAGCTCTCAAGTTTGCATCCATGGACTGAACTAGCTTATAATAGGTTTTCCCCTCTTAAAACCCTGTAAAACGAGCCTTGAACGACGTAGTATAGGTGTTACGAACATAGGAATTACGAAAAGAGCCATATTGAATTCGCAGGAAAAGACTTCCAGGTGGTCCTAACGGACGACCAGACGGATCGTCACTGGGGGGAACGACTCGTCATGTTACTCATTGAGTCCACTTCCTGCCTAGACTTCTAGGCTCGTAAAGACTAACCAAATGACTCGTTACCAGACCAATTGAGTCGTGGTCAGCTTCTATCAAGTAAACTGGTGACCTCTTAAATTTATTCTTCACCTTCACCCCACGGCTGACTTGACAACTCGTGGTGATTAACCACGAGTTGTTCCCACGCCCGTGGGGACCCCTACACTTCTATTCCTCCAGGCCTCCCCACGAGTCACCTGACGACTCGTGGGATATTCCCACTAGTTGACCAACGACGCGTTCTGCAATTGAAGCACAAATTTCCAATTTTTCCCCGTTTCAATCCAGGGTCCGATCCTTGGGTTCCCGATGTATAACAATATCTCCCCCTTGGGAACATTCTTCCTCAAATGTTAGAAACACACAGAAACTCAGAATCATTCAACCATCATATGCAAACACTGATCATTTAAACCGATAACTGGCGAAATGACTACCTTCGAAAGAAACTACATAGTTGAACCAAATTCAGACATCACATGCATCTATTGAAACGTAAATCAAACTTGCGCACATGAACTGAACATGGAAACTGATTAGAGAATTAGGGAAAAAATTGATACCTCAAACTGACACTGAGCCGGTAGGGAACAGGTAGGGGTATTTAGCCATCATAGTCGCTTTGGCTTCCTACGTAGCTCCCTTAACATGCTGATCTCTCCACAACACCTTCACCGAAGCTACTTCTTTGTTCCTCAGCCTCCGAACCTGACAATCCAATATTGCAACTGGAATTTCCTCATAACTCAGGGTATCTCCCACGCCAACACTTTCCACCGGGACAACTAAAGATGGATCACCCAAGCACTTTTTCAAGAGCTTTACATGAAAGATGGGATGAACTGAAGATAACCCGATGGCAAGTCCAACTCATATGCTACCTTACCAACTCTTCTCATAACCCGGTAGGGACCAATATAGCGAGGAGTGAGTTTTCCTTTTTTCTTCGAACTGCATGACTGCCTTCATGGGAGACACCTTCATAAACACCCAATCATCCACCTCGAACTCCAACTCTCTCCTTCTCACATCTAAATATGACTTTTGACGACTTTGAGCTGTTTTCAGCTTGTCTCTTATCATCCGAACTTTCACCATGGCCTCATAAATCGAATCAGGTCCTATCATAGCTGCCTCACCAACTTCAAACCATCTGATGGGTGATCTACATCTCCGCCCGTAAAGAGCCTCGAACGATGCCATCTAGATGCTGGAGTGATAGCTATTATTGTAAGCAAAATCGATCAAAGGTGTTATACCCCGTAAGATTCCCGGCACCTAGATGGCCTATTCGCGCGTTGGTTAAGCATATTTGAAAGCCATACGTGCTGGGGAAAGGCCCGGGAAAGGATCGGACGAGTAGCCTGTCGAACCAGCGCGGAAGGAGCTGGGGTAGAGCCCCTCCGCGATGGCAACGTGTCACGGAGGTGGAGCCTCTGCGTTGGCTCCGTGACACGTTGGGCCTGTCCAGGCCCAAGTATATAAAGCCCCACTTCGGTTTAATTTTATTTAAATCATTGAAAACTTCTAGAGAAACGTAGAAAACAGAGAGGGGCGAAGAAGGTTAATATATAATCATTCGATTACACTACCAAATGTAGTCCAAATCCAAATTAACTCCAGATACCGAAGTATTTAGCAGCAAGGAGCATTCCTACGGATTTAGTTTTGCGAAATTCGGCCGACAAATCATCGTGCTACCGGGATAAGGTAAGTGGAATTGCTCCAAACTAGTATCTATGTGTTCCTAGCTGTGAAGTGAATACTTCTCCCTTTTGGACTTCTGGAAAACAGCAAGTTTTCGACTGTCTTTCGATAAGCCTAAGTTTAGGCTATAATTATATCGAAAGTAATGCCGTCCTTCAAAATAGGGTTGTATTTAGTACTAATTGACGTGTCTGTGAATGCAGTTGGGAGATTTAGCTGGAATACTGACCGAGCCTCATCCGACAGTCGGATAACTTGAGGTTAAGGTTTGTGAAGTTGTTCTTCGGCAAGTTAGTGAGTCTTAGCTTGGTAAATCATAGTAAACTCCGTATTTGAAACCGTCGGAGTTGAATGTTGAGAATTAAGGTAAGTATAATAGATTCCGAATTGTGTTGTTGTATCATATTCAGTCCGAAAGTTAGTGAAGCATGCACCAAAGGGCTAGTTAGCATTCCAAATTCCGTATAGCGTATTGTATGATTAGCAAGAATGTTGTAGAATAAAAAGAGACAGATTTTCAGAATAAAGGCTAATAAAGTAAAATCAGATAGACAGACAATTTTATGGCTATAGACTGGCCATCCAGACAGATGGAATATTTGCTACAGATTAGCCAACAGTTAAAGAAAGATTTCAGAATCAGTATAATCAGTAAAGAATCAGTTCAGTATGGAAACAGATCAGAATAAGAAATCGGATTTCAGATAGTCTTTTTCAGTTATACATGCTTGCTATTTATATGTGTTATTTGTTTGTTGAGACTTGATGTGGCGTGAGGGCCCCTTATTGAGCGTCCTCGCCGCCCCTGGGTTGGTAATCGTGTCGCCCACTGAGCAGGTGGGTTTACGTCACTCCAAGGAGTGGCATGCCGTCCGCAGCTTGGATGAAGATGGGATGAAGCTTTCCGCATAGCAGCCTGATTAGCATTACAGGTGCAGCTCCAGTTTCAGATAGCCGTGTTGAGTTTTGTCCAGGGAACTAGAACCTATCTGTTACTGTATGTACATTCAGTTATTATAGGTGTAGCTCCGGTTTCAGATAGCCCCATTGAGTTTAGGTCTGTGAATCCAGACCCTATCTGTTACTGTCTACACAGGAGTCCTCCGGACCCAGACATGGTTACTTATATAGGAGGCTATGGCCCGAGCCGGAGACCCAGCGGGCCGGTAGAGGAGCTCCGAAGTGAGCAGATGAGTGGAGTGATTTAGTTTTTGTTGGTTTTGACCCGTGTAGGGGTATATAGATTGTTTGCTTGCTTGGTGCCATCCGGCTTATGGGGGTTGGTATTGGCTCTTGATTGCTAAATGTATATGTATTTATGTGCTTTATATATATTAGTTAATAGACAGCAGGCCGCCGTGACTACAGACATGTTCCTGCTCATCAGTGCAGAAAGGTTTGATCTAGTTCCTATCAGCTCTTCAGATTCAGTTATCTTCTGTTCACAGACTTGTTAGTTATGTTATCTGTATTCAGTTGTACTATTTCAGTTGCTTTGCATACTCGGTACCAGTGGTACTGACGCCTAGTGAGGCACTGCATTACTTGCCTGCAGGTACTCATAGACGAGGAGGCGATCCCTCGTGATCCTAGCCAGCGCAGAGTCATCAGCTCCTGACATCCGGAGCTTGATATTTCAGAGGTTTATATCATTTCCTTTGTTGTGCAGTACGGGTAGGTCGAGGCCCTGTCCCGACCATCTTATCAGTATTCCTAGAGGCTTGCAGTCTGTATATATTTCCCTGTGGTCAGTCGAGCCGGTCGTGTGAGGCCGTGCAGTTTGTTATAGCTGTTTAGCATTTCAGTTTATGTTGGCCGTGTGAGGCCTTAGTTTGATAGTAGTGGTGACCTTGCCGGTCACGTTGTTATTTTGCATTTTATTGTTGAGTCCCAGATGACTAGAAAGAATGGTGGTCTTGTCGGCCCGCATAGGTTCCTTGTTACGAGTATGTTTCTGGTTAGCCGTTATTACAGGTACAGGTGGCTATAAGCCAGTTGGCCGGAGGCTGTGTTTACAGCCGTTATATAGCCCTTTGTTTCCAGAAATCTGAGTTAGAGCCAGCCAGGCACCAGATGCGCTTAGGCTCACCAGATAGCAGTCTAGGTCCTACTAGGGACCAGGTGCCAGTCATGCCCCCCAAGGCGGGGCGTGACAAACTTGGTATCAGAGTAGGTCATGTCCCAGGGAGTCTGCAAGTCATGCTAAGTAGAGTCTTGTCTATGGATTTGTTGTGCACCACATACTATAGGCAGGAGGCTGCGAGGCATGATAGGATGGTTACTCTTCTTTTATACTCAGTCGTGCCATAGCACAGTACAGTATAGGGTCGAGTTCCTAAAACTTATCATATCCTTTGTCTACAGATAAGAATGGTAGATCAGCGACACCTTGCCACAGGTAGGAGGTTAGACACAGCAGCAGGAGAAGGCACCAGCAAGATGCCTCAGCATCAGTTAGAGTCAGCCCGATCTGAGGGAGATATAGAGGCTTCATCACAGCCCTCTCAGCAGTCCCCCTCACATCAGGAGCCGTTGGGCACTACACCGCCCCCGATAGCTCCAGTGCCCTCGCCATCAGATTAGGAGGTTCATAGCGCTGTAGTTATGTTGGCACAAATGATGGCCACACAGCGCCAGTCGGTGCCATCTGTAGCAGCAGAGCCTTTAGGTGGGTCAGGTAGTTCCAGGGTCAGGGAATTTTTTTCACTAGGTCCTCCACAGTTCACTGGGTCAGATCAGGCAGAGGACCCTCAGGACTTTCTAGATCAGATGCAGAGAATTTTCCGGGTTATGCATGTGACCCCTTAAGAGTCTGTTGAGTTGGCAATGTTCCGGTTGCGGGACATAGCAGTACTATGGTACGAGAGTTGGGAAAGGTCCCGAGGGAGAGATGTTACCCCTCCGACCTGGTCCGGCTTCTCGGAGGCCTTCCTGGACTGTTACCTGCCATGAGAGATCCGTCAGGCCCGGATGGATCAGTTTTTGCATCTGGAGCAGGGGGCGAGGAGCGTACGCGAGTATGCTTTACAGTTTGACTCCTTAGCCTGCTATGCTCCAGCATTTGTTGATACTATGCCAGCTAGAGTTCACATATTTATTTGGTCTGAACCCAGAATATACTGAGGCATGTATGACGGCTACGTTACGAGAGGATATGGATATTGCCCGAGTATAGGCCTTTGCTCAGACCATTGAGGGTCTTATAAAGCGACAACAGAGTAGTAGACAGACCAGTCAGGAACAACGCCGCAGAGATAGATCGGATGAGATGCAAAGAGAAGTTCAGAGAGGACCCAGGCCTCGACTATCAGATAGACCCCCACCTCCTCCACAGCAGCAGCAACAACGAGGTAGATATGTGCGACGAGGGCAGTCAGAGCCCAGTGGCAGTTCCAGAACAGTAGAGTTCCCGCAGTAGAGAAGGGGAGAGTAGAGAAGATTTGCACCCCCACCCTACCCTAATTGCGGCCGACCTCACGCCGGAGCTTATAGATATGGCTCTACTGGGTGTTATATTTGCGGATAGGAGGGGCATCGGATGAGAGATTGTCCGACCAGAGGTCAGGGGAGTAGAGACAGCCAGGACAGGGGATCCGCAGGGCCACGAGCCCCAACAGCCTCAACGGGGCGTGGGCCTTCAGGTTCAGTAGGCAGAGGCCGAGGTAGATTAGGAGCTTCCAATTCAGGTACGGGCTCAAACCGTACTTATGCACTACCAGGGAGACACGACTCAAAGGCGTCGCCAGATGTAGTAATAGGTACGATGACTATCTGTTCATGCCCTGCTTATGTATTGATTGATCCAGGATCCACTCTGTCGTATATTACCCTATTTGTGGCACGAAAGTTCAATATTGCACCAGAATTATTGCAGCAACCCTTTTTAGTATCTACGCCCGTCGGTGACTCAATTATAGCTAGTAGAATTTAACGAGGGTGTACAGTGGAGGTTGCTGACCGCAAGACTACGGTACATCTGGTAGAGCTAGAAATGATAGACTTCAATGCCATAATGGGTATGGATTGGCTAGTGCCGTGCTATGCCAATGTTGAATGTTGGACCAATATGGTCCGATTCCACTTTCCAGGAGAAGGAGTGCGGGAGTGGAAAGGTAGCACAGCTACGCCAAAAGGTAGGTTTATTTCCTACCTTCAGGCGAGTAAATTGATAACTAAGGGATGTATCTACCACCTAGTCAGAGTTCAGGATGTTCGGGCAGAATCTCCGACACTCCAGTCTGTTCCGGTGGTGAATGAGTTCCCTGATGTGTTTCCAAATGAGTTACCTGGTATTCCCCCAGAAAGGGAAATAGATTTCGCTATTGATTTATTACCAGGCACTTAGCCTATACCAATTCCTCCCTATCGTATGGCTCCTGCAGAACTCAGAGAGTTGAAGGAGTAGTTAAAAGATTTGCTAGATAAAGGTTTCATCAGGCCAAGTACTTCACCATGGGGTGCACTAGTGTTGTTTGTGAAAAAGAAAGATGGATCGCTCCGTATGTGAATAGATTATCGGCAGTTGAATAAAGTTACAGTGAAGAACAAGTACCCGCTCCCCAGAATAGATGATTTGTTTGATCAGCCACAAGGGGCCACATACTTTTCCAAGATTGACTTGCGGTTCGGATATCACCAGGTTCGAGTTCGTGAAAGAGATATTCCCAAAACGGCGTTCAGGACCCGATATGGACACTTTGAATTCCTAGTTATGTCCTTTGGGTTGACAAATGCCCCAGCAGTATTCATGGACCTGATGAATAGTATTTTCAAACCATACCTGGACCTGTTCGTGATAGTGTTTATTGATGATACTCTGGTGTATTCTCGCTCTGAAGTAGATCACCGGACTCATTTACGGACAGTGCTCCAGATTCCCAGGGACCGCCAGTTATATGCTAAGTTCTCCAAGTGCGAATTCTGGCTTAACTCAGTAGCCTTCCTAGGGCATATTGTGTCGGATGCTGGTATACAGGTTGATAAGCAGAAGATAGAAGCAGTCAAATCATGGCCTAGGCCTACCACTCTGACTGAAATCCATAGCCTTCTGGGATTAGCGGGATATTACAGGAGGTTTGTTGAAGGGTTCTCTACCATAGCGGCACCTCTAACTAAACTGACGCAAAAAGCAGCAAAGTTTCAGTGGATAGAGGTATGTGAGCAGAGCTTCCAGGAACTAAAAGACAGATTAACCTCCGCCCCAGTGTTAGCATTACCGGAAGGTACAGAAGGTTATTCAGTGTATTGCAACGCATCAGATGTTGGGTTAGGTTGTGTGTTGATGCAACATGGTAAGTGATTGCGTATGCTTCCAGACAGCTGAAGAAACACGAAAAGAATTACCCTACCCATGACCTGGAGTTAGCCGCAGTGATCCACGCCTTGAAAATGTGGAGACATTACCTGTATGGCATCCATGTTGATAGTTTTACAGATTACAAGAGCCTACAGTATATCTTCACTCAGAGGGAGTTGAATCTGCGGCAACGACGCTGGTTAGAGCTGTTAAAGGATCATGACGTGAATATTATGTACCACCCGGGAAAAGCCAATGTTCTAGCAGATGCTCTCAGTCAGAAGTCCATGGGGAGTTTGGCGTATTTGTAGCCCGAGCAGCGGGAATTGGTCAGGGAGATACATCGGTTAGCTAACCTAGCCATTCGTGCAGCAGAAACAGAGGATAGTAGAGCGGTAATTCAGAACACCAATGTGTTATCATTAGTTGTGGAAGTGAAAGAACGACAATATGAGGATCCTGACCTGATCCAGCTCAAAGAAAGAATCCAGCAGGGTAAAGCGCCAGATTTTCAGATAACTTAGGAAGAAGTGTTGTTATGTAAAGGCCGCCTCTGTGTTCCAGATGTTTCAGGGCTCCGCCAGCAGATTATGAATGAGGTACATTACGCCCGTTATTCTCTTCACCCCGATGCGACGAAAATGTACCATGATATCAAGGAAAACTACTGGTTGCCAGGTATGAAAAGAGAAATTGCTGAATTTGTAGCCCAGTGTCTTAACTACCAACAGGTGAAAGCAGAACATCAGAAACTAGGCGGTTTGACTCAGGAAATAGTTGTGCCTCTCTGGAAATAGGAAGCAGTGAACATGGATTGTGTAGCAGGATTACCCCGTACCAGACACAGACATGACTCTATATGGGTGATAGTTGACAGATTAACAAAATCAGCTCATTTCCTGCCAGTAAGAGCTACCCTCTCGGCCGAAAATTATGCGGAGTTGTATATCCAAGAAATAGTCAGGTTGCATGGAGTACCAGTATCCATTATTTCAGATAGAGGAGCACAGTTTACGGCTAGATTTTGGCAATCGTTTCACAGGGGTCTGGGAATGCAGATTAATTTGAGCACAGCATTCCACCCTCAGATAGATGGACAGGCTGAGCGCACTATTCAGACGCTCGAGGACATGCTACGAGCGTGGTGCTAGATTTTGGAGGTAGCTGGGATGAGCATTTGCCGTTAATTGAATTTACTTGTAATAATAGCTATCACTCAGCCATCCAGATGGCGCCTTTCGAGGCATTATACGGGTGAAAATGCATATCACCGATTGGCTGGTTTGAAATAGGAGAATCAATGTTGGTTGGGCCAAACATTGTTCAGCAATCAGAGGAAAAGGTAAAGCTTATCCGAGAACTCTTACTGACTACATAGAGCCGCCAGAAATCATATGCTGATGTGCGGCGCAGAGACTTGGAATTTGATGTAAATGGTTGGGTATTTCTGAAAGTATCTCCGATGAAAGGGGTGATGAGATTCAGCAAGAAAGGTAAGCTCAGTCTGAGGTTTGTTGGGCCTTATCAGATTCGTCGGAAGATAGGCTGAGTAGCATATGAGCTGAACTTGCCTCCAGAGTTGGAATCCGTTCATCCAGTCTTTCATGTGTCTATGCTGAGGAAATGCATAGGAGACCCATCCAAAGCAGTCCCAGTCCAGGATATCCAGGTTACAGAAGAGCTGGCCTATGAAGAGGTTCCAGTAGCCATCTTAGACGAATAGATTCGTAGATTGAGAACTAAAGATATTGCATCTGTCAAGGTATTGTGGCGTAACAAGAACTGAGAGGAGATGATGTGGGAGGCTGAGAAAGATATGAAGATTAGATATCCTCACTTATTCTAGGCCTACTCAAGCGACAGGTATGTCAGTATTATTATTTATGCAGTACCTTATGGTTGTATATGTATAAATGAGAAAGATTGATGTTTAGCTATCAAGTGAATCTTAAGTATTGTGTGTAGTACTTGTATTGGACTTTTCTGCGTTTCAGGTTTTCGGGATAGTCCATATTACAGGGGAAACTCTGCCAAAATTTTCTTAGAAACAAGTTGAGAAGTCCTCTAGATAAAAGTTTACATTCGAGGATGAATGTTCTTAAGGGGGAGAGAACGTTATACCCCGTAAGATTCCCGGCACCTGGATGGCCTATTCGCGCGTTGGTTAAGCATATTTGAAAGCCATACATGCTAGGGAAAGGCCCGGGAAAGGATCAGACGAGTAGCCTGTCGAACCATCGCGGAAGGAGCCGGGGCAGAGCCCCTCTGCGATGGCAACGTGTCAGGAGGTGGAGCCTCTGTGTTGGCTCCGTGACACGTTGGACCTGTCCACGCCCAAGTATATAAAGCCCCACTTCGGTTTAATTTCATTTAAATCATTGAAAACTTCTAGAGAAATGTAGAAAACAGAGAGGGACGAAGAAGGTTAATAGATAATCGTTCGATTATGCTGCCAAACGTAGTCCAAATCCAAATTAAATCCAGATACCGAAGTATTTAGCAGCAGGGAGCATTCCTACGGTTTTAGTTTCGCGAAATTCGACCGACAAATCGTCGTGCTACCGGGCTAAGGTAAGTGGAATTGCTCCAAACTAGTATCTATGTGTTCCTAGCTGTGAAGTGAATACTTCTCCCTTCTGGACTTCTGGAAAATAGCAAGTTTTTGATCGTCTTTCGATAAGCCTAAGTTTAGGCTATAATTATATCGAAAGTGACGCCGTCCTTCCGAATAGGGTTGTATTTACTACTAATTGGCGTGTCTATGAATGCAGTTCAGAGATTTAGCTGGAATACTGATCGAGCCTCGTCCGATAGTCGGATAACTTGAGGTTAAGGTATGTGAAGTTGTTCTTCGGCAAGTTAGTAAGTCTTAGCTTGGTAAATCATAGTAAACTCCATATTTGAAACCCTTGGAGTTGAATGTTGAGAATTAAGGTAAGTCTAATAGATTCTGAATTGTGTTGCTGTATCGTATTCAGTCCGAAAGTTAGTGAAGCATGCGCCAAAGGGCGAGTTAGCATTCCAAATTCAGTATAGCGTATTGTATGATTAGCAAGCATGTTGTAGAATAAAAAGATACAGATTTTCAGAATAAAGGCTAATAAAGTAAAATCAGATAGACAGACAGTTTTATGGCTATAGACTGGCCATCCAGACAGATGGAATATTTGCTACAGATTAGCCAACAGTTAAAGAAAGATTTCAGAATCAGTATAATCAGTAAAGAATCAGTTTAGTATAGAAACAGATCAGAATAAGAAATCAGATTTCAGATAGTCTTTTTCAATTATACATGCTTGCTATTTATATGTGCTATTTGTTTATTGAGACTTGATGTGGCGTGAGGGCCCCTTATTGAGCATCCTCGCCGCCCCTGGGTTGGTAATCGTGTTGCCCACTGAGCAGGTGGGTTTACGTCACTCCAAGGAGTCGCATGCCGTCCCCAGCTTGGACGAAGATGGGATGAAGCTTTCCCCATAGCAGCCTGATCAGCATTACAGGTGCAGCTCCGGTTTCAGAGAGCCCTGTTGAGTTGTGTCCAGGGAACCAGACCCTATCTGTTACTGTATGTACATTCAGTTATTATAGGTGTAGCTCCGGTTTCAGATAGCCCCGTTGAGTTTATGTCCGGGAATCCAGACCCTATCTGTTACTGTCTACACAGGAGTCCTCCGGACCCAGACACGGTTGCTTATATCGGAGGCTATGGCCCGAGCCGGAGACCCAGGGGGCCGGTAGAGGAGCTCTGAAGTGAGCAGATGAGTGGAGTGACTTATTTTTGGTTGGTTTTGACCCGGGTAGGGGTATATAGATTGTTTGCTTGCTTGGCGCCATCCGGCTTATGGGGGTTGGTATTGGCTCTTGCTTGCTAAATGTATATGTATTTATGTGCTTTATATATATTAGTTAATAGAAAGCAGGCCGCTGTGACTACAGACACGCTCCTTCTCATCAGTGCAGAAAGGTTTGATCTAGTTCCTATCAGCTCTTCATATTCAGTTATCTTCTGTTCACAGACTTGTTAGTTATGTTATCTGTATTCAGTTGTACTATTTCAGTTTCTTTGCATACTCGGTACCAGTGGTAATGACGCCCAGTGGGGCGCTGCATTACTTGCCTGCAGGTACTCATAGACAAGGAGGCGATCCCTCGTGATCCTAGCCAGCGCAGAGTCATCAACTCCTGTCATCCGGAGCTTGATATTTCAGAGGTTTATATCATTTCCTTTGTTGTGCAGTACGGGTAGGTCGAGGCCCTGTCCCGACCATCTTTTCGGTATTCCTAGAGGCTTGCAGTCTGTATATATTTCCCTGTGGTCAGTCGAGCCGGTCGTGTGAGGCCGTGCAGTTTGTTATAGCTGTTTAGCATTTCAGTTTATGTTGGCCGTGTGAGGCCTTAGTTTGATAGTAGTGGTGACCTTGCCGGTCACGTTGTTATTTTGCATTTTATTGTTGAGTCCCAGATGACTAGAGAGCATGGTGGCCTTGTCGGCCTGCATAGGTTCCTTGTTACGAGTATGTTTCTGGTTAGCCGTTATTACAGGTACAGGTGGCAAAAAGCCAATTGGCCGGAGGCTGTGTTTGCAGCCGTTATATAGCCCTTTGTTTCCAGAAATCTGAGTTAGAGCCAGCCAGGCACCAGATGCGGTTAGGCTCACTAGATAGCAGTCTAGGTCCTACTAGGGCACCAAGTGCCAGTCGTGCCCCCCAAGGCGGGGCGTGACAAAAGGCAAGTCCATCACACAAGCTCTCAACATGTCCTCGAGAGTTTGAATTGTGCACTCCGCCTGACCATCCATTTGTGGATGGAATGCTGTACTGAGCTTAACCTATGTCCCAAGCCCTTTTTGGAAAGACCGCCAAAACTGAGAGGTAAATTGTGTACCTCGGTCTGAGATAATAGACAACGGCACTCCATGAAGTCGAACAAACTCTCGAATATATAGTTTTGCGAAATCATCCGCCTGAATATGTGGTTTTGACCGGTAGGAAGTGTGAAGCCTTGGTCAACTTGTCTACTACCACCCAAATAAAATTGTAGTGTCTGCGAGTACGAGGTAGGCCTGTAATGAAGTCCATATTAATCTCTTCTCACTTCCAAGTAGGAATGCTAATATCTTGCAATACGCCACCTGGCCTTTGATGCTCGACCTTCACTTGCTGATAGTTCGGGCACTTGGCTATGAATTCGGCAATATCCTTCTACATGTCTTTCCACTAATATATTTCCCGAAAATCATGATACATCTTAGTGGCACCCAAATGGATAGAATACCAGGATCCATATGCCTCATGAAATATCTAGCCCTTAAATTATCAACTTCTGGAACACATAGATAACCTGGTACCGTAGTACACCATCTCCCCCTTGGGAGAAGACCTCCACCTTTTGATGAACAGCTTCATTCATCTTTACTAGAATCGAATCCTCATCTTGTCTGGCTTTCACATCCGTCACCAAGGACGATTCTGATCCGTTTTGCACAATAACATCGCCGTCGGTAGAGTCGACCAATCTAACTCCCAACCTTGTAAGTCGATGGACATCTTTCACCAACTCCTTCTTTCCCTCATCCACGTGGGACACACTCTCCATAGAGAGCCTGCTAAGTGCATCCGCTACTACATTAGCCTTACCCGGGTGGTAAAGGACACGCATGTCGTAGTCCTTTAGTAGCTCCAACCACCTCCATTGCCGAAGATTAAGATCGTTCTATGTGAACACATATTGCAAGCTCTTGTGATCCATGAATACATACACATGGACCCCATAGAAGTAATGCCACCATATCTTTAATGCGAACACCGCTACGGCCAACTCAAGATCATGGGTCGGATAATTCTTCTCATGGATTTTCAACTGTCTTGAGGCATATGCTATCACTTTCACATAATGCATCAACACACACTAAAGTCTGATTCTTGAAGCATCACAATACACAACAAAGCCATTCGTACCCTCGGGTAGGGTCTACACTGGTGCTGAAGTGAGTCGACTCTTCAATTCCTGGAAGCTTTTCTCACAAGACTTCGATCATTGGAACTTTACCTTTTTCTGAGTCAACTTGATCAATGGTGATGCAATTGATGAAAATCCCTCAACAAATATCCAGTAGTAACCTGCTATGCCGAAGAAGCTCCTCATATCTAATGAATTCATCGATCTGGGGCAGTTCTTCACCGCCTCGATTTTTTGAGAATCCACTTTTATGCCCTCACTCGATACCACATGACCCAAAAATTCCACAGAGTCCAACCAAAACTCACATTCGCTGAACTTTGCATACAACTGACAATCCTTGAGGGTCTGGAGCACTACTCTCAAGTGAGCGGCATGCTCCTCCTTGCTCCAAGAATATATAAGGATGTCATCAATGAATACTGATCTTGGGAATAATTGCATGCCCAAGTGATACTTTATAACTTAGTTTTGCCTTGTTTATGTATTTAATTATGCACACTTTCATGCCTTTTTATATAAATGAGAAGAAATATTAACCAACATGATTAGTCTTTGTTTTTGAAGGAAATAATGCATTGGAGGACCCAATCTATTGTTTGGTGAAGTGGAGGAATGCAATAGATGCAAGTATGTTGAGTGTTGAAGCAAGTAGTGTATAACATTGTTTGAGACACCTAGGCTCTTAAATTTGACTCTATGTGCTGAAAGCTTAATTTTGAATTCTTGTGATTAGCTGAGTTAAGAGTCTACTGGATGTGTCTTGAATTGAGCATGTGCTGTGAGTGTAAGGTTTTTGAATATTCCATGCTGTTGTGGAATGTCTAGAACTTGTTTGGTGTGTATATAAAATGAAATGAAGGATGAGAATTGTAGGAGATGATTTAGGCATTTCTTTGAATGAACCTAAATGTTATCCCTCACTTTACCTACCTTGAATATTTAATCCTAGTTATCCCCATTGAACCTTGAGCCTATTGTTTGATAGCTACAACATAAGCTTAATCCTTTTTCTTTCATTAGCCTTGAATTTGATCCAAAACTCCTAAGCGCGTAAGAAAAAAAAATCCTAAAGAGTGAAGGAGTGAGAAATGGGAAAAAGGAGGAAAAGTAGCGAGTTGTAAAAGTTTAGAAAAGGACAAAGGTGCACTTGTGGGAAAATGGTTGATTATTAGTAGGGAGTAAGAAAATAAATGAATGGAAAAAATTGCTTAAGTACTTCTTACTACTAAGCTGAGTGTGCTTAAAGAAAGGAGAACAAGAAGAAAAAAAAAATCAGGATTGAAAGAAATGAGGGTGAAGTAAGAGAAGAGATATCCTTAATGAAGGTTGAAGTTATTAAAAGCGCTTGGGGAAGATAGTCACTATTACTGGCCAGAATAGTACCTACCCATCCCTTAGCTTACATTACAACCCATTAAGTCCTACTTGATCTTACGTTCATACATCCTTAAATTAGTGGAGTAGAACACTAAGGGAAAGCTTATGGGTCATTACATTATGCATGTGAATTCTTTGTGAGAGCGAGTGTAATTTTTATTCATATACCCATACATGGTGGGATTTGAAGATTCATGAGTTAAAATGGGTAACTCTCTTGTGGTGAGGGCATATGTTTAATGAAGTATAGCATTCATGTTGGATTTCTTGATTAGTTGATTTGCATGAGTTGCTTAGATTGAGAGTCAATTCTTGAGGTTAGGAAGTCTTAACATAGTTGTATTTAACTTAAATGATTAAATCGTGCATGCACTATTTTTAGCTTTCTATCTTGAACAGTCATTATAGTCGTATCTTGAATTGTCTTGCTAAATTAGCTATGTGTGAGTCTCCATGTGCATGAGATGTAAAAGGTTTGTTCGAGGACGAACAAGACTTTAAGTGTGTGGTTGTGATCTTGGGCATAATTACATGCCCAAGTGATACTTTATAACTTAGTTTTTCCTTGTTTATGTATTTAATTATGTATATTTTCATGCCTTATTATATAAATGAGAAGAAATATTAACCAACATGATTAGTGTTTGTTTTTGAAGGAAATAATGCATTGGAGGACCCAATCTATGATTTGGTGAAGTGGAGGAATGATATCGGGAGCGAAACAGCAAAGTTGGAATAAATTGGGCTATTTCCAGAGGGCTTCCGCGATACACTCCGTGTCACGGAGGCAGTGCTCCGCGATACACTCCGTGTCACGGAGGCAGTGCTCCGTGATACACACCGTGTGACGGAGGAAGTGCTCCGCGATACACTCCGTGTCTCGGAGGCAGTGCTCCGCGATACACTCCATGACATGGAGCCACTCCACTTCGGGCTAAATAGTTGCTTTTTCTCATTTACTATAAATAGGTCCCTTAGCTCCTAAAAACAAAAAGGGAGGCACGATTTATTTTTGAAAAACCACCTAGGAGTGAAGGGAGAAGTGGGAGAACTCACCTAGGGTTCATCAATTTCATCTTCTCTTCTACCAATTCTTGTAAGTATGTTACTTTAACAATGTTTTCTTGTAATTTTACGAACATGAGTGGCTAGAACCCTTCCTCTAGGGTTGAAGCCACAAGATATGATTGTAATTTTGCGATTTTGTCTTGGTTTTAAGTTATTAATTTTCATCTATGTGTTGGGAAGAAGATCTATACTGAAATCAATCTCCCGCTCGGGAGGGACACCTAGCAAATCAATAGGGAAAACCTCTGGATACTCACGTACTACTGGTACGAACTGGATAGTCGGGGTTTCGGACTCCACGTCCTTAACCCCAACTAGATGGTACAAACAACCCGTAGAAATCATCTTCTTGGCCTTAAGGTAGGAAATAAATTGACCTACAGGCACATCTGAACTACCCTCCCATTCTAAGACAGGCTCACCCGGAAATCTTAACTATACTAATCGGGTCCTATAATTAATTGAAGCATAGCATGCAAATAGCCAATCCATGCCGATAATAACATCAAAATAGGTCATGGCTAACTCTATCAAGTCTATTAAGGTGACCTTATGAAGAACTGAGATCAGGAAATCTCCACACACCCGTCTAGCTATAACTGAGTCACCTATTGGAGTAGAAACTGAGAAGGGCTCTAATAAGATATCGGGATTGACTCCGAAGCTACTGGCTATATAGGGTGTCACAAAAGATAAGGTAGCCCCCAGATCTGAGAATGCATATACATCAACATGAAAGACTCTCTACATAGCGGTGACTACATCTGGTGAGGCCTCCTTCTCCTGATGAGTGGCTAAGGCATAGAACCTGTTCTGGCACTGTCCACCAGCTGTGCTAGTAGATACCCCTTGTTGTGCTGTGCGTGGGGCTAGGGTTGTTGAACTAGACACTAGGCCTCGACGCCCAACCTGATCCTGTCTCACAGTGGGACAATCTTTGAGCATATGTCCAGGCTTCCTACTTCCAGAAAAAGCTCTGGACCCTGCCAAACATTAGCCTGTGTGCCCTCGGCGGCACCTGCGACAAGTTGGAATAATGGAGTCTGCGGGCCTACTACTCTGACCCCTCTAGCCTGAAGATATCCCTCTCTGATCATGTTTGGGCTTGGATGGCACACTCAATGTCGAGGATGCTAGAGCTAATGACCTCTGGTGAGGCTACTGTCGGTGCCTATCTCTGGACCTCTGCTGAGAGAATCTGTGACCCTCCGTCCTGGCCCTCTTGGCCTCCATCTCCCTTGAATGTTCCGCCTCCATCTGTTGAGCGTACAACACAATTCGAGGGAAGTCCATATCTTGATGGAGCATAGCTGTCCTGCAGTCCTTATCCAAATATCCTGCTACATCATGCACAAATCTGCTCACCTGCGCCCGCTGGTCAGCCACTAACTCTAGGTCATACTTAGATAGGAGGGTGAACTCAGGGGCGTACATCTAAATAGTCATCCTTCCTTGATTCAAATTCACAAATTCAGCTTCTTTCAACTCCCTCATCTCTCAAGGGAAAAATAGATCGGGGAATGCAACCTGAAACTCCTCCCATGTGACCGGACCTGCTCTAGTGACCCTGCTGTCTTTCCACTGGCTGAACCAAATATGTGCAACCCCGTTAAACTAGTAGGAGGCCAACTCTTCACACTCAACACTACTCACCTCCAATAAGCTGGGTGATCTTGACAACCTCATCAATGAAATCGTGCAGGTCCTCATCTACCTAGGACCCCATAAACTCCGATGGGTTCATTCTCAACTCTCATACTCTTGCCGCCACTGTATTAACGTTTTGCAGAACATGTGCAACGGCCTGCTGATTGACCTGAGCAGTCAAGGAATGCGCAAACATCTGAATGGCAGCTCCGAACTCAATATGAGCGGCTAGCTCTGGTGCCTGAGCTCCTAAACTGGTGAGGCTGGCTGATGCTCATGACCGTTTCCATCCTTGTGGCCCTCACCACCTCCATTCCTCTTTCTATTCATCCTTTGAGGAGCCATGATTCTGCAATCGCGAACAACATGAAATAAAAGGATAGAAAGACTTTTAATCGCACGACATAGATCATGAAAGAAGGAAACATTTCCTAACACGTCTAGTAGCCTCTTCATCATAGGTGTAGTGCGCATCACACCAATGAAGAAGACTATACCTAACATGACTTTCAGACTCCCTAGGACATATCAAACCTATAGCTCTGATACCAACTTTTTCATGACCCGAACGGAGGCCCGGATAATAGACACGGGACAAGGGATCCCAAGAGACCCCAAGTCGACCCATGGCATAAGCATTCAACTAACTCATTCAATAAACATGAAGAAAACATAATTATAAACTTAGCGGAAGTCAACTTAACAAAACAACAAAATAAATATCTTAAGCTGAATACATGTCTAAGTTTGATAAGACTCTAATCTGGATGAGCTGAAGGGACAACACCCCCAACTAGCTCGACAATATTGAAACTAAAAGGACATCCAAAACAACTGAAGGTCTATTCCTCGAAAGATAAGGACTCACCAAATGAGCAGGTGCTAACTCTGAATAGCGACTACGGATGAGGCTGACCTGAGAACTGGGTCCTACATCATAAAATGATGCAAGCATAGAAAGTATGCGATCAGTACATGGAATGTATTGTGTATGCAAGGTAAGTAAGACCTCTTAAATAAAATAAATCATTTAAAACATTTTATAACATATCATAAGCTTTTAAGTGTAAATACAAGGTTACATGCATTCATTCTGAAATCGTACTCTTATCATAACATGAGCACGCATAGCTTTAAAACATCACGATTTACTCGAATGACTTAAAGTTGGAACATAACATTTATATCAAAAGTTGAACAATGAGTCAAACCTTCCCTTTTTGAACATGCATGCATAAGTAGACATCATAAGTAATGAATATGCAAATCCGAATGATATAGACAGTGGGAGACTCGTCACTTAACCGACATACCACGATAGAGCTTATGTAGTACCGACTATCACACTCAAGTGGGCAGAGCCATCCAAAACCTTGCCAGGGCTAGGGACGCTACCATGATATCGATATCAAGCTGAAGGGCCAATCGGACGGAGGATAGCTCACAAGGGAGGACCGGATAATATAATAGTATCAACGTACGTTGGCGCATAGTTCTAGGGCATAGGGTAATCAACCCTTAACCCGCTTGGTGCTAGACTCTTCTACCAAAAACATGAAATGCTCTACATCTTATATATCAAAGCTCAACATGAAATAATGCATGACACAATATCGTATGAAACAAAGAACAACATTGTCTATTGACAAAGATCATTAATGAGATCATGTATATACTCGACATCATATGAAAATGAAGCTCAACATTGTCCTTCGACAAAGCTCAATGATGCCATACATCTGAATTATAAATTCATGCATATGAGAAGCTTTATTTAGAAACATACCACAAGCTCAATCATAGGTGGGAGCATCTACTCCAAATCATGTGGTAAGCTACATGTAGAAATATTTACTCAACATACCACAAGCTATAATTTATAATAAGAATTGGGAAATTTCACTTTAAACAATGTGGTAAGCTTATGTCGGGAAAATCATCACTTTAATCAACATAGGGGCATCACCCAAAGCTTTATCATACTAGAATCCAATCGATTCATTTAGGAAACAACATTAAGATCATGGGTTGTTTTAGAAACATGCTTTTCATCATCATCACACATTTATGATTAATCACCTCTTTTAGGAACTCTTCACCCATGGGTGTTTTAGATTCAAATTTTAGAAAACAATTTTTTATAAGGGAAAAACAATTTAGAATCTGCCTAAGCTTCATAAATCATCAATATAAATACAATCTAATCATACCCATGTGTAGAGATTGAACAATCATGCAATTGAGTCAAACCCCATTCTTGATCATATATAATTTATCACATTTTGATAGGGATTGGGCATGGGTGTGGAAGAAAACACCCACTCATAGCCTTACATACCTGGGAATGGAGAATTCTAACACTCTCTAATAGCCCTAGCTGAGATTCCAATGGAAACCTTGAGATTTTTCCTTGAATCTTCTGTTCAAACCTTCACATTTGCATGCATGAGAATAATGGCTTAAGATAGGTTTTACCCTGCTTAAAACCCACTAAAACAAGCATTAAACGACATAGTATAGGTCCTAGGAACTTAGGAAATTATGAGAAAGTCCTTACTCTTTCACAGAAAATAATTGTCCAGTGACCCTAACGGGTGAGCTGACGATTCTTCAGGATGGGCAATGACTCATCGAGTCGCCCGTCAAGTGCACTAGATGACAATAATTATGGGGCTCGTAACGGATGACTTAATGACTCGTCCCCAGTGACCACAGCTCATGGTCACCTCCCCTCAAGTAAACTACCTTAACATCCATGAAAATCCTCCTTGCTTGCTCACTTACCTCACTAGTCGTTGGGACGATCCATGACTTGTGAGGTCTCATCTGTTAGGTATACTAGACATCCTCTTGTAAAAAGTCCAACTCCACCCCACGATTGACATGACGACTCGTGGTGGCTGACCATGAGTCATTCCCTCAATCGTGGGGGCCTAAATCCTTCATTTCCCCAGGCCTCCCCACGAGCCACCTGACGTCTCGTCCTGTGCCTGTAACATCAATTTTACAATTTTCCTATTTCAACTCCCGGGTCCGATCTTTGAGCTCACCAGGTATAAAAACCACAAAGTCCATGGCTATCTTCTCCTATTTCTACTCGAGGATAGGCATTTGTTGAAGTACTCATCAATGCTTTTGTTGCTCGTACTTCACCTATAGACAATTCAAACACTGAGCAACGTAGTCCACAATGTCTCTCTTCATCCTGCCCCGCCAATAGTGTTGTCTTAGATCGTGGTCATATTAGTGACTCAGGGGTGAATGGAGTATCTTGACTTGTGAGCTTCTGCCAAGAGAGTTTCAATTAGCTCACCAACTCGAAAAACAAACACTCGCCCCTTTATTCTCAAGACCCTTTCATCATTTAACACTGCTTCCTTGGTTTCTCTCCGCAGAACTTTATCCCTGATCTTACCCAGCTTTTCATCTTCAAACTATCTAGTTTTGATTTCCTCTAGCAGTGAGGATTTAGCCTCTGCGTTGGCTTGTATTCCTCTGATTTCAGTCAGCGACAACCTCACCAAGTTGTTTGCCAAAGCCTGGACTTCCCTGGCCATCGACCGCTAAGTAGCTTCCAACAAGCTAAACTGCCCATGCTCACCGTCTTCCTACTCAACACGTCTGCCACCACAATGGCCTTTTTTGGGTGTTATAAGATGGTGATATCGTAATCCTTAAGCAGCTCCATCCATATCCTCTGCCTCAAATTGAGTTCTTTCTGGGAGAATACATACTGTAAATTGTAATGATCCGTGAACACCTCACATCGAGCTCCATATAGATAGTTCCTCCAAATTTTCAGTGCAAACACCACCACTGCTAACACCACATCGTGCGTGGGGTAATTCTTTTCATGCACCTTCAACTGTCTCCAGACATAGGCAATAACATGTCCTTTCTACATTAACACAAAACCCAACCTAGACCGTGAGGCATCACAATAAACAACAAAATCTTTACCTTCCATGGGTAACACCAAAATAGGTGTTGTGGTCAAAAGAGTCTTGAATTTCTGAAAACTCGCTTCACATTCCTCTGACCATTGAAAAGGTACACCTTTTGCGTCAACTTGGTCAATGCCGAAGCGATGGAGGCGAAACCCTTCACAAAACAATGGTAGTAACTGGCCAGTCCCAGAAACCTCGAGATTTCCGTCACATTAGTTGGCCTCGCCTAGTTTCTGACTGCCTCCACCTTCTATTGATCAACTCAGATTCCCTCCTTGGAAACCACATACCCTAGAAAGGAAACTGATTCCAACCAAAACTCGCACTTGCTGAACTTAGCATACAACTACTTCTCTTTCAGTAATCCTAGAACAATCCTTAGATGATTTTCATGCTCCTACTTCATCTTAGAATACACCAAGATATCGTCAATAAACACAATAACAAAGGAATTTCGGTAAAGTTTGAAAATACCATTCATCAAGCTCATGAATGTAGTAGGGTCAGTATGAGTCCAAATGATATGACTAGAAACTCATAATGCCCATACCTGGTCCGAAAGGCTATTTTGGGAATGTCTTCAGCCCCAATTTTCAACTTGTGATAACCGGACCTCAAATCAATATTTGAAAACACTACCGCTCCCTATAAATAGTTAAACAGATTGTTGAGACTGCACAACAGTGCACACACAATTGTACATGGTCTTACAAGTAATACAGTGGCCCTTTTTAAGAGCCGGATGTCGAACCCACAGGGATTGGACCAATTTAGCTAATTATCAAGTGAAGTGTGATAAGTGTTGATATAGACTTTTTCGATAAAGCTTAATTAAGTCTAGGGGTGCTCATCAAAATACTCTGAAATCATTCAAGGAGCAACTAGAGCTAAAGCCAGATAATCATGCGATACTACGCTTTGTAATGGTTTAAGTATGGAATTATCAATTGTCATCTGACATAATTACAATTGCATGTTCATGGTCTTTCGACCCTCTAAACACGACAAACTAGCCTCACAACTACATCGTTGAGCGGGGATGTGACATTCTAGTTCGTGGGCAATTCAGTTACATGGATGTGGTTTACGGGGTTTACGCTCTTGGTTAGGGACTTTCGTACCTCTAATCATTTAACTCAACTTAGCTTCACAACTACTTCTTCGAGTGGTGATGTGCTAATTCTAAGTTGGTGTCTAACTCATCCCGTTTTAGTAACCAAGCAAGGCAAATTAGGTATAATTTCTTATCCTAACCGCGAATTATGTCGTAAGATACAAAGTTGCTCGCTACATTCTTTGTTCTTGCCTAGGTTTACTTTCTGAAGCTTTAATCTAGGGGTAACGTGTGTGTTTTCATGGTGATCAATCATAAAAACAACGATAATTAAGAATGTAAGATGAAACAATAATTAATAACTTAAAACCAAAAAAAATCATGTATTCACAATCATACCATGTGGCTTCACCCGTAGAGAAAGGGTTCTAGCCACTCAAGTTTGTATAATTACAATAAAACATAATTAAAGTAACATACTTACAAGAATTTGTAGAAGAGAAGATGAAATTGACGAACCCTAGGTGAGTTCTCCCACTTCTCCCTTTCACTCCTTGGCAGTTTTTCAAAATAATTTCGTGACATTTTGGTTTTAGGAGCTAAGGGACCTATTTATAGTAAATGTGAGGTGTATAATATTATGCCCAGCATGAAATAGCTCTGTGTCACGGAGGTTATCGCACCAATATGCCTCCATGACATGGAGGCATCACGTAGGCACCCTGGAAATCAAAACAGTCGCCAAGTAGAAGCTGGTCGCGTGTCAATTGGAATGGTTGGTCTTGGCCAGTCCTTAACTGCTACTATCTTCTAAGGATCCACCTGAATACCCTCTCTAGAAACCACGTGACAGAGGAAAGCAACTAATTTTAGCCAGAATTCACACTTGCTGAATTGGAGAATAACTAACGGTCCCAAAGAGTCTATAAAACTATTCTCAAATGGTCTGCATGTTCCTCTCTGTTCTGGAATAAACCAAGATGTAATCTATAAAGACAATGCAATGATGAATATGTCCAGGTACGACTTAAGTGCCCTGTTCATCAAGTCCATAAAGGTTGCAAGAGCATTGGTTAGTCCAAAAAACATAACTACAAATTCATAGTGACCCATGTTTTGAAGGCTATTTTTGAAATGTCATATTCTTTGACCCTGAGCTAATGGTATCCTGATCTGAGATCTATTTTGGAGAAACAACTAACTCCCTGAAGCTAATCGAACAAGTCATCAATCCTAGGTAGAGGATACATGTTCTGAACTGTGACTTTGTTTAGTTAACAGTAGTTGATGCATATCCCGAGGGTACCGTCTTTCGTTCGCACGAATAGAACTGGGGCACCCCACGGAGATATGTTGGGCCTGATGAAGCCCTTATCTAGAAGGTCATTTAGTTGTTTCTTCAAATGTTTAAGCTCTGCTAGATCCATTATTTAAGGAGGAATAGAGATGGGATGGGTATTTGGATTGAGGTCTTTTCTGAAATCTATCTCCCGCTCGGGAGGGACTCCGGGAAGATCTTCAGGAAAGACATCAGGAAATTCACTAACAACTAAAACAAACTAAATAGTCAGTGTCTCGGAGCTAGAATCCCTGACCCTAACTAAGTGATATATGTAACCCTTTGAGATCATTATCCTTGCCTTAAGGTAGGAAATAAATTGACCCTTAGGCACTAAAATCCTACCCTTCCATTCTAAGACTGGCTCATTAGGAAACTGAAACTTGATGACTCTGGTTCTACAGTCGACTGAAGCATAACAAGAGTGTAGCCAATCCATGCCAAGGATGAGGTCCAAGTCAACTATGTCTAGCTCTACTAGATCAATTGAGGTGACTTTACTCAACACTATGACCAGACAATTTCTATATACCCAGCTGGCTGTAACTGACTCACCAACCGGAGTAGAAACTGAGAATAGTTCTGAGAGGACATCTGGACTAATATCAAACTGAACAGTGATGTAAGGAGTGACAAAGGAAAGTATGGCTCCTGGATCTAGGAAAACGTATACATTAAGAAGGAAAAGGCACAACATACTAGTAACTACATCAGGTGAGTTCTCCTGATCCTGCCGAGAGATAGAGTGTAGAAACGATTCTGGTGCTGAACACCACCTGTGCCTGCGGTATTTCCTTGCCGAGCTGTGCGACCTACCGGGGCTGTTGAGGTAGTTGATTGGGCCCTTCCTGGTCCTTCTAACGGGCACTCTCTCAATTTGTTGTCACGCCCCACCTTGGGAGGTGTAGCTGGCACCTAATACCACACTTGATCCTGAGCTGGCCTATACAATTTTGGGGAATACCAGAAACAAATATTCAAGAAAACAATCAGCTATATCTCGGCTCAAAACATAGTCTTAGGCCAACAAGGCCACAATATACACCTGTGCAAAAATAGTTGACCCAACAGTTACAATAATAACGTCATCCTATGCAGGCTGACAAGACCATCATACTGTCTAAATCAAATCGCACAAGGGAAATGCATATATACATACATGTAAGCCAACTAGGCTGCCAATTAACAATACAACTAGGCCCCACATGGCCAACAACGCATGTCTAATAACCTGTAGTCTGCAAGACAATAAAGAGTGATATATTGGTCAGGAAAGGGACCCGGCCTACCCAAAACTATACATCAAAACACAGGAAAACCCTTAATCATATGGCAACTCTAGAGGAAAGGAGCTGGCCAATCTGGTAAAGCAGAACGGCTACTAAGGAGGTCTCAAAACCTGTCGATTTAAACCCGCAGGAGAGTATGTAGCAGCCCATGTATCGGCATCAGTACAATATGTACCAAATATGTAAGGCAATAATAATAAACTGAATAGAACCTGATAGAGGAACTGAAAGTAATCAGCAATAAGGGCTAGAAGTTAACTTGTACGATCTCTTAACCATGAGCTGTAACAAATAGGTAATATTCAAAAAAGAACCTAACCCGACCCCCATAAGCCTGGAAGGTACAAACAATACAGAAAAACCTACCTGGGTCCCTATAAGCCCCGACAGGTACAAATCAATCTATATACTTCTAACTGCATTACAATAGCCCCGCAGGCAAGCTGTAACTAAGCATACTCATCTTCTGAGATTGTATCCAAGCCTTTTGGGCTCCTCTAACTGTATCTGAGCCATACGAGCTCCTGTAACTATATCTGAGCCTTTTGGGCTCTTGTAACTACACCCCGAGTACATAAGACTCTACTGAGGGTCAGTGACCACTACAACATAAGAGAAGTCCATAAGTGAATAGACTTCAATGTGGCTCTACAAGCCTCAATCTAGTTCTTCTAGATGTCATGTAGCTCCTGTGAGCAATCTGTAGCCCCGTAGGCAGATATACTTAAACTTAGCCATTCTAGGCACATGTACATGGGAATTAGTATGAGTAGCCGGAGGCATTGTCCCCACGATTGACAACTAATAAGATCACTATATAGGAAATCACATAGTCTATCAGACTATTAATAGCTAGGGTGGTGTTCTGAGCAACCTATATGACAAGATGTAAGTCGTATGAAGCTTTTACGGTCATTGGCGGTCAGTAGTTCATCTAGAAACTTACCACCCAGTCTATTAGGCAACCTTGGTGCCATTAACTCGAAAGTAAGATTATACTATTAAGATTTTAGCCCTGTAGAGCGTAAAGGTACTCCAACGTCCTGTAGGCGAGCTTTACTATATATATAGGCATCAAAACAGAATGTTATATCGCCAAGCTATGTTGTATGCTTCCCTATTTTACAAAGTATGCTCAACAGCTAACCACAAGCCTCTATGGCCTCGGTACGGCAGCAAAACATCACTAGCCCTTCTAGACGGCAAATAAACAAACAGAAAATCTCTATGTTGCTTCTAGAGATAGACAAAACTGAATATAGTCAATTCCAACCAGGGATACTACACTACACATCAATTCGTCTCGTAGCAGCTAACCACAACATATGTAATCACGAACTACTATAAAGGTATAAGTTGTATCAACTATATGATGAGATTAACTTGCCGAAAGGGATTAGCCTTAACATACCTCAACTGTCGAACTCCACTCAACCAATTCTATTTTGATTAAGATCTTGTAATCGCTTTGCATCTTAGCTCATACATAATAGAAACAGGGTTATTCACCTTCAAGAAGTAGGCCAACAACCTTATCCTATAAAGAATAATGAAAACGAGTCACAACAAGTTCAACTCGGCAAAAACTTATGAATTCTTATATATTGGAATGATAGAAATATTACTATCACTTGTAGATGTACTAGTCTTAGATAGAGATGATTTCTACGGCTTCTACTCCATAGGGAACCATCAATCTGAGCTAATTTCAATGATTCAACTCTGTAGATACGTTCTTCGTAAGATTGGGATTCATTATCCAAGAAGATTTTTCAATTAGGCGTGATTTGGTAGAATAATTTGGCTTTAATTTGATGAAAATCTCATGAAGTAGTCACCTAACCGTGCTATCCTTTTTGAGAAATTATTAAATGAAACACTCATCTCACAACTTATATATATATATAGGGAGGTGGTTTAGGGAGGTCCGCGATGCACCTGCCATTAAGGAGGAGCAGTGACACAGTGCGTCGCTCCCTGCGTAGAAGAGGGGTGCACAGTGCGACCCCCGTAGCACCTACCCCCAATCACTTTCAGCCCGCTCACTCGATAACGTGCTCATGTGTTCACCTTCGATCCTTTTTCCGTGTGTACTGTACTTTAAGAACTCTCAACATGCACATGCACATGTAGGTTAAACAATGAAAACATATGGGGTGTAACACTTGTGACCCAGCTGGCCACAACCAAAACAATCCTCCATCCCCAAACACCACTCCCTAGGGTGATTCTTGCCATATTTGGGACAAGTTGGAAATGAGTGGTTGCTGGAAACATGACTTTGCGAATGGGAGCCTGAGGATCAAATCCTTCGGTCCTTGTGGGATGGGAAAGAGGGGGCACCAACTGATGAGGGTACTAGAGGTATCTGCTGCTGCTGCGGCCGACTACTACTGCCTAACATATACTAGCCATACTCAAATTGGCCTATCCTTGCCCACTTGTTCTTTTTCTCAATCTCCTTCAACTTTTCTACCTCAATCTATTGGGCATGAATAATGAGGCTGGAGAGTTCTACATCCTTGATGAGCATGGAGGTCCTGCATTCTTCAAGCACCAAATCCAAAAATCTGTTAATGA
Organism: Datura wrightii; assembly: GCA_035772735.1. Lineage (NCBI taxonomy): Eukaryota > Viridiplantae > Streptophyta > Magnoliopsida > Solanales > Solanaceae > Datura > Datura wrightii. The sequence continues at coordinate 55,330,522 of JASDFA010000001.1, forward strand.
ACTTGAGAATACGAGCCCTTGGCTCAACAACCATCTTCGGAGCATATCTTTACAACTGAGTGAACTTCAATGCATACTCCTCCACTGTCATGTTGTTCTACCTCAAGTTTATGAATTTGATAGCCTTATCTTCCCTTAACTACCATAGAAAGAATCTGTCAAGGAATGTTGTAACAAACTCATCCCACTCTACCGGACCTACTCCATTCGGCCTCCCTTCCTTCCACTGCCTGTACCAAATCTGAGTGACCCCTTTCAACTGCTAGGCAGCCAACTCAGAACTCTCAGTAGCGATGAAACCCATGATTTGGGTGATTTTCTGGATCTCGCCCACAAACACTTGCAGGGCCTATTCTACCTTTGATCCGTGAAAAGTTGGGGGATTCATTCACGTGAAAGCATAGACCCTGGCCACAGCTGTAGACCCATTGGTGTTCACTGGTACCATGACCTGCTGTTTGACCTATATGGTCATTACTTGAGCCAACATCTGAATAGCGGCCTGAAATTCCACGTGGGACACTTGGTCATCCTAAGAAGCTACGAAAGCTGGTGGGACAGGACAGTTAACATTCCTGGTCCTTCTACCATTTTCTCTCTTGGGTGGCATTGTTATCTGAAAAGAGTGGAGCATGAGATAGGAGGACTTATTAGATTTTAAAGCTCTACGCAGGATAAGAATTATGAATAAACGAAAGTTTCTTAGAAACGCCTCGTAGCCTCCCCCTCATAAGTATGGCGAGCTTCGTACCCATGAAAAGAACTCTACTTAATGCAGCTTTCAGACATCCTAGGACACTCTAAACCTAGGGCTCTGCTACCAAGTTTGTCGTGACCCAAGTCTACACCCTAGGCACGACATGGTACTTAGGGCCACAAGTGACCCCAAACTAACCCATGGAATAGTATACTATTGAAATACTGAAAATAAGATGTAAGCGGAAGTTTGAAATCATTAATGAGATAAATGTCTTAAACAAAAATGATGGATAACATATTGAACTACTAACTTTGTTTGAAAGCCAACTAAGAAAATGGTGAGATGCTGGGACAAGTCCCCAGCTAACTCTAAAGTCTGCAACTAGTAACAAAATACAATAGCTGGAAAAGAAACATCCATCCCTTGGCAAATGAGGACTCACCATAGAGGTCTACTGAACATTGCTGGAGAAGAACTACTAACGGTTCTGAGTTTGAAAACCTGCACCTGTATCATAAGATGATATAACATAGAAAGTATGCATCAGTACTTTGAATGTGCTGAGTAAGTGCGATATGAAGCTAAGTAGAAGAATACAGAAAAATCAAAAAGCAGAGCTGACAGGACCTGCAAGGTCTATAACTAGAATCATAGTTACTGAAATCATCTGTAAAAATCTCAAAATGTTGTGAATACTAATAACTGATGAAGGTCAAAGACACATCTGGGAACCTGGAGGACTGAACTGACGGTTGTGACTGTACGACTGAGTTGTATTGTACTATACTATGGGAGAACTATAACCAACATTAACCACGTGAGCTAGAGATGGAGTTCGATGTATACCCCCATCGGAGAAGGGCCACTATACCTTGCCAGGGTATAGTAGTTAAACTGGCTGATCACTATCTGATGCTCATTTTGGCTAATAACCTATCATGGCAAAACATAGGTGCGCTGAACCCTGACCCATTTGGTGCTAAGTTCTACTCCCACTAGAAGTCCTAATCTTGAGTAACTATGTTGATAGCTCGTAACTATTATCCTAAGACATAAGTCAGGAATACTTATCAGGAAGTACCCTGAGAGTCTGAAGGACCTAATAACTAAAATCTAAGTGTTCTAAGACTGGCCAGAGCTGTTTTATCTGAAAGCATCATAACCGTCTAAAGAATGACTTGTTGAGTGATGACTGAGACTAAATAGATTTACTGAACTCCTCAAGAGACTGAATGTAGTCAAACTGATCAGATGACATTTCTGTAAGGCACTAAGAGAGCTAAGTACTTATTGAGACTAAACAAGAAATAAGCTAACTGTTGTTCCCATAACCGTACTACCATGTTGATTAAAAGAACTATTAGAATCAAGAAACATTCATATCTGGACAATTATGCAAGACTCTTTCAATTACATTTCAAGATTAGGGCTAAAACACATATTTCATAGACAAGATATCAACATGAATCATAACTAGTAATAACCTTCAAGATTTCACAAGAATTATGGCAAGAAGGAAGATTCATAATCTGACTAAAGAATAACCCTAACCTTGATCATTAGAGAACTAGAATTGATAGGTTTTCTGTAAGAGTTTTTAGGGCACAGGGTTTTCTGTAAGAGTTTTTAGGGCACAGGGTTTTCTGTAAGAGTTTTCTGTAAGAGCTAACTATTCATAATTCGAACTGCTAAAATCCCACTACTATTCACCATGAGAGACCTAACGAGTCGTTAGGTCACTGGACGACTCGTGGCCTCCCCTCGTTAGCACTAGCAACTTTTCTCCCTTTTCAGAGCTTATTTGACTACTTCACCTAATGATTCGTCATGATTCCTAACGGATCATTTCACCACACGCTACGACACTTTGAAACTCAAGTTTTCAACCATCCATCCCACCCTACGGGACAACTAACGACTCGTTAGGTTTCACAATGACTCGTCGCCACCACTCATCATCATTATTGGAATTATCTCCTCTTCTAACCATTCCAGGCGATGACTCACTTGACGAGTCGTGAAGTGGCACCACGACTCATCCCCCAACATGTTAAATTCCTAGGAAATCCCAATATTCACCAACTAAGGCACACGATGATCACTTAACGACTCATTGAGTCACACAACGGGTCACTCCATGAATTGTTCTGTGAATTGGTGCAGGTTTTCCTTTTTTTTTTTTAATTTTAGTTCCTTGGTTTAAGCTTAGGGGCTTTTGGGGTGTCAGAACCACTTGTCCTCTATTGTGAAACCAAAAGGTTGTCTTTCCCAGTTCTCTTGTTCCCCTTTTCTATTACCCTAAACTTCCCATCCACCTTTGGATGGTGGAACTTAGATGAGCCCTTCATGGTAAAGCATCAAACCCTAGTAGCTGTCATCCCTCCAGCAGTGTTAGCAGGTGCGATTGTCGGCTGGTTAAGCTTGGAGACCATGGCGTGCATCATCGTTCTAAAGACAGCCCCAAGCTCTGCATCGATAACTTGCCCATTAAGGGGGCCTACTGGAGTTGGTAGGGCTGGCTTATTCCCATCGTAGATTCCTATTTCACTGGTTCTTCTAAGAAGCATTATCTGCGAATGCGTATAGTATGAGTTAAAAGACCAAGAGAGTTGGACTTCATAGCACGATATAGAATCACGAAGGAAGGGAAGTTTCCTAAAATGCCTCGTAGCCTCTCCTTTATAAGTGCGGAGAGCTTCACACTTATGGGAAAGAATCTACTTTACGCGGCTTTCAGACACCCTAGGACACAACTAAACCTAATGCTCTGATACTATATCTGTCACGACCCGAGCAGGAACTCCGGATCACGACATGAGACCTAGAACCATGAATTACTCCAAGCTAACCCATGGCATAACATATTACTAGCAGAATATAACTTATAAGGAGAATTGTGCGGATGCTAACTGAAATGCAAGGTATCTCCTTACGGAAAACATGATAATCTGACAATTTAAACACTAAGTCATAAAGCTAAACATACTAACTCTATGTCTGAAAGCCTCTACTAACTAATGAGTTGCTAGGAAAATTCCTCAGCCAACTCCAAAGTCCGAAACTAAAACAAGATAAAAGAACATAAATAAAGTAGATAACTCTAGTCCTTAGAAGATGTGGACTTACAACTGCTACCTGATCAAGTCCGAATGTATCTAACTATATGGTTGAGTTTGAGTACCTAAATCTATATCAGGAAACAGTATAGCGTAGAGTATGCGATCAGTAAATTGAACATACTGAGTATGCAAGGTGGGTAAAATATGCTAGTAAAATATTACAAAAGAGATCAAATGAGTAAAATAGTACAAAACGTGATTTTCTGATCAAAAACTGGACATGAGGGCTCAACGTATTTCAGAACTATTACATAAGATGAACATGACTGAATTCATAGTAAAATATTGTAAAAACATAACTTGAGCTAAGATATCATACGTCATAACATGATCATGCATAAAAGATAAGGAACAGAGGGAGACTCATCATAACTAACACCATCATGATAGAGCTTACATGATGCCCTAACATTTCGCTCAAGTGGTGAGAGCCGTCCCGAGCTTGCCAATGTAAGGAACGATTAAGGCATGATATCACTCGTCACTTAGGGTGACAATCTCCAATAACGACGATCACTGCATGCACCCATTGAGACAAGGAAGACACTCTCCAATACCAAGGATCCCATTTTCCTCGAGCTAAGGAAAATATTCTCTAATATCGAGGATACCTTATTGTTATACCCCGTAGAATTCCCGACACCTAAATGACCTATTCGCACGTTGGTTAAGCATATTTGAAGGCCATACGTGCTGGAGAAAGGCCCGGGAAAAGATCAGACGAGAAACCTGTCGAACCATCGCGGAAGGAGCCGAGGCAGAGCCCCTCCGCGATGGCAGCGTGTCACGGAGGAGGGGCCTCCGCGTTGGCTCCGTGACACGTTGGCCTTGTCCAGGCCCAAGTATATAAAGCCCCACTTCGGTTTTAAGTGATAAAATCATTTAAAATTTCCAGAGAACAGAGGGCAAACGCAGAGGGAGAAAAAGGAACGAAGAAATTATATAATTTTCATCCGATTACGCTGCTAAACGTTGTGTAAATTCAAATTAACTCCAGATACTGAGGTATTTAGCAGCAGAGAGCATTGCTACGGATTCAGTTTCATGAAATACGGCCAACGAATCGTCGAGCCACCGAGCTAAGGTAAGTGGAATTGCTCTATACTAGTGTCTATGTGTTCCTAGCTGTGAAGTGAATATTTCTCCCTTCTGGACCTCTGAAAAATAGCGAGTTTTCGACTGTCTTATGATAAGCCTAAGTTTAGGCTATAAACTATATCGAAAGCGACGTTGCCTTTTATAAAGTAAAGCTGTATTTAATATTGATTGACATATTTATGAATGCAGTTGGGAGAAAATAGCTGAAGTACCGGCCGAGTCTCGTTCGACAGGCGAATAGTTCAAGGGTAAGGTATGTAAAGCTAGTTCCCTCGGCAAGTTAAGTAATATCGGTACAGTATAGCAATTTACAGGCCAGTAGAACGTTCAGAAATCAAGTGTTACGTTTATTGTGAATGTTGATACGGTACTAGAAGCATCAAGTTGTAACTTGCGTGAAACTTACTAGTATGACATAGATCCTAACACAAGTGTTAGAAACTGTCCAGCATGTTCAGTATGTGATGTAATACATAATGCTAAGATATTATTTTATTCAGATGAAACCCCGTAAAGCAATGCAATATCCGTAAAGCACCTCAAAAATAGAATGGCAGGCTAAACTAAAGTTTAGAAAGCATGTTAGGAATAGGAAATCATGTTAATACAGAAACTCAGTAAACAACATAGTTTTCAGCAGAAACACTATATTGTATAGCATTTGCCCCAGTACAGTCTGGCAGGAGACTATATTCATATATATATATTTACCAGTCTCAGCACATATTAAATACGTACAGATTACTATCATTAGTTCAGCATGTAATATATACGATACCTTACCCCTATTAGCCTCAGCATGTGAGATATGCAGACAGTATTACTAGTTGAGACCGTTGTATTGTTTGGGGTTGGACTACCTGGCATCCATGACCGCCCCAGGGTTAATAGCTGTATCGACTCGTCCGCCAGAGGGCGAGGATACGTCGCTCTACGGAGTGGCATGCCGTCCCCCAGGGGACGAAGATGAGATGCCAGCTTTCCCCATATTTTGCCTTGGTCGGCTTTTATACACCCCCGTCGAGCGGATACGCCCGGGTGTTGATTCAGGAGTCCTTCGGACTCAGGTACAGTTATAGTCAGGGGCTCAGCGAGCCCAAGTGCATACCCAGGGGACCGGCGGGATGCTTACAGCCATTATAGGAGATGGGATGACCGGGGTAGGGATGTAGATTCTGTGTTGGTTGTACCTCCCAGCTTATGGGTCTGGGTATGGTTTGTGTGTGCCATGTTATGCTATTTCATGTTATTCCATGTTACGTTAGATACGAGTAGATCAGCAGTAGAGGGATATGCCTCTAGGTATGACTCCTATTTCCTTCCAGTATAAATGAGAAAAGGTACGACTTACAGTATCAGGAAGTTAATCTAGTTCTTCTTACTTCAGTTTCATCAGTTACATTGTTGTTTTCAGATTTTACTTTCAGTTATTGCTTTACATACTCAGTACCAGCGGTACTGACGCCCGGTGGGGCGCTGCATTACTTGCCTGCAGGTAGTCATAGACGAGCAGGCGATACTGCGTGATTCCTGTCAGCGATCGAGTATTCAGCTCCTGTCATCCGGAGACTGAATTCCAGAGGTGTATTTCAGTTTCTTTTGTTGTATAGTACGGGTAGGTCGAGGCCCTGTCCTGATCATTTCTATTGCTATTCCTAGAGGCTTACAGTCTGTATATATCTCCCTGTGGTCAGATGAGTCGGTCGTGTGAGGCCGTGTAGTTGTGTAGCTGTTAGTACTCTTTCTTTCTTTTATGTTGGTCGTGTGGGGCCATAGCTTGCCAGTAGTGGTGACCTTGCCGGTCGCGTAGCTTTCTAGTACTTCATGATTGAGTTATAGATAACTAGACAGCATGGTGGCCTTGTCGGCCCGCATAGGTTTCCCTGAATTGATATGTTTCTGGTCAGCTGTTAGTATAGGTACAAGAGGCTATAGGCCAATGGGCCGGGGGCTGTGTTTACAGCCGTTATATAGCCCTTTGTTTCCAGAAATATGAGTTAGAGCCAGCCAGGCACCAGACGTACCCAGGCTTAGCAGTCCAGCAGTTCAGGTCCCAGTAGGGCACCAGGTGCCAGTCATACCCCCCCAAGGAGGGGTGTGACCAACTTGGTATCAGAGCAGGTCGTGTCCCAGGGGGTCTGCAAGCCGTGCTAAGTAGAGTCTTGTCTACGGATGTGTTGTGCACCACATACTATAGGCAGGAGGCTGCGAGGCATGATAGGATGGTTACCCTTCCTTCTCAGTCAGTCGTGCTTTAGAGCGGTACAGCATAGGGTTGAGTCCCTATAAACTTACCGTATTCTTTGATTACAGATATAAAAGCAAATCAGCATTACCCTACTACAGGCAGAAGATCAGATAACAATAGAAGAGGGCATCAGCCAGTTACATGATAACTACAGCAGCAGGAGGAGGTACCTGAAACCTCCCAGCATGATACCTTTATCGGTACTATCCCCAGTATACGTTGATAACGTCAAAATAGGAAGTCAGGAATGTAATGTATATATGAGTTGATTTATTTATTAGCTATATGAGATCTGATTATGATTACAGATAAGGTCAGACCACCAGTAAGTATAAGAAAGAGAGGGAAATGCAGGAATCCCAAACACATCTTTTCAGATGTGGTACAGTTATATGTTTCTATCTGTTGCAACAAGAAAAGGGCTATTCCTACTTCTTGATTCTGATGCCAGTATAGTAAAGGGGCGTAAGACTTGAGATGGGGTTGCCAAATTAAGTAGTAAGTAAAGATGGGATGATTGATCCTAGTAAGTATTAGACAGTATAAAGAGCCCCTATGATTCCGTAAGTTGTGCAGACCCTTATGATAATAAGCAAGTAGAGAAAATAAGATCGTTAGTTTACCCGAAGCAGGGGTACCAGACCTGTTAGTGATGAATGCCGGGTAATAGCTAAGTTCGAGTCAGAAAAAGGCCAAGTCCGCCACGTATGTTAACAGATAGCAAGATATACCTATAAGATTGTAGTTATGATCCGGTTGTGATATCGAAAGATATAGAGGTCATGTGAACCAGATGGGCTTGAATATAAGCCAGAAGAAGTATAGGACGAGGCCTGATCAGTAAACTCATTAGCAATGAAAGGCAGGTACATTGAACCCCAGAGTTCAGCTTAAGCAAGATGAGAGGAAGAAGCAGGAATGCCAGCTTTTGTGGGGAAATCAGGGTTACCCCCCCCCCTAGATTGATAGAGTATCGCTTCAAGGATTAAGCCTCGGGCTGACAGTAAGATTGCGGTTTAGAATACCGCAGTATGCCTGTTCATGGAGAAGTTAAGAAATTACTGATACAGCAATTCTAATCTAGTGTGGCCTAGAGATAAGGCTCAGCAGACAGTCATGGGCTCTTAATATAAGCCCGGTAAGGCAACAACATTCGAATGTTGACCCCACATTGCAAGAGTGGCGAAATTTCAAATAGCAGATAATAACTAAGGTGTTTATGTTTGTTACTCTCGGAATGGGGTGACAATACAACGAAATGATAAGTCAGGGCAAGAGATAGTATTAGGCCGTAGAAGCGGTGTATCATGTACGGTATGAGACTCAGCAGAACATGTCAGAGATTACGTATTACCGCAGAACTCAGTACATATTGTACGTAGCTAGCGATATATATATACACAGATAATAGGTATGCTGTGAGTAGCTGCCTAAGGGGTATAATCACAGATACTGATTAGTAATAGAAAGCATGTACAAATGGCATTACAGGATCCCCTTGCCAAAAAAAAAAGGGGGGAGAAAAAGAGAGAGAAGAGAGAAGAAAGAAAGAAAGGAGAGAAGAAAGGAGAAAGGGAAAGGAGAGGAGAAAGGGCAGATTAAGTGTGAATTACGTATGAAGTCATAGGAACTGTCTCAGTTCTCAGTTAGTAAGTTAATAGATTTATGTGTGTTGCCAGATCTAGGCTCTAGGAGCTTATCAGAGTTAATGGCCTAAGCCAGATGACTAGATGATAAGGGCGCAGTTAGACGGTCTACCGACCAGCTGGCGCCTGCATTAGCAGGGAAGCATTCCTGAAGATCGGTCACATTAGTGCATATGCTAGAATCAGGATTAGAAGCCGAATAGGCAAATTTCAGAGATTAGCAATACCAGAATTGTTCTAGTATGTTAAGTGGTCGTACGTCATTTTCCCAGCCTTGTAGGTGAGAGTCGGCCTTAGTCAACCTAGCAGTTATTATGTGAAACACCCCATAAGTCAGTCAGCCGCCCCAGTCAGAATACCCGTGGGTACCCCAAAGAAGGGTCCACATCAGTAGTCAGCGACAGACTAGTACTTCAGCTGGTTCTCGTAAGATATTTAGATACAGAGCCCTAACCAAAGGCCAGTATTTACAGAATAGCTCATAAGACCGAGAATTCCCCAGAATAGCAGTATAAATCCAAGTGGATAGACACAAGGCGTAAGAAATTGATAGTACCCTGCTAGCACAGTGTTTATTAAAACCAGGAGATCAGCAGACTCCCCGTGAAGATCCAGAGATTGATCGCCTGGGAGTAAGTTTGATTAAGCTCAGCCTTATAGTGGTTCAAGCAAAATAACAAAGCAATTAGATGCCCACAAGTCTACAGTATGCATGAACTATAAGTACTCAAGTAGAACAGTTAGAGCATTATTAGACTACTGCCACATTCGGGTCATTCAACCCGACTATTCAGTTATTTAAGGTTATCCAGCCAGATTGTTAGAGGTCACGATGAATATCAGGATCCTCTGATCAGATAAAGGCACAAGGTGCGCAGATGGTCGTTCAGGTTACCTTAGCAACATGTAGCCTTAGCATATGGCCAGAAGGCTAGATAAGCTCTAGCTATACCGGTAGATTACTTGTCAGATTCTCCGGCATAATAAACCAGTATGACCGTTAGCTATATGCCAATTCCTTGTAAATGTGAATTTTGGTTGAGTTTAGTAGCCTTTTTGGTCACATTGTGTCAGAGGCTGGGGTACAGATAGATATACAGAATATCGAAATAGTGAAGACATAGTCTAGACCTACCACTCCGATCGAAATACGCAATCCCTACGGTTAGCCGGGTACTACAAAGGGTTTGTGGAAGGATCTTCCACCTTAGCAGCACCTCTGACTAAATTAACACAGAAGGCAGTAAAGTTCCAGCAGACCAAGGCATGTGAGTAGAACTTCCAGGAGTTAAAAGATAGGTTAACATCATCCCTAGTGTTAGTATCGTCAGAAGGTACAGAGGGTTAATGCGGCATGGTAAAGTAGTAGCTGATGCCTTCAGGCAGTTGGAGAAACATGAAAAGAATTATCTTACCCATGACCTAGAGTTAGCCATAGTAGTTTATGCCTTAAAGAGTGAATATTTTGTATCACACAGGAAGGGCTAATGTGGTAGCAGATGCCCTTAGCCGTAATTTATGGAGAGGTGACATATTTTCAGATAACCGGGGATGAAGTGTGGCGATGTAAAGGCCGCATTCGTGTTCCAGATATTTTGGGGTTTCGCCAGCAGATTATGAGCGAGGCGCATTACGCCCGCTATTCTCTCCGCCCAGGCGCGACGAAGATGTACCATGATATCAAAAAAAAAAACCACTGGTGGCCAGGTATGAAAAGAGAAATTGCTGAATTTGTAGCTCAGTGTCCTAACTGCCAACAGCTGAAAGTAGAACATCAGGAATCAGGCGGTTCGACCCAGGACATAGCTGTGCCTCTCTGGAAATGGGAAGCAGTAAGCATAGACTTGTAGCAGGATTACCCCGTACCAGGCGTAGACACGATTCAATCTGAGTAATTTTTGATAGACTGACGAAAACAGCCCATTTCCTATCAGTAAAAGCTACTTTCTCTGCCTAAGATTACGCCAAATTGTATATCAGAGAAATAGTTAGATTACATAGTGTTTCAGTATCTATTATCTCTGATAGAGGAGCTCAGTTGACGGTTAGATTCTGGCAGTCGTTCCAGAAGGGTTTGGGAACGCAGATCAACTTGAGCACAGCATTCCACCCTTAGACAGATGGGCAGGCTGAGCGGACTATTCAAACGCTCGAAGATACGCTACGAGCGCGTGTGCTAGATTTTGAGGGTAGCTGGGATGAGCATCTTTCGTTAGTTGAGTTTGCTTATAATAACTGTTATCATTCATCTATTCAGATGGCGCCTTTCGAGGCATTATACGGGCGAAAATATAGGTCGCCGGTGGGCTGGTTTGAAATGGGGGAATAAGCATTGGTTGGCCCAGACATTGTTTGGCAGTCAGAGGAAAAGATAAAGCTTATTCGAGAATGATTACTGACTGCTCAGAGCCGCCAGAAGTCTTATGCAGATATACGGCGTAGAAATTTAAAATTTGCGGTAAATGACTGGGTATATCTGAAAGTATCTCCGATGAAAGGGGTGATGAGATTCGACAAGAAAGGCAAGCTTAGCCCGAGGTTCATTGGGCCATATCAGATTCGGTGAAGAATAGGCCGAATTGCATACGAATTGAACTTGCCTCCGGAATTAGCATCTGTTCACCCAGTATTTCATGTCTCTATGTTAAGGAAGTTCGTAGGGGACCCCTCTACAATAGTTCCAGTTCAGGATGTCCAGGTCACACAAGAGTTAGCATATGAAGAGGTTCCCGTAGCTATCTTAGACAGACAGATTCGCAGGTTGAGGACTAAAGAAATTGCATCTGTCAAAGTATTGTGGCGTAACAGGAACCGTGAGGAAATGACGTGGGAAGCTGAAGAAGATATGAAAGCCAGATACCCACACCTATTTCAGGTCTAGTCAGGCGACAGGTATGTCCGTATTGTTACTTATGCAGTACCTTATAGTTGTATGTGTGTGAATGAGAAACATTGATACTTAGTTATCCAGTGGATCCTAGATTATTATGTGCAGCACCTATGTTAGACTTTTCTGCATTTCAGGTTTTTGGCTATAGTCCATATTACAGGGGAAACTCTGCCGAAATTTTTCTAGAAAGTAAAGTAAGTAGTCCTCTAGATCACAGAGTACATTCGAGGACGAATGTTCTTAAGGGGGGAGAATGTTATACCCCGTAGAATTCCCGGCACCTAAATGACCTATTCGCACATTGGTTAAGCATATTTGAAGGCCATACGTGCTGGAGAAAGGCCCGGAAAAAGATCGGACGATAAACCTGTCGAACCATCACGGAAGGAGCCAAGGCAGAGCCCCTCCGCGATGGCAGCGTGTCACGGAGGAGGGGCCTCCGCGTTGGCTCCGTGACACATTGGCCTTGTCCAAGCCCAAGTATATAAAGCCCCACTTCGATTTTAAGTGATAAAATCATTTAAAATTTCCAGAGAACAGAGGGCAAACGCAGAGGGAGAAAAAGGAACGAAGAAATTATATAATTTTCGTCCGATTATGCTGCTAAACGTTGTCTAAATTGAAATTAACACCACATACTGAGGTATTTAGCAGCAGAGAGCATTCCTACGGATTCAGTTTCGTGAAATACGACCGACGAATCGTCGAGCCACCGAGCTAAGGTAAGTGGAATTGCTCTATACTAGTGTCTATGTGTTCCTAGCTGTGAAGTGAATATTTCTCCCTTCTGGACCTCTGAAAAATAGCGAGTTTTCGACCGTCTTTCGATAAGCCTAAGTTTAGGCTATAAACTATATCGAAAGTGACGTTGCCTTTTAAAGTAAAACTATATTTAGTATTAATTGACATATTTATGAATGCAGTTGGGAGAAAATAGCTGAAGTACCGGCCGAGTCTCGTTCGACAGGCGAATAGTTCAAGGATAAGGTATGTAAAGCTAGTTCCCTCGGCAAGTTAAGTAATATCGGTACAGTATAGCAATTTACAGGCCAGTAGAACATTCTGAAATGAAGTGTTATGTTTATTGTGAATGTTGATACGGTACAAGAAGCATCAAGTTGTAACTTGCGTGAAACTTACTAGTATGACATAGATCCTAACACAAGTGTTAGAAACTGTCCAGCATGTTCAGTATGTGATGTAATACAAAATGTTAAGATATTATTTTATTCAGATGAAACCCCGTAAAGCGATGCAATATCCGTAAAGCACCTCAGAAATAGAATGGCAGGCTAAACTAAAGTTTAGAAAGCATGTTAGGAATAGGAAATCATGTTAATACAGAAACTCAGTAAACAACATAGTTTTCAGTAGAAACACTATCTTGTATAGCATTTGCCCCAGTACAGTCTGGCAGGAGACTATATTCATATATATATATTTACCAGTCTCAGCACGTATTAAATACGTACAGATTACTATCATTAGTTCAGCATGTAATATATACGATACCTTACCCCTATTAGCCTCAGCATGTGAGATATGCAGACAGTATTACTAGTTGAGACCGTTGTATTGTTTGGGGTTGGACTACCCAGCATCCATGACCGCCCCAGGTTTAATAGCTGTATTGACTCGTCCGCCAGAGGGCGAGGATACGTCGCTCTACGAAGTGGCATGCCGTCCCCCAGGGGACGAAGATGGGATGCCAGCTTTCCCCATATTTTGCCTTGGTCGGCTTTTATACAACCCCGTCGAGCGGATACGCTCGGGTGTTGATTCAGGAGTCCTTCGGACTCAGGTACAGTTATAGTTAGGGGCTCAGCGAGCCCAAGTGCATACCCAGGGGACCAGCGGGATGCTTACAGCCATTATAGGAGATGGGATAACTGGGGTAGGGGTGTAGATTCTGTGCTGGTTGTACCTCCCGGCTTATGGGGGCTGGGTAAGGTTTGTGTGTGCCATGTTATGCTATTTCATGTTATTCCATGTTACGTTAGATACGAGTAGATCAGCAGTAGAGGGATATGCCTCCAGGTATGACTCCTATTTCCTTCCAGTATAAATGAGAAAAGGTATGACTTACAGTATCAGGCAGTTAATCTAGTTCTTCTTACTTCAGTTTCATCAGTTACATTGTTGTTTTCAGATTTTACTTTCAGTTATTGCTTTACATACTCAGTACCAGCGGTACTGACGCCCGGTGGTGCGCTGCATTACTTGCCTGCAGGTACTCATAGACGAGCAGGTGATACTGCGTGATTCCTGTCAGCGATCGAGTATTCAGCTCCTGTCATCCGGAGACTGAATTCTAGAGGTGTATTTCAGTTTCTTTTATTGTATAGTACGGGTAGGTAGGGGCCCTGTCCCGATCATTTCTATTGCTATTCCTAGAGGCTTGCAGTCTGTATATATCTCCCTGTGGTCAGATGAGCCAGTCTGTGAGGCCGTGCAGTTGTGTAGCTGTTAGTACTCTTTCTTTCTTTTATGTTGGCCGTGTGGGGCCATAGCTTGCTAGTAGTGGTGACCTTGCCGGTCGCGTAGCTTTCTAGTACTTCATGATTGAGTTATAGTTAACTAGACAGCATGGTGGCCTTGTCGGCCCGCATAGGTTTCCCTGAATTGATATGTTTCTGGTCAGCTGTTAGTACAGGTACAGGAGGCTATAGGCCAATGGGCCGGGGGCTGTGTTTACAGCCGTTATATAGCCCTTTGTTTCCAGAAATATGAGTTAGAGCCAGCCAGGCACCAGACGTGCCCAGGCTTAGCAGTCCAGCAGTTCAGGTCCTAGTAGGGCACCAGGTGCCAGTCATACCCCCCCAAGGAGGGGTGTGACAAACTTGGTATCAGAGCAGGTCGTGTCCCAGGGGGTCTGCAAGTCGTGCTAGGTAGAGTCTTGTCTATGGATGAGTTGTGCACCACATACTATAGGCAGGAGGCTGCGAGGCATGATAGGATGGTTACCCTTCCTTCTCATTCAGTCGTGCTTCAGAGCGGTACAACATAGGGTTGAGTCCCTATAAACTTACCGTATTCTTTGATTACAGATATAAAAGCAAATCAGCATTACCCTACTACAGGCAGAAGATCAGATAACAACAGAAGAGGGCATCAGCCAGTTACATGATAACTACAACAGCAGGAGGAGGTACCTGAAACCTCCCAGCATGATACCTTTATCGGTACTATCCCCAGTATACATTGATAACGTCAAAATAGGAAGTTAGGAATGTAATGTATATATGAGTTGATTTATTTATTAGCTATATGAGATCTGATTATGATTACAGATAAGGTCAGACCACCAGGTAAGTATAAGAAAGAGAGGGAAATGCAGGAATCCCAAACACATCTTTTCAGATGTGGTACAGTTATATGTTTCTATCTGTTGCAACAAGAGAAGGGCTATTCCTACTTCTTGATTCTGATGCCAGTATAGTAAAGGGGCGTAAGACTTGAGATGGGGTTGCCAAATTATGCAGTAAGTAAAGATGGGCTGATTGATCCTAGTAAGTATTAGACAGTATAAAGAGCCCCTATGATTCCGTAAGTTGTGCAGACCCTTATGATAATAAGCCAGTAGAGAAAGTAAGACCCTTAGTTTACCCGAAGCAGGGGTAAAAGACCTGTTAGTGATGAATGCCGGGTAATAGTTAAGTTCGAGTCAGAAAAAGGCCAAGTCCGCCACGTATGTTAACAGATAGCAAGACATACCTGTAAGATTGTAGTTATGATCCGGTTGTGATATCGAAAGATATAGAGGTCATGTGAACCAGATGGGCTTGAATATAAGCCAGAAGAAGTATAGGCCGAGGCCTGATCAGTAATCTCATTAGCAACGAAAGGCAGGTACCTTGAACCCCAGAGTTCAGCTTAAGCAAGATGAGAGGAAGAAGCAGGAATGCCATCTTTTGTGGGGAAATCAGGGTTACCCCCCCCCCAGATTGATAGAGTATCGCTTCAAGGATTAAGCCTCGGGTTGACAGTAAGATTGCGGTTTAGAATACCGCAGTATGCTTGTTCATGGAGAAGTTAAGAAATTACTGATACAGCAATTCTAATCTTGTGTGGCCTAGAGATAAGGCTCAGCAGACAGTCATGGGTTCTTAATATAAGTCCAGTAAGGCCACAACATTCGAACGTTGACCCCACATCGCAGGAGTGGCGGAATTTCAAATAGCAGACAATAACTAAGGTGTTTATGTTTGTTACTCTTGGAATGGGGTGAAAATACAACGAAATGATAAGTCAGGGCAAGAGATAGTATTAGGCCGTAGAAGCGGTGTATCATGTACGGTATGAGACTCAGCAGAACATGTCAGAGATTATGTATTACCGCAGAACTCAGTACATATTGTACGTAGCTAGCGATATATATATATACAGATAATAGGTATGCTGTGAGTAGCTGACTAAGGGGTATAATCACAGATACTGATTAGTAATAGAAAGCATGTACAAATGGCATTGCAGGATCCCCTTGCCAAAAAAAAAGGGGGGAGAAAAAGAGAGAGAAGTTAAAAGCATAAGAGTTTACCAAAATACCCTCAAACTAATGAAATAAAGCCTAAAACTGGTAGAACCAACAACAAAAGGGATGAGTCGTTGGTTGATAGGACAACCCATATTGAGATTCGTACAATGCCTTGTGCTGTTTCACTAAACTACTCATAAATTCTTACTCTGAACTCCGATTGCACAAGGTAAGATGTGTTGGAAACAAGACTCAAAGGGTTTCAATTAGAAGTGTTAACTAACCAAAAAACACTTTGTAAAATGGGAGCTATGGTCGTTTGAAATTGACCCTTTAAGAACTTATACGAAAAACTCAATTTGTAAGAAGGCTCTCAACTCAACTTTATGCTAGAGGTTCTTTATGACCTTAATTTGTATCCAAAACACTTCTCACACTTAAGAATTGTTCTTAACCCCTAGTTTCAATTATATTCATCGGGCTCAGTCTTTCCACATACCTATAATGGTTTCAAACTTAACCTGATAGTCTGAAGCATTGCAATATCTCGACTCATGACCAACAAGATGACCGGTACAATTGAACAATAGTTCGTAAAATCCCCTCATGTGTTCTAGAAAAAATTTAACATTCTTCTGAACCTCAAACCTCGGTTCCTAGGATGGTTTATCCTGTCATTCGTTGAATGGCCCTAGTGCCATTTTTTGACTATTTTCTGCTGCAAGTCTCGAGTCTGATCTAAGGGACTTTTGAGCTATTATAATATCTTCCCCTTGGGAACATTCCTCCTTAAATGTTGGCTAACTAAGTTGAAAGGTTAGGGAGAAACTACGATCCTAAAACTAAATAGCTATATAGAGAACTGAGGGAGTAACTGGCTCCAAACATGAAACACATATACTAATCTGAATTCATGAAACATACAAGCATGCTAAGACATGAAAGAAATTGAGAGACATGAACTTGACATGAAACTGAATAGGGTGTTAAGCAAGAAACTGAATAGGGTGTTAAGCAAGAAACTAGTACCTCACGATGGAAAGAAACTTGAAGGAAAAAATATGTGGATATCTAGCCATCATGTTGCTTTGGCTTCTCACGTAGCTTCTTTAACTAGATGATAGCTCCCGAACACCTTCACTTAAAAAACTTTTTTGTTCCTCCCAACTTATGAACCTGTCGGTCCAAGATTTCAACTTGAACCATCTCCTAAAAGAGACTGTCATTCTCACCCACCTCTTCACCCCTTTCATGGGTGAATCTTTCCGCAACACCGTGTTACTTGCACCAACTTCTTGAATACCATCACATCATTCAAGCTTATCACCACAATCATCTTTTGGCTCCTGTGTAGCCTATACTACCAAAAGCTCCTTAGACTCCCTGACATAACTAAGAACTGCACTTCATGAACTCCTACCTACCGAGAATCTAAGGCATGAATAGGGCGATAATCTTGGACATATCTATTGCATCCATCATTTCTGTTACTTGAACATACATAGGGCGCAGAGTAAGGAAATAGTAAGCATGAATCATTCAAGAAATCTAAGATGAGCATATAAATGATGTAGCACGCCCCTGTGAGCCGATAAGGCAAATCCTAAGGACTGAGTTCATATAGCTGAGCACATTGGGAGGCATGAGCTTACATACATAATGAGTTTCATGACATGAAGCTGAGTTTTATGGAGTCATGGAGTAAGATTGGGATCATTGACTGAAGTGGTTATCTATCATTGTGAGAACCTGAATATATGCATGAGTAAACCGTAACATTGACATAAGGGAAAACATATGAACAGGAATGGATTGACTTCCTAAAGATACTATTTGTAGAACTCCCCACCAGAAAAAACTCAAGATTTGACTTGGCCCTTCAACTTATCATCTCCCCTTAGCTTAAAGTCATCCTTCTATGGCCTTTGGATCCTTCCTTATTGCTAAGCTGACATCACTTACTCTCGACATCCATCCACTCTAAGGCTATCACTAAGGTGTTCACACTCATAACCATTTAACACCATCTACGGGATTATTCTAATGTTGGAACTGCTAAATGGATCTTATACCTTATACTACGACTCATTGGCCTAACACATGCAATGATTAATCAAGAAAAGCTTATAACATACCAGTGACTACATCGGACGAGCACTCTTGCTCCTGACGAGATGAAAGTGCATAAAACTTATTCTGGCACTAGCTGCCACCTACACTAGAAGATGCAGACGATTGAGATAGGTGAACTGCTAGAGCTGCTAAAGTGGTGATTAGGACACAGCCTCTACCATCACCCTATCTAGCTGAAGAAAAATTATTGTGCATGTGTCCGGGATTCCCACACTCGAAGCAAACATCAAAGCCAACCAAGCACTCTCCTGGGTGGTTCATACCGTACTTCCTGTAAGATAAGAAAGTGCACTCCCTGACATACTCCCCTAACCCATAGAGTTTGATGCTCTACCTCTTTGACCACCTCGAGGTATAGATGGGACACTAGTTAATGATTGTGCTAGGGCGATCTCTGATGAGTCTATGATCAATGTCCACCACTTTCCCTCTTGTTATACCCCGGGAGCTCAAAGATCTAACCCGAGACTTGAAACGGGGAATAATGGGAAATTTTGTTGCAACCTCAGGATGAGTTGTCTCACGACTTGTGAGGACAGCCCACAAGTTGTCAGGTGACTCTTGGGGAAGGAAAAATAGTTGGGAAAAGGAAAGATGGGTAGTGTACCTGACGGGAGTCCTTAGGAGTCGTTGTCAGACTTAACGATTCGTGGGCTGAGTCGTCGGCAGGCTTGGAGTCCAAAGTTTGGAAGTAAGACAGTTCACATAACTACTGCTGACCACGAGTCATGGTCACCCCTAACAAGTCCTGACGTGACCCATTACGAGCCCAAGAAAACAAATAAGGCAGTGCACTTGATCAGCAGAGTGACGAGTCGTGCCTCCAGAAATGAGTCATCAGGTCGTCCCTTAGGACCACCTGGCAGTTATCTACTGCAAAATTAGTAAGGTCCTTTTCAGAATTTCTAAGTTCCTAAAGCCTAAAATACAACATTTTGGGGTATGAATGATAGTCTTTTAAGGGGTTAAGTTCAGATTACTCATTTTCAATCCATGCATGCAAAGTAGAAGAGATTTTAGAGGGTGATCAAGCTAGAAATCTTCAATTTCTTTCAAACTTCTTTTGGGCATTCAAGGGAGAGTAAGATTGTCACGCCCCGCCTTGGTGGGTATGACTGGCACCTGGTCCCCTACTAGGACCTTAACTGCTAGATAGCTACGCCTAAGCACTTCTGGTGCCTGGCTGGCTCTAACCATAGATTCAAGGAAATGAAGGGCTATATAACGACTGTAAATACACCATCCGGCCGATTAGGCCTATAGCCACCTGTACTATAACATCAGCTAACCAGAATCACATACATATAGGGAAACCTAAGCGGGCCGACAAGGCCACCATGCTTACTAGTTACTTATGAATCAATATAACAGATGCTAAACAGCTACGTGACCGACAAGGTCACCACTACTAACTGAATAAGGCCTCATACGGACAATATACTCAACTAAATAATTGCACGGCCCCACACGACCGGCACAACTAACCACAGGGAAATATATATAGACTGCAAGCCTCTAAGAATACTGATAAGATGGTCGGGATAGGGCCCTGGCGTACCCATACTGTACAACAAAAGAAAAGGGATAAACCTCTAGCTATCTAGCTCCGGATGACTGGAGCTGATGACCTTATGAGCTGGCTTGAATCACGAGGTATCGGATCCTCGTCTATGAGTACATGCAGGCAAGTAATGCAGCGCCGCCAAGGGGCATCAGTACCGCTGGTACTGAGAATGTAAAGCAACAACTGAAAACTATCTGAAAATAACAATACAACTTATGGAACTGAAATAGAAGGAAATAAACTAATCTGACTGAAAACATAAAGCTAAGTCTATTCTCAACTATGCTGGAAGGAGTAGGAGTCATACCTGGAAATGTATCGCTCTACTATCGATCTACTCATATCTAGCGTAACATGGCATAACATAATATAACATAACATAGCATAGCACACACAAACCTTACCCAACCCCCATAAGCAGGGAGGTACAATCAACACGCAATCTATACCCCTACCCCGGTCGTCCCATCTCCTATAATAACTATAAGCATCCTGCCGATCCCCTGGGTATGCACTTGGGATAGCTGAGCCCCTGACTATAACTGTACCTGAGTCTGGAGGACTCCTGAATCAACACCCCAGGCGTACCCGCTCGACTGGGTGTATAAAGGCCGGCCAAGGCACAATATGGGGAAAACCGGCATCCCATCTTCGTCCCTCTTTGGGACGGCATGCCACTCTGTAGAGTGACGTATCCTCGCCCTCTAACGGACGAGTCGATACAGCTATTAACCCTGGGGTGGTCATTAATGCTAGGTAATCCAACCCCAAAACAATACAGTGGTCTCAACTAGTAATACTAACTGCATATACCACATGCTGAAGCAAGTGATAATAATGTATTTGTACATACTATATGCTGAAGTAGTGATAGTGATGTGTATAAATTTAATACATGTTGGGACTAATAATGGTGTGTATATATGTAATCTTCTGTCATACTGTGCTGAGTCTAATGTTGAACAAGATATAGTTTTTCTTCTAGGAATCATGTTGTATAACTGAGTTTAATAGTAACATGATTTACTATTTCTAACATGCTTTCTAAACTTCATTTTAATCTAACATTCTACTTCTGAGGTACCTTAAAAATACTTATATTGCTTTACTAGGTTTCAACTAAACACGATAATATCCTAACATACTTTACTAAATCACATACTGCGCATGTTGTACAGTTCCTAACACTTTTTATTAGAATTTATATCGTGCTAGCAAGTTTGACGCTATATATAACATGATTCTTCCAATATCGTACTAATATTCATACTAAACATAACACACGACTTCTGAAACATTCTATTGGCCATTGAACTATTCTACTATACCGAGACTACTAACTTGCCGAGGAAACTAGCTTCACATACCTTCGCTTCGGATTTCCCGACTAACTGGCGTAGCTTGGTCAGTATTTTCGTTATTTCTCCCAATTTCGACCATATACATATCAATTAGGACTAAATACACTAATGCTCTAGAAGAATATAACACTTTTAATATATATATAGCCAAAAGTTTGGCTTATCGAAAAACGGTCAAACTCGCTATTTCGCGAAAGTTCAGAAAGGAGAAATACTCACTTTATGGCAAGAAGTATATTGACACTAATTTGGAGCAATTCCACTTACCTTAGCTCGGTAGCACGATGATTCGCCGGCCAAATTTCACGAAACTAAATCCGTAGGAATGCTCCTTGCTGCTTAATACCTCGGTATCTAGAGTTAATTAGAGTTTGGACCGTGTTTGGCGGTGTAATCGGACGAGAAGTGGATAGGATTGTTCGTTCCTCCTTCTCTTGGGTTTACTCTCTGTTCTTACTGGAACTTATAAGTTATTAAAGCAAAAACCGAAGTTTGGAGGCTTTTATACTTGGGGCTGGACGGGGCCTCCGTGACACGCAGCCAACGCAGAGGCCCTCCCTCCATGGCACGTTGCCATCGCGGAGGGGTTTTGCCCCGGCTCCTTCTGCAATGGTTTGACAGATTTCTTATCCGGTATTTCCCCCGGGCCTTTTCCTAGCATGTATGGCATTCATAAACTTTTAACCAACAAGCGAATAGGCCATCTACATGTCGAGAATTTACGGGGTGTAACATTCTCCCTCCCTTAAGATTATTTTTCCTCGTATGTGATCTTCTATTTATAGGAATTCTCAACTTACTCAACTTATTTCTAGTAAAATTTTGGTACAGTTTCCCCTGTAATATGGACTATCTCAAAAACCTGAAATACAGAAAAGTCCAATACAGGTACTCCATACAATACTATAGCAATCATCAGACAAAAGATTAGAGTCGATTATCTCGTTTATGCATATACTATAAGGCACTATATAAAATAACAATACTAACATACCTCTTGACTGAGTAGGCTTGAAACAAGTGAGGATATCTGATTTTCATATCTTCCTCTGCCTCCCAAGTCATCTCCTCGTAGTTCCTGTTACGCCACAGTACCTTGACAGACGCAATATCTTTAGTTCTCAATCTACGAATCTGTCAGTCTAAGATAGCTACTGGAACCTCTTCATAAGCCAGCTCCTCCGTAACCTGGACATCCTGGATTGGGACTACTTTGGATGGATCTCCTATGTACTTTCTTAGCATAGATACGTGGAAAACTGGATGAACGGATTCTAATTCAGGAGGCAAGTTCAACTCATATGCCACTTGGCCTATTCTTCGACGAATTTGATAAGGCCCAACGAATCTCGGACTTAGCTTACCTCTCTTACCGAATCTCATCACCCCTTTCATCGGAGATACTTTAAGAAATACCCAGTCATTCACATCAAATTCCAGGTCTCTGTGCCGCACATCAGTATACGATTTCTGTCGGCTCTGTGCAGTCAGTAGGCGTTCTCTGATAAACTTTACCTTCTCCTCTGACTGTTTAATAATATCTGGCCCAATCAGCACTGACTCTCCCACTTCAAACCAGCCAACTGGCAACCTACATTTTCGCCCGTATAATGCCTCAAAGGGCGCCATCTGGATAACTGAGTGATAACTATTATTATAAGAAAATTCAATTAGCAGCAAATGCTCGTCCCAGCTATCTCCAAAGTCTAGCACACACGCCCGTAGCATATCCTTGAGCGTCTGAATAGTGCGTTCAGCCTGCCCATCCGTTTGAGGGTGGAATGATGTGCTCAAATTAATCTGCGTTCCCAGGCCTCTCTGAAATGACTGCCAAAATCTACCTGTAAATTGTGCTCCTCTGTCAGAGATAATAGATACTGGAACACCGTGTAATCTAACTATTTCTCTGATATACAGTTCGGCATAATCTTCGGCAGAGAAAGTGGCTTTTACTGGCAAGAAATGGGTTGATTTCGTCAGTCTGTCAACAATTACCCAAATTGAATCATGTCTATGCCTGGTATGGGGTAGTCCTGCTACAAAGTCCATGTTTACTACTTCCCACATCAAAAGAGACACAGCTATGTCCTGAGTCAACCCACCTGGTTTCTGGTGTTCCACTTTTACTTGCTGACAGTTAGGACACTGGGCTACAAATTCAGCTATTTCGCTCTTCATACCTGGCCACCAGTAAATTTCTTTGATGCCATGGTAAATTTTCGTCGCACCTGGGCGGAGAGAATAGCGGGTGTAATGCGCCTCGCTCATGATCTGCTGGCGAAGCCCTGAAATGTCCGGAACACAAAGGCGGCCCTTACATCTCAGTACTTCATCCTCAGTTACCTGAAAATCTGGCGCTTTCAGTGCTGAATTTTGTCCTTAAGCTGGACCAGGTCAGGATCTTCATACTGTCGTTCTTTTACCTCCTCAACTAATGGCGACACTACGGTGTTCTGAATTACCGCTCTATTGTCCTCTGTCCCTGCTACACAAACGGCTAGGCTGGCTAATTGATGTATTTCTATGACCAACTCCCACTGCTCGGGCTGCAAATACGCCAAACTCCCCATCGATTTACGGCTGAGAGCATCTGCTACTACATTGGCTTTCCCCGGATGATACAGAATGTCCACGTCATAATATTTCAATAACTCCAACCGGCGACGCTGTCGCAAATTCAACTCCCTCTGAGTGAAGATATACTGTAGGCTCTTATAATCTGTGAAAATATCCACATGGACGCCATACAAGTAATGTCTCCATATCTTTAAGGCGTGGATCACTGCGGCTAACTCCATGTCATGGGTAGGATAATTCTTTTCGTGTTTCCTCAGTTGTCTGGAAGCATAAGCAATCACTTTATCATGCAGCATCAACACACATCCCAACCCAATACCTGATGCATCACAATACACTGAATAACCCTTTGTACCTTTTGGCAACGCTAATACTGGGGCGGAGGTCAACCTGTCTTTCAAATCCTGGAAACTCTGCTCACATGCCTCTGTCCACTGGAACTTTACTGCTTTCTGCGTTAGCTTAGTCAGAGGTGCCGCTATGGTGGAGAATCCCTCAACAAACCTTCTATAGTATCCTGCTAATCCCAGAAAACTGCGGACTTCAGTCGGAGTGGTAGGTCTGGGCCATGTTTTGACTGCTTCTATTTTCAGCGTATCTACCCGTATACCAACATTCGACGCAATATGCCCCAAGAAAGCTACTGAGTTCAACCAGAATTCACATTTGGAGAACTTGACATACAACTGACGGTCCCTGAGAATCTGGAGCACTGCCCGTAAATGAGCCTAGTGATCTGCCTCTGAATAAGAATACACCAGAATATCGTCAATAATCACTATCACGAATAGGTCCAGGTATGGTCTGAAGATACTGTTCATCAGGTCCATAAATACCGCTGGGGCAATCGTCAGCCCAAAGGACATGACGAGGAATTCAAAGTGGCCATATTGGGTCATGAAGGCTGTTTTGGAAATGTCTCTTTCACGAACTCGAACCTGATGATATTCGGACCGTAAGTCAATCTTTGAGAAATATCTGGCCCCTTGTAATTGATCAAATAAGTCATCTATTCTGGGAAGCGGATACTTATTCTTAACTTTAACCTTATTCAACTGCCGATAGTCTATACACATGCGGAGCGAACCATCCTTCTTTCTCACAAATAAGACCAGCGTACCCCACGGTGAAGTACTCGGCCTAATAAAGACCTTATCTAATAAGTCCTTCAGCTGCTCTTTTAATTCTCTGAGTTCGGCAGGAGCCATACGGTATGGAGGAATTGATATGGGCTATGTGTCTGGTAGCAAATCAATAGAAAAATCTATTTCTCTTTCTGGAGGAATACCAGGTAGCTCATCTGGAAATACGTCAGGGAATTCATTCACCACTGGGACTGACTGGCGAGTTGGAGGCTCTACCCGAACATCCTGAACTCTGACAAGGTGGTATATGCACCCCTTAGCTATCGACTTCCTTGCTTGAAGATAGGAAATAAACCTACCTTTTGGCGTAGCTGTGCTACCATTCCACTCTCGTATTGCCTCTCCTGGAAAAGTGGTATCGGACTATCTTGGTCCAGCATTCTGCATTTGCATAGCATGGAGCCAACCAATCCATACCCTTAATGGCGTCGAAATCGTCCATTTCTAATTCTACCAGATCTACTGTGGTCTGACGATCAGCAACCTTTACTATACACCCACGATAGACCCTTCTAGCTACAATGGAGTCACCAACGGGGGTGGATACTGAAAAGGGTTACTGAAGCAACTCTGGTGCAACACTAAACTTCCGAGCCACAAATGGAGTAATGTAGGACAAAGTAGATCCTGGATCAATCAATACATAAGAAGGGTGTGAGCAGATAGTCATCATACCAGTCACCACATCAGGTGACGCTTCTGAATCCTGCCTTCCTGGTAAAGCATATGTGCGGCTTGGACCCGCACCTACACTAGAGGCCCCTGATCTGCTCCGACCCCTGCCTGCTGAAACTGAGGGCCTGCGCCCTGCCGAGGATACTGTAGCTCGTGACCCTGCGGATGCCCTGTCCTACCTATCCGGATCCTCCTGACCTCTGCCTAGGAAATTTCTCATCAGATGGCCCTCTTGGCCACAAATATAACATCCGGTGGAGCCATACCTGCATGCTCCAGAACGACGTCGACTACATATAGGGCAAAGTGGTAGGGTATACCTACTATACTCCGCCCTCCTCTGTAATGGTGAATCTGCAATCTGTGAGCCTCTGCCGGTCTCTAACTGCCCCTACGGCTAAATCTGCCCCTCTGCGGCTGTGGTGGAGGCGGGGGTCTGGGCGGCCTATCTAACAATCGTGGCCTAGGTCCTCCTTGAGCCTCCCTCTGTAACTCAACTGGCCTATCCCTGTGGCGCTGTTCCTGATTGGTCCTCCTGATCTCCTGATGCCGATGCCTGATGCCTTCAATAATCTGGGCAAATGCCTGAACTCGGGCAATATCTATGTCCTCTCGTAGTGTGGCCGTAATACAAGTCTTAACATATTCTGGATTCAACCCCATGATAAAGAAATGTACTCTGGATGCCATGGTATCAACAAAGGTCGGTTCGTACCGGGCCAAAGAATCAAACTGCAAGGCGTGTTCCCGAACACTCATGGACCCCTACTCTAAATGTAAAAACTGGTCCACCTGGGCCTGTCCAATCTCCCGTGGCAAATAGTGATCCAGAAAAGCTCCTGAGAAGCTGGACCAGGTCGGAGGGGAAACATCCCTCCCTCGGACCTTTCCCAGCTTTCATACCACAACACGGCGATGTCCTGTAACCGGAATGCTGCCAACTCAACCGATTTTATAGGCATGGCATGCATAACCCTAAGAATTCTCTGTATCTGATCTAGAAAATCCTCAGGGTCCTCTGTCCGGTCTGTACCTATAAACTGTCAGGGATTCAGAGCCAAGAACTCTCGGACCTTCGAACTACTGGGCCCTCCTGACGACTCCGCAACTGTAGACGGCATCGGCTGACGCTGAGCAGCCATTATCTGTGCTAATATGACTACCGCACTCCTAACCTCCTGGTCGGAAGGTATCGGTATAGGGACTGCTGGAGGTGGTGTCGCCCCAAGTGGCTCATGATGTGGTGGTGATTGCTGAGAAGGTTGGGACGATGCCTCTGTATTGCCCTCTGATCAGGCTGTTTCTACACGAGGGTGAGGCATCCTGCTGGTGCCTTCCCCTACTGTAATATCCAAGCTCCGACCTGTGATAGGATGTCGTTGGTCTGACATTATCTGTAACCAAAGAATACAGTAAGCTCTAGGGACTCAACCCTATACTGTACGCTACAACACGACTGAATAAGAATAAAAGGCTACCATCCTATCATACCTTGCAGCCGCCTACCCATAGTATGTGGTGCAAAACACATCCATAGGCAAGACTCTACTTAGAACGACTTGCAGACTCCCTGAGATTAGACCTGCTCTGATACCAAGTTTGTCACGCCCCACCTTGGGGGTATGACTGGCACCTGGTGCCCTACTGGGACCTGAACTGCTAGACTGCTGAGCCTAAGCACTTCTGGTGCCTGGCTGGCTCTAACCCTAGATTCAAGGAAACAATTGGCTATATAACGGCTTTAAATACAGCCTCTGGCCGACTAGGCCGATAGCCACCTATACTATAACATAAGCTAACAAGAATCACATACATATAGGGGAGCCTAAGCGGGCCGACAAGGCCACCATGCTGACTAGTTACTTCTGAATCAATATAACAGATGCTAAACAGCTACGTGACCGACAAGGTCACCACTACTAACTGAATAAGGCCTCACACGGCCAATATAAACAACTAAATAATCGCATGGCCCCACACAACCGGCACAACTAACCATAGGGAAATATATACAGACTGCAAGCCTCTAAGAATACTGATAAGATGGTCGGGACAAGGCCCCGGCCTACCCATATTGTACAACAAAAGAAAAGGGACAAACCTCTAGCTATCTAGCTCCGGATGACTGGAGCTGATGACCCTGTGAGCTGGCTGGAATCACGAGGTAACGGCTCCTCGTCTATGAGTACCTGCAGGCAAGTAATGCAATGCCCCCAAGGGGCGTCAGTACCGCTGGTACTGAGTATGTAAAGAAAGAACTGAAAACTATCTAAAAACAACAATACAACTGATGGAACTGAAATAGAAGGAAATAGACTAATCTGACTGAAAACGTAAAGCTAAGCCTATTCTCAACTATGCTGGAAGGAGTAGGAGTCATACCTGGAAATGTATCGCTCTACTGTTGATCTACTCGTATCTAGCATAACATGGGAGAACATAACATAACATAACATAGCATAGCACACATAAACCTTACCTGGCCCCCATAAGCAGGGAGGTACAATCAACACGCAATCTATACCCTATCGCAGTCGTCCCATCTCCTATAATAACTATAAGCATCCTGCCGATCCCCTAGGTATGCACTTGGGCTCGCTGAGCCCCTGACTATAACTGTACCTCAGTCCGGAGGACTCCTGAATCAACACCCCGGGTGTACCCGCTCGACGGGGGTGTATAAAGGCCGACCAAGGCATAATATGGGGAAAACCGGCATCCCATCTTCGTCCCCTGTGGGACGGCATGCCACTCTGTAGAGTGACGTATCCTCGCCCTCTGATGGACGAGTCGATACAGCTATTAACCCTGGGGCGATCATAAATGCTAGGTAATCCAACCCCAAAACAATACATTGGTCTCAACTAGTAATACTAATTGCATATACCACATGCTGAAGCTAGTGATAATAACGTATTTGTACATTCTATATGCTGAAATAGTGATAGTGATATGTATGTATTTAATACATGCTGGGACTGATAATGGTATATATATATAATCTTCTGTCATACTGTGCTGAGTCTAATGTTGAACAAGATATAGTTTTTCTACTGGGAATCATGCTGTATAACTGAGTTTCATAGTAACATGATTTACTATTTCTAATATGCTTTCTAAACTTCATTTTAATCTACCATTCTACTTATGAGATACCTTACAGATACTTATATTGCTTTACTAGGTTTCAACTGAACACGATAATATCCTAACATACTTTACTAAATCACATACTGGGCATGTTGTACAGTTCCTAACACTTTGTATTAGAATTTATATCGTGCTAGCAAGTTTCACGCTATACATAACATGATGCTTCCAATATCGTACTAATATTCATACTAAACATAACAAACGACTTCTGAAACATTCTACTGGCCTTTGAACTATTTTACTATACCTAGACTACTAACTTGCTGAGGAAACTAGCTTCATATACCTTCGCTTCGGATTTCCCGACTAACTGGCGTGGCTTGGTCAGTATTTTCGCTATTTCTCCCAACTGTATCCATATGTATATCAATTAGGACTAAATACACCAATGCTCTGGAAGAAGATAACACTTTAAATATATATATAGCGAAAAGTTTGGCTTATCGAAAAACGGTCGAAAACTCGCTATTTCTCGGAAGTCCAGAAGGGAGAAATACTCACTTTATGGCTAGAAGTATATTGACACTAATTTGGAGAAATTCCACTTACGTTAGATCGGTAGCACGACGATTCGCCGGCCAAATTTCACGAAACTAAATCCGTAGGAATGCTCCTTGCCGCTTAATACCTCGGTATCTGGAGTTAATTTGAGTTTGGACCGCGTTTGGCAGTGTAATCGGATGAGAAATGGATAGGATTGTTTTTTCCTCCTTCTCTCTGGTTTACTCTCAGTTCTTACTAGAAATTATAAGTTAATCAAATCAAAAACCGAAGATTGGAGGCTTTTATACTTGGGGCTGGACAGGGCCTCCATGACACGGAGCAAACGCGGAGGCCCTCCCTTTGTGGCATGTTGCCGTCGCGGAGGGGTTCTGCCCCGGCTCCGTCCATGATGGTTCGACGGATTTCTTATCCGGTCTTTCCCCCTGGCCTTTTCCTAGCATGTATGGCATTCATAAACTCTTAACCAACAAGAGAATAGGCCATCTACATGTCGTGAATTTACGGGGTGTAACAAAGATTCAACCATTTTCCGGTATGTAGGGTTACGAAAGGGTGTTTCTGTTCACACCCATACCCATTCTCTATTAATTAATGGAAATGTACTAAAATTTCATTGGGGGTTTTAATTCGATGTTTATGAAAATCTAATGATTTGCAAATGGGTTGTTTTAAAATGAGATTTAAATTATATTTTTTGGATTTTAATAAGATTTTACAACCAGTTTTTTATTATCAGATCATTGATTTCGATTTCTACTAATTTAAGCCTAATTATATAAGATCTATGATGAATTGATTTATGATCTTCAGTTCAATTGTTGATATTTACAAGCCCACCATGATTTATGCTTTGAAATGTGGATTTATTCTATTACCCATCATAATTTGGTGACTCTCGAGCTATAGTCATAATCCACAAATATGTATGAAACCTATGATTCATAAATTATGTTTTGGCCGACCCACGGGCCTTATGTCATGGCTTGTTCATATATGTACAACTATGTTTATGATTATCGTGATTTAACTAGACCATGAATTCATGCATGTTATATATGAGCATTATATATGTTTTAGGAGTAGTATCTAACACCGAGTAGGTACGGGGCTTAGGTTCTGCCTCGGATCTCATAAAGTAAGTGCCATCGTAGGTATGTTGGGACCTTCTTTGTGACTGTCCACAGCCCAAATGGCCCTTTTTATGGTGATATCACACTTTTAGGGTCCTACCCTTGGCAAGGTACGGACACCCTCTCGACTAGGATTACAAGTCGGGCTTCATGTGTGCTTATATGGGGTATGTCGGTTAACAGAATCTCCCACTGTTCCTCATGATTTATGAATGTTTATGAGTTGTGTATGTTGTCTTAATTAATGTTTATTATGGCTTTCCTCTCATGATTATGGTTATGATTATATTACAAATGCTTTGAAAACCTTGAGCCTTATGATATTTTATGTTATGATATGAGAATGATGTCCTACTCTTTGATGTTTTATGAGATTTTACATATTTTAAATGTCCATTTTACTTACCTTTCATACTCAGTACATTCCACGTACTGACCGCACACTTTCTATGGTGTATCATTTCATGATACAGGACCCGACTCTCAGGCTCATCTCCATCCTTAGTTCCCTTCATAGTTGGCTTTCAGCTTATTGGTGAGTCCTCATGTTTCTAGGGTCGTTTGACAGACATTCATGCTATTTTATGTTTCAATACTTGTCCGGTTTAGTTGGGGGTGTTGTCCCATCAACCCATCGTATGTAGTAGACGCTTTCAGACAGTATGTATTACTCAGCTTGTGTGTATGTCCAGAGATTTCCTTACATTATAATACATTATAATTATATTTATGTTTTCGCTATGCCTTGTGATTAGTCTTCCGCTTATAATGAATGAAGTTAGATGTATGCTTATTCCATGGGTTGACTTGGGGCCTCTCAAGGTTCCTTGTCCCGTGTTACGATCCGGGTCTATGTTCGTATCGTGAAAAACTTTGTATCATAGCCATAGGTTTTGAAGTTTTCTAGGGTGTCTGAAAGCCGCGCCAAGTAGAGTCTTTCTCATGGGTTTGAAGCGCACCACACTTATGACGAAGAGGCTACGAGACGATTAGGAAATGTTCCCTTCTTTCATGATCTATGTTGTGTGATGAAAAGTCCTTCTATCTACTAATTCATGCTATTTGAGATTGTAGAATCATGGCTCCCAAAAGAATGAACTGAAGAAGAAATGGGAACGGTGAAGGCCACGGAGATGGCAATGATCATGGGAATCAGTGCGCCCCACTCATTCAGGAGCCCCAAGCATAGAGCCAGTTGCCCATGCTGAGTTTCAGGCGACTATCTAGATATTGGCTCAGGCCTTGACCGCTCAGGTCATCCAGCAGGCTATTTTGCATATCCCACAGAATGGCAATGCAGCGGCGACCCGGATTAGAGAATTCTTGAGGATGAACCCTCCGGAATTCCATGCGTCCAAGGTGGATGAGGATCTGCACGATTTCATTGAGGAGATTCTAAAGATCACCCAGGTCATGGGGGTGGCCAATGGAGATTGTGTTGATTTGGCCTCCTATCAGCTTAAGGGGGTGGCCCATATATGGTTCAAACAATAGAGAGATGCTAGGGCAGTGGGTGCAGGCCCTATCATATTCTTGGATCAATTCTTCCCTTGGGAGATGAGGGAGAAAAAGGCAACCAAGTTTGTTAACTTGAAGCAGGGTGATATGTCAGTTCAAGAGTACGCATTAGAGTTCACCCAACTATCTAAATATGCACCAGAGTTGATGGCGGACCAGAGGGCCTGAGTGAGTTGATTCGTGCATGGGGTGGCGGACTATCTGGATAAAGACTGTAGGATTTCCATGTTGCATCGAGATATAGACTTTCCCCGAATAATGCTACATGCTTAGAAGATGGATTCGGTATACCGAAGGCAGAGAGAGAGGCCAAGAGGGCCAGGACCATCAGTTATGGGACTTCTCAAGTCAGGTCAGGGGGTGGACAGTGTCAGCAGTCTCAGCATAGGTATATTGTTCTGGCACCATCATCGGCTAGTATGCCATCTAGATTCCGAGGGGATCGGAGGATCAAGGCTCCAGATTCGACAGACCCGGGTGGCATGCAGATAGAGCGCACTTTCCCAACTTGTGCAAAGTGTAGAAAAAATCCTCCCGGGAGGTGCCTTCTCTGCCCGAATGCTTGTTTCGGGTGTGGCAAACCCGGACACAAACTCAGGGATTTCCCTTTAGCCAGATCAGGGGTCGGTGGAGCCCGTATGCCAAAAGCCAATTCCACCACTCCAGCAGCACGTCCTTCTCCGCAAGGTGCCTCGACTAGTTCAGCTGGTGGTCAGTGTCAAAACAAGTTTTATGCTTTAGCACCCCATCAGGAGCAGGAGATCTCTCCGAATGTGGTCACTAGTATGTTGTTTGTTATTCATATTGATGTTTATGCTTTGCTAAATCTTGGAGCTACCTTGTCTTTTGTGACCCCTTACATTGCTAGAGGCTATGGAGTTATCCTCGAGACTCTGTCAGAACCATTTTCGTTTTCTACTCCTATCGGCGATTCGGTTGTAGCTAGGCGGGTGTATAGGGGATGCCCGATCACCATATTGCATAAAGTCACCTCTGTAGACCTTGTAGAATTAGCCATGACTGACTTCGATATTATTTTTGGAATGGATTGGTTGTATGCGTGTTATGCTTCTGTAAATTGTAGAACCCGTGTGGTAGAATTTCGGTTTCCAAGAGAAGCAGTTTTGGAGTGGAATGGTAGTTCGACTGTACCAGTAGGTCGATTTATTTCATATCTTAAGGCCCAGAAGATGATTTCTAAGGGTTGCATGTACCATCTGGTTAGGGTTAAGGATGTTGAGTCTGAGACCTTTACGATCCAGTCAGTTTCGGGTGTGCATGGGTATCCAAAGGTCTTTCCTGATTATTTCCAAGGTGTTCAAACAGAAGAAGGGGAGATGCTCTGAAAAGGAATTTCGTAAGTGATATGAAGAAGGGGATCCATCTATCGGTTCCCTGAGCCGTCCAGGAAAATATGAATTCCTTGTCTCCTACAAACCCCGAGATTGGCCAACTCTCCCTACTCCAGCTAAAAAACCTCACAACCCTCAAATCTTCATGATGAGTACATCTAGCTCTAGCCATACTCCAGAATTCCCATCACAGCAACCCTTTGAAAAAGATGGTGTAAGCCTTGCAACAAAAATACAAAAGAAAAATGTTGTGTTACCAACTGGAGAAAAGCAACCTACTAGTGATACTGAGGCTACAATCAACTGGCAATCAGAGAATGCCATCTGCTAGAACAAAGTGCTGACCAACATCGGCACTTCCCTCAAGAACGTTGCTCACACACAGACTAAGATGATGAGAAAGGTGGCGAGCATTGAGAAGAATGTGGAACAGTTATCCAATCAACATGCCGGTCTTATCCGAGCCCTGGAACTACGACTGCAGAATATACGGTATGTGATCTGTCCACCAGGCACTTCACTTTTCCACTTCTTTTCAAAGCAACAAAAGGAAATGGCTGACATCAAAGAACAAATCAAACTACTACGACATGGATCTTTTTAGCCACAAAAAACCCAAAGCCACTCTCCAAAATCCTCCTTTATCCCTATGTCGTCACAGACATACTCACCACCTAAATTGGCCCGTCCAGGTACTACCTCTCCTTTCACTCCATATGAACCCACACCTTATCCTCAAAAATCCAAAGAGGACACTGAGTTTGATATTGCAAGATGGGTTTGGGAAATGAAAGATGCCTTTGCAGCAGAAAAACAGGCCAAAAGAAGGAAAGAGGTTGGAGAAAGTTCAAAGGAGCCAGATCAAGAAAACTTGATGATCTCACATCAAGTTGTTCCAGAACTCTATGGCTTAGACAAGAATGATACCATAGGATCCAGCACTGAAGAGACAACAGAAAGCGATCCAACTGATGAAACTAAAGAAATAGAGATTGAGTTAAGAATATAATACATTGATATACATGAACCGACCAAGGGAACCAGAAGTTTATGAAGTCGGTGATGATCAAGACAGGATAACATAAGACTCAATTCCTAAAAGGAGACCAGAACAACCAATGGCAAAATCAATTAGAACTAGATTCCATACTTTCTCTATCGATGATGTCAAGGTTTCGAAATGGCCACAAAGGATCGAAGATTTCCTTACTTGGGTGGTAACGAAAAACTTGGTAGAGCGAGAGAATTATCTAATCCTGTTAGAGTTCACATCAAGGTTCTCCGGTCCTTAGAGATTGGTGGATTGCACTGGGAAGAAGTCTGAAAAGCAAAAAAGGAATATCAGGTACCCTACGAGATCACGAGGGATGAAATCACTCAAGCCATTACACGGATAAGGCTAAATGTCACATCAAATACTTCATCACAGGGT
The DNA here is from genome assembly GCA_035772735.1 of Datura wrightii. Lineage (NCBI taxonomy): Eukaryota > Viridiplantae > Streptophyta > Magnoliopsida > Solanales > Solanaceae > Datura > Datura wrightii. The sequence continues at coordinate 55,365,241 of JASDFA010000001.1, forward strand.
TCTCAAAAAATGGAACAAGCCATTGCAGAAACGTCGAGCAGAAAATGCTACTTTACGAGATCGTTAAAATGGAGTTTGCATGATACTAGCTTCTTCCTCGACAAAGATGGAGTTCGATGGGATCCAGGTGGAGAATGCTCAAACCAACCAATGGCACCTTCACACGTTGTCCCACCAGATAATGGATGATGATGTATGCAAGATGTGTGCGAGACTCTAGAAGCTCACCGCCTCAGATCACCCATCGAAATTTACTAACCATATGAAGATGAAAGCGGGCCCCACTTTACATGCTTTTCACATGGGTTCCCTGTGAATATTAGGCTACCGTTTTATTAGGCCATTTGGTTTATTAGGAATCTGTTGTTATTAGGCTTTGTAGAGAAGTTTGTTTAAATAAGCGTGCCAGATTTGTCTTATCTGGCCATGTAAATAAGTGTGCCATTTTTGTTTCGTTAGACTTTCCAGAAAGGTGTGCCAAGTCTATCTTGTATAGAGTCTTATCTTGTAGTCTCCTAACCTATATATAAAGAAGGCTAGGCTATCCATTGTAAATTAGAGTAGAATAGAGTAGAGTAGAGTAGAGAAGAGTAGAGTAGAGTAGAAAAGAGTAGAAGGCAGCTAGTTGAGTCTTGTAAAAAATTTTCTATGTTCATTAATATGAGTGTTTGCTAAATTCTCTCTTGTTATTCCTTTTCAAAGGCATGGTATGGATGATCCTTTTGAAGTAGTATAGGACCTCGACACTTCGGGTAAGCAAGCTTGTTACAAGTACAATAGTTTTTCGAAGTTTATAAACAGCTAAATTTATAAGTAGAGTAAAAGATTTCCCGAGTTGTGTAGCTTGGAAAACCGTCCAGGTGGATGTAGAAGCCAACCCCTTTTTGTACGGAAATTCTTTTACGTCTATGATGAAATTTACTATTCGACTGACTGTGCAAGCCTTTCTCCGGGATGTTGAATCCGGGTTTCGTGGCAAGCCGTCCTTCGGGATGTTGAAGCCCAGTCACCCTTCGTAGGAAAACTATTGTGCCTGCAATCTCGCCACCTTGCCCGCTATTTCCTCGCCCTGTCTTACCCCATTTGGTATCAGAGCCCTCTGCGTACCCTCTATTTGGTATCAAAGACAGAACCATGTCATTTTGGAGGGAGGAGCAGTTTGAATAACTATGAGTGAGTCTACATCCAGTCCTTGTAAATATTCTTCTTCTTCATCATCGAGTCTTTGTAAATCTATCACCAAAGATCCTACGTCTCCTACACTTAGTAAAACTTTGTCTTGTAAATATGACTATCTTTATGAAGTAGATATACTGCCAAATGAAAACAAAGTGTCCAATACATACTTGCCTCTCCTAAATCCTTATTCTGCCTTTGCCAAAAAGACAACCAACCCATGGTTACAAATTCGTTCTTTGGTCCAACATAAACCTAAAGGAGTAAAGGAATACGTTGCTGCTTCGACACTTGACCAACATCCTATTCTTGCTACTCAAGAAGAACAGTTTGTCACCTTGCAGTTTCTCGATGATTTTCCAAAACAATGGAAAAGTCACGGATTCACCCATATTCATTTTGGTGTTGTCTGAATCGCCTTGTCATATCATGGAAGAAAAGGCCAGCCTGTTGTTGCGCACCTTTCACTCCTTGATACATGATACCAGGAGTACCAACATGCAAATTTGGGTACAACCGAGGTCACTTTAACGCTGGGACAGTTTTTTCACGTTATATCCAAATTTCAACATGTACCTAGGCGACCCATATCTTACAGAAGCCTTAAAGATCCAAGTCCAAATACAGGGAGCTCCACAAGCTAGAGATGCTATCCAGACAACTCTTCACTACCAAATAGCTTGGCGAGTTCAGAACCATGCTATGGATCTTTCATTTCTGGGTGGAGATGATGCTTTACTGCTACATATAGATGCCACCAACGGAACTACAACATGCACCCAAATACCCAGAAAAGTACCAAAGGAAGAGCTTGTCAAAATTCTTCCTGACTCATGGGTTACCAATTATGAGCGGATGAGAGAACCTCCTGTTGAACCTCTTCGATCCACAGAACCAATCTTTGTAAAAAAATAGGATAAAACTGTAGCCATAAGCTTTGACCACTCTTATCTTAAAAAACCAAATAGCACAACCTTTTCTCTTTAAATGTATCAGCCTACATCCGAACCTCTGCCTGAAGATGAAGAGGATCCATTCGATTGGAACCTTCTAGCTGTCATGAGTGAACATGATTGGATCAAACAGCTCAATCATGAAGGTCGTGATGTAAGATGGTTCAAATGTCCCTTCACTGGGCATTGGCCTTGGGATGTCGAATGTGACTTCCAAGAATGTTTGGAGGATGAAGATGAATATATAGAGAAGAAGGCCAAATCTCTTTTGGGACGCACTTATTTTGCTGGAAGATAAACCTTTGTGCTTGGTAGTATTCTTCTTCCAAGGACAAAATAGAGACTGGAAATCGCCAATAGAAAGAGAGTTTTGGCTCGGCATGTACTTTCCCGTCGATTAACTTTACTGGTCGATGCAGCATAAATATCTTTGCATCATATGAATTCTTGAAGCATTGAACCCAGTATTGCCGCTTTTTGGACCATTGTAGAAATATCTTCAAAGCTGGTTCAATCTTGTCAATATCCCTGAATATGTTGCATTTGAATTCCATCAGGATGTAATACTGGTGACATAAGTACCAGAAGAACCATAAGAGTTCCTTTAGGAAATCATTAGAAAGTGGAATAAACACATGACAAAATGGGTATTCCAGGTTGACTCCATAAGGTTTCGGGATGGATCCTCCGTATTTCCTGAAAACTTGTAGCTCATAGAAAGTCCGTCTTTCAATCAGGATGGATGGGTCGAACTAGTCCACATATTGACTGAACAAGTCTAGCGGATTGCTTGGCAGCCTTGATGACCTAGGACCTGGTGGGTTAGTAAGAATGAACACATGGTCGGCTGGTTCCTTCATCTTCTTGGGCTTCTCTGGAAAAAGCTTTTTGCGAATTCATCCGGTCGCGATAGGAAGTCTGCCAGGAAATTATCTTCCCCTTTCAGGTGCTTCACTTGGAATTTGTAGGGTGAGAACCACTGTGCCCATCTAAGAATTTGCGGGTGTGGAAGTATCTTTGGATTTAACTGGATCATCTTGGGAAACGCCTTCATATCCATCTCGATGAGAAATTCAATGTGAATTAGGAAGAAGTTGAATTTATTGATTCCATTTTTCACAGCTAGAATTTACTTGAAGGTTGAATGGTAGTGCTGTTCTGAATCCTTTAATTTTCCTCTAGCATATTCACATATCCTTCTCTGGCCATATTTTTCTTCCATAAGAACTGCACTCTAGTATTCATTGCTGGCATCAGTCTGTAGTATCTTCTTTCCATCTGAAGGAATATGGAGAGTCTTCACCTGTTGGGAGATTTTCTTGATCCTTTGGACAACTTCATCCTGCTCCTTACCGCATGCTTGGGCATTATTTTTTAGCATTTTTGTAAGTGGATAAATATATGTAGAGACTTCAGGAATAAAAACTCTAACATAATTTATAATCCCTAAAAATTTTTGAAGCTGCTTTGTGTTGAAGTTGGTGTCTGGAAATCTGAGTAATTCCTGATATATGTGCGGACCTGGACTATATGCTCCATTGCTAAAATAAATCCCTAAGAAATCAATGTCTTTTTTAACAAGGAACATTTTCTTAGCAGAGAGAATAACTCCATTTGCTCTTACTATATCATGAAAATGACGAAGTAAGGAAAAATATTCCTCAAAAGTATCACTGAACAATAGGATATTGTCAATGTATACTAGTGACATGTGGAGGATAGGCTGAAAGATTTTGATCATGGCTTTTTGGAATAGAGAGGGTGTAGGTTTCAGCCCGAATGGCATAACCTTCCATTGGAAGTGTTGGTCAGGAATGCAAAATCTTGTTTTTGGTCTTTCCTTAGGATGTATCCCAGTTGCCAAAATCTAGATTTGAGATCAAACTTGGAAAAATATCTAGCTTTGGCTAAGTGTGAAAATAGGGTAAGCCTATTAGGTATAGGGATTTTATCATCTTGGAGGAAATAGTTGAGTGGCTGGTAGTTTATGACTAATATGAGTTTACCTCTTGTCTACTCAGCTCTCTTGTTGACATAGAAAGCTTCACATGCACATTGATAGTCAGATGGCTCGATCAATCCAAACTCTATGAGCTCAGCGCGCTCCTTCTTTGTAAGCTGAAGGTGCTCTGGATTCATGCCAAAATGGCTTGCCTTGGTTGGATTGATGTTTTCACTCTCTTGAATGGGAGTTTGATGAGGAATTCTTCATTTAGCCAGTATGGGTTGCGACATTTCTTCATGAAATCCTTATGATATTCAGCACATGAATGTTCCATCAACTGTTGCTCGATTTCTCTAATTTGTTCATCTTCAGTGATCTAGAATAAGCATGAGACTTCTTAGTATCCTTGAACTTCTTTTTGAACGTTATACCATAGGCTCCAATGTGGAGTCTATCCTTGAGTTTTCTGAAGATATCAAATTCGATTATGAGATCCTTTCCTAGGACATCTGATCCGAACAACTTTGTTTTGAATTTTAGTCTTGGGAAGAACTCGATTGTTATCGAATGTTTTGTGATGACCGTGGTTGTCAAGATTCCATTTGATGCAGTGTTGAAGTTCTTGAAATGAGTGACCCACTAATCATCAGAAAGTACTACTGGATTCATCAATGATGAGGCCACACCAGTATCCATAAATGGAAGGACCTGAACTGGTTTATCCCATTTGGACAGATAAACATTCAGCTGGACCTGAGGAATATTGATAATGCAGTTGATTTCCTCAGCCTCTGAGATCTGGTAATGGTCATGCCCGTGTTCTTCACATACTTTCATGGAGAAAAGGGTGTCTTCTAACGGCTCATCTTCTGCAGAAAGGACTGATTCGAGATCATTGTCCCTAACATAATCGTATTCTTCTATTTCTGTGAGAAGCTGGATAGACTTTTTATCTTGAGGATAGTTCTTTGCGAAGTGTTCGATCTTGTGGCAGATGAAGCATCTGTCATTCTTCTGGAACCTGCCTGGACGCTTTATCCTGAAGTATTTTGTTTGCCTGGTGTATTTGGATCTTTCTCCAGTAGGCTTTGGCAATTTGAACTTCATGTATTTCTTTTATCTGCTTCGCCTTCGAGCATGGAAAGAGCAACTGCACCCGGTGATTAGGTCAGTCTTACTACAAGCTTTATCAAGGGCAGGATTGTTGTGCATGATCTGCTTCAGAACAGATCTTTTTGTGCAGATATCTTCTAGCGCCATGAAGATTGCTTGCCTTATGTAGCCAACTTGAGGGATTGTGATTGACTGAAACTTTTCCTCAATAACCGTCATGGTTCGTCCTGCTAACATCTTCGGAAAGGATGAAATGAAGGCTTGCTTCAAACTGGCGTCTCCACCTAGTTAAAACTATACTTTTTCCATTTTCTGGAAATGAATATCAATGACATCTCTGTCGAATGATACGCATTTCATCTCGTTGAATTGTCTTCGTAGCTTTTCTTTCCTTTGGCCTATATCTCCAAAAAAGACTTCATGCAAGATTCTTATGTTGAAAGAAAAGTCTTTGGACGTGAGGAAAGTATTCTTGTCACACATTCCCAGTGCAATCCACCAATATCTAAGGACGCCGGAGAACCTTGATGTGAACTCTGACATAATTAGATATTTCTCTCGCTCTACCAAGTGTTTCTTTACCATACAAGTAAGGAAATCTTAGATACTTTGTGTCCATTTCGAAACCTTGACATCATCGAGAGTGAAAGCATGGAATCCGGTTCCAATCGATTTTTGCGTTGGTTGTTCTAGTCTCCTTTCCAGAATTGAGTCTTCTATTATCTCGTATTGATCATCATCGACTTCAGAAACTTCTGGTTCCCTTGGTCGGTTCATGTGTATCGGTGGATTATCTTCCTCGGAGGTGTCTAGTGAGATATCCTCACTTGACTCGATATTCGTTTCTTCAGTTTCATCAGTTGGATGGCTGGCTGTTGTCTCTTTAGTGTTGGATCCTATGCTATCATTCTCTTATAAGCCATAGAGTTATGCAACAACTTGAATTTAGATCATTAAGTTTTCTTGATCTGGCTCCTTTGAACTTTCTTCAACCTCTTTCCTTCTTTTGGCCTATTTTTCTACTGCAAGGGCATCTTTCCTTTCCCAAACCCATTTTGCAATATCCAACTCAGTTTCCTCTTTGGGTTTTTGAGGATAAGGTGGGAATTCATATGGAGTGAAAGGAGAGGTAGTACATGGATGAGCCAATTTAGAAGGTGAGTATGTCTGTGACGACATAGGGAAAAAGGAGCATTTTGGAGAGTGGCTTTGGGTATTTTGTGGCTCAAAAGGTCTTTGTCGTAGTAGTTTGATTTGTTTTTTTGATGTCAGCCATTTCCTTTTGTTGTTGTGAAAAGAAGTGGAAAAGTGAAGTGTCTGGTGGACAAATCTCATACTGCATATTCTGCAGTCGTAGTTCCAGGGAGCGGATAAGACCGGCATGTTGATTGGATGACTGTTCCACTTTCTTCACAATGCTCTCCACCTTGCTCATCATCTTAGTCTGTGTGTGAGAAACATTCTTGAGGGATGTGCCGATGTTGGTTAGCACCTTGTTCTGGTAGATGGCATTCTCAGATTGCCAGTTGATGGTAGCCTCAATATCACTGGTAGGTGCCTTTTCTCCAGATGGCAACACAACATTTTTCTTTGGTATTTTTAGTGCATTGCTTACATAATGTTTTTCTAAGGGTTGTTGTGATGGGAATTCTAGAGTATGGCTAGAGATAGATGGACTTATCATGAAGATTTGAGGGTTGTGACCAATACTTTTAATATGAAGCAATTTAACCAAAGTAGAAAGTTTATAAGCTTTTGAACCTTCATACAATGGTTGCTCAAAATCATTTAATAGACTGTAGAATTTCTTTTCTCCAAGATTTGGTTCCTCCTCAACAAAATCATCACCACCGTTGTTCATATTGTCTCCATAGAAAGAGGGGTATAAGTCTCTTAAAATATCATGTATTTCATCCTCATCATCAACCTTTTCAAAGTCATTGTCATTTTCAAATTCAGAGTCTGATTATGGCTCACCCAACCTCTCACCATGATGATACCAAAAAATACAACTCTGGATTATTCCATATAATAATAAACGTGACCTAACCATCTCACGAGTTCTTGAAGATCCATTACAACATTTGATGCACGAGCAATATATTTCTTCTGTTCCTCTAAATTTTGTAAAAGCATAATCCAAAAAATTCTCAACCCCAAATATGTAAGAATTATCAAGTCAATCATTAATTAGTTTCATCCATTCCTTATTAGGTGCCATAATCTTAAATCAGGCAAAAAATATAAGAAATATATCAGTATAATAGCCAATAAGGGTAGCAACTAAATATTAATTTTGAGTCATAGAACATACATAATAGATAAATGATATTAGCAGGTGCAGGAATGTGTATCATAAACTTAAAAGAACAAGATCAACTCAATGTATGAAACATAATGCATAACTCAAGAAATTAGAATTATTAGATTTAGCACTCTATGCTACACATAGTGAAGTCACGTACAATTAACCTTTAAGTCCTAAAGGATTACATTGTATTCATCTCCTCAAAAATCTTTCATCTCTCTTTTTAAATTTTAGAATGCACTATCATAATCTAGGCATCTATTGAAATACACCATATTAGATTTAGGTCACGAGAGTTACACCAAAGAAACAAAACAATTGAGCATCAACATTACCTAGCACTTAAAATGAGGCAAACAGTTGCACATACCAATTTGCAGCAAACAGATTTTTCTCATGTTAAGTCGATATAGTTAACCAACCTTACCTCATACATAGTTCCTAAAACATAGGTGATATAAGTTAGAAGTACCATTTAACATTTTCTTTAAGTGATCACATAAAAGCCTCTTTCATGTGTCATAACCAAAACTAGAGTTACCTTGTAAAACCTGTAACAGATAACTTTTAGCTACTGGAGTTAACTTGGAAAATCTATAGCTCTTGATTTCAAGTCTCACGTGTTTTTGGGTTCTATATATTGGTTTGTTTAATATATTTTTAGAAACAAGTTTAATATTCAATTCTTAAATTATCCAAGCATGGTTCATAGGAGTATTTTCATTATAACATTGTCTTAAAGTATGTGCCTTATGTGATTAACAATTTTCACAACGTCACACCCCAGAGTGATGTATATTCTTCACCAACAATCAAGAATAGTAGATATCATATCAAACATTCATTCTTGTTCCTTATAGTTTCTATTTATAGTAGTGCAATTTATTCTACAAATAGAAAATAAAATCTATAAAGTTCAAATGAAAAAGTAGTTTGCTATAACCGAAATGACTTACCTTATCTTTTTTATTTTTTGGCAACACCCCCTCTAACAGATATTTCTCTACCCACTTCACTATAATACAATGCTTAGCTTGACCCCACGTACAGTGGCAAAAGTCTTATAGTCGGTAAATATTATAGCGGCAATTATTATTGCCACTAAAGGCATTTTTAATTTCCGCCAAAGGCCTTTTATTTAGTATTGCTCATACATGGTTTAATTGCAAGTTTCTAGAAATGATAAATTAGGAATGGAAAAAAGTACAACTTATAAACTAAAATGACTGAATATCGACACATATGAAAAAATGTGGAAAATCAAAAGGATAGAGGGAAGACTACAGATGAGAATATGTAAGAACCTGCTACAATAGATATGCATAGAACTTATTGAACTACTTAGGAAAAAGAACCTATTACATTTTCATTCATTAAAATTTTCTTTTATATGTTTTTGCGCATTTTTCAAAAGACAGCTTTAGAAATAGATAAAAAAACTTACTTGAAGGGACCTTAAAATAGGTACTTGTTATAGAGCAAGGGTTCTAAGAGTAATTGTTCTTGTTTTTTATAAGTTTTTAGGACCTTATATTTCCAGCACCAAAACTCAAAATGTACATGATTTGGCCAAGTGCTTGGTATGTAATATAAGAACTTCCAAACTACATACTCTTAGGCCTTCAATTGGTTGCAAAAACCAAATCCCGGGGTATTCGGTCAGGGGTGGTAGAGAATATTGAGAAAAAAGCTCTGGTTAAAAGAACCAATACATGTCCATTGTGGGAGAATAAATTTAATAAAGAACATTTAATATTCTTTGCCAACTTAGATGATGTCTCTGTTTCCCATGCTGAAAAAGGTGGGGAGAGAGAATGTTACACAAGATAAAGAGAGATCTTCTATGAGAACGAAAGAAGGAAAAGAAGTTCTTTCATCAGGTAAAGTGGGAAACTGTTGCAGGAAATAAAAAAGAGGAAGGTCTGGGTATGGGAAATTTACAGAATAATACTTGCTATTTGTGGAAGAATATAAGAAGCTTTTGGGAGGAGTACGAAAAACCCATAAAGTTAAAGCTACAGAATGGCAAAAGAATACTTTTCTGGTAAGATACATGCTCCTGATATCTCAAGTTTTGCAGAAGACAACAAGGAAATAGTAGAGAAATGTAGAAGTAATCAAGATTCTGTAGTGAAATTTAGAAGGAATTATACTTATTGGAAAGTGGATAATATATATATGGTTGAGCTTCTTAAAGACCAACTACTGGATATCATCCTGACAAAGCTGACTCTCATTTGTAAATTGCAAGGCAGTGGAATATTCTGTGTATTCAGCATGTAAGAGCTTGAATGCTTTGGGTAATGGGGATATTATATTGACATAATAGGTGTTATGGTAAAACAATGCCCCTTTTAATGTAAAATTCTTCATTATACTATTGTACAGACCTATTTCATCCCAGTATAACCTACAGAGGAGGTTTACATTTGTGTAATTGCTGTCATCTATGTGAATAAGGAATTGAAGATGTAAATCATCATCTTTTTCACTGTCCTGTGTCATTACAATTGGGGAATATACTTTTTTTGTATCTTTGGTGGTCTATTTAGAGATGGAAAGCCTTTGGAAACATATGGTCCGGAAGGAATCAAAGATGTTTTGAGGGTATATCAACTCACATTCACTTTATGCATTTTAAATCTATTTAGTTGGCATAATCCTACACCTGTAAGTTCCAAAGAGAGCCTTGTAGATTTTATCATCTCCCTATCCTTTTATCCTACAAAAATCTCTATATGGAGCTATTCTATTTTTCCTAGCATCATGTACTTCTGGTTATCTGCATCAGTGGATGACATTAACGAAAATATCTTGAAGTCAAATAGGAGCCAGTTGCAATAAATTTTTTTTAAAGATAATAGGTACTTGCGGTCGTTAAAACTCAATTCACCTCATTAAACAATTATCCAAAATAATCAAATTAACATTTCAAATAATAATTTGGCTACTTAAAATAAATAATCACAGTAGGGCATAAAATTAACAAGAACATATGCCCACTGCACAGATGGTAAAATAGGGGGAAAATCCTAGATGAAATTGGGAAAATGAGGGTTTTCACAAAACAAATTCAAAGTTACAAGGCATAGACTTACCCTGAATGAAAGTAAATCTGAGAATGTGAGGGATGATATTAGCCGCAACAAACTTGTAAAGAACAGGTGAAGCAGAGGTAAATTTTTGTTAAAATTAGCAGAAGTGTGTTCTATGATGAACAAAGAGACAGACTAATTTCCTTTTAAAAAAGATTCCAGAGGAGAGACGTACGGCTGTTTGCTTCCACAAACCTAGAATTTGAGGAGCTAGGTGTCATTATTTTGCAGATTTTTCTAACAAAAAACAAATATAGAAATAGTGATTGATGCAGGAGGATAGATTTACGCTTATTTACTTCAACAAATAACCTAGAATTGGAGAGGATTTTTGCAGATTTTTCTCACAAAATTGAAGCAGATAGGGGTATAGCTGGGTGGTGGAGACTCGATGTGGAGAGCTCTAATTTTATGGGTGGGTGGTGAGACAGACGTGGCCTTGACCAAATAAGGATGGAAATTAAATAAGTAGCGCCACTTTTATTTATTATTAACAACCAGATATTAAATCTTTTATTGTCTGTATATTATTTTCTCATTAATGTTAAATTAAAATTTGGGTTTTAATGACTGAAAAATTATTTTTTCGCTATATATCCACTTTTAACGACCGAATTTATATCCCTTCGTTAAGAGTTGGTCGTTAAAAATTAAATTTCTTATAGTGAAGGATGGGTCTCTTCGAATGTGTATTGACTATCGATAGTTGAAAAAGGTTACAATCAAGAACAAGTATCCCCTCCCTGAAAATTGATGATTTGTTCGACCAACTTTAGGGTGCTAAGTGCTTCTAAAAGATAGACCTTAGATTCGAGTGTCATCAGCTCAGGGTTAGGGACAGTGAAATTCCAAAGACAACTTTTAGGACTCCGTATGGTCACTGTGAGTTTGTTGTTATGTCATTTGGATAAATGAATGCTCCTACAACATTCATAGATCTAATGAACAGGGTATTCAAGCCTTATTTGGACATGTTCAGATTGTCCTCATAGAAGACATTCTCATAAACTCTCCGAGTGAGGAGGAGCATGTCACTCATTTGAGGGTGGTGCTATAGACCCTCAGGGATCACTGATGTGTTGTGAGTTTATATCACTTTCGATGCTTAAAATTGAGAAAATAGAATGTAATTACGTATTTTGATATGGATATGAGGTACTTTTACTTTGATTTTAGGGAAAATATGTGTTGGAGCAAAGATGTACAAAAGCAGCCTTAAAATGCAGATAATCAGCAAAAGTACAAGTCTCAGTATGAGCCATACCTTGATTGTACGGGCCGTACTAAGAACCGTGATGAAAGTCAGAAGACTAAAGTGAGAAGAAGGCAACATATGACTCTCAGTACGAGCCGTACCTTGATGATACGAGCCATAATTAGAGTTGTGGAATTATTTAGAGGATACTGCACAAAGGCAGGCTCTTGGTACGGATGGACTCATGAATTGTAGCATCAACGTACTAATCGTACCATGAGCCATGGTGAACTTCAGAAGATTCTTCAGTAGTTGGCAAAACTTAATACACTACAGATAGTATGAGTCATAGAAACAAGGTACGAGTCGTACCACGACACTAGTAAAGAATTCTAGAAGATATCATAGTTCTCAAGGCCAAACCACGGAAGCATTGTATGACTCGCAGGATGAACGTATGAGTCGTACCAGGCTGCCAACACAGCCAAATTTTCAACATCCAAGCACTTACGAGAAGTAGGTACGACCCGTACAATCCTACTACGGGTCATAGATCCAGTCGTGACACAGTTTGCACTAGATATGGAAAATTTCCTGTTAGCTTAGGAAAAGGTTTCGAATGTCTGTATAAATAGCCTTTATGTTTTAGTTTAGTGAGGAAAGGATAGAATCAAGTTAGGAGATGTGTGAGGAATTATTTTTGTGAATTTTTATCATGTTTGGAGGATCAATTCTTGGAATAAAATTCTTGAATTTCTACATTTTTCTTGAAATTGTTCTTTGATATTCAAATCTGGTTTTCTTCAAATTGTTGTTGTAAGTATTTAATTATGTGTTTGTTTATGAATGAAAAACGTAGTATTACATCCATGATAGGTTAAAACCTCCACAACTAGGTGTTTTGGGAACCATGGTGGATTAACAAACTAGGGTTGCACGATCGTGATTCAAAACCAATGCAAAAAGCTTGTATTGTATTCTCTTCATCTTTAAACATTTCTTAATTATGTACAACGTGAGAACTTGCCTGAATTCTTTACTTGCTTGAACCTAGAGAAGTAGAGATTAGTAAAAGAATACAACAAATCCTTGGTCTTTACGATCATTGTATTAACTTGAGCTATGGTCGCAGGTTAGTTAAATTTGGAACATATTGATAACACTTAGTCTGAAATTGCTCATGAGACTTGACCTGGTGATTGAGTATATTCATTCAATAGGGACAATCCAGTAATTTGGATGGACCATAGTTATCAATTCTGCAAGTAAGCATTAAGATTGATCAAGTGTGTATACCCGAAGTAGTTATGAACCCATGGGAACATTTACCCTAGTTATTTATGAATCTTGATTTAAATCACAAATATAATATTGCTTTAATATTGTTTTCTTTGAAACCCCCCAAATTTGGAGATAACTCATCAATAAATTCAATTACAGGCATTAGTCTAGATCTTACCCTATTCCCTGTGGGTTCGATCCCAACCTCTTAGTTCGGTTCTTTATTGACAACGACCACTTCATACAATGTTAGGAAGTGTGAGTTTGAGCATTATCAATCGTCAGTTGTTTGTTAAATTCAGCAAGTGTGAGTCTTGGTTGGACTCAGTTTCATTTTTGGGACATGTGGTGTCAAGCAAGGGTGTACAGATGGACTCTCAAAAGATGGATGCGGTGAAGAGTTGTCCTAGACTCGTTAATCATTCGGATATCACAAGTTTCTTGAGTTTAGCTAGCTATTACAGGAGGTTTGTTGAAGAATTTTCATCCATTTTAACACCATCGACTAGTTGATCCAGATGTCAAATTTCAGTGGTCGGATGCTTATGAGAAGAGTTTTCAGGAGTTAAAGACTCCACTCACTTCAACCCCACTATTGACCCTACCTGAGGGTACAGATAGATTTGTTGTATATTGTGATGCCTCTGTGGTTTGTCTTTAGTGTGTTTTGATGCATCATGGTATGGTCATAATTTATGCCTCTATATAGATTAAGACTCATGAGAAGAATTACCCGGCACATGCCCTAGAATTGGCAGCGGTGGTGTTCGCATTGATGATTTGGAGACAGTATTTGTATGGGGTCCATGTTGATATGTTTACGGACCACAAAAGCCCATAGTATGTGTTCACCCAGAAGGATTTGAATTTGCGACAAAGAAGATGGTTAGATCTACTCAAAGACTATGACATGGGTGTTGTTTATCTTCTGGGCAAGGCCAATATAGTGGCGGATGCCGTTAGAAGACTGTCCATGGAGAGTGTTTCTTATATGGATGATAGAAGGAAAGAGTTGGTGAAGGATGTGTATCGGCTTGCACGATTAGGGTTTGGATTTGTGGATTCGACAGATAGTGGTGTCATTGTTTAGAATGATTCAGAATCCTTTTTGGTGACTGAGGTCAAGGCTAGGCAAGATAAGGATCCTATTTTGGTGAAGTTGAAAGAAACGGTTCAAAATCAGGAGGTGGCGGTCTTCTCCCAAGGGGCAGATGGTGTACATTGGTATTAAGGTCATTTATATGTTTCGGATGTCAATATTTTGAGAGAACGTATGTTTCATGTGACTCATGCTTCCTGATACTCTATACATTCAAGTCCCACCTTGATGTACGGTGACCTAGGAAAGTCTATTGGTGGAATGGCATTAGAAGGACATAGTAGAGTTTGTGGCTAAGTGTCTGAACTGTCAACAAATGAAAGTGGAGCATCAGAGACCTCGAGGTGTGCTATAAGACATAAGTATCCCCACACGGAAGTGGGAAGAGATAAATATGGACTTCATAACAGGGTTGCCTTGCAATCCCTGACAATATGACTCTATATGGGTGGTGGTGGACAGGTTGACCAAGGCAGCTCATTTTCCATTATTCAAAACTACCAATTCAGTAGAGGACTAAGCTAGATTATACATTCAAGAGTTTTTTCGATTGCATGGATTTCCCTTGTTCATCATTTCAGATAGAGGTACCTAGTTTACCTCACAGTTTTGGAGATTGTTTCAGAAGGGAGTTAGTACTCAAGTCAAGCTCAGTACAACTTTTCACTTGCAGATAGATGGTCAGGCCGAGCGGACCACTCAGAATCTTGAAGATATGTTTAGAGCATGTGTGATTGATTTCAAAGGCAGTTAGAATGATAATTTAACTCTTATCGAGTTCACTTATTACAACAATTACCATTTTAGCATTCTGATGGCTTCGTTTGAGGCTCTTTATGGGAGAAGGTGTAGATCTCCTATTGGTTGGTTCAAAGTAGGTTAAGTTATGTTGATAGGACCAGATTCAGTTTATGAGGCCATGGAGAATGTTGAACTCATAAGGGAATGGCTTAAGACAACGCATAGTCGTCAAAAGTCATACGGGATGTTAGGTGGAGAGAACTTGAGTTTGAAGTAGATGATTGGGTGTTCCTGAGGCTATCTTCCATTAAAGGGGTGCTGAGATTCAGAAAGAAAGGGAAACTTAGTCCCTAATATGTTGGCCCATCCAGGATTGTGAGACGCGTTGGCAAGGTGGCCTATGAGTTCGAGCAACAGCGGAGTTAGCGTCAGTGTATCCAATTTTCCATGTATCATTATTGATGAAGTGCATTAGTGACCTGACTTTAGTTGTTCTGGTGGAGAGCATATGCGTGTAGGATAGACTTAGCTATGAGGAGGTACCCGTTGAGATTCTTGATCATCAGGTGTGGATGTAGAGGAACAAAGAAGTAGCTTAAGTGAAAGTCTTGTGGAGGAATCAACTTGTTGAGGGAGTTATGTGGGAAGCCGAAGAAGATATGATTGATAAATACCCACATTTATTTCCCTCCAATCCCGTTCTAGCATGAGGTATCGGTTTCCTCTCTAATACTCTATTAAGTTTCATCTTAAGTTTTTGTCTCTCAGCCCCTTTCAGGTTGTAGTATGTATGTACGATTTATGAATTTAGTTTACTCATGTTTATAAGTCTGGAGTCAGTCATTCCGTAAGATTTCAGCTTTAGATGTTTAGTATTTGGGATTGTAGTTCTTTTCCCAGCATTTAAGTATGTTTACTGCACATTCGAGGACGAATGTTCCCAAAGTGGAGATAGTGTAATATCCCCGAAAGTTTCTAAGACTAGACCTTCGATTTGGAAATGTGATCAGCAGAAAGAGTTGGAAAATTTGCTTCAGTACAACTCAACCTACGAGTCATAGGTTGTTTGTACAGGTCATAGGAAAACCCGTGGTTTAGATCAAAGAATTTGTTACCCAGACCATGAGTCCCTATTATGAGTTGTATTTGGGTACGACCCATGGGTCGGAGTCAAAGTAAGTCCTCGGGGTTAGCAGGTGGTTGACTATATGCGTGATGGTACGGTTTGTAGGATGATATTACAGATCATAGTAGGATTCATGAAAATATTCAGAGGATTGAGGTAATACCCTCGAACTACTTAAGACTAGACTCGGGATTTGAAATGAAGTAGCAAAAAATTTGAGATTTCCTCTCAGAATGACTCATTGTACAGGTCATTGGTGGATATAACGACTCATTCGAGGGCTTGTGGTGAGAATCTACATAATTGAATTTGAAAGTAACGGGTCTCAGATTGACCTGTTGGTCAATGTAACAAGTCATTATATGGGGTTTGTTGGGAGGATGGTCTTGGCCTAAAAGGGTCGACACAAGTCATTAATTTATGAATGCATGTTGGAAGGAGGAAAAGGAAAGCCTTAACATACCTCTGTGACATTTTATCGAACCTGGCCGAAGCCCACATCAACGACACCATGAACTACTTCCTCAAAGTAGCCCAAGGATGAGTCGTTGAATGGTCCCATTGGAAGGATTCCCAGAAGGTAGGCAGTGGTGAAAACGGATGGTTTCCATGAGTCATTTGAGTTGGGTACGACTCATGGTACCAATTGTGGTAGCATACTTGAGCCCAAAAAGTAGGGTGAAGCAACGAGGGAAGTAACGACTTGTTGGAGCCAACAACGACCTGTGGTATCGGTCGTTGTCACTGGAAATGCAGTTTTTCTAGGTTTTTCATTAAGGGTGTTTTCATCATCCCTAAGCCCTAAGATCCTAAATACATCATTTTAAGCTCAGATAGTAGGGTTTTAAGGGTGTTAAACTTATTATATGCCTCACCATTCCCATAAATGAAACTTAGAGTTTTCCTTGGAGATCAAGTTTTAAGAATCTCTCCAAATTCCCTTCAATTTCCCTTTGGCTTTCAAGAAGGAGTGTTGATCAGATTTTCCAGGTATGTGTGGTCATAAATGAGATTTCCTTTCACTCTCATGCCCTAAAATCTTCTCAAATCCATAGATTTTAATTCTAGAATTCAAGATTCATGATCTATGAGGTTTATTCCAATTCTTGTGAAATTCTTAATGATCTATCTATGGATCAATTTTTTTCATGTATCAAATCGTGTTTAGTGATATATGGGAAGATTTTATGATTATTTTAAATATAAATTTATAGATTTGAATTTAAATCCAATTATGCCGAATCATGCATAATTTATGAAAAGTCAAGTTATGATTTCATTGTGATGTTGATCTTAATTAGCCCGATTATGATTTATGCTTTATAATTTGAACCCTCTCAAGTATTTTTCATGGATTTATGAAATGTCAAGTTTATACACATTTTACAAGTATGCATGGATTTCATGATTGATGGATTAACGACTCTTTGCCACTTCATGGGACCTTGTTTATGGCTAAACATGTATTTTAAATGGGGATCAATGATGTTATTATTTATTTGGTTATAAACTTCATGAATGATTTTACTATTACTAGACGGACCTTAATATGGATGATTTTGGACCAGTGTTTAGCTAGCATCGAGTTGCCCGGCGTTCAAAGGACTAAGCCGGTGTCTCAGAACTACATGCCACCATAGGTTTATATATATCCAAATATTAACGGATCCCCTTTTCTTAATATTACATACTGCACGTCCCTTGCCTGGCAAGCTTGGAACGGTTCTTCCCACTTGAGTGAGATAGTTGGAGCATCGTGTAAGGCTCTATCATGATGGTGTCGATTATGACGAGTCCTCCCATTGATCAACATGTTTTTATGCATTGTTATGTTATGTTACTTTGGCTTAAGTTAAGTTTCTTTAAAGTTTTCCTATGATTATGATTACGAATGAGTTATGAATGATTTGAAAACCTTAAGCCCTCATGTTATGTTATGATATTTACTTTACGTTCATGCTTTCCTATTCTTATGTACTCTTATGTATTTTAACTATCCGTTTTACTTACCTTGCATGCTCGGTACATTCCATGTACTGATCGCATACTCTATGTTATATCGTTTCATGTTACATGCTCAGATATCCAAGCTCATACTCGCCATTAGCCAGACTCTCGGTATTAGAATCTCCCAATATCAGTTGGTGAGTCCTCATATTCCGAGGGCTCTTTATCAATTGTGTTTAGTATTTTCAGTTTCAGATTATAGTGAGTTAGTTGGGGTCTTGTCGCATCAACTCGTCAGTAATAGAGGCTTTTCAAACATAGCATATATTCAGTTTCAACCTTGTGTTATATATTCAGATGTTATGATATTTTCATGCTTCTGCTATATTATATATATTATGCTTCCTCTTGATTATGTTGAATTTAGATGTCATGTTCATACCATTGGTTGACTTGGAGCCTCTCGGGGTTCTTTGTCCCGTGTCTCGCTTCGGGCCTATTTTCTGGTTGTGACTAACTTGGTATCAGAGGCATTAGTTTTGAAAGTATCCTAGGATGTCTTAAAGAATCATCGAGATGAGTCTTCTTCATGAGTGTGAAGTGCGCTACACTTATGATGAAGAGGCTACTAGACATTTAGGGAATGTCCCCTTTTTCCTAATCTATGTCGTGTGATGAAATGTATCTCTGTCCTTCTAACTTGTGCTATACACGTTTGTAGAATCATGCCTCCTCGCCGAGTTAACGGATGAAGAAATGGAAACAGAAATGGCCACGAGAATGGCAACGAAGATGGGCACCAGCAGGCCCCACTAGCCCTAAAGGATCATGTACCCAAGTAGGTTTTCCACGTAGTGTTTAGGGCAGCCCTACAGATGGTAGCTCGGGCTTTAACCTCTCAAATCAATCAACAGGCAGTAGCACATGTCCCTAAGGATGGGAATGCGGCGACAGCGAGGGTTAGAAATTTTCTGAGGATTACCCCTCCGGAGTTCCTTGGGTCGATCGTGGATGAGGATCCACATGAGTTTATTGATGAGGTTCTAAATATCACCTAGATCATGGGGGTGATCAGGGAGGACTACGCAGATCTAGCCTCGTATCAGTTGAAAGGGGTTGCACACATTTGGTTCAAGCAATTAAAGGATAGCAGGAAAGTTGAAGCAGGCCGTATTAGCTGGGATGAGTTTTATGCCGCAATTCTGGATTGATTCTTCCCTCGTGAGATAAGGGAGATTAAAGCAGCTGAGTTTGTGAACCTGAAGCAAGGAAGGATGGCAGTTCAAGAGTGTGCATTGGAGTTCACTCGCTTGTTCAAGTATGCCCTAGAGATGATGGCTGATTAGAGAGCTCAGGTGGATCGGTTTGTGCATGGAGTAGCCGACTACCTGGTCAAGCATTGTAGGACCGCTATGCTTCACCAGGAGATTGACTTTCCTCGATTGGTTATGTATGTCTAGTAGATAGAGGCGGTGCATCTGAGAGAGAGAGGCCAAGGGGGCCAGGATAGACAATTGTGGGTTCTCTCAACAGAGATCGGGAGGCAGACATCGCCTTTAGTCTCATCACAGGTCATTAGCTCCAGCGCTATTACCGGCCAATGGTCCATCTAAGGCTGCGAGGTGATCAGAGGAGCAGAGCCTCAGGTTCGAGGGACCAGCAGAGTGTGCGGACAGAGCGTACCATTCCGGCCTGCGGGAAGTGTGGACAGAGTCATATGGGGAGTTCATGATAGGATAAAATATCTATTTTGGGTGTGGTAGATCTGGACACATGCGTTGGGAGTGTCCCTTGGCACGACAGGTTGATCGTAGAGGTCGTGCTCAGGCTTCCGGTTCAGCAGCAGCACCAGCACGCCCAACTCAGCAGGGAACGTCCACTAGTGCAGTGGTAGCCAACACCAGAACAGGTTTTATACCCTTGCATCTCAACAAAAGCCGGAGACTTCACCAGATGTGGTCACTAGTATTTTATGATTATTCCACATTGATGTTTATGCATTGTTAGATCCAGGGGCTACTTTATCTTTTGTGATGTCCTATGTCGCTAGTATTTTTAGAGTCAGTCCCGAAATCCTATCGAAACCCTCCTCAGTCTCTACTCCAGTCGGTGATTCAGGTATAGCTCGATGGGTATACTGAAATTGCCTTGTCAGAGTCCTTCTGAAGGTCACCTCAGCATATTTAGTAGAGCTAGCCATGACAAAATTTACTGTTTTCTTCGACATGGATTGGATGCATGCATGTTATGCCTCAGCAAAGTGTTGAACCTGTGTCGTAGACTTCTGATTTCCTGGTGAGCCAATCCTAGAGTGGAAGGGTAATTCAGTTGTGCCTGTAGGTCACTTCATTTCCTACCGTATGGCCAGAAAGATGATTTCTAAAGGTTGCGTGTACAATCTAGTTAGGGTTAAGGATGCTACATCTGAAACCTCGACTATCTAGTCAGTTCTTGTAGTGTGAATATCCAAAAGTGTTTCTAGATTATTTACCGGGGATTCCTCCTAAGTGGAAGATCGACTTTGGTATTGACCTTCTTCCCGATACGCAACCTATATCTATTCCTCCCTGCATAATGGCCCCAGCCAAGTTAAAGGAGGTGAGGGAGTAGTTAAATGATCTCTTAGACAAGGGTTTCATCAGACCTACAAAATCCCCATGAGGTGCACCATTTCTTTTCGTTCGGAAGAAGGATGGTTCCCTTCGGATGTGTATTGATTATCGACAATTGAACAAGGTCACAATCAAAAATAGGTATCCCCTCCCCAGGATTGATGATTTGTTTGACCAGTTTTAGGGTTCCAAGTGTTTCTCAAAGATTGACCTCACATCCGAATACCATCAGCTCAGGGTTCGGGAGAGTTACATACCAAAGACAGCCTTCAGTCTGTATGGCCATTATGTGTTTTTAGTTATGCCTTTTGGTCTAATGAATGATCCTATAGCTTTTATGAATTTGATTAATAGGGTGTCTGAGGTGCCATGATTTTACGTCATTTCGACGCTTAAGACTAAGAAAATATGAAAATTTTGGGTATGTTTATGTAGATATAATGTGTTTTGGTTAAGTGTTGCAGGAAAACAAGTTCAGATTGTGAAAAGGGGAAAAATAAGGCTAAGTGTGGACAGCAAAACCAGGTAACTAGTCATCGAGTCATTGGATGACTCATTCCTAGAGTCATTGGAAGAAGACAAGTTTAAAGTGCAACCAACCAGTGGTGACCACGAGTTGAAGGAACAACTCGTTAGGTTTGGCAACGAGCCATCATGAATGTCGTGAGGATTGAGAGAACAAAAAGATGAAAAATATCTGGGGAGACAACGGAAGACTCAACGAGCTGTAAGGAAACTGGACGACTCATCGTGAGCAGCCAGGAGTATCTGTCATCAAGACTGTAGGTTTTGAGTGTTAGAAGCTACGAGGGACCTAAGGACGCGTGTTGTGACGTAACGAGTCGTTAGGTGACTCCTTGTCCAGAAGGAATATTACGCTGAGCACGAGCAGTTTTGCATGCCATGAATAGTTAGGAAAAGGACACTCCATGCAACTGAACTAGCTCTCGGATGTATAGTTTGGCATAATCCTCCGCTAAATCAGTGGTTTTGACCAGTAGAAAATGAGCGGCTTTGGTCAACCTTTCCACGACCACCCAAATTGAGTCATACTGTCGACGAGTGCGAGGCAACCCTATGATGAAGTCCATATTAATCTCCTCCCACTTCCAAGTAGGGATATTGATGTCTTGAAGCACATCTCCCGGTCTTTGGTGCTCAACCTTCACTTGTTGAAAATTTGGACACTTAGCTACAAATTCTACGATGTCCTTCTTCATGTCATTCCACCAATAGACTTCCTGTAGGTCACGGTATATCTTGGTGGCACCAGGGTGTATGGAGTATCTGGAACAGTGAACCTCATGCAACATTCGACTTCTTAAATCATCAATGTCCGGGACACACAAGCGACCCTGATATCGAAGCACACCATCTCCCCCTTTGGAGAAGACCTCTACCTTCTGATTTTGAACTGCTTCCTTTAACTTTACTAAAATAGGGTCCTCATCTTGTCTAGCTTTCACATTAGTCACCAAGGATGATTCTGACCCGTTCTGAACTATAACACCGCCATCATTTGAGTCAACCAAATGAACTCCCAACCTTGCAAGTCGATGCACATCCTGCACCAGCTCCTTCCACCCCTCCTCTACATGGGACACACTCTCCATAAAGAGTCTACTAAGTGCATCTACTACAACCTTGGCCTTTCACGGATGGTAAAGGACACTCATGTCATAACTCTAGAGTAGCTCCAACCACCTCCTTTGGCATAGGTTTAGATCCTTCTGGGTAAACACATATTATAGGCTCTTTCTGTCCGTGAACACATTTACATGGACCTCGTACAAATAATGTCTCCAAATCATCAATGCAAATACCACCGCCGCTAATTCAAGATCATGGGTCGAGTAATTGCTTTCATGCACCTTCAGCTTCCTAGAAGCATATGCTATAACCTTGTCATGCTGCATCAATACACAACCAAGACCGATCCTAGAAGCATCGGAATACACTACAAACTCATCGATACCCTCGGGTAGGGTTAACAATGGTGTTGAGATGATTCGAGTGTTCAACTCCTGAAAGCTCCTCTCACAAGCCTGCGACCACTGGAATTTCACTTTCTTTTGGGTCAATTTGGTCAATGGAAATGCAATAGATGAAAATCCCTCAACAAATCTCGGATAATAATCAGCTAAACCAAAAAAGCTCCTGATATCTGAAGGATTCACCAGTCTAGGCGAATTTTTTAACGCTTCTATCTTCTGAGAGTCCACCTTTATGCTCTCACTTGACACCACATGGCCCAAAAATGCCAGAGTTTAACCAAAACACACACTTGCTGAATTTAGCATATAATTGGTGGTCCTTCAGAGTTTGTAGTACCACCCTCAAATGATTAGCATGCTCCTCCTCGCTCCGAGAATATATTAGGATATCATCAATAAACACGATCACGAACATATCCAGGTATGGCTTGAACACCCTGTTCATCAAATCCATAAAAGTTGTAGAAGCATTCATTAGTCCAAAAGACATAACTATAAACTAATAATGACCATACCGCGTCCTGAAGGCTGTCTTTGGGATGTCACTCTCCTGAACACTAAGTTGATCGTATCCAGAGCTGAGATCTATCTTCGAAAAGCACTTGGCACCCTGAAGCTGTTCAAATAAATCATCGATCCTAGGAAGAGGATACCTGTTCTTGACGGTGACCTTGTTCAATTACCAATAACCAATATACATACGAAGAGAACCATCCTTCTTTCGGAGAAAGAGAACTGGTGCACCTCATGAGGATTTGCTCGGTCTGATGAATCCTTATCTAAAAGGTCTTTCAACTGCTCCTTCAACTCCTTTAGTTGGTTGGAGCCATTCTGTAAGGAGGAATAAATATAGGTTGCGTATCGGGAAGAAGGTCAATACCAAAATCAATCTTCCACTATGAAGGGTGTCATGACCCGAATGTAGAACCGGATCGTAACAAGGGACAAGGAACCCAGAGAGGCCCCACGTCAACCCCTGACATAAGCATACATATAACTCATATCACTGAAGGTGGAATACTGAACATATGATATAGCAAAAACATAAACGTAACATAATATAGCATGATAAGAGGAAAGTACTAGACATACATATCAGTTTAGTACTACAAATGGTCTAAAAGCCTCTATCATATCAGATGGGTTGATGGGACAAAATCCCCAACTGACCCAGCAAAAACTGAAACAAAAGAGAACATCAATGTCTGGACATATAGCCCTCGGAACATGGCAGTCACCAAAAAAAGGCTGATAGTTTACTCTGAGATGAACTAATAATGGAAATGATCCTGAGAGTAAGGTTCTGTATCATGAAATGAGACAACATAGAAAGTATACGGTTAGAACGTGGAATGTATGGAGTATGCAAGCTAAGTAAAACGGGCATTTAAAATATATAAAACTCATAAATGATCATAAGAGTAGGACAACATGCTCATAACATAAATATCGTAACATAATATAAGACTCAAGGTTTTCAAAACATTCATAATACAATTGTAATCATAATCATAGGAGAAAAGCTTTATTGAACATGAATTGAGCCAATATACAAAATCATAAACTTGCATAAATCATGAGGAACAATGGGAGATTCTCTTAACCGACATACCCCATATAAGAACACATGGAGCCCAAATTTTAACCCTAGTCTGGAGGGTGTCCGTACCTTGTCAAGGGTAGAACCATGAAAGACGTGATCACACATGAGAAGGGCCATTTGGGCCAGGGGATAGTCAGAAGCGAGGTCCCAACATATCCTACGGTGGCACGTAGTTATGAGATTCAAGGCAGAAGCTAGGCCCTGAACCTACTCGATGTTAAATACTACTCCCAAAGCATATATAGTGCTCATAATATAATATGCATGAGATTCATGGGGATAGTTAAATCATGATAATCATAAACATACTTTTAAATACATGAACTAGCCATGAAATAAGGCTTGTGAGTCGGCCATAATTATAAATCGTAAATCATGAGGTGCAAGCAAACTTGTACATCATACATATACTTAGCAAATCATCAAATCATAATAGGTATTTGAATAAATTCATATTTCAAATAATAAATCATAATGGGTTTGTAAATATCAACAATTGAAGTAAATATCATAACTTGATTCATCATGGATAATACATAATTAGGCTAAATTTAGTAGAAATTGAAATCAATAATTTTACAACCAAAATAGTTGTAGAATCTGATCAAAATTCATAAAACATGACGTAAATCTCGAAATATGATAACCCATTAGTAAATCCTTAGAATTCCACAAAATTCAAGTTAAAACCCCATAAGAATTTTGATCAAATTTCATTAGTAGAGATTGGGCATGGGTGTGAACAAAAACACCCATTCATGACCCTAAATACCTGGGTAAGATCAAATTTCAACACTTTTTGAAAGCCCAAGAAAAAATTGATGAAGAAGAGCTTGAGAACTAGCTTGATTACTTTTAAATCTTCCTAACTTTGCGTGCATGAGAATGAATAGGTTAGGACGGCTTAACCTATCTTAACATACCCAAAAAATATCATAAAACGACGTATATTAGGGCATTAGAGCGCAGGAATGATGAAAATACCCATAATGAGAAACCCTGAAAAATCTGCACTGGACGATCTAACAGACGTACCAACGAGTCGTTGGAGGATACCACGACTCATGGTATCGATCCGTCACCTGCACTATCAAAACCTTGATCTCAATTTCAACCCACGACTCAACAGGACAAGTTGTCCTTCCATCTAACGGGTCGTTGATTCGATCGTTGTTTGCCCCTTCAGATTCTGCACATCTCCACACAACGAGCCTCACCACGACTCGTCACTTCATCCAACGAGTCGTGGTTTCTTTCCGTTAGGTCCACTGGAAATTTTACATTTTCCCCTACAATGCCTCGTGACCACGGATCGTTACATCTCACAATGGGTCATGGGATGACCCGTCATATTCCCTAATGCCGCACTCTAGTACCCACCACAGTTATAAATAGTGAATCATTGTTCCTAACAACGAGTCGTTACATCACCCGTTATTTCCACTGCCACCAAACCTACACTTCCCACAACTAGATCCAACGGGTCGTTGGTTGGACCAACGATCCATTGGGTCATCCGTCCTGCAACATTTTTTCCAGTTTTCAGTCAACATCCATTTTTGATCCCGAGTCTAATCTGAGGCACTTTCGGGGTAATACAATATCTCCCCCTTGGAAAGATTCGTACTCGAATATTGAAAACAAGAAGAAAAACAAAGACATGCAGTCATCACACCCAAATACTAATCATTTAAAATGAAAACTAACGAAATGACTATCTCCGATTCATACAACATAGCTGATCTGATTTCATTATTCACATACACATCCATATACATAAAAGAAACTTGAACACATGAACTGGACGCGAAAACTAAATAGAGTTTTAGGGAAAAACGGATACCTCAAGTTGGAACTGAGCCGGTAGAGCATAAATATGGGTATCCAGCAATCATATATGCTTCGGCTTACTACGTAGCTCCTTCAACATGCTGATTCCTCCATAACACGGTAACTGAAGCTACTTCTTTATTCCTTATCCTTTGAACCTGGTGATCTAATATTTCCACCGGAACCTCCTCATATCTAAGGTTGTCTGTAACACTAGCACTGTCCACCGAGACAACTAGGGCCGTATCCGCCAAACACTTCTTCAAGAGTGATACACGAAACATAGGATGCACAGAAGATAACTCTGAGGGCAACTCCAACTCATACGCCACTTTGCCAACTCTTCTCATAATCCTACAGAGGCCAACATAGCGGGGATTAAGTTTTTATTTCTTCCTAAACTACACCACTCCCTTCATGGGAGATACCTTCAGAAATACCCAGTCATCGACTTCAAATTCTAATTCTCTTCTTCTCACGTCCGCATAAGACTTTTGGCGACTCTAGGGTGTTTTCAACCTGTCTCTTATTAACTAAACCTTCTCCATTGCCTCATGAGCCGAGTTTAACCCTATCATAGATTCCTCACCAACCTCAAACCATCCAATGGGTGATCTATATCTCCGCCCATAAATAGCCTCGAACAGTGTCATCTGGATACTGCAGTGATAGTTATTATTGTAGGCAAACTCGATCAGGGACAAGTGATCATACCAACTACCTTTGAAGTCCATCAGGCATGCTCCGAATATGTCGTCGAGAGTCTGAATTGTCCGTTCCTCTTGGCCATCCATTTGCTGGTGAAATGTTGTGCTGAGTTTAACCTGAGTACCAAGCCCTTTTTGAAATAACCTCCAAAATGGAGAGGTAAATTGAGCACCTCTATCTAAAATGATGGATAAGGGCAGTCCATGAAATTGAACTAACTTCCGGATATATAAATTGGCATAATCCTGTACTGAGTCTGTGGTTTTGACCAGTAGAAAATGAGCAACTTTGGTTAACCTTTCTACCACCACCCAAATAGAGTCATATTGTCGGCGAGTACGAGGTAATCCTATTATGAAATCTATGTTAATATCTTCCCACTTTAGAGTGGGAATGCTAATACCCTGAAGTACACCTCCTGGCCTTTGATGCTCAACCTTTACTTTATGATAGTTCAGGCACTTGGATACGAATTCTGCAATATCCTTCTTCATGTCATTCCACCAATAGATCTCTCGTAAGTCACGTTACATCTTGGTGGCACTTGGATGGATAGAGTACTTGGATCCATGAGCCTCATGCAACATCCGGCTCCTCAAATCATCAATATCTGGAAAACATAGGTGACCCTAGTACCGAAGCACACCATATCCCCTTCAGAGAAGACCTTCACCTTTTGACTTTGAATGGTTTCCTTCAACTTTACCAAAATCGGGTCCTCATCTTGTCTCAATTTCACATCAGTCACCAAGGACGATTATGATCCGTTCTGACAACAACACCGCTATTAGTCGAGTCGACCAACGTAACTCCCAACCTTGAGAGTTGATGTACATCTTTCACTAGCTCCTTCTTCCCCTCATTCCACATGGGGCACAGTCTCCGTAGAGAGTCTACTAAGTGCATCCTCTACCACATTAGCCTTACCTGGATGGTAAAGGACACTTATATCATAGTCCTTGAGTAGTTCCAATCACCTTCTTTGCCTTAGATTGAGATCTTTCTACGTGAACACATATTGTAAGCTCTTGTGGTCTGTAGACACATCCACATGGACCCCATTCAAGTAATGTCGCCATGTCTTCAATGTGAACACCAACCCGGCCAATTCGATATAATGGGTCGGATAATTCTTCTCATGAACTTTCAACTGTCTAGAGGCATAGGCTATGACTTTCCCGTTCTGCATCAAAACGCACCCAAGTCCAATCCTCGAAGCATCACAATACACCATGAAACCATCAGTGCCCTCGTGTAGGGTCAACAGCGGTGCTGTAGTAAGTCGAGTCTTCAACTCTTAGAAGCTCTTCTCACAAGCCTCCGACCGTTGGAACTTCAACTTCTTCTAGGTGAATTTGGTCAAAGGTGCTGCATTAGATGAGAAATCTTCAACAAACCTTCCATAATAGCCAGCTAAACCCAAGAAACTTCGAATGTCCGAAGGACTCACCCATCTAGGACAATTCTTCACCACTTCTATTTTTTGAGAATCCACCTTTATACTCTCCCTCATCAGCACATGGCCCACAAATGCTACGTAGTTCAACCAAATCTCACACTTGCTGAATTTGGCATACAATTGGCGACTCTTGAGTGCCTGAACCACTATTCTCAAATGAGCAACATGCTCCTCCTCGTTCCGAGAGTATATAAGGATCTCGTCAATGAACATGATTACGAAGATGTTCAGGTATGGCTTGAATACCATGTTCATCAGGTCCATAAAAGCAGTAGGCGCATTCTTTAGTCCAAAAGACATCTTTGAGAAACGCTTGGAACGTAGAAGCTGGTTAAACAAATCATCAATCCTGAGTAGAGGATACCTGTTCTTGACGGTGACTTTGTTCAATTGCCGATAGTCAATGCACATCCGAAGGGAACCATCCTTCTTTCGGACAAATAAGACTGCTGCACCCCATGGAGACTTGCTCGGTCTAATGAAACCCTTATCTAACAGGTCTTTCAACTGATCTGTCAACTCCTTTAGCCTAGCTGGGGCCATTCTGTAAGGAGGGATAGATATAGGCTGCTTATCGGGTGACGTGCCCGATTCGCGCGTTCGCAAGTGTACGGGTCGTGCAAGTAATATAGTGGCTCTTTTTAAGAACCGGATTGTCGAACCCACAGGGACTGGACCCATTCCTCTAACTATCCATTTCTAGTGCGATCTTAAATACCTCAAGTGTTGGTTATAGACATTTTCGAGTGAGATTAATTAAGTCTAAGTTTGGGTCAACGAAATATTCTGAAATCACTCTAGGAGAAACATAGAGTTAAAACCAATTAATCATGCGATCCTACGATTTGCAATGGGTTAAGCATGGAACTATCAATTGTTATTTCACATAATTAGAATTGCATGTTTATGGTCTTTCGAGCCTCTAAACACGGCAATCTAGCCTCACTGCATCATTGTGAGCGAGGAGTTTAATTTTCTAGTCGCGGGCAATCAATTATGTTGTGGTTTACGGGGAAACGATTAGGGACTTTCGTATGTCTAACCATTTAACTCAACTTAGCCTCACAACTACTTCTTTGAGTGGTGATGTGACATCCCAAGTTGGTCTTTCATAACCCCCGTGTGTCAACCAAGCAAGGTGTGAGGTATATTTCTATCCTAACACAATATCTCTCCCTAGAGACAAACATGCTCCTTACATTCTCATGTCCTGACCTAGGTAATGCTTTCTCAAGCTATTACTCAAGCTAACAAATATGCTTTCATGGTGATCAATAATAAAAACAACCAACAATCCAAAATACAAGATGAAAACAACAATCAATAACTTAATTCCAAAACCAATTCATAAAAGCACAATCATAATTCATGGCTTCAACCCTAGAGGAAGGGTTCTTGCCATTCATGTTCGTAAAACTACAATTAACTAATACTAAACTAACATACTTACATGAACTTGGTAGATGAGAAGGGAATTTGATAAACCCTAGATGAGTTCTCCCACTTCTCCCTTCACTCCTAGGTGGTTTTTCAGAATAAAATCGTGACCCCCTGATTTTAGGAGCTAAGGGTCCTATTTATAGTAAATGGAAAACGTGCATAATTTAGCCTGAAATGGAACGGCTCCGTGTCACGGAGTGTATCATGGAGCACTGCCTCCGTGACATGGAGGCAACGCGAAAGCTCTCTGGAAAGTGCCTCAGGAACCCAAGCAGCCGAGGGTCACCGCGCTGGCCAACGTGGCACGCTGCTCATGCAGCGCGTTGGCATGCTGCTGTCGCGCAGCTGTCCTAGCGTGGCACGGCGCTGGCGCGCTAGTTTACTGCCTACTGTTGCCGTTTGCTGCCTTTTCTCGTGCGCTTGGAAAGGGCGTGGCACGGCGCTGGGTGCGGCACACGCACAGCGTGGCATGCTGCCTGGCGCGGCCAGCCTTGCCAAGGCATGCTCCTTGCCGACTTTCGCCACTTGCTTCCACTCCATTCCTTGCTATTCACCAACTTGTGAATTAGTTCCTCAAATGCATTATTAACCTACAAAACAAGGACTAATCATGTTGGTTAGCACATATATTCACATTTATATAAAATCACATGAAAGTATGTAAAATAACTTAGATAAACAAGACTACATTAAGGTATAAAACGTATCTCGGGCATGTTATTTTGCCCGTGATCACAACCCCACACTTTAAAGCCTTTTTCGTCCTCAAACAACCTTATACATCTCATACATATGGAGACTCCCACATAACTAATGTGGCAAGATAATTCAAGCTACGGCTATAATGATTAGGTAAGATAACAAGCTAAAGATAGAGCATACATAATTTAATCACCGAGATGAAATACAACAATGCTAAGACCTCTTAACCTCAAGAATCGACTCTCAATCTTAGCAAACTCATGCAAATCAACTGATTAAGAAATCCGACGTGAACTATATCCTTCATTTAACATGTGCCCTCACGGAAAGAGAGTTACCCAATTTCACACGCAAAAACAATTTTTAAATCACAACATGTGTGGGTACATGAATAGAATTACGCTCACTCTCACAAAGACTTCACATGCATTATGCAATGACCCATACGCTTGCCCTTAGTGTTTTATTCCACTAATTTAAGGATGTGTGAATGTAAGATCAAGTAGGACTTAATGGGTTGTACTGTAGGCGAAGAGACAGGTAGGTACTATTATGGCCAGTAATAGTGACTATCTTTCCTAAGCGCTTTTAATACATTACGCCCTCCTTACGAACTTCCCTTCCCTTACTTCACCTTTTTCTCCTTTCAGCTTTCTTTTTCCTCTTATGTTCCCCTTTTCTTTAGGCACTTTTAACTTATTAGTAAGGAGTTCTATGAAATTTTTTTTTATTAATTTGTTTTCTTGCTCCTTACTAATAATCAACCATTTTCACACAAGTACACCTTTGTCCTTTTCTCACTTCTACAACTTGCTACTTTTCCTTTCTTTTCATCCTTCTCACTCCTTTACTCCTTCGGATTTTTTCACTCAAGCGCTTAGGAGTTTTG
The DNA here is from genome assembly GCA_035772735.1 of Datura wrightii. Lineage (NCBI taxonomy): Eukaryota > Viridiplantae > Streptophyta > Magnoliopsida > Solanales > Solanaceae > Datura > Datura wrightii. The sequence goes on from JASDFA010000001.1 coordinate 55,396,457, forward strand.
GATCAAACACAAAGCTAATGAAAGAAAAAGGATTAAGCTTATGTTGCAGCTGTCAAATAATAGGCTCAAGGCTCAATGGGGCTAACTAGGATTAATCTTTCCAAGGTAGGTAAAATGAGGGATAAGAATTGGTTCATTCGAAGAAATGCCTAAACCATCTCCTACTATTCACATCCTTCATTTCGTTTCATAAACACAAATGCTCCTTGCCGACTTTCACCACTTGCTTCCACTCCATTCCTTGCTATTCACCAACTTGTGAATTAGTTCCTCAAATGCATTATTAACCTACAAAACAAGGACTAATCATGTTGGTTAGCACATATATTCACATTTATATAAAATCACATGAAAGTATGTAAAATAACTTAGATAAACAAGACTACATTAAGGTATAAAACGTATCTCGGGCATGCTGTTTTGCCCGTGATCATCGGGAAGAAGGTCAATACCAAAATCAATTTCCCTCTCGGGAGGAACACTTGGTAAATCATCAGGAAACACTTCTGGGTACTCATGCACCACCGGACTTGACTGGATAGTCGGGATCTTGAACTCAACATCCTTAACCCTAGCTAAATGATACATACAACCCTTGGAGATCATCATTCTAGCCTTAAGATAAGAAATAAAATGACCTACAAGAATGATCGAACTACCCTTCCACTCGAAAACTAACATCCCCAGAAAGAGGAACTCTACTGCACGGGTTTTACCATTAACAGAAGCATAACATGCATACAACCAATCCAACCCAAGAATAATATCAAAGTCAGTAATGGCTAACTCTACAAGGTCTGCGGAGGTGACTCTATGTAATATAGTGATCGTGCATCCTCTATACACCCGCCTAGCTACAATTGAATCACCAATAGGAGTAGAAACTAAAAATGGTCGTGACAAAGTCTCAGGACTAACTCCAAGGCTAATAGTAATATAAGGTGTCACAAAAGACAAGGTGGCCCCTGGGTCTAACAAAGCATAAACATCAAAATGGAAAACTTGTAACAAACCAGTAACCACATCCAGGGAGACCTCCTACTCCTGACGGGATGCTATGGCATAGAACCTGTTCTGGCACTGATCGCCGGCTGAACTAGTCGAGGCACCCTGCTAAAGGGGACGTTCTGCTAGAGCGGCTGAACTAGCAGATGGCATATGGGCTCCGCCTTCCCCTAGTCTGGCCGAAGGGAAATCCCTGAGTCTGTGTTCGGGTCTGGCACACCTGAAACAAGCATCCAAGCTGACTAGGCACTTCTCTGAGTGATTCTTGCCGCACCTCGCATAAGCTGGGAAGGTGCGCTCTATCTGCATGCTACCCTAGCCTCTCGAATCTGGAGCCTTTCTCCTCCTATCCCCTCGGAACCTAGATGGTGTACTGGCTGATGACGGTGCTACAGTGATAGACCTGTGTTGACACTGCCGGCACTGTCCACCCCCCGATCTGGCCTGAGAATCACCATAATTGTCTGTCCTGGTCCTCTTGGCCTCTTTTTGCCTTCGATACACAAACTCCATCTACTGAGCATGCAACACTATACTGGGAAATCTATATCCCAATGTAACATGGCGATCCTACAATCCTTATCTAGGTAGTCCTCCACTCCATGCACAAATCGACTCACTCAAGCCCTTTGGTCTGCCACCAACTCTGGTGCATATTTGGATAAATGGATGAACTCCAAAGCGTACTCCTTAACTGACATGTCACCCTGCTTCAGGTTTACAAACTCGACCGCCTTCAGTTCCCTCATCTCACGAGGGAAGAACTGATCCAAAAATGTCGCGTGAAACTCTTCCCAACTTATAGGGCTTGTACCCACTGCCCCTAGCTTCTCTCCATTGCTTGAACCATATATGTGCCACCCTTTTCGGAAGATAAAAGGCCAAATCAACACACTCTCCATTTGTCACTCGCATGGCCTTGGTGATCTTTAGAATCTCTTCGATAAATTTATATGGATGCTCATCTACCTTGGACCCAAGGAACTCCGGAGGGTTCATCCTTAAGAAATCTCTGACCCGAGCCACCGCTGCATTGCCATTCTGTGGAATATACGCAACAACCTGTTGGTTGACCTATGCAGTCAAGGCCTGCACAAGCATCTAGATAGCTACCCCAAACTCAGTGAGGGAAACTGGCTCTGGTGCCTGGGGCTCCTAAACTGGTGGGGCTTGTTAATGCCAATGTCCATTTCCATCCTCGTGGCCTTCACCATTTCCATTTCTCCTACCATTCTTTCTTTAAGGAGCCACAATTCTACAATCAGGAATAGCAAGAACTAGAAAGATAGAAAGACTTTTCATCGCACGATATAGATCTGGAAAGAAGGGAATATTTTTCTAAATGTCTCATAGCCTCTTCGTCATAAGTATGGTGCGCTTCACACCCATGAAAAAGACTCTACTCAACGCGTCTTTCAGACACCCTAGGACACTTCAAATCTATTGATCTAATACCAAGTTTGTCACGACTCAAATGTAGACCCAGATCATAAGACGGGACAAGGAACCCTGAGAGGCACCAAGTCGACCCATGGCATAAGCATACATCTAATTTCATATCACTTAAGGCAGAATACTGAACATACAATATAGCGGAAACATAAGCGTAACATAATATTGCATGATAAGCAGAAAGTACTAGACATACATATCAGCTGAGTAGTACAAAAACTGTGAAAGCTTCTATCATATCAGATGGGTTGATGAGACAACATCCCCAACTAACTCTGGAAAAACTGAAAGAAAAGAGAACATCAATGTCTGGTCATATGGCCCTTGGAACATAGGGACTCACCAAAAATAGGCTGATAGTTTACTTTGAGATGGACTAATGATGGAGATGAGCCTGAGAGTCTGGTCCTGTATCATGAAATGATACAACATAGAAAGTATGCGGTCAGTACATGGAATGTACCGAGTATGCAAGGTAAGTAAAATGGACATTTAAAATATATAAAACTCAGAAATTATCATAAGAGTACGACAACATGCTCATAACATAATTATCTTAACATAACATAAGGCTCAAGATTTTAAAAACATTCGTAATATAATCACAATCATAATCATAATAGAAAAACATTATTTAGAATGAAGTGAGTCGATATACATAATCATAAATATGCATAAATCATGAGGAACAGTGGGAGATTATCTTAACCGACATACCACATATAAGCACACATGGAGCCCAACTTGTACCCCAAGTCGGGAGGGTGTCCGTACCTTTCCAAGGGTAGAACCATGAAAGGCGCGATCACACATGAGAAGGGCCATTTGGGCTAGGGGACAGTAATAAGGGAGGTCCCAACATATCCTACGGTGGTACGTAGTTATGAGATCCAGGGTAGAACCCAGGCCCTGAACCTACTCGGTGTTAATTATTACTCTCAAATCATATATAGTGCTCATAGTATAATATGCATGAGATTCATGGGCTAGTTAAATCATGATACTCATAAGCGTACTTGTAAATACATAAACTATCCATGAAATAAGACTCGTCAGTCGGCCATAATCATAAATCGTAAATCATGAGGTTCATGCATACTTGTAGATTATACATATACTTTGCAAATCATCAAATCATAATTGGTATTTGAATAAATTAATATTTCAAATCATAAATCATGATGGATTTGTAAATATCAACCATTGAAGTAAAGATCATAACTCGATTCATCATGGATCGTATATAATTAGGCTAAATTTAGTAGAAATAAAAATTAATGATTTTATAATCTAAATAGTTGTAGAATCTGATCAAAATTCATAAAACATGATGTAAATCTCAAAATATGACAACCCATTAGTAAATCATTAGAATTCCACCAAATTCAAGTTAAAACCCAATAAGATTATTGATCAAATTTCATGAATTAGTAGAGATTGGACATGGATGTGGAATAAAACACCCACTAATAACCCTACATACCTAGATAAGATGAAATTTCAACACTCTTTGAAAGCCGAAGGAAAAATTAATGAAGAAGAGCTTGAGAACTTGCTTGATTACTCTTAAATCTTCCTAACTTTTCATGCATGATAATGAATAGGTTAGGAGGGCTTAACCTATCTTAATATACTCAGAAAATAACATAAAACAGTGTAGTTTAGGGCCTTAGAGCGTAGGAATGATGAAAATACCCTTAATAAAAAACCTTGAAAAATCTGCACTAGATGATCTAATGGACGTATGATCGTGGGCAAAAATAGCATGCCCGAGTGATGCTTTATACCTTAATTTAGTCTTGTTTATCTAAGTTATTTTATACATTTTCATGTGATTCTATATAAATGTAAATATATGTGCTAACCAACATGATTAGTCCTTGTTTTGTAGGTTTCAAGGATTTTGAGGAACTAATTCTTAAGCTGGTGAAGGAAAGGAATGGAGTCGGAAGCAATCGGTGGGAGTCGGCATGGCAAGCGAGTAGATGCGGCAACAACGTGCCACTGCAGGCCAGCCCGGCGCTAACGCCGTGCCATGCCAAGCCAGCTGCGCACCAGTAGCATGCCATCGCGCCGCATGAGCAGCGTGCCACGCCGGGCATCGCGGCAAGGGGCTGCCTAGAGTGGATTTTTGTTGATTTCCAGTGTGCCTCCGCGTTACCTCCGTGTCACGGAGGTAGTGCTCCGTGATACACTCCATGACACAGAGCCATTCCACGACAGGCTAAATTATGCACGTTTCTCATTTATTATAAATAGGTCCCTTAGCTCCTAATTCCATTTGGTCACGATTTTATTCTGGAAAAGTACCTAGGAGTGAAGGGAGAAGTGGGAGAACTCTTCTAGGGTTTGTCAAATTCCCTTCTCATCTACCAAATTCATGTAAGTATGTTAGTTTAGTAGTAGTTAGTTGTAGTTTTACGAACATGAATGGCAAGAACCCTTCCTCTAGGGTTGAAGCCATGAATGATGATTGTGATTTTATGAACTTGTTTTGGAATTAAGTTATTGATTGTTATTTTCGTCTTGCATTCTGGATTGTTGGTTGTTTTTATGATTGATCACCATGAAAACATATACGTTAGCTTGGGCAATTGCTTGAGAAAGAATTACCTAGGTCAGGACATGAGAATGTAAGGAGCATGTTTGTATCTCAAGATATAATTTCGTGTTAGGATAGAAATATACCTAACACCTTGCTTGGTTGATAAAACGGGAGTTATTATAGACCAACTTAGGATTATCACATCACCACTCGAAGAAGTAGTTGTAGGGCTAAGTTGAGTTAAATGGTTAGACGAACGAAAGTCCCTAATCTTTTCCTCGAAACCAGAACATAATTAATTGCCTCCGAACTAGAAATTAGCATCCTCACTCACAATGATGCAGTGGGGCTAGTTTGCCGTGTTTAGAGGCTCGAAAGACCATGAACATGCAATTCTAATTATGTGAAACAACAATCGATAGTGCCATGCTTAACCCATTGCGATTCGTAGTATCGCATGATTCTCTGGTTTTAATTCTATGTTGCTCCTAGATTAAATTCAGGATATTTCGTTGACCAAAACAAACTTAATTAAATCTCCCTCGAAAACTTTTATAACCAACACTTGAGAAAGTTAAGATCACACTTGAAATGGATAGTTAGAGGAATGGGTACAGTCCCTGTGGGTTCGACATTCCGGTTCTTAAAAAGAGCCACTATATTACTAGCACGACCCGTACACTTGCGGATGCGCGAATCGGGCATGTCAAGTTTTTGGCGCCGTTTCCGGGGACTCGGCGAAGTTTTGATAATTTATCTGTTTTTGTGTGATTTTTGAAATTTCTTTAAGTGTTGAAAAACTTGGTCTTAGTCTGTTTATTTGCAGGTGACAGGTTGTCCTGCCGAGCTGGCTTAAAATAGAGAGCTTGTGGAACCGTTGCTTAAACCTGAACGTCAAATCCATTTGCGAAGGAGAGTGGCTCTAGAGCAAAAGCTGAAAAGACTTCAAGAAAAGGTACAACAACAACCACCCGCGGGACAAGTACAATTGTCATCAGAAGCAACGACAGCAAGACCAGTTCGCGAAGTGGCAATCCCACTAGTGACTAATGTGAACTCTAGTATCCGTAAACCGGAGCCTGGAGGGCACTTTGAGCTTAAACAGAACATGGTGCAACTGTTACATTCTAGTGGTCAATTCACTGGGATGGCACATGAGGACCAGCAGCAGCACCTACAGAGCTTTTTAGAGATTAGTGACACGTTTGTCTCCACCGGCGTGTCCACAGATTATGTCCAATTGACCCTCTTCCCATTTTCACTATTGGGAGAGGCAAAAAAGTGGCTGAAGGCTGAGCCACCGAACTCCATAACTTCATGGAATGACTTGGCTAAGAAGTTCCTTATCAGATTCTTCCCTTCAGGCAAAACTGCAAAGTTGAGAAGTGAAATACTCAGTTTCAAGCAGAGGCTTGATGAGAACTTATATATGGCTTGGGAAAGATTCAAGTCATTGTTGAGAGGCTGCCCCCATCACCAGCAATCAAATGAAGTGCTGGCTCATACCTTTGTAGAAAGTCTAGACCCACACACAAAAATATTACTAGACTCTGCATCGGGTGGGCAAGCCTTGGAGAAGACATATGATGAGTTGTACACTTTGTTGAACAAAATTGCACAAGGAAATCCAGAGTGGCACAGCGAGTCATCGAGAGGGGCAGGAAAGAGAGCGGGGTTGATAGAAGTAGATGGTTTGAATGCCTTGGCAGCACAGTTAGCTTCGTTCCAACATCAAATGATGACTCAGTTCAATAAACTGAGTATGAACCAACACCAGGGCCAGGTTAATGCAGTTTAGCAAGCTCCGAGTTGGTGTGAAATTTGTGGTAATACTGGGCACATTGCAGAATCTTGTGGAGCCAATCCGGAGTCAGTAAATTTTGTTGGTAATGTGCAGCGCAACAATCAGAATTTTGGAACCAGTTACAACAGAAATTGGCAGGGCCACCCGAATTTTTCTTGGGGTGGAAACCAACAGCAGAATTATATGTGACCTCAACAACAGCAATATCAGCAGAATAAGCAGAATGATGGGCAATTGAGTAGCAGCATTGAGGAAACATTGCAGAAAATCATGGAGACCCAGACTCAGTTAGTGGAAAATCAGGCGAGGATGGCAATAGACTTAAAGAATCAGCAAATGGCCATCCGCAATCTTGAAAAACAAGTGGTTCAGATAGCAGCTGCTCAAAAAATGAGATCACAAGAGGGATTACCAAGTGACACAGATCCTAACCCCCGGCAGATCAATGCCATCAGTCTGAGAAGCGGTAAGCAATTAGCTGATGCAGTGCCAAAAGAGCTGAGAAAGGGGGTGCAGTCGGAGTTGGTTAGACCAGGACCATCCATCAACATGGAAGATAATCAGAATGCTAGGCAACAAAATGCGCAACTTTCATTGTAGCCATCACAAAGACCACCACCACCATTCCCTCAGAAATTCAGAAAGAGCAAGGAGGAGCAATGCTTCAAAAAGTTCTTTGAGAGCTTCAAAGAACTTCACATAAATTTGCCTCTTTTGATGTCTTGCAGGGAATGCCCCAGAATGCTAAATACTTGAACGAAATGATGGCGAACAAAGTTAGATTGGTGGATGTCCAGACTGTAACACTGACTGAGGAGTGCAGTCACAGGGTATTGAGCAAAATGCCAAAGAAGCTCAAAGACCCAGGGAGTTTTACCCTCCTGATACAAATTGGTAAAGCTGAGGTGCTACGAGATTTGTGTGACTTAGGGGCAGCAGTTAATCTAATGCCCCTATCCTTATTCAACACCCTGGGGTTGGGAAAACCGAGGCCGACAAGGTTGATGCTGCAGCTGGCTGACAAGTCGCGAGTGACACCTGATGGAATAATAGAGGACCTCCTCATCAGAGTAGGTAAGTTTATTATACCTGCTGATTTTATTATTTTAGATTTTCAGGTTGATGACCAGGTACCCTTAATCTTGGGACGACCATTCTTGGCCACCGGAGGAGCGGTGATTGACTTGAAAGTAGGGACCTTGAAAATGAGGGTTTAGGATGAAGAAGAAATCTTTTGCGTTTACCAAGAAATGAACCCATCTGCACACTACAGAAACCTTTGTCAGGTTAGTGTGTTGGCAGAAGATGAGTGTGGGGTGGAGGATTCCACAGGTGCACAGCCAAAGGCAAGGTAAAGTGTTCAGCCCGAGTCTGATAGAGGACTTCAAATTGAGAAGAAGTTGGAGAAAGAGAGGAACAGAGTGGAGGTTGTTTCCTCTAAACAACAAAAGAAAAGGAGATGGTTCTCGAAAGAGAACCCAGGTATGAGGATGTCTTGAAAAGGACAGTCCACGTCGGGCCACGACGTAAAATAAGGCGCTGCTTGGGAGGCAACCCAAGGGTACCTCAGGTACAAATTGTTTAATTTTCATTTTGTGTTGATTTTGTTATTTTCATTTTGTTTGTGTTTTTGGTGGAAAGTTAAGCACGGGGAGGGAAGTCTGAGTACCGAGAAGGTGGAAACTAAAGAGCATGGAATAGAAGAAGTGAGGGGTCGAACACCCACCTATGAAAACTTGGAAAGAAAGCATGCTTTTAGCTTGGCATAGAGGCTCAGGGAGTATTTCTCATCCTTTAAATGTTAATTTGATGCTATGAGGACATAGCATGATTTAAGTGTGGGGTGAGAAAAATCTCAAATTTTTTGTGCTTAACAAGTTTGTGGTGAATGTAATGCTTGTGAGGAATTTGTGAGAAATTTGAAAAATTTGAATTTTTTTTTGTGAATTAAGCATGACTTCATCACACGTTGGTTTTTCTTTTCGGTTCTTTTCCGACGGGGGGGGGGGGGGGGGTCTTTGAACCGAAGAATAAATTTTTCCTGTTTCTTTCCTTTGTCTGTATATAATGTTTTTAGTCATAATTAGGGACTATTTCCGACGATGGATGGATGACGACCATCTTGAGGAAAAATTAGTCGGTAGGTGTTGGGATTTTGAAACCATAACTAATTGGTGCTTGATGTTCTTCTTATGTGCTATACGTGATTGTAAGATGCAAGTATGTTCAGTGTGAAGCATGCAGGTGTATAACTTTGTGTGAGACACTTAGGCTCTTGAATTTGACTCAATATGATTGAAGCTTAATTCTGAATTCTTGTGATTAGCCTAGTAAGAGTCTATTGAATGTGTCTTGATTTGAGCATGTGCCATGAGTGTAAGGTTTTTGAGTATTCTATGCTATTGTGGATTTTCTAGAACTTGCCTGGTGTGTTTATAAAACGAAATGAAGGATGTGAATTGTAGGAGATGATTTAGGCATTTTTTTGAATGAACCAAATTTTTATCCCTCATTTTACCTACCTTGAAAAATTAATCCTAGTTAGCCCCATTGAGCCTTGAGCCTATTCTTTGAAAGCTGCAACATAAGCTTAATCCTTTTTCTTTCATTAGCCTTGAATTTGATCCAAAACTCCTAAGCGCTTAAGGGAAAAATATGAAAGAGTAAAGGAGTGAAAAGAAAGGAAAAGTAGCAAGTTTTAGAAGTGGAGAAAAGGACAAAGGTGCACTTGTGTGAAAATGGTTGATTATTATTAAGGAGTTAGAAAACAAATTAATGAAATTTTTTTTATAGAGCTCCTTACTAATAAGCTAAAACTGCCTAAAGAAAGAGGGGACAAAAGAGGAAAAAGGAAAGCTAAAAGGAGACAAAGGTGAAGTAAGGGAAGGGATGTTCGTAATGAAGGCATAATGTATTAAAAGTTCTTAGGAAAGATAGTCACTATTACTGGCCATAATAGTACCTACCCGCACCTGAGTTACATTACAACCTAAAAAGTCCTACTTGATCTTACATTCACACATCCTTAAATTAGTGGAATAAAACACTAAGGGCAAGCTTATGGGCCATTACATGATGCATGTGAATTCTTTGTGATAGTGAGCGTAAATCTATTCATGTACCCACATATGTTGTGATTTAAAAATTGTTTTTGCGTGTGAAATTGGGTAACTCTCTTTCCGTGAGGGCACATGTTGAAGGAAGGATAAAGTTCATGTGGGATTTCTTAATCAGTTGAGTTACAGGAGTTTTCTAAGATTGAGAGTCGATTCTGGAGGTTAAGAAGTCTTAACATAGTTGTACTTCATTTCGATGATCAAATCATGCAGGCTCTATTTTTAGCTTGTTATCTTATGTAATAATTGTAGCCGTAGCTTGAATATTCTTACTAAATGAGTTAGGGATGAGTCTCAATATGCATGAGATGTAATAGGCTATTCGAGGATGAACAAGACTTTAAGTGTGGGGTAGGTGATCGTGGGAAAAAATAGCATGCCCGAGTGATGCTTTATACCTTAATTTAGTCTTGTTTATCTAAGTTATTTTATACATTTTCATCTGATTCTATATAAATGTGAATATATGTTCTAACCAACATGATTAGTCCTTGTTTTGTAGGTTTCAAGGATTTTAAGGAACTAATTCATAAGTTGGTGAAGGAAAGGAATGGAGTCGGAAGCAATCGGTGGGAGTCGGCAAGGAGTAGGCATGGCACGCAAGTAGATGCGGAAGCAACGTGCCACGGTAGGCCAGCTATGCGCCAGCAGCATGCCATCGCGCAGCATGAGCAGCGTGCCACGCCAGGCATCGCGACAAGGGGCTGCCTAGAGTGGATTTTTGTTGATTTCCAGTCTGCCTCAGCGTTACCTCCATGTCACGGAGGCAGTGCTCCGCGATACACTCCGTGACACGGAGCCATTCCACGACAGGCTAAATTATGCACGTTTCTCATTTATTATAAATAGGTCCCTTAGCTCCTAATTCCATTTGGTCACGATTTTATTCTGGAAAAGTACCTAGGAGTGAAGGGAGAAGTGGGAGAGCTCATCTAGGGTTTGTCAAATTCCCTTCTCATCTACCAAATTCATGTAAGTATTGATCAGGGGCAAAAATGGCATGCCCGAGATACGCTTTATGACTTAAATTAGTCTTGTTTATCTAAGTAATTGTATACATTTTCATGTAATTTTATATGAATGTGAGGATAAGTGCTAACCAACATGATTAGCCTTTGTTTTGTAGGTTTTGATGACTTTTGAGTAACTAATCCATGAGTTGGTGAAGTAGAGGCTTGGAAACGGAATTAACACGCGAACGTCGACAAAGACGTGGCACAAAACAGCCCACCGGCGCGTCGGCAACGTGCCACGGCAGGCATGCTGATCACAACAGCCCACCTGCACGTTGGCAACGTGCCACGGCAGGTTGGCTGCTCGACCAAGAGGTACCAACGCGCTGCCCAAGCAGCGTGACACGCTGCCAACACGGTAGGGTGCTGCGGGGCCAATTTCGGGTGATTTCCAGAGAGCTTCCGCGTCCGTAGCGTGTCACGGAGGCAGTGCTCCGTGATGCACTCCGTGACACGTTGCTTGTTATTTCGGGAAAATGTCCCACTACTATAAATAGCACACTTAGGTTCATTTTTCATTATTCTGACTTGGTGGAGCAAGGACGTGGGTTACAGGCAGTTGAGGGACGAAAATATCAGGGTTTTTTCTCTCTTTCTTTCTACTTTAATTCAATTGCTTGTATGATTAACACTTAATTTAAGATGTTTAATCCACAAATGAGTGGCTAATTCCTCTCCTTGCTGAGGTTATGAACAAGAGTGATGAAATTTGATCATTAATTATTTGGTTTTTCATCTTTTCTTCCATGTTGTTCTATTAATTCTTGTTCTTACTGCATTAATGTGTGGCCTACGTTAATGTATATCTAAAAAGTCCGGTTTCACTAGAGAGAGCAAGAAATTGGAAAGTTGTGAATTAATAGGATATGTTCTTTACTTGGTTTGGGAAAATTGAGTTTTGAATTGCTATCAGGATAGAAATATACCTGAAAGTCATATTAGTCAATTTAGGAACCGGAATTGTATGGCTAGAACATAAATTGCATTTGATCACAGAAATGTAGATGGATGGTTCATGATTCTTAGGTGAGGTTAAATACGAGAGTTTTAATATCTTGGCAAATGTTCTTGGCTAGCAACTGGAGGAAAAGATTAACCAAAGTATGATGACAATTAATTTCATTACATGTTCATTTAACCTCAGCATGCTCTCATTCATAGTTCAGATTCAAAGTAGATAATTGTTTTAGCTTTAGTATAAAAATTATAAAACAAACTATCAAACTTTTGGTTACACTGTTGTCTGCATTTTTAGAAGTAAAATATAGTACACTTGAGCAAATTGCACTTCATCCAAGTCTCTGTGGGATCGATACTTGGCTTACTAAAGCCACTTACTACTTGTTCGACCACGTGCACTTGCGTGTCGTTTTATACCCCACAAATCACGCGAACAAGTTTTTGGCGCCGTTGCCGAGGACTTGGCAATTGGTGAATTTGTTTAAGTGTTAATTTACTGTATTTTTATTTTCTTAGTGCTGACAACTTGGTCCTAGTGTTTGTTTTACTTCTTTTTCATTTCATTTTTTTTCTTTTTCAGATACCCTTATTGACATGACATCGTGGAATACAAATGGTATAAATGGTTGATACTAATATTTTAGCGAATCTTGTCTGAATTGTGGAGGACACCACTCGTGGCAACACTGTAACACGTGCAATATATGTGGTGGTCAAGATGGCCATTGGGATGGCTGTCCGAATGCATATTACCCACCCCCAAGCCCCTACTATGATCCTTCTGTTGTTTTTGCTTAATATAGGCATGCTGAAAATGCGGACTTGGGACGCCAAGCTCGAATAAAAGACATGCTTAAACAACTCTTGGAGCAATGAGAAGCAATGAAGGAGGCGATGGCAGTATTGAGAATTCAACAAGAAGAGAATGCAGAGGCTCTAGAAAGGATGAGCGTCAAATTCACGGAGATGATTGCTAAGGCTGAAGCTTGTGATAAATTGCAGGTAACAGTTTTAGCCGATATTCAAGAAGAACTACAAAAGGAAGACAAGGGTGAATTTTTGGATGAAGCCCAACAATTAGGATCTCTTGCGTGTCCCCGTGATGGGCTCACACTTATGGAAAATCTATTCGTCGAAGAAGAGATAGAGTATCCCCTAGTTGACATTAATGGAGAGATAGATGTCGATGCTGAGAGGGAGTATACAAGTAAGGAGGTCAAGCACAATGCAGTTTCAGAATTGAGGTTTATTGGACCACACTCGAAGCATTTCTCGACATTAAGTTTGGTTGAAAACATAGAAATAGAGCCTTCCAAGCTTATAGAGAAATGTCTAGAGGAGGACCAAGCCCCGTATATTTTGAAATTTGCTAACTCAGAGAGACAAAATGACTTCGCTTACTTAAGGGCCAATAAGTTCAAAAGGCAAAATCTACTACTTGGTCCTTACAATTTTTCACCACCACCCCTGGAGCATAAGAGGAAATTAGAGAAGAAATTAGGGGTGAGATTCATATTCTCAAGGTGGAGGAAAAAGTGGTGAAACTGGATACGTCGTGCCGCGACGTAAAATTAGGCGCTGCTTGGGAGGCAACCCAAGGGTACCATGCGTACCATTTTAATTTCTTGCATTTAAGTTTATTTTATTTATTTTTCATCTTGTGTTGTTTTGGTGGAGAGTTAAGCACATATGGAGGGGAAGTCTGAGTACCCGTGGAGGAGGAAGCTAACAAGCATGGAAGAGAAAAAGTGTGGGGTCGAACACCCACTTGTGCAAAGTTGAAGGAAGGCATGCTATTAGCTAGGCCTAAAGGCCTCAGGGAGTATTTCTCACCCTTTTAAAAGTTTAATTTGATGCTATGAGGACATAGCATGATTTAAGTGTGGGGTGAGGGAAATTTCAAGGGAAATTTCAAATTTTTGGTGCTTAACGATTTTTGGTGAATGTAATGCTTGTGAGAAAATTGAATTTTTTTTTGTGAGTTAAGCATGAATTCATCACCCGTTGGTTTTTCTTTTCGGTTCTTTTCCGACGGGGGGTCTTTGAACCGAAGAATAATTTTTTTTTTCTTTTTCTTTCTTTCCTTTGTCTGTATATAGTGTTTTTAGTCATAGTTAGGGACTGTTTCCGACGATGGATGGATGACGACCGTCTTGAGGAAAAATTAGTCGATAGGTTTTGGGTTTTTGAAACCATAACTAATTGGTGCTTGATGTTCTTTTTATGTGCTATACATGGTTGTAAGATGCAAGTATGTTCAGTGTGAAGCATGCAAGTGTATAACTTTGTTTGAGACACTTAGGCTCTTGAATTTTACTCAATATGATTGAAGTTTAATTCTGAATTCTTGTGATTAGCTGAGTAAGAGTCTACCGATTGTGTCTTGATTTGAGCATGTGCCATGAGTGTAAGGTTTTTGAGTATTCTGTGCTATTGTGGATTGTCTAGAACTTGCCTGGTGTGTTTATAAAACGAAATGAAGGATGTGAATTGTAGGAGATGATTTAGGCAATTCTTTGAATGAACCAATTTTTATCCCTCATTGTACCTACCTTGAAAAATTAATCCTAGTTAACCCCATTGAGCCGTGAGCCTATTCTTTGACAGCTGCAACATAAGCTTAATCCTTTTTCTTTCATTAGCCTTGAAATTGAACCAAAACTCCTAAGAGCTTAAAGGAAAAATACGAAAGAGTAAAGGAGTGAGAAGAATGAAAAAGACGAGAAAGTAGCAATTGTAAGAGTTGAGAAAGGTCGAGGGTGCACTTGTTTGAATATGGGTGAGTATTAGTAGGGAGTAAGAAAATAAATAAATGAAAAGTTACTTATAGAACTCCTTACTAATAAGCTAAAAGTGCCTAAAGAAAGGGGGGAACAAAAGAGGAAAAAGAAAGATGAAAAGAGAAAAAGGTGAAGTGAGGGAAGGGAAGTTTGTGATGAAGGCGTGATGTATTAAAAGCGCTTAGGAAAGATAGTCACTTTTACTGGCAATAATAGTACTTACCCGCACCTGAGTTACATTACAACCCATTAAGTCCTACTTGATCTTACATTCATATATCCTTAAATTAGTGGAATAAAACACTAAGGGCAAGCTTATGGGTCATTACATGATGCATGTGAATTCTTTGTGAGAGTGAGTGTAATTCTATGCATGTACCCACACATGTTGTGATATAAAAATTGTTTTTGCGTGTGAAATTGGGTAACTCTCTTTCCGTGAGGGGAACATGTTGAATGAAGGATATAATTCATGTGGGATTTCTTAATCAGTTGAGTTGCATGAGTTTGCTAAGATTGAGAGTCGATTCTTGAGGTTAAGAAGTCTTAACATAGTTGTACTTCATTTCAATGATCAAATCAGGCATGCTCTATTTTTAGCTTGTATCTTACGTAATCATTATAGCCGTAACTTGAATTATCTTGCTAAATTAGTTATATGGGAGTCTCCATATGCATGATATGTAAAGGGTTGTTCGAGGACGAACAAGGCTTTAAGTGTGGGGTTGTGATCACGGGCAAAAATAGCATGCCCGAGATACGCTTTATGACTTAAATTAGTCTTGTTTATCTAAGTAATTGTATACATTTTCATGTAATTTTATATGAATGTGTGGATAAGTGCTAACCAACATGATTAGCCTTTGTTTTGTAGGTTTTGATGACTTTTGAGTAACTAATCCATGAGTTGGTGAAGTAGAGGCTTGGAAACGGAATTAACACGTGAACGTCGGCAAAGAGGAGGCACAAAACAGCCCACCGGCGCATCGGCAACGTGCCACGACAGGCAGGCTGATCACAACAGCCCACCTGCACGTTGGCAATGTGCCACGGCAGGTTGGCTGCGCGACCAAGAGGTGCCAACGCGCTGCCCAAGCAGCGTGACACGCTGCCAACGCGGCAGGGTGCTGCCGGGGCCAAGTTCGGGTGATTTCCAGAGAGCTTCCGCGTCCGTAGCGTGTCACGGAGGCAGCGCTCCGCGATGCACTCCGTGACACGTTGCTTGTTATTCCAGAAAAAAGTCCCACTACTATAAATATCACACTTAGGTTCATTTTTCATTATTCTGACTTGGTGGAGCAAGGACGTGGGATACAGGCAGTTGAGGGACGAAAATATCAGGGTTTTTTCTCTCTTTATTTCTTCTTTAATTCAATTGCTTGTATGATTAACACTTAATTTAAGATGTTTAATCCACAAATGAGTGGCTAATTCCTCTCCTTGCTGAGGTTATGAACAAGCGTGATGAAATTTGATCACTAATTAGTTGGTTTTTCATCTTTTCTTCCATGTTGTTCTATTAATTCTTGTTCTTACTGCATTAATTTGTGGCCTACGTTAATGTACATCTAAAAAGTCCGGTTTCACTTGAGAGAGCAAGAAATTGGAAAGTTGTGAATTAATAGGATATGTTCTTTACTTGGTTTGGGAAAATTGAGTTTTGATTTGCTTTCACGATAGAAATATACCTGAAAGTCATATTAGTCAATTTAGGAAACGGAATTGTATGGCTAGAACATGAATTGCATTTGATCACAGAAATGTAGACGGATGGTTCATGATTCTTAGGTGAGGTTAAATACGAGAGTTTTAATCTCTTGGCAAATGTTCTTGGCTAGCAACTGGAGGAAAAGATTAACCAAAGTATGATGACAATTAATTTCATTACATGTTCGTTTAACCTCAGCATGCTCTCCTTCATAGTTCAGATTCAAAGTAGATAATTATTTTAGCTTTAGTATAAAAATTATAAAACAAACTATCAAACTTTTGGTTACACTGTTGTCTGCATTTTTAGAAGTAAAATATAGTACAATTGAGCAAATTGCACTTCATCCAAGTCTCTGTGGGATCGATACTTGGCTTACTAAAGCCACTTACTACTTGTTCGACCACGTGCTCTTGCGTGTCGTTTTATACCCCACAAATCACGAGAACAAGTATGTTAGTTTAGTAGTAGTTAGTTGTAGTTTTACGAACATGAATGGCAAGAACCCTTCCTCTAGGGTTGAAGCCATGAATGATGATTGTGATTTTATGAACTTGTTTTGGAATTAAGTTATTAATTGTTATTTTCGTCTTGCATTCTGGATTGTTGGTTGTTTTTATGATTGATCACCATGAAAACATATACATTAGTTTGGGGAATTGCTTGAGAAAGAATTACCTAGGTCGGGACATGAGAATGTAAGGAGCATGTTTGTATCTCAAGATATAATTTCGTGTTAGGATAGAAATATACCTAACACCTTGCTTGGTTGATAAAATGGGGGTTATTATAGACCAACTTAGGATTATCACATCACCACTCGAAGAAGTAGTTGTGAGGCTAAGTTGAGTTAAATGGTTAGACGCACGAAAGTCCCTAATCATTTCCTCGTAAACCACAACATAATTAATTGCCCGCAAACTAGAAATTAGCATCCTCACTCACAATGATGTAGTGGGGCTAGTTTACCGTGTTTAGAGGCTCGAAAGACCACGAACATGCAATTCTAATTATGTGAAACAACAATCGATAGTGCCATGCTTAACTCATTGCAATTCGTAGTATTGCAATTCGTAGTATTGCATGTTTCTCTGGTTTTAATTCTATGTTGCTCCTAGATTAAATTCAGGATATTTCGTTGACCAAAACAATCTTAATTAAATCTCCCTCGAAAACTTTTATAACCAACACTTGAGAAAGTTAAGATCACACTTGAAATGGATAGTTAGAGGAATGGGTCCAGTCCCTGTGGGTTCGACATTCCGGTTCGTAAAAAGAGCCACTATATTACTTGCACGACCCGTACTCTTGCGGATGCGCGAATCGGGCATGTCAACGTACCACCGTGTTGTTGGAGGATACAACAACTCGTGGTATCAATCCGTCACCTGCACTGCAAAATCCTTGATCTCAGTTTCAACCCACAACTCAACAGGACGAGTCATCCTTCCATCTAACGGGTTGTTGATTCGATCATTGTTTGCCCCCTTTAGATCCTATACTTCTCACAACAAGCCTCACCACGACTCGTTACTCCATCCAACGAATCGTGGTTTCCTTCACTATAAATTTTACATATTCCCCTACAATGACTCGTGACCATGGATCATTACATCTTATAACGGGTCGTGGGAGGACTCATCGTATCCCCTAATGTTGCAGTCCAATACCAACCATGGTTACAAACAACGACTTCTTGTTCTGAAAAATGAGTTGTTACATCACCTGTTATTTCCATTACGACAAAAGTTACACTTCCCACGACTGGATCCAATGGGTCATTGGTTGGACCAACGATCTGTTGGGTCATCCGTCTTGTAATACTTTTTCTCAATTTTTAGTGAACTTCCATTTGTTATCCCAAGTGTAATCTTAGGCACTTTTGGGGTATTACAAAGGGATTCTCGGTAGATCATCTTGAAAGACTTGTAGATAATCACATACTACTGGGACTGTTGGATAGTTGAGGTCTCAGACGTTTTATACATAAACCTAACTAAATGGTATATGCAACCCTTGGAGATGAAATGACTTACAGGCACAACTGAACTACCCTTCCATTCTATGACTGGCTCACCCGGAAATCCGAACTCTACTGCTCGGGTTCTACAATTAACTGAGGCATAACATGCAATTAGTCAATCCATGCCGAGGATAACATCAAAATCAGTCATGGATAAATCTACTAAATCTTCTATGGTGACTTTCTAAAGGACTGTGACTGGGAAACTTCTATACACCCATCTAGCTACAATTGAATCACCCACTGGAGTGGATACTGAGAATGGTTTTAACAAGATATCGTGATTGACTCTGAAACAGCTAGCCTCCTAGGGCATAATAAAGACAAGGTATCCCCTGGATCTAACAAAGAATATACATCAAGGTGGAAAACTCGTAACATAGTAGTAATTACATTCGGGGAGACCTCATGCTCTCGGCAGGATGCTAAGGCATACAATTTGTTTTGGTGTTGACCGCCATCATGGCTCTGTCTAGATGCCAGGAAATCTTTAAACATATTTCCGAGCTTTTCGCACCCGAAGCAAGCACCTGTACCCGCCAAACACTGACCCGTGTGCCTCCGACCATACCTATCGCAAACTGGGATACTAGAATCTGCGGGCCTGCTGCTCTGACCCCTAGAGCCTCATGCTCGTCCCCTCTGGTCGTACTTGGGTAGTGATGGAACGCTCATCACTGAAGATACTGGGGCTGAACAACTCTAGTGGGACTACTGTCGATGCCCACCGCTTGGTCTCGGTTGAGAGAACCTATTGCTGTCTGTCCTAGCCCTCTTGGCCTCTCCTTCCCTCAGATGCTCCATCTCCATCTACTGGGCGTATAGTACTATCTGAGGAAAAATCCATATCCTAATGGAGCATGGCGGTTCTGCAATCCTTGTCTAGATAGTCCGCCACCCCATGGAAAAACCTGCTCATTGTCCGGTGGTTTGCAATAGGGTTAAAAACCGACACGCAAGTGCACGTGGTCAAACAAGTAATAAAGTGGCTAAGTAAGCCAAGTATCGAACCAAGGAGACTCTGGATAAGTAAAATTGCTTAAGTATACTATATTCTAGCTTACTTCTAATTATGCTGACAACAACGTAACCAAAAGTTAAATAATTTTTGTTTATAAATTATATACTAAAACTATTAACAAATATTTACTTTGAATTGAAACTATGGATATGAGCATGCCAAGGTTAAGAACAAGTAATGAACTTGATTATAATCATAATTTGGTTATTCTTCTCTTCTAGTTGCTAGCCAAGAACATTAGCCTAGAGATTAAAACTCTCGTATTTAATCTCACTTAAGAATCATAAACCATCCGTCTACATTTCTGTGATCAAATGCAATTTATGACGTCGCAATACAATTCCGGGTCCTAAATTGACTAATACGGCTTTCAAGTATATTTCTATCAGGAAAGCACAACCCAATTTTCCCAAATCAAGTTAAGAACAATACCCTATTAATTCACAACTTTCCAATTTCGTGCTCTCTCGAGTGAAATCAGACTTTTTAGATGTACATTAATGTCGGCCACACACTAATGCAGTAGAAACAAGAATTAATAGAACAACATAGAAGAAGAAGATGAAAAACCATACAATTCAATAATCAAAATTCATCGCCATTGTTCATAACCTCAGCAAGGAAGAGAATTAGCCACTCATTTGTGGATTAATCATCCTAAAACAAGTGTTAATCATACAAACAATTGATTGAAAGAAGAAAGAAAGAGAGAAAAACCCTTATCTTTTTTGTCCCTCAACTGCCTGTAACCCACGTCCTTGCTCCACCAAGTCTAAATTTATTAAAAATAAGCCTAAGTGTTCTATTTATACTAGTGGGAATTTTTCCCGGAATAACAAGCAACGTGTCACGGAGGCAAACGTGGAGCACTGCCTCGGTGACACGGCGTGGACGCGGACCCTCACTGGAAATCCAGGTTCCGGGAATATAGCCTCAACGTGGCACGGCATGCAACGCGGAGGCTTGCCTCCGTGCCACGGAGCTGTCGCGAGGCTTCACTGGAAATTGCCAAATTAATTCATCCTCCATGCAGTGTGCCTCCGCGATGGTAGCGTGGCACGGCTCCATCGCGGAGCCCCTTTACATTGTGCATTCCAATGTATTTTCCGTGCTCGCATCCAAGTCCAACTCCGATATTGTTCCAACATGCATTTTAGCTCCTCAAAATCATGTTTTACCTACAAAACAATGCTAATCATGTTGGTTAGTATAAATAATCATTTTATTACCAATTACATGAAAATATATACACATTGCATAATAAACAAGACGAAAATGATACGTTTGAGTATCACTTGGGCCCAAGATCACTTACCCCACACTTAAATCCTTATTCGTCCTCGAACAACACATACACAACTCATGCAAATTACATCCCAACCTTCGCCACTATGTTGCGACAATTTACGCTACGGTCATACCGATCATTCAATATTGTAAATCATCAAGAAAACATGCATGGTCTTAACAATGCAATGACCTTTAATACATTAAGACTTCCTAGACTTTAAGAATCGACCCTCGATATCGGCAAACTCATGCAAATCAGCTAATCAAGATATCCGACACGAAAATCAATCTTTCATCAAGCATGTGCCCTCACAACTCAAGAGAATCTTCCCCTTTATGTTCATGCAACACACAAACATTCAAGTAGGGGCATGTCAAATTAATTTCACTCTCTCTCCCAAAAGAATTCACATGCATCATGTCATGACCCATAGGCTTGCCCTTAGTGTATTACTCCACTAATATAAGGGAATGCAATGTAAGATCACGTAGGACTTTAATGGGTTGTAATGGAGGCTATGGAACAAGTATGTATTGGATTAGCCAATAATAGTCACTAGCATCCTTAAGCGCCTTTTCAAAACATTCCCATCAACTCATGAACATTGTTTCTCTCTTTTCTTTTTTTATCATCCCATTCATGCTGGTTTACTTTCGTATGGCCCATTTCATCAAACACACTTGACCTGACACAAAGGTTTTTCATGCACCTTCATTATCATTTCATTATAACAAGTGCCTCTTCAACCTTTTCTTTTCTTTCCTCACTCTGCTCTTCTTTTTCTTTCTACTATTCTCACTCTTTGACACTTTGGGAAAATTTTTCTGTTCTTCTTAAGCGCTTAAGAGTTTTGTATAGACTTTACGGCTAATGAAAAGAAAGAATTAAGCTCAGTTTATACAATTTTGGACAAGAGAAAGAAAGAATCGGCTAAAGGCTCAACGGGCTGACTAGGGTATACAGTCACATAAAAAGGTAGTGTATGACAAGAAAAAAATAGAAACTCTCGGTTAAGACAAAGAAATGCCTACATCCTTTCCAACACTACACCTCCTTCATTTCGTTTTGTACACACACCAGGCAAGGTCTAGACACTTCACAATAGCATGGAATAACAATACCTCACTTCACACTTCATGCACATGCTCTATTCAAGATGCATTCACAGACTCTTTAATTAGCAAATTACATGAATTCAAAAATTAAGACTCAATCACATCGAATCGAATTATACAGCTTAGGTAACTCAACATATTTACAAAATTGCATGCTTTCAAATGAATCACTTTTACATTTCGAATATCAGTTACAACACACAACCATAATTTCACAACCATATAGTAACTGCAGGTTCAGTGATGCAATCCACCAAAGAAAAAACTGAAAACTAATTAAAATCACTACTCCTACCGACTACATTTCCCTTAAGACGGTCGTCATCCATCCATCATAGGGAACGGTCACTAACTATGACATCGGTTCAATGAGACTATTCTCGGTAAAAGAACCGAAAACAAACTCCGAGAAACCCAAAAATAAAAATCGAAAAATTTTTGCAAAACATCGATCATTTCGATGGAAAAATATTTATAAAATATTTTACTATGTACAAAATATTTTCACAAAAATTTTAAAAATATCGATCATTTCGATAGAAAAAAAATATTTACAAAATTTACAAATTATTTACACTGGCAACCACAACCTTTCACAACACACATCAATTACCACAAAAATATGTACAGATACAACTACAAATCAGTTTGCACTCACAACCACAGGGAAACATAAACATACATACAAAACAAAGGAAGAACATACAGCAAATCAGCCCAGCCCCAGCACCTAGCTACTCCCCACCCCACACTTAAATCGAACACTGTCCCCAGTGTTCACAAAAATTAAAAATCACAAAAATTTCCGGTGGTGGAACTCCCTGATCAGTCGAAATATTCGACTTCTTCATCCGGTGCTGCTGCCTCATCGCCCATGTCCGAGTCACCTCCATCGTCATCATCGGACTCCACATCGGAGTCCTCCCGACGTGTCTCCTCGTCCGTGGGGACATCATCGTCAGTGGGCTCAACGAAGGCTAGCCCCACTCGGCACAAAGCTCTGGCGTTTTCGCCAAATGGGTAATCCAGCTCCAGCTGCCATAACTCTTACTCCGTGGCTGGTCTCCCACCAATACGGAGCTGAAGCATTTGCATACCAAACATCCGTGCCATGTACTGATCGTCACGAGCATGTCGCTCGCCCAGTGTCAGCACTGGCCCGTGTGTGGTGTCGGGGGCCTTGGTTTTGGTCACATCAAGGGCCCTCCGCTCCAACTGCGGGATGTAGTCCAAAGCCTCTTCCTCGACGTCGAGGCCCCAGAGAAAGGTGGTGATGAGTCCGCCGAACCCATACCTGTGGCCCTGGTGTAGTCGGGCTCTCTTCATGGCGGATATGATGACCGCCCCAACATTAATCTCTAACCCTTTCATCAGGGCATACACCAGGCACACACGGTCCTGGGTCACATCCGTCATGTGCACCCCCGGGATGAAGCACGAACAAACTATTTTCAGCCATATTCTGGCCTCCCTGTTCATTTGAGAATACGGCAGAGTCTGGTGGTAACACCTCTCCTTATGTCTGCTCCATCGGGCTGTGGATCGAGCCCCACACAAAGTGCGTCTGATATCGGCGTATGGTGGGGTGATGTTCAGCTGGCGGAGAACGTGGGCGTCTGTGTCCCGCGGTCCAATGATGGCATTTAATTTCTGGGGTTCTAGAATGACAATCTGCCCTCTGATCTTTATTGTGTGGCTTCTGATGGCCGGGTTCCAATTTGCATAGAACTCCCGGACTAAATGTAGGTTGCACTCCTTGGGCTCCTGAAATATGAAGCTGAGCCTAGCTTCCTCGATTCTCTGCACAATATGGGGGAACTCCTGTGCTAGTGGTTCCCGTGCAATATGCTCCTCAGGGAAGTACTCATTCTCCTTATGTTTAGCGTACCACTTCTTCCCTTCATCGGTCACCCACCTCGTTCCGTATTGGCGGCGTTGGCCGCGCAGAACAGGTGGTGCAGCTGGGACTGCTGTGCCCAATCTCATGCGTTTTCTCCCGGTGCCTGAAGTAGATGCACCTTTACCCTTATCCTGCCTACTCGCCATTGTACCTGTCAACATAAATAAACAAGCACAATGTCAGCTAAATACATGTTAACTTTGGCTAAGGTCGGGTTAAACTAAGTTTACCCCACACTTAGTCCTTAGCTACTCTTACGATACTACGGCAAGGATTACTTTATTTAGAACCTAAACACAAACAACTATACAATTTATGCTTAGTGCGTTCACAAAAAATTTTCGACAGTATAACTTTTAGCGTACTACTCAGACTTCATACAGCTAATCCCAATCCTACCATCGCTAGCAATTCAACCATCGCACTTAGCAACGAAGACAACAAACAAAAACAACGACAAAAATTCTATATACATACAAATCCAAATAACCAAACCAATTTGAACAATTTTTACATTTTCCCAAAACCTGAGAATTCGTCGTCTATTACCTTCAAACAATATTTACAACGACTATCTCAATTCACAAACACACCCCGGCATATAATTCACCAATTTATCAAGTTACCCAATTCGATTTCAGCAACCCCAACCCTAGAATTCAATTTTATAATCAAATTCGAATCATTCACGCAATCGACAAGTTCAAACGCTAATTACAACATTCCGAACATTTATCAATCAAAGAATAATTCAATTTCATGCTAAATTGCTAATTGGGGTGATTTATCTCACCTCCCATGCTCAAATTCGACTAAAATCAACAAAAACTTGAGAGAGTAGAGGAAAACATACCTTTAAGTTGAATGATCGAAGAAACTCGACAATTTGGTTGCTTAATAGCGTGGCACGTTGGTTGGGGAGGGGGATTCGGGTGTTTGGTCGCGGAGAAGAGAGGAAATGGGGGAAAAGGGACTAAAATCGGGGTTAAAAATGAAGGGAAACACGCGGGTCACCCGGCAACCCGGTGTGACCCGTCACAAAATATAGGGCAACGTGTCACGGAGGGTAACGCGGAGCCCCTCCTCCGTGACACGGAGCTAACGCGATGGCTCACTGGAATATAAAAAAAATAAAAAATCCAGATTTAACCTCAACGTGTCACGGAGGGTAACGCGGTGGTCCACCTCTGTAACACGGAGCCATCGCCCCAGTGCACTGTCTCTTCATTTATTCAATTTTTTCATACCCTGCCTTTTCCTTCCCGATTCCATGCACATTTTTCTCCGGTTGACCTGAAAATCACCTTACTAAACAAAATTGGTTAGATTAATAGATTTCCCTAACTAAAGTGAAAAATATTAACTAAAATGAAAAATTTATACCACATCAAAAAAAAGAAAAATTAAAATAAAAACTATTTACACTTTACTAAACAAAAGAAAAAAATATTTTTCACGGGTTGACTCCCGTGCAGCGCCTGGTTTACCGTCGCGGCTCGACGTCCTTTATGCTCAATTATCCACTAGGGTGATGGACTATTTTTCACGATCATTGTCCTCCCCCCAGTAGTGCTTACATCTCTGCCCATTTACCAAGAACGTAGCACTCCGATCTTCTTGCCACAGTTCTACGGCCCCGTGAGGGGTCATTCTTACCACTTCAAACGGTCCCGACCATTTAGACCTTAGCTTACTAGGAAACAACTTCAACCTCAAATTAAAGAGCAAAACTTTCTGTCCCGGCTCGAAAATGCGATGCACCACATGCTTATCATGCCATCTTTTGGTTCTTTCCTTGTAGTACTTAGCACTCTCATAGGCATGCTAGCGGAACTCATCAAGTTCACTGAGCTGCATTAATCTCTTTTTACCCGCCAGCTCTGAGTCCATATTGAGTTTTCTGACAGCCCAAAAAGGTCGGTGCTCTAATTCCACCGGGAGATGACATGCTTTGCCGTAGACCAATCAGTATGGTGAAGTTCCAATCGGTGTCTTATAAGCAGTTCGGTAAGCCCACAACGCATCGTCGAGTTTTCTTGACCAATCATTCCGTTGTGTATTCACCATTTTCTGAAGAATCTGCTTCACCTCCCAATTTGACACCTCTACTTGCCCACTAGTTTGGGGGTGGTATGCTGTTGCCACTTTATGGCGCACCCCATACTTGGCTAGTAATTTCTTGAAACTTGCATTGACAAAATGAGCCCCTCCATCACTGATAATTGCTCGGGGTGTCCCGAACCTTGTGAGGATGTGTTTTTTCACAAACTTCGTTACTACCTTGTTGTCATTTCTGGGGTAAGCTATTACTTCCACCCATTTTGACACATAATCTACAGCCACCAAGATGTAACGATTACCAAATCACGGTGGGAATGGACCCATGAAGTTAGTGCCCCATACATCAAAGGGCTCGACTTCCAGTATATTCTGCAAAGGCATCTCCTGTCTTCTGCCAATTGATCCTGTACGCTGACATCTATCACATATTTTGACATATGCCATAGAGTCTCTGAACAGTGTTGGCCAAAAGAAACCTGACTGTAGAACCTTGTGCGCTGTTCTCTCACCTCCGTGATGCCCTCCATACAACGAAGAATGGCAGCCCCTCAACACTTCTGCTATCTGACTCTCTGGGGTGCATCTTCTCATCACCTGATCTGGTCCCTGTTTGAACAAATATGGCTCATCCAATACATAATGCCGGCTGTCATGCCTCAATTTCCTTCTGTGTTGGTCTGTTGTTTCAGGTGGGTAGACTCCGCTCACTAGCAAGTTGACTATGTCTGCATACCAGGGAACTTCAGCTTCTCCCACCGCCAAGAGTTGCTCATCTGGGAATTCTTCATTTATGTTATCACTTTCCATCACATGCGACCGACTTTCCAGTCGTGATAGGTGATCTGCTGCTTGGTTCTCGCTTCCCTTTCTATCTCCGATCTCAAGGTCGAACTCCTGCAACAATAAGATCCATCTAATCAATCTAGGCTTAGCATCCTTCTTGTTGAATAGGTACCGAATAGCTGCATGATCGGTGTACACCACAACTTTCGAACCCACCAAATAAGACCTGAATTTGTCAAATGCAAACACCAAGGCTAGCATCTCTTTCTCTGGGACTGTGTAATTGCTCTGGGCTGTATTCAGTGTTTTGCTTGCATAATAAATAGAATGGAAAATTCTATTTTTTCTTTTTCCCAATACGGCTCCCACAGCCACGTCACTGGCATCACACATCAGCTCAAATGGTTGTTCCCAATCAGGAGAAGTAAGTATAGGTGCTTCTATCAATTTCTGCTTCAACTTTTCAAATGCTGTAACACACTCATCATTCAACTCAAACTTTACCTCCTTTTCTAGCAGTCTGCATAGTGGTCTAGAAATGTTGGAAAAGTTTTTGATGAATCGTCTGTAGAATCCTGCATGCCCCAGAAAACTGCGCACACCTTTCACTGACACTGGTGGTGGCAATTTTTCAATAACCTCGATCTTAGCACGATCGACTTCCAACCCCTTTTTAGATACTTTGTGGCCAAGGACAATTCCCTTCTTCACCAAGAAGTGGCATTTCTCCCAGTTTAATACAACGTTGGATTCTTCACATCGAGCCAACACCCTGTCAAGATTCTGCAAACATGTAGCAAACGAATTACCGAAAACAGAAAAATCATCCATAAATACCTCAACAAAATCCTCAACCATGTCATGGAATATAGCCATCATGCATCTCTGAAATGTGGCGGGTGCGTTGCATAACCCAAACGGCATCCGCCTGAAAGCATATGTCCCATAAGGACAGGTGAAAGTAGTCTTCTCTTGATCCTCCGGAGCTATGGCTATTTGGTTATAACCAGAGTACCCATCAAGGAAGCAATAATACTCCTGTCCTGCCAACCTATCAAGTATTTGATCAATGAAAGGGATGGGGTAATGATCTTTCCTCGTGGCTTCGTTTAGCTTTCTGTAGTCCATACAAATTCGCCAGCCTGTGACGGTTCGAGTAGGGATCAACTCATTTTTCTCGTTGGGGACTACGGTCATCCCCCCTTTCATAGGAACACATTGAACGGGGCTGACCCACTCACTGTCTGAAATTGGGTAGACCACACCTGCATCAAGCCACTTGATTATTTCTTTCCTTACCACATCCTTCATTGCTGGATTAAGTCTCCGTTGCGTCTGAACGGTTGGTTTGGCTCCTTGCTCCATGAATATCCTGTGTGTGCAGAAAGCGGGATTAATACCCTAAATGTCAGACATTTGCCAACCCATTGCTTTCTTCCTCTTTCTGAGGACACCCAATGCTGCCTTTTCCTGTGCCTCCGTCAAGTCTGCAGAGATGATAACTGGTAACGTCTCCCCCTCCCCCAAAAAGATATATTTTAGATGGGGAGGCAATTATTTCAGCTCCAGCTTCGGTGCCTCCTCAACGGATGGTTTCGGCAAAGGCTCTAGAGATCTCATCAATGACTGGAATTCCTGTCTCCTCGGATGATTAGGTGCCCCATTCAACAATTGGACCATTCCACACGCCTCTCTATCCCCAAAATGATCAGAATGCGTTAACGCTCTTTCCAATGGGTCTTGAGATTAAACAACCTGCCTAATTTCCCCATGTTCAACCACACTAATTTTTGAAAGCTCCTCATTTATAGCTGGCAGCTTCATGGCTTTTAGCACATCAAATACCTCTACCTTGTCATGTGCTCGCATTGTAAGTTGACCCGCAGCTACGTCAATTAATGCTTTCCCGGTTGCCAAGAAGGGTCGTCCCAAAATAAATGGGACTTCAGCGACTGGTTCAAAATCCAGAACAATAAAATCAACAGGAAAAATGAGGGATCCCACTTGCACAAGCACATCCTCAACAATGCCATCCGGCCTAGCTAAGGATCTGTCTGCTAGCTGCAAGATTACGGTTGTAGGTCTACGACTCCCTAGACCTAACTTTCTGAATACCGAAGATGGCATCAGATTTATGCTCGCCCCCAAGTCACACAATCCACGAGCTCGGATATTCTGCCCAATTGTAAGCTGGATAGTAAAACTTCCAGGGTCTTTCAGCTTCGTGGGCAGTCTATTTTGGATCCGGGAAGTGCATTCCTCCGTAAAAGCTACCGTGGCATACTCAGTCAAACGACTTTTGTTGGCCACGATGTCTTTAATATATTTAGCATATTTTGGCACTCCCTGTAAGACATCAACAAGAGGTAAATTAACATGTACCTGTTTAAGCACCGCCATAAATTTCTTGAAACACGCCTCCTCCTTGTGTTTCTTGAGTCGTTGAGGGAACGGGGGTGGAGGCCTTTCTGATTCAGCTTCTTTGGTCTTCCCCTTATCCGCAAGTTTCTCTCCCTCAACATCTGCTGCTCCTAACTTTTGAGGCGGTCTTTCCGGTTCCACCTCCTTCAGCTGCAAACCACTCCTCGTGGTCACTGCATTTACCTGCTTTGGATTAGGATCCGTGTCGCTAGGCAGTCCTCCTCTGGGTCTTGTGTTTTGGGCACTAGCAAATTGCCCAAATTGATACTCAAGAGCCTTGGTCGCTAAATGATTGTTCTTCACTTCGACTGCCAATTTAACATAGTCAGCCTGCAATTGCGCCTGATTAGCGATCATGGTCTTGAACATTTCTTCAATGGTAGGTGATGGTGGTGGAGGAGGGGCATTGTGATTTCTGAATTGAGATTGGTAGTTCTGTTGCCCTCCTTGATTCCTGTGTATA
Source organism: Datura wrightii (assembly GCA_035772735.1). Taxonomy (NCBI): domain Eukaryota; kingdom Viridiplantae; phylum Streptophyta; class Magnoliopsida; order Solanales; family Solanaceae; genus Datura; species Datura wrightii. The sequence continues at coordinate 55,425,918 of JASDFA010000001.1, forward strand.
CCCTGACCCGAACTTTGGCCTTGTTGGTTGTTGCTACCCCACGAAAATTTGGATGGTTCCTCCAATTTGAGTTGTAGCCGCTACCAAACTGCTACTGATTTCTTTGTGCATTGCCCACAAAGTTAACAGAATCTAGGTTTGCTCCACAGCACTCAGCTGAATGCTCACTGCTACCACACACTTCACACCACATTTGCTGGACCTCATTTACTGAAGCTGAAGGCTGGTTCAAATTCATGTTGCTGAAGTGGTTGTTCAACTGATTCTGTAAGGCAGCTATCTGTGCAGCGATAGCTGTAAATCCATCCACTTCAAGCACTCCTGCTGCTTTCCTTGCTCCACCTCGAGATGAATCTGCATTCCATTCTGGATTGCCCTGTGAAATTCGGTTGAGCAAAGTGTACAGCTCCTCATAAGTCTTTTCCAGCGCTTGCCCTCCAGCTGCTGAGTCTAACAAAATTTTACTATGGGGTTCCAAACCCTCAATAAATGTGTGTACCAACACCTCATTGGACTGATGATGATGAGGACAGTCCCGCAACATGGATTTAAATCTTTCCCAGGCTTGATATAAATTTTCTCCCTCCCTCTGTTTGAAACTTAGAATTTGACTTCTAAGTCTGGCTGTTTTACCAGAGGGAAAAAATCTTATCAAGAACTTTCATGCTAGATCATCCCACATTGATATAGAATTTGGTGGTTCAGCTTTTAACCACCTCTTGGCTTCACCAAGTAAGGAAAACGGAAATAGTGTGAGCCGAACATAATCAGGTGACACTCCAGCGAGTATATAAGTGTCACTTATCTCCAAAAAGTTCTAGAGATGTTGTTGTGGGTCTTCATGAGGGAGACCGGTAAATTGCCCGCTTGTGTGCAAAAGTTGCACCATATTCTGCTTTAATTCAAATCTCCCTCCAGGCTCTGGTTTGCGGATACTTGAATGTACATTGTTGGCATGTGGGATTGCCACCTCGCGAACCGGCCTTGCTGCTGCTTCGTCGGGCACTAACACTGCCCTCACAACCGGTGGATTTTGTTGCTCCATAATAGTCTGTCTGAGCAACTGCAGCTTCTTTTGTAGAGCTTCTCTGCGTTTACTATGAAATTCACGTTCAGGCTCTGTATAAGATTCCACCAGCTCCTTGTCCTTTGCCAGTGTTCACAGAAATCAAGTCTGCAAAATACAGGCTAAGACCAAGTTGTCAACACTTAAGAAAATAAAACAAAAATACAGTAAATTTACACTTAACACAATTTCACCAATTGCCTAGTCTCCCCGGAAACGGCGCCAAAAACTTGTCCGGTGGTTTGCTATAGGGTTAAAAACCGACACGCAAGTGCACGTGGTCAAACAAGTAATAAAGTGGCTAAGTAAGCCAAGTATCGAACCAAGGAGACTCTGGATAAGTAAAATTGCTTAAGTATACTATATTCTAGCTTACTTCTAATTATGCTGACAACAACGTAACCAAAAGTTAAATAATTTTTGTTTATAAATTATTTACTAAAACTATTAACAAATATTTACTTTGTATTGAAACTATGGATATGAGCATGCCAAGGTTAAGAACAAGTAATGAACTTGATTATAATCATAATTTGGTTATTCTTCTCTTCTAGTTGCTAGCCAAGAACATTAGCCTAGAGATTAAAACTCTCGTATTTAATCTCACTTAAGAATCATAAACCATCCGTCTACATTTCTGTGATCAAATGCAATTTATGACCTCACAATACAATTCCGGTTCCTAAATTGACTAATACGGCTTTCAAGTATATTTCTATCAGGAAAGCACATCAAAACCCAATTTTCCCAAATCAAGTTAAGAACAATACCCTATTAATTCACAACTTTCCAATTTCGTGCTCTCTCGAGTGAAATCGTACTTTTTAGATGTACATTAATGTCGGCCACACATAAATGCAGTAGAAACAAGAATTAATAAAACAACATAGAAGAAGAAGATGAAAAACTATACAATTCAATAATCAAAATTCATCACCATTGTTCATAATCTCAGCAAGGAAGAGAATTAGCCACTCATTTGTGGATTAATCATCCTAAAACAAGTGTTAATCATACAAACAATTGATTGAAAGAAGAAAGAAAGAGAGAAAAACCCTTAGCTTTTTCGTCCCTCAACTGCCTGTAACCCACGTCCTTGCTCCACCAAGTCTGAATTTATTAAAAATAAGCCTAAGTGTTCTATTTATACTAGTGGGAATTTTTCCCGGAATAACAAGCAACGTGTTACGGAGGCCAACGCGGAGCACTCCGTGACACGGCGTGGAGGACGACCCTCACTGGAAATCCAGGGTCCGGGAATATAGCCTCAACGTGGCACGGCATGCAACGCGGAGGCTTGCCTCCGTGCCACGGAGCTGTCGCGAGGCTTCACTGGAAATTGCCAAATTAATTCATCCTCCATGCAGTGTGCCTCCGCGATGGTAGCGTGGCACGGCTCCATCACGGAGCCCCTTTACATTGTGCATTCCAATGTCTTTTCCGTGCTCGCATCCAAGTCCAACTCCGATATTGTTCCAACATGCATTTTAGCTCCTCAAAATCATGTTTTACCTACAAAACAATGCTAATCATGTTGGTTAGTATAAATTCACATTTTATTACAAATTACATGAAAATGTATACACATTGCACAATAAACAAGACGAAAATGATACGTTTGAGTATCACTTGGGCATATAAATATGCCCAAGATAACTCACTTGAGCCCTCTGATCAACCATTAACTCTGGGGCGTACTTTGACAGATGAGTGAATTCTAGGGTAGATTCCTGCATATCATCTTCCCCTATTTTAGATTCACGAAATCGGCTACCTTCAGTGCCGTCATCTCGCAAGGGAAGAACCGATCTAGGATTGTGACATGAAACTCATCCCAACTAATAGGGCCTGCTCCAACTGCCCTCTTATCCTTCCACTGTTTAAACCAAATGTGTGCGACCCCCTTCAACTGATATGAGGCCAAGTAGGAGCACTCCACTCCATTCATCCCTATGACCTGGGTGATCTTTCGAATCTCGTCAATAAACTCATGTGGATCGTTGTCCACCCTTGACCCAAGAAACTCTGGTGGATTCATCCTTAGGAAATCTCTGACTTTTGCTACTACCGCAATCCCATTCCATGGAACATGCCCTACTACCTACTAGTTGACCTGAGTGGTCAACGCCTGTGCTAGCATCTGAATAACTGGCCTGAATTTGGCATGGGCAACCGACTCCGGTGTATGGTGCTCATGGCCTGGTGGGGCTTGTTGGTGCCCGTCTCCATTTCCATCCTCGTGGCCATTCCCATTCCCATTTTTTTTGCCATTAACTCTATAGGGAGGCATGATTTTGCAATCGCGAATAACACGAGTTAGAAGGATAGAGAGATATTTCACCGCACGACATATATCATGAAAGAAGGGAACATTTTCTAAACATCTCGTAGCCTCTTCGTCATTAGTGAGGCGTGCTTCACACCCATAAAAAAGACTGTACTAATGCGGCTTTCTGACACCCTAGGACACTTTACAACCTTTTGCCTCTAATACCACGTTTGTCATGACCCGAACATAGGCCCGGATCAAGACATAGTACAAGGAGCCCCGAGAGACTCCAAGTTGGCCCATGGCATGAACATACGTCTGACTCAATCAATAAAAGCGGAAGATCGACATAATAACCATTGAGTAGGTCTAAACACAACATAACATTTAAAATACTTACACGAATCTGAAGATGATTATACACAATGTCCGAAAAGCCTCTAATTCTAATGAGTTGATAGGACAAGACTCCAATTAACTCTCTAAGTCTAAAACTGAAAATACAAGGATAACTGATAACGAATGGTCCTCAGGAGATGAGGACTCACCACTGAAGCTGGATACTAACTCCAAAAATTTGCTAATGACGGAGTTGAGTCTGAAGATTGGAGCATGTATCATAAAACGCCACAGCATAGAGTATGCGGTCAATACATGAAATGTACCGAGTACACAAGGTAAGTAAAATCACTTAAATAAGTAAAATCATTTAAAACATGCATAATATAAAACATATTCAAGATAAGAATATGAGAGTAGGACTTGCATGCTATCTTCTAAAATTGTGATCTAAACATAACAGAACATCATAATTGAATTAAATGACCCAAAGCTGAAATCTGATAATCGTAAGTAAAATTGAACATTGGGTCAAACCTTTTTTAGCACACACATATATATATATATATATATATCATGAATGATAAACATGCATAACTGAAATCATGAGGAATACGAGGAGACTCTTCGTATAACCACATTACCACGATAGAGCTTACGTGGTCCCGACTATCACACTCAAGTGGGCAGGGCCATCTAAAGCCTTGCCAGGCTTAAAGATGCTACCATGATATCGATATAAAGATGGAGGCCCCTTGGGGAAAGAGAAAGATCACAAAGGAGGTTCCAAATAATCTGATCATACCTACGTTGGCACGTAGTTCGGTGGCATAGGGTTGTCTGAACCTTAGCCTACTCGGTGCGAGACACTACCCCCACAAACATTCATATGCTCTCCATCATTTTTCAATGAAGCTGCCATCATTCAGTGATGAAGCTGAATAATCATATACATATAAAATATGAAATCATATATGAGGAGCCTTGGCTCAAACCATACCACAAGCTGAACAAAATTGGGAGTCTTGACTCCCAAACAATGTGGAAAGCTAATTCGTGAAATCATATATCATACTTGAACATATAGGCTTGCCCAATACTTAACATTCTTTAAATTATGTGATTCACTTGAAAACATGATCATAGATATGGGTAACTTGAAACCATGTTTTTCATCATAATTATCTCATCATACTTGAACATCCATCATATATCTCAACTTTCATGAACTCTCATAGATGGGCGTTATAATTTATAAAACTTGAAAAAATGATTTATAATTGAAAACATTGTAAGACTTTCCCATGAATCGTAATTAAATAATAGAAACATACGTAGATAATACACATGTAGAAATTTAGGAAACTCATGCATTAGGTTAAAACCCCATAGGATCAACATATAGATTTTCATGATTTAGAGAGGTATTTTGGAATGGGTGTGAACAAATTCACCCATTCATAACCCTACATACCTAAGAGGATCTGATTCAACAACTTCTCTGATTGCCCAAGGAAGAATTGAGAAGAATTTTGAAGGAATTAAGCTTGATCACCTCTCTATCTTACTATGTTTGCATGCATGAATAGGAATAGCTTAGAATGAACTTACCCCTCATAAAACACATTATTCATAGCTTAGAATGACGTAGTTTAGGCCTTAGGATCATAGGAATTATGGAAAAGCACTTACTAAATTTGCAGAGAAAAACAGATTGCCAGTCCCAACGAGGGACTGGATGAGTTGTTACCACTGGGCACGAGTCGTCTTCTCCTATCATCGAGTGCACTTCATATTTTCCTCAAGGGTTCCCCGCAAGGGACCTGACTGCTCGTCACTGGTGACCACGACTCATGGTCACCTCTCGTTAACTCTAATGCCAAAAACATTTAATCCTTAACCAATAGCTGACCACGACTCACCTAATGAATCATGGCATTTGACCACAACTCGTGGTGTCCAGTCATGGAGTACACTGCCAATTCATCCTTCTTCCTTCAACTGCCCTTGACCATGGGTGACCTAACGGCTCGTGGGGTTGACCATGACTCATGGTCACACCCGTGGTCACCCTACTTTGAAATTTCCAGGCAATTTAACACTCCTCACTACGAGTCACTTAATGAATTGTAGTCAACTTGATGGGTCACAAGATGACTCATTCTGTGACCTGGTGCAAACAATCCTGTTTTCACCGTTTCAACTCCGGGTTTGATCTTAGTGCTTTCGAGGTATTATAGTGCCTCTATTCGAAATAATGGACAAAGTGAGCCGTGCAACCTAACAAACTCTCAAATGTATAGTCTAGCATAATCCTCTGCTAAATCTATAGTCTTAGCAGGTTGGAAATGTACTACCTTAGTCATCCGGTCTACAACCACCCAAATCAAATCATGTTCTTGGTGCATATGAGGTAGACTTGTAATGAAGTCCTTGTTTATGTTTTCCCAATTTCAAGTTGGGATGCTGATATATTGAGCCATACCTCCTGTTCTCTGGGGTTCAACCTTCATCTGCTAGCAATTTAGACCCTTAGTCACAAATTCTACACTGTTCTTTTTCATGTTATTCCACCAATAGACTTCCCGTAGATTATGGTACATCTTAGTGTCACCTCGATGGATAGATTACTGAGAGCGGTGAGCTTTTATTAATATTTGCTGCCTCAAATCATCTAGTCTAGAACGCACAACCTACCTTAATAATGGAGCATGCCATCGCTCTCTTTGGAGAATACTTCCACCTCCTTCTTGAGAAATACTTCCTTCAACTTAAGAAATATTGGATCATCATCTTTCCTTGCATTCACCTCCACCTCAAGGGAGGACTCTGAACCATTTTGGACTAGAACTCCACCTTCTACTGAATCAACTAAGCGAATTCCTAACTGAGCCAGCTTATGAACATCTCCAACCAATTCCTTCTTCTCATCCTAAATATGAGCAACACTATCCATTTTCGATCTACTAAGGTCATTTGCCACTACATTGGCTTTACCAAGGTGATACAAAATATTCATGTTGTAGAATTTAAATAACTCCAACCACAGCCTCTGATGAACATTTAGGTCCTTCTAACTGAACACATTGTAGGCTATTGTGGTTAGTAAAGACATTTTCATGCACCCCATGTAGGTAGTGCCTCAAAATCATCAAGGCAAATACTACCACTTCCAGCTCAAGATCATGAGTCGGGTAGCTCTTCTCATGAGCTTCGAGTTGTCTCAAAGCATAATCTAAAACCTTTCCATGTTGCATCAACATTCAACCAAGGCTAATTCTGGAGGCGTTGTGATAAATCACAAACTCATTTAAACCTTTTAGTAGAGTCAAAACTGGACCAGTAGTGAGTCAAGTCTTCAACTCCTGAAAATTGTTCTCCCAAGAATCAAACAACTGGAACTTGACTTTCTTCTAAGTCAACCTATCATAGGATAGCTAATAGACGAGAATCCTTCCACAAATTTTTTGTAACAACCGGCTCGGCTCAAGAAACTTCTAATGTGTAATAGGGGGATGAGTCCTGGCTAGTTCTTGACTTCTTCATTGTTTTGAGGATCCACCTGAAAACCCTCACTGGGAATGACATGACCAAAGTTTGTTACTGATTTCAACTAGAAATCACACTTGCCAAACTTAACGAATAACTGGCAGTCCCTAAGAGTCTACTAGACTATCCTCAAATGAACTACATGTTCATCATCACTTCTGGAGTAGACAAGGATGTCATCTATAAAGATAATGATGAACATGTCCAAGTACTATTTGAACAACCTATTCATAGTGTCGATAAAACCTACAGGAGCTATCATTAGTAAAAAATACATAACAATAAATTCATAGAGATTATACCAAGTTCTGAAGGTTGTATTTGAAATATCACATTCTTTGACTATAAGGTGATGATAGCCTGATCTGAAGTCTATCTTTGAAAAGCAGCTACCACCCTGGAGATGGTTGAACATGTTATCAATCCGTGGATACTTATTCTTAACTGTGACTTTGTTCAACTGATGGCAATCGATGCACATTCCATGTTTACCATCCTTATTTCACACGGATAAAACTAGGGCACCCTATAGAGATATACTGGGTCTTATGAAGTCTTTCTATAAAAGGTCTTTCAGCTGTTCCTTCAACTCCTTAAGCTAAGCTAGAGCCATTATATAAGAGGGGATTGAGATAGGATGGGTATTTGCAAGAAGTTCGATGCCGAAGTCGATTTCCTACTTGGGAGAAACTCTGGGAAGATTCATGGGAAATACATATGGGAACTCATTTATGACCGGAACTAAATGATGATTTGGGCTTTTAGAACTAGAATCCCTAATCCAAACTAGATGACAGATATAACCCTTAGAAATCATTTTCCTAGCCTTTAGGTAAGAGATGGACCAACTCTTAAGCACTGAAGTACTACCCTTCCACTCTAGGACTGGGTCGTTAGGAAATTGAAACATAATGACTCTGGTTCTCAAGTTGACTAAGGCATAGTAAGAGTGCAACCAGTCCATGCCAAAAGTGATGTCTAAATCAACCATATCTAACTCTACAATATAAATGGCGGTGACTTTATGTAAAAATGTAATCGGGCAGTTACTATATACCTGACTTGAAAAAGCTGACTCGCTGTCACGACTCGAGTCTACACCCTGGCTATAACATGGGACCTAAAACCAAAAATGACACCAAGATAACCCATGGCACAGGATAATGCTAACATAACACCAACTAATAGAACATAACTGAGTGAAACCTTAACTAAAACATAACTAATAAAAAGGAAAGGTTAAAAATTTTATAACAACCCTAAGTCATAAGCTAAATCTAGTACTACATTATTTGAAAGCCTCTACAAGTCTAATGAGTTCTCGGGAAAAGTCCCAGCTGACCCTAAAATTTGAAAACTAGAAATAAACTGAAATAAAGAAAACATAACTCCCGTCCTCAAAAGATGAGGACTCACCACGAATTGTTGATAGAGTCTGGAGCGTGTCTAACTGTGGGACTGAGTCTGAATGCCTGGATCTATATCATAAAATGATATAGAACATAATGTATGCGGTCAGTACTTGGATTGTACTAATTATAAGGGAAATGTAACTGAAGCTAGGGACATGTTAGTATGCTGAAAAATATTGATCTGAATACATAATTGAGGTGAAGTACAATGACCCTATATGAGATACATTATTACAGATATGATATGCACGTTTGAAAAAATTAAATGAAATATAAGTAAATCTAGTTTTTGAGTCATGTACATCTACTGAAGACTGAATCTGAAATTATAAATTGAAAATTATAACTGAAATAACTCTCCTAAAACTGAAACTGAACTGTACTGTGGGAGAGACTATTAACCGACAAACTCTAATGTAAGCCTCATGGACCTCGACCTGCATATCCAGTTGGAAGGGTGTTCATAGCTTACTAAGGGTTAGAACTCTAACTGGCGTGATATAATCATGAATTCAGGGAGACAATCTCTAATAACGATGACCCCTGCATGCACCCATTGAAGCAAGGGAGAAACTCTCAAATAATGAGGATACCATATTCCTCGAGCTAAGGGAAACCTTCTCTACTATTGAGAATCCCTTATCCTATGGTGGCATGTATTTTTGAGACATAGGTATGCTATAACCCTTGCTTACTCGGTGCTAAGTACTACTCCCAACTGAACATAAAGATACACATAACGTGATAATCTGATGTTGATGTCCTAAGACTAGTCGGAACCACTTAATCTAGCAAGTGTCCCGACAAACTAAAGGACCATGACATACTGATACTGAGGGCTCATAACTGATGTTCTAATACTAGTCAGGGGTACTTTCTACTAGCAAGAGACCTGAGAGTCTAAATAAACATATACATGTTGATCATACTGAATTCATGAGAGTCTAGTTAGGCAACTTTCTACTAGTAAAAGGCTTGATACTTTATAGAAACATAAAAATGCTAATCATACTAAATTTATGGAAATCATAAACTCAAATCATCGCTAAATCATATGTACTAAAATCATGGTAAAGTCATATATATTTCAAGAGGGCCATATTCTCGAAAATAGTGCTAAATCATGGTTGAGTCTTAGAAATCATGCTAAAATCATATCATGGACATAAATCATGGATTAGGGAGGGGGAACAATGAACATTCGTAGATATTTATTATAAGAGCCTTGAAATCATGAATATAATATGTTATTCATCATGAAAACCTTGGAAACACAAAAGACATGGGAGAATTCGTGCATAGAACCAAAACCCTAAGACTTGCTTTTCTAGGGAATAAAAGTAGCTAGGGTTTTAAATATAAATTGGAACACAAGGATGAAAAAAGGTCCTTGTTTAAGTCCAACATACTTGGCTTGATGAAACCCCCCACTAGCACTTGAATCTTGAAGCTGTTGGAGAGGTACCCTAGGTGTTCATGAGCCATTAGAGGAATGGAGAAGAAGAACTTATGGATGATTTGAGGAGGAATGAGGGATTAGGCTAGGAAACCCCCTTTAATTTTACCCATAGGAGTTAGAAGCATACAGTATTACTAAAACACCCCTGGAGATTCACTTTAAAAACCTACCCATCAGTACCGACGACCTACACAATGAGTCATTTTCTTCCATAATAACTCGTTGGATCCATCCGTTCCATCTGGAGAAAATTTATGGTTTTCTAATTCTCCAACCAACGACCAAATAGGATGACCTGTCACCACATACAACGAGTCGTCCTATGACACGTAGTTAGTGGATCATCCTTGCACCTCCTTTGAGTTTCTTCCAACAGGTAATCACCACAAGTTGTCACTCGTCACAATGAGTTGTTACATCCTCACGTTGCTACTGGGATAAAATTCTCTAAACTCTACAAAACGAGTGTTGTAAGAGGTGTTCATGGGGTAGCACAAGTCATCCTCTGACTCGTGCTCACTGGGACCCTTTTCGTATAATCTTTTAGCTTGTCTACCATGACTCTCACTATGATCTGTTACAAGTAACCATGAGTCGTTACTTGACTCGTGGTCTTGGCAAGAACTTGACCATTTAATGAACTGTTGCTCATGACAGGGGACATCACAACTAATCACATCACCCCATGAGACGTGACGTGAGTCGTTACATTTGGGCCTTGAAAAATTCCACTGATTGCTTGCCACGAGTCTTACCATGACTCATTATATCATCTAAAAAGTCACACCACAACTTATTCTGAGTCAAAAATTTTCACTTTTCGGCTGGTTCTTTCTTTAATTTTGGGGTCTGATCTTAGGAACTTTTAGGGTGTTACTCTCACCAATAGGAGTAAATACTAGAAAAGGTTCTATGAGGATTTCTGGACTAATATCAAACTGAACTGCAATGTAAGGAGTCACAAAGGAATGTTTACTTCATGGATCTAGTAAAGCATAAACATAATTCTATAGGATGCGTAATGTACCAGTAACTACATCAGGTGAGTTCTCCTGTTCTTATCAAGAAGATAAAGCATAGAAGTAGTTCTGGCACTGACCACCACCTATGCCAGAAGTAGTATCCTACTGAGTTGGGTGACATGAAGGGGCTACCGATGTAGTGGATTGAGTCTTCCCACATCCTGCTGAGGGGCAGTCCTTCAACATATGGCCCAATTTTCCACAGCCAAAACAACTCTCCTCGCCAAGACGACACTCCCCAGGGTGGTTCTTAACACAATTAGAACATGTTAGGAAAGTGCGACTGTTCGAGACATGATTCTGAGATTGAGATCCTAATGATCTACCCTTCCGATTAGTACGATGTCTGGCGGAAGGAGTACTAGCTGAAGAGGGTGCTGAAGATCTCTACTTATGCTATGAGCAATTACCATCGCTCAATCTCTACTTTGACGATTAAATATGTCCCATTCTAGCCCACTTACTCTCCCTCTCCTTTTCTTTAAGTTTTCCTCCTCAATTTACTGGGCATGGATCATAAGCCTGGAAATGTCCATACTACTAATGAGCATGGCGGTCCTACACTCCTTGACCATGAGGTCTGAAACTCTTGATTCGAACTTGTTCATCCAAGCCTTACGTTCAGCTACCATCTCTGGAGCATATTTCTGGACAGTTGAGTGAACTTTAGGGTGTATTCCTGAATGGTCATAATGTTCTGCTTTAGATTGACGAACTCCTCTACCTTTGCTTCCCTTAGCTTAAGAGAAAAGAATCTATTGAGAAACACTGCTACAAATTCATCCCACTTTATTGGGCCTTCACCAACGCGCCTTCCCTCTTTCCATTGTCTATACCATATCTGTGCTGCTCCCTTCATCTGGTAGATGGCTAAATCTATATTTTCAACTAAAGTAACACCCATAATCTGGGAGATCTTCTAGATCTCATCAATAAAGTTGTGTGGGTCTTTATCTACTTTAGACACATGGAAATCTAGAGGGTTCATCTAAGTGAAGTTTTGAACTCTAGCAGTAGCTGCATTCCTATTCTAGTTAACTGGTGCAACAACTTGCTGATTAACCTAGTTGGTCATAGCTTGGGCAGGAAGCTAAAACGCAGCCTTGAACTCAACATGAGTCACTTGCTCATTTAGAGAGTCTGCTGGAACTGGTGGGGATTGCTGATTTCTATACTAATTCCTCCTTCCATTAGCTCTTTTAGGAGACATCATATGTAAGTGTGTACAGCATGATAACAATCATGAAAGAAAAGGCAAATTGCCTTAAAAAAGGTCTTGTAGGTCCCTCGTCATAAGTGTGACGCACTTCAGACCCATGAAGAAGGCTCTACTTAACGCGACTTTCAGACACCCTGGGACTTTCAAAGCTTGAGGCTCTGATACCAAGTTTGTCATGACCTGAGCCTACACCCTTGATGCGACACGGTGCCTAAACTCATAAGTTATCCCAAGCTTACCCGTGGCATAGCATAAATTCTAAAATATGGCAAACTTTTAAGAACTTCTAAGTGAAAGCTATTTGTAACTAACATAAAATACTAATGTTTTAAAACAACACTAGAAACAAGCTGAATCTAAGGCACCCTATCCAAAAGGCTTCTAAAACAGATGAGCTACGGGAACAAGTCCCCAACTAACTCTAAAGTTAGAAAACTAAAAATGACAACAACTGAAATAAAGATACTCTGGTCCTTGAAAGATGAGGACTCACCACTGTCAGTCTACTGGATATCGTCGGAAGAAGATATAGCTACGAGGCTGAGTCTGGCTACCTGAGCCTATATCATGAAATAATATAACATAGAGAATATACGGTCAGTACTTTGAATGTATTGATCATGTGAGGTACACAACTGAAAACACGAGCATGCTAGTAAAATCTAAAGATATAGCTGAGCTAACATGTAATGACCCTATCTGAATGTATAAATACTAAAAATTACATAAAGATATGAAAATAATGTAAATGCCAGTAAAACTGGTTTTAGTGTCATGCACCTATTCTAAAGTCAGAAAACTGAGACTAAACTAAGAACTATAATTGTACTGTGGGAGAGCCTGTTAACCGACATATAACCACTTGAGCTAAACATGGAGTCCGATGTGTACACCCATTGATAGGACCTAACATACCTTACCATGGTATAAATTCATGGTTTTGCGATCACTAAACTGAGGCCCATATGGGTAATAACCTATGTGGTACATAGTTCTGCAAACCTGGGTGTGCTGAACCCCAGCCCGCTCGGTGCTAAGTACTACTTCCTACTGAAGACATAACTATATGACTACACTAGAAGCTTGAAACTGATGTCCTAAGACTAAGTCAAAACTTCCTATCTGGAAGTGTCTTAAGAGTCTAAAGGACCGGATAAACTAATCATACTGAAATACTGATAATACTTTTGTTATTTCTGAAAACACTTTATGTATACTGAGATTTCTAATAATACTACTAATATTGAGAATATTGTAATTCATGTAGGGCAGGGAAGCTCAATTCTTTCATAAGATCCTCTATTTTTGACAAAACTTGCAAAGGTAAGATAAATGCTAATTTTGCGATAAATTCTCTAAAAACCATATGAAATTGAAAGCATGTGAAGCTACTATGGAAGATGAAAATAAGATCATAATTTTAATCACGAAATGCCGAGGACATCTAGGGGATAGGGAAAGTCAACAATTAGAAGAAAACCCTAAGTGATAATTTCTACAAAACTACAAAGCTAGAGTTTGAGGAAAATCTTGGGGCACAAGGGAAGAAGAGGACCCTTTTTGAAGCCCCACATACCTGTTGAAGAAAACCCCTCTAATGGAAGCTTGAATTCGAAACATTGAGGAAGAACCCTAGTTTGGCCTGAGAGATAACTTGAACTTCTACGGTCTATTCTTGAGAACATTGGCGAGAATGGGAGAGAATGATCGACTAATCCCCTAAATCCTTTTCAAAGTTTTACCCTAACACTACATAGCTTAGGAATTAGAATAGCAAGAAGTTAAGAAAATACCCCTTGGATGTTATTTCAAAAGTTGCCCGTATAGACCTAACGACCCATACCACGAGCCGTTGGTTGTCACCATGACTCATGTTAACCATTTGTTGTAGGCAGGACCAGTTTCAACCTCTCTAATCCTTCCTCCTACAAACTTAGGGTATGATCCATACAATGGTACTACGGTTCATTACAAGGGCTCGTACCACCTAAAGCCACATTAATTATTCTCTGAAGTTCGTCATATTGAGGCATACCACGACTTATACATCCTTAACATGGTAGTATAATGGCTCTTAGTTACCCAGAAATCACTGAGCTCTTCTCGGAATCCTTTTGTACGACCCTTCAGTATGACCTGTACAATCTTTGTATGGATCATAGGTTCCTGTCGTGTTTTTTGGACTAAAATCTGCTGAATCCTCTAGATTCATACCACAACTCTTGGTACGACTCATATCATGCTCCCACGAGTCATTGTGGGAGTCGTCCTGAGGGAAATTTTTGGCCTTTTCTCCTAGTTCATACTCCATATCTAGGGGTCTGTTTTTAAAAACTTTTTGTGTGTTACATGAATAATGCATAGGTGTGCCATGAATGGCTCAACAAGTAAGTGCCAAGGTCTTAACTCCATGTATAGGTTCGATGTTGCATCAGAGTGAAGTTAACACATGTCTAGCCCCCTTCAAATTTTACGGTAATTTTCAAATAAAGATATAAGGCATATATAAGTGAATAACATAACAAGTGAGCTATATAGGCATATTGCAAATGAATAAATGGAATAAATACATCATGTTTGTAGTGAATAATTATAAAAGTGATGATAATTATTTAGGAACTTATTCATGAAAGTCATATAGATAGTTGAAGTCAAGACAAATATGATCATGTAAGATAATATATATATTCGACTCATAAGGAGTAGTAAGAAGTGAAGAATCTCAAAGATAAAAGCACAAGTGATATAGGAAAACAAGTAAGGCATGAAACAAATGATGATTATATATATAGAATGTGCCATGTAACAAGTATAACATGTGTCATTTGGATCTCGTTAACCCATATAAGTGAAATAAATGACATCTTGCCGTGCCTTCATAGCGAAGAAGGTTTTAGCCATAGACACCTCATTACTTCCTACAAACCTTTGGAAAATTAGTCCCTCCTTACAATAAGAGATATACAAAAAAACAAGTAACATAACCATTACATAAATCCCATTGACACGTCAGGGTCACATCAACAATATGTCAGCTACTAGGCTAGCAACTAGCTTGTCAGACCTTTTTATAAAAGGTAAGATTATTTCTACTTTCTTCATCAAGAAATATCTATAAAATACCTAATGAAATACTTTTAGTATCTAAAAACAATACGGGACCCAAAAAATAGTCCTTCACAACCAAACGACCAACATGCTAGCACAACAACCAAACAATCGATATATCACCACACCTTCCTTTTCCAACCCAAACTGTTAGCATCCAACCTTCTCATGAGGTGTAAAACATGAGCCAACATATAACACATATTTAAAATCTCCCTAAATCGTCAACGATACAAAACAATATGGACTCATGTCTTTCGATCACCATGCTCTGAATAATAACAAAATGAGGTCTAGAATTTCCCTCTATTTTATAGACAAGAAGAGGTGGAGAGAGGCATAAAATTACCTTCTAAATTTGGAAGCGTCACGACCCGAGTCTACACCCTAGAAGGGACATGGTACTTGGTTCCACAAGTGACCCCCAAGCTAACCCATGGCTTAACATCACACTGGTACACTGAATTAAATCATAAGTGGAAGCTATAAAACATAACTAAATAACACTTTTTTGAGAAAACGGATAACTGATAAGATACAAAAATTTCTATGGAGAGCGCATAACATCCTTAACAACACTGTGTCTAAAAGCCGTCTAAGATCTGGCGAGTTGCTGCGACAAGACCGCAGCTAACTTTAAAGTAAAACTGATAAAGAAACAGAAATGAAGGAAAGTCTTGCCCTCGGATGATGAGGACTCACAAATGACTAGTGTTCCTGAATCGTTGGAAGGGAACTACTGACAATGATCAGTCTGGGTACCTGTACCGGTATCATAATGCAATACAACATGAAGAATATGCATTAGTACTTTGAGTGTACTAAGTATGCAAGAGGTAAGTAAAATAGTAAGAATACATAACTGAGCTGAGATGACATGAAATGACAAAAGATAAACTAATAAGTACTATAATATAACTGTCACAATGTGAGTACAGGCACTGACTGATGATCATACACATGTCTTGAAAGTTGAATAATTGAACTAAGCTAAACCGAGACCGAACTATAATGACAAAAGGTACAGTGCTATACTGTGTGAGCAACTATAACAGACATCTAACCACGAGAGCTAAATGTGGAGTCCCATGTATACCCCCCATTAGAGAAGGCCCATAATACCCTTCCAAACTATAGTAGCTGAACTGAGCGATCACTGTCTAATGTCCATTCGAGTTTAACCTGTGGTAGCAACATAGTTCTAGAAACCTGGGTGCGTTGAACCTTGTCCCTCTCGGTGCTAAGTCCTACTCCCACTGAAAACCCTAACTGTGACTACTAGGCTGAGAGCTCAAAACTGATGTCCTAGACTAAGTCAAGGATACATGTCTGGAAGTACCCTGAGAGTCTAAAGGACCTGATGACTGGAAACTCGTGTTCCAAGACTGGCCTGAGCTACTTTGTCTGAAAGCGTCGTAACCTTCAAAAGAATGACCTAACAACTGATAATAAGGAGTGTTACTGAACCCCTAAAGAACTATCTATAGTAAAAGTGATCAGCTAAAATTGGCGAAAATATTGAAAAGGCTAACTTTCGACTGAGACTGAATTTACATTTAAACTGACTGATAATTCACATTATAGTCAGAACATGGTGATTGTAAGAATTACACAGTCAAGAAACATTTGTATTTAAAACATGCTGAAATACTCAATTCACTATTTTCAAAGAAACTAGGTCTAAAATGATATAATTTCATGTAAGGAGAAAATGATCAGAAGTATAGGTAACAACAACCTTCAATACTCAAGAAAATTATAGCAAAAAGTAATCCATAATTTACTGACAAATGAACCCTAATGGTGAACTTCAGGGCTACAACTGATAAGCATTTTAGAAGAGTTTTGGTGCACAAGGAAAGAATAATTTCCTTGTTGAGTTCCCATATAATTGGAGTCGAATTTCCTGGGAAGAACATGGAGAATTTGATAAGAAAACTTGAAAGCCCTAACTTCTACTCTAAGAGAACTATATATGTTCTTCGTACCTCTGCTATTTGAATTTTTTGAAATAATGAGGAAGAGGATCAACTACTCCTCTAAAACACCTCCTGAAAACATCTCATACAATGTCATTCAGAAGTTAAGTCAATAGGGTTTTACAAAATTTCCCCTAAAACACTTAATGAAATTTCTGCTCTCCAGGTGGTACAACTCAACCTACAAATCATATCATGATCCTATGGTCCGTACCACAAGTCATGGTTAGGGACTCTGCTCCACCCAATCCCTCTAAAGTTTTCCGCAGATACCATCAACAACTCATACCTGCATCATGCGATTGGTATTATGACTCATAACTAAACCCTGAGTCTGTATCTGATCTCTCTTATGACTAATACTATTAGTCATACCATCATCCCACGAGTCATACCTTGTCTCGTCGTTACTCAGGATTTTCCCTTTCAAAATCCCTATACTTTTCCATGACATCTATGTACTATTTGTACCTCCATTGCATGATCTGTAACGTTAAGTCATGGTCCCTCAAACATTATTTCCTGATTTTCACCATCCTCCTAGTCACTATTCATTGTACAACTTGAACCTCGATTGTACGGTCGTACTATGACTCATAATGAGGAAATTTTGCCAGTTTTCTATAGAATCAACTCTTAAATTTCCAAGCTAGTTTTAGGAAGTTATGGGGTGTTAAAATATTTCCCCCTTGGGGACATTCATCCTTGAATATAGACTAACTAAGCTGAAAGAATAGGGAATGAGCTTCAATCCCAAGACTTTCCACGACAAATTGATTAGTGAGGGAGTGACTGACGCAAAACTGAGGTAACATGCTTACTGAACTTATGCAATTAGGATACATTAAATCATGGAATGGATTGAAAGGCGCTGAACTGAATGGAGTACTATGGAAAATTTTATTACCTGACACTGAAGCTAAGCTGGAAGGAAACAATGAGGATATTTAGCCATCATGTCTGATTCTACTTCCCATGTGTCTCCTTCAACTAACTAATTCCTCCATAAAACTTTCACTAAGTGACCTCCTTGTTTCTCAGCCTATGAACCTGCCGGTCCAAAATCTAAACTGAAACTTCTTCATAAGAGAGACTATCTTTTACATCCACATTTTCTAGTGGTACAACTGAGGTTGAATAACAGATGAACTTCTTCGAGAGTGACACATGAAAGACTGGGTGCACAGATGCTAACTCCGAAGGTAACTCTAACTCATAGGACACATTGCCAATTCACCTCAAAATCCTGTAGGGTCCCATATATTTAGGACTGAGTGTTCCTTTCTTCCAAAACATCATCACCCTTTTCATAGGTGAAATCTTCAAATAAACTCAATCATCTACAGAAAATTCTAGTTCTTTTCTCCACACATCTGCATATGATTTCTGTCGGCTCTATACTGTTTTCAACCTTCCTCCTCTTATAAGCTAACTTTATGCATGGCCTCATTAACTGAATCTGACCCCATCAAAGGAGTTTTTCAAACCTTAAACCACCCTATAGGAGACCTACACCTTCTACTATATAATGTCTCAAATGGGACCATCTGAATACTACAATGGTAGCTGTTGTTGTATGCAAACTCGATGAGAGGTAGGTGATTATCCCAATTGCGTTTGAAGTCAATCACACAAGCTCTCAACATGTCTTACAAGGTCCAAATAGTCTTCTCAGCTTATCCATCTGTCTAAGGGTGAAAAGTTGTACTGAGTTTGACCTGAGTACCAAGTCCTTTATAAAATGACTTCTAGAAATGCGAGGTGAATTGCGTACCTCTATTAGAGATGATGGACAAGGGGACCCTATGAAGTCTGACTAACTCCTGAATGTACAGTCTAGCATAATCTTAATCTAAGCCTATGGTCTTGACTGGTAGGAAATGTGCTTTCTTGGTTATCACATCTCTACCACCCAAATTGAATCATCCTGTCGATGAGTACGAGGTAGACCTGTAATAAAGTCCATGTTCACCTCCTCCCACTTCCACATGGTATGCTGATATCTTGGGTCATACGCCCAAGCCTTTGATGTTCAACCTTAACCTACTGGCAGTTAGGACACTTAGCTACAAATTCTGCAATGTCCCTCTTCATGTCGTTACACCTGTAGATTTCCTATAGATCAGGGTACATCTTAGTGGCACCTGGGTGAATAGAATACTTAGAGCTATGTGCTTTTGCCAGTTTTCACTGTCTCAAGTCATCTACGTCTGGAACACATAGTATGCCCTGGTAATGAAGCACACCATCTCCCCCTTTGGAGAAAGTCTCCACCTTCTTACATAGAACTGTTTCGTTTATTTTGAGTAGTAGGAGGTATTCATCCTTCTTTAACATAAATTCTACTACCAGTGAGGATTCTGACTGATGAAAACTCCGTCCTCAGCTGAATCAACCAACTACACCCCAAATTGTGCTAACCTGTGGATATCTTTTGCTAGTTCCTTTCTTCCCTTTTCAACATGAGTAATGCTTCTCATGGACATCCTGATTAGGGCATCAACCACCACATTGGCCTGGCCTAGGTGGTACAACACACTTATGTCATAGTCTTTCAATAACTCCAGCCACCTTCTCAAACAGAGGTTCAAATCCTACTGACTGAACACATACTGAAGGCTCATGTGGTTGGTGAAAGCATCCTTGTGAACCCCATAAAGGTAATGCCTCCATATTTTCAAAGAAAACACCACTACTGCGAATTTGAGTCGAATAGTTGTTCTCATGAACTTTGAGCTGTCTGGAGGCATAAGCTATCACCTTACCCCACTACATCAGAATGCAACCAAGGCCAACTCGGGAAGCATCACATTAAACAACAAACCCATTTGTTCCTTCTGGCAAGTTCAAAATCAGAGTTGTAGTGAGTTGAGTCTTCAACTCTAGGAAACTCTTCTCATATGAATCTGACCACTGAAATTTCTCCTTTTTTGGGTTAGCATAGTCTGAGGGGGTGCAATAGTAAAAAGTCCTTCTATAAACCATCATCACTAATGGGATATACCCAAGAAACTCTTTATATCTATTGGGGAAGTGGGTCTTGGCCAATCCTTTACTGCTGCTATCTTTTGAGGATCCGCCTGAATACCCTGACCCGAGACCACATGATTGAGGAAAGCCACTGACTTCAACTAGAATTCACAGTTATTAAATTTAGCGAACAACTAATGGTCTTTGAGAGTCTGCAACACTATCCTCAAGTGATTAGCATAATCCTCCTTATTCCTAGAGTATACGAAGATGTCATCTATGAACACAATAATGAACATGTCAAGGCACGACTTGAATACCCTATTCATCAGATCCACAAAAGCTGCAGGAGAATTTGTTAATAAAAAATACATAACCACGAATTCATACTGACCATACTGAGTTCTGAAGGTTATTTTTGGTATGTCACATTCTCTAACCCTAAGATGATGATACCCTGATCTGAAATCTACCTTGGAGAAATAATTAGCTCCCTAAAGCTGATCGAACAAGTTGTCAATCGTGGGTAGGGGATATCTATTTTTTATTATGACTTTGTTCATCTGAGAGCAGACGATGCACATTCAGAGTGTACTATTTTCTTTCGCACGAACAACACTGGAGCACCCTACGGGGAAATACTAGGTCTGATAAAGCCCTTAACTAGAAGGTCTTTCAGCTATTCCTTCAACTCCTTAAGCCTAGCTAGAGCCATTCTGTAAGGAGGAATAGAGATGGTCTAGGTGTCAAGAAGAAGGTATATGCTGAAGTCTATCTCCCACTCGGAAGGGGCTCTCGAAATATCTTCAAGAAAGATGTTAGGGAACTAACTAATAATTGGAATTGACTGCATATTCGGGGTCTCAGAGCTAGAATCTCTAACCTTAACTAAGTGATAGTTGCACCTTTTCGAAATCATCTTATTTTCCTTAAGGTAGGAAATAAACTGACCCCTAAGCTCTGATGCACTACCCTTCCATTCTAAGACTGGCTCGTTAGAAAACTGAACTTGACGATTGTAGTTCTGCAGTTGAGTGAGGCATAACCGGAATGTAACAAATCCATGCCAAGCATGAGGTCGAAGTCAACCATGTCTAACTCTACTAGATCAACTGGAATGACCCTACTCCATAATGAGACTAGGCAGTTTCTACACACCCGGCTTGCTCTAACTGGCTTTCCAACCAGAGTAGAGACAAAGAATGGTTCTGAGAGGACTTTTGTACTGATATCAAACTGAAAAGCTATGTAAGGAGTCACAAATGAAAGTGTGGCTACTATATCTAGTAGGACATAAACATCTATACGGAAAAGTCGCAACATATTTGTGACCATGTCAAGTGAGTTCTCCTGATCTTGATGAGAAGACAAGGCATAAGAATGGTTTTGGCCCTGACCGCTATTTGTACTTGTAGTAATACCCTGCTGAGTTTTGCGACCTGCTGGGGTTGCTAAGGTAGTGGACTGAGTCTTTTCCCGTCCTGCTGACGGATAATCTTTTAATTTTTAACCCAGCTGGCCATACCCAAATGAACCATCTCTGCCTAAGAGGTACTCACCCAATTGTTTTTTGCCACATTTAGGAGAAGCTGGAAATAAACAACAATTGGAGACGTGACTCTGAGATTGGGAGCCTGATGCTCCGCCCTTTCGGTCCTTGTAGGATTAGAAAGAAGGGGTACTGGGTGACGTGAATGCTAGAGGTCTCTACTACTGCTCCTATTGTTGTGATGGACTACCCCCACCTGACCTCTGCTGGCCATACTCAAACTGACCTATTATTTCCCGCTTGTTTTCAGTCTTTATATCCTTCCACTTTTCTACCTCTATCTGTTGAGCATGAATGATGAAGTGGGAGAGGTCAATGTCTATGATCAGCATCACGGTTCTGCATTCCTTCAGCAACAAGTCTGAAACTCCATTTAAAGATTTGAGCATACGAGCCCTCGGATCAGCGACCATCTGTTGATTATACCTGAACTGCGAAGTGAACTCCAATGCATACTCTTCCACTATGCTGTTATTCTGCCTCAAGTTTATAAATTCATCAACCTTGGCCTCTTTCAATTCCTGAGGAAAGAATTTGTTGAGAAACGCCATAGCGAACTCGTTCCACTCTACTGATCTTGCTTCAGTCGGCCTCCTTCCTTCAATAGATTGTTCCAAATCTAAGCCACCCCTTTCAGCTGGTAAGAAGCCAGATTAGCACTCTCTATAGAAGTAACACCCATGATCTGGGTTATCTTCTGCACCTTATCCATGAACTCTTGCGGGTCCTCCCCTACTTTAGATCCTTGAAAAGCTATACGGTTCATTGGGGTGAAATCCTTAACTCTGGTAGCTGCTGCAGACCCGTTCATATTCACCAAGACCACTTGTTGGTTCACCTGGTTGTTCACACTCTGGGCCAACAGTTGAATTGCCGCTCGAAATTCTGTGGAGGACACTTGAGCTTCTTGAGGGGCTGCTGGAGCTGGTGGGACAGGTTGGTTTGCATTCCCATTCCTCCTCCCATTTCCTCATTTTAGAGGCATGTTATCACTAAAATTAATAAAGCATGAGTTAGGACGACATTTCTGGGATTAATAACAACCCATGATAAGGAGTATGAACAAAAGGGAAATTTCTTAAGAACGCCTTTTAGCCTCTCTCTCATAAGTGTGCCGTGCTTCACACCCATGAAAAGTACTTTATTCGACATGGTTTTCAGACATCCTAGGATACTCTAAACCTAGTGCTCTGATACCAAGTTAGTCACGACTCGAGTCTACACCCTGGACGAGACATGGTACTTGGTGACACAAGTGACCCCAAGCTAACCCATGGCTTAACATCACACTGGTACACTGAATTAAATCATAAGCAGAAGCTATAAAACATAAGTAAATAAAACTTTTCTAAGAAAATAGATCACTGATAAGATACTAAAATTTATGCGGCGAGTGCAAAACATCCTTAACAACATTGTGTATTATAGCCGTCCAAGATCTAGCGAGTTGATGGGACAAGCCCCCAGCTAACTCTAAAGTAATACTGATATAGAAATTGAAATGAAGGAAAGTCTTGTCTTCGGATGATGAGGATTCACCATTGACTAATGTTGCTGAATCATCGGTAGGGAACCACTAATAATGTTGAGTCTGGGTACCTGTACAAGTATCCTAATATGATACAACATGAAAGATATGCATTAGTACTTTGAATGTACTGAGTATGCAAAATGTAAGTAAAATAGTAAGAATACATAACTGAGCTGAGATGACCTGAAATGACAAAAGATAAACTAATAAGTACTATATATAACTATAATAATGTGAGTCCAAGCACTGACTAATGATCATACACATATCATAAAAGTGGAATAACTGAACAGATCTAAATCAAGATGAACTTGACTGACAAAAGGTACATTGTTATACTGTGAGAGAAACTATAACTGACATATAACCACAAGATCTAAACGTGGAGTCACATGTATACCCCCCATTAGAGAAGGCCCATAATACGCTTCCAGGGTATAGTAGCTGCACTAAGTGATCACTGTCTGATGCCCATTCGAGTTGAACGTATGGTAGCAACGTACTAGAAAATAGGGTGCGCTGAACCCCAGCCCTATCGGTGTTAAGTCCTACTTCCACTGAAAACCCTAATTGTGATTACTAGGCTGATAGCTAAAACTTATGTCCTACACAAAGTCAGGGATACCTATGTAAAAGTACGTTGAGAGTCTAAAGGACCTGATGACTGGAAACTAGTGTTCCAAGACTGGCTTGAGCTGCTTTTTCTGAAAGCGTCATAACCATCTAAAGAACAACCTATTAACTGATACTAAGGAGTGTTAGTGAACCCCTGAAAACTAACTATAGTCAAACTGATCAGCTGACACTATTGAAAATACTAACTAATAATTCACATGACAGTCAGAACATGGTGATTGTAAGAATTTACAGAGTCCAAAAATATTTGTATTTATAAAATTTTGAGATACCCAACTCACTATATTCAAAGAAACTAGGGCTAAAATGATATAATTTCATATAAGGAGAAAATGATTAGAAGTATAGCTAAAAAGTGCCTTCTACTCAAGAAAATTATAGGAAAAAGGAATCCATAATTTAATGACGAACGAACCCTAACTGTGAACTTCAAGGCTAGAACTAATAAGCTTTACAGAAGAGGTTTGGGACACAAGGGAAGAACAATTCCCTTGTTGAATACTCACTTACCTGGAGTCGAATTTCCTGGGAAGAACTTGGAGAAAATGAGAAGAAAACTTGAAAGCCCTAGCTTCTGCTCTAAGAGAACTATCTATGTTCTAAATACCTCTGCTATCTAATTTTTGGAAATAGTAAGGGAGATCGCATACTCCTCTAAAATTCCTCTTGAAAACACCTTATACGATGTAGTTTAAAAGTTAAATGGATAGGCTTTTACAAAATTTCCCCTGAAACACTTAATGAAATTTCTGCCCCTAGGTGGTACAATTCAACCTAAAGTTGTACTATGATCCTATGGTCCGTACCACAAGTCGTGGTTAGGGACTCTGCTTGTCACAGCCCAAACGTACACCCGGATCGTAGATATGGAACCAGGAGCCTCGAGAGACCCCAAGTCGACCCATGACATGAGCTTACATTTAATTCAATCACGTGAGAGGAAGACTTAGTAAAGAAAACATAATCATAACATAACATAAGGGAAAACAGTACAATACTTATACAATATGACGGGATGCAACTGTTAGTCTGATAAGCCTCTAAACATGAAAGGCAGATTGATGGGACAACTCCCATACCTAATCCAACATCTAGAAACTGAAGGAATAATTATAGTGTGAACATGTAGCCCTCGGAACATGAGGACTCACCAAGTGCACTGTGAGCAAGTCTAAATCTATCTACGGGTAAGGATGAGCTTGAGAACTGAGACCTGTATCATGAGATGATACATCATAGAAAGTATGCGGTCAGTATGTAGAATGTACTGAGTATGCAAGGTAAGTAAACCGGACATTTATAACATGTATGAAACTCATAAATGGTCATAAGAGTAGGACAACATGCTCGTATCATAAATCATTATAACATATCATACGACTCAAGGTTTTCAAAACATTCGTAACATACATAGTCATAATCATAATAGAAGAGCCTCGCTTAAAATAACTTGAGCCAACATACATAATCATAACATGCATAAATCATGAAGAACAATGGGATATTCTCTTAACCGACATACCTCACATGAACACACATGAAGCCTAAGTTATAACCGTAGTCGGGAGGGTGTTCGTACCTTGACAAAGGTAGGAACCGTGAAGGGCGTGATCACACATGAGAAAAGGCCATTTGGACCAGGGACAAACATGGGAGGGCTCCAAAATACCTACGGTGGCAAGTAGTTCATGAGATTTGGGGCTTAAACGTGAGACAGGAACCTACTCGGTGTTCGATACTACTCCCAAAACATATATATAGTGCTCATAGTATATTATGCATGAGTTCATGGCTTGTTAAATCGTGATAATTAGAAGCATGCATGTAGATAAGTAAATTAGCCATGAGGTAAGGTCCGTGGGTCAGCCAAAACATGATTCATGCTTAATAAAATACATACATACTTGTAGATCATGCATATAGTTTAGAATTCCATAAGATCATAATAGATAACATAATATATTCATGATTTAATTCATAATAAATGTCGGGCTTATCAAAAACATCAATGGATCAATAGATCATAAATCGGTTTTCCAAGGAGAATGCATAAACAAGCTTAATTGATTAGAAATTCGAAGTTAGCCATATTAATATCAATTTAGAACTCAAAAGATGATTAAAATCAGTAGATAATGATCGGGTTTCAAAATAACAAGCCCCATAATTAAATCATTAAATTTTTATACAAATCAGATATAAAACCCCATGAGTTTTTAAATAAATGTTAATTAAGTAATAGAGAAGGAGCATGGGTTTGGAAGAATCCACTCATTCAAGACCTTACATACCTAGGATTATCAACTCCTAACCCTCCTTAAAAGCCCAAGGATGAAATTGAATGAACTGAGGTGAAAAGATTAGAATCCTCCCTTAGATCACTTGTCAAAAACCTTGCATGAATGAATGGGAGTTTAGGAAGGTTTATTTTTTTAAAACCTAGCTTTCCCAAGCCAAAATTATGTAGTTTAGGGCCTTATATCGTGAAAAAGTCAAAAATACACTTAATTAACCTACCCTGAAATCTGGCCGGATGGGACCAAAAGACATCTCCAGTGGCTCGTTGGAACCCACTATGACCTATCGTGTCTCTCGTGGAATGACCTGTCGTGTCGTGTCCAAAGGACGGCCCCTTATATCCCACAATGGGTCATCATACCCCTCGTTGTCTCCACTGCCACCAACATTTCCCCAACTAACGACAACATAAAACGACTTGTAATTTGATACCATGAGTCGTTCTGTGGTCTGTGCTGTGATATTTTACCAATTTTGTGAACATTTCAAATTAAACTCCCAGGTCTATTCTTAGGCCTTCCCGGGGTATTACAATATCTCCCCCTTGGAAACATTTATCCTTGAATGTAGGAATCAAGCAGCAAATAGAAATATACAATTTATCATAGCCATATATTGATCATTTTAACCAAAGATTTTCATGGAATTATGACCTCCAAACCAAACAACATAGATGAACCGATCTCATGCTTCACATAAACACTCATACACATAAAAGAAACTTGAACACATGAACTGAACATGAAAACTAAATGGGATCATAGAGTAGAACGGATCCCTCAAGTCAGAACTGAGCTGGTAGAGAAAAAATGTGGGTATCTTGCCATCATATCCGCTTCGGCTTCCCACATAGCTCCCTCAACATGTTGATTTCTCCATAAAACCTTAATTGAAGATACTTCTTTGTTTCTTAACTTTCGAACCTGACTATCCAATATTTCAACTGGAATTTCTTCATAACCGAGGCAGTTTTTTACCCCAATGCTATCTATCGGTACTACCAAGGCTGGATCAGCCAAACACTTTTTCAAAAGCGACACATGGAAGACGGGATGAATTAAAGATAACTCTGATAGCAAGTCCAACTCATACACCACCTTACAAACTCTCCTCACAACCCAATAGAGACCAACACAGTGAGGACTGAGTTTCCCTTTATTTCCGAACCGCATGACTCCCTTCATGGGAGATACCTTTCGACAGACCCAGTCGTCCACATCAAACTCCAAATCTCTTTTCCGTACATCAACATACTGTTTCTGATGACTCTGAGAGGTTTTTAATTGGTCCCTTATCAATTGGACCTTCACCATCTCCTCGTGAACCGCATCTGGCCCTATCATAGCTATCTCACTAACCTCAAACCATCTGATGGGAGATCTACACCTCCTCCCATAGAGGGACTCGAACGGTGCCATCTGGATACTAGAGTGATAACTGTTATTATAAGAAGACTTGATCAAGGGCAAATGATCATCCCAACTAGCTCTAAAATCCATAACACATCCCCTCAAAATATCGTCAAGAGTCTGGATTGTTCGTTCGTCTTGGCCATCCATCTGCGGTTGAAAGGCTGTGTTGAGCCTTACTTGAGTCCCAAGTCCCTTTTGAAAAGACCACCAGAACTGGGAGGTAAACTGAGTACCTCGGTCTGAAATAATAGACAAGGGCACTCCATGAAGTCTAACCAACTCCCGAATATATAATTTGGCATAATCATCCGCTGAATCTGTGGTCTTGGCTGGTAGAAAGTGTTCAGCCTTTGTTAAGCTGTCTACCACCACCTATATGGAATCATAGTGTCGGCAAGTATGAGGTAGGCATGTAATAAAATCCATATTAATGTCTTCCCACTTCCAAGTAGGAATGCTAATATCCTGAAGTATACCTCCAGTCCCTTGGTGCTCAACCTTCACTTGCTGATAGTTTGGCCACTTGGCTATGAACTCTGCGATATCCTTGTTCATACCATCCAACCAATAGATTTCCCGCAAGTCCCGATACATCTTCGTGGATCCCGGATGGATCGAATATCTAGTACCATGTGCCTCATGCAATATCCGGACTCTCAAATTATCTTCATTTGGAAACACAGCTAACCTTGGAATCGAAGGACACCATTTCCCCTTGGGAGAAAACCTCCACATTTTGACTCCGCACCACATTCTTTAGCCTTTGTCAAAATCGGATCCATATCTTGCTTAGATTTGATATCAACCACCAAGGACGATTCTGACCCATTTTGCACAACAACGCCATCCGTCGAGTCGATCAATCTAACCCCCAACCTTGCATGTCGGTGGACATATCTCACCAACTCCTTCCTTTCCTCATCCACATGGGACACACTCTCAATAGAGAGCCGACTAAGTGCATCCGCAACCACATTACATTGCCTGGGTGGCAAAGGACACTCATATCGTAGTCCTTTAGCAACTCCAACCACCTCCTTTGCCGAAGATTGAGATCTTTCTTTGTGAACACATATTGCAAGCTCTTGTGATCCGTGAACACGTCCACGTGATCACCATACAAGTAATGTTGCCATATCTTCTGTGCAAACACCACCGTGGCTAACTCAAGATCATTGTCAGGTAATTCTTTTCGTGAACCTTTAACTGTCGAGTGGCGTATGTTATCACCTTCCCACGTTGCATCAACACATATCCCAGTCTGAATCTCCAAGCATCACAATAACAAAAAAGGCATCAATACCCTCGGGTAAATTCAACACAAGTGCTAAAGTGAGTCGGGTCTTCAATTCCTACAAGCTTTTCTCACAATCCTATAGCCATTGGAACTTTATCTTTTGCTTAGTCAACTTGGTTAAAGGTGCCGCAATAGATAAAAAACCCTCAAGAAACCTTCAGTAGTAGTCTGCTAGGCCCAAGAAACTCCGAATTTTTGAAGGATTCACCGGTCTAGGCCAATTCTTCATCGCTATGATTTTCTGAGAATCCACCCTTATGCCCTCACTCGACACCACATGGCCTAGAAATGCCACTGAGTCCAGCCAAAATTCACACTTTCTAAACTTTGCGTACAACTGACGATCCTTAAGGGTCTGAAGCACTACTCTTAAATGAGTGGCATGATCCTCCTCGCTCCGGGAGTAAGGATGTCATTAATGAACACAATCACGAACATGTCTAAATATTCCATTAATACCCTGTGAGCCATAAAAGCTGTAGGAGCATTGGTTAGTCCAAATAACATAACTACAAACTCATAATGGTCATATCGAGTCCTGAAGGCTGTCTTTGGGATATCACACTCCCAGACTCTTAGCTGGTGATACCCAAACCTGAGATCTATCTTCGACAGAGACATGGCACCCTGGAGTTGGTCAAATAGATCATCAATCCTGGGCAAGGGGTACCTATTCTTAAAGGTGACCTTATTATGTTGCCGATAGTCAATACACATTCAAAAGGATCTATCCTTCTTTCGAACAAATAGAACCTGTGCGCACCATGGAGACTTGCTCGGTCTAATGAAAGCCTTATCCAACAAGTCCTTCAACTGTTCCTATAACTCTTTTAACTCAGATGGGGCCATCTTGTTAGGTGGAATATAGGATGCATATCAATTTCGAAATCAATTTCCCTTTCTAGAGGAACACCTGGTAAATCATAGGGAAATCCCTCTAGATACTCGCACACCACTAGAACTGATTGAATAGTCGGGGTCTCAGACTCTACATCCTTAACCCTAACTAGGTGGTACATGCAACCCTTAGAGATCATTTTCCTAGCCTTTAGATATGAAATAAACTGACCGGATGGTTTAACTGAATTACCCTTCCATTCCAAAACTGACTCACCCGAAAATCAGAATTCCACTGCATGGGTCTTACAATTAATGAAGCATAGCATGCAAACAACCAATACATACCCAATATGATGTAAACATCAGTCATGGACAATTCTACTAAGTCCGCAGAGGTAACCTTATGCAACACCATAATGGGGCAACCTCTATATACCCGCCTAGCTACAACTAATTCACCGACTAGAGTAGATACGGAGAATGGTTCTGACAGAATTTGAGGACTAACTCAAAAAATACTAGCAATGTAAGGGGTCACGAAATACAAGGTAGCTCCTAGATCTAACAAATCCTAAGAATCAATATGGAAGACTTGCAACATACCCGTGACCATATCTGGCGAAGCCTTCTGCTCCTGTCGAGGCACTAGGGAATAAAACTTATTTCGGCGCTGACCACTTGCCGAGATAGTGAAGACACCCTACTGTGGGGGTCGTGCTGCTGTAGCGGTAGAACTGGCTACTGGGAAATCTCTGATCTTGTGTCCGGGTTTTCCACACCCGAAATAAGCATCTGCACCGATCAGGCACCTCCCGGGATGATTTTTGCTACATCTTAAACAAGCTAGGAAAGTGCGCTCCACCTACATGCTACCATGATTCCTCGAGCCTGTAGCCCTACTCCTCTAGTCTCCCCTGAACCTGGACGGCATACTAGCCAATGATTGAGCTAGAGTAGTAGACCTGTGTTGGGACTACTGACGTGATCCACTTCTTGACCTGGCTTGAGAAAACCCATAGCTGTCGTTCCTAGCCCTTTTGTCCTCTCACTGCCTTCTATATATCGACTCCATCTTTTGGGCATGCAATACAATACAGGGAAAGTCGACATCTCGGTGTAGGATGGCAATTCAGCAATCCTTATCTAAGTAATATTCTACTCCATGCACAAAGCGGGTCACCCAAGCCCGCTGATCCGCCACCAACTCTGGAGCATATTTAGATAGCCGAGTGAACTCCAAGGCATACTCCTGGACTGACATGTTTCCATGCTTCAAAGTCACAAAATCAGCCGCCTTAAGCTCCCTCATCTCCTAAGGGAAGAACCGATCGATGAACGCGGTGTGGAACTCATCCCAACCTATTGGGCTTGCACCCGCTGTCCTAGAACCTCTCCATTCCTGCAACCTTATATGTGCTACCCCCTTGAGCTGATAGGAGGTCAAATCAACACATTCCGCATTATTCACCCCTATAACCTTGGTGATCTTTAGAATTTCCTCAATAAAGTCATGTGGGTCCTCGTCTACCTTCGACCCTATGAACTCCGTAGGGCTCATCCTAAAAAATTCGCTCATCCTAGCAGTTGTCGCATTCCCATTTTGCAGATAATGTGCCATAGTCTAATTCTAGACCTGAGCTGTCATGGACTATGCAAACATCTGAATAGCCTCCCTAAACACAACATGGGTGGCTGGCTCTGGTACGTGATCCTCATGAACGGAGGGAGCTGGTTGATGCTCTCTATCATGGGAACCCTCATGATTGTTACCATTACCGTTCCTCCTAGCATTTACTTGGCGTGGAGGCATTATTCTGCAAACACAAATAGCACGAATTAGAGGAGTAAAGGACGTTCATCGCACAACATAGATCATGAAAGAAGGAATCATTTCCTAAACATCTAATAGCCTCTTCGTCATAAGTGTGGTACGCTTCACACCCATGAAAAATACTCTACATAATGCATCTTTCAGACTCCCTAGGACACATAAACGTATGGCTCTGTTACAAAGTTTTTCAATGTCACGCCCCGCCTTGGGAGGCATGACTGGAACTTGGTGCCCTACTAAGACCTGGACTGCTGGACTACTGAGCCTAAGCACTTCTGGTGCTAGGCTGGCTCTAACTCTGGATTCATGGAACCAACGGGCTATATAACGTTTGCAAATATAGCCTCCGACCGACTAGGCCTATAGCCTCCTGTAAGAAAACAATAGTTGACCAGAACCACAGTAGTATAAAGGAACCTATGCGGGCCGACAAGGCCGCCACGCTGACTAGTTTCACTAGAATGCTGAATCGAATGCTAAACTACTCTGTGACCAGCAAGGTCATAAACTATTAACTGAATAAGGCCCCACAGGGCCATCATAAACAAACAAAAATATAGACACGGCCTCACACAACCGGT
Source organism: Datura wrightii (assembly GCA_035772735.1). Classification (NCBI taxonomy): domain Eukaryota; kingdom Viridiplantae; phylum Streptophyta; class Magnoliopsida; order Solanales; family Solanaceae; genus Datura; species Datura wrightii. Next base: position 55,458,285 of record JASDFA010000001.1, read on the forward strand.
ACAACTAACCACAGGGAATATACAATATGCAAGCCTCTAAGAATACAAATAAGATGGTCGGGACAGGGCCCCGACCTACCCGTACTATACAACAAAAGAAAAGGAATAAACCTCTATCTGTCAAGCTCCGTATGACAGGAGCTGATGACCCTGTGTGCTGGCTGGAATTACGAGGGATCGACTCCTCGTCTATGAGTACCTGCAGGAAAGTAATGCAGCGCCCCCAAACGGGCGTCAGTACCACTGGTATCGAGTATGCAAAGCAATAACTATACATAACTAAAAATAGACATTAATACTTATAGTTACTAAATAACAGAAGATGGCTAAGACTGTCTGAGATGGCATAATCTAAACTAAGCTTAACTGTACTGGAGTGAAGGTGAGAATCATACCTATCGATGTGGCATCGTGCTATCTATCAATTTAATAAATAACACATATAGCATACAAGAACCTATACCATCCCCCATAAGCCGGAAGGTAACAATCGACATGCTATCTATATACCCTTACCCGGGTCGCCATCCAAAAAAAACAATTCACTCCACTCATCTAGTAACTATGAGCATCCCGTCGGCCCTATGGTTATGTAACTTGGGTTCTTTGGGCCCCTGACTATAACTTTATCTTAGTCCGGAGGACTCCTATAAACTGTAATCTGAGATCGGTGATCTGTAATCTGTAATCTGTGCCTTGGGCGCAAGCGCTCGACAGGGGTATGCTATAATGCTGATCAGCCTACTTTGGGGAATGCTGCATCCCATCTTCATCCTCTGGCGTACGGCATGCCACTCCTTGAAGTGACGTATCCTCACCCTCTGGCGGGTGAGTCGACACAACTATTAACCCTGGGGCGGCAAGGAAGCTCTAAGGGTGCCCACATAAAACAATCAGGTCTCTACAAGCAACAACAATCACATATAACATGTATAATAAATCTGATAATACTGTCTGTGATCTGATATTCTATTCTAAATCTCTTGCTGAATTAAACTGAATCTGATACTAATTTACGGGCTTTTATTTTGCATATGGTATAATAACTCAGACATGCTTACTGAATTCACACTGGACATAATACTCAGCTTTTGAAACTTTCTTCTGGAATTTACTCTATTTTACTATGCTAGAATTACTAACTTGCCGAAGAAACTGGCTTTACATACCTCAGTTACTGACTCCTTTGCTAACTGGTGTAGCTCGGCCAATATCCAACTATTTCTTCCAACTGCATTCATATTTATTGCAAATAGAATTAAATTCATAAATATTCTGGAAGAAAACACTACTTTGAATATATATACTGTCCAAACATTGACTTATCGAAAAACATTCGAAAACTCGCTATTTCTCGGAAGTCCAGAAGGGAGAAATACTCACTTTAGAGCTAGGAGTATATTGACACTAATTTGGATCAATTCCACTAACCTTAGCTCGGTAGGAAGATGATTCGCCGGACGAATTTGATGAAACTATCTCCGTAGGAATGCTCCCTGCAGCTCAATACCTCGCTACCCAAGGTTATTTCAAGTATGGACCGCGTTTGACAGCGTAATCGAATGAATATTTATAGGAACCCTTTGTCTCTCTCCCTCTCTGGTCGTTTAAACATGGATAAATGACTTAAAGTTGAAGGTGAGGCCCTTTATATACTTGCAGCAAAATACATGGCAACGTGGCACACTGGCCAACACGCCTTTTTGGCTTTGTGCCACGTTGGCTAACGTGGAGGCCCCAACTCCATGCCATTTTTCCCCTTTGGGCAGCTCGGTTCGGCCTCCTCTTGCAAAATTCCAACTTGGCACTCGTTCTGCCTTTCCCCGTGCCCTTTTCTCACACGTATGGCATTCTAAAACTCTCAACCAACATGTAAATAGGTCGACTAAATTCTAGAAACTTACGGGGTGTAAAATCCTCCCCCCCCCCTTAGGAACATTCGTCCTCGAATGTAAACCTTTGCTCGTAGGAATCTCAACTTACTTGACTTACTCTAAAAAAAATTTTCGCAGAGTTTCCCCTGTAACATGGACTATCTCAAAAATCCTAAAACGTAGAAAAGTCCAATACAGGTATTCCACACAATACTATAATATTCATCACGCAATAGACTAGAGTCAACTATTTCATTTATACTCATAAATATGAGGCAACTCATAAAACAACAAACCTAACGTACCTATGGCTGATTAAGTCTGAAATAACTAACTATATCTGACTTTCATATCTTCCTCTGCTTCCCAAGGCATTTCCTATCAGTTCCTGTTACGCCATAACACCTTGACGGGAAGCAACATCTTTAGGTCTCAACCTGCGAATCTGCCTGTCTAGTATGGCTATTGGAACTTCTTCATAAGCCATCTCCTCCGTAACCTGGACATCTTAAACTGGTACAACTTAGGAGGGTTCTCTTATATACTTCCTCAGCATGGAAACGTGGAAAACTAGGTGAACAGACTCTAATTCTAGAGGTAAGTTCAACTCATATACCACTTGGCCTATTCTTCGGCGAATCTAATAAGGCCCAACAAATCTCGAGCTGAGCTTGTCTTTCTTGCCGAATCTCATCACCCCTTTCATTGGAGAGACTTTCAAGAATACCCAGTCAATCACATTAAATTCCAAGTTTCTGCGCCGCACATCAGCATATGATTTCTGCCAGCTATGAGCAATCAGTAGGCGTTTTCTGATAAGCTTTAACTTTTCCTCTGACTAATGAATAATATCCGGCCAAATAAGCGCTGACTCTCCTACTTCAAACCAACCAACTGGTGATCTGCAATTTCGCCTATACAATGCCTCACAAGGCGCCATTTGGATATGAATGGTAACTGTTATTATAGGAAAACTCAATAAGTTTTAAGTGCTCATCCTAGTTACCTCCAACGTCTAACACACATGCTCGGAGCATATCCTCGAGCGTCTGAATAGTGCGTTCCGCCTGCCCATCTCTCTAAGGGTGAAAAGCTATGCTCGGGTTAGTCTGTGTTCCCAGGCTATGTTCCCAGGCCTCTCTGAAATGATTTCAAAAGTTTTGAAATAAATTGTGCCCCTCTGTCAGAGATAATGGACACTAGAACACCATGCAGTCTGACTTTTTCTCTGATGTAGAACTCAGCATAATCTTCGGCAGAGAAAGTAGCCTTTACTGGGAGAAAATGGGCTGATTTTGTCAGTCTGTCAACAATTACCCAAATCGAGTCATTTCTATGCCTGGTACGGGGTAATCCTGCTACAAAATCCATATTTATTACATCCCACTTCAAAAGAGGCACCGCTATGTCTTGAGTCAGCCCACCTGGTTTCTGGTGTTCAGCTTTTACTTGTTGGCAGTTAGGACACTAGGCTACGAATTCTGCTATTTCCCTCTTCATACCTGGCCACCAGTAGATTCCTTTAATATCGTGGTACATTTTCGTCGCACCTGGATGGAGAGAATAGCGGGCGTAATGTACCTCGCCCATAATCTACTGGCAAAGCCCTGCAACGTCTAGAACACAAAGGCGGCCCTTACATCGCAACACTTCATCCTCAATTACCAAAAAATCCGGCGCTTTTCCTTGCTGAAATCTGTCTTTAAGCTGAACCAGGTCAGGATCTTCATACTGCCGTTCCTTTACCTCCACAACTAATGATGACACTGTGGTGTTCTGAATTACCGCTCTGTTGTCCTCTATTTCTGCTACACGAATAGCTAAACTGGCTAACTGGTGTATTTCTCGGGCCAATTCCCGCTGCTCGGGCTGCAAGTACGCCAAACTCCCCATAGACTTACAGCTAAGGGCATCTACTACTACCTTGGCTCTTCCTGGGTAATACAGAATATCTACATCATAATCTTTCAACAACTCTAACCAGCGACGCTGCCGCAAATTCAACTCTCTTTGAGTTAAGATATACTATAGGCTTTTATGATCAGTGAAAATATCCACATGGACGCCATACAAGTAATGTCTCCACATCTTTAGGGCGTGGATCACTTCTGCTAGTTCTAGGTCATGGGTAGGATAATTCTTTTCGTGTTTCCTCAGTTGTCTGGAAGCATAAGAAATTAATTTACCATGCTTCAACAACACACATCCTAACCCAATACCCAAAGCGTCACAATAAACTACATAACCCTTTGTACCTTCTGCAATGCTAACATTGGGGCGGAGGTCAACCTGTCTTTCAATTCCTTGAAACTGTACTCACATGTCGCCGTCCACTGAAACTTTATTGCTTTTTGCGTCAACTTAGTCAGAGGTGTCGCTATGGTGGAGAATCCCTCAACAAATCTTTTGTAGTACCTTGCTAATCCCAAAAAATTGCGTACTTCGGTCGGAGTGCTAGGTTTGGGCCATGTTTTTACTGCTTCTATTTTTTGTGTGTCTACTTGTATTCCAGCGTCCGACACCATTTGCCCCAAGAAGGCTACTAAGTTCAGCCAAAATTAACATTTACAAAACTAGGCATAGAGCTGACAGTCCTTGAGAATCTGGAGCACTGTCCGCAAATGATCCTGGCGGTCTGCCTCTGAGCGAGAATACACCAGAATATCATTAATAAACACTATCACGAACAGGTCCAGGTATGGTCTGAAGATGCTGTTCATCAGGTCCATGAATACTGCGGGAGCATTTGTCAGCCCAAAGGACATGACTAGGAATTCAAAATGGTCGTATCTGGTCCTGAAGGAAGTCTTCGGAATGTCCTTTTCACGAACTCAAACATGGTGATATCCGGACGTAAGTCAATCTTGGAGAAATATCTGGCTCCCTGTAACTGATCAAATAAATCATCTATTCAGGGAAGCGGATACTTATTCTTGACTGTAACCTTATTCAACTGCCGGTAGTCTGTACTCATGCGGAGGGAGTCATCCTTCTTTCTCACAAACAGAACCGGTGCACCCCAAGGTGAAGTATTCAGCTTGATAAAGCCCTTATCTAACAGATCCTTCAGCTTCTCCTTTAGTTCTCTGAGTTCAGCAGGAACCATACGATACCGAGGGATTGATATAGGCTGAGTTCCTGGTATCAAATCAATAGCAAAATCTACTTTTCTTTCTGGGGGAATACCAGGTAGCTCATCTGGGAATACGTTGGAGAATTCATTAATCACTGGAACAGACTAGAGCCGGAGGCTCTACCCGCACATCTTTGACTCTAACTATGTGGCAAATGCATCCCTTAGCCATCAACTTACTTGCCTGAAGGTAGGAAATAAACCTACCTTTTGGCGTAGCTGTACTGCCCTTCCACTCTCGTACTGCCTCCCCTAGAAAGTGGAATCGGACCATCCTGGTCCAGCATTCTACATTGGCATAGCACGGCACTAACCAATCCATACCCATAATGGCATCAAAATAAATCATCCCTAATTCTACCTGATCTACTGTGGTTTGATGATCAGCAACCTCTACTGTACACCGTCGATAAACCCTTCTGGCTAAGATGGAGTCATCAACAGGTGTAGACACTGAAAAGGGTTGCTGAAGCAACACTGGTACAACACTGAACTTTCGAGCCACAAATGGGGTAACGTAGGACAAGGTAGATCCTGGATCAATCAATACATAAGCAAGGTGAGAGCAAATAGTCATCATACCTATTACCACATATGGAGATGCCTCTGAGTCCTGCCTCCCTGGTAATGCATAGGTACGACTTGGGCTCGTACCTTAATTAAAGGCCCCTGATCTGCCTCGACCTCTACCTATTGGGACTGAGGGCCTACACCCTGCCGAGGCTACTGGAGCTCGTGGCCCTGCTGACGCCCTATCTAGGTTACCCTGACCCCTGGCTGGACAATCTCTCATCATATGACCCTCCTGCCCGCATATATAACACCCTGTGAAGCCATATCTGCAAGCTCTAGTGTGGGGTTGGCTGAAAATAGGGTAAGGTGGGGCTGTATACCTTCTCTGCTCTTCCCTCCTCTGTTGGGGTGAATCTACCGTTCGAGAACTGTTGTTGGACTCTGACTGCCCTGGGCGGCTGAATCTACCCCTCTGCGACTGTGATGGAGGTGGGGGTCTAGGTGGCCTATCTGATAACTGTGGCCTAGGCCCTCTCCAAATCTCCCCCTGTATCTCATCTGATTTATCCCTACGGCGCTGTTCCTGATTTATTCGTCTGCTATCCTGTTGCAGTCGTCTAAGGCCCTCAATAGTCTGGGCAAAGGCCTGCACTTGAGCAATATCCATATCTTCCCGCAGCGTAGCTGTCATGCATGCCTCAATATATTCTGGGTTCAGACCCATAGTAAACAGGTGGACTCTAGATGGCACGGTGTCCATAAAGGTTGGAACATAGCGGGCCAAGAAAATGAACTGAGGGTGTACACCCGTACACTTCTCGCCCCCTTCTCTAAGTGCAAAAACTGGTCCATCTGGGCCTGTCAGATTTCTCGTGGCAGATAACGGTCTAGGAAAGCCTATGAAAAGCTAGACCAGGTCGAAGGGGAAACATCTCTCCCTGGATACCTTTCCCAACTCTCGTACCACAACACAACAATATTCCGCAGCCGGAATACCGCTAACTCAACCGACTCTGTAGATGTCACAAGCATGACTCGGAAGATTCTCTGCATCTGATCCAGGAAGTCCTGGGGGTCATCTGCCTGATCTGACCCTGTGAACTGTGGGGGACCTAGTGCCAAAAATTCTCGAACCCTCGAACTGCCAGGCCCACCTGATGATTCTGCTATTACGAGTGGCACTGACTGGCATTGAGTAGCCATCATTTATGCCAACATAACTACTGCACTTTGAATTTCCAGCTCGGATGGTGTGGGTACAGAAACTGTCGGAGGCGGTGTCATCCCGAGTGGCTCCTAGTGGGGTGGGGACTGCTGAGAAGGTCGAGATGATGCCTCTGTATCGCCTTCAAATCGGGCTGATTCTAAATAAGGCTAAGACATCCTACTGGTGCCTTCTCCTGCTGCGGTATCCATTCTTCTACCTGTGATAGGATGTCGTTGGTCTACCATTTTATCTTTAAACAAAGAGTATGATAAGTTTTAGGGACTCAACCCTATACTGTACTGCTTTATGGCACGACTGATTATGAAGAAAGAGTAACCATCCTATCATGCCTTGCAGCCTCCTGCCTATGGTATGTGGTGCACAACACATCCATAAACAATACTCCACTTAGCATGGCTTGCGGACTCCCTGGTATACGACCTGCTCTGATACCAAGTTTTTCATGCCCCGCCTTGGGAGAAATGACTGGCACCTGGTGCCCTACTAAGACCAGGACTGCAGGACTACTGAGCCTAAGCACATCTGGTGCCAGGCTGGCTCTAACTCTGGATTCATGGAACCAACAAGCTATATAATGGCTATAAATACAGCCTCCGACCGACTAGGCCTATAGCCTCCTATAAGAAAACAACAGCTGACCAGAATCACAGTAGTATAAAGGAACCTATGCGGGCCGACAAGGCCGCCACGCTGACTAGTTTCATTGGAATGTTGAATCGAATGCTAAACTACTCTGTGACCGGCAAGGTCAGCAACTATTAACTGAATAAGGCCCCACAAAGCCATCATAAACAAAATAAAACATAGACACGACCTCACACGATCGGTACAACCAACAATAGGGAATATACAATCTGCAAGCCTCTAAGAATACTAATAAGATGGTCGGGATAGGGCCCTGACCTACCCGTACTGTACAACAAAAGAAAAGGAATAAACCTCTATCTGTCAAGCTCCGTATGACAGGAGCTGATGACCCTGTGTGCTGGATGGAATTACGAGGGATCGACTCCTCATCTATGAGTACCTGCAGGAAAGTAATGCAGCGCCCCCAAACGGGCGTCAGTACCACTGGTATCGAGTATGCAAAGCAATAACTATACATAACTGAAAATAGACATTAATACTTATAGTTACTAAATAACAGAAGATGGCTAAGACTATCTGAGATGGCAGAATCTAAACTAAGCTTAACTGTACTGGAGCGAAGGTGAGAATCATACCTATCAATGCGACGTCCTGCTATCTATCAATTTAATAAATAACACATATAGCATACAAGAACCTATACCATCCCCCATAAGCCGGAAGGTAACAATCGACATGCAATCTATATACCCCTACCCGGGTTGCCATCCAAAAAAAACAATTCACTCCACTCATCTAGTAACTATGAGCATCCCGTCGGCCCTCTAGTTATGTAACATGGGTTCTTTGGGCCCCTGACTATAACTTTATCTTAGTCCGGAGGACTCCTGTAAACTGTAATCTGAGAGCGGTGATCTGTAATCTGTAATCTGTGCCTTGGGCGCAAGCGCTCGACAGGGGTATGCTATAATGCTGATCAGCCTACTTTGGGGAATGCTGCATCCCATCTTCATCCTCTGCCATACGGCATGCCACTCCTTGAAGTGACGTATCCTCACCCTCTGGCGGGTGAGTCGACACTACTATTAACCCTGGGGCGGCAAGGAAGCTCTAAGGGTGCCCACATAAAACAATCAGGTCTCTACAAGCAACAACAATCACATATAACATATATAATAAATATGATAATATTGTCCGTGATCTGATATTCTATTCTGAATCTATTGTTGAATTAAACTGAATCTGATACTGGGTTATACTATGTCTGGAATGATATCTCGCTGTCTGATACTAAATTACTGACTTTTATTCTGCATATGGTATAATAACTTAGTCATGCTTACTGAATTCACACTGGGCATAATACTTGGCTTCTGAAACTTTCTTCTGAAATTTACTCTATTTTACTATGCTAGAATTACTAACTTGCCGAAGAAACTGGCTTTACATACCTCAGTTACTGACTCCTTGGCTAATTGGTGTAGCTCCGCCAATATCTAGCTATTTCTTCCAACTGCATTCATATTCATAGCAAATAATACTAAATTCATCAATATTTTGGAAGAAAACACTACTTTGAATATATATACTGCCCAAACTTTGACTTATCGAAAAATAGCCGAAAACTCGCTATTTCTCGGAAGTCCATAAGGGAGAAATACTCACTTTAGGGCTAGTAGTATATTGACACTAATTTGGAGCAATTCCACTTACCTTAGCTCAGTAGGACGACGATTCGCCAACCGAATTTCACGAAACTAACTCCGTAGGAATGCTCCCTGGAGCTCAATACCTCGCTACCTGAGGTTATTTCTAGTTTGGACCGCGTTTGACGGTGTAATCGAATGAATATTTATAGGAACCCTTTATATCTCTCCCTCTTTGGTCATTTAAACATGGATAAATGACTTAAAGTTGAAGGTGAGGCCCTTTATATAGTTGCATCAATATACATGGCAATGTGGCATGCTGGCCAATGCGCCGTTTTGGCTCCGTGCCATGTTGGCTAACGCGGAGGCCCCAGCTTCGTGCCACTTTGCCCATTTGGGCAGCGCGGTTCGGCCTCCTCTTGTGAAATTCAAACTTGTCACTCATTTGGCCTTTCCCCGGGCCCTTTTCTCGCACGTATGGCATTCTAAAACTCTCAACCAACATGCAAATAGGTCGACTAAATGCTAGAAACTTATGGGGTATAACGGTCAAGTCCCAAGTGTACACCTGGATCGTAAACAGGGAACAAGGAGTCCCGAGAGACCCCAAGTTGACCCATGGCATGAGCATTCATCTAATTCAATCACGTGAGCGGAAGACTTAGCATAGAGAACGTAATAATAACATAACATAAGGGAAAATAGTACAATACTTATACAATACGGTGGGATACAACTTTTAGTCTAATAAGCCTCTAAACATGAAAGGCGGATTGATGGGACAACTCCTCAACTAATCCAACATCCAAAAACTTAAGGAACAACATAGAGTGTGAACATGTAGCCATTGAAACATGAGGACTCACCAAGTGCGCTGTGAGCAAGTCTTAATATATCTACGGGTGAGGATGAGCCTAAGAATTGGGACCTGTATCGTGGGACGATACAACATAGAAAGTACGCCGTCAGTAGGTGGAATGTATTGAGTATGCAAGGTAAGTAAAGCGGACATTTAAAACATGTATGAAACTCATAAACGGTTATAATAGGACAACATGCTCATATCATAAATCATTATAACATATCATACGACTCAAGGTTTTCAAAACATTCGTAAAATAAACATAGTCATAATCATAATAGAAGAGACCCACTTAACATAACATGAGCCAACATACATAATCGTAACATACGTAAATGATGAGAAACAATGGGAGATTCTCTTATCTGACATACCTCACATGAGCACACGTGAAGCCCGAATTATTACCCTAGTCGGGAGGATTTTCGTACCTTGCCAAGGATAGGAACTATGAAAGGCATGATCACACATGAGAAATCGCCATTTAGGCCAAAGACAAATATGAAAGGGTCCCAAAGTACCTACGGTGGCACGTAGTTCATGAGATCCGGGGCTTAAACGTGAGCTCCGAACCTACTCGGTGTTCGATAGTACTCCCAAAACATATATATATTGCTCATAGTATATCATAATGAGTTCATGGCTAGTTAAATCATGATAATTAGAACTATGCGTGTAAATAAGTGAATTAGCCATGATGTAAGGCCCGTGGGTCGGCCAAAACATGATTCATGCTTAATAAAATACATACATACTTGTAGATCATGCATATAGTTTAGATTTCCATAAGATCATAATAGATAACATAATATATTCATGATTTAATTCATAAAACATGCTTGTCTTATCAAAAAGATCAATTGATCAATAGATCATAAATCGGTTTTCCATGGGGAATGCATAAACAAGCTTAATTGATTAAAAATTCGAAGTCAGCCATATTAATATCAATTCAGAACTCAAAAGATGATTAAAATTAGTAAAAAATGATAGAGTTTCAAAATCACAAGACCCATAATTAAATCATTAAATTTTTATACAAATCAAATATAAAACCCTATGAGTTTTTATATAAATTTTGAGTAATTAATAGAGATGGAGCTTGGGTGTGGAAGAATCTACCCATTGAAGACCTTACATACCTGGGATTATCAACTCTTAACACTTCATTAAAGCCCAAGGATGAAATTGAAGGAATTGAGTTGAAAAGCTTGAAATCTCCCCTTAGATCACTTGTAAAAAACCTTGCATGCATGAATGGGAGTTTAGGAAGGTTTATTTTCTTAAAAACCCATCTTTCTAAAGCCAAAATGACGTAGTTTAGGGCCTTATATCGTGATAAAGTCAAAAATACCCTTAATGAACCTTCCCTGAAATCTGGCCGGATGGGACCAACAGACAGCACAACAGGTCGTTGGAACCTACCATGACTCGTCATGTCTCTCAACTGTTGATGACCCATTCTCGGAACCAAACAACGGGTCGACAAGATGACCCATGCCTCCAACCCACGACTCGTTACATCATTCGTGGTTAGTCCCCTGAACCTTGGCATCTCATCTTCTAACGGGTCACACCATGACCCGTGACCATAAACAACGGTTCGTTGTTTCTCCCCATCAAGCCTATTGGAAAACATAATCCTCAAACCACGACCACAAACAACGATCCGCGGCTTCTCCTAACGGGTAATTGGGTCTCCCTTTGTTCAGACTGTCGCCCATCCTGACCCTAACCACGACTGCAAAGGACGGCTCGTTGTATCCCACAACGGGTTGTCATACCTCCTGTTGTCTCCACTGGCACCAACATTTCCGCAACCAACGACTGCATACAACGACTCTTGGTTTGATACCACGAGTTGTTCTGTGGTCCATGTTGTGATATTTGCTAGTTTTCTGCACTTTTCAAATTAAACTCCCGGGTCTATTCTTAGGCCTTCCCGGGGTATTATAATATCTCCCCCTTGAAAATATTTGTCCTCAAATGTAGGAAGCAAGCAGCAAAAAGAAATATACAATTTATCATAGCCATATACTAATAATTTTAACTGAAATTTTTACGGAATGACTACCTCCAAACCAAACAACATAGCTGAACTGATCTCTTGCTTCACATACACACTCATACACATAAAAGCAACTTGAACACATGAACTGAACATGAAATCTAAATTGGATCATAGAGTAGAACTGATACCTCAAGTCAGAACTGAGCCGGTAGAGAACAACTGTGGGTATCCCGCCATCATATCTGCTTTGGCTTCCCATATAGCTCCCTCAACATGACGATTTCTCCATAAAACCTTAACTGAAGCTACTTCTTTGTTTCTCAACTTCCAAACCTGCCGATCAAAGAATTCAACATTAATTTCTGCATAACCAAGGCTGTCTTTTTCCCCAATCCTGTCTTCCAGGACTACCAAGGCTGGATCACCGAAACACTTTTTCAAAAGCGACACATGGAAGACAGAATGAACTGAAGATAACTCCGATGGCAAGTCCAACTCATATGTCACCTTACCAACTCTTCTCACAACTCTGTAGGGACCAACAGAGCGGGGACTGAGTTTCCCTTTCTTTTCGAACCACATGACTCCCTTCATGGGGGATACCTTTAGAAATACCAATTCATCCACATCAAACTCCAAATCTTTTCTCCTCACATCAGTATATGATTTATGAAGACTCTAAGCGGTTCAACTGGACATTCACCATCGCTTCATGAACCGCATCTGGCCCTATCATAACTGTCTCACAAACCTCAAACCATCCGATGGGAGATCTACACCTCCGCCCATAGAGTGCCTCGAGCGGCGCCATCTGGATACTAGAGTGAAAACTGTTATTATAAGCAAACTCAATCAAGGGCAAATGATCATCCCAACTACCTTTAAAATCCATAACGTATGACCTCAAAATATCCTCAAGAGTCTAGATTGTTCATTCCGCTTAGCCATCCGTCTGCGGATGAAAGGCTGTACTGAGCTTCACTTAAGTCCCAAGTCCCTTTTGAAAATACCGCCAGAACTAGGAGGTAAACTGAGTACCTCGGTCTAAAATATTGACAAGGGAACTCCATGAATGCAAACCAACTCCCGAATATATAATTTGGCATAATCATCCGATGAATCCGTGGTCTTGACTGGTAGAAAGTGTGCAACCTTTGTTAACCTGTCTACTACCACCCAAATGGGATCATAGTGTAGACAAGTATGAGGTAGGCCTGTAATAAAATCCATATTAATCTCTTCCCACTTCCAAGTGGAAATGATAATATCCTGAAGTACACCCCCAGGCCTTTGGTGCTCAACCTTCACTTGCTAAAAGATTGGACACTTGGCTACAAACTCTGCGATATCCTTCTTCATACCATCGCACCAATGGATTTCCCGCAAGTCGCGATACATCTTTGTGGATCCTGGATGGATGGAATATCTGGTACCATGTGCCTCATGCAATATCCGGACTCTCAAATTATCAACGTCCGGAACACATAGCCGACCCTTGTATCGAAGGACACCATCTCCCCCTTAGGAGAAAACCTCCACCTTTTGACTCCGCACCGCTTCCTTCAGCCTTCTCAAAATCGGATCCTCATCTTGCTTCTATTTGACATCGACCACCAAGGACAATTCTAATCGATTCTACACAACAATGCCGCCATCAGTCGAGTCGATCAATCTAACCCCCAGCCTTGCAAGTCGGTGGACATCTCTCACTATCTCCTTCCTTCCCTCATCCACGTGGGACACGCTCTCCATAGAGAGCCTACTAAGTGCATCCACAACCACATTAGCCTTGCCCTGGTGGTAAAGGACACTCATGTCGTAGTCTTTTAGCAACTCCAACCATCTCTTTTGCCGAAGATTGAGATCTTTCTACCTGAACACATATGGCAAGCTCTTGTGATTCCTGAACACGTCCACATGAACCCCATACAAATAGTGCCACCATATCTTCAGCGTGAACACCACCGCGGCCAACTCAAGATCATGGGTAAGGTAATTCTGTTTGTGAACCTTTAACTATCGAGAGGCGTATGCTATCACCATCCGACATTGCATCAACACACATCCCAGTCCGACTCTCAAAGAATCACAATATACAACAAAGCCATCAGTACCCTTGGGTAAATTTAACATTGGTGCTAAAGTGAGTCGGGTCTTTAATCCCTGGAAAATTTTCTCAAAATCCTCTGACTATTGGAACTTTTTCTTTTTCTTAGTCAACTTGGTCAAAGGTGCTGCAATAGATGATAAAGCCTACAAAAACCTTTGGTAGTATCCTACTAGGCCCAAGAAACACCAAATTTCTGAAGGATTCATCGGTCTAGGCAAATTCTTCACCGCTTTGATTTTATGAGAATCCACCCTTATGCCCTCACACGATACCATGGGCCTAGAAATGCCACTGAGTCCAGCCAAAATTCACACTTGCTAAACATTGCATACGACTAATGATCCTTAAGGGTCTAAAGGACTACTATCAAATGAGCGGCATGCTCCTCCTCTCTCCGGGAGTGTATAAGGATGTCATCAATGAACAAAATCACGAACATGTCAAAATATGCCTTGAATACACTGTTCATTAGATCCGTAAAAGTTGTAGGAGCATTGGTTAGTCAAAATGACATACCTACAAACTCCTAATGGTCATACCGGGTCCTGAAGGCTGTCATTGGGATATTACTCTCCCGGACTCTGAGCCGGTGATACCCATACCTAAGATCTATCTTTGAGAAACACCTGGCACGCTGGAGCTGGTCAAATAAATCATCAAACCTGGGCAAGGGGTACCTGTTCTTCACAGTGACCTTATTAAGTTGTCGATAGTCAATACACATTCGAAGGGATCCATCCTTCTTCCGAACAAATAGAACCGGTGCGTCCCATGGAGACTTGCTCGGTCTAATGAAACCCTTATCCAACAAGTCCTTCAACTGTTCCTTTAACTCTTTTAACTCAGCTGGGGCCATCCTGTAAGGAGGAATAGATATAGGCTACGTACCAGGAAGTAGATCAATTCCAAAATAAATTTTCCTTTCCAGAGGAACACTTGGTAAATCATCGGGAAAAACCTCCTAATACTCGCAAAACACTAGAACTCACTGAATAGTCAGGGTCTCGGACTCTACATCCTTAACCCTAACTAGGTGGTACATGCAACCCTTAGAGATCATTTTCCTAGCCTTATGATTTGAAATAAATTGACCCGATGGTATAGCTGAATTACCCTTCCATTCGAAAACTGACTCACCCGAAAATCGAAATTCCACTGCACGAGTCCTACAATTAATAAAAGCATAACATGCAAACAACCAATCCATACTCAAAATGATGTAAAAATTAGTCATGGACAATTCTACTAAGTCCGCAGAGGTAACCTTATGCAACACCGTGATGGGGCAACCTCTATATACCCGCCTAGCTACAACTGATTCACTGACTAGAGTAGATACAGAGAATGGTTCTGACAGAATTGGAGGACTAACTCCAAAAATACTAGCAATGTAAGGGGTCACGAAATACAAGGTAGCTCCTGGATCTAACAAATCATAAGCATCAATATGGAAGACTTGCAACATACCCGTGACCATATTTGGCGAAGCCTTCTACTCCTGGCGAGGCACTAGGGCATAAAACCTATTTCGGCGCTGACCACCTGCGAGCTAGTGGAGACACACTATTGAGGGGGTCGTGCTGCTGTAGCGGTAGAACTGGCTACAGGGCAATCTCTGATCCTATGTCTGGGTTTGCCACACTCGAAGCAAGCATCCGCACCGATCAGGCACCTCCCGGGATGATTTTTGCTACATCTCACACAAGCTGGGAAAAAGCGCTCCACCTGCATGCTACCATGATCCCTCGAGTATGGGACCTACTCTTCTAGTTTTCCCTCAACCTGGACGACGTACTATCCAATGATTGAGCTAGAGTAGTAGATCTATGTTGGGACTACTGACGTGATCCACCTCCTGACCAGGCTTGAGAAAACCCATAGCTGTCGGTCCTGGCCCTCTTGGCCTCTCTCTACCTCCTATAGACTGACTCCATCTGCTGGGCATGCAATACAATACAGGGAAAGTCGATGTCTCAGTGTAGGATGGCAATTCAACAATCCTTATATAAGTAATCTTCTACTCCATGCACAAAGCGTCTCACCCGAGCCCGCTGATCCGCCACCAACTCCGGAGCATATTTAGATAGCCGAGTGAACTCCAAGGCATACTACTGGACTAACATGTTTCCCTGCTTCAAATTCACAAACTCAGCCGCCTTGAGCTCCCTCATCTCCTAAGGGAAGAATCGATCCATGTACGCGGTGTGGAACACATCCCAACCTATCGGGCCTACACCCGCTGTCCTAGAACCTCTCCATTGCTTTAACCATATATGTGCTACCCCTTGAGCTAATAAGAGGCGAAATCAACACATTCCCTATTATTCACCCCTATAACCCGGGTGATCTACAGAATGTCCTCAGTAAAGACATGTGGGTCCTCATCTACCTTCGACCCTGTGAACTCCGGAGGGCTCATCCTCAAAAAGTCCCTCACCCTCGCAGCTGCCGCATTCCCATTTTGCCGAAAATGTGCCATAGTATGATTCTAGACCTAAGCTGTCATGGCATGTGCCAACATCTGACTTGCCACCCTAAACTTAGCATTGGCGGCTGGCTCTGGTACGTGCTCCTAATGAATGGGTGGAGCTGGCTGATGCTCTCCATCATGGGCACCCTCATGATCATTACCATTACCGTTCCTCTTGGCATTTACTCAGCATGCAGGCATGATTCTACAAACGCGAATAACACGAATTAGAGGAGTAAAGGACATTCATTGCACGACATAGATCATGAAATAAGAGAACATTTTTTAAATGTATCGAAGCCTCTTTGTCATAAGTGTGGTGCACTCCAGACCCATGAAAATGTCCCTACTTAACGCGGCATTCAGACTCACTAGGATACATAAACCTATGGCTTTAATACTAAGTTTGTCACGACCAAATGTACACCCGGATCATAGACACAAAACAAGGAGCCCCAAGTCGACCCATGGCATAGCATACATCTAATTCAATCAAATGAGAGGAATACTTAGCATAGAGAACGTAATCATAACATAACATAAGGGAAAATAGTACAATACTTATACAATATGGAGGGATACAACTTTTAGTCTGATAAGCCTCTAAACATGAAAGGCGGATTGATGGGACAACTCTCCAACATCCAAAAATGAAGGAATAACATAGAGTCGGAACATGAGAACTCACCAAGTGCATTGTGAGCAAGTCCAAATCTATCTACGGGTGAGGATGAGCCTGAGAACTGGGACATGTATCATGAGACGATAAAACATAGAAAGTATGCGGTTAGTATGTGAAATGTACTGATTATGCAAGGTAAGTAAATCGGACATTTAAAAGATGTATGAAACTCATAAATGTTCATAAGAGTAAGACAACATGCTCATATCATAAATCATTATAACATATCATACGACTCAAGGTTTTCAAAACATGCGTAACATAAACATATTCATAATCATAATAGAAGAGCCTCACTTAACATAACTTGAGCCAACATACATAATCATAACATGCGTAAATCATGAGGATCAGTCGGATATCCTCTTAACCGGCATACCTCACATGAGCACACATGAAGCCCGACTTATAACCCTAGTAGGGAGGGTGTTCGTACCTTGCCAAGGGTAGGCACTGTGAAGGGCGTGATCACACATGAGAAAGGGCCATTTGGGCCAGGGACAAACATGGGAGGATCCAAACGTACCTACGGTGGCATGTAATTCATGAGATCCTAGGCTTAAACATGAGCCCCGAACCTACTCGGTGTTCAATTCTACTCCCAAAACATATATATAGCGCTCATAATATATCATGCATGATTTCATGGCTAGTTAAATTGTGATAATTAGGAGCATGCGTGTAGATAAGTAAATTAGCTATGACATAAGGCCCGTGGGTCAGCTAATACATGATTCATGCTTAATAAAATACATACATAGTTGTAAATCATGTATATAGTTTAGATTTCCATAACATCATAATAGATAACATAATTTATTCATGATTTAATTCATAATACATGCTGGGCTTAACAAATACATCAATGGATAAATAGATCAAAAATCGGTTTATCATGGGGCATGCATAAACAAGCTTAATTGATTAGAAATTCGAAGTCAGCCATATTAATATCAATTTAGAACTCAAAAGATGATCAACATCAGTAGATAATGATAGTGTTTCAAAATCACAAGATCCATGATTAAATCATTAAATTTTTATACAAATCGAATAAAAAACCCCATGAGTTTTTAAATAAATTTTGAGTAATTAATAGAGAAGGATCATGGGTGTGGAAGAATCCACCCATTGAAGACCTTACATACCTGGGATTATCAACTCCTAACCCTCCTGAAAAGGCCAAGGATGAAATTGAAGGAATTGAGGTGAAAAGCTTGAAATCTTCCCTTAGATCACTTGTCGAAAACCTTGCATGCATGAATGGGAGTTTAGGAAGGTTTATTTTCTTAAAAACCCAGCTTTCCCAAGCCAATACGATGTAGTTTAGGGGAATATATCATGAAAAATTAAAAAATACCCTTAATGAACTTGCCTTGAAATCTGGTCGAATGGGACCAATGGATAGCACCAACAGTTCGTTGGAACCCACCATGACCCATGTTGTCTCTCATGGAATGAACTGCTGATGAACCATTCTCAGAACCAAAAAACGGGTCGACAGGACGATCCATGCCTCCAACCTACTACTCGTCACATCGTCTGTGGTTAGTCTCTTGGAGCTCGGCATCTAATCTTCTAATTGGTCACACCATGACCCGTCACCACAAATAATAGATCATTGTTTCCCCTAGTCAAGCCTACTGGAAAACTTAATCCTCGAGCAATGACCACAACCAACAACCAGTGGATTATCCTAATGGGTCGTTAGGTCTCCCGTCGTATACACTGTCGCGCAGCCGGACCCTAACCACGACTGGAAAGGGCGGCCCGTTGTATCCCACAATTGGTCGTCATACCTCTCGTTGTCTCCACTGCCACCAACATTTCCCCAACGAAGGACAACATACAATGGCTCATGGTTTGATACCACGAGTTGTTCCGTGGTCCGTGCTGTGATATTTTTCCAGTTTTCTACACTCTTCGAATTAAACTCCCGGGTGTATTCTTAGGCCTTTCTGGGGTATTACACTTCTCCACCCAATGCCTCTGAAATTTTCCATGGATACCTTCTACAACTCGTAACTGCATCCTACGATTGGTATTACGACTTGTAACTAAAACCTGAGTCTGCATCTAATCTATCTTATGACTCATCCTATGAGTCGTACTCTTATCCCATGAGTTGTACCTTGTCTCGTGGTTACTCAGGATTTTCCTTGACAAAATCTCTGTACTTTTCCACGACTGCTATGTACTATCTGTACTTCCATTGTACAATCTGTAACATCAAGTCATGATCCCTCCAAATTTATTTCCTAATCTTTACCATCCTCCCAGTCACGAGTCATGGCACGACTCGTACCTCGATTGTACAATAGTACTGTGGCTCGTACTAAGGCAATTTTTCTAGTTTTTTGTAGAATTAACTCTTAAATTTCCAAACTAATCTTAGCAAGTTATGCAGTGTCATAGGAAATTAACATCATTATATTCAATTTTTCATAACCTTAACCTTTTCTTAAAGACAACTCCAGGGGGCAATAAGAACACAATTGAGAACAACATCATAAGAAAATGGGGCAGCTAGAGACTGCCCAATGATATTCAACGATTACACAAATATTTTACATCCTATTCTTAGTTAGAAAAAAAAATTATATACCAATAAACTAACCTTGACCTTTAGAATAAAATGATAAGTCTTCACGAATTTCTATGGGAAAAAGAGAGGCGGCTGAGAGCATCAAGGGAGAGAGAGAGAGAGAGAGAGAGACTTATGTGTGTAGTCTTCTATTTTTTGACCTAAGTGTATGAATATATACTGCCTCTTGGAAAGATGGGTCTTGGTCTTGACCCATGACCCTCCCTAATTCAATTTGGTCCATTAATTTTGCACCTTATAACCTTTAAGTAGGTGATCCACCTACTAGCTATGTTTAGTATTTGTCTTTATATTCTTAAGTGGGTGATGCACCTAATTATCATTATTTTTTATGACTCTTAAATTAATATTATATATATAAAATTAGATCAAGCAAGTAGGAAGTCCAAGCAAGTAGCTGAATCAAGATGGACATCTAAACAAGTAGGATATTTAAGCAAGTAGGGTGCTTTGTCCCGCATTTATTTTTCTTTTCAAATATTATTCCCTTCAATCATTATCTTCACTTTTATGCAATCTTAGATTATTAGGCTCAATTATACCTTAAAACTTTGGGATTCGAGTAATTTCATCAATATTAACTTAGTCATACAAGTAGTAATTAACAGGTGTTACATGACATTTCTTGAATTTCACCCGCATACCGACAAATATGAAGTACATACATGTCAACATATGGTCGTATGTAGGTCATATATGAGAGGTGGTGAAGGATTATATAAATCCTGAATTGGATTGTAGTGAAGTGAATATTTTAAGATTTTGGCAGAATGTAGGACATCCCTTCCCTCTTCATTGACGACCTTGTGTAAGAGTAATAAATATATTTACAGTAAGAACTCACAAAACGGTGACCAGAAGCCATATGTTAAAATTTATCCTTTTGTATAAGAATGTTTAAAGGTTGTCCTATATGTTGTGAAGCCCAGTGTGTATTGGAAGACATTGTAAAGGGTCGTATGATATTGTTGTTATGAAAAGAAAGAAAGGTGTTTTGAGAAATGCCATTGGTTAGAGGTCTTCTAAGCTTGTTGGTCGCCTACTATTGATGTACTGCCTATGTGACTCATGCTTGTGGTTGAGCTTCTAGTAATGGTTGTATTATTCACCGTATTGCAGATTAAGCCTTAATGGAAGTATTGACTATGCGTAGTTATTCTAATTCAAAATAAAGGTATGTAAGGCCAAATCTTATTCGTTCCCACCATGACTTGACCTCTATATCACATGTTTTCTCTTATATGAGCTGGTGAGGTCATACACTATAGAATGACATGAGTCTACATGTATGTGTTGTGATTACATACTGTTTAAGTTATTGTCTCTACTGTTATGTCAAGCTTTCATGATTACCTTATACGATCCAAAGTTTCCCTACTTTAGATGTCCATTTTTATGAGCTTTAATGTTACCTATTATGGTTATAATTCATCTATTTGAGATGCTTATGTCCCTCTAATTAAGATGTACATGTTCCTCTTATAGAGATATATATGTTATGTATGTTAAATTAATTACTTCAGAATTATGATTATAATAGTGAATATATATTATGAATCTCAGAAAGTATGTGCAGTAATTACCAAAGAAATACGTACTTTCTATGCTTGAGGTCTTCAATCTTATATACTATAATACCTCGAAAGCCCAAATATCATATTCGGGAGTATAAATAGAGAAAACTGGAAATCTGCCACCAGGTCACAGAATGAGTCGTTCTGTGACCCATCGGATAGACAACGAGTCGTGAAGAGACTCGTGGTGAGGTAAAAGACCTGAGTTAAAATTTTGGGTTTTGAAATCCCCCACAGACCTGACCACGAGTGTTGGTCAGGCCCCACAACTCGTTGAATCGGTCGTGGGTAAGGGTTATGGGAAGGTGAGGAAAAAGTTGGCATCGTACCCTACGGTTGGTCACCACAAGTCGTGGTTAGACACCACGATTCCTGGGATGAGTCGTGGTCAGCCGGTTGCTAATGATTTGAGATTTTGGGCAGTGAAGATGACGAGTGGTCACCACGAGTCATGGTCACTAGTAACGACTCGTAAGGTTCCCTATGGCGAGCCCTAGAAGAATTATGGGATAGTGCACACGATGACTAATATCATGAGTCATGGTCATGTGTAACGATTCGTCTTGTCACTACGGGGACTGGCAGTCAGTTATTTTCTGCAAATTTAGTAAGGAATTTTTCATAATTCCTATGATCCTAAGGCCTAAACTATGTCGTTTTAAGCTATGCATGATGAGTTTGAAGAGGGGTAAGTTCATTTTAGGCTATTCTTACTCATGAATGTAAAGTTAGAGAGCTAGAGAGGTGATCAAGCTCATTTTCCTTCAGGGTTTCTTCAAGTCTTCATTGGGAAATCAAGGAGTGGTAAAATTAGTTTTTCCCAGGGTATGTAGGGTTATGAATGGGTGAATTTGTTCACACCCATGCCCAACCTCTCCCAATTCATGAAATTCTATTGAGTAATTTATAGTGTTTTATCCCAATTCATGTGAAATTCTTATGATCCATCCATGGGTTAATTTCCTTTATGTATCATGTTATATTCTATGAATCATGGGCAGATTTTACAATTTTTTTACTTATAAAATTATGAATTTAAATCTCTAAAAAACTATGCCCGATTATGCATGTTTTATGGAAGTTCAACTTATGATGCTACTTTGATGTTGAAGTTCATTAACCCATTATGATTTA
The DNA here is from genome assembly GCA_035772735.1 of Datura wrightii. Taxonomy (NCBI): domain Eukaryota; kingdom Viridiplantae; phylum Streptophyta; class Magnoliopsida; order Solanales; family Solanaceae; genus Datura; species Datura wrightii. The sequence goes on from JASDFA010000001.1 coordinate 55,480,718, forward strand.
TGATTTATGACATGATTCCTCTCATATGCTCATCATGAATATATGAATATCAAGTATAAGTATGTTGTACAAGTATGCCTGAACCTCATGACCTATGATTTATGATTATGGACGACTCACGCGCCTTATTTCATGGCAAGTTCATGTGTCTTCAAACATGCTTATGATCACAATGATTTAACTAGTCCATGAATTTCATCTATGTATTCCTATGAGCACTATATATGTTTTTGGAGTAGTATTTAACACCGAGTAGGTTTGGGGCCCAAGTTTTCGCATGAATCTCAAATCTACGTGCCACCGTAGGTCACGATGTGACCTCCCTTGAGACTATCCCCCTTTTGCCCAAATGGGCCTTTCATGAGTGATATCACGCCCTTTCATGGTTCTACCCTTTGCAAGGTACAAGCACCCTCTCGAGTTGGGTTTTCTGATGCCATGTGTGCTCAGATGGGGTATGTCGGTTATAAGAATCTCCCATTGTTCCTCATAATTTATGCATGGTTATGTTCATAGTACTTTGGCTCAAGTCATGCTTAAAGAAGATTTTCTTCTATTATAATGATTATGACTGAATTACGAATGTTTTGAAAACCTTGAGCCTTATGTTACATTATGATATTTATGTTATGATCTTGTTGTCCCACTCTTATGAACTTTTATTTATTTTAAATGTCTGTTTTACTTACCTTGCGTACTCGGTACATTCCGCGTACTCGGTACATTCCACATACTGACCTCATACTCTATGTTGTATGGGTTTATTATATAGGCCCCGATCATCAGACTCAGCCCCATCATTAGCCTGTTCCAGAGTTAGCATCCATCTTAGAGGTGAGTCCTCATCTCTCGAGGGCCATTCACTTTCAGATATTGATGTTCTTTCAGTTTTAAGACTTGTCGGGTTAGTTAAGGGTGTTTTCCCATCGATCCATCAGGTGTAGAGGCTTTTAGACAGCATGTAGTAATCAGCTCGTCATGTATTATGTAGATTTTGCTTTCGATGCTATGTTATGCTAGACTTCCGCTATGTTATTATGTTAAGTCTTCCGCTTTATTTGATCGAGTTAGATGTATGTTCATGCCATGGATTGACTTGGAGTCTCTCTGGGCTCCTTGTCCCGTGTCTCGATCTGGGCCTATGTTTGAGTTGTGACAAACTTGGTATCAGAGCAATAGTTTTGAAGTGTCCTAGGGTGTCTGAAAGCCGCATTGAGTAGAGTTTTTTTTGTCTTTGTGAAACGCGTCACAATTATGACGAAGAGTCTATGAGACATTTAGAAAATGTTCCCTTCTTTCATGATCTATATTGTGCAATAAAATGTCTTCCTATCCTTCTAACTCATGCTATTCGTGATTGTAGAATCATGGCTCCCTGCAGATTTAATGGTAGAAAGAATGGAAATGGAAACGGCCACGAGGATGGCAATGGAGATGTGCACGAACAAGCCCCACCAGTCCAGGAGCATCATGCACTGGAGCCGGTTGCCCATGCTGAATTCAAGGCAGCCATTCAGATGCTAGCGTAGGCCTTGACTGCTTAGGTCAACCAGGCGGCAGTGGCGCATGTCCCCCAGAATGGTAATGCGGGGGCAGCTTGAGTCAGGGATTACATAAGGGTGAACCCACCAGAGTTTCTTGGGTCCAAGGTGGATGAGGATCCATATAATTTTATCGATGAGACTGTGAAGATCACCAGGTCGTAGGGGAGAATGGATTAGAGTGTGCTGAGTTGGCCTCATATCAGTTGAAGGGGGTTGCACACATTTGGTTTAGATAGTGGAAAGATAGTTGGGCATCCGCAGTATTCCCTATCAGTTGGGAGGAGTTTCAAGTTTCTTTTCTAGATTGATTTTTCCCTCGTGAGATGAGTGATATGAAAGAAGTTGAGTTCGTGAATCTTAAGTAGGGAAGAGGACGGTGCAAGAATATGCCCTTTAGTTCACTCACCTGTCAAAGTACACCCCAGAGTTAGTGGTGGATCAGAGGGTGAAAGTGAGTAGGTTTGTTATGGGGTGGCGGACTATTTAGACAAGGATTGCATGACCACTATGCTCCATCAGGATATGGATTTCCCACAAATATTCTTATATGCCCAGCAGATGGAGGAGGAGAATATGAGAGAGAGAGGCCAAAAGGGCCAGGTCAGAAAGTTATGGGACTTCCCAGCCTAGATCGGGGGGCGGACATCGCCAATAGTCTTATCACAAGTCTTTCGCTCCAGCACCATCATCAACTAGTACACCACCTAGACCACGAGGTGGTTAGAGGAGCAGGGCCTCACATTCGAGGGGCCAGGGTAGCATGTAGATAGAGAGCACTTTCCTAGCATGCGGAAAGTGCGGCAAGAATCACCCAGAAAGGTGTTTAGTTGGCTCAGACACTTGTTCCAAATGTGGCAAACCCAGAAAAAGACTTAGGGATTACCCTTCAGCCATACCAGGGGATAGTGGAGCCCATATATCAGCCTCCAGTTCAGCAGCTCCACCCGCACGCACAACCCAACAAGGGGCACCTACTAGCACAGGTGGCAGTCAGCGCCAAAACAGATTCTATGCCTTAGCATCTCACCATGAGCATGAGGTCTCCCCGGATGTAGTCACTGGTACGTTACGAGTTTTCCATCTTAATATATATGCTTTGTTAGATCTAGGGGCTACCTTGTCTTTTGTGACACCTTATGTGGCTAGTCATTTCGGAGTCAATCCCGAAATCCTATTAAAACCCTTCTCAATCTCTACTCCAGTGGATGATTCAGTTGTAGCTAGACGGGTATATAGAAGTTTCCCGATCACAATCCTTCAGAAAGTCACCTCAGCAGATCTAGTAGAGTTAGTGATAACCAATTTTGATATTATCCTCGGTATGGATTGGCTATTTTCATGTTATGCCTCAGTTAATTATAGAACTGGGGTAGTAGAGTTTAGATTTCTGAGTGAGGCAGTCATAGAGTGGAAGGGTAGTTAATTGTGCCTGTAGGTCATTTAATTTCTTACCTTAAGGCCAAAAAGATGATCTCCAAAGTTTTTGTATACCATCTAGTTAGGGTTAAGGATTCTATTTTCGAGACCCCAACTATCCAATTAGTCCGAGTAGTATGTGAGTATCCAGAAGTCTTCCCAGATGATATACTAGGAATCCCTCCCGAGCGGGAGATTGATTTTGGTATTGACCTCCTTCCCGATACGCAACATATATCTATTCTTCCCTACAGAATGGCTCCAACCGAGCTAAAAGAGTTGAAGGAACAGCGGAAGGACCTTTTAGATAAGGGTTTCATTAGACCAAGAAAGTCCCCATGGGGTTGCACCAATTCTCTTTGTCCGGAAGAAAGATGGTTCTCTTCATATGTATATTGATTATCGGCAATTAAACAAGGTCGCCATCAAGAATAGGTATCCTCTACCTAGGATAGATGATTTGTTTGACTAGCTTTAGAGTGCCAAGCTATTTTCAAATATAGATCTCAGATTCGGGTACCATCAGCTCAGAGTTCGGGAGAGCGACATCCCTAAGACGGCCTTTATGACACTGTATGGTTATTATGAGTTTTTAGTTATGTCTTTTGGACTAATGAATTCTCCTACAACTTTTATGGACTTGATGAACAGGGTATTCAAGCCATACTTGGATATGTTCGTGATCGTGTTTATAGTGACATCCTGATATACTCTCGAAGCTAGGAGGAGCATGCCGCTCATTTGAGGGTGGTACTACAGACTCTCAAGGATCGTCAACTATATGCTAAATTTAGCATGCACAAGTTCTTGTTGAACTCAATGTTGTTTTTGGGGCATGTAGTATCAAGTGAGGGCATAAAGGTGGACTCTCAGAAAATAGAAGCAGTGAAGAATTGGCATAGACCGGTGAATCCTTCAGGTATTGGGTTTAGCCAGGTACTATAAGAGATTTGCTGAGGACTTTTCATCTATTGGAGCTTCATTGAACAAATTGACCCAAAAGAAAGTGAAATTCCAATGGTCAAATGCTTGTGAGAGAAGTTTTAAGGAGTGGAAGATTTGACTCCCCTCAGCATCGATGCTAACTCTACCGGAGGTTACTGATGGGTTGGTGGTGTATCATAATGCTTCTAGAATCGGCCTTGGTTGTGTATTGATGCAACACGGCAAGGTTATAGCATATGCTTCCAGACAACTAAAACTTCATGAGAAGAATTACCCGATCCGTGATCTTGAATTGGCAGCGGTGGTGTTCGCCTTGAAGATATGGAGACACTATTTGTATGGGGTCCATGTAGATGTGTTCACTGACCATAAGAGTCTATAATATGTGCTTACCCAGAAGGATCTAAATCTGCCACAAAGGAGGTGGTTTAAGCTACTTATGGATTATGACATGAGTGTCCTTTACCATCTGGGAAAGGCTAATGCAGTAGAAGACGCACTTAGTAGACTCTCTATGGAGAGTGTGTCCTATGTGGATGAGGGGAGAAATGAGTTGGTAAAGGATGTGCATCGACATGCAAGGTTGGGAGCTCGATTGGTTTACTCAACCGATGGCGGTGTTATTGTTCAGAATGGAGCAGAATCGTCCTTGGTGACTGATGTAAAAGCTAGACAAGACGAGGATCCTATTTTGGTAAAGTTAAAGGAAGCCGTTCAGAATCAGAGGGTAGAGGTCTTCTCTAAAGGGGGAGATGGTGTGCTTAGGTACTAGGGTTTCTTGTGTGTTCTAGACATTGATGATTTGAGAAATTGGATTTTTCATGAGGCTCACGGATCAAGATATTTGATATGTCCAGGTGCCACTAAGATGTATTGTGACTTATGGGAAGTCTATTGGTTGAATGGCATGAAGAAAGACATCGAAGGATTTGTAGCTAACTGTCCAAACTGTTAACAAATGAATGTTGAGCATTAGAGATTGGGAGGTGTGCTTCAGAATATCAGTATTCCTATTGGAAGTGGAAAGAAATCTCTATGAACTTGATCAAAGGGTTTCCTCGCACTATTCGGCAATATGACTCCATTTGGGTGGTTGTAGACAGGTTAACCAAAGCCCCTCACTTTCTACTGGTAAAAACCATGGATTCGATAGAGGATTATACCAAACTATACATAGGAGAGGTAGTTTGGTTGCATGGAGTTCCCTTGTCCATCATATCGGATAGAGGTACTCAGTTTAGCTCTCTGTTTTGGATGTTGTTTCAAAAAGGACTGGGTACTCACGTTAAGCTTAGCGCAGCATTTCACCCGCAAAGGGATGGTCAAGCAGAGCAGACAATTTAGACTATTAAGGACATGTTGAGAGCATGTGTGATCGACTTCAAAGGTAGTTGGTGATGAGCCCGCAAGTGTACGGGTTGTACAAGTAATATAGTGGCCCTTTTTAAGAGCCGGATGTCAAACCCACAAGGACTGGACCAATTCAGCTAACTATCGAGTTCAAGTGTGATATTAAATGCCGCAAGTGTTGATTATAGAAGTTTTCGATAGAGTTAATTAAATCTAGGGGCGGTCAACGAAATACTTTGAATTAATTGAAGGAGCAACTAGAGTTAAAGCCGAATAATCATGTGATACTACGATTTGCAATGGTTTAAGTATAAAACTATCAATTGTCATCTCACATAATTAAAATTGCATGTTCATGGCCTTTCGAGCCTCTAAACACGACAAACTATCCTCACAACTACACCGTTTAGTGGTGATTTGACATGCTAATTTGTGGGCAATTCAATTACGTGGATGTGGTTTACGTGGATGTGATAAGGGACTCTCGTACTTCTAATCATTTGACTTAACTTAGCTTCACAACTACTTCTTCGAGTGGTGGAGTGACGTTTCTAAGTTAATTCATGTTCTCATCCCGTTTTATCAACCAAGCAAGGCATATTAGGTATAATTTCTTATCCTAACCGCGAATTATATCGTGAGATACAATCTTGCTCCCTGCATTCTTTTATTCTTTCCTAGGTTATCTTTCTCAAGCATTTACCTAAGCTTAACGCGTGTGTTTTCATGGTGATCAATCATAAAAACAACCATAATTAAGAATGCAAGACAAAACAACAATCAATAACTTAATTCCTAAACAAATTCGTAAAAACACAATCATAACTCATGGCTTCAACCCTACAGGAAGGGTTCTAGCCACTCATGTTCGTAAAATTACAAGGAAACATAGTTAAAGTAACATACTTACAAGAATTGGTAGAAGAGAAGATGAAATTGATGAACCCTAGGTGAGTTCTCCCACTTCTCCCTTCACTCCTAGGTGGTTTTTCAGAATAAAATCGTGAAAAAATGTTTTTAGGAGCTAAGGGACCTATTTATAGTAGATGAGAAAAATAAACTATTTAGCCAGAAGTGGAGTGGCTCTGTGTCATGGAGTGTATCGCGGAGCACTGCCTCAATGACACAGAGCGTATCGTAGAGCAGTGCCTCCGTGACACGGAGTGTATTGCGGAGCACTGCCTCCGTGACACGGAGGTATCGCGGAAGCCCTCTAGAAATTGCCCAATTTAAATCCTAGAGGCAGAACACTGCCGCGATGGCTCCGTGACACGGTGCCCATTGCGACACCCTTCAGTGATCCATCATTTTGTTCCAACTTTGGTGTATCGCTCCCGATATCATTCCTCCACTTCACCAAATCATATTTTAAGTCCTCAAATGCATTATTTACCTTCAAAAACAAGGACTAATCATGTGGGTTAATACATATTCACATTAACATAAAAAAACATGAGAATGTATATAAATAAATAGATAAACAAGGCAAAACTAAGTTATAAAGTATCACTTGGGCATGCTATTTTGCCCACGATCAGTTGGGATGATCATTTGCCTCTTATTAAGTTTGCATACAATAACAGCTACTATTCTATTATCCAGATGGCCCTGTTTGAGGCTCTGTACGGGTGGAGATGTAGATCGCCCATTGGCTGGATCGAAATTGGTGAAGCCGCAATCATAGGACCAGATTCAGTCCATGAAGCCATGGAGAAGGTTCAAATCATACGGGTCATGTTGAAAACAACTCAAAGTCGCCAATAGTCCTACGCCGATGTGAGGAGGATAAAACTTGAGTTCGAAGTCGATGATTGGGTGTTTCTAAAGGTGTCTCCCATGAAGGGAGTGATGAGGTTTGGAAATAAAGGAAAACTCAGTCCTCATTATGTTGACCCCTACCGGATTGTGAAACGGGTTGACAAGGTGGCATATGAATTGGAGTTACCTTCCGAATTAGCTTCTGCACATCCCATTTTTCATGTATCGCTCAAAAAGAAGTGTTTAGGTGACAGTTGTGGTTGTCCCGGTGGACTGTGGTGGTGTGAAAGACAGCCTTAGTTATGAGGAGGTTCTGGTGGAAATACTGGATCATCAGGTTTGAAGGCTAAGAAACAAAGATGTAGCTTCAGTCAATGTTTTTTGGAGGAATTATCATGTTTAGGGAGCTATGTGGGAAGCCGAAAAAGACATGATGGCTAGATACCCACATTTATTCTCTACTGGCTGAGTATTAGCTTGAGATATAAGTTTTTTCCCTAAAACTCTATTCAGTTTCATGTTCAGATCATGTGCCCCAGTTCCTTTCATGTATATGGATGTGTATATGATTTAGGAATTCAGTTCAGCCATGTAGTTTGAATCGGAGTTAGTCATTCCGTCTATTTTCAGATTATAAGATCAGTATTTGAGTATGATTATTGTATTTCTATGCGTATCTTTATGATTTTCAACATTCAAGGATGAATGATCCCAAGGGGAAGATATTTGAATACCCCGAAAGCCCAAAGATCATACCCGGGAGTTGAAACGGAGAAAACTGAAAATCTGGCACCAGGTCACAAAACGAGTCATTATGTGACCCATGGGGTAGTCCACGAGTCTTGAAGAGACTCGTGGTGACGTAAAAGACTTGAGTTGAAATTTTGGGTTTTGAAGTCCCCACGGACCTGACCACGAGTCGTGGTCTGACCCCACTACTCGTTGAGTCAGTCGTGGGCAAGGGTTATGGGAAGGTGAGGAAAAGTTGGCAGTGTACCCTACGGTTGGTCACCACGTGTCATGGTTAGACACCATGATTCATGGGATGAGTCATGGTCAGCTAGTTGCAAATGATTTGAGATTTTGGGCAGTGAAGATGATGAGTGGTGACCACAAGTCATAGTCACTAGTAACGACTCGTGAAGTTCCCTGTAGTGAGCCCTAGAAGAATTACTGGACATTGCACACAGCGACTGATGCCATGAGTCGTGGTCTTGGGTAACGATTCTTCCAGACCCCCATGGGGAATGGCAGTCAGTTATTTTCTACGAATTTAATAAGGGATTTTCCGTAATTTCTATGATCCTAAGGCTTGAACGAGGTAATTTTAAGCTATGAATGATGAATTTTAAGAGGGGCAATTTCATTTTAGGCCATTCTAACTCATGCATGCAAAGTTAGAGAGCTAGAGAGGTGATCAATCTGATTTTCCTTCAAGATTCCTTCAACTCTTCATTGGGCAATCAAGGAGTGGTAAAATTAGTTCTTCCCTAGGTATGTAGGGTTATGAATAGGTGAATTTGTTCACACCCATGTCCAACCTCTCCCAATTCATGAAATTCTATTGAGTAATTTATAGGGTTTTATCCAAATTCCTATGAAATTCTTATGATCCATCCATGGGTTAATTTCCTTTATGTATCAAGTTATATTCTATGAATCATGGGCAAATTATAGAACTATTTCACTTATAAAATTATGGATTTAAATCTCTACAAAACTATGCCCAATTGTGAATGCTTTATGGAAGTTAAAGTTATGATTCCTCTCATATGCTCATCATGAATTTATGAATATCAAGTATATTCATGTTTTCCAAGTATGGATGAACCTCATGATCTATGATTTATGACTATGGCGAACTCGCGGGCCTTATTTCATCGCTAGTTCACGTATCTTTAAGCATGCTTATGATTATCATGATTTAATAGCCCATAAATTTCATGTATGATATCCTATGAGCACTATAGATGTTTTGGGAGTAGTATTTAACACCTAGTAGGTTCGGAGCTCAGGTTTTGCCCCGAATCTCAAAACTACGTGCCATCGTATGTCACGATTGGACCTCCCTTGCGACTGTCCCCTTTTTCCCCAAATGGGCCTTTCATGAGTGATATCACGCCCTTTCATGGTTCTACCCTTGACAACGTACAAACACCCCCTACAGGTTGGGCTCCATGTGTTCTTATATGGGGTATGTTGGTTATAAGAATCTCCTATTGTTCCTCATGATTTATGCATGGTTATGTTCATAGTACTTTGGCTCAAGTCATGTTTAAAGTAGCTTTTCTCCTATTTTTATGATTATGACTGATTTACGAATGTTTTGAAATCTCGGTACATTCCAGGTACTGAACACATACTCTATGTTGCATAGTTTTATGATACAGGCCCCTATCATCAGACTCAGCCCCGTCATTAGCCTGTTCTAGAGTTAGCATCCAGCTTAGTGGTGAGTCCTCATCTCCCGAGGGCCATTCGCTTTCAGATATTGATGTTTTTTCAGTTTTCAGACTTGTCGGGTTAGTTGGGGGTGTTGTCCCATCAATCCATCAGTATGCAGAGGCTTTCAGACAGCATGTAGTAATCAGCTCAAAATGTATTATGTGGATTTTGCTTTCAATGTTATGTTATGCTAGACCTCTGCTTTGTTATTATGTTAAGTCTTTTGCATTATTTGATCGAGTTGGATGTATGTTCATGACATATGTCGACTCGGAGTCTCCCAGAGCTCTTTGTCCCGTGTCTCATTTCGGGCCTATGTTCGGGTCATGACATATACTCTCCATGATTTTAGCTTCATTGATGACCTTTTCGGCTGTCACAACCCGAACATGGAACCCCACCGTAACACTGGACCTAGAACCACGAATGGCTCCAAGATAACCCATGGTGCATGCATAATTTACTTTGTAGTATAAACTACGCGAAACATTTGTAAATAGTAACTTAAGGGAGGAGCAGAAGTCTATGATATCATATATCGTATGGAAAAGGGAAAACAAGTCAAAACCACTGAAACATATAACATCAACTCTAAAAGCCTTTACTCAATAGATGAGATAAAGGGATAGCACCCTCAACTAGCTCTATTATAGTCTGAAAACTGAAAGACATATAAAGAGAGAACATGCATCAAAACTAACTTTATCGGATGATGAGGAATCACCAAAGATGCTAAAACTAAAGTCAAATAAAATATAGAGACGCAACTGCGACTATTCACCTGAACCTATATCATCAGACAATATATCACAAAAGTATGTGATCAGTACTTTGAATGTACTGAGTATGTAGGATAATTAAAATATGAGAGTAGGAAAAACATGGTAAAATCATGATCGTGATATCTTCATAAACATGAGTTATTCATCATAAACTGAAGCATAATGATCCAACGTTTTGAAAGAAAAATCTTACAACTTAATATGTTTTAAATTGTAAGTAAAATCTCATAAACTACACAATAGGTCAATTATAGTATAAACATGATATCATAAACCCTAAACATGAACATCTTAAAATATGAGGAATAATGGGAGATTCTTATAACCGACATACTTCATATGAACATATAGCGAGCCTAGCATATAACGCTATCTAGGAGGTGTGTTCACAACTTTCCAAGGGCATGGACCATGAAGGTGTGATATCCCTCATGGGTGGCCCATTCGGGCATGGTAGACCGTCTCGAGGAGAATTTTATCATAGCTCAGTGGCATGTAATTCTGAGACCTGAGTGCACTGGAACTCCGGCCTACTCGGTGTCAAATTCTACTCCCAAAACATACATAATGCTCATATTATAATCATGAGGAATACTTGGTATTGCACGGGCTAGTTAGAAAGCATTAATATCATAAACATTCTTGACATACATGAACTATCCATGAAAACAATGCCGCTGATTCAGCTATGATACATAAGCTTGAGATTCATAAAATTCATGCATAATTGAGTAAATCATATAAAATTGAGAAATATATGTTCAAAATAGAAACTTATAGAAAACATATAATCAGAATAATAAAACATGGATTGAATCATTAGAGGATTGAATTTGTAGGAGATCATGAGAGATTTCATCAAAATTGGGTCTAACCCTCGAATTTCCATAAAACATAATTGGACACTTGAATTCATTAAATTGATTTGAAATTGAGAATGAGGGTGGAAGAATGTCATACCCCAAAACTAGGGTAGGGTACAACTGGCCTCGGTACTACTAGACCGAGAAACTGACTATATAACATCTATAATTGTAATATATAGGTCGACTAGACCACCTATCACAATCACCCAAGATAGATACTGGACCCATAAGATATCAAAAATAACAAATAAGCAACTTGAAAGCCGACAAGACTATAATAATGCTAAACGGAGCAATAGAAAGACGAAAAGGCTACAAACGAAAAACAAACTATACAAACTAGTCCACATCAGCCTCTAAAGAGTAAACAAACTGAAATGCATGGGATAGGGCCCCGGCCGACCCATGCCGTAAAACCTCGGAAGTGCCTAAGATAAGACCTAGAGGTGGAAAGGAAGATCAGTAGAAAAGTCTGGGATTTACCCTCTGAAGACCCGTGGTATGAGTCGTTAGAAGAAAGAAAGGGTCGTTAGAAGTGCCCATGGTGAAAGGTTGTAGAACTAGATTGGGAAATAACGGGTCTCGGAATGACCTGTTGGTGGTTACAACGAGCCGTTGGTTGTGGTGGTGGTGAGACTGGTCGTTGGTCGAGGGGGAAGTAACGAGTCATAGAACGACCTATTGTAGGTAATAATGGGATATTGTCAGGAGCCGTTGGGATAATTTTTAGATTAGTGGTAGTGGTGACGACAACTGGTAGCAACAAGTTGTTTGAGCAAGCAACAACCCGTCCTGTTCGGTTGTGGTGAGGGATCAGAGAGCTGGATTCAGGGAGTCGCAACGAGCGGTAGAAATGGATCGTGGGAGCTAACAATGGTTAGTTCAATCATCCATTATCACTGGCAGTTCAGTTTTTCTAGGAAATTCATTAAGGGTATTTTCATTATATCTAAGACCTAGGGTCCTAAACTACGTTGTTTAAGGCTCGAAATGAAGTGTTTTATGAAGGGTAAATCTATTCTAGGCTCATTCAAATCCATTCCTGCAAATTGAAAGGTTTAGAAGGTGATCAAGTTTAGGCTTTCTTCAAGTTTTATTCAATTCTTCATTGGGCAATCAGAAATGTGGTAGAATCAGATCCTATCAGGTATGTAGGGTTATGAATGAGTGAATCCGTTCACACCCATGTCCAATTCCTCTCTAAATCATGATAACTCATATGTTGATTCTATGGGGTTTTAACCCAATGCATGAAATTCCTAATTTCCTACATGGGTATGATTTAATGATGTTTCTATCATTTAATTATGATTCATGGGCAAGTTTTACATTGTTTTCAATTATAATCATGTTTTCAATCTTTATAAATTAAAATGCCCAATTATGAGAAGTTCATTAAAGTTGAGATTTATGATGATTGTTCAAGTACGATGAGATATTGTTGATAAAAAGCATGTTTTCATTTTACGCATATTTATGATCATGTTTTCAAGTGAATTAAGTATTTTACAGTATGTTAAAGTATTGGTAAATGACCATATGTTCAAGTATGATTTATGATTTCACGGATAAGCTTACCACATGGTTTTGGAGTTAAGACTCCCAATTATATTCAGCTTTTGGTATGGTTTGAGAAAAAGTTCCTCATATATGATTTTAGATTTGATATGTATTTAATTATTGAGCTTCATCAATAGACGATGGTAAGCTTCATTGAAAAACGATGGAGAGCATATGCCTGTTTTTGGGAGTAGTGTCTAGCATCGAGTAGGCTAAGGGTCGATCAACCCTATGCCTCAAAACTACACGCCAACGTAGGTTTATACATATCATATATATACTTTGGGACCTCCCTTGTGAGCTATCCCTTTCCCCAAATGGACCTCGAGCTTGATATCGATATCGTGGTATCGTCCTTAGCCCTGGCAAGGCTTTGGACAGCTCTACCTACTTGAGTGTAATAGTTGGGAGCACGTAAGCATTATCGTGGTATGTCGGTTATATGACGAGTCTCCCATTGTTCCTCATGATTTCAGTTATGCATGTTTATTATTCACGATATGTATATATTATCTAAAGTAGGTCTGACCCAATGTTCTGTTTTACTTATGATTATCATATTTTAAGCTTTGGGTCAATCGATTCAGTTATGATGTATGTTATGTTCAGATCATGAATTTAGAAAATAGCATGCAAGCCCTACTCTTAGATTCTCATTTTGATCATGTTTTATACTATGCACATTTGAAATGATTTTACTTAATTAAGCGGTTTTACTTACCTTGCATACTCGATACATTACATGTACTGGTCGCATACTCTATGTTGTATTGTTTTATGATACAGGCTCCGTCCTCCAAACTTAGTCCCGTCACTAGCCAGCTTTCAGAGTTAGCATCCAGTCTCTATTGGTGAGTCCTCATCTGTCTAGGGCCCCTCTTTTATTCAGTTATGTTTGTGTATTTTCTGTTTTAGACTTAGAGATTTAGTTGGGGTCTTGTCCCATCAACATATCAGACTTAGAGGCTTTTCAGACAATAGATTGTATTCAGCTTCAGACTCGTGTTGTATTTTTGGATTGTATATTATGCTTAGAATTTTGCTATATTTATTATGTTAAGTCTTCTGCTTTATTTGATTGATTTATATGTATGCTCATGCCATCGGTCGACTTGGAGACTCTCGGGGCTCCTTGTACCGTGTCTCAATCTGGGCCTATGTCCGGATCGTGACAAACTTGGTATCAAAGAAATAGGTTTTAAGTGTCCTAGGGAGTCTGAAAGCTACATTAAGTAGAGTCTTTTTCATAGCTGTGAAGCACGTCACACTTATGACGAAGAGGCTACGAGACATTTATAAAATATTTCCTTCTTTTATGATCTATGTTGTCTGATGAAATGTCTCTCTATCCTTGTAATTTGTGCTATTCGCGCTTGCAACATGCCTCTTCCAGAGTTAATAATAGAAGGAATGGAAATAGAAATGTCCATGAAGATGGCAATAAGGACGGGCACCAACAAGCCCCACCAGTCCATGAGCACCATGCACCAGAGCTGGTTGCCCACTCTAAGTTCAGGGCGCCATTCAGATGCTAGCGCAGGCTTTGACTGCTCATGTCAACTAGCAGGTAGTGGTGTATGTCCCATAAAGCGGTAATGCGGCGGCAGCACAAGTCAGGGATTTTTTAAGGATGAATCGACCAGAGTTTCTTGGGTCCAAGGTGGACGAGGATCAACATGAGTTTATCGACGGATTGTGAAGATCACCCAGGTCATGGGGGTTAATGGAGTAGAGTGTGCTGATTTGGCCTCATATCAGTTGAAGGGGGTCGCACACATTTGGTTTAGATAGTGGAAGGATAGTAGGGCAGCCGAAGTAGGTCCTATCAGTTGGGAGGAGTTTCACGTTGCTTTTCTAGATCGGTTCTTCCCTTGTGTGATGAGGGAGTTAAAGGCAGCCGAGTTTGTGAACCTAAAACTGGGAAAGATGAAGGTGCAGGAGTACATCGTTGAGTTCACTCGTCTATCAAAGTACGCCCCAGAGTTAGTGGTTGATCAGACGGTGCGAGTGAGCAGGTATGTTCATGGGGTGGTGGACTATCTAGAGAAGGATTATAGGACTTCTATGTTCCATCAGGATATGCATCTCCCTCAAAAGTCTTTTACGCCCAGTAGATGGAGGAGGCACATATGAGGGAGAGAGAGGCAAAGAGGGCTAGGACAGATAACTATAGATTCTCTCAGCCGAGGCCGGGTGGAAGGCACCGACAGTAGACCCACCAGAGATCTTCAGCCCCATCATCTTTAGTGATGATTCTACCATCTCGGCCTAGGCACGATCAGAGAGGGCGAGCATTAGGCTGTAGGGGTCAGAGTAGCAGGCCCGCGGATTCGAGTATCCCAGTTTGCGGCAGGTGTGGTCGGAGGCACACGGGGTAGTGCTTGGCGGGTACAGGTGCTTGTTTCGGGTGTGGGAAGATCAGATATATGCTTAGAGATTGCCCAGTAGCTAGACATGGCCATGATAAGGGCCTAGGTGTCACGACTCGAACGGAGGCCCGAATTACAACATGGGACAAGGAGCCCCGAGAGACTCCAAGTCGACCCAAGGCATGAACATTCATCTTACTTCATATCACTTAAAGAGGAATACTGAACATGCGATATAGAGAGAACATAAATGTAACATAACATAACACGATAAGTGTAACGTACTAAAGATACATATCAATTGAGTACTACAATTAGTCTGAAAGCCTCTATCATACTAGATGGGTTGATGGGACAACATCCCAACTAACTCGGCTAAGCTAAAACAAAAGAAACATCAATGTCTGAACATATGGCCCTTGGAACATGTGGACTCACCAAAAGGGCTGATAGCTAACTCTGAAAGGGGCTATTGACGGGGATGAGCCTGAGAGCCGGGTCCTATATCATAAAATGATACAATATAGAATGTATGCCTTCAGTACGTGGAATGTACCGAGTATGCAAGGTAAGTGAAATGGAAATTTAAAATACATAAAATATTTTAAATGATCATAAGAGTAGGACAACATGCTCATAACATAAATAGCATATGACAACATAAGGCTCAAGGTTTTCAAAACATTCGTAATTCAGTCGAAATCATAATCTTAAGAGAAAAGATTTATTGAGCATGACTTGAACCAACATACATAGTCATAAACATGCATAAATCACGAGGAATAGTGGGAGATTCTTATAACTTACATACCCCATACAAGCACACATGCCCTGCTATAATCTACTGACTGAACTCTGCTATATTCAGAACATAAAGTCAGCCCCCGGGTCTCAAAACTCTGTCCCTTACTATCTCGAGGGATGGAGGCTCCATCTGTGGGGCCTTATCTCTGACTACACTAGGCTAGGGACCCCGTACCATCACTCATCGGCCTCCACAACTAGGGGTACAAAATTAGATGCTCATGCCTTCCCCCTACTTCTATGGGATGAGATCTGGGGCTCATACCTCCTGCATCTTACTACCAAGGATACTACTACCCAAGTCCACTGACCTACATCATTCTAACTCTCACTCAGGTCAATGTCATCCATATAATTTCTCTGTCCTTCAATATAACAAACTAGGGCCATAGCCATTATTCTACAGGTATGTCTTACTGTCATCCACACTGAGATGGGGTTAATCTTTTTCTAGATTAAGCTTTGCTACTGCTGGGAGTTTGCTACCTATGGACTCTTGCCCACACTCGGGTGCTACTAAAAATCTTACCTACCCTCCTAATTTACAGCTGTGAGGGTCTAGGAAACTTACTTGAACACAAGGAGTCTTAATCACTTTCTAACATTTTTCTGGAATTAACAATTCTAGCCCCTCTTTACTATTCATACTGGGCAGTATCACATTTACACATTCAGTCATACTGAGAAAAGCCTAGGAGGTATGAAGTAACCATATCTTGTACGGTTGGGCTGACTTACGAAACTTTACAATCTCCGAAGAGCTGGAGGTAAGAACCCCACAATTTCCTCCCTTCTTTTATACCTTTTTGTTAAGCCAACATTAATTGTCGCTCCTAGCTGATTCTAAAAGTCTACTAAGTAAACCAACTTATGCATATATTATATTACTGACCTCTTACTCTAAGGCTATAAAAAGAAATGGGAGCGGTACTAGCATTTCTATTACCTTATGAGAATCCTGGTGCCCTAGAAGGTGGCTGGGGAAATTAGAAGACATTTGCTTTTGCCCTTAGGCTAACTATTCCCCAACTGTGGCACCCTACTGGTACCCTCTCCTACTATTGTAGCTAACTTGTGGCTGACTGATGTCTGTCATAGATAAAACGTCATTCTAGATAGATATAACAAGGAAAACTTAGGGACTCATCCCTATACAACTCGACTCTATAGGAAGATCTTAAAAGAAGGAGAGGTAACTATAATGGCATGCCTCGTAGCTTTCTGCTTATAAAATGTGGTGCATAACACATTTATAAACAAGACTCTACTAGACACAGCTTGCAGACTCCCTGGGATACGACCTACTCTAATACCAAGTTTGTCACGCCCCACCTTAGGAGGCATGACTGGCACCTAATGCCACACTGTGATCTGGACTAACTTGACTGCCTTGGTGCACTTCTGGTGCACGCCTGCAACTTAATTCAAGAAAACAACGGGCTATATCTCTATTGTAAATACAGCCACTGACCGACAAGGCCACCTATAAAGGAAGACAGCTAACCAGCAACAATGCAATAATAGGGATCCTATGAGGGCCGACAAAAGCACCATGCTGTCTAGTTATAACAGGAATGAAAACAACCAGTTATATTGGGCCCCACATGGCCAACACATAAAATAAGACATACATGGGCCCCACGCGGCCAACAACAACCAACTGACTGAGGACTATAGCCTGCAAGCCTCTAAGGGTAGAAATGATGATCGGGAAAGGGCCCCAGCTTACCCAATCTCTACGACCTGACATCTCCGAATGAAAGGAACTGGATGAATTGTTGACTCTGAACAGCTATTAACAGAGGTCCTGAACTCTGTCCATCCAAACCTGAAAGTAAGTATGCAGCGCCCCATAGTTGGGCGTCAGTATAGTATGTACCAAATATGTAAGGCAATAACAGAAGCTGAGTAAAACTGATAAAAACTAAAAGTGAACAGTAATAACGACGAAAAGTTAACCTGTAAGCTTTCCTTTTCATAACCTGCATCTAGTAAGTCACTACATATGTATGAGATGAAACTAGACGACTATTCATTCATAAGCTAAACTGGCAGACAAATTTACAAACAAGAACCTAACTTGGCCCCCATAAGCCAGGAAGGTACAAGCAACACAGAAGAACCTACCTGGGCCCCCATTAGCCCCGGCAAGTATAAACAAGGTCCACTCCTACTGCCTGAGTACTAAGGATGGTGTGTACTGTAACTTGAGATGGCCCTCGTGGCCTCAACTTAGTGAAACTCATTACGACCCTCGCAGCCTCAATCTGATGGAACTCAATATGGCCCTCGCGGTCTTAGTAAATGGAACTCTATATGGACATCGTGGCCTCAATAAAGGGAAATCAAAATGGCCCTCACGGTCTTAGTAAATGAAACTCCGTATGGCCCTCGTGGCCTCAATAAATGGAACTCAAAATGGCCCTCGCGTCCTCAGTAAATGGAACTCTGTATGGCTCTCGTGGCCTAAATAAATGGAACTCAAAATGGCCCTCGCGGCCTCAGTAAATAAAACTCTGTGTGGCCCTCGCAGCCTAAATAAATGGAACTCAAAATGGCCCTCGCGGTCTCAGTTAATGAAACACTGTATGGTCCCCGTGGCCTCAATAAATGGAACTCAAATGGCCCTCGCGGCCTCAACAAATTGAACTCAAAATGGTCTGTGCGGCGTTAGTAAATGGAACTCTGTATGACCCTCGCGACCTCAATCTAATAGAACTCAATATGGCCCTCGCGGGCTCAATCTAAGAGAAGTCAATATTGCCCTAGCAGCCTCAATCTTGTCCTTTCGGACATCATTCTTCCCCAAAAAGCATAGACCTAGAGGAAATAAGGTCTAATAATTCAACGTCGTATGGAAAATCCAATCTACCTAGGATTAACTCTGGCAAGGGTTGTTATGTCATCACTGACATCTCACTCTATTCATAACAGCTGACCATAATAGGCCTACTCTGAAATACTTGTCCTCTACATAGAGCAACTGTGGGGCTACTACTAATCCGATATGCTCCTGAGCAGGCATCCCTAACCTTCCATAGACAGCTTATTAACACTCTTTGGCCTGGGGGTATTATAGTAATTCTGTGGTTCTAGTTCCTGAGACACTAACCAGGTCTGTTCAGATTTTATATGCTTTCTCGGGGAGACTCCTAACCTCGTAGGTGCATTTATCTGGACTTAGTCGTTCCCGGCAACCTGTACCTAATTATCTGATAAGAGTAGGCTGGCGTTGGGCCCATATCAAGTTACTAATAAAACTTCCCCGGGTATCTACTACTCTATCAAGTTTTTACAACTGAGGTGATGCCCTGAGTGACCTATATGGTAAGCACCACATCGACTGAAACTAACCGTCAATGGCGATAACCACTATTGTGACAGACTGACCCTCGACTCTCTAGCAACTCTTGTGCCACTAACTCTGGGGTAAGGCCATACTAGCATTATTCTGTCCCTGGAGGCATTAGGGTAAGCCAACGATCTCTAGACGAGCTCTATTGACAATACAGGCACCGAATTGGTAGTTATACCACTTGGTTGCGCCTATGTTGTTCAACTTACTAACTCAGGCCCAACTATTACCCTAAAATATCTAAAGCCTAGGCATGGCATCCCAACATTTTTTCTACTAACTTAGTCAACAGAAGGGTAGAGGAATTTCTATGACGCTTCTAGGTGTGAGTCACCCTTAATCTCTTCTTTCCCAATGAGGGATATTGCAATATACTCTTAATATACTTTCTAGCAGCTAGCAACAACACATGTAATCATAATCTACTGATAGCAGCTAACCAAGAAATACATTGATATTATATACTAGCAACAACTAATTACAACAACTAAGATCGTTGTCTATGCTCGGAAACATAAATCGTATAATTGTACGACGAGAATAACTTACCGAAGGAATAAGCCTTAACATACCTTGAATGCCGATTGTCATTTAACTGATTAGGTCCAACCTGAAGATAGTAGTTCCACTCAAATGCAGTCCTTATACTGAGAGAATAGAGCTACTTTCTCCACTAAATTCGGCTAATAACGATATCTTTAAATAATAATATCAACTATGATTCAACTCTGAATAACTCAGCAAAAACCCGCAATTTCGCGAGAATTAATAAGAGAGAAATACTCACCTAAGGCCTATGGCCATTTAGGAATCAATTTGAAACAATTCTGACAACTTTTACCTGGCGGAGCTCCAGTTTGCCGAGTGAATTTTCAAGAAATAACTCTGTAGAAATGCTTCATGTAGGCCTAGAACTCATTACCCAAAGTTAATTTGCATTTGGACGACATTTGATAGCGTAATTTGATGAAAAATTGATGAAGGTTGCGTGCTCTCTCACTTTTGGCTGAGGGATACATTTATAAATGATTTAGAATTAACTAGGAAAGTATATATATAATTGTTGGGAATCGGCAAAGGACAGGTTTTCTTGTTCATATGTCAAGGGCTGGTAATGTTTTGCGCGTTGTATCGAATTAAACCACATGATCCACCGCTTGTGCAGGCCTCCGTCAATTCATTTGAGTTTTGGCCTTGCGACTGCCTCTCGCTGGCCAACGCGCCAGGGAGGGTGTCGCTTCGTGCCTCCCAGGGCACTGTCCCTCCTGGCGCGTCGCGCTACCCAAGGAATCGACAGGCTGGCACGTTGCGCTGGCCCCTCGAGGCCTGTCCTAGCCCCACCCTGCTCCCCAAGCTTTTTCCCACACGCGTCAGGATCTATTTACTCGATACAACCCACACATATGCCTACTAACTGTCAATATTTTATGGGGTGTAACAGTTAAGTCTTCCGCTTTATTTGATTGAGCTAGATGTATGTTCATTCCATGGGTCAACTTGGAGTCTCTTGAGGCTCCTTGTCCCGTGTCTCGATCCGAGTCTATGTACGGGTCGTGACACATGCTATATAGAAAACTCAAAATAATTAAAACTAGGAAATGGAATACTCCACTGAAATTTGGCTCCTACTACGTCTGACGATCTGTGCTTCTGCCTATACCTGCGACAAGATTGCAGGAGGGGTCCCCAGGAAAAAGGACATCAATACAAATGAAATATACTAGTATATAAGGCATAAAACTATAAACATATAAGATAACAATGAAAATGGAGACAGAAAAAAGGAACAGTAACAACTTAGAATCGTAGAGTTTGAAACCTCAATAACTCAATAATGAAGTAAAAATGCAACCAAGTAATGCACAACAAAAATTATAATTGTAATGTCGGTGACCAGACGACCATAAAATGCATATAAGATCCGTCCAGCCCATGTACCACATGCTGGATTAAAATAATAATACATCCAGCCGGTGTACTACAGCGGGGTAAAATCCGTGGAGCAAGTGTACCACACTGGGGGTAAAATAAAAATGCCTCTAGGTGGTGTACCACACCGGGGTAAAATCAATAAATCTTAATCATAATCATAAATTGAGCTGATAGGGCTAAAACTGAGTTAATTTAACGCATACAACATAGAAATGATGAATGCTAAAACTATGTCCTGCATGGGCCTCCTTTGTAACACATAACTGCAAGTGAGCATATATAATATGTAAAGATATAAAATGGCTCTTAAATGCATGTATTCAAGAATCATATAGATTATAAGGAACTGCAGATGACACAAGAGTTTCATCAAGATTTATAGATCGTGTTGTAAGGAACATTAGAGCTCGGAGACTTGCTAGCTTATCATCCGTCTTAAGGGAAAGGGATTATGAAGTCTCCTCTTGGCCTCACATATTTACTAACATACATGAAAAATAAAGAACAACCATAGTAAGGAATTTGTAGATCAATAAGCTTATTTACCCTTATTTAATCGCAACCTCGATCCTTAGTTTAGATTCATTTAGCCATCGTGGTTTAGATTTTCTTACCAAATATTCCTATAAACCAGCATGCCAAACACATTTAACATCACATATGCACAACACAATGTAAAGTACCATATTAAGGGGTCTCCATACAAAATCTATATCTACGATAATCATAATACGACAAAAAATATAAGTACAACATTTTTTTTTCACATTTACTTATTCCAATCCACACTTATCAACGCAAACATAATGCCAAGTGTTTATAACTCATTAAAAAGACTAATACATGTGAAAACATGAGTTTAAAATGCATAATTATGGATCCTTTCAACGACACTAAGTTGTGCATGAAAAATAACTAGAATGGCGCCTTTACTACCTTGTTTTGTCCTGTTCTTCTAGTTATCTTCTCTCACTAGTTGACCACCAAAATAAACTTCAACATCATATTTCATAGTTAATTAAATGATTCTTGACTTATATACATAATTCCAACCATTAAACATGACCAAAACATACCATGACACAGCCACAAACTCAAAAACAATATTCATCAACATTCAGGATTTTACATGCTTAAAGTACCTCAAAATTGAGAGGATTTAAAAGAGAGTTTTACTTAGTTTCCCAATAATATGAAGTGTAATCAGTCTAGTTCTTGGCCTCAATTAAACAACAAGATTGCTGCATCAACACCTCCAAAATAGGCAGCCAAACGTTACGACAAAACAATGATTTCAACAATTTGCTATGACTTGTTTTTTACACACTTTTAAGGGGAAAAATGAATGTAGGAGACTACCTCAATTTTCTTGTTCAATACCTACAACCAAAGGATCATATATGAATCTCCAACACAGTAGCAACAACTACCAAAATGAGCAGCAACTACAGCTCAAACATGATACAAAAATACATATCAAACCATACTTCATTTCCTTATTTTACTTGCTAGTTTGAGTGACTAAAATGAGTAGAAATCATTAACTTTCTCTTGTGATTATCTCTTTACAATATAGAGCGTCTTCATATCAATGTTTTTCTTCATAAAACGCAGCAAACACTTCCCAAAAATGCAACAAAACTCATTCATAAGATTACACACACAACTTGCAAAGACTAGCCAATTCACCTTGTGTTCTTGCTTGTGATTGATGGAGTGTTTACCATGATTTCCCTTGTGTTTTTCATCAAAATATAAAGAGAACTTAGGGGTCCAAAAACGTAGAGAAATATGGAAGTATCACTAAAGTGACCAACAAATCAATAAAAAGATATTAGTTTGACCCGCAAGGTAGTGTTGGTCGCGTCATCACGCGGTGGTATGTGGTAAAATACCCATAACTCATTACTCTGAACTCGGACTGACGAGCGGTTTGATATTCTGCTAACTAGACTAAAAGAGCTTTAATTTGAAAGGTGTTGTGAGTTCTAACTTTTTATATATTGGGAGATATGATCGTTCTAAGTTAGACCATATACAAGACTTGTTAAAAATAATTTCTCATAATAAATTGTGAACTCGAATTTAATTCTTTAATCATCCCCATATATTTATTCCCTGATTTGATCACCCCTTTTGAATTTCATTCACCCAATAGTTTTATCCATCAAAAAATTTTCGTGTGTAACATCCTCGCCCCTTAGATATATTCATCCTCGAATGAGGGTTAACTTCACTTGACATGCGCCTAAGAATACATAATCAGTAACTTAAGTATCAAATACATACCTCAATATCACATCGATGTCACAAATAAGTGAGGGTACTTCTTTCTCATCTCCTTCTCAGCTTCCCAAGTCACTTCCTCAATATTGTAATTCTACCACAACACTTTAACTAAGGAGACTTCCTTAATCTGAAGCTTTCTAACCTATCGATCAAGAATAGGAACTGGGACCTCTATATAGTTCATCTCCTTAGAAATTTGGACATCCTGAACAGGCATGATAAGGGTTTGATCTCCTATGCATTTTCATAGCACCGAAACATAAAATATAGGATGGACTGCCACTAACTTTGGTATTAACTCCAACTCATAGGCCACTTTGCCTATCCTACGGACAATTCTAAAAGGCCCAACATATCAAGGGCTCAACTTTCCCTTGCTGCCGAAATGCATAACGCCCTTTACAGGTGACACCTTCAAGAAAATCCAACACCAAAAGTAAACTCTAGTGCTCGACGACGTACATCTGCATAAGACTTCTTCCTGCTCTAGGTTGTCTGAAGTCGATCTCTAATAAGTTTCAACTTGTTAATGGCCTACTACACAAAGTCTGGCCCCAATAACTCTACCTCACTGAGTTTGAACTAGCCCAATGACGACCTGCAATTTTCCCATATAAAGCTTTATATGGGGCCATTTGAATACTCTCCTAGTAGTTATTATTATAGGAAAACTCAATCAAGGAAACATGATCGTCCCAGCTTCCACCAAAATCTAAAACACAGGCACACAACATATCATCGAGCATTTGAATAGTGTGTTCAGCCTGTCCATCTATCTAAGGATGAAATGCGGCACTGAGGCTTACCTAAGTGCACAAGACTTTCTGGAAAGACCTCTAGATGTTTGTTGTGAATTGAGCACCCCTATTAGAAATAGTGGAACTCATTTAAAATAGGAATTCATCAGAGAGTCACAGGCTCACGTTCCAAATCTCTTACTAGAACCATGTGTGAAATACAACATTTGGATATAAACTTCTAAGCCTTAAGGTATGAAATAAACTTACCTTTAGGCAGTGTGGCATTACCTTACCATGCCACGACTTGCTTGGCGGGAAAATGGAATCTAGCAACCTTGGCTCTGCAATCAACATTAGCATAATATGCTGCCAAAAAATTTATACCCATAAAGATATCAAAATCAACCATTTCAACCTCAACTAGATCAGCTAGGGTCGATCCATCACATAGTAATACTACATAGTTCTAGTAAACTCGTCTAGCTAACACAAATTTGCCAATTGATATAGAAATAGCAAATGGTCTAGACAATAACTTAGGCACTGTATCGAACTGACTCGCAACTAACGGTGTAACATAAGAGAGTGTAGAACCAAGATCAAGTATTTCATATACTACATGAGAATAAATAATCAGAGTACTTGTAACAACATCAAGTGAGGCCTCCTGGTCCTGCTGATCGCTCAAAGCATAAAATCGATTCTGGGTTGCCCCAGAACTAGAAGCCTCTCTCCCTCTCCATCTGTCACGGCCTGCTACCAACTGAGGATCAGGTTTGGGAGGTTAAACTGAGAATGGTGAAGCAACCATTGTTTTCTCTTACCATGCCTGATCCACCTCAATCTTATCTAGATCCACCTCGTTATTATCTAGCCAATCCCACATAAAGTGCCTTGGCTACACACACTACAACATATATTTTTCCCCAAATGACACTGGCTTGAATGGGATCTACGAAATTGAGGACAAGGTGGCAATGGTGGTCTCCTCTACCCCGCTCATCCCTGTCATCAAGAGAGAGATTGAGCTGGGCCCTGGTCTCTCCTCTGTCCCTGAAGTTGAGGTGACGTAATCCTTATAGGCATAATTGACTACCTGGATGATTAATCCCCTAGGTAGCTCTGTGGCCCTTTGTGAGGAACCCACGGTCCTATCTCTCATCCTCCGCTCCAACTATCTTCAAGCATCCCATAACCGATGAAGCAAATCCTCTGCCAAAGCCTGAATCTATGCAATGAGCATGAGCTCATAAGTAGATACCACAAACAATATCGCGCTACATGAGGTCGTAGCCCTAACACAAATCGATTAAATTTATCCTCCACCATTTTAACCACGTGTGGAGCATACCTAGCCAGAGAATTAAATCAAAGGCAATACTCGCACACTCATACTGTCCTGCTCTAGTTGCAAAAACTACTCAGCTCGAGCCTTTCGAAGCTCCCGAGGCAAATGGTGGTGTATAAAGGCCTCAGAGAACTCTTCTCTCTCATCTAGCAGTGCATCGGCTCCTCTGGATCGATCCCAAGCCTCATACCACAATATAGCCACATCACGTAGTCTGAAGGCTGCCAACTCTACTCCCTCAATCACTATAGGCCGCATCACCTTCAACACTCTATATGTCTGATCAATAATGTCTTGAGGATCCTTGCTTTAGTCTTATTCAGTGAATACGGGAGGGATTAAGCTTAAGAAATCACATTCCATGGAACTCTCCGCCGCCTGGCCTCTATGCCCCTCTATCACCTTCAATCACCGCTCCTGACCTGTGGCTATACGAGCCATGCCATATATTGTACAACACCTTCAAAACCTTGTCCTTTCAGACCTATAGGGGGTGATACAGGTGTTGGGGGAAATTCCACTCTATCACCCTCACTTATCACTAGGGCGAGAGGAGTTGGAGGTCTATCTATTGGAACTCTAGGTGGAGATGGAGGAACTGTGATATCTGGGGTTGGAGACTCACTTCGAGCCTCTAATCTATTTCCCTAATCCACTGAAGGATGATTGGTACCCTCTCCCATTGTTCTAACAATCAACTGCATAGTTATCTTCCTCGTAACCAACATAATCTGAAACAATAACATGATTTAAATATCATAATGTTGACGGTTTTTCTCTAGAGTACGAACTATTAATAAAAGAAGTGAAACAACTCCTAAATGACCTATAGACTCCTGATAATAAGTATAGTGCACCACATCCCCATAAGCAAGACTCTACTACACACAACTTTGTGCACTCCCTGGGGCACGACTTTGCTCTCTTACCAAGTCTGTCATGCCCCAAAACTAGGGTGGGACACGACTAGACCTCGATATTACTGGACCAAGATATTGGCTATATAACATCTGTAACTGTAATGTCTAAGTCGACTAAGCCACCATGCAATACCACCCAAGATAGATATTAGACCCATAGGGTCTCGACAACAACGAATAAGAAACTTCAAAGCCAACAAGGCTACAATAATGCTAAACAAAGTAATAGAAAGCTGACAAAGCTACACAACCAAAGCAAACTACACAAAATCGTTGACATTAGTGTCTAAAGAGTAAATAAACTGAAATGCAAGAGAAAGGGACCTGGCCTACCTATGTTGTACACAAAACTAAAAATAATAAAAACTAGGACATGGCTCCTGGAAAAGAGGACCATATCACTACTCCGCTAAAATCTTTCTCCTACTACATTGACGATCTGAGCGTCTGCTTGTACCTGTAGCATGATTGCAGGGTGTCCCCAGGCAAAGGGACTTCAGTACAAGGAATTGTACTAGCATGTAAGCCTGAAAACTGTAAACATATAACATAGAAATGAAAACAAAGTAAGAAATTAGAAATAGTAAAAACCTGGAATCTCGGAAATCAAAGACGGACAATATCTCAACACTGAAGTGTAAATGCAACCAAGTAATGCATAACAAAACTATAATTGTAATGCCGACCATAAGCCGACCATAACATCCATATATGATCTGTCCAGCCAATGTACCACACCGAAGTAAAATAAAAATACATCTAGCCGGCGTACCACATCGGGGTAAAATCCATCCAACTAGTGTACCATAGCGAGGTAAAATAAAAAAGCCTCCAGCAAGTATACCTCACGGGGTAAAATAAATAAATATTAATCATAATCATAAATTGAGCTGATAGGGCTTATAATGAGTCAATTTAACACATATAGGATAGACATGATGAATGCTAAATCTATGGCCTTAATAAGCCTCTTTTGTAACACAAAACTGAAATGAGCACATACAACATGTAAAGCAAAAAAATGGCCCTTAAATGCATGTATTCAAGACTCGTATAATTCATAAGGAACTGCCGATGACACAAGAGTTTCAATAAAATTTATAGATAGTGTTACAAGGGACATTAGAGCTCGGAGACTTGTTAGCTTATTATTCAGCTTAAGAGAAAGAGATTATGAAGTCTCTAGTTAGCCTAATATATTTCATAACATACACATAAGATAAAGGACTACCATAACAAGGAACTTCTAGTTCAATAAGCTCATTTACCCTTATTTGAGTGCAACCTCTATGCTTAGCTTAGATTCATTTTGCCATCGCGGTTTAGCCTTTCTTACTAAATCCTCCTAGAAACCAGCATGTCAAACACATTTAACAGAACATATGTAACATAATTTAAAGGACTAGATCACAGTGCCCATACTGAGGGGTCTCCAGACTCAATCTATAGATATGACAATCATAATCCGACAACAAACATAAGTACAACATTTTTGCTTCATATTTAATAATTCCAATCCACTCTTACCAACTCAAACTTAATTCCAAGCACTTATAAATCATTGCAAAGAGTCATAAATGTACAAATATAAGCTGAAAATGCATAAGTATATGTCCTTTCACAGGTATAAAGTCGTACTTGAAAAACAAAGGGAATAACACCTTTATATACCTTGTTTTGCCATGTTCATCTAGCCAACTTCTCTCACTAGACAGCCAACAAAAACACCTTCAACATCCTAGTAATTCACTAATCAGTTCTGGGTAAATTTTGATAAATTTCAAAAATTCCTCACCACGGGACCACCAACGAGTTGTTGGTCCATATAACATCTCATTTTGAGAATTGTTAAATGGCTTGGTTCCATTATTCCTGTTGGTTTCTGCTACAAGTCTTTGATTTAATCTTTGGGACTTTTGGGGTATTTCGTTATCTCCCCTTGGGAACATTCATCCTCAAATAAAGGCTAACTAAGCTGAAAGGTTAGGGAAAGACCTTCAATCCCAAAACTGAAAGGAAATAAACTAATAACTAATGGAGTGACTAGCTCCGATATGAGATACATGACTATACTAAATTCATGAATACACATACATGCAAAGACATGAAAGGAACTAAGACACATGAACTTGACATGCATCTGGATAGAGTACTAAGGAGAAAACTTGTACCTCATGTTGGAACTAATCTGGAAGAAAAAAGATGTAAGTATCTAGCCGTCACGTATGTTGTGGCTTCCCACGTAGCTCCCTTAAGTGACTAATTTCTCCACAAAACCTTCACTGAAGGTACCTCCTTATTACTCAACTTGTGAACTTCATGATCAAGGATCTCAATTAGAACCTCTTCATAGGCAATACTATACTTCACGGCAATGCTCTCTACTTGAACAATAAGAGTTGGATCACCTTCTGAAATACCCAATAATCGACCTCAAACTCAAGATTATGGGTGACACCTTTAAAACACCCTGTAATGCTCCGAAAACCCTAAGATCAGATCGGGGATTTCAAATAGAGAAAATAGGATTTTCTGCACCAGGTCACAGAAAGAGTCATCCTGTGACCCGTCAGGATGACCACGAGTCGTTAAGTGATTCGTGGTGAGGTTTTTGACTTATGTTGGAATTTCAAATTTATGGGTAACCACAGACATGACCACAAGTCATGGTCAGCACAACGGCTGGTTGAGTCAGCCGCGGTCAAAGGTAGAGAAGGATGAAGGAAGGACAGGTAGTGTACCTAACCACTAGACACCAGCAGTTGAGGTCAATGCCATAATTGTTAGGTGGGTTGTGGTTAGCAGTTGGTTAAAGTTTATATGTTTTGGGTAGTGAAGGCGATGGATTGTGACCATGAGTCATGGTCACTAACAATGACTCGTCCAGTCCCTCGTCAGGACTGGCAGTCTGTTACACCCATTTTATATCTCACTTTGGTGTTTATTTACTGGATGTTTTTGCTTTTGTTGTTGTTACGAGTTTATTAAGGGCTTTTCCTTAATACCAATGATCCTAAGGCCTAAACTACATCATTTTAATCTCTGAATAGTGAGTTTTAAGAAGGGTAAGTTCATTCTAAGCCATTCCTAATTCATGCATGAAAGCTTAGAGGTTTGGAGAGGGTGATCAAGTCTAGTCCTTCAAAGTTCTTCCTCAATTCTTCATTGGGCAATCAAGGAGATTGTAGAACCCGATTCTATTAGGTATGCAGGGGTATGAAAGGGTGAAATTGTTCACACCCATTCCAATATCTCGCTAATTCATGAAAATCTACATGTTGATTCTATGGGGTTTTCACCCAATGTATGAATTCCCTAAGTTTCTATCATGGGTATAATATAAGCATGTTTTTATTGTTAAATTATGATTCATTGGAAAGTTTTACAATGTTTTCAATTATAAATCATGTTACCAAGTTTTACAAATATGATGGCCATCCATGAAAGTTCATGAAAGTTGAGATCTGTGATGTATGTTAAAGTATGATGAGATATTTATGAGAAAAGAATGTTTTCATGTTACCCATGTCTATGATCATGTTTTCAAGTGAATCAAGTATTTTCAAGCATGTTTAAGTATTGGCAAGCCCATATGTTCAAGTATGATTCATGATTTATGTCAATTAGATTACCACATGGTTTTGGAGTCTAGACTCCCAATTATGTTCAGCTTGTGGTATGGTTTGAGCCAAGGCTCCTCATGTATGATTTCAGATTTTATAGGTATATGATTATTCAGCTTCGTCACTAGATGATGGTCAGCTTCGTTGAAAAATGATTGAAAGCATATGCATATTTTTGGGAGTAGTGTCTAGCACCGAGTAGGCTAAGGGTCAGCCAACCCTATGCCTCAAAACTACGAACCAAGATAGGTATGATCAGATTATTTTGGGACCTCCATTTATGGAGCTTTCCCGTTCCCCCAATGGGCCATCTTCTTTATATCGATATCATGGTAGTGTCTTTAGCCCTAGCAAGGCTTTAGATGGCTCTGCCCACTTGTGTGTAATAGTCAGGACCATGTAAGCTCTATCGTGGTAATATCGGTTATATGACGAGTCTCCCATTGTTCCTCATTATTTCAGTTATGCATGTACATCAGTCATCATTTTATGTTTTCAGTAGGTTTCACCCAATGTTTAGTTTTATGTATAATTATCATATTTCAGCTTTGGGTCATTCGAATCAGTTATGATATGCAGTTATAATCAGATAATGATTTAAGAAAATAGCATGCAAGCCTTATTCTGAGAATCTTATCTTGATTAAGTTTTTATGAGAGCATTATTACTGATTTTACTTACTTAAGCGGTTTTACTTACCTTGCATACTCGGTATATTCCACGTACTCACCGCATACTCTATGCTGTATCTTTTTATGATACAGGATCTGATATCCAGACTTAGCCCCGTCATTAGCCAATTTTCAGAGATAGCTTCCAGTCTCAGTTGGTGAGTCCTCATCTCTCGAGGACCATTCCTTATCAGTTATATTCGTATTTTCAGTTTCAGAGTTAGAGAGTTATTTGGTGTCTTGTCCTATCAACTCATCAGTAGTAGAGGCTTTTCAGATATAGATTGCAATCAGCTGCAAATTTGTGTATGTATTATGGTGTTCTGTTATGTTTAGACTTCCTCTATGATTATTGTGATTGACGTTCTGCTTTTATTGATTGAGTTAGATGTATGTTAATGCCATGGGTCGACTTGGAGTCTATCGGGGCTCCTTGTCTCGTGTCTCGATGGGGGCCCATGCTCGGGTCGTGACACCCCTACCATTGACCTCAAACCCAACCATCAACCTCAAACTCAAGCTCGCTCCTCCTAACATCTGCATATGATTTTTGACGACTCCGAGTTGTCTTCAACCTCTCTTAGATAAGCAGAACTTTCTCCATAGCCTCATGAACTGAATTGGGTCCTATCAACATAGCCTCACCTACCTTGAACCATCCAATAGGTGATCTATATCTCTACTTGTAAAGAGCCTCAAATGAAGCCATCTGAATGTCGGAGTGGTAACTCTTATTATAGGAAAACTCCATGAAGGGCAACTAATCATCCCAGTTACCCTTAAAATCAATCAAACAACCTCCCAACTTGTCCTCTAGAGTCTAAATGGTCCGCTCAGCCTGACTATCTGTCTATGGGTGAAAATTTGTGTTAAGCTTCACCTGAGTATCAAGGCCCTTCAAAAATGATCTCCAAAACTGAGAGGTGAACCGAGGACACCTATCTAAGATGATAGACAGTGGAACTTCATGCAACTAAACTAACTCCTGAATGTAAATTCTAGCATAGTCCTCAGCTGAATCAATATTCTTGACTGGTAAAAAATATGCTGATGTAGTCATCCAATCCATAATTATCTATATAGAATCATGTTGTTGACGTGTATGAGGCAACCCTGTAATAAAATCCATATTGATCTCTTCCCATTTACAAGTAGGAATACTGATATCCTTAACATACCTCCAGACCTTTGATGCTCAACCATCACCTTTTGGCAATTTGGACACTTAGCCACAAACTCTGCAATGTCTTTCTTCATGCCATTCCACCAATACACTTCCCATAAGTCATGGTACATCTTGGTGGTACCTAGATGGATAGAATATCGAGAACTATAAGCCTCTACCAACATTTGATCTCTAATGTCATCTACAGCTTGAACACATAATCAGCCTTGATATCGGTGTACACCATCCTCCCCCTTGGAGAAAACCTCCACTTTCTGATTCTAGACAGCTTCCTTCAACATCACCAATAGGGTCTTTATCTTTCCTTGCCATAACTTCCGACACAAAGAAGACTCTACACCATTTTGCACGATAACACCACCATCTGCTGAATCGATAAGGCAAACCCCCAAGCGAGCAAGCCTATGGAAATCTTTCACCAATTCTTTCCTCCCATCCTCAACATGGGATACATTGTGCATAGACAACCTTCTAAGAGCATCAGTCACTACATTGGTCTTACTTGGGTTATAAAGGACACTCATGTCATAGTCATTAAGAAGCTCAAGCAATCTCTTTTGCTGCACATTCAAGTCCTTCTAGGTAAACACATATTGAAGGCTCTTGTGGTCTATGAACACATCCACATGCACCCCACACTAATAGTGCCTCTATATCTTCAAGGCAAACACCACCACTGCTAACTCAAGGTCATGCGTTAGGTAATTCTTCTCATGATTCTTAATCTGTCTTGAGGCATAAGCGATGATACATTAACACACACTCGAGGCAAACCCTAGAAGCATCATAATATACCACAAAGCCATCCATGCCTTCTAGAAAAGTCAATACTGGAGCTAAAATGAGTCGAGTCTTTAGTTCCTGAAAACTCTGCTCACAATAATCGGATCACTAAAATTTGACCTTCTTCTGGGTCAACATAGTCAATGGTGCAACAATTGATGAAAAACCTCTATGAACCTCTGACAATAGCCGGCTAAGCCCAAAAAGGTCCTAATGTCTGTAAGTGTTGACAGGTGTTCGGTGTTTTTCACAACTACACGCAAGTGCACATGGTCGAACAAGTAATAAAGTGGCTCAAGTAAGCCAAGTATCGATCCCACAGGGACTGGGCTAGGGTAACAATCTACCCATGTGTCAATAAACTTTAACTCTAAAAATGCAGACAACAGTGTTAAGAAGCGTTTGATATTTTTGTTTCTAATTTTATACTAATTCTAAAACAAATATACAATTTGAGTCTGAACTATAAGTATGAGCATGCTGAGGTTGAATGAACATGTAGAGAAATAAATTATCGATACAATTTGATTTATCTTTACTCTAGTTGCTAGTCAAGAATTATTGCCTATGGATTAAAACTCTTGTATGTAACCCAACTTAAGAAGCATGAACCTTCCACCTACATTTCTGTGATAAGACGAAATTCATGTTCTAGCCATACAAACCTGATTCCGTAATTGACTAATACGACTTTCAGGTATATCTCTATCCTGAAGGTAAATCAATTCTCAATTTTCCCAAACTAAGAAAAGATCATATCCTATTAATTCAAAACTTTCCAATTTCTTGCTCTCTCGAGTGAAACCGGACTTTTTAGATGTACATTAACATTGGCCACACATTAATGTAGTAAGAACAAGAATCAATAGAACAACCATGGAAGAAAAGATGAAAAACCAATTTATCAATAATTACATTTCAATACAATTATTCTTAACCTCAGCAAGAAGAGGATTTAGCCACTCATTTGTGGATTAAACATCGTTAAATGAGTGTAAATCATACAAGCAATTGAAATAAAGAAGAAGGAGATAGAGAAAAACCCTGAGATTTTCGTCCCCTCAACTGCCTGTAACCCACATTCTTGCTCCACCAAGTCAGAATAATTAAAAATGAACCTAAGTGTTCTATTTATACTAGTGGGAATTTTTCCCGGAATAACAGGCAACGTGTCATGGAGTTCATTGCGGAGCACTGCCTCCGTGACACGCCACCAACGCGGGCCCTTACTAGAATCCGGACGTCTAGGTATTTAGGAACAATGTGGCATGGCGTGCAACGCGGGGCTAGGCCAACGTGCCACGGCCCCAACGCCCACCTTCACTGGAATTTGGCAAAAATTCCATATCCAGGCAGAAGGCATCCGCGATGGCAGCGTGACACGGCTCCATCGCGGAGCCCCTTTAATTCATGCTGTCCTTGGCCTTTTCCTTGCTTGCTTCTGAGTCCACTCCCGATTTCACCCAACATGCATTTTAGCTTCCCAAAATTATATTTCTCCTGTAAAACAACGCTAATCATGTTGGTTAGTATAAATTCACATTTTATTACAAATCACATGAGAATGTATAAACATCGATAGATAAACAAGGCAAAATGACACATTTGAGTATCACTTGGGCTTATAAATTTGCCCAAGATCACTTACCCAACACTTAAATCCTTGTTCGTCCCCGAACAATAATCTTATATCTCATGCAATTGACACCCCAACCTGGCTACTTTGGCTCGACAATTCAAGCTACGATTATACCGATTATTTAACACGACAAATCCTCAAGAAAACATGCATAGTCTTAGCAATACAATGACCTTCAACACATTAAGACCTCCTAGAATAAAGATATCCGACACGAATTGTAATCTCTCGTCAAGCATGTGCCCTCACAACACAAGAGAATTTTCCCCTTTTTAACCACATGAACTCAAAACATTACATGCAGGGGCATATAAACACAATTTCGCTCTCTCTCCCAAAAGAATTCACATGCATCATGTCATGAACCATAGGCTTGCCTTTAGTGTATTACTCCACTAATATAAGGAAGTGTGATGTAAGATCACGTAGGACTTAACGGGTTGTAATGTAAGCTACAGAACTAGTAAATACTGGGCTAACCAATAATAACAACTAGCATCCTTAAGCGCTTTCCCAATACATCCCATCAACCTTATGGTCATTGTTTCTTCCTTCATCTTCCCATTCTTGAAGTCTGTGTTTATTTTTTACCCCATCTCTTTAAGCACACTTGACTCAATAACAAAGATTATTTATACATCTTCATTATATTTAATTTATAACAAGTGCACCTTCGACCTATACATCTTCATTATATTTAATTTGTAACAAGTGCACCTTCGACCTTTTCTTTCCTTTCATCACTCTGCTTTTTCTTTTCTTTTCACCATTCTCACTCCTTGGCACTTTGGGAAAATTATTTTCTTTTCTTGAGCGCTTAAGAGATTTGGATCAAATTCACGGATCATGAAAAGAAGGGGTTAAGCTCGGTTTACACCTTTTTGACAAAAGAAAAATAATAGGCTAAACGCTCAATGGGCTAACTAGGGTGTACATTCAAGGTGGGTATGATAATGAAAGAAAAAAAAAGGTTTGGTTAAAGCAAAGAAATGCCTACATCCTTTCCTACAATACACATCCTTCATTTCGTTTTGTACACACACTAGGCAAGTTGTAGACATTTCACAATAGCTTGGAAGAAACGAAACCTCACTATACGCTCATTTCACATGCTCAACTCAAGACATATTCACAGACTCTTCAATCAGCTAATTACAAGAATTCAAACATTAAGCCTCAATCACACTGAATCGAACTCTATGGCCTAGGTATCTCAATATATTTACAAAGTTGCATGCTTTCATACGAATCACTTTTGCATTTCAAATATCATGTACAACACGTAACAAGAATTTCACAACCATAAAGTAACCACAAGTTTTGGGATGCAAACCAACAAAAGAAAAACTAAAAATAAATGAACAAAAAAATCTACTCCTAACAACTACATTTCCCTTAAGACGGTCGTCATCCATCCATCATAGGGAACAGTCACTAACTAAGATTTCGGTTCAATGGGACTATTCTCGGTAAAAGAACCGAAAACAAACGCCGAGAAACCCAAAAAATTTAAAATTCATGAATTTTTTTTAAAAAATATCGATCATTTCGATAAAACAAAAATATGTACAAAACCAGCTTACAACATTCAACAACGCACGATAGCTTCTCCTTAATTGCAATATAGACATACACAAAAATCACAGGGTCACAAGTTTATCCAAGCACAACAACAGACAGAGGCATTAAAAATAACAACAGCAACCGACACCTAACTACTCCCACCCCACACTTAAATCAAACATGTCCCAGTGTTCACAACATTCAGCATAGTACCAAAGTAGGTGGTGAAACTCCCTGATCAATCAAAGTATTCCACTTCTTCATCAGGTGCCGCTGCCTTATCTCCCATGTCTGAATCGCCCCGTCGTCATCATCTGACTCTACATCAGAGTCATCACGACGTGTCTCCTCAACTGTGGGGACATCATCATCAGTGGGCTCCATAAAAGTTGGCCCCACTCGGCATAGAGCCCTGGCATTTTCGCCAAAAGGGTAGTCTAGCTCGAGCTGCCACAACTCCTCTTCTATTGCCGGCCTCCCGCCTATGCGCAGCTGGAGCATCTGCATCCCAAACATGCGAGCCATGTACTGATCATCCCGAGCATGTCGCTCGGCTAGTGTAAGAACTAGCCCGTGGGTGGTGTCGGGTGCCTTAGTTTTGGTGACATCTAAGTCCCGCCTCTCTATCTCCGGGATGTAGTCAAGGGCCTCCTCCTCGATATCCAGGCCCCTCAGGAACGTGGTAAGTAATACACCGAACCCGTACCTGTGCCCTTGATGCAAACAGGCTCTCTTCATGGTGGAGATAATCACCGCCCCCACATTGATCTCTAGCCCATTCATCAAGGCATAGACCAAGCATACACGATCCCGGGTGACATCTGTCATATGCACCCCCGGGATTAGGCAGGAACAAACAATCTTCAGCCATATCCTGGCTTCCCTGTTCATCTGTGAGTAGGGCAAGGTTTGATGGTAGCCCCTTTCCTTATGCCTGCTCCAACATGCTGTAGACCAAGTTCCACATAAAGTGCGTCTCATATCCGCGTATGGTGGAGTGATATTCAGCTGCGGAAGCACATGGGCATCTGTGTCCCGCGCCCCCCAGATGCCATTAAGGTGATGAGGCTCAAAAGTAACTATTTGCCCCCGTATCTTGATGGTGTGACTTCTGAGTGTCTGGTTCCAGTTGGCGTAGAATTCCCGAATCAGGTGCAGGTTGCACTCCTTGGGCTCTTCAAAGATAAAATTTAGACCAGCTGCCTCAATCCTGTGGACAATCCGGGGGAATTCCTGTGCCAATGGTTCCCTAGCAATGTGTTCTTCGGGGAAGTATTTGCTTTCCTTATGCTTTGTGTACCATTTCTTCCCCTCCTCTGTCACCCATCTGGTTCCGTATTGCCGGCGTTGGCTGCATGGAAACGCTGGTGCTGCTGGGACTGCTGTTCCCAGCTTAATTCTTTTCCTTCCGGCGCCTGATGTTGATGCGCCCTTCCCTTTATCTTGCCTGCTTGCCATTGTTCCTGTCAAACCAAACAGACAGTCCCAATGTTAACCTAAGTAAAATTAGCTTCGACTATGGTTGGGTTATGCTAGACTACCCCACACTTAGTCTTCAGCCACAATCACAACATTACGGCAAGATCATACTTATTTCCAAAAAACAAACAACAAAACATAACAAATATGCCTAGTGCATTCAGAGAATTCGGCGGTATAAATTCTATGTACTACTCAGACTTCGTATAGCTAGTCACCACAACATTAACATCGTTCACATTTCATCATATAGCACTTAGCAAGGAGAAACAAAGAAAAATTTATCTACACGAACCTATACAATTCACCCATTTATTGCAATTTCACAATTTCGTTACCCCGAAAATTCATCGGTCTTTTAGCATATTAATAGTTAGCACAACCACCTCATCTCACCCAACATACACAACCCAGCAAGAATTTCAAATGTCAACTAAATTTTCCCTTTTCATATTCAAATTCAAGCCCTAGCTATGATTTTATCAAAAATTCTATAAAGCTATGTAATTATCGAGTTCATGCAATCACAATGATACTACGAACGTCAATCAACAATAACTCAATTGAATTTAAGCTTAATTTCTACTTAGGGCAAGTTTTGCTCACATCACATGTTCAACATCGAAAAATTCGACAAGAATTGAGATAGAGTTGAAGAACATACCTTGAATTCGATGAAATGAAGAAAACTTGATGAAAATGTGTGCCTACGTCCGTGTCACGTTGAGGGAGAAGGGGTTTTTGGGATGTTTGTCACGGAGGGGATGAAAAATTAGGAAAAATGAGGGGAATTCGGGGTTAAAAAGTGAAGATTTCGCGCGGGTCACCTGGCGACCCGGTGTGACCCGACGCGAAACTACCCTCAACGTGTCACGGAGGGTAACGCGGAGCATGCCCTGTGTGACACGGAGCCATCGCGTAGGTGTTCTGGAATTTGTAAAAATTCTAGAATTACCTTCAACGTGTCACGGAGGGTAACGCGGAGGCCCTCCTCCGTGATACGGAGCCATCGCATGGACTCACTGTTTTGCCACTTTTTATTATTTTTCATACCTCGATTTTTCCTTTGCG
Source organism: Datura wrightii (assembly GCA_035772735.1). Classification (NCBI taxonomy): domain Eukaryota; kingdom Viridiplantae; phylum Streptophyta; class Magnoliopsida; order Solanales; family Solanaceae; genus Datura; species Datura wrightii. The sequence continues at coordinate 55,519,156 of JASDFA010000001.1, forward strand.
CTCCTTTGCATATTTATCCTCCGTTCAACCTGAAATTAATCTCACCACAAGAAATTGATTAGAATTTATAGATTTCACATGAAATACACATTTTTTTTGTTTTTATTTTTATTTTTCTCCTTTTTTTTTCTTTTTTCTTTTTCTACGAAATCTAATAAAATATTACAACAAAAATTTCACGGGTTGCCTCCCGTCCAGCGCCTGGTTTTACGTCGCGGCACGACGTATCAAGTTTCACCGCTTTTTCCTCCAGCTTGAGGATATGAATCTCACCCCTAATTTCTTCTCTAATTTCCTCTTATGCTCCAGGGGTGGTGGTGAAAAGTTGTAAGGACCAAGCAGAAGATGTTTCCTTTTGAACTTATTGGCCCTTAAGTAAGCGAAGTCATTTTGTCTCTCCGAGTTAGCAAGTTTCAAAATATACGGGGCTTGGTCCTCCTCTAGACATTTCTCTATAAGCTTGGACGACTCTATTTCCATGTTGTCAACTAAACTTAATGTCGAAAAATGCTTCGAGTGTGGTCCAATAAACCTCACTCTGAAACTGCATTGTGCTTGACCTCTTTACTTGTATACAACTTCTCAGCATCGACATCTATCTCTCCATTAATGTCAACTGGGGGATACTCTATCTCTTCTTCCATGAATGTATTTTCCATAAGTGTGAGCCCATCACGGGGACACTCAAGAGAATCTAATTGTTGGGCTTCATCCAAAAATTCACACTTGTCTTCCTCTTGTAGTTCCTCTTGAATATCGTCTAAAACTGTTACCTGCAATTTATCACAAGCTTCAGCCTCAGCAATCATCTACGTGACTTTGACGCTCATCCTTTCTAGAGCCTCTGCATTCTCTTCTTGCTGAATTCTCAATACTGCCATCGCCTCCATTGTTTCTGATTGCTCCAGGAGTTGTTTCATCATGTCTTCTATTTGAGCTTAGCGTCCCAAGTCCTCATTTTCAGCATGCCTATATTCAACAAAAACAACAGAAGGATCATAGTAGGGGCTTGGGGGAGGGGAATATGCATTCGGATAGCCATCCCAATGGCCATCTTGACCACCACATATATTGCACGTGTTATAGTGTTGCCACGAGTGGTGTCCTCCGCAATTCAGACAAGATTCGCCAAAATATGAGTATCCACCATTTAAACCATTTGTATTCCACGATGTCATGTCAATAAGGGTATCCGAGAAAAAAATAAAAAAAATAAAAAAGAGAATTAAAACAAACACTAAGACCAAGTTGTCAATACTTATATAGAATTTGTAACCTAACACTTAAGAAAACAATTTTACCAATTGCCAGTCCCCGTAAGACTTAACATAATAACCATGGAAAAAATTCGAACATAACATAACGATCTGCATATACAACCCAAATCTGAAGCTGAATACAATCTATTGACTTCAAAGCCTCTACATCTGATGAGTTGATGGGATAAGACCCCATCTAATTCTCTAAATCTAAAACTGAAAATACATAAACATAACTAATTAGAAGAGGGGCCCTCAACAAATGAGGACTCACCGATAGAGACTGAATGCTAACTGTGGAAGTTGGCTAGTGATGAGGCTGAGTTTGAAGATCGGAGCCTGTATCATGAAACAGTACAACAAAGAGTATGCGATCAGTACGTGCAATGTACCGAGTATGCAAGATAAGTAAAACTGCTTAAATAAGTAAAATAATTTAAAACATGCATAATATAAAGCATAGTCAAAACAAGAATATGAGAGTAGGGCTTGCATGCTATTTTCTGAAATCATGATCTGAACATAACTGAACATCATGACTGAATAGAATGACCCAAAGCTTAAATCTTATAATCATAATTAAAAATGTACATTTGGTAAAACCTACCTTAGAACATATATATATATATATTAGAAATGATAACATGTATAACTGAAATCATGAGGAACAACAGGAGACTCGTCACATAACTGACATTACCACGATAAGGCTTATGTGGTCCCAACTATTACATTCAAGTGGGCAGAGCCGTCCAAAGCCTAGTAAGGGAAAAAGACACTACCATGATATCGATATCAAGCTCAAGGCCCCTTGGGGCAGGGGAAAGCTCAAATAGGAGGTCCCAAAGATAATATGATCAAACCTACATTGGCGTAGCTCTGAGGCGTTGACTGACCCAAGCCTACTCGGTTCTATACACTACATCCAAAAACATGCATACGCTCTCCATCATTTTTCAACGAAGCTGACCATCGTGTATTGACGAAGCTGAATAATCATGCATATAGATAAATATAAAATCATACATGAGGAGCCTTGGCTTGAAAAATACCACAAGATAAACATAATTGAGAGTCTTGACTCCAAAACCATGTGGTAAGCTAATTAACCAGAAATCATTAATCATACTTGAACATATGGGCTTGCCCAATACTTAAACATGCTTGAAAATACTTGATTCACTTGAAAACATGATCACACACATGGGTAACTTGCAAATATGCTTTTTATCATAAATATCTCATCATACTTGAACATACATCATAGATCCCAACTTTCATGAACTTTTGATGGATGGGCATTTTAATTTAAAAAGCTTGAAAACATAATTATAATTGAAAACAATGTAAAACTTTCCCATGAATTGTAATTCATTAATAGAAACATACTTAGATCATACCCATGGTAGAAACTTACGAGATTCATGCATTGGGTTAAAACCCCATAGGATCAACATATAGAATGTCATGAATTAGAGAGGGATTAGGCATGGGTGTGAACAAATTCACCCATTCATAACCTTATATACCTGAGAGAATCTAATTCTATAATTTCGCTGATTTCCCAAGGAAGAATTGAAGAAAACTTGAAGGAAATTGAGCTTTATCACCTCTCTAGACCCTTACTCTTACATGCATGGATCAAAATAGAGTAGAATGAACTTACCCCTCTTAAAACACAGTATTCATAGCTTAAAATGATGTAGTTTAGGCCTTAGGATCATAGGAATTATGGATAAGCTCTTACTATATTCGCAGAAATAACTGACTGTCAGGCCTCATGAGGGATTGGACCAGTCGTTACCAGGGGGAACGGGTCGCCGTCTACTGTCATGAAGTCCACTGCCACTTTTCCTCAAAGGGTCCCCATGAGGGACCAATGGATCGTTATTGGTGACCACGAGTCGTGGTCACCATTCATTAGCTCCACTGCCTAACTCCTTAAGTCCTTACTCAATTGTTGACCACAACCAACCTAACGAATCATGGTGTCTGACCACGACTCGTGGGGTCCAATCATGAGATACACTGCCAACTCCTCTTTCACCTTCTAATTGCCCTTGATCATGACTGACTCAATGAGTCGTGGGTGCTGATGATGACTCGTGGTCCTATTCGTGGGGCTCTAAACTCAAATATTCGAACTTAAGCCATGCACCTCACCACGAATCACTTACCGACTCGTGTCTATCCCACGGGTCACAGGACAACTTGTTCTGTGACCTGGCACAAAAAATCTTATTTTCTCCATTTTAACTCCCGGGTTTGATCTTTGGGCTTTTAGGGTATAACAATATCTCCCCTTGGGAACATTCATCCTCAAATGTTGAAAATCACACAACAAAGTAGAGAAATGCAATCATCCTATTCAAATACTGATCATATAAGATGGAAACCTATGGAATGATTAACTCCGATTAAAACTATATGACTGAACTGAATTCATAAATCTTACATACATCCATATACATGAAAGAAACTGGGGCACATGAACTGAACATGAAACCTAATAGAGTTTTAGGGAGAAACTGATACCTCAAAGTGAAACTGAGCCGGTAGGGAATAAATGTGGGTATCTAGCCATCATATCTTCTTCGGCTTCCCATGTAGCTCCCTCAACATGCGGAGTCCTCCATAAAACTTTAACTGAAGCTACTTCCTTGTTCCTTAGCCTTCGAACCTGGCGATCCAATATTTTCGATCGAACTTCCTCATAACTAAGGCTGTTTTTCATACCTACACTCTCCCCCGGAACAAGTAGAGTTGGGTCCCCCAAATACTTCTTTAAGAGCGATACATGAAAAATAGGATGAATGAAAGTTATTCTGAGGGAAACTCCAATTTGTAAGCCACCTTGCCAACCCGCTTCAAAATCTAGTAGGGGAAAACATAACAACAGCTGAGTTTTCCTTTCTTTTAAAACCTCATCACCCCCTTCATTGGAGAAACCATCAAAAATACCCAATCATCCACTTTGAACTCAAGTTCTCTCCTTCTCACATCAGCACATGACTTTTGGCGATTTTGAGTTGCTTTCAACCTATCCCGTATGAGCTGAACCTTCTTCATGGCTTCATGGTCTGGATGCATAAGCTATCACCTTGACCCGCTGCATCAGAATGCAACCGGGTCCAACTCTGGAAGCGTCACAATACAGAACCAACCCATTTGTTCCTTCTGGGAAGGTCAAAATTAGGGCGGTTGTGATTCGAGTCCTCAAGTCTTGGAAACTCTTCTCACAAGATTCTGACCAGTGGAATTTCACCTTTTTCTGAGTCAACATAGTTAGAGGAGATGCTATAGAGGAAAAGCCTTCCACAAACCATTGGTAATAACCGGCTTGGCCCAGGAAACTCTTGATTTTTGTCGGGGAGATAGGTCTTGGCAAATCTTTCACTCCTGCTATCTTTTGAGGATCTACATATGTGCCTTCACCCGAGACCACATGAACCAGGAAAGTCACCAACTTCAACTAGAATTCGCATTTTTTGAACTTGGCAAACAACTGGAGATCTCTGAGTGTATGTAGCATTACCCTCATGTGATTAGTATGTTCTTCCTCATTTCTGGAGTATACCATAATGTCGTCAATAAATACAATGACGAACATATCTAGATACCACTTTAAGACTCTGTTCATCCGGTCCATGAAAGCTATAGGGGCATTTGTTAGTCCGAAGGACATAACCACAAACTCGTAGTGACCATACCGAGTTCTAAAAGCTATTTTCGGTATGTCACACTCTCTGACCCTTAGATTATGATACCCTGACCTGAGATCTATTTTGGAGAAGCAGTTGGCTCCCTGAAGCTAGTCAAACAATTCATCAATTCGTTCTTAACTGTGACTTTGTTCAACTGACGGTAATCTATGCACATTCTAAGGGTACCGTCTTTCTTTCGCATGAATAGTATTGGAGCACCCTAGGGAGAGATGCTGGGTCTAATAAAACCCTTATCAAGAAGATCTTTTAGCTTCTCCTTCAACTCTTTAAGTTCAGCTGGAGCCATTCTATAAGGAGGGATGGAGATGGGCTGAGTATCTTGAATAAGACCCATGCCGAAGTCAATTTTCCGTTCAGGAGGAACTACGAGATGATCTTCGTGGAACACATCTAAAAATTCGCTGATAAAAGGGACTGCTTCGATAGTTGGGGTCTTAGAGTTAGAATCCTTTATCCGAACTAGATGGTATATACTTCCCTTGGAAATAAGCTTCCTGGCCTTAAGGTAGGAAATAAATCTACCCTTTGGCGTTGAACTATTGCCCGACCATTTTAGAGTTGGCTCATTAGGGAACTGAGAACCTAACGATCGTAGTTCTATAGTCGACTGAGGCATAACCAAAGTGTAATCAATCCATGACAAGAATGAGGTCGACGTCTGATCTTGGGCAAATGTATATGCCCAAGTGATACTCAAAAGTACCATTTTCGCCTTGTTTATCTATCAATGTGTATACATTCTCATGTAATTGGTAATAAAATGTGAATTTATACTAACCAACATGATTAGCATTGTTTTGCAGGTAAAATGTGATTTCGGGAAGCTAAAATGCATGTTGGATGAAATCGGAGTTGGACTTGGATGCGAGCAAGGGAAAAGGCATTGGACAACATGAATTAAAGGGGCTCCGCGATGGATCCGTGTCACGCTGCCATCGCGGAGGCATTTTGCCTGGATGGGGAAAATTTGCCCAAATTCCAGAGAGGGTCCGCGTTTGCTCCGTGGCACGGAGCCAGTGCTCCGCGATGCACGCCGTGCCACGTTGAGCCTAAATTCCTGGACCCCCAGTTCCAGTGAGGGTCCGCGATCGTAGTGTGCCACGGAGGCAGTGCTCCGCGATGCACTCCGTGACACGTTGCTCGTTATTCCGGGAAAAATTCCCAGCAGTATAAATAGAACACTTAGATTCAATTTTTAATATTCTGACTTGGTGGAGCAAGGACGTGGGTTACAGGCAGTTGAGGGACGAAAATATCAGGGTTTTTTCTCTCTTTCTTTCTTCTTTGATTCAATTGCTTGTATAATTAACACTCATTCTATGATGTTTAATCCACAAATGAGTGGCTAATTCCTCTCCTTGCTAAGGTTGTGAACAATTGTAATGAAATTTGATCATTGATTCTTTGGTTTTTCATCTTTTCTTCCTTGTTGTTCTATTAATTCTTGTTCTTACTGCATTAGTGTGTGGCCTACATTAATGTACATCTAAAAAGTTCGGTTTCACTCGAGAGAGCAAGAAATTGGAAAGTTGTGAATTAATAGGACATGTTCTTTACTTGGCTTGGGAAAATTGAGTATTGATTTGCTTTCAGGATAGAAATATACCTGAAAGTCGTATTAGTCAATTTAGGAACCGGAATTGTATGGCTAGGACATGAATTGCATTTGACCACAGAAATGTAGACGAATGGTTCATGATTCTTAAGTGAGGTTAAATACGAGAGTTTTAATCTCTTGGCAAATGTTCTTGACTAGCAACGGGAGGAAAAGATTAAACAATTTATGATGATAATCAATTTCATTACATGTTCGTTTAACCTCAGCATGCTTTCATTCATAGTTCAGATTCAAAGTAGATAATTGTTCTTAGTTTTAGTATAAAATTTATAAAACAAACTATCAACTTTTTGGTTACACTGTTGTCTGCATTTTTAGAAGTAAAATATAGTACACTTGAGCAAATTTCACTTCACACAAGTCTCTGTGGGATCGATACTTGGCTTACTAAAGCCACTTACTAATTGTTCGACCACGTGCACTTGCGTGTCATTTTATACCCCACAAATCACGCCAACAAGTTTTTGGCGCCGTTGCCGGGGACTTGGCAATTGGTGAAATTGTTTTAAGTGTTAATTTACTGTATTTTTATTTTCTTAAGTGTTGACAACTTGGTCTTAGCCTGTATTTTGCAGACTTAATTGTTGTTGAACACTGGCAAGAGACAAGGAGCTGGTGGAATCGTATATAGAGCCAGAAAGAATATTTCACAGTAAACGAAGAGAAGCTCTACAAAGAAAGCTGCAGTTGCTCAGACAGACGATCATGGAGCAACAACAGAATCCACCGGTAGTACGGGCAGTGTTAGTGCCCGAAGAAGCAACAGCTTGGCCGGTTCGCGAGGTGGCAATCCCACATGCCAATAATGTTACATCTAGTATCTGCAAACCTGAGCCGGGATGGAGATTTGAACTGAAGCAGAATATGGTGCAGTTGTTGCATACTAGCGGGCAATTTACCGGTCTCCCTCATGAAGATCCACAGCAGCATCTCCAAAATTTTTTGGAGATAAGTGACACTTACATACCCGCTGGAGTGTCATCAGACTATGTCCGGCTTACATTGTTCCCATTCTCATTGTTTGGAGAAGCCAAGAGGTGGTTGGAAGCTGAGCCACCGAATTCTATTTCTACGTGGGATGATCTTGCACGGAAGTTCTTGATAAGGTTTTTTCCCTCTGGTAAAACAGAAAGACTTAGAAGTCAGATTCTAAGTTTCAAACAGAGAGAGGGAGAAAATTTATATCAGGCCTGGGAGAGATTTAAATCCATGTTGCGGGATTGTCCTCATCATCATCAGTCCAATGATGTGCTGGTGCACACATTTATTGAGGGTTTGGAACCCCACACCAAAATATTGCTAGACTCAGCAGCTGGAGGGCAAGCGCTGGAGAAGACTTATGAGGAGCTGTATACCTTGTTGAACCAGATTTCATAGGGCAATCCAGAATGGAATGCTGATTCATAAAGAGGTGGGACAAGGAAAACAGCAGGAGTGCTTGAAATGGATGGGTTTACAGCTATCGCTGCACAGATAGTTGCATTGCAAAACCAACTTAACAGTCACTTCAGCAACATGACATTGAACCAGCCTCAAGCCCTAGTTAATGCAGTACAGCAAATGTGGTGTGAAGTGTGTGGAAGTAGTGAGCACTCAGCTGAGTGTTGTGGAGCCAATCCTGACTCGGTAAACTTTGTGGGTAATGCAGAAAGGAATCACCAGCAGTATGGTAATAGCTACAACTCCAAGTGGAGGAATAATCCTAATTTCTCATGGGGTAGCAACAACAATCAGGGCCAAAGTTCGGGTCAGGGTGTGCAAAGGAACCAAGGAGGGCAGCAGAATTATCAAGCTCAATTCAGGAACAACAATGCACCTCCTCCACCATCATCACCCAGCATTGAGGAGATGTTCAATACAATGATAGCTAACCAAGCTCAATTGCAGGTTGACTATGTGAAATTGGCAGCCGAAGTGAAAAACAACAAGTTAGCTACCAAGGCACTTGAATATCAATTTGGGGAATTTGCCAGTGCCCAAAATACAAGGCCTAGAGGAGGACTGCCAAGCGACACGGATCCCAATCCCAAGCAGGTAAATGCAGTGACCACAAGGAGTGGTTTGCAGCTGAAAGAGGCGGAACCAAAAAGACCACCTCAACAGTCGGGAGCAGCAGAAGTTGAGAGGGAGCACAGTTCTGAGAGGGGGAAGACTAAGGAAGCTGAATCAGAAAGACCTCCACCCCCGTTCCCTCAATGACTAAAGAAACACAAGGAGGAGGCGTGTTTCAAGAAATTCATGGAGGAGCTGAAATAGGTACATGTTAACTTACCTCTTATTGATGTCTTGCAGTGAGTGCCTAAATATTCTAAGTACATAAAAGACATCGTGGCCAACAAAAGTCGGTTGACTAAGTATGCTACGTTGGCTCTAACGGAGGAGTGCACTTCCCGGATTCAAAATAGACTACCCACAAAGCTAAAAGACCCTGGGAGTTTTACTATCCAGATTACTATTGGGTAGAGCATCCGAGCTCGTGGATTGTGTGACTTGGGAGCGAGCATAAATTTGATGCCGTCTTCGGTATTCAGAAAGTTGGGCCTAGGGAGTCCTAGACCCACAACGGTAATCTTGCAGTTGGCGGATCAATCCTTAGCCAGGCCGGATGGCATTGTTGAGGACGTTCTGGTGCAAGTTGGCTCCCTAATTTTCCCGGTAGATTTTGTCATGCTGGATTTTGAACCAGATGCGGAAGTCCCATTTATTTTGGGACGTCCCTTCCTGGCAACCGGGAAAGCACTAATCAACGTAGCTGCAGGGCAGCTAACAATGCGAGCACATGACAAGGTAGAGGTGTTTGATGTGTACAAGGCACCCAAGCTCCCAACGGTGCATGAAGAACTCTCGGTGATCAATGTGATTGATCAAGGTGATGATAAGCAGATGGAGGATTCCTGAGAGTTAATGGGAAAACCACCGGAAAGGTGTAAGCACTACTGGGGGGAGGACGGTGATCGAGAGAAATCGTCCATCACCATAGCGGACAATTGAGCTTAAACGACGTCGAGCCGCGACGGTAAACCAGGCGCTGCACGGGAGGCAACCCGTGAAAAAAAAATTTCTTTCATTTTGTAAAGTGTAAATAGACTTTTCTTGTTCTTTTTCTTGATTTACTACAAAAATTTTCGTTTTTGGTTTTTGTTTACTTGTATTTAGAAGGAAACTTATAATTCTAACCAATTTTGTATAGTGAGATGAATTTCAGGTCAAACGGAGAAAAATACGCACGGAACGAAGGAAACGTCGAGGTATGAAAAATTAATAAAAAGTGGAAAACACTGAGCAGGGGCGATAGGTCCGTGTCATGGAGGAGGACCTCCGCGTTACCCTCCGTGACACGTTGAGGTATAACCCGGAAATTCTGAAAATTTCCAGAATGGTCTCGCCATGGCTCCATGTCACAGAGGCAGTGCACCGCGATGCACTCCGTGACACGTTGCCTTGTATATCGCGATGGGTCACACCGGGTCGCCGGGTGACCCGCGCGATTTTCTTACTCTTTAACCCCGAAACCCTTCCCTTTTCCCTCATTTTCTAATCCCTCCGCGACCAAACCCCCCAAAACCCATCCCCCATCAACGTGACATGGAGTAAGGCAAGAAATTCACCAAGTTTTCTTCGATTCTTCAAAGTCAAGGTATGTTTTTTCGATTCCCTCTCAAATTCTTGTCGATTTTCTTTGATTTTGAGCATGGGAGGTGAGCTAAAGTTCCCTACGTAGTAATTAATCATGAATTTGAGTTAATTGTTGTTGATGAATGTTCGGAATGTCGTTATGATTACTTGAACTTGTCGATTGCATAATTTATTCGAATTTGATTGATAATCTCAATTCTAGGGCTTGTTTGTTGAATTTGAAGTTGAAAATGTATTGAAATGTGAATTTTATGCCGGGATGGATGTGTTGAATGAGATGAGTCGATGTACAAATAGTTAGGATGTTAATAGAACGACGGATTCTTGGGTTGGGGGAAATGTTGAAATTTGTAAGAATTGGTTGGTTGTATAGGTTCATGTAGATAAATTTTTGTTGTTGTTTTTGTTTCTTTGTTTTTCTTTGCTAAGTGTGATGAGTTAAAATGTTAGCGATGGTAGTGATTGTGATTAGCTGTACGAAGTCTAAGTAGTACGCAGAAGTTATATCGTCGAATTTTTCGAACGCACTAAGCATGATTGTATAGTTGTCTATTATGTGTAAATAAAGATAAGCTTGCTGTAGTGTTGTATCTGTAGCTAAGGACTAAGCGTGGGGTAACCTAGCGTAACCCAACCTTAGCCGAAGTTAATATCCGTTAGCTTAACATTGATCTTGTTTACTTGGGTTGACAGGTAAAATGGCAAGCGGGCAAGATAAAGGAAAAGGCGCGTCAACTTCAGGCGCCGGAAGGAAACGAATCAGACTGGGCACAGCAGTCCCAGCTGCACCAGCATATCCACGCGGCCAGCGCCGCTAATACAGAACGAGATAGGTGATCGATGAGGGAAAAAATGGTACGCAAAGCACAAAGAAAGCAAATATTTCCCCAAGGAGCATATAGCACGGGAACCATTGGCACAGGAGTTGCCTAGAATGGTCCACCAGATCGAGGCAGCTGGGCTCAAGTTCATCTTTAAAGAGCCCAAGGAATGCAATCTGCACTTGGTTCGGGAGTTTTATGCCAATTGGAACCCGACGATCAGGAGTCGCACCATCAAGATCAGAGGGCAAATAGTCACTCTGGAGCCTCACCACCTCAATGCCATCATAGGAGCGCGGGACATAGACGCCCACGTACTCCGACGGCTAAACATTACCCCACCGTATGCGGACATCAGATGCACGTAGTGTGGGACCCGATCAACAGCTAGATGGAGCAGACACAAAGAGAGGGGCTACCACCAGACGTTGCCCTATTCACAGATGAACAGGGAAGCCCGAATCTGGCTGAAGATAGTCTGCTCATGCCTAATCCCGGGGGTACATATGACAGATGTAACCCAGGATCGTGTATGCTTGGTGTACGCCCAGATGAAAGGGCTGGAGATCAATGTAGGGGCGGTAATTATCTCCGCCATGAAGAGAGCCCGGTTGCACCAGGGGCACATGTATGGCTTTGGTGGTCTACTGACCACTTTCCTTAGGGGCCTCGATGTTGAGGAGGAGGCCCTTGACTATATCCCGCAGTTGGAGCGGCGGGCCTTAGACGTTACTAAAACTAAGGCTCCCGACACCACCCACGGGCCAGTGCTTACACTTGGTGAGCGACATGCTTGTGATGACCAGTATGTGGCTCGGATGTATGGGATGCAGATGCTCCAGCTGAGGATAGGTGGGAGGCTGGCGACAGAGGAGGAGCTATGGCAGCTCGAGCTAGACTACCCTTTTGGCGAAAACGCCAGGGTTCTATGCCGAGTGGGGCCAGCATTTGTAGAGCCCACAGATGATCATGTCCCCACGGACGAGGAGACACGTCGGGAGGACTCCGATGTGGAGTTCGATGATGACGATAGAGGCGACTCGGATATGGGAGATAAAGCAGCAGCACCCGATGAAGAAGTGGAATACTTTAACTGATCAGGGAGTTCCACCACCCGAATTTGTGCTATTTGAATTTTTGTGAACACTGGGGATAGTGTTCGGACTAAGTGTGGGGTGGGAGTAGTTAGGTGCTAGGCTGGGTTGTTTTGTATGTATGCTCTCTTCTGTTATCGTGTATGTTGTTTGTCCCTGTGAGTGTGAATTTTCAAGTTGTTTCGTATTTGTAAATATTTGTTGAATTGATGTGTGTTGCTGAATGTTGCTAGCTGATTCTGATTCTGTACATATTTTTGTTATCGAAATGATCGATATTTTTAAAAATTTTTAAAATAGTTTGTAAATTTTAAAATATTTTGTAAATAATTTTTCTATCGAAATGATCGATATTTTTGACATTTTTCTAATTTTGGGTTTCTCGGCGTTTGCTTTCGGTTCTTTTACCGAGAATAGTTCCATTGAACCGAAGTCATAGTTAGTGACCATTCCCTATGATGGATGGATGACGACCGTCTTAAGGGAAATGTAGTCGTTAGGAGTAGATTTTTTTCAATTATTTTTCAATTTTTTAGTTTTTCTTTGGTGGATTGCATCCCGAAACCTGTAGTTACTCTATGGTTGCGAAATTCTGGTTGCATGTTGTGCATGATATTCAAAATGCAAAGGTGATTCGTATGAAAGCATGCAACTTTCTAAATATGGTGAGATACCTAGGCTATAGAGTTCGATTCAGTGTGGTTGAGGCTTAATGTTTGAATTCATGTGATTAGCTGATTGAAGAGTCTGTGAATACATCTTGAATCGGGCATGTGCAAAAAGTGTGAAGTGAGGTGTTGATATTCCATGCTATTGTGAAGTGTCTAGAACTTGCCTGGTGTGTGTACAAAACGAAATGAAGGAGGTGTATTGTAGGAAAGGATGTAGGCATTTCTTTGTTATAACCGAGAGTTTCTATTTTTTTTCCTTGTCATACCCCCCTTTCTGTGATTGTATACCCTAGTCAGCCCGTTGAGCCTTTAGCCGATTATTTCTTTCTTTTGTCCAAAAAGTGTAAACCGAGCTTAATTCCTTCTTTTCATTAGTCGTAAAGTCTATACAAAACTCTTAAGCGCTTAAGAAGAGGAAATCATTTTCCCAAAGTGTCAAAGAGTGAGAATGGTGAAAAGAAAAAGAAAAGTAGAGTGATAGAAGAAAAGAAAAGGTTGAAGGTGCACTTGCTATAAATAAACGATAATGAAGGTGCATGAACAATCTTTGTTGTTGTGTCAAGTGTGCTTAATGCAATGGGCCATACTAAAGAAAATCATCAAGAATGAGATGATGAAAAAAAAAAGAAACAATGTCCATGAGTTGATGGGATGTGTTGAAAAGGCGCTTAAGGATGCTAGTGGCTATCATTGGCTAATCCAATATTTACTAGTTCCGTAGCTTCCATTACAACCCGTTAAAGTCCTACGTGATCTTACATCACACTTCTTTATATTAGTGGAGTAATACACTAAGGGCAAGCTTATGGGTCATGACATGATGCATGTGAATTCTTTTGGGAGAGAGAGTGAAATTGTATGTACATGCCCCTGTTTGAATGTTTGTGAGTCATATGAGCAAAAAGGGGAAGATTCTCTTGAGTTGTGAGGGCACATGCTTGATGAAAGATTAATTTTGGTGTCGGATATCTTGATCAGCTGATTTGCATGAGTTTGCCGATATCGAAAGTCGATTCTTGAAGTCTAGGAGGTCTTAATGTATTGAAGGTCCTTGCATTGATAAGATCATGCATGTTTTCTTGATGATTTGCTGTATTGAATAATCGGTATGACCGTAGCTTAAATTGTCGAACCGAAGTAGCGAGGTTGGGATGTAAATTGCATGAATTGTATGTTTGTTGTTCGAGGACGAACAAGGATTTAAGTGTGGGGTAAGTGATCTTGGGCAAATTTATATGCCCAAGTGATACTCAAAAGTACCATTTTCGCCTTGTTTATCTATCAATGTGTATACATTCTCATGTAATTGGTAATAAAATGTGAATTTATACTAACCAACATGATTAGCATTGTTTTACAGGTAAAATGTGATTTCGGGAAGCTAAAATGCATATTGGATGAGATCGGAGTTGGACTTGGATGCGAGCAAGGGAAAAGGCATTGGACAGCATGAATTAAAGGGGCTCCGCGATGGAGCCGTGTCACCCTGCCATCGCGAATGCATTCTGCCTGGAGGGGGAAAATTCGCCCAAATTCCATAGAGGGTCCGCCTTTGCTCCGTGGCACGGAGCCAGTGCTCTGCGATGCACGCCGTGCCACGTTGAGCCTAAATTCCCGGACCCCCAGTTCCAGTGAGGGTCCGCGTTCGTAGCGTGCCACGGAGGCAGTGCTCCGCGATGCACTCCGTGACACATTGCTCGTTATTCCGGGAAAAATTCCCAGCAGTATAAATAGAACACTTAGGTTCAATTTTTAATATTCTGACTTGGTGGAGCAAGGACGTGGGTTACAGGCAGTTGAGGGACGAAAATATCAGGGTTTTTTCTCTCTTTCTTTCTTCTTTGATTCAATTGCTTGTATAATTAACACTCATTCTATGATGTTTAATCCACAAATGAGTGGCTAATTCCTCTCCTTGCTAAGGTTGTGAACAATTGTAATGAAATTTGATCATTGATTCTTTGGTTTTTCATCTTTTCTTCCTTGTTGTTCTATTAATTCTTGTTCTTACTGCATTAGTGTGTGGCCTACATTAATGTACATCTAAAAAGTCCGGTTTCACTCGAGAGAGCAAGAAATTGGAAAGTTGTGAATTAATAAGATATGTTCTTTACTTGGTTTGGGAAAATTGAGTCTTGATTTGCTTTCAGGATAGAAATATACCTGAAATACGTATTAGTCAATTTAGGAACCGGAATTGTATGGCTAGGACATGAATTGCATTTGACCACAGAAATATAGACGGATGGTTCATGATTCTTAAGTGAGGTTAAATACTAGAGTTTTAATCTCTTGGCAAATGTTCTTGACTAGCAACAGGAGGAAAAGATTAACCAATTTATGATGATAATCAATTTCATTACATGTTCGTTTAACCTCAGCATGCTTTCATTCATAGTTCAGATTCAAAGTAGATAATTGTTCTTAGTTTTAGTATAAAATTTATAAAACAAACTATCAACTTTTTGGTTACACTGTTGTCTGCATTTTTAGAAGTAAAATATAGTACACTTGAGCAAATTGCACTTCATCCAAGTCTCTGTGGGATCGATACTTGGCTTACTAAAGCCACTTACTACTTGTTCGACCACGTGCACTTGCGTGTCATTTTATACCCCACAAATCACGCGAACAACGTCGACCATGTCTAACTCTACAAGATCAGCTAGAATGACTTTATTGCTTGAGATTGGACAGTATACACCCGGTTGGCTCTAACTGACTCGCCAACTGGGGTGGAGACCGAGAAGGGTTCTGAGAGAACTTCTGGACTAACATTGAATTAGATTGTTAAATAGGGATTCATGAATGATAGTGTGGTTCCTGGATCTAGTAGAGCATATATGTCTAGATGAAAGAGGTGTAACATACTCTTGACTATGTTAGGTGAGCTCTCCTGGTGACGAAAAGACAACGCATAAAAATGGTTTTGGCGCCGACTGCCATCCATACCTGATGTGTAGGCCTACTATGTTAGTTGTCCTGTTGGAGCTGCTGATGTGGTGGATTGTGCTCTCCCCTTTCCTGCTGACGGACAATCTTTAAGTCGATGATCAAGCTATCCACAACCAAAATAGCCCCTATAGAAACTCTCTCGGATGGTTCTTACCACACTTAGACAACCTGGTTAACCTCAATGCATATTCTTCTACTGTTCTGTTGCCCTGTCTCAAGTTCATGAACTCAACCACTTTTTCCTCCCTGAGCTCCTGAGGGAAAAATCTTTCTAGTAAAGATGTGTTGAACTCCTCCTACTCCACCGTCCTGCTCCCACTGGCCGCCCCTCTTTCCACTATTCATACCAGACCTGGACTACCCCTTTTAGATGGTAGGCGGCTAGGTCAGCACTAACAGAGGATCTGACACACATTATGCGGGTAATCTTTTTAATCTCGTCCACGAACTCTTGGGGGTCCTCCCCCACCTTGGATCCTTGAAAGGATGAAAGGTTCATTCGGGTGAAGTCCCGCACCCTAGCAGCTGCTGCGGACCCATTTGTGGTCACCGGAACCATCTGCTAGTTCACCTGATTGGTGACTGTCTGAGCGAGCAGTTGGATAGCCGCCCTAAACTTCACGGTGGACACTGTGTCATCCTGAGGGGCTACTGGAGCTGGTGGGGCAGGTCAGTCGGCGTTATCGGTCCTTCTTCCATTACCGCATCTGGGAGGCATGATTCACTTAAAAGAAATAGCGCACGAGTTAGGAGAATGTTTCTTAAATCGAACTTTAATGCACGATAAAGTGTATGAACAAAAGAGAGTTTTCCTAATAACATCTTGAAGGCTCCCTGTCATAAGTGTGGCGCGCTTCACACCTATGAAAAGAACTCTAATAGATGTGACTCTCCAAAATTCCAATGATACTCTAAACCTAGTGCTCTGATACCAAGTTTTTCATGCCCTGAGTCTACACCCTGGACGGCACACGGTTCTTAGAGTCATAAGTAACCCCAAGTCTACCCCTGGTCTATCATACACTGCATTATGAGAAAACATAATTTGTGGAAACATTAAAATACTGTCATAAAACATTTATATAGGAAAATAAATGAATCAATAAAGTTTAAAATCGTCTAAACGAAATTGAATGTCTGAAAGTAACATGTTTATGTCTGATAGCCACTACAACTGATGAATTGCTAGGAGAAGCCCCCAGCTAACTCCAAATATAAATTAAACAAACTGAGCTGAAAGAAATAATCTCTGTTCTCCAAGGATGAGGACTCACCAATGAAGCTGCAGAGAAAGTCTGAGCAAGGTCAGCTAACGACGCTGACTATAAGAACCTGCGGCTCTATCATGAAATGATAAAACATAAGAGGTACACGTCAGTACTTTGAATTTACTGAGTAAGCAGGAGAAAACATAATACTAGATATAAATAATTGAACTAAAATGACAGCAATGACCACTAAAATAACTGAAGTAAACTAAGATGGTCGAGATGACCCTGTCTAATGGTCAAAGACATGCCCTAAGTCTTATGTTCTGAGTCTGAGGTACTGCACTAAATTGATCTGAACTAACTAATTAAAGACTTCACTAAGCTGACTAGTGGGAGAGTCTATAACCGACATATAACCACGTGAGATAGACGTGGAGTCCAATGTATACACCCCATCGGCAGGACCCAATATACCTTTCTAGGGTATAAAGTCATGAATTGGGTGATCATGAAAGTCTTGGGCCAATCAGGCCAATTAATATTGTAACCTACACTGGCAACGTAGTTTTGGGAACCTGGGTGATTTGGAACCCCGGCTCGCTCGGTGTTAAGTTCTACTCCCACTGGATAGTATTAGACTGAATACTAGGTTGATAGCTCGAAACTGAGGCCCAAGACTAGTTAGGTATACATATGTAAAAGTACCTTGAGAGCCTTATCGGTCCAGATTCTGAAACTGGGTTCTAGACTGGTCAGAGCTACTTATCTGAAAGCGTTGTCACCGTCTACAGAACAAACTAAAATATGATACTGGGTCCTCAGGCCAGTTAGAGATATATATCTAAAGTGTCTTGACAGCTAGTGAACCAATGAAATTGAATTCTTAATCAGATTCTGATAACTAGGAGGTACTACTGACACCTAGGGAAGTTCTGTAGTCAAACTGATCAGCTGATATTTCTGACTGACACTGAGTAGTCTCACATTTTAACTAAATCTAGGCAACAATGTATCTGACTGAGAATTTAGCATATAAAATAATATGGGAATTCAGCACACTGATATAATCAGGAAAATTTTAAGGTTTAATCACTTTAGCAGGATTCTAGTCTTTTCTACTCTCAAGGACTAGGGCTAAATTCAGTGTACAGGGATAAGCATCAATATTGTCACTGGCTGGTGGAAAATATCTATAATTAATATAATGTAATATTCCATATGAATTGAATGAAGCATTACAAAAAATTTCTTAACATTCAAAAATCTGCGGGGCTAGAACTGATAAAGAATATAGGGAGAAATTTCGGGACACAAGGAAAAGACTACTCCCTTGTTGAATTCCCACATACCTGAGTTAGAATTTCCTTGGTGAAGGAAGCTTGTACTACTACAATGGAGATTGCATACTTCGAGAATCTATCAACCACGACCATAATGGAACCGGACAATGGTAGTGTCGTGATGAAGTCCATCGTGACACTATCCCATGGTCGCTGCGCCACTGGTAGAGGTTCCAAAAGTCCCCCAACTCTTACCACAGGCTGGCTTCGACAGATGTCAGAGTGAATCCGATTCTTCGATTTAATTACTTTTCCAATTCCAACCCCGCGCGTGGATGTAGAAAAGTGTGTGAAAAACCCTAGTCTTATTTGAGATCTTCTTTATAGGAAAGCTTACGGTATTTTTCTAAAAATGAGTAGGAATAATGGGGAAAACGTTTTGCCCCTCTAAATTCCCTCAAAATAACCCAAAATGACTTAGTTACGATCTAGGAGGTTAGAAAATTACCGAAACACCTATAGGATAGTCATAGGAAAAACTGACTACTAGTTCCCATGGGGGACCCTACGACTCGTGCCAAGTGACAACGACTCGTGGTCATGGTCGTTGATTCCACTGCCCAAAATCCCTATTGGTCACCACGAGGGAAACCACAACTCATGGTGTTACCTATGAATCGTTGTGAGCCACTCTTCAACTACACTTCTAACATCATTAGTCTCCCAACTATTTTGAACCACGAGTCACCTAAAGAATCGTGGTAACTAATCGTGAAGTACACTGCCAAATTACCAATAATTCTTCAATTACTTGACCACGACCCTCCCCATGAATCATGGTTACTGACCACGACTCGTGTGGACTTCCCGTCAAGTACACTGTCTCTCTTTCTTGTCTTTTCTTACTCACCCACCCCACGACTCATGGTCACGTCTGTGGGATCCTTTTTCTTAAGTTTCAAATTTATTCCCCGGGCCTCCCCACGAGTGACATCAGGACTCGTGGGCTGCTCTCACAGGTCACCTCACAACCCGTCCTGATGCCTGGTGCCAGATTCCAACTTTTCTCCATTTCAACTCCCGGGTCTGGTTTTTGAGCTTCTGGGGCATTACAGAAAAATCCAAATTTTCTGCTGACACATACTTCAAATCCCGAACATGGTCTTAGGAACTTTTAGGTGTTACAGTATCTCGCCCTTAGGAATATTTGTCCTCGAATATGGCTTAAGCATACTGAAAGGCTCGGGAAAAGGAACTGCAATCCTAAATACTGAACATCTGAAGAATAAAACTGAAAAAATGATTGACTACGGACTAGAATACATAACTGAATTACATTCATGAATCATACATACATGCTAAAACATCAAAAGAACCGAGAGAGATAAACTTGACATGAAAGTGAATAGAGTACTAAGGAGGAAAAAGATACCTCATGCTGAAACTGAGACGAAAGGGAAAAGATAAGGGTATCTAGCCATCATATCAACTTCGGCTTCCCATGTAGCTCCCTCAACAAACTGATTCCTCCACAAAACCTTAACTGAAGCTACTTCCTTGTTTCTCAACTTCCGAACCTGACGGTCAAGGAACTCAATAGCAACCTTGTTATAGGAAAGGTTCGATTCATTTACACCTATGCTCTCTAACGGGATAACTAAGGTTGGGTCACCAATGCACTATTTTAATAAAGATATATGGAAAACTGGATGTACCGAAGCTAACTCTTCTGGTAGGTCTAACTCATAGGCTACCGTGCCAACATGTCTTATAATCCTATATGGCCCAACATAACGGGGACTAAGCTTTCCCTTCTATCCGAACCTCATAACTCCCTTCATGGGAGACACCTGCAGAAATACCCAATCGTCAACCTAAAACTCAAGTGCTCTCCTTCTCACATCCGCGTAAGATTTTTGTTAACTCTAGGCTGTTTTTAGCCTATCTCTAATAAGCTGAACCTTTTACATGGTCTTATGAACTCAGTGTGGCCCTATCAACGTACCTCACCTACCTCGAACCAACCAATAGGCGATCTATATCTCCGCTCATAGAGAGCCTCAAGTGGAGCCATCTGAATGCTAGAGTGGTAACTGTTATTGAATCCAAACTCAATAAGAGGAAAATGTTCATCCCAACTACTCTTTAGGTCAATAACACACGCTCTGAGCATGTAACACCCCAAAAATCCCTAAGATCCGCCCCGAGGGTTAAGCGGAGAAAAACATGAAATTTTTGTCCAGGCCACAGGATGAGTCGTCTAGTGACCCGTGAGGTTACTGCATGAGTTGTGAAGTGACTCGAGAGGGAAGGCCTATTGTGGGAGAAATCATGGTCAAGGGGCAACCACAAGAGGCAACCACGAGTAGTGAAGTAACCTCACAACCCATGATGTGAGATGTGGACAATATTGATTAAGATTGAAGATTCAAATTTCTAGTGAAGTCATGAGAGGAATCACGAGTCGTGGAGTACCTCAAGACTCGTGATGTGAGTTGTTGGCAGGCTATTGGATTCAAAGTGGAATTTCTAGTAAACTTCACGACTTGGCACCACGAGTCATCCCCTACCTCATGACTCGTGGAGTGCCTTGTCAAGTCTGGCAGGCTCACTTCTTTAGCAAATTTTCAAGGGTGTTTTCGTAACTTCCTAATTTCTTAACTCCTACATGATGTCATTTTGGAAATTAGATAGGTCGAATTTAAGGGGAATACCAAGCCTAATCCCTCATTTCATCCAAAACACTCCTAAATTTTTCTCCTCTTCTCTCTCAAAGCTCAAGAACACCTAGGGTTCTTCTTCAAGGGCTTCAAGATCCGAGTTCTAGTAGGAGATTTCGTCAAGCCATGTATGTGGGACTTCAAAAAGGATCTCCTTTCTTCCCTGTGTCCAAAATTTTATGTTAAAATCTTAATTTGTTGATATCATGAAAGTATGTATTAGGGTTTCGATCTATGCATGATTTCTCACATGTCTTCCATGAATTTCAAGACCCTCATGATAAATAACTATGTAAGTTTATGAAATTTCTCCCAAACCTCTGATTCATGTACATGATATGATAGTAGCATGATTTTTAGAATTTTATCATGAATTAGCACTATTTTCAAATAATGGCCCCTTTGAAATATCTACAAGATTTTATCATGATTTCAGAATATATGTTTAAAGTATGATTTGAACATACGAATTTTAAAGAATATAGAACACATGATTTATACTACGTTTTAGGCTTATGATATTATGAATTTCCATTATAAAGAATGATCATGATTCTTCAGACTTTCAGGCCTCTTGATAGTAGTAAATAGCCCTAACCAGACTCTCATGAATTTAGCATGTTATGATTAGTCAGACTCTCACGTCTCTTGTTAGTTAAAAGTAGCCCTAACTAGTCACAGAATGTTCGATTCTCTTCAGACTCCCAGGTCCCTTGATATTATAGAGCTGCTCTGGCTAGACAAATGATATGAGTTATATCCTTTCATGTCAGTTCATTCATGGTCCTCTAGACTCTCCGAATTTATTTGTTAGATAAAGTAGTTCCGACTAGTCTCAGGACATCAGTTTCAAAATTATTAGTTTATGTATCTTTATGTTCAGTTAGGAGTAGTCCTTACAATCGAGAAGGCTGGGGTTCAGCACAGCCAGGTCTCAGAACTACATGCCACCGTAGGATAAGGGATTCTCCATAGTAGAGAATGTTTCCCTTAGACCGAGGAATATGGATCCTTGATAACATCCAAAATATACTCTTCATTACAAAAGAGCATAAACAGTCGTTGTATCAAAACAAATATCCTGACGGATGTCGGGATCGAATCCCACAGAGAATTGAGTCAATAATTTAAGAGTTATAAACTAATTCAAACTAGAACGCATAATTGTTCAACAGTTGAAAAGTAAAATTTGGGGCAAAATAAATATCTAATTCTAAACAATGACAAATTGGGGGGGGAATTCCAATTGAAGCAATCACAAGTGATATGGATGGGGGAATTCTGTAGATGAGATCTCAACCAAATCGAAAATTTCTTTAATGCTTCACACTCATAATTAGCATAGATAGCAGTGGATAATTCACTTTCTCTTGTTTTTCAACCATAAGAATGTTTATGCCTTGGGTTCTTTCAAACCCCGAAGCCAATTCAAGTTATCAACCACACAGGCTTGAGGAAAGGACTAGCTATTTCTAGCCTTGACCTTTAATAGAGTGAAAATGTGGGTTTTAATTATCTCTAGCTTAATCCCACCCACGAACACTCCAATTCCTTACAAGTATCTTCTCACCAATTCTCACCTTTCTCTTTCAAGCAAAAGAAAGAAAAGTAAAGCACAATTCATGTTTGCAAACCATCAATTTTGTCAATTATAACTTGAGAGAAGATAATAGATCTAATATTTCAATAAGAATCAAAGAGAAATTTATCAAAACCCAATCAAATTAATAAACCCACCATATATATACCTCTAGCTAGCAAATTAGTCAAGCACATTTAAAGATAGAGAGGAGATACCAAGAGGATTCCCCTCACATTCATCACATTAGCTTCACAAATTTTCTTCACAAGATCTTACAACAATGCTGGAATTCCCCCATAATGAGTTAAAGAAAAACAAGAAGAAAAGTACTACCTAACTCTACAGTCTATGGTGAAAGAATTCTACCAAAAATTCTATAGAGAAGATGAAGTCTAGATGAATGAATGATTGGTGTACAATGGAAGTTATGTAGATATTTATATTTTCTTGTGTACAACTTTCCCGAAATGCTCTTGAGGCTTTAGATGATTTGGAGATATTTCTAGACCTTTTTAGCCTTCATTAGATGGCTTCACCTATGAAGAACCGGCGTTTAGCCGGTGCTAATTGGCGGAGCACCGAATCATAACCAGTGGAAAATAGTAGCCTGGCAGGGAAAGCCGGCGGCTCAACCTGCACTAAGCCACTGCCAAACCTCCAACTACCAGTTGGTTAGCCGGTCTAGGTTGTATCTTCAGCGTTTCACCTCTGTTATTCCCTTTTGGATCTGCGTTTAGCCAATCCGAAGCATATCCTTACACCTCTGTTTGAGCTCAACTATTCCATTATCTTTGGCCCCTCTCTTTCATATGCTAACTCATCAAATTTCATCTCAAACTCCATGTGTTTTGCTCAATTTCATGCTTTCTGTACTCACATGAAGTACCTACAAAGAATCCAAGAGAAAAAGCATAAAATCCACATAAACAACTCAAAAACTATGCAGAAACTCATTCTTAGGAGCCTAATGAGTTGGTAAATTTCCAACTCATCAGACCCCCAAACTTTGACCATTGAATGTCCTCAAGCAATGCAACTCTTTAAAGTTGAGCAAATGAACAACATGCTATATATGAGTTTTTGCATCAAGAGCCAATCAAGACATTTTTTCACAAGAGGACATTGCTATAGCTTACATTACTACAGTAGTTGTACACAAAATCATTAAGCCTCAAGACAACCCAACACTATACACCAATTTAAAACATAGAAAAGACTCAAACCATATTGCACAAGCTTCAATAGGTGACCACAATCATTAAACATACCTTGCATACATTCCTTCCATTGAAACAAGGGGCATAGTTCATCATAACAAGTTTAAAGGGCATGACAAGTCATTGACAATTGACATTCAAAACTTGCCTTAAAATTCGCTACCCTCTTGCCTTAATCATACCTCTCCTTTGAAAACCATTTTAAGCATGTACCCCAAGAAAGTGATGCCACTCGGAAGAAGAGAGAATCCCAAACATTTTTTATCATGTCACACATATGGATTATAAGATAAGACAAAGGCATTCACTCTCATAAAGAATTTCAAGTGCATACAAATTGACCTATAGGCTTTCCCTTCATGTATATCGCCACTAATGTAGTGATGCTACACTCAAAATCAATTAGGACTTGTGGGTCATAATTAAGGCTAGAGGTAAGGGTAGGATAAATGTTTAGCTTTAGTGACTAAAACCTCCCTAACGCCTTTAAAAATGCTTGTAACATCCCATCACCTTACTGAGATCACTCTACCTTATTTATCCTTGTTCATCATCTTCATCTTTCGAGTTACACAAGCCACAGTTATAACACCTATGAATTTCACATTTAGCCTTATATATGCAAGAGATAGCATCTTTATATTATTCTTTCTCTTTTGATGATTTGAGGTTTTTCAACCCATCGATTCATTTAACTCATCACAATTTATGTGCTAACTCAATTTTAGGCATCTCATTTCTCCCTCTACTCTTGCAAACCCCCAAACATAGGCTTTTTCCTTATTTTACATTCATTTCCTTATCTCTCCCTATTTCTTGGGCTTGAAGCCCCCATTATTTTCATTGTTTCATCACTAGCCATTAGGGAGGATGGGTTCCAAAGAGAAGGATTAGAAATGGTCATTAGGCTTGTACTGTGATTTCCAAGAAACATTCCAAGGCTAAAATGCTGGCTATCAAACATTAATGTTGAAGGAAGTCATTTTAGGTGAAGTGACTAACAAAAGAGTGCATAAGATCACGTTCTGAGTGCAGCCCCATCTATCATTTTGACTTGAATCACACTTGGGGAAAGTTCTACACAATCATGCATACACAAGAATTAAGCAAAAAACCTACATAAGGCATCGCAATCCAAGAAGTTCACACACTTCCTTCATCACATTAAGAGGATGATTTTAACAAGCTAGTTTCGAATCAACAAGCCAGGCAAGGAATATACAATTCATGACCAGAGAGTGCTCATTTTAACATTTAGATACCCCTCTTTTCTTTTAAAAATTCATGCACAATGCCAAGCAATAAATGTTGGTGGTACCTCATCAAACAAGTGCACAAAATAATCTACAAGATTCTAGACTTGACATTTTCCCTTTATAAAGTCGCTTCTCAATCTATTATCAGGAAGTGCCAACCCGGTTCGATAATAAAAAGAAAAGACAAAAAAATCACTCCTTGGGAAAGAACCGTAGTATAAAGAAAACCCTTGGAGTTTGTTTAAAGAATACTATCTAAAAAGGCGATGCTACTAACAAGTAATGATGATTTTCCCTTAAGAATGACGTCACCCAATCTATCATAGGGCCATATTGTACATCACTTAACAAGTGGGCTACTCAAACTTCACCCCTAACATAAATAAAGCATTGTACTCAATGCACATGGTAAAAGAAAGCAAGAAAAGAATAGGTTAAACAACTCCCTAGTATGATGGAGGCATCTGTATTGGAATTGTGTGCATTGTAGAACCATATCTTCAGAATTTACTCTTTCATGGCCTTCTGCTCATAACCGACATTTGACCGGTGCCTCGCGCATTTGAATCGGCATTTCTCCGGGCTAACGCAGTTGTGCCACTGCTTAAAAAAATTTTCCAAGCATTCTGTTTGACATCTGAATTTCGCGCATTAAGACTTGTGCTTCGCCGGTTTAGCGCCGGTTGCTCAATTTGAATTTGGATTCCTTCACCTTTATCACATTCCATACCTGTTTCATCCCTGCACAATCAAATATAACACAAACATCAAGTAAAACAAAAGAAAAGAAACAGTAGAAACAAAATGTTAAAGCATTTGGGTTGCCTCCCAAGAAGCGCCTTAGTTAACGTCGTGGCTTGACGACTTCAATTTCACCATTTTTCTCTCTACTTTGAGCTTTTGAATCACACCCCAAGTTTTGTGTCCATTCTTCTATTCCGCTTGAGGGGTGGTGGTGTAATCATCAAGGGACCAAGCAATGGATGTTGCATCTTGTGATTCTTGTCCCCTAAAGGAGGGATGTGCTTTGACCTTGTTGGCGTGGCATACTTTAAGATGAAGCCACCTTGATCTTCCTCCTCAACTTCCTCCATTGACTTGGTCTCCTTAGTCTCCATTTTTTCAACCAAGTTCAATGTTGAAAAATGATAGGAGAGAGGTTTAAGATGCTCCCCTTTCAAGCATGCTTCTTGCTTGACATCCTCCTCTTCAAGTGCACTAAAGTCCTTGAGCGTGATTTGTTGGATGTCACTTGGAGACTCTGGTGTCACTTCTTCAACCTTGGCAATGTTCGGTCTGTTTGTTATATGGGTATATAACTACACGCAAGTACACGTGGTCGAACAAGTAGTAAAGTGGCTTAAGTAAGCCAAGTATCGATCCCACAGGGACTAGGATGAAGTGCAATCTGCTCAAATGTACTATATTTTAATTCTAACAATGAAGACAACAGTGTAACCAAGAGTTTGATATTTTGATTTCTAATAATTATGCTAAGTCTAAAACAATTATCTAATGTGAGTCTAAACTATGAATGTGAGCATGCTGAGGTTAAACGAACATGTAATGAAATTAATTATCGATATAATTTGGTTAGCCTTTTCCTCCGGTTGCTAGTCAAGAATTATTGCCAAGGGATTAAAACTCTCGTATTTAACCCCACTTAAGAATCATGAACCATCCACCTACATTTCTGTGATTAAATGCAATTCATGTTCTAGCAATACAAAACCGATTCCTAAATTGACTAATACGACTTTCAGGTATATTTCTATCCTGAAGGTAAATCAATTCTCAATTTTCCCAAACCAAGTAAGGATCATATCCTATTAATTCACAACTTTCCAATTTCTTGCTCTCTCGAGTGAAACAGGACTTTTTAGATATACATTAATGTAGGCCACACATTAATGCAGTAAGAACAAGAATTAATAGAACAACCATGGAAGAAAAGATGAAAAACCAAAGAATCAATAATCACATTTCATTACAAGTGTTCTTAACCTCAGCAAGAAGATGAATTAGCCACTCATTTGTGGATTAAACATCGTTAAATGAGTGTTAAACATACAAGCAACTGAATTCAAGGAGAAGGAAAGAGAGAAAAACCCTGATAATTTCGTCCCCTCAACTGCCTGTAACCCACGTTCTTGATCCACCAAGTCAGAATATTAAAAATGAACCTGAGTGTTGTATATATACTGGTGGGAATTTTTTCCACAATAACAAGCAACGTGTCATGGAGTGCATCGCGGAGCACTGCCTCCGTGACACTCTACCGACGCGGACCCTCACTGGAAACTGGGGGTCCAGGAAATAAGGCCCAACGTGGCACGGCGTGCAACGCGGAGCCAGGCCACCGTTCCACGGACCCATCGCAAACCCTCTCTGGAAATTGGGCAAAAATTCCCTATCCAGGCAGAAGGCCTCCGCGATGGCAACGTGACATGTCCGGTGGTTTGCTATAGGGTTAAAACCGACACGCAAGTGCACGTGGTCAAACAAGTAATAATGTGGCTAAGTAAGCCAAGTATCGAACAAAGGAGACTCTGGATAAGTAAAATTGCTTAAGTATACTGTATTCTAGCTTACTTCTAATTATGCTGACAACAACGTAACCAAAAGTTAAATAATTTTTGTTTATAAATTATATACTAAAACTATTAACAAATATTTACTGCGAATTGAAACTATGGATATGAGCATGCCAAGGTTAAGAACAAGTAATGAACTTGATTATCATCATAATTCGGTTATTCTTCTCTTCTAGTTGCTAGCCAAGAACATTAGCCAAGAGATTAAAACTGTCGTATTTAATCTCACTTAAGAATCATAAACCATCCATCTACATTTCTGTGATCAAATGCAATTTATGACCTCGCAATACAATTCCGGTTCCTAAATTGACTAATACGGCTTTCAAGTATATTTCTATCAGGAAAGCACATCAAAACCCAATTTTCCCAAATCAAGTTAAGAACAATACCCTATTAATTCACAACTTTCCAATTTCGTGCTCTCTCTCGTGAAATCGTACTTTTCAGATGTACATTAATGTCGGCCACACACTAATGCAGTAGAAATAAGAATTAATAGAACAACATAGAAGAAGAAGATGAAAAACAATACAATTCAATAATCAAAATTCATCACCATTGTTCATAACCTCAGCAAGGAAGAGAATTAGCCACTCATTTGTGGATTAATCATCCTAAAACAAGTGTTAATCATACAAACAATTGATTGCAAGAAGAAAGAAAGAGAGAAAAACCCTTAGCTTTTTCGTCCCTCAATTTCCTGTAACCCACGTCCTTGCTCCACCAAGTCTGAATTAATTAAAAAAAAGCCTAAGTGTTCTATTTATACTAGTGGGAATTTTTTCCGGAATAACAAGCAACGTGTCACGGAGGCCAACGCGGAGCACTACCTCCGTGACACGGCGTGGACGCGGACCCTCACTGGAAATCCAGGGTCCAGGAATATAGCCTCAACGTGGCACGACATGCAACGCGGAGGCTTGCCTCCGTGCCACGGAGCTGTCGCGAGGCTTCACTGGAAATTTCCAAATTAATTCATCCTCCATGCAGTGTGCCTCCGCGATGGTAGCGTGGCACGGTTCCATCGCGGAGCCCCTTTATATTGTGCATTCCAATGTCTTTTCCGTGCTCGCATCCAAGTCCAACTCCGATATTGTTCCAACATGCATTTTAGCTCCTCAAAATCATGTTTTACCTACAAAACAATGCTAATCATGTTGGTTAGTATAAATTCACATTTTATTACCAATTATATGAAAATGTATACACATTGCACAATAAACAAGACGAAAATGATACGTTTGAGTATCACTTAGGCATATAAATCTTCCCAAGATCACTTACCCCACACTTAAATCCTTGTTCGTCCTCGAACAACAGATACACAACTCATGCAAATTACATCCCAACCTTCGCCACTATGGTGCGACAATTTGATCTACGGTCATACCGATCATTCAATATTGTAAATCATCAAGAAAACATGCATGGTCTTAACAATGCAATGACCTTTAATACATTAAGACTTCCTAGACTTTAAGAATCGACCCTCGATATCGGCAAACTCATGCAAATCAGCTAATCAAGATATCCGACACGAAAATCAATCTTTCATCAAGCATGTGCCCTCACAACTCAAGAGAATCTTCCCCTTTTATGCTCATGTAACACACAAACATTCACGTAGGGGCATGTAGAAATTAATTTCACTCTCTCTCCCAAAAGAATTTATATGCATCATTTAATGACCCATAGGCTTGCCCTTAGTGTATTACTCCACTAATATAAGGAAATGCAATGTAAGATCACGTAGGACTTTAATGGGTTATAATGGAGGCTATGGAACTAGTATGTATTGGATTAGCCAATAATAGTCACTAGCATCCTTAAGCGCCTTTTCAACACATTCCCCTCAACTCATGGACATTGTTTCTCTCTTTTCTTTTTCATCATCCCATTCATGCTGGTTTACTTTCGTATGACCCAATTCATCAAACACACTTGACATGACACAAAGGTTTTTCATGCACCTTCATTATCATTTCATTTTAACAAGTGCCTCTTTAACCTTTTCTTTTTTTTCCTCACTCTGCTTTTCTTTTTTCTTTCCACTATTCTCACTCTTTGACACTTTGGGAAAATTTTTCTGTTCTTCTTAAGCGCTTAAGAGTTTTGTATAGACTTTACGGCTCATGAAAAGAAGGAATAAAGCTTAGTTTATACATTTTTGGACAAAAGAAAGAAAGAATCGGCTAAAGGCTCAACGGGCTGACTAGGGTATACAGTCACATAAAAAGGTAGTGTATGACAAGAAAAAAATAGAAACTCTCGGTTAAGACAAAGAAATGCCTACATCCTTTCCAACACTACACCTCCTTCATTTCGTTTTGTACACACACCAGGCAAGTTCTAGACACTTCACAATAGCATGGAATAACAATACCTCACTTCACACTTTATGCACATGCTCGATTCAAGATGCATTCACAGACTCTTTAATTAGCCAATTACATGAATTCAAAAATTAAGCCTCAATCACACCGAATCGAATTCTACAGCCAAGGTAACTCAACATATTCACAAAATTGCATGCTTTCAAACGAATCACTTTTACATTTTGAATATCAGTTACAACACGCAACCATAATTTCATAACCCTATAGTAACTACAGGTTCCGTGATGCAATCCACCAAAGAAAAAAACTGAAAACTAATTAAAATCACTACTCCTACCGACTACATTTCCCTTAAGACGGTCGTCATCCATCCATCATAGGGAACGGTCACTAACTATGACATCGGTTCAATGGGACTATTCTCGATAAAAGAACCGAAAACAAACTCCGAGAAACCCAAAAATAAAAATTGAAAATTTTTTGCAAACATCGATCATTTCGATGGAAAAATATTTACAAAATATTTTAATATGTACAAAATATTTTCGCAAAAATTTTAAAAATATTGATCATTTCGATAGAAAAAAATATTTACAAAATTTACAAAATATTTACACTAGCAACCACAACCTTTCACAACACTCATAAATTACCACAAAAATATGTACAGATACAAATACAAATCAGTTTGCACTCACAACCACAGGGAAACATAAACATACATACAAAACAAAGGAAGAACATACAGCAAATCAGCCCAGCCCCAGCACCTAGCTACTCCCCACCCCACACTTAAATCGAACACTGTCCCCAGTGTTCACAAAAAAATTAAAAATCACAAAAATTTTGGGTGGTGGAACTCCCTGATCAGTCGAAATATTCAACTTCTTCATCCGGTGCTGCTGCCTCATCGCCCATGTCTGAGTCACCTCCATCGTCGTCATCGGACTCCACATCAGAGTCCTCCCGATGTGTCTCCTCGTCCGTGGGGACATCATCGTCAGTGGGCTCAACGAAGGCTGGCCCCACTCGGCACAAAGCTTTGACGTTTTTGCCAAATGGGTAATCCAGCTCCAGCTGCCATAACTCTTCCTCTGTGGCTGGTCTCCCACCAATCCGGAGCTGAAGCATTTGCATACCAAACATCCGTGCCATGTACTGATCGTCACGAGCATGTCGTCGCCCAGTGTCAGCACTGGCCCGTGTGTGGTGTCGGGGGCCTTGGTTTTGGTCACATCAAGGGCCCTCCACTCCAACTGCGAGATGTAGTCCAAAGCCTCTTCCTCGACATCGAGGCCCCGGAGAAAGGTGGTGATAAATCCGCCGAACCCATACCTGTGGCCCTGATGTAGTCGGGCTCTCTTCATGGCGGATATGATGACCGCCCCAACATTAATCTCTAACCCTTTCATCAGGGCATACACCAGGCACACACGGTCCCGGGTCACATCCGTCATGTGCACCCCCGGGATCAAGCAGAAACAAACTATTTTCATCCATATTCTGTCCTCCCTGTTCATTTGAGAATACGGCAGAGTCTGGTGGTAACCCCTCTCCTTATGTCTGCTCCATCTGGCTGTGGATCGAGCCCCACACAAAGTGCGTCTGATATCGGCGTATGGTGGGGTGATGTTCAGCTGGCGGAGAACGTGGGCGTCTGTGTCCCGCGCTCCAATGATGGCATTTAATTTCTGGGATTCCAGAGTGACAATCTGCCCTCTAATTTTTATTGTGTGGCTTCTGATGGCCGGGTTCCAATTTGCATAGAACTCCCGGACTAAATGTAAGTTGCACTCCTTGGGCTCCTGAAATATGAAGCTGAGCCCAGCTGCCTCGATTCTCTGCACAATACGGGGGAACTCCTGTGCTAGTGGTTCACGTGCAATATGCTCCTCAGGGAAGTACTTATTCTCCTTATGTTTAGCGTACCACTTTTTCCCTTCATCGGTCACCCACCTCATTCCGTATTGGCGGCGTTGGCCGCGCGGAACAGCTGGTGCAGCTGGGACTGCTGTGCCCAATCTCATGCGTTTTCTCCCGGTGCCTGAAGTAGAAGCACCTTTACCCATATCCTACCTACTTGCCATTGTACCTGTCAATACAAATAAACAAGCACCATGTCAAGCTAAATGCATATTAGCTTCGGCTAAGGTTGGGTTAAACTAAGTTTACCCCACACTTAGTCCTTAGATACGTTTACGATAATACGGCAAGGATTACTTTATTTACAACCTAAACACAAACAACTATACAATTTATGCTTAGTGCGTTCACAAAAAAATTTCGATAGTATAACTTTTAGCGTACTACTCAGACTTCATACAGCTAATCCCAATCCTACCATCGCTATCAATTCAACCATCGCACTTAGCAACGAAGACAACAAACAAAAACAACGACAAAAATTCTATATACATACGAATCCAAATAACCAAACCAATTTGAACAATTTTTACATTTTCCCAAAACCCGAGAATTCGTCGTCTATTACCTTCAAACAATATTTACAACGACTATCTCAATTCACAAACACACCCCGACATATAATTCACCAATTTATCAAGTTACCCAATTCGATTTCAACAACCCCAGCCCTAGAATTCAATTTTACAATCAAATTCGAATCATTCACGCAATCGATAAGTTCAAACGCCAATTACAACATTCCGAACATTTATCAATCAAAGAATAATTCAATTTCATGCTAAATTGCTAATTAGGGTGATTTATCTCACCTCCCATGCTCAAATTCGACTAAAATCGACAAAAACTTGAGAGAGTAGAGGAAAACATACCTTTAAGTTGATTGATCGAAGAAACTCGACAATTTGGTTGCTTAATAGCGTGGCACGTTGGTTAGGGAGGGGGATTCGGGTGTTTGGTCGCGGAGAAGAGAGGAAATGGGGGAAAAGGGACTAAAATCGGGGTTAAAAATGAAGGGAAACACGCGGGTCACCCGGCAACCCGGTGTGACCCGTCACAAAATATAGGGCAACGTGTCACGGAGGGTAACGCGGAGCCCCTCCTCCGTGACACGGAGCTAACGCAATGGCTCACTGGAATTTTAAAAAAATCCAGATTTAACCTCAACGTGTCACGGAGGGTAACGCGGAGCCATTCCCTCGTGACACGGAGCCAACGCCCCAGTGCACTGCCTCTTCATTTTATTCATTTTTTCATACCTTGCCTTTTTCTTCCCGATTCCATGCACATTTTTCTCCGGTTGACCTGAAAATCACCTCACTAAACAAAATTGGTTAGATTAATAGATTTCCCTAACTAAAATGAAAAATACTAACTAAAATGAAAAATTTGTACTAACTCAAGAAAAAGAAAAATTAAAATAAAAACTATTTACACTTTACTAAACAAAAGAAAAAAATATTTTTCACGGGTTGCCTCCCGTGCAGCGCCTGGTTTACCGTCGCAGCTCGACGTCCTTTATGCTCAATTATCCACTAGGGTGATGGACGATTTTTCACGATCATTGTCCTTCCCCCAGTAGTGCTCAACCTTATCCGGTGGTCTTCCTCTCAACTCTCGGGAATCATTCATTTTTTTAGTATTCCCATGATCAATCACATTGATCACCGAGAGTTCCTCATTTACCATCGGGAGCTTGGGTGCTTTGTACACATCGAACACTTCTACCTTGTCATGTGCTCGCATTGTAAGTTGACCCGCAGCCACGTCAATTAATGCTTTTCCGGTTGCCAAGAAGGGTCGTCCCAAAATAAATGGGACTTCAGCGTCTGGTTCAAAATTCAGAACAATAAAATCAACCGGAAAAATAAGGGATCCCACTTGCACAAGAACATCCTCAACAATGCCATCCGGCCTAGCTAAGGATCTGTCTGCTAGCTGCAAGATTACGGTTCTAGGTCTAGGACTCCCTAGACCTAACTTTCTGAATACCGAAGATGGCATCAGATTTATGCTCGCCCCCAAGTCACACAATCCACGAGCTCGGATACTCTTCCCAATTGTAAGCTGGATAGTAAAACTTCCAGGTTCTTTCAGCTTCGTGGGCAGTCTATTTTGGATCCGGGAAGTGCATTCCTCCGTCAAAGCTATCGTGGCATACTCAGTCAAACGACTTTTGTTGGCCACGATGTCTTTAATATATTTAGCATATTTTGGCACTCCCTGCAAGACATCAACAAGAGGTAAATTTACATGTACTTGTTTAAGCACCTCCATAAATTTCTTGAAACACGCCTCCTCCTTGTGTTTCTTGAGTCCTTGAGGGAACGGGGGTGGAGGCCTTTCTGATTCAGCTTCTTTGGTCTTCCCCTTATCCGCAAGTTGCTCTCCCTCAACATCTGCTGCTCCTGACTTTTGAGGCGGTCTTTCCGGTTCCACCTCCTTCAGCTGCAAACCACTCCTCGTGGTCACTGCATTTACCTGCTTCGGATTAGGATCCGTGTCGCTAGGCAGTCCTCCTCTGGGCCTTGTGTTTTGGGCACTAGCAAATTGCCCAAATTGATACTCAAGAGCCTTGGTCGCTAATTGATTATTCTTCACTTCGGCTGCCAATTTAACATAGTCAGCCTGCAATTGCGCCTGATTAGCGATCATGGTCTTGAACATTTCTTCAATGGTAGGTGATGGTGGTGGAGGAGGGGCATTGTGATTTCTGAATTGAGATTGGTAGTTCTGTTTCCCTCCTTGATTCCTGTGCATACCCTGACCCAAACTTTGGCCTTGTTGGTTGTTGCTACCCCACGAAAAATTTGGATGGTTCCTCCAATTTGAGTTGTAGCCACTACCAAACTGCTGCTGATTTCTTTGTGCATTGCCCACAAAGTTAACCGAATCTGGGTTTGCTCCACAGTACTCAGCTGAGTGCTCACTGCTACCACACACTTCACACCACATTTGCTGGACCGCATTGACTGAAGCTGAAGGCTGGTTCAAATTCATGTTGCTGAAGTGGTTGTTCAACTCATTCTGCAAGGCAGCTATCTGTGCAGTGATAGCTGTAAATCCATCCACTTCAAGCACTCCTGCTTCTTTCCTTGCTCCACCTCGAGATGAATCTGCATTCCATTCTGGATTGCCCTGTGAAATTCGGTTGAGCAAAGTGTACATCTCCTCATAAGTCTTTTCCAGCGCTTGCCCTCCAGCTGTTGAGTCTAACAAAATTTTAGTATGGGGTTCCAAACCCTCAATAAATGTGTGTACCAACACCTCATTGGACTGATGATGATGAGGACAGTCCCGCAACATGGATTTAAATCTTTCCCAGGCTTGATATAAATTTTCTCCCTCCCTCTGTTTGAAACTTAGAATTTGACTTCTAAGTCTGGCTGTTTTACCAGAGGGAAAAAATCTTATCAAGAACTTCCGTGCAAGATCATCCCACGTTGATATAGAATTTGGTGGTTCAGCTTTTAACCACCTCTTGGCTTCACCAAGTAAGGAAAACGGAAATAGTGTGAGCCGAACATAATCAGGTGACACTCCAGCGGGTATATAAGTGTCACTTATCTCCAAACAATTCTGGAGATGTTGTTGTGGGTCTTCATGAGGGAGACCGGTAAATTGCCCGCTTGTGTGCAAATGTTGCACCATATTCTGCTTTAATTCAAATCTCCCTCCAGGCTCTGGTTTGCGGATACTTGAATGTACATTGTTGGCATGTGGGATTGCCACCTCGCGAACCGGCCTTGCTGCTGCTTCATCGGGCACTAACACTGCCATCACAACCGGTGGATTTTGTTGCTCCATAATAGTCTGTCTGAGCAACTGCAACTTCTTTTGTAGAGCTTCTCTGCGTTTACTATGAAATTCACCAGCTCCTTGTCCTTTGCCAGTGTTTACATAAATCAAGTCTGCAAAATACAGGCTAAGACCAAGTTGTCAACACTTAAGAAAATAAAACAAAAATACAGTAAATTTACACTTAACACAATTTCACCAATTGCCTAGTCTCCCCGGCAACGGCGCCAAAAACTTGTCCGGTGGTTTGCTATAGGGTTAAAACCGACACGCAAGTGCACGTGGTCAAACAAGTAATAAAGTGGCTAAGTAAGCCAAGTATCGAACCAAGGAGACTCTGGATAAGTAAAATTGCTTAAGTATACTGTATTCTAGCTTACTTCTAATTATGCTGACAACAACGTAACCAAAAGTTAAATAATTTTTGTTTATAAATTATATACTAAAACTATTAACGAATATTTACTGCGAATTGAAACTATGGATATGAGCATGCCAAGGTTAAGAACAAGTAATGAGCTTGATTATCATCATAATTCGGTTATTCTTCTCTTCTAGTTGCTAGCCAAGAACATTATCCAAGAGATTAAAACTCTCGTATTTAATCTCACTTAAGAATCATAAACCATCCGTCTACATTTCTGTGATCAAATGCAATTTATGACCTCGCAATACAATTCCGGTTCCTAAATTGACTAATACGGCTTTCAAGTATATTTCTATCAGGAAAGCACATCAAAACCCAATTTTCCCAAATCAAGTTAAGAACAATACCCTATTAATTCACAACTTTCCAATTTCGTGCTCTCTCGAGTGAAATCGGACTTTTTAGATGTACATTAATTTCAGCCACACACTAATGCAGTAGAAACAAGAATTAATAGAACAACATAGAAGAAGAAGATGAAAAACCATACAATTCAATAATCAAAATTCATCACCATTGTTCATAACCTCAGCAAGGAAGAGAATTAGCCACTCATTTGTGGATTAATCATCCTAAAACAAGTGTTAATCATACAAACAATTGATTGCAAGAAGAAAGAAAGAGAGAAAAACCCTTAGCTTTTTCGTCCCTCAACTGCCTGTAACCCACGTCCTTGCTCCACCAAGTCTGAATTAATTAAAAATAAGCCTAAGTGTTCTATTTATACTAGTGGGAATTTTTCCCGGAATAACAAGCAACGTGTCACGGAGGCCAACGCGGAGCACTGCCTCCGTGACACGGCGTGGACGCGGACCCTCACTGGAAATCCAGGGTCCGGGAATATAGCCTCAACGTGGCACGGCATGCAACGCGGAGGCTTGCCTCCGTGCCACGGAGCTGTCGCGAGGCTTCACTGGAAATTTTCAAATTAATTCATCCTCCATGCAGTGTCCTCCGCGATGATAGCGTGGCACGGCTTCATCGCGGAGCCCCTTTACATTGTGCATTCCAATGTCTTTTCCTTGCTCGCATCCAAGTCCAACTCCGATATTGTTCCAACATGCATTTTAGCTCCTCAAAATCATGTTTTACCTACAAAACAATGCTAATCATGTTGGTTAGTATAAATTCACATTTTATTACCAATTACATGAAAATGTATACACATTGCACAATAAACAAGATGAAAATGATACGTTTGAGCATCACTTGGGCATATAAATCTGCCCAAGATCATGACAGGACTCCATCACGGAGCCCCTTTATTTTATGCTTTCCAATGCCTTGTCCCTTGCTCACATCTGAGTCCAACCCCGATATCTTCCAACATGCATTTTAGCTTCCCGAAATCACATTTTTCCTGCAAAACAATGCTAATCATGTTGGTTAGTATAAATTCACATTTTATTACCAATTACATGAGAATGTATAAACATTGATAGATAAACAAGGCTAAAATGACACCTTTGAGTATCACTTGGGCATATAAATTTGCCCAAGATCACTTACCCCACACTTAAATCCTTGTTCGTCCTCGAACAACAATCTTACACCTCATGCAATTTACATCCCAACCTCGCCACTTTGGTTCGACAATTTAGGTTACAGTCATACCGATTATTCAATACAGCAAATCATCCAGAAAACATTCATGGTCCTATCAATTCGATGACCTTCAATACATCAAGACCTCCAAGACTTAAGAATCGACTCTTGATATTGGCAAACTCCTGCAAATCAGCTGGTCAAGACATCCGGCACGAAGATTAATCTCTCATCAAGCATGTGCCCTCACAATACAAGAGAATTTTCCCCTTTTTGATCATATGAACTCACAAAATTTCAAGCAGGGGCATATAAACACAATTTCGCTCTCTCTCCCAAAAGAATTCACATGCATCATGTCATGACCCATAAGCTTGCCTTTAGTGTACTACTTCACTAATATAAAGAAATATGATGTAAGATCACGTAGGACTTTAATGGGTTGTAATGGAAGCTACGAAACTAGTAAATAGTGGGCTAGCCAATAATAGCCACTAGCATCCGTAAGCTCTTTTTCAACACATCCCATCAAACTCATGGACATTGTTTCTTTCTTCATCCTCCCATTTTTGAAGGTTTTCCTTACTTTGGCCCATCTTATTAAGCACACTTTTCACCATAACAAAGATTATTCATGCACCTTCATTATAGTTTATTTATAACAATTGCACCTTCAACCTTTTCTTTCCTTCCATCTCTCTTCTTTACTTTTCTTTTCACCATTCTCACTCTTTTGACACTTTGGGAAAATTATTTTCTCTTCTTAAGCGCTTAAGAGTTTTGGATCGGCTTTACGGCTAATGAAAAGAAGGGATTAAGCTCGGTTTAAACTTTTTGACAAAAGAAAAAAATAATAGGCTAAAGGCTCAACAGGCTGACTAGGGTACACAATCAAGGTGGGTATGATTATGAAAAATAGAAACTTTTGGTTAAAAACAAAGAAATGCCTACATCCTTTCCTACAACACACCTCCTTCATTTCGTTTTGTACACACACCAGGCAAGTTCTAGACACTTCACAATAGCATGGAATAACAAAACCTCACTTCACACGTATTGCACATGCTCAATTCAAGATGTATTCACAGACTCTTCAATCAGCTAATTACAAGAATTCAAACATTAAGCCTTAATCACACTGAATCGAACTCTATGGCCTAGATATCTCAACACATTTAGAAAGTTGCATGCTTTCATACGAATCACATTTACCTTTTAGATATCATGTACAACACTCAACCATAATTCCGCAACCATAACGTAACTACAAGTTTTGGGATGCAACCCACAAAAGAAAAACAACTGAAAAATAATTGAAAAATCTAGTCCTAACGACTACATTTCCCTTAAGATGGTCGTCATCCATCCATCATAGGGAACGGTCACCAACTAGGACTTCGGTTCAATGGGACCCTTCTCGATAAAAGAACCGAAAACAAACACCGAGAAACCCAAGAAGTAAAAAAGAATTTTAAAAGATCGATCATTTCGATTTTCAAAATATTGATCACTTCGATAAACAAACATATGTACAAACTCAGCTAGCAACATTCAGCAACACACAATAGTTTCACATATATTTACAATACAGAACAATAACTTACAATCACAAATCACAGGTCAGAAGATTTTGTTCACAGCACAACAATAGATTAGGACATACAAAATAACATAACCAACACCTAACTACTCCCACCCCACACTTATCTCGAACACTGTCCCCAGTGTTCACAAAAAAAATTAAAATAGCACAAAAGTCGGGTGGTGGAACTCCCTGATCAATCCAAGTACTCCACTTCTTCATCAGGTGCTGCTGCTTCATCACCCATGTCTGAATCACCCCCATCGTCATCCTCGGACTCCACATCAGAGTCCTCCCGATGTGTCTCCTCTTCCGTGGGGACATCATCATCCGTAGGCTCTATAAATGCTGGCCCTACTCGGCATAGAGCCCTGGAGTTTTCGCTGAAAGGGTAGTCTAGCTCGAGCTGCCATAACTCCTCCTCTATTGCTGGCCTCCCGCCTATCCTCAGCTGGAGCATCTGCATCCCATACATGCGAGCCATGTACTGATCATCACGAGCATGTCGCTCGCCTAGTGTAAGCACTGGCCCGTGGGTGGTGTCGGGAGCCTTCGTTTTAGTAACATCTAAGGCCCGCCGCTCCATCTACGGGATATAATCAAGGGCCTCTTCCTCAACCTCCAGGACCCTCAGGAAGGTGGTGAGTAGCCCACCAAATCCGTATCTGTGCCCCTGATGCAATCGGGCTCTCTTCATGGCGAAGATAATCACCGCCCCCACGCTGATCTCCAGCCCTTTCATCAGGGCATACACCAGGCATACACGATCCCGGGTTACATCTGTCATATGTACCCCCGGGATTAGGCAGGAACAGACGATCTTTAGCCATATTGTGGCTTCCCTGTTCATCTGTGAATAGGGCAAAGTCTGATGGTAGCCCCTCTCTTTGTGTCTGCTCCATCTAGTTGTCGATCGGGTTCCACACAAAGTGCGTCTGATGTCCGCATATGTTGGAGTGATGTTCAGCTATCGAAGCACGTGGGCGTCTGTGTCCCGCGCCCCTAGGATAGCATTGAGGTGGTGGGGCTCGAAGGTGACTATTTGCCCTCTGATTTTGATGGTGTGACTTCTGAGGGTCGGGTCCCAATTGGCATATAATTCCCGAATCAGGTGCAATTTGCATTCCTTGGGCTCTTCAAAAATGAATTTGAGCCCAGCTGCCTCGATCCGGTGTACAATCCTAGGGATCTCTTGTGCCAACGGTTCCCGTGCTATGTGTTCCTCGGGGAAGTACTTACTCTCCTTGTGCTTGGCATACCACTTCTTCCCCTCTTCTGTCACCCATCTAGTTCCGTATTGGCGGCGTTGGCCGCGTGGAACCGCTGGTGCTGCTGGGACTGCTATGGCTAGTCTGATTCACTTTCTTCCGGCGCCCGATGTTGATGCGCCTTTCCCTTTTTCATGCCTGCTTGCCATTTTACTAGTCAATCCAAGTAGACAAGATCAATGTTAAGCCAATGAATATTTACTCCGACTAAGGTCGGGTTAAGCTAGGCTACCCCACACTCAGTCCTTACCCAAAATTACAACATTCCAGCAAGATCATGCTTATTTACACAAACCAACAACCAACTATACAACCATGCTTAGTGCATTCGAAGAATTCGACGGTATATATTCTATGTACTACTCAGACTTCGTACAGCTAACAACAATCATTACCCTCGATAACACTTTATTCCATCGCACTTAGCACGGAAAAGCAAAGAAACGAAACAATAAGAATTTATCTACACGAACCTATACAACTCACCCAATTCTTGCAAATTTCACTTTTCCCCTAACCCGAGAATTCGTCGGTTTTTGTTTTTTTAACATCATAACAATTATCACATCGACTAATATCGCTCAACATGTACAACCAAGCATGAATTTCACAAGTTCACTACATTTTCCACTTCAACTTCAAAAACAAGCCCTAAATATGATTGTATCAACAAAATTCAATTAAATTATGCAATTAACGAGTTCAAGCAATCACAATGATACTCCGAACATTCATCAACACTAATTCAATTGAATTCATGCTTAATTTCTGCTTAAGGTGAACTTAGCTCACATCACATGCTCAATATCAAAGAAAATTGATAAGAAATGAGATGGAATCGAAGAACATACCTTGAGATTGAAGAATTGAAGGAAACTCATTGAATTTCTTGGCCTATTCCGTGTCACGTTGAAGGGGGAGGGGTTTGAGGGGGTTTGGTCGCAGAGTGTGTGAGGAATAAAGAAAACTTGAGGGGGATTCGGGGTTTAAAAGTGGAAAAATCGCGCGGGTCACCCGGCGACCCGGTGTGACCCGTCGTGATCTACACAGCAACGTGTCACAGAGTGCATCGCGGAGCACTGCCTCCGTGAATGGAGTTGTTGCTAGGGTACTCTAGAATATTTTTTAAAATTTCGGATTTATACCTCAACGTATCACGGAGAGTAACGCGGAGGTCCTCCTCTGTGACACGGAGCTATCGCCCTAGCTCACTGTTTTGCCACTTTTTCTTAATTTTCATACCTCGAATTTTCCTTTGCGATTCCTTGTATGTTTTCCTCCTCCGTTCGACCTGAAATTCATTCTACTACAAGAAATTGGTTAGAATTATGGCTTTCACTCTAAATAAAAATAAAAACAAAAATTAACACTAAACATTTTGTTGTTAATTAAGAAAAAGAAAAAGAAAAATCTATTCACAATTTACAAAGAAAAATTTTTCACGGGTTGCCTCCCGTGCAGCGCCTGGTTTACCGTCGCGGCTCAACGTCGTTCAGCTCAGTTGTCCCCTAGGGTGATGGACGTTTTCTCTCGAAAATCGTCCTCTCCCACGTAGTGCTTACACCATTCCAGTGGTTTTCCCAATAACTCTCGTGAATCCTTAATCTGCTCATCATCGACTTGATCAATCACATTGATCACTGAGAGTTCTTCGTACACAGTCGGGAGCTTGGGTGCCTTGTACACATCGAACACTTCCACCTTGTCATGTGCTCGCATTGTTAGCTGCCCCGCAGCTACATCAATCAGCGCTTTCCCCGTCGCCAAGAAAGGACGTCCCAAAATAAATGGGACTTCCGCGTCTGGTTCAAAATCCAGCACGATGAAATCTACTGGGAAGATCAGGGAGCCAACTTGCACCAGAATGTCCTCCACAATGCCATCAGGTCTGGCTAAGGACCGATCTGCCAATTGCGAGATCACGGTTGTGGGTCTAGGACTCCCTAGACCCAGCTTTTTGAATACCGATGACGGCATCAAATTAATGCTTGCTCCTAAATCACACAATCCACGAGCTCGGATACTCTGCCAAATAGTAATCTGTATAGTAAAGCTCCCAAGGTCTTTGAGCTTTGTGGGCAGTCGGTTTTGTATCCGGGAAGTGCACTCCTTCGTGAGAGCCACCGTAGCATACTCAGTCAACCGACTTTTGTTTGCCACGATGTCCTTTATATACTTAGCATATTTCGGCACTCCTTGCAAAACATCAACAGGAGGTAAGTTAATATGTACCTATTTTAGCACCTCCATGAATTTCTTGAAACACGCCTCCTCCTTGTGTTTCTTTAATCGTTGAGGGAATGGGGGTGGTGGTCTTTCTGATTCCGCTTCCTTAGTATTCCCCCTCTCATCACTTTGCTCCCTCTCGACTTCTGCTGCTCTCGATTGATGAGGTGGTCTTTCTGGTTCCACCTCTTTTAGCTGCAAACCACTCCTTGTGGTCACCGCATTTACCTGCTTGGGGTTGGGATCTGTGTCGCTCGGAAGTCCTCCTCTAGGTCTGGTGTTTTGGGCTCCAGCAAATTGCCCAAATTGATATTCAAGTGCCTTGGTAGCTAACTGGTTGTTTTTCACCTCGGCTGCCAATTTCACATAGTCAGCCTGCAATTGAGCTTGATTAGCTATCATAGCCTTGAACATCTCCTCAATGTTGGGTGATGGTGGTGGAGGAGGTGCATTGTTGTTTCTGAATTGTGCTTGATAATTCTGCTGCCCTCCTTGGTTCCTTTTCCCACCCTAACTCGAACTCTGCCCCTGATGGTTGTTGCTACCCCAGGAGAAATTCGGGTGATTCCTCCAATTGGAATTGTAGCTGTTGCCATACTTTTGGTGGTTGTCCCTTTGTATATTTCCCACAATGTTCACCGAGTCAGGATTTGCTCCACAACACTCAGCTGAGTGCTCACTGCTTCCGCACACTTCACACCAAATCTATTGCACAGCATTCACTGGGGCTTGAGGCTGGTTCATTGTCATGTTACTGAAGTGGGTGTTGAGTTGATTCTGCAAAGAAGCTATTTGTGCAGCAATAGCTGTAAACCCATCCACTTTTAGAACTCCTGCTGCTTTCCTTGTCCCGCCTCTTGACGAATCAGCATTCTATTCCAGATTGCCCTGCGAAATACGGTTCAACAAGGTATACAGCTCCTCATAAGTTTTCTCCAGCGCTTGTCCCCCAGCTGCTGAGTCTAGCAATATTTTTCTATGGGGTTCCAAACCCTCTATAAAAGTGTGTACCAACACATCATTGGATTGATGATGAGGAGGACAATCCAGCAACATGGACTTGAATCTCTCCCAAGCCTGATATAGATTCTCTCCCTCTCTTTGTTTGAAACTTAGAATTTGACTTCTAAGTCTTCCTGTTTTACCAGAGGGAAAAAATCGTATCAAGAACTTCC
This sequence comes from Datura wrightii, assembly GCA_035772735.1. NCBI lineage: Eukaryota > Viridiplantae > Streptophyta > Magnoliopsida > Solanales > Solanaceae > Datura > Datura wrightii. The sequence goes on from JASDFA010000001.1 coordinate 55,563,078, forward strand.
TTGCAAGATCATCCCACGTAGAAATAGAATTAGGTGGCTCAGCTTTCAACCACCTCTTGGCTTCTCCCAATAGTGAAAATGGGAACAATGTAAGCCGGACGTAATCTGATGACACTCTAGCGGGGATATAAGTGTCACTTATCTCCAAAATATTTTGGAGATGCTGTTGTGGATCTTCATGAGGGAGACCTATAAACTGCCCGCTAGTGTGTAGCAATTGCACCATATTCTGCTTAAGTTCGAACCTCCCTCCTGGCTCAGGTTTGCGGATGCTAGATGTGACCTTATTAGCATGTGGGATTGCCACCTCGCGATCCGGCCGAGCTGCTACTTCTTCGGGCACTAACATTGCTCGTACTACCGATGGATTCTGTTGTTGCTCCATGATTGTCTGTCTGAGCAACTGCAACTTTCTTTCTAGAGCTTCTCTCCGCTGACGATGAAATAATCTTTCTGGCTCCAAATACGAGTCCACCAGCTCCTTGTCTCTTGATAGTGTTCAACAGAGATTAAATCTGCAAAATACAGGCTAAGACCAAGTTGTCAACACTAAGAAAATAAAAATATAGTGAATTAACACTTAAGAAAAATTCACCAATTGCCAAGTCCCCGGCAACGACGCCAAAAACTTGTTCGGTCTGTTTGTTATATGGGTATATAACTACACGCAAGTGCACGTGGTCGAACAAGTAGTAAAGTGGCTTAAGTAAGCCAAGTATTGATCCCACAGGGACTGGGATGAAGTGCAATCTGCTCAAATGTACTATATTTTAATTCTAACAATGAAGACAACAGTGTAACCAAGAGTTTGATATTTTGATTTCTAATAATAATGCTAAGCCTAAAACAATTATCTAATGTGAGTCTAAACTATGAATGTGAGCATGCTGAGGTTAAACGAACATGTAATGAAATTAATTGTCGATTAAATTTGGTTAGCCTTTTCCTCCGGTTGCTAGTCAAGAATTCTTGCCAAGGGATTAAAACTCTTGTATTTAACCCCACTTAAGAATCATGAACCATCCACCTACATTTCTGTGATTAAATGCAATTCATGTTCTAGCCATACAAAACCGATTCCTAAATTGACTAATACGACTTTCAAGTATATTTCTATCCTGAAGGTAAATCAATTCTCAATTTTCCCAAACTAAGAAAGGATCATATCCTATTAATTCACAACTTTCCAGTTTCTTGCTCTCTCAAGTGAAACCAGACTTTTTAGATATACATTAATGTAGGCCACACATTAATGCAGTAAGAACAAGAATTAATAGAACAACCATGGAAGAAAAGATGAAAAACCAAAGAATCAATAATCACATTTCATTACAAGTGTTCTTAACCTCAGCAAGAAGATGAATTAGCCACTCATTTGTGGATTAAACATCGTTAAATGAGTGTTAAACATACAAGCAATTAAATTCAAAGAGAAGGAAAGAGAGAAAAACCCTGATAATTTCGTCCCCTCAACTGCCTGTAACCCACGTTATTTCTCCACCAAGTCAGAATATTAAAAATGAACCTAAGTGTTCTATTTATACTGGTGGGAATTTTTCCCGGAATAGCAAGCAACGTGTCATAGAGTGCATCGCGGAGCACTGCCTCCGTGACACGCTACCGACGTGGACCCTCACTGGAAACTGGGGGTCCAGGAAATAAGGCCCAACGTGGCACGGCGTGCAACGCGGAGCCAGGCCACCGTGCCACGGACCCATCGTGAACCCTCTCTAGAAATTGGGCAAAAATTCCCTATCCAGGCAGAAGGCCTCCGTGATGGTAGCATGACACGGCTCCATCGCAGAGCCCCTTTATTTTATGCTTTCCAATGCCTTGTCCCTTGCTCACATCCGAGTCCAACCCCGATATCTTCCAACATGCATTTTAGCTTCCCGAAATTACATTTTTCCTGCAAAACAATGCTAATCATGTTGGTTAGTATAAATTCACATTTTATTACCAATTACATGAGAATGTATAAACATTGATAGATAAACAAGGCTAAAATGACACATTTGAATATCACTTGGGCATATAAATTTACCCAAGATCAGGCAACTTGCGTTATTGTGGTGTTGGTTGGTTGGCACACCTCTATGACTTCTTCAACAATCAGCTTAACTCCTTCTTCATCATCATTTTGAGTTCCATCCCATCAGTCAAGTTGAGTTATACCCCATTGTTCACTTCTTCTTGTTATGCTCCTCAACATCTTCTCCGCTTCTTCTTTTAGAGATTTACAGCTTTCTTCTTAAGGAGTTGATGATTCCATGGGTATGGAGGGATTGATATTCTTTTTTGCATTGGGCTCCCACTCCAAGAAGGCTTGGAGCATGGCTTCCATGCGCCCACATGTATTTATCCTTCCCTCATCTGCCATGGCTTCATTCCTTTCAGGCTTGGGAGCACTACTTCTATCATAACCATTATAGCGAGAAGTGAACCCATTTGGGCATCCATCCCAATGCCTCCCATGGCTACCACATAATGTGCATCCATACCCATCATAGGAAGGAAATGGTGCACTCATCTCCCTTCTGATGGCATATTTCCAATCTTGCCAATAGCTGTGGTCCTCCACAATAGGGACATGGGTCATCATAATAAGGGTGTCAACAAACAAACCTCCTTTCATTCCCTGATGCCATCATAAAACTACAAACAACAAAAACAAAAACAAAATAACAGCAAAACAAGATGTAAAACAAAAATGCAAAACTAGTTCGAATCAATAAATAACTAATGTCTTATCACAACTCAATTCCCAGGCAACGACACCATTTTTGATAACATCTAAAATATACTCTTCGTTACAAAAGAGCATAAATGGTTGTTGTATCAAAACAAATATCTCGACGAATGTCAGGGTCGAGTCCCATAGAGAATTGAGTCAATAGTTCAAGAGTTACAAACTAATTCAAACTAGAACGCATAATTGTTCAACATTTGAAAAGTAAAATTTGTGGGAAAATAAAGGGAAACAACTATCCAATTCTAAACTATGACTAATTGGCGGGAACTCCAATTGAAGCAATCACAAGTGATATGGATGGGGGCATTCTATAGATGAGGTCTCAACTAAGTCGGGAATTTGTTTAATGCCTTAGACTCATAATTAGCATAGATAGTAGTGGATAATTCACATTCTCTTGTTTTTCAACCATAAGAATGTTTATGCCTTTGGTTCTTTCAAACCCCGAAGCCAATTCAAGTTATCAACCATAAAAGCTTGAGGAAGGTCTAGTTATTTCTAGCCTTGACATTTGATGGAGTGAGACGGTGGGTTTTAACTATCTCTAGCTTAATCCCAAGCAGTAACCCTCGATTCCTCACTAATATCTTCTCACCCAATTCTCACCTTTCCCTTTCCAGCAAAAGCAAGAAAAGTTAAGCATAATTCATGTTTGCAAAACATCAATTTTGGCAATTATAACTTGAGAGAAGATAATAGATCTACAATTTCAATAAGAATCCAAGGGAAATTTCTTAAAACCCAATCAAATTAACAAACCCGCCATGAATATACCTCTAGCTAGCAAATCAGTCAAGCACATTTAAAGATAGAGAGAAGATACCAAGAGGATTCCCCTCACACTCTTCACATTAGCTTCATAAATTTTCTTCACAAATGCTTACAACTAGGCTGGAATTCCCCCAAAATATGTTAATGAAAAGCAAGAAGAAAAGTACTACCTAACACGACAATCTATAGTGAAAGAGTTCTACCAAAAATTCTATGAAGAAGATGAAGTCGAGATGAATGAATGATTGGTGTACGATAGAAGTTATGTAGATATCTATACTTTCTTGTGTACAACTTTCTCCAAATTCTCTTGAGTCTTTTAGATGCTTTGGAGACATTTATAGACCTTTTTACCCTTCATTAGATGGCCTCAACTGTGAAGAACCGGTGTTTAGCTGGTGCCAATCACTGGAGCACCGAATCATAGCCGGTGGAAAATAGTAGCCTGGCAGGGAGAACCGACTGCTCAACCGACGTTAACCCACTGCCAAACCGCCAACTGCCAGTTGGTTAGCCGATCTAGGCAGTAACATCAGCATTTGGCCCCCGTTTTCCCTTCCAGATCTGTGTTTAGCCAATCCAAAACATATCCTTACACCTCTTTTGAGCTCAAATCTTTCATTATCTTTTGCCCCTCTCCTTCATGTGCTAACTCATCAAATATCATCTCAAACTCCATGTGTTTTTTTTAATTTCATGTTTTCTCAACTCACTGGAAGTACCTACAAAGAATCAAAGAGAAAGAGCGTAAAATCCACATAAATGACTCGAAAACTAGGCAAAAACTCATGCTTAGGAGCCTAATGAGTTGGTAAATTTCAAACTCATCAATCCTCACTAGTAAGAGTGTCTACCTTGACTCAATGGGCATATGTAGGGGTCATCATTAGTTGAAATTCTCTCCCTGAGTTCATGAATGATATCGCGCCTGTCAGAGTTCATACCCTTGGCAAGGTATGAACACCCTCTCGCCCGAGTAACAGGTTGCACAACATGAGGCTCACATTGGAGTATGTAAGTTAATAGTCTCTCCCACATGTCTATATAGTCCAGTTCAGTATAATCTCAGACTTTAGTTCAACTCAGTTACAATATAGTTAAGTTTTAGTTTTCAGTAGTTATGTTTGTTCAATTTATGATTTTTGTTACAACTTCAGTTCTTAGTGCATGTACATGGCCCTTATGAATCAACTTTACTTGTATTTTATTTAAATGTTTTCAATAAGTGTATCTCATCAATATCTATGCATCTCAGACAGGGTCATTATATTTCAGCTCAGCTATGTGTTTAGTTATGTAGTCAACTTACTTTCTCTTAGTATACTTGCATGTTTCAGTTCTTTTAGGTTTCCCATATACTCAGTACATTCCAAGTACTCACCGCGTACTTTATTTTTTATAACGTTTCATGATAAAGATCCAGGTTTCCAAACACAACCTCTTGGTTAGACACGCTCTACTCTCTCTCAGCTGATAGTGGTAAGTCTTATCTACTGAGGACAGGATTCGTGATTTCCCTAATTCATTTTTATTTCAGTTTCAGATTTTTGGGAGTTAACTGGGGACTTGTCCCAGCAGCTCATAACTTTAGTAGAGGCTTTCAAATATGTATAGACCGATTCATCTTATGATTTAGTGTTTTAATAGACTATGTTCTTATGGTGTTGATTAGACTCTTCCAGTTAGCTTCCGCTCAGCTATGATTCCATTACTTTTTATTTTGTTAGTATTATGCAATAACTACGCCATGGGTCGACTTGAGGCCATTTGTGGTTCCTAGTCCCGTGTTTGATCCGGGATCCCAACTGAGGTCGTGACAAACTTGGTGTCAAAGTATTAGGTTTTGAAGTGTCTTAGGGTGTCTAAAAAGCACGTTAAGTAGAGTCTTTTTCATGGGTGTGAAGCACCCCATACTTATGACCAAGAGGATACAAGATGTTTTTTTAGGAAAAACCCCCTTTCTTCATGAGTCTTATCATGCGTAGAGTTTGAGACTCTAATAGTTCGTCTCCTAAATCGTGTTTTACGTGTTCATAGACAATGCCTCCCAGAAGAGCAAACAAAAGGAGAAATGATAATGGGCATAAACAAGCTCTACCATCCCCAGCGGATCTTATGCCCAAGCAGGTTGCCCATGCTATGTTTAGGGAGGCAATGTAGATGTTGGCATATGTGTAGACAGCTCAAGTCAATCAGCAAACAGTGGCCTATGTTCCCCAGAATGGGAACATAGCAACAACTAGAATTAGGGATTTTCCCAGGATGAATCCCCGAGTTCTTTAGGTCGAGAGTGGATGAAGAGCTGCATGAGTTCTTTGAGGAGATCCAAAGGATCATGCAGATCATGGGGGTTTCGGGAGAGGAGTGTGCAGACTTAGCCTCCTATCAGTTGAAGGATGTTGCTCATATATTGTATAGGCAGTGGAAGGATAAGCCGTGGAGTTAGAGCGGGTCCCATTAGTTGGGATAAATTTCTCAATGCATTCTTAGACCCAACCTTTTCCTTGGAGGTGAGGGAGATCAAGGCAGCCGAGTTGATGTACTTGAAACAGAACAACATGACCATTAAGGATATGCCCTAGAGTTCACCCAATTGTCCAAGTATGCGCTGAAGATGGTGGTTGATCAGAGAGCTCGTGTGAGAAGATTTGTGAATGGAATAGCAAATTCTTTTGTCATGAATTACCCGACCATCATGCAACATCAGGACAATCCACTTCTCCCGATTAATTTTTTTCCCAATAGATGGAGGCGATACAGGTTAATGAAAAGGAGAGAGAGGCCAAGAGAGCTAAAACATGAGACTCAGAGTTCTCATATCAGTGGGTGAGTGGTGGAAACCACTGACACTCCCAGCAGAGGTCATTAGCCCCAGCACCTTCGACAACCAATGCTTCATACAGACCAAGGGTAAGGGAGACTACATATCCAGCTTGATTTTTATGATCATTGTATTAACTTGAGTTTTGGTCGCATGATAGTTAAATTTGGGAAAAATTTATAATGGTTAAATTGAAATCGCTCATGAGACCTAACCCGGTAATTGAGTATAGTCATCCAATAGGGATGAACCAGTCGTTTGGATGAACCCTAGTTATCAGTTCTACAAGTAAAGTATTGGGATGGATCACAAGTGTAAAACCTGAAGTAGTTATGAACCCATGGGGAACACTTACCCTAGTTATTTGCATTAATTTGGAATCATCATTTAAATTGTCAACAATATTACTTTTAATTTTACAAATTCCCCCCTTTAGGAGATAATTGACTTAAAATATTAAATACAAGTGTCCTTCTATATCCTTCCATATTCCCTGTGGGATCTATCCAACCTTTGTTGGGTTCTTTATTGACAAAGTCCACTTCATACTTTGTTAGAGAGTGTGAGTTTGAGCGTTATCAAAAAGTGGCGCCGCTGCTGGGGAATGTGGCTTAGGATTTGTCACGCCCCACCTTAGGAGGCTTGAATGATACCTAGTGTCGTACTAGGATCTGACTGACCTGGCTGGGCTTATGCATGTCTAGTACATGCCTGCAACTCAACTCAAGAAAACAACGAGCTATATCTCGGCTTTAAACACAACCCTCGATCGACAAAGCCGTGTAGCCACTTGAAAATAAACATATCTAACTAACAGCATGCTTAAAAGGGAATCTTATGCAGGCTAGCAAGTCCTCCATGTTATCTAGTTATAACAGAAATGAGAACAAGCCACTATACAAGGCCCTACACGGCCAACATACAAAATATAACTACTTTAGGACCCACACGGCCAACAACACTAACTAACTGACGACTATAGTCTGCAAGCCTCTAAGAGTAAAAATAGTGGTCGAGATAGGGACCTGGCCAACCCAAATGCTATAAAACTGAAATACTATAACCTGTACAACCTGACAACTCCAGACGAAGGGAGCTGGCCAAACTGCTGACTCTAAACAACTACTACTGAGGAGCCTGAACCCTGTCTGTCTAAACCTGCAGGCAAGTAATGCAGCGCCCAGGGATGGGTGCCAGTACAATATGTACCGAATATGTAAGGTAGTAAGTAAGTTGTTAAAGACTAAAAGTAAATAGAGAGAAGGGGCGGAAAGATTAACCTGTAAGCTGGCTTATTCGTAATCTGCATCTTGCAAAACACTACACGTATATGAGCTAAGACTGTACAATCATATATTCATAAGCTATAGCTATAATACAAGAATACAAACAAGAACCTAACCAAGCCCCCATAAGCCTGGAAGGTACAAGCAACACAAAAATAACCTACCAGGACCCCCAAAAGTCCTGACAAGAACACCTCAATCTATATACCCCTATCCAGGTTTCTATGACTCTACTGGTGCTATAGCCAACCTAACAGTCCCCTAGGGTCTGCAACAGATCCTGCTTGGCTCCTGATCTGTAGCTATGTCTGAGTCAAGTGGACTCCTGGTAACTACACATCGGGCACCTGGCTCGATGGCGGTGTACTATTAGTACGGCGTAGAAATAATAGTCTAGCAATGGAATGGACTGTATAAGGCCCTTAGGTGTAATCATAGTCCCTTGGGATGGTATATCTCTCCTCGAAGCGACGTCATATATCCCCTGGTAGGCGACGACACAGCTAGTAACACTGGGGTGGTCACGGAAGGCTCCTAAGTGAGGGAAACTCCACCCGAGGTGCTATACTAAAGTCTCAATCTAGCCACTCAAAAGGCGTATTTGGCCTTTTAGGCCTAACGCTACTGCTGCTCTCCCCTAAAATAATCTATATGGCTGCTAGCAGGCATAATCTATATGGCTGCTGAGTAGGGCATGATCCAGACTGTCCTAATAATACTCTAAATGTCATATTGGGGCAACCATAACTCACTAGAAACTGTAGGATCGCAGACGACCAATTATTTAGGCCTTTTAATTAGAAAGGTTGTAGGACTGCTACTAATCGGACATGCTTTCGAGCGGTCGGTCTTTAATGCCCTGCAGGTACCCTACTTAAATTCTTAGCCTGAGGGTAATACTTTGCTAACATGGTTCTAGTCCTTTAGACCTTAACTTGGCCTGCTCGGATCTTACATGACTCCTCTACGTGATTCCTAACCTTGAAGTTAAGTTTACATGGACTTAGCCATTCCAACCTGTACCTGAGTATCTCATAGGAGCAGGCTAGGGTGTTGGCCCCGCCTCCAACTACTAATAAGGTCCCCTTCCTTAGGGTACCAACGGGTCTATTTGACCTGATCTACTGGGATGGTTTTCTGGGCAACCTGTATGATGAATACTAAGTCAACTTGAACTGACAATCACTGGTGGTAGCTAACTAGATGGTATGCTGCCAGTCAGTTAACAAGACAACCATAGTGCTGCCGACTCTAAAGTATGGCCACCCTATCTAAATTGCTGGCCCTGGGGTGGGACGGTACGCCAATGGCCTCTAGGCGTTCTTTACTTACAGAACAGGCGCCCGACTAGTAGCTATATCGCCTAGCTGCGCATGCGGTTTTACTTACTAACTCAGGTCCAATAGCTATCCACAAGTTTCTAAGGTCTAGGCCTTACAATAAAAACATACAATTCTTCTAATATAATGAACTAGAGAATAGAAGAGTTCCTATGACGCTTCTAGCATGTATCACACTTAACATGTTCTTTTCGGATAAGGGACACTACGGTATAATCTGTATATGTTTTCTAGTAGCTAACCCCAACATATATATTTATAGTCTACCAATAAAAGCTGACCACAACATATCCACTCACAATCTACTAATAACAATTACTTGCAATATATGGGAGCGTTATTTCCATCGAGAACCTAGGTCGCATCACTATACGATGAGAATAACATGCCTAGGGATAAGCCTTACATACCTTGATTGTCCATTCCCGATTAACTAGCAAGTTTTAGCTTGCAATCGGCACTTCTCTCCAACGTAATGTTTATGCTAAGAGAATAGGACTAATTTCATTACTACTTTTGATAAAAAGTGATAACTTTTGTTAACAATAGTAACTATAATTCAACTCTAAATAACACGGCCAAAAACCTATTATTTTTTGAGGTTTCAGGAGGGATAAATGCTTACTTGATGCTTGTGACTATATAGGAATCAATTAGGAGCAATTCTGACAACTTCTACTCGGCAGAGTTCCAATTTACCAAATGTATTTTGAGAAAATAACTTCGTAGTAATGCTCCCTGCAGGCTTATAACTCGATACCTAAAGTTAATTTGAGTTTGGACCATGTTTGATAGCGTAATCGTATGAAAAACTATTGAATTTTGCATATCCTCTTACTTCTGTCCGAATGTGAAATGTTGGAAAATGATTCAATAAAGTGAAGGGGCCTTTATATATGTGCCTTGGCGATGGACTAGGGGCGCCTTGCGCAAGCCATCGCGGCATCCTAGAGCTGTGCTGCGCCCCTCAAGGTGCCAGCAGGCCTGGCGCGCCAACTAGCTAGTGCATTGTTGGCTAGCGAGTCATGCTGGCCCTATGCGTGCTAGCCCCCTCTGACCCTACTTCCGAGGCTTTTTCTACACGCATCAAGCTCTTCTTTATTAGTCACAAATCCACACATACGCTCACTAATTGTTAACTTTTATGGGGTGTAACAGGATTAGATTAATTGCTTGCGTTTAACTTTTACTCTTTATTTCCTATTTTAGGTTTTTGTTTTCTTTTTCTAACGTGTCACGGGTTAGCGTGGTAATACAAGCCACCAAAATGTGACCATAGTCCCAACAGGTATCTTGATGAAGCCTGAGTAATCAAGATATCTACGTCGTGCCGTGATGTTAAATCAGGTGCTACTTGGAAGGAAACCCAAGATAATTTTTTTTTTATGTGTTTGTTCAAGTGTGCAGGTGATAGGTCATACTTTTCAACAAATTTGGAGCATGAAATGCTCAAATAAGGGAAGTGCTCTTGCCCCTACAGATGATAAGGAGTAGAGGCACAAGGAGTTCTTCTTTCACTTTTTTACTTTATGCTTTATTATTTTAGCACTGGAGACAATGTTACTAATTTAAGTGCGGGGTGGGAGAAGTGAACTTCATATTATCATGCATGCCTTAATTGCTAAATTTGCACATAATAGGCCTATTTTTTTGGGATTTATGACTTATCTTGCATACTTGTTGATTTGTCGTAGTTTTTTTGTGGTTTTATTTTATTTTGGGTTCCTCCGATTTTTGCTTTCAGTACTTTTCCGGTGGATAGTCCCTTAGAACCGACTAGAGAGTCTAGATTTTATTTTTTTAGATCATTGAGTCATGACTTTTCCCGATGATGAATGGATAACAATCATCTTAAAGGTAAATTGGTCATTAGGAAGAATAAGAACTTGTACCTTACGAATGCTAGGTGCTTCACCTTAGGTATTATTGTGACATAAAAAAAGAATTCACTCAAAATGCATAAAAAGGTAGAAACACTTAGTCTTTTGGAACTTTACTCTTGTAATTGAAAATACGGTCTTAAATATGTTGTGCATGCAATACGGATATATGTATTTAAGTGATCTTGCTTACCATTGTTAAAACATTTTGTGCCAATATGTGAGGAATTTTTGATATACTTCATGCTTGTGAATTGATGTCTAGAACTTTCCCGGTGTGTGTGCAAAGCTAAATATGAATGATGGATTTAGGAAGTGAGATAGGCATTTCTTTGGTAGCCTTATTTTTATCCTATTTTTACCTACTTTGATGTAATTGTCCTAGTTAGCCCTTTTGAGCCTTAGCTTATTCTTTTGATAGCCATATTACAAGCTTAAATCTCTTTTTGTTCTATTGACTTGTATTTGATCCAAATGACTCGTAGAGTACTTTAATGAAAATTTTGTATGAAAGGAGTATAATTGGAGAAGTGAAGGGAAAAGCTAAAAAGTGTGAAAATTAGAAGAAAAGAAAAGGGCGAAAACTGGTAAACAAGGAGGGTGATGTTAGTGGAAAAACAAAAAGAAGAAAGAGCTTTGAAAAAAAATTATGATGAAAAAAATGTGTGAATGAGCTCAATGTTGAAAACAAAAGAAAAAAAATTCCCACTAGTCACCTAGGTTGAAAAATTAAAATATAAAAGGAGGTATAAGGAGAAAAATGGAAAATTAAGAAAAGTGCTAAAAATCAAATTATTGTGAAGTAATAAAGTGCTTAGGGAGATTAGTCACTATCTTGGCCAAATAGTTCCTACCCTTCTCTTAGCCTACATTACAACTATGTTAGGACCTAATTGATCCTTGATTCAAAGTGCTATATTAGTAGAGTATCACAATAAAGGCAACCCTATGGGTCATCTTTTGCATGCATGTTGAGTTCTTTGGGAGAGTGAGCGGAAATTATTTTATTTATGCTCAAGTTTATATTGACTTATCTCTTGTGTGAGAAAAGGGCATCTCTCCAAATTGGGAGGGGTACAATGGTAAAACTTTGGTAAATCTTGATTGCTAAATTACATGTGATTCATGTTGGCCCAAAATATATATTGATGAATTAGTTTTCAAAAGCTAAGTGATTTTTGAACTATTACATTTTAATGTTGATCCTATAAACATGTGAGTGAATTGTTGAAGCTTTATTTATTTTTCTCATGATCCTAAGTGCAAGTAGACCTGTTCATTGGATGAAATTTGTGCCTACATGTTAGAAGGGAAGTAGTAGATTGTTCGAGGATGAATAATTGTTTAAGTGTGGGGTGGTGATGAAGGGCATATTTACACACTTCTTTGCCATATTTTGCCCATACTTCACTATGTGTTGAGAACAAATTATGTGTGTTTGCATGTGTTTATGTTATAAATTTATAAAAAGAGCTAACACACATGATTAGATGCTTTCAGGGATAAAAGTGATGGATTTGGGTGTATTTGAGTCTTTTGGATCGAATGTGAAGAAGTTGGAATGAACAATGCAAAGATCAAATCATGAAGCAATGCAATGGCACACCTGCGCGACCAGCAGCGCGGCACGAAGGCCCTGCTATGTGATGAGAGGCGCGAGGCGCCTGCCTGCCTGTGCAACCAGCCTTGTGACGCAACATGAGTTTGGCGCAATTCCATGCGTGAGGCGCCATCCTTCCAACGCGATTCCCTGCGCGACCCACCAATGCCAACAAGTCTATCCCACTTCAACTAGGAAAAGAAGTTACAAATCCCAAATCAAATCCATGAAGGAACATGAAAGGAAAAAATCTACCACTATAAATACCCTTTATTTTTATGTAATGAGGTGTGAATTTCGGATAGAATTTTTAGACAATTTACAACATAGACATGAGAGTTAGAAATATATTGAGACAGTTTTTGTTGAAATTTTCTTCCTTATTTTTGCAACAATCAAGTGAGTTTTTTCCTAACATCATTGTATGTGTTAATTTATGCCTTTGTATATGATTGTTATGAATTTACTTATAATTACGAGAGGCTAAAACCTCCACAACTAGGGTTGTGGGAACCATGGCAAATTAACGAACTAGGGTTTGCACAACATTATTCTAAACCAATACTCAATGCTTGTATCGTATTCTCTTTATCTTAATTGTTTCTTAATGGTGCGCAACATTAGGACTTGCCTGAATTCTCTACTTTCTTGAGCCTAGAGAGGTAGAGATTAGGAAAAGAGAATTACAACAAATCCATGATTTTTATGATCATTGTATTAACTTGAGCTGTGGTCGCAGGATACTTAAATTTGGGACAAACTGATAGCTGTTAAATTGAAATCGCTCATGAGACCTATATTGGTAATTGAGTATAGTCATCCAAAAGGAATGAACCAGTCATTTGAATCAATCCTAGTTATCAGTTCTACATGTAAAGTTTAGGGATATATCAGAAGTGTAAAACCAGAAGTAGGTATGAACCGATGGGGAACACTTACCCTAGTTAATTATATTAATTTGGAATCAACAGTTAAATTCTCCACAATATTACTTGTTACTTTTAGGAATTCACCCCTTTAGTAGATAATTGACTTGTAAGCTTAAATACGAGCATTCTTCTATATCCTTCCATATTCCCTGTGGGATCGACCCCAACCTTTATTGGGTTCTTTGTTGAAAATGTCCGCTTCATACTTTGTTAGGAAGTGTGAGTTTGAGCGTTATAAAAAAACTGAGGAAAGAGCCAGTTGTGGGAGTGCATGATTGGTTCAATCTCTTGCTTCTGGTGTGGCAAGTCAGGTTATAAGTTCAACGATTGCCCAGCAGCCAAGAAGAAAGAGTGTAGAGCCCCAGCCACCTCTTCAGTAGCTCCGACAGCCCACCAACCTCAGTAGGGTGCATCACCTAGTACAGGTGATGGACAATGTCAAAACCTCTTTTAGGCCCTGCCATCACATCAGGATTAGGACACATCGCTACATGTAGTCACAGTTATGTTATGAGCTATTTGTGTTACTCTTTGCACGTTGCTAGACCCCAGAACCCTAGTATCAAATAAAAAGTCCTTTGATGTATTATGGGAAGAGATATACATGGTGTGATTTAGCAATGAGTGTGAAGCTTTAAGTGAATTTAGAGTTGAAGGAGGAGCCAAGAGATAGTGGTTTAGCCTAACCTTAAGAAGATGCAGGAGCCTTAGAATGATGGATTTAAGCTAAGGGGTAGATAATAAGTCAATGAGCCATGTCAGATCTTGAGTGTTCAAATGGTAGAGTCCCAACACTAGTAGTTATGGGATGCCAATCCCTTTAGGTTTAGATGATTTCTCTTATGCTAAATTGAAGCCACACTCTATCCACTCACATGTACGAACTCCCAGAATTCTAGATGACCGCTTCAGATAGCAATCCCAGTCTTACTCTGCGAATACACAAGTCTTAGCTTCATGTCATAAACTCGTGATCTGTGTTAACTCATGTCTCCCAGTATGCTCAACACTATAGACTCAATCTTTAGAAGTTGCCTTCATGGCTCAATGGATCATGCTACATCATGTATGTTCTTCATTTTAGATGTCATAAAAGATTCATTCCTATGAGTTCCCTATTCCCGGTCAGATCAGATACTATGACAACTAGTCCAATATGAGAAGACAATTTGAGAATGATAACTCAATCCCTACTAGCTCAGTTAAGGTTTGAGGAAATGATCCTCCCTACTACTCTATCTAGTTCCATGTCAGTTTCATGTCCCTCAGTCCCTCTCATATCTTATCATGCATGTATGAATCAGGAGTTTAGTTCAGATATGCAGTTAAGCTCACAGTCAGATACTCCATTAGCATTCAACTTTTAGTGTTCGATTCTCGGGATTGCAACTCTTTCCTTAGCCGGTCAGCTCAGTCACTCCGTTGGTTTTAAGCTTCAGATGTTTAGTATTTGAAATTACAGTTCCTTTCCCCCATCTATTCAGTATGTTTACCCACATTTAAGAAAGAATTTTCCAAGGGGGAGATATTATAACACCCTAAAATCCCTAAGATCTGACCCGAGGGTTAAGCGGAGAAAAATAGAAAAATATTATCCAGGCAACAGAATATGTCATTCAGTGACCCATGAGGTTGCTGCATCTGTCATGATGTGACTCGTAAGGGAAGTCCTATTGTGGGAGAAATCATGTTCAAGGGGCAACCACGAGTGGCAACTATGAGTCATGAAGTCACCATGTCAGTATAGTGTCAGACTTAAGTTCAGCGCAGTTACAATATAGTTCAGTTTCAGACTTTAGCAATTATTTTAGTGCAATTTATGATTTCAGTTACAGCTTCAATTCTTTATGCATGTACATGGCCCTTATGCATCAGCTTTACTTGTATTTTATTTAAAAATTTTCAAATAAGCGTATCTCATCAGTATCTATGCATCTCAAACATGGTCATTGTATTTCAACTCATCTATGTGTTCAGTTACATAGTCTACTTACTTTCTCTCAGTATACTTGCAAGTTTGAGTTCATTTACGTTTCCCATTCACTCAGTACATTCCAAGTGTTGACCGCATACTTTATATGTGCTATATCATTCCATGATACAGATCAAGGTTCTCAGACTCAACCTCCTAGTTACACACGCTCTACTCTTTGTCAACTGACAGTGGTGAGTGCTCATTTATCAAGGACAGGATTCATGATTTTCCTATTTCAGTTTTATTTCAGTTTCAAATTTTTGAGAGTTAGTGATATGCTGTGATTTTAAAGCACTTTTAACGCTCAAAAATAAGAAAATAGCATGGACATAGGTGTGTTTATATGGATATAAGGAAATTTTTCTTTGATTATAGGAAAAATAGGTGTTGGAGCATGAATGTGCGAAAGATAGCATGAAAGTGCAGAAAATGGGCTAAAGTCTCAGTCGCAGTATGAGCCATAGGTTGATGGTACGATCCGTACTGAAGATCGTAAAAAGTTTCAGATGGCTGAGTTGTAAAGAGTGCATCCTACAACTATTAGTACGAGTCATACAACGCTGGTACGAGCCGTAGCACTGTGTTATGGAAATATTCAGAAGAATTACAATAGAGGCTGACTCCTACACGGGCAGACAGTACGAATCGTGGTGGCAAGGTACGAGTTGTACCATTACACTCGTGAAAAACTTTAGAAAAATTGAGAATTCTCAAAGTCAAGCCACGGAAGAACAGTACGACTCATAGGAAGCATGTACGAGGTGTACCAAGGCCCAATGCATAGACAAATTTCATCATGTCAAGGACATACGGATAGTAGGAATGACCCGTACAATCCTTCTATGGGTCGTAGGATCTGTTGTGGCTCAAGCGACACCAATTATGGAAATTTACCCTGTTATCTTAGGAAAAGGATTCTTATATTTGTATAAATACTTTTTATGTTTTATTTTAAATATAAGACATTAGAGAATGTGAGAGAACATCCATACAACGTTAAGAGAAGGTTAGGAAGTGATGAAAAATATAGAATTGAGTTGATTGGCTTGTGATCAACCTTTTCTTGATTTCTTCTTTATCTTTGTGAATTGTTCTTGAGTTATTTCTCCAGATAATCAAAGAAGCTCTTTCTCTCATCTACAATTGTAAGTGTTGAATTATATGTTTAATTATGAATGCATATCACAACCTTGCATCTATGAGAGGCTAAAACCTCTATAGCTAGTGTTGTGCGAACCATGATGGCTTAATGAGCTAGGGTTGCACAAAAGTGATTCAAAACCAATGCAAATGCTTGTATTGTATTCTCTTCATACTTAAACATTTGTTAACGGTGTACAACATTAGAACTTGCCCGAATTATTTACTTTCTTGTGCCTAGAAAGGTAGAGATTAGGAAAAGAGGATTACAACAAAGCGTTGATATTGATGATCATTGTATTAACTTGAGTTGTGGTCGCGGGATAGTTATATTTGGAACTTATTGATAACCGCTCATGAGACCTAACCCGGTGATTGAGTATAGTCATCCAATAGGAATGAACTAGTAATTTGGATGAACCCTAGTAATCAGTTTTACAAGTAAGCTTTGGTATTGATCACGTGTGTATACCCGAAGAAGTTATGAACCCATGGGGAACACAAACACTAGTTAGTCTTAACTCTTGATTTTACATCACAATTTCCACCATTGTTTTAATTATTATTTTTCTCAAAAACCAATAAATTGGAGTAACTAACCAACAAGTTATCTTACCGGCATTAGTCTAGATCTTCCATATTCTCTGTGGGTTCGACCGCAACCACTTTGTTGGGTTCTTTATTGACAATGTCTACTTCATACTTCAGCAGGAAGTCTGGTTTGAGCGTTATCAAAAAGTGGTGTCGTAGCCACAAGTATGTTCCCTTCTCTCTGTTCTTATATTTTTATGCTTCGGGGACGAAGCACACTTTTCAAAAAGGGAACGGGGTGTACTTTTAATTTTTTGGATGTTTGGATACATCTAAGGGTTTTTCTTGTCGTGTTTCTTTTCCATCGGGCATGCTATCTAGTAGAACTGGCATGTTTAGGATTTCATTTTCTTATTTTGTGATTTTTGTTCAATTAGGAAATAGCTTAGGAGTACTCGGCCAATGAAAGTGCACTAGTTTTGAATTTCTGAAAAAAATTGACCCCATTTAAAATTTTTGATGCATTAGCTATGTACTTGTGACTGCATGCATAATTTCTGTGGATCTTTTGATGTCATTTAGTGTATTAACATGAGTACTTTATTTAAGTCATGTGTAAGCAAGACCGGTAAAGTGAATATAAGTCATGTGCCATGAGTGAGTAAGGTTTGATATTTAGTTCAGTACTGTGTTGAAGATCTAGAACTTTCCTGGTTGGTCTTTGCATAGGCTAAGCATGGTTGGTTAGGATATAATCGTAGGCCCTTTTTTGTTAAGCTCACTTTTAGCCTAAATGACCCTACCAAAATCATATGATTCCCTTGATCCCAATTGTAAGCCTTTAGTAGACTATTTTTCTTTGATTAACTGATAAACTGTACCCATTTTTTTTATAATGAACCTGTTTTGGCCCTGGTTCATTCTTGGACATTATGAACCTCAACATAGGCAAAGTGCCTAAGTTGAGGGTGGCTAGCATAGAGGTGCATCAATGGTGGGAATGAGGAAAAGGTAAAGAAAAGAGAAAAGGTGAAAAATGAGGTGTGGTGTGACGAATGAAAAAGAAAAAAAAGAGATGAAAAAGTTGAAAATCCTGGAATAGAAAATTTAAAAAGAAAAAAATACTTGAAAAGGATGAAAACACACCACACTCATACAGCTGTATACAAAAGTGGTGATAAGGGAGCAAAAAGCATTAAAAGAAAAGAGGGTGAAATAGGTAAACGGTGAAGCCTATGTATGTAGTGCCAAGGAAGGGTTAGTCACTTACAAGTATCGCACATTTATCATTTGAAGTGCTAAAGCCTGCATTACAAGCCATAGAAAGTCCTATAGTGATCCTAATCTAACCATCTGACAGACTGAAGCAGAGAAAATAAGGGCAAGCCAATAGTATCTGATACACAGTACTTGAAACTTCTTTGTGAGATTGAGAGTCTTGCTTGTTTAGTCCCATGCAATATCTAATATTATATCTGTGAGTGGGGGCTTCATTTGTTATAAGGGTACATGGGTTATGTTTACTTTCACCATTGGTCTACGAGAAAAGCATCGATGATGACTTGATTGCCTGTTGATAGCTAGATGACATGTCTTGATCCATGCTTAGCATGTTTTGTGGTTTCTGGAGATACATTAGCTAATCATGCTTCATGGAAGAAGGGTCAAAAGTAGTTGAATATATAGTGCAAATTTTGTTTGGTATTCGCTGTAGTGTCCTAGGTTTACTTTCTAGTTGATCATCATGTTTAGTTTTTTCTTTTCTTTGCCTGAGGACATGCAAAAGTCTTAAGTTGAGGGTGTTGATGTGCTGTGAGTTTACAACACTTTCGACGCTCAAAACTAAAAAAATAGCATGGAGTTAGGTGTGTTTATATAGATATAAGGCACTTTTTCTTTTCTTATAGGACAAATAGGTATTGGAGCAAGAATGTGCAAAAGAGAGCCTGAAAGTGCAAAAAAGGGGCTAAAGTCACAGTCTCAGTACGAATTGTAGGTTGGTGGTACGATTCATACTAAAGATCTTGAAAAGTTTCAAATGGTTGAGTTGTGAAGACTGCATCCTACGACTATCAGTACGAGTCGTACAACACTGGTACGAGCCATAGAACTAAGTCGTGGAAATATTCATAAGAATTACACAAGAAGCTGACTCCTGACACAAATAGACAGTATGAATCGTGGTGGCAATGTACGAGTTGTACCATCGCACTAGTCACAAACTTTAGAAAAATTGAGAATACTCAGAGTCAAGCCACGGAAGAATAGTACGACTCGTAGGAAGCATGTACGAGTCATAACAAGGCCCAACACTTAGCTAAATTTCAGCAAGCCAAGGACATACGGATATAGGTACGACCCGTACAATCCTTCTACCGGTCATAGGATCTGCCGTGGCTTAGGCGGCACCAGTTATGGAAATTTACCCTGTTAGCTTGGGAAAAGGATTCTCATGTTTGTATAAATAGTTTTTATATTTTATTTTCAAGATAAGAAGTTAGATAAAATGAAAGAACACCCATACAACGTTGAGAGAAGGTTAGGAAGTGAGGAAAAATATAGAATTGAGTTGATTGGCTTGTGATCGACCTTTTCTTGATTTCTTCGTGATCTTTGTGAATTGTTCTTGAGTTATTTCGGAGATAATCAATGAAGATTTTTCTCTCATCTACAATTGTAGGTGTTGAATTATGTATTTAATTATGAATACATATCAAAACCTTGCAACTATGAGAGACTAAAACCTCCATAGTTAGGGTTGTGGGAACCATGGTGGGTTAATGAGCTAGGGTTGCACAAAAGTGATTCAAAACAAATGCAAATTCTTGTATTGTACTCTCGTCATACTTAAACGTTTCTTAACGGTGTACAACATTAGAACTTTCCCGAATTATTTACTTCTTGAGCCTAGAGAGGTAGAGATTAGGAAAAGAGGATTACAACAAAGCCTTGATCTTGATGATCATTGTATTAACTTGAGTTGTGGTCGCGGGATAGTTAAATTTGGAACTTATTGATAATGGATACTTTGAAACCGCTCATGATACCTGGCCAAATTATTATGTATAGTCATCAAATAGGGATGAACAAGCTTATGAAAGTTGTCTTCAAAGTATCACACTCTCTAGCTCTGAGCTGATGATAGTCGTAACTGAGGTCTATCTTTGAGAAACACTTAGCACCCTGAAGTTGGTCAAAGAAGTCATCAATCCTCGGGAGGGGATACATGTTTTTGATTGTGACCTTGTTCAACTACCGATAATCAATACACATTGTAAAAGAACCATCTTTCTTTGGGGCAAAGAGAACTGGTGCACCCCACGGGGATTTTCTAGGCTCGATTAAACCCTTATCTAGTGATCTTTGAACTGCTCTTTCAACTCCTTTAGATCGGCTGGAGCCATTTTGTAAGGAGAAATGAACAGAGGCTACATATCAAGGAGAAGGTCGATACCATAGTCAATCTCCCTATCGAGAGGGACTCCTGGTAGATCATTTGGAAACACCTCCAGATACTCACACACTATAGGAACTAACTGGAGAGTTGGGGTCTTGGATGTTGCATCTTTAACCCGAACTAGATGGTATACACAACCTTTAGAAATCATACCAGCCATGAAATAGGAAACAAAACAACCTATAGGTACAACTGAACTACCATTCCATTCTAGAACTGGCTTTCCCGAAAATCGAAACTCTAGGGTATGGGTCCTACAATTTACTGAGGCATAATATGCATGCAACCAATCCATATAAAAGATAACATCAAAATCAGTCATGTCTAGCACCACTAAATCAGCTAAAGTGACTTTCTGAAGGGCTGTGGTAGGACAACTTTCGTATACCCATCGAGCTATAACTGATTCACCAACTAGAGTAGAAACTGAGAAGGATTCTGAGAGGATTTTTGGACTAACACTAAATCTAATAGAAACATAAGGAGTCAAAAAAGATAAGGTAGCCCTTGGATCTAACAATGCATACAAATCAAGTTGGAATACTTGTAACATACAAGTAACCCCATCTAGAGAGACCTCCTACTCCTAACGAGATGAGAAGGCATAGAATCTGTTCTTATGCTAACCACCAGTGATCTTGGGCAGATTTATATGCCCAAGTGATACTCAAACATATCATTTTCGCCTTGTTTGTGTGCAATATGTATATATTCTCGTGTAATTGGTAATAAAATGTGAATTTATACTAACCAACATGATTAGCATTTGTTTTGTAGGAAAATATGATTTTTAGGAGCTAAAATGCATGTTGGAACTATATTGGATTTGTACTCGGATGCGAGCGTGGAAAAGACATTGGAATGCACAAATTATAGGGGCTCCGCGATGGAGCCGTGCCACGCTACCATCGCGGAGGCACACTGCCTGGAGAGGAAATTAAATGGCAAATTCCAGTGAGGCCTCGCGACAGCTCCGTGGCACGGAGATAGGCCTCCGCGTTGGCCTCCGTGCCACGTTGAGGCTATTTTACCGGACCCTGGATTTCCAGTGAAGGTCCGCGTCCACGCCGTGTCACGGAGGCAGTGCTCCGTGTTGACCTCCGTGACACGTTGCTTGTTATTCCGGGAAAAAGTTTCCTATAGTATAAATAGCACACTTAGGTTTATTTTAATTAGTTCAGACTTGGTGGAGCAAGGACGTGGGTTAGCAGTAGTTGAGGGACGAAAAAGCTAAGGGATTTCTTCTCTTCCTTTCTTCTTTCAATCAATTGTATGTATGATTTACACTTGTTTTAGGATGAGCAATCCACAAATGAGTGGCTAATTCTCTTCCTTGCTAAGGTTTTGAACATGTGTAGTGAATTTTGATTGTAAATGATATGGTTTTCTTCTTCTTCTTTCATGTTGTTCTATTAATTCTTGTTTCTACTGCATTAGTGTGTGGCCGATATTAATGTACATCTAAAAAGTCCAATTACACTCGAGAGAGCAAGAAATTGGAAAGTTGTGAATTAATAGGGTATTGTTCTTAACTTGATTTGGGAAAATTGGGTTTTGATGTGCTTTCCTGATAGAAATATACTTGAAAGCCGTATTAGTCAGTTTAGGAACCGGAATTGTATTGCTAGGTCATAAATTGCATTTGATCACAGAAATGTAGACGGATGGTTTATGATTCTAAAGTGAAATTAAATACGAGAGTTTTAATTTCTAGGCTTCTGTTCTTGGCTAGCGACATGAAGAAGAGATTAACAAAATTATTATTATAATCGAATTCATTACTTGTTCTTAACCTTGGCATGCTCATATCCATAGTTTGAATTCACAGTAAATAATTGTTAATAGTTTTAGTATATAGTTTATGAACAAAAACTCATTTAACTGTTGGTTACGTTGTTGTTAGCATAATTAGAAGTAAGATAAGAATATAGTATACTTACGCAAATTTTACATATCCTGAGCCTCCTTGGATCGATACTTGGCATACTTAGCCACTTTATTACTTGTTTGACCACGTGCACTTGCGTGTCGGTTTATAATATATAATACCAACTGAAACAGCCGAACAACCACCTGCACTAGTAGATGCACCTTACTGAGCTAAATGTGATGGTGGAGCTGTTGATCTAGTGGCCGGTTCACGACCTCTACTAGGGCCCTATTTGGATAAATGGCAGTGTTTGAGAAGACCCACACCCACAAAATGCTACCGAACCTACTAGGCACTCTCCGGTGTGCCTCCTACCACACCTACTGCAAACTGGATTGTTGGGCTCTCCTTTCCTACTACACTAAACTCTGGAGCCTCATGCCCCACCCCTTTGATCACGCTTAGGTCTAGATCGAACACTGGCTGATGATGGTGCTGGGGATAATGACCTCTAGTGGAACTGCGGATGGTGTCCTCCCTCGAACCTCTAATGAAACTGTCTATACTCCCTGTCCTCGCCCTCTTGGGCTCTCTCTCCTTCCTCTTCTTCATCTTATCTGCCTCTATCTGCTAGGCGTATATGACCAATTGTAAGAAATCTAAATCACTATTCAACATAGCGATCCTGCACTCCTTGAACAGTGAGTCTGATATCCCATTCACAAACCATCTCATACGAGCCCTCTGATCCGCAACCATCTCCGGTGCATACTTGGACAGCCGGTAAACTCCAAGGCATAATTTTAGATAGTCCAGTAGTGCTGCTTCAAGTTGATGAACTCCACCTTCTTCGCCTCCCTCAACTCACTAGGGAAGAACCTATACAAGAAGGAAGTCACAAAGTCATCCCAACTCACGCAAGCTCCCACTACTATACCATACCTCGAATGGCGATACCATATGTAAGCCACCCCCTTTCAGCTGATAGGAGGTTAAATCCGCACTCTCCACTCTGGTCACCCCCATAATCTGGGTGATCTTCTGCACCTCCTCAATAAACTCATGTGGGTTCTCATCCACCTTCGACCCTAGAAACTCTTGTGGGTTCATCCTTAGAAAGTCTCGAACTCGAACCGCTGTTGTGTTCCCATTCTGAGGGACATGAGTCACTGCCTGCTGATTGACCTGAGTGGTCATATCCTGTGCCAACATCTGAAATGCCACTCTAAACTCAACATGAGTGACCTACTTAGGCATAGGATCTGCTGGTGCTGGTGGGCCTTGCCGATGTCGGTCCCCATTGCCATTGTTCTGGCCATTACCATTGTCATTCCTTCTTACATTCACTCAGCGTGGTGGAATATTTCTACAATCGTGTATAGCACAAGTTAGAAGGTTAGAGAGATACTTTATCGCACAACATAAATCATGAAAGAAGGGAAATTTCCTACATCGTCTAGTAGCCTCTCCCCCATAAGTGTTGCGCTCTTTGTGTTGCACCCCAGCGCACGTGCAAACGTATGCATTCGTACAAGTAATACAGTGACCTTGAAGAGCCAGATGTCAAACCCACAGAGACTAGTCTATTTAGAAAATATTCAAGTTCAAATGTTAAATTAAATTTCACAAGTGTTGTTCTAAAAGACTTGAATTTTTTTCCTAAATCTAAGGTGATCACAAATAATTAGAAAAAAACAGTAATAAGAAGCATCCATTTTTAAGCCCCAAAAATCATGAAATGCAACATTTAACTCAGTTGAAGTATATGAATACATTCATTGTCTCATAATGTTAAAGCAATGTTCATGGTCTCTTGAGACACTAAACACAACAAATTAGTCTCACAACTATATCGTTGAGCGGGGATGTAACGTGCTATCCGTCAGCAACTAACTAAGTGGAGTGGTTTACAGGGTTTACGCCCTTGGTTATGGAAATTTAAATCTCTAACCATTTAACCTAAATTTGTTTCACAACTACTTCTACAAGAAGTGATGTGACAATTATAAGTCGATCTCTAGCTATCTTCCCATTTTATAACCAAGCAAGGCGAATTAGGTATATTTCTATCCTAAATGAGAATCAAGCCATGAAGACTTTGAACTTGCTTCCTGCATTCTTAGTTCTAACCTAGGATTGCTCTTTATAGCTTTTTCCTAACCATAACAAATACATTCTAATGGTGATTAAGAATTAAAATGGTAAAATCAAGAATGTAAGACAAACAACATCAAAAACTTGAACTAAAGATGAAAATAAGCTATAACATTTATCTCATGTGGCTTCAACCCAAGAAGAATGATTTTAGCCGCACATGCTCATACAAAGATTCAAAATCATGTTTGAATTCTAGTAATTACAAGAATGATAAAGAAGAAAAGAAGTAAAACGAATCCTAGGAGAGTTTTCCCCGTTCTCCCTTCGCTCTTTTGTAATTTTCCTGTCACGACCTGAACATAGGTCCGGATCGAGACATGGGACAAAGAACTCCAAGAGCCTCCAAGTCGACCCATCAAATGAACATGATATATAAAATCAACATAATTAAGCGGAAGTCTAACATACTTAATATTGCGGATGTTTGGAGTTATCATAACATTTGAATACATAACACACGGCTGAGACTACGTATATGCTATGTCTGAAAAGCCTCTACTACTGACGAGTTGATGGGACAAGACCCCAACTAACTCACTATAGTCTGAAACTTAAAATGCTAAATACAACTGAAAAGAAGGGCCCTCAAAAGATGAGGACTCACCAACTCTAGCTACAAAGTGCTAATACTACAGATCTGGCTAATGACGGGACTGAGCCTGGATATTCGAGCCTGTATCATGAAATGATACAACATAGAGTATGCAGTAAGTACGTGGAATGTACCACGTATGTAAGGTAAGTAAAATTGCTAAGTAAGTAAAATCATAAATCATGCATATCATAAAAACATACTCAAAATAAGATTCTAGGAGTAAGGCTTGCATGCTATTTTCTGAAATCATGATCTGAACACAACTGAATATCATAACTGAATCGAATGACCCAAGCTGAAAATTGATAATCATAAGTAAAACTACACATTGGGTCAAACCTGCTGAAAACATAATATCAAGACTAGTGAACATGCATAACTGAAATCATGAGGAACAATAGGAGACTCGTCATATAATCGACATTACCACGATAGAGCTTACGTGGTCCTGACTATTACATTCAAGTGGGCAGAGCTGTCCAAAGCCTTTCCAAGGCTAAAGATGCTACCATGATATCAATATCAAGTTGAATGCCCCTTGGGGGCAGGGGAATCTCACAAAGGAGGTCCCAACGTATATATGCAAACCTACATTGGGACGTAGTTCTGAGGCACAGGGTTGACTAACCCTTAGCTACTCAGTGCTAGACACTACTCTAAAAAACATGCATATTCTCTCCATTGTTTTTCACTGAAGCTAATAATCGTCTAGTGATGAAGCTGAATAATAATATACATGCAAAATCTGAAATCATAACATGAGGATACTTGGGCTCAAACCATACCACAAGATGAAAAGAGTGGGAGTCTAGTCTCCAAAATCTATGTGGTAAGCTAATAACATGAAATTTAGATAAATTATGAAATATACTTAATCATATGGGCTTTCCCAATGATTAAACATGCTTAAAATAGACTTAATCATTCGAAAACATGAACATGAGCATGGGTAATTCGAAACCATACTTCCATCATACACATTTCATCATGATTGAATACATTTATCATAGATCTCAACTTTCATGAACTTCCATGGATGGGCATTATAATTTGTAAAACTTAAATACATAATTTTTAATTGAAAACATTGTAAAATATGTCCATTAATCATAATTCAACATTAGAAACATGTAGAGATTATACCCATGATTGATACTTAGAGAATTCACATGTAGGGTTAAAATCCCAAAGATTCATCAACTAGAATTTCATGAAATTGGAGAGGGATTGGACATGGGTATGGATGAATACACCCATTCATAATCCTACATACCTGGGTAAATCAAATTTACACTTCCTCTTGAAAGCTCAAGGGAACTTTGCAAGAGATTGGGGAAATTCTTCAAGCTTGATCTCCAAGGAAAGTTTCTAAGTTGCATGCTTGGAGTGGAAAAGCTTAGAATAGGTTTAACATCCTTTAAACCCTACTAATTAAGCTTAAAATGACTTAGTTTAGGACATTAGGGATTAGGAATTATGAAAATACCCTTAATTTAAAACCTGGAAAAACTGCACTGCCAGTGACAACGAGTGGTGCCACGGGTCGTACTTCGCTACCACGACTCGTGGTGACTGACCATTACTCCCCTTCCTCATCCTTCAGTTCTCAAGTCCTAATGTCACGACTCAACAGGACGAGTCATTACATCAAACCACGATCCTTTGTATCCTGTCGTTACCACCTTTGATGAAACTAATTCTGAACATCCCACGAGTCACACCACGCCTCGTACCTTCCTCTAACGAGTCATGGGTTCCATCCGTTACTTGACTGGGGAATTTTCCCTGCCCTTCCCATGGGCACTTACCCCTGACTATTCCAAAACAAACCCACGACTTCTACCTACGAGTCATACAATCTTCTAATGGTCATTACAAGGCCCGTTGTTCCAATCTTCCCCTCATATCTGTTAACCATGGGTAGTATGTATGGGTCGTGGGTCCTTCCTATGACTCGTAACCTCAATCATCCTGAGGAAAAAATTTCAAATTTCTGCTGCTTTTCATTTCAAATTCCCGAGTCTAGTCTTAGGCACTTTTGGGGCATTATAATATCTCCCCCTTGGGAACATTCATCCTCGGATGTGGGTAAACATATTGGAAAACTGAGAAATGCAACTACCATGCCAATCACTGAATACTTAGAGCTGAAAACTGACAGAGTGATTGTCTCCGGACTGAACTACATGACTAAACTGAACTCATTTACGTACATTAACATGAAAGAAACTAGGGTGCATGAGTTTAACATGAACTGAATAGAGTACTAAGGAAAAAACTGATACCACAAGCAAGACTTATTCAAAAGGGAATAAATGGGGGTATTTAGCCATCATATCTGCTTCGGCTTCCCACATAGCTCCATCAACATGCTAGTTCCTCCACAAAACCTTGACCAAGGCCAGTTCCTTATTTCTTAGCTTCCGAACCTAATGATCCAGTATTTCCACCGAAACCTCCTCATAACTAAGGCTATCCTTCACACTTGCACACTCCACCGGAACTACTAGAGTTGGATCACCCAAACACTTATTTAAAAGAGATATAGGAAAACTGGACGAACTGAAGCAAATTCTGAGGGAAACTCCAACTCATAGGCCACCTTGACAACATGCCTCACAATCCGATACGAGCCAATATAATGGGGACTAAGCTTCCCCTTATTTACAAATCTCATCACTCCCTTTATGGGAGATACCTTCAGAAACACCCAATCATCAACCTCAAAATCAAGTTCTCTCCTCCTCACATCCGCGTAGGACTTTTGTCGACTCTGAGTCATTTTCAACCTTTCTCTTATAAGATAAACTTTCTCCAAAGCCTCATGAACCGAATCTGGTCCTATCAATGTAGCCTCACCGACCTCAAACCAACCAATAGGTAAACGAAGCCCTCTGAATGCTGGAATGATAGTTGTTGTTATATGCAAACTCAATGAGAGACAAATGATCATCCCAAATATCCTTGAAATCAATCACACACGCTCTCAACATATCCTCGAGAGTCTAAATAGTCCGCTCGTCCTGACCATATATGTGGGTAAAATGTTGTGCTAAGCTTGATTTGAGTACCGAGTCCCATTTGAAACGATCTCCAAAACTGGGAGGTAAACTAGGTACCTCTATCTGATATGATGGACAATGGAACTCCATGCAACCAAACTAACTCCAAAATGTATATATCATAATCCTCCACTAAATCGATGATTTTCACAAGTAAGAAATAAGCTGCCTTAGTTAACCTGTCTACCACCACCCAAATAGAATCATACTATCGACGAGTGCGAGGTAACCCTGTAATGAAGTCCGAATTGATATCCTCCCACTTCCATGTAGTGATACTAATGTCTTCGAGAACACCTCCAGGTCTTTGATGTTCCACTTTCACCTGTTGACAATTCAAACACTTAGACATAAATTTTGCTTATGTCCTTCTTCATGCCACTCCACCAATAGACTTCCCGTAGGTCACGGTACATCTTGGTCGTACATGGATGTATAGAGTATCTGGAACCATGAGCCTTGTGCAACATCCGATCTCTGAAATCATCAATACCCAGAGCACACAAGTGACCCTGATATCGAACAACACCATCTCCCCCCTGGGAGAAGACTTCTACCTTCTTATTCTGAATGACCTCCTTCAATTTTACCATAATAGGATCCTCATCTTGGCTAGCTTTATCTTCGGTCACTAAGTATGATTCTAACCTATTCTGAACAATGACACCACCATCTATGGAGTCAACAAGAAAAACTCCTAGTTGTGCAAGCTGATGTAATCTTTCACCAACTCTTTCCTCTCCTCATCTACATGGGACACACTCTCCAGAGAAAGTCTGCTAAGAGCGTCTGCCACCACGTTAGTCTTGCCTGGATGATAAAGGACACTCATATCATAATCCTTCAAAAGTTCCAACCACCTTCTCTGATGTAGATTCAAATCCTTTTGGATGAACATGTACTGTAGGCTATTGTGGTCCGTAACATAACCACATGGACACCATACAGATAGTGTCTCCAAATCTTCAAGGCAAATACTACCACCGCTAATTCTATATCGTGAGTCGGATAGTTCTTTTCATGAACCTTTAGCTGCCTGGAAGTATAGGATATAACCTTACCGTGCTCCATTAGTATAAAACCAAGGTCGATCCTCGAGGCATAAGAATATACCACAAACCCCTCGGTACCCTCAGGTAGAGTCACCACAGGTGCTGACGTGAGTCGAGTCTTCAGCTCTTGGAAGCTCTTCTCACAAGCCTCCGACCATTGAAACTTCACTTTCTTATGGGTCAATTTAGTCAATGAGGTTGCAATGGATGAAAACCCCTCAACAAATCTCTGATAATAACAAACTAAACCTAAGAAACTCTTGATATCAGAAGGATTCACCGGTCTAGGCCAATTCTTCATCACTTCTATCTTTTGAGAGTCCACCTGTACACCCTCACTTGACACCATATGACCCAAAAATGCCACTAAGTTCAACCAAAACTAACATTTGCTGAATTTAGCATACAACTGGCAATCCTTCAGGGTATGTAGCACCACCTTCAAATGTGTGGAATGCTTCTCCCCGCTTCGAGAGTATATAAGGATGTCATCTATGAACACCATCATGAACATATCCAAGTGTGGCTTGAACAATTTCTTCATCAAATCTATAAAAGATGCGGGAACATTCGCTAGTCCAAAAGACATGACTACAAACTCATAGTGACCATATCGAGTTCTGAAGATTGTCTTTGGGATGTCTCTCTCCCGAACCCTGAGCTGATAGTATTCGGATCTGAGGTCTATCTTTGAAAAGCACTTGGCACCCTGAAGCTTGTCAAACAAATCATCAATCCCGAGGAGAGGATACCTTTTCTTGATGGTGACCTTGTTCAGTTGTCGATAATCAATACACATCCAAATGAAACCATCCTTTTTTCGGACATAGAGAACTAATGCACCCACGGGGATTTCCTAGGTCTAATGTAACCCTTGTGTAAGAGGTCTTTCAACTGTTCCTTCAACTCGTTTAGCTTAGCTGGAGCCATTATGTAAGGAGGAATAGATATAAGTTGCGTATTAGGAAGAAGGTCAATACCAAGGTCAATCCCTCGCTCGGGAGGGATTCCTGGTAAATCATCTTGGAATACCTCTGGATACTCACACACTATAGGATCTCACTGGATAGTCGGGGTTTCGGATGTAGCATGCTTAACCCTAACTAGATGGTACACACAACATTTGGAAATCATCCTTCTAGGCTTAATGTAGGAAATAAAGTAGCCTACAGGCACGACTAAACTACTCTTCCACTCTGTGGGTGGCTCACCCGAAAATCTGAACCCTACCCCACAAGTTCTACAATTGACTGAAGCATAACATGCATGTAGCCAATCCATGTAAAAAATAACATTAAAATCCATCATGGCTAGCTCTACTAAATCTACTGAGGTAAAATTCCGAAGGATTGTGATAGGGCAATTTCTATATACTCGTCTAGCTATAACTGAATCATCGACTGGAGTAGCGACTGAGAAAGGTTCTGATAGGATTTTGGGACTGACTCCAAAACTAATAGCGACATATGGCATCATAAATGATAAGGAAGCCCTTGGATATAGCAATACATATACATCAAGGTGAAATATTCGTAACATACCAATGACTACATCTAGGGAGACTATTATACCCCAAAAGCCCTAAATCAGACCCCGAAGTTGAAATGGAAAAAATAGGAATTTCTGCACCAGGTCACAGGATGAGTCATTTACTGACCCGTCAGGAATCCCACGAGTCGTTAAGTGACCCATGGGGAACGGTTGGGACTTGATGGAAATTTTGGGTTTTGGGTGACCACGGATGTGACCACGAGTTGTGGTCAGCATCACGACTCGTCATATCATCCGTAGTCAAGGATGATATACAGGAAGAAAAAAATCAACAGTGCACCTATCGGGTCATCACCACAACTTGACGGGTACACCACGAGTCGTGCTATCCCCCATGGTGAACCCTAGGAGAATTTCGGTAATGAAGGTGACATGAGGTGACCATGAGTCATGGTCACTAGAAATGACTCGTCTAGTCTCTCATTGGGACTGGCAGTCTGTTTTTCCCTGCGTGTTTATTAAGGACTTTTCTGTGATTTCTAAGTTTCTAACGCCCGAACTACATCATTTTAAGATCATAATGGAGTGTTGTAAGAAGGGTTAAGCCATTCTAAGCCCATCTAATTCACGCAAGCAAGTTTAGAAGTTTGAGAGTTGATCAAGCCTAGTCTACGGAGTTCTACCTCAATTCTCTTTGGGCAATCAAGTGTGAAAATCAGGTATGTTAAGGTATGTAAGGCTTCGAATGGGTTTAACAATCCACACCCATGCCAAATTCCCTCTCAATTCATTGAAATTCTAATTGTTGAATCTATGGTGTTTTTACCCAAAGTGTGAATTCTCTAAGTATAGATCATGGGTACGATCCAAGCATGTTTCTAATGTAGTTTTATAATCTATGGGCAGATTTTGTGACTATTTTAAAAATAAGTTTATAAATTTGATTTTTAAATCCAATTATGTCCAATTATGAATGTTTATTAAAAATCAAACTATGATTTCATTATGATATATATGTTAACTAGCCTAATTATGATTTATACTTTATGATTTGATTTCTCTGAAGTACTTATCATTGATTTATGATGTGTCAGGTTTATAGATGTTTACAAGTATGCATGGATTTCATGATATTTGGATTTATGACTCTTAGCCAATTCATGGGCCCTTGTTCATGACTAAACATTTATTTTAAATGGAGATCAATTATATTGTTATTTATTTGGTCATGAACTTTATGAATGATGTTACGGTTACCATTTGAGCCTAATGTGCATGTTTTTCGGAGCACTATATAGCACCGAGTAGCTCAGCATTCAAAGCACTAGGCTGGTGTCTCAGAACTACGTGCCACAATAGGCTTATATATATATTTCAATATTAATGGATCCCCTCTTCGTGATATCACATGCTAAACGTCCCTTGCCTGGCAACACTGGGATGGCTCAGCCCACTTGAGTGAGACAGTTGGGACATCATGTAAAGCTCTACCATGATGGTGTCGGTTATGACGAGTTCTCCCATTGTTCCTCATGATTTGTACATTGTTCTGCTTATGCACTTTGGTTCAAATCATTTTTAATAAAGTTTTTCTCTTATGATTATAATTATGAATGATTTATTAATGTTTTGAAAACCTTGAGCCTTATGTTTACATTATGATATTTAAATTATGAGTATGTCGTCCTACTCTTATGAACTCTTATGTATTTTAACTGTCTGTGTTTACTTACCTCGCATACTTAGTACATTTCATGTACTGACCGCATACTCTATGCTATATCATTCATGATATAGGCTCTGATATCTAGCTCAGTCCTGCCGCTAGTCAGACTTCCGGAGTTAGCACTTCTCAGTCCCAATTACGGAGTCCTCATCTTGCAAGGGCCCTTCTCATTAGTAGTATGTCGTATTTTCAGTTTTTAGATTATACTGAATTAGTTGGGGTCTTGTCCTATAAACTTGTCAGTGTTAGAGGCTTTCTCGGACATAGTTTGTACTCAGCTTTAGATTCATGTATGTATTCAGATATTATGTTTTTTTGGACTTCTTCTATGTTATTGAAGTTGATCTTCTGCTTATCTATGTTTGAGTTAGATGTATGTTCATGCCATAGGTCGACTTGGAGTCTCTCAGGGTTCCTTGTCCCATGTCTTGATCCGGGCGAATGTTCGGGTTGTGAAAAACCTTTGTATCAGAGCATTAGGTTTTAAGTGTCCTAGGTTGTCCGAAAGCTGCTTTGAGTAGAATCTTTTTCATGGGTGTGAAGCACGCCAAAGTTATGATGAAGAGGCTATGAGACATAGGAAATGTTCACTTCTTTCATGATCTAAGTCGTGCGAGAAAATGTCTCTCTATCCTTCTAACTCGTGCTATACGCATTTGCAGAATCATGCCTCCCCATAGAGTTAATGGAAGGAGAAATGGAAATGGAAATGGCCATGAGAATGGCAATGGAGATGGGCACGAACAGGCCCCACCAGCTCATGAGGAGCACTTACTGTCAAGAATCGAGTTCATACCCTGGCCGTGACACGGGACAAGGAACCCCGAGAGGCTCCAAGTCGACCCATGGCATTACCATAGCATACGCTTAACATGGAAAACATCTAAAAACATAAATAAGCGGAAGCTAATAATATGAATCTAATATAAACCATAAAGACAATTTAATAACACTTAGATAAAACACTGAATCTGTCTAGATAAATCTGAAAGCCTTCTACTAAACTGATGAGTTGCTGAGACAATCCCCCAGCTAACTCCTAAAGTCTGAAAACTGAAACATAGTAAAATATGAACATAATCACGTCCTCGGAGGATGAGGACTCACCAATAACTGCTGAATAGGGATGAAGCGTATATAACCGCGAGGCCGAGTCTGGAAACGTGAATCTATATCATGAAACAATATAGCACAAAAGGCGTGCGGTCAGTACTTAGAATGTACTGAGCATGCAAGATAACATAAACAATTACATAAACAAATATATGATAAGTATTTAACTAAATACAATAACATAGCTACTTCAACATATTATTGCACATA
Organism: Datura wrightii; assembly: GCA_035772735.1. NCBI lineage: Eukaryota > Viridiplantae > Streptophyta > Magnoliopsida > Solanales > Solanaceae > Datura > Datura wrightii. The sequence goes on from JASDFA010000001.1 coordinate 55,596,836, forward strand.
CTCTATGATTCACATATACAGATATATACATGGAACTTCTCTTTGAATCTCATTATATAACATCTTAGAACACGTGCATAAGAGTCAAGTTCTAAGCATTTAATAAGCGCCAAATTTGAAATTAGTATCACGTAGTGTACTGAATCATTACTGATAACTGAGACTCATTATCATCTTATTAAGCAATTAAAATCTGAAAGTTGGGTCATGGAAGACTAAATCATACTAATTTCATCATTAAGGGAGTCTCTCTCTACTATTGAGGATCCGACTGATGCTAGGGAGTCACTCTCTACTATGGAGAATCTTGACTGATGCTAGGGAGTCACTCTCTACTATTGAGGATCCCGAATGATGCTAGGGAATCACTCTCTACTATTGAGGATCCCGACTGATGCTAGGGAGTCACTCTCTACTATTGAGGATCCCGATTGATGCTAGAATCTGAGAGGTACTGGCCTGACATTATGCCTACATTTATATCTGGTCTATACTACTGCAGCTAATCAGAAACATGTACATACTCTGCTTTCTTCATACACCCTTCGTCAAAGAAGGATCGAGGCTGCTTTCTACTAACAACAAGCCTAACATTCGAAAACTATCATTCTCATGTTTTATCATCATAAGCCGTATCATCATGGAACCATACTAGAATCTCCTCATACGTCTAACATTAATGGGCATCTTCAGATTCACATCATGCGTACTACTTTCTCATTATCACATTCAGTTTCATATTAGTCAGCATGTATCATAGAGACATTCATTAACCATACATTCAACTCATACTTTAATGGGCATACAATGATCCACATAATCTAGATTTATAGGAAGCTATGTGCTCACTCATATTTCAGCCTGTAGAACGAAATCATATGGGAAGTGTGCATCATTGGTTCATAAGACTTATTTCACGATTTATTCCAATACATGAGAAGAATGCATTAGATTAGCCATTATCATAAATTTACTTCTTACCCAATTGATTCCATCAAGACATAGGGAAATGCATATTTTAATTTCAATTATTCAAGTACATGAACTTTTATTTAATCTCGTCACATCTATCATTCCCATATTTAAATTCTCATGGTTAATCTGATAATCGTCACATGTTAAACATGGATGCAAGGGATGTGTCATAATTGAATGAACAATGACAAAACCTTATCTAAAACTCTAATCATTCATGAAGAATATTTCCTAACTCCACACTTTTCATCACCCAACACATAATTCAAGATAACCCAATCATTTTACATCATACTTATCTCCTAGTCACAATAAATCTTAGAATTTTAAAGAGTTGTAGTAATATTCACCATCGAATTAAAACCCTAGGTCATGCATCTTCTAGAATAGTAGAAATTGAACATTTTAAATGAAAACATTTTGGGGCACAAAGATTGAAGAGTATCGTTGTTGAAAAACCTGCATGCCTGGTAGAAGAAATTACCACTCAAAATCTTCCTTGAAGCCTTGATGAACACCTTGATGAAACTCTAGAAGAAAGGAGGAAGAAGGAAAGTTCAGAGAATGAGGCATGAAAAGCCCTTAAAAAGGTGCAAGGTAGAACCCAAAGCAACGTATTTTAGAAGTTAAAAGCATAGGAGTTTTCAAAAATGCCCCTAAATAAAACTAGAAAAACAGTTCGAACTAATGCCACGGCTCACCTGACGAGTTGTTGTCCCACCCAATGACTCGTTAGGTCCACTCGTTAAGTATACTTGAATTATGAACTCATCAGGCCACAACCAACGTAACGACTCATCACCAGCTCCAATGATTCATCATGTCCTTTCTTTAAGTACACTGGAATTTCTTTAAAACCACAACTTCTCCCTCCTAACGACTGACTTGACGAGTCATTGTCACACATAACGACTCATCACATTCCTCCATTACCTACACTCCTTAACGCTCCCTATCCTCCACCCAAAGACCAACCTGACGAGTCATTGTCGGGCCAAACTACTCGTCAGGTCGCCCGTCGCCACTGGTCCAGCTCACATCCCTAGACTGTTCCCCATGGGTCAGACCACAACTCGTGGGGCACCTAACGAGCCTTTCCCTAACTCGTTCTGAAGCAAATTTCTACTGACTTTTTTTCCTCAGCTTCTTCTAACTCTGAGGTCTGATCTCTAAGACTTCCGGGGTGTTACAATATCTCCCCCTTAGGAACATTCATCCTCGAGTGTTGGCTGAACATAATGAAAAGATAGGAACAGGACTGAATTCCAAAAACCAATCAATCACAGCTATCACCAACGGAGCATCTGACTCCGGACCAACCCTACACCCCAAATCTGAATATACACATCTAACATGCATATCATGGCACAAGGGAAATCTAAGAACATAGGACCAACATAGAACTAGACAGGACATCAAAAGAAAATTCTTTATCCTTTTATCATACACTGAACTGACACGGACTGATTCTTCTCCCCCAAATCGCTTCTTGATACTAAGCTAACATTCATGACATCAAATCTAACTGAGGGTAGGGAATTCATGAGCACGAGTCATCCTCGACCCCAAAAACTGAGCACATGCAAGAGATAATCTGACTCTACTGAGTTAATAAACAACTTTAAAGACTGTGTTCGAGCTAAACATATTGGTACACATAAATTAACACACATAAATGATTCATAACATGAAAATGAACATAGAGAACGTATATAGCAAGACTGCCATCACTGTTTGAAGTAGTTATTTCTAATCCTCAGGGAATCTACATATAGAAACGGACATCACTTTAACTTCAACTGAATCACAAGACAAATTATCTGAACCTTGAAGGGGCCGATATACTGCACTGCTAAGGCTGAAACTTCTTTATGAGCACCCTCAAGGTATGACTTACTATGCATACTCACTATCTCCCCCTTAGCTTGTAGTCATCATTCTAAAACTCCTGAATCTTCCTTAAGGTCGGGCCAATTTACAAACTCCTAGCTTCTCTTCCATTGCTAACCTTCACTACAAGCCTCACACTAACAACAATTCAAATCACTCATCAACAATTTCTTCTTGAAATTACAACAGGGCTTCTTATTCAATACTGGGATAACATGATACAAGGGATAATACACAATTTTTACAACATACCCTGTGGTCACTACTGGCAACTTGCCTTTATCCTGGTGTGTTGGGCTGACATTGAGCGGTTTTGATGACGACCACCATCTGGGCTAGATATTGCATCCTGCTGAAATGGACGACCTATGGGGGCCACTGAAAAAATGGCCGAGGACCTACTCTCGCCTCGCTTCGCCGCTACGGAATCCCCGTGCTTATGGCCCGACTGGCCGCACCAGAAACAAACATCTGACCCAGCCATACACTCTCCCAAGTTGTGCTTCCACAGTTGGCACACATGGGATACATGATCCCTTTTACTCTAGCTTTGTATGGGGCACTGATTGTTGAAAATACTGGTGCTACCGACCTTTGTAGAGAAAATGAGCGGTGTCCATCACTCGTCCTTAGCGGGGAGGACTCTGAGTTTCCTCTCCTGGCCCTATTGGCCTCTCTCTCATTTTCCTTTACTTGTTCCGACTCCATTTGTTGTGCAAATATCACCAACTGTGAGACGTCTATATCCCTATTCAACATGGAAGTCGTGCACTCTTTAATCAGGGAGTCTGACACTCCATTCACGAACCTGCTCACTCGGGCCCTCTGGTCCGCTACAATCTTTGTGGCATACTTAGATAACTGGGTAAATTCCAAAGCGTACTTTTGTACTGTCATGTCATTCTGTTTCAGGTTGATGAATTCTGCTGCCATAGGCTCTCTTAACTCTCTAGGGAAAAATCAGTCCAGGAACGCGGTCTTAAATTCATCCCAACTCACGGGGCCTGCTCCAACCCCTCGACTTTCCCTCCACTAACAAAACCATATATAAGAAAATCCTTTTAGATGGTAGGAGGCTAAGTCTGCACTTTCAAATTCTGTCACCCCCATGATGTGGGTGATCTTCTGAATCTCTTTCAAGAACTCATACGGGTCCTCTTCTACCTTTGACCCCACATACTCGGGAGAATTCATTAGGAGAAAATCCCTCACCCTTGTTGCTTCCACATTCCTATTTTGGGGAACACGAACCATTGCTTGCTGATTAATCTAGGTGGTTACAGCCTATGACAACATATTAAGAGTTTCCCAGAACTCAGCATGGGTAACATGGTCGTCTCTCGGGTTTGCCGGGGCTAGTGGTGCCTGCTGGCGATCATTACCATTTTTCTTTCCATTTGCCCATCTAGGAGGCATTATCTGCGAGCGAGTAAAGCACGAGGCAGGGTAAGGAACTATTTAGAGCCTCATACTCTATGCACGATAAGAATCATGAAGAAAAGGGAACATTCCTAAAACGTCTCAAAGCCTCTTCGTCATAAGTGTGGCGCGCTTCACACCCAAGAAGAAGACTCTACGTAACGCATCTTTCAGACACCCTAGGATACTTTAAACCATTGCTCTTATACCAATTTTGTCATCACCCGAGTTCACACCCTAGTCGTAACACGGGACAAGGAACCCCAAGAGGCTCGAAGTCGATCCATGGCATTATCATAGCATGCACATAACATGGAAAACATCTAATAACATAAATAAGTGGAAGCTAATGACATGAATCTAATATAAACCATAAAGACAATTTAATAACACTTAGATACAACACTGAATCTGTATAGACAAATATGAAAGCCTTCTACTAAACTGATGAGTTGTTGAGACAAGCCCCCAGCTAACTCCTAAAGTCAGAAAACTGAAACATAGTAAAATATGAACATAATCACATCCTCGGAGGATGAGGACTCACTAATAGCTGCTGAATAGGGAAGAAGCGTATCTAACCGCGAGGCCGAGTCTAGAAACCTGAATCTATATCATGAAATGATATAGCACAAAAGGCGTGCGGCAGTACTTGGAATGTACTAAGCATGTGAGATAACATAAACAATTACATAAACAAATATACGATAAGGATTTAACTAAATACATTAACATAACTACTTCAACATGTTATTTCACATACTTTATGATTCACATATGCAGATATATACATGGAACTTCTCTTTGAATTTCATTATATAACAACTTAGAACTCATGCATAAGAGTCAAGTTTTGAACATTTAATAAGTGCCAAATCTGAAATTAGTATCACGTACTATACTGAATCATTACTGATAACTCAGACTGATCGTCATCTTATTAAGCCATTAAAATCTGAAAGCTGAGTCATGCAAGACTGATTCGTATTGATGTCATCATTAAGGGAGTCTCTCTCTACTATTGAGGATCCCGACTGATGCTAGGGAGAAACTCTCTACTATGGAGTATCCTGATTTATTCTAGGGAGTCACTCTCTACTATTGAGGACCCCAAATGATGTTATGTAATCACTCTTTACTATTGAGGATCTCGACGATGCTAGGGAGTCACTCTCTACTATTAAGGATCCCAACTGATGCTAGAATCTGAGAGGTACTAGCATGACATTATACCTCATTTATATCTAGTCTATACTAGTGTAGCTAATCAGAAACAAGTTCATACTCTTCTTTCTTCATACACCCTTCATCACGGAAGGATCGGGGCCGCTTTCACTAACAATAAGCTCAACATTCAGAAATTATCAGTCTCACACTTTATCATCATAAGGCATATCATCATTGAACCATACTAGAATCTCCTCATAGTTCTAACATTAGTGGGCATCTTTAGATTCATATCATGCATACCACTTTGTCATCATCAGATTCAGTTTCATATTAGTGAGCATGTACCACAGAGACATTCATAACCCATACATTCAACTCATACTTTAACGGGCATATATTGGTCCATATAATCTAGCTTTACAGGAAGCTACGTGCTTACTCATATTTCAGTATGTATAACGAAATCTTATGGAAAGTGTGCATCTTTGGTTCATAAGACCCATTTCACGATTTATTCCAATTCTTGATAAGAACGCATTAGATAAGCCATTATCATAAATTTACTTCTTACCCAATTAATTCCATCGAGACATAGGGACATGCATATTTTACTTTCAATTATTCAGGTACATGAACTTTTATTTAATCTCGTCACATCTATCATTCCCATATTTAAATTCTCATGGTTAATCTGATAATCGTCACATGTTAAACATGGATGCAAGGGATGTGTGATAATTTAATGAACAATGACAAAACCTTATCTAAAACTCTAATCATTCATGAAGAATATTTCCTAACTCCACACTTTTCATCACCCAACACATAATTCAAGATAACCCAATCATTTTACGTCATACTTATCTCCTACTCACAATAGATCTTAGAATTTTAAAGAGTTGTAGTAATATTCACCATCGAATTAAAACCCTAGGTCATGCATCTTCTAGAATAGTAGAAATTGAACATTTTAAATGAAAACAAAGATTGAAGAGTATCCTTGTTGAAAAACCTGCATGCCTGGTAGAAGAAATTACCACTCAAAATATTCCTTGAAGCCTTGATGAACACCTTGATGAAACTCTAGAATTTTGAGAAGAAAGGAGGAAGAAGGAAAGTTCAGAGAATGAGGGTTTAGGCATGAAAAGCCCTTAAAAACGTGCAAGGTAGAACCCAAAGCAACGTATTTTAGAAGTTAAAAGCATAGGAGTTTGCAAATATGCCCCTAAATAAAACTAGAAAAATAGTTCGAACTAATGCGACGGCTCACCTGACGAGTTGTTGTCCCACCCAACGACTCGTTAGGTCCACTCGTCAGGTACACTGGAATTATTAACTCATCAGGCCACGACCAACGTAACGACTAGTCACCAGCTCCAACGATTCATCATGTCCTTTCATTAAGTACACTGGAATTTCTTTAAAACCACAGCCTCTCCCTCCTAATGACTGACTTGACAAGTTGTTGTCACACTTAACGACTCGTCACATCCCTCCGTTGTCTACACTGCTTAAGAATCCCTATCCTCCACTCAACGACCAACCTGACGAGTCATTTCCAGGCCAGACGACTCGTCAGGTCCCCCGTCGCCACTAGTCCAGCTCACATCCCTAGACTGCTCCCCACGGGTCAGACCACGACTCGTGGGGTCACATAAAGAGTCATTCCCTGACTCATTATAAAGCAAATATCTATTGTCTTTTTCTACAGAGCTTCTTCTAACTCCGAGGTCTCATCTCTAGTACTTCAGTGGTGTTCACGTACCTGAGCCGGTTGCCCACGCGGAGTTCAGAGCAGCCATTCAGATGTTAGCCCAGGCCTTGACCACCCAAGTCAATCAGTAGTCGGTGGCGCATGTCCCTCAAAACTGGAAAGCGGTGGTGGAAAGAGTAACGAATTTTCTAAGGATGAACCCTCCGCAGTTCCTTGGACGAAGGTGGACTAGGATCCACATGAGTTTATCGATGAGATTTTGAAGATCACCCAGATCATGGGGGTGACAGGAGAGGAGTGCACCGACTTAGCCTCTTATCAGCTAAAAGGGATTGCGCATATCCTGCTCAAGCAGTGGAAAGATAGCCCGACAGTGGGAGCAGGTCCCGTTGGTTGGGAGGAGTTTCATCTCACATTTCTAGATAGGTTCTTTCCTCGTGAGATGAGGTAGATTAAAGCAATGGAGTTCGTGAACCTGAAGAAAGGGAAGATAAAAATCCAGGAGTATGCTTTGGAGTTCACTTGTTTTTCCAGGTATGCACCAGAGCTAGTGGTTGATTAGAGGGCTTGGGTGAGAAGGTTTGTACATGGAGTGGCGGACTACCTAGACAAGGATTGTAGGATTTCCATGCTTTATCTGGATATTGATTTTCCCTAGATAGTTCTACACACCCAACAGATGGAGGTGGTGCATCTAAGAGAGAGAGAGAGGCCAAGAGGGCCAGGACAGATAGTTATGGGTTCTCCCTGCACAGATCGAGAGGCGGATATCGCCAGCAGTCTGATCATAGGTCATTAGCTCCAACACTCTCATCAGCTAGTGGCCCATCCAGACCCAGAGGTGACCAGAGGAGCAGGGCCTCAGGTTCAAGGGACCAGAGGAGCACGCAGACAGAGCTCACCTTTTCGGCCAGCGGGAAGTGTGGCAAGAGCGATATAGGAGAGTTCTTGTTGGGATCGGATATCTATTATGGGTGCAGTAGATCCGGCTACATGTGCCAAGTGTGTCCCTTTACTAGACAAGGTGATGGTAGAGACCGTGCTCAAGCTACCAGATCAAAAATAGCCCCAGCACACCCAGCCCAGTAGGGTGCATCCACCACTGGAGGTGGCAGCCAGCGCAAGAACAAGTTTTATGCCTTTTCTTCCTGCCAGGAGCATGATACTTCACCAAACATTGTTACCGGTATGTTACAAGTATTCCACCTTGATATATATACATCTTTAGATCCAGGTGCTACTTTATCTTTTGTTATGCCCTATGTTGCTAATAATTTCGAAGTCAGTACCGAAATCTTATCAGAACCCTTCTCAGTCTCTACACCAATTGGTGATTCGGTTATAGCTAGATGGGTGTATAGAAATTTCCCTATCACACTCCTTCAGAAAGTCACCTAAGTAGATTTAGTAGTGTTAGCCATGACCGATTTTGATGTTATCCTCGGCTTGGACTGGTTATTTGCATGCTATGCCTCAGTCAAATGTAGAACCCATGCAGTAGAGTTTAGATTTTTGGGTGAACCAGTCTATGTCACGACCTGAACATAGGCTCGGATCGATCCACGAGAGAAGGAGCACCAAGAGACTCCAAGTTAACCCATGGCATGAACATACATCTAACTCAATCAAATAAAGAGGAAGACATAACATAATAAAATAGTGGAAATCTAGCATAGCATAACATCGAAAGAAAAATCCACATAATACATGATGAGCTGATTACTACATGTTTTCTGAAAGTCTCTACATATTGATGGGTTGATGGGACAAAACCCTCAACTTACCCGACAAGTTTGAAAACTGAAAGGACATCAATATCTGAAAGTGAATGGCCCTCGGGAGATAAGGACTCACCACTAAGCTGGATGCTAAATCTTGAACTGGCTAATGACGGGGCTGAGTTTGATGATCGGGGCCTTTATCATAAAATGATACAGTATAGGTATGCGGTCAGTACGTGGAATGTATCGCTTATGTAAGGTAAGTAAAACGGACATTTAAAATACATAAAAGTTCATAAGAGTGGGACAACATGCTCATAACATAAATATCATAATGTAACATTAGGCTCAAGGTTTTCAAAACATTTGTAAATCAGTCATAATCATAATAATAGGAGAAAATCTTCTTTAAACATGACTTGAGCCAAACTACTATGAACATAACCATGCAAAAATCATGAGCAACAATGGGAGATTCTTATAACCGAGATACCCCATATAAACAGACATGGAGTCCGACCTGTAAACCCTGAGTCGGGAGGGTGTTCGTACCTTGCCAAGGGTAGAACCATGAAAGAGTGTGATACCACTCATGAAAGGCCCATTTTGGGCAAAGGGGGACAGTCTCAAGGGAGGTCCCATCGTGAGCTACGGTGGCACATAATTCTGAGATTCGGGGCAAAACCAGAACTTCGAACCTACTCGGTGTTAAATACTACTCCCGAAATATATATAGTGCTCACAGGATAACATATATGAAATTCATGGGCTAGTTAAATCATGATAATCATAAACATGCTTGAAGATACATGAACTACCCATGAAATATGGCCTGTGAGTCGGCCATAATCATAAATCATAGATCATGAGATTCATGCTTACTTGTAAAACATGAATATACTTGATATTCATAAATTCATGATGAGCATATGAGAGGAATCATGTCATAAATCATAAATCATAATGGGTTAATGAACTTCAACATCAAAGTAGAACCATAACTTGAACTTGCATAAAACATGAATAATTGGGAATTGTTTTGTAGAGATTTAAATCCGTAATTTTATAAGTGATATAGCTGTAAAATTTGCCCATGATTCATAGAATATAACTTGATACATAATGGAAATTAACCCATGGATGGATCATAAGAATTTCATATAAGCATATGAGAGGAATCATGTCATAAATTACTCAATAGAATTTCATTAATTGGGAGAGGTTGGGCATGGGTGTGAACAAATTCACCCATTCATAACCCTACATAACTGGGGAAGAACTGATTTTACTACTCCTTGATTTCCCAATGAAAAATTGAAGAAAACTTGAAGGAAAATGAGCTTGATCACCTCTCTATCTCTCTAACTTTTCATGCATGAGTAAGAATGGCCTAAAAAAAGAACTTACCCCTCTTAAAAGTCATCATTCATATCTTAAAACGACGTAGTTTAGGCCTTAGGATCATAGGAATTATGGAAAAGCCCTTACTAAATTAGCAAAAAATAACTGACTGCTAGTCTCCACAAGTGTCACGACCCGAACGTAGACCCGGATCATAACACGGGACAAGGAACCCCGAGAGGCCCCAAGTCAAACCATGGCATAAGCATAAATCTAACTTCATATCACTTTAAGTGAAAGACTGAACATATGATATAATGGAACATAATGTAACATACATAGCATGATAAGCGGAACATACTAAAACACATAACAACTAAGTACTACTTCATTTCACTTTAAGTGGAAGACTAAACATATGATATAATGGAAACATAATGTAACATAACATATCATGATAAGCGAAACGTAATAAATACATAACTACTAAGTACTACAATTAGTTTGAAAGCCTCTATCATATAAGATGGGTTGATGGGATAACATCCCCAACTAACCCGGCAAAGCTTAAACAAAAAGAACATCAAGGTCTGAACATATGGCCCTCAAAACATGAGGACTCACCAAAAAGGTTGTTAGCTAACTCTGAATGAACTATTAACGGGGATGAGTCTGAGAGCCGAGTCCTGTATCATGAAATGATACAAAATATAAACTATGCGGTCAGTACGTGGAATGTACCGAGTATGAAAGGTATGTAAAACAAACATTTAAAGTATATAAACAATCATAAATGATCATAAGAGTAGGAAGACATGCTCATAACATAAATATTGTAATACAACATAAGGCTCAGGTTTTTAAAACATTCGTAATACAATCGAAATCATAATAATAAGAGAAAATCTTTATTTAACATGACTTAAGCCAATATACATAATGATAGAAATGCATAAATCATGAGGAACAGTGGGAGATTCTCTTAACCGACATACCCTATAAGAGCACACATGGAGCCCGACTTGTAACCCTAGTCGGGACGTACCTTGCCAAGGATAGAACCATGAAAGAAATGATCACACATTAAAAGGGCCATTTGGGCCGGGGACAGTCACAAGGGAGGTCCCAACATATCCTATGGTGGACATAGTTATGAGATCCGGGGCAGAACCTAGGCCCTGAACCTACTCGGTGCTAAAAACTACTCCCAAAACATATATAGTGCTCATAGTATAAAATGCATGAGATTCATAGGATAAGTAACTCATGATAGCGATAAAAATACTTGTAAATACGTGAAAGGCATGACATAAGGCTCATGAGTCAACTAAAACATAATTCATAAATTATAGGTCTCATGCATACTTGTAAATCATACATATACTTTGCAAATCATCAAATCATAGTGGGTATTTGAATAAATCGATATTTCAAATCATAAATCATGCTTGGTTTGTAAATATCAACAATTGAAATAAAGATCATAACTCGATTCATCATAGATCATACATAATTAGGCTTAATTTAATAGATATCAAAATCAATAACTTTATAATCAAAATAGTTGTAAAACCTTATCAAAATTCATAAAAGGCCCAGCTTCGCTAAACTCGCACCGACCAACAATATGCGGGTAGCTTTTCACGAAAGATTGTTGGCATGCCTCCCATAAGAAGTAGGATTAAAAACCTATGAGACCCCCTTGTTCTAATCTTTTTCCTAATATGATATAAATCATGAATTATAATAACCCATTAGTAAATTGTTTGAATTTCACAAGATTTGAGTTAAAACCCCATAAGATTTTTTGATCAATTCTCATAATGAGGAAAGATTGGGCATGGGTGTGAACGAAAACACCCATTCACAACCCTACATACCGGGGTAAGATCAAATTTCAACACTCTTTGAAAGCCCAAGGGAGAATTGAAGAAGAAGAGCTTGAGAACTAGCTTGATCCCTCCTAATTCTTCCTAACTTTGCATGCATGAGAATGAATATGTGAGGGGGACTTAACCTATCTTAACATACCCAGGAAAATATCACAAAACGACGTAGTTTAGGGCCCTAGAGCATAGGAATGATGAAAATACCCTTACTAAAATACCCGATCCCATGGACATACCAACAAGTCGTTGGAGGATACCATGACTTATGGTACAATCCGTCATCTGCACTGTCCAAAACCTGATCTCTGATTCAATCCACGACTCGACAGGACGAGTCGTCATCTCTTCTAACGGACCGTTGGATCGATCATTGATTGACTCCTAGAGAACCCGATCTTCCCTTCACAATAAGACTCACCACGACTTGTGGTTTCATCCAACAAGTTGTGGACTCCTTCCTTTAGGCCCACTAGAAATTTAGCAACCCAAACAACCACTGGTGTCAACGAGTGATTACATCTCACCACGGATCGTGGGATGACCCGTTACATCCTCAACTGCTAAAGTACAGTACTCACCATGGGTACTAACAATGACTCATTGTCTTGGATGATGAGTCATCATTTCACCCGTTGCTAACACTGCTACCAGTCTTTCAGTTCCCACGACTGGCTCTAACGGGTCGTTGGTTGGAACAATGATGGGTCGTCTGTCCTGCACAATTTTTCCAAGTTTTCACCCAACTTCCATTTCTGATCCCGGGTCTAATCTTCGGCACTTTCAGGGTATTACAATATCTCCCCCTTGGGAAAATTCATCCTCGAATGCTGGAAATAAGTATAAAAACAAAGACATGCAATCATTACACCTAAATACTGATTATTTAAACCGAAAACTAATGGAATCACTATCTCCGATTCAAACCACACAGCTGATCTGATTTCATGATTCGCATACACATCCATAGAACATGAAAACTACGTAGAGTTATAGGTAAAAACTGATACCTCAAGTCAGATTTGAGCCCATAGGGAATAAATGTGGGTATTTAGCCATCATATCCACTTCGGCTTCCTGCTTAGCTCCTTCAACATGATGATTCCTCCATAATACTTCAACTGAAGCTACTTCCTTGTTCCTTAGCCTTCGAACTTGACGATCCAATATTTCCACCAAAACTTCCTCATAACTAAGGCTATCTTTTACATCAACGCTGTCCACCGGGACTACTAGAGTTGGATCTCCCAAACACTTCTTCAAGAGCAATACATGAAACAAAGGATGCACAAATGATAACTCTAAGGGCAACTCCAATTCATACGCCACCTTGCCAACTCTTCTCACAATCCTGTAGGGGCCAACATAGCAGGGACTAAGTTTCCCTTTCTTTCCGAACCGCATTACTCCCTTCATGGAGACACACTCAAAAATACCCAGTCATCAACTTCAAATTCTAATTATCTTCTTCTCACATTCACATAATACTTTTGGCAACTCTGTGCAGTTTTCAACCTATCTCTTATCAACTGAACCTTCTCCATTGCCTCATGAACCGATTTTGTCCCTATCATAGATGCCTCGCTAACCTCAAACAATCCGATGGGCAATCTACATATCCTCCTGTAAAGAGCCTCGAATGGTGCCATCTAGATACTGGAGTAATAGCTGTTATTGTAGGCCAACTCAATTAGGGGCAAGTGATCATCCCAACTACCTTTGAAGTCCATCACGCATGCTCCAACATGTATTCGAGAGTCTGCATTGTCCGTTCCTCTTGGCCATCCGTTTGCGGGTGAAATGCTGTGCTGAGTTTGACCTTAGTCCTAAGCCCTTTTCTAAATGACCTCTAAAACTGAGAGGTAATAGAGCACCTCTCTCTGAAATGTTGGATTAGGGAACTCCATGCAATCGAACTAACTCTCAGATATATGGTTTGGCATAATCCTCTACTGAGTCTGTGGTTTTGACCGGTAGAAAATGAACAGCTTTACTTAACTTGTCTACCACCACGCATATCGAGTCATATTGTCCATGAGTACAAGGTAAGCTAGTGATGAAATCCATATTAATTTCTTCCCACTTCCATGTAGGAATGATGATATCTGAAGTACGTCTCTTGGCCTTTGATGCTCAACCTTTACTTGCTGACAGTTCTGGCACTTGGCTAGGAAATCTACAATATCCTTCTTCATGCCATTCCACCAATATATTTCCTTTAAATCACGATATATCTTGGTAGCCCCTGGATGGATAGAATACCTGGATCCATGAGCCTCATGCAACATCCGGCTCCTTAAGTCATCAATATCTGGCACATATAGGCGACCCTGGTATTGAAGCACGCCATCTCCCCCTTGGGAGAAGACCTCCACCTTTTGACTTTGAATGACTTCCTTCAATTTTACCAAAATCGGGTCCTCATCTTTTCTAGCTTTCACATCAGTCACCAAGGAAGATTCTGATTTGTTCTGGACAACAACACTGCCATTAGTCAAGTCGACCAACCTAACTCCCAACATTGCGAGTCGATGTACATCTTTCACCAGATCCTTCTTCCCCTTATCCACATGGGACACACTCTCCATAGAGAGTCTAAAAAGTGCGTCCGCCACCACATAAGCCTTACCCAGTTGGTAAAGGACACTCATATAGTCCTTGAGTAGCTCTAACCACCTTCTTTGTCGTAGATTGAGGTCTTTCTGCATGAACACATATTGTAAGTTCTTGTACTCCGTAATCACATCCACATGGACCTCATATAAGTAATGTCTCCATATCTTCAATGTGAACACCACCACAGCCAATTAAAGATCATGGGTTGGGTAATTCTTCTCATAGACGTTCCACTATCTAGAGGCATACGCTATCACTTTCCCACGCTGCATCAATACACACGCTAATCCGATTCTCAAAGCATCACAATACACCACAAGAACATCGGTACCCTTGGGTAGGGTCAACACCAGTGCCGGAGTAAGTCGAGTCTTTAACTCTTGGAAGCTCTTCTCACAAGCTTCCGACCATTGGAACTTCACATTCTTCTGAGTCAATTTGGTCAAAGATGCTGCAATGGATGAAAAACCCTCACCAAATCTCCGGTAATAGCTAGCTAAACACAAGAAACTCCGAATATCCGAAGGATTCACCAGTCTAGGCCAATTCTTCACCGCATTGTTTTTCTGAGAATCTACTTTTATGCATTCTCTTGATAACACATGGCCTAAAAATGCTACAAAATTCAACCAAAAGTTGCACTTGCTGAACTTAGCATACAATTGATGATCCATGAGTCTTTGAAGTACTACTCTCAAATGAGCGGCATGCTCCTTCTCGCTCTGAGAGTATATAAGGATGTCATTAATGAACACAATCATGAACATGTCCAGGTACAACTTAAATACCCTGTTCATAAAGTCCATAAAAGTTGCAGGAGTATTTGTTAGTCCAAAAGATATAACTACAAACTCATAATGACCATACCGCATCCTAAAGGCGGTCTTCGGGATATTGCACTCCCGAACACTAAATTGATGATACCCAGACCTGAGATCTATCTTTGAGAAACACTTGGTACCCTGAAGCTAGTAAAATAAATCGTCAACCCTGGTAAAGGATACTTATTCTTGATGGTAACTTTGTTCAATTGTCGATAGTCAATGCACATCCGAAGCGAACCATCCTTCTTTCGAACGAATAAAACTGGTGCACCCCATGGAGACTTGCTCGGTCTAATGAAGCCCTTATCTAACATATCCTTCAACTGATCCTTCAACTCTTTTAGCTCCGCTGGAGCCATCTGTAAGGTGGGATAGAGATAGGCTGCGTTTGGGGTAGGAGTTAATACCAAAATTAATTTCCCTTTCAGGAGGAACACCAGGTAAATCATCAGGAAATACTTTTGGGTACTCACGCACCACCGAATCTGACATAATAGTCAGGGTTTCAGACTCAACATCCTTAACCCTAACTAGATGGTACATAAAACCCTTGGAGATCATCTTTCTGGCCTTAATATATGAAATAAAATGACCAACAAGCACGACCAAACTACCCTTCCACTCCAACACCGATTCACTAGTAAAACGAAACTCCATTTCATGGGTTCAACAATTAATAGAAGAATAGCACGCATAAAACAAATCCATGCCAATAATAATATCATAGTCAGTCATATCTAACTCTACAAGGTCTGTGGATGTGACTTTATGCAATATAGTGACCGGGCATCCTCTATACACCCGCCTCGCTACAACCGAATCACCAAGAGGAGTAGAAACTGAAAATGGTTCTAACAAAGTCTCGGGACTAATTCCAAAGCTACTTGCAATGTAAGGAGTCACAAAATACAAGGTAGCTCTCGGATCTAACAAAGAATAAACATCAATATAGAAAACTCGCAATATACCAATGACCACATCCGAGGAGACCTCCTGCTCCTTGTGGGGTGCTGAAGCATAGAACCTATTTTGGCATTAACCACCGACTGAGCTAGTCAAGTCACCCCACTGAGGGGGACGTGCTGCTGGAGCAGCTAAACTAGCGGCTGGCATGCAGGCTCTGCCGCCCCTTGATCTGGCCGAAGGGCAATCCTTGAGCCTGTGTCCACGTTGGCCACACCCGAAATAAGCATCCAAGCCAACTAAGAACCTACCTGAGTGATTCTTTCCCCACTTCGCAAAATCTGGGAAAGTGCGCTCTATCAACATACTACCCTGGCCTCTCGAATTTGGAGCTCTACTCCTCTGATCCCCTCGGAATCTAAAAGATGTACTAGCTAATAATGATGCTGGAGCAATAGACCTGTGTTGTGACTTTTGACTATTACACCTCATAAGTTTCTATTGTTTAAGTTAGCGTATTCGTAAGTTAGTCAAGAGTTTTAGAGTTCGACACGTACGAAAAGGGCTCAGGAAAAGGTCAAACGAGTGTGGTACCGGGGTAGCGGGGAAAAGGACGGAAATACTGCCACCGAGGGGCAATGTGTCACGGACCCCCTCCCTGTGTGTTGGGTGCCATGACACGATCCTATTTGCCGTGTTGGGATCCGTGACATAGACCCCATGTCCACCGTCACAAAATTATATATATTAAGTTGGATCATTTGGTTACATATCAAATTAAGTGACCTCATCTAGAGAAGTAGGAACTCGCTATCATTAAGTCAATTTCATTTGTTTACACTGCCAAATGCTGTCCAAATTCAAATTAACTTCAGGTATTGAATTCTAAGTCTATAGGGAGCATTACTGCGGAGTTATTTTCTTGAAATTCGCTCGGCAAATCGTAGCCCCACCGAGCAAAAGTTGTTAAAATTTCTCCAAATTGATTTCATATGATCACAAGCTTCAGGTAAGCATTTATCCCTTCTAAACTCTCAGGAAAGTACACATTTTCAGCCGTATTTCGTTAAGTTGAAGTATTGTTAATATTTGTATTAAAAGATATCGTTGTTGCAAAATTTAGTACTGAAACTAGACTCATTCTCCCGGTAATACGATTACAGTTGGAAGAGCTATTGAATACAGATTGAAACTCGCTAGTTAATCAAGAATCGGCGATCGAGGTATGTTAAGGCAAATCCGTTCGGCAAGTTAGTTTCTTTAGTAATATAACTTAGTTGAATCCTAGTAAGAGAGCGAGAAGTGTATCTATTGTGATTAGTTGTTGTTATTAGTTGAAACAAGTATTCTATGTTTAGTTTGGGATTGACTTTGCCCTGTTTAACCTTCCATGACCAACCCCAGGGTTACTAGTTATGTCGACGCCCACCAGGGGTGAGATGGCATCGCTCCAAGGAGTGGTATGCCGTCCGTGAGGGAAGAAAATGGAAGCCAAGGACCTCATACAGTCCATTCCATGGCTGGACTATTATATGTCATATCGGCACCACACCCCCGTCGAGTTTGGTGCTCGGGGTGCAGATATCAGGAGTCCACTAGACTCACACACAGCTACAGTTCAGGGGCCAAGCGGGCTTAGTTGTAGACCCAGGGGACTGGTAGGACGACTATAGTTATTAGTTTGCTCTGTGTGACCTTGTAGGGGTATATAGATTGAAGTGTACTCCCTAGGGATTTTGGGGGCCCCAGGTAAGTTATTATGTACTGGTTGTACCTTTCGTCTTATAGGGGCCAGGTAAGGTTCTTGTCTGCTTTAGTTACTAATAGATTAGATAGTAGGAAGTTCAGCTAGTCAGGTAGTATTTCTATCCCTTTCATTCAGTTACTTTCAACTTTAGTTCAGTTCATTCAGTTATTTACAATTGTTGCCTTACATATTCGGTACATATTATACTGACGCCCACCCTCGGGTGTTGCATTACTTTTTTGCAGGTGCCAATAGACGCGGACTGGGACCCACTTAGCTTTCATCCAGAGTTAGAAAAACAATCAGCTCCTATCCTCCGGAGCTAGTAGTTAAAAGGCTTACTCTTTTTGCTTCTACAGTTTACGGGTAGGTTGGGGTCCTGTCTCAACCATTATATTACTCCTAGAGGCTTGCAGATTGTTTTAGTTTCCCTATGGTTAGTTGTTGTTGGTCGTGTGGGGCCTGTGTATGCTTTATTTTACATGTTGGTCGTGTGGGGCTTTGTTTAGCTATTAGTTAGTGGCCTTGTCAGCCATAGCTTAGTTTAGTGCTGGATTTACATTATAGTTATAACTAGACATCATGATGGCTTGTCCGGCCACATAGGATTCCCTGCTATTACCTATTTCTGGTTAGCAGTTTTCTTTCACCGGTGACTATAAGGTCTTGTCAGTTGGGGGTTGTATTTACAGCCGAGATATAGCCCATTGTTTTCTTGATTTGAAGATTAGACATGCACCAGAGGTGAATAAGCTCAATTAGGCTAGTTCACATCCTAGTAGGGCACCAGGTGCCAGTCATGCCTTCCAAGATGGGGTGTTACAATCTTGGTATCACAGCAGGTCGTATCCCGGGGAATCTACAAGCCATGCTAAGTAGAGTCTTGTCTTTGGATGTGTTGTGCACCACATTTTATGGGCAGGAGGCTGCGAGGCATGATAGGGTGGTTACTCTTCTTTCTCTTCTAGTTGTGGTATAGAGATATATAGTATATCATTGAGTCCCTAAGCTTATCATATTCTATTTGTCTACAGTGAAATATCAGACATACGACAGAGCATGACTAGCAAAAAGTTGGATGTCGCAGAAGGAGAGGGCACTAGTAGGGTGCCTCAGTCAGATTAAGCTTGATCTGAGGGTGATAGGGAGAATTCATCTTAGTCTCCTTAGTAGTCTCCGCCATGTCAGGAGTCATTCAGAATGACAGATTTTTCGGTACTGACTCTAGTAGCTTCTATACCGATAGCATCAGACCAGGAGGTCAGGAGTGCTGTTGTTATGTTAGCTCAGGTGATGGATCCGCAACATCAGCCAATGGCACCCATGGTTGCCAAATCTTCAGGTGGACCAGGTAGTTCAAGGGTCCAAGAGTTTCTCGCACTAAGTCCCCCGAAGTTCACAGGGACGGACCGAGATAAGGACCCTCAGGATTTTTTAGACCAATTGTAGAGGATATTTAGGGTAATGCATGTCACACCTGCAGAGTCGATTGATTTAGCAGTATTCCTACTACGGGATATAGCAGTATTATGGTACGAAAGTTGGGAGAGGTTCCAAGGTAGAGATGTTCCCCCTCCGACTTGGTCTAGATTTTCAGAGGCCTTCCTAGACCATTATCTGCCATGAGAAATTCAACAGGCCTGGGTAGATCAGCTTTTGCTTCTAAAGTAGGGTTTAATGAGTGTTTGGGAGTTGCTATGAGATTCGACTCCTTGGCCCGATATGCACCAGCCTTTTTAGAAACCATGCCAGCTAGGGTGCACCGATTTATTATGGGGCTGCTTTCGAATTATGTGGAGACTTATATTACGGCCACTCTGTGAGAGGACATAGATATTGCCCGTGTTTAGACCTTTGCTCAGAATATCAAGGGTATTAAGTAGCGGCAGTAGGAGATAGAGAGGGAGAATCAGGAGTAGTGCCGCAGGGCTAGACCTAGTGACACTCAAGCAAAATTTCATGGTGGACTCAAGCCCAGACTATCAGGTAGGCCTCCTAGACCCCCACCTCCACAGCAGCAGCAGGGTGGTAGACCAGGCCGTCAGGGGCAGTCAGGACTCGGCTAGAGTTCACGGCCATCAGGTTCCCAGCAGTAGAGAGGGTCAGAGCAGAGTAGATTCATCGTGCCACTTTTCCCTATTAATAGTCGACGTCATTTTAGGGCATGCACGTATGGTTCTTCTGCGTGTTACACCTGTGTAAAAGAGGGTCACTTGATGAGAGACTTCCAGACAGGGGTCAGAGTGATTGGGACCGATAAGACAGATCTTCAGTAGGGTCACGTGCCCCAGCATTTCCAACAGGGCATAGGCCCTTGCTTCAGTCGAAATAGGCCGAGGTAGGTCAGGGGCATCTAGCTCAGGCACCGGTATCGCACTTATGCTTTACCAGGGCGATAGGAGTCAGAGTCGTAGCCGGATATGGTAATAGGTATGCTGGACATTTGCTTTAATTTTGTTTATGTTTTGATAGATCCAGGTTCCACTTTGTGTTATGTGATGCCACTAGTAGCCTTGAAATTTGGTATTAAGCCAGAATTGCTTCAGCGACCTTTCTCAGTGTCTACACCCATCGGTGATTCTATTATAGAAAAAAGGATCTACCAGGAATGCACAATATAGGTTGTTGGTCGCCAAACTTTAGCAGATTTGGTGGAATTAGAAATGATTGATGTTGATGAAATTATGGGTATGGATAGGTTAGCACCATGTTATGCCAATATAGAATGTTGGACCAAGGTTGTCCGATTTCACTTTCCATAGGAGGTAGTGCAAGAGTGGAAAGCTAATATAGCCACACCAAGAGTTATGTTTATATCTTATCATCAGGAGAGAAAGTTAATAGCAAAGGGTTGCATCTATCATACTGTCAGGGTTCAGGATGTTTAAGAAGAATCCCCGACTCTTCAGTCTATTCTATTAGTCAATGAATTCCCAAATGTATTCCCAAATGATCTTCCTGGTATTCTCCCAAAATGGGAAATCAAATTTTGCCATCGATCTATTACCAGGTACTCAGCCTATATCCATCCCTCCGTATAGAATGGCTCTTGAAGAGCTCAGTCAACTGAAAGAGCGATTGAGAGATTTGCTAGACAAGGGCTTTATTAGGCCGAGTATTTGCGCAAGTTATGTTTGTGAGAAAGAAGGATGGCTCCCTCCGCAGGTGTATAGACTACCGGTAGTTAAACAAAGTCACTATTAAGAAAAGTACCCACTTCCCAGAATGGACGACTTGTTTGATCAGTTGCAAGGGGCGAAGTATTTCTCAAAAATTGATTTAACATCTAGGTACCATCAGGCTTCTGTTTGAGAGAGAGATATTCAAAATACCTCTTTGAGGACAAGGTATGGCCACTTTGAATTCCTAGTCATGTCTTTCAGATTAACGAATGCTCCAGCAGTGTTTATGGATCTGATGAACAGTATCTTCAGATCGTATCTGGACTTTTTTATGATAGTGTTTATTGATGATATTTTGGTGCATTCTCATTCAGAAGCAGAGCATCAGGATCATTTGCGAACAGTGCTCCAGATTCTCAAAGATGGCCAGTTGTATGCAAAATTTTCTAAATGTGAGTTTTGGCTGAACTCTGTAGCCTTTTTGGACTGTATCGTATCAGAGACTGGCAATCAAGTAGATTCACAGAAGATCGAGGCAATAAAGACCTGGCGTAGACCCACAACTCCCACTGAGGTGCGTAGTTTCTTTGGGTTAGCCAGGTATTATAGAAGGTTTGTAGAAGGATTTCTACCTTATCAGCACCTTTGTCTAAGTTGACTCAGAATGCAGCTAAATTTCATTGGACTGAAGCATGTGAAGAGAGTTTCCAAGAACTAAAAAATAGATTGACATCAGCACCAGTACTAGCTCTACCAGAAGGTTCAGAGGGTTATGCAGTGTATTATGATGCATTAGGTGTTGGGTTACGGTGTGTTTTGATGCAACATAGTAAGGTAATTGCTTATGCTTCAAGGTGGCTGAGGAAGCATGAAAAGAACTACCCTACCCACGATCTGGAGTTGGATGCATCAATTCATGCTTTGAAAATATGGAGGCATTATCTGTATGCCGTCCATGTATATATTTCCACTAACCATAAAAGCCTCCAGTATATCTTTACACAGAAAGAGATGAATCTACGACAGCGTCACTGGTTAGAATAACTAAAAGACTATGACGTGAACATTTTGTATCATCCAGGAAAGGCCAATATTGTAGAAGATGCCCTCAATCGTATATCCATAGGGAGTTTAGCATATTTGAAATCCAAACAGTAAGAGTTGGCCCGAGAATAGCATCAGTTAGCCGGCCTAGCCGTCTGAATAGTTGATTCAGGAGACAACGGGGCGGTGATTCAAAAGGCTACAGTATCATCCCTGGTTGCAGGAGTAAAGGAGATGCAATATGAAGATCCTCATTTAGAATAGTTCAGGGATATGGTACAGCAGGGAGAAGTACAAGCTTTCAGGGTAACTGAGGATGGGGTTTTGAGATGTAGGGGTCGCCTCCGCGTTCCGGATGTGGTAAGACTTCACCAGCAGATCATTGCAGAGGTACATTACTCCCGTTATTCTCTGTACCTAGGCTTAACAAAGATGTATTATGACACAAAAAAGGTTTACTAGTGGCCGAAAATGAAAAAGGGTGTAGCAGAATTTGCAACACAAGGCCCTAATTGCCAATAGGTAAAGACAGAACACAAAAACCCAGCAGATTAACACAGGAGATAGCGGTGGCTATGTTGAAATGGGACGAAATTAACATAGATTTTGTGATAGGATTACCCCATACCAGGCGCATATATGATACTATCTAGGTGGTTATTGACAGATAGATGAAGTCAGCTCATTTTCTGCCAGTCAGGACCACTTTCTCAGCCGAGGACTATGCCGAGTTATATATCAGGGAGATAGTTATATTACATGGTGTTCCAGTATCTATTATTTCTGACAGAGGAGCACAATTCACAGCTAGAGGCTGGCAGTTATTTTAGAGAGGCCTGGGAACACAAGTAAATCTGAGTACGGCATTCCATCCTCAAACAGACGGACAAGAAGAATGTACAATCCAGACATTCAAAGATATGTTACTGGCATGTTTGTTAGACTTTGGGGGCAACTAGGATGAACATTTCCCCCTTATTGAGTTTTCTTATAATAATAGTTATCATTCAGCAATTTAGATGGAGTCGTACGAGGCTTTATATGGGTGAAAATGCAGGTCCCTAATTGGTTGGTTCGAGGTAGGAGAATCAGAAGTAATTGAACCAGACATGATCCACAAATTAGAGGAGAAGGTAAATCTTATCAGAGAATGCTTGCTGACAGCTTAGAGTGTTCAGAAATCTTATTTTGATGTACAGCGTAGAAACCTGGAATTCAATATAGACGACTAGGTGTTTTTGAAAGTCTCTCCCATGAAGGGCGTAATGAGGTATGGTATGAAGGGAAAGCTCATATTGAGGTTTATTGGGTCGTATCGAATCCTCCAGAGATTAGGTTGGGTGGCATACGAGCTAGATCTACCTTCAGAGTTAGAATCAATTCACCCGGTCTTTCATGTATCGTGCATAGGGGATCCATCCCGAGTTGTTCCAAATGAGGACGTCCAGGTTACTGAGGATTTAGTCTACGAAGAGTTTCTAGTGGCCATACTGGATAGGTAGGTTCGTAGGTTAATAACTAAATATGTCTCCTCTATTAAGGTACTATGGAGAAACAAGAATAGGGAAGAGATGACCTGGGAGGCCGAAGACGATATGAGATTCAGATATCCTCATTTGTTCCAAGAATAGTCCAGACTATGCAGTTAGGTAAAGTTGTTGATTCAATTATTGTTTTATGATTTATGTTATATGTATTGCTTAGTTAACTACCATCTTGCTGTGAAATGATTGTTATACAGTTATGTGAAATATATATGTTGGACTTTTCTGCATTTCCGAATTTTCCGATAGTCCGTATTACAGGGGAGACTCTGCCGAATTTTTTTTCCAGAATAATACTTCAAAGGTTAAGCACCTGTAGGTTGTAGTTGACATTCAAGGAAGAATGTTCTTAAGGGGGAGGATATTACACCCTGTAAGTTTCTATTGTTTAAGTCAGCATATTCGTATGTTAGTCAAGAGTTTTAGAGTTTGAGATGTACGAGAAAGGGCCGGGGAAAGGTTGAACGAGCACGGAACTGGGGTAGTGGGGAAAAGGCCGGACATGCTGCCACAGAGATGCAATATGTCACAGAACCCCTCCCTAAGCGTTGGGCGCCGTGACACGACCCTGGTTTGCTGCATTGGGATCCGTGTCCCGGACCCCGTGTCCACCACCCAAAAATGATATATATTAAGTTGGATCATTTGGTTACATATCTAATTAAGTGAGCTCGTCCAAAGAAGTGAGGAACTCACCATTTTTAAGTTAATTTCTTCCGTTTACGCTATCAAACGTTATCCAAATTCAAATAAACATCAGGTATTGAATCCTACGTCTAAAGGGAGCATTACTGTGGAGTAATTTTCTTGAAATTCACCCGGCAAATCATATCCCCACAGAGCAAAAGTTTTCGGAATTGCTCGAAATTAATTTCTATACGATCACAAGCTTCAGGTAAGCATTTCTCCCTTCTGAACTCTCGGGAAAGTACAAATTTTCGGCCATATTTCGTTATGTTGAAGTATAGTTAATATTAGTATTAAATGTTGTTGTTGCGGAATTTAGTACTGAAACTAGTCTCATTCTCCCAGTAATACGATTACAGTTGGGAAGAGCTATTGAATATGGATTGAAGCTTTCCAGTTAATTAGGAATCGACCATCGAGTATGTTAAGGAAAATCCATTTGGCAAGTTAGTTTCTTTAGTATTGTAACTCACTTGAATCCCAGTAAGAGAGCCAAAAGTATATCTATTGTGATTAGTTGTTGTTATTAGCTGAGATTAGTATTATATGTTTAATATGGGATTGAATTTGCCCTGTTTAGCCTTCCATGACCAATCCCAGGGTTACTAGCTGTGTCGACGCCCACCAGGGGCAAATGACGTTTCTCCAAGGAGCGGTATGTTGTCCGCGATGGACAAAGATGGGGTGCAAGGTCCTCATACGGTCCATTCCATGGCTGGACTATTTTATGTCATATCGGCACCACACCCCCGACGAGCCTAGTGCCTGGGGTGCAAATATGAGGAGTCCACTAGACTCAGACACAGCTACAGTTCAGGGGCCAAGCGGGCTCCGTTGCAGACCTAGGGGACTAGTAGGATTGCTATAGTTATTAGTTGGCTCAATGTGACCTTTTAGGGGTATATAGATTGAAGTTTACTTGCCAGGGATTTTGGGGGCCCCGAGTAAGTTGTTCTGTGCTGGTTGTACCTTTTGTCTTATAGGGACCAGGTAAGGTTCTTTTCTGCTTTAGTTACTGATAAATTAGATAGCAGGAAGTTCAGCTAGTCAGGAAGTATTTCTATCCCTTTCTTTCAGTTACTTTTAGCTTCATTTCAGTTCATTTGATTATTTACAGTTGTTGCCTTACATATTCGGTACATATTGTACTGACGCCCACCCTGGAGCGCTACATTACTTTCCTATAAGTGCCGATAGATGCGGACATGACCCACTTAGCTTTCATCAAGAGTTCAGTTCCTATCCTCCTGAGCTAGTAGTTAAAAGGCTTACTCTTTTTGCTTGTATAGTTTACAGGTAGGTCGGGGCCCTGTCTCGACAATTATATCACTCCTAGAGGCTTGCAGATTGTTTTAGTTTCCCTTTGGTTAGTTGTTGTTGGTCGTGTGGGGCCTGTATATGCCTTATTTTACATGTTGGCCATGTGGGCTTTGCTTAGCTATTAGTTAGTGGCTTTGTCAGCTATAGCTTAGTTTAGTTCTGGATTTACTTTATAGTTATAACTAGACATCATGATGGCCTTGTCGGCCCACGTAGGATTCCCTGTTATTACCTGTTTCTGGTTAGCATTTTTCTTTCATAGGTGACTATAAGGTCTTGTAGGTTGGGGATGTATTTACAGCCGAGATATAGCTCGTTATTTTCTTGATTTGAAGATTAGACATGCACTATAGGTGCATAAACTTAGTCAAGCCAATTTAGGTTCTAGTTGGGCACTAGGTGCCAGTCATGCCTCCCAAGGTGGAGTGTGACATTGACGCTATCCTCCCCGCAATTTGGCCTGAGAAGTCCCGTAATTGTCACTCCTGGACCTCTTGGGCTCTCTCTGTCTCTAATACACCGATTTGATCTGCTGAGTATGCAACAAGATGCGGAGAAAATCTATATCCCGATGCAACATTGTAATCCTACAATCCTTATCCAGGTAGTCCGCCACTCCATGCACAAATAGACTCACTCGAGCCCTCTAGTCTACCACCAACTCTGGTGCATACTTGGATAAATGGGGAACTCCAAAGCGTACTCCTGAACTGACATGTTACCCTGCTTAAGGTTTACAAAATCGACCGCCTTTAGTTTTCTCATCTCACGAGAGAAGAACCGATCCAGAAATGTCGTGTGAAACTCTTCACAACCTATAGGGCCTGTACCTAGTGCCCTAGAATCTCTCCATTGCTTGAAACATATATGCGCCACCCTTTTTAGCTGATAGGAGGCCAAATCAACACACTCTCCATTTCTTACCCCTATAACATGGGTGATCTTTAGAATCTCTTTGACTAATTCATGTGGATTCTCATCTACCTTGGACCCAAGGAAATCCGGCGGGTTCATCCTCAAGAAATCTCGGACCTGAGCCACCGCTGCATTGCCATTCTGTGGAATATGCGCAACAGCCTACTGGTTGACCTAAGCGGTCAAGGCCTGCACCAACATTTGGATAACTGCCAGAAACTTATCATGGGCAACTGACTCTAGTGTCTGGGGATCCTGAACAGGTGGGGCTTGGTGATGTCCATGACCATTGCCATCTCCGTGGCCTTCACCATTTCAATTTCTTCTTCTGTTCACTTTTCAAGGAGCCATGATTTTGCAATAACAAATAGCACGAATTAGAATGATAGAAAGACTTTTCAATCACACGTTATAGATCATGAAAGAAGGAAACATTTCCTAAACTTCTCATAGCCTCTTCATCATAAATTTTACGTTCTTCACACCCATGAAAAAGAATATACTCAATGTGGCTTTCAGACACCCTAGGAGACTTCAAACCTATGGCTCAGATATGAAGTTTATCCCGACCCGAAAATAGAACGGGATCATAACACGGGAGAAGGAACCTCGAGAGGCCCCAAGTCGACTTATGGCATAAGAATACACCTAACTTCATTTCACATTAAGTGGAAGATTGAACATATGATATAACGGAGACATAACATAACATAACATAGCATGATAAGCATAACGTACTAAAATACATAACAGATGAGTTCTACAATTAGTATGAAAGCCTTTATCATATTAGATGGGTTGATGGGAAAATATCCCCAACTAACCCAGAAAAACTGAAACAAAAAGAACATCAAGTTCTAAACATGTGGCCCTCGGAACATAAGGACTCACCAAAAGGACTGATAGCTAACTCTGAATGGACTACTAATAGGGATGAGCCTGAGAGCCGGGTCTTTTATCATGAAATGATACAACATAGAAAGCATGCGGTCAGTACGTGGAATGTACCGAGTATTCAAGGTAAGCAAAACAGACATTTAAAATATATAAACGATCATCAGAGTAGGACGACATGCTCATAACATAAATATCGTAATATAACATAAGGCTCAAGGTTTTCAAAACATTCATAATACAATCATAATCATAATAATAAGAGACAATCTTTTTTAACATGACTTGAGCCAATATAAATAATCATAAACATGCATAAATCATGAGGAATAGTGGGAGATTCTCTTAACTGATATACCCGCCCCATATGAGCACAAATGGGGCCCGACTTGTAACCCTAGTCGGGAGGGTGTTCATACCTTGCGAAGGGTAGAACCATGAAAGAGGTGATCACACATGAAAAGGGCTATTTGGGCTGGAGATAGTCACAAGGGAGGTCCCAACATATCCAACGGAGGCACGTAGTTATGAGATCCGGGGTAGAACCTAAGCCCCTAACATACTCGGTGTTAAATACTACTCCCAAAACATATATAGTGCTCATAGTATAATATGCATGAGATTCATGAGCTAGTTAAATCATGATAACCATAAACATAATTGTAAATACGTGAACTAGCCATGACATAAGGCCCGTTAGTCGGCCAAAACATAATTCATAAATCATAGGTCTCATGCATACTTATAAATCATACATATACTTTCAAAATCATCAAATCATAGTGGGTATTTGAATAAATTGATATTTCAAATTATAAATCATGTTGGGTTTATAAATATCAACAATTGAAGTAAAGATTATAACCTGATTCATCATAGATCATACATAATTGGGCTTAATTTAGTAGAAATTGAAATAAATAATTTTATAATCAAAATAGTTGTAAAACCTTATGAAAATTCATAAAATATGATGTAAGTCACGAATTATAATAACCCATTAGTAAATCGTTAGAATTTCACAAGATTTGAGTTAAAACCCTATAAGATTTTGATCAATTTTCATAAATTAGGAGAGATTGGGCATGGGTGTAAATGAAAACACCCATTCACAACCCTACATACCTAGGTAAGATCGATCAACACTATTTGAAAGCCCAAGGGAGAATTGTGAAGAAGAGCTTGAGAACTAACTTGATCCCTCCTAATTCTTCCTAACTTTGCATGCATGAGAATAAATATGTTAGGGGGACTTAACCTATCTTAACATACCCAAAAAATATCATAAAATGACGTAGTTTAGGGCCTTGGAGCATAGGAATGATGAAAATTCCCTTAATGACATACCCTAAAAAATTCTGCACTGGTCGATCCCATGGACGTACCAACGAGTCGTTGGAGGATACCACGAATCGTAGTACAATCCATCGTCTGGACTGTCCAAAACTTGATCTCCGATTCAATCCACGACTCGACAGGATGAATCGTCATCTCTTCTAACGCACCATTAGATCGATCGTCGTTTGACTCCTGGAGAACCTGATGTTCCCTTCAGAACGAGCCTCACCACGACTCGTGGTTTCCTCCAACACGTTGTGGTCTCCTTCCATTAGGCCTATTAGAAATTTAGCAACCCAAACAACGACTAGTCTCAATGGGTCATTACATCTCACCACGGGTCGTGGTATGACCCGTTACATCCCCTACTACCAAAGTCCATGTCACGCCCCACCTTGGGAGGCATGACTAGCGCCTGGTGCCATACTAGGACCTGAACTGCTGAGCTGACTAAACCTAAGCACCTCTGGTTCAGGGCTGACTCTAACTCTAGAATCAAGAAAAACAATGAGCTATATAGCGACTGTAAATACAACCCCCGGCCGACAACGCCTATAGCCACCTATGAAAAACAAATAGCTAACCAGAGACAAACAAACATAGGGAGTCCTATGCGGGCCGAAAAGGCCACCATGATACCTAGTTATAACTGGAAAGAGAAATCAGATGCTAAACGGAGCTATGACCGACAAGGCCACCAATCAACAGCTAAACAAGGCCCCACACAACTAACACACATAGTCTAAAACACCTATGGGCCCCACACGACCTATATCATCTAACCACATGGAATTAATGCAATCTGCAAGCCTCTAGGAGTAATAAGATGGCCGGGACAGGGCCCCGACCTACCCATAATGTACAAACAAAAGAAGTAAACCTCTATCACACAATCTCCGGAAGAAAGGAGCTAATGGCTCTGTAAGGCTGACTAGAACTATAAGGGACCTACTCCTTGTCTATCTGCACCTACAGGCAAGTAATGCAGCGCCCCAGAAGAGGGTGTCAGTACCACTGGTACTGAATATCTAAAGTAGTAACTTTAAAAAACTGAAAGTAAGAAATAGAACTAACAGTGACTGAACTAAAGAAAATGGACTGAAGATGACTGAGGTAGTGAAATTAGGACTAAACATAACTTTAATAAGGAGGGTAGGGGTCATACCTGACAAATTAGGCGTCTTACTATCTAACTAGCAGTATCTAAAGCAAACATAAACCTTACCTGGCCCCCATAAGTCGGAAGATACAATCAGCACAGAACAACCCACGTGGACCCCTATTAACCCTAGTGAGTACACCTCAATCTGTATACCCCTATCCAAGTCATACTGAGTCAACTACCAGCTATAAGCATCTTGCCAATCCCCTGGGTCTGCAATTGGGCCCGCTCGGCCCCTGACTGTATCTGTGTCTGAGTCTGGAGGACTCCTGTTATCTACACCCCAGGCGTAAGCACTCGGCGGGGATATGTATAAGGCCAACCACGGCAATATGAGGATCTAGATCCCCATCTTCATCCCTTGCGTACTGCATGCCGCTCCGTAGAGCGACATATCCTCACCCCTAGAGGGCGGCGACACAGCTATTAACCTTGGGGTGGTCACAGAAGCTATACAGGTATAATCCAGCCCAAAACAATACAATTTATGAGTCTCAACTAACAAAAACAACTAAACATGATAACATACTCCTGACATGCTTTACTGGGATTCATACTGCACTACTATGCTGAAGAAACTAACTTGCCAAAAGAAAATGCCTTAACATAGCTCGTTCACTGTTTACCGATTAACTGGTGAGTTCCAATTAGTATTCAATAGCTCTGCCCAACTGAAATCGTGTTACTGGAAAGATAGGACTAGTTTTAACACCAAATTCGGCAATGAGCAAAACTTCATATATAAATATTAACTATATTCCAACTTTACAGAATACGGTCGAAACCTCGTTATTTCTCAAAAGTCTAGAAGGGAGAAATGCTTACTTTAAGACTGGGATCGTATTGATACTAGTTTGGAGAAATTCCAACAACTTTGGCTCAGCGAGAAGACGATTCGCCAGGCGAATTTCACAAAATTAACTCCGTAGAAATGCTCCCTGTAGCCTTATACTTCGATACCTAAAGTTAATTCGGATTTGGAAGGTGTTTAGAGTCGTAATCAGATGAAAATTAAATGTTTTCCTTCATTCTCCCTCTGTTCTGTCCATAATCTTAGAATTAAACTCCAACTTCTAAGTGTGAGACCCTTATATACTTGAGGTAGCGGACAAAGAAATGTGGCACACTACCCAACGCGCTGATTCTGCTCCGTGCCACGTTATCTAACATGGAGGAGCAGCTCCGTCCCACTTTGCCCCTCTAGGCAGCTTGGTTCGGCCTCCTACCGAAAAATCCCGACTTTGCACTCATTCGGCCTTTCCCCGGGCTCTTTCCTCGTACGTATGGCACTCTAAAACACTTAACCAACATACGAATAGGCTGATTAAATGTTAAAAACTTATGGGGTGTAACATCCTCCCCCCTTAAGAACATTAGTCCTCGAATGTTAACTCCTACTTGCAAGAACCTTAACCTTGCAATTACTTACTCTGTAAAAATTTCGGCAGAGTATCCTCTGTAATATAGACTATCCAAAAACCCTGAAACGCAGAAAAGTCCAATACAGGTACTCCACACAATACTATAGCATTCATTTCACAATAGACTGAAGTCAATTATCTAACATATACATATATGTAATGCAACTTATGAAACAATAACAACAACATACCTCTAGCTGCATAATCTGACTAAGTCTGAAATAACTGAGGATATCTAGTCTTCATGTCATCTTCTGCCTCCCAAGTCATCTCCTCTCGGTTCTTATTTTGCCATAACACCTTAACTGAAGCAACATCTTTAGTTCTCAATCTACGAATCTGCCGATCTAATATGGCTACTGGAGCTTTTTCATAAGCTAACTCCTCAGTGATTTGGACGTCTTTAACTGGGATAATCCGGGATAGATCTCCTACACACTTCCTCAGTATTGATACGTGAAAAACTGGGTGAACGGATTCTAATTCTAGGGATAAATCTAATTCAGAAGCCACCTGGCCTATCCTTCGGCGAATCTGATAAGGCCCAATAAACCTCGGACTGAGCTTGCCTTTCTTACCAAATCTCATCACACCCTTCATCGGTGAAACCTTCAGGAATACCCATTCACGCACATTAAATTCTAGGTTTCTTTGTCGCACATCAGCATAAGATTTTTGGCGGCTCTGAGCTGTCAGCAGACATTCCCTGATAAGCTTTACATTCTCTTCTGACTGATGAATAGTATCTGGCCCAACCAATGCTGGTTCTCCTACCTCAAGATAACTAGATGGAGACCTACACTTCCGCCCATATAACGCTTCATAAGGCGCCATCTGAATTGCTGAATAATAACTGTTATTATAGGAAAATTCAATAAGCAGTAGATGTTCATCCCAATTGCCTCGAAAATCTAGCACACATGCCTGTAACATATCCTCGAGCGTCTAGATTGTACGTTCTGCCTGCCCGTTTGTATGAGGATGGAAGGTTGTGCTCAGGTTAACCTACGTCCCCAGGCCTCTCTGAAAAGATTGCCAAAACTTAGTTGTAAAGTGCGCCTCTCTGTCAGAGATAATTGACAATAGAACACCATGCAATCAGACTATTTCCCTAATATACAACTCAGCATAATCTTCGGCTGAAAAGGTATCCCTTACTGGCAGAAAGTGAGCTGATTTAGTCAACCTGTCAACAGTTACCCAGATAGAATCATATTTACGCCTGGTATGAGGTAACCCTATTACGAAATCCATATTAACTACCTCCCGTTTCCATAAAGGCACGGCTATATCATGTATCATCCGTCTGGTTTCTAAGGTTCAGCTTTCACCTGTTGGCGGTTGGGACTTTGAGCTACAAATTCTGCTATCCCCTTTTTCATTCCCGGCCACTAGAAAATCTCTTTTACGTCATGGTACATTTTTGTTGAACCTGGATGGAGAGACTAACGGGCATAGTGTACTTCGCCAATAATTTGTTGGTGAAGCCCTGCCACATCTGGATCGCAGAGGCGATCCCTATATCTCAAAACTCTATCCTCGGTTACCTGGAAATCTATCACTTCCCTTCGCTGGACCATATTTCTGAGCTAAACCAAGCTAGGATCTTCATACTGTTGTTCTTTCACTTCCACAACCAATGATGATTCTGCAGTATTCTGGATTACCGCTCCATTGTCTCCTAATTCTACTATCCGAATGTCTAAATGGGCTAGCTGATGCAATTTTCGGGCCAATTCCTGCCGCTCGGGCTGTAAATATGCCAGGCTTCCCATAGATTTGCAGCTAAGGGAATCTGCTACAACATTGCCCCTTCCTGGGTGATATAAAATATTCACATCATAATCCTTTAATAGCTCCAACGACACTCTCACAGATTCAACTCTTTCTGGGTAAAAATATACTGCAGGCTTTTATGATCAGTGAAAATATCTACGTGGACGCCATACAGGTGGTGTCTAAATATTTTTAAGGCATGAATCACTACGGCTAACTCCAGGTAATGGGTAGGGTAGTTCTTCTCATGCTTCCTCAGTTGCCTGGAAGCATAGGCAATCACCTTACCATGCTTCATCAAAAAACATCCTAACCCAACATCCGAAGCATCACAATAGACTGCATAGCCCTTTGTTCCTTCTGGTAGCGCTAGCACCGGTGCCGATGTTAATCTGTCTTTCAGTTCCTGAAATCTCTTCTCACATGCCTCAGTCCAACAACATTTTGCTGCCTTCTGCGTCAGTTTAGTTAAAGGTGCTGCTAAAGTGGAAAATCCTTCCATGAACCTTCTGTAATACCCAGCTAATCCCAGGAAACTACGTACCTCAATCAGAGTGGTAGGTCTAGGCCATGTTTTCACTGCCTCTATCCTTTGCGTATCTACCTGTATACCAGCATCTGACACAATATGGCCCAAGAAGGCTACTGAATTCAGCCAAAATTCACATTTAGAAAATTTAGCTTATAACTGGCGATCTCTGAGAATTTGGAGCACTATCCGTAGATGATCCTGGTGATCTGCCTCTGAGCGAGAATACACCAGAATATCATCAATAAATATTATCACGAACAAGTCCAGGTATGGTCTGAATATGTTGTTCATCAGGTCCATGAACATTGCTGGGGCATTTTTCAGTCCGAAGGACATGACAAGAAATTCAAAGTGCTCGTATCTTGTCCTTAAGGAAGTCTTTGGAATATCTATTTCACGAACCCGGACCTGATGATATCCTGATCTTAAGTCAATCTTTGAAAAATACCTCGCTCCCTGTAGCTAATCAAACAAACCTGTTACACCCCAAAAAATTTTTGGTAATTATTTGATGCTTTTATGATATGTTAAGGGAAGTACGGATTGTATGTTTTCTGTAGATGACAAGGGAAATGTGTACGAACGGAAAACCGAAGAGTATGTGAAGTTCATAAGTAAGGGTAAACTTAAAATACCTATATCTCCTAGTATATAGTAAATTAGAATCCCCACAACCTATCAAATTAAAGGTATTTTAGTCTAGTTTTCAGAACATCAAACCTCTCATCTATCTAAGTTCGGAGTAAAACGTTATAGACATTTTATCGTGACACTTTCGGGCAGTAAGGAGGCCACCGTCCTAAAAATGGCTACCGCCCAACTTGCTTTATATTTTAAGTCATGACTTATCAGATCATTTTCAATGTTTCTAAAATTAAGGTGCCTGATTATCCTCTGAAATTCTCTCAAATTTCAAGCAAACAACTAAGGAAAACACTAAGCTAAGGTGGTGTGTTGGTGGCTATTTTGGCTGCACTTGGGTAGTGTTGCTGTGGTGAATTTGCTGAGTTTTTGAAGATTTCCTAAGCTACATATACGTTCACTCTTGGTAGGGATTAAACACAAGTATAAAAGGTAAGGATTCTACTACTATCCTTGCTTGAATTTTTTATTACAAGACTAGAAGTTGGAGGTGTGTTTGGTGTGTTGGTGAACTGTTTTATGGCGTTTTAGACAGCAAGGTTGCTGTATTTTTGGACAAGAAATTGAGGTCAATTACTCTTATTTTTAACCAAGAACAAATCCCCAGCAAAAGGTAAGTATTTCACCCCTTTTAATCCTCTCAAATTGTAAAGCAAAAATCTGGAAATTGGCAGCTAAGTGAGCTGCTGATGGACTGTTTGTGAGCTAAGTATTGCTCATTTTCCTTAGGATTTTTGGCTGTTTATTTTTCTGGAATTATACTTCATATTGAGGGAAAGAATTACATCAGAACTAAGGTAAAATTTCCTCTTGTTTCTCCCTTAAAAGTTACTGAAAACTAGTTGAGAAAATGGCTAAATGTTGTTGATGTTGCAGTGTGTTGTTATTGCTATTGTGACTGCCATTGTTTTGTTATTTTGGCTGAATTTTGTGATATAGACTAAGATTTTCATTGGCCTATAAAACCACTGGATTAAGGAGGTTGAATGTTGATCATTGAAATAGGAAATCGGCTAGAGAAATGTTCATTGGAGAAAGGTATGTAAGGTGTTCTCTATCTCTTGATTTTCAAGCATGAATTCATTCCGAGGATTAATCCGGAATTCTCCTGTACTTGAGATTCTGTAGTATCATATTATGGTTCCTCCCAATTGTTAGAATTACTTGGTATTAAGGTGTGTATTTGCTAAAGAGTTGGAATGCATGAATGTGAAGCGGAGAGGGCAATTGCCTTCTATTACGGTCATAGTTGTAAATTGAGTCTGAAGTCCCCTCGGTGTGGGCACTATGAGCTGGTCCTTTACATTATGTTATGTATTTTTGGTGTCAAAGTTGGTTCACATTATGGTTGCTAAGAAATTTGGTAAGCATGGAAAGACGACGACGCGCAGACAAACCTAATAATTGAAATCGGGTTTTAAGTCAATATGGGTTAACAAGGGTAACGAAATGGAACTTCCTTCTGACAGTTACCTACCCTGTCATATTCATGTTTTAAGGTACCTAGGGTCATGAGGTGATTCCCCGATCCCTCTTCCTTAAGCTAAGAGACTAATTAATACGTTTCTTAATTAAACGATACGTTAAACTTGGAAGATAGAACCCGAATGGGTAAACTATTGATATTTCTAAGCGACCATCTTTATTGGCAGGTTATGCACAATATATTGATGTTAACATTTTAGACGAAAATCATAATATATATATATATATATATATATATATATATATATATATATATGTTTATGCTTACATTCAAATTACGCGCTAAAGCAGCAAGGATTGCCTTTAGAATGTCTCTATATGTTTATTAGAGCTCTTAGGTTATCTAGACCTCCTAAGAATTTCTTAAGGCTTTAAGTAGACACGTCGCATGTTCTTTGAAAATTGTAGATGTGTAAGGAAGTTAACCTAAGTGTAAAATTTGAGGCGCTAGTAGCAAAGGAGAGATAAGAGTGTTAGACCTTTTAAGGTAATATGTGTGGCATATGCCTTCTGTCCGTAGTTGATTTCAAGAACCGTTGAGTGACGTTAAAATATGAGCAAGACGAGTTTAAGAGACAAGGTTGGAAATTAGGTAAGAAGATAAGTGCATACAAGAATTGCAATTCTAGAATAGTGAAAACGAGTGTAAATAATTAGGTAGGGAATGACGAATCATGTTTGGAAAAGAATTTAAGATGAATACGAAAGTAGAGGTAAAGGTTGTTAAATTTGATGATAAGTGTTATGATTGTTAATGAATTAGGCAAATAGCTAGCAAGATTTACCCTGTTCTAAAGACGTTTAGCAAAAGAGTTATAAATAAAGTTGTTTATGTTCAGTTGTGTTAAGATAACAAAAGGACAGTAAAGTGTTAACTCCTTAAGAAATAATTAGGATCAAATAATTTGAGATAGTGACTCAAGTTAAAGAGAAGTTCTACATTGTACTTTTAAACAATTATCTTTGATTATTTGTTCTAAGAGTTGGATTAACTTGTTCAAGTTTTAAAGGATTTTATTTTTCATGGAAGTTTCTAAACTATTTATAATGCTGCTAAGCTTTTCTAAGCTCCACGTGTATTGCAATGTTTCACATGAGCTTTTCCTACGCTGTTTGAAGAATGACTATAAGTCTTTATTTATTTCAAGGCAGCCCCTAGATAGTTGCCTAGAATTTTTATATTAAATAGCACCACGTTTGAGATACACAAGTTATGCCTTCCTGTTCATAAGTTACCTCGAGATGTGATATGATGTGTTGTGAGTGAGGTATGCTCACAATTTTTGATATGGAAGTATGAAAGTAAAATAAGTATAAGCACGAAATTAATGCTAAGATTGTTAATAGAAAATGTTAGGCTAAGTGATTCCTCTCTGCTCCTCGTGTTAGAATTGCTACGAGATGTTTAAATTCATGAATGTGAGTCTACACATGTCTTTATGATATTCCAGTTCTAGGAACTTCTTTAGAATTCATTCACATCATATGTATTTATTTGAATGCTAAATGAAATACCTATATGTGTATGGACTAATTGTAGTATTAGGGGTTGTGGTAAGATCCCACACAAGTTATAGTTACTGATCAGCATATTTTATGGTTTCCAGTATTCAGATAATTTGTATGAGCTCTATCAACTCCATTTATGATGGTGATTAAGATTTTTTTTTACCTGGTGTGGTACATTGGCTGGAGATCTTATTATTTCAAGCCGGTGTGGTACATCGGCTGGAGATATTTTTATTTTACCCTGGTGTGGTACATCGGCTAGAGATTTTTTTATTTTACCCCGGTGTGGTACATCGGCTAGAGATGTTTTTATTTTACCCCGGTGTGGTACATCGTCTAGAGATATTTTTATTTTACCTCGTTGTGGTACCTCGGCTGGAGATCTTTTTATTATACCCCGCTGTGGTACATCGGCTGGAGATATTTTTATTTTACCCCAGTGTAGTACACCGGCTTGACGAATTTTATATATGGATTTACGGTTGGCTGATCACTGGCATTACAGTTATAGTTTCTTTCTTGTGCATTTCTTAATTGCATTTTCATCTCTTTATGGAGTTATTATCAGGTTTCAGTTTCCAGGATTCCAGGTTGTTACCATTCATTATTCCTAATTCAGTTGTCTTGAGTTCAGTTATGTTATAGAAAGTTGTTATCAATTACAGGTTATAGAGTTCAAGGTTATATTTATCATCTATATGTTCATGTGCTAAGTCAGTTATTACAGGATTGTTATCCCATGGTTATAGTTTCAGCCTCACATACCAGTACATTTCATTCGTACTGACGTCCCCTTGCTTGTGGACCTGTGTTCGTGCCGCAGGTGAAGGTAGAGGTCAGGATGGCCAGTTGAGTAGCAGTTCGTGAGATTAACAGATTGTTGATATGCTCCTTTCTTCTTGGAGCTAGGGCTTAGTTATATATGCTTGAGTTTTGAGATGCAGTTATTGGTAGGTCGGGGCCCTATTCTGACCATCAATCAGTTTACTCTTAGAGGCTTTGTGGACTTAGTGTGTACAATGTTATTTAGGTTGCGGCCTCGCCGGCTTATTGTTGTAGAGTGTAGCACACTAATTGCCTTGGTTGCATTTCGATTGTTTACCCCGTATTTTTGAGACCTTATGGGTCCATTTTATTCTTCTATTGATTGTGATAGGTGGTCTTGATGGCCTAAGTGTTACGGTTATCGATGTCATATAGCCGGATTCTCGATCAATCATGAATCGAGTGTTAGTTGCGCCCTACCCCAGTTTTGGGGCGTGACAGACTTGGTATCATAGCGAAGTCGTATTCTAGGGAGTCCACAAGCCGTGTCTAGTAGAGTTTTGCTTATGAGTATGTTGTGCACCATACTTATAACTAGGAGGCTGCAGGGCATTTAGGGGTTGTTTCACTTTATTCATTAGTAGACGTGATATAGAGCAAAGATGTAAGGGCTGTTTGAAGTCTAAATCGTGCTTATGTTTTAGAATTAACCTTAAGTAAGGCAGATGGCTATGAGATTCTTGAAAGGGTCCCAATCGCCCCTCCTGTCGATCCGAGAAATAGATTATATGCTTGAAGTGAACTTTGTTTTACTCCCCGTGTTATAGGTCCTCTAGTTCTAGTCAGAGCTACAGTGAGAAGGGATTCAGCCCCTCATGTTGTCCTAGTTTCAATAAAGCCAGGAGGAGGTAGAGTTTTTTTTTCCTCCAGCACCTTTAGCTATATCGAAGGGATGAGATTTTGAGGAAGCATTTCAGATGTTAACCAGAATAGTGAAATTTCAAAAATCAGCTGGTGAAGTTAATGGCAGGGTCTAGTGGGATAATTCTGAGAGCTTTAGTGCTCATGGGTTTTGAGCCTAAATCCCCTAGCCTTTACGGATTAGTGCTTACCATGGGAACTTCAATGAGTTCGAGTTAGTATATTTTTGTACCTAAAGCACGACAGCATGAGTATTCATGAATGTAGTCTCAGGTTTAATTCTTTGGCCAATATGCTTCGGATAAGGTGCGAATTATGAGGGGGTATATCAATTGTATTAGGTTTGATAGAGGATCTAATTCACCGTCTTCAAGTACCCCGGCATAAAAATAGAATAGAGTGGAGGATACCAGGTCAAATATTTAAGGCTCCTTGTAGTTTTTCAACGCACTAGGTGGCCAGACATTTAGATTCTCTTGAAGACTTAGTCCCTTTTTGTTTTCCTAGATCACGCTTTAGTTTCAGTTATCAAGACCGCCAATAATGGGTCGTGGTAAAAGTAAAGTTAAAAGCATAGCTTTAGATTTAACATTGATATTGTATCTTAAGTACTGAATGGAAAGTTGTATTGGAGTTAATTATATGTCGCGGTAGTGTATAAATTTTCTTATGGTTAGAAAAGTTCATCGATTATATAGTGTTAAGGCACGTCTGCGTTATGTTAGATAAATAGAATGAGTTAAATAAATATTGTTTGATAGGAAGCAATGACTGGAAAGGATATGTTTATAAATACATGGAATGTATGTTTATGATTGAAGACAAGGATGAGTTAAAGGTGTTATGACATTCGAGGACGAATGCTTCTAAGGGGGGGGAGGATGTTACACCCCAGAAAATTTTGGGTAATTATTTGATGTTTTTCTGATATGTTAAGGGAAGTACGGGTTGTATATTTGCCGTAGATGACAAGGGAAATGTGTACGAACGGAAAACCGAAGAGTATGTGAAGTTCATGAGTAAGGGTCAACATTAAATAAACATATCTCGGAGAATATAATGAATTAAAAGCCCCACGACCTATCAAATTAAATGTCTTTGAGTCTAGTTTTCATAATATCAAACCACTCGTCAATCGGAGTTTGAAATAAAAAGTTATAGACATTTTACCATAACACCGTCGGTCAGTAAGGAGGCCACGGCCCTAAAAAAGGCCACTGCCCAACATGCTTTATATTTTAAGTCATGACTTACCAAATCATTTTCAATGTTTCCAGAATTAAGGTGCATGCTTATCCTCTGAAATTCACTCAAATTTCCAGAAAACAACTAAGGAAAACACTAAGCTAAACTCCATTAAACTAAAGCTAAGTGAAGGGGATCTACCATAAGGTGAAGGTGGTGTGTTGGTGGCTGTTTTGGCTGCACTTGAGCAGTGTTGCTGTGGTGAATTTATTGCGTTTTTTAAGCTTTCCTAAGCTACATATACGTTCACTCTTGGTAGGGATTAAACACAAGTATAAAAGGTAAGGATTGTACTACTATCCTTGCTTGAAGTTTTGATTATAAGACTAGAAGTTGGAGGTTTGTTTGGTGTGTTGGTGACTGTTTTGTGGCGTTTTAGACATCAAGGTTGCTGTATTTTTGGACAAGAAGTTGAGGTCAATTACTCTTATTTTTAACCAAGAACAAATACTCAGCAAAAGGTAAGTATTTCACCCCTTTTAAACCTCTAAAATTGTAAAGCAAAAATCTGGAAATTGGCAGCTAAGTAAGCTGCCGATGGACTGTTTGTGAGCTAAGTATTGCTCATTTTCCTTAGGATTTTTGGCTGTTTATTTTGATGGAAATATACTTCATATCTAGGGAAAGAATTACAGCAGAACTAAGGTAAAATTTCCTCTTGTTTCTCCCTTAAAAGTTAGTGAAAACTAGTTGAGAAAATGGCTAAATGTTGTTAATGTTGCCGTGTGTTGTTTTTGCTATTGTGACGGCTATTGTTTAGTTATTTTGGCTGAATTTTGTGAGATAGATTAAGCTTTTCATTGGCCTATAAAACCACTGGATTAAGGAGGTTGAAGGCTGATCATTGAAACAGGAAATCGGCTAGAGAAAAGTTCATCGGAGAAAGGTATGTAAGGCGTTCTTTGTCTGTTGATTTTAAAGAATGAACTCATGACGAGGATTAATCTGGAATTATCCTATACTTGAGATTTTGTAGTAGCTTATTATGGTTCCTCCCAGTTGTTTAGAATTACTTGGTATAAAGATGCGTATTTGCTAAAGAGTTGGAACGCATGAATGTGAAGCGGAGAGGGCAAATGCCTTCTATTACGGTCATAGTTGCAAATTAAGTCTGAAGTCCCCTCGGTGTGGGCACTATGAGCTGGTCCTTTACATTATGTTATGTATTTATGGTGTCAAAGTTGTTTAACATTATGGTTGCTAAGAAATTTGGTAAGCATCGCAGGACGACAATGCGCAGACAAACCTAATAATTGAAATCGGGTTTTAACTAAATAAGGGCTAACGAGCGTAACGGAATGGAATTTCCTCATGAAAGTTACCTACCCTCTCATATGCATGTTTTATGGTATCTAGGGCAATGAGGTGATTCCCCGATCCCTCTTCCTTAAGCTAAGAGACTAATTAATACATTTCTTAATTAACCGATACGTTAAACTTTGAAGATAGAACCCGAATGGGTAAACTATTGATATATCT
Source organism: Datura wrightii (assembly GCA_035772735.1). NCBI lineage: Eukaryota > Viridiplantae > Streptophyta > Magnoliopsida > Solanales > Solanaceae > Datura > Datura wrightii. The sequence continues at coordinate 55,638,843 of JASDFA010000001.1, forward strand.
ATGGGACCATCTTTATTGGCATGTTATGCACAATATCTTGATGTTAACTTGTTTGATGAAAATCATAATATATATATATATATATATATATATATATATATATATATATATATATATATATATATATATATGTTTATGCTTACATTCAAATTAACGCGCTAAAGAGGCAAGGATTGCCTTTAAAAAGTCGCTATATGTTTATTAGAGCGCTTGAGTATCTAGACCTCCTGAGAATTTCTTAAGGCTTTAAGTAGACACGTCGCATGTTCTTTGAAAGCTGTACATGTGTAAGGAAATTAATCTAAGTGTAAAAGTTGAGGCTCTTGTAGCAAAGGAGAGATAAGAGTAAATGTTAGACCTTTTAAGATAATATGTGAGGCATATGCCTTCTGTCCATAATTGATTTCAAGAACCATTTAGCGACGTTAAAATATGAGCAAGACGAGTTTAAGAGACAAGGTTGGCAATTAGGTAAGAAGGTAAGTGCGTACAAGAATTGCTAGAATAGTGAACACGAGAGTAAATAATTAGGTAGGGAATGATGAATCCTGTTTGGAAAAGAATTTAAGATGAATACAAAAAGTAGAGGTAAAGGTTGTTAAGTTTGATGATAAGTGTTACGATTGTTAATGAATTATGAAAATAGCTAGGAAGATTTACCCTGTTCTAAAGACGTTTAGTAAAAGAGTTATAAATAAAGTTGTTTATGTTCAGTTGTGTTAAGCTAATGAAAGGCCAGTAAAGTGTTAACTCCTTAAGAAATACTTAGGATCGAATATTTTGAGATAGTGACTCAAGTTAAAGAGAAGTTCTTTATTGTACTTTTAAACAATTATCTTTGATTATTTTTTCTAAAAGTTGGATTAACTTTTTCATGTTTTAAAGGATTTTATTTTTCTTGGAAGTTTCTAAACTGTTTATAATGCTGCTAAGCTTTTCTAAGATCCACATATATCGCAATGTTTCACATGAGCTTTTCCTACGCTGTCTGAAGCACGACAATAAGTCTTTATTTGTTTCAAGGCAGCCCCTAGATAGTTGCCTAGAATTTGTATATTAAAGACCACCAGGTTTGAGATACACAAGTTATGTCTTCCTGTTCATAAGTTACTTCGAGATGTGATATGATGTGCAATGAATGAGGTATGCTCACAATTCTTGATATGGAAGTATGAAAGTCAAATAAGTATAAGCACGAAATTAATGCTAAGATTGTTAACAGAAAATGTTAGGCTAAGTGATTCCTCTTTGCTCCTCGTGTTAGAATTGCTAGGAGATGCTTAAAATCATGAATATGAGTCTACACATGTCTTTATGATATTCCAGTTCTAGGAACATCCCTAGAATTCATTCACAGCATATGTATGTATTTGAATGCTAAATTAATTACCTATATGTGTATGGATTAATTGTAGTATTAGGGGTCGTGGTAAGATCCTACACAAGTTATAGTTACTGATAAACATATTTTATGGTTTCCAGTATTCATATAATTTATATGAGCTTTGTCATCTCCATTTATGACGGTGATTAAGATTTTATTTTTATTTTATCCTGGTGTGGTACACCGGCTAAAGATCTATTTATTTTAACCCTAGTGTGGTACATCGGTTGGAGATATTTTTATTATACGCCGGTGTGGTACATCAGCTGGAGATCTTTTTATTTTACCCCGGTGTGGTACATCGGCTAGAGATATTTTATTTTACCCCGGTGTGGTACATCGGCTGGAGATCTTTTTATTTTACCCCAGTGTGGTACATCGGCTGGAGTTTTATTTTACCCCAGTGTAGTACACCAGATGGACGAATTTTATATAAGGATTTACAGTTGGCTGGTCGCTAGAATTACAGCTATAGTTTCTTTCTTGTGCATTTCATAATTGCATTTTCGTCTCTTTATAGAGTTATTATCGGGTTTCAATTTCCAGGATTCCAGGTTGTTGCCATTCCTAATTCCTGGTTTAGTTGTCTTGATTTCAGTTATGTTATAGTAAGTTGTTATCAATTACAGGTTGCAGAGTCCCAGGCTATATTTTTCATCTATATGTTTATGTGCTATGTTAGTTATTACAGGATTGTTATCCCATGGTTACAGTTTCAGCCTCACATACCAATACATTTCATTCGTACAGACGTCCCCTTGCTTGGGGACCTGCAGTCATGCCGCAGGTGCAGGTAGAGGTCCGAATGGCCAGTTGAGTTGCGGTTCGTGAGATCAACAGATTGTTGGTATGCTCCTTTCTTCCTGGAGCTAGTGCTTAATTATTTATGCTTGAGTTTTGAGATGCAGTTATAGTTAGGTTGGAGCCCTGTTCTGACCATCAGTCAGTTTACTCTTAGAGGATTTGTGGACTTAGTGTGTAGAATTTTATTTAGCTTGCGGCCTCATCGGCTTATTGTTGCTTAGTTTAGCACACTAATTGCCTTGGTTGTATTTCGATTGTTTACCATGTATTGTTGAGACCTTATGGGTCAAGTTTATTCTTCAGTTGATTGTGACAAGTGGCCTAGATGACCTATGTGTTACAGTTATGGATGTCATATAGCCGGCTTCTCGATCAATCATGAATCGAGTGCCAGTTGTGCTCTACCACAGTTTTGGGGCATGACAAAATCATCTATTCTGGGAAGTGGGTACTTATTTTTGATAGTGACTTTAGTCAGTTGCAGATAATCTACACACATACGGTAGGAGCCGTCCTTCTTCCTTACGAACAGAATTGGCTCACCCCATGGTGAGGTACTCGGCCTGATAAAGCCATTGTCTAGAAAATCCTTCAATTGTTCCTTTAGTTCTCTAAGTTCAACAGGAGCCATCCGATATGGAGGAATAGATATAGGCTGAGTGCCTGGTAATAGATCGATTTGCAAAATCAATTTCCCTTTCTGGGGGAATACCAGGAAGCTCATCTGGAAATACGTTGGGACATTCATTAACCACTGGGATAGATTGAAGGGTCAAAGGCTTTGCCCAAACATCTTGAACTCTTACAATATGAAAAATGCACCCTTTTGCTATCAATTTTCTTACCCGAAGATAGGAAATAAACCTACCTTTTGGTGTGGCTGTACTACCTTTCCACTCCCGTACTGCCTCCCCTGGAGGGTGGAATCAGACAATCTTGGTCCAACATTCAACATTGGCATAGCATGGAGCTAGCCAGTCCATACCCATAATAGCATCAAAATCAACCATTTCTTGTTCTATCAACTCTGATGTAGTCTGACGATTTACAACCTCTACCGTACACTCCCGATAGACCCTTCTAGCTATAATAGAGTCACCAACGGGTGTAGACACTGAGAAAGGTCACCGAAGCAATTCCGACATAATACTAAACTTCTGAGCCACTAATGGTGTAACATAGGACAAGGTAGATCCTGGATCTATCAACACATAAGCAGGATGAGAGAAAATGTTTAGCATACCTGTCACAACATCTGGTGATGACTCTGACTCCTGTCATCCTGGTGGTGCATAAGTATGGTCTGGGCCGGCACCTGAACTTGAGGCCCTTGATCTGCCTGCTGAAACTGAGGGCCTACGCCCAGCCGGGGATGCTGGAGCTCGTGATCCTTCCGAGGACCTATCCTGTTGATCCCGGTCACCCTGACCCCTAGCTGGACAATTCCTCATCTGGTGACCCTCCTGTCCATAAATGTAGCATGCGGTGGAACCATACTTGCATGCTCCAGAGTGGCGTCGACTGCAGATAGGGAAAAGTGGTATTGTAAACCCACTCTGCTCCACTCTCCTCTACTTATCTGAACCAACTGCTCGCGAACCTTTGCCGGGCTCTAGCTGCCCTCAACGACTAGACCTACTTCTCTGCCGCTGTGGTGGAAGCGGGGGTCTAGGCGGCCTATCGGATAACCGTGGCCTAGGTCCTCCCCAGAACTCCTCCTGTGATTCACCCGGTCTGTCCCTACAGTGCTGCTCCTGACTTGTCCTCCTAATCTCCTGTTGACGCTGTCTAATACCCTTAATATTCTGAGCAAAAGCCTGCACACAAGCAATATCCATATCCTATCGCAGTGTGGTTGTGATGCAGGTCTCAACATATTCCAGGTTTAGCCCCATAATAAAGAGGTGTACCCTGGCTGGCATCGTGTCCACAAAAGCTGGCACATATCGAGCCAAGGAGTCAAACTGCATGGCATATTCCCAGACACTCATCGACCCCTACTCCAAATGTAGGAACTGATCAACCTGGGCCTGTCAAATCTCCCCCAGTAGGTAATGATCCAAGAAAGCCTCTGAGAAGCTGGGCCAGGTCGGAGGTGAAACATCTCTCCCTCGGGACCTCTCCCAACTCTCATACCACAGTACAACGATGTCCCGTATCCGGAATACCGCCAACTCAACTGACTCTGTGGGTGTAGCACGCATCACCCTGAAAATCCTCTGCATCTTGCCTAAGAAGTCCTGAGGGTCCTCGGTCCGATCTGTCCCTATGAATTGCATGGGACTTAGTACTAGGAACTATCTAACCCTCGAGCTACCAGGCCCTCCTAATGATTCATCTACTGTAGGTGGCACTGGATGGCACTGAGCAGCTATCATTTGTGCTAGCATAACCACCGCACTCCTGACCTCCTGGTCGGATGGTACGGGTATAGAAATTGCTGGAGACGGTGCCGTCACACCAGCTGTCCCAAGCGGTTCCTGACGTGGTGGAGACTTTTGGGGAGGTCGAGATGATACCTCCGTATCATCCTCAGGTCGGGTCGATTCTGACCGAGGCTGAGGCACCCTGCTGGTGCCCTCTCCTGCTACTTCATCTAACCTCCTGCCTATCGTAGGGTGTCGTTGGTCCTACATTTCTCTGTAAACAAAAGCATATAATGAGCTTAGAGGCTCAACCCTATACTGTACTACTCTATAGCACGACTAAATAAGAAGAAAGAGTAACCATTCTATCATTCCTTGCAGCCTCCTGCCTATAGGATGTGGTGCACAACACATCCATAGAAAAGACTCTACTTAGCACGGCTTGCAGACTCCCTGGGATACGACCTGCTTTGATACCAAGTTTGTCACGCCTCACCTTGGGAGGCATGACTAGCGCCTACTGCCCTACTAGGAGCTAAAGTGCTGAGCTGACTAAGCCTTGGTGCAGGGATGACTCTAACTCTAGAATCAAAAAAACAACGGGCTATATAGCGGCTGTAAATACAACCCCCGGCCGACAAGACCTATAGTCACCTATTAAAAATAAACAGCTAACTAAAGACAGACAAACAAACATAGGGAGTCCTATGCAGGCCGACAAGGCCACTATGATACCTAGTTATAACTGGAAAGTGAAATAAGATGCTAAACTGAGCTATGACTGACAAGGCCACCGATCAACAGCTAAACAGGGCCCCACACGGCCAACACATATAGTCTAAAACACATATGGTCCCCATAGGGCCGATATCATCTAACCACAGGGAAGTAATGCAATCTGCAAGCCTCTAGGAGTAATAAGATGGTCGGGACAAGGCCCCGACCTACCCATACTGTACAAACATAAGAACTAAACCTCTATCACACAAGCTCCGGAAGAAAGGAGTTGATGGCTCTGTACGGCTGAATGGAACTATGAGGGACCTGCTCCTCATCTATCTGCACCTGTAAGCAAGTAATGCAGCGCCCTAGAAAGGGGCGTCAGTACCACAGGTACTGACCAGTAACTTTAAATAATTAAAAGTAAGATATAGAACTAACAACGACTGGAGTAAAGAAAACGTACTAAGGATGACTGAGGTAGTGAAATCAGGTCTAAACACAACTGTAATAAAGAGGGTAGGGGTCATACCTGAAAAATGAGTAGTCTTACTGTATAACTACCAGTAACTAAAGCAAACATAAATCTTACCTGGCCCCCATAAGCCGGAAGGTACAATCAGCACAGAGCAACACACTTGGGCTCCCATTAGCCCTAGTAAGTACACCTCAATCTATATACCCCTATCCAAGTAATATGGAGTCAATTACCAGCTACAAGCGTCCCACCGATCCCCTTGGTCAGCAACTGGGCCCGCTCGACCCCTGACTGTAGTTGTGTCTGAGTTCGGAGTACTCCTGATATCTACACCTCGGGCATAAGCGCTCGGCGGGGGTGTATATAAGGCCAACCACGACAACATGAGGATCTGGATCCCCATCTTCGTCCCTTGCGGACGGCATGCCGTTCCGTGGAGAGACGTATCCTCGCCCCTGGCGGGCGGCGGCACAGCTATTAACCCTGGGGTGGTCACGAAAGCTATACAAGTATAATCCAGCCCAAAATAATACAATTTACGAGTCTCAACTGACACCAACAACTAAACATGATAACATACTCCTAACATGCTTTACTAGGATTCATACTAGACTACAATGCTGAAGAAACTAACTTGCCGAAAGAAAATGCCTTAACATAGCTTGTTCGTTGTTTACTGATTAACTGGGCGAGTTCCAATTAGTATTCAATAGCTCTTCCCAACTGAAATCGTGTTATTTGAAAAATAGTACTAGTTTTAACACTAAATTTGGCCAAAAGGAAAACTTTATATATAAATATTAACTATATTCCAACTTTACGGAACACGGTCGAAACCTCATTATTTCTTGAAAGTCTAGAAGGGAGAAACTCTTACTTTAAGACTGGGATCATATTGACACTAGTTTGGAGCAATTCCAACAACTTTGGCTCGGCGGGTCGACAATTCGCTCGGCGAATTGCACGAAACTAACTCCGTAGAAATGCTCCCTGCAGCCTTATACTTCGATACCCGAAGTTAATTCGGATTTGGACGGCGTTTAGTGGCATAATTGGATGAAAATTAAATGTTTTCCTTCGTCTCCCTCTATTCTGGCCGTAATCTATGAATTATACTCCAACTTCTAAGTGTGAGACCCTTATATACTTGAGGCAGAAGACAAGGCAACGTCGCACGCTGCCCAATGCGCTGATTCTGCTCAGTGCCAGGTTGTCTAATGCAGAGGAGCAGCTCCGTGCCACTTTACCCCTCTGGGCAGGTTGGTTCGGCCTCCTCCCGTGAAATCCCAACTTTGCACTCATTCGGCCTTTCCCCGGGCCCTTTCCTTGTACATATGGCACTCTAAAACACTTAACCAACATATGAATAGGCCGATTAAGCGTTGAAAACTTACGGGGTGTAACAGTCCAGTACACACCACGGGTATTAACAACGACTCACTATCTTGGACGACGAGTCGTCGTCTTCACCCATTGCTGACACTGCTACTAGTCTTTCACTTCCCACGACTGGCTCCAACGGGTCATTAGTTAGACCAATGATCCGTTGGGTCGTCCGTCCTTCATAAGTTTTCCCATTTTTCAGCCAACTTCCATTTTTGATTCCGAGTCTAATCTTAGGCACTTTCGGGGTATTACAGGGGACTTCACGAATAGTTATCCAAGACCATGACTCATGCAATCTGTCATTGTGTGCACTATCCAATAATTCATCTGGGGCTCGCAATGGGGTACCTTACGAGTCGTTACTAGTGACCACAATTCTTAGTAACCACTCGTCACCTTCACTGCCCAAAATCTCAAATCATTAGCAACCGGCTGACCACGTATCATCCCACAAATCGTGGTGTCTGACTGGGAGTTGTGGTGCCCAACTGTAGGGTACATTGCCAACTTTTTCCTCATCTTCCTGTAACCTTTGTCCACGACTAACTCAACGAGTCGTACGGTCTGACCACGACTCGTGGTCAGGTCTGTGGGACTTCAAAACCCAAAGTTTCAACTCAAGTCATGTACCTCTCCATGAGTCTCTTCACGACTCATGGTCTACCCCATGGGGCACAGAACGACACATTTGTAACCTAGTGCCAGATTTCCAGTTTTCTCTATTTCAAATCCCGGGTCTGATCTCTGGGCTTTCGGGGTATTACAATATCTCCTTCTTGGGAACATTCATCCCCGAATTTTGAAAATCATACAGAAACATAGAGAAATGCAATCATCATACTCAAATACTGACCTTATAATCTGAAAACTAATGAAATGACTAACTCCGATTCAAACTACATGGCTGAAATGAATTCTTGAATCATATACACATCTATATACATGAAAGAAACTGGGGCACATGATCTGAATAGGATACTAAATAGAGTTTTAGGACAAAAACTGATACCTCAAGCTGGAACTGAACCGGTAGAGAATAAATGTGGGTATCTAGCCATCATGTCTACTTCGGCTTCCCACGTAGCTCGCTCAACATGCTAATTCCTCAATAAAACTTTGACTGAAGCTATTTCCTTGTTTCTTAGCTTTTGAATCTGACGATCTAGGATTTCCACCGGAACCTCCTCATAACTAAGGCTGTCTTTCACACTAACACTATCAACCGGGACAACCAGAGTTAGATCACCCAAACACTTCTTTAAAAGCGATACATGAAAAATGGGATGCACAGAAGTTAATTCTGATGGGTACTCCAATTCATATGCCACCTTGACAACCCATTTCCCAATTTGGTAGGGGCCAACATTATGAGGGCTGAGTTTCCCTTTCATTCCGAATCTCCCCACCCATTTCATGGGAGACACCTTTAGAACTACCTAATCATCGAGTTCAAACTCAACCTTCTCACATCAGCATAGGACTTTTGGCGACTTTGATATGTTTTTAATATGTCCTGTATGAGCTGAACCTTCTCCATAGCCTAATGGACTAAATCTGGTCCTATCATCGTAGCTTAACCAACTTCAAACCAATCAATAGGCGATCTATATCTCCACCAATAGAGAGCCTCAAACGGAGCCATCTGAATGTTGGAATGGTAGCTGTTATTGTACGCAAACTGGATAAGAGGCAAATGGTTATCCCAACTACCCTTGAAGTGAATCACAAATGCTCTCAACATGTCCTCGAGAGTTTGAATTGTCTGCTCCGCTTGACCATCATTTTGCGGATGAAATGTTGTACTGAGCTTGACCTGAGTACCAAATACTTTTTTAAACGACCTTTAAAATGGGGAAGTAAACTGAGTATCACTGTCTGATATAATGGACAAGGGAATCCCATGCAACCGAACTAGCTCTTGAATCATCAACACCCGGAACACACCATCTACCCTGATATTGAAGCACACCATTTCCCCCTTTTGAGACGACCTCTACCTTTTGCTCCTAAATGACGTCCTTCAACTTCACCAAGATAGGATCCTCATCTTGTCTAGCTTCTACATCAGTTAATAAGGGTGATTCTAATCAATTTTGAATAACAACACTACCATCTAGCGAGTCAACAAGATAAACTCCTACATTTTATGGTAAGAATTTAGAAGTCCCAAACTTCCGAGGTTTTTCCTCTTTCATGCTTAAGATCATGCCAAATATGCAAAATGTATAAATCCACCTGAAACTCGTCTGGAAACCCCCGGTCATAACCCAAATATGCAATTCAAACATAAAACCCATTCCGGGTCGGTTGGAATCATTAAATTACCAACATAAGGTTGTTTTGATCGAAAGTTGACCATGGTCAACTTAGCTTCCTCAAAGCTCATAAATTCAACCAAAGGTTCAAATCACTCTCGAATAACCTCCAAATCCATGCAAACTACCCAACTAAATCATAAATCACCATCCGAAACCAACAGAGCTTTCAGAATCCAAATTCGAGCTTGTTAACCTGAAATTTTGACTTCGGCCAACCCCTCACACTTTAAACCTTCCAAAAACCAAAAATCTCACCCAATCTTCACTAGGTCATCTTAGGAATGGTGTCATCCACCTCCACAAATCATGAATAAAAAAATAAAGATATGGAAAGGTTCAATATAGGCAAACGGATCGAAAATCTCAAAATGACCTTGTGGGTTGTTACACTTCAAGGTTTGGCTAATATCCGCGCTTTCTAAATTTCTACACACCTGACACTTATAGCAGAGGTAGGGAGTTATCCTGAACGTACACCTCTTAACCATCATTTCCACCATGAGGAAGCATCCGTAGGATATAGAGTAAGGGAATCATGAGCACGAATCTTTCAAGAAGTCTAAGCTGGGCATATACCTAATTTAGAACGATCTTATCAGTCGATAGCGCACATCTTAGGGACTGAGTTGATAGAGCTGCACATACTGAGAGACATGAGTTCAGATACGTAACAAGGTTCAGGACATGAAGCTGAATGGGTAATATTGGGATCGCTAATTAATGGGGTTACCTATAATTTTAGGGTTCTGAACATAAGCATGAGTTGAGCGTATCATCTAGTGAAACATAAGGGGAACATCTAAATGAGGGTGGGTTGACTACCCCAAATACTATTCATAGAACTTCTTTACTAGAAAACTCAAGACCTAACTTGGACCTTCATTTACCATTTCCCCACCTTTCACAAAATTGAAATTGGGTAGTAGACTCCATGACTCTAGGCCATGAGTCGTTAGCCCTGGCCACAAGTTGTCTAGTCCCTCGTGGGGACTGGCAATCATTCAAATTCTACGACTTTACTAAGGACTTTTCCCTAATTCCTAAGTCCTAGGGGTCTAGAATATGTCGTTTTAACATTAGAAAGGGTGGTTTAAGAGGGAAAAGACTATCCTAAGTCTTAATTCATGCATGCAAAGGTTGGGAAGGTGATAGAAGGGTGATCTATGTGATTTCAAAGTGTTCTTCATCAATTTTCTCTTGGGAAATCTAGGAGATTGTAGAATTCAACTTCTCCTAGGTATGTAAGGTTCCAAATGGGTGTTTCTATTCACACCCATTCCCATTCTCTATGATCTCATGAAAAATCTATCAAAAGTCTTATGGGGTTTTGAGTTAATTTTGAGAAAAACTAATGAATTACTAATGGGTTTTATGGTTTGTGAGATATTTCATATTTTATGGATTTAGATCAAAATTTACCATTAGTTTCTATTACAAAATTCTTTGATTTTTATTTCTACCAAATCAAGAGTAATTATGCATGATTTATGATGAATCAATTTATAATCTATTCTCTAATTGTTGATATTTACAAACACATCATGATCTATGATTTCAAATATGAATTTATTTAATAACCCATCATTATTTGAGGATATACAAGTTATATGTATGATCTACAAGTATGCATGGATCCTATGATTTATGAATTATTGTTTTGACCGACTTACGGGCGATTCATGGATAGTTCACATATTTACAAGCATTCTTATGATTGTCTTGAATTAACTAGCCCATGAACTCATGTATGATATATTATAAGCACTATACATGTTTTGGGAGTACTATCAAACACCGAGTAGGTTCAGGGCCAGGTTTTGCCCTGGATCTCATAAACTACATGCCACCGTAGGTTTGTTAGGACCTCCTTTGTGACTGTCCCTGGCCCAAATGGCCCTCTTCATGGTGATATCACACTTTCATGGTTCTACCCTTGTCAAGGTATGAACGGCCTCCCGAGTAAGTTTACAAGTAGGGCTCCATGTGTGCTCATATGGGGTATGTCGGTTAAGAGAAGTCTTCCACTGTTCCTCATGATTTATGCATGTTTATGATTATGTATATTGGCTCAATTCATGTTAACTAAAGTTTTTCTCTTATGATTATCATTACGATTGTATTACAAATGTTTTGAAAATCTTGAGCCTTATGTTAAATTACGATATTTATGTTATGAGCATGTTGTCCTACTCTTATGTTCATTTATGAGTTTTAAATATTTTAAATGTCCGTTACTTAACATGCATACTCGGTAAGTTCAACGTATTGACCGCATACTTTCTATGTTGTATCGTTTCATGATACAGAACCTAGTTCTCAGGCTTATCTCCATTAGTAGTCTATCTCATAGTTAGCTACCAGCTTTGTTGGTGAGTCCTCATGTTCCGAGGGCCATATGTCTAGACATCGATGATGTTCTTTTGTTTTTGTTTTTGCTAGGTGAGTTGGGAATGTTGTCCCATCAACCCATCTTATGTGATAGAGGCTTTCAGACCATATATAGTACTTAGTTGATATGTATATCTAGTACTCCCCGATGGTCATTATATGCTATATTACGTTTATGTTTTCGCTATATTTTATGTTTAGTCTTCCGCTTAATGTGAATAAAGTTATCTATGCTTATGCTATGGGTCGACTTGGGACCTCTCGGGGTTCCTTGTCCCGTTTTTACAATTTGAGTCTACTCTCGGGTCGTGATAGCAGGTCTACCGTTGGCGTAGGTATGACTTGTATTTGAAAATTTTGACTAACCCATTTGACCAACTCAAACCAGGTATGATCCATGACTTTTAAACTTCTCTCCACTTCCTAATACCTCAATTTTCTACACCACTTTCCCATTTTCATATTCTATCTACCACCACTTCAACTTCCCACACTCCATCATTAAATCCACCTTCAATTCCACCAATCCCTACACCTTTCGCCTTATATGGACTCCACCATTCTTCACCATTTTCTACTATCACTCACCATTTCTCTCACAAACAACAGAAGCAAAGAGCTTGGTCGGCTACCTTTGAAGAAAACCATTTTCAACTTTCAAATTTCATCCTTCTACTCACATTATTTGGTATGTCTCTTAATTTTTGTCTTTGTTTCTTTGCGATGAGTAAAATGTATAGCACAAAAAGAATGACAGATTTTGTTCATTTCTTTGACTCATGTTTTTACCTTGTTCCCATTAAGTGTTCTTCATGTTCATGGAAAAATCACATCTTGTGGGTATTAGGGGATTTTAAATTGCAAACCAATGCGGGTAGAAATTCATGTTACATAATACTCTAATATGTTGGGTGTGCTAATTTTGGCATTGAAATTTCTTAATTAGGTGTGAAATCTAAGTAAACCATTTGTTTGAAATATATGATTTTTCCTGATGACAGATAGGGTGACATCTTTCTTAAGGGAAATTCGTCATTTCTTCTTGTGTGCGTGCTTTGGTAGATGAAAATATGATAATGTGAGGGAGACTTTTGAAATATTGAACTTGATTTATGATTTTAGTTGGACAGATCGTTTGAGATTTTCTGATGATAGACGGGATAACATCCTTTTTAAGTGAAGTTGTTAAGTGATCATAATGGTCTTGTTGTGGTTATTGTTTTTGGTAGATCTTTTAGGGAAGTCTGAATACCTGTTAAACTTTGATTTTGTTCATGCTTGTGAAAAATGGTGAAATTATGAGGATTGGGCACTATGGAGAACCTGCGAGTCGCAAGTGCTGGGCTGGATTTCAGGTTCACTGCCCGCCTACTGTGTTACACCTGTAGACCGCAAATTATCACTTGGGAGATGCGGGCGAAACGCAGGTGCTGATACATTTTTACCATATTTTCACCAACGCACCTGCAACTCACCTGCAGACCACAGATTCCCTCCTACAAAATACAGGTGCACACGTAGGTGCTGTCAGTGGTTTGAAATTTCTGTTTCATTTTGTTGATATCCAATCTCCTTCTATTCCATTAAATAGCCTAGTATAGTTGTTGTCTTTTAATTTCCATAATGAAAAAATATGAAATAATTTGTTTTGGTTGTGGTACTCACATGATCTTGCAGGAACATGACTTCATCTAGGCAATAAAAAAGGGGAAGGCCCCAGCCTCCTCTAAAAGCAGGGGCAAAGGCAAGGCAATGGAAACCCATACCCCTATCAACAGTTGAGATGTGATTTGGTTCTGTGTCGAGGGAATGGAAGTCTATTACATCTAGTATGAGGAACAACTGATGACTGCAGAAAAGTGATTCAATCTGGAGAAGCAGGGGCAAGACTTCTCCAACATCATAATCAGTTCACTGAGTACAGATGGAACCCATTCCTAGATTCTCTACTGGGATACTACCCCAACATGGTTATCAAATTTTATACCTTATATCAAGCGAAGCAAGACTCGATGAAACACCATGGGAAGGTGGATGAGTTCCCAAATCATCCATTAGTCTGGGTATATGGAGTAGAGATGGATATCACCCCCGTTGCAATCAACTATATCTATTGGGGTAAATAAATTAAGATCGTAAATGAGTTTGATTAGAAGATAGCAACCAAAGCTGATCAGTGTCCATGGGAGGCTTAGATTATTGTAGATGGGCAACCTTTATGGGCCACCACAGGAGGAGATATTCCAAGACAAGACCTCCAATTTTAAGACGAACTGTGGCTTGAGTTGGTGTGTAGTCATCTCATGCCCTCAAAGAAAGATCAGTGGATAAATTTTAAGGCCGTCATTCTGGTAGCATGCATCATGATAGGGGTGCATGTCAATTCTGGTGAGATAGTCCCCATTCAATTCAAAAGGAAGTGTAGGCAGCAAGGTCTACCCTGCCCTTCCCTATCCTCAGTAGCCTGTTATGTTTTAGAGTAGGGACTCCCCATTTTCCTAATGAAAGGCGTAGCTCTTCTATGAGGGTGATGGATGTTGAGTAAAAAGAGAAGTACGGATGCCCAAAAAGCAAGCGGAAGCTACTACAAACATGGGATGCCCCAAAAGCGTCTATAGTACTTGATTTTGATTAGGAGACCCCTGACCTCAATGATCCTGCTCCAGAAATATTGGGACATTCACCGGCAGAAAGGCCATGTAAGGGATCTTCACCACCAAAAAGTCAAAATCCTTTCTCAACAAACATATTATATCCTCTATTCTAACAAAAATAACCTAGAAAAGTATTTGTATAAATAATTAGAAAATTTTCCTAAATTGACAGGGAAACTGTTTAAATTGTCGCCGACTTCACATACGACCCATACCATGATTTTATGGGTCGTACCTTCACTCATATGTTGGCTGGATCTTATGATTTTGACTAAGTATTGGAAGCTGGTATGACTTGTACCATAAACCTACGAGATGTACTACCTTGTCCTGGTTTGAACTTGAAACATCTGGCATCCTCTGATTATATTTACGAGTGACTTAGTAAGGCTAGTATCATTATCCCACGACTCGTGACTTCTAATCATACCTTGAGTTCTTCCTTCCTTCAATTCTTTTGAAGTTCACCATGGCTCCTTAATATGGTTCGTAGGTAAATAACATGGCTCATAGTTGCTACCGTACAAAGAGTCTGACTCAGTGCAATTTCTTCTGAACTTTATCACGACTTCCTTGGTACGGCTCATACCAGGATTGTACAGCTTGTACCGAGAGTCATACTTTAACTCTTTGGTTCAACACATCTTCTAGACATGTTTATGATTCTCAATACGGCTTGTACCAGAATGGTACGACTCATACTGTGATCCGTACTTCCCCTATTTCCTACATTTTCTCACTGCTTTTGCACATTTCAACTCCAACAACCTATTTCCCTGAAAACAAAGTAAAAGTGCATCATATCTGTATAAACATACGTAAGTCCATTATTAATTCTTTAGTTTTAAGCATTGAAAGTGCTGTAAACCCACAACACATAAACACCCTCAAAATTATAATGTGATGCTTAACTAGAAAGTAAACTGGAAGAGCTACAACCAACATAACCAAAATATGCACAGAAACCACAATTAGCTTTTGACACCTTTTCCATGCATACCAAATCGGCTATGCGCTCATGAAACTACGACTCATGATATACAGGGATCAAGATATGGCATCTAATATTCAGCAGGGAATCGAGTTATCACTAGTGCTACTCCTACAAATAATTGGCAGAATATAATACAAACCAAGTACTATCACAACAAATAAAGTCCCTAAAACTCACAAATATATATAAATATGAAACTTAGGACTGAACAAGTAAGACTCTTACTCTCAAAATGAAGTTCCAAATAATGCACATCAGATACTATAGGTTTGCCTTTATTTTCTCTACTTTGACTTTTCAGAAAGTTATGCTTAGATCACTATAGGACATTTCTTGGCTTGTAATGTAGGTTTCGGGCTGGGTATGATAAATGTAGATTTTAGTGAAAAAACCTTCTTTGGAATACATACTTGGCTTCATTTGCACTTATTATCAATTTTTTCACTTTTCCTCCCTTTGCTCCCTTTTCAAATGCAATGTGTGAGGGTGGTGTATTTTTCTCATCTTTTTTTTCATATCTGTTTCATTTTCTTTTCTTTTTTTCTTTTCATTTAAACTTTTCTTTTATTCATTTATCTTTTTACACCATACCCCACTTTTCTTTTCTTTTCTTTTCTTTCTTTTCCACCTCTTCACATTTTATGCTCCTCTACTATAGCCACCCTCAACATAGGCGTTATACCTTAGTCGTGGTTCACAATGTCCAAGGAGGGACCAGGGCCAAACAGGTTCATTACAAATAATGAGAAAGGAGAATAGTTAACCAAAGAAAATTGGTCAATTTTAGGCTTAATGTCAGGATCAAGGGATTTGTTTTTATTTGGTTGCGTCATTTAAGATAATGTGGCTAAAATATAAAATAGCATATGATCCTAACCTAACCATCTACCCTACAACCTATGTACAGACCAACAAGGCCAGTTCTAGATCCTCAATGCAGTATTGAACGGACTATATATCCTCACTCACTCACGGTACAGGTTTGCATTAATTCTATTATCCAATTCATGCATAGCTCAGCCATAATTACACAAGCTAATAGACTAAATTCTATACAGAAATCCACAGAAATCATGCATTGCAGTCAAGATACACTGCTAGACAATGAAAAGTTTTCAAGAAGGGTCATTTTTTTTCAACATTTCAAAACATGTGTACATTTATTGGCTTCAAAGTACTCCTAACTACTTCTAGCTAAACAAAACACAAAACAAAATCCTAAACATTCCAATTATACTAGATAGCATGTCCTAGGTAAAAGAAACATGGCAACAAAAACCCTCAGACGAAAGTCGAACATCCCAAAAAATACGAGTACACCCCTCCTTTTTCAAAAGCATGCTTTGTCCCCGAATCATAAAATGTAAGAACAAGGAAAAGGGACATACATGTGGTGCTCTAAG
Organism: Datura wrightii; assembly: GCA_035772735.1. Lineage (NCBI taxonomy): Eukaryota > Viridiplantae > Streptophyta > Magnoliopsida > Solanales > Solanaceae > Datura > Datura wrightii. Next base: position 55,655,738 of record JASDFA010000001.1, read on the forward strand.
CGCTCTGGTCAGCTACTCATACTTCACCAACCATTCATGAGTTGCCTCACATACAACGTCTGATTTAACATCGCCGCGTAACATCATTCCTTTTTCTATTCAGGCCTCATCAAGATACACCGATTCGATCGCTCTTACCTCCTCTGCATTTCCTATATACAGCTTCAATCTTTGCCCATCCACCTTGAACCTCTTACTATCCTTGCTTTCATGTTCTAAAGCACCACAAGGGGACACATTTACCACTCGATACGATCCCATCAATCTAGAGTTTAATTTCCCTAGATGCAAATGGAGCCTCGAGTTGAATAGGAGTATCAAGTCACCAGTATTGAACTTTCTTTTTGTAATCTTTCAGTCATGATAGATCTTCATTCTCTCTTTATAGATAGTTGCACTCTCATAAGCTTGGAGTCAGAACACATCCATCTCATTCAACTGATCTAACCTCAATTTGGCTGCTTCATTCCAGTCTAAGTTCAACGTTTTCAGTGCCCATAGTGCCTTATGTTCCATGACTTGCTATAGACAAGATGATATGGTGATGAGACAATAGGGGTCTTGTAAGCTGTTAGATATGCCTAAAGTGCATCATCCAGCTTCCTAGACCAGTCTGTCCAGTTGGTGTTCACTATTTTAGCAAAATCGTCTTGATCTCCCAGTTGGAAACTTTCACTTGTCCACTTAACTAAGGATGGTAAGGTGTTTCCACCTTATGTTTCACACCATATTTCTCAAGAAACATTCTGAAAAGATGATTACAAAAGTGTGAACCACGGTTGCTGATGATGGCTCTATGGGTATCGAATCTCGCAAATATATGCTTCCGCAGAAATGTTGTGACACTTTTCCCTTCATTGTTAGGGAGTGCAATGGCTTCCACCCATTTTGAAACATAATCCTCAACTACAAAGATATACTTCATCTTGTAGGAACTCACAAATGGACCTAAGAAATCAATAACCCATACATCAAACAGTTATACTTCTAGACTGAGGTCAATGGGAGCTCATGCTTGTGAGTGATGCCGTCTTATCTTTGGCATTGATCACAGGCTTTGGCAAAATCATATGCATCCTGGTGGATGGTTGGCCCAATAGTAACTGCACTACAAAATTTTGTGTGTAGTTTGAATACCGCTGTAATGATCCCCAACTGGAGATGAGTGGCATGCCTCAAGTATACTAAACATCTCAAACTCCAGCACACACCTCCGAATTAACCCATCTGCACAAATACAAAACAAATAAGTTTCATCACAATAATACCTCCGAGTGGCAAATAAGAACTTTTTCCTTTGCTGCGAAGTTAAATCAGTTGGGATCATAACACTCACAAAATAATTTGCATTGTAGGAAAACCAAGGGATCAAATCCTGAGATGAAGCCAACACCTACTCATCTGTAAAGATATCAACAATGTCCATCTCATATTTTATCCTCTCCTTTGCATCCAATCAGGATAAATGGTTAGCCACCTTATTCTCAATACCCTTTTGATCTTTTACCTCAAACTCAAATTCATGTAAGAGAAATACCCATTGGATCAACCTCGGTTTAGCATCCTTCATAGACATTAGATACCACAATGCTGCATGTTCTGTGTTGAAAATCACCCAGTTCCGAGCAAGTATGCCCGAAACTTTTCGAATGCAAAGAACAGTACTAGTTCGATCAACTAACCTTCAAGAAAGCTGTACCATCCTCTAGCTGCCAACCTGTCAAGCATCTGATCCATGAAGGGCATCAGGAAGTAGTCCTTTTGGGTCAAATGGTTAAGCTTCTGGTAGTCCATATAAACCCGCTGACCTATAACCGGGCTCATTGGTATTAGCTCATTTTTCTCGTTTGGCACGACCGTGATCCCTCATTTGTTTTGTACACACTGTATCGGGCTCACCCACTTACTACCAGTAATGGGGTAAACTATAATAGCATCGAGCCATTTAATAATCTCTTTCTTCACCACCTCTTTCATCGGTGGGTATAGTCGTCTCTGATGCTCTATTCTAGGTACACAGTTTGGCTCAAGCTAAATTTTTGTTGGTGCAAATGCCTGGGGAATACTGAGGATGTCAGAAATAGTCTACCCAATTGCCTTTTTATGTCTTCTCAATTCTGGTACCAAGGCCTCCACTTGCCATTCTTCAAGGTCTACTGCTTTGATAACTAGAAAGGTGTTGTTCTCTCCCAAAAAGGAATATTTCAAATGTGGGGGTAGAGCTTTAAGTTCAAGGACTGGCAGTATCTCTACTGATGGTTTTGCTGGGTGGGTCACCCTATTGTTTAAATCAACGTCCCACTTCTTTGGCTTGAAGTCATAGGACCCCATTCCCTCCAGGGCATTGACCATCTCTATATATCCCTGCACATTATTCCCCTCATAATTCATTAAGACTGTCGCCAGTGCCTCAACATTCAATTATGCCACTGGCAGCCAATTGTCCTCCATCATAGTGCTCACGACGGTTGATCTAGTGTTAAGGTGTCCCTGTAGTAGCCTAAATAGAACAAAAACAAATAAAAAATGTAAACTAGGTAACAATTAATATTTAAACACAAGCAATTACTATAATATTAAGTCGTATTCCCCGACAACTTCACCTCTTTTTTATAATGCTTAAACTCACACTCCTGTAGAAGTATGATGCAGACATTCTCAATAAAGGAACCCAACTACGATGGGGTCGGTTGATGTCGCCCAAGAGAACGCAAGTTGTAACACCTCGAAAGCCCTAAGATCAGATCTAAGGGTTGAAATAGAGAAAAATAGGATTTTCTACACCAGGTCATAGGACAAGTTGTCCAGTGACCCGTGAGGTGCACCATGAGTTGTTAAGTGGAACGGTGGACTTGATTGAATTTTTGGATTTGGGGCTAACCATGACAGAGGCCATCAGTCACGGTCAAGAGACTCATGGCTTGAGGATGGCATGAAATGGAAAATTGAGGCAGTGTTGGGCACGACTTGGTCACCACGAGTAGTGGTGTCCCTCATGGTGACCCTTAGAGGTATGATTTCAGTGTTGGCCATGAGAAGTAGACCACTAGTCGCAGTGTTGAGGACGAATCATCCAGTCCCTAGTTGGGACTGACAGTGTATTTTTCCCTGCAATATTATTAAGGGCTTTTCCGTAATTCCTAAGTTTCTAATGCCTAAACTACATAATTTTACACTCAGTTAGGATTGTTTCAAGAGGGTTTAATTCTAAATAACTCCTCTCCATGTGTGCAAGACTAGAAGGTTCCGAGGGGTTATCAAGGCTAAAATCCACCAATTCTCCTTCAATTTCCTTTAGGCATTCAAGGACGTGTAAGATCAACTTACCCAGGTATGTGAGTTTACGAATGAGAATTCCTTTCATTCTCATGCTCAAAGTTCTTCTCCGTTCAATCAATCTCAATTCTAGATTTAAGTTTCATGATCTTTGGGGTTTACCCCAATTCTTGTGAAATCCTCTATGACCTATCTATCGGTCAATTCCATTCATGTATCAAATCATGTTTTATGATCTATGGGTAGAATTTATAATTATTTTTGATTTTAAATGTATGGTTTCCAGTTTAATTGAATTATGCCCAAGTATGCAGGCTTCATGAAGAGTCAAATGATGATTCTTTTATGAATTTGATCTTATCAAGTCTAAATTATGATTTACGATTTATGTTATGACTTCTATTCAAGCATTCATCATGGATTTAATATTATCAAGTATATACATGTTTTACAAGTATGCATGAATTTCATGATTTATTAATTTGTGACTCTTGGCCAACTCGTGGGCTCTTATTCATGGAAAATCATGCATTTCAAGTATGATCAAGTATGTTATGTTGTAAGTGTCCATGAACTTTATGAATGATATATGATTATGATATGAGCCTCATGTGCATGTTTTTGGGAGTAGTGTCTAGTACCGAGTAAACCCAGCGTAAAGGTAAACCCCGTGCTCTCAGAACTATATTCCTCTGTAGGTTTATATATGCGAATGTTAATGTTATTGGATCCCCGTGATATCACATTATGCACATCCCTTGCCTGGAATGCCTGGGACGGCTCTACCCCCTTAAGCGAGATAGTTGGGGCATCATGTAAGCTCTATCATGATGATGTCGGTTATAATGAGTCTTCCCATTGTTCCTCATGACTTATGCATTGTCATGTTATGTTACCTTGGTTCAAGTTATGTTTTATAAAGTTTTCTCTTATGATTATGATTATGACTGGTTTACGAATGGTTTGAAAACCTTGAGCCCTTATATTTACATTATGATATTGTTATACCCCGAAAGTCCTAAGATCGGACCGAGAGTTGAAATGAGGAAAATGTAATAGTAATGTTGTAGACTCAGGATAAGTCATGGGATGACTCATGAGCACAGCCCACAAGTCGTCGGGTGACTCGTGCCGAGGCCTGGGAGGAGTTTGGGATGTTGGAAGAAAGAGGGTCACGGGTGTGGAAACGATTCATGGTCTGACCCCACGAATCTTTAGGTCAAACGTGGTGTGGGGAGAAGGAAAAGAGAAGAGAGAAGGAAAGTGCACTCAACGACTGGTGACCACGAGTCACAATCACCCTAATTAGTCGTTAGGTTAGCCGTTACGAACCCAGGAGATCAGACAAGTAGTGTACTTGACGAGCTAGGTGACGAGTCATTGCCTTGGACCACGAGTCGTTAGGTCATCCGTTAGGACCACTTGATCAGTAATTTCCTGCGAATTTAGTAAGGGCCTTTTCGTAATTCCTAAGTTCCTAAAGCCTATACTATGTCGTTTAAGGTTCGTTTTAGTGGGTTTTAAGAGGGGAAAACCTATTCTAAGTTATTTTCTTCAATGCATGCAAGCTTAAGAGGTTGAAGAGGTGATCTAGAGCAATTCTTAAAGGTTTTCATTCAAACTCTCTTGGGCAATCAGAGAAGTGGTAGAATCAATCCCTTCCAGGTATATAGGGTTATGCGTGGGTGTCTTCTTCCACATTCATGCCCAATTTCTATCTAAATAAGAGAATTTTCTATGATCAAGTATGGGGTTTCTACCCAAATGCTTGAATCTTCAATTTCTTTACATGGGTATAAAATTGATTATGATTTTATTATGAAATTGTGAAGCATGGAATGATTTTATACTAATTTCAACTAAAATTCTATCTCTAGCTTTATGAATGTTGAAGCCCATTGATGATATGATCATGAAAAGTGAGATTTGCGAAGCATATGTGAAACTGATGAGATATTATGATGAAAAGAATGATTTGATGCTACCCATGTCTATAATAATGTTTTTGATGAGAATTGTGTATTTCTAGGTATGATAAAGCTTTGGGAAATGCCCACATGTTATGTTTAAATGATGATTTTCCTGAACTAAGATTACCACATTATTTTGGAGCAAAGACTCCCAAATTTTACCTTCTAGCTTGTGGTGTGTTTTGAGTTAAGTATTCCGATGCATAGCTTACCACATGGATTTGGAGCAAAGGCTCCCAAGTATGTATTCAGCTTGTGGTATGTTTTCAACTAAAGCTTCTCATATGCATGATTTCGTACTTGAGATGTATTGATCATTGAGCTTCGTCAATAGACGATGTTGATCTTTGTTATATATAATGTAGACCATTGCATGTTTTGGGAGAAGAGTCTAGTAGTGAGCGGGCTAAGGGTCGATCACCCTATGCCCCAGAACTACGCGCCAACATAGGTTGATATTATTATATTACTGGGACATCCATTGGGAGCTATCCCCATCCCGAATGGACCATGAGATTGATATCGATAACATGGAAGTGTCCTTACCCCTGGAAAGGTTTTGGACGGCTCTTCCCACTTGAGTGTAATAGTCGGGACCACGTAAGCTCTATCATGGTATGTCGGTTAAGTGATGAGTCTCCCATTGTCTATATGTTTCAGATTTGCATATTTATTACTCATGGTTATTATATTATACATATATGTTCTAAAATCAAGGTTTGACTCAATGTTCAACTTTTATATAAATGTCATGTCTCAGCTTTGAGTCATTCGAGTTAGTGGGATGTTATAAAGTATGTAATTTCATGTTATCGAAAGATCATGATTTCAAAAAGAATGCATGCAAGTCGTACTCTTAGTTAAATGATGTTTATATTTCTACTATTATGTTGTCCTAAAATGATTGTTTTCTTACATTAGCGGTTTTACTTACCTTGCATACTCGATACATTCCACGTACTGGCTGCATACTTTCTATGTTGTATCGTTTCATGATACATGACCCAACTTTCAGGTTCAGCCTGGCTCTTAGACAGCTTATCAGAGTTAACATTTTCTCGTTGGTGAGTCCTTATCTTTTGAGGACTAGACTATCCATCTTTTCTTTATGTATTTTAGTTTACAACTTGTTGAGTTAGTTGGGGTCTTGTCCAATTAACTCGTCATGTTTAGAGGCTATTCAGACATATGTATGCATTCAGCGTCGAATGTTATATTCGTATGTTATATTTAAGTTAGACTTCCGCTATGATGGTATTGATTGTTATTCAGTTCTTAATTGAGTTAGATGTATGCTTATGCCATGGGTCGACTTGGGGCCTCTCGGGGCTGCTTGTCCCGTGTCACCATCCGGGTCTCCGTTCAGGTCATGACAAACTTGGTATCAGTGCAATAGGTTTGAAGTGTCCTAGGGCGTCTGAAAGCTGCATCTTTATTGGGGTGGATGTTTATTTTGATGAATTAATACCCTTGTCAGGCTTGTTTTGTAATTATTTTAACTTTTGACTCTCTTCGAGCTTGATCTTTTTGATATTGTGATGTGAGCTATCATGATGCCGGGTTGGTTTACATGCCTATTATATTTCTAGTCGTTCCTTGCAATCTTCTTTGTAGATAATAGTTAGTTGAATAATCTCCAACAATTTTTTTTATATTACGATTCTTTTCTAAGGAGCAAAATTTTTCTTGTCTTGATTTTTGTGTCAAACTGGGTGACATTTGCAGATGATTGATTGAGAGACGACTTTCTTGAGGAAAAAATGCCAAGTTCTAGTTTATTATTTTGAGTCCTTGTTGCACTTGTCTTCAACAGCACCGCCAAAAAATTTTCTTGCCAAAGAAATTTTAAAAAAAATCGAGAGAAGATTAACAAATGAAGTTAAAAAGCATTATCTTGTAAAGATGTCTACATTCTTTGTTTTACTTTTTAATTCACAAAAAAAATTATGTGAAACTCAAATAATTTGTCAAAAGTCATGCATTTCAATTAATTATAGCTATACTCCTTGGAATTATGATTCCTTGTGATTGTGATCGTCCTCTACCCTGGCAAGGTTTTGTATGGCTCTACTGACTTGAGTGAGATAATTGGGCATCAAGCGCTCATTCATGATGGTGCCGGTTATGAGAAACTCCCCTGCTAATGTTGTTTCACTCAGCTATATTACATGTTGTACATTCCATGTACTTATGCCCCTTTTAGCAATGCATCATTTTATGATGCAGACTAAGGTAGACAAGCACAATAAGGGATGCTTCGTTAGGACTTCACTTCATCTAGCTATTTGGTGAGGCCTCCTACATTCATAGTTCTGATCCAGTCATTTATTTATTGAGCTTGAGGTAGTCGTGGGAGCTTTGTCCCGAAACCTATCTTCAATTTTAGAGGCTTCATAGATAGAGTTAGATGTTCGGTCAATAATGTTACATTCTAAAATTTCTTTCAGTTACAGAATAAATTCTCTTTTTATTATATGGAGCTCACTATGTATCAGCTTCGACATTGTTTATTGAGATCTAAAATGATAGTAAGCAAGGCCAAGGATTCGCTTTGATCATGAATGTACTCCAAGTACCAGTCGATGCCTTGGGTCTAGATTCGGGACGTGAAAAATTTGGTATCAAACCTTAAGGTTCCAAAGAGTGCTAGAGTGTCTATGAAGCCACGTCTTGTAGTGTCCTTATTTGTGTGAAGCATGCCACATCTATAATGAGGAGTGTATGAAGCATTAGGAAATACTTCCCGTCTTTCATATTCTAGATCGTGCGATAGAGTTTGAATCTATAAAGGCTTCCTCCTAACTTGCACATTCACGTGTTCCAAAGCGTAATGCCAATTAGAGGAATAAGATGTGCTCTTGAACCATTTCTTCTTATAGGAGTTAAGAGAATCTATGATAGAAGAATTCGTGAACTTGAAGCAAGGCACCAAAGGTGTAGAGGAGTATGGTCTCATGTTCACCCAATTATTTGGACATGCTCCGGAGGTGGTGCTAGACTTGAGAGCTAGAATGAGGAAGCAGAACAGGGTGTTCAAGGAATATTTGGACATGTTCATGATTGTGTTCATTAATGACATCCTTATATACTCTGGGAGCGAGGAAGAGCATGCCGCTCACTTGAGAGTAGTGCTTCAGACTCTCAAGGATCATCAGTTGTATACAAAGTTCAACAAGTGTGAGTTTTGGTTAAACTCCATGGCGTTTTTGGGCCACGTGGTATCAAGTGAGGGCATAAGGGTAGATTCTCAAAAAATCGAGGCGGTGAAGAGTTGGCCTAGACTGGTGAACCCATCACATATCAGGAGCTTTTTGGGCTTAACAGGTTACTATTAGAGAATTGTTGAGGGATTTTCATCTATTGCAGTGCCTTTGGCCAAATTGAGTCAGAAGAAGGTAAAGTTCCAATTGCCAGAGGCTTGTGAGGAAATCTTCCAAGAAGTCAAGCCCCAGTGTTGACCCTACCCGAGGGTACCGATGGTTTTGTGGTGTATTGTGATGCTGCGAGAATCGGACTTGGGATTTTGTTGATGCAGCATGGGAAAGTGATAGCATTTTCCTCAAGATAGTTAAAAGTCCATGAGAGGAGTTACCCGACCCATGACCTTGAAGTGGCTGTTGTGGTATTCACATGGATGACATGGCGGTATTACTTATATGGGGTCCACGTGGATGTAATCATGGACCATAACAACTTGCAATATGTGTTCACGTAGAAAGATCTCAATCTTCAGCAAAGGAGATAGTTGGAGCAACTGAAGGACTACGACATGAGTGTCCTTTACCACCGGGCTAAGGATAATGTAGTAGCCGACACACTTAGTAGGCTCTCTATGGAGAGTATGTCCCATGTGGATGAGGTAAAGAAGGAATTGGTGAAAGATGTCCATCGACTAACAAGGTCAGGTGTAAGGTTGGTTGACTCGACCGATGGCGGTGTTGTGGTTCATAACGGATCAGAATCGTCCCTGGTGACTGAGGTGAAAGCTAGTCAGGATAAGGACCCAATATTGGTAAAGTTGAAGGAAACCATTCAAAATAAGAAGGTAGAGGTTTTCTCCAAAGGGGGAGATGGTGTGCTACGATACCAGGGTCGCTTATGTGTTCCCGATGTTGATGATTTGAGGAGCCAAATGTTGCATGAGGCTCATGATCCAGATATTCCATCAATTCAGGTGCCACCAAGATGTACCATGACTTGCGAAAAATCTAATGGTGGAATGGCATGAAGAAGGATATTACTGAATTCGCAGACAAATGCCCGAACTGTCAGCCAGTAAAGGTCGAGCATCAAAGGTCGGGAGACGTACTTTAGGATATCAACATTCCTACTTGGAAGTTGGAATAGTATAACATGGATTTCATTACAGGCCTACCTGGAAGCGGGAATAGATTAACATGGATTTCATTACAGGCCTACCTCGTATTCATGGACACTATGATCCTAATTGGGTGGTGATAGATAGGATGACCAAGGCTTCACATTTCCTACCGGTGAAAACCACAAATTTGAGCAAATGATTATGCCGAACATTATATCCGGGAGTTGGTTCAATTACATGGAGTTCCCTTGTCTATTATTTCAGACCGAGGTACTCAATTTACCTCTCAGTTTTGGTGGTCTTTCAAAGAGGGCTTGGGACTTAAGTTAAACTCAGTACAACATTTCATCTGCTAACAGATGGTCAGGCGGAGCGGACAATTCAAACTCTCAAGGAAATGTTGGGAGCATGTGTGATGGACTTTAAAGGTAGTTGGGATGATCTCTAGCCCCTGATCGAATTCTCTTACAATAACAACTATCACTCCACTATCGAAATGGCACCATTCAAGGCTCTCTATGGGTGGAGATGTAGATTGCCCATTAGATGGTTTGAGGTTGGTGAGGCAGCTAGGATAGGGACAAATTCGGTTCATGAGGCTATGGTGAAGGTTTAATTGATAAGAGACAGGCTGAAAATCGCTCAGAGTCATCAAAAGTCATATGCTGATGTGAGGAGGAGAGAGTTGGAGTTCGAGGTGGACGATTGGGTATTTATGAAGGTATCTCCCATGAAGGGATTCATGTGGTTCGGGAAGAAAGGAAAACTCAGTCCCCTCTATGTTGGTCCCTATCGGGTTATGAGAAGAGTTGGTAAGGTAGCATATGAGTTAGACTTACCCTCGGAGTTATCTTTCGTGCATCTTCATGTGTCACTTTTGAAGAAATATGTGGAAGACCCAGCCTTAGTAGTCTCGGTGGACATTGTTGGAGACTAGGATAGCCTTAGCTACGAGGAGGTTCCAGTCAAAATATTGGATCGTTAGATTCGGAGGGTGAGAAACAAAGAAGTAGCTTCAGTTAAAGTATTATGGAGAAATCAGCATGTTAAAGGAGCTATGTAGGAAGCCGAAGCGGATATGAAGGCTAAATGCCCTCACTTATTCTCTACCAGCTTAGTTTCGACTTGAGGTATCAGTTTTTCTCTATGACTCCATTTAGTTTTCATGTTCAGTTCATGTGTTCCAGTTTCTTTTATGTGTATGGATGGGTATGTGAAGCATGAGATCGGTTCATCTATGTGTTATGTATTAGAGGTACTCATTCCATTCATTTTCAATTTAAATGATTAGTATTTGAATATAATAATTGCATGTTTCTGTTTCCTTCTTGTTTCAAACATTTGAGGATGAATGTTCCCAAGGTGGAGATATTGTTATACTCCAAAAGTCCAATGATCGGACTCGAGAGTTGAAACGAGGAAAATATAATAGTGATGTTGCAGACTTAGGATGAGTCGTGGGACGACTCAAGAGGACATCCCACGAGTTGGCAGGTGACTTATGGGGATGCCTGGGAGGAGTTTGGGAAGTTGGAAGAAAGAGGGTCCCCACGGGCGTGGTAATGACTTGTGCTCTGACCCCACTAGTCGTTATGTCAGCCGTGGGGTGGGGAGAGAGAAAAGAGAAGAGAGAAGGACAGTTCACACAATGACTGGTGACCACGAGTCATGGTCATCCTAATGAGTCGTTAGGTTAGCTGTTACGAACCCAGGAGATTAGACAAGCAGTGTACTTGACGAGCTAGGTGATGAGTCGTTGTCTTGGAGCACGAGTCGTTAGGTCATCCGTTAGGACCACCTGACAGTAATTGCCTGCAAATTTAGTAAGGGCCTTTTCATAATTACTAAGTTCCTAAAGCTTATACTACGTCATTTAAGGCTCATTCTAGTGGGTTTTAAGAGGAGAAAACCTATTCTAAGTTATTTTCTTCCATGAATGCAATCTTGAGAGGTTGAAGAGGTGATCTAGAGCAATTCTTCAAGGTTTTCATTCAAATCTCTCTTGGATAATCAGACAAGTGGTAGAATTAATCCCTTCCAGGTATATAGGGTTATGAGTGGGTGTATTCTTCCATACCCATACCCAATTTCTATCTAAATATGAGAATTTCCTTTGATCAAGTATGGGGTTTCTACCCAAATGCATGAATCTTCAATTTCTTTGCATGGGTATGAATTGATATTTTATTATGAAATTGTGAATCATGGGCTGATTTTATATTGATTTCAACTAAAATTATATCTCTAGCTTTATAAATGTTGAAACCCATTCATGATATGATCATGAAAAGTGAGATTTGCGAAGCATATGTTAAAATGATGAGATATTATGATGAAAAACATGGTTTGAAACTACCCACGTCTATAATTATGTTTTCGATGAGAATTGTGTATTTCTAAGTATGATAAAGCTTTCGACAATGCCCACATGTTAAGTTTAAATTCCTAAACTAAGATTACCATATTGTTTTGGAGCGAACACTATCAAATTTTACCTTCTAGCTTGTCGTGCGTTTTGAGTTAAGTCTTCCTACGCACAGCTTACCATATGGATTTGGAGAAAAGACTCCCAAGTATGTATTCAACTTGTGGTATATTTTGAACTAAGCTTCTCATATGCATGATTTCGTATTTGAGATGTATTGATCATTGAGCTTCGTCAATAGACAATGTTGAGCTTCATTATATATAATGTATAGAATTGCATGTTTTTGGAGAAGAGTCTAGCACTGAGCGGGCTAAGGGTCGATCACCCTATGCCCCAGAACTATGCGCCAACGTAGATTGATACTATTATATTATTGGGACGTCCCTTGTGATCTATCCCCAGCCCGAATGGCCCATGAGCTTGATATCAATATCATGGTAGCATCCTTAGCCCTGGCAAGGTTTTGGACGGCTCTTCCCACTTGAGTGTAATAGTCGGGACCACGTAAGCTCTATCGTGGTATGTCGGTTATGTGACGACTCTCCCATTATCTATATGATTCAGAATTGCATATTCATTACTCATGGTTATTATTTTATACATGCATGTTCTAAAAGAAAGATTTGAATCAATGTTAAGTTTTAATATAAATGTCATGTCTCATCTTTGAGTCATTCGAGTCAGTGGGTTTTTATAAAGTATGTATTGTAATGATATGAAAAGACCATGATTTCAGAAAGAATGCATGCAAACCGTACTCTCAGTTAGTGATGTTTATATTTCTACTATTGTGTAGTCCTAAAGTGATTTTTTTCCTTACTTTAGCGATTTTACTTACCTCACATACTCGGTACATTCCACGTATTGATCGCATACTTTCTATGTTGTATCATTTCATGATTCAGGACTCGACTCTCAGGTTCAGCCCTACTCTTAGACAGCTTATCGGAGTTAACGTCTGCTTGTTGGTGAGTCCTCATCTTCGGAGGACTAGACTATCCATCTTTTGTTTATGTATTTTAGTTTTCAGCTTGTTGAGTTAGTCGGGATCTTGTCCCATCAACTCGTCATGTTTAGAGGCTATTCATATATATGTATGCATTCATCATTGTATTTTATATTCGTATGTTATATTTAAGTTAGACTACTGGTATGATGGTATTGATAGTTATTCAGTTCTTGATTGAGTTAGATGTATGCTTATGTAATGGATCGACTTGGGGTCTCACAGGGATCCTTGTCCCATGTCGCGATGCGAGTCTCCGTTAGGGTCGTGACAAATATTTACTTAGTGAACTTGCTGTCCTACTCTTATGGACTTTTATGTGTTTTAATTGTTCGTTTTTACTTATCTTGCATACTCAGTACATTCAAAGACTAACCATATACTCTTTGTTGTATCATTTCATGATACAGGCTCTGATATTCAAGTTCAGCCCCGCCATTATATGATTCTCAGAGTTCACATCCCTCAGCCAATGTTGGTGAGTCCTTATCCTTCGAGGACATTCAATCATTTGTAAGTATGTTCCTTCAGTTGTAGACTATTTTCGAGCTAATTAAGGATGTTGTCCCATCAACTCATCAGTTATGTTAGAGGCTATTCAGACATTATGTAGAAATCAACTTGTCAATTGTTAATTAGATATCATCTTGATATGTATGCAGACTTCCACTATTATGTATGTTACATTTTCTCTTATTTATGTTGAGTTTTTGATATCACGTTCCTACCATGGGTCGACTTGGAGCCTCCTAGGTTCTTTGTCCCGTGTCTTGATCAGGGCCTATGTTTGGGCCGTGACAAACTTGGTATCAGAGCATTAGGTTTTGAAGTGTCCCAGGGTGTCTGAAAGCTGCATTAAGTAGAGTTTTTTTCATGGGTGTAAAGCGTGCCACACTTATGACGAAGAGTCTACGATACGTTTTAGGAAATATTCCCTTCTTTCATTATCTATGTCATCGATGAAATGTCACTTTATCCTTCTAACTCGTGCTATATGCATTTGCAGAATCATGCCTCCTCGCTGAGTTAACAAAAATGAAAGTGGCCATGAAAATGAAAACAGAAATGGGTACCAGCGGGCCCCACCAGCCCCCGAGGATCAGGTACCCGAGTAGGTTGCCCAAGCAGAGTTCAAGGCAGCCATAAAGATGCTAGCTCAGGCTTTGACCACCCAGGTCAACCAATAGATAGTAGCACATTTCCCTCAGAATGGGAATGCGGCAGTGGCAAGAGTCAAAGATTTATTAAGGATGAACCCTATAGAGTTCCTTAGGTCAAAGGTGGATGAGGATCCACATGATTTTATTGTTGAGGTTCTAAAGATCACCCAGATCGTGAGGGTGACCGGGGAGGAGGAGTACGCAGATCAAGCCTCGTATCAGTTGAAAGGGGTTGCGCACATCTGGTTTTGGCAATAGATGGATAGTAGGACTGTTGGAGCAGGGCCCATTGGTTGGTATGAGTTCCATACCGCACTTCTGGATCGGTTCTTTCCTCTTGAGATAAGGGAGATTTAGGTAGCTGAATTTTTGAACCAGAAGTAGGGTAACATGAAAGTCTAGGAGTATTCTTTGGAGTTCACTCGTTTGTCAAAATATGCGCCAGAGCTAGTGCCTGATCAAAGAGCTCAAGTGAGCATGTTTGTACATGGAGTAGCGGACTACCTGGTCAAGGATTGTAAGACAACCATGCTTTATCAGGATATTGATCTTCCTCGATTGGTTTTGTACACCCAACAGATAGAGGTGGTACACCTGAGAGAGAGAGAGAGAGGCCAAGAGGGCAAGGACAGACAATTATGAGTTCTCTAAGCAGAGATCGGGAGGTGGACATCACCAGCAGTCTCATCAGAGGTCATTAGCTCTAGCGGCATCATCGACCAGTGAACCATCAAGATCGCGAGGTGATCATAGGAGCAGAGCCTCAAGTTCGAGGGGTTAGAGTAGCAGGCAGATAGAGCGTACCTTCCTGGCCTGCGGGAATTGTGGCAAGAATCATATATGAGAGAGCTTGATGGGGACAAATATCTGCTTTGGGTGTGGTAGATCCGGCCACATGAGCCGGGAGTGTCCCTTGGCTAAACAAGGTAGTACTAGAGGCCGCTCTCAGGCTACCAGTTCAGCAGCAGCCCCAGCTCAACAGGGTGCATCCACCAGTGCAGGTGGTGGCAAACGCTAGAACAAGGTTTATGCCTTTGCTTCCCGACAGGAATAGGAGATTTCACCAGATTGTGTCACCATTATGTGATGAGTATTCCATTTTGATGTATATGCATTGTTAGATCTGGGGGCTACTTTATCCTTTGTGAAGCGCTATGTTGCTAGTAATTTCTGAGTTAGTCCCTAAATCCTATCAGAACCCTTCTCAGTGTTTACTCCAATCAGTGATTCATATATAGCTCGACAGGTAAATTTAAATTGCCCTGTCATTGTCCTTTAGAAAGTCACCTCAGTAGATTTAGTAGATCTAGCCATGACAGATTTTGATGTTATTTTGGGCATGGATTGGCTACATGCATGTTATGCCTTAGTAAATTGTTGAACCCGCGTGGTAGAGTTTCGATTTCCGGGTAAGCCAGTCCTAGAATGGAAGGGTAGTTCAGTTGTTCCTATAGGTCGCTTCATTTCCTACCTTAAGGCCAGAAAGATGATATCTAAGGTTTGCGTGTACATCTAGTTAGGGTTAAGGACGCTACATCCGTAACCCCGACTATCCTGTCAATTCTTGTAGTATGCCAAGATCCAAAAGTGTTTCCAGATGACTTATCGGGAATTCCTCCTGAGCAGAAGATCGATTTTGGTATTGACCTTCATCCCGATACACAGCCTAATCTATTCCTCCTTACAGAATGGCTCCAGCTAAGCTAAAGGAGTTGAAGGAGCAGTTGAAAGATCTCTTAGACAAGGGTTTCATTAGACCTATCAAATCCCCGTGGGGTGCACCAGTCTTCTTTGTCTGGAAGAAGGACGGTTCCCTCTGGATGTGCATTTACTATCAACAATTGAACAAATTCACCATCAAGAACAAGTATCCCCTCCCCATGATTAATGATTTGTTTGACTGATTTCAGGGTGCTAAGTTCTTTTCAAAGATAGACCTCAGATTCGAATACCATCAACTTAGGGTTCGGGAGAGTGACATCCTTAAGACAGCCTTCGAGACTCGGTATGGTCACTATGAGTTTGTAGCTATGTCTTTTGGACTAACGAATGCTCCAACAACTTTTATGGACTTGATAAATAGGGTGTTCAAGCCATATTTGGATATGTTCATGATCGTGTTCATAGATAACATTCTCATATACTCTCGGATTGAGGATAGCGTGCCGCTAATTTGATGGTGGTGTTACAGACTCGAAGGATCACCAATTATCTGCTAAGTTAAACAAATGCGAGTTTTGGCTAGACTTAGTAGCATTTTTAGGTCATGTGTTGTCAAATGAGGGTGTATAGGTGGACTCCCAAGAGATAGAAATGGTGAAGAATTGTCCTAGACCAGTGAGTCCTTCGGATATCAGGAGCTTCTTGGGTTCAGTTGGTTACTACAGGAGGTTTGTGGAGGGATTTTCATCCATTGCAGCACCGTTGACTAAGTTGACCTAGAAGAAAGTGAAGTTTCAATGGTCAGAGTCCTATGAGAAGAGCTTACAAGAGTTAAAGACTTGACTCACCTCAACACCAGTGTTGACTCTACCTGAGGGTACCGATGGGTTTGTGGTATATTGTGACACTTCGAGGATCATCCTTGGTTGTGTATTAATGCAGCACGGTAAAGTTATAGCCTATGTTTCCAGGCAGCTGAAAGTCCATGAAAAGAACTACCCGACTCACGACCTCGAGTTGGCAGCGGTTGTATTTTCCTTGAAAATTTGGAGACACTATCTGTATGGGGTCCATGTGGATGTGTTTATAGACCATAAAAGCCTATAGTACATGTTTACCCAAAAAGTTCTAAACCTACATTAGAGAAGGTGGTTGGAGCTTCTTCAAGATTAAGATATGAGTGTCCTTTATCACCTAGGTAAGCCTAATGTGGTAGCAGACACTCTTAGCAGGCTTTCTATGGGGAGTGTGACCCATGTAGATGAGGAGAGGAAAGAGTTAGTGAAGGATGTGCATCAACATGCACGACTAGGAGTTTGTCATATTGACTCGACGGATGGTGGTGTCATTATTCAGAATGGCTCAGAATCTTCCTTGGTGACCAAAGTCAAAGCTAGACAAGACGAGGATCCTATTTCTTTCAAGTTGAAGGAAGCTATTCAAAATCTGAATGTGAAGGTCTTCTCTCAAGGGGGAGATGGTGTACTACGATATCAGGGTCGGTTGTGTGTACTGGGTGTTGATGACTTGAGGGAGCGGATGTTGCATGAGGCTCTTGGTTCTAGATATTCTATTCACCCAGGTGCCACCAAGATGTATCGTGACATACATGATGTTTATTGCTGGAATGGCATGAACAAGGACATAGTAGAGTTTGTGGCTAAGTATCCCAATTGTCAACAGGTGAAGGTTGAGCATCAAAGACCTGGAGGTGTGCTTCAGGACGTTAACATTCCTACTTGGATTTCGGAGGAAATCAACATGGACTTTATTATAGGTTTTCCTCACACTCGTCGACAATATTACTCTATTTGAGTGGTCATGGATACGTTGACTAAAGCAGCCCATTTTCTAGCGGTCAATACTACAGACTTAGGGGAGGATTATACTAAGTTATACATTCGAGAGTTAGTTCAGTTGCATGGAGTGTCCTTGTCCATTATATTAGATAGAGGTACTCAGTTTACCTCCCATTTTTAGAGATTATTTTTGAAAGGACTTGGCACTCAAGTCAAGCTTAGCACAGCATTTCACTCGCAAACAGATCGTCAAGCTGAGTGGAACATTTAGACTCATGTGGATATGTTGAGAGCGTGTGTGATTGATTTCAAGGGTAGTTGGGATGACCATTTTCCTCTCATCGAGTTTGCGTTCAACAACGGCTACCATTCCAGCATTTAGATGTCTCCGTTTGAGGCTCTCTATGGGAGAAGATGTAGATCGCCTATTACTTGGTTCGAAGTCGGTCAAGCTGCAATGATAGGACCAAATTCAGTTCATGAGGCTTTGTAGAAAGTTTGGCTTATAAGGGACAGGTTAAAAATAGCTCAGTGTCGCCAAAAGTCCTATGCGGATGTGAGAAGGAAAGAGCTTGAGTTTGAAGTTGGTGAGTAGGTGTTTCTGAAGGTTTCTCCCATGAAGGGAGTGTTAAAATTCAGAAGGAAATGGAAACTCAGTCCTTTAGTTCATACCGGATTGTGAAACGGGATGGAAAGGTAACTTATGAGTTGGAGTTGCCCTCAAAATTGGCTTCAGTTCATCCGGTGTTCCATATGTCTCTTTTAAAGAAGAGCTTGGGTGATCCAGCTTTGGTTGTCCCGGTAGACAGTGTAGTTATGAAGGATAGCCTTGGCTATGAGGAGATTCCGGTGGAAATACTTGATCATCAGGTTCGAAAGCTAAGTAACAAAGAAGTAGCCTCAGTCAAGGTTTTGTGTAGGACCAGCATGTCGAGTGAGTTGCGTGGGAAGCTAAAGTAGATGTGATGGCTAAGTCCCCACATCTATTCCCTCCTGGCTCAGTTCCATCTTGAGGTATCAGTTTCCTCCCTAGTACTCTATTCAGTTTCATGTTCAGTTGATGTCCCCCTATTTCTTTCATGTCAATGCAGGAATGTGTGATTCATGAATTCAGTTTAGTCATGTATTTTAGTTCGGAGTTAGTCACTCTGTCAGTTTTCTGCTTTGAAGGTTTAGTAATTGATATGGAAGTTGCATTTCTCAGCTTTTCAGTATGTTTATTCACATTCAAGGATGAAAGTTTCCAAAGGGGAGATATTGTAGTACCCCAAAAGCCCTAAGATCAGACCCAAGGATTGAAATGGAGAAAAGCAGAATTTTCTGCACCAGGTCACTAGAAGACTCATCCAGTGACCCGTGAGGTGCACCACGAGTCATTAAGTCACTCTTGGGGTGGAGGGTGGACTTGGTTGAATTATTGGATTTAGGCCTAACCACAACTGAGGCCACAAGTCGTGGTCAGGACCACGAGTCGTCAAGTCACTTGTGGCCTAAGGATGGGATGAAGTGGAAATTTGGTAAGTGTTGGGCACGACTTTGTCACCACGAGTCATTGGGTAGACCACAAGTCGTGGTGTCCCTCGTGGTGACCCTCAGAGGGATGATTTTAGTATTGGCCACGAGAAGTAGACCACAAGTCAAGGTGTTGAGGACGAATTGTCCAGTCCCTCATTGGGACTGGCAGTGTATTTTTCCCTGCAAAATAATTAAGGGCTTTTCCGTAATTCCTAAGTTCGTAAGGCCTAAAATGCATTGTTTTAATCTCAGTTAGGATTGTTTTAAGAGGGTTCAACCCATACTAAATCACTCACCTCCATGCATGCAAGACTAGAAGTTTCCTAGGGGTGATCAAGGATAAAATCCATCAATTCTACTTCAATTTCCTTTGGGAACTCAAGGAAGAGTGTAAGATCAATTTACCCAGGTGTGTGAGTCTACGAATGAGAATTCTTTTCACTCTCATGCTCAAAATTCTTCTCCATTCAATGAATCTCAATTCTTGATTTAAGTTTCATGATCTTATGTGGTTTACCCCAATTCTTGTGAATCCTCTAGGACCTATCTATGGGTCGATTCCATTCATATATCAAATCATGTTTTATGATCTATGGGCATATTTTATAACTATTTTTTATTTTAAATGTGTGGTTTAAAATTTAATTGAATTATGCCCAAGTGTGCATGCTTCATGAAGAGTCAAGTTATGATCCTCTTATGAATTTGATGCTATCAAGTCTAAATTATGATTTACGATTTATGTTATGAATTCTCTTAAAGAATTCATCATGGATTTATCAATATCAAGTATGTACATCTTTTGCATGTATGCATGGATTTCATGATTTAGGAATTTGTGACTCTTGGCATACTCATGGGCCCTTATTTATGGAAAATCATGTATTTCAAGTATGATCAAGTACGTTGTGTTGTATGTGTCCATGGAATTCATGAATGATTTACTATTATGATATGAGCCTCATGTGCATGTTTTTGAGAGCAGTTTCTAGCACCGAGTAGACCCGGCGTTCAGGTAAACCCTGTGGTCTCAGAACTACGTACCGCCATAGGTTTATATATACAAATGCTAATGTTATTGGATCCCTGTGATAACACATTATGCACACCCATTTCCTGGCAAGCCTGGGACGACTCTGTCTACTTGAGCGAGGTAGTTGAGGAATCATGTAAGCTCTATCATAATGGTGTCAGTTATGACGAGTCCTCCCATTGTTTCTCATGATTTATGCTTTGTCACGTTATGTTACTTTGTCACAAGTTATGTTTTATAAAGTTTTCTCTTATGATTATGAATGGTTTACGAAAGGTTTGAAAACCTTGAGCCCTTATGTGTACATTACGATATTTACTTAATAATAATGTGGTCCTACTCATATGAACTCTAATGTGTTTTAATTGTCTGTTTTTTACTTACCTTGCATTTCACGTACTGACCGTATACTCTATGTTGTATCGTTTCATGATATAGGCCCTGACGTTCAGATTCAGCCCTACCATTAGCTGATTGTCAGAGTTCACATCCCTCAGCCAGTGTTGGTGGGTCCTCATACTTCGAGCACATTCTATCGTTTATAGTTATGTTCCTTCAGTTACAACCTTTTGTCGAGCTAGTTGGGGATGTTGTCCCATCTGCTCATCAGTTATGTTAGAGGCTACTCATACATTTCATGACCCGAGTCTAAACGCTGGATGAGACACGATACTTGGTGCAACAAGTAATCCCAAGCCAGCCCATGGTCTATCATTACACTGGTAACTGAATAAACATAAGCGCAAGCTTTAAATAAATAAAACCTTTTAAGAAAAACTGATTTAACAAGAGGCAATACATATGATAAATAATACTGGAACAGAGGCAATACATATGATAAATAATACTGGAAATCTATGTCTATGCCTGAAAGCCATCTACTCAATGATGAGTTGCTGAGACAAGCCCCCAGCTAACTCAAAAATCTAACTGAAAGTAACTAACTGAAAATAAATATCATCCTTGAAAGATGAAGACTCACCAAATGTTGTTGCTAATACGTATGAGGGGAACTACTGATGATGCTAGGACTGAGAACCTGCACCTGTATCATGATACGATACAAAATAGGAGGTATGCGTCAGTACTTTGAATGTATTGAGCAAGTGAGAGATATAATAAGCATGAAAGAACAAGTAACTGAACTAAAATGACATAATATGACCAACTGAAATACTGAAAACTAATACAACTGAAGAATAACTGATATGGTCAATAATGACCCTGATTGATGGTCATAGACATGTCCTGCATCTGAGATACTGAACTGAGCTAAATTGAACTGAACTGAACTGAGTAGAGACCGTACTGACTAGTGGGAGAGTTTATAACCGACATATAACAACTTGAGCAAAACATGGAGTTTTATGTATATGCCCCATCGATAGGACCTAATATACCTTGCTAGTATATAAAGGAAGGAACTAGGTGATCACAAATCTAGGACCCGATGGGCCAAGTAACCTACAGTGGCAGCGTAGTTCTTGGAACATGTGTGCACTAAAACTCCGGTCTGCTTGGTGCGAAGTACTACTCCCACTGGATAAATCCTAAATTTGTTTACTAAATTTATAGCCCGAAGCTGGGGCCCAAGACTAAATTAGGGACACTTATCTGGAAGTACCCTAAGAGTTTTGTCAGACCGAATACTGTAACTAGTGTTCTAAAACTGGTCAGAGCTTCTTATCTGGAAGCATCGTAACCGTCTAAAGAACAAACTAATAACTAATTCTGATAACTAATATCTAGGAGGCATTACTGACATCTCAAAAAACACTATAGTCAAACTGATCAGCTGACCTTACTGAAATGTACTAAAGATATTAACATCATCCCTGAAACCGGCAACCATGCAACTGACTTAGCATTTAGCTGATAATAACAACATGGAATTCCCAACATTGATAGAGTCAACCAACATTATGTCTATACAATTATGCAATACCCTAATTTCTGTATTCAAGAACTAGGGCTAAAACCCAATTACAGGAAGCAAGTATCAACATGATCTCTAAGTAATTGAAATATAGCAGCTAACAATATGAACAACATTCCACATGAATTGGATCGTATTTAGACTAAAAAATTACTAAATTTCGAAACCTCAGGGCTAGGACTACTAAGAAAATTTAAATGGGATTTGGGGTACAAGGGACGCACAATTCCCTTGCTAAATTCTCACATACCTGTTGATTAAAACTCCGAAGAAAACCCTTAAAAAGATATGAGAAGGAGTCGAACCCTTGCTCCTGCTCTGTGCTTTCTGACTAAGTTCTACATTCTAACTTTTGAGGGAATGAGAGGAATGAAGAGTGAACATTGATTACCCCTCAAAATCCCCTGAATATAACCCAAATGAAGTATTTTAGGGATTAAAAAGGTGAAAAATTACAAAATTGCCCCTGAAAAAATTTGGAAAACTACCCAACAGGGACTAAAGGGTCACACAACGAGTTGTTGGTTGACAACAAAACTCGTTGGGACCAGTCATCGGTACTGGGCCTAGAAACAGGGCTCACTGGATTGGGAGATGGAAAGAGACCAATCGTTGGTACATCCCGTTGTCACTAGAAGGACAAACTTAGCCCCTCTACTACGAACGACACAATGACTCATTTGTAGAACCAACGGGTCATTGCATCTGCTCGTGGTCAACACTATCTTGACCTGAGGGGTTGTTGGTTTAGGGAACGGATTGAAACAAGGACTCGTTGGTGTAAACCGCGAGTCGTTAGTCCCACTCCTTCGTTCAGGGTAAGGTCTAGCAGGTTTCTGGACCTGGGATACAACGGACAATAGGACGACTCGTCACTCCTTTAAATTGGTCGTCCTATGCCTTGTTAGTTCCCAAAAGGAAATCTATAGGACAGACAATGACTCAGACAACAGTCCATTATAGGTGACAATGATTTGTTGTCTAGGTCGTTCTGTGAAAAAAAAAATTTGGTTCTTTCTGTTTTTTCATGCATAGTCTGAGTTTGGTCTAGAAAAGTTTCGGGGTGTTACAATATCTCCCTCTTGGGATCATTCATCCTCGAATGCAGGCTAAAACTACTGGGAAACTGGGAAAAGAGTTGGAATTCCCAGACTGAGACTATGAACTAATTTCTGAAGGAATGACTGACTCCTAACTGATTTAACCATGCTAACTGAGTTAATTCAACTAGGATGCATATTTAAAATATGAATAAAGTTGATGAGTACGGAACTAAATAGAATATTGAGAAGGAATTTAACACCTTATGATGGAACTGAACTAGAAGGGAATAAATAAGGGTATTTGGCCATCATGTCTGCTTTTGCCTTCCATGTGGCTCCCTCAACTAGCTAGTTCCTCCACAACACTTTTACTAAAGCGACTTCCTTATTTCTCAGCTTACAAACCTGACGTTCTAAGATCTGAATTGGGACCTCTTTGTAAGAGAGACTATCCTTCACCCTAGACTATCTAGTGGCATAGCTGATGTCGGATCACCAATGTACTTCTTCAACAATGACACATGGAAGACTGGGTGTGCAGATGCTAACTCCGAAGGTAATTCTAACTCATAGGCCACATTGCCAATTCGCCTCAAAATCCTATAGGGTCCTACATACCTCAGAATGCATTTTCCTTTCTTTCAAAACCTCATCATCCCTTTCATGGATGAAATTTTAAGATAAACCCAATCTTCTACAACAAATTCTAACTCTCTTCTCCTCACATCATCATAGGATTTCTGTCATCTTTGAGTTGTTTTAAACCTCTCCCTGATAAGTTGCACTTTCGGCATAGCTTCATGGACTGAGTTTGGCCCTATCAAGGTAACTTCACCAACTTCAAACCACCCTATAGGAGACTTACACCTCCGACCATGTAATGCCTTAAACGGGGCCATCTGAATACTGGAGTGGCAGTTGTTGTTGTACGCAAACTCGATGAGAGGTAGATGATCATCCCAACTGCCCTTGAAGTCGATCACATAAGCTCTCAACATACTAACATCTGAATAGTCCGCTAAGCTTGTCCATCAATCTGAGGGTGAAAAGCAATGCTGAGCTTGACCTGAGTACCGAGTCCCTTCTGAAATGACTTCCAGAAATGCCAGGTGAAGTGGGTACTCTATCTGAAATGATGGAAAAGGGAACTCCATGTAGTCTGACCATTTCACGAATGTACAGCCTAGCATAATCCTCAAGTGAGTCCGTAGTTTTAACTGGGAGGAAATGTGTTGACTTGGTCATCCGATCTACTATCACCCAAATTGAGTCATATTGTCGGCGAGAATGAGATAGACCTGTAATGAAGTCCATATTCAGTTCTTCCTATTTCCATATGGGTAAGCTGATATCCTGAGTCATACCTACAGGTCTCTAATGTTCCACCTTAACCTGTTGGCAGTTCGGGCACTTGTCCACAAATTCTGTAATGTCTCTTTTCATGTCGTTCCACCAGTAGATATCTCGTAGGTCATGATACATTTTAGTGGAACCTGGGTCGATAGAATATCTAGAGATGTGTGCTTCTGCCATTATTTTCTGTCTCATGTCACCTTCATCCGGTACATAAAGTCTGCCCTAGTAAGGAATCACACCATCTCCCCCCTTGGAGAAAGCCTCCACTTCTTTTCTGAGAACTGCTTCTATCATCTTAAACAGAATGGGATCTTCATCCTGCTTTGACTTAAATTTAACAACTACAGAGGAATCTGACCCACTCTACAGTACTACTCCGCCCTCAGCTGAATCGACCAATTGCACTCCTAACTAAGCTAACCGATGAATATCCTTCGCCAATTCCTTTCTGCCCTCTTCAACATGAGAAACGCTCCAAATGGACATCCTGCTTAGGGCATCAGCCACCACATTGTCCTTGCCCAGGTAGTATAGCACACTCATGTCATAATCCTTCAATAACTCCAACCACCTTCTTTGAAGAAGGTTTAAATCTTTCTTACTAAATACGTACTGAAGAATTGTGGTAAGTCCAAATATCCACAAGGACCCCATAAAGATAATGCCTCTATATCTTTAATGCAAACACCACCACTACCAATTCAAGGTCATGAGTCGGATAAGTATTCTCATGAACTTTGAGTTGTCTGGAGGCATAAGCTATCACCTTACCTGGCTACATCAGAACACAACCGAGGCCAACTTTGGAACCATCACAATAGGCCACAGATCAATTTGTTCCTTTCGATAAGATCAAAATTTGAGCTGTATTGAATCGAGTCTTCAAATTCTCAAAACTCTTCTCACACGCCTTTGACCAATGAAACTTCACCTTTTTATGAGTTATCTTAGCCAGAGGAGATGTAATAGAGGAGAATACTTCTACAAACCGTCGGTAATAAACAGTTAGACATAGGAAACTTCTAATATTTGTTGGGGAAGTAGGTCTGGGCCAGTCTTTTGCCGCTACTAACTTTTGAGGATCTACCTTAATACCCTTACCTTAGACCATGTGACCAAGAAAAGTCACAGACTTCAACTTGAATTCACATTTGCTGAATTTAGCGAACAACGGGCGGTCTCTGAGCGTCTGTACCACTATCCTCAGATGGTTATCATGTTCTTCCTTGTTTGTGGAGTATACCAGAATGTCATCAAGGAATACAAAGACGAACATGTCTAGATACTCTTTGAATACCCTGTTCATTAGGTCCATGAAAGTTGTAGGGGCATTAGTTAGTCCAAAGGACATAACTGCAAATTCATAGTAATTATACCTAGTTTTGAAAGCTATTTTCGGTATGTCACATTCTCTGACTCTAGGCTGGTGATACCCCAACCTAAGATCTACCTTGGAAAAACAACTGGCTCCTTGAAGCTGATGGATCATGTCGTAAATCCTAGGTAGGGGATACCTTTTCTTAACTATAACATTGTTCAGTTGATGGTAGTCGATACACATTCTAAGAGTACCATCTTTCTTTCACACGAACAACACTGGAGCACCCATGGAGAGATGTCGGGCCTGATAAAACCCTTATCAAGTAGATCTTTTAGTTGTTCCTTTAACTCCTTAAGCTCAATTGGAGCCATTATGTATGGAGTAATGGAGATGGGCTGAGTGACTGGAAGAAGGTCTATGCTGAAGTCCATTTCATGCTCGGGAGGGACTATTGGAAGATCTTCGGGAAACACGTCAGGGAATTCGCTAACATCTGAAACTGACTGGATAGTTGGGTCTTAATGTTGGAATCTTTGACCCAAACTAGGTGATAGATGCACCCTTTAAAAATGAGCTTCCTTTCCTTAAGGTAGGAAATAAATCGATCCTTAGGCGCAAAACTACTACCCCTCCACTCTAGAACTAGCTTATTTGAAAATCGAAATCTGATGACTCTAGCTCTACAGTCAACTAAGGCATTAGCAAAGCGTAGCCAATCCATGCCAAGAATGAGGTCGAAATAGACCATGTCTAACTCTACTAGATCAACTAGAATGACATTACTCAATTGTGAGACTGGGCAGTTTCTATACACCCGGCTGGCTCTAACTGACTCACCAACTAGGGTAGAGACTGAGAATGGTTCTCAGAGGACTTCCGGATTGATTTCAAACTGGATAGCTACATAGGGAGTCATAAATGATATTGTGGCTCCTGGATCTAGTAGGGCATACACATCTAGATAGAAGAGATGTAGCATAACCATGAACACGTTAGGTGAGCTCTCCTGATCCTGATGAGAGGACAAACCATAAAAGCGGTTTTGGTGCTGACAGCCATCTGTACATGAATTTTTGTCCTGGTGAGCTGGACGACCTGCTGGAGCTGCTGAAGTGGTAGACTGTGATCTCCCATTCCTACTGACGAGCACTCTTTTAGCCGGTGACCTAGCTGTCACACCCAAAACAACCCTCTTTTCCCTAGAGGCATTCACCGGGATGATTCTTACCACACTTAAGGCAAGCTGGATAACGGTTGCTTGCACTGTAACTATGGGACTGAGAGCTAGATGCTCCACCCTTTCGATCCTTGCGAGACCAGAAAGTAGGGGCGCTGGTTGAGGTGGGTGTTGGAGTCCTCTACTATTGCTGCTGTGGGAAGCTACTGCCGTCGGACCTCTTGTCACACCCCGAGTCTATACCCTAGATGGGACATAGTACTTGGAGTCACAAGTAACCCCAAGTCAACCTATGGTCTATCCTAATACTGGCATTCTGAGTAAAAACATAGCGGAAGATTTAAAATAATAAAATAAACATTTATGAGAAACAACTAAATCATAAAGTTTAAAATAATTGAAACAAAGCTGAAAAAAATCGGAATCTATGTTTATTTCAGAAAGCCATCTATCTGATGAGTTGCTGGGACAGGCCCCCAGCTAACTCTAAGTCTAAATGAAATAAATGTAACTATAAGAAATAATCCTCATCCTCAAAAGATGAGTACTCAGCAATGATGCAGCTAGAAACGTTTGAGCGAGATCTGCTAATGGTGCTGAGACTTAGAACTTGCAACTGTATCATAAAATGACACAGTATAAAAGGTATGCGTCTGTACTTTGAATGTACTGAGTAAGTGAGAGAAACCATAACATAGAGAATAAAACAACTGAGTTGTAAATATATGCAATGACCGACTGAAATACTGATATTGAATAAAATGTGATATGCTGAGATGGTCAAAATGACCTTGTCTGATGGTCAAAGACATGCCATAAACTTGAGATACTAATCTAAAATACTGTACTGAACTGATCTAAACTGACTAATTTGAGACTGAACTGAATTGACTAGTGTGAGAATCTATAACCGACATATAACCACGTGAGCTAGACGTAGAATCCGATGTATACACCCCATCGATAGGACCCAATATACCTTGCCAGGGTAAAAAGGCATGAACTGAGTGATCAAAGGTCCGGGGCCATGAGGCCAATGAAATATAACCTACGGTGGCAACGTAGATTTGGGAACCTAGGTGCGCTGGAACCCCGATCAACTCGGTGCTAAGTCCTACTAACACTGCATAGTCATAGACTGACTACTAAGCTGATAGCTTAAAACTGGGGCCCAAGAATAAGTCAGGGATACCTATCTAAAAGTACCCTAAGGGTCTTATTGGACTGTATTCTGTAACTGGTGTTCTAAGATTGGTCAGAGCTGCTTATCTAGAAGTATCGTAATCGTCTAAAGAACCAACTAAAATCTGATAACTGATATTTGGGAGGCACCACTGACACCTCAAGAAAAGACTATAGTCAAAGTGATTAGCTAACATTTCTATATTATACCCTATATGCTAATAATTGATTGAGACTGGACTAACAAACATCTGACTAAATTCTCAACATTTTCTAGTAATATGGGAAACCCAACTGATAAAATCAGGCCACAAGGAATAACTAGTCCAACAGGAAAAATTCTAGTTTACTGAATTCAAAGATAGGGCTAAAACAATTCTTAGAAGAATGAGTATTAACATGATACTAGGTAGTAGAATATAACAACAATCAACATAGACAACATTTCACATGCTATAAACGATGTCTAACATATAATTTAAACACATTCGAAAGTTTCAGGGCAAGAAGTAATAGACAAGATAGAGAAGTTTTTTGGGGACACAAGGGAAGAACTATTCCCTTGTTGAATTCCCACATGCCTGGTTTAGAAATCCCTGAGAGAATCCCTTGAAAAATTTGAGGACAAATTTGATTGCCCTAGCTTTTGCTCTATGTCTTTTTGATAGAAATTTGATGTTCTAACATTTGAGGGGATGTGATAAATAAAGTAAAACGTCTGTTACCCCCTCTAAAACCCTATATTTAAACCCAAAACGACGTATTTTAAAGTCTAGGAGTTTAGGAAATTACGTAAAATTCTCTTGGAAATTCGTAGGAAAAAGGACCCTGCCAGTCCTCACGTGGCACTCCATGAGTTTTGAGGTTAGGGAAGACTCATGGTGCCCAATTGTGATGTGCACTTGAAGTTTTCTACAGATTCCCCAACCTGCCAACGACTGACTTGATGAGTCATCAGGAGACCTAACGAGTCGTGATGTCTTTCGCTGCCATTGAATCAAAATTCCTCTTCAGGGGTCACCACGGCTACTAGACGATTCGTTAGCGGTGACCGTGACTCCTGTTCACCTCCCATAGTCGTCACTGTCGAAAACCACCTGCGGTCACCATGGGAGACACCATGACTCGTGGTGAGGATCCGTTAAGTGCACTGCCCAAATTTTGCAACTTTCAGTCAACCTTTGACCAGGAATCACATAAAAACTCATGGTGTTTACCATGACTCGCGGTTACTCAATTTCCCAATTTTTCAACCAAGTCCAGACCCTTCCCCATGAGTCACTCCACATCTCGTGGCCTACCACACGGGTCATAGGACGACTCATTCTGTGACCTGGTGCAGAAAATCTTATTTTCTATATTTCATCACCCGGGTTTGATCTTAGAGTTTTCGAGGCATTACACCTTTGGTGCCATAATCTGATTGACAAGCTCTAGAACTCTTGTTCTCCTACTCCATATCTTTCAACTTTTCTGCCTCAATCTGCTGGGCATGAACGATGAGGCTGGAGAGGTCAATGTCCTTAATGAGCATTATGGTCCTACATTCCTTAAGTACCAGGTGTGATACCCCATTGACGAACTTAAGCATGCGAGCCTTTGGCTCTGCTACCATCTCTGGAGCATACCTCAACAACCGAGTGAACTCTAATGCATATTCCTCCATGGTCCTGTTATCCTGCTTTAAGTTCATGAACTCTACGACCTTAGCCTCTCTTACCTATCGAGGGAAGAATCTATCTAGAAATGTTATGGTGAGCTCTTCCCACTCTACTAGTTCTACTCCTGCTAGCCTCCTTTCCTTCCATTGGTCGTACCAAATCTTAGCCACCCCTTTCAACTGGTAGGCAGCCAGATCAGCACTCCCTGCGGAACTAACACCCATAATCCGGGTGATGTTCTGCACCTCATCTAAAAATTCCTATGGGTCCTCTCCCACCTTGGATCCAAGAAAAGCTGGAGGATTTATTTGGGTCAAATCCCAAATCCTAGCAGCTACTTTGGACCCGTTTGTGTTCACTGGAACCACCTACTGGTTCACTTGATTAGTCACTGTCTGAGCCAGCAACTGGATTGCCGCTCTCAATTTTGCTGATGACACATGGTCATCTTGAGGGGCTGCTGGAACAGCTAGAATAGGCCGAGCCCTTCTTCCATTTCCTCGTCTGGGAGGCATAGTTTCAATGTAAAAAAAATATAGCATGAGTTAGGAGAATATTTCTGGAATTGAACTTGAACGCACGATAAGGAATATGAACAAAAGAGAGTTTTCCTAATAACGTCTCATAGCCTCCCCGTCATATGTGTGTCGTAGCTTCACACCCATGAAAAGGACTCTACTTTGCATGGCCTTCATGTATCCTAGGATACTCTAAACCAACTACTTTGATACCAAGTTTGTCATGACCCGAACGTACACCCAAATTGTAGACACGGGACAAGGAACCCCGAGGGACCCCAAGTCAACCCATGGCTTATGCATTCAACTAATCTCATTTAAATAAATGGAGTATTAAGCATAAAACATCGCAGAAATGTAACCATGACATAACATTAGAAAATAACAAACATTGGCATAAGCTGAATACTACTCATTTGTCCAAAGCCTCTAATATGTAAGATAGGTTGATGGGACAACATCCCCAACTAACCCGAGGAATACTAAAACATAGTTAAAAGGAAAGAATATCAAACGTACCTCAAAACATGAGGAGTCACCAACAAGCTAATATCGTAGGCTGGAGTGGTCTAAGGATGAGAATAAGCCTGAGATCTGGACCCTGTATCATGAAACGATACAACATAGAAAGTATGCGGTCAGTACGTTGATGAAGGGCGTACTCATGCACTTCATAGACATATTTTGCTTATACTTTACTATGTTTTGAGAATAAATTATGTGTGTTTGCATGTGTTTATATTATATATTTGTGAAAATTATCTAACACATTTGATTAGATGTTTTCAGGGCTAAAAAGGATGGATTTGAATGTATTTGAGGCTTACGGAATGAAGATGAAAAGAAGCTGAAGTCGTGGGCAAAGGTTGAGTTTAGAAGATACAGAAATAGTGTATCTGACGGGTTGAGGGAATGACTCATTATGTCTGGTAATGAGTCGTGAAGTCAGTCGTGGAGACTAAGAAGAGAAATTTTGAGAAAAATCCAGGGAAGGTAACGGAAGACATCATGAATCATCAGGTGTTGGCACGATTCATTGTGAGAGCATTGGTAGGAATTGTCAGGTACACTGGAATTTTGGAGAGTTAGACCACGAGGGGCCTAACGACTCGTGCCCATGCAAAATGAGTCCTTAGGTGACTCATTGCCACAACTGGCGACGCGACATGGAGGATGCGGAAAAGGAAGGTGCAATTCGGCAAGGCTTCCAAAATGGGGAAAAAGTGGATTTCCTACTTCAACTTAGAAAAGGAAAATTAAATCCCTAGACAAATTCATCAAGGAATGTGGAAAGCATCTAACTACTGTAAATACCCTTTATTTTCATGTAATAGCTATCAAGTGTTAAGAATCACGCTTTAGAACCAAGTTTGAAATCGAGTTTCAAATTCAAAATTCTTCAAGTAGGATTAGAGTTTTAAGTCTCAAGTCTTTCGTTACAAGTTTGGTGTCTTACGTTTGGAATTTTGAGACGATTGTTGAATTGTTCTTCTTTATTGTTGCAATAATCAAGTGAGTTTCTTCCTATCAACGTTGTAAGTATCGATGTTTGCTTCTATTTATGAAATCTATTAATTTACTCATAAACATGATAGGATAAAACCACCACAACTAGGATTGTGGGAACCATGACAAATTAACACACATAGGTAAAATACTTAGTGATTCTTGAACGGAGTTTATGCATGTATTGTTTCTTCCTTCGTTTTAATTCATTTTAACGGGTGAAAACGTTAGAACTTGCCTTATTCTTACTTACCATAACGAAGAAGTAAAGAATGGGAAAAGGGATTAACAATGGATATTTGAGGCTACCAACCCTCATCTAATAGCTTGATCTTTTTCGGGGTTAGCTAATCCGATATTAAGGGTAAGGGTCAATTAAAGTACACCCGTAGACGGACCAAGTTGCGTGGTGAAAATCATCCAGATGGGGACCAACCATTTAGGTGAACCTAACTTACTTATATTGCATATTAAGCACCGGAATAGATCACTAGTATAAAATGCCTTGTGGTTATGAAGTCATGTGGAACACTTACCCTAGTTAATTGCAATAATATGGATACAACAATAAATTTCTCAAAATACTTATTCATTACTTTTACGAATTTCCCCTCTTAGGAAATAATTAACTAAAAAGCTTAAGCACTAGCGTTCTTCTACATCCTTCCGTATTCTCTGTGGGGTCGACCCCAACCTCTAGTTGGGTTTTTTATTGACAACGTCCACTTCATACTTCGTAAGGAGGTGTGGTTTGAGCGTTATCAAAAAGTGGCGCTGTTGACGGGGAGTACGGTTTAGGATTAGATTAATTGCTTGTGTTTAACTTTTAGTCTTTATTTCCTATTTTTTTGTTTTTCTTTTATTTTTTGACGTGTCACAGGGCAACGTGGTGAAACAAGCGGCCAAGATGTGACCACGATCTTAACAGGTATCTTTATGAAGTCTGAGTAATCAAGATACTTGTGTTGTGCCGCGATGTTAAATCAGACTCTACTTGGGAGGAAACCCAAGATAATGTTTTTATTTTTTATGTATTTGTTCAAGTGTGCAGGTGATAGGTCATAATTTTCAATAAAGATTGAGCTTAAATATTGAAGACAAGGAGTAGAGGCCAACAGAGTTCTTCTTGCACTCTATTACTTTATGCTTATTTGTTTTAGCACTAGGGACAGTGTAACTAATTAAGTGTGGGGTGGGAGAAGTGAACTTCATATTACCATGCATTCCTTAATTGCTAAATTTGTGCATGGTAGGCCACGTTTTTGTGGAATTTATGACTTATATTGCGTGCTTGTTGGTTTGTAGTATTTTATTTTAGTTTTATTTTATTTTGGGTTACTCTGGTTTTTGTTTTCGGTACTTTTCCGGTGAATAGTCCCTTAGAACCGACTAGAGAGTCTAGATTTTTTATTTTTTATTTTAGTCATTGAGTCATGACTTTGCCCGATGATGGATGGATGACAACCGTCTTAAGGGTAAATTAGTCATTAGGAAGAACAAGAACTTGGATCCTATGAATGCTAGGTGCTTCACTCTAGATATCATTGGGACTTTATTTAATTCACTCAAAAATGCATGAAAAAGGAAGAAACACCTAGTCTTTTTGAAATTGACTCTTATACTTGAAAAAAATGGGCTTAATTATGTTATGCTTGAAATATGAATATATGTGTTTATGTGATCTTGATTTCCATTGTTAAACCATTTTGTGCCAATGTGTGAGGAATTATTTTTGATATACTCCATGCTTGTAAATTGATGTCTAGAACTTGCCCTGTGTGTGTGTAAAACAAAATATGAATTATGGATTTAGGAAGTGATACAGGCATTTCTTTGATAGCCTTATTTTTATCCTATTTTACCTACCTTGATTGTAATTATCCTAGTTAGCCAAGTTGAGTCTTAGCCTATTCTTTTGATAGTCATATTATAAGCTTGAATCCCTTTTTGTTCTATTGACTTATATTTGATCCAAATGACTCCTAGAGCACTTTAATGAATTATTTTTGTATGAAAGGAGCATAATTAGAGAAGTGAGGGGAAAAGATAAAAAGTGTGGTGAATTGGAAAAAAAGAAAAAGGTGAAATTTTGCTAAACAAGGAGGGTGATTTTTAGTGGGAAAACAAAAAGAAGATAGAGCTTTCAAAAATTGAAGATTTACCGATTAATTGTACCCATTTGTTTACAATGAACCTATTTTGGCCTGGTCCTTCCTTGGATATTTTGAACCTCATCATAAGAAAAAATTCTTGAGGGTGGCTAGAGTAGGGGTGCGTAAAGGGTGGGAACGAAAGAAGAAAAAAATGTGTGTGAATGAGCCAAATGATGAAAATAAAAATCCCCACTAGTCACCTAAGTTGAAAAATTTAAAAATACGGAGGTATAAGGAGAAAATTTTGGAAATTGAAGAATGAGCTAAAATCGAAAGTGTTGTGAAGTATTAAAGTGCTTAGGGAGCTTAGTCAATATCTTGGTCAAATAGTTGCTACCCATCCCTTAGTCTACATTACAACCAAAATTAATGTCCTAATTGATCCTTGATTCATAATTCTATATTAGCGGAGTATTATACTAAGGGCAAGCCTATGGGTCGTCGTATGCATGTATGTTGAGTTTTTTTGTGAGAGTGAGCAGAAATTATTTTATTTATTGCCAAGTTAATCTTATTACATATCTTGTGTGAAGACGGGCATCTCTCCAAATTGTGAGGGGCACGATGGTAAGAATTTGGTAAATCTTGATTGCTAAATTACATATGATTCATGTTGGCCCAAAATATGTCATGATGAGTTAGTTTCAAAAGCTATGTGATTTCGAACTTTGACATCTTAATACTGAACCTATATGCATGCGAGTGAGTTATTTGAGCTTCATTTATTTGTCTCATGATCCTAAGTGTAAGTAGACCTATTCTTAGGATGAATATTGTGCTTAATTGTTAGAAGGGAAGTAGTAGATTGTTCGAGGATGAACAATGCTTTAAGTGTGGGGTGTTGATGATGGGCGTACTCACGCACTTGATAGACATATTTTGCCCGTACTTTACTATGTTTATAGAACAGATTATGTGTGTTTGCATGTGTTTATATTGTATATTTGTGAAAGTTAGCTAACGCATGTGATTAGATGTTTTCAGGTATAAAAACGATGGATTTGAATGTATTTGAGGCTTATGAAATGAAGATGAAAAGAAGCTGAAGTCGTGGGCAAGGGTTGAGTTTGGAAGATGCAGAAACAGTATACCTGACGGGTTGAGGGAATGACTCATTACATCTAGTAACGAGTCGTGAAGTCAGTCATGGAGACTGAGAAGAAATTTTGAGAAAAATCTAGTGAAGGTAACGAAAGACATCACAAATCGTCAAGTGTTGGCACAACTCATTGTGAGAGCACTGGTAGGAACCGTCAGGTGCACTGGAATTTTGTAGATTGACCACGAGGGGCCAAATGACTCGTGTCCATGCACAATGAGTCGTTAGGTGATCTGTTGCCACAACTGGCAATGTGTCATAGAGGACGCACCAAAGGAAGGTGCGACGTGACAAGGCTTCCAAAACAGGAAAAAAGTTGATTCCTACTTCAACTA
Source organism: Datura wrightii (assembly GCA_035772735.1). NCBI lineage: Eukaryota > Viridiplantae > Streptophyta > Magnoliopsida > Solanales > Solanaceae > Datura > Datura wrightii. The sequence continues at coordinate 55,691,195 of JASDFA010000001.1, forward strand.
GGAAAAGGAAAATTAAATCCCGAGCCAAATTCATCAAGGAATGAGGAAAGCATCTAACTACTCTAAATACCCTTTATTTTCATGTAATAACTATCAAGTGTTAAGAATCATGCTTTAGAACCAAGTTTCAACTTCAAATTTCTTCAAGTAGGATTAGAGTTTAAAGTCTCAAGTCTTTAGATACAAGTTTGGTTTCTTACGTTTGGAACTTCGAGACGATTGTTGAATTGTTCTTCTTTATTGTTGCAATAATCAAGTGAGTTTCTTCCTATCAACGTTGTAAGTATTAATTTTTTCTTCTATTTATAAAATCTATTAATTTACTTATAAACATGATAGGCTAAAACGACCACAACAAGGGTTGTGGGAACCATGACAAATTAACACACATAGGTAAAATACTTAGTGATTCTTGAATGGAGTTTATGCATGTATTGTTTCTTCCTTCGTTTTAAATCATTTTTAACGGGTGAAAATGTTAGAACTTGCCTTATTATTACTTACCGGATCAAGGAAGTAAAGAATGGGAAAAGGGATTAACAATGGAGATTTGAGGCTACCAACCCTCATCTAATAGCTTGAACTTGTCCGGGGATAGCTAATCCGATATTAAGGGTAAGGGTCAATTAAAGTACACCCGTAGACAGACCAAGTTGCGTGGTGAAAATCATCTTGATAGGGGACCAACCATTTAGATGAACCTAACTTACCGATATTGCATGCTAAGCACCGGAATAGATCACTAGTATAAAATGCCTTGTGGTTATGAAGTCATGGGGAACACTTACCCTAGTTAATTGCAATAATTTGGATACAACAATCAATTTCTCAAAATAATTATTTATTACTTTTACAAATCCCCCCTATTAGGAAATAATTAACGAAAAACCTTAAGCACTAGCGTTCTTCTACATCCTTCCATATTCTCTGTGGGATCGACCCCAACCTCTAGTTGGGTTCTTTATTTACAACAGTCGCTTCATACTTTGTAAGGAGGTGTGGTTTGAGCGTTATCATATGTGAAATGTACTGAGTATGCAAGGTAGGTAAAACGGACATTTTAAAAGTAAAGCAAACTCATAAATAGACATAGAAGAAGGACGTCATGCTTGCATCTAAAATCTTCGTAATAAAACATAAGGCTCAAGACTTTCAAATTTTTCATAAATCCTTCATTATCATAATTGTAAATAACTTTATCATAATATAACTTGAGCCAATAACATAAACATAAAAATGCATAAAACATGCGGCACAATGGGAGGACTCGTCATAACCGACACCATCATGGTAGAGCTTTCATGATGCCTCACTGTCTCGCGTAAGTGAGCAGAGCCGACCCTGGCTTGCCAGGCGAGGGTCGTGCATAAGGCGTGATATCACATTTGAGGGGATCATTATCATTACATAATAACATTTACAACCCACGGTGGCACGTGGTTATGAGACACCGACGTAGTTCTTTGCATGTCGGGCTGCTCGGTGCTAGACACGGCCCCCAAAACATGCATATAGGCTCATACATAAATCATTAACATCATGCATAAAGTTCATTGGCTAAGATATAACATTCATCATCATTGATCCCCTTTAAAACATGCTTAGCCAAGAATCAAGGCCTTCTTTATCGACCAACATCATAAATTGATAAATCAAGAAATTTGTTTCATAAATCATAAATCATAAATCATTCTTCATCATGTGGGCATTTCCCAATGCTTCATCATACTCAATTCCTTCAAAATATGCTCATAAACATGGGTAAGTTGGATTCATGCATTTCCACAATCAATAAATTTAAAATAATGAATATTCATCATAAATCATAATCTCCATGAACTTCCATAAATAGGCAACATAGATTTAAAAAGATTGAAACATGATTTTTTGAGGGAAATAATACGAACCTACCCAACATGCATAACTCAATAATTAAAACTCAATTTAAACATGCCCCTAAAGAGAAATCACATTGTCATGCTTTGGGTAGAACCCCCATGGAATTTTAATAGGATAATTCATGAATTAACTCGAAATTGGACATGGGTGAGGAAGAATTCCGCCCATTTTAAAACCCCACATACCTGGGAATAGATGGAATTAAAGTTCCTTGAACACCCATATAGTATTTGATGAAAATTTTGGGAAGAAGGCCTTGAATCTCCCAAAAACCTCTCTAAAATTCTTGCATGAGAATGAGCATGCAATAGGGACTTAACTCCTATTATCACAATCAAAAAATATCCAAAACAACGTAGTTTAAGCCTTAGGGACATAGAAAATTACAGCAACACCCTCATTAAAATGCAGGAAATACCTGGTCGCCAGTTCTCACTAGGAACCTAACGGGTCGTTGCCACAGGGCACAACTAGTTGCCTTGATCTGTTGAGTCCACTGCCCAATCGTCCCAGGGAACCCCACAGGATACTTCACGAGTCATGAGGTTAGATCACGACTCGTGGGCACCTTCCGTGGCCTACACTGTCCACCCCAATCTTGCCAAACCTCGAGGGTTGACCATGGGTGACCTCACTTGTCGTGAGGTCTAACCACGTCTCGTGGTTAGGCACATGGCCTCCTCACTCAGAATTTGCCAAACCAAGTTGACCATGAGTCACTTCACGACTCATGGTCACTCCTCAGAAATCACCTCACGAGTCATTCTGTGACCTGGTGCGAATTTTCAGTTTTTCTCCATTTTCACTCTGGGTCTGATCCTTGGTTCCCTAGGGTATAACACTAAACCCTAGATGAGACACGGTACTTGATGCCACAAGTCACCCCAAGCCAACCCATGTTCTATCATTACACTGGTAATTGAATAAACACAAGCGGAAGCTTTAAATAAGTAAAACCATTTATGACAAACTGATTTGACAAGGGTCAATACATCTGATAAATAATACTGGAAATCTGTGTCTATGTCTAAAAGTCATCTTCTCAATGATGAGTTTCTAGGACAAGCCCCCAGCTTAATCTAAAATCTAATTGAAAATAAATATCGTCCTTAAAAAATAAGGACTCACCAAATGTTGTTGCTAATATCGTTTGAGAGAAACTACATAGAAGGTATAAGTTAGAAGGTATACCTTCACTTGTATCATGACACGATACAACATAGAAGGTATACGTTAATACTTTGAATGTACTGAGTAAGTGAGAGATATAATAAGCATGAAAGAACAAGTAGCTGAACTGAAATGACATAAAATAACCAACTAGAATATTGAAAACTGATACCACTGAAGTATAATTGATATGGTCAATAATGACCCTGACGATGGTCATAGACATATCCTAGATCTGATATACTAAATTGAGTTAAACTGAACTAAACTGAACTGAGCTGAGACTGTACTTACTAGTGGGAGAGTCTATAACTGACATATAACCACGTGAGCCAAACGTGGAGTTCGGTGTATATGTCACATAGATAGGACCCAATATACGTTGCCAGGGTATAAAGGCATGAATTGGATGATCCCAAATCTGGGACCTAATGGGCCAAGTAACCTATGGTGGCACCATAGTTCTAGGAACCTGGGTGCGCTAAAGCCTCAGTCCACTCGATGCTAAGTACTAATCCCACTGGATAAATTCTAAATATCTTTACTAAGATGATAGCTCTAAGGCGGGGCCCAAGCCTAAATCAGGGACACTTATCTGGAAGTACCCTGAGAGTCTTATCAGACCGAATACTATAACTGGTGTTCTAAGACTGGTCAGAGCTGCTTCTCTGGAAGCATCATAACTGTCTAAAGAACAAATTAATAAGTGATAACTAATTCTGATAACTAATATTTGGGAGGCATTACTAACACCTCAAGAAAAAACTATAGCCAAACTGATCAGCTGACATTATTGAATGATGCTGATGATATTGACATCATGCCTAAAACTGAGCTAACATGCAAGAGACAGAGCATTTAACTGATAATAATATCATGGAATTCCCAATACTGATAGAGTCAAGCAACATTATGTCTATAAAATTATGCAAGACCCTAATTTTTGTATTCAATAACTAGTTACAAGAAGCAATTATCAACATGATCTCCGAATAATTAAAATATAGCAGCTAACACTATGAAAATCATTCCACATGAATTGAATCGGATTCTGACTGAAAAATTACTAAATTTCAAAACCTTAGGCCTAGGACTGATAAGAAAATTTAAATGGGTTTTGGGGAACATGGGAAGGACGATTCCCTTGCTAAATTCTCACATACTTGGTGATGAAAACCCTGGAGAAACCCTTGAGAAGATCAGAGAAGAAGGAGTCCAACCCTTGCTCCTTCTCTGTGCTTTCTGACTAAGTTCTACGTTCTAACTTTTAAGGGAATAAGAGGAATAAAGAGTGAACGTCGATTACTCCTCTAAATCTACTGATTATAACCCAAAACAATGTAGTTTACGGATTAAAAAGATGAGAAATCACAAAAATGCCCCCGAAAGAAAATCTGGAAAACTGCCCAACAGGGACCAATGGGTCACACAATGAGTCATTGGTTGACACCATGACTCGTTAGGACTAGTCGTTAGTTCTAGGCCTAGAAACAAGGCTTACTGATTTGGGCAACAGAAGAAGACCAGGACTCATTGGATGAACTAATGGGTCGTTGGTACGCCCTATTGTCACTGGAAGGAAAAACTTAGCCCCTCTGCTACGGATGACCCAATGACTCATTGGTAGAACCAATGGGTCGTTGTGTCAACTCGTGGTCAACAGTATTTAGACCTGAGGGTTGCTGGTTCAGGCAACGAGTGGAAACAACCACTCGTTGGTATGAACCACGAGTCGCTAGTCCCACTCATTTGTTCAGGGGAAGGTCTGGCAGGTTTCTGGACCTGGGATACAACGGACGACAGAACGACTCGTTACTCCTTCCAATAAGTTGTCCTACGCCTCATTGGTTTTTGAAAGGAATTTGTAGGATAGACAATAGCTCAGACAACGGTCCATTACCGATGACAATGACTCATTGTCTGGGTCATTCTATGACAAATTTTCTGGTGCTTTCTGATTTTTCATGCAAAGTCGGAGTTTGGTCTAGAAAAATTTCAGGGTCTTACAAGACATTATGTAGAAATCAGCTTGTCAATATTTAATTTGGTATTAGCTTGATATGTATGTAGACTTACGCTATTATGTATGTTAGATTTATGCTTATTTATGTTTATTTTTAGATATCATGTTCCTTCCATGGGTCAACTTGGAGCCTCCTGGGGTTCTTTTTCCTGTGTCTCGATTCGAGCCTATGTTTGGGTCGTGACATAAGCGCACATGGTCGTCAAGTAATATAGGATTTTTGAAGTCCAAATATCGTACACAAGGGACTTGTTAATTTAATCATTATAAGGTTGTACTTCATTTTCACTAGTCTACCAAATAGTTAAAATGAAGTTTTGTTTGGAAAATTAAACTACTAACACTTAAAATATAACTTAACTAAAACAACTGCTGGTTAGATTGTATTTCAATAATGATGAAAGACTAGGGCAAGGGCACTTTGTTGGTTTCAAGTTGATTTTTCTAGACGTAATTAAACTAATATTATTCTTCCTATGGTTGCTATTTGCAAGTTACTATCCCATTTCTTGCCACTATCCCTAGCATCTAAGAACTATTTCATGAACCCTAATGCCTATATCCCTATTGTCATAGGAGAACAATGAAATGACGATAATCCCTACTTGTATTTCAACTAAACGGGATTGAAGGGTATATCCCAATCCTCAACAAAAACTTCTATCCTATCATTAATGGGTTTAAGGGTCTTTGAATACTCGTGCTGTATTTATTTTTAACCCTTTTGCTTCCTTTTCCGAATTTCAATTGAAAACCAATTAATTCCTTACAAAGGTGATCAATCTTATAAATCATAAATTAACACAAATAAACACAAACAACCGTAATTGAAGAATCAAAACCAACTTTAATTAGTCTTTCAAGTAATCAAGTATTCACTATTGCCACAACCCTAAAATATGAGTTTAGCCACTCATAGACAAGCAGAAAAACAAATATTTAATCATCATCATACGAAAAAATACGAAGTAAAGAAGACAAAACCTAGTTGTAGAACTTTATCTTCCCTCCAAATAACATACAAGATTTTATAAATGAACTACAAAATATATAAAAATGAGTAATGACTGCTCCAACAAGTTCAAAACCTCTTAACAAATGACCTAAGGCCACTATTTATAGATAATCCTTCAAATGATGTTTCTGCCCTTCAAGACTTGGCTTTAAAATCAGCATTTTCTGCCCCGAAATGACCCTGGCACGCCGACCCACCTATCTCGCCACAACTTAGTCAAATTTGCAGCAATTTTAGCTCTGGATAGGCTTTGCCACACCGCCCCCTTCATCTCACCAAGGTGTTTGTCAAATTTCTCTATGTACGGACACCTCTGGCGCGAGGCGCCACTCATCTCTCCAAATTTTTTAAGTGCAATTTCTCTAAAGTTTCAGGGATGGCACGCCAGGTTGAAGTTTTGTTCTCTGAAGTTTGGGACTTGGTGTGGGGCACCAGCCATAGCACCAAACCCATCAGCTCCTCAAATGTTCATTTCTTGCATTATTTTGAGCCCATTTTTCTTAGTTTCCTACTCAAATCAACTCAAATCGTTTGTTAGCGCATAAAACATACACATACATGAATTTAAGAAAAAATTAAGGATTATGAACTCAAAACATGATAAAAAATGAGTAAAATCATGGAAAATGGGCATAAAAATATGCCCAACCTTACCACCCTACACTTAAACCATTTTTCATCCTCGAACAATCCTTAAAACACACCTAAACTCATGTTTCACCATCACATATGACACCTCTATCAACTCATACTCAACCAACTAGCGTAGATCATTCATAAAGTTGTTTATCATCATACAACAATTCTCACAAAGCACATATAAGGATTTGACAATTAACAACACACAACCTCTATAAATGACTCTTTTTTTCAACACAAAGGACCAACATGATTAACTGTGACACATGCAACAAGTAGTACACCGAATTAAACCTCTTGTGCCCCTCACTTTTAGTGATGTTTCTCTCTCTAATTCATCAATGTAAGACATGGAACACAACAAGTAAGGCACACTCACACTCATAAATGATGTAATGCGTATATGCAACATACTAGCTCAGCTGGCGGTCAGAGCCAGTACAGGTTTTATGCCCTTGCGACTCATCAGGAGCAAGAGACTTCACCGGATGTGGTTACTGATATGTTGCGAGTGTTTCACCTTGATGCTTATTCTTTGTAGCTCTAGGGGTTACCTTGTCTTTTGTGACACCTTATATTTCTAGTAGCTTTGGAGTGATTCTCGAAATTTTGTTAGAACCATTCTCAATCTCTACTCTCGTTGGTGATTCAGTTGTAGCTAGGCGAGTGTATAGAAGTTGTCCAATCACAATATTGCATAAAGTCATCTCTGCAAACCTTTTAGAGTTATCCATGGCTGACTTTGATATTATTCTCGACATAGATTGGTTGTATGCGTGTTATGCTTCTATTAATTGTAGAACCCGCACAGTAGAGTTCAGATTTCTGGGGGACCCAATCTTAGAGTGGAAGGGTAGTTAGTTGTGCCTGTAGGTCATTTCATTTCCTACCATAAGGCCAAATAGATGATTTCTAGAGGTTATGTGTACCATCTAATTAGGGTTAAGGATGTTGAGTCCAAGACCCCAACTATCCAGTAAGTTTCAGTAGTATGTGAGTATCCGGAAGTCTTCCCAAATGATTTACCGAGAATCCCTCCTAAGCGGGAGATTGATTTTTGTATTGATCTTCTCCCCAACATGCAACCTATATCTATTCCTCCCTACAGAATGGCTCTAGCCGAGCTAAAGGAGTTCAAAGAGCTGTTGGAGGACCTATTAGATAAGGGTTTCATTAGACCAAGAAAGTCTCCATAGGGTGCACCAGTCTTATTTGTCCAAAAGAAGGATGGTTCCCTTCGGATGTGCATCGACTATCAGCAATTGAACAAGGTTACCATTAAGAATAGGTATCCTCTGCCCATGATTGATGATTTATTTTATTAGCTTCAGGGTGCCAAGTGATCTCAAATCTGGGTACCATCAACTTAGAGTTCGAGAGAGCGATATCCTGAAAATAGCCTTTAGGACGCGGTATGGTTATTATGAGTTTGTAGTTATGTCTTTAGGACTAATGAATGCTCCTACAACATTTATGGACTTGATGAAGAGGGTGTTCAAGCCATACCTTGATATGTTCGTGATTGTGTTTATTGATGACATCTTGATATACTCTAGGAGCGAAGAGGAGCATTCCGCTCATTTGAAAATAGTGCTTTAGACTCTTAAGGATCGCCAATTGTATGCCAAATCCAGCAAGTGCGAGTTTTGGTTGAACTCAGTGGCATTTTTGGGCCATGTGGTATAAAGTAAGGGTATAAAGGTGGACTCTCGGAAGATAGAAGCGGTGAAGAATTGGCCTAGATTGGTGAATCCTTCGGATATCCGAAAATTTTTAGGTTTAACTGGCTACTATCGGAGATTTGTTGAAGGTATCTCATCTATAGCAGTACCCTTGACAAAATTGACCCAAAAGAAGGTGAAATTCCAATAGTCGGCGGCTTGTTATAAGAGCTTCCAAGAGTTGAAGGCTCAACTTACTTCAGCACCGGTATTAACCCTACCGAAGGTACCGATGGGTTCATGGTATAGTGTGATGCTTCAATAATCATACTTGGGTGTGTATTGATGTAGGATGGGAAAGTTATAGACTATGCCTCCAGACAGCTGAAAGTTCATGAGAAGAATTACTCGACCTATGATCTTGAATTAGCCACGGTGCTATTCGCCTTGAAGATATGGAGGCATTATTTGTAGGGGGTCCACGTGGATGTGTTTATAGACCATAAGTGTTTACAATATGTGTTCACCCAGAAGGATCTTAATCTTCGGCAAAGGAGATGTTTGGAGCTACTCTAGGACTATGATCTGAGTGTCCTTTACCATCTGGTTAAGGCCAATGTAGTAGAGGATCTCTCTATGGAGAGTGTGTCCCAAATGGATGTGGGGAAGAAGGAGCTAGTAAAGGATGTGCATCGACTCATAAGGTTGGGAGTTCGGTTGGTTGACTCGACTAATGGCGATGTTGTTATTCAGAATGGATCCGAATCATCCTTTGTAACTGATGTAAAAGCTATACAATATGAGGACCCAATTTTGGTAAGGTTAAAGGAAGCCGTTCAGAGTCACATGGTGGAGGTCTTCTCCAAAGGGGGAGATAGTGTTCTTCGGTACCAAGGTTACCTATGTGTTCCGGATGTTGATGATTTGAGGAGTCGGGTTGCACGAGGCTCATGGATCTTGGTATTCTATCAATCCAAGTGCCACCAAGATGTACCGTGACTTACGGGAAGTCTATTGGTGGAATGAAATGAAGAAGGAGATCGCGGAGTTTGTAGCTAAGTGTCCAAATTTTCAACTAGTAAAGGTCGAGCACCAGAGACCGGGAGGTGTGCTTTAGATATCAACATTCCTACTTGGAAATGGGAAGAACTTAATATGGACTTCATCACAGGTTTACCTCATACTCATCGACAATATGACTCCATTTGGGTTGTGGTAGACAGGTTGACTAAGGTCGCTTATTTTCTACGGCCAAAACCATGAATTTGGCAGAGGACTATGCCAAACTATATATCTGAGAGCTAGTTCGATTGCCTGGAGTGCCCTTGTCCATTATATCAAACAGAGGTACTCAATTTGCCTCTCAGTTTTGGAGGTCATTTCAAAAAAGACTTGGTACTCAAGTTAAGCTCAGCACAGTATTTCACCCGCAAACGGATGGTCAAGTAGAGTGGACAATTCATACTCTCGAGGACATGTTGAGAGAATGCATAATTGACTTCAAAGGTTGTTGGGATGACCATTTGCCTCTTATCGAGTTTGCATATAATAATAGCTACCATTCCATAATTCAGATGGCTCCTTTGAGGCTCTCTATGGGCAGAGATGTAGATCACCTATTCGTTGGTTTGAAGCTGTTGAAGCAACGATGATAGGACCATATTTGGTCCATGAGGCTATGGAGAAGGTTCAGCTCATATGGGACCAGTTGAAAACAACTCAAAGTCACCAAAAGTCCTATGCCGATGTGAGAAGGAGGGAACTTATGTTCGAAGTGGGTTATTGGGTGTTTTTCAAAGTGTTGCCCATGAAAGGAGTGATGTGGTTTGGAAAGAAAGGAAAACTCAGCCCTTGTTATGTTGTCCCTTACCGGATTATGAACTGGGTTGGCAAGGTGGCATATGAATTGCAGTAACCTTTCAAAATTAGATTCCATACATCATATTTTCCATGTGTCGATCATAAAGAAGTGTTTGAGTGATCAAGCTCTAGTTGTCCTGGTGGACAGTGTTGGTGTGAAGGACAGCCTTAGTTATCAGGAGGTTTCAGTGGAAATACTGGATCATCAAGTCCGAAAGCTAAGGAATAAGGAAGTAGCTTGATTGTATATCTATAATGATAAAAGACTAGGGCAATGGCACTTTTTTGGTTTCAAATTATGTTTTCCAGACATAATTAACCTAACATGATTCTTCCTACGGTTGTTAGTTGCAAGTTACTATCCCATTTCTTTCCACTATCCCTAGAATAAAAGAACTATTTCATGAACCCCAACGCCTATATCTCTGTGGTCATAGAAGAACAACGAAATGATGATTATGTCTACTTGTATTATAACTAAATGGGGTTGAAGGATATATCCTTATCATAAACACAACTTCTATCATATCACCAATGGGCTCAAGGGTCTTTGAATTCCCATTCTATATTTATTTTTAACCCTTTCAATTCCTTTTCCCAAGTTCAATCAAAACCCAACGGATTACTTACAAGGTGATCAATCATATCAATAGTAAATTAACACAAATAAATACAAACAAACATAATTGAAGAATCAAAACCAACTTTCAGTAGTCTTTAAAACAATCAACAATTCACTATGGCCACAATACTAGAATATGAGTTTAGCCACCCACAAACAAGCGGAAAAACAAATATTTATTCATCATTATACGAAAATACGAAGTAAAGAAGAGAAAACCTAGTTGTAGAACTTTGTCTTCCATCCAAACAGCTTACAAGATTTCACAAATGAACTATGGAATATAAAAATGATGAAAGACTGCTCCCAGAAGTCCAAAACTACTTAACATACGACCTAAGGCCACTATATATTGATAAGCCTACAAATGCCGCTTTTGATCTTCAAGACTTGGCTTTAAAATCAATATTTTTTGCCCCGGAATGACCTTGGCGCACTGCGCCACCTATCACACCACAAACTTAGTCAAATTTCCAACAATTTCAGCTCTGGATAGGGTCTAGCGCACTGCCCTCTTCTTCTCGCCAAGGTATTCATCAAATTTCTCTAAGTCTGGACACCTCTGGTGCAGGGCGCCACTCATCTCGCCGAATTTGTGATGTGCAATTTCTTTGAACACAATAAGTAAGTTCCTTCTAAGCCTATTCACTTCCATGCATGCAAGTCTAGAAGCTCCCAAAGGTGATCAAGCCTGCATCCTCAAGTTCTTCCCCCAATTTCCATTTGGCAATCAAGAGAGTTGTGAAATCATATTCTTCTAGGTATGTAGGGTTAGGAATGTGTATTTTTCCACACCCATGCCTAATCTCTCTTCAATTCATGAAATTCTAGTTGATCAATCTATGAGGTTTTAACCTAACATGTGAATTCTCTAAGTATAAATCATGGGTATTATCTAAGCATGTTCCTAATGTTGAATTATGATTCATGGATAAATTTTACAATGTTTTCAATCATAAATTATGTTTTCATGTTTTACAAATTATGATGCCCCTCCATAAAAGTTCATGAAAGTTGAGATCTACGATATATGTATTCAAGCATGATGATATGTATATGAAGAAAGTACGGTTTTGAATTACCCATGTCTATGTTCATGTTTTTGAATGATAAAGCCTATGTCTAGCATGTTTAAGTATTGGGCAATCCCATATAATCAAGTTTTTTTATGATTTATCTAAATTTCATGTTATTATCTAACCACATGAATTTTAGAGTCTAGAGTCCCACTATTTTTAGCTTGTGGTATGGTTTGAGCCCAAGGCTCCTCATGTTATGATTCAGATATATGCATGTATGTTATGAGTTAGCTTCGTCACTAGAAGATGATTCAACTTCATTGAAAAATGATGGAGAGCATATGTATATTTTTGGGAGTAGTGTGTAGCACCGAGTAGGCTAAGGGTCAGTCAACCCTATGCCTTAGAACTACATGCCAATGTAGGTACATTCAGATTATATGGGACCTCCCTTGTGAGCTTTCCCTGCCCCTAAGGGGCCTTCCGCTTGATATCGATATCATGGTAGCATTCTTATCTATGGAAAGGCTTCGGACGACTCTTTCCACTTGAGTGTAATAGTCTGGACCACGTAACCTCTATCGTGGTAATGTCGGTTATATGAAGAGTCTCTCATTATTGCTCATGATTTCAGTTATGCATGTTCATCAGGCATGATATTAGTCATGATACTAAACTACATCGTTTTAGTATATTTTAAGGGAATTTAGAGGGGCTAAATGGTTTCCCCCTCATTCCCCACGTAGATTCTCAGAAAAACATCTAAGAGTTTCTCTCAGGAACTTTCAGAGCAAGAACTAGGGCAGTCCATTCCTCCTCAGTTTCTCAAGGAAATTCTTTAGGCTTCTTCACTAGGTATATATTCAACAAAGGAATAGTTCTTCCCTTGTGTCCCCAAATTTCTCCCTACTTTTCTCTATCAATCTTGGCCTTGGAATTATCGAATGTTAAGAAATTTTTAGTCATACTTTGTCTAATTTATGTGAAATTTTATTTCATCTTAATTATAGTTTTTTTCCTCCAATTTGTGACTGAAATGATGTTTATTCTTTTGAAGTGAAATTTATCCCTAGTCCTTGAACGTAGAAAATCTAGAATCTTACAATAGTAACTTAATAGTGAAATTTGCTTGATTCCTTCCGTGTTGAGGATTCCCATAATGTTGGTTGGTGCTGAAAATATAGTTAGATTGATGTCATTGTAGTTCAGTTAAAATGTTAGATTGTATCAGTCATAAATGTCAGCTGATCAGTTTGACTACAGAAATTCTCGTGATGTTAGTAGTACCTCCCAGTTATAAAAAAAATCATATTCAGAATTCAGTTATAGTGGTCCACTCAGCAGTCATGACACTTTATATATGCATATCTGGCTAACCTTAGGACCCCTTCTTCAGATTACAGTTTGTTCTTTAGATGGTTACGACACTTCCAGATAAGCAGCTCTGACCGATCTTAGAACCCAATTCCAGAATCCAATCTAATAAGACTCTCAGGGTGCTCTCGGATATGTATCCCTAACTAGTCTTGGGCCCCAATTTTGAGCTATCAGCTTAGTATTTAGTTTAGGACTATCAAGTGGGAGTAGGACTTAACACCTAGTGGACCGGGGTTCCAGCGCACCCACATTCCTAGATCTACGTTTCCATCGCGGGTTACAATTTTATTGGCCTCATGGCCCCAGACTCTTGTGATCACCTAGTTCAAGCCTTTATACCATGGCAAGGTATATTGGGTCCTACCGATGGGGTGTATACATCGGACTCCATGTCTAGCTCACATGGTTATATGTCGGCTATATATTTCCCACTAGTCAACTCAGTCCAGTTTCAGATCAGTTCAGACCAGTACTTCAAATTTAGAACATGTTCTTGACCATCAAACAGGGTCTTTTAGACCATTTTAGTTATTTCAATTATTCAGTTCAGTAGCTTTAGTTGGTCATTGCATGTCTTTTCAGTTCAACACTTTTATTTCTTGTGTATTGTTTCTCTCACTTACTCAGTACATTCGAAGTACTGACACATACTTTTATGTTATATCGTTTTATGATACAGCTGCAGGATCTCAATCTCAGGCTCGCTAGCAGATTGCTCGTAGAAGACTTCAGCTGTTCTAGTTGGTGAATCCTCATCTTTTCAGGACAATGATTATTTCATTCAGCTGCATTTTTTTTCTTATTTAGACTTGGAGTTAGTTGGGGGCTTGTCCCAACAACTCATCAGTATAGTGTCTTTTAGACACAGGCTTGGGTTATTTTCAAATCTATAGTTTTGCTCAGATGTATTCAACTTTATGAATCAGCTTCATTCTCTTAAATGTAATATATTTTTGCTTTAAACTTCCGCTGTACATATATTAATATTTCAAGGTTTACTCAGAATGCCAGTGTATGATAGACCAGGTGTTGACTTGGGGTTACTTGTGACTCCAAGTACCGTGTCCCGTCCAGGGTGTAAGCTCGGGGCGTGATAGCTGGCTACTACAGGAGGTTCATAGATGGATTCTCATCCATTGCAGAACTGCGTATGTTTACCCAAAAAGGTTAAATTTCAGTGGTCGGATGCTTGTGAGAAGAGTTTTAAAGACTTAGAGAGTCGACTCACTTCATCCCAATATTGACCCTACCGGAGGGTACGAATGGCTTTGTTGTGTATTTTGATGCCTACAGGGTGGGTATGGGTTGTGTATTGATGCAACATGGTAAGTTCATTGCATATGCTTGTAGACAGCTTAAGACTCTTGAGCAGAATTACCCGACGCATGACCTAGAGTTGGCAGTCGATGTGTTTGCTTTGAAGATATGGAGGCATTATTTGCATGGTGTGCATGTGGATATGTTCACGGACCATAAGAGCCTTCAAAGTATATGTTCACTTAGAAGGACCTAAATCTATGACAAAGGAAATTGCTAGAGCTTCTCAAGGACTATGACATGAGTATCCTTTATCATTTGGGCAAGGCCAATGTAGTGGCTGATGCCCTTAGTAGGCTGTCCATGGAGAGTGTGTCTCATGTGCAAGATGGGAGTAGGAGTTGGTGAAGGATGTCCATAGGATTGCTCATTTGGGTGTTTGCCTTACATATTCGGCGGATGGTGGTGTGATTGTTCAGAATAGGTTAGAATCTTCCTTGGTAATGAAAGTTAATGTTAAGGAATATAAGTATTCTACCCTAGTGAAGATAAAGGATTCTATCAAGAATTAGAAGATGGGGGTTTTCTCCCATTGGGGAGATGGTGTACTCCAATATCAGGGCCGATTGTGTTGCCAGCTATAAATGACTTAAGAGAGTGGATGTTGAGGAAGGCTCATGGATCTAGGTACTCTATCCATCCAGGTGGCACCAAGATGTATCGTGATCTATGGAATGTTTATTGGTGGGATGGTATGAAGAAGGATATAGCAGAGTTTGTGGCTAAGTGTCCGAATAGCCAACAATTTAAGTTTAAGCATTAGAGGCTTGGAGGTATGCTTTAGGACATTAGTATTCCTATTTGGAAGTGTAAAGAGGTCAAAATGGACTTCATTATAGGATTTCCTCATACCAACCGATAGTATGAATCTATATGGGTGATTTTGGATAGGATGACCAAATCACCTAATTTCTTACCAGTCAAAACTATCGATTTAGTTGAGGATTATGCTATATTGTACATTTAGGAGTTAATTCGGTAGCATGGAGTCCCTTTGTCCATCATTTTAGATAAAGGTACTCAGTTAACCTCGTAGTTTTGGTGGTCATTTCAGAAGGGTCTGGTACTCAGGTAAGCTTAGCACAGCTTTTCACCTGCAGATAGATGGCCAGGCCGAGTTGACCATTCAGACTCTTGAGGATATGTAGAGGGCATGTGCGATTGATTTCAAAGGTAGTTGGGATGATCACTTGCAAATCATCAAATTCGTCTATAATAATAGTTATTAATCCAGCATTCAGATGGCTGCGTTTGTGGCTCTTGCAAGCGGAGCTATAGATCACTGATTGGATAATTCGAGGTAGGTTAGGCTTTTTTGCTGGGGCCAGATTCAGTTCATGAGGCCATGGAGAAGGTTCATCTTATTAGAGAAAGGTTGAAAATAGCTTAGAGTCATTAGAAATATTTTGCGAATGTGAGGCGGAGGGAGCTTGAGTTTGAGGTTGATGATTGGGTATTTCTGAAGGTTTCTCCCATGAAGGGAGTGATGAGGTTGAGAAAGAAAGGGAAGCTTAGTCCTCGATATGTTGGTCCTTATAGGATCCTGAGGAGAGTTGGCAAGGTGGCATATGAGTTGGAGTTACCAGTAGAGTTAGCTTTGGTGCATCCAATTTTCCATGTATCTCTATTGAAAAAGTGCATCGGTGATCCACCCTTAGTTGTTCTGGTGGAGAACATAGGTGTGAAGGATAGGCTTACCTATGAGGAGGTTTTGATAGAGATCCTTGATCTTTAGGTTTGGGTGTTGTGAAACAAGAAATTAGCTTCAAAGAAGGTGTTGTGAAGAAATTAGCTTGCTGAGGAAGTTACGTGGGAACTCGAAGTAGATATGGTGGCTAGATACCCACATCTTTTCCTTCCAGTTTCATTCCAACATGAGGTATCAGTTTTCTCCTTAGTACTCTATTCTGTTTCATATCAACTCCATGTCTCTATGTTGCTTTTATTTCATAGTATGTATGTATGTTTTATGAATTCAGTTCTGTCATGTATCCTGATTCGGAGTCAGTCACTTCGTCAGTTTTTAGCTTCAATTATTCAGTTTTGGGATTGCAGTTCCTTCTATAGCCTTTCAGTATGCTTAATATACATTTAAGGATGAATTTTCCCAATTGGGGAGATAATGTAACACCCCAAAATCCGCTAAGGTCAGACCTGAGAGTTGATATAGAGAAAAATAGAAAAATTACACCAATGTGACAGAATGACTTAAGGAACGAGTCGTTGTAGGACAAAACAACTCGTTGTGTGATTCGTTGTAAGCATCCAATCAAGGTTCCCCCAGAAACAACGAGCCCAGTAACGACTCATTGGATGATCTAACGGGTTGTCCTGAGTGGTCGTTGAATGGAGTTCAACAAGGGGTCAAATTTATTTCAGTGAAAACGGAAGGAACAACCCGTTCCGATGAGTGATGATCCATTGTGTGTGTCCTTGTTTGGAGTTTTGAAGAAAGGAAGGTAAGAAGTAGTGGTGACAATGAATGGAGTGACGAGTCGTTGTTGAAAGTAATGATTCGTCCTAGCTGGTCATTGGTTGGAGAACCAGAAGAGTACCATAATTTTCCCAGGAAACAATAGATGGGCCAACGACCCTTCATATCCTACAAAGACCTGTTTGACTAGAGAGGTATGAATGCGATAAGTTGTGCAGTAAACTTATAGGCAAACCTTTAATGTTGATTGTCAATGATTAAGATGCCTATTGATCTTGATTTGAATAAAAATGTTTGCATTGAAAGAATGATGGTGATAGAGCCAAGTGCTTGTGGTGGTGCCAATTGAAGTTTGTGCATTTGTTTGAGTTTTTTAAAAATTTAAGTCGGTGTATGATTTTTGGGATTGTCTTAAGTCTTAATGGTCTTGCGTGCTGCTCTCATGATGAGATATGCTTAAGTCAATTCTACTTGTGACTGAATGTTTTTCTTGAGGACAATTGGCTTTTAGATATGAGCTATTGCTTTGTTTCCACAAAATTTAGAAAGGTTTTTTGCCTTTTCTCTTTTTTTGTGCGGGCATTTAACTTAGACAAAGAAATGAAAAAATTAAACTGAAAGCAATCTTCTAGAAGATAAGAGGACATGCGTGTTGTACATGGGCACCTGCAAAATGCAGGTGCCAAACAGATGACACTGGAAGATTTGGTGAATCAGACTATGAGCTGCAGACTTGTATCTACACCGCAGATGCTAACACAAATAACATGAAAGGGTCAGTAGTTAAGCTTGAGAAAAGATCTGCAATCCACAAAAAGGAACATGGGAAACACAAGTGTCGAGCAAGTGAGCCGCAACACTGTGGAAGGGAAATCTGATCCAAAATGCACAAGTGCACCTTCAAAGATTCCAAGGGCGATTTTGGGAGGTGTGCAAAAAGAATTTTAGATATTCTTAGCTCAGTTGTACATAAACATGTCATATTAGAGAGAATAGAAGAGAATAGAGAGAGTACATCATTGAGATAGTGAGAGTACACTATTGTTTTCTTCATCTTTGGGAAAACCACCATTGTTGCAGACATTGAATTGGAATTGAATTTATTTACTCAATATGATGAGTTTATAGAAATTCCTTATAGGTATAATTTCTCTCACTTTGATGAGTAGCTAATTTTCTTGCTAGGGGTGTGTGTTCATAATGGGTATCTAGACTTGAGTGGGTGTTGATTATTTGTTCTTAAAATTGATTACAAAGCATGGATCTATTATTTTCTTCAAGTTTTAATTCTATAATTGACGGTTGCAAATATTGGTTTATCTTTCTAATCGTGATTTTGCTTGAAAGAGGGAAGTAAAGTTGGGTAAGGATTCAATAGTGAGAAATTGGAGTGTTTGATACATGGGTTGGAGCTAGAGATAGTCAAAATCCAAATTCATACACCATTAAACAATTAGAGCTAGAAATAGTCTAACCCTTTCTCAAGATTATTGGTTGCTTTGTGATTATAGCTTTGAGGTTTGAGAAAATCCAAGTTATACGCATCTTTTTGATTGAAAAAGATAGGGTGTAGCAAAAGTCAAGGCTATCCATGCTCTAATCAAGCTGAAGGCTCTTAATTAACCCCTCTCAACCAACACCACGTCAAATTCACACCCCTAGTTTCTCTCATTGATTACATAAATTCATTTTTTCCTCGTTTTATTCTATATTTGAAATTGATACTTGATTACTCTTTTCCCTAGATTTTTACTTCATTTCGTTGAGGCATGGTGTTTGTTTGTATGAGATGATTTACGACAATTGATAATCCAACACCAATTCTCATGAGATTTGACCCCAACACTCATTAGAAATTTTATTTTGTCAATGATTGTAGCTACCTTCTTAATTAGAGAAGTATTCTTGCACGTTATCAGTAGTCGAAAGAAAGAAAATTAAAGATAAAATTGCATACTGCCCTTGTACCTATGCTTAATGAGGCTTAAAATTGTAGTTTTTGTTGAATTGTCTTGAATAGATTGTTGGGTAAGGTTGCTACTTGAAATTAATGGGAAGCTGGCAAATGTGTTGGAAGTGTCTAGATTGAACATCTCATAATTGTTTGAAGTCTGAGTAAAACAATATGAGTGTCAAGTTGAATATCACAATGAAAACTAACCAATGTGAAATTTGTGGATTCCATTGTTCTTGTTTGAACTTGTGGAAATTTGTCGAATATGTCTAATAGCGGGGGAAAGTAGTCACTGCAGTTTGAAAAGAGGGAAGTCTGAGCACCCTAAAATAATGACTAGTAAACCCATGTTAGAAACTAAGTGTGGGGTGGCCACCAAAAGCCCCCCCCCTCCCCTCCAACTTAGTGTTGGCTAGCCATGTTCACTGATTACTTTTGATTTCTTTGCATTGTTTGAGCAAGTGCAATGGCATCCAGAAAAGCTAAAGGAAAAGGTGTTTCCTCCTCCGTTGTAGGATGAAAAAGGATTACAACTGGAGTATCTATGCTAGAAACCCCACCAGTCCCTAGAGGCGAGAAGAGAAGGTTTCTCACCCAATGGGTGGTGGAAGAATGAAAGAAGTGGTACAACAAGCATATGGAGTCAAAGTACTTCCCAGAGGAAAGGATTGATCGAGAGGTCTGGCACTAGAATTTTTTCCGCATATTGCAGAGACTACATACCCTGGGCATGGACTTTGTTTTCAAGGAGCCCGGGGAGTGAAATTTGCACATGGTGTACGAATTTCACGTAAATTGGGACTCCACTTTTCGCAGTCACTCCGTAAAAATCCGAGGGCAAGTGGTACACTTTGAGGCACATCACCTCAATGTCATCCTGGGTACTCCTAATACAGATCCACATCAGCTCACGCAGCTAAACATTACACCACCCTATGCAGAGATTTGGCATGTATTATGTGGGTTGCGATATAAAGGGAGGTGGATACGACAAGGTGGACTCACCACAAAGAGAGAGGCTATCACCAAACATTACCCTATGCATGGATGAATAGGAAGGCACGTGTTTGGCTAAAGATTGTGTAGCTGTCTCATACCAAGGTACACATGACTGATGTCACCAGGGATAGAGTCTACCTGGTTTATGCACTAATGCATGATGTGAAGGTGAATGTGGGTTCCATGATTTAGTCAGCCAAGAAAAAAGCTAGACTGCATTATGATCTTGGGCAGATTTATATGCCCAAGTGATACTCAAACGTATCATTTTTACCTTGTTTGTTGTGCAATGTGTATATAATATCATGTAATTGGTAATAAAATGCGAATTTATACTAACCAACATGATTAGCATTTGTTTTGCAGGAAAATGTGATTTTTAGGAGCTAAAATGCATGTTGGAACTATGTCGGAGTTGGACTTGGATGCGAGCGTGGAAAAGACCCGGGAATGCAGGATTTATAGGGGCTCCGCGATGGCTCCGTGCCACGCTACCATCGCGGTAGCACACTGCCTGAGCAGGAATTAAATTTTCAATTTCCAGTGTGCCTGCGCGTCAGCTCCGTGGCACGGAGACAGGCCTCCGCGATGGCCTCCGTGCCACGTTGAGGTTAAATTACTGGACCCTGGAAATTCCAGTGAGGGTCCGCGTCCACGCCGTGTCACGGAGGCAAGGCTCCACGTTGGCCTCCGTGACACGTTGCTTGTTATTCCGGGAAAAAATTCCCACTAGTATAAATAGCACACTTAGGTTTATTTTAAGTTTTTTTTCAGTTTTTAGACTGAGTTCAGAAGTGGAGAGCAGGAACGTGGGTTAGTAGCAGTTGAAGATTGGAAAAGCTAAGGGATTTCTTCTCTTCCTTTCTTCTTTCTATCAATTGTACGTATGATTTACACTCATTTTAGGATGATCAATCCAAGAATGAGTGGCTAATTCTCTTTCTTGCTGAGGTCTTGAACATGTGTAATGAATTCTGATTTTCATTGATATGGTTTATTCTTCTTCTTTAATGTTGTTCTATTAATTCTTGTTCTTTACTGCATTAGTGATTGGCCAACATTAATGTATATCTAAAAAGTCCAATTTCACTCAAGAGAGCAAGAAATTGGAAAGTTGTGAATTAATAGGGTATTGTTCTTAACTTGATTTGGGAAAATTGGGTTTTGATGTGCTTTCCTGATAGAAATATACTTGGAAGCCGTATTAGTCAAATTAGGAACCGGAATTGTAGTTCTAGGTCATAAATTGCATTTGATCACAGAAATGTAGACGGATGGTTTATGATTCTAAAGTGAAATTAAATACGAGAGTTTTAATTTCTAGGCAAATGTTCTTGGCCAGCAACATGAAGAAGAGAATTAACCAAAATTATCATGATTATCAAGTTCATTACTTGTTCTTAACCTTGGCAAGTTCATATCCATTGGCTGAATTCAAAAGTAAATAGTTTGTATTAATTGTAGTATATAGTTTAGAAACAAAAATTCAATTACTCTAGGGTACGTTGTTGTTAGCATAATTAGAAGTTAAATAGAAATATAGTAAATAAGGCAATTTTACATATCTTGAGCCTCCTTGGATCGATACTTGGCTACTTAGCCACTTTATTATTTGTTTGACCACGTGCACTTGCGTGTCGGTTTTTACCCGTACCCCAAAGCACCGAGCAAGTTTTTGGCGCCGTTGCCGGGGAGGCTAGGCGATTTGTAAAATTGTGTTTAGTGTAAATTTACTGTATTTGTATTTTTATTTTCTTATGTGTTAACAACTTGGTCTTAGCCTGTATTTTGCAGATTTTGTTTTTGTGAACACTGGCAAGGGACAAAGATCTGGTGGAATCTTACTTAGAGCCCGAGCGTGAATTTCATAGCCAACGTAGAGAAGCTCTTCGGAAGAAGCTGCAGTTGCTTCAACAGACTATGATGGAGCAACCAAATCCACCAGTTGTTAGGGCAGTTTTAGTGCCCGATGAAGCAGTAGCAAGGCCGGTTTGCGAGGTGGCAATCCCACACGCTAATAATGTCCATTCTAGCATCCGCAAACCAGAGCCTGGAGGGAGGTTTGAATTAAAGCAGAATATGGTGCAACTTTTGCACACAAGCGGGCAATTTACCGGTCTCCCTCACGAAGATCCACAACAACATCTCCAGAATAAGTGACACTTATATACCCGCTGGAGTGTCACCTGATTATGTTCGGCTCACCTTATTTCCATTTTCCTAACTTGGTGAAGCCAAGAGGTGGTTAAAAGCTGAACCACCCAACTCTATATCAACGTGGGATGATCTTGCACGGAAGTTTCTTATTAGATTTTTCCCTTCTGGTAAAACAGCCAGGCTTAGGAGTCAAATCCTAAGTTTTAAACAGAGTGAAGGGGAAAATCTATATCAAGCCTGGGAAAGATTCAAATCCATGTTGCGGGACTGTCCTCACCATCATCAGTCCAATGAGGTGTTTGTACACACTTTTATTGAGGGTTTGGAACCCCACACTAAAATTCTGTTAGATTCAGCAGCTGGAGGGCAAGCGCTGGAGAAGACTTATGAGGAGCTGTACACTTTGCTCAACCGAATTTCACAAGGCAATCCAGAATGGAATGCAGATTCTTCAAGAGGTGGAGCAAGGAAAGCAGCGGGAGTGCTTGAAGTGGATGGATTCACAGTTATCGCTGCACAGATAGCTGCTTTGCAAAATCAGTTAAACACTCACTTCAGTAATATCAATTTGAACCAGCCTTCAGCTTCAGTAAATGCAGTTCAACAGATGTGGTGTGAAGTGTGTGGTAGTAGTGAGCATTCAACTGAATGCTGTGGTGCAAATCCTGATTCTGTTAACTTTGTGGGCAATGCATAGAGAAATCAACAGCAGTTTGGTGGTGGCTACAACTCAAATTGGAGGAACCATCCGAATTTTTCGTGGGGTAGCAACAATCAACAAGGTCAGAGTTCAGGGCAGGGTATGCACAAAAACCAAGGAGGGCAACAAAATTATCAAGCTCAATTCAGAAATCACAATGCCCCTCCTCCACCACCATCACCGACTATTTAGGAGATGTTCAAAACCATGATCGCTAATCAGGCACAATTGCAGGCTGACTATGTCAAATTGGCAGCCGAAGTGAAGAACAATCAATTGGCGACCAAGGCTCTTGAATATCAGTTTGGGCAGTTTGCTAATGCCCAAAATACTAGACCCAGAGGAGGACAACCTAGCGACACGGATCCAAATCCGAAGCAGGTTAATGCAGTGACCACGAGGAGTGGTTTACAATTAAAGGAGGTGGAACCGGAAAGACCGCCTCAAAAGTCAGGAGCAGCAGATGTGAGCGAGAGCAAAGTTCTGATAAGGGGGAGAGTAAAGAAGCTGAACCAGAAAGGCCTCCACCCCCGTTCCCTCAACGACTTAAGAAACACAAGGAGGAGGCGTGTTTCCAGAAATTCATGGAGGTACTTAAATAGGTACATGTTAACTTACCTCTTGTTGATGTCTTGCAGGGAGTGCCAAAATATGCGAAGTATATTAAAGACATCGTGGCTAACAAAAGTCGTTTGACTGAGTATGCCACGGTAGCTTTAACGGAGGAATGCACTTCCCGTATTCAAAATAGGTTGCCCACAAAACTGAAAGACCCTGGAAGTTTCACTATCCAGCTGACTATTGGGCAAAGTATCCGAGTGCGTGGATTATGCGACTTGGGGGCAAGTATAAATATGATGCCTTCTTCGGTATTCAGAAAGTTAGGTCTAGGGAGTCCTAGACCTACAACGGTAATCTTGCAGCTAGCAGACAGGTCTTTGGCTAAGCCGGATGGCATTGTTTAGGATGTGTTGGTGCAAGTAGGCTCCCTCATTTTTCCGGTCGATTTTATTGTTCTGGACTTTGAACCAGATGCTGAAGTCCCATTTATTTTGGGACGACCCTTTTTGGCAACCGGAAAAGCATTAATCGATGTAGCTGCGGGTCAACTCACGATGCGAGCACATGACAAGGTCCAAGTGTTCGACGTGTACAAGGTACCTAAGCTCCCGACTGTTTATAAGGATCTCTCGGTGATCAACGTAATTGATCATGGGAAGGCTAACAGATTGAGTGATTCCTGAGAGTTACTAGGTAGGCCACCAGACAAGGTAGAGCACTACTGGGGGGATGATCATGATCGGGATAAATCGTTCATCTCCCTAGTAGATAAATGAGCTTAAAGGACGTCGAGCCGCGACGGTAAACTAGGCGCTGCACGGGAGGCAACCCGTGAAAAATATTTTCTTTCTTTCTTTTTAGTGTAAATAATTTTTACTTTTCTTTTCTTTTTCTTGACTAGGTTTAGATTTGCATTTTAGTTAGTATCTTTTATTTTTAGTTAGGGAAATCTATTAATTTAACCAATTTTTGTTTAGTGAGGTGATTTTCAGGTATAACGGAGGAAATATACATGGAATCGAGAAAATGAGGCGAGGTATGAAAATTAAATTTATTGGTGAAACAGAGCACTAGCGCGTTGGCGCCGTGTCACGGAGGCAATGCTCCGCGTTGGCCTCCGTGACACGTTGAAGGCAAATCTGGGTTTTTCAAAATTCCAGTAAGCCAACGCGTTGGCTCCGTGTCATGGAGGAGGGGCTCCGCGTTACCCTCCGTGACACGTTGCCCTTTATCCAGTGCCGGGTCACACCGTGTTTCCGGGTGACCCGCGTGTTTCCTTTAAATAATAACCCCGATTTTGCCCCAAATTCCCCCATTCCCTCTTCCCTCCGCGACCAAACACCCATTTCCCCCTCCCCAAGCAACGTGCCACGTTGATAGGCAAAGAAAAACGTCAAGTTTCTTCGATTCTTCAATTCTAAGGTATGTTTTCATCGTCTAACTCAATTTTTTGGCGATTTTTGTCAAATTTGGGCATATAAGGTGAGAAATATCACCCTAGGTAGAAATTGAACATGATATTGAATTATTTTGTGATTGATTTTTGTTCGGATTGTTGTATTTGGCGTTTGAACTAGTCGATTATGTAAATAATTCGAAATTGATTGTCGAATTGTATTTTAGGGCTTGGGTTGTTGAAGTCGACTTGGGCAACTTGATAGTTTGTTGAAATTGATGCCGGGGTGTGTTTATTATTTGAGATAAGTCGTGGTAAATCTTGTATAACTGTTAAAAGACGACTAATTCTTTAATTTTTGTGGGATAATGCATAATGTGTGAATTGGTTAGATTGTTAGATTAGCTTGTATATAAAATATTTTTCTAGTTGTTTTTAGTTTGTGGTTGTTTTGTTGCTTGTGCGATGGTTGAATTGCTAGCGATAGTAGGATTGGGAATTCGCTGTATGAAGTCTGAGTAGTACGCTAACCGTTATGCTCTCGAAATTTTGTTACGAACGCACTAAGAAATATGTGTATAGTTGTTTGTGTTTGGGGTTGTAAATAGAGCTATCCTTGCTGAAATTTTGTAAATATTGTTAAGGACTAAGTGTGGGGTAAATTTTGTGTAACCCAACCTTAGCCGAAGCTAACAACTATTTAGCTTAACGGTGTGCTTGTTTGTGTAAATTGACAGGTACAATGGCTAGCAGGCAAGACAAAGGCAAGGGTGCTTCTACCTCAGGCACCGGAAGGAAACGGATGAGACTGGGCACTGCAGTCCCAGCTGCACCCGCTGTTCCGCGCGGCCAACACCGCCGATGCGGAACACGATGGGTCACCGATGAAGGGAAGAAATGGTACGCAAAGCATAAGGAGAACAAGTACTTCCCCGAGGAACATATTGCTAGGGAACCACTTGCACAGAAGTTCCCTCGCATTGTACAGAGGATTGAGGCAGCTGGGCTCAGCTTTATTTTTCAGGAGCCCAAGGAGTGCAACCTTCATTTGGTCCGGGAATTTTATGCCAACTGGAACCTGGCCATCAGAAGCCACACTATTAAAATCAGAGGGCAGATTGTCACTCTGGAACCCCAGCAGCTGAATGCCATCGTTGGAGCGCGGGACACAGACGCCCACGTTCTCCGCCAGCTAAACATCACCCCACCGTACGCCGACATCAGACGTACATTGTGTGGGGCTCGATCCACAGCCCGATGGAGTAGACACAAGGAGAGGGGTTACCACCAGACTTTGCCCTATTCGCAGATGAACAGGGAGGCCAGAATCTGGCTAAAAATTATGTGTTCGTGCTTGATCCCGGGAGTTCATATGACAGACGTGACGCGGGACCGTGTCTGCTTGGTGTATGCCCTTATGAAAGGGCTTGAGATTAATGTTGGGGCGGTCATAATATCCGCCATGAAGAGAGCCAGACTGCACCAGGGTCACAGATACGGGTTTGGCGGACTCATCACCACCTTCCTCTGAGGCCTCGACATTGAGGAAGAAGCCTTGGATTACATTCCGCAGCTGGAGCAGAGGGCCCTTGATGTGACAAAGACTAAGGCCCCCGACACTACACATGGACCCGTGCTGACTTTGGGCGAGCGACATTCTCGTGACGATCAGTACATGGCCCGTATGTTCGGCATGAAGATGCTGCAGCTACGGATAGGTGGGAGACCAGCCACCGAGGAGGAGTTATGGCAGCTGGAGCTGGACTACCCCTTTGGCGAGAACGCCAGAGCCTTATGTAAGGTGGGGCTAGCTTTTGTGGAGCCGACAGACGATGATGTCCCTACTGATGAGGAGACACGTCGTGAGGACTCTGATGTGGAGTTCGATGACGACGATGGAGCTGATTCAGATATGGGCGACGAGGCTGCAGCACCGGATGAGGAAGTCGAATATTTCGACTGAGCAGGGAGTTCCACCACCCAAATTTTGTGCTTTGTATTTTTGTGAATACTGGGGACAGTGTTCGATTTAAGTGTGGGGTGGGGAGTAGTTAGGTGCTAGGTCAAGGCTCTAAATTGCTGTATAATTTTTCCTTGCTATTTATGTATGTTGTGCCTTCCCTGTTGTGAACTGATTTGTGATGTACGTATATATTTGTTTTGTGGCTAATGATGTGTGTTTTTGAAAGTTATGGTTGCAATGGTAAATATTTTATAAATTTTGTAAATATTTTTTTTTCTCTATCGACATGATCGATATTTTTCAAAATTTTTGCGAAAATATATTGCACTTGTAAATATTTTCTTTCTATCGAAATGATCGATGTGTTGCACAAATTTTGTCGATTTTTATTTTTTTGGGTTTCTCGGAGTTTGTTTTCGGGTCTTTTACCGAGAATAGTCCCATTGAACCGATGTCATAGTTAGTGACCGTTCCCTATGATGGATGGATGACGACCGTCTTAAGGGAAATGTAGTCGGTAGGAGTAGGATTTTTAATTGTTGTTTTAGTTTTCTTTCGTGGATTGCATCAATGAACTGTAGTTGCTTATGGTTGCTAAAATTTCGTTGCGTGTTGTAATTGATGTTCAAATTGTGAAAATGATTCGTTTGAAAGCATGAAATTCTGTAAATATGTTGAGTTACCTAGGCTATAGAATTTGGTTCATTATGGTTGAGGCTTAATCTTGAATTCATGTAATTAACTAATTAAAGAGTCTTTGAATGCATCTTGATTCGAGCATGTGCATGAAGTGTGAAGTGAGGATTTGCTATTCCATGTCATTGTGAATTGTCTAGAACTTGCCTGGTGTGTATACGAAGCGAAATGAAGGAGGTGTAGTGTTGGAAAGGATGTAGGCATTTCTTTGTTTTAACCGATAGTTTCCATTTTTTTTTTCTTGTCAAATTCTACCTTTTTATATGTTGTATACCCTAGTCAGCCCGTTGAGCCTTTAGCTGATTTCTTTCTTTTGTCCAAAATCGTATGAACTAAGCTTTATTCCTTCTTTTCATTAGCCTTAAAGTCTAAAAGAAGCTCTTAAGCGCTTACAAAGAATAGAAAATGTTTCCCAAAGTGTTAAAGAGTGAAAAGAGTGAAAAGAAAAAGAAAAGCAAAGTGAGGAAAAAAAAAAGATGACGTTGAAGAGGCACTTATTGTAATTAATTGATATTGAGGGTACATGAAAACCCTCTGTTTTGTGTCAAGCGTGGTTGATGAAATGGGCTGTATGAAAGTAAACCAGCATGAATGGGAGAAAAAGAGAAAAGAGAGGAACAATATCCATGAGTCGATGGGAATGAGTTGAAAAGGCGCTTAAGGATGCTAGCGATTATTATTGGCTAATCCAATATATGCATACTAGATCCATAGCCCCGTTACAACCTATTAAAAGTCCTATTTGATCCTACATTGCATTTCTTTATATTAGTGGAGTAATACACTAAGGGCAAGCCTATTGGTCATGACATGATGCATGTGAATTCTTTTGGGAGAGAGAGTGAAATTAATTTTTATATGCCCCTACTTGCATGTTTGTGTGTTGCATGAACATAAAGGGGAAGTTTCTCTCGAGTTGTGAGGGCACATGCTTGATGAAAGATTGATTTTCGTGTCGGATTTCTTGATTAGTTGATTTGCATGAGTTTGCCGATATCAAGAATCAATTCTTAAAAGTCTAGGAAGCCTTGATGTATTAAGGTCATTTTCTTGTACGACCAAGCATGTTTTCTTGATGATTTGCAAAAATTGAATAATCGGTATGACCGTAGCGTAAATTGTTGCACCATAGTGACGAAAGTTGGGATGTAATTTGCATGAGTTGTGTATGTGTTGTTCGAGGACGAACAAGGATTTAAGTGTGGGGTAAGTGATCTTGGACAGATTTATATGCCCAAGTGATACTCAAAAGTCTCATTTTTACCTTGTTTGTTGTGCAATGTGTATATAATATCATGTAATTGGTAATAAAATGCAAATTTATACTAACCAACATGATTAGCATTTGTTTTGCAGGAAAATGTGATTTTTAGGAGCTAAAATGCATGTTGG
The DNA here is from genome assembly GCA_035772735.1 of Datura wrightii. Lineage (NCBI taxonomy): Eukaryota > Viridiplantae > Streptophyta > Magnoliopsida > Solanales > Solanaceae > Datura > Datura wrightii. The sequence goes on from JASDFA010000001.1 coordinate 55,720,049, forward strand.
AACTATGTCGGAGTTGGACTTGGATGCGAGCGTGGAAAAGACCCGGGAATGCAGGATTTATAGGGGCTCCGTGATGGCTCCGTGCCACGCTACCATCGCGGTAGCACACTGCCTGAGCAGGAATTAAATTTGCAATTTCCAGTGTGCATGCGCGTCAGCTCTGTGGCACGGAGACAGGCCTCCGCGATGGCCTCCGTGCCACGTTGAGGTTAAATTACTGGACCCTGGAAATTCCAGTGAGGGTCTGCGTCCACGCCGTGTCACGGAGGCATGGCTCCGCGTTGGCCTCCGTGACACGTTGCTTGTTATTCTGGGAAAAAATTCCCACTAGTATAAATAACACACTTAGGTTTATTTTAAGTTTTTAGACTGAGTTCAGAAGTGGAGAGCAGGAACGTGGGTTAGTAGCAGTTGAAGATTGGAAAAGCTAAGGGATTTCTTCTCTTCCTTTCTTCTTTCTATCAATTGTACGTATGATTTACACTCATTTTAGGATGATCAATCCAAGAATGAGTGGCTAATTCTCTTTCTTGCTGAGGTCTTGAACATGTGTAATGAATTCTGATTTTCATTGATATGGTTTATTCTTCTTCTTTAATGTTGTTCTATTAATTCTTGTTCTTTACTGCATTAGTGATTGGCCAACATTAATGTATATCTAAAAAGTCCAATTTCACTCGAGAGAGCAAGAAATTGGAAAGTTGTGAATTAATAGGGTATTGTTCTTAACTTGATTTGGGAAAATTGGGTTTTGATGTGCTTTCCTGATAGAAATATACTTGGAAGCCGTATTAGTCAAATTAGGAACTGGAATTGTAGTGCTAGGTCATAAATTGCATTTGATCACAGAAATGTAGACGAATGGTTTATGATTCTAAAGTGAAATTAAATACGAGAGTTTTAATTTCTAGGCAAATGTTCTTGGCTAGCAACATGAAGAAGAGAATTAACCAAAATTATCATGATTATCAAGTTCATTACTTGTTCTTAACCTTGGCAAGTTCATATCCATTGTCTGAATTCAAAAGTAAATAGTTTGTATTAATTGTAGTATATAGTTTAGAAACAAAAATTCAATTACTCTTGGGTACGTTGTTGTTAGCATAATTAGAAGTTAAATAGAAAGATAGTAAATTAGGCAATTTTACATATCTTGAGCCTCCTTGGATCGATACTTGGCTACTTAGCCACTTTATTACTTGTTTGACCACGTGCACTTGCGTGTCGGTTTTTAGCCGTACCCCAAAGCACCGAGCACATTAGAGGCGCAAATATGGCTTTGGAGTCTTACTCAACACATTTCTGCGAGGCCATGAGATTGAGGAGGAGTCTCTGGATTATTGACCAAAGGTGGACAGACATGCAGTAGATATGACCAAAACATAGGTGTTAGAAAGTGATATGGTCTTGTACTCAAACTAGCCGAGAGACATGCTCGTGATGATTATTTTGCTATCAGGATGTTTGGGATGCAGATGTTGCAGCTTCGTATTGGCTTAGGGCTAACAACTGAGGATGAGTTGTGGCAGGTAGATAGGGACTATTCGCTGAATGTGTATGTCAGGGCCATGTGCAAGATTGGTCTAGCCTTTGTGGAACTTGTGGATGATGATGTGCCCACTAATGCAGAGAGGCGCCGAGTGGATTTTGACATTGAGTCTACTAATGATTAGGCAGATGACTCCGACCTTGGTGAAGAGGAGCTAGCTCCTGAAGAGGATGATGATGCTGCACTTTGACAGGGAGTTCTTACCATCTTACCTTTACTTCTGAATTGATATTTTACAAGAATTGTGGGTAATACTCATTTTAAGGGTCGGGCGGGTTAATATATCTGTGCCTATTTCTATTTGATGATTTGGGAACTATTGGTCTGTAATAAATTATGATAGATAGACAATATGTAGTGTGAAATTTGTAGCTGCTAAACAAGATTTGGTATGTAATAGCTAGTAATTCTGTTTCTTGCATCTTGTTTATTTGATTATTTTTTCGTTTTGGGTCCCTTAAATTTTGTTTTTTGATGCTTTTTCCAAGGAGAGTCCCTTTGAACCGAGTAGAAAATCCGTTTTTTGGATAAGTAGCAGAAATAGTCATAGTTAGGGACTTTTCCCTATGATGGATGGAGGACGATCGTCTTAAAGTAAATTAGTCATATATAGGAAATAAAAACCTTCACTAATAAAAAAAGATTACTCCACTTGGATAAATGCTACACTTCATGAGATATTTATTCGAAAGAGCAATAAAAGTGAGAGTACTGGTAGAATCACATAAGGCCTTGGTGTTTGACTCAAAAATGTAAAAAGAGGGATTAATTGTGCTTGTCACTCAATAAAGGTGTAGTAAGTAGAGGGAGTCTATGTTAACCATTTTTGAGCCATGGTGCCATGTGTGGTGAAAACTTGATATATTCCTTGTGGACTACCATCTAAAATTCGTTTAACCACCTTTGTTCAAAATGGTCTTAGAATTAATTTGATCCAAATAGACCCTAATGCACTATATTGATTATGTACGTCAAGAAAATGGTCAGAGTGAAGGTAAACAGTTGGATGAGATAAAGAGTAGTGTGTGTGTGTACCCAAATTGCTTGATACTTTCAAAAAAAATTAAAAAATAAATAATAAATCAAATAGTGGAATAATTATAAATACAAAGAGAGGGTACACCACTCAGTAAAAGAAGGGATAACGAGAATTTGTGAGATGGGAAACGTAGGAAGTAATGGGGGAGAATTAGTTGATAAAGAAGTAAATCGATATTACTAACCCTGAAAAGTCCTTTGGATCTTACAAGTTGTCATATTTAATTGAATAACACACTACAAAAAAACCTATGGTATGTGTGTTTGCTTCAAATATTCTTTGGAGTGTAAGTAAATTCATTTCTTGAGTACGCCTCGATATGAACATATTTATTGTATGAGAATGGGTGCACTACTTAAAAGTGAAGACATCCGATGGTAAAACACTTTGGAAAGATAATAACCTAGCTACTAGAGTAAACCATGTTGGCCTAATTTTTTTATTTGAAATGTTGATTCACTAAGGTGTGATTCTACTTTCGGATGCTCTAAATTTTAATTATGCTTGATTGAATGAATTGTATATCATGATTAAAGTTTTTACCATAACCGTGTGTGAGTGGTCCAGTTCAATTGATGATGGCAAGGTTTAAATCGTGTCAAGGATGTGAAAGGGTTGTCCAACGACGAACAAGGTTATAAATGTGGGTTGGTGATCTTTATGAATTGTTCTTGAGTTATTTCGGAGCTAATCAAAGAAGGTTTTTCTCTCATCTACAATTGTAAGTGTTGAATTATGTATTTAATTATGAATGCATATCAAAACCTTGCAACTATGAGAGGCTAAAACCTCCATAGTTAGGGTTGTGGGAAGCATGGTGGGTTAATGAGCTAGGGTTGCACAAAAGTGATTCAAAACCAATGCAAATTCTTGTATTGTATTCTCTTCATACTTAAACATTTCTAAACGGTGTACAACATTAGAACTTGCGCGAATTACTTACTTCTTGAGCCTAGAGAGGTAGAGATTAGGAAAAGAGGACTACAACAAAGCCTTGATCTTGATGATCATTGTATTAACTTGAGTTGTGGTCGCGGGATAGTTAAATTTGGAAATTATTGATAATGGATAGTTTGAAACCGCTCATGAGACCTGGCCAAATTATTGAGTGTAGTTATCAAATAGGGATGAACAAGCTTATGAAAGTTGTCTTCAAAGTATCACACTCTCTAGCTCTGAGCTGATGATAGTCGTAACTGAGGTCTATCTTTGAGAAGCACTTAGCACCCTGAAGTTGGTCAAAGAAGTCATCAATCCTCGGGAGGGGATACATGTTTTTGATTGTGACCTTGTTCAACTACCGATAATCAATACACATTGTAAAAGAACCATCTTTATTTGGGGCAAAGAGAACTAGTGCACCTCAAGGGGATTTTCTAGGCTCGATTAAACCCTTATCTAATGATCTTTGAACTGCTCTTTCAACTCCTTTAGATCGGTTGGAGCCATGAACAGAGGCTACATATTAAGGCGAAGGTCAATACCATAGTCAATCTCCCTCTCGAGAGGGACTCCTGGTAGATCATCTGGAAACACCTCCAGATACTCACACACTATAGGAACTACCTGGAGAGTTGGGGTCTTGGATGTTGCATCTTTAACCCGAACTAGATGGTATACACAGCCTTTAGAAATTGTACCAGCCATGAGATAGGAAACAAAACAACCTATAGGTACAGCTGAACTACCATTCCATTCTAGAACTGGCTTACCCGAAAATCGAAACTCCAGGGTATGGGTCCTACAATTTAATGAGGCATAACATGCATGGAACCAATCCATACAAAAGATAACATCAAAATCGGTCATGTCTAGCTCTACTAAATCAGCTAAAGTGACTTTCTTAAGGGCTGTGGTAGGACAACTTTCGTATACCCATCGAGCTATAACTGATCACCAACTAGAGTAGAAACTGAGAAGGATCCTGATAGGATTTTTGGACTAACACTAAATCTAATAGAAACATAAGGAGTCAAAAAAGATAAGGTAGCCCTTGGATCTAAAAATGCATACAAATCAAGTTGGAATACTTGTAACATACAAGTAACCCCATCTAGAGAGACCTCCTACTCCTAACGAGATGAGAAGGCATAGAATATGTTCTTATGCTAACCACCACCTGCACTAGTAGATGTACCTTACTGAGCTAAATGTGATGGTGGAGCTGCTGATCTAGTGGTTGGGTCACGACCTCTACTAGGGCCCTATTTGGCTAAATGGCAGTGTTTGAGCAGACCCACAACCACAAAACGCTACCGAAACTACTAGGCACTCTCCGGTGTGCCTCCTACCACACCTGCTGCAAACTTGATTGTTCGGCTCTCCTTTCCTACTACCCTAAACTCTGGAGCCTCATGCCCCACCCCTTTGATCACTCTTAGGTCTAGATCGAACACTGGCTGATGATGGTGCTGGGGATAATGGCCTCTAGTGGAACTGCGGATGGTGTCCTCCCCCGAACCTCTAATGAAACAGTCTATAACTCCCTGTCCTCGCCCTCTTGGGCTCTCTCTCCTTCTTTTTCTTCATCTTATCCGCCTCTATCTGCTGGGCATAAATGACCAATTGTAAGAAGTCTAAATCACTGTTCAACATAGCGATCCTGCACTCCTTGACCAGCGAGTCTGATATCCCATTCACAAACCAGCTCATACGAGCCCTCTAATCCGCAACCATCTCCGGTGCATACTTGGACAGCTGGTAAACTCCAGGGCATAATTTTAGATAGTACTATAGTGCTGCTTCAAGTTGATGAACTCCACCTCCTTCGCCTCCCTCAACTCACTAGGGAAGAACCTATACAAGAAGGAAGTCACAAAGTCATCCCAACTCACGCAAGCTCCCACTACTCAACCATACCTCCAATGGCGATACCATATGTAAGCCACCTGATCTTGGGCAGATTTATATGCCCAAGTGATACTCAAATGTATCATTTTTACCTTTTTTGTTGTGCAATGTGTATATAATATCATGTAATTGGTAATAAAATGCGAATTTATACTAACCAACATGATTAGCATTTGTTTTGCAGGAAAATGTGATTTTTAGGAGCTAAAATGCATGTTGGAACTATGTCGGAGTTGGACTTGGATGCGAGCGTGGAAAAGACCCGGGAATGCATGATTTATAGGGGATCCGCAATGGCTCCGTGCCACGCTACCAACGCGGTAGCACACTGCCTGAGCAGGAATTAAATTTTCAATTTCCAGTGTGCCTGCGCGTCAGCTCCGTGGCACGGAGATAGGCCCCCGCGATGGCCTCCATGCCACGTTGAGGTTAAATTACTGGACCCTGGAAATTCCAGTGAGGGTCCGCGTCCACGCCGTGTCACGGAGGCATTGCTCCGCGTTGGCCTCCGTGACACGTTGCTTGTTATTCCGAGAAAAATTTCCAACTAGTATAAATAGCACACTTAGGTTTATTTTAAGTAGTTTTCAGTTTTTAGACTGAGTTCAGAAGTGGAGAGCAGGAACGTGGGTTAGTAGCAGTTGAAGATTGGAAAAGCTAAGGGATTTCTTCTCTTCCTTTCTTCTTTCTATCAATTGTACGTATGATTTACACTCATTTTAGGATGATCAATCCAAGAATGAGTGGCTAATTCTCTTTCTTGCTGAGGTTTTGAACATGTGTAATGAATTCTGATTTTCATTGATATGGTTTATTCTTCTTATTTAATGTTGTTCTATTAATTCTTGTTCTTTACTGTATTAGTGATTGGCCAACATTAATGTATATCTAAAAAGTCCAATTTCACTCGAGAGAGCAAGAAATTGGAAAGTTGTGAATTAATAGGGTATTGTTCTTAACTTGATTTGGGAAAATTGGGTTTTGATGTGCTTTCCTAATAGAAATATACTTGGAAGCCGTATTAGTCAATTTAGGAACCGGAATTGTAGTGCTAGGTCATAAATTGCATTTGACCACAGAAATGTAGACGGATGGTTTATGATTCTAAAGTGAAATTAAATACGAGAGTTTTAATTTCTAGGCAAATGTTCTTGGCTAGCAACATGAAGAAGAGAATTAACCAAAATTATCATGATTATCAAGTTCATTACTTGTTCTTAACCTTGGCATGATCATATCCATTGTCTGAATTCAAAAGTAAATAGTTTGTATTAATTGTAGTATATAGTTTAGAAACAAAAATTCAATTACTCTTGGGTACGTTGTTGTTAGCATAATTAGAAGTTAAATAGAAATATAGTAAATTAGGCAATTTTACATATCTTGAGCCTCCTTAGATCGATACTTGGCTACTTAGCCACTTTATTACTTGTTTGACCACGTGCACTTGCGTGTCGGTTTTTACCCATACCCCAAAGCACCGAGCAAGTTTTTGGCACCGTTGCCGGGGAGGCTAGGCGATTTGTAAAATTGTGTTTAGTGTAAATTTACTGTATTTGTATTTTTATTTTCTTAAGTGTTAACAACTTGGTCTTAGTCTATATTTTGCAGATTTTGTTTTTGTGAACACTGGCAAGGGACAAAGATCTACTGGAATCTTACTTAGAGCCCGAGCGTGAATTTCATAGTCAACGTAGAGAAGCTCTTCGAAAGAAGCTTCAGTTGCTTCAACAGACTATGATGGAGCAACCAAATCCACCAGTTGTTAGGGCAGTTTTAGTGCCCGATGAAGCAGCAGCAAGGCCGGCTCGTGAGGTGGCAATCCCTCACGCTAATAATGTCCATTCTAGCATCCGCAAACCAGAGCCTGGAGGGAGGTTTGAATTATAGCAGAATATGGTGCAACTTTTGCACACAAGCGGGAAATTTACCGGTCTCCCTCACGAAGATCCACAACAACATCTCTAGAACTTTTTGGAGATAAGTGACACTTATATACCCACTGGAGTGTCACCCGATTATGTTCGGCTCACTTTATTTCCATTTTCCTTACTTGGTGAAGCCAAGAAGTGGTTAAAAGCTGAACCACCCAACTCTATATCAACGTGGGATGATCTTGCACGGAAGTTTCTTATTAGATTTTTCCCTTCTGGTAAAACAGCCAGGCTTAGGAGTCAAATCCTAAGTTTTAAACAGAAGGAAGGGGAAAATCTATATCAAGCCTGGGAAAGATTCAAATCCATGTTGCGGGACTGTCCTCACCATCATCAGTCCAATGAGGTGTTGGTACACACTTTTATTGAGGGTTTGGAACCCCACACTAAAATTCTGTTAGATTCAGCAGCTGGAGGGCAAGCGCTGGAGAAGACTTATGAGGAGCTGTACACTTTGCTCAACCGAATTTCACAAGGCAATCCAGAATGGAATGCAGATTCTTCAAGAGGTGGAGCAAGGAAAGCAGCGGGAGTGCTTGAAGTGGATGGATTCACAGCTATCGCTGCACAGATAGCTGCTTTGCAAAATCAGTTAAACAGTCACTTCATCAATATCAATTTGAACCAGCCTTCAGCTTCAGTCAATGCAGTTCAACAGATGTGGTGTGAAGTGTGTGGTAGTAGTGAGCATTCAGCTGAATGCTGTGGTGCAAATCCTGATTTCTGTTAACTTTGTGGGCAATGCACAGAGAAATCAATAGTAGTTTGGTGGTGCCTACAACTCAAATTGGAGGAACCATCCGAATTTTTCATGGGGTAGCAACAATCAACAAGGTTAGAGTTCAGGGCAGGGTATGCACAGAAACCAAGAAGGGCAACAAAATTATCAAGCTCAATTCAGAAATCACAATGCCCCTCCTCCACCACCATCACCGACTATTGAGGAGATGTTCAAAACCATGATCGCTAATCAGGCACAATTGCAGGCTGACTATGTCAAATTGGCAGCCGAAGTGAAGAACAATCAATTGGCGACCAAGGCTCTTAAATATCAGTTTGGGCAGTTTGCTAGTGCCCAAAATACTAGACCTAGAGGAGGACTACCTAGCGACACGGATCCAAATCCGAAGCAGGTTAATGCAGTGACCACGAGGAGTGGTTTACAATTGAAGGAGGTGGAACCGGAAAGACCGCCTCAAAAGTCAGGAGCAGCAGATGTTGAGGGAGAGCAAAGTTCTGATAAGGGGAAGAGTAAAGAAGCTGAACCAGAAAGGCCTCCACCCCCGTTCCCTCAACGACTTAAGAAACACAAGGAGGAGGCGTGTTTCCAGAAATTCATGGAGGTACTTAAACAGGTACATGTTAACTTACCTCTTGTTGATGTCTTGCAGGGAGTGCCAAAATATGCGAAGTATATTAAAGACATCGTGGCTAACAAAAGTCGTTTGACTGAGTATGCCACGGTAGCTTTAACTGAGGAATGCACTTCCCGTATTCAGAATAGGTTGCCCACAAAACTGAAAGACCCTGGAAGTTTCACTATCCAGCTGACTATTGGGCAAAGTATCCGAGCGCGTGGATTATGCGACTTGGGGGCAAGTATAAATCTGATGCCTTCTTCGGTATTCAGAAAGTTAGGTCTAGGGAGTCCTAGACCTACACCGGTAATCTTGCAGCTAGCAGACAGGTCTTTGGCTAAGCCGGATGGCATTGTTGAGGATGTGTTGGTGCAAGTAGGCTCCCTCATTTTTCCGGTCGATTTTATTGTTTTGGACTTTGAAGAAGATGCTGAAGTCCCATTTATTTTGGGACGACCCTTTTTGGCAACCGGAAAAGAATTAATCGATGTAGCTGCGGGTCAACTCACGATGCGAGCACATGACAAGGTGGAAGTGTTCAACGTGTACAAGGTACCTAAGCTCCCGACTGTTTATAAGGATCTCTCGGTGATCAACGTAATTGATCATGGGAAGGCTAACAGATTGAGTGATTCCCGAGAGTTACTAGGTAGGCCACCGGATAAGGTAGAGCACTACTGGGGGGATGATCATGATCGGGACAAATCATCCATCTCCCTAGTAGATAAATGAGCTTAAAGGACGTCGAGCCGCGCTGGTAAACCAGGCGCTGCACGGGAGGCAACCCGTGAAAAATATTTTCTTTCTTTCTTTTTAGTGTAAATAATTTTTACTTTTCTTTTCTTTTTCTTGACTAGGTTTAGATTTGCATTTTAGTTAGTATCTTTTATTTTTAGTTAGGGAAATCTATTAATTTAACCAATTTTTGTTTAGTGAGGTGATTTTCAGGTATAACGGAGGAAATATACATGGAATCGAGAAAATGAGGCGAGGTATGAAAATTAAATTTATTGGTGAAACAGAGCACTGGCGCGTTGGCGCCGTGTCACGGAGGCAATGCTCCGCGTTGGCCTCCGTGACACGTTGAAGGCAAATCTGGATTTTTCAAAATTCCAGTAAGCCAACGCATTGGCTCCGTGTCACGGAGGAGGGGCTCCGCGTTACCCTCCGTGACACGTTGCCCTTTATCCAGTGCCGGGTCACACCGGGTTTCCGGGTGACCCGCGTGTTTCCTTTAAATAATAACCCCGATTTCGCCCCAAATTCCCCCATTCCCTCTTCCCTCCGCGACCAAACACCCATTTCCCCCTCCCCAAGCAACGTGCCACGTTGATAGGCAAAGTAAAACGTCAAGTTTCTTCGATTCTTCAATTCTAAGGTATGTTTTCATCGTCTAACTCAATTTTTTGGCGATTTTTGTCAAATTTGGGCATATAAGGTGAGAAATATCACCCTAGGTAGAAATTGAACATGATATTGAATTATTTTGTGATTGATTTTTGTTCGGATTGTTGTATTTGGCGTTTGAACTTGTCGATTATGTAAATAATTCGAAATTGATTGTCGAATTGTATTTTAGGGCTTGGGTTGTTGAATTCGACTTGGGCAACTTGATAGTTTGGTGAAATTGATGCCGGGGTGTGTGTTTACTATTTGAGATAAGTCGTGGTAAATCTTGTATAACTGTTAAAAGACGACTAATTCTCGAATTTTTGTGGGAAAATGCATAATGTGTGAATTGGTTAGATTGTTAGATTAGCTTGTATATAAAATATTTTTCTAGTTGTTTTTAGTTTGTGGTTGTTTTGTTGCTTGTGCGATGGTTGAATTGCTAGCGATAGTAGGATTGGGAATTCGCTGTATGAAGTCTGAGTAGTACGCTAACCGTTATGCTGTCGAAATTTTGTTACGAACGCACTAAGCAATATGTGTATAGTTGTTTGTGTTTGGGGTTGTAAATAGAGCTATCCTTGCTGAAATTTTGTAAATATTGTTAAGGACTAAGTGTGGGGTAAATTTTGTGTAACCCAACCTTAGCCGAAGCTAACAACTATTTAGCTTAACGGTGTGCTTGTTTGTGTAAATTGACAGGTACAATGGATAGCAGGCAAGACAAAGGCAAGGGTGCTTCTACCTCAGGCACCGGAAGGAAACGGATGAGACTGGGCACTGCAGTCCCAGCTGCACCCGCTGTTCCGCGCGGCCAACACCACCGATACGGAACATGATGGGTCACCGATGAAGGGAAGAAATGGTACGCAAAGCATAAGGAGAACAAGTACTTCCCCGAGGAACATATTGCTAGGGAACCACTTGCACAGGAGTTCCCTCGCATTGTACAGAGGATTGAGGCAGCTGGGCTCAGCTTTATTTTTCAGGAGCCCAAGGAGTGCAACCTTCATTTGGTCCAGGAATTTTATGCCAACTGGAACCCGGCCATCAGAAGCCACACTATTAAAATCAGAGGACAGATTGTCACTCTGGAACCCCAGCAGCTGAATGCCATCGTTGGAGCGCGGGACACAGATGCCCACGTTCTCCGCCAGCTAAACATCACCCCACCGTACGCCGACATCAGACGTACGTTGTATGGGGCTCGATCCACAGCCCGATGGAGTAGACACAAGGAGAGGGGTTACCACCAGACTCTGCCCTATTCGCAGATGAACAGGGAGGCCAGAATCTGGCTAAAAATTGTGTGTCCGTGCTTGATCCCGGGAGTTCATATGACAGACGTGACCCGGGACCGTGTCTGCTTGGTGTATGCCCTTATGAAAGGGCTTGAGATTAATGTTGGGGCGGTCATAATATCCGCCATGAAGAGAACCAGACTGCACCAGGGTCACAGATACGGGTTTGGCGGACTCATCACCACCTTCCTCCGAGGCCTCGACGTTGAGGAGGAAGCCTTGGATTACATTCTGCAGCTGGAGCAGAGGGCCCTTGATGTGACAAAGACTAAGGCCCCCGACACTACACACGGACCCGTGCTGACTTTGGGCGAGCGACATGCTCGTGACGATCAGTACATGGCCCGTATGTTCGGCATGAAGATGCTGCAGCTACGGATAGGTGGGAGACCAGCCACCGAGGAGGAGTTATGGCAGCTGGAGCTGGACTACCCCTTTGGCGAGAACGCCAGAGCCTTATGTAAGGTGGGGCCAGCCTTTGTGGAGCCGACAGACGATGATGTCCCTACTGATGAGGAGACACGTCGTGAGGACTCTGATGTGGAGTCCGATGACGACGATGGAGCTGATTCAGATATGGGCGACGAGGCCGCAACACCGGATGAAGAAGTCGAATATTTCGACTAAGCAGGGAGTTCCACCACCCAAATTTTGTGCTTTGTATTTTTGTGAACACTGGGGACAGTGTTCGATTTAAGTGTGGGGTGGGGAGTAGTTAGGTGCTAGGTCAAGGCTCTAAATTGCTGTATAATTTTTCCTTGCTGTTTATGTATGTTGTGCCTTCCCTGTTGTGAACTGATTTGTGATGTACGTATATATTTGTTTTGTGGCTAATGATGTTTGTTTTTGAAAGTTATGGTTGCAATGGTAAATATTTTGTAAATTTTGTAAATTTTGTAAATAATTTTTTTTTTCTCTATCGACATGATCGATATTTTTCAAAATTTTTGCGAAAATATATTGCCCTTGTAAATATTTTCTTTCTATCGAAAGGATCGATGTGTTGAAAATTTTTATTTTCGATTTTTATTTTTTTGGGTTTCTCGGAGTTTGTTTTCGGGTCTTTTACCGAGAATAGTCCCATTGAACCGATGTCGTAGTTAGTGACCGTTCCCTATGATGGATGGATGACGACCGTCTTAAGGGAAATGTAGTCGGTAGGAGTAGGATTTTTATTTGTTTTTTTTTTGTTTACTTTGGTGGATTGCATCAATGAACTGTAGTTGCTTATGGTTGCTAAAATTTCGTTGCGTGTTGTAATTGATGTTCAAATTGTGAAAATGATTCTTTTGAAAGCATGAAATTCTGTAAATATGTTGAGTTACCTAGGCTATAGAATTTGGTTCATTATGATTGAGGCTTAATCTTGAATTCATGTAATTGACTAATTAAAGAGTCTGTGAATGCATCTTGATTCGAGCATGTGCATGAAGTGTGAAGTGAGGATTTGCTATTCCATGTCATTGTGAATTGTCTAGAACTTGCCTGGTGTGTATACGAAGCGAAATGAAGGAGGTGTAGTGTTGGAAAGGATGTAGGCATTTCTTGGTTTTAACCGATAGTTTCCATATTTTTTTCTTGTCAAATTCTACCTTTTTATATGTTGTATACCCTAGTCAGCCCGTTGAGCCTTTAGCCGATTTCTTTCTTTTGACCAAAATTGTATGAACTAAGCTTTATTCCTTCTTTTCATTGTCCTTAAAGTCTAAAAGAAGCTCTTAAGCGCTTACAAAGAACAGAAAATGTTTCCCAAAGTGTTAAAGAGTGAAAAGAGTGAAAAGAAAAAGAAAAGCAAAGTGAGGAAAGAAAAGATGACGTTGAAGAGGCACTTGTTGTAATTAATTGATATTGAGGGTACATGAAAACCCTCTGTTTTGTGTCAAGTGTGGTTGATGAAATGGGCTGTATGAAAGTAAACCAGCATGAATGGGAGAAAAAGAGAAAAGAGAGGAACAATGTCCATGAGTCGATGGGAATGAGTTGAAAAGGCGCTTAAGGATGCTAGCGATTATTATTGGCTAATCCAATATATGCATACCAGATCCATAGCCCCGTTACAACCCATTAAAAGTCCTATTTGATCCTACATTGCATTTCTTTATATTAGTGGAGTAATACACTAAGGGAAAGCCTATGGATCATGACATGATGCATGTGAATTCTTTTGGGAGAGAGAGTGAAATTAATTTTTATATGCCCCTACTTGCATGTTTGTGTGTTGCATGAACATAAAGGGGAAGTTTCTCTCGAGTTGTGAGGGCACATGCTTGATGAAAGATTGATTTTCGTGTCGGATTTCTTGATTAGTTGATTTGCATGAGTTTGCCGATATCAAGAATCAATTCTTAAAAGTCTAGGAAGCCTTGATGTATTAAGGTCATTGTCTTGTACGACCAAGCATGTTTTCTTGATGATTTGCAAAAATTGAATAATCGGTATGACCGTAGCGTAAATTGTTGCACCATAGTGACGAAAGTTGGGATGTAATTTGCATGAGTTGTGTATGTGTTGTTCGAGGACGAACAAGGATTTAAGTGTGGGGTAAGTGATCTTGGGCAGATTTATATGCCCAAGTGATACTCAAACGTATCATTTTTACCTTGTTTGTTGTGCAATGTGTATATAATATCATGTAATTGGTAATAAAATGCGAATTTATACTAACCAACATGATTAGCATTTGTTTTGCAGGAAAATGTGATTTTTAGGAGCTAAAATGCATGTTGGAACTATGTCGGAGTTGGACTTGGATGCGAGCGTGGAAAAGACCCGGGAATGCAGGATTTATAGGGGCTCCGCGATGGCTCCGTGCCACGCTACCATCGCGGTAGCACACTGCCTGAGCAGGAATTAAATTTTCAATTTCCAGTGTGCCTGCGCGTCAGCTCCGTGGCACGGAGATAGGCCTCCGTGATGGCCTCCGTGCCAAGTTGAGGTTAAATTACTGGACCCTGGAAATTCCAGTGAGGGTCCGCGTCCACGCCGTGTCACGGAGGCATTGCTCCGCGTTGGCCTCCGTGACACGTTGCTTGTTATTCCGGGAAAAATTTCCCACTAGTATAAATAGCACACTTAGGTTTATTTTAAGTAGTTTTCAGTTTTTAGACTGAGTTCAGAAGTGGAGAGCAGGAACATGGGTTAGTAGCAGTTGAAGATTGGAAAAGCTAAGGGATTTCTTCTCTTCCTTTCTTCTTTCTATCAATTGTACGTATGATTTACACTCATTTTAGGATGATCAATCCAAGAATGAGTGGCTAATTCTCTTTCTTGCTGAGGTTTTGAACATGTGTAATGAATTCGGATTTTCATTGATATGGTTTGTTCTTCTTCTTTAATGTTGTTCTATTAATTCTTGTTCTTTACTGCATTAGTGATTGGCCAACATTAATGTATATCTAAAAAGTCCAATTTCACTCGAGAGAGCAAGAAATTGGAAAGTTGTGAATTAATAGGGTATTGTTCTTAACTTGATTTGGGAAAATTGGGTTTTGATGTGCTTTCCTGATAGAAATATACTTGGAAGCCGTATTAGTCAATTTAGGAACCGGAATTGTAGTGCTAGGTCATAAATTGCATTTGACCACAGAAATGTAGACGGATGGTTTATGATTCTAAAGTGAAATTAAATACGAGAGTTTTAATTTCTAGGCAAATGTTCTTGGCTAGCAACATGAAGAAGAGAATTAACCAAAATTATCATGATTATCAAGTTCATTACTTGTTCTTAACCTTGGCATGTTCATATCCATTGTCTGAATTCAAAAGTAAATAGTTTGTATTAATTGTAGTATATAGTTTAGAAACAAAAATTCAATTACTCTTGGGTACGTTGTTGTTAGCATAATTAGAAGTTAAATAGAAATATAGTAAATTAGGCAATTTTACATATCTTGAGCCTCCTTGGATCGATACTTGGCTACTTATCCACTTTATTACTTGTTTGACCACGTGCACTTGCGTGTCGGTTTTTACCCGTACCCCAAAGCACCGAGCACCACCCCCTTTCAGCTGATAGGAGGTTAAACCCGCACTCTCCTCTCTGGTCACCCCCATAATATGGGTGATCTTCAGCACCTCCTCAATAAACTCATGTGGGTTCTCATCCACCTTCGACCCCAGAAACTCTTGTGGGTTCATCCTTAGAAAGTCTCAAACTCGAACCGCTGTTGTGTTCCCATTCTGACGGACATGAGTCACTACCTGCTGATTGACCTGAGTGTTCATATCCTGTGCCAACATCTGAAATGCCACTCTAAACTGGACATGAGTGACCTGCTTAGGCATAGGATCTGCTGGTGCTGGTGGGCCTTGCCGATGTCGGTCCCTATTGCCATTGCTCTGGCCATTACCATTGTCATTCCTTCTTACATTCACTCAGCGTGGCGGAATATTTCTACAATCGTGTATAGCACAAGTTAGAAGGTTAGAGAGATACTTCATTGCACAACATAAATCTTGAAAGAAGGGAAATTTCCTACATCGTCTTGTAGCCTCTCCCCCATAAGTGTTGCGTGCTTTGTGTTGCACCCCAGCACACGTGCAAACGTACGCATTCATACAAGTAATATAGTGACCTTGAATAGCCAGATGTCAAACCCACAGAGACTAGTCTATTTAGAAAATATTCAAGTTCAAATGTTAAATTAAATTTCACAAGAGTTGGTCTCAAAGACTTGAATTTTTTTCCTAAATCTAAGGTGATCACAAATAATAATTAAAAAAACAGTAATAAGAAGCATCCAGTTTTAAGCCCCAAAAATCATGAAATGCAACATTTAACTCAGTTGAAGTATATGAATACATTCATTGTCTCACAATGTTAAAGCAATGTTCATGGTCTCTTGAGACACTAAACACAACAAATTAGTATCACAACTATATCGTTGAGCGGGGATGTAACGTCCTAATTCGTCAGTAATTAACTAAGTGGAGTAGTTTACAGGGTTTACGCCCTTGGTCATGGAAATTCGAATCTCTAACCATTTAACCTAAATTTGTTTCACAACTACTTCTACAAGCAGTGATGTGACAATTCTAAGTCGATCTCTAGCTATCTTCCCATTTGATAACTAAGCAAGGCGAATAAGGTATATTTCTATCCTAAATGAGAATCAAGCTATGAAGACTTTGAACTTGCTTCCTGCATTCTTAGTTCTAACCTAGGATTGCTCTTTCTAGCTTTTTCCTAACCATAACAAATACATTCTACTGGTGATTAAGAATTAAATTGGTAAAATCAAGAATGTAAGATAAACAACATCAAAAACTTGAACTAAAGATGAAAATATGCTATAACATTTATGTCGTGTGGCTTCAAACCAAGAAGAATGATTTTAGCTACAGATGCTCATACAAAGATTCAAAATCATGTTTGAATTCTAGTAATTACAAGAATGATAAAGAAGAAAAGAAGTAAAATGAACACTAGGAGAGTTTTCCCCGTTCTCCCTTCGCTCTTTTGTAATTTTCCTGTCACGACTTGAACATAGGTCTGGATCGAGACATGGGACTAAGAACTCCAAGAGCCTCCAAGTCGACCCATGGAGTGAACATGATATATAAAATAAACTTAATTAAGCGGAAGTCTAACATACTTAATATTGCGGACGTTTGGAGTTATCATAACATTTGAATACATAATACACGGCTGAGACTACGTATATGCTATGTCTGAAAAGCTTCTACTACTGACGACTTGATGGGACAAGACCCCAACTAACTCACTATAGTCTGAAACTTAAAATACTAAATACAACTGAAAAGAAGGGCCCTCAAAAGATGAGGACTCACCAACTCTAGCTACAAAGTGCTAATACTGCAGATCTAGCTAATGACGGGACTAAGCCTGGATATTCGAGCCTGTATCATGACGATACAACATAGAGTATGCAGTAAGTACGTGGAATGTACCATGTATGTAAGGTAAGTAAAATTTCTAAGTAAGTGAAATCATAAATCATGCATATCATAAAAACATAATCAAAATAAGATTCTAGGAGTAAGGCTTGCATGCTATTTTCTGAAATCATGATCTGAACACAACTGAATATCATAACTGAATCGAATGATCCAAGCTGAAAATTGATAATCATAAGTAAAACTACACATTAGGTCAAACCTGCTGAAAACATAATATCAAGACTAGTGAACATGCATAACTGAAATCATGAGGAATAATAGGAGACTCGTCATATAATCGACATTACCACGATAGAGCTTACGTGGTCCCGACTATTACATTCAAGTGGGCAGAGTTGTCCAAAGCCTTTCCAAGGCTAAAGACGCTACCATGATATCAATATCAAGTTGAAGGCCCCTTGGGGGCAGGGGAAGCTCAATAAGGAGGTCCCAAGGTATATATGCAAACCTACATTGGCACGTAGTTCTGAGGCACAGGGTTGACTAACCCTTAGCTACTCAGTGCTAGACACTACTCTAAAAAACATGCATATGCTCTCCATCGTTTTTCAACGAAGCTAATAATCGTCTAGTGACAAAGCTGAATAATAATATACATGCAAAATCTGAAATTATAACATGAGGATCCTTGGGCTCAAACCATACCACAAGATGAAAAGAGTGGGAGTCTAGTCTCCAAAATCCATGTGGTAAGTTAATAACATGAAATTTAGATAAATCATGAAACATACTTAATCATATGGGCTTGCCCAATAATTAAACATGCTTAAAATAGACTTAATCATTCGAAAACATGAACATGAGCATGGGTAATTCGAAGCCATACTTCCATCATACAGATTTCATCACGATTGAATACATTTATCATAGATCTCAACATTCACGAACTTCCATGGATGGGCATTATGATTTGTAAAACTTAAATACATAATTTTTAATTGAAAACATTGTAAAATATGTCCATTAATCATACTTCAACATTAAAAACATGTAGAGATTATACCCATGATTGATACTTAGAGAATTCACATGTAGGGTTAAAATCCCATAGATTCATCAACTACAATTCCATGAAATTGGAGAGGGACTGGATATGGGTATGGATGAATACACCCATTCATAATCCTACATAACTGGGTAAATCAAATTTACACTTCCTCTTGAAAGCTCAAGGGAACTTTGCAAGAGATTGGGGAAATTCTTCAAGCTTGATCTCCAAGGAAAGTTTCTAAGTTGCATGCTTGGAGTGGGAAAGCTTAGAATAGGTTTAACATCCTTTAAACCCTACCAATAACTTGGTGCCTGCTAGACTCTGGACTGCTAACTGGTCCAGCCTGAGCACATCTGGTGCTTTGGCTGGCTCTGGCTCTATTTCAAGAAACAAATCGGCTATATAACGGCTGTAACTACAGCCTCCGGCCAACTGGCTTGTAGCCATCTGTACCTGTAACAACAGCTAACCAGAAACAGACCTGTAACAAGGAACCTATGTGGGCCGACAAGGCCACCATGCTGTCTAGTTATCTGTAACTCAACACAAGACTGTTGTAAAACTACGTGACCGGCAAGGTCACCACTGCTGTCAAACTGAGGCCCCACACGGCCAACATAAACTGGAATATGAAACAGCTACAGCAGACTGCACGACCCCACACGACCGGCTCAAATAACCACAGGGAATATATACAGACTGCAAGCCTCAGCGAATAATGTAGGAAACTAATAGAACTGATCGAGACAGGGCCCCGACCTACCCATACTGCACAACAAAAGAAAAGAAGCTACACCTCTGGGAATCAGACTCCGGATGACAGGAGCTGATGACTCACTGGCTGGCTGGGATCACGAGGGATCGGCTCCTCGTCCGTGAGTACCTGTAGGCAAGCAATACAGCGCCCCGCTGGGCGTCAGTACCACAGGTACTGAGCATGTAAAGCAAACTGAAATATGCAACTGAAACGAAAAGCACAATAACATGATATTTAAGCAAGAAGTAGCTGAGTCTATCTAGCTTGGGATAACTGGGGAGAGTTTATACATTCTGTAACTAACTAAGCGTACTTGAAGACGTGTCGTCCTTCTGTCTATCAGTATCTACTAGCACATATCAATATACATAATAATACACACAATACCTGACCGACCCCCATAAGCCGGAAGGTGCCAACCAAGCAAGCAATCTATTTACCCCTACCCGGGTCTAAACCAACCAAAAACAAGTCACTCCACTCATCTAATAACTGTGAGCTCCTCCTACCGGCCCCCTTGGGTACGTAGCTCAGGCCTTGGCCTCTGACAATAAACTGTGTCTGAGTCCGAAGACTCCTGCCTCTGGGCACAGGTGTGCACACAGAGTGGTCTACCCCTGTAAATAGGGTGTGCTAGCTCTGCGCAGAGTAAAATGAACTACCCCTGCAAGCAGGGTGGTCTGGACCGTATTATCATGGTGGTCGGCCATCATCGTCCTTTAGTCGGACGGCATCGCCCAGCTAGTGGCGGTATTAGAATCTGGTATCGACACAGCTATAACCCAGGGGCGGTGGGGATGCTAAAGGGTGCCCACATGCCACAACAAGTCTCAACATACAAAACACATACACAGCAAGCATGCTCAATGCAAAATACTAACCATACTCTCTTCTTGTATCTTAAGGCCAGTTTGTATTAAATAACTGATACTATATTCTGTTTTACACTATTTCTGATTGCTGGACTAACTGCTACCTGGCCTTTATCTGTCTATCTGATTATATCTGGATATAGCTCAATAACATAAAATGTACCATCTACTACTGGATACAATCTCAACAGATGTACTACGTATTGCCTGAATATCTACTATTCTGATTATCGCATGATATGTGATTAATGTACTAGCATGCTTGCTGGAAATTATACTAAAATCGTTCCTGTACACTGGGTATCGGTTAATAGCCTTTATTCTATTTACTTTCTAAGCTGTACTTCCTGGCTTGCCAAAAGAATAACTTTACATACCTGGTTTCTGAGTATCCGACTGACCGGTGTGATTTCCGTCGGTACTTCTGCTGTTTCTCCCAACTACATTCATATACACGTCAATTAGAACTAAATACATTAATATTCGGGAGAAATCGTCACTTTAGATATATATATTTATCCCAACTTAAACCTTTCGAAAAACGGTCGAAAACTCGTTATTTTTCAGTGGTCCAGAAGGGAGAAATATTCACTTCTCAGCTAGGAACACATAGACATTAATTTAGAGCAATTCTATTTACCTTAGTTCGGCGGCTCGCCGATTCGTCGGCTGTATTTCACGAAACTAAATCCGTAGGAATGCTCTCTGCTGCTAAATACTTCGGTATCTAGGATTAATTTGAGTTTGGGCAGCGTTTGGCAGCGTAATCGGACGAAAATTATTTAATTTCTTCGACCCTTTTCCCTTCACTGCGTTTTCTCTCTGTTTTCTGGAATTTCCTAAGTGTTTAAATGAAATTAAACCGAAGTGGGGCTTATATACTTGAGCCTGAACTTGGGCAACGTGTCACGGAGCCATCGCGGAGGCCTTACCTCCGTGACACGTTGCCATCGCGGAGGGGCTCTGCCTCGGCTCCTCCCGCGATGGTTCGACGGGTTTCTCGTCCGATCTTTTTCCCAGCCTTTCTCTAGCACATATGGCTTTCTAATGTGCTTAACCAACGTGCGAATAGGTCATCTAGGTGCCGGGAATTCTGCAGGGTATAACATTATTAAGCTTAAAATGACTTAGTTTAGGACATTAGGGCTTAGGAATTATGAAAATACCCTTAATGAAAAACCTAGAAAAACTGCACTGCCAGTGACAACGAGTGGTGCCACGATTCGTACATCGCTACCACGACTCGTGGTGACTGACCATTACTCCCCTTCCTCATCCTTCAGTTCTCAAGTCCTAATGTCACGACTCAACAGGACGAGTCATTACATCAAACAACGATCCTTTGTATCCTGTCGTTACCACCTTTGATGAAAATAATTTCAAACATCCCACGAGTCACACCACGCCTCGTACCTTCCTCTAACGAGTCATGGGTTCCATCTGTTACTTGACTGGGGAATTTTCCCTACCCTTCCCATGGGCACTTACCCCTGACTATTCCAAAACCAACCCACGACTTCTACCTACGAGTCATACAATCTTCTAATGGGTCGTTACAAGGCCCGTTGTTCCAATCTTCCCCTCATATCTGTTAACCATGGGTAGTATGTATGGGTCGTGGGTCCTTCCTATGACTCGTAACCTCAATCGTCTTGAGGAAAAAAATTCAAATTTCTGCTGCTTTTCATTTCAAATTCCCGAGTCTAGTCTTAGGCACTTTCAGGGCATTATAATATCTCCCCCTTGGGAACATTCGTCCTCGGATGTGGGTAAACATATTGGAAAACTGAGAAATGCAACTACCATGGCAATCACTGAACAGTTAGAGCTGAAAACTGACAGAGTGATTGTCTCCGGACTGAACTACATGACTAAAATGAACTCATTTACATACATTAACATGAAAGAAACTAGGGCGCATGAGTTGAACATGAACTAAATAGAGTATTAAGGAAAAAACTGATACCACAAGCAAGACTTATTCGGAAGGGAATAAATGGAGGTATTTAGCCATCATATTTGCTTCGGCTTCCCACATAGCTCCATCAACATGCTAGTTCCTCCACAAAACCTTGACTAAGGCCAGTTCCTTATTTCTTAGCTTCCGAACCTAATGATCCAATATTTCCACCGAAACCTCCTCATAACTAAGGCTATCCTTCACACCTGCACACTCCACCGGAACTACTAGAGCTGGATCACCCAAACACTTATTTAAAAGAGATATAGGAAAACTGGATGAACTGAAGCAAATTCTGAGGGAAACTCCAACTCATAGGCCACCTTGCCAACACGCCTCACAATCCGATACGAGCCAACATAACGGGGACTAAGCTTCCCCTTATTTCCAAATCTCATCACTTCCTTTATGGGAGATACCTTCAGAAACACCCAATCATCAACCTCAAAATCAAGTTCTCTCCTCCTCACATCCGCGTAGGACTTTTGTCGACTTTGAGTCATTTTCAACCTTTATCTTATAAGATAAACTTTCTCCAAAGCCTCATGAACCGAATCTGGTCCTATCAATGTAGCCTCACCGACCTCAAACCAACCAATAGGTAATCTACACCTCCTCCCATAAAGAGCCTCAAATGGAGCCCTCTGAATGCTGGAATGATAGTTGTTGTTATATGCAAATTCAATGAGAGACAAATGATCATCCCAAATACCCTTGAAATCAATCACACACGCTCTCAACATATCCTTGAGAGTCTGAATCGTCCGCTCATCCTGACCATATCTGTGGGTAAAATGTTGTGCTAAGCCTGATTCAAGTACCGAGTCCCATCTGAAACGATCTCCAAAACCGGGAGGTAAACTAGGTACCTCTATCTGATATGATGGACTATGGAACTCCATGCAACCGAACTAACTGCCAAATGTATATTTCATAATCCTCCACTAAATCGATGATTTTCACAAGTAGGAAATAAGCTGCCTTAGTTAACCTGTCTACCACCACCCAAATAGAGTCATACTGTCGACGAGTGCGAGGCAACCCTATAATGAAGTCCAGATTGATATCCTCCCACTTCCATGTAGTGATACTAATGTCTTCGAGAACACCTCCAGGTCTTTGATGTTCCACTTTCACCTGTTGACAATTCAAACACTTAGACATAAATTCTACTATGTCCTTCTTCATGCCACTCCACCAATAGACTTCCCGTAGGTCACGATACATCTTGGTCGTACAAGGATGTATAGAGCATCTGGAACCATGAGCCTCATGCAACATCTGATCTCTAAAATCATCACTACCCAGAACACACAAGTGACCCTAATATCGAACCACACCATCTCCCCCTGGAAGAAGACTTCTACCTTCTTATTCTGAATGACCTCCTTCAATTTTACCATAATAGGATCCTCATCTTGGCTAGATTTATCTTCGGTCACTTAGTATGTTTCTAACCTATTCTGAACAATGACACCACCATCCGTGGAGTCAACAAAATAGACTCCTAGTTGTGCAAGCCGATGTATTCTTTCACCAACTCTTTCCTCTCCTCATCTACATGGGACACACTCTGCAGAGAAAGTCTGCTAAGGGCGTCTGCCACAACGTTAGTCTTGCTTGGATGATAAAGGACACTCATATAATAATCCTTCAAAAACTCCAACCACCTTCTCTGACGTAGATTCATATCCTTTTGGCTGAACATGTACTGTAGGCTATTGTGGTCCGTAACATAACCACATGGACCCCATATAGATAGTGTCTCTAAATCTTCAAGGAAAATACTACCACCGCTAATTCGATATCGTGAGTCGGATAGTTCTTTTCATGAACCTTTAGCTGCCTGGAAGCATAGGCTATAACCTTACCGTCCTCCATAAGTAGAAAACCAAGGCCGATCCTCGAGGCATAACAACATACCACAAACCCCTCGGTACCCTCAGGTAGAGTCAACACAGGTGCTGAGGTGAGGAGTCTTCAGCTCTTGGAAGCTCTTCTCACAATCCTCCGACCATTGAAACTTTACTTTCTTATGGGTCAATTTAGTCAACGAGGTTGCAATGGATGAAAACCCCTCAACAAATCTTTGATAATAACAAACTAAACCTAAGAAACTCTTGATATCAAAAGGATTCACCGGTCTAGGCCAATTCTTCATCACTTCTATCTTTAGAGAGTCCACCTGTACACCCTCACTTGACACCATATGACCCAAAAATGCCACTGAGTTCAACCGAAACTAACATTTGCTGAATTTAGCATACAGCTGGCAATCCTTCAGGGTATGTAGCACCACCTTCAAATGTGCGGAATGCTCCTCCCCGCATCGAGAGTATATAAGGATGTCATCTATGAACATAATCACGAACATATCCAAGTGTAGCTTTAACAGCCTGTTCATCAAATCTATAAAAGATGAGGGAAAATTTGCTAGTCCAAAAGACATGACTACAAACTCATAGTGACCATATCAAGTTCTGAAGATTGTCTTTGGGATGTCTCTCTCCCGAACCCTGAGCTGATAGTATTCGGATCTGAGGTCTATCTTTGAGAAGCACTTGGCACCCTGAAGCTTGTCAAACAAATCATCAATCCCGAGGAGAGGATACCTTTTCTTGATGGTGACCTTGTTCAGTTGCTTATAATCAATACACATCCAAATGGAACCATCCTTTTTTCAGACATAGAAAACTGATGCACCCACGGGGATTTTCTAGGTCTAATGTAACCCTTGTCTAAGAGGTCGTTCAACTGTTCCATCAACTCATTTAGCTTAGCTGGAGCCATTATGTAAGGAGGAATAGATATAGGTTGTGTATTAGGAAGAAGGTCAATACCAAGGTCGATCCCCCGCTCGGTAGGGATTCCTGGTAAATCATCTTGAAACACCTCTGCATACTCACACACTATAGGATCTCACTGGATAGTCGGGGTTTTGGATGTAGCATGCTTAACCCTAACTAGATGGTACACGCAACCTTTGGAAATCATCCTTCTAGCCTTAAGGTAGGAAATAAAGTAGCCTACAGGCACAACTAAACTATTCTTCCACTCTGTGGCTGGCTCACCCGGAAATCTGAACTCTACCCCACAAGTTCTATAATTGACTGAAGCATAACATGCATGTAGCCAATCCATGTAAAATCTAACATCAAAATCGGTCATGGCTAGCTCTACTAAATCTATTGAGGTAAAATTCTGAAGGATTGTGATAGGGCAATTTCTATATACCCATCTAGCTATAACTGAATCATCAACTAGAGTAGCGACTGAGAAAGGTTCTGATAGGATTTTGGGACTGACTCCAAAATTACTAGCAACATATGGCATCATAAAAGATAAGGAAGCCCTTGGATCTAGCAATACATATACATCAAGGTGGAATATTCGTAACATACCGATGACTACATCTAGGGAGACTATTATACCCCAAAAGCCCTAAATCAAACCCGGGAGTTGAAATGTAAAAAATAAGATTTTCTGCACCAGGTCACAGGATGAGTCATTTACTGACCCGTCAGGAATCCCACGAGTCGTTAAGTGACCCATGGGGAACGGTTGGGACTTGATGGAAATTTTAGGTTTTGGGTGACCACGGATGTGACCACGAGTCGTGGTCAGCATCACGACTCGTCAAGTCAGTCGTAGTCAAGGATGATTGATCACGGGCAAAAATAGCATGCCCGAGATACGCTTTATGACTTAAATTAGTCTTGTTTATCTAAGTTATTGTATACATTTTCATGTAATTTTATATGAAGTGAAGATATGTGCTAACCAACATGATTAGCCTTTATTCTGTAGGTTTTGATGACTTTTGAGTAACTAATCCACGAGTTGGTGAAGTAGAGGCTTGGAAACAGAATTAACACGCGAGCGTCGGCAAAGAGGAGGCACAAAACAGCCCACCTGCACGTCGGCAACGTGCCACGGCAGGCAGGCTGATCACAACAGCCCACCTGCACATTGGCAACGTGCCACGGCAGGTTGGCTGCGTGACCAAGAGGTGCCAATGTGCTGCCCAAGCAGCGTGACACGCTGCCAACGCGGCAGGGTGCTGCCGGGGCCAAGTTCGGGTGATTTCCAGAGGCCTTCCGCGTCCGTAGCGTGTCACGGAGGCAATGCTCCGCGATGCACTCCGTGACATGTTGCTTGTTATTCTGGGAAAAAGTCCTACTACTATAAATAGCACACTTAGGTTCATTTTTCATAATTCTGACTTGGTGGAGCAAGGACGTGGGTTACAGGCAGTTGAGGGACGAAAATATCAGGGTTTTCTCTCTCTTTCTTTCTTCTTTAATTCAATTGCTTGTATGATTAACACTCATTTTAAGATGTTTAATCCACATATGAGTGGCTAATTCCTCTCCTTGCTGAGGTTATGAACAATTGTGATGAAATTTGATCATTAATTATTTGGTTTTTCATCTTTTCTTCCATGTTGTTCTATTAATTCTTGTTCTTACTGCATTAATGTGTGGCCTACGTTAATGTAAATCGAAAAAGTCTGGTTTCACTCGAGAGAGCAAGAAATTGGAAAGTTCTGAATTAATAGGATATGTTCTTTACTTGGTTTGGGAAAATTGAGTCTTGATTTGCTTTCCGGATAGAAATATACTTGAAAGTCGTATTAGTCAATTTAGGAACCGGAATTGTATGGCTAGGACATGAATTGCATTTGATCACAACGGATGGTTCATGATTCTTAAGTGAGGTTAAATACGAGAGTTTTAATCTCTTGGCAAATGTTCTTGGCTAGCAACTGGAGGAAAAGATTAACCAAATTATGATGATAATTAGTTTCATTACATGTTCGTTCAACCTCAGCATGCTCTCATTCATAGTTCAGATTCAAAGTAGATAATTGTTTTTAGCTTTAGTATGAAAAATTATAAAACAAACTATCAAACTTTTGGTTACACTGTTGTCTGCATTTTTAGAGGTAAAATATTGTACACTTGAGCAAATTGCACTTCATCCAAGTCTCTGTGGGATCGATACTTGGATTACTAAAGCCACTTACTACTTGTTCGACCACGTGCACTTGCGTGTCGGTTTTATAACCCATATAACACCCCGAACAAGTTCTTGGCGCCGTTGCCGGGGACTTGGCAATTGGTGAATTCTTCTTAAGTGTAAATTTACTATATTTTTTTTCTTAGTGCTGACAACTTGGTCTTAGTGTTTGTTTTAATTCTTTTTCATTTTATTTTTTTCTTTTTCGGATACCCTTATTGACATGACATCGTGGAATGCAAATGTTTTAAATGGTGGATACTCATATTTTGGCAAATCTTGTCTGAATTGCGGAGGACACCACTCGTGGCAACACTGTACCATGTGCAATATATGTGGTGGTCAAGATGGCCATTGGGATGGCTGTTCGAATGCATATTCCCCTCCCCCAAGCCCCTACTATGATCCTTCTGTTCTTTTTTCTGAATATAGGCATGCTGAAAATGAGGACTTGGGACGCCAAGCTCGAATAGAAGACATGCTGAAACAACTCCTGGAGCAATCAGAAGCAATGAAGGAGGCGATGGCAGTATTGAGAATTCAGCAAGAAGAGAATGCAGAGGCTCTAGAAAGGATGAGCGTCAAATTCACAGAGATGATTGCTGAGGCTGAAGCTTGTGATAAATTGGAGGTGACAGTTTAAGCCGATATTCAAGAGGAACTACAAGAGGAAGACAAGGGCGAATTTTTAGATGAAGCCCAACAATTAGGATCTCTTGAGTGTCCCCGTGATGGGCCCACACTTATGGAAAATCCATTCATGGAAGAAGAGATAGAGTATCCCCCAGTTGACAGTAATGGAGAGATAGATGTCGATGCTGAGAAGGTGTATACAAGTAAGGAGGTCAAGCATAATGCAGTTTCAGATTTGAGGTGTATTGGACCACACTCGACGCATTTTTCGACATTAAGTTTGGTTGACAACATAGAAATAGAGTCTTCCAATTTTATAGAGAAATGTCTAGAGGAGGATCAAGCCCCGTATATTTTGAAATTTGCTAACTCAGAGAGACAAAATGACTTCGCTTACTTAAGGGCCAATAGGTTCAAAAGGCAACATCTACTGCTTGGTCCGTACAATTTTTCACCACCACCCGTGGAGCATAAGAGGGAATTAGAGAAGAAATTAGGGGTGAGATTCATATCCTCAAGGTGGAGGAAAAAGCGATGAAACTGGATACGTCGTGCCGTGACGTAAAATTAGGTGCTGCTTGGGAGGCAACCCAAGGGTACCATGGGTACCATTTTAATTTCTTGCATTTAAGTTGATTTTATTTATTTTTCATCTTGTGTTGTTTAGGTGGAATGTTAAGCACAGATGGAGGGGAAGTCTGAGTACCCGTGGAGGAGGAAGCTAACAAGCATGGAAGAGAAAAAGTGTGGGGTCGAACACCCACTTGTGCAAATTTGAAGAAAGGCATGTTGTAGCTAGGCCTAAAGGCCTCAGGGAGTATTTCTCACCCTTTTTAAATTTTAATTTGATGCTATGAGGACATAGCATGATTTAAGTGTGTGGTGAGGGAAATTTCAAGGGAAATTTCAAATTTCTAAATTTTTGTGCTTAACAAGTTTGTGGTGAATGTGATGCTAATGCTTGAGAAATTTGAAAAATTTGAAAATTTTTGTGAATTAAGCATGACTTCATCACCCGTTGGTTTTTCTTGTCGGTTCTTTTCCGACGGGGGGTCTTTGAATCGAACAATAAAAATTTTCTTTTTCTTTCTTTCCTTTGTCTGTATATAGTGTTTTTAGTCATAGTTAGGGACTGTTTCCGACGATGGATGGATGACGACCGTCTTGAGGAAAAATTAGTCGGTAGGTGTTGGGTTTTTGAAACCATAACTAATTGGTGCTTGATGTTCTTTTTATGTGTTGTACATGGTTGTAAGATGCATGTATGTTCAGTGTGAAGCATGCAAGTGTATCACTTTGTTTGAGACACTTAGGCTCTCGAATTTGACTCAATATGATGAAAGCTTAATTCTGAATTCTTGTGATTAGCTGAGTAAGAGTCTACTGATTGTGTCTTGATTTGAGCATGTGCCATGAGTGTAAGGTTTTTGAGTATTCTGTGCTATTATGAAATGTCTAGAACTTGCCTGGTGTGTATATAAAACGAAATGAAGGATGTGAATTTTAGGAGATGATTTAGGCATTTCTTTGAATGAACCAAACTTTTATCCCTCATTATACCTACCTTGAAAAATTAATCCTAGTTAACCCCATTGAGCCTTGAGCCTATTCTTTGACAGCTGCAACATAAGCTTAATCTTTTTCTTTCATTAGCCTTGAAATTGAACCAAAACTCCTAAGCGCTTAAAGGAAAAATCCGAAAGAGTAAAGGAGTGAGAAGAATGAAAAAGAAGGAGAAGTAGCAATTGTAAAAGTTGAGAAAGGGCGAGGGTGCACTTGTTTGAATGTGGGTGAGTATTAGTAGGGAGTAAGAACATAAATAAATGAAAAGTTACTTATAGAACTCCTTACTAATAAGCTAAAAGTGCCTTAAGAAAGGGGGGAACAAAAGAGGATAAAGAAAGATGAAAAGAGAAGAAGGTGAAGTGAAGGAAGGGAAGTTTGTAATGAAGGCGTGATGTATTAAAAGCGCTTAGGAAAGAGAGTCACTATTACTGGCAATAATAGTACTTACCCGCACCTAAGTTACATTACAACCTAAAAAAAGTCCTACTTGATCTTACATTCATACATCCTTAAATTAGTGGAATAAAATACTAAGGGCAAGCATATGGGTCATTACATGATGCATGTGAATTCTTTGTGAGAGTGAGTGTAATTCTATGCATGTACCCACACATGTTGTGATATAAAAATTGTTTTTGCGTGTGAAATTGGGTAACTCTCTTTCCGTGAGGGGCACATGTTGAATGAAGGATATAATTCATGTGGGATTTCTTAATCAGTTGATTTGCATGAGTTTGCTAAGATTGAGAGTCGATTCTTCAGGTTAAGAAGTCTTAACATAGTTGTACTTCATTTCAATGATCAAATCAGGCATGCTCTATTTTCAGTTTGTATCTTACGTAATCATTATAGCCGTAACTTGAATTATCTTGCTTAATTAGTTATGTGGGAGTCTCCATATGCATGATATGTAAAAGGTTGTTCGAGGACGAACAAGGCTTTAAGTGTGGGGTTGTGATCACGGGCAAAAATAGCATGCCCGAGATACGCTTTATGACTTAAATTAGTCTTGTTTATCTAAGTTAGTGTATACATTTTCATGTAATTTTATATGAAGTGAAGATATGTGCTAACCAACATGATTAGCCTTTGTTTTGTAGGTTTTGATGACTTTTGAGTAACTAATCCATGAGTTGGTGAAGTAGAGTCTTGGAAACGGAATTAACACGCGAGCGTCGGCAAAGAGGAGGCACAAAACAGCCCACCTGCGCGTCGGCAACATGCCACGGCAGGCAGGCTGAACACAACAGCCCACCTGCACGTTGGCAACGTGCCACGGTAGGTTTGCTGCGCGACCAAGAGGTGCCAACGCGCTGCCCAAGCAGCGTGACACGCTGCCAACGCGGCAGGGTGCTGCCGAGGCCAAGTTCGGGTGATTTCCAGAGGGCTTCCGCGTCCGTAGCGTGTCACGGAGGCAATGCTCCGCGATGCACTCCATCACACGTTGCTTGTTATTCCGGGAAAAAGTCCCACTACTATAAATAGCACACTTAGGTTCATTTTTCATAATTCTGACTTGGTGGAGCAAGGACGTGGGTTACAGGCAGTTGAGGGACGAAAATATCAGGGTTTTTTCTCTCTTTCTTTCTTCTTTAATTCAATTGCTTGTATGATTAACACTCATTTTAAGATGTTTAATCCACAAATGAGTGGCTAATTCCTCTCCTTGGTGAGGTTATGAACAATTGTGATGAAATTTGATCATTAATTATTTGGTTTTTCATCTTTTCTTCCATGTTGTTCTATTAATTGTTGTTCTTACTGCATTAATGTGTGGCCTACGTTAATGTAAATCTAAAAAGTCCGGTTTCACTCGAGAGAGCAAGAAATTGGAAAGTTGTGAATTAATAGGATATGTTCTTTACTTGGTTTGGAAAA
The DNA here is from genome assembly GCA_035772735.1 of Datura wrightii. Taxonomy (NCBI): domain Eukaryota; kingdom Viridiplantae; phylum Streptophyta; class Magnoliopsida; order Solanales; family Solanaceae; genus Datura; species Datura wrightii. Next base: position 55,751,064 of record JASDFA010000001.1, read on the forward strand.
ATTGAGTCTTGATTTGCTTTCAGGATAGAAATATACCTGAAAGTCGTATTAGTCAATTTAGGAACCGGAATTGTATGGCTAGGACATGAATTGCATTTGATCACAGAAATGTAGACGGATGGTTCATGATTCTTAAGTGAGGTTAAATACGAGAGTTTTAATCTCTTGGCAAATGTTCTTGGCTAGCAACTGGAGGAAAAGATTAACCAAATTATGATGATAATTAATTTCATTACATGTTCGTTCAACCTCAGCATGCTCTCATTCATAGTTCAGATTCAAAGTAGATAATTGTTTTTAGCTTTAGTATAAAAAATTATAAAACAAACTATCAAACTTTTGGTTACACTGTTGTCTGCATTTTTAGAGGTAAAATATAGTACACTTGAGCAAATTGCACTTCATCCAAGTCTTTGTGGGATCGATACTTGGCTTACAAAAGCCACTTACTACTTGTTCGACCACGTGCACTTGCGTGTCGGTTTTATAACCCATATAACACCCCGAACAATGATATGCAGGAAGACAAAAATCAATAGTGCACCTACCGGGTCATCACCACAACTTGACGGGTACACCATGAGTCGTGCTGTCCCCCATGGTGAACCCTAGGAGAATTTTGGTAATGAAGGTGACAGGAGGTGACCATGAGTCATGGTCACTAGAAATGACTCGTCTACTCGCTCATTGGAACTGGCAGTCTGTTTTTCCCTGAATGTTTATTAAGGACTTTTCTGTAATTTCTATGTTCCTAACGCCCGAACTACATCATTTTAATATCATAATGGAGTGTTTTCAGAAGGGTTAAGCCATTCTAAGCCAATCTAATTCATGCAAGCAAGTTTAGAAGTTTGAGAGTTGATCAAGCCTAGTTCTACAAAGTTCTACCTCAATTCTCTTTGGGCAATCAAGTGTGAAAATCAGGTATGTTAAGGTATGTAAGGCTTCGAATGGGTGCAATAATCCACACCCATGCCAAATTCCCTCTCAATTCATTAAAATTCTAATTGTTGAATCTATGGTGTTTTTACCCAAAGTGTGAATTCTCTAAGTATAGATCATGGGTACGATACAAGCAAGTTTCTAATGTAGTTTTATAATCTATGGGCAGATTTTGTGACTATTTTAAATATAAGTTTATAAATTTGATTTTTAAATCCAATTATGTCTAATTATGAATGTTTATGAAAAGTCAAACTATGATTTCATTATGATCTATATGTTAACTAGCCCAATTATGATTTATACTTTATGATTTGATTTCTCTTAAGTACTTATCATTGATTTACGATGTGTCAGGTTTATAGATGTTTACAAGTATACATGGATTTCATGATATTTGGATTTATGACTCTTAGCCAATTCATGGGCCCTTGTTCATGGCTAAACATTTATTTTAAATGGAGATCAATGATATTGTTATTTATTTGGTCATGAACTTTATGAATGATGTTACGGTTACCATTCGAGCCTAATGTGCATGTTTTTGGGAGCACTATATAGCACCGAGTAGCTCAGCATTCAAAGCACTAGGCTGGTGTCTCAGAACTACGTGCCACAATAGGTTTATATATATATTTCAATATTAATGGATCCCCTTTTCGTAATATCACATACTAAACGTCCCTTGCCTGGAAACACTGGGATGGCTCAGCCTACTTGAGTGAGACAGTTGGGACATCATGTAAGGCTCTACTATGATGGTGTCGGTTATGATGAGTTCTCCCATTGTTCTTCATGATTTGTACATTGTTCTGCTTATGCACTTTGGTTCAAATCATTTTTAATAAAGTTTTTCTCTTATGATTATAATTATGAATGATTTATTAATGTTTTGAAAACCTTGAGCCTTATGTTTACATTATGATATTTACATTATGAGCATGTCGTCCTACTTTTATGAACTCTTATGTATTTTAACTGTCTGTATTTACTTACCTCGCATACTTAGTACATTTCATGTACTGACCACATACTCTATGCTATATCATTCATGATATAGGCTCTGATATCTAGGCCCAGTCCTGCCGCTAGTCAAATCCGGAGTTAGCACTTCACAGTCCCAGTTAGGGAGTCCTAATCTTGCGAGGGCCCTTCTCATCAGTTGTATGTCGTATTTTCAGTTTTCAGATTATACTGAGTTAGTTGGGGTCTTGTCCCATAAACATGTCAGTGTTAGAGGCTTTCTCGGACATAGTTTGTACTCAGCTTTACATTCATGTATGTATTCAGATATTCTTTTTTTTTTGGACTTCTACTATGTTATTCAAGTTGATCTTCTGCTTATCTATGTTTGAGTTGGATGTATGTTCATTCCATAGGTCGACTTGGAGCTTCTCAGGGTTCCTTGTCCCATGTCTTGATCCGGGAGAATGTTCGAGTCGTGAAAAACTTTGTATCAGAGCATTAGGTTTTAAGTGTCCTAGGTTGTCTGAAAGCTGCTTTGAGTTGAGTCTTTTTCATGGGTGTGAAGCATGCCAAAGTTATGACGAAGAGGCTATGAGACATAGGAAATGTTCCCTTCTTTCATGATCTAAGTCGTGCGAGAAAATGTCTCTCTATCCTTCTAGCTCGTGCTATACGCGTTTGCAGAATCATGCCTCCCCATAGAGTTAATGGAAGGAGAAATGGAAATGGAAATGGCCATGAGAATGGCAATGGAGATGGGCACGAGCAGGCCCCACCAGCCCATGAGGAGCACTTACTGTCAAGAACCGAGTTGATACCCTGGCCGTGACACGGGACAAGGAACCCCGAGAGGCTCCAAGTTGACCCATGGCATTACCATAGCATACACTTAACATGGAAAACATCTAACAACATAAATAAGAGGAAGCTAATAATATGAATCTAATATAAACCATAAAGACAATTTAATAACACTTAGATAAAACACTGAATCTATCTAGATAAATCTGAAAGCCTTGTACTAAACTGAGGAGTTGCTGAGACAATACCCCAGCTAACTCGTAAAGTCTGAAAACTGAACATATTTTCACGTCCTCGGAGGATAAGGACTCACCAATAACTGCTCAATAGGGACGAAGCGTATATAACCGCGAGGCCGAGTCTGGAAACGTGAATCTATATCATGAAACAATATAGCACAAAAGGCGTGCGGTCAGTACTTGGAATGTACTGAGCATGCAGGATAACATAAACAATTACATAAACAAATATACGATAAGTATTTAACTAAATACATTAACATATCTACTTCAACATATTATTGCACATACTCTATGATTCACATATACAGATATATACATGGAACTTCTCTTTGAATCTCATTATATAACATCTTAGAACATGTGCATAAGAGTCAAGTTCTAAACATTTAATAAGTGCCAAATTTGAAATTAATATCACGTAGTGTACTGAATCATTACTGATAACTGAGACTCATCATCATCTTATTAAGCAATTAAAATCTGGAAGTTGGGTCATGCAAAACTAAATCATACTAATTTCATCATTAAGGGAGTCTCTCTCTACTATTGAGGATCCGACTGATACTAGGGAGTCACCCTCTACTATGGAGAATCTTGACTGATGCTTGGGAGTCACTCTCTACTATTTAGGATCCCGCAAGATGCTAGGGAATCACTCTCTACTATTGAGGATCCCGACAGATGCTAGGTAGTTACTCTCTACTATTGAGGATCCCGATTGATGCTAGAATCTGAGAGGTACTGGCCTGACATTATACCTACATTTATATCTGGTCTATACTACTGCAGCTAATCAAAAACATGTACATACTCTGCATCCTTCATACACCCTTCGTCAAAGAAGGATCGGGGCTGCTTTCTACTAACAACAAGCCTAACATTCGAAAACTATCATTCTCATGTTTTATCATCGTAAGTCGTATCATCATGGAACCATACTAGAATCTCCTCATAGGTCTAACATTAATGGGCATCTTTAGATTCACATCATGCATACTACTTTCTTATTATCACCTTTAGTTTCATATTAGTCAGCATGTATCATAGAGACATTCATTAACCATACGTTCAATTTATACTTTAATGGGCATACATTGATCCATATAATCTAGATCTATAGGAAGCTATGTGCTCACTCATATTTCAGCCTGCACAATGAAATCATATGGGAAGTGTGCATCATTGGTTCATAAGACCTATTTCACGATTTATTCCAATACATGAGAAGAATGCATTAGATTAGCCATTATCATAAATTTACTTCTTACCCAATTGATTCCATCAAGACATATGGAAATGCATATTTTAATTTCAATTATTCATATCCATGCACTTTAATTTAATCTCGTCACATCTATCATTGGCACATTTAAATTCTCATGGTTAATCATATAATCGTCACATGTTAAACATGGATGCAAGGGATGTGTGATAATTGAATGAACAATGACAAAACCTTATCTAAAACTCTAATCATTCATGAAGAATATTTCATAACTCCACACTTTTCATCACCCAACACACAATTTAAGATAACCCAATCATTTTACGTCATACTTATCTCCTAGTCACAATAGATCTTGGAATTTTAAAGAGTTGGAGTAAGATTCACCATCGACTTAAAACCCTAGTTAATGCATCTTCTAGAATAGTAGAAATTGAGCATTTTAAATGAAAACATTTTGGGGCACAAGGATGGAAGAGTATCCTTTTTTAAAAACCCGCATACCTAGTAGAATAAATTCACAGTCGAAATCTTCCTTGAAGCCTTGACGAACACCTTGATAAAACACTTGAATCTTGAGAAGAAAGGATGAAGAAGGATAGTTGAGGTAATGAGGGTTTAGGCATGAAAATCCCTTAAAAACGTGCAAGGTAGAACCCAAAACGATGTAGTTTAGAAGTTAAAAGCATAAGAGTTTGCAAAAATGCCCCTAAAGAAAACTGGAAAATAGTCCGAACTGATGTCACGACTCACCTGATGAGTCGTTGTCCCACCCAATGACTCGTTAGGTCCACTCATCAGGTATACTTGAATTATGAACTCATCAGGCCACGACCAACGTAATGACTCATCACCAGCTCCAATGATTCATCATGTCCTTTCTTTAAGTACACTGGAATTTCTTTAAAACCACAGCTTCTCCCTCCTAATGACTGACTTGACGAGTCGTTGTCACACTTAACGACTCATCACATTCCTCCATTACCTACACTTCTTAAGACTCTCTATCCTCCACCTAAAGACCAACCTGACGAGTCATTGCCGGGCCAGACTACTCGTCAGGTCGCCCGTCGCCACTGGTCTAGCTCACATCCCTAGACTACTCCCCATGGGTCAGATCACGACTCGTGGGGTCACCTAATGAGTCATTCCCTAACTCATTCTGAAGCAAATTTCTGCCGACTTTTTCTGCTCAGCTTCTTCCAACTCCGAGGTCTGATCTCTAAGACTTTCGGGGTGTTACAATATCTCCCCCTTAGGAACATTCATCCTCGAGTGTTGGCTGAACATAATGAAAAGATAGGAACAGGACTGAATTCCAAAAACAAATCAATCACAGCTATCACCAATGGAGCATCTGACTCCGGACCAACCCTACACCCCAAATCTGAATATACACATCTAACATACATATCATGGCACAAGGGAAATCTAAGAACATGACACCAACATAGAACTAGACAGGACATCAAAAGAAAATTCTTTATCCTTTTATCGTGCACTAAACTGACATGGACTGATTCTTCTCCCCCAAATCGCTTCTTGATACTAAGCTAACATTCATGACATCAAATCTAACTGAGGGTAGCGAATTCATGAGCATGAGTCATCCTCGACCCCAAAAACTGAGCACATGCAAGAGATAATCTGACTCTACTAAGTTAATAAACAACTTTAAAGACTGTGGTGCGAGCTAAACATATTGGTACACATAAATTAACACACATAAATGATTCATAACATGAAAATGAACATAGAGAACTTATATAGCAAGACTGGCATCACTGTCTGAAGTAGTTATTTCTAATCCTCAGGGAATCTACATATAGAAACGGACATCACTTTAACTTCAACTAAATCAAAAGGGAAATTATCCGAACATTGAAGAGGCCGATATATTACACTGCTAAGGCTGAAACTTCTTTATGAGCACCCTCAAGGTATGACTTACTATGCATACTCACTATCTCCCCCTTAGCTTGTAGTCATCATTCTAAAACTCCTGAATCTTCCTTATGGTCGGGCCAATTTACAAACTCCTAGCTTCTCTTCCACTGCTAACCTTCACTACAAGCCTCACACTAACAACAACTCACATCACTCATCAATAATCTCTTCTTGCAATTACAATAGGGCTTCTTATTCATTACTGGGCTAACATGATATAAGGTATAATACACAATTTTTACAACATACCCTGTGGTCACTACTGGCAACTTGCCTTTATCCTGGTGTGTTGGGCTGACATTGGAATGGTTTTGATGACGTCCACCATCTGGGCTATATATTGCATCCTGCTAAAATGGATGACCTATGGGGGCCACTGAAGAAATGGCCAAGGACCTACTCTCGCCTCGCTTTGCCGCTATGTAATCCCGGTGCTTATGGCCCAACTGGCCGCACCAGAAACAAACATCTGACCCAGCCATACACTCTCCCAAGTGGTGCTTCCACAGCTGGCACACATGGGATACATGATCCCTTTTACTCTAGGTTTGTGTGGGGCACTGACTGTTGAAAATACTGGTGCTACCGACCTTTGCAGAGAAAATGAGCGTTGTCCATCACTCATCCTTAGCGCGGAGGACTCTGAGTTTCCTCTCCTGGCCCTATTGGCCTCTCTCTCATTTTCCTTTACTTGTTCCGACTCCATTTGTTGTGCAAATATCACCAACCGTGAGACGTCTATATCCCTGTTCAACATGGCAGTCGCGCACTCTTTAATCAGGGAGTCTGACACTCCATTCACGAACCTTCTCACTCGGGCCCTCTAGTCCGCTACAATCTCTAGGGCATACTTAGATAACTGTGTAAATTCCAAAGTGTACTTTTGTACTGTCATGTCATTCTGTTTCAGGTTGATGAATTCTGCTGCCATAGCCTCTCTTAACTCTCTAGGGAAAAACTAATCCAGGAACGCGGTCTTAAATTCATCCAAACTCACGGGGCCTGCTCCAACCCCTCGACTTTCCCTCCACTAACAAAACCATATATAAGAAACCCCTTTTAGATGGTAGGAGGGTAAGTTTGCGCTTTCAAATTCTGTCACCCCCATGATGTGGGTGATCTTCTGAATCTCTTTCAAGAACTCATACGGGTCCTCTTCTATCTTTGACCCCACATACTCGGGTGGATTCATTAGGAGAAAATCCCTCACCCTTGTCGCTTCCACATTCCTATTTTGGGGAACACGAACCATTGCTTGCTGATTAATCTAGGTGGTTACGACCTATGCCAACATATTAAGAGTTTCCCAGAACTCGGCATGGGTAACATGGTCGTCCCTCGGGTTTGCCGGGGCTAGTGGTGCCTGCTGGCGATCATTACCATTTTTCTTTCCATTTGCCCATCTAGGAGGCATTATATGTGAGCGAGTAAAGCACGAGGCAGGGTAAGGAACTATTTAGAGGAACTATTTAGAGCCTCATACTTTATGCACGATAAGAATCATGAAGAAAAGGGAACATTCCTAAAACGTCTCAAAGCCTCTTCGTCATAAGTGTGGCGCACTTCACACCCATGAAGAAGACTCTACGTAACGCGTCTTTCACACACCCTAGGACACTCTAAACCATTGCTCTAATACCAAGTTTGTCATGATCCGAGTTCACACCCTAGTCGTAACACGGGACAAGGAACACCGAGAGGCTCGAAGTCGACCCATGGCATTATCATAGCATGCACATAACATGGAAAACATCTAACAACATAAATAAGCGGAAGCTAATAACATGAATCTAATATAAACCATAAAGACAATTTAATAACACTTAGATACAACGCTGAATCTGTATAGACAAATATGAAAGCCTTCTACTAAACTGATGCGTTCTTGAGATAAGCCCCAGCTAACTCCTAAAGTCAGAAAACTGAAACATAGTAAAATATGAACATAATCATATCCTCGGAGGATGAGGACTCACTAATAGCTGCTGAATAGGGAAGAAGCGTATCTAACCACGAGGCCGAGTCTGGAAACCTGAATCTATATCATGAAATGATATAGCATAAAAGGCGTGCGGTAGTACTTGGAATGTACTAAGCATGCGAGATAACATAAACAATTACATAAACAAATATACGATAAGGATTTAACTAAATACATTAACATAACTACTTCAACATGTTATTGCACATTCTTTGTGATTCACATATGCAGATATTTACATGGAACTTCTCTTTGAAATTCATTATATAACAACTTAGAACTCATGCATAAGAGTCAAGTTTTGAACATTTAATAAGTGCCAAATCTGAAATTAGTATCACGTACTATACTGAATCATTACTGATAACTCAGACTGATCATCATCTTATTATGCCATTAAAATCTGAAAGCTGAGTCATGCAAGACTGATTCATATTGATGTCATCATTAAGGGAGTCTTTCTCTACTATTGAGGATCCCGACTGATGCTAGGGAGAAACTCTCTACTATGGAGGATCCTGATTGATTCTAGGGAATCACTCTCTACTATTGAGGATCCCAAATGATGCTATGTAATCACTCTTTACTATTGAGATCTCGACTGATGCTAGGGAGTCACTCTCTATTAAGGATCCCAACTGATGCTAGAATCTGAGAGGTACTAGCCTGACATTATACCTCATTTATATCTAGTCTATACTAGTGTAGCTAATCAGAAACATGTACGTACTCTTCTTTCTTCATACACCCTTCATCACAGAAGGATCAGGGCCGCTTTCACTAATAATAAGATCAACATTCGGAAATTATCATTCTCACACTTTATCATCATAAGCCATATCATCATGGAACCATACTAGAATCTCCTCATAGTTCTAACATTAATGGGCATCTTTAGATTCACATCATGCATACCACTTTCTCATCATCAGATTCAGTTTTATATTAGTGAGCATGTACCACAGAGACATTCATAACCAATACATTCAACTCATAATTTAACGGGCATACATTGGTCCATATAATCTAGCTTTACAGGAAGCTATGTGCTTACTCATATTTCAGCATGTATAACGAAATCTTATGGGAAGTGTGCATCTTTGGTTCATAAGACCCATTTCACGATTTATTCCAATTCTTGATAAGAATGCATTAGATAAGCCATTATCATAAATTTACTTCTTACCCAATTAATTCCATCAAGACATAGGGACATGCATATTTTACTTTCAATTATTAAAGTACATGAACTTTTATTTAATGTCGTCACATTTATCATTCCCATATTTAAATTCTCATGGTTAATCAGATAATCGTCACATGTTAAACATGGATGCAAGGGATGTGTGATAATTGAATGAACAATGACAAAACCTTATCTAAAACTCTAATCATTCATGAAGAATATTTCCTAACTCCACACTTTTCATCACCCAACACATAATTCAAGATAACCCAATCATTTTACGTCATACTTATCTCCTAGTCGCAATAGATCTTAGAATTTTAAAGAGTTGTAGTAATATTCACCATCGAATTAAAACCCTAGGTCATGCATCTTCTAGAATAGTAGAAATTGAATATTTTAAATGAAAACATTTTGGGGCACAAAGATTGAAGAGTATCCTTGTTGAAAAACCCGCATACCTGGTAGAAGAAATCACCACTCAAAATCTTCCTTGAAGCCTCGATGAACACCTTGAGGAAACTCTAGAATTTTGAGAAGAAAGGAGGAAGAAGGAGAGTTGACAGAATGAGGGTTTAGGCATGAAAATCCCTTAAAAACATGCAAGGTAGAACCCAAAACAACGTATTTTAGAAGTTAAAAGCATAGGAGTTTGCAAATATGCCCCTAAATAAAACTAGAAAAACAGTCCGAATTAATGCCACGGCTCACCTGACGAGTTGTTGTCCCACCCAATGACTCGTTAGGTCCACTCGTCAGGTACAATGCAATTATTAACTCATTAGGCCACGACCAACGTAACGACTAGTCACCAGCTCCAACGATTCGTCATGTCCATTCAGTAAGTACACTGGAATTTCTTTAAAACCACAGCCTCTCCCTCCTACCGACTGACTTGACGAGTTGTTGTCACACTTAACGACTCGTCGCATCCCTCCGTTATCTACACTGCTTAAGAATCCCTATCCTCCACTCAACGACCAACCTGACGAGTCATTTCCAGGCCAGACGACTCGTCAGGTCCCCCGTCGCCACTGGTCTAGCTCACATCCCTAGACTGCTCCCCACGGGTCAGACCACGACTCATGGGGTCACATAAAGAGTCATTCCCTGACTCATTCTGAATCAAATATCTATTGTCTTTTTCTGTAGAGCTTCTTCTAACTCCGAGGTCTCATCTCTAGTACTTCAGGGGTGTTCACGTACCTGAGCCGGTTGCCCACGCGGAGTTCAGGGCAGCCATTCAGATGTTAGCCCAGGCCTTGAACGCCAAGTCAATCAGTAGTCGGTGGTGCATGTCCCTCAAAATTGGAATGCGGTGGTGGAAAGAGTAACGGATTTTTTAAGGATAAACCCTCCACAGTTCCTTCGACGAAGGTGGACTAGGATCAACATTAGTTTATCGATGAGATTCTGAAGATCACCCAGATCATGGGGGTGACCGGAGAGGAGTGCACCGAATTAGCCTCTTATCAGCTCAAAGGGATTGCGCATATCTTGCTCAAGCAGTGGAAAGATAGCCCGACAGTAGGAGCAGGTCTCGTTGGTTGGGAGGACTTTCATCTCGCATTTCTAGATAGGTTCTTTTCTCGTGAGATAAGGTAGATTAAAGCAATGGAGTTCGTGAACCTGAAGCAAGGGAAGATGAAAATCCAGAATTATGCTTTGGAGTTCACTTGTTTTTCCAAGTATGCACCAGAGCTAGTGGTTGATTAGAGGGCTCGGGTGAGAAGGTTTATACATGGAGTGGCGGACTACCTGGACAAGGATTGTAGGATTGCCAAGCTTTATCTGGATATTGATTTTTCCTAGATAGTTCTACACACCCAAAAGATGGAGGTGGTGCATCTGAGAGAGAGAGAGGCCAAGAGGGCTAGGACAGATAGTTATGGGTTCTCCCTACAGAGATCGGGAAGCGGATATCGCCAGCAGTCTCATCATAGGTCATTAGCTCCAGCACTATCATCAGCTAGTGGCCCATCCAGACCCAGAGGTGACTAGAAGAGCAGGGCCTCAGGTTCAAGGGACCAGAGAAGCATGCAGATAGTGCTCACCTTTTCAGCCGGCTGGAAGTGTGGCAAGAGCGATATAGGAGAGTGCTTGTTGGGATCGGATATCTGTTATGGGTGCGGTAGATCCGGCCACATGTGCCAAGTGTGTCCCTTTACTAGACAAGGTGATGGTAGATACCGTGCTCAAGCTACCAGATCAGCAATAGCCCCAGCACACCCGGCCCAGCAGGGTGCATCCACCAGTGGAGGTGGCAGCTAGAGCAAGAACAAGTTTTATGCCTTTGCCTCCTGCCAGGAGAATGAGACTTCACCAAACATTGTTACCGGTATGTTACAAGTATTCTACCTTGATATATATACATCTTTATATCCAGGTGCTACTTTATCTTTTGTAACGCCATATGTTGCTAATAGTTTCGAAGTGAGTCCCGAAATCTTATCAGAACCCTTCTCAATCTCTACTCCAATTGGTGATTCAGTTACAGCTAGATGGGTTTATAGAAATTTCCCTATCACAGTCCTTCAGAAAGTAACCTAAGTAGATTTAGTAGTGTTATCCACGACCGATTTTGATGTTATCCTCGACATGGACTGGTTATTTGCATGCTATGCCTCAGTCAAATGTAGAACCCATGCAGTAGAGTTCAGATTTTTAGGTGAACCAGTCTCTGTCCCGACCTGAACATAGGCCCGGATCGATCCACGAGACAAGGAGCACCGAGAGACTCCAAGTTAACCCATGGCATGAACATACATCTAACTCAATCAAATAAAGAGGAAGACATAACATAATAAAATAGTGGAAGTCTAGCATAGCATAACATCGAAAGAAAAATCCACATAATACATGATGAGCTGATTACTAGATGTTTTCTGAAAGTCTCTACATATTGATGAGTTGGTGGGACAAAACTCTCAACTTACCCAACAAGTTTGAAAATTGAAAGGACATCAATATCTGAAAGCAAATGGCCCTCGGGAGATAAAGACTCACCACTAAGCTGGATGCTAACTCTTGAACTGGCTAATGACGGGGCTGAGTTTGATGATCGGGGCCTTTATCATAAAACGATATAGTATAGGTATACGGTCAGTACGTGGAATGTACCGCTTATGTAAGGTAAGTAAAACGGACATTTAAAATACATAAAAGTTCATAAGAGTGGGACAACATGCTCATAACATAAATATCATAATGTAACATTAGGCTTAAGGTTTTCAAAACATTTGTAAATCAGTCATAATCATAATAATAGGAGAAAATCTTCTTTAAACATGACTTGAGCCAAACTACTATGAACATAACCATGCAAAAATCATGAGCAACAATGGGAGATTCTTATAACCGACATACCCCATATAAGCAGACATGGAGTCCGACCTGTAAACCCCTAGTCGGGAGGGTGTTCGCACCTTGCCAAGGGTAGAACCATGAAAGAGAGTGATACCACTCATGAAAGGCCCAGTTTGGGCAAAGGGGGACAGTCTCAATGGAGGTCCCATCGTGAGCTACGGTGGCACGTAATTCTGAGATTCGGGGCAAAACCAGAACCCCGAACCTACTCGGTGTTAAATACTACTCCCGAAATATAAATAGTTCTCATAGGATAACATATATGAAATTCATGGGCTAGTTAAATCACGATAATCATAAACATGCTTGAAGATACATGAACTAGCCATAAAATATGGCCCGTGAGTCGGCCATAATCATAAATCATAGATCATGAGATTCATGCATAATTGTAAAACATGAATATACTTGATATTCATAAATTCATGATGAGCATATGAGAGGAATGATGTCATAAATCATAATGGGTTAATGAACTTCAACATCAAAGTAGAACCATAACTTGAACTTCCATAAAACATTACTAATTGGGAATTGTTTTGTAGAGATTTAAATCCGTAATTTTATAAGTGATATAGCTGTAAAATTTGCCCATGATTCATAGAATATAACTTGATACATAATGGAAATTAACCCATGGATGGATCATAAGAATTTCAAATAAGCATATGAGAGGAATCATGTCATAAATTACTCAATAGAATTTCATGAATTTGGAGAGGTTGGGCATGGGTGTGAACAAATTCACCCATTCATAACCCTACATAACTGGGGAAGAACTGATTTTACTACTCCTTGATTGCCCAATGAAAAATTGAAGAAAACTTGAAGGAAAATGAGCTTGATCACCTCTCTAGCTCTCTAACTTTGCATGCATGAGTAAGAATGGCCTAAAAAAAGAACTTACCCCTCTTAAAAATCATCATTCATATCTTAAAACGACGTAGTTTAGGCCTTAGGATCATAGGAATTATGGAAAAGCCCTTACTAAATTCGCAAAAAATAACTGACTGCCAGTCTCCACAGGTGTCACGACACGAACGTAGACCCGGATCATAACACGGGACAAGGAACCCCGAGAGGCCCCAAGTCTAACCATGGCATAAGCATACATCTAACTTCATTTCACTTTAAGCGAAAGACTGAACATATGATATAATGGAAACATAACGTAACATAACATAGCATGATAAGTGGAACATACTAAAACACATAACAACTAAGTGCTACTTCAGTTCACTTTAAGCGGAAGACTAAACATATGATATAATGGAAACATAATGTAACATAACATATCATGATAAGCAGAACGTAATAAATACATAACAACTAAGTACTACAATTAGTTTGAAAGACTCTAATCATATAAGATGGGTTGATGGGATAACATCCCCAACTAACCCGGCAAAGCTGAAACAAAAAGAACATCGAGGTCTGAACATATGGCCCTCAGAACATGAGCACTCACCAAAAAGGCTGTTAGCTAACTCTGAATGGACTACTGACGGGGATGAGTCTGAGAGCCGAGTCCTATATTATGAAATGATTTAGCATAAAAACTATGCGGTCAGTACGTGGAATGTACCGAGTATGCAAGGTATGTAAAACAAACATTTAAAATATATAAAAACTCATAAATGATAATAAGAGTAGGAAGACATGCTCATAACATAAATATTGTAATACAACATAAGGCTCAGGTTTTTAAAACATTCGTAATACAATCGGAATCATAATAATAAGAGAAAAGCTTTATTTAACATGACTTAAGCCAATATACATAATAATAAAAATGCATAAATCATGAGGAACAATGGGAGATTCTCTTAACCGACATACCGTATAAGAGCACACATGGAGCCCGACTTGTAACCCTAGTCGGGAGGCTGTTCGTACCTTGTCAAGGATAGAACCATGAAAGACATGATCACACATTAAAAGGGCCATTTGGGCCGTGGACAGTCACAAGGGAGGTCCCAACATATCCTACGGTGGCACATAGTTATGAGATCCGAGGAAGAACCTTGGACCTGAACCTACTCGGTGTTAAAAACTACTCCCAAAACATATATAGTGCTCATAGTATAAAATGCATGAGATTCATGGGCTAAGTAAATCATGATAGCGATAAAAATACTTGTAAATACGTGAACTAGCCATGACATAAGGCTCATGAGTCGACCAAAACATAATTCATAAATTATAGGTCTCATGCATACTTGTAAATCATACATATACTTTGCAAATCATCAAATCATAGTGGGTATTTGAATAAATCAATATTTCAAATCATAAATCATGCTTGGTTTGTAAATATCAACAATTGAAATAAAGGTCATAACTCGATTCATCATAAATCATACATAATTGGACTTAATTTAGTAGAAATCAAAATCAATAATTTTATATTCAAAATAGTTGTAAAACCTTATCAAAATTCATAAAATGTGATGTAAATCATGAATTATAACCCATTAGTAAATTGTTTCAATTTCACAAGATTTGAGTTAAAACCCCATATGATTTTGATCAATTTTCATAATGAGGAAAGATTGGGGCATGGGTGTGAACGAAAACACCCATTCACAACCCTAAATATCGGGGTAAGATCAAATTTCAACACTCTTTGAAAGCCCAAGTGAGAATTGAAGAAGAAGAGCTTGAGAACTAGCTTGATCCGTCCTAATTCTTCCTAACTTTGCGTGCATGAGAATGAATATGTGAGGGGGACTTAACCTATCTTAACATACCTAGGAAAATATCACAAAACGACGTAGTTTAGGGCCCTAGAGCATAGGAATGATGAAAATACCCTTACTGAAATACCTTGAAAATCTGCACTGGTCGATCCCATGGACATACTAACAAGTCATTGGAGGATACCACGACTTATGATATGATCCGTCATCTGCACTGTCCAAAACCTAATCTCTAATTCAATCCACGAATCGACAGGACGAGTCGTCATCTCTTCTAACGGACCGTTGGATCGATCATTGATTGACTCCTGGAGAACCCGATCTTCCCTTCACAACAAGACTCACCACGACTTGTGGTTTCATCTAACAAGTCGTGGTCTCCTTACTTTAGGCCAACTAGAAATTTAGCAACCCAAACAACCACTGGTGTCAACGAGTCATTACCTCTCACCATGGGTCGTGGGATGACCCGTTACATCCTCAACTGCCAAAGTCCAGTACTCACCATGGGTACTAACAATGACTCATTGTCTTGGATGATGAGTCATCATTTCACCCGTTTCTGACACTGCTACCAGTCTTTCAGTTCCCACGAATGTCTCCAACGGGTCGTTGGTTGGACCAACGATCCATTGGGTCGTCTGTCCTGCACAATTTTTCCAAGTTTTCACCCAACTTCCATTTCTGATCCCGGGTCTAATCTTAGGCACTTTCAGGGTATTACAATATCTCCCCCTTGGGAAAATTCATCCTCGAATGCTGGAAATAAGTATAAAAACAAAGACATGCAATCATTATGTCACGCCCTACCTTGGGGGGTATGACTGGCACCTGGTGCCCTACTAGGACCTGACCTGCTGAACTGCTAAGCCTGGGCACATCTGGCGCCTGGCTGGCTCTAACTCAAATTTCTAGAAACAAAGGGCTATATAACGGCTGTAAATACAGCCTCCGGCCCATTGGCCTATAGACTCTTGTACCTGTATTACAGCTGACCAGAAACAAGGTAATTCAGGGGAACCTATGAGGGCCGACAAGGCCACCATGCTGTCTAGTAATCTGTAACTCAAGCATAACATACTGAAAAGCTACGTGACCGGCAAGGTCACCACTACTGGCAAACTATGGCCCCACACGGCCATCACAAAAGAAAGAAGTAGTAAAGGCAACTATACAACTGCACGGCCTCTCACGACCGGCTCATCTGACCACAGGGAATATAAACAGACTGCAAGCCTCTAGGAAAGATAATAGAAATGATCGGGACAGGGCCCCGACCTACCCATACTGTATAACAAAAGAAACTGAACTACACCTCTAGAAATTCAGTCTCCGGATGACAGGAGCTGAGTACTCAACCGCTGATCGGGATCACGTGGTATCGCCTGCTCGGCTATGGGTACCTGCAGGCAAGTAATGCAGCGCCCCACTGGGCTTCAGTACCGCTGGTACTGAGTATGTAAAGAAAACTGAATACAGCTGAATACAAGTAATATAACTAAAAATTTTGAATAGTAGGAGCTAACTGAATTTGTAAGAACTGAAGGGATATCTGAAATCAATAACATAACTGTCAAAACTGAAATAAGAAGGAGTAGATAACTGTCTGATAGTGTAGATCGTACCTGTTCTTAATCATACTGAAGGGGGTAGGAATCATACCTGGAGACGTATCCTTCTACTACTAATCTGCTCACGTCTAATATAACATAGCATAACATACATATCATAATATAGCACACACAAACCTTACCCGGCCCCCATAAGCCGGGAGGTACAATCAACACAGAATCTATGCCCCTACCCCGGTCATCCCATCTCCTATAGTGGCTGTAAGCATCCTGCCGGTCCCTGGGTATGCACTTGGGCTCGCTGAGCCCCTGACTATAACTGTACCTGAGTCTGGTGGACTCCTGAATCTGCACCCGAGCGTATCCGCTCGACTGGGGTGTGTAAGGCCGATCAAGGCACAAATATGGGGAAAACTGGCATCCCATCTTCATCCCCTGGCGGGACGGCATGCCACTCCGTAGAGTGACGTATCCTCGTCCTCTGGTGGACGAGTCGATACAGCTGTTAACCCTGGGGCGGTCATGGATGCTGGGTAATCCAACCCCAAACAATACAACGGTCTCGACTGGTAATACTATCTGTGTATCTCACATGCTGAGGCTACTAAGGGTAAAGTATCATATATATTACATGCTGGGCTAATGATAGCAATCTGTACGTATTTAATACGTGCTGAGGCAGGTAAAGATGTATAAATATGAACATAGTCTCCTGCCGGGCTGTACTGAGCAAGTGCTATATAAGATAATATTTCTGCTGAAAATTCTGCTGTTTACTAAGTTTTTGTATACACTATATGCTGGACTAGTGATAGAAATAAGTACATACCTAATACATGCTGAGGCTGGAAGTACTATATATGTATGTACGAATATAATCTTTCTGCTAGTCTACGCTGTATACTAACTTTCTATAGTAACAGGATTTACTAATCCTGACATACTTTCTGAACTTCATTTTAGTCTGCTATTCTATTTCTGAAGTGCTTTACGGATACTATACTACTTCATGGGGTTTCATCTGAACACAACAATATCTTAACATGGCATATTACATCACACACTGAATATACTGGGCAATCTCTAACGCTTGCGTTAGAATCTATATCATACTGATAGGTTTCATACACATTACAACCCAATGCTTCTCACATCGTACCAATATTCACAATAGCACAATACTCGACTTCTGAACATTCTACTGGTCTATAATTTATTACACTACACTGATATTACTTAACTTGCCGAAGGAACGAGCTTTACATACCTTATCTTCGACTATTCATCCGTCGGACGAGGCTCGGCCGGTACGTCAACTATTTTCTCCCAACTGCATTCATAAATACGTCAATCAATACTAAATACAACATTATTGTAAAGAGCGATGTTACTTTCGATTTAATTTATAGCCTAAACTTAGGCTTATCGAAAGACGGTCAAAAACTCGCTATTTTCCAGCGGCCCAGAAGGGAGAATTATTTACTTCTCAACTAGGAACACATAGACATTAATTTAGAGCAATTCTACTTACTTTAGTTCGGCGGCTCGCCGATTTGTCGGCCGTATTTTGCGAAACTAACTCCGTAGAAACGCTCTCTGCTGCTAAGTACCTTGGTATCTAGGATTAATTTGGGTTTGGGCAGCGTTTGGCAGCGTAATCGGACGAAAATATTTAATTTTCTTCGTCTTCCCTCGGTTCACAGCGTTTCTGGAAATTTACTAATGAAGAAATGAATTTTAAGCCGAAGTGGGGCTTATATACTTGGGCCTGAACCTGGGCAACGTGTCACGGAGCCATCGCAGAGGCCTCACCTCCGTGACACGCTGCCATCGCGGAGGGGCTCTGCCTCGGCTCCTCCCGCGATGGTTCGACAAGTTTCTCATCCGATCTTTTCCCGGGCCTTTCCCTAGCACGTATGGCTTTCAAATATGCTTAACCAACGTGCGAATAGGTCATCTAAGTGCCGGGAATTCTACGGGGTATAACATTCTCCCCCCCTTAGGAACATTCGTCCTCGAATGTATACTGCTATCTAGAGGACTGCTTATTCTAGTTTCTGGAAAAATTTTGGCAGAGTTTCCCCTGTAATATGGACTATCGCAAAGACCTGAAACGCAGAAAAAGTCCAACACAGGCACTGCACACAATATTCTACAATCCACTGGACAACTAAATATCACTTCTTTCTTTATCATTTACAACATACATACCATAAAGTACTGTGTAAATAATGATACGGACATTCCTGTCATCTGACTAGGCCTGAAATAAGTGAGGGTATCTGGTTTTCATATCCTCTTCAGCCTCCCACGTCATTTCTTCCCGATTTCTGTTACGCCACAATACCTTGACAGATGCAACATCTTTAGTTCTCAGCCTGCGAATCTGTCTGTCTAAGATAGCTACGGGAACCTCTTCATAGGCTAACTCCTCTGTGACCTAAACATCCTGGACTGGAACTACTGTAGAAGGGTCCCCTACGAACTTTCTTAACATGAAAACGTGGAATACTGGGTGTACTGACGCTAATTCTGGAGGCAAGTTCAACTCGTATGCCACGCGGCCTATTCTTCGCCGAACCTGATACGGCCCAATGAATCTTGGGCTAAGCTTGCCCTTCTTGCCAAACCTCATTACCCCTTTCATCGGGGACACTTTCAGATATACCCAGTCGTTTACCGAAAATTCTATATTTCTGCGCCGTCTATCTGCATATGACTTCTGACGGCTCCAAGCGGTCAGTAAACGTTCTCGGATAAGCTTTATATTTTCCTCGGACTGCCGAACAATGTATGGGCCAATTAATGCTGATTCTCCTATTTCAAACCAGCCCACTGGCGATCTACATTTTCGCCCGTACAATGCCTCGAAAGGCGCCATCTGAATAGCTGAATGGTAGCTGTTATTATAAGCAAATTCAATTAACGAAAGATGTTCATCCCAGCTACCCCCAAAATCTAACACACACGCTCGTAACATATCTTCGAGCGTCTGAATTGTACGTTTGGCCTGCCCATCTATTTGAGGATGGAATGCTGTGCTCAAATTAATCTGCGTTCCCAAACCTTTCTGAAACGATTGCCAGAATCTAGCTGTAAATTGTGCTCCCCTATCTGAAATGATAGATACTGGCACGCCATGCAATCTAACTATTTCTCTGATATACAATTCGGCATAATCCTCAGCTGAGAAGGTAGCCCTTACTGGCAGGAAATGAGCTGATTTTGTCAGCCTGTCAACTATTACCCAAATGGAATCATTTCTGCGTCTAGTACGGGGTAACCCTGTTACAAAATCCATGTTTATTACTTCCCATTTCCACATAGGTATCATTATCTCCTGAGTCAAACCACCCGGTTTCTGGTGTTCTGCTTTCACCTGCTGACAATTAGCACATCTAGATACAAATTCAGCTATCTCAGTTTTCATACCTGGCCACCAGTAGATGTCTCTGATGTCGTGGTACATTTTCGTCGCCCCTGGGTGAAGGGAATAGCGAGCGTAGTGTACCTCATGCATGATCTGCCCACGAAGTCCTGCGACATTCGGGACACAAAGGCGGCCCTTACAATGTAGCACACCATCCTCGGTTATCTGAAAATCTGGCTCCTTACCCTTCTGAACTCTATCTCTGAGCTGGACTAAATCGGGATCCTCATACTGCTGTTCTTTTACCTCTGTAACTAATGGTGACACTGCAGAATTCTGAATTACTGCTCTATTATTTTCTGTTTCTACTACTCGAACGGCTAGGCCAGCTAACTGATGAATTTCTTTAGCTAATTTCTGTTTCTCGAGTCGCAAATATGCCAAACTCCCCATTGACTTACGACTCAGGGCATCTGCTACCACATTAGCTTTTCCGGGGTGGTACAAAATATTCACATCATAGTCTTTCAACAACTCTAACCAGCGGCGTTGCCGCAGATTCAACTCCCTCTGGGTGAAAATGTACTGTAAACTTTTATGATCTGTATAAATATCAACATGGACGCCGTACAGATAATGCCTCCACATCTTCAAGGCATAAATTGCTGCGGCCAATTCCAGGTCATGGGTAGGGTAATTCTTTTCATGTTTTCTCAGCTGTCTGGAGGCATATGCAATTACTCTACCATGCTGCATCAACACACAACCCAATCCGACACCTCACGCGTCGCAATAGACTGAATAACCTTCTGTGCCTTCCGGCAGTGCTAGTACTGGGGCGGAGGTTAACCTGTCTTTCAATTCCTGGAAACTCTGCTCGCATGCCTCCGTTCACTGAAACTTTGTCGCTTTCTGTGTCAATTTAGTTAAAGGTGCTGCAATGGTTGAGAATCCCTCAACGAATCTCCGATAATACCCTGCTAACCCCAGAAAACTACGAACTTCAGTCGGGGTAGTAGGCCTAGGCCATGACTTAACTGCTTCTATCTTCTGCTTATCTACCTGTATACCAGGGTCTGAGACAATATGCCCTAAAAAGGCCACTGAGTTAAGCCAGAATTCACACTTCGAAAACTTAGCATACAACTGGCGGTCCCTGAGAATCTGGAGCACTGTTCGCAAATGAGTCCGGTGATCTGCTTCAGAGCGAGAATACACCAGAATATCATCAATGAATACTATCACGAACAAGTCCAGGAAGGGTCTGAAAATGCTGTTCATCAGGTCCATAAAGACTGCTGGGGCATTTGTTAGCCCGAAGGACATAACCAGAAATTCAAAATGTCCATATCGGGTCCTGAATGTTGTCTTAGGGATGTCCCTCTCACGTACTCGGACCTGGTGATATCCGGACCGCAAGTCAATCTTAGAAAAGTATCTGGCTCCTTGTAGCTGATCAAATAAGTCATCAATTCTGGGAAGCGGATACTTGTTCTCTACTGTAACTTTGTTTAGCTGCCGATAATCTATGCACATTCGGAGCGAGCCATCTTTCTTTCTCACAAACAAGACTGGCGCACCCCACGGGGAAGTACTCGGCCTGATAAAACCTTTATCTAACAGGTCTTTCAACTGCTCCTTTAATTCTCTGAGTTCTGCAGGAGCCATACGATAAGGAGGTATTGATATTGGCTGAGTGTCTGGTAGCAAGTCAATAGTGAAGTCTATTTCCCTTTCTGGGGGAAGACCAGGTAACTCATCAGGAAATACATCTGGGAATTCATTTACCACTTGAACAGACTAGAGTGTCGGAGATTCTGCTTGGACATCCTGAACTCTGACAAGATGGTAAATGCACCCCTTAGATATCAACTTCCTTGCTCGAAGGTAGGAAATAAACCTACCATTTGGCGTCGCGGTGCTGCCCTTCCACTCCCGTACTGCTTCCCCTGGGAAGTGGAATCGGACCATTTTGGTCCAACATTCAACATTGGCAAAGCATGGCACTAACCAGTCCATACCCATTGTGGCATCGAAGTCTATCATTTCTAACTCGACTAGATCTACTGTGGTCTGACGGTCAACAATCTCTATTGTACACCCGCGGTAGATTTGGCTAGCTGTGATAGAGTCACCGACGGGCGTAGATACCAAGAAGGGTTGCCGTAATGATTCTGGTACAATACTAAACTTCCGTGCCACAAATGGAGTAATATAGGACAAAGTAGACCCTGGATCAATTAATACATAAGCAGGGTGTGAGTAGATAGTTAGCATACCTGTCACAACATCAGGCGATGCCTCTGAATCTTGCCTCCCTGGTAAGGCATATGTGCGGCATAGACCCGCACCTGTACTGGAGGCCCCTGATCTGCCTCGACCCCTGCCTGCTGAAACTGAGGGCCTACGCCTAGTCGAGGATGTTGTAGCTCGTGATCCTGTTGATGCCCTATCCTGTCTGTCCCGGTCCTCACAACCTCTGGCTGGGCAATCTTTCATCAAATGGCCTTCTTGGCCACAAATATAACATGCGGTGGAGCCATATCTGCATGCTCCAGAATGACGTCGATTGCATATAGGGCAAAGTGGTAGGGTATACCTACTCTGCTCTGCCCTCCTCTGTGATGGTGAATCTGCCATCTGCGAGCCTCTACCAGTCCCTGACTGTCTCCTGCGGCTGGATCTACCCCCCCGTGACTGTGGCGGAGGCGGGGGCCTGGGCGGCCTGTCTGACATTCGGGGCCTGGGTCCTCCCCGGGCCTCTCCCAGTAATTCAACTGGCCTGTCCCGGCGACGCTATTCCTGATTAACCCTTCTGACCTCTCGTTGCCGCTGTCTGATGCCCTCAATATTCTGAGCAAATGCCTGAATACGAGCAATATCCGAGGAGACCTCCTGCTCCTCGTGGGGTGCTGAAGCATAGAAACTATTTTGGCATTAACCACCAGCTGAGCTAGTCAAGGCACCCTACTGAGGGGGACGTGCTACTAGAGCGGCTAAACTAGAGGCTGGCATGCGGGCTCCGCAGCCCCCTGATCTGGCCGAAGGGCAATCCTTGAGCCTGTGTCCGGGTTGGCCACACTCGAAATAAGCATCCAAGCCAACTAAGAACCTACCTGAGTGATTCTTTCCCCACTTCGCAAAATCTGGGAAAGTGCGATCTATCTACAGACTACCCAGGCCTCTCGAATTTGGAGCTCTACTCCTCTGATCCCCTCGGAATCTAAAAGATGTACTAGCTGATAATGATGCTGGAGCAATAGACCTGTGTTGAGACTTTTGGCTATTACACCTCAAAAGTTTCTATTGTTTAAGTTAGCGTATTTGTAAGTTAGTTAAGAGTTTTAGTGTTTGACACATACGAGAAAGGGCTCGGGAAAAGGTCAAACGAGTGCGGTACCGGGGTAGCGGGGAAAAGGACGGAAATACTGCCACCGAGGGGCAATGTGTCACAGACCCCCTCCCTGTGCGTTAGGTGCCATGACACGATCCTGTTTGCCGTGTTGGGATCCGCGACACAGACCCCATGTCCACCGTCCCAAAATTATATATATTAAGTTGGATCATTTGGTTACATATCAAATTAAGTGAGCTCATCTAGAGAAGTGAGGAACTCGTTATCATTAAGTCAATTTCATTTGTTTACACTGCCAAATGCTGTCCAAATTCAAATTAACTTCAAGTATTGAATCCTAAGTCTATAGGGAGCATTACTGCGGAGTTATTTTCTTGAAATTCGCCCGGCAAATCGTATCCCCACCGAGCAAAAGTTGTCAAAATTTCTCCAAATTGATTTCATATGATCACAGGCTTCAGGTAAGCATTTATCCCTTCTGAACTCTCAGGAAAGTACACATTTTCAGCCGTATTTTGTTAAGTTGAAGTATTGTTAATATTAGTATAAAAAGATATCATTGTTGCGGAATTTAGTACTGAAACTAGACTCATTCTCCCGGTAATACGATTACAGTTGGAAGAGCTATTGAATACAGATTGAAACTCGCTAGTTAATCAAGAATCGGCGATCGAGGTATGTTAACACAAATCCGTTTGGCAAGTTAGTTTCTTTAGTAATATAACTTAGTTGAATCCTAGTAAGAGAGCGAGAAGTGTATCTGTTGTGATTAGTTGTTGTTATTAGCTGAAACCAGTATTCTATGTTTAGTTTGGGATTGAATTTGCCCTGTTTAGCCTTCCATGACTAACCCCAGGGTTACTAGCTGTGTCAACGCCCACCAGGGGTGAGATTGCATCGCTTCAAGGAGTGGTATGCCGTCCGTGAGGGAAAAAAATAGGGGCCAAGGACCTCATATAGTCCATTCCATGGCTGGACTATTATATGTCATATCGGCACCACACCCCCATCGAGCTTGGTGCTCGGGGTGCAGATATCAGGAGTCCACTAGACTCACACACAGCTACAGTTCAGGGGCCAAGCGGGCTCAGTTGTAGACCCAGGGGACTGGTAGGACGACTATAGTTATTATTTTGCTCAGTGTGACCTTGTAGGGGTATATAGATTGAAGTGTACTCCCCAGCGATTTTGGGGGCCCCAGGAAAGTTATTATGTACTGGTTGTACCTTTCGTCTTATAGGGGCCAGGTAAGGTTCTTGTCTGCTTTAGTTACTGATAGATTAGATATCAAGAAGTTCAGCTAGTCAGGTAGTATTTCTATCCCTTTCTTTAAGTTACTTTCAACTTCATTTCAGTTTATTCAGTTATTTACAATTGTTGCCTTACATATTCAGTACATATTGTACTGACGCCCACCCTCGGGTGCTGCATTACTTTCCTGCAGGTGCTGATAGATACGGACTAGGACCCACTTAGCTTTCATCCAGAGTTAGAAAAACAATCAGGTCCTATCCTCCGGAGCTAGTAGTTAAAAGGCTTACTCTTTTTACTTGTACAGTTTACGGGTAGGTCCCTGTCTCGACCATTATATCACTCCTAGAGGCTTGCAGATTGTTTTAGTTTCCCTATGGTTAGTTGTTGTTTGTCGTGTGGGGCCTGCGTATTCTTTATTTTACATGTTGGTCATGTGGGGCTTAGTTTAGCTATTCGTTAGTGCCTTGGTCAGCCATAGCTTAGTTTAGTGCTGGATTTACTTTATAGTTACAACTAGACATCATGATGGCTTGTCTGACCACATAGGATTCCCTGCTATTACCTATTTCTGGTTAGCAGTTTTCTTTCACAGGTGACTATAAGGTCTTGTTAATTGGTGGTTGTATTTACAGCCGAGATATAGCCCGTTGTTTTCTTCATTTGAAGATTAGACATGCAACAGAGGTGAATAAGCTAAATTAGGCTAGTTCACATCCTAGTAGGGCACCAGGTGCCAGTCATGCCTCCCAAGATGGGGCGTTACAATCTTGGTATCAGAGAAGGTCGTATCCCACGGAACTACAAGCCATGCAAAGTAAAGTCTTGTCTTTGGATGTGTTGTGCACCATATTCTATGGGCAGGAGGCTGCGAGGCATAATAGGGTGGTTACTCTTCTTTCTCTTCTAGTCATGCTATAAAGCTATATAGTATATCGTTGAGTCCCTAAGCTTATCATATTCTATTTGTCTACAGTGAAATGTCAGACATACGACAGAGCACGACTAGCAGAAAGTTGGATGTCGTAGAAGGAGAGGGCACTAGTAGGGTGCCGCAGTCAGATTAAGCTCGATCTGAGGGTGATAGGGAGAATTCATCTTAGTCTCGTTAGTAGTCTCCATCATGTCGGGAGTCATTCAGAATGACAGATTTGTCAGTACTGACTCCAGTAGCTTCTATACCGACACCATCAGACCAGGAGGTCAGGAGTGCTATTGTTATGTTAGCTCAGGTGATGGCTGCGCAGCATCAGCCAGTGGCACCCATGGTTGCCAAATCTTCAGGAGGACCAGGTAGTTCAAGGGTCCAAGAGTTTCTTGCACTAAGTCCCCCGCAGTTCACAGGGACGGACCGAGATAAGGACCCTCAGGGATTTTTAGACCAGTTGTAGAGGATATTCAGGGTAATGCATGTCACACCTGAAGAGTCGATTGATTTAGAAGTATTCGTACTGCGGGATATAGCAGTATTATGGTACGAAAGTTGGGAGAGGTTCCAAGATAGAGATGTTCCCCCTCCGACTTGGTCTAGATTTTCTGAGGCCTTCCTAGACCATTATCTGCCATGACAAATTCAATAGGTCTGGGTAGATCAGTTTTTGCTTCTAAAGTAGGGTTTAATGAGTGTTTGGGAGTATGCTATGAGATTCGACTCCTTGGCCAGATATGCACCAGCCTTTTTAGACACCATGCCATCTAGGGTGCACCGATTTATTATGGGTCTGCTTCCGAAATATGTAGAGACTTATATTACGGCCACTCTGTGAGAGGACATGGATATTGCCCGTGTTTAGACCTTTGCTCAGAATATCGAGGGGATTAGGTAGCGGCAGTGGGAGACAGAGAGGGAGAATCAGGAGCAGCGCCGCAGGGCTAGACCTAGTGACACTCAGGCAAAATTTCATGGTGGACTCAAGCCCCGACTATCAGGTAGGCCACCTAGATCCCCACTTCCACAGCAGCAGCAAGGTGGTAGACCAGGCCGTCAGGGGCAGTCAAGACTCGACGAGCATTCACGGCCATCAGGTTCCCAGCAACAGAGAGGGTTAGAGCAGAGTAGATTCATCATGCCACTTTTCCCTATCAATAGTCGACGTCATTTTAGGGCATGAAGGTATGGTTCTTTGGCATGTTACGCCAGTGTACAAGAGGGTCACTTGATGAGAGACCGTCCAGCCAGGGGTCAGAGTGATTGGAACCGATAAGACAGATCTTCAGTAAGGTCACGTGCCCCAGCATTTCCAATAGGGCATAGGCCCTTGCTTCAGTCGATAGAGGCCGAGGTAGGTCAGGGGCATCTAGCTCAGGCACGGGTATCGCACTTATGCTTTACCAGGGCGATAGGAGTCAGAGTCGTAGCCGGATATTGTAATAAGTATGTTGGACATTTGCTTTCATTATATTTATGTTTTGACAGATCCAGGTTCCACTTTGTGTTATGTGATGCCACTAGTATCCTTGAAATTTAGTATTAAGCCAGAATTGCTTCAGCAACCTTTCTCAGTGTCTACACCCATCAGTGATTCTATTATACAAAAAAGGATCTACCGGGAATGCACAATATAGGTTGTTGGTCGCCAGACTTTAGCAGATTTGGTGGAATTAGAAATGATTGATGTTGACGCAATTATGGGTATGGATAGGTTAGCACCATGTTATGCCAATATAGAATGTTGGACCAAGGTTGTCCGATTTCACTTTCCATAGGAGGTAGTGCAAGAGTGAAAAGCTAATGCAGCCACGCCAAGAGGGATGTCTATATCTTATCATCAGGAGAGAAAGTTTATAGCAAAGGGTTACATCTATCATATTGTCAGGGTTCAGGATGTTCAAGAAGAATCCCCGACTCTTCAGTCTATTCTATTAGTCAATGAATTCCCAAATGTATTCCCATATGATCTTCCTGGTATTCTCCCAAAACGGGAAATCGATTATGCCATCGATCTATTACCAGGTACTCAGCCTATATCCATCCCTCCATTTAGAATGGCTCTTGCAGAGCTCAGTCAACTGAAAGAGCAATTGAGATATTTGCTAGACAAGGGCTTTATTAGTCCGTGTATTTCACTGTGGCATGCGCAAGTTCTGTTTGTGAGAAAGAAGGATGGCTCCCTCCGCAGGTGCATAGACTACAGGTAGTTAAACAAAGTCACTATTAAGAAAAAGTACCCACTTCCCAGAATGGATGACTTGTTTGATCAGTTGCAAGGGGCGAAGTATTTCTCAAAAATTGATTTAACATCTAGGTACCATCAGGCTTCTGTTTGAGAGAGAGATATTCAAAATACCGCTTTGAGGACCAGGTATGGCCACTTTGAATTCCTAGTCATGTCTTTCAGATTAACGAATGCTCCAGCAGTGTTTATGGATCTGATGAACAGTATCTTCAGATCGTATCTGGACTTTTTTGTGATAGTGTTTATTGATGATATTTTGGTGCATTCTCGTTTAGAAGCAAAGCATCAGGATCATTTGCGAACAGTGCTCCAGATTCTCAGAGATAGCCAGTTGTATGCAAAATTTTCTAAATGTGAGTTTTGGCTGAACTCTGTAGCCTTTTTGGGCCATATCGTATCAGAGACTGGCAATCAAGTAGATTCATAGAATATCGAGGCAATAAAGACCTGGCGTAGACCCACAACTCCCACTGAGGTGCGTAGTTTCTTGGGGTTAGCCAGGTATTATAGAAGGTTTGTTGAAGGATTTCTACCTTATCAGCACCTTTGGCTAAGTTGACTCAGAAGGCAGCTAAATTTCATTGGACTGAAGCATGTGAAGAGAGTTTCCAAGAACTAAAAAATAGATTGACATCAGCACCAGTACTAGCTCTACCAGAAGAATCAGAGGGTTATGCAGTGTATTATGATGCATTGGGTGTTGGGTTAAGGTGCGTTTTGATGCAACATAGTAAGATAATTGCTATGCTTCGAGGTGGCTGAGGAAGCATGAAAAGAACTACCCTACCCACGATCTGGAGCTGGATGCATCAATTCATGCTTTATGGAGGCATTATCTGTATGCCGTCCATGTAGATATTTCCACTAACCATAAAAGCCTCCAGTATATCTTTACACAGAAAGAGCTGAATCTACGGCAGCGTCATTGGTTAGAATTGCTAAAAGACTATGACGTGAACATTTTGTATCATCCAGGAAAGGCCAATATTGTAGCAGATGCCCTCAATCGTAGATCCATAGGGAGTTTAGCATATTTGAAATCCAAACTGTAAGAGTTGGCCCGAGAATAACATCAGTTAGCCGGCCTAGCCGTCTGAATAGTTGATTCAGGAGACAACGAGGCAGTGATTCAAAATGCTACAGTATCATCCCTGGTTGCAGGAGTAAAGGAGATGCAGTATGAAGATCCTCATTTAGCATAGTTCAGGGATATGGTACAGCAGGGAGAAGTACAAGCTTTCAGGGTAACTAAGGATGGGGTTTTGAGATGCAGGGGTCGCCTCCGCGTTCCGGATGTGGTAGGACTTCACTAGCAGATCATTGCAGAGGTACATTACTCCCGTTATTCTCTGTACCTAGGCTTAACAAAGATGTATTATGACACAAAAGAGGTTTACTGGTGGCCGAAAATGAAAAAGGGTGTAGCAGAATTTGCAACACAAGGCCCTAATTGCCAATAGGTAAAAACAGAACACAAAAACTCGGCAGATTAACGCAGGAGATAGCGGTGCCTATGCGGAAATGGGAAGAAATTAACATAGATTTTGTGACAGGATTACCCCATACCAGGCGCATATATGATTCTATCTAGGTAGTTATTGACAGATAGATGAAGTCAGCTCATTTTCTGCCAGTCAGGACCACTTTCTCAACTGAGGACTATGTTGAGTTATATATCAGGGTGGTAGTTATATTACATGGTGTCCCAGTATCTATTATTTCTGACAGAGGAGCAAAATTCACAGCTAGATTCTGGCAGTTATTTCAGAGAGGCCTGGGAACATAAGTAAATCTGAGTACGGCATTCCATCCTCAAACAGACGGACAAGAAGAATGTACAATCTAGACATTCAAAGATATGTTACTGACATGTTTTTTAGACTTTGGGGGCATCTGGGATGAACATTTACCCCTTATTGAGTTTTCTTATAATAATAGTTATCATTCAGCAATTCATCTGGAGTCGTACGAGGCTTTATATGGGTGAAAATGTAGGTCCCTAATTGGTTGGTTCGAGGTAGGAGAATCAGAACTAATTGGACCAGACATGATCCACAAATTAGAGGCGAAGGTAAAGCTTATCAGAGAATGCTTGCTGACAGCTTAGAGTGGTCAGAAATCTTATTTTGATGTACAGCGTAGAAACCTGGAATTCAATATAGACGACTGGGTGTTTTTGAAAGTCTCTCCCATGAAGGGCGTAATGAGGTTTGGTAAGAAGGGAAAGCTTAGATTGAGGTTTATTGGGTTGTATCGGATCCTCCGGAGATTAGGTTGGGTGGCATACGAGCTAGATCTACCTTCAGAGTTAGAATCTGTTCACCCGGTCTTTCACGTATCGATGTTAAGAAAGTGCATAGGGGATCCATCCCGAGTTGTTCCAAATGAGGACGTCAGGTTACTGAGGATTTAGTCTATGAAGAGGTTCTAGTGGCCATACTGGATAGGTAGGTTCGCAGGTTAATAACTAAAGATGTCGCCTCTGTTAAGGTACTATGGAGAAACAAGAATAGGGAAGAGATGACCTGGGAGGCCGAAGACAATATGAGATTCAGATATCCTCATTTGTTCCAAGATTAGTCCAGACTATGCAGTTAGGTAAAGTTGTTGATTCAATTATTGTTTTATGATTTATGTTATATGTATTGCTTAGTTAACTACCATCTTGCTGTGAAATGATTGTTATACAGTTATGTGAAATACATGTGTTGGACTTTTCTGCATTTTAGGATTTTCCGATAGTCCGTATTACAGGGGAGACTCTGCCGAATTTTTTTTCCAGAATAATACTTCAAAGGTTAAACACCTGTAGGTTGTAGTTGACATTCGAGGAAGAATGTTCTTAAGGGGGAGGATATTACACCCTATAAGTTTCTATTGTTTAAGTCAGCGTATTCGTACGTTAGTGAAGACTTTTAGAGTTCGAGATGTACGAGAAAGGGCCAGGGAAAGGTCGAACGAGCACAGAACTGGGGTAGTGGGGAAAAGGCCGGACATGCTGCCACAGAGATGCAACATGTCACAGACCCCCTCCCTACGCGTTGGGCGTCGTGACACGACCCTGGTTTGCTGCGTTGGGATCCGTGTCCCGGACCCCGTGTCCACCACCCAAAAATGATATATATTAAGTTGGATCATTTGGTTACATATCTAATTAAGTGAGCTCGTCCAAAGAAGTGAGGAACTCACCATTTTTAAGTTAATTTCTTCCGTTTACGCTATCAAACGTTATCCAAATTCAAATAAACATCAGATATTGAATCCTAAGTCTAAAGGGAGCATTACTGTGGAGTTATTTTCTTGAAATTCGCCTGGCAAATCATATCCCCATAGAGGAAAAGTTGTCGGAATTGCTCCAAAATGATTTCTATACGATCACAAGCTTCAGGTATGCATTTCTCCCTTCTAAACTCTCAAGAAAGTACAAACTTTCGGCCATATTTCGTTAAGTTGAAGTATAGTTAATATTAGTATTAAATGTTATTGTTGCGGAATTTAGTACTGAAACTAGTCTGATTCTCCCAGTAATACGATTATAGTTGGGAAGAGTTATTGAACATGGATTTAAATTTGCCAGTTAATCAGGAATTGACGATCGAGTATGTTAAGGAAAATCCATTCGGCAAGTTAGTTTCTTTAGTATTGTAACTCACTTGAATCCCAGTAAGAGAGCCAGAAGTATATCTATTGTGATTAGTTTTTGTTATTACCTTAGACTAGTATTCTATGTTTAATCTGGGATTGACTTTGCCCTGTTTAGCCTTCCATGACAAACCCCAGGGTTACTAGCCGTGTCGACGCCTGCCAGGGGCAAGATGACGTTTCTCCAAGGAGCGGTATATTGTCCGCGATGGACAAAGATGGGGTCCAAGGTCCTCATACGGTCCATTCCATGACTGGACTATTGTATGTCATATCGGCAGCTCACCCCCGACGAGCCTAGTGCCCGCGGTGCAGATATGAGGAGTCCACTAGACTCAGACACAGCTACAGTTCAGGGGCCAAGCGGGCTCAGTTGCTGACCTAGGGGACTAGTAGGATTGCTATAGTTATTAGTTGGCTCAATGTGACCTTTTAGGGGTATATAGATTGAAGTTTACTCGCTA
The DNA here is from genome assembly GCA_035772735.1 of Datura wrightii. NCBI lineage: Eukaryota > Viridiplantae > Streptophyta > Magnoliopsida > Solanales > Solanaceae > Datura > Datura wrightii. The sequence continues at coordinate 55,783,248 of JASDFA010000001.1, forward strand.
GGGATTTGGGGGGCCCCAGGTAAGATGTTCTGTGCTTGTTGTACATTTCGTCTTCTAGGGACCAGGTAAGGTTGTTGTCTGCTTTAGTTACTGATAAATTAGATAGCAGGATGTTCAGCTAGTTAGGAAGTATTTCTATCCCTTTCTTTCAGTTACTTTCAGCTTCATTTCAGTTCATTTGGTTATTTACAGTTGTTGCCTTACATATTCGGTACATATTGTAATGACGTCCACCCTCGAGCGCTGCATTACTTTCCTATAGGTGCCGATAGACGTGGGAATGAACCACTTAGCTTTCATCAAGAGTTCAGCTCCTATCCTCCGGAGCTAGTAGTTAAAAGGCTTACCCTTTTTGCTTGTATAGTTTACAGGTAGGTCGGGGCCCTATCTCGATAATTATATAACTCCTAGAGGCTTGCAGATTGTTTTAATTTCCCTTTGGTTAGTTATTGTTGGCCGTGTGGGGCCTGTATATGCCTTATTTTACATGTTGGCCATGTGAGCTTTGTTTAGCTATTAGTTAGTGGCTTTGTCAGCTATAGCTTAGTTTAGTGTTGGATTTACTTTATAGTTATAACTAGACATCATGATGGCCTTGTCGGCCCGCATAGGATTCCCTGCTATTACCTGTTTCTGGTTAGCATTTTTCTTTCACAGGTGACTATAAGGTCTTGTCGGTTAGGGGTTGTATTTAAAACCGAGATATAGCCCGTTATTTTCTTGATTTGAAGATTAGACATGCGCTTGGGGTGCATAAGCTTAGTCAAGCCAATTTAGGTCCTAGTTGGGCACCAGGTGCCAGTCATGCCTCCCAAGGTGGAGTGTGACATTGACACTATCCACCCTGCAATCTGGCTTGAGAAGTCCCGTAATTGTCACTCCTGGACCACTTGGGCTCTCTCTGTCTCTAATACACCGACTCAATCTGCTGAGCATGCAACAAGCTGCGGAGAAAATCTATATCCCGATGCAAAATGGTGATCCTACAATCCTTATCCAGGTAGTCTCCCACTCCATGCACAAATCGACTCACTCGAGCCCTCTAGTCTACCACCAACTCTGGTGCATACTTGGATAGATGGGGAACTCCAAAGCGTACTCCTGAACTGACATGTTACCCTGCTCAAGGTTTACAAACTCGGCCGCCTTTAGTTTCCTCATCTCACGAGAGAAGAACCGATCCAGAAATGCCGCGTGAAATTCTTCACAACCTATAGGGACTGTACCCAGTGCCCTAGAATCTCTCCATTGCTTGAACCATATATGAGCCACCCCTTTTAGATGATAGGAGGCCAAATCAACACACTCTCCATTTGTTACCCCCATAACTTGGGTGATCTTTAGAATCTCTTTGACTAAGTCATGTGGATCCTCATCTACCTTGGACCCAAGGAACTCCGGCGGGTTCATCCTCAAGAAATCTCAACCGAGCCACCACTGCATTGCCATTCTGTGGAATATGCGCAACAGCCTGTTGGTTGACCTGAGCGGTCAAGGCCTGCGCCAACATTTGGATAGCTGCCAGAAACTTATCATGGGCAACTGACTCTAGTGTCTGGGGCTCCTGAACAGGTGGGGCTTGGTGATGCCCATGACCATTGCCATCTCCGTGGCCTTCACCATTTCCATTTCTTCTTCTGTTCACTTTTCAAGGAGCCATGATTCTGCAATCACAAATAGCATGAATTAGAAGGATAGAAAGACTTTTCAATCACACGTTATAGATCATGAAAGAAGGAAACATTTCCTAAACTTCTCATAGCCTCTTCATCATAAATGTTACGTTCTTCACACCCATGAAAAAGAATGTACTCAATGTGGCTTTCAGACACCCTAGGAGACTTCAGACCTATGGCTCAGATATGAAGTTTATCCCGACCCGAAAATAGACCCGGATCGTAACACGGGAGAAGGAACCCCGAGAGGCCCCAAGTCGACTTATGTCATTAGAATACACCTAACTTTATTTCACATTAAGTGGAAGACTGAACATATGATATAACGGAGACATAACATAACATAACATAGCATGATAAGCATAATGTACTAAAATACATAACAAATGAGTGCTACAATTAGTATGAAAGCCTCTATCATATTAGATGGGTTGATGGGAAAATATCCCCAACTAACCCAGAAAAACTGAAACAAAAAGAACATCAAGTTCTAAACATGTGGCCCACAGAACATAAGAACTCACAAAAAGGACTGATAGCTAACTCTGAATGGACTACTAACGGGGATGAGCCTAAGAGCCGGGTCTTTTATCATGAAATGATACAATATAGAAAGTATGCGGCCAGTACATGGAATGTACCGAGTATTCAAGGTAAGCAAAACGGACATTTAAAATATATAAAAACTGATAAACGATCATAAGAGTAGGACGACATGCTCATAACATAAATATCGTAATATAACATAAGGCTCAAGGTTTTCAAAACATTCATAATACAATCATAACCATAATAATAAGAGAAAATCTTTATTTAACATGACTTGAGACAATATAAATAATCATAAACATGCATAAATCATGAGGAATAGTGGGAGATTCTCTTAACTGATATACCCGCCCCATATGAGCACAAATGGAGCCCGACTTGTAACCCTAGTCGGGAGGGTGTTTGTACCTTGCCAAGGGTAGAACCATGAAAGAGGTGATCACACATGAAAAGGGCTATTTGGGCTGGAGACAGTCACAAGGGAGGTCCCAACATATCCTACGGAGGCATGTTGTTATGAGATCCGGGGTAGAACCTAAGCCCCGAACATACTCGGTGTTAAATGCTACTCCCAAAACATATATAGTGCTCATAGTGTTATATGCATGAGATTCATGGGCTAGTTAAATCATGATAACCATAAACATAATTGTAAATACGTGAACTAGCCATGACATAAGGCCCGTGAGTCGGCCAAAACATAATTCATAAATCATAGGTCTCATGCATACTTGTAAATCATACATATACTTTCAAAATCATCAAATCATAGTGGGTATTTGAATTAATTGATATTTCAAATCATAAATCATGTTGGGTTTATAAATATCAACAATTGAAGTAAAGATTATAACCTGATTCATCATAGATCATACATAATTGGGCTTAATTTAGTAGAAATCGAAATAAATAATTTTATAATCAAAATAGTTGTAAAACCTGATGAAAATTCATAAAATATGATGTAAGTCACGAATTATAATAACCCATCAGTAAATCGTTAGAATTTCACAAGATTTGAGTTAAAACCCCATAAGATTTTGATCAATTTTCATAAATTAGGAGAGATTGGGCATGGGTGTACATGAAAACACCCATTCACAACCCTACATACCTAGGTAAGATCGATCAACACTATTTGAAAGCCCAAGGGAGAATTGTGAAGAAGAGCTTGAGAACTAGGTTGATCCCTCCTAATTCTTCCTAACTTTGCATGCATGAGAATAAATATGTTAGGAGGACTTAACCTATCTTAACATACCCAAAAAATATCATAAAATGACGTAGTTTAGGGCCTTGGAGCATAGGAATGATGAAAATTCCCTTAATGACATACCCTAAAAAATCTACACTGGTCGATCCCACGGACGTACCAACGAGTCGTTGGAGGATACCACGAATCGTGGTACAATACGTCATCTAGACTGTCCAAAAATTGATCTCGGATTCAATCCACGACTCGACATGATGAGTCATCATCTCTTCTAACGCACCATTAGATCGATCGTCGTTTGAATCCTGGAGAACCTAATGTTCCCTTCAGAACGAGCCTCACCACGACTCGTGGTTTCCTCCAAAAAGATGTGGTCTCCTTCCATTAGGCCCACTAGAAATTTAGCAACCCAAACAACGACTAGTCTCAATGGGTCGTTACATCTCACCACGGGTCGTGGGATGACCCGTTACATCCCCAACTACCAAATTCCATGTCACGCCCCACCTTGGGAGGCATGACTAGCGCCTGGTGCCCTACTAGGACCTGAACTGCTGAGCTGACTAAGCCTAAGCACCACTAGTGCAGGGCTGACTCTAACTCTAGAATCAAGAAAAACAATGAGCTATACAACGACTGTAAATACAACCCCCGGCCGACAACGCCTATAGCCACCTGTGAAAAACAAACAACTAACCAGAGACAAACAAACATAGGGAGTCCTATGCGGGCCGAAAAAACCAACATGATACCTAGTTATAACTGGAAAGAGAAATCAGATGCTAAACGGAGCTATGGCCGACAAGGCCACCAATCAACAGCTAAACAGGGCCCCACACAGCCAACACACATAGTCTAAAACACATATGGGCCCCACACGACCTATATCATCTAACCACAAGGAAGTAATGCAATCTGCAAGCCTCTAGGAGTAATAAGATGGTCGAGACAGGGCCCCGACCTACCCATAATGTACAAACAAAATAAGTAAACCTCTATGACACAATCTCCGGAAGAAAGGAGCTAATGGCTCTGTACGGCTGACTGGAACTATAAGGGACCTACTTCTCGTCTATCTGCACCTTCAGGCAAGTAATGCAGTGCCCCAGAAGAGGGGGTTAGTACCACAGGTACTGAATATGTAAAGTAGTAACTTTAAATAACTGAAAGTAAGAAATAGAACTAACAATGACTAAACTAAAGAAAACGGACTGAAGATGACTGAGTTAGTGAAATTAGGACTAAACATAACTTTAATAAGGAGGGTAGGGGTCATACCTGACAGATGAGGCGTCTTACTGTCTAACTAGCAGTAACTAAAGCAAACATAAACCTTACCTGGCCCCCATAAGCCGGAAGATACAATCAGCACAGAACAACCCACGTGGACCCCCATTAACCCTAGTGAGTACACCTCAATCTGTATACCCCTATCAAAGTCATACTAAGTCAACTACCAGCTATAAGCGTCCTGACGATCCCCTGGGTCTGCAATTAGGCCCGCTCGGCCCCTGACTGTATCTGTGTCTAAGTCTGGAGGACTCCTGTTATCTACGCCCCAGGCGTAAGTACTCGGCGGGGATGTGTATAAGGCCAACCATGGCAATATGATGATCTAGATCCCCATCTTCATCCCTTGCGTACGGCATGCCGCTCCGTAGAGCGACGTATCCTCGCCCTTGGAGGGCGGCGACACAGCTATTAACCTTGGGGTGGTCACGGAAGTTATACAGGTATAATAGAGCCCAAAACAATACTATTTACGAGTCTCAATTGACAAAAACAACTAAACATGATAACATACTCCTGACATGTTTACTGGGATTAATACTGGACTACTATGCTGAAGAAACTAACTTGCCGAAAGAAAATGCCTTAACATAGCTCATTCACTGTTTACCAATTAACTGGCGAGTTCCAATTAGTATTCAATAGCTCTTCCTAACTAAAATCATGTTACTGGAAAGATAGGACTAGTTTTAACACTAAATTCGGCAAAAAGGAAAACTTTATATATAAATATTAACTATATTCCAACTTTACGGAACACGGTCGGAACCTCGTTATTTCTCAAAAGTATAGGAGGGAGAAATTCTTACTTTAAGACTGGGATCGTATTGATACTAGTTTGGAGAAATTCCAACAACTTTGGCTCGGCGAGAAGACGATTCGCCAGGCGAATTTCACGAAACTAACTCCATAGAAATGCCCCCTGCAACCTTATACTTCGATACCCAAAGTTAATTCAAATTTGGAAGGTGTTTAGAGCCGTAATCAGATGAAAATTAAATGTTTTCCTTCGTTCTCCCTTTGTTCTTGCCATAATCTATGAATTATCCTCCAACTTCTAAGTGTGAGACCCTTATATACTTGAGGCAGCAGACAAAGAAATGTGGCACGCTACCCAACGCACTGATTATGCTCCGTGCCACGTTGTCTAACATGGAGGAGCAGCTCTGTACCACTTTGCCCCTCTAGGCAGCTTGGTTCGGCCTCCTCCCGCAAAATCCCGACTTTGCACTCATTCGGCCTTTCCCCTGGCTCTTTCGTCGTATGTATGGCACTCTAAAACACTTAACCAGCATACGAATAGGACGATTAAACGTTAAAAACTTATGGGGTGTAACATCCTGACCCCCCCCCCTTAAGAACATTAGTCCTCAAATGTTAACTCCTACTTGCAGGAACCTTAACCTTGCAATTACTTACTCTGTAAAAATTTCGGCAGAGTATCCCGTGTAATATGGACTATTCAAAAACCCTTAAACGCAAAAAAGTCCAATACAAGTACTCCACACAATACTATGACATTCATTTCACAATAGACTGAAGTCAATTATCTAACATATACATATATGTAATGCAACTTATGAAACAATAACAACAACATACCTCTAGCTGCATAATCTAACTAAGTCTAAAATAACTGAGGATATCTAGTCTTCATATCATCTTCTGCCTCCCAAGTCATCTCCTCTCGGTTCTTATTTCGCCATAACACCTTAACTGAAGCAACATCTTTAGTTCTCAATCTACTAGAGCTTTTTCATAAGCTAACTCTTCAGTGATTTGGACGTCTTTAACTAGGATAATCCAGGAGAGATCTCCTATACACTTCCTCAACATTGATACGTGAAAAACTGGGTGAACGAATTTTAATTCTAGGGATAAATCCAATTCAGAAGCCACCTGGCCTATCCTTCAGCGAATCTAATAAGGCCCAATAAACCTCGGACTGCGCTTGCATTTCTTACCAAATCTCATCACACCCTTCATCGGTGAAACCTTTCGGAATACCCATTCACCCACATTAAATTCTAAGTTTCTTCGCCGCACATTAGCATAAGATTTTTGGCGGCTCTGAGCTGTCAGCAGACATTCCCTGATAAGCTTTACTTTCTCTTCTGACTGATGAATAATATCCGGCCCAACCAATGCTGATTCTCCTACCTCAAACCAACCAGCTGGAGACCTACACTTCCGACCATATAACGCTTCATAAGGCGCCATCTGAATTGCTGAATAATAACTGTTATTATAGGCAAATTCAATAAGCGGTAGATGTTCATCCCAGTTGTCTCGAAAATCTAGCACACACGCCTGTAACATATCCTCGAGCGTTTAGATTGTACATTTTGCCTGCCCGTCTGTATGAGGATGGAAGGTTGTGCTCAGGTTAACCTGCGTCCCCAGGCCTCTCTGAAAAGATTGCCAAAACATAGCTGTAAACTGCGCCTCTCGGTCAGAGATAATTGACAATAGAACACCATGCAATCAGACTATTTTCCTAATATACAGCTCAGCATAATCTTCGGCTGAAAAGGTAGCCCTTACTGGCAGAAAGTGAGCTGATTTTGTCAACCTATCAACAGTTACCTAGATAGAATCATATTTATGCCTGGTATGAGGTAACCCTATTACGAAATCCATATTAACTACCTCCCGTTTCCATAAAGGCACGGCTATATCATGTATCAGTCCTCCTGGTTTCTGAGGTTCAACTTTCACCTGTTGGCAGTTGGGACTTTGAGCTACGAATTCTACTATCCCCTTTTTCATTTCCGGCCACTAGTAAATCTCTTTTACGTCATGGTACATTTTTGTTGAACCTGGATGGAGAGAGTAACGGGCATAGTGTACTTCGCCCATAATTTGCTGGTGAAGCCCTGCCACGTCTGGAACGCAGAAGCGATCCCTATATCTCAAAACTCTGTCCTCGGTTACCTGGAAATCTATCACTTCCCTTCGCTGGACCCTATTTCTGAGCTAAACCAAGCTAGGATCTTCATACTGTCGTTCTTTCACTTCCACAACCAATGATGATTCTGCAGTATTCTGGATTACCGCTCCATTGTCTCCTAATTCTACTATACGAATGTCTAAATGGGCTAGTTGATGCAATTCTCAGGCCAATTCCTACCGCTCGGACTGTAAATATGCCAGGCTTCCCATAGATTTGTAGCTAAGGGCATCTGCTACAACATTGGCCCTTCCTGGTTGATATAAAATATTCACATCATAATCCTTTAATAGCTCCAACGATGCTCTCACAGTTTCAACTCTTTCTGGGTAAAAATATACTACAGGCTTTTATGATCAGTGAAAATATCTACGTGGACGCCATACAGGTGGTGTTTAAATATTTTAAAGGCATGAATCACTACGGCTAACTCCAGGTAATGGGTTGGGTAGTTCTTCTCATGCTTCCTCAGTTGCCTGGAAGCATAGGCAATCACCTTACCATGCTGCATAAAAACACATCCTAACCCATCACTCGAAGCGTCACAATAGACTGCATAGCCCTTTGTTCCTTCTGGTAGTGCTAGCACCGGTGCCGATGTTAATCTGTCTTTCAATTCCTAAAAGCTCTTCTCACATGCCTCAGTCTAACAGAATTTTGCTACCTTCTGCGTCAGTTTAGTTAAAGGTGCTGCTAAAGTGGAAAATCCTTCCATGAACCTTGTGTAATACCCGGCTAACCCTAGGAAACTATGTACCTCAATCGGAGTGGTAGGTCTAGGCCATGTTTTCACTGCCTCTATCTTCTGCATATCTAGTTGTATACCAGTATCTGACACAATATGGCCCAAGAAGGCTATTGAATTCAGCCAAAATTCACATTTAGAAAATTTTGCTTATAGCTGGCGATCTTTGAGAATTTGGAGCACTATCCGTAGATGATCCTGGCGATCTGCCTCTGAGTGAGAATACACCAGAATATCATCGATAAATATTATCACGAACAAGTCCAGGTATGGTCTGAATATGTTGTTCATCAGGTCCATGAACACTGCTGGGGCATTTTTCAGTCCGAAGGACATGACAAGAAATTCAAAGTGCTCGTATCTTGTCCTTAAGGAAGTCTTTGGAATATCTATTTCACGAACCCGGACCTGATGATATCCTGATCTTAAGTCAATCTTTGAAAAATACCTCGCTCCCTGTAGCTGATCAAACAAACCTGTTACACCCTGGAAAATTTTTGGTAATTATTTGATGTTTTTCTGATATGTTAAGGGAAGTACGGATTGTATATTTGCCGTAGATGACAAGGGAAATGTGTACGAACGGAAAACCGAAGAGTATGTGAAGTTCATGAGTAAGGGTAAACTTAAAATAACTATATCTCCTAGTATAAAGTGAATTAGAATCCCCACAACCTATCAAATTAAAGGTATTTTAGTCTAGGTTTTAGAACATCAAACCTCTCATCAATCTAAGTTCGGAGAAAAAAGTTATAGACATTTTACCGTGACACTGTCGGGCAGTAAGGAGGCCACCGCCCTAAAAACGGCCACCGCCCAACTTGCTTTATATTTTAAGTCATGACTTATCAAATCATTTTCAATGTTTCTAGGATTAAGGTGCCTGCTTATCCTCTGAAATTCTTTCAAATTTCCAGAAAACAACTAAGGAAAACACTAAGCTAAACTCCATTAAACTAAAGCTAAGTGAAGGGGATCTACCATGAGGTGAAGGTGGTGTGTTGGTGGCTAGTTTGGCTGCACTTGGGCAGTGTTTCGGTGGTGAATTTGCTGAGTTTTTGAAGATTTCCTAAGCTACATATACGTTCACTCTTGGTAGGGATTAAACACAAGTATAAAAGGTAAGGATTCTACTACTATCCTTGCTTGAATTTTTGATTACAAGACTAGAAGTTGGAGGTGTGTTTGGTGTGTTGGTGAACTGTTTTGTGGCGTTTTAGACAGCAAGGTTGCTGTATTTTTGGACGACAAATTGAGGTCAATTACTCTTATTTTTAACCAAGAACAAATCCCCAGCAAAAGGTAAGTATGTCACCCCTTTTAATCCTCTCAAATTGTAAAGCAAAAATCTGGAAATTGGCAGCTAAGTGAGCTGCCGATGGACTATTTGTGAGCTAAGTATTGTTCATTTTCCTTAGGATTTTTGGCTGTTTATTTTTCTGGAATTATACTTCATATTAAGGGAAATAATTACATCAGAACTAAGGTAAAATTTCCTCTTGTTTCTCCCTTAAAAGTTACTGAAAACTAGTTGAGAAAATGGCTAAATGTTGTTGATGTTGCAGTGTGTTGTTGTTGCTATTGTGACTGCCATTGTTTTGTTATTTTGGCTGAATTTTGTGATATAGATTAAGATTTTCATTGGCATATAAAACCACTGGATTAATGAGGTTGAATGTTGATCATTGAAATAGGAAATCGGCTAGAGAAAAGTTCATCGGAGAAAGGTATGTAAGTTGTTCTCTATCTCTTGATTTTCAAGCATGAATTCATTCCGAGGATTAATCCGGAATTTTCCTGTACTTGAGATTCTTTAGTATCATATTATGGTTCCTCCCAATTGTTAGAATTACTTTGTATTAAGGTGTGTATTTGCTAAAGAGTTGGAACGCATGAATGTGAAGCGGAGAGAGCAATTGCCTTCTATTATGGTCATAGTTGTAAATTGAGTCTGAAGTCCCCTCGGTGTGGGCACTGTGAGCTGGTCCTTTACATTATGTTATGTATTTTTGGTGTCAAAGTTGTTTCACATTATGGTTGCTAAGAAATTTGGTAAGCATGGCAAGACGACGACGCGCAGACAAACCTAATAATTGAAATCGGGTTTTAACTCAATAAGGGCTAATGAGGATAACAGAATGGAATTTCCTTCTGGCAGTTACCTACCCTCTCATATTCATGTTTTAAGGTACATAGGGTCATGAAGTGATTCCCCGATCCCTCTTCCTTAAGCTAAGAGAGTAATTAATACCTTTCTTAATTAAACGATACGTTAAACTTGGAAGATAGAACCCGAATAGGTAAACTATTGATATTTCTATGTGACCATCTTTATTGGAAGGTTATGCACAATATCTTGATGTTAACATGTTAGATGAAAATCATAATATATATATATATATATATGTTTATGCTTACATTCAAACTACGAGCTAAAGCGGCAAGGATTGCCTTTAGAATGTCGCTATATGTTTATTAGAGCTCTTAGGTGATCTAGACCTCCTAAGAATTTCTTAAGGCTTTAAGTAGACACGTCGCATGTTCTTTGAAAATTGTAGATGTTTAAGGAAGTTAACCTAAGTGTAAAAGTTGAGGCGCTAGTAGCGAAGGAGAGATAAGAGTGTTAGACCTTTTAAGGTAATATGTGAGGCATATGCCTTCTGTCCGACGTTGATTTCAAGAACCGTTGAGCGACGTTAAAATATGAGCAAGACGATTTTAAGAGACAAGGTTGGAAATTAGGTAAGAAGATAAGTGCGTACAAGAATTGCAATTCTGGAATAGTGAAAACGAGAGTAAATAATTAGGCAGGGAATGACGAATCATGTTTGGAAAAGAATTTAAGATGAATACGAAAAGTAGAGGTAAAGGTTGTTAAATTTGATGATAAGGGTTATGATTGTTAATGAATTAGGCAAATAGCTAGCAAGATTTAACCTGTTCTGAAGACGTTTAGCAAAAGAGTTATAAATAAAGTTGTTTATGTTCAGTTGTGTTAAGATAATGAAAGGACAGTAAAGTGTTAACTCCTTAAGAAATAATTAGGATCAAATAATTTTAGATAGTGACTCAAGTTAAAGAGAAGTTCTTCATTGTACTTTTAAACAATTATCTTTGATTATTTGTTCTAAGAGTTGGATTAAATTTTTCAAGTTTTAAAGGATTTTATTTTTCATGGAAGTTTCTAAACTATTTATAATGTTGCTAAGCTTTTCTAAGCTCCACATGTATTGCAATGTTTCACATGAGCTTTTCCTACGCTGTTTGAAGAATGACAATAAGTCTTTGTTTATTTCAAGGCAGCCCCTAGATAGTTGCCTAGAATTTTTATATTAAAGAGCACCAGGTTTGAGATACACAAGTTATGTCTTACTGTTCATAAGTTACCTCGAGATGTTATATGATGTGAAATGAATGAGGTATGCTCACAATTCTTGATATGGAAGTATGAAAGTAAAATAAGTATAAGCACGAAATTAATGCTAAGATTGTTAATAGAAAATGTTAGGCTAAGTGATTCCTCTCTGCTCCTCGTGTTAGAATTGCTAGGAGATGTTTAAAATCATGAATATGAGTCTACACATGTCTTTATGATATTCCAGTTCTAGGAACTTCTTTAGAATTCATTCACAGCATATGTATGTATTTGAATGCTAAATGAAATACCTATATGTGTATGGAATAATTGTAGTATTACGGGTTGTGGTAAGATCCTACACAAGTTATAGTTACTGATCAACATATTTTATGGTTTCCAGTATTCAGATAATTTGTATGAGCTCTGTCAGCTCCATTTATGATGGTGATTAAGATTTATTTTTATTTTACCTGGTGTGGTACACTGGCTGGAGATCTTGTTATTTCACGCCGGTGTGGTACATCGGCTGGAGATATTTTTATTTTACCCCGGTGTGGTACATTGGCTGGACATCTTTTTATTTTACCCCGGTGTGGTACATCGGCTAGAGATATTTTTATTTTACCCCGGTGTGGTACATCGGCTGGAGATATTTTTATTTTACCTCATTGTGGTACCTCGGCTGGAGATCTTTTTATTATACCCTGGTGTGGTACATCGGCTGGAGATATTTTTATTTTACCCCGGTGTAGTACACCGGCTAGACGAATTTTATATATGGATTTAGGGTTGGCTGATCGCTGGCATTACAGTTATCGTTTATTTCTTGTGCATTTCTTAATTGCATTTTCATCTATTTATAGAGTTATTATCAGGTTTTAGTTTCCAGGATTCCAGGTTGTTACCATTCCTTATTCCTGGTTCAGTTGTCTTGAGTTCAGTTATGTTATAGTAAGTTGTTATCAATTACAGGTTGTAGAGTTCCACGTTATATTTATCATCTATATGTTCATGTGCTAAGTCAGTTATTACAGGATTGTTATCCCATGGTTACAGTTTTAGCCTCACATACTAGTACATTTCATTCGTACTGACGTCCCCTTGCTTGTGGACCTATGCTTGTGCCGCAGGTGAAGGTAGAGGTCAGGATGGCCAGTTGAGTAGCAGTTCGTGAGATTAACAGATTGTTGGTATGCTCCTTTCTTCTTGGAGCTAGGGCTTAGTTATATATGCTTGAGTCTTGAGATGCAGTTATTGGTAGGTCGGGGCCCTATTCCGACCATCAATCAGTTTACTCTTAGAGGCTTTGTGGACTTAGTGTGTACAATGTTATTTAGTTTGCGGCCTCGCCGACTTATTGTTGCAGAGTGTAGCACACTAATTGCCTTGGTTGCATTTTGATTGTTTACCCCGTATTGTTGAGACCTTATGGGTCCAGTTTATTCTTCAGTTGATTGTGACAGGTGGTCTGGATGGCCTAAGTGTTACGATTATCGATGTCATATAGCCGGCTTCTCGATCAATCATGAATCGAGTGTCAGTTGCGCCCTACCCCAGTTTTTGGGCGTGACAGACTTGGTATTAGAGCGAAGTCGTATTATAGGGAGTCCACAAGCTGTGTCCAGTAGAGTCTTGCTTATGAGTATGTTGTGCACCATACTTATAACGAGGAGGCTGCAGGGCATTTAGGGGTTGTTTCACTTTATTCATTAGTAGACGTGATATAGAGCAAAGATGTAAGGGCTATTTGAAGTCTAAATCGTGCTTATGTTTAAGAATTAACCTTAAGTAAGGCAGATGGCTATGAGATTCTTGAAAGGGTCCCAGTCGCCCCTCCTATCGATCCAAGAAATAGATTATATGCTTGAAGTGAACTTTGTTTTATTCCCCGTGTTATAGGTCCTCTAGTTCTAGTCAGAGCTACCGTGAGAAGGGATTCAGCCCCTCATGTTGTCCCAGTTTCAATAGAGCCAGGAGGAGGTAGAGTTTTTTTTTCCTCCAGCACCTTTAGCTATATCGAAGGGATGAGATTTTGAGGAAGCATTTCAGATGTTAACCAGAATAGTGACATTTCAAAAATCAGCCGTTGAAGTTAATGGAAGGGTCTAGTGGAATAATCTGAGAGCTTTAGTGCTCATGGGTTTTGAGCCTAAATCCCCTAGCCTTTACGGATTAGTGCTTACCACGGGAACTTCAATGAGTTCGAGTTACTATATTTTTGTACCTAAAGGACGGCAACATGAGTATTCATGAATGTAGTCTCAGGTTTAATTCTTTGGCCAATATGCTTCGGATAAGGTGCGAAATATGAGGGGGTATATCAATTGTATTAGGTTTGATAGAGGATCTAATTCACCGTCTTCAAGTACCCCGACAAAAAAATAGAATAGAGTGGAGGATACCAGGTCAAATATTAAAGGCTCCTTGTAGTGTTTCAAGGCACTAGGTGGCCAGACATTTAGATTCTCTTGAAGACTTAGTCCCTTTTTGTTTTCCTAGATCACGCTTTAGTTTCAGTTATCAGGACCGCCAATAATGAGTCGTGGTAAAAGTAAAGTTAAAAGCATAGCTTCAGATTTAACATTGATATTGTATCTTAAGTACTGAATGGAAAGTTGTATTGGAGTTAATTATATGTCGCGGTAGTGTATAAATTTGCTTATGGTTAGAAAAGTTCATCGATTATATAGTGTTAAGGCATGTCTGCCTTGTGTTAGATAAATAGAATGAGTTAAATAAATATTGTTTGATAGGAAGCAACGACTGGAAAGGATATGTTTATGAATACATGGAATGTATGTTTATGATGGAAGACAAGGATGAGTTAAAGGTGTTATGACATTTGAGGACGAATGCTTCTAAGGGGGGGAGGATGTTACACCCCGTAAAATTTTTGGTAATTATTTGATGTTTTTCTGATATGTTAAGGGAAGTACGGGTTGTATATTTGCTGTAGATGACAAGGGAAATGTGTACGAATGGAAAACCGAAGAGTATGTGAAGTTCATGAGTAAGGGTCAACTTTAAATAAACATATCTCGGAGAATATAATGAATTAGAAGCTCCACGACCTATCAAATTAAATTTCTTTGAGTCTAGTTTTCAGAACATCAAATAACTTGTCAATCAGTGTTCGGAGTAAAAAGTTATAGACATTTTACCATAACACTGTCGGTCAGTAAGGAGGCCACGGCCCTAAAAAAGGCCACCGCCCAACTTGCTTTATATTTTAAGTCATGACTTATCAAATCATTTTCAATGTTTCCAGAATTAAGGTGCATGCTTATCCTCTGAAATTCTCTCGAATTTCCAGCAAACAACTAAGGAAAACACTAAGCTAAACTCCATTAAACTAAAGCTAAGTGAAGGGGATCTACCATGAGGTGAAGGTGGTGTGTTGGTGGCTGTTTTGGCTGCACTTGAGCAGTGTTGCTGTGGTGAATTTGTTGCATTTTTGAAGCTTTCCTAAGCTACATATACGTTCACTCTTGGTAGGGATTAAACACAAGTATAAAAGGTAAGGATTCTACTACTATCCTTGCTTGAAGTTTTGATTATAAGACTAGAAGTTGGAGGTGTGTTTGGTGTATTGGTGACTGTTTTGTGGCGTTTTAGACGGTAAGGTTGCTGTATTTTTGGACAAGAAGTTGAGGTCAATTACTCTTATTTTTAACCAAGAACAAATACTCAGCAAAAGGTAAGTATTTCACCCCTTTTAAACCTCTAAAATTGTAAAGCAAAAATCTGGAAATTGGCAGCTAAGTGAGCTGCAGATAGACTGTTTGTGAGCTAAGTATTGCTCATTTTCCTTAGGATTTTTGGCTGTTTATTTTGCTGGAATTATACTTCATATTGAGGGAAAGAATTACAGCCGAACTAAGGTAAAATTTCCTCTTGTTTCTCCCTTAAAAGTTAGTGAAAACTAGTTGAGAAAATGGCTAAATGTTGTTAATGTTGTCGTGTGTTGTTGTTGCTATTGTGACTGCCATTGTTTAGTTATTTTGGCTGAATTTTGTGAGATAGATTAAGCTTTTCATTGGCATATAAAACCACTGGATTAAGTAGGTTGAAGGCTGATCATTGAAATTGGAAATCGGCTAGAGAAAAGTTCATCGGAGAAAGGTATGTAAGGCGTTCTTTGTCTCTTGATTTTAAAGAATGAACTCATGACGAGGATTAATCTGGAATTCTCCTATACTTGAGATTCTGTAATATCATATTATGGTTCCTCCCAGTTTTTTAGAATTACTTGGTATTAAGATGCGTATTTGCTAAAGAGTTGGAATGCATGAATGTGAAGCGGAGAGGGCAATTGCCTTCTATTATGGTCATAGTTGTAAATTGAGTCTGAAGTCCTCTCGGTGTGGGCACTGTGAGCTGGTCCTTTACATTATGTTATGTATTTGTGGTGGCAAAGTTGTTTAACATTATGGTTGCTAAGAAATTTGGTAGGCATGGCAAGACGACGATGCGCAGACAAACCTAATAATTGAAATCGGGTTTTAACTAAATAAGGGCTAACGAGCGTAACGGAATGGAATTTCCTCATGAAAGTTACCTACCTCTCATATTCATGTTTTAAGGTATCTAGGGCCATGAGTTGATTCCCCTATCCCTCTTCCTTAAGCTAAGAGACTAATTAATACGTTTCTTAATTAACCGATACGTTAAACTTTGAAGATAGAAACCGAATGGGTAAACTAGTGATATTTCTATGGGACCATCTTTATTGGTAGGTTATGCACAATATCTTAATTTTAACTTGTTTGATGAAAATCATAATATATATATATATATATATATATATATATATATATGTTTATGCTTACATTCAAATTACGCGCTAAAGAGGCAAGGATTGCCTTTAGAAAATCGCTATATGTTTATTAGAGCTCTTGAATATCTAGACCTCCTGAGAATTTCTTATGGCTTTAAGTAGACATGTCGCATGTTCTTTGAAAGCTGTACATGTGTAAGGAAATTAATCTAAGTGTAAAAGTTGAGGTGCTAGTAGCAAAGGAGATATAAGAGTAAATGTTAGACCTTTTAAGATAATATGTGAGGCATTTGCCTTCTGTCCATAATTGATTTCAAGAAACATTTAGCGAGGTTAAAATATGAGCAAGACAAGTTTAAGAGACAAGGTTGGCAATTAGATAAGAAGGTAAGTGCGTACAAGAATTGCTGGAATAGTGAACACGAGAGTAAATAATTAGGTAGGGAATGACGAATCCTGTTTGGAAAAGAATTTAAGATGAATACGAAAAGTAGAGGTAAAGGTTGTTAAATTTGATGATAAGTGTTACGATTGTTAATGAATTATGCAAATAGCTAGGAAGATTTACCCTGTTCTAAAGATGTTTAGCAAAAGAGCTATAAATAAAGTTGTTTATGTACACTTGTGTTAAGCTAATGAAAGGCCAGTAAAGTGTTAACTCCTTAAGAAATACTTAGGATCGAATATTTTGAGATAGTGACTCGAGTTAAAGAGAAGTTCTTCATTGTACTTTTAAACAATTATCTTTGATTATTTTTTCTAAAAGTTGGATTAACTTTTTCAAGTTTTAAAGGATTTTATTTTTCTTGGAAATTTCTAAACTATTTATAATGCTGCTAAGCTTTTCTAAGCTCCACATATATCGCAATGTTTCACATGAGCTTTTCCTACGCTGTCTGAAGCACGACTATAAGTCTTTATACATTTCAAGGTAACCCTAGACAGTTGCCTAGAATTTGTATATTAAAGACCACCAGGTTTGAGATAAACAAGTTATGTCTTCCTGTTCATAAGTTACCTCGAGATGTGATATGATGTGCAACAAATGAGGTATGCTCACAATTCTTGATATGGAAGTATGAAAGTCAAATAAGTATAAGCACGAAATTAATGCTAAGATTGTTAACATAAAATGTTAGGCTAAGTGATTCCTCTTTGCTCCTTGTGTTAGAATTGCTAGGAGATGTTTAAAATCATGAATGTGAGTCTACACATATCTTTATGATATTCCAGTTCTAGGAACTTCCCTAGAATTCATTCACAGCATATGTATGTATTTGAATGCTAAATTAATGACCTATATGTGTATGGAATAATTGTAGTATTAGGGGTCGTGGTAAGATCCTACACAAGTTATAGTTATTGATCAACATATATTATGGTTTCCAGTATTCATATAATTTGTATGAGCTTTGTCATCTCCATTTATGATGGTGATTACGATATATTTTTATTTTATCCCAGTGTGGTACACCGGCTGAAGATCTTTTTATTTTACCCAGTGTGGTACATTGGTTGGGGATATTTTTATTATACGCCGGTGTGGTACATCAGCTGGAGATCTTTTTATTTTACCCCGGTGTGGTACATCAGCTAGAGATATTTTATTTTACCCCGGTGTGGTACATCGACTGGAGATCTTTTTATTTTACCCCGGTGTGGTACATCGGCTGGAGTTTTATTTTACTCCAGTGTAGTACACCGGCTGGACGAATTTTATATAAGGATTTACAGTTGCTTGGTCGCTGGCATTACAACTATAGTTTCTTTCTTGTGCATTTCATAATTGCATTTTCATCTCTTTATAGAGTTATTATCGGGTTTCAGTTTCCAGGATTCCAGGTTGTTGCCATTCCTAATTCCTGGTTCAGTTGTCTTGAGTTCAGTTATGTTATAGTAAGTTGTTATCAATTACAGGTTGCAGAGTTCCAGGTTATATTTGTAATCTATATGTTTATGTGCTAAGTCAGTTATTATAGGATTGTTATCCCATGGTTATAGTTTCAGCCTCACATACCAATACATTTCATTCGTACAGACGTCCCCTTGCTTGGGGACCTGCATTCATGCTGCAGGTGCTGGTAGAGGTCCGGATGGCCAGTTGACTTGCAGTTCGTGAGATCAACAGATGGTTGGTATGCTCCTTCCTTCCTGGAGCTAGGGCTTAGTTATTTATGCTTGAGTTTTGAGATGCAGTTATAGTTAGGTCGGAGCCTTGTTCCGACCATCAATCAGTTTACTCTTAGAGGATTTGTGGACTTAGTGTGTACAATTTTATTTACCTTGCAGCCTCGTCGGCTTATTGTTCCTTAGTTTAGCACACTAATTGCCTTGGTTGTATTTCGATTGTTTACCACGTATTGTTAGGACCTTATGGGTCCAGTTTATTCTTCAGTTGATTGTGACAAGTGGCTTGAATGACCTAAGTGTTACAGTTATGGATGTCATATAGCCGGCTTCTCGATCAATCATGAATCGAGTGCCAGTTGTGCTCTACCCCAGTTTTGGGGCGTGACAAAATCGTCTATTCTAGGAAGCGGGTACTTATTTTTGATAGTGACTTTAGTCAGTTGCAGATAATCTACACATATACGGAAGGAGTCGTCCTTCTTCCTCACGAACAGAACTAGCGCACCCCATGGTGAGGTACTCGGCCTGATAAAGCCCTTGTCTAGAAAATCCTTCAATTGTTCCTTTAGTTCTCTAAGTTCAACAGGAGCCATCCAATATGGAGGAATAGATATAGGTTGAGTTCCTGGTAATAGATCGATTTGCAAAATCAATTTCCCTTTCTGGAGGAATACCAGGAAGCTCATCTGGAAATACGTTGGGACATTCATTAACCACTGGGATAGACTGAAGGGTCAGAGGCTCTGCCCGAACATCCTGAACTCTTACAATATGAAAAATGCACCCTTTTGCTATCAACTTTCTTGCCCGAAGATAGGAAATAAACCTACCTTTTGGCCTGGCTGTACTACCTTTCCACTCCCGTACTGCCTCCCCTAGAGAGTGGAATCGGACAATCTTGGTCCAACATTCAACATTGGCATAGCATGGAGCTAGCCAGTCCATACCCATAATAGCATCAAAATCAACCATTTCTTGTTCTATCAAGTCTGATGTAGTCTGACGATTTGCAACCTCTACTGTACACTCCCGATAGACCCTTCTAGCTATAATAGAGTCACCAACGGGTGTAGACACTGAGAAAGGTCGCCGAAGCAATTCCGGCATAATACTAAACTTCCGAGGCACTAACTGTGTAACGTAGGACAAGGTAGATCCTGGAACTATCAACACATAAGCAGGATGAGAGAAAATGTTTAGCATACCTGTCACAACATCTGGTGACAACTCTAACTCCTGTCGCCCTAATGGTGCATAAGTATGGTCTGGGACGGCACCTGAACTGGAGGCCCTTGATCTGCCTGCTGAAACTGAGGGACTATGCCCTGCCGGGGATGCTGGAGCTCGTGATCCTTCCGAGGACCTATCTTGTCGATCCCGGTCACCCTGACCCCTATTTGGACAATTCCTCATCTGGTGACCCTCCTGTGCACAAATGTAGCATGCGGTGGAACCATACTTGCATGCTCTAGAGTGGCGTCGACTGCAGACAGGGCAAAGTGGTATTGTAAACCCACTCTGCTCCACTCTCCTCTACTGATGTGAACCTACTTCTCGCGAACCTTCGCCAGGATCTGTCTGCCCTCGACGACTAGACCTGCTCCTCTACCGCTGTGGTGGAAGCGGGGGTCTAGGCGACCTATCAGATAACCATGGCCTAGGTCCTCCCAGAACTCCTCCTGTGATTCACCCGGTCTGTCCCTGTGGCGCTGCTCCTGACTTGTCCTCCTAATCTCCTGTTGCCGCTGTTTAATACCCTCAATATTCTGAGCAAAAGCCTGCACACAAGCAATATCCATATCCTCTCGCAGTGTGTTTGTGATGTAGGTCTCAACATATTTCAGGTTTATCCCCATAATAAAGAGGTGTACCCTGGCTGGCATCGTGTCCACAAAAGCTGGAACATATTGAGCCAAGGAGTCAAACCGCATGGCATATTACTGGGCACTCATCGACCCCTACTCAAAATTTAGGAACTGATCAACCTGGGCCTGTCAAATCTCCCCCGGTAGGTAATGATCCAAGAAAGGCTCTGAGAAGTTGGGCCAGGTCGGAGGGGAAACATCTCTCCCTCGGGACCTCTCCCAACTCTCATACCACAGTACAACGATGTCCCGTAGCCGGAATACCGCCAACTCAACTGACTCTGTGGGTGTAGCATGCATCACCCTGAAAACCCTCTGCATCTTGTCTAAGAAGTCCTGAGGGTCCTCGGTCCGATCTGTCCCTGTGAATTGCGGGGGACTTAGTTCAAGGAACTCTTTGACCCTCGAGCTACTAGGCCCTCCTAATGATTCATTAACCGTAGGTGGCACTGGCTGGCACTGAGCAGCTATCATTTGTGCTAGCATAACCACCACACTCCTGACCTCCTGGTCGGATGGTATGGGTATAGAAGTTGCCGGAAACAGTGCCGTCACACCAGCTGTCCCAAGCGGCTCCTAACGTGGTGGAGACGGTTGGGGAGGTCGAGATGATACCTCTGTATCATCCTCAGGTCGGGTCGATTCTGACCGAGGCTAAGGCACCCTGCTGGTGCCCTGTCCTGCTACAACATCTAACCTCCTGCTTGTCGTAGGGTGTCGCTGGTCCGACATTTCTCTATAAACAAAAGCGTATAATGAGCTTAGAGGCTCAACCCTATACTGTACTACTCTATAGCACGACTAAATAAGAATAAAGAGTAACCATCCTATCATTCCTTGCAGCCTCCTGCCTATAGGATGTGGTGCACAACACATCCATAGAAAAGACTCTACTTAGCACGGCTTGCAGACTCCCTAGGATACGACCTGCTCTGATACCAAGTTTGTCACGCATCACCTTGGGAGGCATGACTAGCGCCTGCTGTCTTACTAGGACCTGAAGTGCTGAGTTGACTAAGCCTAAGCACCTATGGTGCAGGGATGACTCTAACTCTAGAATCAAAAAAACAACGGGCTATATAGCAGCTATAAATACAACCCCCGGCCGACAAGACCTATAGTCACCTATTAAAAATAAACAGCTAACTAGAGACAAACAAACATAGGGAGTCCTATGCGGGCCGACAAGGCCACCATGATACCTAGTTATAACTGGAAAGTGAAATAAGATGCTAAACTGAGCTATGGCTGACAAGGCCACAAATAAACAGCTAAACATGGCCCCACACGGCCAACACATATAGTCTAAAACACATATAGGCCCCACAAGGCCGATATCATCTAACCACAGGGAAGTAATGCTCCAGAAGAAAGGAGCTGATGGCTCTGTACGGCTGACTGGAACTACGAGGGACCTGTTCCTCGTCTATCTGCACCTGTAAGCAAGTAATGCAGCGCCCTAGAAAGGGGCGTTAGTACCACAGGTACTGAGTATGTAAACCAGTAACATTAAATAATTGAAAGTAAGATATAGAACTAACAGTGACTGAAGTAAAGAAAACGGACTAAAGATGACTGAGGTAGTGAAATCAGGACTAAACATAATTGTAATAATGAGGGTAGGGGTCATACCTGAAAAATGAGGAGTCTTACTGTATAACTAGCAGTAACTAAAGCAAACATAAATCTTACCTGGCCCCCATAAGCCGGAAGGTACAATCAGCACAAAACAACCCACCTGAGCCCCCATTAGCCCTAGTAAGTACACCCCAATCTATATACCCCTATCCAAGTAATACTAAGTCAACTACCAGCTATAAGTGTCCTGTCAATCCCCTTGGTCTGCAACTGGGCCCTCTCAACCCCTGACTGTAGTTGTGTCTGAGTTCGGAGTACTCCTGATATCTACACCTCGGGCATAAGCACTCGGCGGGGGTGTATATAAGGCCAACCACGGCAACATGAGGATTTGGATCCCCATCTTCGTCCCTTGCAGACGGCATGCCGTTTCGTGGAGCGACGTATCCGCGTCCCTGGCGGGAGGCGGCATAGCGATTAACCCTGGGGTGGTCACGGAAGCTATACAAGTATAATCCAGCCCAAAATAATACAATTTACGAGTCTCAACTGACACCAACAACTAAACATGATAACATACTCCTGACATGCTTTACTAGGATTCATACTAGACTACTATGCTGAAGAAACTAACTTACCGAAAGAAAATGCCTTAACATAGCTCGTTCGCTGTTTACGGATTAACTGGCGAGTTCAAATTAGTATTCAATAGCTCTTCCCAACTAAAATTGTGTTATTGGGAAAATACTAGTTTTAACACTAAATTTGGCCAAAAGGAAAACTTTATATATAAATATTAACTATATTCTATCTTTACGGAACACAGTCGAAACCTCATTATTTCTCGAAAGTCTAGAAGGGAAAATGCTTACTTTACGACTGGGATCGTATTGACACTAGTTAGGAGCAATTCCAACAACTTTGGCTCGGCGGGACGACTATTCGCTAGGCGAATTGCACAAAACTAACTACGTAGAAATGCTCCCTGCAGCCTTATACTTTGATACCCGAAGTTAATTCGGATTTGGACGGCGTTTAGCAGCGTAACCGGATGAAAATTAAATGTTTTCCTTCGTCTCCCTCTGTTCTGGCCCTAATCTATGAATTATACTCCAACTTCTAAGTGTGAGACCCTTATATACTTGAGGCAGAAGACAAGGTAATGTGGCACACTGCCCAACGCACTGATTCTGCTCAATGCCACGTTGTCTAACGCAGAGGAGCAGCTCCGTGCCACTTTGCCCCTCTGGGCAGCTTAGTTCAGCTTCCTCCCATGAAATCCCGACTTTGCACTCATTCAGCCTTTCCCCGAGACCTTTCCTCGTACATATGGCACTCTAAAACACTTAACCAACATACGAATAGGCCGATTAAACGTTGAAAACTTACGGGGTGTAACAGTCCAGTACTCACCACGGGTATTAACAATGACTCACTATCTTGGACGACGAGTCGTCGCTTCACCCATTGCTGACACTGCTACCAGTCTTTCACTTCCCTCGACTGGCTCCAACGGGTCATTGGTTGGACGAATGATCTGTTGGGCTGTCCTTCCTTCATAAGTTTTCCCATTTTTCAGCCAACTTCCATTTTTGATCTCGAGTCTAATCTTAGGCACTTTCGGGGTATTACAGGGGACTTCACGAATAGTTATAAAGACCATGACTCATGCAATCTGTCATTATGTGCACTGTCCAATAATTCATCTGGGGCTCGCAATAGGGTACCTTACGAGACGTTACTGGTGACCACGATTCTTAGTAACCACTCGTCACCTTCACTGCCCAAAATCTCAAATCATTAGCAACCGGCTAACCACGAATCATCCCACAAATCGTGGTGTCTGACTGCGAGTTGTGGTGACTATCCATAGGGTACATTGCCAACTTTTTCCTCATCTTCCTATAACCTTTGTCCACGACTAACTCGACGAGTCGTAGGGTCTGACCATGACTCGTGGTAAGGTCTGTGGGACTTCAAAACCCAAAGTTTCAACTCAAGTCATGTACCTCTCCATGAGTTTCTTCACGACTCATGGTCTACCCCATGGGGAACAGAACGACACATTTTGTAACTTAGTGCCAGATTTCCAGTTTTCTCTATTTCAAATCCCAGGTCTGATCTCTCGGCTTTTGGGGTATTACAATATCTCCTTCTTGGGAACATTCATCCCCGAATTTTGAAAATCATACAGAAAAGTAGAGAAATGCAATCATCATACTCAAATACTGACCTTATAATCTGAAAACTAACGAAATGACTAACTCTGATTCAAACTACATGGCTGAAATGAATTCTTGAATCATATACACATCTATATACATGAAAGAAACTGGGGCACATGATCTGAACAGGAAACTAAATAGAGTTTTAGGACAAAAACTGATACCTCAAGCTGGAACTTAGCAGGTAGAGAATAACTATGGGTATCTAGCCATCATGTCTGCTTCGGCTTCCCACGTAGCTCGCTCAACATGCTAATTCCTCAATAAAACTTTGACTGAAGCTATTTCCTTATTTCTTAGCTTTCGAATCTGGCGATCTAGGATTTCCACCGGAACCTCCTCATAACTAAGGCTGTCTTTCACACTAACACTATCCACCGGGACAACCATAGCTGGATCACCCAAACACTTCTTTAAAAGCGATACATGAAAAATGGGATGCACAGAAGTTAATTCTGAAGGCAACTCCAATTCATATGCCACCTTGCCAACCCATTTCCCAATTCGGTAGGGGCCAACATTATGAGGGCTGAGTTTCCCTTTCATTCCGAATCTCCCCACCCCTTTCATGGGAGACACCTTTAGAACTACCTAATCATCGAGTTCAAACTCAACCTTCTCACATCAGCATAGGGCTTTTGGAGACTTTGATATGTTTTTAACATGTCCTGTATGATCTGAACCTTCTCCATAGCCTCATGGACTGAATCTGGTCCTATCATCGTAGCTTAACCAACTTCAAACCAGTCAATAGGTGATCTATATCTCCGCCAATAGAGAGCCTCAAACGGAGCCATCTGAATGCTGGAATGGTAGCTATTATTGTATGCAAACTCGATAAGAGGCAAATGGTTATCCCAACTACCCTTGGAGTGAATCACACATGCTCTCAACATGTCCTCGAGAGTTTGAATTGTCTGCTCCGCTTGACCATCATTTTGCGGATTAAATCTTGTACTGAGCTTGACTTGAGTACCAAATCCTTTTTTAAATGACCTCTAAAATGAGGAAGTAAACTGAGTACCACTGTCAGATATAATGGACAAGGGCATCCCATGCAACCGAACTAGCTCTTGAATCATCAACACCCGGAACACACCATCTACCCTGATATTGAAGCACACCATTTCCCCCTTTGAAGACGACCTCTACCTTCTGCTCCTAAATGACGTCCTTCAACTTCACCAAGCTAGGATTTTCATCTTGTCTAGCTTTTATATCAGTTAATAAGGATGATTCTAATCCGTCCTGAATAACAACACTACCATCTAGCGAGTGAACAAGATAAACTCCTACATTTTATGCTAAGAATTTAGAAGTCCCAAACCTCCGAGGTTTTTTCCCTTTCACGCTTAAGATCATGCCAAATATGCAAACCGTTTAAATCCACCTGAAACTCATCTAGAATCCCCCGGTTATAACCCAAATACGCAATTCAAACATAAAACCCATTCCGGATCAGTTGGAATCATTAAATTACCAACATAAGGTTGTTTTGATCGGAAGTTGACCATGGTCAACTTAGCTTCCTCAAAGCTCATAAATTCAACCAAAGGTTCAAATCACTCTTGAATAGCCTCCAAATCCATGCAAACTACCCAACTAAATCATAAATCACCATACGAAACCAACAGAGCTTTCAAAATCCAAATTCGAGCTTGTTAACTTAAAATTTTGACTTTAGTCAACCCCTCACACTTTAAACCTTCCAAAAACCAAAAATCTCACCCAATCTTCACTAGGTCATCTTAGGAACGGTGTCATCCACCTCCACAAATCATGAATAAAAAAATAAAGATATGGAAAGGTTCAATATAGGCAAACGGATCGAAAATCACAAAATGACCATGTGGGTTGTTACACTTCCAGGTTTGGCTAATATATGCGCTTCCTAAACTACTACACACCTGACACTTACGGTAGGGGTAGGGAGTTATCCTGAACGTACACCTCTTAACCATCATTTCCACCATGAGGAAGCATCCATAGGATTTAGAGTAAGGGAATCATGAGCATGAATCTTTCAAGAAGTCTAAGTTGGGCATATACTTAATTTAGAACGATCTTATCAGCCGATAGCGCAAATCATAGGGACTGAGTTGATAGAGCTGCGCATACTGAGAGACATGAGTTCAGATACGTAACAAGGTTTAGGACATGAAGCTGAATGGGTAATATTAGGATCGCTAATTAATGGGGTTACCTATAATTTTAGGGTTTTGAACATAAACATGAGTTGAACATATCATCTAGTGAAACATAAGGGGAACATCTAAATGAGGGTGGGTTGACTACCCCAAATACTATTCATAGAACTTCCTTACTAGAAAACTCAAGACCTAACTTGGACCTTCATTTACCATTTCCCTACATTTCACAAAATTGAAATTGGGTAGTAGACTCCATGACTCCAGGCCATGAGTCGTTAGCCCTAGCCACAAGTTGTCTAGTCCCTCGTGGGGACTGGCAATCATTCAAATTCTACGATTTTACTAAGGACTTTTCCCTAATTCCTAAGTCCTAGGGGTCTAGACTATGTCGTTTTAACATCAGAAAGGGTGGTTTAAGAGGGTAAATACTAGCCTAAGTCTTCAATCATGCATGCAAAGGTTGGGAAGGTGATAGAACGGTGATCTATGTGATTTCAAAGTGTTCTTCATCAATTTTCTCTTGGGAAATCTAGGAAATTGTTGAATTCAACTTCTCCTAAGTATGTAAGGTTCCAAATGGGTGTTTCTATTCACACCCATTCCCATTCTCTATGATTTCATGAAAAATCTATCAAAAGTCTTATGGGGTTTTGAGTTAATTTTGAGAAAAACTAATAAATTGCTAATGGGTTTTATGGTTTGTGAGATATTTCATATTTTATGGATTTAGATCAAATTTTACCATTAGTTTCTATTACAAAATTCTTTGATTTTTATTTCTACCAAATCAGGACTAATTATGCATGATTTATGATGAATCAATTTATAATCTACTCTCTACTTGTTGATATTTACAAACACATCATGATCTATGATTTCAAATATGAATTTATTCAATAACCCATCATGATATGAGGATATACAAGTTATATGTATGATCTACAAGTATGCATGGATCCTATGATTTATGAATTATTGTTTTGACCGACTTACAGGCCTTGATTCATGGCTAGTTCACATATTTACAAGCATTCTTATGATTGTCTTGAATTAACTAGCCCATGAACTCATGTATGATATATTATAAGCACTATATATGTTGTGGGAGTAGTATCGAACATCGAGTAGGTTCAGGGCCCAGGTTCTGCCCTGGATCTCATAAACTACGTGCCACCGTAGGTTTGTTGGGACCTCCTTTGTGACTGTCCCTAGCCCAAATGGCCCTCTTCATGGTGATATCACACTTTCATGGTTCTAGCCTTGGCAAGGTATGAACGGCCTCTCGAGTAAGTTTACAAGTCGGGCTCCATGTGTGCTCATATGGGGTATGTCGGTTAAGAGAAGTCTTCCACTGTTCCTCATGATTTATGCATGTTTATTATTATGTATATTGGCTCAAGTCATGTTAACTAAAGTTTTTCTCTTATGATTATCATTACGATTGTATTACGAATGTTTTGAAAATCTTGAGCCTTATCTTAAATTACGATATTTATGTTATGAGCATGTTGTCCTACTCTTATGTTCATTTATGAGTTTTAAATATTTTAAATGTCCGATTTACTTAACTTGCATACTCGGTACGTTCAACGTATTGACCGCATACTTTCTATGTTGTATCTTTTCATGATACAGGACCTAGTTCTCAGGCTCATCTCCATTAGTAGTCTATCTCATAGTTAGCTACAAGCTTTGTTGGTGAGTCCTTATGTTCCGAGGGCCATATGTCTAGACATTGATGATGTTCTTTTGTTTTTGTTTTTGCCAGGTTAGTTGGGAATGTTGTCCCATCAACCCATCTTATGTGATAGAGGCTTTCAGACCATATATAGTACTTTAGTTGATATGTATGTCTAGTACTCCCCAATGGTCATTCTATGCTATATTACGTTTATGTTTCCGCTATATTTTATGTTTAGTCTTCCTCTTAATATGAATAAAGTTAGATATGCTTATGCTATGGGTCGACTTGGGACCTCTCGGGGTTCCTTGTCCCGTTTTTACAATTTGAGTCTACTCTCGGGTCGTGACAGCAGGTCTACCGTAGGCGCATGTATGACTTGTATTTGAAAATTTTGACTAACCCATTCGACCAACTCAAACCAGGTATGATCCATGACTTTTAAACTTCTCTCCACTTCCTACACCTCAATTTTCTACACCACTTTCCCATTTTCATATTCTATCTACCACCACTTCAACTTCCCACACTCCATCATTAAATCCATCTTCAATTCCACCGATCCCTACACCTTTCGCCTTATATGGATTCCACCATTCTTCACCATTTTCTACTATCACTCACCATTTCTCTCACAAACAACAGAAGCAAAGAGCTTGGTCGGCTACCTTTGAAGAAAACCATTTTCAACTTTCAAATTTCATCTTTCTACTCACATTATTTGGTATGTCTCTTAATTTTTTTCTTAGTTTCTTTGCACTGAGTAAAATGTATAGCACAAAAAGGATGACAGATTTTGTTCATTTCTTTGACTCATGTTTTTCCCTTGTTCCCATTAAGGGTTCTTCATGTTCATGGAAAAATCACATCTCGTGGGTATTTGGGGATTTGAAATTGCAAACCTATGCGGGTAGAAATTCTTGTTACATAATACTCTAATATGTTGAGTGTTCTAATTTTGGCTTTGAAATTTATTAATTAGGTGTGAAAGCTAAGTAAACCATTTGTTTGAAATATATGATTTTTCCCGATGATAGATAGGGTGACATCTTTCTTAAGGGAAATTCGTCATTTCTTCTTGTGTGCGTGCTTTGGTAGATGAAAATATGATAATGTGAGGGAGACTTTTGAAATATTGAACTTGATTTATGATTTTAGTTGGACAGATCTTTTGACATTTTCTGATGATAGACGGGATAACATCCTTTTTAAGGGAAGTCGTTAAGTGATCATAATGGTCTTGTTGTGGTTATTGTTTTTGGTAGATCTTTTAGGGAAGTCTGAATACCTGTTAAAATTGATTTTGTTTATGCTTGTGAAAAATGGTGAAATTATAATGATTGGGCACTATGGAGAACCTGCGAGTCGCAAGTGCTGGGCTGGATTTCAGGTTCACTGCCCGCCTACTGTGTTACACCTGTAGACCACGGATTATCACTTGGGAGATGCGGGCGAAATGCAGGTGCTGAGACATTTATACCATATTTTCACCAACGCACTTGCAACTCACCTGCAGACCGCAGATTCCCTCATGCGAAATATAGGTGCACACGTAGGTGATGTCAGTGGTTTGAAATTTCTGTTTCATTTTGTTGATATCCAATCTCCTTCTATTCCATTCAATAGCCTAGTATAGTTGTTGTATTTTAATTTCCATAATGAAAAAATACGAAATATTTTGTTTTGGTTTTGGTATTCACATGATCTTGCAGGAACATGACTTCATCTAGGCAATAAAAAAGGGGAAGGCCCCAGCCTCCTCTAAAAGCAGGGGCAAAGGCAATGCAATGGAAACCCATACCCCTACCAACAGCTGAGATGTGATTTGGTTCTGTGTCGAGGGAATGGAAGTCGATTACATCTAGTATGAGGAACAACTGATGACTCCAGAAAAGTGATTCAATCTGGAGAAGCTGGGGCAAGACTTCTCCAACATCATAAGCAGTTCACTGAGTACAGATGGAACCCATTCCTAGATTCTCTACTGGGATACTACCCCAACATGGTTATCAAATTTTATACCTCATATCAAGCGAAGCAAGACCCGATGAAACACCATGGGAAGGTGGATGAGTTCCCAAATCATCCATTAGTCTAGGCATATGGAGTAGAGGTGGATATCACCCCCCATGCAATCAACTCTATCTATTGGGGTAAATAAATTAAGGTTGTAAATGAGTTTTCTTAGAAGATAACAACCAAAGCTGATCAGTGTCCATGGGAGGCTTAGATTATTGTAGATGGGCAACCTTTATGGGCCACCACAGGAGGAGATATTCCAAGACAAGACCTCCTAGTTTAAGACGAACTGTTGAGTTGGTGTGTAGTCATCTCATGCCCTCAAAGAATGATCAGAGGATGAATTTTAAGGCCGTCATTCTGGTAGCATGCATCATGATAGGGGTGTATGTCAATTTTGGTGAGATAGTCCCCATTCAATTCAAAAGGAAGTCTAGGCAGCAAGGTCTACCCTGCCCTTCCCTATCCTCACTAGCCAGTTATGTTTTAGAGTAGGGACTCCCCATTTTCCTGATGAAAGGCCTAGCTCTTCTATGAGGGTGATGGATGTTGAGAAAAAAGAGAAGTGAGGATGCCCAAAAAGCAAGCGGAAGCTACTACAAACATGGGATGCCCCAAAAGCGTCTACAATACTTGATTTTGATGAGGAGACCCCTGACCTCAATGATCCTGCTCAAGAAATATTGGGACATTCAACGGCAGAAAGACCATGTAAGGGATCTTCACCACCAAAAAGTCAAAATCCTTTCTCAACAAACATATTATATCCTCTATTGTAACAAAAATAACCTAGAAAAGTATTTATATAAATAATTAGAAATTTTCCTAAATTGACAGGGAAACTTTTTAAATTGTACCCGACTTCACATACGACCTATACAATGATTGTATGGGTCGTACCTTCACTCGTATGTTGGCTGGCTCTTATGATTTTGACTAGGTATTGGAAGCTGGTATGACTTGTACCATAAACCTACAAGACATACTGTCTTGTCATGGTTTGAACTTGAAACATCTGGCATCCTCTGATTATATTTACGAGTGACTTAGTAAGGCTAGTATCATTATGCCACGACTCGTGACTTCTAATCATACCTTGAGTTCTTCCTTCCTTCAATTCTTTTGAAGTTCACCATGGCTCCTTAATATGGGTCGTAGGTAAATAACATGGCTCTTAGTTTCTACCGTACAAAGAGACTGACTCAGTGCAATTTCTTCTGAACTTTATCACGACTGCCTTGGTACGGCTCATACCAGGATTGTACAGCTTGTACCAAGAGTCGTACTTTAACTCTTTGGTTCAACACATCTTCTGGACTTGTTTATGATTCTCAATACGGCTTGAACCAGAATGGTACGACTCATACTGAGATCCGTACTTCCCCTATTTCCTACATTTTCTCACTACTTTTGCACATTTCAACTCCAACAACTAATTTCCCTGAAAACAAAGTAAAAGTGCATCATATCTGTATAAACATACGTAAGTACATTATTAATTCCTTAGTTTTAAGTGTTGAAAGTGTTGTAAACCCACAACACATCAACACCCTCAAATTAAGACTTTTTCATGTCCTCAGGCAAGCAAAACAAAATTATAATGTGATGCTTAACTAGAAAGTAAACTGGAAGACCTACAACCAACATAACCAAAATATGCACAGAAACCACAATTAGCTTTTGACACCTTTTTCATGCAAACCAAATCGGCTATGCGCTCATGAAACTACAACTCATGATATACAGGGATCAAGATATGGCATCTAATATTCAGCAGGGAATCAAGTTATCACTAGTGCTACTCCTACAAATAATTGGCAGAATATAATACAAACCAAGTACTATCACAGCAAATAAAGTCCCCAAAACTCACAAATATATATAAATATGAAACTTAGGACTGAACAAGACTCTCACTCTCAAAATGAAGTTCCAAATATTGCACATCAGATACTATAGGCTTGCCTTTATTTTCTCTACTTTGACTTTTCAGAAAGTTATGCTTAGATCACTACTGGACATTTCTTGGCTTGTAATGTAGGTTTCGGGCTGGGTATGGTAAATGTAGATTTTAGTGAAAAAACCTTCTTTGGAATACATACTTGGCTTCATTTGCACTTATTATCAATTTTTTCACTTTTCCTCCCTTTTGTCCCTTTTCAAATGCAATGTCTAAGGGTGATGTATTTTTCTCATCTTTTTTTTCATCTCTGTTTCATTTTCTTTTCTTTTTTTCTTTTCATTTAAACTTTTCTTTTATTCATTTATCTTTTTACACCAAACCCCACTTTTCTTTTCTTTTCTTTTCTTTCTTTTCCACCTCTTCACATTTTATGCACCTCTACTATAACCACCCTCAACTTAGGTGTTATACCTTAGTCGTGGTTCACAATGTCCAAGGAGGGACCAGGGCCAAACAGGTTCATTATAAATAATGAGAAAGGAGAATAGGTAACGAAAGAAAAATGGTCAATTTTAGGCTTAAAGTCAGGATCAAGGGATTTTTTTTATTTGGTTGCGTCATTTAAGCTAATGTGGCTAAAATATAAAATAGCATATGATCCTTTCCTAACCAACTATCCTACAACCCATGTACAGACCAACAAGGCAAGTTCTAGATCCTCAATGCAGTATTGAACGGACTATACATCCTCACTCACTCACGGTACAGGTTTGCATTAATTCTATTATCCAGTTCATGCATAGCTCAACTATAATTACACATTCTAATAGACTAAATTCTATACAAAAATCCACAGAAATCATGCATTGCAGTCAACATACACTGCTAGACAACGAAAAGTTTTCAGGCAGGGTCATTTTTTTTCAACATTTCAAAACATGTGTACATTTATTGGCTTCATAGTACTCCTAACTACTTCTAGCTAAACAAAACACAAAAAAAATCCTAAACATGCCAATTCTACTAGATAGAATGTCCTAGGTAAAAGAAACATGGCAACAAAAACCCTCAGACGAAAGTCGAACATCCCAAAAAATACGAGTACACCCCTCCTTTTTCAAAAGCATGCTTTGTCCCCGAATCATAAAACGTAAGAACAAGGAAAAGGGAAATACATGTAGTGCTCTAAGCGCTCTGTTCAGCTACTCATACTTCACCAACCATTCGTGGGTTGCCTCACATACATCGTCTGATTTAACATCGCATCGCAACATCATTCCTTTTTCTATTTAGGCCTCATCAAGATACGCCGATTCGATCGCTCTTACCTCCTCGGCATTTCCCATATACAGCTTCAGTCTTTGCCCATTCACCTTGAACCTCTTACTATCCTTGCTTTTATGTTCTACAGCAGTACAAGGGGACACATTTACCACTCGATACGATCCCATCAATCTAGAGTTTAATTTACCTAGATGCAAATGGAGCCTCGAGTTAAATAGGAGTATCAAGTCACCAGTATTGAACTTTATTTTTGTAATCTTTCAGTCATGATAGATATTCATTCTCTCTTTATAGATAGTTGCACTCTCATAAGCTTGGAGTCAGAACACATCCATCTCATTCAACAGATCTAACCTCAATTTGCCTGCTTCATTCCAGTCTAAGTTCAACTTTTTCAGTGCCCATAGTGCCTTATGTTCCAGCTCCACTGGCAGATGACATGACTTGCTATAGACAAGATGATATGGTAATGATCCAATAGGGGCCTTGTAAGCTGTTAGATATGCCTAAAGTGCATCATCAAGCTTCCTAGACCAGTCTGTCCAGTTGGTGTTCACTATTTTAGCAAAAATCGTCTTGATCTCCCAGTTGGAAACTTTCACTTGTCCACTTAACTAAGGATGGTAAGGTAACCCACCTTATGTTTCACACCATATTTCTCAAGAAACATTCTGAAAAGACGATTACAAAAGTGTGAACCACCGTTGCTGATGATGGCTTTAGGGGTATCGAATCTCGCAAATATATGCTTCCACAGAAATGTTGTGACACTTTTCCCTTTATTGTTAGGGAGTGCAATGGCTTCCACCCATTTTGAAACATAATCCTCCACTACAAAGATATACTTTACCTTGTAGGAGCTCACAAAGGGACCTAAGAAAACAATAAACCATACATCAAACATTTATACTTCCATTGAGGTCAATGGGAGCTCATGCTTGTGAGTGATGTCGTCTTATCTTTGGCATTGATCACAGGCTTTGGAAAAATCATATGCATCCTGGTGGATGGTTGGCCCAATAGTAACTGCACTGCAAAATTTTGCGTGCAGTTTGAATACCGCTGTAATGATCCCCAACTGGAGATGAGTGGCGTGCCTCAAGTATACTAAACATCTCAAACTCCAGCACACACCTCTAAATTAACCCATC
This sequence comes from Datura wrightii, assembly GCA_035772735.1. Classification (NCBI taxonomy): domain Eukaryota; kingdom Viridiplantae; phylum Streptophyta; class Magnoliopsida; order Solanales; family Solanaceae; genus Datura; species Datura wrightii. The sequence continues at coordinate 55,817,792 of JASDFA010000001.1, forward strand.
TGCACAAATACAAAACAAATAAGTTTCATCCCAATAATACCTCCGAGTGGCAAATAAGAACTTCTTCCTTTGCGGCGAAGTTAAATCAGTTGGGATCATAACACTCACAAAATAATTTGCATTGTAGGAAAACCAAGGGATCAAATCCTGAGATGCAGCCAACACCTACTCATCTATAAAGATATCAGCAATGTCCATCTCATATTTTATCCTCTCCTCTGCATCCAATCAGGATAAATGGTTAGCCACCTTATTCTCAATACCCTTTTGATCTTTTACCTCAAACTCAAATTCATGTAAGAGAAATACCCATTGGATCAACCTCGGTTTAGCATCTTTCATAGACATTAGATACCACAATGCTGCATGTTCTGTGTGGACAATCACCCTAGTTCTGAGCAAGTATGCCCGAAACTTTTTGAATGCAAAGAACACTACTAGGTCCATCAACTAACCTTCAAGAAAGCTGTACCATCCTCTACCTGCCAACCTGTCAAGCATCTGATCCATGAAGGGCATCAGGAAGTAGTCCTTTTGGGTCAAATGGTTAAGCTTCTGGTAGTCCATATAAACTCGCTGACCTGTAACCGAGCTCATTGGTATTAGCTCATTTTTCTCGTTTGGCACGACCGTGATCCCTCATTTGTTTTGTACACACTGTATCGGGCTCACCCACTTACTACCAGTAATGGGGTAAACTACAATAGCATCGAGCCATTTAATAATCTCTTTCTTCACCACCTCTTGCATCGGTGTGTATAGTCGTCTCTGATGCTCTATTCTGGGTACACAGATTGGGTCAAGCTAAATTTTTGTTGGTGCAAATGCCGTGGGAATACCGATGATGTCAGTAATAGTCCACCCAATTGCCTTTTTGTGTCTTTTCAATTCTGGTACCAAGGCCTCCACTTGCCATTCTTCAAGGTCTGATGCTTTGATAACTTGAAAGGTGTTGTTCTCTCCCAAAAAGGAATATTTCAAATGTGGGGGTAGAGCTTTAACTTCAAGGACTGGCAGTATCTCTACTGATGGTTTTGTTGGGTGGGTCTCCCTATTCTTTAAATCAACGTCCAACTTCTTTGGCGTGAAGTCATAGGACCCCATTCCCTCCAGGGCATTGACCATCTCTATATATCCCTGCACATTATTCCCCTCATAATTCATTAAGACTGTCGCCAGTGCCTCAACATTCAGTTATGCAACTGGCAGCCCATTGTCCTCCATCATAGTTGTCACGACGGTTGATCTAGTGTTAAGGTGTCCCTGTAGTAGCCTAAATAGAACAAAAACAAATAAAAAATGTAAACTAGGTAACAATTAATATTTAAACGCAAGCAATTACTATAATATTAAGTCGTATTCCCCGGCAACTTCACCACTTTTTTATAATGCTTAAACTCATACTCCTGTAGAAGTATGATGCAGACATTCTCAATAAAGGAACCCAACTATGACGGGGTCGGTTGATGTCGCCCAAGAGAACGCAAGTTGTAACACCTCGAAAACTCTAAGATCAGATCTGAGGGTTGAAACGGAGAAAAATAGGATTTTCTACACCAGGTCATAGGACAAGTTGTCCAGTGACCCGTGAGGTGCACCATGAGTTGTTAAGTGGAATGGTGGACTTGATTGAATTTTTGGATTTGGGGCTAACCATGACTGAGGCCATGAGTCACGGTCAAGAGACTCATGGCTTGAGGATGGCATGAAATGGAAAATTGAGGCAGTGTTGGGCACGACTTAGTCACCACGAGTAGTGGTGTCCCTCATGGTGACCCTTAGAGGTATGATTTCAGTGTTGGCCACAAGAAGTAGACCACTAGTCGCAGTGTTGAGGACGAATCATCCAGTCCCTCGTTGGGACTGACAGTGTATTTTTCCCTGCAATATTATTAAGGGCTTTTTCGTAATTCCTAAGTTTCTAATGCCTAAACTACATCATTTTTACACTCAGTTAGGATTGTTTCAAGATGGTTTATCTCATTCTAAATAACTCCTCTCCATGCGTGCAAGACTAGAAGGTTCCGAGGGTTTATCAAGGCTAAAATCCATCAATTCTCATTCAATTTCCTTTAGGCACTCAAGGACGTGTAAGATCAACTTACCCAGGTATGTGAGTTTACGAATGAGAATTCCTTTCATTCTTCTGCTCAAAGTTCTTCTCCGTTCAATCAATCTCAATTCTAGATTTAAGTTTCATGATCTTTGGGGTTTACCCCAATTCTTGTGAAATCCTCTATGACCTATCTATCGGTCAATTCCATTCATGTATCAAATCATGTTTTATTATCTATGGGTAGAATTTATAATTATTTTTGATTTTAAATGTATGCTTTCCAATTTAATTGAGTTATGCCCAAGTATGCAGGCTTCATGAAGAGTCAAATTATGATTCTTTTATGAATTTGATCTTATCAAGTCTAAATTATGATTTACGATTTATGTTATGACTTCTATTCAAGTATTCATCATGGATTTAAGATTATCAAGTATATACATGTTTTACAAGTATGCATGAATTTCATTATTTATGAATTTGTGACTATTGGCCAACTCGTGGGCCCTTATTCATGGCAAATCATGCATTTCAAGTATGATCAAGTATGTTATGTTGTAAGTGTCCATGAACTTTATGAATGATTTATGATTATGATATGAGCTTCATGTGCATGTTTTTGGGAGTAGTGTCTAGCACCGAGTAAACCCGGCGTAAAGGTAAACCTCGTGCTCTCAGAACTACGTTCCTCCATAGGTTTATATATGCGAATGTTAATGTTATTGGATCCCCGTGATATCACATTATGCACATCCCTTGCTTGGAATGCCTGGGACGGCTCTGCCCCCTTAAGCGAGATAGTTGGGGCATCATGTAAGCTCTATCATGATGATGTCGGTTATAATGAGTCTTCCCATTGTTCCTCATGACGTATTCGTTGTCATGTTATGTTACCTTGGTTCAAGTTATGTTTTATAAAGTTTTCTCTTATGATTATGATTATGACTGGTTTACTAATGGTTTGAAAACCTTGAGCCCTTATATTTACATTATGATATTGTTATACCTCGGAAGTCCAAAGATCGGACCGAGAGTTGAAATGAGAAAAATGTAATAGTAATGTTGCAGACTCAGGATAAGTCATGGGACGACTCATGAGCACAGCCCACGAGTCATCGGGTGACTCGTGCCGAGGCCTGGGAGGAGTTTGGGATGTTGGAAGAAAGAGGGTCCCCACGGGTATGGAAATGATTCATGCTCTGACCCCACGAATCGTTAGGTCAAACGTGGGGTGGGCAGAATGAAAAGAGAAGAGAGAAGGAAAGTGCACTCAATGACTGGTGACTACGAGTCACAGTCACCCTAATGAGACATTAGGTTATCTATTACGAACCCAGGAGATCAGACAAGTAGTGTACTTGACAAGCTAGGTGACGAGTCGTTGCCTTGGACCACGAGTCATTGGGTCATCCATTAGGACCACCTGACCAGTAATTTCCTGCGAATTTAGTAAGGGCCTTTTCGTAATTCCTAAGTTCCTAAAGCCTATACTATGTCGTTTAAGGTTCGTTTTAGTGGGTTTTAAGAGGGGAAAACCTATTCTAAGTTATTTTCTTCAATGCATACAAGCTTAAGAGGTTGAAGAGGTGATCCAGAGCAATTCTTAAAGGTTTTCATTCAAATCTCTCTTGGGCAATCAGAGAAGTGGTAGAATTAATCCCTTCCAGGTATATAGGGTTATGAGTGGGTGTCTTCTTCCACATTCATGCCCAATTTCTATCTAAATATGAGAATTTTCTATGATCAAGTATGGGGTTTCTACCCAAATGCTTGAATCTTCAATTTCTTTACATGGGTATGGATTGATTATGATTTTATTATGAAATTGTGAAGCATGGAATGATTTTATACTAATTTCAACTAAAATTATATCTCTAGCTTTATGAATGTTGAAGCCCATTGATGATATGATCATGAAAAGTGAGATTTTCGAAGCATATGTGAAACTGATGAGATATTATGATGAAAAGCATGATTTGAAGCTACCCATGTCTATAATAATGTTTTTGATTAGAATTGTGTATTTCTAAGTATGATAAAGCTTTGGGAAACACCCACATGTTATGTTTAAATGATGATTTTCCCGAAGTAAGATTACCACATTATTTTGGAGCAAAGACTCCCAAATTTTACCTTGTAGTTTGTGGTGTGTTTTGAGTTAAGTCTTCCGATGCACAGCTTACCATATGGATTTGGAGCAAAGGCTCCCAAGTATGTATTCATCTTGTGGTATGTTTTCAACTAAAGCTTCTCATAAGCATGATTTCGTATTTGAGATGTATTGATCATTGAGCTTCGTTAATAGACGATGTTGATCTTCGTTATATATAATGTAGACCATTGCATGTTTTGGGAGAAGAGTCTAGTAGTGAGCGGGCTAAGGATCGATCACCCTATGCCCCAGAACTACGCGCCAACGTAGGTTGATATTATTATATTAATTGGACATCCCTTGGGAGCTATCCCTATCCCGAATAGACCATGAGCTTGATATCGATAACATGGAAGTGTCCTTACCCCTGGAAAGGTTTTGGATGGCTCTGCCCACTTGAGTGTAATAGTCGGGACCACGTAAGCTCTATCGTGGTATGTCGGTTAAGTGACGAGTCTCCTATTGTCTGTATGATTCAGATTTGCATATTCATTACTCATGGTTATTATCTTATACATATATGTTCTAAAATCAAGGTTTGACTCAATGTTCAACTTTTATATAATTGTCATGTCTCAGCTTTGAGTCATTTGAGTTAGTGGGATGTTATAAAGTATGTATTGTCTTGTTATCGAAAGATCATGATTTCAGAAAGAATGCATGCAAGCCCTACTATTAGTTAATGATGTTTATATTTCTACTATTTTGTTGTCCTAAACTGATTTTTTTTCTTACATTAGCGGTTTTACTTACCTTGAATACTCGGTACATTTCACGTACTGACCGCATACTTTCTATGATGTATCTTTTCATGATACATGACCCAGCTCTCAGGTTCAGCCCGACTCTTAGATAGCTTATCGGAGTTAACATTTTCTTGTTGGTGAGTCCTCATCTTTTGAGGACTAGACTATCCATCTTTTCTTTATGTATTTCAGTTTTCAGCTTGTTGAGTTAGTTGGGGTCTTGTCCCATTATCTCATCATGTTTAGAGGCTATTCAGACATATGTATGCATTCAACATCGGATTTTATATTCGTATGTTATATTTAAGTTTGACTTCCGCTATGATGGTATTGATGGTTATTCAGTTCTTAATTGAGTTAGATGTATGCTTATGCCATGGGTCGACTTGGGGTCTCTCGGGGCTGCTTGTCCCGTGTCGCCATCTGGGTCTCCGTTCAGGTCGTCATAAACTTGGTATCAGAGCCATAGGTTTGAAGTGTCCTAGGGCGTCTGAAAGCTGCATCTTTATTGGGGTGGATGTTTATTTTGATGAATTAATACCTTTGTCAGGCTTGTTTTGTAATTATTTTAACTTTTGACTCTCTTCGAGCTTGATCTTTCTGATATTATGATGTGAGCTGTCATGATGCCGGGTTGGTTTACATGCCTATTATATTACTAGTTGTGCCTTGCTATCTTCTTTGTAGATAATAGTTAGTTGAATAATCTCCAACAATTTTTTTATATCACGATTCTTTTCTAAGGAGCAAAATTTTTCTTGTCTTGATTTTTGTGTCAAACTGGGTGACATTTCCAGATGATTGATTGAGAGATGACTTTCTTAAGGAAAAAATGCCAAGTTCTAGTTTATTATTTTGACTCCTTGTTGCACTTGTCTTCAGCGGCACCGCCAAAAACTTTTCTTGCCAAAGAAATTTTAAAAAAAATCGAGAGAAGATTAACAAATGAAGTTAAAAAGCATTATCTTGTAAAGATGCCTACATTCTTTGTTTTACTTTTTAATTTACAAAAAAAATTATGTGAAACTCAGATAATTTGTCAAAAGTCAGGCATTTCAATTAATTTTGGGAATAGCTATACTCCTTGGAATTATGATTCCTTCTGATTGTGATCGTCCTCTACCTGGCAAGGTTTTGGATGGCTCTACCGACTTGAGTGAGATAATTGGGCATCAAGCGCTCATTCATAATGGTGCCGGTTATAAGAAACTCCCCTGCTAATGTTGTTTCACTCAGCTATATTACATGTTGTACATTCCATGTACTTATGCCCCTTTAGCAATGCATCATTTTATGATGCAGACTCAGGTAGACAAGCACAATAAGGGATGCTTCGTTAGGACTTCACTTCATCTAGCTATTTTGTGAGGCCTCCTACATTCATAGTTCTGATCGAGTCATTTATTTATTGAGCTTGAGGTAGTCATGGGAGCTTTGTCCCGACACCTATCTTCAATTTTAGAGGCTTCATAGATAGAGTTAGATGTTGGGTCAATAATGTTACATTCTAAAATTTCTTTCACTTACAGAATAAATTCTCTTTTTATTATATTGAGCTCACTATGTATCAGCTTCGACATTGTTTATTGAGATCTAAAATGATAGTAAGCAAGGCCAATGATTCGCTTGGATCATGAATGTACTCCAAGTACCAGTCAACGCCTTGGGTCTAGATTCGGGACGTGAAAAATTTGGTATCAAATCTTTAGGTTCTAAAGAGTGCTAGGGTGTCTATGAAGCCACATCTTGTAGTGTCCTTATCGGTGTGAAGCGCGCCACATCTATAATGAGGAGAGTATGAAGCATTAGGAAATACTTCCCGTCATTCATAGATCATGTGATAAAGTTTGAATCTATAAAGGCTTCCTCCTAACTTGCACATTCATGTGTTCCAAAGCGTAATGCCAATTAGAGGAATAAGATGCGCTCTTGAACCATTTCTTCTTGTAGGAGTTAAGAAAATCTATGATAGAAGAATTAGTGAACTTGAAGCAAGGCACCAAAGGTGTAGAGGAGTATGGTCTCGTGTTCACCCAGTTATTTGGACATGCTCCGGAGGTGGTGCTAGACTTGAGAGCTAGAATGAGGAAGCAGAACAGGGTGTTCAAGGAATATTTGGACATGTTCATGATTGTGTTCATTAATTACATCCTTATATACTCTGGGAGCGAGGAAGAGCACGCCGCTCACTTGAGAGTAGTGCTTCAGACTCTCAAGGACCATCAGTTGTATGCAAAGTTCAACAAGTGTGAGTTTTGGTTAAACTCCATGGCATTTTTGGGCCATGTGTTATCAAGTAGGGGCATAAGGGTAGATTCTCAAAAAATCAAGGCGATGAAGAAAAGGCCTAGACTGGTGAACCCATCACATATCAGGAGCTTTTTGGGCTTAACAGGTTACTATTAGAGATTTGTTGAGGGCTTTTCATCTATTACAGTGCCTTTGGCCAAATTGACTCAGAAGAAGGTAAAGTTCCAATTGTCGGAGGCTTATGAGGAAATCTTCCAAGAAGTCAAGCCCCAGTGTTGACCCTACCCGAGGGTACCGATGGTTTTATGGTGTATTGTGATGCTGCGAGAATCGGACTTGGGATTTTGTTGATGCAGCATGGGAAAGTGATAGCATATTCCTCAAGATAGTTGAAAGTCCATGAGAGGAATTACCCGACCCATGACCTTGAGTTGGCTGCAGTGGTATTCATAAGGATGATATGGCGGTATTACTTATATGGGGTCCACGTGGATGTAATCATGGACCAGAACAAATTGCAATATGTGTTCACGTAGAAAGATCTCAATCTTCAGCAAAGGAGATGGTTAGAGCAACTAAAGGACTATGACATGAGTGTCCTTTACCACCGGGCTAAGGATAATGTAGTAGCGGGCACCCTTAGTAGGCTCTCTATAGAGAGTGTGTCCCATGTGGATGAGGTAAAGAAGAAATTGGTGAAAGATGTCCATCGACTAACAAGGTCAGGTGTAAGGTTGGTTGACTTGACCGATGGCGGTGTTGTGGTTCATAACGGATCAGAATCATCCCTGGTGACTAGGTGAAAGCTAGTTAGGATGAGGACCCAATATTGGTAAAGTTGAAGGAAACCATTCAAAATAAGAATGTAGAGGTTTTCTCCAAAGGGGGATATGGTGTGCTGCGATACTAGGGTCGCTTATGTGTTCCCGATGCTAATGATTTAAGGAGCCAGATGTTGCATGAGGCTCATGATCTAGATATTCCATCCTTTCAGGTGCCACCAAGATATACCATGACTTGCGGAAAATCTAATGGTGGAATGGCATGAAGAAGGATATTACTAAATTCGCAGACAAATGCTTGAACTGTCAGCCAGTGAAGGTCGAGCATCAAAGGTCGGGAGGTGTACTTTAGGATATCAACATTCCTACTTGGAAGTGGGAATAGATTAACATGGATTTCATTACAGGCCTACCTCATACTCATGGACACTATGATCTTATTTGGGTGGTGATAGATAGGATGACCAAGGCTGCACATTTCCTACCGGTGAAAACCACAAATTTCAGCAAATGATTATGCCGAACATTATATCCGGGAGTTGGTTCAATTACATGGAGTGCCCTTGTCTATTATTTCAGACCGAGGTACTCAGTTTACCTCTCAGTTTTGGTGGTCTTTCAAAGAGGGCTTGGGACTCAAGTTAAACTCAGCACAACATTTCATCTGCAAACAGATGGTCAGGCGGAGCGGACAATTCAAACTCTCAAGGACATGTCGGGAGCATGTGTGATGGACTTTAAAGGTAGTTGGGATGATCACTAGCCCCTGATCGAATTCTCTTACAATAACAACTATCACTCCAGTATCCAAATGGCACCATTCAAGGCTCTCTATGGGTGGAGATGTAGATTTCCCATCAGATGGTTTGAGGTTGGTGAGGCAGCTAGGATAGGGACAAATTCGGTTCATGAGGCTATGGTGAAGGTTTAATTGATAAGAGACAGGGTGAAAATCGCTCAGAGTCATCAAAAGTCATATGCTGATGTGAGGAGGAGAGAGTTGGAGTTCGAGGTGGACGATTGGGTATTTATGAAGGTATCTCCCATGAAGGGATTCATGTGGTTCGGAAAGAAAGGAAGACTCAGTCCCCTCTATGTTGGTCCCTATCGGGTTATGAGAAGAGTTGGTAAGGTAGCATATGAGTTAGACTTACCCTCAAAGTTATCTTTCGTGCATCTTCATGTGTCACTTTTGATGAAATATGTGGAAGACCCAGCCTTAGTAGTCTCGGTGGACAGTGTTGGAGACTAGGATAGCCTTAGCTACGAGGAGGTTCCAGTCAAAATATTGGATCGTTAGATTCGGAGGGTGAGAAACAAAGAAGTAGCTTCAGTTAAAGTATTATGGAGAAATCAGCATGTTGAAGGAGCTATGTAGGAAGCCGAAGCGGATATGAAGGCTAAATACCCTCACTTATTCTCTACCAGCTTAGTTTCGACTTGAGGTATCAGTTTTTCTCTATGACTCCATTTAGTTTTCATGTTCAGTTCATGTGTTCCAGTTTCTTTTATGTGTACGGATGTGTATGTGAAGGATGAGATCGGTTCAGCTATGTGTTATGAATCAGAGGTACTCATTCCATTCATTTTCAATTTAAATGATTAGTATTTGAATATAATAATTGCATGTTTCTGTTTCCTGCTTGTTTCAAACATTTGAGGATGAATGTTCCCAAGGGGGAGATATTGTTATACTCCGAAAGTCCAATGATCGAACCCGAGAGTTGAAATGAGGAAAATATAATAGTGATGTTGCAGACTTAGGATGAGTCATGGGACGACTCGAGAGGACATCCCACGAGTTGTCGGGTGACTTATGGGGATGCCTGGGAGGAGTTTGGGAAGTTGGAAGAAAGAGGGTCCCCACGGGTGTAGTAATGACTTGTGCTCTGACCCCACTAGTCGTTATGTCAGCCATGGGGTGGGGAGACAGAAAAGAGAAGAGAGAAGGACAGTTCACACAATGACTGGTGACCATGAGTCATGGTCAGCCCAATGAGTCGTTAGGTTAGCCGTTACGAACCTAGGAGATTAGACAAGCAGTGTACTTGACGAGCTAGGTGACGAGTCGTTAGTTCATCCATTAGGACCACCTAACAGTAATTGCCTACAAATTTAGTAAGGGCCTTTTCATAATTACTAAGTTCCTAAAGCCTATACTACGTCATTTAAGGCTCATTTTAGTGGGTTTTAAGAGGAGAAAACCTATTCTCAGTTATTTTCTTCCATGCATGCAATCTGGAGAGGTTGAAGAGGTGATCTAGAGTAATTCTTAAAGGTTTTCATTCAAATCTCTCTTGGACAATCAGAGAACTGGTAGAATTAATCCCTTCCAGGTATATAGGATTATGAGTGGGTGTCTTCTTCCACACCCATACCCAATTTCTATCTAAATATGAGAATTTCCTTGGATCAAGTATGGGGTTTCTACCCAAATGCATGAATCTTCAATTTCTTTGCATGGGTATGAATTGATTATCATTTTATTATGAAATTGTGAATCATGGGCTGATTTTATATTGATTTCAACTAAAATTATATCTCTAGCTTTATAAATCTTGAAGCCCATTGATGATATGATCATGAAAAGTGAGATTTGCGAAGCATATGTTAAAATGATGAGATATTATGATGAAAAACATGGTTTGAAACTACCCACGTCTATAATTATGTTTTCGATGAGAATTGTGTATTTCTAAATATGATAAAGCTTTCAACAATGCCCACATGTTAAGTATAAATGATTATTTTGCTAAACTAAGATTACAATATTGTTTTGGAGCGAAGACTATCAAATTTTACCTTCTAGCTTGTGGTGCGTTTTGAGTTAAGTCTTCCTATGCATCGCTTACCATATGGATTTGGAGAAAAGACTCCCAAGTATGTATTCAACTTGTGGTATATTTTGAACTAAATCTTCTCATATGCATGATTTCGTATTTGAGATGTATTGATCATCGAGATTCGTCAATAGACAATGTTGAGCTTCGTTATATATAATGTAGAGAATTGCATGTTTTGGGAGAAGAGTCTAGCACTGAGCGGGCTAAGGGTCGATCACCCTATGCCCTAGAACTATGCACCAACGTAGATTGATACTATTATATTATTGGGACGTCCCTTGTGATCTATCCCCAGCCCGAATGGCCCATGAGCTTGATATCAATATCATGGTGGCATCCTTAGCCCTTGAAAGGTTTTGGACGGCTCTTCGCACTTGAGTGTAATAGTCGGGACCACGTAAGCTCTATCGTGGTATGTCGGTTAAGTGACGAGTCTCCCAATTGTCTATATGATTCAGGATTACATATTCATTACTCATGGTTATTATTTTATACATGCATGTTCTAAAAGCAAGGTTTGACTCAATGTTTAGTTTTTATATAAATGTCATGTCTCAACTTTGAGTCATTTGAGTCAGTGGGTTTTTATAAAGTATGTATTGTAATGATATGAAAAGACCATGATTTCAGAAAGAATGCATGCAAACCGTACTCTCAGTTAGTGATGTTTATATTTCTACTATTGTGTAGTCCTAAATTGATTTTTTTCCTTACTTTAGCGATTTTACTTACCTCACATACTCGGTACATTCCACGAATTGATAGCATACTTTCTATGTTGTATCGTTTCATGATTCAGGACTCGACTCTCAGGTTCAGCCCCACTCTTAGACAGCTTATCAGAGTTAACGTCTGCTTGTTGGTGAGTCCTTATCTTCCGAGGACTAGACTATCCATCTTTTGTTTATGTATTTTAGTTTTCATCTTGTTGAGTTAGTTGGGGTCTTGTCCCATCAACTCGTCATGTTTAGAGGCTATTCATATATATGTATGCATTCATCTTTGTATTTTATATTCGTATGTTATATTTAAGTTAGACTTCTTGTATGATGGTATTGATAGTTATTCAGTTCTTGATTGAGTTAGATGTATGCTTATGTAATGGGTCGACTTGGGGTCTCGCGGGGATCCTTGTCCCATGTCGCGATGCGAGTCTCCTTTAGGGTCGTGACAAATATTTACTTAATGAACATGTTGTCCTACTCTTATGGACTTTTATGTTTTTTAATTGTTCGTTTTTACTTACCTTGCATACTCAGCACATTCAAAGTACTAACCATATACTCTTTATTGTATCGTTTCATGATACAGGCTCTGATATTCAGGTTCAGCCCCGCCATTATCTGATTCTCAGAGTTCACATCCCTCAGCCAATGTTGGTGAGTCCTTATCCTTTGAGAACATTCAGTCATTTGTAAGTATGTTCCTTCAGTTGTAGACTATTTTCGAGCTAATTAAGGATGTTGTCCCATCAACTCATCAGTTATGTTAGAGGCTATTCAGACATTATGTAGAAATAAACTTGTCAATTGTTAATTAGGTATCATCTTTATATGTATGCAGACTTCCACTATTATGTATGTTACATTTTCTCTTATATATGTTGAGATTTTGATATCATGTTCCTACCATGGGTCGACTTGGAGCCTCCTGGGTTCTTTGTCCCGTGTCTTGATCAGGCCCTATGTTTGGGCCGTGACAAACTTGGTATCAGAGCGTTAGGTTTTGAAGTGTCCCAGGATGTCTGAAAGCTGCATTAAGTAGTGTTTTTTTCATGGGTGTAAAGCGTGCCACACTTATGATGAAGAGTCTACGAAACGTTTTAGGAAATATTCCCTTCTTTCATTATCTATGTCATGATGAAATGTCACTTTATCCTTCTAACTCGTGCTATATGCGTTTGCAGAATCATGCCTCCTCGCTGAGTTAACGAAAATGAAAGTGGCCATGAAAATGGAAACGGAAATAGGTACCAGCAGGCCCCACCAGCCCCCGAGGATCATGTACCCGAGTAGGTTGCCCAAGCAGAGTTCAGGGCAGCCATACAGATGCTAGCTCAGGCTTTGACCGCCCAGGTCAACCAATAGATAGTAGCACATTTCCCTCAGAATGGGTATGCGGCAGTGGCAAGAGTCAAAGATTTATTAAGGATGAACCTTACGGAGTTCCTTAGGTCAAAGGTGGATGAGGATCCACATGATTTTATTGTTGAGGTTCTAAAGATCACCAAGATCGTGAGGGTGACCGTGGAGGAGTACGCAGTTCTAGCCTCGTATCAGTTGAAAGGGGTTGCGCACATCTGGTTTTGGCAATCGAAGGATAGTTGGACTGTTGGAGCAGGGCCCATTGGTTGGGATGAGTTCCATACCGCATTTCTGGATCAGTTCTTTCCTCATGAGATAAGGGAGATTAAGGTAGCTGAATTTTTGAACCAGAAGCAGGGTAACATGAAAGTCTATGAGTATGCTTTGGAGTTCACTCGTTTGTCAAAATATGCGCCAGAGCTAGTGCGTGATCAAAGAGCTCAAGTGAGCATGTTTGTACATGGAGTAGCGGACTACCTGGTCAAGGATTGTAAGACCGCCATGCTTTATCAGGATATTGATTTTCCTTGATTGGTTTTGTACGCCCAACAGATAGAGGCGGTACACCTGAGAGAGAGATAGAGAGAGGCCAAGAGGGAAAGGACAGACAATTATGAGTTCTCTAAGCAGAGATCGGGAGGCAGACATCACCAGCAGTCTCATCAGAGGTCATTAGCTCCAGCAGCATCATCGACCAGTGCACCATCAAGATCGCGAGGTGATCATAAGAGTAGAGCCTCAGGTTCGAGGGGTTAGAGTAGCACGCAGACAGAGCGTACCTTCCTGGCCTGCGGGAATTGTGGCAAGAATCATACATGAGAGTGCTTGATGGGGATAGATATCTGCTTTGGGTGTGGTAGATCTGGCCACATGAGCCGGGAGTGTCCCTTGGCTAAACAAGGTAGTAGTAGAGGCCGCTCTCAAGCTACCAGTTCAGCAGTAGCCCCAGCTCAACAGGGTGCATCCACCAGTGCAAGTGGTGGCAAACGCTAGAACAAGGTTTATGCCCTTGCTTCCCTACAAGAACAGGAGATTTCACCAGATGTGGTCATTATTATATGATGAGTATTCCATTTTGATGTATATGCATTGTTAGATCTAGGGGCTACTTTATCCTTTATGACGCCCTATGTTGCTAGTAATTTCTGAGTTAGTCCCTAAATCCTATCAGAACCCTTCTCAGGTGATTCATATATAGCTCGACAGGTAAATTTAAATTGCCCTGTCATTGTCCTTCAGAAAGTCACCTCAGTAGATTTAGTAGATCTAGCCATGACAGATTTTGATGTTATTTTTGGCATGGATTGGCTACATGCATGTTATGCCTCAGTAAATTGTAGAACCCGCGTGGTAGAGTTTCGATTTCCGGGTGAGCTAGTCCTAGAATGGAAGGGTAGTTCAGTTGTTCCTATAGGTCGTTTCATTTCCTACCTTAAGGCCAGAAAGATGATATCTAAGGTTTGCGTGTACATCTAGTTAGGGTTAAGGACGCTACATCCATAACCCCGACTATCCTGTCAGTTCTTGTAGTATGCCAAGATCCAAAAGTGTTTCCAGATGACTTACCAAGAATTCCTCCCGAGCAGGAGATCGATTTTGGTATTGACCTTCTTCCCGATACACTGCCTATATCTATTCCTCCTTACAAAATGGCTTCAGCTAAGCTAAAGGAGATGAAGGAGTAGTTGAAATATCTCTTAGACAAGGGTTTCATTAGACCTATCAAATCCCCGTGGGGTGCACCAGTCCTCATTGTCTGGAAGAAGGATGGTTCCCTCTGGATGTGCATTTACTATCAACAATTGAACAAATTCACCATCAAGAACAGGTATCCCCTCCCCATGATTGATGATTTGTTTGACCGATTTCAGGGTGCTAAGTGCTTTTCAAAGATAGACCTCAGATTCGGATACCATCAACTTAGGGTTCGGGAGAGTGACATCCTGAAGACAACCTTCGAAACTCGGTATGGTCACTATGAGTTTGTAGCTATGTCTTTTGGACTAAAGAATGCTCCTACAACTTTTATGGACTTGATGAACTGGGTGTTCAAGACATATTTGGATATGTTCATGATCGTGTTCATAGATAACATTCTCATATACTCTCGGATTGAGGATAGCATGCCGCTAATTTGATGGTGGTGTTATAGACTCTGAAGGATCGCCAATTATCTGCTAAATTAAACAAGTGCGAGTTTTGGCTAGACTTAGTAGCATTTTTAGGTCATGTGTTGTCAAATGAGGGTGTATAGGTGGACTCCCAAGAGATAGAAATGGTGAAGAATTGTCCTAGACCAGTGAGTCCTTCGAATATCAGGAGCTTCTTGGGTTCAGTTGGTTACTACAGGAGGTTTGTGGAGGGATTTTCATCCATTGCAGCACCGTTGACTAAGTTGACCTAGAAGAAAGTGAAGTTTCAATGGTCAGAGTCCTATGAGAAGAGCTTCCAAGAGTTAAATACTCGACTCACCTCAGCACTAGTGTTGACCCTACCTGAGGGTACCGATGGGTTTGTGGTATATTGTGACGCTTCGAGGTTCGTCCTTGGTTGTGTATTAATGCAGCACGGTAAAGTTATAGCCTATGTTTCCAGGCAGCTGAAAGTCCTTGAAAAGAACTACCTGACTCGTGACCTCGAGTTGGCAGCGGTTGTATTTTCCTTGAAAATTTGGAGACACTATCTATACGGGGTTCATGTGGATGTGTTTATAGACCATAAAAGCCTACAGTACATGTTTACCCAAAAAGATCTAAACCTATATTAGAGAAGGTGGTTGGAGCTTCTTCAAGATTAAGATATGAGTGTCCTTTATCACCTCGGTAAGCCAAATGTGGTAGAAGACACTCTCAGCAGGCTTTCTATGGGGAGTGTGAACCATGTAGATGAGGAGAGGAAAGAGTTAGTGAAGGATGTGCATCAACATGCACGACTAGGAGTTTGTCTTATTGACTCGACGGATGGTGGTGTCATTGTTCAGAAAGGCTCAGAATCTTCCTTGGTGACCAAAGTCAAAGCTAAAGAAGACGAGGATCCTATTTCTGTCAAGTTGAAGGAAGCTATTCAAAATTTGAATGTGAAGGTCTTCTCCCAAGGGGGAGATGGTGTACTACGATATCAGGGTCGGTTGTGTGTACTGGGTGTTGATGACTTGAGGGAGCGGATGTTGCATGAGGCTCTTGGTTCTAGATATTCTATTCACCCAGGTGGCACCAAGATGTACCGTGACGTACAAGATGTTTATTGCTGGAATGGCATGAACAAGGACATAGTAGAGTTTGTGGCTAAGTGTCCCAGTTGTCAACAGGTGAAGGTTGAGCATCAAAGACCCGGAGGTGTGCTTCAGGATGTTAACATTCCTACTTGGATGTGGGAGGAAATCAACATGCACTTTATTATACTTTTTCCTAACACTCGTTGACAATATTACTCTATTTGAGTGGTCATGGACAGGTTGACTAAAGCAGCCCATTTTCTAGCGGTCAAAACTACAGACTTAGGGGAGGATTGTTTGGTCTTTTGTTATATGGGTATATAACTACACGCAAGTGCACGTGGTCGAACAAGTAGTAAAGTGGCTCAAGTAAGCCAAGTATCAATCCCACAGGGACTGGGATAAGGTTACAATTAATCAAGTGTTACTATATTTTCAGTTTAACAATGAAGACAAAAGTGTAACCAAGAGTTTGATATTTTTGGATTCTAATTTTTATGCTAATTCTAAAACAAGTATCTAATGTGAGTCTGAACTATGAATGTGAGCATACTGAGGTTAATTGAACATGTAAAGAAATTAATTATCAATATAATTTGGTTAACCTTTCCTCCGGTTGCTAGTCAAGAACTAATGCCAATGGATTAAAACTCTCGTATTTAACCCAACTTAAGAATCATGAACCGTCCACCTACATTTCTGTGATTAAACGAAAATTCATATTCTAGCCATACAAACCCAGTTCCTAAATTGATTAATACGACTTTCAGGTATATTTCTATCCTGAAGGTAAATCAATTCTCAATTTTCCCAAACTAAGAAAGGATCATATCCTATTAATTCACAACTTTCCAATTTCTTGCTCTCTCGAGTGAAACCGGACTTTTTCGATATACATTAACGTAGGCCACACATTAATGCAGTAAGAACAAGAATCAATAGAACAACCATGGAAGAAAAGATGAAAAACCAAAGAATCAATAATCACATTTCAATACAATTGTTCTTAACCTCAGCAAGAAGAGGAATTAGCCACTCATTTATGGATTAAACATCGTTAAATGAGTGTTAAACATACAAGCAATTGAATTCAAGGAGAAGGAAAGAGAGAAAAACCCAGATAATTTCGTCCCCTCAACTGCCTGTAACCCACGTTCTTGCTCCACCAAGTCAAAATATTGAAAAATGAACCTAAGTGTTCTATTTATACTGGTGGAAATTTTTCCCAGAATAACAAGCAACGTGTCACGGAGTGCATTGCGGAGCACTGCCTCCGTGACACGCCACTGACGCGGACCCTCACTGGAAGTTGGGGGTTCAGGTAATAAGGCCCAACGTGGAAAGGCGTGCAACGCGGAGCTAGGCCACCGTGCCGCGGACCCAACGCGAACCCTCACTGGAAATTGCGCGAAAATTCCCTATCCAGGCAGAATGCCTCCGCGATAGCAGCGTGACATGGCTCCATCGCGGAGCCTCTTTATTTTGTGCCTTCCATTGCCTTGTCCTTTTCTCACATCCGAGTCCAACCCCGATCTATTCCAACATGCATTTTAGCTTCCCAAAATTACATTTTACCTGCAAAACAATGCTAATCATGTTGGTTAGTATAAATTCACATTTTATTACTAATCACATGAGAATGTATAAACACTGATAGATAAACAAGGCTAAAATGACACATTTGAGTATCACTTGGGCATATAAATTTGCCCAAGATCACTTACCCCACACTTAAATCCTTGTTCGTCCTCGAACAACAATCTTACACCTCATGCAATTTACACCCAAACCTCGCTACTTTGGTTCAACAATTTAGGTTACGGTCGTACCCATAAGCTTGCCTTTAGTGTATTACTCCACTAATATAAAGAAGTGTGATGTAGGATCACGTAGAACTTTAACGGGTTGTAATGTAAGCTACGGAACTAGTAAATATTTGGCTAGCCAATAATAGCCACTAGTATCCTTAAGCGCCTTTTCAATACATCCCATCAAACTCATGGGCGTTGTTTCTTTCCTCATCCTCCCATTCTTGAAGTATTTCTTTAGTTTGGCCCATCTTATTAAGCACACTTGACACAACAACAAAGATTATTCGTGCACCTTCATTATAGTTTATTTATAACAAGTGCACCTTCACCCTTTTCTTTTCTTCCATCACTCTGCTTTTCTTTTCTTTTCACCATTCTCACTCTTTGACACTTTGGGAAAATGATTTTCTCTTCTTAAGCGCTTAAGAGTTTTGGATCAAATTTGTGGCTAATGAAAAGAAGGGATTAAGCTCGGTTTACACTTTTTGACAAAAGAAAAAAATTAATAGGCAAAAGGCTCAACGGGATGACTAGGGTACACAATCAAGGTGGGTACAATAATGAAAAATAGAAACTTTCGGTTAAAAACAAAGAAATGCCTACATCCTTTCCTACAATACACCTCCTTCATTTTGTTTTGTACACACGCCAGGCAAGTTCTAGACACTTCACAATAGCATGGAATAACAAAACCTCACTTCACACTTATTGCACATGCTCAATTCAAGACATATTCACAGACTCTTCAATCAGCTAATTACACGAATTCAAACATGAAGCCTTAATCACACTGAATCGACTCTATGGCCTAGGTACCTTAACATATTTACAAAGTTGCATGCTTTCATACGAATCACCTTTGCATTTCAGATATCATGTACGACACGCAACTAGAATTCCGCAACCATAAAGTAACTACCAGTTTTGGGATGCAACCCACAAAAGAAAAACAACTGAAAAATAAATGAAAAATCTACACCTAACGACTATATTTCCCTTAAGACGGTCGTGATCCATCCATCATAAGGAACGGTCACTAACTAGGACATTGGTTCAATCGGACCATTCTTGGTAAAAGAACCGAAAATAAATGCCGAGAAACCCAAGAATTGGAAAAAACAAAAAATTTTAAAAATATCGATCATTTCGATAAACAAAAATATGTACAATATCATATTAGCAACATTCAACATTCAGCAACACACAACAGTTTCACATATAATTACAATACAGGATAACAACTTAACACTCACAAATCACAGGGTCAGAAAATTTTGTTCACAGCACAACAACAGATTAGAACATACATAACAACACAACCAGCACTGATCTTGGGCAGATTTATATGCCCAAGTGATACTCAAACGTATCATTTTTGCCTTGTTTATTGTGCAATGTGTTTACATTTTCATGTAATTGGTAATAAAATGTGAATTTATACTAACCAACATGATTAGCATTGTTTTGTAGGTAAAACATGATTTTGAGGAGCTAAAATGCATGTTGGAACAATATCGGAGTTGGACTTGGATGCGAGCACGAAAAAGACATTGGACTGCACAATGTAAAGGGGCTCCGCGATGGAGCCGTGCCATGCTACCATCGTGAAGGCACACTGCCTGGAGGGTGATTAATTTGTCAATTTCCTGTGAAGCCTCGCGACAGCTCCGTGGCACGGAGGCAAGCCACCGCGTTGCATGCCGTGCCACATTGAGGCTTTATTCCCGGACCCCAGATTTCCAGTGAGGGTCCGCGTCCACGCCGTGTCACGGAGGCAGTGCTCCGCGTTGGCCTCCGTGACACGTTGCTTGTTATTTTGGGAAAAATTTCCACTAGTATAAATAGAACACTTAGGCTTATTTTTAATTAATTCAGACGTGGTGGAGCAAGGACGTGGGTACAGGCAGTTTAGGGACGAAAAAGCTAAGGGTTTTTCTCTCTTTCTTTCTTCTTTCAATCAATTGTTTGTATGATTAACACTTATTTTAGGATGATTAATCCACAAATGAGTGGCTAATTCTCTTCCTTGCTGAGGTTGTGAACAATGGTGATGAATTTTGATTATTGAATTGTATGGTTTTTCATCTTCTTCTTCCATGTTGTTCTATTAATTCTTGTTTCTACTGCATTGGTGTGTGGCCAACATTAATGTACATCTAAAAAGTCCGATTTCACTCGAGAGAGCACGAAATTGGAAAGTTGTGAATTGATAGGGTATTGTTCTTAACTTGATTTGGGAAAATTGGGTTTTGATGTGCTTTCCTGATAGAAATATACTTGAAATCCGTATTAGTCAATTTAGGAATCGGAATTGTATTGCTAGGTCATAAATTGCATTTGATCACAGAAATGTAGATGGATGGTTTATGATTCTTAAGTGTGATTAAATACGAGAGTTTGAATCTCTAGGCTAATGTTCTTGGCTAGCAACAGGAAGAGAAGATTAACCAAATTAGGATTATAATCAAATTCATTACTTGTTCTTAACCTTGGCATGCTCATATCCATAGTTTAAATTCAAAGTAGATATTTGTTAACAGTTTTAGTATATAATTTATAAACAAAAATTATTTATCTTTTGGTTACGTTGTTGTCAGCATATATAGAAGTAAGATAGAATATAGTATACTTGAGCAATTTTTACTTATCCAGAGTCTCCTTGGTTAGATACTTGGCTTACTTAGCCACTTTATTACTTGTTTGACCACGTGCACTTGTGTGTCGGTTTTTATCCCCTATAGCAAACACCCGAACAAGTTTTTGGCGCCGTTGCCGGGGAGACTAGGCAATTGGTGAAATTGTGTTAAGTGTAAATTTACTGTATTTTTATTTTATTTTCTTAAGTGTTGACAACTTGGTCTTAGCCTGTATTTTGCAGACTTGATTTCTGTGAACACTGGCAAAGGACAAGGAGCTGGTGGAATCTTATATAGAGCCTGAACGTGAATTTCATAGTAAACGCAGAGAAGCTCTATAAAAGAAGCTGCAGTTGCTCAGACAGACTATTATGGAGCAACAAAATCCACCAGTTGTGAGGGCAGTGTTAGTGCCCGACGAAGTAGCAGCAAGGCCGGTTCGCGAGGTGGCAATCCCACATGCCAACAATGTACATTCAAGTATCCGCAAACCTGAGGCTGGAGGGAGATTTGAACTTAAGCAGAACATGGCGCAAATATTGCACACAAGCGGGCAATTTACCGGTCTCTCTCATGAAGACCCACAACAACATCTCCAGAACTTTTTGGAGATAAGTGACACTTATATACCCGCTGGAGTGTCAACTGATTATGTTCGGCTCACACTATTTCCGTTCTCATTACTTGGTGAAGCCAAGAGGTGGTTAAAAGCTGAGCCACCAAATTCTATCTCAACGTGGGATGATCTAGCACGGAAGTTCTTGATAAGAGTTTTTCCCTCTGGTAAAACAGCCAGACTTAGAAGTCAAATTCTAAGTTTCAAACAGAGGGAGGGAGAAAATTTATATCAAGCCTGGGAAAGATTTCAATCCATGTTGCGGGACTGTCCTCATCATCATCAGTCCAATGAGGTGTTGGTACACACATTTATTGAGGGTTTGGAACCCCATACTAAAATTTTGCTAGACTCAGCAGCTGGAGGACAAGCGCTGGAAAAGACTTATGAGGAGCTGTACACTTTGCTCAACCGGATTTCACAGGGCAATCCAGAATGGAATGCTGATTCATCTCGAGGTGGAGCAAGGAAAGTAGCAGGAGTGCTTGAAGTGGATGGATTTACAGCTATCGCTACACAGATAGCTGCCTTGCAGAATCAGTTGAACAACCATTTCAGCAACACGAATTTGAACCAGCCTTCAGCTTCAGTCAATGCGGTCCAGCAAATGTGGTGTGAAGTGTGTGGAAGCAGTGAGCACTCAGCTGAGTGTTGTGGAGCAAACCCAGATTCGGTTAACTTTGTGGGCAATGCACAAAGAAATCAGCAGCAGTTTGGTAGCGGCTACAACTCAAATTGGAGGAACCATCCAAATTTTTCGTGGGGTAGCAACAACCAACAAGGCCAAAGTTCGGGTCAGGGTATGCACAGGAATCAAGGAGGGAAACAGAACTACCAATCTCAATTCAGAAATAACAATGCCCCTCCTCCACCACCATCACCTACCATTGAGGAAATGTTCAAGACCATGATCGCTAATCAGGCGCAATTGTAGGCTGACTATGTTAAATTGGCAACCGAAGTGAAAAACAATCAATTAGCGACCAAGGCTCTTGAGTATCAATTTGGGCAATTTGCTAGTGCCCAAAACACAAGGCCCAAAGGAGGACTGCCTAGCGACACGGATCCAAATCCGAAACAGGTAAATGCAGTGACCACAAGGAGTGGTTTGCAGCTGAAGGAGGTGGAACCGGAGAGACCACCTCAAAAGTCAGGAGCAGCAGATGTTGAGGAAGAACAAAGTTCGGATAGGGAGAAGACCAAAGAAGCAGAATCAAAAAGACCTCCACCCCCGTTCCCTCAACGACTCAAGAAACACAAGGAGGAGGCGTGTTTCAAGAAATTTATGGAGGTGCTTAAACAGGTACATGTTAATTTACCTCTTGTTGATGTCTTGCAGGGAGTGCCAAAATATGCCAAATATATTAAAGACATCGTGGCCAACAAAAGCCGTTTGACTGAGTATGCCACGGTAGCTTTGACGGAGGAATGCACTTCCCGAATTCAAAATAGACTGCCTACGAAGCTAAAAGACCCTGGAAGTTTTACTATCCAGCTTACTATTGGGCAGAGTATCCGAGCTCGTGGATTGTGTGACTTGGGGGCGAGCATAAATCTGATGCCATCTTCGGTATTCAGAAAGTTGGGTCTAGGGAGTCCTAGACCTACAACCGTAATCTTGCAGTTAGCAGACAGATCCTTAGCTAGGTCGGATGGCATTGTTGAGGATGTGCTTGTGCAAGTGGGATCCCTCATTTTTCCGGTAGATTTTATTGTTCTGGATTTTGAACCAGATGCTGAAGTCCCATTTATTTTGGGACGACCTTTCTTAGCAACCGGGAATGCATTAATCGACGTGGCTGCGGGTCAACTTACAATGAGAGCACATGACAAGGTAGAGGTATTTGATGTGCTAAAAGCCATGAAGCTGCCAGCTATAAATGAGGAGCTTTCGGAAATTAGTGTGGTTGAACATGGAGAAAATTGGCAGGTTGTTGAATCTCAAGACCCATTGGAAAGAGCGTTGACGCATTCTAATCATTTTTGGGATAGAGAGGCGTATGGAATGGTCCAATTGTTGAATCGGGCACCTAATCATCCGAGGAGACAGGAATTCCAGTCATTGATGAGATCTCTAGAGCCTTTGCCAAAACCATCCATTGAGGAGGCACCGAAGCTGGAGCTGAAAGAATTGCCTCCCCATCTAAAATATATCTTTTTGGGGGAGGGGAAGACGTTACCAGTTATCATCTCTGCAGACTTGACGGAGGCACATGAAAAGGCAGCATTGGGTGTCCTCAGAAAGAGGAAGAAAGCAATGGGTTGGCAAATGTCTAACATTCAGGGTATTAATCCAGCTTTTTGCACACACAGGATATTCATGGAGCAAGGAGCCAAACCAACCGTTCAGCCGCAACGGAGACTTAATCCAGCAATGAAGGATATGGTAAGGAAAGAAATAATCAAGTGGCTTGATGCAGGTGTGGTCTACCCAATTTCAGACAGTGAGTGGGTCAGTCCCGTTCAATGTGTTCCTAAGAAAGGGGGGATGACTGTAGTCCCCAACGAGAAAAATGAGTTGATCCCTACTCAAACCGTCACAGGCTGGCGGATTTGTATGGACTACAGAAAGCTAAACGAAGCCACGAGGAAAGATCATTACCCCATCCCTTTTATTGATTAAATACTTGATAGGTTGGCAGGACAGGAGTATTATTGCTTCCTTGATGAGTACTCTGGTTATAACCAAATAGCCATAGCTCCGGAGGATCAAGAGAAGACTACTTTCACCTGTCCTTATGGGACATATGCTTTCAGGCGGATGCCGTTTGGGTTATGCAACGCACCCGCCACATTCCAGAGATGCATGATGGCTATTTTCCATGACATGGTTGAGGATTTTGTTGAGGTATTTATGGATGATTTTTCTGTTTTCGGTAATTCGTTTGCTACTTGTTTGCAGAATCTTGACAGGGTGTTGGCTCGATGTGAAGAATCCAACCTTGTATTAAACTGGGAGAAATGCCACTTCTTAGTGAAGGAGGGGATTGTCCTTGGCCACAAAGTATCTAAAAAAGGGTTGGAAGTCGATCGTGCTAAGATCGAGGTTATTGAAAAATTGCCACCACCAGTGTCAGTGAAAGGTGTGCGCAGTTTTCTGGGGCATGCAGGATTCTACAGACGATTCATCAAAAACTTTTCCAACATTTCTAGACCACTATGCAGACTGCTAGAAAAGGAGGTAACGTTTGAGTTGAATGATGAGTGTGTTACAGCATTTGAAAAGTTGAAGCAGAAATTGATAGAAGCACCTATACTTACTTCTCCTGATTGGGAACAACCATTTGAGCTGATGTGTGATGCCAGTGATGTGGCTGTGGGAGCCGTATTGGGACAAAGAAAAAATAGAATTTTCCATTCTATTTATTATGCAAGCAAAACACTGAATATGAGCCAGAGCAATTACACAGTCACAGAGAAAGAGATGCTAGCCTTGGTGTTTGCATTTGACAAATTCAGGTCTTATTTGGTGGGTTCGAAAGTTGTGGTGTACACCGATCATCCAGCTATTCGGTACCTATTCAACAATAAGGATGTTGATCCCAGATTGATTAGATGGATCTTATTGTTGCAGGAGTTCGACCTCGAGATCAGAGATAGAAAGGGAAGCCAGAACCAAGTAGCAGATCACCTATCACGACTGGAAAGTCGGTCGCATGTGATGGAACGTGATAACATAAATGAAGAATTCCCAGATGAGCAACTCTTGGCGTTAGGAGAAGCTGAAGTTCCCTGGTATGCAGACATAGTCAACGTGCTTGTGAGCGGAGTCTACCCACCTGAAACAACAGATCAGCAAAGAAGGAAATTGAGGCATGACAGCCGGCATTATGTATGGGATGAGCCATATTTGTTCAAACAGGGACCAGATCAGGTGATGAGAAGATGCATCCTAGAGAGTCAGATAGCAGAAGTGTTGAGGGGCTGCCATTCTTCGTTGTATAGAGGGCATCACGGAGGCGAGAGAACAGCGCACAAGGTTCTACAGTCAGGTTTCTTTTGGCCAACACTGTTCAGAGACTCTATGGCGTATGTCAAAATGTGTGATAGATGTCAGCGTATAGGATCAATTGGCAGAAGACAAGAGATACCTTTGCAGAATATACTGGAAGTTGAGCCCTTTGATGTATGGGGAATTGACTTAATGGGTCCATTCCCACCGTCATTTGGTAATCGTTACATCTTGGTGGCTGTAGATTATGTGTCAAAATGGGTGGAAGCAATAGCTTGCCCCAGAAATGACAACAAGGTAGTAACGAAGTTTGTGAAAAAACACATCCTCACAAGGTTCGGGACACCCCGAGCAATTATCAGTGATGGAGGGGCTCATTTTGTCAATGCAAGTTTCAAGAAATTACTAGCCAAGTATGGGGTGCGCCATAAAGTGGCAACAGCATACCACCCCCAAACTAGTGGGCAAGTAGAGGTGTCAAATAGGAAGGTGAAGCAGATTCTTCAGAAAACGGTGAATACACAACGGAATGATTGGTCAAGCAAACTTGACGATGCGTTGTGGGCTTACCGAACTACTTATAAGATACCGATTGGAACCTCACCATACCGATTGGTCTACGGCAAAGCATGTCATCTCCCGGTGGAATTAGAGCACCGAGCTTTCTGGGCTGTCAGAAAACTAAATATGGACTCAGAGCTGGCGGGCAAAAAGAGACTAATGCAGCTCAGTGAACTTGATGAGTTTCGCTGGCATGCCTATGAGAGTGCTAAGTACTACAAGGAAAGAACCAAAAGATGGCATGATAAGCATGTGGTGCATCGCATTTTCGAGCCGGGACAGAAAGTTTTGCTTTTTAATTAGAGGTTGAAGTTGTTTCCTGGTAAGCTAAGGTCTAAATGGTCGGGACCATTTGAAGTGGTAAGAATGACCCCTCACGGGGCCGTAGAACTGTGGCAAGAAGATCGGAGTGCTACGTTCTTGGTAAATAGGCAGAGATGTAAGCAATACTGGGGGGAGGACAATGATCGTGAGAAATCGTCCATCACCCTAGTGGACAATTGAGCATAAGGGACGTCGAGCCGCGACGGTAAACCAGGCGCTGCACGGGAGGCAACCCGTGAAAAATATATATTTTTTCTTTTATTTTGTAAAGTGTAATTAGATTTTATTTTAATTTTCTTTTTCTTGATTTAGTACAAATTTTTCGTTTTAGTTAGTATTTTTCATTTTAGTAGTGAAATCTATTAATCTAACCAATTTTGTTTAGTGAGGTGATTGGCAGGTCAAATGGAAAAAAATGTGCACGGAATCGTGAAGGAAAAGGCAAGGTATGAAAAAATGAATAAAATGAAGAGACAGTGAGCTGGGGCGATGGCTCCGTGTCACGGAGGTGGACCTCCGCGTTACCTTTCATGACACGTTGAGGTTTAATCTGGAATTTTTAAAAAAATTCCAGAGCACTGTCGCGATGGCTCCGTGTCACGGAGGCAGTGCACCGCGATGCACTCCGTGACACGTTGCCCTATATTTTGTGACGGGTCACACCGGGTTGCCGGGTGACCCGCGTGTTTCCCTTCATTTTAAACCCCGATTTTATTCCCTTTTCCCTCATTTTCTCACTTCTCCGCGACCAAACACCCATATTTCCCTCTCCCATCAACATTCCACGGTATTAAGCAAAGAAATTATCGAGTTTTCTTCGGTTTTTCAACTACGAGGTATGTTTTCCTATTCTCTCTCAAGTTATTGTCGATTTTAGTCGAATTTGAGCATGGGAGGTGAGATAAATCACCCTAAGTCGAAATTTAGCATGAAATTGAGTTATTCTTTTATTGATAAATGTTCGGGATGTTGTAATACGCGTTTGAACTTGTCGATTGCATGAATGATTCGAATTTGATTGTGAAATTCAATTTTAGGGCTTTGGTTGTTGAAATCGAAGTGGGTAACTTGGTAAATTTGTGAATTATATGCCGAGGTGTGCTTGTGAATTGAGATAAGTCGTTGTAAATATTGTTTGAATGTAATAGACGACGAATTCTCGGGATTTTGGGAAAAAGTTGAAAATTGTTCGAATTGGTTGATTATATAGGTTCATGTGTATATAGAATTTGTGTTGTTGTTTTTGTTTGTTGTTTTCTTTGCTAAGTGCGATGTTGAATTGCTAGCGATGGTAGGATTGGGATTAGCTGTATGAAGTCTGAGTAGTACACTAAAAGTTATACCGTCGAAATTTTCTTTGCGAACGCACTAAGCATGAAATGTATAGTTGTTTGTTTCTTGGTGTAAATAAAGTGATCCTCGCCGTAGTATCGTAAACGTAGCTAAGGACTAAGTGTGGGGTAAACTTAGCTTAACCCGACCTTAGCCGAAGTTAACATGCATTTAGCTTGACATTGGGCTTGTTTATTTGTGTTGACTGGTACAATGGCAAGTAGGCAGGATAAGGGTAAAGGTGCATCTACTTCAGGCACCGGGAGAAAATGACTTAGACTAGGCACAGCAGTCCCAGCTGCACCAGCTGTTCCACGCGGCCAACGCCGCCAATACGGAATGAGGTGGGTAACCGATGAAGGGAAGAAGTGGTATGCTAAACACAAGGAAAATAAATACTTCCCCGAGGAGCATATTGCATGGGAACCACTAGAACAGGAGTTCCCCCGCATAGTGCAAAGGATCGAGGCAGCTGGGCTCAGCTTCATATTTCAGGAGCCCAAGGAATGCAACCTTCATCTAGTTCGGGAGTTCTATGCAAATTGAAACCCGGCAATCAGAAGCCACACAATAAAAATCAGAGGGAAGATTGTCACTCTGGAACCCCAGCAATTGAATGCCATCATTGGAGCAAGGGACACAGACGCCCACGTTCTCCGCCAGCTGAACATCACCCCACCATATGTCGATAACACACGCACATTGTGTGGGGCTCGATCCACAGCCATATGGAGCAGACATAAGGAGAGGGGTTACCACCAGACTCTGTCGTATTCTCAAATGAACAGGGAGGCCAGAATATGGCTGAAGATAGTCTGTTCATGCTTAATCCCGGGGGTGCACATGACTGATGTGACCCGGGACCGTGTCTGCCTGGTGTATGCTCTGATGAAAGGACTAGAGATTAATGTTGGGGCGGTCATCATATCCGCCATGAAGAGAGCCCGATTACACCAGGGCCACATGTATGGGTTCGGAGGACTTATCACCACCTTTCTCCGGGGCCTCGACGTCGAAGAAGAGGCTTTGGACTACATCCCGCAGTTGGAGCGGAGGGCCCTTGATGTGACCAAAACTAAGGCCCCCGACACCACACATGGGCCAGTGCTGACACTTGGTGAGCGACATGCTCGCGACGACCCGTACATGGCACGGATGTTTGGTATGCAAATGCTTCAGCTTCGGATTGGTGGGAGACCAGCCACAGAGGAGGAGCTATGGCAGCTGGAGCTGGATTACCCATTTGGCGAAAATGCCAGGGCCTTATGCCGAGTGGGGCCAGCCTTTGTAGAGCCCACTGACGATGATGTCCCCACGGACGAGGAGACACGTCGGGAGGACTCCGATGTGGAGTCCGATGACGACGATGGAGGTGACTCAGACATGGGCGATGAGGCAGCAGCACCGGATGAAGTAGTCGAATATTTCGACTGATCAGGGAGTTCCACCACCCAAAATTTTGTGATTTTAATTTTTGTGAACACTGGGGACAGTGTTCGATTTAAGTGTGGGGTGGGGAGTAATTAGGTGCTGGGGCTAGGCTGGTTTGCTTGTATGTTCTTTCCTCTGTTTTGTATGTATGCGTATGTTTCCCTGTGTTTGTGAAGTGCAAACTAGTTTGTATCTGTATATATTTGTGGTAATTGATGATGTGTGTTGTGAAATCTTGTTGTTTGCCAGCTAAGTCTGTAGAAAAATTTTTTTTGTAAATATTTTGTATATATTAAAAATTTTGTAAATATTTGTCCATCGAAATGATCGAGGTTTGAAATTTTTCTTCAATTTTTATTTTTGGGTTTCTCGGAGTTTGTTTTCGGTTCTTTTACCGAGAATAGTCCCATTGAACCGACGTCATAGTTAGTGACCGTTCCCTATGATGGATAGATGACGACCGTCTTAAGGGAAATGTAGTCGGTAGGAGTAGTGATTTTAAATTGTTTTCAGTTTTTTTCTTTGGTGGGTTGCATCACGGAACCTGTAGTTACTATATGGTTGTGAAATTTTGGTTGCGTGTTGTAACTGATATTCAAAATGTAAAAGTGATTCATATGAAAGCATGCAATTTTGTAAATATGTTGAGTTACCTAGGCTGTAGAATTCGATTCGGTGTGATTGAGGCTTAAATTTTGAATTCATGTAATTGGCTAGTTAAAAAGTCTCTGAATGCATCTTGAATCGAGCATGTGCATGAAGTGTGAAGTGAGGTGTTGTTATTCCATGCTATTGTGAAGTGTCTCGAACTTGCCTGGTGTGTGTACAAAACGAAATGAAGAAGGTGTAGTGTTGGAAAGGATGTAGGCATTTCTTTGTTTTAACCGAGAGTTTTCTATTTTTTTTTTCTTGTCATACACTACCTTTTTATGTGATTGTATACCCTAGTCAGCCCGTTGAGCCTTTAGCCGAGTCTTTCTTTCTTTTGTCCAAAATTGTATAAACTGAGCTTAATTCTTTCTTTTCATTAGCCGTAAAGTCTATACAAAACTCTTAAGCGCTTAAGAAGAACAGAAAAATTTTTCCCAAAGTGTCGAAGAGTGAGAAGAGTGGAAAGAAAAAAAGAAAAGCAGAGTGAGGAAAGAAAAGAAAAAGGTGGAGGGTGCACTTGCTATAATTAAATGATAATGAAGGTGCATGAAAAACCTTTGTTGTCGTGTCAAGTGTGTTTGGTGAAATGGGCCATACGAAAGTAAACCAGCATGAATGGGATGATGAAAAAAAATAAAAGAGAGAAACAATGTCCATGAGTTGATGGGAATGTGTTGAAAAGGCGCTTAAGGATGCTAGTGACTATTATTGGCTAATCCAACATATACTAGTTCCATAGCTTCCATTACAACCCATTAAAGTCCTACGTGATCTTACATTGCATTTCTTTATATTAGTGGAGTAATACGCTAAGGGCAAGCCTATGGGTCATGACATGATGCATGTGAATTCTTTTGGGAGAGAGAGTGAAATTAATTTTTACATGCCCCTACTTGAATGTTTGTGTGTCACATGAACAAAAAGGGGGAAGATTCTCTTGAGTTGTGAGGGCACATGCTTGATGAAAGATTGATGTTCGTGTCGGATATCTTGATTAGCTGATTTGCATGAGTTTGCCGATATCGAGGGTCGATTCTTAAAGTCTAGGAAGTCTTGATGTATTAAAGGTCGTTGCATTGTAAGACCATGCATGTTTTCTTGATGATTTACAATATTGAATGATCGGTATGACCGTGGCGTAAATTGTCGCACCATAGTGGCGAAGGTTGGGATGTAATTTGCATGAGTTGTGTATGTGTTGTTCGAGGACGAACAAGGATTTAAGTGTGGGGTAAGTGATCTTGGGCAGATTTATATGCCCAAGTGATACTCAAACGTATCATTTTCTCCTTGTTTATTGTGCAATGTGTATACATTTTCATGTAATTGGTAATAAAATGTGAATTTATACTAACCAACATGATTAGCATTATTTTGTAGGTAAAACATGATTTTGAGGAGCTAAAATGCATTTTGGAACAATATCGGAGTTGGACTTGGATGCGAGCACGAAAAAGACATTGGACTGCACAATGTAAAGGGGCTCCGCGAAGGAGCCGTGCCACGCTACCATCGCGGAGGCACACTGCCTGGAGGGTGATTAATTTGTCAATTTCCAGTGAAGCCTCGCGACAGCTCCATGGCACGGAGGCAAGCCACCGCGTTGCATGTCGTGCCACGTTGAGGCTTTATTCCCGGACCCCAGATTTCCAGTGAGGGTCCGCGTCCATGCCGTGTCACGGAGACAGTGCTCCGCGTTGGCCTCCGTGACACGTTGCTTGTTATTCCGGGAAAAATTCCCACTAGTATAAATAGAACACTTAGGCTTATTTTTAATTAATTCAGACGTGGTGGAGCAAGGACGTGGGTTACAGGCAGTTTAGGGACGAAAAAGCTAAGGGTTTTTCTCTCTTTCTTTCTTCTTTCAATCAATTATTTGTATGATTAACACTTGTTTTAGGATGATTAATCCACAAATGAGTGGCTAATTCTATTCCTTGCTGAGGTTATGAACAATGGTGATGAATTTTGATTATTGAATTGTGTGGTTTTTCATCTTCTTCTTCCATGTTGTTCTATTAATTCTTGTTTCTACTGTATTGGTGTGTGGCCGACATTAATGTACATCTAAAAAGTCCGATTTCACTCGAGAGAGCACGAAATTGGAAAGTTGTGAATTAATAGGGTATTGTTCTTAACTTGATTTGGGAAAATTGGGTTTTGATGTGCTTTCCTGATAGAAATATACTTGAAAGCCGTATTAGTTAATTTAGGAACCGGAATTGTATTGCTAGGTCATAAATTGCATTTGATCACAGAAATGTAGACGGATGGTTTATGATTCTTAAGTCAGATTAAATACGAGAGTTTTAATCTCTAGGCTAATGTTCTTGGCTAGCAACAGGAAGAGAAGATTAACCAAATTAGGATTATAATCAAATTCATTACTTGTTCTTAACCTTGGCATGCTCATATCCATAGTTTAAATTCAAAGTAGATATTTGTTAATAGTTTTAGTATATAATTTATAAACAAAAATTATTTAACTTTTGGTTACGTTGTTGTCAGCATATATAGAAGTAAGATAGAATATAGTATACTTGAGCAATTTTTACTTATCCAGAGTCTCCTTGGTTCGATACTTGGCTTACTTAGCCACTTTATTACTTGTTTGACCACGTGCACTTGCGTGTCGGTTTTTAACCCCTATAACAAACATCCGAACAAGCACCTAACTACTCCAACCCCACACTTATCTCGAACACTATCCCCAGTGTTCACAAAAATTAAAATAGCACAAAAATTGGGTGGTGGAACTCCCTGATCAATCAAAATACTCCACTTCTTCATCAGGTGCTGCTGCTTCATCTCCCATGTCTGAATCAGCCCCCTCGTCATCATCGTACTCAACATCGGAGTCCTCCCGACGTGTCTCCTCGTCTATGGGGACATCATCATCCGTGGGCTCCACAAAAGCTGGCCCCACTCGGCATAGAGCCCTAGCATTTTTGCCAAAAGGGTAGTCTAGCTCAAGCTGCCATAGCTCCTCCTCTGTTGCCGTCCTCCCGCCTATCCTCAGCTGGAGCATCTGCATCCCATACATGCAAGCCATATACTGATCATCACGAGCATGTCGCTCGCCTAGTGTAAGCACTGGCCCGTGGGTGGTGTCGGGAGCCTTAGTTTTTGTGACATCTAAGGCCCGCCGCTCCATCTGCGGAATGTAGTCAAGGGCCTCATCCTCAATATCTAGGCCCCTCGGGAATGTGGTAAGTAGTCCACCAAATCCGTATCTATGCCCCTGATGCAATCGGGCTCTCTTCATGGCGGAAATAATCTCCGTCCGCACATTGATCTCGAGCCCTTTCATCAGGGCGTAAACCAGGCATACACGATCCCGGGTTACATCCGTCATATGTACCCCCGGGATTAGGCAGGAACAGACGATCTTAAGCCATATTCTGGCTTCCCTGTTCATCTGTGAATAGGGCAAAGTCTGATGGTAGCCCCTCTCCTTGTGTCTGCTCCATCTAGCCGTCGATCGGGTTCCACACAAAGTGCGTCTGATGTCCGCATATGGTGGAGTGATGTTCAGTTGTCGAAGCACGTGGGCGTCTGTGTCCTGCGCCCCTAGGATAGCATTGAGGTGGTGGGGCTCAAAGGTGACTATTTGCCCTCTGATTTTGATGGTGTGACTTCTGAGAGTCGGGTTCCAATGGGCATAGAATTCCCGAATCAGGTGCAAGTTGCATTCCTTGGGCTCTTCAAAGATGAAATTGAGCCCAGCTGCCTCGATCCTGTGGACAATCCTAGGGAACTCCTGTGCCAACGGTTCCCGAGCTATGTGTTCCTCGGGGAAGTACTTGCTCTCCTTGTGCTTGGCATACCATTTCTTCCCCTCTTCTGTCACCCACCTGGTTCCGTATTGGCAGCGTTGGCCGCGTGGAACCGCTGGTGCTGCTGTGGCCAGTTTGATTCTCTTTCTTCCAGCGCCAGATGTTGATGCGCCTTTCCCTTTTTCTTGCCTGCTTGCCATTGTTCCTGTCAAACTAAACAGACAAGATCAATTTTAAGCCAATGAGCATTCGCTTCGACTAAGGTCGGGTTAAGCTAGGCTACCCCACACTTAGACCTTAGCTAAAATTACAACATTACGGCAAGATCATACCTATTTACACAAAAAAACAACCAAATATACAACCATGCTTAGTGCATTCGAAGAATTCGACAGTATGTATTCTATATACTACTCAGACTTCGTACAACTAACCACAATCATTACCATCGATAACATTTTATCTTATCACACTTAGCAAGGAGAAACAAAGAAACGAAAACAACAAGAATTTATCTACATGAACCTATACAACTCACCCAATTCTTGCAAATTTCAATGTTCCCCTAACCCGAGAATCCGTCGGTCTTTTAGCATAATAACAACTAGCACATCGTCCCATCTCACTCAACATGTACAACCCAGCCTGAATTTCACGAGTTCACTACATTTTTCCACTTCAAATTCAAACGCAAGCCCTAACTACGATTGTATCAAAAATTCGATTAAATTATGCCATCAATGAGTTCAAGCGATCACAATGATACTCTAACATCCATCAACAACAATTCAATTGAATTTACGCTTAATTTCCACTTAGGGCAAGTTTATCTCACATCACATGCTCAATATCAAAGAAAATCGACAAGAAATGAGATGGAATTGAGGAACATACCTTAAATTTGAAGAATTGAAGAAAACTCAATGAAATCCTTGGCCTATTCCGTGTCACGTTGAAGGGGGAGGGGTTTTAGGGAGATTGGTCACGGAGTGTGTGAGAAATAAGGAAAATTGAGGGGGATTCGGGGTTTAAAAGTCGAAAAATCGCGCGAGTCACCCGGCGACCCGGTGTGACCCGTCGCGATATACACAGCAACGTGTCACGGAGTGCATCGCGGAGCACTGCCTCCGTGACACGGAGCTGTCGCGAGGGTGTTCTGGAATTCTTTTAAAATTTAGGATTTATACCTCAACGTGTTACAGAGGGTAACGCGGAGGCCCTCCTCTGTGACACAGAGCTATCGCCCTAGCTCACTGTTTTGCCACTTTTTATTGATTTTCATACCTCGACTTTTCCTTTGCGAGTCCTCGCATATTTTCCCTCTGTTCGACCTGAAATTCACCTTACTACAAGAAATTGGTTAGAATTATAGGTGTCACTCAAAATAAAAATAAAAACAAAAATAAAAACTAAAAATTTTGTTGTTAATCAAGAAAATAAAAGAAAATGAATAAAAAAAAAATCTATTCACAATTTACAAAGCAAAATTTCACGGGTTGCCTCCCGTGCAGCGCCTGGTTTACCGTCGTGGCACGACATATCAAGTTTCACCACTTTTTCCTCCACCTTGAGGATATGAATCTCACTCCTAATTTCTTCTCTAATTTCCTCTTATGCTCTAGGGGTGGTGGTGAAAAATTGTAAGGACCAAGCAGTAGATGTTGCCTTTTGAACTTTTTGGCCCTTAAGTAACCGAAGTCACTTTGTCTCTCCGAGTTAGCAAATTTCAAAATATACGGGGCTTGGTCCTCCTCTAGACATTTCTCTATAAGCTTGGAAGACTCTATTTCTATGTTTTCAACCAAACTTAATGTCGAAAAATGCTTCGAGTGTGGTCCAACAAACCTCAACTCTGAAAATGCATTGTGCTTGACCTCCTTACTTGTATACACCTTCTCAGCATCGACATCTATCTCTCCATTAATGTCAACTGGGGGATACTCTATCTCTTCTTCCATGAATGGATTTTCCATAAGTGTGAGCCCATCACAGGGACACTCAGGAGATTCTAATTGTTGGGCTTCATCCAAAAATTCAGCCTTGTCTTCCTCTTGTAGTTCCTCTTGAATATCGGCTAAAACTGTCACTTGCAATTTATCACAAGCTTCAGCCTCAGCAATCATCTCCGTGAGTTTGACGCTCATCCTTTCTAGAGCCTCTGCATTCTCTTCTTGCTGAATTCTCAATACTGCCATCGCCTCCTTCATTGCTTCTAATTGCTCCAGGAGTTGTTTTAGCATGTCTTCTATTTGAACTTGGCGTCCCAAGTCCTCATTTTCAGCATGCCAATATTCAGCAAAAACAACAGAAGGATCATAGTAGGGGCTTGGGGGAGGGGAATATGCATTCGGACAGCCATCCCAATGGCCATCTTGACCACCACATATATTGCACGTGTTACAGTGTTGCCACGAGTGGTGTCCTCCGCAATTCAGACAAGATTCGCTAAAATATGAGTATCCACCATTTATACCATTTGTATTCCACGATGTCATGTCAATAAGGGTATCCGAAAAAGAAAAAAATAAAATGAAAACTAATTAAAACAAACACTAAGACCAAGTTGTCAGCACTCAGAAGAAAAACAAATATAGTAAATTTACACTTAAAAAAAATTCACCAATTGCCAGTCCCCAGCAACGGCGCCAAAAACTTGTTCGGGTTGTTTTTTATATGGGTATATAACTACACGCAAGTGCACGTGGTTGAACAAGTAGTAATGTGGCTCAAGTAAGCCAAGTATCGATCCCACAGGGACTGGGATAAGGTTACAATTAATCAAGTGTTACTATATTTTCAGTTTAACAATGAAGACAACAGTGTAACCAAGAGTTTGATATTTTTGGATTCTAATTTTTATGCTAAGTCTAAAACAAGTATCTAATGTGAGTCTGAACTATGAATGTGAGCATACTGAGGTTAATTGAACATGTAAAGAAATTAATTATCGATATAATTTGGTTAACCTTTCCTCCGGTTGCTAGTTAAGAACTAATGCCAATGGATTAAAACTCTCGTATTTAACCCAACTTAAGAATCATGAACCTTCCACCTA
This sequence comes from Datura wrightii, assembly GCA_035772735.1. NCBI lineage: Eukaryota > Viridiplantae > Streptophyta > Magnoliopsida > Solanales > Solanaceae > Datura > Datura wrightii. Next base: position 55,854,064 of record JASDFA010000001.1, read on the forward strand.
CATTTCTGTGATTAAACGAAAATTCATATTCTAGCCATACAAACCCGGTTCCTAAATTGACTAATACGACTTTCAGGTATATTTCTATCCTGAAGGTAAATCAATTCTCAATTTTCCCAAACTAAGAAAGGATCATATCCTATTAATTCACAACTTTCCAATTTCTTGCTCTCTCGAGTGAAACCGAACTTTTTCGATATACATTAACGTAAGCCACACATTAATGCAGTAAGAACAAGAATCAATAGAACAACCATGGAAGAAAAGATGAAAAACCAAAGAATCAATAATCAAATTTCAATACAATTGTTCTTAACCTCAGCAAGAAGAGGAATTAGCCACTCATTTGTGGATTAAACATCGTTAAATGAGTGTTAAACATACAAGCAATTGAATTCAAGGAGAAGGAAAGAGAGAAAAACCCTAATAATTTCGTCCCCTCAACTGCCTGTAACCCATGTTCTTGCTCCACCAAGTCAGAATATTGAAAAATGAACCTAAGTGTTCTATTTATACTGGTGGGAATTTTTCCCAGAATAACAAGCAACGTGTCACGGAGTGCATCGCGGAGCACTGCCTCCATGACACGCCACTGACGCGGACCCTCATTGGAAGTTGGGGGTCCAGGTAATAAGGCCCAACGTGGCACGGCGTGCAACGCGGAGCTAGGCCACCATGCCACGGGCCCAACGCGAACCCTCACTGGAAATTGGGCAAGAATTCCCTATCCAGGTAGAATGCCTCCGCGATGGCAGCGTGACACCGCTCCATCGTGGAGCCTCTTTATTTTGTGCCTTCCAATGCCTTGTCCTTTGCTCACATCCGAGTCCAACCCTGATCTATTCCAACATGCATTTTAGCTTCCCAAAATTACATTTTACCTGCAAAACAATGCTAATCATGTTGGTTAGTATAAATTCACATTTTATTACTAATCACATGAGAATGTATAAACATTGATAGATAAACAAGGCTAAAATGACACATTTGAGTATCACTTGGGCATATAAATTTTCCCAAGATCAAGGATTATACCAAGTTATACATTCGAGAGTTAGTTCAGTTGCATGGAGTGTCCTTGTCCATTATATCAGATAGAGGTACTCAGTTTACCTCCCATTTTTGGAGATTGTTTTTGAAGGGACTTGGCACTCAAGTCAAGCTTAGCACAACATTTCACTCGCAAACAGATGGTCAAGCTGAGTGGAACATTTAGACTCATGTTGATATGTTGAGACCGTGTGTGATTGATTTCAAGGGTAGTTGGGATGACCATTTGCCTCTCATTGAGTTTGCATTCAACAACGGCTACCATTCCAACATTTAGATTTCTCCGTTTGAGGCTCTCTATGGGAGAAGATGTAGATCGCCTATTAGTTGGTTCGAAGTCGGTGAAGATGCATTGATAGGACCAAATTCGGTTCATGAGTCTTTGTAGAAAGTTCGGCTTATAAGGTACAGGTTAAAAATAGCTCAGTGTCGCCAAAAGTCCTATGCGGATGTGAGAAGGAAAGAGCTTGAGTTTGAAGTTGGTGAGTAGGTGTTTCTGAAGGTTTCTCCCATGAAGGGAGTGTTAAAATTCAGAAGGAAAGGGAAACTCAGTCCTTTAGTTCATACCGGATTGTGAAACGGGATGGCAAGGTAGCTTATGAGTTGGAGTTGCCCTCAAAATTGGCTTTAGTTCATCCGGTGTTCCATATGTCACTTTTAAAGAAGTGCTTGGGTGATCCGGCTTTGGTTGTCCCGGTAGACAGTGTAGTTGTGAAGGATAGCCTTGGCTATGAGGAGATTCTGGTGGAAATACTTTATCATCAGGTTCGAAAGCTAAGTGACAAAGAAGTAGCCTCAGTCAAGGTTTTGTGGAGGGCCAGCATGTCGAGTGAGTTGCGTGGGAAGCTAAAGTAGATATAATGGCTAAGTACCCACATCTATTCCCTCCTGGCTCAATTCCATATTGAGGTATCAGTTTCCTCCCTAGTACTCTATTCAGTTTCATGTTCAGTTGATGTCCCTCTTTTTCTTTCATGTCAATGCAGGAATGTGTGATTCATGAATTCAGTTTAGTCATGTATTTTAGTTTGGAGTTAGTCCCTCCGTCAGTTTTCTGCTTTGAAGGTTTAGTAATTTAGATGGAAGTTGCATTTCTCAGCTTTTCAGTATGTTTATTCACATTCAAGGATGAAAGTTTCCAAGGGGGAGATATTGTAATACCCCAAAAGCCCTAAGATCAGACCCAAGGATTGAAATGGAGAAAAGCAAAATTTTCTACACCAGGTCACTAGACGACTCATCTAGTGACCCGTGAGGTGCACCACGAGTCATTAAGTCACTCCTGGGGTGGAGGGTGGACTTGGTTGAATTATTGGATTTAGGCCTAACCACAGCTAAGGCCACAAGTCGTGGTCAGGACCACGAGTCCTCAAGTCACTTGTGGCCTAAGGATGGGATGAAGTGGAAATTTGGTAACTGCTGGGCACGACTTTGTTACCACGAGTCGTTGGGTAGACCACAAGTCGTGGTGTCCCTCGTGGTGACCCTCAGAGGGATGATTTTAGTGTTGGCCATGAGAAGTAGACCACAAGTCAAGGTGTTGAGGACGAATCGTCCAGTCCCTCGTTGGGACTGACAGTGTATTTTTCCCTGCGAAATTATTAAGGGCTTTTCCATAATTCCTAAGTTTGTAAGGCCTAAAATGCATTGTTTTAATCTCAGTTAGGATTGTTTAAAGAAGGTTTAGCTCATACTAAATAACTCATCTCTATGCATGCAAGACTAGAAGTTTCCTAGGGGTGATCAAAGATAAAATTCATCAATTCTACTTCAATTTCCTTTGGGAACTCAAGGAAGAGTGTAAGATCAACTTACCCAGGTATGTGAGTCTACGAATGAGAATTCCTTTCATTCTCATGCTCAAAATTCTTCTCCATTCAATGAATCTCAATTCTTGATTTAAGTTTCATGATCTTATGTGGTTTACCCCAATTCTTGTGAAATCCTCTAGGGCCTATCTATGGGTCGATTCCATTCATATATCAAATCATGTTTTATGATCTATGGGCATATTTTATAACTATTTTTTATTTTAAATGTATGGTTTCAAATTTAATTGAATTATGCCCAAGTGTGCATGCTTCATGAAGAGTCAAGTTATGATCCTTTTATGAATTTGATGCTATCAAGTCTAAATTATGATTTACGATTTATGTTATGAATTCTTGAAGAATTCATCATGGATTTATCAATATCAAGTATATACATCTTTTGCAAGTATGCATGGATTTCATGATTTAGGAATTTGTGACACTTGGCAAACTCATGGGCCCTTATTCATGGAAAATCATGTATTTCAAGTATGATCAAGTATGTTGTGTTGTATGTGTCCATGGAATTCATGAATGATTACTATTATGATATGAGCCTCATGTGCATGTTTTTGAGAGTAGTTTCTAGCACCGAGTAGACCCGGCGTTCAGGTAAACCCTGTGGTCTCAGAACTACGTACCGCCATAGGTTTATATATACAAATGTTAATGTTATTGGATCCCTGTGATAACACATTATACACGCCCATTTCCTGGAAAGCTTGGGACGACTCTGTCTACTTGAGCGAGGTAGTTGGGGAATCATGTAGGCTCTATCATAATGGTGTCAGTTATGACGAGTCCTCCCATTGTTTCTCATGATTTATGCTTTGTCATGTTATGTTACTTTGTCACAAGTTATGTTTTATAAAGTTTTCTCTTATGATTATGATTGGTTTACAAATGGTTCGAAAACCTTGAGCCCTTATGTGTACATTATGATACTTACTTAATAATAATGTGGTCGTACTCATATGAACTGTAATGTGTTTTAATTGTCCGTTTTTTACTTACCTTACATTTCAAGTACTGATCGCATACTCTATGTTGTATCGTTTCATGATACAGGCCCTGACGTTTAGGTTCAGCCCTACCATTAGCTGATTGTTAGAGTTCACATCCCTCAGCCAGTGTTGGTAGGTCCTCATACTTCGAGCACATTCTATCATTTATAGTTATGTTCCTTTAGTTACAAACTTTTGTCGGGCTAGTTGGGGATGATGTCCCATCTGCTCATCAGTTATGTTAGAGGCTATTCATACATTTCATGACCCGAGTGTAAACCCTGGATGAGACACGATACTTGGTGCAACAAGTGATCCCAAGCCAACCCATAGTCTATCATTACACTGGTAACTGAATAAACATAAGCGCAAGCTTTAAATAAATAAAACCTTTTAAGGAAAAACTGATTTAACAAGTGGCAATACATATGATAATTAATACTGGAAATCTATGTCTATGCCTGAAAGCCATCTACTCAATGATGAGTTGCTGGGACAAGCCCCCAGCTAACTCAAAAATCTAACTGAAAGTAACTAACTGAAAATAAATATCATCCTCGAAAGATGAAGACTCACCAAATGTTGTTGCTAATATATATGAGGGGAACTACTGATGATGCTAGGACTGAGAACCTGCACCTGTATCATGATACGATACAAAATAGGAGGTATGCGTCAGTACTTTGAATGTATTGAGCAAGTGAGAGATATAATAAGCATGAAAGAACAAGTAACTAAACTGAAATGACATAAAATGACCAACTGAAATACTGAAAACTAATACAACTGAAGTATAACTGATATGGTCAATAATGACCCTGACTGATGGTCATAGACATGTCCTGCATCTGAGATACTGAACGGAGCTAAATTGAACGGAACTGAACTGAGTAGAGACCGTACTAACTAGTGGGAGAGTTTATAACCGACATATAACAACTTGAGCTAAACATGGAGTTTTATGTATTTGCCCCATCGATAGGACCTAATATACCTTGCTAGTGTATAAAGGAAGGAACTGGGTGATCACAAATCTGGTACCCGATGGGCCAAGTAACCTACAGTGGCAGCGTAGTTCTGGGAACATGTGTGCACTAAAACTCCGGTCTGCTTGGTGCTAAGTACTACTCCCACTGGATAAATCCTAAATTTGTTTACTAAGTTTATAGCCCACAGCTGGGGCCCAAGACTAAATCAGGGACACTTATATGGAAGTACCCTAAGAGTTTTATCAGATCGAATTCTGTAACTAGTGTTCTAAAACTGGTCAGAGCTTCTTATCTGGAAGCGTCGTAACCATCTAAAGAACAAACTAATAACTAATTCTGATAACTAATATCTGGGAGGCATTACTGACATCTCAAGAAACACTACAGTCAAACTGATCAGCTGACATTACTGAAATATACTAAAGATATTAACATCATGCCTGAAACCGGCAACCATGCAACTAACTTAGCATTTAGCTGATAATAACAACATGGAATTCCCAACACTGATAGAGTCAAGCAACATTATGTCTATACAATTATGCAATACCCTAATTTCTGTATTCAAGAACTAGGGCTAAAACCCAATTACAGGAAGCAAGTATCAACATGATCTCTAAATAATTGAAATATAGCAGCTAACAATATGAACAACATTCCACATGAATTGGATCGGATTCAGACTAAAAAATTACTAAATTTCGAAACCTCAGGGCTAGGACTACTAAGAAAATTGAAATGGGTTTTGGGGCACAAGGGACGCACAATTCCCTTGCTAAATTCTCACATACCTATTGATTAAAACCCCGAATAAAACCCTTAAGAAGATATGAGAAGGAGTTTCTCCTGCTTTGTGCTTTCTGACTAAGTTCTACATTCTAACTTCTGAGGGAATGAGAGGAATGAAGAGTGAACATTGATTGCCCCTCTAAATCCCCTGAATATAACCCAAATGAAGTATTTTAGGGATTAAAAAGGTGGAAAATTACAAAATTGCCCCTGAAAAAAAATTTGGAAAACTGCCCAACAGGGACTAAAGGGTCACACAACGAGTTGTTGGTTGACAAGACAACTCGTTGGGACCAGTCATTAGTACTGGGCCTAGAAACAGGGCTTACTGGATTGGGCGATAGAACGAGACCAGTCGTTGGTACATCCTGCTGTCACTGGAAGGACAAACTTAGCCCCTCTGCTACGAACGACACAATGACTCATTTGTAGAACCAATGGGTCATTGCATCTACTCGTGGTCAACACTGTCTTGACCTGAGGGGTTGTTGGTTTAGGGAACGGATTGAAACAAGGACTCGTTGGTGTAAACCGCGAGTCGTTAGTCCCACTCCTTGGTTCAGGGTAAGGTCTAGCAAGTTTTTGGACCTGGGATACAACGGACAATAGGACGACTCGTCACTCCTTTAAATAGGTTGTCCTATGCCTTGTTAGTTCCCAAAAGGTAATCTATAGGACAGACAATGACTCAGACAACAGTCCATTATAGGTGACAACGATTTGTTGTCTAGGTCGTTCTGTGAAAAAACATTTCTGGTTCTTTCTGGTTTTTCATGCATAGTCTGAGTTTGCTCTAGAAAAGTTTCAGGGTGTTACAATATCTCCCTCTTGGGATCATTAATCCTCGAATGCAAGCTAAAACTACTGGGAAACTAGGAAAAGAGTTGGAATTCCCAAACTGAGACTATGAACTAATTTCTGAAGGAATGACTGACTCCTAACTTATTTAACCATGCTATCTGAGTTAATTCAACTAGGATGCATATTTAAAATATGAATAGAGTTGATGAGTACGGAACTAAATAGAATATTGAGAAGGAATTTAATACCTTATGATGGAACTGAACTAGAAGGGAATAAATAAGGGTATTTGGCCATCATGTCTGCTTTTGCCTTCCATGTGCTTCCCTCAACTAGCTGGTTCTTCCACAACACTTTTACTGAAGTGACTTCTTTGTTTCTCAGCTTACAAACCTGACGTTCTAAGATCTGAATTGGGACCTCTTCTTAAGAGAGACTATCCATCACCCCAGACTGTCTAGTGGCACAGCTGATGTCGGATCACCGATGTACTTCTTCAATAATGACACATGGAAGACTGGGTGTGCAGATGCTAACTCCGAACATAATTCTAACTCATAGGCCACATTGCCAATTTGCCTCAAAATCCTATAGGGTCCTACATACCTCAGAATGCATTTTCCTTTCTTTCAAAACCTCATCATCCCTTTCATGGATGAAATTTTAAGATAAACCCAATCATCTACAACAAATTCTAACTCTCTTCTCCTCACATCAGCATAGGATTTCTGTCATCTTTGAGTTGTTTTCAACCTCTCCCTGATAAGTTGCACTTTTTGCATAGCTTCATGGTCTGAGTTTGGCCCTATCAAGGTAGCTTCACCAACTTAAAACCACCCTATAGGAGACTTACACCTTCGATCATATAATGCCTCAAACGGGGCCATCTGAATACTGGAGTGGCAGCTGTTGTTGTACGCAAACTCGATGAGAGGTAGATGATCATCCCAATAGCCCTTGAAGTTGATCACATAAGCTCTCAACATACTAACATCTGAATAGTCTGCTAAGCTTGTCCATCAATCTGAGGGTGAAAAGCAGTGTTGAGCTTGACTTGAGTACCGAGTCCTTTCTGAAATGACTTCCAGAAATGCCAGGTGAACTGGGTACCTCTATCAGAAATGATGGACAAGGGAACTCCAAGTAGTCTGACCGTTTCACGAATGTACAGCCTAGCATAATCCTCAACTAAGTCCATAGTTTTAACTAGGAGGAAATGTGTTGACTTGGTCATCCGATCTACTATCACCCAAATTGAGTCATATTGTCAGCGAGAATGAGATAGACCTGTAATGAAGTACATATTCACTTCTTCCCATTTCTATATGGGTAAGCTGATATCCTGAGTCATACCTGCAAGTCTCTAATGTTCCACCTTAACCTGTTGGCAGTTCGGGCACTTATCAACAAATTCTGTAATGTCTCTTTTCATGTCGTTCCACCAGTAGATATCTTGTAGGTCATGATACATTTTAGTGGAACCTGGGTGGATAGAAAATCTAGAGATGTGTGCTTCTGCCAGTATTTTCTATCTCATGTCACCTACATCCGGTACATAAAGTCTGCCCTAGTAAGGAAGCACACCATCTCCCCCCTGGAGAAAGCCTCCACTTCTTTTCTGAGAACTGCTACTTTCATCTTAAACAGTATAGGATCTTCATCCTGCTTTGACTTAAATTTAACAACTACCGAGGAATCTGACCCACTCTACAGTACTACTCCGCCCTCAGCTGAATTGACTAATTGCACTCCCAACTAAGCTAACCTATGAATATCCTTCGCCAGTTCCTTTCTGCCCTCTTCAACATGAGAAACGCTCCAAATGGACATCCTGCTTAGGGCATCAGCCACCACATTGTCCTTGCCTGGGTAGTATAGCACACTCATGTCGTAATCCTTCAATAACTCCAACCACATTCTTTGAAGAAGGTTTAAATCTTTCTTACTAAATACGTACTGAAGAATTGTGGTCGGTGCAAATATCCACAAGGACCCCATAAAGACAATGCCTCTATATGTTTAATACAAACACCACCACTACCAATTCAAGGTCATGAGTCAGATAAGTATTCTCATGAACTTTGAGTTGTCTGGAGGCATAAGCTATCACCTTACCTGGCTGCATCAGAACACAACCGAGGCCAACTTTGGAAGTATCACAATGGGCCACCGATCAATTTGTTCCTTTCGATAAGATCAAAATTGGAGCTGTATTGAGTCGAGTCTTCAAATTCTTGAAACTCTTCTCACGCGCATTTGACCAATGAAACTTCACCTTTTTATGAGTTATCTTAGTCAGAGGAGACGCAATAGAGGAGAATACTTCTACAAACCGTCGGTAATAAACGGTTAGACCTAGGAAACTTAAAATATTTGTTGGGGAAGTAGGTCTGGGCCAGTCTTTTGCCGCAACTATCTTTCGAGGATCTACCTGAATACCTTTACCTTAGACCATGTGACCAAGAAAAGTCATAGACTTCAACTAGAATTCACATTTGCTGAATTTAGCGAACAATGGGCTGTCTCTGAGCGTCTGTACCACTATCCTCAGATGGTTAGCATGTTCTTCCTTGTTTATGGAGTATACCAGAATGTCATCAAGGAATACAATGACGAACATGTCTAGATACTCTTTGAATACCCTGTTCATTAGGTCCATGAAAGTTATAGGGGCATTAGTTAGTCCAAAGGACATAACTGCAAATTCATAGTAAGCATACCTAGTTTTGAAAGCTATTTTCAGTATGTCACATTCTCTGACTCTAGGCTGGTGATACCCCAACTTAAGATCTACCTTGGAAAAACAACTGGCTCCTTGAAGCTGATCGATCATGTCATAAATCCTTGGTAGGGGATACCTGTTCTTAACTATAACATTGTTCGGTTGATGGTAGTCGATACACATTCTAAGAGTACCATCTTTCTTTCACACGAACAACACTGGAGCACCCATGGAGAGATGTCGGGCCTGATAAAACCCTGATCAAGTAGGTCTTTTAGTTATTCCTTTAACTCCTTAAGCTCAATTGGAGCCATTATGTATGGAGGAATGGAGATGGGTTGAGTGACTGGAAGAAGGTCTATGCTGAAGTCTATTTCATGCTCGGGAGGGACTATGGGAAGATCTTCGGGAAACATGTAAGGGAATTTGCTAACATCTGAAACTGACTGGATAGTTGGGTCTTAATGTTGGAATCTTCCACCCAAATTAGGTGATCGATGCACCCTTTAAAAATGAGCTTCCTTATCTTGAGGTAGCAAATAATTCGATCCTTAGGCGTGGAACTACTACCCCTCCACTCTAGAACTAGCTTATTTGAAAATTGAAATATGATGACTCTAGCTCTACAGTCAACTAAGGCATTAGCAGAGCGTAGCCAATCCATGCCAAGAATGAGGTCGAAATAGACCATCTCTAACTCTACTAGATCAACTAGAATGACATTACTCAATACTGAGACTGGGAAGTTTTTATACACCCGGCTGGCTCTAACTGACTCACCAACTGGGGTAGAGACTGAGAATGGTTCTGAGAGGACTTCAAGATTGATTTCAAACTGGAAAGCTACATAGGGAGTCACAAATGATATTGTGGCTCCTGGATCTAGTAGGGAATACACATCTAGATAGAAGAGACGTAGCATAACCATGACCACGTTAGGTGAGCTCTCCTGATCCTGATGAGAGGACAAACCATAAAAGCGGTTTTGGTGCTGACAGCCATTCGTACATGAATTTTTGTCCTGGTGAGCTGCACGACCTACTGGAGCTGCTGAAGTGGTAGACTGTGATCTCCCCCGTCCTACTGACGGGCACTCTTTTAGCCGGTGACCTAGCTGTCACACCCAAAGAAACCCTCTTTTCCCTGGAGGCATTCACCGGGATGATTCTTTCCACACATAGGGCAAGCTGGATAACTGTTGCTTGCACTGTAACTATGGGACTGAGAGCTAGATGCTCCACCCTTTCAATCCTTGCGAGACCAGAAAGTAGGGGCGCTGGCTGAGGTGGGTGTTGGAGTCCTCTGTTGCTGCTGCTGAGGCAAGCTACTGCCGTCAGACCTCTTGTCACACCCCGAGTCTATACCCTGGATGGGACATAGTACTTGGAGTCACAAGTAACCCCAAGTCAACCCATGGTCTATCCTAATACTGGCATTTTGAGTAAAAACATAGCGGAAGCTTTAAAATAATAAAATAAACATTTATGAGAAAGAACTAAATCATAAAGTTTAAAATAATTGAAACAAAGCTGAAAAAAATCGGAATCTATGTCTATTTCAGAAAGCCATCTATCTGATGAGTTGCTGGGACAGGCCCCCAGCTAACTCTAAGTCTAAATGAAAGAAATGTAACTATATGAAATAATACTCATCCTCGAAAGATGAGGACTCACCAATGATGCAGCTAGAAACGTTTGAGCAAGATCTGCTAACGATGCTGAGACTTAGAACCTGCAGCTGTATCATAAAATGATACAGTATAAAAGGTATGCGTCAGTACTTTGAATATACTGAGTAAGTGAGAGAAACCATAACATAGAGAATAAAACAACTGAGTTGTAAATATATGCAATGACCGACTGAAATACTGATACTGAATAAACTGTGATATACTGAGATGGTCAATTTAACCCTGTCTGATGGTCAAAGACATGCCATAAACCTTAGATACTAATCTAAAATACTGTACTGAACTGATCTGAACTGACTAATTTGAGACTGAACTGAATTGACTAGTGGGAGAATCTATAACCGACATATAACCACGTGAGCTAGACGTAGAATCCGATGTATACACCCCATCGATAGGAGCCAATATACCTTGCCAGGGTAAAAAGGCATGAACTAAGTGATCAAAGGTCTGGGGCCATGAGTCCAATGAAATATAACCTATGGTGGTGACGTAGTTTTGGGAACCTAGGTGTGCTGGAACCCCAATCATCTCGGTGCTAAGTACTACTAACACTGCATAGTCCTAAACTAACTACTAAGTTGATAGCTTAAAACTGGGGCCCAAGAATAAGTCAGGGATACCTATCTAAAAGTACCCTGCGGGTCTTATTGGACTGTATTCTGTAACTGGTGTTCTAAGACTGGTCAGAGCTGCTTATCTAGAAGCATCGTAACCATCTAAAGAACCAACTAAAATCCGATAACTGATATTTGGGAGGCACCACTGACACCTCAAGAAAAGACTATAGTCAAAGTGATTAGCTAACATTTCTATATTATACCCTATATGCTAATAATTGATTGAGACTGGACTAACAAACATCTGACTGAATTTTCAACATTTTCTAGTAATATGGGAAACCCAACTGATAAAATCAAGCCACAAGGAATAACTAGTCCAATAGGCAAAATTCTAGTTTACTGAATTCAAAGATAGGGCTAAAACCATTCTTAGAAGAATGAGTATTAACATGATACTAGGTAGTGGAATATAACAACAATCAACATAGAGAACGTTTCACATGCTATAAACGATGTCTAACATATAATTTATTCACATTCGAAAGTTTCAGGGCCAGAAGTAATAGACAAGATAGAGAAGATTTTTGGGGACACAAGGGAAGAACTATTCCCTTGTTGAATTCCCATATACCTGGTTTAGAAATCCCTGAGAGAATCCCTTGAAAAATTTGAGGAGAATTTGATTGCCCTAGCTTTTGCTCTATGTCTTTTTGAGAGAAATTTTATGTTCTAACATTTGAGGGGATGTGATAAATGAAGTAAAACGTCTGTTACCCCCTCTGAAACCCTAGATTTAAACCCAAAATGATGTATTTTAAAGTCTAGGAGTTTAGGAAATTACGTAAAATTCTCTTGGTAATTCGTAGGAAAAAGGATCCTGCCAGTCCCCACATGTCACTCCACGAGTTTTGAGGTTAGGGAAGACTCATGGTGCCCAATCGTGATGTACACTTGAAGTTTTCTACATATTCCCCAACCTTCTAACGACTGACTTCACGAGTCATCAGGTGACCTAACGACTCGTGATGTCTTCCGCTGCCATTGAATCAAAATTCCTCTTCAGGGTCACCACGGCTACTAGACGATTCATTAGCGGTGACCAAGACTCCTGGTCACCTCTCATAGTCCACACTGTTGAAAACCACCTGGGGGTCACCATGGGAGACACCATGACTCGTGGTGTCCCAAATGAGCCGTGGTGAGGATCCGTTAAGTGCACTGCCCAAATTTTCCAACTTTCAGTCAACCTTTGACCATGAATCACATAAAAACTCATGGTGTTTACCATGACTCGCGGTCACTCAATTTCCCAATTTTTCAACCAAGTCCAGACCCTTCCCAACGAGTCACTCCACATCTCGTGGCCTACCCCACGGGTCATAGGACGACTCATTCTGTGACCTGGTGCAGAAAATCTTGTTTTCTCTATTTCATCACCCGGGTTTGATCTTAGAGTTTTCGAGGCATTAAACCTTTGGTGCCATAATCTGATTGACCAGCTCTAGAACTCTTGTTCTCCTACTCCATATCTTTCAACTTTTCTGCCTCATTCTGCTGTGCATGAACGATGAGGCTGGATAGGTCAATGTCCTTAATGAGCATTATGGTCCTACATTCCTTAAGTACCAGGTGTGATACCCCATTGACGAACTTAAGCATGCGAGCCTTTGGCTCTGCTACCATCTCTGGAGCATACCTCAACAACCGAGTGAACTCCAATGCATATTCCTCCATAGTCCTGTTATCCTGCTTTAAGTTCATGAACTCTACGACCTTAGCCTCCCTTACCTATCGAGGGAAGAATCTATCTAGAAATGTTGTGGTGAGCTCTTCCCACTCTATTGGTTCTGCTCCTGCTAGCCTCCTTTCCTTCCATTGGTCATACCAAATCTGAGCCACCCCTTTCAACTAGTAGGCAGCCCAATCAGCACTCTCTGCGGAACTAACACCCATAATCCGGGTGATGTTCTGCACCTCATCTAAAAATTCTTACGGGTCCTCTCCCACCTTGGATCCATGAAAAGCTGGAGGATTTATTTCGGTCAAATCCCAAATCCTAGAAGCTACTTTGGACATATTTGTGTTCACTGAAACCACCTGCTGGTTCACTTGATTAGTCACTGTCTGAGCCAGCAACTGGATTGCCGCTCTCAATTTTGCTAATGACACATGGTCATCTTGAGGGGCTGCTGGAACTACTAGAATAGGCCGAGCCCTTCTTCCATTTCCTTGTCTTGGAGGCATAGTTTCAATGTAAATAAAATATAGCACGAGTTAGGAGAACATTTCTGGAATTGAACTTTAACGCACGATAAGGAATATGAACAAAAGAGAGTTTTCCTAATAACGTCTCGTAGCCTCCCCGTCATATGTGTTTCGTAGCTTCATACCCATGAAAAAGACTCTACTTTGCACGGCCTTCATATATCCTAGGATACTCTAAACCAACTACTTTGATACCAAGTTTGTCATGACCCAAACGTACACCCGAATCGTAGACATGGGACAAGGGACCCCAAGTCAACCCATTGCTTATGCATTCAACTAATCTCATTTAAATAAATGGAATATTAAGCATAAAACATCGCGGAAATGTAACCATGACATAACATCAGAAAATAACAAATATTTACATAAGCTGAATACTACTCATTTGTCCGAAAGCCTCTAATATGTAAGATGGGTTGATGGGACAACATCCCCAACTAACCCGAGCAATACTAAAACATAGTTAAAAGGAAAGAATATCAAACATCCCTCAAAACATGAGGACTCACCAACAAGCTGATATCGTAGGCTGGAGTGGTCTAAGGATAAGAATAAGCCTAAGATCCGGACCCTGTATCATGAAATGATACAGCATAGAAAGTATGCGGTCAGTACGTTGACGAAGGGCTTACTCACGCACTTCATAGACATATTTTTCCTATACTTTACTATGTTTTGAGAACAAATTATGTGTGTTTGCATGTGTTTATACTATATATTTGTGAAAATTAGCTAACGCATTTGATTAGATGTTTTCAAGGCTAAAAAGGATGGATTTGAATGTATTTGAGGCTTAAGGAATGAAGATGAAAAGAAGCTGAAGTCGTGGGCCAAGGTTGAGTTTGGAAGATGCAGAAACTGTGTACCTGACGGGTTGAGGGAATGACTCGTTACGTCTGGTAATGAGTCGTGAAGTCAGTCGTGGAGACTAAGAAGAGAAAATTTGAGAAAAATCCAGGGAAGGTAACGGAAGACATCACGAATCATCAGGTGTTGGCACGACTTATTGTGAGAGCATTGGTAGGAATTGTCAGGTACACTGGAATTTTGGAGAGTTAGACCACGAGGGGCCTAACGACTCGTGCCCATGCAAAACGAGTCGTTAGGTGACCCGTTACCACAACTGGCAACGCGGCATGGAGGACGCGAAAAAGGAAGGTGCAATTCGGGAAGGCTTCCAAAACGGGGAAAAAGTGGATTTCCTACTTCAACTAAGAAAAGGAAAATTAAATCCCTAGACAAATTAATCAAGGAATGTGGAAAGCATCTAACTGCTGTAAATACCCTTTATTTTCATGTAATAGCTATCAAGTGTTAAGAATCACGCTTTAGAACCAAGTTTGAAATCAAGTTTCAAATTCAAAATTCTTCAAGTAGGATTAGAGTTTTAAGTCTCAAGTCTTTCGATACAAGTTTGGTGTCTTACGTTTGGAATTTTGAGACGATTGTTGAATTGTTCTTCTTTATTGTTGCAATAATCAAGTGAGTTTCTTTCTATCAACGTTGTAAGTATCGATTTTTGCTTCTATTTATGAAATCTATTAATTTACTCATAAACATGATAGGCTAAAACCACCACAACTAGGATTGTGGGAACCATGACAAATTAACACACATAGGTAAAATACTTAGTGATTCTTGAACGGAGTTTATGCATGTATTGTTTCTTCCTTCGTTTTAATTCATACTTACCGTAACAAAGAAGTAAAGAATGGGAAAAGGGATTAACAATGGAGATTTGAGGCTACCAACCCTCATCTAATAGCTTGAACTTTTTCGGGGATAGCTAATCCAATATTAAGGGTAAGGGTCAATTAAAGTACACCCGTAGACGGACCAAGTTGCGTGGTGAAAATCATCCAGATGGGGACCAACCATTTAGGCGAACCTAACTTACTTATATTGCATATTAAGCATCGGAATAGATCACTAGTATAAAATGCCTTGTGGTGATGAAGTCATGGGGAACACTTACCCTAGTTAATTGCAATAATATGGATACAACAATCAATTTCTCAAAATAATTATTTATTACTTTTACAAATCCCCCCTCTTAGGAAATAATTAACTAAAAAGCTTAAGCACTAGCGCTCCTCTACATCCTTCCGTATTCTCTGTGGGGTCGACCCCAACCTCTAGTTGGGTTTTTTATTGACAACGTCCACTTCATACTTCGTAAGGAGGTGTGCTTTGAGCGTTATCAAAAAGTGGCGCTGTTGACGGGGAGTACGATTTAGGATTAGATTAATTGCTTGTGTTAGTCTTTATTTCTTATTTTTTGTTTTTCTTTTATTTTCTGACGTGTCACAGGGCAGCGTGGTGAAACAAGCGGCAAAGATATGACCACGATCTTAACAGGTATCTTTATGAAGTCTGAGTAATCAAGATACTTGTGTCGTGCCATGACGTTAAATCAGGCGCTACTTGGGAGGCAACCCAAGATAATTTTTTTATTTGTTATGTGATTGTTCAAGTGTGCAGGTGATAGGTCATAATTTTCAATAAAGATTGAGCTTAAATATTGAAGACAAGGAGTAGAGGCCAACAGAGTTCTTCTTGCACTCTATTACTTTATGCTTATTTGTTTTAGCACTAGGGACAGTGTAACTAATTAAGTGTGGGGTAGGAGAATTGAACTTCATATTACTATGCATTCCTTAATTGCTAAATTTGTACATGGTAGGCCTAGTTTTTTTGGAATTTATGACTTATATTGCATGCTTATTGGTTCGTATTATTTTATTTTAGTTTTATTTTATTTTGGGTTCCTCTGGTTTTTGTTTTCGGTACTTTTTCGGTGAATAGTCCCTTAGAACTGACTAGAGAGTCTAGATTTTTTATTTTTTATTTTTTATTTTAGTCATTGAGTCATGACTTTGCCCGCTGATGGATGGATGACGACTGTCTTAAGGGTAAATTAGTCATTAGGAAGAACAAGAACTTGGATCCTATGAATGCTAGGTGCTTCACTCTAGATATCATTGGGACTTTATTTAATTCACTCAAAAATGCATGAAAAAGGAAGAAACACCTATTCTTTTTGAAATTGACTCTTATACTTGAAAAAAATGGGCTTAATATATGTTATGCTTGAAATATGAATATATGTGTTTATGTGATCTTGATTTTCATTGTTAAACCATTTTGTGCCAATGTGTGAGAAATTATTTTTGATATACTCCATGCTTGTAAATTGATGTCTAGAACTTGACCGGTGTGTGTGTAAAACAAAATATGAATGATGGATTTAGGAAGTGATACATGCATTTCTTTGATAGCTTTATTTTTATCCTATTTTACCTACCTTGATTGTAATTATCCTAGTTAGCCAAGTTGAGCCTTAGCCTATTCTTTTGATAGTCATATTATAAGCTTGAATCCCTTTTTGTTCTATTGACTTATATTTGATCCAAATGACTCCTAGAGCACTTTAATGAATTATTTTTGTATGAAAGGAGCATAATTAGAGAAGTGAGGGGAAAAGATAAAAAGTGTGGTGAATTGGAAGAAAAGAAAAAGGTGAAATTTTGCTGAACAAGGAGGGTGAGTTTTAGTGGGAAAACAAAAAGAAGATAGAGGTTTGAAAAATTGAAGATTTACCGATTAATCGTACCCATTTGTTTACAATGAACCTATTTTGGCCTGGTCCTTCCTTTGATATTTTGAACCTCTACATAAGAAAAAATTCTTGAGGGTGGCTAGAGTAGGGGTGCGTTAAGGGTGGGAACAGAAGAAGAAAAAAATGTGTGTGAATGAGCCCAATGATGAAAGTAAAAATCCCCACTAGTCACCTAAGTTGAAAAATTAAAAAATACGGAGGTATAAGGAGAAAATTTTGGAAATTGAAGAATGAGCTAAAATCCAAAGTGTTGTGAAGTATTAAAGTGCTTAGGGAGCTTAGTCACTATCTTGGTCAAATAGTTCCTACCCATCCCTTAGCCTACATTACAACCAAAATTAATGTCCTAATTGATCCTTGATTCATAATTCTATATTAGCGGAGTATTATACTAAGGGCAAGCCTATGGGTCGTCGTATGCATGTATGTTGAGTTCTTTTGTGAGAGTGAGCAGAAATTATTTTATTTATTGCCAAGTTAATCTTATTCTATATCTTGTGTGAAGACGGGCATCTCTCCAAATTGTGAGGGGCACGATGGTAAGAATTTGGTAAATCTTGATTTCTAAATTACATATGATTCATGTTGGCCCAAAATATGTCATGATGAGTTAGTTTCAAAAGCTAAGTGATTTCGAACTTTGACATCTTAATACTGAACCTATATGCATGCGAGTGAGTTATTTGAGCTTCATTTATTTGTCTCATGATCCTAAGTGTAATTAGACCTATTCTTAGGATGAATATTGTGCTTAATTGTTAGAAGGGAAGTAGTAGATTGTTCGAGGATGAACAATGGTTTAAGTGTGGGGTGTTGATGATGGGCGTACTCACGCACTTCATAGACATATTTTGCTCGTACTTTATGATGTTTTTAGAACAGATTATGTGTGTTTGCATGTGTATATATTATATATTTGTGAAAGTTAGCTAATGCTTGCGATTAGATGTTTTCAGGTATAAAAATGATGGATTTGAATGTATTTGAGGCTTATGAAATGAAGATGAAAAGAAGCTAAAGTCGTGGGCAAAGGTTGAGTTAGGAAGATGTAGAAATAGTATACCTGACGGGTTGAGGGAATGACTCATTATGTCAAGTAATGAGTCATGAAGTCAGTCGTGGAGACTGAGGAGAAATTTTGAGAAAAATCCAGTGAAGGTAACGAAAGACGTCACAAATCGTCAAGTGTTGGCACGACTCATTGTGAGAGCACTAGTAGGAACCGTCAGGTGCACTGGAATTTTGGAGATTGACCATGAGGGGCCAAACAACTCGTGTCCATGCACAATGAGTCGTTAGCTGACCCGTTGCCACAACTGGCGACGTGGCATGGAGGACGTAACAAAGGAAGGTGCAACGCGGCAAGGCTTCCAAAATAGGAAAAAAGTTGATTCCTACTTCAACTAGGAAAAGGAAAATTAAATCCCAAGCCAAATTCATCAAAAAATGAGGAAAGCATCTAACTACTATAAATACCCTTTATTTTCTTGTAATAACCATCATGTGTTAAGAATCATGCTTTAGAACCAAGTTTGAAACCAAGTTTCAAGTTCAAAATTCTTCAAGTAGGATTAGAGTTTTAAGTCTCAAGTCTTTAGATATAAGTTTGGTTTCTTACGTTTGGAATGTCGAGACGATTGTTGAATTGTTCTTCTTTATTGTTGCAATAATCAAGTGAGTTTCTTCCCATCAACGTTGTCAGTATTAATTTTTGCTTCTATTTATGAAATCTATTAATTTACTTATAAACATGATAGGCTAAAACCATCACAACTAGGGTTGTAGGAACCATGAATAATTAACACACATAGGTAAAATACTTAGTCATTCTTGAACGGAGTTTATGCATGTATTGTTTCTTCCTTCGTTTTAATTCATTTTTAACGGGTGAAAACGTTAGAACTTGCCTTATTCTTACTTACCGTAACAAAGAAGTAAAGAATGGGAAAAGGGATTAACAATGGAGATTTGAGGCTACCAACCCTCATCTAATAGCTTGAACTTTTTCGGGGATAGCTAATCCAATATTAAGGGTAAGGGTCAATTAAAGTACACCCGTAGACGGACCAAGTTGCGTGGTGAAAATCATCCAGATGGGGACCAACCATTTAGGTGAACCTAACTTACTTATATTGCATATTAAGCATCGGAATAGATCACTAGTATAAAATGCCTTGTGGTGATGAAGTCATGGGGAACACTTACCCTAGTTAATTGCAATAATATGGATACAACAATCAATTTCTCAAAATAATTATTTATTACTTTTAGAAATCCCCCCTCTTAGGAAATAATTAACTAAAAAGCTTAAGCACTAGCGCTCTTCTACATCCTTCCGTATTCTCTGTGGGGTCGACCCCAACCTCTAGTTGGGTTCTTTATTTACAACAATCGTTGTTCTTTATTTACAACAATCGCTTCATACTTTGTAAGGAGGTGTGGTTTGAGCGTTATCATATGTGGAATGTACTGAGTATGCAAGGTAGGTGAAACGGACATTTTCAAAGAAAAGCAAACTCATAAATAGACATAGAAGAAGGATGTCATGCTTGCATCTGAAATCTTCGTAATAAAACATAAGGCTCAAGACTTTCAAATCTTTCATAAATTATTCATTATCATAATCGTAAATAACTTTATCATAATATAACTTGAGCCAATAACATAAACATAAAAATGCATAAAACATGCGGAACAATGGGAGTACTCGTCATAACCGACACCATCATGGTAGAGCTTTCGTGATGCCTCACTGTCTCACGTAAGTGGGCAGAGCCGAGCCTGGCTTGCCAGGCGAGGGTCATGCATAAGGTGTGATATCACATTTGAGGGGATCATTATCATTACATAATAACATTTACAACCAACGGTGGCACATGGTTATGAGACACCAGCGTAGTCCTTTGAACGTCGGGCTGCTCGGTGCTAGACACGGCTCCCAAAACATGCATATAGGCTCATACATAAATCATTAACATCATGCATAAAGTTCATTGGCTAAGATATAACATTCATCATCATTGATCCCCTTTAAAACATGCTTAGTCAAGAATCAAGGCCTTCTTTATCGGCCAACATCATAAATTGATAAATCAAGAAATTTGTTTCATAAATCATAAATCATAAATCATTCTTCATCATGTGGGCATTTCCCAATGATTCATCATACTCAATTCCTTCAAAATATGCTCATAAACATGGGTAACTTGGATTCATGCATTTCCACAATCAATAAATTTAAAATAATGAATATTCATCATAAATCATAATCTCCATGAACTTCCATAAATAGGCAACATAGATTTAAAAAGATTGAAACATGATTTTTTGAGGAAAGTAATACGAACCTACCCAACATGCATAACTCAATAATTAAAACTCAATTTAAACATGCCCCTAAAGAGAAATCACATTGTCAAGCTTTGGGTAGAACCCCTATGGAATTTGAGTAGGAGAATTCATGAATTAACTCGAAATTGGACATGGGTGAGGAAGAATTCTGCCCATTTTAAAACCCCACATACCTGGGAATAGATGGAATTAAAGTTCCTTGAACACCCATAAAGTATTTGATGAAAATTTGGGGAAGAAGGCCTTGAATCTCCCAAAAACCTCTCTAAAATTCTTGCATGAGAATGAGCATGCAATAGGGACTTAACTCCTCTTATCAAAATCAAAAAATATCCAAAACGACGTAGTTTAGGCCTTAGGGACTTAGGAAATTACGGCAACACCCTCATTAAAATGCAGGAAATACCTGGTACCCAGTTCTCACTTGGGACCTAATGGGTCGTTGCCACAGGGCACAACTAGTTGCCTTGATCTGTTGAGTCCACTGCCCAATCGTCCCAGGGAACCCCATAGGAGACTTCACAAATAATGAGGTCAGATAACGACTCGTGGTCACCTTCCGTGGCCTACACTGCCCACCCCAATCTTGCCAAAACTCGAGGGTTGACCACGAGTGACCTCATGAGTCGTGACGTCTGACCACGTCTCGTGGTCAGGCACATGGCCTCCTCACTCAAAATTTGCCAAACCAAGTTGACCACGAGTCACTTCACGACTCGTGGTCACTCCTCATAAATCACCTCACGAGTCGTTCTGTGACCTAGTACGAATTTTCAGTTTTTCTCCATTTTCACTTCTGGGTCTGATCCTTGGTTCCCTGGGGTATAACACTAAACCCTGGATGAGACACGGTACTTGATGCCACAAGTGACCCCAAGCCAACCCATGTTCTATCATTACACTGGTAATTGAATAAACACAAGCGGAAGCTTTAAATAAGTAAAACCATTTATGAAAAACTGATTTGACAAGGGTCAATACATCTGATAAATAATACTGGAAATCTGTGTCTATGTCTAAAAGTCATCTTCTCAATGATGAGTTTCTAGGACAAGCCCCCAGCTTACTCTAAAATCTAATTGAAAATAAATATCATCCTTGAAAAATAAGGACTCACCAAATGTTGTTGCTGATATCGTTTGAGAGAAACTACTAACGATGCTGGGACTGAGAACCTGCACTTGTATCATGACACGATACAGCATAGAAGGTATACGTTAATACTTTGAATTTACTGAGTAAGTGAGAGATATAATAAGCATGAAAGAACAAGTAGATTAACTAAAATGACATAAAATGACCAACTGGAATATTGAAAACTGATACCACTGAAGTATAATTGATATGGTCATTAATGACCCTGACTGATGGTCATAGACATATACTAGATCTGATATACTAAATTGAGCTAAACTGAACTAAACTGAACTGAGTTGAGACTGTACTTACTAGTGGGAGAGTCTATAACTGATATATAACCACGTGAGACAAATGTGGAGTTTAGTGTATATGTCACATCGATAGGACCCAATATACCTTGCCAGGGTATAAAGGCATGAATTGGATGATCCCAAATCTGGGACCTAATGGGCCAAGTAACCTATGGTGGCAGCATAGTTCTAGGAACCTAGGTACGCTAAAGCCTCGGTCCACTCGATGCTAAGTACTAATCCTACTGGATAAATCCTAAATATCTTTACTAAGATGATAGCTCGAAGGCGGGGCCAAAGACTAAATCAGGGACACTTATCTGGAAGTACCCTGAGAGTCTTATCGGACCGAATACTATAACTGGTGTTCTAAGATTGGTCAGAGCTGCTTCTCTGGAAGCATCGTAACTGTCTAAAGAACAAATTGATAAGTCATAACTGATTTTGATAACTGATATTTGGGAGGCATTACTGACACCTCAAGAAACGTCTACAACCAAACTGATCAGCTGACATTATTGAATGATGCTGATGATACTGACATCATGCCTAAAACTGAGCTAACATGCAAGAGACAGAGCATTTAACTGATAATAATATCATGGAATTCCCAATACTGATAGAGTCAAGCAACATTATGTCTATACAATTATGCAAGACCCTAATTTTTGTATTCAATAACTAGTTACAAGAAGTAATTATCAACATGATCTCTGAATAATTAAAATATAGCTGCTAACACTATGAAAATCATTCCACATGAATTGAATCGGATTCTGACTTAAAAATTACTAAATTTCAAAACCTTAGGCCTAGGACTAATAAGAAAATTTAAATGGGTTTTGGGGCACATGGGAAGGACGATTCCCTTGCTAAATTCTCACATACTTGATGATGAAAACCCTGGAGAAACCCTTGAGAAGATCTGAGAAGAAGGAGTCCAACCCTTGCTCCTTCTCTGTGCTCTCTAACTAAGTTCTACGCTCTAACTTTTAGGGGAATAAGATGAATGAAGAGTGAACGTCGATTACTCCTCTAAATCTACTGATTATAACCCAAAACAATGTAGTTTAGGGATTAAAAAGATGAGAAATCACAAAAATGCCCCCGAAAGAAAATTTGGAAAACTGCCCAACAGAGACCAATGGGTCACACAATGAGTCATTGGTTGACACCATGACTCATTAGGACTAGTCGTTAGTTCTGGGCCTAGAAACAAGGCTTACTGGATTGGGAAACAGAAGGAGACCAGGACTCATTGGATGAACCAATGGGTCGTTGGTACGCCCTGTTGTCACTGGAAGGAAAAACTTAGCCCCTCTGCTACGGACGACCCAATGACTCATTGGTAGAACCAATGGGTCGTTGTGTCTACTCGTGGTCAACACTATTTTGACCTGAAGGGTTGCTGGTTCTGGCAACGAGTGGAAACAATGACTCGTTGGTATGAACCACGAGTCGTTAGTCCCACTCATTTGTTCAGGGGAAGATCTGGCAGGTTTCTGGACCTGGGATACAATGAACGACAGAACGACTCGTTACTCCTTCCAATAGGTTGTCCTACGCCTCGTTGGTTTTTGAAAGGAATTTGCAGGAAAGACAACAGCTCAGACAACGGTACATTATCAGTGACAATGACTTGTTGTCTGGGTCATTCTATGACAAAAATTTTCTGGTGCTTTCTGATTTTTCATGCAAAGTCGGAGTTTGGTCTAGAAAAATTTCAGGGTCTTACAAGACATCATGTAGAAATCAGCTTGTCAATATTTAATTTGGTATTAGCTTGATATGTATGCAGACTTACGCTATTATGTATGTTAGATTTATGCTTATTTATGTTTATTTTTAGATATCATGTTCCTGTCATGGGTCAACTTGGAGCCTCCCGGGGTTCTTTTTCCCGTGTCTCGATTCGAGCCTATGTTTGGGTCGTGACATAAGCGCACATGGTCGTCAAGTAATGTAGGATTTTTTAAGTCCAAATATCGTACACAAGGGACTTGTTAATTTAATCATTATAAGGTTGTACTTCATTTTCACTAGTCTACCAAACAGTTAAAATGATGTTTTGTTTGGAAAATTAAACTACTAAAACTTAAAATATAACTTAACTAAAACAACTGTTGGTTAGATTGTATTTCAATAATGATGAAAGACTAGGGCAAGGGCACTTTGTTGGTTTCAAGTTGAGTTTTCTAGACGTAATTAAACTAATATTATTCTTCCTATGGTTGCTATTTGCAAGTTACTATCCCATTTGTTGCCACTATCCCTAGCATCTAAGAACTATTTCATGAACCGTAATGCCTATATCCCTATTGTCATAGGAGAACAATGAAACGACGACAATCCCTAATAGTATTTCAACTAAACGGGATTAAAGGGTATATCCCTATCCTCAACAAAAACTTCTATCCTATCATTAATGGGTTCAAGGGTCTTTGAATACTCGTGCTATATTTATTTTTAACCCTTTTGATTCCTTTTCTGAATTTCAATCGAAAACCAATTAATTCCTTACAAAGGTGATCAATCTTATAAATCATAAATTAACACAAATAAACACAAACAACCGTAATTGAAGAATCAAAACCAACTTTAATTAGTCTTTCAAGTAATCAAGTATTTACCATTGCCACAAACCTAAAATATGAGTTTAGCCACGCATAGACAAGTGGAAAAAACAAATATTTAATCATCATCATACGAAAAAATATGAAGTAAAGAAGAGAAAACCTAGTTGTAGAACTTTATCTTCCCTCCAAATAACATACAAGATTTTATAAATGAACTACAAAATATATTAAAATGAGTAATGACTGCTCCAAGAAGTTCAAAACCTCTTAATAAATGACCTAAGGCCACTATTTATAGATAATCCTTCAAATGACGTTTCTGCCCTTCAAGACATGGCTTTAAAATAAGCATTTTCTGCCCCGAAATGACCCTGGCAAGCCGCCCCACCTATCCTGCCACAATTTAGTCAAATTTGCGGCAATTTTAGCTCCGGATAGGCTTTGCCACGCCGCCCCCTTCATCTCACCAAGGTGTTTGTCAAATTTCTCTATGTATGGACACCTCTGGCGCGAGGCGCCACTCATCTCTCGAAATTTTTGAAGCGCAATTTCTCTAAAGTTTCAAGGATGGCGCGCCAGGTTGAAGTTTTGTTCTCTGAAGTTTGGGACTTGGTGTGGGGCACCAGCCATAGCACCAAACCCATCAGCTCCTCAAATGTTCATTTCTTGCATTATTTTGAGCCCATTTTTCTTAGTTTCCTACTCAAATCAACTCAAATCGTTTGTTAGCGCATAAAACATACACATACATGAATTTAAGAAAAAATTAAGGATTGTGAACTCAAAACATGATCAAATATGAGTAAAATCATGGAAAATAGGCATAAAAATATGCCCAACCTTACCACCCTACACTTAAACCATTGTTCGTCCTCAAACAATCCTTAAAACACATCTAAACTCATGTTTCACCATCACATATGACACCTCTATCAACTCATACTCAACCAACTAGCGTAGATCATTCATAAAGTGGCTTATCATCATACAACAATTCTCACAAAGCACATATAAGGATTTCACAATTAACAACACACAACCTCTATAAATGACTCTTCTTTTCAACACAAAGGACCAACATGATTAACTGTGACACATGCAACAAGTAGTACACTGAATTAAACCTCTTGTGCCCCTCACTTTTAGTGATGTTTCTCTCTCTAATTCATCAATGTAAGACATGGAACACAACAAGTAAGGAACACTCACACTCATAAATGATGTAATACATATATGCAACATACTAGCTCAGCTGGCGGTTAGCGCCAGTACAGGTTTTATGCCCTTGCGACCCGTTAGGAGCAAGAGACTTCACCGGATGTGGTTACTGATGTGTTGTGAGTGTTTCACCTTGATGCTTATTCTTTGTTAGATCTAGGGGTTACCTTGTCTTTTGCGACACCTTATATTTCTAGTAGCTTTGGAGTGATTCCCGAAATTTTGTTAGAACCATTCTCAATCTCTACTCTCGTTGGTGATTCAGTTGTAGCTAGGTGAGTGTATAGAAGTTGTTCGATCACAATATTGCATAAAGTCATCTCTGCAGACCTTTTAGAGTTAGCCATGGCTGACATTGATATTATTCTCAACATAGATTGGTTGTATGCGTGTTATGCTTCTATTAATTGTAGAATCCGCACAGTAGAGTTCAGATTTCTGGGGGACCCAATCTTAAAGTGGAAGGGTAGTTTAGTTGTGCCTGTAGGTCATTTCATTTCCTACCATAAGGCAAAATAGATGATTTCTAAAGGTTATGTGTACCATCTACTTAGGGTTAAGGATGTTGAGTCCAAGACCCCAACTATCCAGTAAGTTTCAGTAGTATGTGAGTATCCGGAAGTCTTCCCAAATGATTTACCGAGAATCCCTCCTAAGCGGTAGATTGATTTTGGTATTGATCTTCTCCCCGATATGAAACCTATCGGAGATTTTGGTGGACTCTCGGAAGATAGAAGCGGTGAAGAATTGGCCTAGATTGGTGAATCCTTCGGATATCCGAAAATTTTTGGGTTTAACTAGCTACTATCGGAGATTTGTTGAAGGTATCTCATCTATTGCAGTACCCTTGACAAAATTGACCCAAAAGAAGGTGAAATTCCAATAGTCGGAGGCTTGTGAGAAGATCTTCCAAGAGTTGAAGGCTCAACTTACTTCAGCACCGGTATTAACCCTACCGAAGGTACCGATGGGTTCATGGTATAGTGTGATGCTTCAAGAATCATACTTGGGTGTGTATTGATGTAGGATGGGAAAGTTATAGACTATGCCTCCAGAAAGCTGAAAGTTCAAGAGAAGAATTACCCGACCAATGATCTTGAATTAGCCACAGTTCTATTCGCCTTGAAGATATGGAGGCATTATTTGTAGGGGGTCCACGTGGATGTTTTTATAGACCATAAGAGTTTACAATATGTGTTCACCCAGAAGGATCTTAATCTTCAGCAAAGGAGGTGGTTGGAGCTACTCAAGGACTATGATCTGAGTGTCCTTTACCATCTGGTTAAGGACAATGTAGTAGAGGATCTCTCTATGGAGAGTGTGTCCCAAATGGATTAGGGGAAGAAGGAGCTAGTAAAGGATGTGCATCGACTCACAAGGTTGGGAGTTCGGTTGGTTGACTCAACTAATCGCGATGTTGTTATTCAGAATGGATCCGAATCATCCTTTGTAACTGATGTAAAAGCTATACAATATGAGGACCCAATTTTGATAAGGTTAAAGGAAGCCGTTCAGAGTCACAGGGTGGAGGTCTTCTCCAAAGGGGGAGATAGTGTGCTTCGGTACCAAGGTTACCTATGTGTTCTGGATGTTGATGATTTGAGGAGTCGGATCGCATGAGGCTCATAGATCTTGGTATTTTATCAATCAAAGTGCCACCAATATGTACCGTGACATACGGGAAGTCTATTGGTGGAATGAAATGAAGAAGGAGATCGCGGAGTTTGTAGCTAAGTGTCCAAACTTTCAGCTAGTAAAGGTCGAGCACCAGAGACCGGGAGGTGTGATTTAGATATCAACATTCCTACTTGGAAATGGGAAGAAATTAATATGGACTTCATCATAGGTTTACCTCATACTCATCGACAATATGACTCCATTTGGGTTGTAGTAGACAGGTTGACCAAGGTCGCTCATTTTCTACGGCCAAAAACCATGAATTTGGCAGAGGACTATGCCAAACTATATATCTGAGTGCTAGTTCGATTGCCTAGAGTGCCCTTGTCCATTATATCAAACAGAGGTACTCAATTTGCCTCTCAGTTTTGGAGGTCATTTCAAAAAAGACTTGGTACTCAAGTTAAGCTCAGCACAGTATTTCACCCGCAAATGGATGGTCAAGTAAATTGGACAATTCATACTCTTTAGGACATGTTGAGAGCATGCATAATTGACTTCAAAGGTTGTTGGGGTGATCATTTGCCTCTTATCGAGTTTGCATATAATAATAGCTACCATTCAATTATTCAGATGGCTCCGTTTGAGGCTCTCTATGGGTGGAGATGTAGATCACCTATTCGGTGGTTTGAAGCTGTTGAAGCAGTGATGATAGGACCATATTCGGCCCATGAGGCTATGGAGAAGGTTCAGCTCATACGGGACCGGTTGAAAACAACTCAAAATCACCAAAAGTCCTATTCCGATGTGAGAAGGAGGGAACTTATGTTCGAAGTGGGTTATTGGGTGTTTTTCAAAGTGTTGCCCATGAATGGAGTGATGTGGTTTGGAAAGAAAGGAAAACTTAGCCCTCGTTATTTTGGCCCTTACCGAATTATGAACTGGGTTGGCAAGGTGGCATATGAATTGCAGTAACCTTTCAAAATTAGCTTCCATACATCCTATTTTCCATGTGTCGATCATAAAGAAGTGTTTGAGTGATCAAGCTCTAGTTGTCCCAGTGGACAGTGTTGGTGTGAAGGACAGCCTTAGTTATTAGGAGGTTTCGGTGGAAATACTGGATCATCAAGTCCGAAAGCTAAGGAATAAGGAAGTAGCTTGATTGTATTTCAATAATGATAAAATACTAGAGCAATGACACTTTTTTGGTTTCAAATTAAGTTTTCTAGACATAATTAACCTAGCATGATTCTTCCTATGGTTGTTAGTTGCAAGTTACTATCCCATGTCTTGCCACTATCCCTAGAATAAAAGAACTATTTCATGAACCCCAACGCCTATATCTCTATTGTCATAGAAGAACAACGAAATGATGATTATGTCTACTTGTATTTTAACTAAATGGGGCTGAAGGATATATCCTTATCATAAACACAACTTCTATCATATCACTAATGGGCTCAAGGGTCTTTGAATTCCCATTCTATATTTATTTTTAACCCTTTCAATTCCCTTTCCCAAGTTCAATCGAAACCCAACGAATTACTTACTAGGTGATCAATCATATCAATAATAAATTAACACAAACAAATACAAACAAACATAATTGAAGAATAAAAACCAACTTTCAATAGTCTTTAAAACAATCAACAATTCACCATGGCCACAATACTAGAATATGAGTTTAGCCACCCATAAACAAGTGGAAAAACAAATATTTATTCATCATTATATGAAAATACGAAGTAAAGAAGAGAAAACCTAGTTGTAGAACTTTGTCTTCCATCCAAACAGCTTACAAGCTTTCATAAATGAACTATGGAATATAAAATTGATGAAAGACTGCTCCAAGAAGTCCAAAACTACTTAACATACGACCTAAGGCCACTATATATTGATAAGCCTACAAATGATGCTTCTGATCTTCAAGACTTGGCTTTAAAATCAACATTTTTTGCCCCGGAATGACCTTGGCGCACCGCGCCACCTATCACACCACAAACTTAGTCAAATTTCCATCAATTTCAGCTCTGGATAGGGTCTAGCGCACTGCTCTCTTCTTCTCGCCAAGGTATTCGTCAAATTTCTCTATGTCTGGACACCTCTGGGGCAGGGCGCCACTCATCTCGCCGAATTTGTGATGTGCAATTTCTCTAAAGTTTGAGGGCTGGGGCACATAGCACCAAACTGAAGTTTTGTTCTCTAAAGTTTGGGGCTTGGTGCGGGGTGCCATCCATATCACCAAACCCGTCAACTCCTTAAATCTTTATTTATTGCATCATTTTGAGCCCATTTTTCTTAGTTTGCTTCTCAAATCAATTCAAATAATTTGTTAGTGCATAAAACATACAAATACATGAATTGAAGCATAAATTAAGGATGTTGAACTCAAAACATGATCGTCTATGGGTAAAATCATGGCAAATGGGAATACAAATATGCCCACCAACACCTCACACTTAAACCATTGTTCGTCCTCGAACAATCCTTAAAACACACCTAGAGTCATGTTTCACCATCACACTTGACACCTCTATCAACTCATACTCAACCAACTAGCATGGATCATTCATAGAGTGGTTTATCATCATACAATGATTCTCACAAAGCACGTAGAAAGATTTCACAATCAAGAGCACACAACCTCCATAAATGACTCATCTTTTCAACATAAAGAGCCAACATGACTAAGTGTGACACACGAAACAAGTAGTAAATTGAATTAGACCTCTTGTGCCCCTCACTTTTGGTGATGTTCCTCTCTCGGATTCATCAATGTAATACATGGAACACAATAAGTAAGGCACACTCGCACTCACAAATGATGTAATGCATATATGAAAAATACCATAGGGTTGCCCTTCATGTACATTAAGACTAAACTAATTGCTTCAAGAGATTTAAATCACAAGGACTTTTTCTAGTTGTATTGTCGACTAAGGAACAGGTAGGATTGATATTTCATTCTATAGTGACTACCACCCTAAGCCCTTTTAATACATCTTTCACTTTTCTTGTCCACCACTTTCCTCCTTACTTGTTCACCTTTCATCTACTCACCCTTGCCTTTTCTTTTCATGCCCCATTTTTTAACTACTTGACTACTAGTTTTCTAATCATAGAATAACTTAAATATTTTGCAATTAAAGCTCTCTTTTTCAATTTCCTAGCAATATGTAGACAAACACAATTTTTATGGGCACCCCTTCTTCTCACTTTTCTTTTCTTCCCACAACTTTTTCTTTTTCCCTTAACATTATCCTTCAGTGAACTTTCACTTGAAGTCTCAAAGTGCCTTAGACTACTTTTAATCAATAAGTCTAAGGTCTCACAAACAAAAAGGGATTAAGCTACTATTGAGGCTAAGAAAGAATAAGGCTTTTAGGCTCGAAAGGGGTTAACTAGGGAGCATGTATGTAATACTCTGAAAACCCTCAGATCAGACCCGGGAGTTGAAAAGGAGAAAATAGAATTTCCTGCACCAGGTCACAGGACGAGCCATCCAGTGACCCGTTAGGTGCACCACGAGTCATTAAGTGACTCATTGGGAGGAGGGTAGACTTTGTTGAATTTTTTGACTGGAGGTTGGCCACGAGTGAGACCACGAGTCGTGCTCAGCACCACGAGTTGTTAAGTGGGTCGTGATCAGTAGTTGGTTTGGAGGATGAAGGTTTTGGTAGTATGCCTAACGATTTGTCACCATGAGTCATAGGGCACACCACGCGTCATGGTGTCCATCATGGTGACCAGTGGTGGTGAAATTCCAGTGCAGGCAATGGGATGTAGACCAGGAGTCGTGGTGATGGGCACGACTCATCTAGTCCCTCATGGGGACTAACAGTGAGTATTTTCCTGTGAATTTATTTAAGGGCTTTTTCATAATTTCTAAGTTCCTAAGGCCTATACTACATCATTTTTAGCTTATAATGGTGTGTTTTAAGAGGGTTAAGTTCCTACTAAGCCTATTCACTTCCATGCATGCAAGTCTAGAAGCTCCCAAAGGTGATCAAGCCCAGATCCTCAAGTTCTTCCCCAAATTTCCATTTGGCAATCAAGAGAGTTGTGAAATCAGATTCTTCTAGGTATGTAGGGTTATGAATGGGTGTCTTTATCCACACCCATGCCTAATCTCTCTTCAATTCATGAAATTCTAGTTGATGAATCTATGAGATTTTAACCCAACATGTGAATTCTCTAAGTATCAATCATGTGTATTATCTAAGCATGTTCCTAATGTTGAATTATGATTCATGGGTAAATTTTACAATATTTTCAATCATAAATTATGTTTTCATGTTTTACAAATTATGATGCCCCTCCATAAAAGTTCCTGAAAGTTGAGCTCTACGATATATGTATTCAAGCATGATGATATGTATATGAAGAAAGTATGGTTTCGAATTACCCATGTCTATGTTCATGTTTTTGAATGATAAAGCCTATGTCTATCATGTTTAAGTATTGGGTAAGCCCATATGATCAAGTTTTTATATGATTTATCTAAATTTCATGTTATTATCTAACCACATGAATTTTAGAGTCTAGAGTCCCACTATTTTCAGCTTGTGGTATGGTTTGAGCCCAAGGCTCCTCATGTTATGATTCAGATATATGCATGTATGTTATGAGTCAGCTTTGTCACTAGAAGATGATTCAGCTTCATTGAAAAATGATGGAGAGCATATGTATATTTTGGGGAGTAGTGTGTAGCACCGAGTAGGCTAAGGGTCAGTCAACCCTATGCCTTAGAACTACATGCCAATGTAGGTACATTCAAATTATATGGGACCTCCCTTGTGAGCTTTCCCTGCCCCCAAGGGGCCTTCAACTTGATAACGATATCATGGTAGCATTCTCATCCCTGGAAAGGCTTTGAACGACTCTTTCCACTTGAGTGTAATAGTCCGGACCACGTAACCTCTATCGTGGTAATGTCGGTTATATGACGAGTCTCTCATTATTGCTCATGATTTCAGTTATGCATGTTCATCAGGCATGATATTAGTCATGATATTAAACTACATCGTTCTAGTATTTTTTAAAGGAATTTAGAGGGGCTAAATGCTTTCCCCCTCATTCCCCATGTAGATTCTCAGAAAAACATCTAAGAGTTTCTCTCAGGAACTTTCAGAGCAAGAACTAGGGCATTCCATTCCTCCTCAGTTTGTCAAGGAAATTCTTTAGGCTTCTTCACTAAGTATATATTCAACAAGGGAATAGTTCTTCCCTTGTGTCCCCAAATTCCTCCCTACTTTTCTCTATAAATCCTGGCCTTGGAATTATCGAATGTTAAGAAATTTTTAGTCATACTTTGTCTAATTCATGTGAAATTTTATTTCATCTTAATTATAGTTTTTTTCCACCAATTTGTGACTGAAATGATGTTTATTCTTGTGAAGTGAAATTTATCCCTAGTCCTTGAACGTAGAAAATCTAGAATCTTACAATAGTGACTAAATAGTGAAATTAGCTTGATTCCTTCCGTGTTGAGGATTCCCATAATGTTAGTTGGTGCTGAAAATATAGTTAGATTGATGTCATTGTACTTCAGTTAAAATGTTAGATTGTGTCAGTCATAAATGTCAGCTGATCAATTTGGCTACAGAAATTCTCGTGATGTTAGTAGTACCTCCCAGTTATAAAAAAATCATATTCAGAATTCAGTTATAGTGGTCCACTCAGCAGTCATGACACTCTATATATGCAGATCTGGATAGCCTTAGGACCCAGCTTCAGATTACAGTTTTTTCTTTAGATGGTTATGACACTTCCAGATAAGCAGCTCTGACCATCTAGAACCAATTCCAGAATCCAGTCTAATAAGACTCTCAGGGTGCGCTCGGATATGTATCCCTAACTAGTCTTAGGCCCCAATTTTGAGCTATCAGCTTAGTATTTAGTCTAGGACTATCAAGTGGGAGTAGGACTTAGCACCTAGTGGACTAGGGTTCCAGCGAACCCACGTTCCTAGATCTACGTTTCCATCGTGGGTTACAATTTTATTGGCCTCATGGCCCCAGACTCTTGTGATCACCTAGTTCATGCCTTTATACCATGGCAAGGTATGGGTCCTACCAATGGGGTGTATACATCAGACTCCACGTCTAGCTTATATGCTTATATGTCGGTTATATATTTCCCACTAGTCAACTCAGTCCAGTTTCAGATCAGTTCAGACTAGTACTTCAGATTTAGAACATGTTCTTGACCATCAAACAGGGTCTTTTAGACCATTTTAGTTATTTCAGTAATTCAGCTCAGTAGATTTAGTTGGTCATTGCATGTCTTTTCAGTTCAACACTTTTATTTCTTGTGTATGGTTTCTCTCACTTACTCAGTACATTCGAAGTACTGACACATACTTTTATGTTATATCGTTTTATGATACAGCTGTAGGATCTCAATCTCAGGCTCGCTAGCCGATTGCTCTTGGAAGACTTCAGCTGTTCTAGTTGGTGAATCCTCATCTTTTTAGGACAATGATTATTTCATTCATCTGCATTTTTTCTCTTATTTAGACTTGGAGTTAGTTGGGGGCTTGTCCCAGCAACTCATCAGTTATAGTGTCTTTTAGACATAGGCTTGGGTTATTTTCAAATCTATAGTTTTGTTCAGATGTATTCAACTTTATGAATCAGCTTCATTCTCTTAAATGTAATATATTTTTGCTTTAAACTTCCATTGTACATATATTATATTTCAAGGTTTACTCAGAATGCCAGTGTATGATAGACCAGGTGTTGACTTGGGGTTACTTATGACTCCAAGTACCGTGTCTTGTCCAGGGTGTAAGCTCGAGGCGTGATAGCTGGCTACTACATGAGGTTCATAGATGGATTCTCATCCATTGCAGAACTGCCTATGTTTACCCAAAAAGGTTAAATTTTAGTGGTCAGATGCTTGTGAGAAGAGTTTTAAAGACTTAGAGAGTCGACTCACTTCATCCCAATATTGACCTTACCGGAGGGTACGGATGGCTTTGTTGTGTGTTTTGATGCCTACAGGGTGTGTATTGGTTGTGTATTGATGCAGCATGGTAAGTTCATTGCATATGCTTGTTGACAGCTTAAGACTCTTGAACAGAATTACCCGACGCATGACCTAGAGTTGGCAGTTGATGTGTTTGCTTTGAAGATTTGGAGGCATTATTTGGATCGTATGCATGTGGATATGTTCACGGACCATAAGAGCCTTCACAGTATATGTTCACTTAGAAGGACCTAAATCTATGACAAAGGAGATTGCTAGAGCTTCTCAAGGACTATGACATGAGTATCCTTTATCATCCGGGCAAGGCCAATGTAGTGGCAGATGCTCTTAGTAGGCTGTCCATGGAGAGTGTGTCTCATGTGCAAGATGGGAGGAAGGAGTTGGTGAAGGATGTCCATAGGATTGCTCATTTGGGTGTTTGCCTTACAGATTCGACGGATGGTGGTGTGATTGTTCAGAATAGGTTAGAATCTTCCTTGGTAATGAAAGTTAATGCTAAGCAATATAAGTATTCTACCCTAGTGAAGATAAAGGAATCTATCAAGAATTAGAAGATAGGGGCTTTCTCCCATTGGGGAGATGGTGTACTTCGATATCAGGGCTGATTGTGTTGCCACCTATAAATGACTTAAGAGAGTGGATGTTGAGGAAGGCTCATGGCTCTAGGTACTCTATCCATCCAGGTGGCACCAAGATGTATCGTGATCTATGGAATGTTTATTGGTGGAATGGCATGAAGAAGGATATGGCAGAGTTTGTGGCTAAGTGTCTAAATAGCCAACAAGTTAAGTTTAAGCATTAGAGGCTTGGAGGTATGCTTTAGGACATTAGTATTCCTATTTGGAAGTGTAAAGAGGTCAAAATGGACTTCATTACAGGATTTCCTCATACCCACCGATAGTATGAATCTATATGGGTGATTTTGGACAGGATGACCAAATCAACTAATTTCTTACCAGTCAAAACTATCGATTTAGTTGAGGATTATGCTATATTGTACGTTTAGGAGTTAGTTCGGTAGCTTGGAGTCCCTTTTTCCATTATTTTAGATAAGAGTACTCAGTTAGTCTCGTAGTTTTGGAGGTCATTTCAGAAGGGTCAGGTAAGCTTAGCACAACTTTTCACCCGCAGATAGATGGCCAGGCCGAGTGGATAATTCAGACTCTTGAGGATATGTAGAGGGCATGTGCGACAAAGGTAGTTGGGATTATCACTTGCAACTCATCAAATTTGTCTACAATAATAGTTATTAATCCAGCATTCAAATGGCTGCGTTTGTGGCTCTTACGAGCGGAGCTATAGATCACTGATTGGATAGTTCGAGGTAGGTTAGGCTTTATTGATGGGGCCAGATTCAGTTCATGAGGTCATGGAGAAGGTTCATCTTATTAGAGAAAGGCTGAAAATAGCTTAGAGTCATTAGAAATATTTTGCGAATGTGAGGCGGAGGGAGCTTGAGTTTGAGGTTGATGATTGGGTATTTCTGAAGGTTTCTCTCATGAAGGGAGTGATGAGGTTGAGAAAGAAAGGGAAGCTTAGTCCTCGATATGTTGGTCCTTATAGGATCCTGAGGAGAGTTGGCAAGGTGGCATATGAGTTGGAGTTACCAGCAGAGTTAGCTTCGGTGCATCCAATTTTCCATGTATCACTATCGAAAAAGTGCATTGGTGATCCACCCTTAGTAGTTCTGGTGGAGAACATAGGTGTGAAGGATAGGCTTACCTATGAGGAGGTTTTGATTGAGATCCTTGATCTTTAGGTTTGGGAGTTGTGAAATAAGAAATTAGCTTCAATGAAGGTGTCGTGAAGAAATTAGCTTGCTGAGGAAGTTACGTGGGAAGTCGAAGTAGATATGATGGCTAGATACCCACATCTTTTTCTTCCAGTTTCATTCCAGCATGAGGTATCAGTTTTCTCCTTAGTACTCTATTCAATTTCATATCAAGTTTATGTCTCTAAGTTGCTTTTATTTCATAGTATGTATGTATGTTTTACGAATTCAGTTCTGTCATGTATCCTGATCCGGAGTCAGTCACTCCGTCAGTTTTTAGCTTCAATTATTCGGTTTTGGGATTGCAGTTCCTTCTTTAGACTTTCAGTATGCTTAATATATATTTCAGGATGAATGTTCCCAATTGGGGAGATAATGTTACACCCCAAAATCCCCTAAGGTTAGACCTGAGAGTTGATATAGAGAAAAACAGAAAAATTACACCAATGTCACAGAATGACTCAAGGAACGAGTCGTTGTAGGACAAACCAGCTCGTTGTGTGATTCGTTGTAAGCATCCAATCAAGGTTCCCCCCAAAAACAACGATCCCAGTAACGACTAATTGGATGATCTAACGGGTTGTCCTGAGTGGTCGTTGAATGGAGTTCAAAAAGGGGTCAAATTTATTTCAGTGACAATGGAAGGAACGACCCATTCCGACGAGTAATGATCCATTGTGTGTGTCCTTGTTTGGAGTTTAAAAGAAAGGCAGGTAAGAAGTAGTGGTGACAATGAATGGAGTGACGAGTCGTTGTTGCAAGTAACGATTCATCCTGGTCGTTGGTTGGAGAACCAGAAGAGTACCATAATTTCCCTAGGAAACAATAGATGGCCCAACGACCCTTCATATCCTACAAAGACCTGTTTGACTAGAGAGGTATGAATGCGATAAGTTGTGCAGTAAACTTATAGGCAAACCTTTAATGTTGATTGTCAATTATTAAGATGCCTATTGATCTTGATTTGAATGAAAATGTTTGAATTGAAAGAATGATGGTGATAGGGCCAAGTGCTTGTGGTGGTGCCAATTGAAGTTTGTGCATTTGTTTGAGTTTTTTTAAAAATTTAAGCCGGTGTATGATTTTTGGGATTGTCTTAAGTCTTAATGGTCTTGCGTGCAGCTCTCATGATGAGATATGCTTAAGTCAATTCTACTTGTGAGTGAATGTTTTTCTTGAGGACAATTGGCTTTACATATGAGCTATTGCTTTGTTTCCACAAAATTTAGAAAGGTTTTTTGCCTTTTCTCTTTTTTTGTGCGGGCATTTAACTTAGACAAAGAAATGAAAAAATTAAACTGAAAGCAATCTGCTAAAAGAAAAAAAGACATGCGTGTTGTACATGGGCACCTGCAAAATGCAGGTGCTAAACAGATGACACTGGAAGATTTGGTGAATCAGACTATGAGCTGCAGACTTGTATCTACACCGCAGATGCTTACACAAATAACATGAAAGGGTCAGTAGTTAAGCTTGAGAAAAGATCTGCAATCCACATAAACGAACATGGGAAACACAAGTGTCGAGCAAGTGAGTCGCATCACTGCTGAAGGGAAATCTGATCCAAAAATGCACAAGTGCACCTTCAAAGCTTCCAAGAGCGATTTTGGGAGGTGTGCACAAAGAATTTTACAGATTCTTACCTCAGTTGTACATAAACATGTCATATTTGAGAGAATAGAAGAGAATAGAGAGAGTACATCATTGAGATAGTGAGAGTACACTATTGTTTTCTTCTTCTTTGGGAAAACCACCATTATTGTAGACATTGAATTGGAATTGAATTTATTTACTTAATATGATGAGTTTAGAGAAATTCCTTATAGGTATAATTTCTCTCACTTTGATGAGTAGCTAAATTTCTTGCTACGGGTGTGTGTTCATAATGGGTACCTAGACTTGAGTGGGTGTTGATAATTTGTTCTTAAAATTGATTACCAAGCATGGATCTATTGTTTTCTTCAAGTTTTAATTATATAATTGACGGTTGCAAATATTGGTTTATCTTTCTAATCGTGATTTTGCTTGAAAGAGGGAAGTAAAGTTGGGTAAGGATTCAATAGTGAGAAATTGGAGTGTTTGATACATGGGTTGGAGTAGAGATAGTCAAAATCCAAATTCATACACCATTAAATAATTAGAGCTAGAAATAGTCTAACCCTTTCTCAAGATTATTGGTTGCTTTGTGATTATAACTTTGAGGTTTGAGAAAATCCAAGTTATACGCATCTTTTTGATTGAAAAACATAGGGTGTAGCAAAAGTCAACGCTATCCATGCTCTAATCAAGCTGAAGGCTCTTAATTAACCCCTCTCAATCAACACCCCGTCAAATTCACGCCCCTAGTTTCTCTCATTGATTACATAAATTCATTTTTCCTCGTTTTATTCTATATTTGAAATCGATACTTGATTACTCTTTTCCCTAGATTTTTACTTCATTTTCGTTGAGGCGTGGTGTTTTTTTGTATGAGATGATTTACGACAATTGATAATCCAACACCAATTCTCATGAGATTTGACCCCAACACTCATTAGAAATTTTATTTTGTCAATGATTGTAGCTACCTTCTTAATTAGAGAAGTATTCTTGCACGTTATCAGTAGTCGAAAGAAAGAAAATTAAAGAAAAAATTGCATACTACCCTTGTACCTATGCTTAATAAGGCTTAAAATTGTAGTTTTTGTTGAATTGTCTTGAATAGATTGTTGGGTAAGGTTGCTACTTGAAATTAATGGGAAGCTGGCAAATGTGTTGGAAGTGTCTAGATTGAACATCTCATAATTGTTTGAAGTCTGAGTAAAACAATATGAGTGTCAAGTTGAATATCACAATGAATACTAACCAATGTGAAATTTGTGGATTCCATTGTTCTTGTTTGAACTTGTGGAAATTTGTCGAATGTGTCTAATAGCGGGGGAAACTAGTCACTGCAGTTTGAAAAGAGGGAAAGTCTGAGCACCCTAAAATAATGACTAGTAAACCCATGTTAGAAACTAAGTGTGGGGTGGCCACAAAAAGCCCCCCCCCCCCCCTCCAACTTAGTGTTGGCTATCCATGTTCAATGATTACTAATTTGGTTTCTTTGCATTGTTTGAGCAAGTGCAATGGCATCCAGAAAAGCTAAAGGAAAAGGTGTTTCCTTCTCTATTGTAGGATGAAAAAGGATTACAACTGGAGTATCTACGCCAGAAACGCCACCAGTCCCTAGAGGCGAGAAGAGAAGTTTTCGCACCCAATGGGTGGTGGAAGAATGAAAGAAGTGGTACAACAAGCATATGGAGTCAAAGGTCTTCCCAGAGGAAAGGATTGATCGAGAGGTCTGGCACTAGAATTTTTCCCGCATATTGCAGAGACTACATACCCTGGGCATGGACTTTGTTTTCAAGGAGCCCAGGGAGTGAAATTTGCACATGGTGTAGGAATTTCACGTAAATTGGGACCCCACTTTTCGCAGTCACTCCGTAAAAATCCGGGGGCAAGTGGTACCATTTGAGGCACATCACCTCAATGTCATCCTGGGTACTCCTAATACAGATCCACATCAGCTCACGCAGCTAAACATTACACCACCCTATGAAGAGATTTGGCATGTATTATGTGGGTTGCTATATACGAGGAGGTGGATACGACAAGGTGGACTCACCACAAAGAGAGAGGCTATCACCAAACATTACCCTATGCATGGATGAATAGGAAGGCATGTGTTTGGCTAAAGATTGTGTAGCTGTCTCATACCAGGGTACACATGACTGATATCACCAGGGATAGAGTCTACCTGGTTTTTGCACTAATGCATGATGTGGGGGTGAATATGGGTTCCATGATTATGTCGGCCAAGAAAAAAGCTAGACTGCATCAGAGGCGCAAATATGGCTTTGGAGTCTTACTCACCACATTTCTGGGAGGCCATGAGATTGAGGAGGAGTCTCTGGATTATTGACCAAGGGTGGACAAGCATGCAGTAGATATGACCAAAACATAGGTGCTAGAAAGTGAAATGGTCTTGTACTCAAACTAGCCGAGAAACATGCTCGTGATGATTATTTTGCTATCAGGATGTTTGGGATGCAGATGTTGCAGCTTCGTATTGGCTTAGGGCCAACAACTAAGGATGAGTTGTGGCAGGTAGATAGGGACTATTCGCTGAATGTGTATGTCAGGGCCATGTGCAAGATTGGTCTAGCCTTTGTGGAACCTGTGGATGATGATGTGCCCACTAATACAGAGAGGATCCGAGAAGATTTTGACATTGAGTCTACTAATGATGAGGCAGATGACTCTGACCTCGGTGAAGAGGAGCTAGCACATAAAGAGGATGATGATGCTTCACTTTGACAGGGAGTTCTTACCATTTTATCTGTACTTCTGAATTGATATTTTACAAGAATTGTGGGTAATACTCATTTTAAGGGTCGGGTGGGTTAATATATCTGTGCCTATTTCTATTTGATGATTTGGGAACTATTGGTCTGTAATAAATTATGATAGATAGACAATATGTAGTGTGAAATTTGTAGCTGCTAAACAAGATTTGGTATGTAATAGCTAGTAATTCTGTTTCTTGCATCTTGTTTATTTGATTATTTTTTCGTTTTGGGTCCCTTAAATTTTGTTTTTTGATGCTTTTTCCAAGGAGAGTCCCTTTGAACCGAGTAGAAAATCTTTTTTTTGGGTTAGTAGCAGAAATAGTCATAGTTAGGGACTTTTCCCTATGATGGATGGATGACGATCGTCTTAAAGGAAATTAGTCATATATAGGAAATAAAAACCTTCACTATTAAAAAAAGATTACTCCACTTGGATAAATGCTACACTTCATGAGATATTTATTCGAAAGAGCAATAAAAGTGAGAGTACTGGTAGAATCACATAAGGCCTTGGTGTTTGACTCAAAAATGTAAAAAGAGGGATTAATTGTGCTTGTCACTCAATAAAGGTGTAGTAAGTAGAGGGAGTCCATGTTAACCATTTTTGAGCCATGGTGCCATGTGTGGTGAGAACTTGATATATTCCTTGTGGACTACCATCTAAAATTTTCCCCCGTGTGTATGAACAACTAAATTTTGATATTAAATTTGTAGGAAATGATTAAAACACTTCTTTTGTGATCCAAAATCATTTTTGTACCATTCATTGTGCCTCCCTTAACATTATTCCTAGTGAACCCCTTTTGTGCCTTGAATCCTATTCTTTGAAAAAAGACCATAATAATTAGTTTAATCCCCTTTGTTCAAAATGGTCTTAGAATTAATTTGATCCAAATAGACCCTAATGCACTCTATTGATAATGTACGTCAAGAAAATGGTCAGAGTGAAGGTAAACAGTTGGATGAGATAAAGAGTAGTGTGTGTGTGTACCCAAATTGCTTGACACTTTCAAGAAAATTTAAAAAATAGTGGAATAATTATAAATACAAAGAGAGAGTACACCACTCAGTAAAAGAAGGGATAACGAGAATTTGTGAGATGGGAAACGTAGGAAGTAATGGGGGAGAATTAGTTGATAAAGAAGTAAATCAGTAAAGAGTGGAACATGTAAGTTTCTTTAAGTGCATAGGGTTACAAGTCACTATCAGCCAAACAAATTCTACCATCCCTTAGCTGATATTACTAACCCTGAAAAGTCCTTTGGATCTTACAAGTTATCATATTTAATTTAATAACACACTACAAGAAAACCTATGGTATGTGTGTTTGCTTAGAATATTCTTTGGAGTGTAAGTAAATTCATTTCTTGAGTACGCCCCGATATGAACATATTTATTGTATGAGAATGGGGGCACTACTTAAAAGTGAAGACATCCGATGGTAAAACACTTTGGAAAGCTAATAACCTAGCTACTAGAATAAACCATGTCGGCCTAATTTTTTTATTTGAAATGTTCATTCACTAAGGTGTGATTCTACTTTCGGATACTCTAAATTTTAATTATGCTTGATTGAATGAATTGTATATCATGATTAAATTTTTTACCATAACCGGGTGTGAGTGGTCCAGTTCAATTGATGATGGAAAAGTTTAAATCGTGTCAAGGATGTGAAAGGGTTGTCCAACGACGAACAAGGTTATAAATATGGGTTGGTGATCTTGGGCACATTTATACAATCAAATGACATGTTTTTACCCATATTGTAACTTAATTTAAGGATAATTCAAATATGATAGAGAAACATAATAAGTGTCTCCCCTAATGTCTCCTCTTTTCTTTTTCTCTTTAATGACAATTTGTTTTAACTCCTACTTGAAATTTTTTTCATTTTTACAACGCTTTAATCCTACACATTAAAATAAAATGTAAAGGCAAAATAATATATTTAGTATTCAAAAAATGATTAAAAGTACTAAAGTATAAATAAATAATTGCTAAATATGTGATATATTGGCCAAACATCAGTGGTGATTACTAGTAGTTCAGAATATTAAAGAATGACAGTGATGGCTGAAAATAGCGGATGATAACAATGGCAGCGAAGATAGGGGTTTAGTGAATTTCCATCTTCATAGAAATCTATAATAAAGACAACTTAGGCCTCATTTTTTTGCAAATAATGGAGGTCTGAATCTAAATGGTTTAGACCTTAGGTCATTAAGTGTAATTTTTTAATAAGATTTAAGCATTTATTTAGTCTGAGTAGGTCCTAATCATTAAAATCTAGAACAAAGTCTTAATATCATTAAGAAGTATATTTGTGTGGATAATTTTTACCATCACTCTGTCCACAACCACCATTCATCACTATTACACACCTCTGTCATCACAACCACCACCATTACCATCGACAAATATCAACCACCACCATTACCATCGACAAATATCAACCACCACCATTACTAACTATTTATGCCACCATTAGTGTCGCCAACCACCCCTGACATAATAACAACCACTTGTAATCACCAGTACCACTAACCATTTCATTAAGTTGTTACTATGCATATCACCTCCATTAGCACTGTAGCCACTGCCACAGCCATCACTGATGATGCTCAAATTCACTCCTCACGAGGAGTAGGAGAAAGTGTAAACGATAGTCGCAATATAAATACCCAACTAAGAGATGAGGTTGAATCCACAGGGAATAGCGATTGAATAACGAAAGTTGTCTATTGACTTGAATCAAAATTGCATACATGCATTAAAAATAAAAATAAAATATTGGGGAAAATAATGAGATCACAACTTGAATTAAAATCAACTATCAAAAGAACAAGGCAACCAAATTGAATGAACAATTATGAGCAAGGGTCAGGGATGTGCTATTGATAGGGGCTCGATTACATTGAGATTAACTGTAAAATCAAATTATTACTCATAAGCATAAATAACTATGGATAAAGTGACACCCGATATTTTTCAATCAATTGGGTGCTCAATTTCTTGAGTTTTCTCAAACCCCAAAGCCTGAATTAATTAATCCAGTATAGCTTAGGCAAGATTTGAGCAAGTCTCTAGCCTCAAATCTCTAATGGGTGTATGACTATGGGTTTTGGCTATCTCTAGCCCAACCCCACACACTCAAGACCCAATTGCT
Source organism: Datura wrightii (assembly GCA_035772735.1). NCBI lineage: Eukaryota > Viridiplantae > Streptophyta > Magnoliopsida > Solanales > Solanaceae > Datura > Datura wrightii. The sequence continues at coordinate 55,897,859 of JASDFA010000001.1, forward strand.
TACTATTGCTTTTTTACCCATATTAAATTTCTCTTTTTCAAGCAAAAATGAAATAAGTAGACATAACCCCATATTTGCAACTATTTGTAATTCCATTATAATTTAGGATAAAACAACATATTTATATTTAATGAGTAATTACAAGATTAATATACTATCCCCAATCAATCACATACCCCTAGAAAAATATCTAGCTACTCATAGATGAATAATACAAAAAGGATATTGACAAAAAATTTCATGAAGTTCATCATTAAGAGTGAATAACAAGATCAAAAATTGACTTTAGTGGTGGTTTGTACAATGAAGAAGAAGAAGAAGAAAGGCTATTCAATATTTCTCTCTCTAACTCTACAAATCTAGACTGGAATATTTAGTACTTTCTAGAGAATGTACAGAAATAAGTTAAAAAATGCTCCTCAAATCCTATGTTGGAGGATTTTGCCCTTCAAAAAATGGCCTCTCCTGGGAGTCACCGGCGGTATGTCCGTGCCCATCTATGGGACGCCGCTTTATCATTGGTAGGGTCAGTGACATTAGGGATCTGATTGACATTGGCAATGGTGGTTTGCAGGTGCTGACCCACATTCCGCTGGTGCACCTCCACTTATAGCCAGTATGCTCCTGCATTTCAACCGGTGTTTCACCAGTTCCATCCGATGGAGCGCCAGTCCCTTTGATAGAACTCTAGTCCTTTTCTTTAATTTTATGCTTTTGTCCAGTTCCTTGCCTTCTCTGCTTAAGTTGAATGCCTGAAAAAATTAAAGAGAAAGAGCATGAAATCCTACCAAATGATTTGAAAACCAAGCAGAAGCTCATGTTCAAAAGCCTAATGAGTTGGTAAATTACCAAATCATCAAACCCCAATACTTGAATCATTTCTTGTGCTCAAGCAACACAATTCTTTACAGTTGAACAATAGGAATAATCATGTCATTCTACATGAGATTACGCGCAAGGGACCACTACGACCCAAACAACCCAAAGATCGCTCACCAACTCAAAGGGAAAGAGAAGACTCAACACTTTATGCAAATGCTTCAAGAGATGACCTCAATCAATTGGCATAATTTCACATTTGATTCCTACATTTGAAACAAGGGGCATGGTTGATCACAATAAGCTTATATAGCATCTTAATTCATTAAAAGTTCACATATAAAATTTCCCTTCAAGATCACTACATTCTTGTCTCAATCATATCTTTTGGCATGTGCGAGCATGTTCCACAAAGAGCTGATGCTACTCACATCGAGAGAGAATCCCATTTAATTATCAATCAATGCACACTCAAGGTATTATACAATGAAACAAATACGCTCACTCTCACAAAGAAATTCTTATGCACATAACTTGACCCATAGGCTTGCCTTTCATGTAGCTCGCCACTAATGTAGAGTTACTACACTTAAAATCAATTAGTACATGGAGGTCATGATAAAGGCTAGGGGTAAAGGTAGAATGGCTTTTAAATTCTAGTAACTAGAACCTCCCTAATGCCCTTTTTGAGAATCATATTGCATATTTCATTTTCTTTTGAGATCACCCTCACCTTATCTCTCCTTTAACAATATTTTCACTTTTGAAACAAAATTCCTCCTTATCTATCCTTAGTTATCACTCTTCATTTCATTTAAGCAAAAGGCAGCACCTTTCAACAATTTGATTCATTTCACCCAAATAATTCATTCATTATTTTTATAATGTGGTGCTACCTCACATTGAAGTTCATATTATTTTTCTCATTTTTCTTTTTGCAACCCCCAAACTTAGGCTTTTGCCTCATCTTTCTCTTTTCTATTCCCACACTTTTGGGACGTCAAAGATCATTTTTGCATTTCTTCTCACAACTAGTACTGTGGTGGATGGGTGCCAAAGAGGGATTAAAAAAGGGTAATAGGTTTGTAATGGGGTTTTCAAGGAAAAGGCCTAAGGGCTCAACATTGGCTAGTAGGATTCATTCTCAAGGAGGTCATATGGGTAAAGTAGCTATGAAAAGAAATCCTAAAATCATCTTCCAAATGCAACCACATCTTGGATTTCGCCTTGAGACCTACTAGGGCAAGTTCCAGATAATCATTCATGCAAGAGAATTAAAATAAAACCTTTCCCATAGTGCATCACCTTCCAAGGAATTCACACCATTTTCATCACCACATCAAGATTCATAAAACAAGATACCATGTGAATCAAGAAGACAAACAAAGGATGTGTAACTTATGACAAAAAAGTACTTAGTTTTTAAATTCAACTAGCCCTTTTCTTCTAAAAATTCATTTTTTAAACAGTCATACCATTTAAGAAATTTTTCTGGTGGTACTTCTCAGGATCCATGCAATCATTGACTAAAAAAACTTTAAACTTGGCATTTTCCCTTAAGAAAGTCACCTCTCAATCCATAATTGAAAAATGCCACCCAGTTCAAGAATAAAAGAAAATCGCTCCTTGGAAAAGAATCATAGTATAAAGAAAACCCTTAGAGTTTAATTTATTCACTAACTTCTATAAACAAAAGGATATAATTGAGACTTGGGTCAAGAAATATTTGGCAACTGAACACAAACCCAATTAATGACACTAACAACTTAAAAATAATTTTTCATTCATCATAGGCCCGACAAGGGCAGCAATCAACAACCAAAGCAACATAAAAAGTAATCAAATCAACCCGAAAAGGCAATAAAATATCTACAACAAGCCCAACAAGGCCAAAACAATTCAATAATAACCACAAGAGAGAAAAAGAGAGCTCAACCCACCCCCAACTATAACAATACATTGTCCCTAATGTATGCATGAAAAACAGAAAGGGTGGTGGGAACTCCCTGAAGTGGCTACTCCTCATCATCAACATTGGCCTCTTCATCTGCATCATGGACCTCATCTCCCCAGGTCTCCACATAATCACCTAGGGCCTCAAAATGTTCATCAATGGGGCCTCAAGCTATAGGTGGAGCAGCCATGGCTACATCAAGTGCGCTCATGTCCAGATCTTCCCTTGGTGCCCGGCTTCTCAGCTCTTGTAATTTAACCCCAAAGAGATGTCACTGCGCCCTCCACTACATCCACCAAAGAGCATAGCTTGGTAAAGCTATCGTATACATTCTTCGTCTCCTTTTGTAGTGTTGGGCAATAAAGGCCAGGATATTTTGAGCCAGCATTTGGAGTTAGCTCTCGTGAGAATGTGTCATCACTACAAGAATTTAAACTCCGCTTAGGAAAGAGGATGTGGGCGGAGGTGAAGGCCCTCGAAATGGTGCTTCCCCAGATGCATGACCCAATGTATTAGGGTGTGGAATATTAAGGTCTGGAGCAATGGAGGTCTCTTCTATGTCATGGGAGGTGGAGCCTTCGGGAGCCTCAAAAGCTTGTAACCTTTTTCTCTTCACCTTGGGTGCCTCAGCATCCTGTTTTCTCTCCACATTGATTACATCGGTGGAAGAGCTAGGAGACTCATCAAGGAATAGTGGCATCCCTGCCTTAAGGAACAACTGAGAAATAAGCACCACATATGGCATCAATGTTCCCTGCTGCATGGCATTTCTGTTCATTTGGTTGTCCATGATCTCCCCAAAGTTGATGCGCACCCCTGTCATGATACAGGCGATGAGTATAGCAGCCTCCAAGTTGACTCTCTGTTCATTCTTTGATGGCATAATCAACCACAGTTTTGTTCCAAACATGAGGTCACCTCGAAATCTCCCCACCCATGGAGGCCCACAATGGCTAACCATTGGAATTGATTGGAGCTATCCAACTGAAGTAATTTTCTTTGTCGGCCACTCTATCTACATACTCAGTTCCTAGATCGATCTCATCTACCCAGAACAATGCATTGATGGCGGCTAGAGTAATATCTATCTCCACGCCCCTAATCCCGACTGAGGGAAGGCGGGGAAACTTATCAATCTTTTCTTTATGCATCATAGCCTGTTGTTGTGCCTGGTATGATACATAAACTTTAGGCACCAAGTTGGTGTAGTAATCTGGATGAGGCTCAGCATATATGCGCCATTGATGTTGGTTGAATTGGGCAATGATACTGGGGAACTCATTTCTAAGGCCCACCAAATCAAATCTTTTTTCAATTGTTATTGATCTACCTTTATAGATGGCCTACTGTGCCTTCATGTTGGGCACATAAAAAATGATTTTCTTCCTAGTGTTGGTGGGGGTTGGGTTTGCCTTAGCACTCCCTTTGATCATTCTTTTTGAAGTGGAGGGTGCCTTGCCCTTTGTCTGATTGCCTGGATAAAGTCATAATTCTGCAAAGCCATGTTAGTGCTTTGGTATTTTCCTTAATTGACAGAGAAAGCAAAAGCTATCCTAATCCAAGGAACAAAATTCTAAGGATTGAATAACAAATAATTTGCAGGATCAAAATCAAGTGCTGGTGGTACCAATGGTCCAACGGCGAAATGCAGGTGGAGAACCATGAGTCGCCGCTAAGACGTCAATCTTGGCAAAAAATTGGGTAAAATTTGCTATGTTCTGATGCCTCACCAGTGTTTCGCCAGTCTCGAGCCATAACACACAAGTGAAATGCAGGTTCTGGGTAGTGTACTGAAGCCTTGTACCCATACCTATGTTTTAGCTGGCGTTTCGCCGGGCCTGACTAGCAGTTCGCTGTTGGACGCCGCTTAGTGATTTTCACTCCCACTCAGCTAATAGAATCCCCTCAAATTCATGACTCACTCACTTACTTCACATTATGATTTATTCACTCAAGCAGCACAACAAAGATAAAAATGATGATTTTCCCTTAAGAAAGATGTCATTCTATCTATCATCGGGCAAATCATGCAATATAAGCACACGGGGTTACTCAGACTTCACCCCCAACTATTATGGCAAGCACACAAGTTCAATAGAAAATTTCCAAAATAACTAACTACCCCAACATTGTTCAAGTATTCAAACCCCCAATATACCCACATAATAAAAATCATTCAAACAAGAAACTCACAAAATGGAAAATAGGGAAATGGGTATTAAAAATATTAGATGCAGCATGCTTCATTTTTTTATTCATATTTTAAACAACAGCAATCTTAAAGCAATGTAAGAGCTCATGAACACATACCAATATGATAATTGAGAAGAAGTAAAGAGATTGAATCTTTGTGCTTGACCAACAATGGTATCTTCAAAATGAAAATTTCTTTTTCTTTTCTTTGCTTAGTGAGAGTTGTGTAAGGTACTAGTGAGCAGAAGAGAATGAGGATGGGGGTTTATAGGTTCAAGAGAAGGAGTATGATTGGGTGGTGAAAAGGTGGGTGTTAATGGTGGATTTAATGGAGGGAAGTTGGGAAAGTGGAAAGTGTTGTGGTTAGGTGAAAAGGTGGAGAGAGAGAGAGAGTGTGTGTTGGAAAGGTAAAAGGGTGTTCTAACCGGATTTGTTCTTTATTTGTAAAGTGCTGCCGGTCGGGTTGGTCAATGGGTTGATCAAGATTCATAATACAATTACTTACTTCCACCCGCGCTAGACCTGCGACCGCTGTTGAGTACCGGTATTTTTTTGGTTCAAGCATAGGTGACCTCTTATATGCCCAGTTCACTGGTTTATGATTACAATGAACGGTGTTTCATGGATCATCTTTTGCATTTCGCTGGTGATTCACAACTTACCCTTTTATTTTTGGATTCCCTCTAGGTGTATTGGTTCACACCTGCGTTAGACTGGTGTGCCATGTGATGCCACCGACATTTCGCCGGTGGAACACCGACTTCCTCTCTTTTTGATCCCACTTCTACTTTTCTCATGCGACAGAGCAGCGAGTTGCGCTTGAGCACTAGTGTTTTGCAGATCTATCGCAGTGGCTTCCTTTTTTCCCTTCTCCTTGTTTCTCATCCAATCATCCTACAAAAACACAATCAACAAAGTATCAAGGCATCAAAACATAAAAACACTTGGGTTGCCTCCCAAGAAGTGCCTTATTTAACGTCGTGGCACAATGGATACCTCCTCAATTGTCAATTTTTCAGAGGTTCATCCTCCAAATTAGCCTCATCAACACAAATTTCATCATGCTCTCCTTCACCATTGAAGACCCCTATCACCTTTCATTTATCCGGGGGCTTGGTGGTTCGACATATATTAAAGGCGACTTCATCTCCACCTACTCTGAAATTTAACTCCCCTAACTCCATGTGCACCAGTTCTCTTCCCGTGGCTAGTAATGGGCACCCCAAAATGATTGGCACCTCAACATCCATTTCACAATCCAATAGCACAAAATCGGCTGGAAAGATGAACTTGTCCACTCGGACCAAAACAATTGATAGACATGTCCGCCATCAAGAGCCTCATAGTAGTAGGCTTGGGATTTCCCTCACCTAGCTTCTTAAAAATGACATGAGGCATGAAGTTAATTCTCGCACTAATGTCACACAAAGCCTTTTGAAAACACACGGCCTAATGTTGCAGGGGATAGTGAAGGCTCTAGGATCCTCTCTTTTGGGAGCAAGATTGCTCGCCACCATTGCGCTGCAATGGTGTGTTATTTCCCTCACACTATCATCAACCACCTTTTTTTTCTTCAGCGATTCTTTCATGAATTTCACATAGTCCGACATTTGGATAAATGCATTGATAACTTCCAACATACACTCTTCTCTACGAAAGAATGTACATGGTCATTATCAAAACAAATATACCCGACGAGTGTCGGGGTCGAATCCCATAGGGAATTGAGTCGATAATCTAAGAGTTGTAAACTAATTCAAACTAGAAATCATCATTGTTCAATATTTGAAAATTAAATTGGGGGAAAAAAGGAAAACTCTATTAAATTCTAATTTAAAACTAAGTGGGGGGAATTCCAATTGTTGTATTCTCAAGTGAATTGGCTTTGGGGTGTCCTATGCGTGGTCTATCAACTAGCATGGGATTACTTCATTCTTCTTGGATTCAAACTCAACTTAAATAGATGTGGATAAATCACATTATCTTGTTTCTCAACCACAAGAATGTTTATGCCTTGGGTTTTCTCAAACTCCAAGGCAAAATCAATTTATCAACCATACGAGCTTGAGGAATGATCAACTATCTCTAGCATAGACCCTTTATTGGAGTGAAAATGTGGGTGTTGACTATCTCTAGCTCAACCCACACATCCACACTCCAAATTCTCCTTATCGTCTTCTCACCCATTTCTCACTTTTCTCTCTCAAGCAAAAGTAAAAAAGTAAGGAAAAATTCATGTTTGCAACCATCAATTATTTTACAATTAAAACTTTAGAAAAGACAATAGATCTAAGCTTTTAATAAGAATCTATGAGAAAATCATAAGCACCCATTCATAATTACAAAACCACCAAGCACACACCCCTAACTAGCAAGTTAGATTTATATATTTTAGAGATAGAGAGAAGATACCAAGAGAACTTTTCTCAACATTCATAACACGATTTATCAACTTGCTTCACAAGATTTGCATGAATGGTGGAATCCCCCCCCCCCCCCCCCGGGGTATTCCTCAAGAAGAACTTTCTATACTATATTTCTATGTTGAGAGAAATTTACAGAAATTCTATGAATTAGTTCATGAATGAATGAGTGGTGTACAATGAGAGATAAAAATATCTGTACATTCACGTGTACCACTTCCAACGAGTGCATTTGGGGCTTCAAGAGGCTTTGAGAATCTTTCCGGATGTTTTTACCCCTCCTTGGTTGGCCTCACGTGTGAAGCACCGATGTTTCACCGGTGCCAATCCATGGAGCACCGATTACTCACCGAAGGAAAATAGTGGAAGAGCAGTGAGAACCGCCGACTCACCGGCAGTTGGCTAGTGTTAGACCGGCGATTTGGCGGTGGCAGACTGCCAAATGTTGGTGGGAGCTGTTTTGAGGCATTGGATCTTGCGTTTCACCCACGTTTCACACTTCCGGATCAACATTTAGCCAGTTCAAAGCATGTCCTTAACACCTCTTTTTGAGTTCAAATCTCTCATATTCTTTTTATCCTTTCCTTCAAATGCCAACTCATTAAATCATCTCGAATTTCATGCGTTTTTTGCTTGATTTCATGCTTCTATACTCAAGTTAAGTACCTACAAAGATCAAAGAGAAAGGGAACAAATTCCATCTAAATGACTTGAAAACTAAACAAAAACTCATGTTTAAGAGCCTAATGAGTTGGTAAATTACAAACTCGTCAAACCCCAAAACATGAGCCATTGCTTGTCCTCAAGGAATGCAATTCTTTATCGTTGAGCAAATGAAACCACATGTTATATAGGAGTATGCGCATCAAGGATCAAGCAAGGCCTTCCTTCACAAGAAGATTTTGATAAAGCTAAGAGCATTATGAGAGTTTCACACATAACCATCGAACCTCAAGACAATCCAAAAATTATACACCGACTCAAGAAAAAGAAAAGATTCAAACCATGTTACACAAGCTTCAATAGGTGACCACAATCATTAAGCATATCTTGCATGCATTCATTTCATATAACAAGGGGCATAGTCCATCAAAACAAGTTCAAGGAGCCATATCAAGTCATTGACAATTCACATTCAAAGTTTTCCTTAAAGTTTGTTATATGCTTGTCTCAATTACACCTTTCACTTTGAACAAATTGAAGCATGTACCCCAAGGAAGTGATGCCACTCACAACAACAGAGAATCCTATACATTTTAAGCATTTCACACAAAGATATTATTAGATAAGGCAAATACGCTCGCTCTCACAAAGAAATTCAAGTGCATGCAAATTGATCCATAGGCTTGCCCTTTGTCTAAATCGCCACTAATGTAGAGTTGCTACATTCAAAATCACCAAGGACTTGTGCATTCTCATTAAGGATAGGAGTATGGGTAGGACAAATGTTTAGCTCTGGTGACTAAAACCTCCCTAATGCCTTTTCTAAACACTTGCAACATGTCATCACATTATTTTAAATCACCTCTACTTATCTCTCCTCTTTTATCATTTTCATCTTTTATTTATCAAGAGCCACCCTTATAACACCTTTGGATTCCATCATTAGCCTCATCTAAACAAGAGGTAGCACCATTAATCAATTCTTTTCTTATAATGAGTAGAGATTTTCAACCAACCAATTCGCTCACTACCTTGGGTGCTACCTTAGCTTGAAGCTCACATTTTTTTCCTTTTTTCAAACCCCTATTCTTAGGCTTTTGCCTCATTTCAATTCATTTCTTTAACTCTCCCCATCTTTTGGGCTTTAAGTCCCATTTTTCATTCTTTCGTCACTAAAAATTAGGGAGGATGGGTGCCAAAGAAGAAGATTAAGAAGGGTCATTAGGCTTGTAATGTGGTTTCCAAAAAGAGGTCTAAGGCTCAAGCATTGGCTATCAAAGATTGATGTTCAAGGAAGTCATTTTTGGTGAAGTAACTATCGATGGAAAGCCTCAGGTCATTTTCTAAGTATAGCTTCATCTAAACTTTTGCTTTGAATCACACTAGGGGAAAGTTCTGGATAATCATGCATATACAAGAATTAAGCTGAAGGACTCACCATACAAGGCATCACAATCCAAGGAGTTCACACACTTACTACATCACATTAAGAGTATAACTTTCGACAAGCTAGTTTACGAATCAAAAAGCCAAGCGAGCAATGTATAACTCATGAAAAGAGAGTGCTCATTTTCACATTTAAATGCCCCCGTTTTCTTTTCAAAACTCATGCACAATGCCATGCAAGAATTGTTGGTGGTACCTCTTCAAACAAGTACACAAAAGACTCAACATGACTCTAGACTTGACATTTTTCCTTAAGAAAGTCGCCTTTCAATCCATCATTGGAAAATGTCACCCAGTCCAACACAAAATAAGATGAGAAAAATTTTCTCCTTGGAAAAGAACAGCAGTATTAAGAAAACCCTTGGAGTTATTCATAGACTACTATCTATAAAAGCAATGCTAATTAGCAAGTAATGACGATCGCTACCCAATCTATCATAGGGTCATATCGTACATCACTCACAAGGGGATTACTCAGACTTCACCCCCTCCCCCAACAAAATGTCAAAACTACAAAATAAATAAAATAAAAACATAAAAAAGCATTGTCTTTGACGCACAAAGTCGTACACAATAAGGGAGGAGTGGGTGCAATAACTCCCTAGTATGATCGAGGCGTTTGCGTTGAAATTTTTGCGTTTCATGTACTCTGGTTATAACCAATGCCATACCTGCGCTTCATGTCTTTCGACCTACGTTTCGCATGTCTAAAGACAATTTCTCAATTTGGATCCTTCCACTTGTAGTCACATTCCACAACTTATTCATCCTTGCAACACTCATAGACAACACCAACGTGAAGTTAAAAAAGAAGTAAAACAAACAAGATACAAAACAAGATGCAAAACAAGTTTGAATTAGTAAATACCTAATGCATATCACAACTTGTTCACAACCCGAACAGAGGCCCGAACGTTAACATGGGACAAGGGACCTCGCGAGACCCCAAATCGACCCATGGAATAAGCATACAACTAGCTCACTCATTACACTGAAGAAAACATGAATATAATCTCAGTGGATTTCTAATTCAACATCACATAAGAATAGGATCCAAAACTGCACATACATAAGTGTGAAAGCCTCTAATCTAGACGAGTTGATGGGACAAGACCCCAACTAACTCAACAATACTGAAATTGGAAATACATAAAGGAAATGATAGTCTAGTACTCAAAGGATGAGGACTCACAAGTTCGGGAAGATACAAACTCCGGAAAGATGTCCAAGAACGGGGCTGAAGCTACGAGATGGGTCCTATATCATGAAATGATATAGCATAGGAAGTATGTGGTCAGTATGTTGAAGGTACCGAGTATGTAAGGTAAGTAAAACTGTTTAAGTAAAGTAAATCATTTAAAACATTTCATAACATATCATAATCTTCAAGTATAAGAAAAGGGCTACATGCATTCCTTCTGAAATCGTAATCTTATCATACATAACCAGGCATAGCTTTATAACTTCTTGAATGACTCAAATGAGTCATAGCTGAAACATAACATTTAGATTAAAGCTGAACAATGAGTCAAACCTTTCTTTTAGAACATGCATACAAAAGATAACTTCCATAAGTAGCGAATATGCAAATCTGAATAGTATAGACAGTGGGAGACTCGTCACTTAACCGACATACCATGATAGAGCATACGTAGTCCCAACTATCACACTCAAGTGCGTAGGGCCATCCATAACCTTACCAGGGCGATGGATGATACCATGATATCAATATCAAGCTCAAGAGCCAATTGAGCTGGGGATAGCTCACAAGGGAGGTCCCAATATTATAATAGTATCAACCTACGTTGGCGCGTAGTTCTAGGGCATAAGGTGATCGACCTTTAACTCGCTCAGTGCTAGACTCTTCTCCCAAAAACATGCAATGCTCTACATCATATATAAAGAAGCTCAACATTGTCTTTTGACAAAGCTCAATAATGAAATACGTCTCAATTATGAACTTATGCATCTGAGAAGCTTTATTTTGAAACATAACACAAGCTCAAGTATAAGTAGGAGCATCTACTCCAAATCATATGGTAACCTATATGTAGGAATATTTAACTCAACATACCACAAGCTAGAAATTATGAAATTTGGGAGATTTCGCTCCAAACAATGTCGTAAACTTATTTCAGGAAAATTATCATTTTAAATCAACATGTGGGCATTGCCCAAGGCTTTATCATACTTGGATGTACTCAATTCATTTTGAAATAACTTCATAATCATGGGTTGATTAAGAAACATTCCTTTCATCATCATCATACATTCATCACCATTCACCTCTTTTATGAACTTCTTATCCATGGACATTTAAATTTCATAACTTAGAAAATATGATTTGTATTGAAAACAATTTAAAATCTTCCCAAGCTTCACAATTCATCAACATAATAGAATCTAATCATGCCCATGTATATAGATTGAAGAATTATGCAATTGTGTAAAAATCACATACTTAATCATAGGAGATTATCATGATTTTGTAGAAATTGGGCATGGGTGTGAAAGGAGACACCACTCATAACCTTACATACTTGGGAGCGAAAATTTTAACACTTCTCTAATTGCCCAAGATGAGATTGCAATGGAAACCTTCAAAACTTGCTCTAAATCCTTCCTTCAAGCTCTCAAGTTTGCATGCATGGACTGAACTAGCTTATAATAGGTTTTCCCCTCTTAAAACCCTGTAAAACGAGCCTTGAACGACGTAGTATAGGTGTTACGAACATAGGAATTACGAAAAGAGCCATATTGAATTCGCAGGAAAACACTTCCAGGTGGTCCTAACGGGCGACCAGACGGATCGTCACTGGGGGGAACGACTCGTCATGTTACTCATTGAGTCCACTTCCTGCCTAGACTTCTAGGCTCATAAAGACTAACCAAATGACTCGTTACCAGACCAATTGAGTCGTGGTCAGCTTCTATCAAGTAAACTGGTGACCTCTTAAATTTATTCTTCACCTTCACCCCACGGCTGACTTGACGACTCATGGTGATTAACCACGAGTTGTTCCCACGCCCGTGGGGACCCCTACACTTCTATTCCTCCAGGCCTCCCCACGAGTCACCTGACGACTCGTGGGATATTCCCACTAGTTGACCAACGACTCGTTCTGCAATTGAAGCACAAATTTCCAATTTTTCCCCGTTTCAATCCCGGGTCCGATCCTTGGGTTCCCGATGTATAACAATATCTCCCCCTTGGGAACATTCTTCCTCAAATGTTAGAAACACACAGAAACTCAGAATCATTCAACCATCATATGCAAACACTGATCATTTAAACCGATAACTGGCGAAATGACTACCTTCGAAAGAAACTACATAGTTGAACCAAATTCAGACATCACATGCATCTATTGAAATGTAAATCAAACTTGCGCACATGAACTGAACATGGAAACTGATTAGAGAGTTAGGGAAAAAATTGATACCTCAAACTGACACTGAGCCGGTAGGGAACAGGTAGGGGTATTTAGCCATCATAGTTGCTTTGGCTTCCTACGTAGCTCCCTTAACATGCTGATCTCTCCACAACACCTTCACCGAAGCTACTTCTTTGTTCCTCAGCCTCCGAACCTGACAATCCAATATTGCAACTGGAATTTCCTCATAACTGAGGCTATCTCCCACGCCAACACTTTCCACCGGGACAACTAAAGATGGATCACCCAAGCACTTTTTCAAGAGCTTTACATGAAAGATGGGATGAACTGAAGATAACCCGATGGCAAGTCCAACTCATATGCTACCTTACCAACTCTTCTCATAACCCGGTAGGGACCAATATAGCGAGGAGTGAGTTTTCCTTTTTTCTTCGAACTGCATGACTGCCTTCATGGGGGACACCTTCATAAACACCCAATCATCCACCTCGAACTCCAACTCTCTCCTTCTCACATCTAAATATGACTTTTGACGACTTTGAGCTGTTTTCAGCTTGTCTCTTATCATCCGAACTTTCACCATGGCCTCATAAATCGAATCAGGTCCTATCATAGCTGCCTCACCAACTTCAAACCATCTGATGGGCGATCTACATCTCCGCCCGTAAAGAGCCTCGAACGATGCCATCTAGATGCTGGAGTGATAGCTATTATTGTAAGCAAAATCGATCAAAGGTGTTATACCCCGTAAGATTCCCGGCACCTAGATGGCCTATTCGCGCGTTGGTTAAGCATATTTGAAAGTCATACATGCTAGGGAAAGGCCCGGGAAAGGATCGGACGAGTAGCCTGTCGAACCAGCGCGGAAGGAGCCGGGGTAGAGCCCCTCCGCGATGGCAACGTGTCACGGAGGTGGAGCCTCTGCGTTGGCTCCGTGACACGTTGGGCCTGTCCAGGCCCAAGTATATAAAGCCCCACTTCAGTTTAATTTTATTTAAATCATTGAAAACTTCTAGAGAAACGTAGAAAACAGAGACGGGCGAAGAAGGTTAATATATAATCATTCGATTACACTGCCAAATGTAGTCCAAATCCAAATTAACTCCAGATACCGAAGTATTTAGCAGCAAGGAGCATTCCTACAGATTCAGTTTTGCGAAATTCGACCGACAAATCATCGTGCTACCGGGATAAGGTAAGTGGAATTGCTCCAAACTAGTATCTATGTGTTCCTAGCTGTGAAGTGAATACTTCTCCCTTTTGGACTTCTGGAAAACAGCAAGTTTTCGATTGTCTTTCGATAAGCCTAAGTTTAGGCTATAATTATATCAAAAGTAATGCCGTCCTTCAGAATAGGGTTGTATTTAGTACTAATTGACGTGTCTGTGAATGCAGTTGGGAGATTTAGCTGGAATACTGACCGAGCCTCATCCGACAGTCGGATAACTTGAGGTTAAGGTATGTGAAGTTGTTCTTCGGCAAGTTAGTGAGTCTTAGCTTGGTAAATCATAGTAAACTCCGTATTTGAAACCCTCGGAGTTCAATGTTGAGAATTAAGGTAAGTATAATAGATTCTGAATTGTGTTGTTGTATCATATTCAGTCCGAAAGTTAGTGAAGCATGCACCAAAGGGCTAGTTAGCATTCCAAATTCCGTATAGCGTATTGTATGATTAGCAAGAATGTTGTAGAATAAAAAGAGACAGATTTTCAGAATAAAGGCTAATAAAGTAAAATCAGATAGATAGACAATTTTATGGCTATAGACTGGCCATCCAGACAGATGGAATATTTGCTACAGATTAGCCAACAGTTAAAGAAAGATTTCAGAATCAGTATAATCAGTAAAGAATTAGTTCAGTATGGAAACAGATCAGAATAAGAAATCGGATTTCAGATAGTCTTTTTCAGTTATACATGCTTGCTATTTATATGTGCTATTTGTTTGTTGAGACTTGATGTGGCGTGAGGGCCCCTTATTGAGCGTCCTCGCCGCCCCTGGGTTGGTAATCGTGTCGCCCACTGAGCAGGTGGGTTTACGTCATTCCAAGGAGTGGCATGCCGTCCGCAGCTTGGATGAAGATGGGATGAAGCTTTCCCCATAGCAGTCTGATTAGCATTACAGGTGCAGCTCCAGTTTCAGATAGCCGTGTTGAGTTTTGTCCAGGGAACCAGAACCTATCTGTTACTGTATGTACATTCAGTTATTATAGGTGTAGCTCCGGTTTCAGATAGCCCCATTGAGTTTATGTCCGTGAATCCAGACCCTATCTGTTACTGTCTACACAGGAGTCCTCCGGACCCAGACATGGTTACTTATATAGGAGGCTATGGCCCGAGCCGGAGACCCAGCGGGCCGGTAGAGGAGCTCCGAAGTGAGCAGATGAGTGGAGTGACTTAGTTTTTGTTGGTTTTGACCCGTGTAGGGGTATATAGATTGTTTGCTTGCTTGGTGCCATCCGGCTTATGGGGGTTGGTATTGGCTCTTGCTTGGTAAATGTATATGTATTTATGTGCTTTATATATATTAGTTAATAGACAGCAGGCCGCCGTGACTACAGACATGTTCCTGCTCATCAGTGCAGAAAGGTTTGATCTAGTTCCTATCAGCTCTTCAGATTCAGTTATCTTCTGTTCACAGACTTGTTAGTTATGTTATCTGTATTCAGTTGTACTATTTCAGTTGCTTTGCATACTCGGTACCAGTGGTACTGACGCCCAGTGAGGCGCTGCATTACTTGCCTGCAGGTACTCATAGACGAGGAGGCGATCCCTCGTGATCCTAGCCAGCGCAGAGTCATCAGCTCCTGACATCCGGAGCTTGATATTTCAAAGGTTTATATCATTTCCCTTGTTGTGCAGTACAGGTAGGTCGAGGCCCTGTCCCGACCATCTTATCAGTATTCCTATAGGCTTGCAGTCTGTATATATTTCCCTGTGGTCAGTCGAGCCGGTCGTGTGAGGCCGTGCAGTTTGTTATAGCTGTTTAGCATTTCAGTTTATGTTGGCCGTGTGAGGCCTTAGTTTGATAGTAGTGGTGACCTTACCGGTCACGTTGTTATTTTGCATTTTATTGTTGAGTCCCAGATGACTAGAAAGAATGGTGGTCTTGTCGGCCCGCATAGGTTCCTTGTTACGAGTATGTTTCTGCTTAGCCGTTATTACAGGTACAGGTGGCTATAAGCCAGTTGGCCGGAGGCTGTGTTTATAGCCGTTATATAGCCCTTTGTTTCCAGAAATCTGAGTTAGAGCCAGCCAGGCACCAGATGCGCTTAGGCTCACCAGATAGTAGTCTAGGTCCTACTAGGGCACCAGGTGCCAGTCATGCCCCCCAAGGCGGGGCGTGACAAACTTGGTATCAGAGTAGGTCATGTCCTAGGGAGTCTGCAAGTCGTGCTAAGTAGAGTCTTGTCTATGGATTTGTTGTGCACCACATACTATAGGCAGGAGGCTGCGAGGCATGATAGGATGGTTACTCTTCTTTTATACTCAGTCGTGCCATAGCACAGTACAGTATAGGGTCGAGTTCCTAAAACTTATCATATCCTTTGTCTACAGATAAGAATGGTAGATCAGCGACACCCTGCCACAGGTAGGAGGTTAGACACAGCAGGAGAAGGCACCAGCAAGATGCCTCAGCATCAGTCAGAGTCAGCCCGATCTGAGGGCGATATAGAGGCTTCATCACAGCCCTCTCAGCAGTCCCCCTCACATCAGGAGCCGTTGGGCACTACACCGCCCCCGATAGCTCCAGTGCCCTCGCCATCAGATTAGGAGGTTCATAGCGCTGTAGTTATGTTGGCACAAATGATGGCCACACAGCGCCAGTCAGTGCCATCTCTAGCAGCAGAGCCTTTAGGTGGGTCAGGTAGTTCCAGGGTCAGGGAATTTTTTGCACTAGGTCCTCCACAGTTCACTGGGTCAGATCAGGCAGAGGACCCTCAGGACTTTCTAGATCAGATGCAGAGAATTTTCCGGGTTATGCATGTGACCCCTTCAGAGTCTGTTGAGTTGGCAATGTTCTGGTTGTGGGACATAGCAGTACTATGGTACGAGAGTTGGGAAAGGTCCCGAGGGAGAGATGTTACCCCTCCGACCTAGTCCAGCTTCTCGGAGGCCTTCCTGGACTGTTACCTACCACGAGAGATCCATCAGGCCCGGATGGATCAGTTTTTGCATCTAGAGCAGGGGGCGAGGAGCGTACGCGAGTATGCTTTACAGTTTGACTCCTTAGCCCGCTATGCTCCAGCATTTGTTGATACTATGCCAGCTAGAGTTCACAAATTTATTATGGGTCTGAACCCAGAATATAGTGAGGCATGTATGACGGCTACGTTATGAGAGGATATGGATATTGCCCGAGTATAGGCCTTTGCTCAGACCATTGAGGGTCTTATAAAGCGACAACAGAGTAGTAGACAGACCAGTCAGGAACAATGCCGCAGAGATAGATCGGATGAGATGCAAAGAGAAGTTCAGAGAGGACCCATGCCTCGACTATCAGATAGACCCCCACCTCCTCCACAGCAGCAGCAACAGCGAGGTAGATATGTGCGACGAGGGCAGTCAGAGCCCAGTGGCAGTTCCAGAATAGTAGAGTTCCCGCAGCAGAGAAGGGGAGAGTAGAGCAGATTTGCACCCCCACCCTACCCTAATTGTGGCCGACCTCACGCCGGAGCTTATAGATATGGCTCCACTGGGTGTTATATTTGCGGACAGGAGGGGCATCGGATGAGAGATTGTCCGACCAGAGGTCAGGGGAGTAGAGACAGCCAGGACAGGGGATCCGCAGGGCCACGAACCCCAACAGCCTCAACGGGGCGTGGGCCTTCAGGTTCAGTAGGCAGAGGCCGAGGTAGATTAGGAGCTTCCAGTTCAGGTACGGGCTCAAACCGTACTTATGCACTACCAGGGAGACACGACT
Source organism: Datura wrightii (assembly GCA_035772735.1). Classification (NCBI taxonomy): domain Eukaryota; kingdom Viridiplantae; phylum Streptophyta; class Magnoliopsida; order Solanales; family Solanaceae; genus Datura; species Datura wrightii. The sequence goes on from JASDFA010000001.1 coordinate 55,915,675, forward strand.
CAAAGGCGTCGCCAGATGTAGTAATAGGTACGATGACTAATTGTTCATGCCCTGCTTACGTATTGATTGATCCAGGATCCACTCTGTCGTATATTGCCCTATTTGTGGCACGAAAGTTCAATATTGCACCAGAATTATTGCAGCAACCCTTTTCAGTATCTACGCCCGTCGGTGACTCTATTATAGCTAGTAGAATTTAACGAGGGTATACAATGGAGGTTGCTGACCGCCAGACTATGGTACATCTGGTAGAGCTAGAAATGATAGACTTCAATGCCATAATGGGTATGGATTGGCTAGTGCCGTGCTATGCCAATGTTGAATGTTGGACCAATATGGTCCGATTCCACTTTCCAGGAGAAGTAGTGCGGGAGTGGAAAGGTAGCACAACTACGCCAAAAGGTAGGTTTATTTCCTACCTTCAGGCGAGTAAATTGATAACTAAGGGATGTATCTACCACCTAGTCAGAGTTCAGAATGTTCGGGCAGAATCTCCGACACTCCAGTCTGTTCCGGTGGTGAATGAGTTCCCTGATGTGTTTCCAAATGAGTTACCTGGTATTCCCCCCAGAAAGGGAAATAGATTTCGCTATTGATTTATTACCAGGCACTTAGCCTACACCAATTCCTCCCTATCGTATGGCTCCTGCAGAACTCAGAGAGTTGAAGGAGCAGTTAAAAGATTTGCTAGATAAAGGTTTCATTAGGCCAAGTACTTCACCATGGGGTGCACTAGTGTTGTTTGTGAAAAAGAAAGATGGCTCGCTCCGTATGTGAATAGATTATCGGCAGTTGAATAAAGTTACAGTGAAGAACAAGTACCCGCTCCCTAGAATAGACGATTTGTTTGATCAGCCACAAGGGGCCACATACTTTTCCAAGATTGACTTGCGGTCCGGATATCACCAGATTCGAGTTCGTGAAAGAGATATTCCCAAAACGGCGTTCAGGACCCAATATGGACACTTTGAATTCCTAGTTATGTCCTTTGGGTTGACAAATGCCCCAGCAGTATTCATGGACCTGATGAATAGTATTTTCAAACCATACCTGGACCTGTTCGTGATAGTGTTTATTGATGATACTCTAGTGTATTCTCGCTCTGAAGTAGATCACCGGACTCATTTACGGACAGTGCTCCAGATTCCCAGGGACCGCCAGTTATATGCTAAGTTCTCCAAGTGCGAATTCTGGCTTAACTCAGTAGCCTTCCTAGGGCATATTGTGTCGGATGCTGGTATACAGATTGATAAGCAGAAGATAGAAGCAGTCAAATCATGGCCTAGGCTTACCACTCTGACTGAAATCCATAGCTTTCTGGGATTAGCGGGATATTACAGGAGGTTTGTTGAAGGGTTCTCTACCATAGCGGCACCTCTGACTAAACTGACGCAGAAAGCAACAAAGTTTCAGTGGATAGAGGTATGCGAGCAGAGCTTCCAGGAACTAAAAGACAGATTAACCTCCGCCCCAGTGTTAGCATTACCGGAAGGTACAGAAGGTTATTCAGTGTATTGCGACGCATCAGATGTTGGGTTAGGTTGTGTGTTGATGCAACATGGTAAGTGATTGCGTATGCTTCCAGACAGCTGAAGAAACACGAAAAGAATTACCCTACCCACAACCTGGAGTTAGCCGCAGTGATCCACGCCTTGAAAATGTGGAGACATTACCTGTATGGCGTCCATGTTGATATTTTTACAGATTACAAGAGCCTACAATATATCTTCACTCAGAGGGAGTTGAATCTGCGGCAACGACGCTGGTTAGAGCTGTTAAAGGATCATGATGTGAATATTATGTACCACCCGGGAAAAGCCAATGTTCTAGCAGATGCTCTCAGTCGGAAGTCCATGGGGAGTTTGGCGTATTTGTAGCCCGAGCAGCGGGAATTGGTCAGGGAGATACATCGGTTAGCTAACCTAGCCGTTCGTGTAGCAGAAACAGAGGACAGTAGAGCGGTAATTCAGAACACCGCCGTGTTATCATTAGTTGTGGAAGTGAAAGAACGGCAATATGAGGATCCTGACCTGATCCAGCTCAAAGAAAGAATCCGGCAGGGTAAAGCGCCAGATTTTCAGATAACTTAGGAAGAAGTGTTGTTATGTAAAGGCCGCCTCTGTGTTCCAGATGTTTCAGGGCTCCGCCAGCAGATTATGAATGAGGTACATTACGCCCGTTATTCTCTTCACCCCGATGTGACAAAAATGTACCATGATATCAAGGAAAACTACTGGTTGCCAGGTATGAAAAGAGAAATTGCTGAATTTGTAGCCCAGTGTCTTAACTACCAACAGGTGAAAGCAGAACATCAGAAACTAGGTGGTTTGACTCAGGAAATAGCTGTGCCTCTCTGGAAATAGGAAGCAGTGAACATGGATTTTGTAGCAGGATTACCCCGTACCAGACACAGACATGACTCTATATGGGTGATAGTTGACAGATTGACAAAATCAGCTCATTTCCTGCCAGTAAGAGCTACCCTCTCGGCCGAAGATTATGCGGAGTTGTATATCCAAGAAATTGTCAGGTTGCATGGAGTACCAGTATCCATTATTTCAGATAGAGGAGCACAGTTTACGGCTAGATTTTGGCAATCGTTTCAGAGGGGTCTGGGAACGCAGATTAATTTGAGCACAGCATTCCACCCTCAGACAAATGGACAGGCGGAGCGCACTATTCAAACGCTCGAGGACATGCTACGAGCGTGGTGCTAGATTTTGGAGGTAGCTGGGATGAGCATTTGCCGTTAATTGAATTTACTTGTAATAATAGCTATCACTCAGCCATCCAGATGGCGCCTTTCGAGGCATTATACGGGTGAAAATGCATATCACCGATTGGCTGGATTGAAATAGGAGAATCAACGTTGGCTGGGCCAGACATTGTTCAGCAATCAGAGGAAAAGGTAAAGCTTATCCGAGAACTCTTATTGACTACATAGAGCCGCCAGAAATCATATGCTGATGTGCGGCGCAGATACTTGGAATTTGATGTAAATGATTGGGTATTTCTGAAAGTATCTCCGATGAAAGGGGTGATGAGATTCAGCAAGAAAGGTAAGCTCAGTCTGAGGTTTGTTGGGCCTTATCAGATTCGTCGGAAGATAGGCCGAGTAGCATATGAGCTGAACTTGCCTCCAGAGTTGGAATCCGTTCATCCGGTCTTTCATGTGTCTATGCTGAGGAAATGCATAGGAGACCCATCCAAAGCAGTCCCAGTCCAGGATATCCAGGTTACAGAAGAGCTGGCCTATGAAGAGGTTCTAGTAGCCATCTTAGACAAATAGATTCGTAGATTGAGAACTAAAGATATTGCATCTGTCAAGGTATTGTGGCGTAACAAGAACTGAGAGGAGATGACGTGGGAGGCTGAGGAAGATATGAAGATTAGATATCCTCACTTATTCTAGGCCTAGTCAGGCAACAGGTATGTCCGTATTATTATTTATGCAGTACCTTATGGTTGTATATGTATAAATGAGAAATATTGATGTTTAGCTATCAAGTGAATCTTAAGTATTGTGTGCAGTACTTGTATTGGACTTTTCTGCGTTTCAGGTTTTCGGGATAGTCCATATTACAGGGGAAACTCTGCCAAAATTTTCTTAGAAACAAGTTGAGAAGTCCTCTAGATAAAAGTTTACATTCAAGGATGAATGTTCTTAAGGGGGATAGAACGTTATACCCCGTAAGATTCCCGGCACCTGGATGGCCTATTCGCGCGTTGGTTAAGCATATTTGAAAGCCATACATGCTAGGGAAAGGCCCGAGAAAGGATCAGACGAGTAGCCTGTCGAACCATCGCGGAAGGAGCCGGGGCAGAGCCCCTCCGTGATGGCAACGTGTCAGGAGGTGGAGCCTCTGTGTTGGCTCCGTGACACGTTGGGCCTGTCCACGCCCAAGTATATAAAGCCCCACTTCGGTTTAATTTCATCTAAATCATTGAAAACTTCTAGAGAAATGTAGAAAACAGAGAGGGACGAAGAAGGTTAATAGATAATCGTTCGATTATGCTGCCAAACGTAGTCCAAATCCAAATTAAATCCAGATACCAAAGTATTTAGCAGCAGGGAGCATTCCTACGGATTTAGTTTCGCGAAATTCGACCGACAAATCGTCGTGCTACCCAGATAAGGTAAGTGGAATTGCTCCAAACTAGTATCTATGTGTTCCTAGCTGTGAAGTGAATACTTCTCCCTTCTAGACTTCTTGAAAATAGCAAGTTTTTTATCGTCTTTTGATAAGCCTAAGTTTAGGATAATTATATCAAAAGTGACGCCGTCCTTCCGAATAGGGTTGTATTTAGTACTAATTGACGTGTCTATGAATGCAGTTCAGAGATTTAGCTGGAATACTGACCGAGCCTCGTCCGACAGTCGGATAACTTGAGGTTAAGGTATGTGAAGTTGTTCTTCGGCAAGTTAGTAAGTCTTAGCTTGGTAAATCATAGTAAACTCCATATTTGAAACCCTTGGAGTTGAATGTTGAGAATTAAGGTAAGTCTAATAGATTCTGAATTGTGTTGTTGTATCGTATTCAGTCCGAAAGTTAGTGAAGCATGCGCCAAAGGGCGAGTTAGCATTCCAAATTCAGTATAGCGTATTGTATGATTAGCAAGCATGTTGTAGAATAAAAAGATACAGATTTTCAGAATAAAGGCTAATAAAGTAAAATCAGATAGACATACAGTTTTATGGCTATAGACTGGCCATCCAGACAGATGGAATATTTGCTACAGATTAGCCAACAGTTAAAGAAAGATTTCAGAATCAGTATAATCAGTAAAGAATCAGTTCAGTATAGAAACAGATCAGAATAAGAAATCAGATTTCAGATAGTCTTTTTCAATTATACATGCTTGCTATTTATATGTGCTATTTGTTTGTTGAGACTTGATGTGGCGTGAGGGCCCCTTATTGAGCATCCTCGCCGTCCCTGGGTTGGTAATCGTGTCGCCCACTGAGCAGGTGGGTTTACGTCACTCGAAGGAGTGGCATGCCGTCCCCAGCTTGGACGAAGATGGGATGAAGCTTTCCCCATAGCAGTCTGATCAGCATTACAGGTGCAGCTCCGGTTTCAGAGAGTCCTGTTGAGTTGTGTCCAGGGAACCAGACCCTATCTGTTACTGTATGTACATTCAGTTATTATAGGTGTAGCTCCGGTTTCAGATAGCCTCGTTGAGTTTATGTCCGGGAATCCAGACCCTATCTGTTACTGTCTACACAGGAGTCCTCCGGACCCAGACACGGTTGCTTATATCGGAGGCTATGGCCCGAGCCGGAGACCCAGGGGGCCGGTAGAGGAGCTCTGAAGTGAGCAGATGAGTGGAGTGACTTATTTTTGGTTGGTTTTGACCCGGGTAGGGGTATATAGATTGTTTGCTTGCTTGGCGCCATCCGGCTTATGGGGGTTGGTATTGGCTCTTGCTTGCTAAATGTATATGTATTTATGTGCTTTATATATATTAGTTAATAGAAAGCAGGCCGCCGTGACTACAGACACGCTCCTTCTCATCAGTGCAGAAAGGTTTGATCTAGTTCCTATCAGCTCTTCATATTCAGTTATCTTCTATTCACATACTTGTTAGTTATGTTATCTGTATTCAGTTGTACTATTTCAGTTGCTTTGCATACTCGGTACCAGTGGTACTGACGCCCAGTGGGGCGCTGCATTACTTGCCTGCAGGTACTCATAGACGAGGAGGCGATCCCTCGTGATCCTAGCCAGCGCAGAGTCATCAGCTCCTGTCATCCGGAGCTTGATATTTCAGAGGTTTATATCATTTCCTTTGTTGTGCAGTACGGGTAGGTCGAGGCCCTGTCCCGACCATCTTATCAGTATTCCTAGAGGCTTGCAGTCTGTATATATTTCCCTGTGGTCAGTCGAGCCGGTCGTGTGAGGCCGTGCAGTTTGTTATAGCTGTTAAGCATTTCAGTTTATGTTGGTCGTGTGAGGCCTTAGTTTGATAGTAGTGGTGACCTTGCCGGTCACGTTGTTATTTTGCATTTTATTGTTGAGTCCCAGATGACTAGAAAGCATGGTGGCCTTGTCGGCCCGCATAGGTTCCTTGTTACGAGTATGTTTCTGGTTAGCCGTTATTACAGGTACAGGTGGCTATAAGCCAGTCGGTCGGAGGCTGTGTTTACAGCCGTTATATAGCCCTTTGTTTCCATAAATCTGAGTTAGAGCCAGCCAGGCACTAGATGCGCTTAGGCTCACTAGATAGCAGTCTAGGTCCTACTAGGGCACCAGGTGCCAGTCATGCCCCCCAAGGCCGGGCGTGACAAAAGGCAAGTGATCATCCCAAATACCTTTAAAGTCCATCACACAAGCTCTCAACATGTCCTCGAGAGTTTGAATTGTGCGCTCCGCCTGACCATCCATTTGTGGATGGAATGCTGTGCTGAGCTTAACCTATGTCCCAAGCCCTTTTTGGAAAGACCGCCAAAACTGAGAGGTAAATTGTGTACCTCGGTCTGAGATAATAGACAAGGGCACTCCATGAAGTCGAACAAACTCTCGAATATACAGTTTTGCGAAATCATCCGCCTGAATATGTGGTTTTGACCGGTAGGAAGTGTGAAGCCTTGGTCAACTTGTCTACTACCACCCAAATAAAATCGTAGTGTCTGCGAGTACGAGGTAGGCCTATAATGAAGTCCATATTAATCTCTTCTCACTTCCAAGTAGGAATGCTAATATCTTGCAATACACCACCCGGCCTTTGATGCTCGACCTTCACTTGCTGATAGTTCGGGCACTTGGCTATGAATTCGGCAATATCCTTCTACATGTCTTTCCACTAATATATTTCCCGAAAATCATGATACATCTTAGTGGCACCCAAATGGATAGAATACCTGGATCCATATGCCTCATGAAATATCTAGCCCTTAAATTATCAACATCTGGAACACATAGATAACCTGGTACCGTAGTACACCATCTCCCCCTTGGGAGAAGACCTCCACCTTTTGATGAACAGCTTCATTCATCTTTACTAGAATCGAATCCTCATCTTGTCTGGCTTTCACATCCGTCACCAAGGACGATTCTGATCCGTTTTGCACAATAACATCACCATCGGTAGAGTCGACCAATCTAACTCCCAACCTTGTAAGTCGATGGACATCTTTCACCAACTCCTTCTTATAAATTCATGCATATGAGAAGCTTTATTTAGAATCATACCACAAGCTTAATCATAGGTGGGAGCATCTACTCCAAATCATGTGGTAAGCTACATGTAGAAATATTTACTCAACATACCACAAGCTATAATTTATAATAACAATTGGGAAATTTCACTTTAAACAATGTGGTAAGCTTATGTCGGAAAAATCATCACTTTAATCAACATAGGGGCATCACCCAAATCTTTATCATACTAGAATCCAATCGATTCATTTAGGAAACAACATTAAGATCATGGGTTGTTTTAGAAACATGCTTTTCATCATCATCACACATTTACGATTAATCACCTCTTTTAGGAACTCTTCACCCATGGGTGTTTTAGATTCAAATTTTAGAAAACAATTTTTTATAAGGGAAAAATAATTTAGAATCTGCCTAAGCTTCATAAATCATCAATATAAATACAATCTAATCATACCCATGTGTAGAGATTGAACAATCATGCAATTGAGTCAAACCCCATTCTTGATCATATATAATTTATCATATTTTGATAGGGATTGGGCATGGGTGTGGAAGAAAACACCCACTCATAGCCTTACATACCTGGGAATGGAGAATTCTAACACTCTCTAATAGCCCTAGCTGAGATTCCAATGGAAACCTTGAGATTTTTCCTTGAATCTTCTCTTCAAACCTTCACATTTGCATGCATGAGAATAATGGCTTAGGATAGGTTTTACCCTGCTTAAAACCCACTAAAACAAGCATTAAACGACGTAGTATAGGTCCTAGGAACTTAGGAAATTATGAGAAAGTCCTTACTCTTTCGCAGAAAATAATTGTCCGGTGACCCTAACGGGTGAGCTGACGATTCTTCAGGATGGGCAATGACTCATCGAGTCGCCCGTCAAGTGCACTGGATGACAATAATTATGGGGCTCGTAACGGATGACTTAATGACTCGTCCCCAGTGACCACAACTCATGGTCACCTCCCCTCAAGTAAACTACCTTAACATCCATGAAAATCCTCCTTGCTTGCTCACTTACCTCACTAGTTGTTGGGACGATCCATGACTTGTGAGGTCCTATCTGTTAGGTATACTAGACATCCTCTTGTAAAAAGTCCAACACCACCCCACGATTGACATGACGACTCGTGGTGGCTGACCATGAGTCATTCCCTCAATCGTGGGGGCCTAAATCCTTCATTTCCCCAGGCCTCCCCACGAGCCACCTGACGTCTCGTCCTGTGCCTGTAACATCAATTTTACAATTTTCCTATTTCAACTCCCGGGTCCGATCTTTGAGCTCACCAGGTATAAAAACCACAAAGTCCATGGCTATCTTCTCCTATTTCTACTCGAGGATAGGCATTTGTTGAAGTACTCATCAATGCTTTTGTTGCTCGTACTTCACCTATAGACAATTCAAACACTGAGCAACGTAGTCCACAATGTCTCTCTTCATCCTGCCCCGCCAATAGTGTTGTTTTAGATTGTGGTCATATTAGTGACTCGGGGGTGAATGTAGTATCTTGACTTGTGAGCTTCTGCCAAGAGAGTTTTAATTAGCTCACCAACTCGAAAAACAAACACTCGCCCCTTTATTCTCAAGACCCTTTCATCATTTAACACTGCTTCCTTGGTTTCTCTCCGCAGAACTTTATCCCTGATCTTACCCAGCTTTTCATCTTCAAACTATCTAGTTTTGATTTCCTCTAGCAGTGAGGATTTAGCCTCTACGTTGGCTTGTATTCCTCTGATTTCAGTCAGCGACAACCTCACCAAGTTGTTTGCCAAAGCCTGGACTTCCCTGGCCATCGACCGCTAAGTAGCTTCCAAGCAAGCTAAACTGCCCATGCTCACCGTCTTCCTACTCAACACGTCTGCCACCACAATGGCCTTTTTTGGGTGTTATAAGATGGTGATATCATAATCCTTAAGCAGCTCCATCCATATCCTCTGCCTCAAATTGAGTTCTTTCTGGGAGAATACATACTGTAAATTGTAATGATCCGTGAACACCTCACATCGAGCTCCATATAGATAGTTCCTCCAAATTTTCAGTGCAAACACCACTGCTTCTAACACCACATCGTGCGTGGGGTAATTCTTTTCATGCACCTTCAACTGTCTCCAGACATAGGCAATAACATGTCCTTTCTACATTAACACAAAACCCAACCCAGACCGTGAGGCATCACAATAAACAACAAAATCTTTACCTTCCATGGGTAACACCAAAATAGGTGTTGTGGTCAAAAGAGTCTTGAATTTCTAAAAACTCGCTTCACATTCCTATGACCATTGAAAAGGTACACCTTTTGCGTCAACTTGGTCAATGCCGAAGCGATGGAGGTGAATCCCTTCACAAAACAATGGTAGTAACTGGCCAGTCCCAGAAACCTCGAGATTTCCGTCACATTAGTTGGCCTCGCCTAGTTTCTGACTGCCTCCACCTTCTATTGATCAACTCAAATTCCCTCCTTGGAAACCACATACCCTAGAAAGGAAACTGATTCCAACCAAAACTCGCACTTGCTGAACTTAGCATACAACTACTTCTCTTTCAGTAATCCTAGAACAATCCTTAGATGATTTTCATGCTCCTACTTCATCTTAGAATACACCAAGATATCGTCAATAAACACAATAACAAAGGAATTTCGATAAAGTTTGAAAATACCATTCATCAAGCTCATGAATGTAGTAGGGTCATTATGAGTCCAAATGATATGACTAGAAACTCATAATGCCCATACCTAGTCCGAAAGGCTATTTTGGGAATGTCTTCAGCCCCAATTTTCAACTTGTGATAACCGGACCTCAAATCAATATTTGAAAACACTACCGCTCCCTATAACTAGTTAAATAGAATGTTGAGACTGCACAACAGTGCACACACAATTGTACATGGTCTTACAAGTAATACAGTGGCCCTTTTTAAGAGCCGGATGTCAAACCCACAGGGATTGGACCAATTTAGCTAATTATCAAGTGAAGTGTGATAAGTGTTGATATAGACTTTTTCGATAAAGCTTAATTAAGTCTAGGGGTGGTCATCAAAATACTCTGAAATCATTCAAGGAGCAACTAGAGCTAAAGCAGATAATCATGCGATACTATGCTTTATAATGGTTTAAGTATGGAATTATCAATTGTCATCTGACATAATTACAATTGCATGTTCATGGTCTTTCGACCCTCTAAACACGACAAACTAGCCTCACAACTACATCGTTGAGCGGGGATGTGACATTCTAGTTCGTGGGCAATTCAGTTACATGGATGTGGTTTACGGGGTTTACGCTCTTGGTTAGGGACTTTCGTACCTCTAATCATTTAACTCAACTTAGCTTCACAACTACTTCTTCTAGTGGTAATGTGCTAATTCTAAGTTGGTGTCTAATTCATCCCGTTTTAGTAACCAAGCAAGGCAAATTAGGTATAATTTCTTATCCTAACAGCGAATTATGTCGTAAGATACAAAGTTGCTCGCTACATTCTTTATTCTTGCCTAGGTTTACTTTCTGAAGCTTTAATCTAGGTTTAACGTGTGTGTTTTCGTGGTGATCAATCATAAAAACAACGATAATTAAGAATGTAAGACGAAACAATAATTAATAACTTAAAACCAAAAAAAATCATGTATTCACAATCATACCATGTGGCTTCACCCGTAGAGGAAGGGTTCTAGCCACTCAAGTTTGTATAATTACAATAAAACATAATTAAAGTAACATACTTACAAGAATTTGTAGAAGAGAAGATGAAATTGACGAACCCTAGGTGAGTTCTCCCACTTCTCCCTTCACTCCTTGGCAGTTTTTCAAAATAATTTCGTGACATTTTGGTTTTAGGAGCTAAGGGACCTATTTATAGTAAATGTGAGGTGTATAAAATTATGCCCAGCATGAAATAGCTCTGTGTCACGGAGGTTATCGCGCCAATATGCCTCCATGACACGGAGGCATCGCGTAGGCACCCTGGAAATCAAAACAGTCGCCAAGTAGAAGCTGGCCGCGTGTCTATTGGAAAGGTTGGTCTTGGCCAGTCCTTAACTGCTACTATCTTCTAAGGATCCACCTGAATACCCTCTCTAGAAACCACGTGACAGAGGAAAGCAACTAATTTTAGCCAGAATTCACACTTGCTGAATTGGAGAATAACTAACGGTCCCTAAGAGTCTATAAAACTATTCTCAAATGGTCTGCATGTTCCTCTCTGTTCTGGAAAAAACCAAGATGTCATCTATAAAGACAATGCAATGATGAATATGTCCAGGTACGACTTAAGTGCCCTGTTCATCAAGTCCATAAAGGTTGCAAGAGCATTGGTTAGTCCAAAAAACATAACTACAAATTCATAGTGACCATACCATGTTCTGAAGGCTATTTTTGAAATGTCATATTCTTTGACCCTGAGCTAATGGTATCCAGATCTGAGATCTATTTTGGAGAAACAACTAACTCCCTGAAGCTAATCGAACAAGTCTTCAATCCTAGGTAGAGGATACATGTTCTGAACTGTGACTTTGTTTAGTTAACAGTAGTTGATGCATATCCCGAGGGTACCATCTTTCGTTCGCACGAATAGAACTGGGGCACCCCACGGAGATATGTTGGGCCTGATGAAGCCCTTATCTAGAAGGTCATTTAGTTGTTTCTTCAAATGTTTAAGCTCAGCTAGATCCATTATTTAAGGAGGAATAGAGATGGGATGGGTATTTGGATTGAGGTCTTTTCTGAAATCTATCTCCCGCTCGGGAGGGACTCCGGGAAGATCTTCAGGAAAGACATCAGGAAATTCACTAACAACTAAAACAAACTAAATAGTCAGTGTCTCGGAGCTAGAATCCCTGACCCTAACTAAGTGATATATGTAACCCTTTGAGATCATTATCCTTGCCTTAAGGTAGGAAATAAATTGACCCTTAGGCACTAAAATCCTACCCTTCCATTCTAAGAATGGCTCATTAGGAAACTGAAACTTGATGACTCTGGTTCTACAGTCGACTGAAGCATAACAAGAGTGTAGCCAATCCATGCCAAGGATGAGGTCCAAGTCAACTATGTCTAGCTCTACTAGATCAATTGAGGTGACTTTACTCAACACTATGACCAGACAATTTCTATATACCCAGCTGGCTGTAACTGACTCACCAACCGGAGTAGAAACTGAGAATAGTTCTGAGAGGACATCTGGACTAATATCAAACTGAACAGTGATGTAAGGAGTGACAAAGGAAAGTATGGCTCCTGGATCTAGGAAAACGTATACATTAAGAAGGAAAAGGCACAACATACTAGTAACTACATCAGGTGAGTTCTCCTGATCCTGCCGAGAGATAGAGTGTAGAAACGATTCTGGTGCTGAACACCACCTGTTCCTGCGGTAGTTCCCTGCCGAGGTGTGCGACCTACCGGGGCTGTTGAGGTAGTTGATTGGGCCCTTCCTGGTCCTTCTAACGGGCACTCTCTCAATTTGTTGTCACGCCCCACCTTGGGAGGTGTAGCTGGCACCTAATACCACACTTGATCCGGAGCTGGCCTATACAATTTTGGGGAATACCAGAAACAAATATTCAAGAAAACAATCAGCTATATCTTGGCTCAAAACATAGTCTTAGGCCAACAAGGCCACAATATACACCTGTGCAAAAATAGTTGACCCAACAGATACAATAATTACGTCATCCTATGCAGGCTGACAAGACCATCATACTGTCTAAATCAAATCACACAAGGAAAATGCATATATACATACATGTAAGCCAACTAGGCTGCCAACTAACAATACAACTAGGCCCCACATGGCCAACAACGCATGTCTAATAACCTGTAGTCTGCAAGACAATAAAGAGTGATATATTGGTCAGGAAAGGGACCCGGCCTACCCAAAACTATACATCAAAACACAGGAAAACCCTTAATCATATGGCAACTCTAGAGGAAAGGAGCTGGCCAATCTAGTAAAGTAGAACGGCTACTAAGGAGGTCTCAAAACCTGTCGATTTAAACCCGCAGGAGAGTATGTAGCAGCCCATGTATCGACATCAGTACAATATGTACCAAATATGTAAGGCAATAATAATAAACTGAATAGAACCTGATAGAGGAACTGAAAGTAATCAGTAATAAGGGCTAGAAGTTAACTTGTAAGATCTCTTAACCATGAGCTGTAACAAATAGGTAATATTCAAAAAAGAACCTAACCCGACCCCCATAAGCCTGGAAGGTACAAACAATACAGAAAAACCTACCTGGGTCCCTATAAGCCCCGACAGGTACAAATCAATCTATATACTTCTAACAGCACTACAATAGCCCCGCAGGCAAGCTGTAACTAAGTATACTCATCTTCTGAGATTGTATCCAAGCCTTTTGGGCTCCTCTAACTGTATCTGAGCCATACGAGCTCCTGTAACTATATCTGAGCCTTTTGGGCTCTTGTAACTACACCCCGAGTACATAAGACTCTACTGAGGGTCAGTGACCACTACAACATAAGAGAAGTCCATAAGTGAATAGACTTCAATGTGGCTCTACAAGCCTCAATCTAGTTCTTCTAGATGTCATGTAGCTCCTGTGAGCAATCTGTAGCCCCATAGGCAGATATACTTAAACTTAGCCATTCTAGGCACATGTACATGGGAATTAGTATGAGTAGCCGGAGTCATTGTCCCCACGATTGACAACTAATAAGATCACTATATAGGAAATCACATAGTCTATCAGACTATTAATAGCTAGGGTGGTGTTCTGGGCGACCTATATGACAAGATGTAAGTCGTATGAAGCTTTTACGGTCATTGGCGGTCAGTAGTTCATCTAGAAACTTACCACCCAGTCTATTAGGCAACCTTGGTGCCATTAACTCGAAAGTAAGATTATACTATTAAGATTTTAGCCCTGTAGAGCGTAAAGGTACTCCAACGTCCTGTAGGCGAGCTTTACTATATATATAGGCATCAAAACAGAATGTTATATCGCCAATCTATGTCGTATGCTTCCCTATTTTACAAAGTATGCTCAACAGCTAACCACAAGCCTCTATGGCCTCGGTACGGCAGCAAAACATCACTAGCCCCTCTAGACGGCAAATAAACAAACAGAAAATCTCTATGTTGCTTCTAGAGATAGACAAAACTGAATATAGTCAATTCCAACCAGGGATACTACACTACACATCAATTCGTCTCGTAGAAGCTAACCACAACATATGTAATCATGAACTACTATAAAGGTATAAGTTGTATCAACTATATGATGAGATTAACTTGCCGAAAGGGATTAGTCTTAACATACCTCAACTGTCGAACTCCACTCAACCAATTCTATTTTGATTAAGAACTTGTAATCGCTTTGCATCTTAGCTCATACATAATTGAAACAGGGTTATTCACCTTCAAGAAGTAGGCCAACAACCTTATCCTATAAAGAATAATGAAAACGAGTCACAACAAGTTCAACTCGGCAAAAACTTATGAATTCTTATATATTGGAATGATAGAAATATTACTATCACTTGTAGATGTACTAGTCTTAGATAGAGATGATTTCTACGGCTTCTACTCCATAGGGAACCATCAATCTGAGCTAATTTCAATGATTCAACTATGTAGATACATTCTTCGTAAGATTGGGATTCATTATCCAAGAAGATTTTTCAATTAGGCGTGATTTGGTAGAATAATTTGGCTTTAATTTGATGAAAATCTCATGAAGTAGTCACCTAACCGTGCTATCCTTTTTGGGAAATTATTAAATGAAACACTCATCTCACAACTTATATATATATATATATATATATATATAGGGAGGTGGTTTAGGGAGGTCCGCGATGCACCTGCCATTAAGGAGGAGCAGTGACACAGTGCGTCGCTCCCTGCGTAGAAGAGGGGTGCACAGTGCGACCCCCGTAGCACCTACCCCCAATCACTTTCAGCCCGCTCACTCGATAATGTGCTCATGTGTTCACCTTCGATCCTTTTTCCGTGTGTACTGTACTTTAAGAACTCTCAACATGCACATGCACATGTAGGTTAAACAATGAAAACATATGGGGTGTAACACTTGTGACCCAGCTGGCCACAACAAAAACAATCCTCCATCCCCAAACACCACTCCCTAGGGTGATTCTTGCCATATTTGAGACAAGTTAAAAATGAGTGGTTGCTGGAAACATGACTTTGCGAATGGGAGCCTGAGGATCAACTCCTTCGGTCCTTGTGGGATGGGAAAGAGGGGGCACCGACTGATGAGGGTACTAGAGGTATCTGCTGCTACTGCGGCCGACTACTACTGCCTAACATATACTAGCCATACTCAAATTGGCCTATCCTTGCCCACTTGTTCTTTTTCTCAATCTCCTTCAACTTTTCTACCTCAATCTATTGGGCATGAATAATGAGGCTGGAGAGTTCTACATCCTTGATGAGCATGGAGGTCCTGCATTCTTCAAGCACCAAATCCAAAAATCTGTTAATGAACTTGAGAATACGAGCCCTTGGCTCAACAACCATCTTCGGAGCATATCTTTACAACTGAGTGAACTTCAATGCATACTCCTCCACTGTCATGTTGTTCTACCTCAAGTTTATGAATTTGATAGCCTTATCTTCCCTTAACTACCATAGAAAGAATCTGTCAAGGAATGTTGTAACAAACTCATCCCACTCTACCGGACCTACTCCATTCGGCCTCCCTTCCTTCCACTGCCTGTACCAAATCCAAGTGACCCCTTTCAACTGCTAGGCAGCCAACTCAGAACTCTCAGTAGCGATGAAACCCATGATTTGGGTGATTTTCTGGATCTCGCCCACAAACACTTGCAGGGCCTATTCTACCTTTGATCCGTGAAAAGTTGGGGGATTCATTCACGTGAAAGCATAGACCCTGGCCACAGCTGTATACCCATTGGTGTTCACTGGTACCATGACCTGCTGGTTGACCTGTATGGTCATTACTTGAGCCAACATCTGAATAGCGGCCCGAAATTCCACGTGGGACACTTGGTCATCCTAAGAAGCTACGAAAGCTGGTGGGACAGGACAGTTAACATTCCTGGTCCTTCTACCATTTTCTCTCTTGGGTGGCATTGCTATCTGAAAAGAGTGGAGCATGAGATAGGAGGACTTATTAGATTTTAAATCTCTACGCAGGATAAGAATTATGAATAAACGAAAATTTCTTAGAAACGCCTCGTAGCCTCCCCCTCATAAGTATGGCGAGCTTCGTACCCATGAAAAGAACTCTACTTAATGCAGCTTTCAGACATCCTAGGACACTCTAAACCTAGGGCTCTGCTACCAAGTTTGTCATGACCCAAGTCTACACCCTAGGCACGACATGGTACTTAGGGCCACAAGTGACCCCAAACTAACCCATGGAATAGTATACTATTGAAATACTGAAAATAAGATGTAAGCGGAAGTTTGAAATCATTAATGAGATAAATGTCTTAAACAAAAATGATGGATAACATATTGAACTACTAACTTTGTTTGAAAGCCGACTAAGAAAATGGTGAGATGCTAGGACAAGTCCCCAGCTAACTCTAAAGTCTGCAACTAGTAACAAAATACAATAGCTGGAAAAGAAACATCAATCCCTTGGCAAATGAGGACTCACCATAGAGGTCTACTGAACATTGCTGGAGAAGAACTACTAACGGTTCTGAGTTTGAAAACCTGCACCTGTATCATAAGACGATATAACATAGAAAGTATGCATCAGTACTTTGAATGTGCTGAGTAAGTGCAATATGAAGCTAAGTATAAGAATACAGAAAAATCAAAAAGCAGAGCTGACAGGACCTGCAAGGTCTATAACTAGAATCATAGTTACTGAAATCATCTGTAAAAATCTCAAAATGTTGTGAATACTAATAACTGATGAAGGTCAAAGACACATCTGGGAACCTAGAGGACTGAACTGACGGTTGTGACTGTACTGGACTGAGTTGTATTGTACTATACTATGGGAGAACTATAACCAACATTAACCACGTGAGCTAGACATGGAGTTCGATGTATACCCCCATCGGAGAAGGGCCACTATACCTTGCCAGGGTATAGTAGTTGAACTGGCTGATCACTATCTGATGCTCATTTTGGCTAATAACCTATCGTGGCAAAACATAGGTGCGCTGAACCCTGACCCATTTGGTGCTAAGTTCTACTCCCACTAGAAGTCCTAATCTTAAGTAACTATGTTGATAGCTCGTAACTATTATCCTAAGACTTAAGTCAGGAATACTTATTAGGAAGTACCCTGAGAGTCTGAAGGACCTAATAACTGAAATCTAAGTGTTCTAAGACACCCCAGAGCTGTTTTATCTGAAAGCATCATAACCGTCTAAAGAATGACTTGTTGAGTGATGACTGAGACTAAATAGATTTACTAAACTCCTCAAGAGACTGAATGTAGTCAAACTGATCAGCTGACATTTCTGTAAGGCACTAAGAGAGCTAAGTACTTATTGAGACTAAACAAGAAATAAGCTAACTATTGTTCCCATAACCGTACTACCATGTTGATTAAAAGAACTATTAGAATCAAGAAACATTCATATCTGGACAATTATGCAAGACTCTTTCAATTACATTTCAAGATTAGGGCTAAAACACATATTTCATAGACAAGATATCAACATGAATCATAACTAGTAATAACCTTCAAGATTTCACAAGAATTATGGCAAGAAGGAAGATTCATAATCTGACTAAAGAATAACCCTAACCTTGATCATTAGAGAACTAGAATTGATAGGTTTTCTGTAAGAGTTTTTAGGGCACAGGGTTTTCTGTAAGACTTTTCTGTAAGAGTTTTTAGGGCACAGGGTTTTCTGTAAGAGTTTTCTGTAAGAGCTAACTATTCATAATTCGAACAGCTAAAATCCCACTACCATTCACCATGAGAGACCTAACGAGTCGTTAGGTCACTGGACGACTCGTGGCCTCCCCTCGTTAGCACTAGCAACTTTTCTCCCTTTTCAGAGCTTATTTGACTACTTCACCTAATGATTCGTCATGATTCCTAACGGATCATTTCACCACACGCTACGACACTCTGAAACTCAAGTTTTCAACCATCCATCCCACCCTACGGGACAACTAACGACTCGTTAGGTTTCACAATGACTCGTCGCCACCACTCGTCATCATTATTGGAATTATCTCCTCTTCCAACCCTTCTAGGCGATGACTCACTTGACGAGTCGTGAAGTGGCACCACGACTCATCCCCCAACATGTTAAATTCCTAGGAAATCCCAATATTCACCAACTAAGGCACACGATGATCACTTAACGACTCATTGAGTTACACAACGGGTCACTCCATGAATTGTTCTGTGAATTGGTGCAGGTTTTCCTTTTTTTTTTAAAATTTTAGTTCCTTGGTTTAAGCTTAGGGGCTTTTGGCGTGTCAGAACCACTTGTCCTCTATTGTGAAACCAAAAGGTTGTTTTTCCCAGTTCTCTTGTTCCCCTTTTCTCTTTACCTAAACTTCCCATCCACCTTTGGATGGTGGAACTTAGATGAGCCCTTCATGGTAAAGCATCAAACCCTAGTAGCTGTCATCCCTCCGGCAGTGTTAGCAGGTGCGATTGTCGGCTGGTTAAGCTTGGAGACCATGGCGTGCATCATTGTTCTAAAGACAGCCCCAAGCTCTGCATCGATAACTTGCCCATTAAGGGGGCCTACTGCAGTTGGTAGGGCTGGCTTATTCCCATCATAGATTCCTATTTCACTGGTTCTTCTAAGAAGCATTCTCTGCGAATGCGTATAGCATGAGTTAAAAGACCAAGAGAGTTGGACTTCATAGCACGATATAGAATCACGAAGGAAGGGAAGTTTCCTAAAATGCCTCGTAGCGTCTCCTTTATAAGTGCGGAGAGCTTCACACTTATGGGAAAGAATCTACTTTACGCAGCTTTCAGACACCCTAGGACACAACTAAACCTAATGCTCTGATACTATATCTGTCACGACCCGAGCAGGAACTCCGGATCACGACATGAGACCTAGAACCATGAATTGCTCCAACCTAACCCATGGCATAACATATTACTAGCAGAATATAACTTATAAGGAGAATTGTGCGGATGCTAACTGAAATGCAAGGTATCTCCTTACGGAAAACAAGATAATCTGACAATTTAAACACTAAGTCATAAAGCTAAACATACTAACTCTATGTCTGAAAGCCTCTACTAACTAATGAGTTGCTAGGAAAATTCCTCAGCCGACTCCAAAGTCCGAAACTAAAACAAGATAAAAGAACTTAAATAAAGTAGATAACTCTAGTTCTTAGAAGATGTGGACTTACAACTGCTACCTGATCAAGTCCGAATGTATCTAACTATATGGTTGAGTTTGAGTACCTAAATCTATATCAGGAAACAGTATAGCGTAGAGTATGCGATCAGTAAATTGAACATACTGAGTATGCAAGGTGGGTAAAATATGCTAGTAAAATATTACAAAAGAGATCAAATGAGTAAAATAGTACAAAACGTGATTTTCTGATCATAAACTGGACATGAGGGCTCAACGTATTTCAGAACTATTACATAAGATGAACATGACTGAATTCATAGTAAAATATTGTAAAAACATAACTTGAGCTAAGATATCATACGTCATAACACGATCATGCATAAAAGATAAGGAACAGAGGGAGACTCATCATAACTAACACCATCATGATAGAGCTTACATGATGCCCTAACATTTCGCTCAAGTGGTGAGAGCCGTCCCGAGCTTGCCAATGTAAGGAACGATTAAAGCGTGATATCACTCGTGACTTAGGGTGACAATCTCCAATAACGACGATCACTGCATGCACCCATTGAGACAAGGAAGACACTCTCCAATAGCAAGGATCCCATTTTCCTCGAGCTAAGGAAAATATTCTCTAATATCGAGGATACCTTATTGTTATACCCCGTAGAATACCTGGCACCTAAATGACATATTCGCACGTTGGTTAAGCATATTTGAAGGCCATACGTGCTGGAGAAAGGCCCGGGAAAAGATCGGACGAGAAACCTGTCGAACCATCGCGGAAGGAGCCGAGGCAGAGCCCCTCCGCGATGGCAGCATGTCACGGAGGAGGGGCCTCTGCGTTGGCTCCGTGACACGTTGGCCTTGTCCAGCCCAAGTTTATAAAGCCCCACTTCGGTTTTAAGTGATAAAATCATTTAAAATTTCCAAAGAACAGAGGGCAAACGCAGAGGGAGAAAAAGGAATGAAGAAATTATATAATTTTCGTCCGATTACGCTGCTAAACGTTGTCTAAATTCAAATTAACTCCAGATACTAAGGTATTTAGCAGCAGAGAGCATTCCTACGGATTCAGTTTCGTGAAATACGGCCGACGAATCGTCGAGCCACCGAGCTAAGGTAAGTGGAATTGCTCTATACTAGTGTCTATGTGTTCCTAGCTGTGAAGTGAATATTTCTCCCTTCTGGACCTCTGAAAAATAGCGAGTTTTTGACCGTCTTATGATAAGCCTAAGTTTAGGCTATAAACTATATCGAAAGTGACATTGCCTTTTATAAAGTAAAGATGTATTTAATATTGATTGACATATTTATGAATGCAGTTGGGAGAAAATAGCTGAAGTACCGGCCGAGTCTCGTTCGACAGGCAAATAGTTCAAGGATAAGGTATGTAAAGCTAGTTCCCTCGGCAAGTTAAGTAATATCGGTACAGTATAGTAATTTACAGGCCAGTAGAACGTTCAGAAATCAAGTGTTACGTTTATTGTGAATGTTGATATGGTACTTGAAGCATCAAGTTGTAACTTGCGTGAAACTTACTAGTATGACATAGATCCTAACACAAGTGTTAGAAACTGTCCAGCATGTTCAGTATGTGATGTAATACAAAATGTTAAGATATTATTTTATTCAGATGAAACCTCGTAAAGCAATGCAATATCCGTAAAGCACCTCAAAAATAGAATGACAGGCTAAACTAAAGTTTAGAAAGCATGTTAGGAATAGGAAATCATGTTAATATAGAAACTCAGTAAACAGCATAGTTTTCAGCAGAAACACTATCTTGTATAGCATTTGCCCCAGTACAGTCTGGCAGGAGACTATATTCATATATATATATTTACCAGTCTCAGCACATATTAAATACGTACAAATTACTATCATTAGTTCAGCATGTAATATATACGATACCTTACCCCTATTAGCCTCAGCATGTGAGATATGCAGACAGTATTACTAGTTGAGACCGTTGTATTGTTTGGGGTTGGACTACCTAGCATCCATGACCGCCCCAGGGTTAATAGCTGTATCGACTCGTCCGCCAGAGGGCGAGGATACGTCGCTCTACGGAGTGGCATGTCGTCCCCCAGGGGACGAAGATGGGATGCCAGCTTTCCCCATATTTTGCCCTGGTCGGCTTTTATACACCCCCGTCGAGCGGATACGCCCGAGTGTTGATTCAGGAGTCCTTCGGACTCAGGTACAGTTATAGTTAGGGGCTCAGCGAGCCCAAGTGCATACCCAGGGGACCAGCGGGATGCTTACAGCCATTATAGGAGATGGGATGACCGGGGTAGGGATGTAGATTATGTGCTGGTTGTACCTCCCAGCTTATGGGGGCCGGGTAAGGTTTCTGTGTGCCATGTTATGCTATTTCATGTTATGCCATGTTACATTAGATACGAGTAGATCAGCAGTAGA
The DNA here is from genome assembly GCA_035772735.1 of Datura wrightii. NCBI lineage: Eukaryota > Viridiplantae > Streptophyta > Magnoliopsida > Solanales > Solanaceae > Datura > Datura wrightii. The sequence continues at coordinate 55,937,527 of JASDFA010000001.1, forward strand.
GGGATATGCCTCCAGGTATGACTCCTATTTCCTTCCAGTATAAATGAGAAAAGGTACGACTGACAGTATCAGGTAGTTAATGTAGTTCTTCTTACTTCAGTTTCTTCAGTTACATTGTTGTTTTCAGATTTTACTTTCAGTTATTGCTTTACATACTCAGTACCAGCGGTACTGACGCCCGGTGGGGCGCTGCATTACTTGCCTGCAGGTACTCATAGACGAGCAGGCGATACTGCGTGATTCCTGTCAGCGATCGAGTATTCAGCTCCTGTCATCCGGAGACTGAATTCCAGAGGTGTATTTCAGTTTCTTTTGTTGTATAGTACGGGTAGGTCGGGGCCCTGTCTCGATCATTTCTATTGCTATTCCTAGAGGCTTGCAGTCTGTATATATCTCCCTGTGGTCAGATGAGTCGGTCGTGTGAGGCCGTGCAGTTGTGTAGCTGTTAGTACTCTTTCTTTCTTTTATGTTGGCCGTGTGGGGCCATAGCTTGCCAGTAGTGGTGACCTTGCCGGTCGCGTAGCTCTCTAGTACTTCATGATTGAGTTATAGATAACTAGACAGCATGGTGGCCTTGTCGGTCCGCATAGGTTTCCCTGAATTGATATGTTTCTGGTCAGCTGTTAGTATAGGTACAGGAGGCTATAGGCCAATGGGCCGGGGGCTGTGTTTACAGCCGTTATATAGCCCTTTGTTTCCAGAAATATGAGTTAGAGCCAGCTAGGCACCAGACGTGCCCAAGCTTAGCAGTCCAGCAGTTCAGGTCCCAGTAGGGCACCAGGTGCCAGTCATACCCCCCCAAGGAGGGGTGTGACAAACTTGGTATCAGAGCAGGTCGTGTCCCAGGGGGTCTGCAAGCCGTGCTAAGTAGAGTCTTGTCTATGGATGTGTTGTGCACCACATACTATAGGCAGGAGGCTGCGAGGCATGATAGGATGGTTACCCTTTCTTCTCAGTCAGTCGTGCTTTAGAGCGGTACAGCATAGGGTTGAGTCCCTATAAACTTACCGTATTCTTTGATTACAGATATAAAAGCAAATCAGCATTACCCTACTACAGGCAGAAGATCAGATAACAACAGAAGAGGGCATCAGCCAGTTACATGATAACTACAGCAGCAGGAGGAGGTACATGAAACCTCCCAGCATGATACCTTTATCGGTACTATCCCCAGTATACGTTGATAACGTCAAAATATTAAGTCAGGAATGTAATGTATATATGAGTTGATTTATTTATTAGCTATATGAGATCTGATTATGATTACAGATAAGGTCAGACCACCAGGTAAGTATAAGAAAGAGAGGGAAATGCAGGAATCCCAAACACATCTTTTCAGATGTGGTACAGTTATATGTTTCTATCTGTTGAAACAAGAAAAGGGCTATTCCTACTTCTTGATTCTGATGCCAGTATAGTAAAGGGGCGTAAGACTTGAGATGGGGTTGCCAAATTAAGTAGTAAGTAAAGATGGGCTGATTGATCCTAGTAAGTATTAGACAGTATAAAGAGCCCCTATGATTCCGTAAGTTGTGCAGACCCTTGTGATAATAAGCAAGTAGAGAAAATAAGACCGTTAGTTTACCCGAAGCAGGGGTAAAAGACCTGTTAGTGATGAATGCCGGGTAATAGCTAAGTTCGTGTCAGAAAAAGGCCAAGTCCGCCACGTGTGTTAACAGATAGCAAGACATACCTGTAAGATTGTAGTTATGATCCGGTTGTGATATCGAAAGATATAGAGGTCATGTGAACCAGATGGGCTTGAATATAAGCCAGAAGAAGTATAGGCCGAGGCCTGATCAGTAATCTCATTAGTAATGAAAGGCAGGTACCTTGAACCCTAGAGTTCAGTTTAAGCAAGATGAGAGGAAGAAGCAGGAATGCCAGCTTTTGTGGGGAAATCAGGGTTACCCCCCCCAGATTGATAGAGTATCGCTTCAAGGATTAAGCCTCGGGCTGACAGTAAGATTGCGGTTTAGAATACCGCAGTATGCCTGTTCATGGAGAAGTTAAGAAATTACTGATACAACAATTCTAATCTAGTGTGGCCTAGAGATAAGGCTCAGCAGACAGTCATGGGCTCTTAATATAAGCCCAGTAAGGCCACAACATTCGAATGTTGACCCCACATCGCAGGAGTGGCGGAATTTCAAATAGCAGACAATAACTAAGGTGTTTATGTTTGTTACTCTCGGAATGGGGTGACAATACAACAAAATGATAAGTCAGGGCAAGAGATAGTATTAGGCCGTAGAAGCGGTGTATCATGTACGGTATGAGACTTAGCAGAACATGTCAGAGATTATGTATTACCGCAAACTAAGTACATATTGTACGTAGCTAGCGATATATATATATATATAGATAATAGGTATGCTGTGAGTAGCTGCCTAAGGGGTATAATCACAGATACTGATTAGTAATAGAAAGCATGTACAAATGGCATTGCAGGATCCCCTTGCCAAAAAAAAAGGGGGGGAGAAAAAGAGAGAGAAGAGAGAAGAAAGAATGAAAGGAGAGAAGAAAGGAGAAAGGGAAAGGAGAGGAGAAAGGGCAGATTAAGTGTGAATTACGTATGAAGTCATAGGAACTATCTCAGTTCTCAGTTAATAAGTTAATAGATTTATGTGTGTTGCCAGATCTAGGCTCTAGGATCTTATCAGAGTTAATGGCCTAAGCCAGATGACTAGATGATAAGGGCGCAGTTAGACGGTCTACCGACCAGCTGGCGCCTGCATTAGCAGGGAAGCATTCCTGAAGATCGGTCACATTAGTGCATATGCTAGAATCAGGATTAGAAGCCGAATAGGCAAATTTCAGAGATTAGCAATACCAGAATTGTTCTAGTATGTTAAGTGGTCGTACGTCATTTTCCCAGCCTTGTAGGTGAGAGTCGGCCTTAGTCAACCTAGCAGTTATTATGTGAAACACCCCATAAGTCAGCCGGCCGCCCCAGTCAGAATACCCGTGGGTACCCCAAAGAAGGGTCCACATCAGTAGTCAGCGACAGACTAGTACTTCAGCTGGTTCTCGTAAGATATTTAGATACAGAGCCCTAACAAAAGGCCAGTATTTACAGAATAGCTCATAAGACCGAGAATTCCCCAGAATAGCAGTATAAATCCAAGTGGATACACACAAGGCGTAAGAAATTGATAGTACCCTGCTAACACAGTGTTTATTAAAACCAGAAGATCAGCAGACTCCCCGTGAAGATCCAGAGATTGATCGCCTGGGAGTAAGTTTGATTAAGCTCAGCCTTATAGTGGTTCAAGCAAAATAACAAAGCAATTAGATGCCCACAAGTCTACAGTATGCATGAACTATAAGTACTCAAGTAGAACAGTTAGAGCATTGTTAGACTACTGCCACATTCGGGTCATTCAACCCGACTATTCAGTTATTTAAGCTTATCCAGCCAGATTGTTAGAGGTCATGATCAATATCAGGATCCTCTGATCAGATAAAGGCACAAGGTGCGCAGATGGTCGTTCAGGTTACCTTAGCAACAGGTAGCCTTAGCATATGGCTAGAAGGCCAGATAAGCTCTAGCTATACCGGTAGATTACTTGTCAGATTCTCCGGCATAATAAACCAGTATGACCGTTAGCTATATGGCAATTCCTTGTAAATGTTAATTTTGGTTGAGTTTAGTAGCCTTTTTGGTCACATTGTGTCAGAGGCTGGGGTACAGATAGATATACAGAAAATCGAAATAGTGAAGACATAGTCTAGACCTACCACTCCGATCGAAATACGCAATCCCTGCGGTTAGCCGGGTACTACAGAGGGTTTGTGGAAGGATCTTCCACCTTAGCAGCACCTCTGACTAAATTAACACAGAAGGCAGTAAAGTTCCAGCAGACCGAGGCATGTGAGTAGAACTTCCAGGAGTTAAAAGATAGGTTAACATCATCCCCAGTGTTAGTATCGTCAGAAGGTACAGAGGGTTAATGCGGCATGATAAAGTAGTAGCTGATGCCTTCAGGCAGTTGGAGAAACATGAAAAGAATTATCTTACCCATGACCTAGAGTTAGCGGTAGTAGTTTATGCCTTAAAGAGTGAATATTTTGTATCACACAGGAAGGGCTAATGTGGTAGCAGATTCCCTTAGCCGTAATTTATGGAGAGGTGACATATTTTCAGATAACCGGGGATGAAGTGTGGCGATGTAAAGGCCGCATTCGTGTTCCAGATATTTTGGGGCTTCGCCAGCATATTATGAGTGAGGCGCATTACGCCCGCTATTCTCTCCGCCCAGGCGCGACGAAGATGTACCATGATATCAAAAAAAAAAAAACCATTGGTGGCCAGGTATGAAAAGAGAAATTGCTGAATTTGTAGCTCAGTGTCCTAACTGCCAACAGCTGAAAGTAGAACATCAGGAATCAGGCGGTTCGACCCAGGACATAGCTGTGCCTCTCTGGAAATGGGAAGCAGTAAGCATGGACTTGTAGCAGGATTACCCCGTACCAGGCGTAGACACGATTCAATTTGAGTAATTTTTGACAGACTGACGAAAACAACCCATTTCCTGTCAGTAAAAGCTACTTTCTCTGCCTAACGCCAAATTGTATATCAGAGAAATAGTTAGATTACACGGTGTTTCAGTATCTATTATCTCTGATAGAGGAGCTCAGTTGACGGTTAGATTCTGGCAGTCGTTCCAGAAGGGTTTGGGAACGCAGATCAACTTGAGCACAGCATTCCACCCTTAGACAGATGGGCAGGCTGAGCGGATTATTCAAACGCTCTAAGATACGCTACGAGCGCGTGTGGTAGATTTTGAGGGTAGCTGGGATGACCATCTTTCGTTAGTTGAGTTTGCATATAATACCAGTTATCATTCATCTATTCAGATGGCGCCTTTCGAGGCATTATACGGGCGAAAATGTAGGTCGCCGGTGGGCTGGTTTGAAATGGGGGAATCAGCATTGGTTGGCCTAGACATTGTTTGGAAGTCAGAGGAAAAGATAAAGCTTATTCGAGAACGATTACTGACTGCTCAGAGCCGCCAGAAGTCTTATGCAGATATGCGGCATAGAAATCTAAACTTTACGGTAAATGACTGGGTATATCTGAAAGTATCTCCGATGAAAGGGGTGATGAGATTCGACAAGAAAGGCAAGCTTAGCCCGAGGTTCATTGGGCCATATAAGATTCGGCGAAGAATAGGCCGAATTGTATACGAATTGAACTTGCCTCCGGAATTAGCATCTGTTCACCCAGTATTTCATGTCTCTATGTTAAGGAAGTTCGTAGGGGACCCCTCTACAGTAGTTCCAGTTCAGGATGTCCAGGTCACACAAGAGTTAGCATATGAAGAGGTTCCCGTAGCTATCTTAGACAGACAGATTCGCAGGTTGAGGACTAAAGAAATTGCATCTGTCAAAGTATTATGGCGTAACAGGAACCGTGAGGAAATGACGTGGGAAGCTGAAGAAGATATTAAAGCCAGATACCCTCACCTATTTCAGGCCTAGTCAGGCGACAGGTATGTCCGTATTGTTACTTATGCAGTACCTTATAGTTGTATGTGTGTGAATGAGAAAGATTGATACTTAGTTATCCAGTGGATCCTAGATTATTATGTGCAGCACCTATGTTGGACTTTTCTGCATTTCAGGTTTTTGGCTATAGTCCATATTACAGGGGAAACTCTGCCGAAATTTTTCTAGAAAGTAAAGTAAGTAGTCCTCTAGATCACAGAGTACATTCGAGGACGAATGTTCTTAAGGGGGGAGAATGTTATACCCCGTAGAATTCCCGACACCTAAATGACCTATTCGCACATTGGTTAAGAATATTTGAAGGCCATACGTGCTGGAGAAAGGCCCGGGAAAAGATCGGATGAGAAACCTGTCGAACCATCGCGGAAGGAGCCGAGGCAGAGCCCCTCCGCGATGGCAGCGTGTCACGGAGGAGGGGCCTCCGCGTTGGCTCCGTGACACGTTAGCCTTGTCCAGGCCCAAGTATATAAAGCCCCACTTCAGTTTTAAGTGATAAAATCATTTAAAATTTCCAGAGAACAGAGGGCAAACGCAGAGGGAGAAAAAGGAACGAAGAAATTATATAATTTTCGTCCGATTACGCTGCTAAACGTTGTCTAAATTCAAATTAACTCCAGATACTGAGGTATTTAGCAGCAGAGAGCATTCCTACGGATTCAGTTTCGTGAAATACGGCCGACGAATCGTCGAGCCACCGAGCTAAGGTAAGTGGAATTGCTCTATACTAGTGTCTATGTGTTCCTAGCTGTGAAGTGAATATTTCTCCCTTCTGTACCTCTGAAAAATAGCGAGTTTTCGACCGTCTTTCGATAAGCCTAAGTTTACGCTATAAACTATATCGAAAGTGACGTTGCCTTTTAAAGTAAAACTGTATTTAATATTAATTGACATATTTATGAATGCAGTTGGGAGAAAATAGCTGAAGTACCGGCCGAGTCTCGTTCGACAGGCGAATAGTTCAAGGATAAGGTATGTAAAGCTGATTCCCTCGGCAAGTTAAGTAATATCGGTACAGTATAGCAATTTACAGGCCAGTAGAACGTTCAGAAATCAAGTGTTACATTTATTGTGAATGTTGATATGGTACTAGAAGCATCAAGTTGTAACTTGCGTGAAACTTACTAGTATGACATAGATCCTAACACAAGTGTTAGAAACTGTCCAGCATGTTCAGTATGTGATGTAATACAAAATATTAAGATATTATTTTATTCAGATGAAACCCCGTAAAGCGATGCAATATCCGTAAAGCACCTCAGAAATAGAATGGCAGGCTAAACTAAAGTTTAGAAAGCATGTTAGGAAGAGAAAATCATGTTAATACAGAAACTCAGTAAACAACATAGTTTTCAGCAGAAACACTATCTTGTATAGCATTTGCCCCAGTACAGTCTGGCAGGAGACTATATTCATATATATATATTTACCAGTCTCAGCACGTATTAAATACGTACAGATTACTATCATTAGTTCAGCATGTAATATATACGATACCTTACCCCTATTAGCCTCAGCATGTGAGATATGCAGACAGTATTACTAGTTGAGACCGTTGTATTGTTTGGGGTTGGACTACCCAGCATCCATGACCGCCCCAGGGTTAATAGCTGTATTGACTCGTCCGCCAGAGGGCGAGGATATGTCTCTCTATGAAGTGGCATGCCGTCCCCCAGGGGACGAAGATGGGATGCCAGCTTTCCCCATATTTTGCCTTGGTCGGCTTTTATACACCCCCGTCGAGCGGATACGCCCGGGTGTTGATTCAGGAGTCGTTCGGACTCAGGTACAGTTATAGTCAGGGGCTCAGCGAGCCCAAGTGCATACCTAGGGGACCGGCGATGCTTACAGCCATTATAGGAGATGGGATAACCGGGGTAGGGGTGTAGATTCTGTGCTGGTTGTACCTCCCGGCTTATGGGGGCCGGGTAAGGTTTGTGTGTGCCATGTTATGCTATTTCATGTTATGCCATGTTACGTTAGATACGAGTAGATCAGCAGTAGAGGGATATGCCTCCAGGTATGACTCCTATTTCCTTCCAGTAAAAATGAGAAAAGGTATGACTTACAGTATCAGGCAGTTAATCTAGTTCTTCTTACTTCAGTTTCATCAGTTACATTGTTGTTTTCAGATTTTACTTTCAGTTATTGCTTTACATACTCAGTACCAGCGGTACTGATGCCCGGTGGGGCGCTGCATTACTTGCCTGCAGGTACTCATAGACGAGCAGGTGATACTGCGTGATTCCTGTCAGCGATCGAGTATTCAGCTCCTGTCATCCGGAGACTGAATTCCAGAGGTGTATTTCAGTTTCTTTTGTTGTATAGTACGGGTAGGTCGGGGCCCTATCCCGATCATTTCTATTTCTATTCCTAGAGGCTTACAGTCTGTATATATCTCCCTGTGGTCATATGAGCCGGTCGTGTGAGGCCGTGCAGTTGTGTAGCTGTTAGTACTCTTTCTTTCTTTTATGTTGGCCGTGTGGGGCCATAGCTTGCCAGTAGTGGTGACCTTGCCGGTCGCGTAGCTCTCTAGTACTTCATGATTGAGTTATAGATAACTAGACAGCATGGTGGCCTTGTCGGTCCGCATAGGTTTCCCTGAATTGATATGTTTCTGGTCAGCTGTTAGTATAGGTACAGGAGGCTATAGGCCAATGGGCCGGGGGCTGTGTTTACAGCCGTTATATAGCCCTTTGTTTCCAGAAATATGAGTTAGAGCCAGCTAGGCACCAGACGTGCCCAGGCTTAGCAGTCCAGCAGTTCAGGTCCCAGTAGGGCACCAGGTGCCAGTCATACCCCCCCAAGGAGGGGTGTGAGAAACTTGGTATCAGAGCAGGTCGTGTCCCAGGGGGTCTGCAAGCCGTGCTAAGTAGAGTCTTGTCTATGGATGTGTTGTGCACCACATACTATAGGCAGGAGGCTGCGAGGCATGATAGGATGGTTACCCTTCCTTCTCAGTCAGTCGTGCTTCAGAGCGGTACAGCATAGGGTTGAGTCCCTATAAACTTACCGTATTCTTTGATTACAGATATAAAAGCAAATCAGCATTACCCTACTACAGGCAGAAGATCAGATAACAACAGAAGAGGGCATCAGCCAGTTACATGATAACTACAGCAGCAGGAGGAGGTACCTGAAACCTCCCAGCATGATACCTTTATCGGTACTATCCCCAGTATACATTGATAACGTCAAAATAGGAAGTCAGGAATGTAATGTATATATGAGTTGATTTATTTATTAGCTATATGAGATCTGATTATGATTGCAGATAAGGTCAGACCACCAGGTAAGTATAAGAAAGAGAGGGAAATGCAGGAATCCCAAACACATCTTTTCAGATGTGGTACAGTTATATGTTTCTATCTGTTGCAACAAGAAAAGGGCTATTCCTACTTCTTGATTCTGATGCCAGTATAGTAAAGGGGCGTAAGACTTGAGATGGGGTTGCCAAATTAAGCAGTAAGTAAATATGGGCTGATTGATCCTAGTAAGTATTAGACAGTATAAAGAGCCCCTATGATTTCGTAAGTTGTGCAGACCCTTATGATAATAAGCCAGTAGAGAAAGTAAGACCGTTAGTTTACCCGAAGCAGGGGTAAAAGACCTGTTAGTGATGAATGCCGGGTAATAGTTAATTTCGAGTCAGAAAAAGGCCAAGTCCGCCACGTATGTTAACAGATAGCAAGACATACCTGTAAGATTGTAGTTATGATCCGGTTATGATATCGAAAGATATAGAGGTCTTGTGAACCAGATGGGCTTGAATATAAGCCAGAAGAAGTATAGGCCGAGGCCTGATCAGTAATCTCATTAGCAACGAAAGGCAGGTACCTTGAACCCCAGAGTTCAGCTTAAGCAATATCAGAGGAAGAAGCAGGAATGCCAGCTTTTGTGGGGAAATCAGGGTTACCCCCCCCCCCCCCAGATTGATAGAGTATCGCTTCAAGGATTAAGCCTCGGGCTGACAGTAAGATTGCGGTTAAGAATACCGCAGTATGCTTGTTCATGGAGAAGTTAAGAAATTACTGATACAGCAATTCTAATCTAGTGTGGCCTAGAGATAAGGCTCGGCAGACAGTCATGGGGTCTTAATATAAGCCCAGTAAGGCCACAACATTCGAACATTGACCCCACATCGCAGGAGTGGCGGAATTTCAAATAGCAGACAATAACTAAGGTGTTTATGTTTGTTACTCTCGGAATGGGGTGACAATACAACGAAATGATAAGTCAGGGGAAGAGATAGTATTAGGCCGTAGAAGCGGTGTATCGTGTACGGTATGAGACTCAGCAGAACATGTCAGAGATTATGTATTACCGCAGAACTCAGTACATATTGTACGTAGCTAGCGATATATATATATACAGATAATAGGTATGCTGTGAGTAGCTGCCTAAGGGGTATAATCACAGATACTGATTAGTAATAGAAAGCATGTACAAATGGCATTGCAGGATCCCCTTGCCAAAAAAAAAAGGGGGGGGGGAGAAAAAGAGAGAGAAGTTAAAAGCATAAGAGTTTACCAAAATACCCTCAAACTAATGAAATAAAGCCTAAAACTGGTAGAACCAACAACAAAAGGGATGAGTCGTTGGTTGATAGGACGACCCATATTGAGATTCGTACAATGCCTTGTGCTGTTTCACTAAACTACTCATAAATTCTTACTCTGAACTCCGATTGCACAAGGTAAGATGTGTTGGAAACAAGACTCAAAGGGCTTCAATTAGAAGTGTTAACTCACCAAAAAACACTTTGTAAAATGGGAGCTATGGTCGTTTGAAATTGACCCTTTAAGAACTTATACGAAAAACTCAATTTGTAAGAAGGCTCTCAACTCAACTTTATGCTAGAGGTTCTTTATGACCTTAATTTGTATCCAAAACACTTCTCACACTTAAGAATTGTTCTTAACCCCTAGTTTCAATTATATTCATCGGGCTCAGTCTTTCCACATACCTATAATGGTTTCAAACTTAACCTGATAGTCTAAAGCATTGCAATATCTCGACTCATGACCAACAAGATGACCGGTACAATTGAACAATAGTTCGTAAAATCCCCTCATGTGTTCTAGAAAAAATTTAACATTCTTCTGAACCTCAAACCTCGGTTCCTAGGATGGTTTATCCTGTCATTCGTTGAATGGCCCTAGTGCCATTTTTTGACTATTTTCTGCTGCAAGTCTCGAGTCTGATCTAAGGGACTTTTGAGCTATTATAATATCTTCCCCTTGGGAACATTCCTCCTTAAATGTTGGCTAACTAAGTTGAAAGGTTAGGGAGAAACTACGATCCTAAAACTAAATAGCTATATAGAGAACTGAGGGATTAACTGTCTCCAAACATGAAACACATATACTAATCTGAATTCATGAAACATACAAGCATGCTAAGACATGAAAGAAATTGAGGGACATGAACTTGACATGAAACTGAATAGGGTGTTAAGCAAGAAACTGAATAGGGTGTTAAGCAAGAAACTAGTACCTCATGATGGAAAGAAACTTGAAGGAAAAAATATGTGGATATCTAGCCATCATGTTGCTTTGGCATCTCACGTAGCTTCTTTAACTAGATGATAGCTCCCGAACACCTTCACTTAAACAACTTTTTTGTTCCTCCCAACTTACGAACCTGTCGGTCCAAGATTTCAACTTGAACCATCTCATAAAAGAGACTGTAATTCTCACCCACCTCTTCACCCCTTTCATGGGTGAATCTTTCCGCAACACCTTGTTACTTGCACCAACTTCCTTGAATACCATCACATCATTCAAGCTTATCACCACAATCATCTTTTGGCTCCTATGTAGCCTATACTACCAAAAGCTCCTTAGACTCCCTGACATAACTAACAACTGCACTTCATGAACTCCTACCTACCGAGAATCTAAGGCATGAATAGGGCGATAATCTTGGACATATCTATTGCATCCATCATTTCTGTTACTTGAACATACATAGGGCGCAGAGTAAGGAAATAGTAAGCATGAATCATTCAAGAAATCTAAGATAAGCATATAAATGATGTAGCACGGCCCTGTGAGCCGATAAGGCAAATCCTAAGGACTGAGTTCATATAGCTGAGCACATTGGGAGGCATGAGCTTACATACATAATGAGTTTCATGACATGAAGCTGAGTTTTATGGAGTCATGGAGTAAGATTGGGATCATTGATTGAAGTGGTTATCTATCATTGTGAGAACCTGAATATATGCATGAGTAAACCGTAACATTGACATAAGGGAAAACATATGAACAGGAATGGATTGACATCCTAAAGATACTATTTGTAGAACTCCCCACCAGAAAAAACTCAAGATTTGACTTGGCCCTTCAACTTATCATCTCCCCTTAGCTTAAAGTCATCCTTCTATGGCCTTTATATCCTTCCTTATTGCTAGGCTGACATCACTTACTCTCGACATCCATCCACTCTAAGGCTATAACTAAGGTGTTCACACTCATAACCATTTAACACCATCTACGGGATTATTCTAATGTTGGAACTGCAAAATGGATCTTATACCTTATACTACGACTCATTGGCCTAACACATGCAATGATTAATCAAGAAAAGCTTATAACATACCAGTGACTACATCGGACGAGCACTCTTGCTCCTGACGAGATGAAAGTGCATAAAACTTATTCTGGCACTAGCTGCCACCTACACTAGAAGATGCGGACGATTGAGATAGGTGAACTGCTAGAGCTGCTAAAGTGGTGATTAGGACACAGCCTCTACCATCACCCTATCTAGCTGAAGAAAAATTATTGTGCATGTGTCCGGGATTCCCACACTCGAAGCAAACATCAAAGCCAACCAAGCACTCTCCTGGGTGGTTCATACCGTACTTCCTGTAAGATAAGAAAGTGTACTCCCAGACATACTCCCCTAACCCATAGAGTTTGATGCTCTACCTCTTTGACCACCTCGAGGTATATATGGGACACTAGTTAATGATTGTGCTAGGGCGATCTCTGATGAGTCTGTGATCAATGTCCACCACTTTCCCTCTTGTTATACCCCGGGAGCTCAAAGATCTAACCCGAGAGTTGAAACGGGGAATAATGGCAAATTTTGTTGCAACCTCAGGATGAGTTGTCTCACGACTTGTGAGGACAGCCCACAAGTTGTCAGGTGACTCTTGGGGAAGGAAAAATAGTTGGGAAAAGGAAAGATGGGTAGTGTACCTGACGGGTGTCCTTAGGAGTCGTTGTCAGACTTAACGATTTGTGGGCTGAGTCGTCGGCAGGCTTGGAGTCCAAAGTTTGGAAGTAAGACAGTTCACATAACTACTGCTGACCACGAGTCATGGTCACCCCTAACAAGTCCTGACGTGACCCATTACGAGCCCAAGAAAACAAATAAGGCAGTGCACTTGATCAGCAGAGTGACGAGTCGTGCCTCCAGAAATGAGTCGTCAGGTCGTCCCTTAGGACCACCTGGCAGTTATCTACTGCAAAATTAGTAAGGTCCTTTTCAGAATTTCTAAGTTCCTAAAGCCTAAAATACAACATTTTGGGGTATGAATGATAGTCTTTTAAGGGGTTAAGTTCAGATTACTCATTTTCAATCCATGCATGCAAAGTAGAAGAGATTTTAGAGGGTGATCAAGCTAGAAATCTTCAATTTCTTTCAAACTTCTTTTGGGCATTCAAGGGAGAGTAAGATTGTCACGCCCCGCCTTGGTGGGTATGACTGGCACCTGGTCCCCTACTAGGACCTTAACTGCTAGATAGCTGCGCCTAAGCACTTCTGGTGCCTGGCTGGCTCTAACCCTAGATTCAAGGAAATAAAGGGCTATATAACGACTGTAAATACACCCTCCGGCCGATTAGGCCTATAGCCACCTGTACTATAACATCAGCTAACCAGAATCACATACATATAGGGGAACCTAAGCGGGCCGACAAGGCCACCATGCTTACTAGTTACTTATGAATCAATATAACAGATGCTAAACAGCTACGTGACCGACAAGGTCACCACTACTAACTGAATAAGGCCTCATACGGACAATATACTCAACTAAATAATCGCACGGCCCCACACGACCGGCACAACTAACCACAGGGAAATATATACAGACTGCAAGCCTCTAAGAATACTGATAAGATGGTCGGGATAGGGCCCCGGCCTACCCATACTGTACAACAAAAGAAAAGGGATAAACCTCTAGCTATCTAGCTCCGGATGACTGGAGCTGATGACCTTATGAGCTGGCTTGAATCACGAGGTATCGGCTCCTCGTCTATGAGGACATGCAGGCAAGTAATGCAGCGCCCCCAAGGGGCGTCAGTACCGCTGGTACTGAGTATGTAAAGCAACAACTGAAAACTATCTGAAAATAACAATACAACTGATGGAACTGAAATAGAAGGAAATAAACTAGTCTGACTGAAAACATAAAGCTAAGTCTATTCTCAACTATGCTGGAAGGAGTAGGAGTCATCCCTGGAAATGTATCGCTCTACTATCGATCTACTCATATCTAGCGTAACATGGCATAACATAATATAACATAACATAGCATAGCACACACAAACCTTACCCAGCCCCCATAAGCAGGGAGGTACAATCAACACGCAATCTATACCCCTACCCCGGTCGTCCCATCTCCTATAATAACTATAAGCATCCTGCCGATCCCCTGGGTATGCACTTGGGATAGCTGAGCCCCTGACTATAACTGTACCTGAGTCCGGAGGACTCTTGAATCAACACCCCGGGTGTACCCGCTCGACGGGGTGTATAAAGGCCTGCCAAGGCACAATATGGGGAAAACCGGCATCCCATCTTCGTCCCCCTTTGGGATGGCATGCCACTCTGTAGAGTGACGTATCCTCGCCCTCTGACGGACGAGTCTATACAGCTATTAACCCTGGGGTGGTCATTAATGCTAGGTAATCCAACCCAAAACAATACAGTGGTCTCAACTAGTAATACTAACTGCGTATACCACATGCTGAAGCAAGTGATAATAATGTATTTGTACATACTATATGCTGAAGTAGTGATAGTGATGTGTATAAATTGAATACATGTTGGGATTGATAATGGTGTGTATATATATAATCTTCTGTCATACTGTGCTGAGTCTAATGTTGAACAAGATATAGTTTTTCTTCTAGGAATCGTGTTGTATAACTGAGTTTCATAGTAACATGATTTACTATTTCTAACATGCTTTCTAAACTTCATTTTAATCTAACATTCTACTTCTGAGGTACCTTATAAATACTTATATTGCTTTACTAGGTTTCAACTAAACACGATAATATCCTAACATACTTTACTAAATCACATACTGCACATGTTGTACAGTTCCTAACACTTTTTATTAGAATTTATATCGTGCTAGCAAGTTTCACGCTATATATAACATGATTCTTCCAATATCGCACTAATATTCATACTAAACATAACACACGACTTCTGAAACATTCTATTGGCGTTTGAACTATTCTACTATACCGAGACTACTAACTTGCCGAGGAAACTAGCTTCACATACCTTCGCTTCAGATTTCCCGACTAACTGGCGTAGCTTTGTCAGTATTTTCGTTATTTTTCGCAGTTTCGACCATATATATATCAATTAGGACTAAATACACTAATGCTCTAGAAGAATATAACACTTTTAATATATATATAGCCAAAAGTTTGGCTTATCGAAAAACGGTCAAAAACTCGCTATTTCTCGGAAGTCCAGAAAGGAGAAATACTCACTTTATGGCAAGAAGTATATTGACACTAATTTGGAGCAATTCCACTTACCTTAGCTCGGTAGCACGACGATTCGCCGGCCAATTTTCATGAAACTAAATCCGTAGGAATGCTCCTTGCTGCTTAATACCTCGGTATCTGGAGTTAATTTGTGTTTGGACCGTGTTTGGCGGCGTAATCGGATGAGAAGTGGATAGGATTGTTCGTTCCTCCTTCTCTTGGGTTTACTCTCTGTTCTTACTGGAACATATAAGTTATTAAAGTAAAAACCGAAGTTTGGAGGCTTTTATACTTGGGGTTGGACGGGGCCTCCGTGACACGGAGCCAACGCAGAGGCCCTCCCTCCATGGCACGTTGCCATCGCGGAGGGGTTTTGCCCCGGCTCCTTCTTCAATGGTTTGACAGATTACTTATCCGGTATTTCCCCCGGGCCTTTTCCTAGCATGTATGGCATTCATAAACTCTTAACCAACAAGCGAATAGGCCATCTACATGTCGAGAATTTACGGGGTGTAACATTCTCCCTCCCTTAAGATTATTTTTCCTCGAATGTGATCTTCTATTTATAGGAATTCTCAACTTACTCAACTTATTTCTAGTAAAATTTTGGTACAGTTTCCCCTGTAATATGGACTATCTCAAAAACCTGAAATACAGAAAAGTCCAATACAGGTACTCCATACAATACTATAGCAATCATCAGACAAAAGATTAGAGTCGATTATCTCGTTTATGCATATACTATAAGGCACTATATAAAATAACAATACTAACATACCTCTTGACTGACTAGGCTTGAAACAAGTGAGGATATCTGATTTTCATTTCTTCCTCTACCTCCCAAGTCATATCCTCGTAGTTCCTGTTATGCCACAGTACCTTGACAGACGCAATATCTTTAGTTCTCAATCTACGAATCTGTTAGTCTAAGATAGCTACTGGAACCTCTTCATAAGCCAGCTCCTCCATAACCTGGACATCCTGGATTGGGACTACTCTGGATGGATCTCCTATGTACTTTCTTAGCATAGATACGTGGAAAACTGGATGAACGGATTCTAATTCAGGAGGCAAGTTCAACTCATATGCCACTTGGCCTATTCTTCGACGAATCTGATAAGGCCCAACGAATCTCGGACTTAGCTTACCTCTCTTACCGAATCTCATCACCCCTTTCATCGGAGATACTTTAAGAAATACCCAGTCATTCACATCAAATTCCAGGTCTCTGTGCCGCACATCAGTATACGATTTCTGGCGTCTCTGTGCTGTCAGTAGGCGTTCTCTGATAAACTTTACCTTCTCCTCTGACTGTTTAATAATATCCAGCCCAATTAGCACTGACTCTCCCACTTCAAACCAGCCAACTGGCGACCTACATTTTCGCCCGTATAATGCCTCAAAGGGCGCCATCTGGATAACTCAGTGATAACTATTATTATAAGAAAATTCAATTAGCAGTAAATGCTCGTCCCAGCTATCTCCAAAGTCTAGCACACACGCCCGTAGCATATCCTTGAGCGTCTAAATAGTGCATTCAGCCTGCCCATCCGTTTGAGGGTGGAATGATGTGCTCAAATTAATCTGCGTTCCCAGGCCTCTCTGAAATGACTGCCAAAATATACCTGTAAATTGTGCTCCTCTGTCAGAGATAATAGATACTGGAACACCGTGTAATCTAACTATTTCTCTGATATACAGTTCGGCATAATCTTCGGCAGAGAAAGTGGCTTTTACTGGCAAGAAATGGGTTGATTTCGTCAGTCTGTCAACAATTACCCAAATTGAATCATGTATATGCCTGGTATGGGGTAGTCCTGCTACAAAGTCCATGTTTACTGCTTCCCACATCAAAAGAGACACAGCTATGTCCTGAGTCAACCCACCTGGTTTCTGGTGTTCCACTTTTACTTGCTGACAGTTAGGACACTGGGCTACAAATTCAGCTATTTCGCTCTTCATACCTGGCCACCAGTAAATTTCTTTGATGCCATGGTACATTTTCGTCGCACCTGGGTGGAGAGAATAGCGGGTGTAATGCGCCTCGCTTATGATCTGCTGGCGAAGCCCTGAAATGTCCGGAACACAAAGGCGGCCCTTACATCTCAGTACTTCATCCTCAGTTAACTGAAAATCTGGCGCTTTCAGTGCTGAATTTTGTCCTTAAGCTGGACCAGATCAGGATCTTCATACTGTCGTTCTTTTACCTCCTCAACTAATGATGACACTACGGTGTTCTGAATTACCGCTCTGCTGTCCTCTGTCCCTGCTACACAAACGGCTAGGCTGGCTAATTGATGTATTTCTATGACCAACTCTCGCTGCTCGGGCGGCAAATACGCCAAACTCCCCATCGATTTACGGCTCAGAGCATCTGCTACTACATTGGCTTTCCCCGGATGATACAGAATGTCCACGTCATAATATTTCAATAACTCCAACCAGCGACGCTGTCGCAAATTCAACTCCCTCTGAGTGAAGATATACTATAGGCTCTTATAATCTTTGAAAATATCCACATGGACGCCATACAAGTAATGTCTCCATATCTTTAAGGCGTGGATCACTGCGGCTAACTCCAGGTCATGGGTAGGATAATTCTTTTCGTGTTTCCTCAGTTGTCTGGAAGCATAAGCAATCACTTTATCATGCAACATCAACACACATCCCAACCCAATACCTGATGCATCACAATACACTGAATAACCCTTTGTACCTTTTGGCAACGCTAATACTGGGGCGGAGGTCAACCTGTCTTTCAAATCTTGGAAATTCTGTTCACATGCCTCTGTCCACTGGAACTTTACTGCTTTCTGCGTTAGCTTAGTCAGAGGTGCCGCTATGGTGGAGAATCCCTCAAAAAACCTTCTATAGTATCCTGCTAATCCCAGAAAACTGCGGACTTCAGTAGGAGTGGTAGGTCTGGGCCATGTTTTGACTGCTTCTATTTTCAGCGTATCTACCCGTATACCAGCATCCGACGCAATATGCCCCAAGAAAGCTACTGAGTTCAACCAGAATTCACATTTGGAGAACTTGACATACAACTGACGGTCCCTGAGAATCTGGAGCACTGCCCGTAAATGAGCCTAGTGATCTGCCTCTGAATAAGAATACACCAGAATATCGTCAATAATCACTATCACGAATAGGTCCAGGTATGGTCTGAAGATACTGTTCATCAGGTCCATAAATACCGCTGGGGCAATCATCAGCCCAAAGGACATGACTAGGAATTCAAAGTGGCCATATTGGGTCATGAAGGCTGTTTTGGAAATGTCTCTTTCACGAACTCGAACCTGATGATATTCGGACCGTAAGTCAATCTTTGAGAAATATCTGGCCCCTTGTAATTGATCAAACAAGTCATCTATTCTGGGAAGCGGATACTTATTCTTAACTTTAACCTTATTCAACTGCCGGTAGTCTATACACATGCGGAGCGAACCATCCTTCTTTCTCACAAATAGGACCAGCGCACCCCACGGTGAAGTACTCGGCCTAATAAAGACCTTATCTAATAAGTCCTTCAGCTGCTCTTTTAATTCTGAGTTCGGCAGGAGCCATACGGTATAGAGGAATTGATATGGGCTGAGTGTCTGGTAGCAAATCAATAGCAAACTCTGTTTCTCTTTCTGGAGGAATACCAGGTAGCTCATCTGGAAATACGTCAGGGAATTCATTCACCACTGGGACTGACTGGCGAGTTGGAGGCTCTACCCGAACATCCTGAACTCTGACAAGGTGGTATATGCACCCCTTAGCTATCGACTTCCTCGCTTGAAGATAGGAAATAAACCTACCTTTTGGCGTAGCTGTGCTACCATTCCACTCTCGTATTGCCTCTCCTGGAAAAGTGGTATCGGACTGTCTTGGTCCAGCATTCTGCATTTGCATAGCACGGAGCCAACCAATCCATACCCTTAATGGCGTCGAAATCGTCCATTTCTAATTCTACCATATCTACTGTGGTCTGACGATCAACAACCTTTACTATACACCCACGATAGACCCTTCTAGCTACAATGGAGTCACCAACGGGGGTGGATACTGAAAAGGGTTACTGAAGCAACTCTGGTGCAACACTAAACTTCCGAGCCACAAATGGAGTAATGTAGGACAAAGTAGATCCTGGATCAATCAATACATAAGAAGGGTGTGAGCAGATAGTCATCATACCAGTCACCACATCAGGTGACGCTTCTGAATCCTGCCTTCCTGGTAAAGCATATGTGCGGCTTGAACCCTCACCTACACTAGAGGCCCCTGATCTGCTCCGACCCCTGCCTGCTGAAACTGAGGGCCTGCGCCCTGCCGAGGATGCTGTAGCTCGTGACCCTGCGGATTCCCTATCCTACCTATCCGGATCCTCCTAACCTCTGGCTAGGAAATTTCTCATCAGATGGCCCTCTTGGCCACAAATATAACATCCGGTGGAGCCATACCTGCATGCTCCAGAACGGCGTCGACTACATATAGGGCAAAGTGGTAGGGTATACCTACTCTACTCCGCCCTCCTCTGTAATGGTGAATCTACAATCTGCGAGTCTCTGCCGGTCTCTAACTGCCCCCTGCGGCTAAATCTGCCCCTCTGCGGCTGTGGTGGAGGCGGGGGTCTGGGCGGCCTATCTAACAATCATGGCCTAGGTCCTCCTTGAGCCTCCCTCTGTAACTCAACTGGCCTATCCCTGTGGCGCTGTTCCTGATTGGTCCTCCTGATCTCCCGATGCCGATGCCCGATGCCTTCAATAATCTGGGCAAATGCCTGAACTCGGGCAATATCTATGTCCTCTCGTAGTGTGGCCATAATACAAGTCTTAACATATTCTGGATTCAACCCCATGATAAAGCAATGTACTCTGGATGCCATGGTATCAACAAAGGTCGGTTCGTACCGGGCCAAAGAATCAAACTGCAAGGCGTGTTCCCGAACACTCATGGACCCCTGCTCTAAATGTAAAAACTGGTCCACCCGGGCCTATCGAATCTCCCATGGCAAATAGTGATCCAGAAAAGCTCCTGAGAAGCTGGACCAGGTCGGAGGGGAAACATCCCTCCCTCGGACCTTTCCCAGCTTTCATACCACAACACGACGATGTCCTGTAACCGGAATGCTGCCAACTCAACTGATTTTATAGGCATGGCATGCATAACCCTAACAATTCTCTGTATCTGATCTAGAAAATCCTCAGGGTCCTCTGTCCGGTCCGTACCTATAAATTGTCGGGGATTCAGAGCCAAGAACTCTCGGACCTTCGAACTACCGGGCCCTCCTGACGACTCTGCAACTGTAGATGGCATCGGCTGACGCTGAGCAGCCATCATCTGTGCTAACATGACTACCGCACTCCTAACCTCCTGGTCGGAAGGTATCGGTAAAGGGACTGCTGGAGGTGGTGTCGCCCCAAGTGGCTCATGATGTGGTGGTGATTGCTGAGAAGGTTGGGACGATGCCTCTGTATTGCCCTCTGATCAGGCTGTTTCTACATGAGGGTGAGGCATCCTGCTGGTGCCTTCCCCTGCCGTAATATCCAAGCTCCGACCTGTGATAGGATGTCGTTGGTCAGACATTATCTGTAACCAAACAATACAGTAAGCTCTAGGGACTCAACCCTATACTGTACCACTCTACAGCACGACTGAATAAGAATAAAAGGCAACCACCCTATCATACCTTGCAGCCGCCTACCCATAGTATGTGGTGCAAAACACATCCATAGGCAAGACTCTACTTAGAACGACTTGCAGACTCCCTGAGATTAGACCTGCTCTGATACCAAGTTTGTCACTGCAGTTTGAAAAGAGGGAAAGTCTGAGCACCCTAAAATAATGACTAGTAAACCCATGTTAGAAACTAAGTGTGGGGTGGCCACAAAAAGCCCCCCCCCTCCCCTCCAACTTAGTGTTGGCTATCCATATTCAATGATTACTAATTTGGTTTCTTTGCATTGTTTGAGCAAGTGCAATGGCATCCAGAAAAGCTAAAGGAAAAGGTGTTTCCTCCTCTATTGTAGGATGAAAAAGGATTACAACTGGAGTATCTACGCCAAAAACCCCACCAGTCCCTAGAGGCGAGAAGAGAAGGTTTCGCACCCAATGGGTGGTGGAAGAATGAAAGAAGTGGTACAACAAGCATAAGGAGTCAAAGTACTTCCCAGAGGAAAGGATTGATCAAGAGGTCTGGCACTAGAATTTTTCCCGCATATTGCAGAGACTACATACCCTAGGCATGGACTTTATTTTCAAGGAGCCCAGGGAGTGAAATTTGCACATGGTGTAGGAATTTCACGTAAATTGGGACCCCACTTTTCGCAGTCACTCCGTAAAAATCCGGGGGCAAGTGGTACCATTTGAGGCACATCACCTCAATGTCATCCTGGGTACTCCTAATACAGATCCACATCAGCTCACGCAGCTAAACATTACACCACCCTATGAAGAGATTTGGCATGTATTATGTGGGTTGCTATATACGAGGAGGTGGATACGACAAGGTGGACTCACCACAAAGAGAGAGGCTATCACCAAACATTACCCTATGCATGGATGAATAGGAAGGCATGTGTTTGGCTAAAGATTGTGTAGCTGTCTCATACCAGGGTACACATGACTGATATCACCAGGGATAGAGTCTACCTGGTTTATGCACTAATGCATGATGTGGGGGTGAATGTGGGTTCCATGATTATGTCGGCCAAGAAAAAAGCTAGACTGCATCAGAGGCGCAAATATGGCTTTGGAGTCTTACTCACCACATTTCTGCGAGGCCATGAGATTGAGGAGGAGTCTCTGGATTATTGACCAAGGGTGGACAGGCATGTAGTAGATATGACCAAAACATAGGTGCTAGAAAGTGATATGGTCTTGTACTCAAACTAGCCGAGAAACATGCTCGTGATGATTATTTTGCTATCAGGATGTTTGGGATGCAGATGTTGCAGCTTCGTATTGGCTTAGGGCCAACAACTAAGGATGAGTTGTGGCAGGTAGATAGGGACTATTCGCTGAATGTGTATGTCAGGGCCATGTGCAAGATTGGTCTAGCCTTTGTGGAACCTGTGGATGATGATGTGCCCACTAATGCAGAGAGGATCCGAGAAGATTTTGACATTGAGTCTACTAATGATGAGGCAGATGACTCCGACCTCGGTGAAGAGGAGCTAGAACATAAAGAGGATGATGATGCTTCACTTTGACAGGGAGTTCTTACCATTTCATCTTTACTTCTGAATTGATATTTTACAAGAATTGTGGGTAATACTCATTTTAAGGGTTGGGCGGGTTAATATATCTGTGCCTATTTCTATTTGATGATTTGGGAACTATTGGTCTATAATAAATTATGATAGATAGACAATATGTAGTGTGAAATTTGTAGCTGCTAAACAAGATTTGGTATGTAATAGCTAGTAATTCTGTTTCTTGCATCTTGTTTATTTGATTATTTTTTCGTTTTGGGTCCCTTAAATTTTGTTTTTTGATGCTTTTTCCAAGGAGAGTCCCTTTGAACCGAGTAGAAAATCTTTTTTTTGGGTTAGTAGCAGAAATATTCATAGTTAGGGACTTTTCCCTATGATGGATGGATGACGATCGTCTTAAAGGAAATTAGTCATATATAGGAAATAAAAACCTTCACTATTAAAAAAAGATTACTCCACTTGGATAAATGCTACACTTCATGAGATATTTATTCGAAAGAGCAATAAAAGTGAGAGTACTGGTAGAATCACATAAGGCCTTGGTGTTTGACTCAAAAATGTAAAAAGAGGGATTAATTGTGCTTGTCACTCAATAAAGGTGTAGTAAGTAGAGGGAGTCCATGTTAACCATTTTTGAGCCATGGTGCCATGTGTGGTGAGAACTTGATATATTCCTTGTGGACTACCATCTAAAATTTTCCCCCGTGTGTATGAACAACTAAATTTTGATATTAAATTTGTAGGAAATGATTAAAACACTTGTTTTGTGATCCAAAATCATTTTTGTACCATTCATTGTGCCTCCCTTAACATTATTCCTAGTGAACCCCTTTTGTGCCTTGAATCCTATTCTTTTAAAAAAGACCATAATAATTAGTTTAATCCCCTTTGTTCAAAATGGTCTTAGAATTAATTTGATCCAAATAGACCCTAATGCACTCTATTGATTATGTACGTCAAGAAAATGGTCAGAGTGAAGGTAAACAGTTGGATGAGATAAAGAGTAGTGTGTGTGTGTACCCAAATTGCTTGACACTTTCAAGAAAATTTAAAAATAAATAATAAATCAAATAGTGGAATAATTACAAATACAAAGAGAGGGTACACCACTCAGTAAAAGAAGGGATAACGAGAATTTGTGAGATGGGAAACGTAGGAAGTAATGGGGGAGAATTAGTTGATAAAGAAGTAAATCAATAAAGAGTGGAATATGTAAGTTTCTTTAAGTGCATAGGGTTACAAGTCACTATCAGCCAAACAAATTCTACCCATCCCTTAGCTGATATTACTAACCCTGAAAAGTCCTTTGGATCTTACAAGTTATCATATTTAATTGAATAACACACTACAAGAAAACCTATGGTATGTGTGTTTGCTTCGAATATTCTTTGGAGTGTAAGTAAATTCATTTCTTGAGTACGCCCCGATATGAACATATTTATTGTATGAGAATGGGGGCACTACTTAAAAGTGAAGACATCCGATGGTAAAACACTTTGGAAAGCTAATAACCTAGCTACTAGAATAAACCATGTCGGCCTAATTTTTTTATTTGAAATGTTGATTCACTAAGGTGTGATTCTACTTTCGGATACTCTAAATTTTAATTATGCTTGATTGAATGAATTGTATATCATGATTAAAGTTTTTACCATAACCGGGTGTGAGTGGTCCAGTTCAATTGATGATGGAAAAGTTTAAATCGTGTCAAGGATGTGAAAGGGTTGTCCAACGACGAACAAGGTTATAAATATGGGTTGGTGATCTTGGGCACATTTATACAATCAAATGACATGTTTTTACCCATATTGTAACTTAATTTAAGGATAATTCAAATATGATAGAGAAACATAATAAGTGTCTCCCCTAATGTCTCCTCTTTTCTTTTTCTCTTTAATGACAATTTGTTTTAACTCCTACTTGAAATTTTTTTCATTTTTACAACGCTTTAATCCTACACATTAAAATAAAATGTAAAGGCAAAATAATATAATTAGTATTCAAAAAATGATTAAAAGTACTAAAGTATAAATAAATAATTGCTAAATATGTGATATATTGGCCAAACATCAGTGGTGATTACCAGTAGTTCAGAATATTAAAGAATGACAGTGATGGCTGAAAATAGCGGATGATAACAGTGGCAGCGAAGGTAGGAGTTTAGTGAATTTCCATCTTCATAGAAATCTATAATAAAGACAACTTAGGCCTCATTTTTTTGCAAATAATGGAGGTCTGAATCTAATGGTTTAGACCTTAGGTCATTAAGTGTAATTTTTTAATAAGATTTAAGCATTTATTTAGTCTGAGTAGGTCCTAATCATTAAAATCTAGAACAAAGTCTTAATATCATTAAGAAGTATATTTGTGTGGATAATTTTTACCATCACTCTGTCCACAACCACCATTCATCACTATTACACACCTCTATCATCACAACCACCACCATTACCATCGACAAATATCAACCACCACCATTACTATCGACAAATATCAACCACCACCATTACTAACTATTTATGCCACCATTACTGTCGCCAACCACCCCTGACATAATAACAACCACTTGCAATCACCACTACCACTAACCATTTCATTAAGTTGTTACTATGCATATCACCTCCATTAGCACTGTAGCCACTGCCATAGCCGTCACTGATGATGCTCAAATTCACTCCTCACGAGGAGTAGGAGAAAGTGTAAACGATAGTCGCAATATAAATACCCAACTAAGAGATGAGGTTGAATCCACAGGGAATAGCGATTGAATAACGACAGTTGTCTATTGACTTGAATCAAAATTGCATACATGCATGAAAAATAAAAATAAAATATTGGGGAAGATAATGAGATCACAACTTGAATTAAAATCAACTACCAAAAGAACAAGGCAACCAAATTGAATGAACAATTATGAGCAAGGGTCAGGGATGTGCTATTGATAGGGGCTCGATTACATTGAGATTAACTATAAAATCAAATTATTACTCATAAGCATAAATAACTATGGATAAAGTGACACCCGATATTTTTCAATCAATTGGGTGCTCAATTTCTTGAGTTTTCTCAAACCCCAAAGCCTGAATTAATTAATCCAGTATAGCTTAGGCAAGATTTGAGCAAGTCTCTAGCCTCGAATCTCTAATGGGTGTATGACTATGGGTTTTGGCTATCTCTAGCCCAACCCCACACACTCAAGACCCAATTGCTTACTATTGCTTTTTTACCCATATTAAATTTCTCCTTTTCAAGCAAAAATGAAATAAGTAGACATAACCCCATATTTGCAACTATTTGTAATTCCATTATAATTTAGGATAAAACAACATATTTATATTTAATGAGTAATTACAAGATTAATATACTATCCCTAATCAATCACATACTCCTAGAAAAATATCTAGCTACTCATAGATGAATAATACAAAAAGGATATTGACAAAAAATTTCATGAAGTTCATCATTAAGAGTGAATAACAAGATCAAAAATTGACTTTAGTGGTGGTTTGTACAATGAAGAAGAAGAAGAAGAAGAAGAAAGGCTATTCAATATTTCTCTCTCTAACTCTACAAATCTAGACTGGAATATTTAGTACTTTCTAGAGAATGTACAGAAATAAGTTAAGAAATGCTCCTCAAATCCTGTGTTGGAGGATTTTGCCCTTCAAAAAATGGCCTCTCCTGGGAGTCACCGGCGGTATGTCGGTGCCCATCTATGGGACGCCACTTTATCATAGGTAGGGTCAGTGACATTAGGGATCTGATTGACATTGGCAATGGTGGTTTGCAGGTGCTGACCCATATTCCGCCGGTGCACCTCCACTTATAGCCTGTATGCTCCTGCATTTCAGCCGGTGTTTCACCAGTTCCATCCGATGGAGCGCCAGTCCCTTTGATAGAACTCTAGTCCTCTTCTTTAATTTTATGCTTTTGTCCAGTTCCTTGCCTTCTCTGCTTAAGTTGAATGCCTGAAAAAATTAAAGAGAAAGAGCATGAAATCCTACCAAATGATTTGAAAACCAAGCAGAAGCTCATGTTCAAAAGCCTAATGAGTTGGTAAATTACCAAATCATCAAACCCCCATACTTGAATCATTTCTTGTGCTCAAGCAACACAATTCTTTACAGTTGAACAATAGGAATAATCATGTAATTCTACATGAGATTACGCGCAAGGGACCACTACGACCCAAACAACCCAAAGATCGCTCACCAACTCAAAGGGAAAGAGAAGACTCAACACTTTATGCAAATGCTTCAAGAGATGACCTCAATCAATTGGCATAATTTCACATTTGATTCCTACATTCGAAACAAGGGGCATGGTTGATCACAACAAGCTTATATAGCATCTTAATTCATTAAAAGTTCACATATAAAATTTCCCTTCAAGATCACTACATTCTTGTCTCAATCATATCTTTTGGCATGTGCGAGAATGTTCCACAAAGAGCTGATGCTACTCACATCGAGAGAGAATCCCATTTAATTATCAATCAATGCGCACTCAAGGTATTATACAATGAAACAAATACCCTCACTCTCACAAAGAAATTCTTATGCACATAACTTGACCCATAGGCTTGCCTTTCATGTAGCTCGCCACTAATGTAGAGTTACTACACTTAAAATCAATTAGTACATGGAGGTCATGATAAAGGCTAGGGGTAAAGGTAGAATGGCTTTTAAATTCTAGTAACTAGAACCTCCCTAATGCCCTTTTTGTGAATCATATTGCATATTTTATTTTCTTTTGAGATCACCCTCACCTTATCTCTCCTTGAACAATATTTTCACTTTTGAAACAAAATTCCTCCTTATCTCTCCATAGTTATCACTCTTCATTTCATTTAAGCAAAAGGCAGCACCTTTCAACAATTTGATTCTTTTCACCCAAATAATTCATTCATTCTTTTTATAATGTGGTGCTACCTCACATTGAAGTTCATATTATTTTTCTCATTTTTCTTTTTGCAACCCCCAAACTTAGGCTTTTGCCTCATCTTTCTCTTTTCTATTCCCAAACTTTTGGGATGTCAAAGATCATTTTTGCATTTCTTCTCACAACTAGTACTGTGGTGGATGGGTGCCAAAGAGGGATTACAAAAGGGGTAATAGGTTTGTAATGGGGTTTTCAAGGAAAAGGCCTAAGGGCTCAACATTGGCTAGTAGGATTCATTCTCAAGGAGGTCATATGGGTAAAGTAGCTATGAAAAGAAATCCTAAAATCATCTTCCAAGTGCAACCACATCTAGGATTTCGCCTTGAGACCTACTAGGGCAAGTTCCAGATAATCATTCATGCAAGAGAATTAAAATAAAACCTTTCCCATAGTGCATCACCTTCCAAGGAATTCACACCATTTTCATCACCACATCAAGATTCATAAAACAAGATACCATGTGAATCAAGAAGACAAACAAAGGATGTGTAACTTATGACAAAAAAGTACTTAGTTTTTAAATTCAACTAGCCCTTTTGTTCTAAAAATTCATTTTTTAAACAGTCATACCATTTAAGAAATTTTTCTGGTGGTACTTCTCAGGATCCATGCAATCATTGACTAAAAAAACTTTAAACTTGGCATTTTCCCTTAAGAAAGTCGCCTCTCAATCCATAATTGAAAAATGCCACCCAGTTCAAGAATAAAAGAAAATCGCTCCTTGGAAAAGAATCATAGTATAAAGAAAACCCTTAGAGTTTAATTTATTCACTAACTTCTATAAACAAAAGGATATAATTGAGACTTGGGTCAAGAAATATTTGGCAACTGAACACAAACCCAATTAATGACACTAACAACTTAAAAATAATTTTTCATTCATCATAGGCCCGACAAGGGCAGCAATCAACAACCAAAGCAACATAAAAAGAAATCAAATCAACCCAAAAAGGCAATAAAATATCAACAACAAGCCCAACAAGGCCAAAACAATTCAATAATAGCCACAAGAGAGAAAAAGAGAGCTCAACCCACCCCCAACTATAACAATACATTGTCCCTAATGTATGCATGAAAAACAGAAAGGGTGGTGGGAACTCCCTGAAGTGGCTACTCCTCATCATCAACATTGGCCTCTTCATCTGCATCATGGACCTCATCTCCCCAGGTCTCCACATCATCACCTAGGCCCTCAAAAAGTTCATCAATGGGGCCTCAAGCTATAGGTGGAGCAGCCATGGATACATCAAGTGCGCTCATGTCCAGATCTTCCCTTGGTGCCCGGCTTCTCAGCTCTTGTAATTTCACCACAAAGAGATGTCACTGCGCCCTCCACTACATGCACCAAAGAGCATAGCTTGGTAAAGCTATTGTATACATTCTTCGTCTCCTTTTTTAGTGTTGGGCAATAAAGGCCAGGAGATTTTGAGCCAGCATTTGGAGTTAGCTCTCGTGAGAATGTGTCATCACCACAAGAATTTAAACTCCGCTTAGGAAAGAGGATGTGGGCGGAGGTGAAGGCCCTTGAAATGGTGCTTCCCCAGATGCATGACCCAATGTCTTAGGGTGTGGAATATTAAGGTCTGGAGCAATGGAGGTCTCTTCTATGTCATGGGAGGTGGAGCCTTCGGGAGCCTCAAAAGCTTGTAACCTTTTTCTCTTCACCTTGGGTGCCTCAGCATCCTGTTTTCTCTCCACATTGATTACATCGGTGGAAGAGCTAGGAGACTCATCAAGGAATAGTGGCATCCCTGCCTTAAGGCACAACTGAGAAATAAGTACCACATATGGCATCAATGTTCCCTGCTGCATGGCCTTTCTGTTCATTTGGTTGTCCATGATCTCCCCAAAGTTGATGCGCACCCCTGTCATGATATAGGCGATGAGTATAGCAGCCTCCAAGTTGACTCTCTGTTCATTCTTTGATGGCATAATCAACCACAGTTTTGTTCCAAACATGAGGTCACCTCGAAATCTCCCCACCCATGGAGGCCCATAATGGCTAACCATTGGAATTGATTGGAGCTATCCAACTGAAGTAATTTTCTTTGTCGGCCACTCTATCTACATACTCAGTTCCTAGATCGATCTCATCTACCCAGAATAATGCATTGATGGCGGCTAGAGTAATATCTATCTCCACGCCCCTAATCCCGACTGAGGGAAGGCGGGGAAATTTATCAATCTTTTCTTTATGCTTCATAGCCTGTTGTTGTGCCTGGTATGATACATAAACTTTAGGCACCAAGTTAGTGTAGTAATCTGGATGAGGCTCAGCATATATGCGCCATTGATGTTGGTTGAATTGGGCAATGATACTGGGGAACTCATTTCTAAGGCCCACCAAATCAAATATTTTTTCAATTGTTATTGATCTACCTTTATAGATGGCCTACTGTGCCTTCATGTTGGGCACATAAAAAATGATTTTCTTCCTAGTGTTGGTGGGGGTTAGGTTTGCCTTTGCCCTCCCTTTGATCTTTCTTTTTGAAGTGGAGGGTGCCTTGCCCTTGTATGATTGCCTGGATAAAGTCATAATTCTGCAAAGCCATGTTAGTGCTTTGGTATTTTCCTTAATTGACAGAGAAAGCAAAAGCTATCCTAATCCAAGGAACAAAATTCTAAGGATTGAATAACAAATAATTTGCAGGATCAAAATCAAGTGCTGGTGGTACCAATGGTCCAACGGTGAAATGCAGGTGGAGAACCATGAGTCGCCGCTAAGACGTCAATCACGGCAAAAAATTGGGTAAAATTTGCTATGTTCTAATGCCTCACCAGTGTTTCGCCAGTCTCCAGCCATAACACACAAGTGAAATGCAGGTTCTGGGTAGTGTCCTGAAGCCTTGTACCCATACCTATGTTTTAGCCGGCGTTTCGCCGGGCCTGACTAGCAGTTCGCTGTTGGACGCCGCTTAGTGATTTTCACTCCCACTCAGCTAATAGAATCCCCTCAAATTCATGACTCACTCACTTACTTCACATTATGATTTATTCACTCAAGCAGCAGAACAAAGATAAAAATGATGATTTTCCCTTAAGAAAGATTTCATTCTATCTATCATCGGGCAAATCATGCAATATAAGCACACGGGGTTACTCAGACTTCACCCCCAACTATTATGGCAAGCACACAAGTTCAATAGAAAATTTCCAAAATAACTAACTAGCCCAACATTGTTCAAGTATTCAAACCCCCAATATACCCACATAATAAAAATCATTCAAACAAGAAACTCACAAAATGGAAAATAGGGAAATGGGTATTAAAAATATTAGATGCAGCATGCTTCATTTTTTTTATTCATATTTTAAACAACAGCAATCTTAAAGCAATGTAAGAGCTCATGAACACATACCAATATGATAATTGAGAAGAAGTAAAGAGATTGAATCTTTGTGCTTGCCCAACAATGGTATCTTCAAAATGAAAATTACTTTTTCTTTTCTTTGCTTAGTGAGAGTTGTGTAAGGTACTAGTGAGCAGAAGAGAATGAGGATGGGGGTTTATAGGTTCAAGAGAAGGAGTATGATTGGGTGGTTAAAAGGTGGGTGTTAATGGTGGATTTAATGGAGGGAAGTTGGGAAAGTGGAAAGTGTTGTGGTTAGGTGAAAAGGTGGAGAGAGAGAGAGAGTGTGTGTTCGAAAGGTAAAAGGGTGTTCTAACCGAATTTGTTCTTTATTTGTAAAGTGCTGCCGGTCGGGTTGGTCAATGGGTTGATCAAGATTCATAATACAATTACTTACTTCCACCCGCGCTAGACCTGCGACCGCTGTTGAGTACCGGTATTTTTTTGGTTCAAGCATAGGTGAACTCTTATATGCCCAGTTCACTGGTTTATGATTACAATGAACGGTGTTTCATGGATCATCTTCTGCATTTCGCTGGTGATTCACAACTTACCCTTTTATTTTTGGATTCCCTCTAGGTGTATTGGTTCACACTTGCGTTAGACTGGTGTGCCACGTGATGCAACCGACATTTCGCCGGTGGAACACCGACTTCCTCTCTTTTTTATCCCACTTCTACTTTTCTCATGCGACAGAGCAGCGAGTTGCGCTTGAGCACTAGTGTTTTGCAGATCTATCGCAGTGGCTTCCTTTTTTCCCTTCTCCTTGTTTCTCATCCAATCATCCTACAAAAACACAATCAACAAAGTATCAAGGCATCAAAACATAAAAACACTTGGGTTGCCTCCCAAGAAGTGCCTTATTTAACGTCGTGGCACAATGGATACCTCCTCAATTGTCAATTTTTCAGAGGTTCATCCTCCAAATTAGCCTCATCAACACAAATTTCATCATGCTCTCCTTCACCATTGAAGACCCCTATCACCTTTCATTTATCCGGGGGCTTGGTGGTTCGACATATATTAAAGGCGACTTCATCTCCACCTACTCTGAAATTTAACTCCCCTAACTCCATGTGCACCAGTTCTCTTCCCGTGGCTAGTAATGGGCACCCCAAAATGATTGGCACCTCAACATCCATTTCACAATCCAATAGCACAAAATCGGCTGGAAAGATGAACTTGTCCACTCGGACCAAAACAATTGATAGACATGTCCGCCATCAAGAGCCTCATAGTAGTAGGCTTGGGATTTCCCTCACCTAGCTTCTTAAAAATGACATGAGGCATGAAGTTAATTCTCGCACTAATGTCACACAAAGCCTTTTGAAAACACACGGCCTAATGTTGCAGGGGATAGTGAAGGCTCTAGGATCCTCTCTTTTGGGAGCAAGATTGCTCGCCACCATTGCGCTGCAATGGTGTGTTATTTCCCTCACACTATCATCAACCACCTTTTTTTTCTTCAGCGATTCTTTCATGAATTTCACATAGTCCGACATTTGGATAAATGCATTGATAACTTCCAACATACACTCTTCTATACGAAAGAATGTACACGGTCATTATCAAAACAAATATACCCGACGAGTGTCGGGGTCGAATCCCATAGGGAATTGAGTCGATAATCTAAGAGTTGTAAACTAATTCAAACTAGAAATCATCATTGTTCAATATTTGAAAATTAAATTGGGGGAAAAAAGGAAACCTCTATTAAATTCTAATTTAAAACTAAGTGGGGGGAATTCCAATTGTTGTATTCTCAAGTGAATTGGCTTTGGGGTGTCCTATGCGTGGTCTAACAACTAGCATGGGATTACTTCATTCTTCTTGGATTCAAACTCAACTTAAATAGATGTGGATAAATCACATTATCTTGTTTCTCAACCACAAGAATGTTTATGCCTTGGGTTTTCTCAAACTCCAAGGCAAAATCAATTTATCAACCATACGAGCTTGAGGAATGATCAACTATCTCTAGCATAGACCCTTTATTGGAGTGAAATGTGGGTGTTGACTATCTCTAGCTCAACCCACACATCCACACTCCAAATTCTCCTTATCGTCTTCTCACCCATTTCTCACTTTTCTCTCTCAAGCAAAAGTAAAAAAGTTAGGCAAAATTCATGTTTGCAACCATCAATTATTTTACAATTAAAACTTTAGAAAAGACAATAGATCTAAGCTTTTAATAAGAATCTATGAGAAAATCATAAGCACCCATTCATAATTACAAAACCACCAAGCACACACCCCTAACTAGCAAGTTAGATTTATATATTTTAGAGATAGAGAGAAGATACCAAGAGAACTTTTCTCAACATTCATAACACGATTTATCAACTTGCTTCACAAGATTTGCATGAATGGTGGAATTGCCCCCCCCCCCCCAGGGGGGAGGTATTCCTCAAGAAGAACTTTCTATACTATATTTCTATGTTGAGAGAAATTTACAGAAATTCTATGAATTAGTTCATGAATGAATGAGTGGTGTACAATGAGAGTGATAAAAATATCTGTACATTCATGTGTACCACTTCCAACGAGTGCATTTGGGGCTTCAAGAGGCTTTGAGAATCTTTCCGGATGTTTTTACCCCTCCTTGGTTGGCCTCACCTGTGAAGCACCGATGTTTCACCGGTGCCAATCCGTGGAGCACCGATTACTCACCGAAGGAAAATAGTGGAGGAGCAGTGAGAACCGCCGACTCACAGCAGTTGACTAGTGTTAGACCGGCGATTGGTCGGTGGCAGACTGCCAAATGTTGGTGGGAGCTGTTTTGAGGCATTGGATCTTGCGTTTCACCCACGTTTCACACTTCCGGATCAACATTTAGCCAGTTCAAAGCATGTCCTTAACACCTCTTTTTGAGTTCAAATCTCTCATATTCTTTTTATCCTTTCCTTCAAATGCCAACTCATTAAATCATCTCGAATTTCATGTGTTTTTTGCTTGATTTCATGCTTCTATACTCAAGTTAAGTACCTACAAAGATCAAAGAGAAAGGGAACAAATTCCATCTAAATGACTTGAAAACTAAACAAAAACTCATGTTTAAGAGCCTAATGAGTTGGTAAATTACGAACTCGTCAAACCCCAAAACATGAGCCATTGCTTGTCCTCAAGGAATGCAATTCTTTATCGTTGAGCAAATGAAACCACATGTTATATAGGAGTATGCGCATCAAGGATCAAGCAAGGCATTCCTTCACAAGAAGATTTTGATAAAGCTAAGAGCATTATGAGAGTTTCACACATAACCATCGAACCTCAAGACAATCAAAAAATTATACACCGACTCAAGAAAAAGAAAAGATTCAAACCATGTTACACAAGCTTCAATAGGTGACCACAATCATTAAGCATATCTTGCATGCATTCATTTCATATAACAAGGGGCATAGTCCATCAAAACAAGTTCAAGGAGCCATATCAAGTCATTGACAATTCACATTCAAAGTTTTCCTTAAAGTTTGCTATATGCTTGTCTCAATTACACCTTTCACTTTGAACAAATTGAAGCATGTACCCCAAGGAAGTGATGCCACTCACAACAACAGAGAATCCTATACATTTTAAGCATTTCACACAAAGATATTATTAGATAAGGCAAATACGCTCGCTCTCACAAAGAAATTCAAGTGCATGCAAATTGATCCATAGGCTTGCCCTTTGTCCAAATCGCCACTAATGTAGAGTTGCTACATTCAAAATCACCAAGGACTTGTGCATTCTCATTAAGGCTAGGAGTATGGGTAGGACAAATGTTTAGCTCTGGTGACTAAAACCTCCCTAATGCCTTTTCTAATCACTTGCAACATGCCATCACATTATTTTAAATCACCTCTACTTATCTCTCCTCTTTTATCATTTTCATCTTTTATTTATCAAGAGCCACCCTTATAACACCTTTGGATTCCATCATTAGCCTCATCTAAGCAAGAGGTAGCACCATTAATCAATTTTTTTCTTATAATGAGTAGAGATTTTCAACCAACCAATTCGCTCACTACCTTGGGTGCTACCTTAGCTTGAAGCTCACATTTTTTTCCTTTTTTCAAACCCCTAATCTTAGGCTTTTTGCCTCATTTCAATTCATTTCTTTAACTCTCCCCATCTTTTGGGCTTTAAGTCCCATTTTTTATTCTTTCGTCACTAGAAATTACGGAGGATGGGTGCCAAAGAAGAAGATTAAGAAGGGTCATTAGGCTTGTAATGTGGTTTCCAAAAAGAGGTCTAAGGCTCAAGCATTGGCTATCAAAGATTGATGTTCAAGGAAGTCATTTTTGGTGAAGTAACTATCGATGGAAAGCCTCAGGTCATTTTCTAAGTATAGCTTCATCTAAACTTTTGCTTTGAATCACACTAGGGGAAAGTTCTAGATAATCATGCATATACAAGAATTAAGCTAAAGGACTCACCATACAAGACATCACAATCCAAGGAGTTCACACACTTACTACATCACATTAAGAGTATAACTTTCGACAAGCTAGTTTACGAATCAAAAAGCCAAGCGAGCAATGTATAACTCATGAAAAGAGAGTGCTCATTTTCACATTTAAATGCGCCCGTTTTCTTTTCAAAACTCATGCACAATGCCATGCAAGAAATGTTGGTGGTACCTCTTCAAACAAGTACACAAAAGACTCAACATTACTCTAGACTTGACATTTTTCCTTAAGAAAGTCGTCTTTCAATCCATCATTGGAAAATGTCACCCAGTCCAACACAAAATAAGATGAGAAAAATTTTCTCCTTGGAAAAGAACCGCAGTATTAAGAAAACCCTTGGAGTTATTCATAGACTACTATCTATAAAAGCAATGCTAATTAGCAAGTAATGACGATCGCTACCCAATCTATCATAGGGTCATATCGTACATCACTCACAAGGGGATTACTCAGACTTCACCCCCTCCCCCAACAAAATGTCAAAACAACAAAATAAATAAAATAAAAACATAAAAAAGCATTGTCTTTGACGCACAAAGTCGCACACAATAAGGGAGGAGTGGGTGCAATAACTCCCTAGTATGATCGAGGCGTTTGCGTTGAAATTTTTGCGTTTCATGTACTCTGGTTATAACCTATGCCATACCTGCGCTTCATGTCTTTCGACCTACGTTTCGCATGTCTAAAGCCAATTTCTCAATTTGGATCCTTCCACTTATAATCACATTCCACAACTTATTCATCCTTGCAACACTCATAGACAACACCAACGTGAAGTTAAAAAAGAAGTAAAACAAACAAGATACAAAACAAGATGCAAAACAAGTTTGAATTAGTAAATACCTAATGTATATCACAACTTGTTCACAACCCGAACAGAGGCCCGGACGTTAACATGGGACAAGGGACCTCGAGAGACCCCAAGTCGACCCATGGAATAAGCATACAACTAGCTCATTCATTACACTGAAGAAAACATGAATATAATCTCAGTGGATTTCTAATTCAACATCACATAAGAATAGGATCCAAAACTGCACATACATAAGTGTGAAAGCCTCTAATCTAGACGAGTTGATGGGACAAGACCCCAACTAACTCAACAATACTGAAATTGGAAATACATAAAGGAAATGATAGTCTAGTACTCAAAGGATGAGGACGCACAAGTCCGGGAAGATACAAACTCCGGAAAGCTGTCCAAGAACGGGGCTGAAGCTACGAGACGGGTCCTATATCATGAAATGATATAGCATAGGAAGTATGTGGTCAGTATGTTGAAGGTACCGAGTATGTAAGGTAAGTAAAACTGTTTAAGTAAAGTAAATCATTTAAAACATTTCATAACATATCATAATCTTCAAGTATAAGAAAAGGGCTACATGCATTCCTTCTGAAATCGTAATCTTATCATACATAACCAGGCATAGCTTTATAACTTCTTGAATGACTCAAATGAGTCATAGCTGAAACATAACATTTAGATTAAAGCTGAACAATGAGTCAAACCTTTCTTTTAGAACATGCATACAAAAGATAACTTCCATAAGTAGCGAATATGCAAATCTAAATAGTATAGACAGTGGGAGACTCGTCACTTAACTGACATACCATGATAGAACATACGTAGTCCCAACTATCACACTCAAGTGCGTAGGGCCATCCATAACCTTACCAGGGCGATGGACGATACCATGATATCAATATCAAGCTCAAGAGCCAATCGAGCTGGGGATAGCTCACAAGGGAGGTCCCAATATTATAATAGTATCAACCTACGTTGGCGCGTAGTTCTAGGGCATAAGGTGATCGACCTTTAACTCGCTCAGTGCTAGACTCTTCTCCCAAAAACATGCAATGCTCTACATCATATATAAAGAAGCTCAACATTGTCTTTTGACAAAGCTCAATAATGAAATACGTCTCAATTATGAACTTATGCATCTGAGAAGCTTTATTTTGAAACATAACACAAGCTCAAGTATAAGTAGGAGCATCTACTCCAAATCATATGGTAACCTATATGTAGGAATATTTAACTCAACATACCACAAGCTACAAATTATGAAATTTGGGAGATTTCGCTCCAAACAATGTGGTAAGCTTATTTCAGGAAAATTATCATTTTAAATCAACATGTGGGCATTGCCCAAGGCTTTATCATACTTGGATGTACTCAATTCATTTTGAAAATAACTTCATAATCATGGGTTGATTAAGAAACATTCCTTTCATCATCATCATACATTCATCACCATTCACCTCTTTTATGAACTTCTTATCCATGGACATTTAAATTTCATAACTTAGAAAATATGATTTGTATTGAAAACAATTAAAAATCTTCCCAAGCTTCACAATTCATCAACATAATAGAATCTAATCATGCCCATGTATATAGATTGAAGAATTATGCAATTGTGTAAAAATCACATACTTAATCATAGGAGATTATCATGATTTTGTAGAAATTGGGCATGGGTGTGGAAGGAGACACCACTCATAACCTTACATACTTGGGAGCGAAAATTTGAACACTTCTCTAATTGCCCAAGATGAGATTCCAATGGAAACCTTCAAAACTTGCTCTAAATCCTTCCTTCAAGCTCTCAAGTTTGTATGCATGGACTGAACTAGCTTATAATAGGTTTTCCCCTCTTAAAACCCTGTAAAACGAGCCTTGAACGACGTAGTATAGGTGTTAGGAACATAGGAATTACCAAAAGAGCCATATTGAATTCGCAGGAAAACACTTCAAGGTGGTCCTAACGGACGACCAGACGGATCGTCACTGGGGGGAACGACTCGTCATGTTACTCGTTGAGTCCACTTCCTGCCTAGACTTCTAGGCTCGTAAAGACTAACCAAATGACTCGTTACCAGACCAATTGAGTCGTGGTCAGCTTCTATCAAGTAAACTGGTGACCTCTTAAATTTATTCTTCACCTTCACCCCACGGCTGACTTGACGACTCGTGGTGATTAACCACGAGTTGTTCCCACGCCCATGGGGACCCCTACACTTCTATTCCTCCAGGCCTCCCCACGAGTCACCTGACGACTCGTGGGATATTCCCACTAGTTGACCAACGACTCGTTCTGCAATTGAAGCACAAATTTCCAATTTTTCCCCGTTTCAATCCCGGGTCCGATCCTTGGGTTCCCGATGTATAACAATATCTCCCCCTTGGGAACATTCTTCCTCAAATGTTAAAAACACACAGAAACTCAGAATCATTCAACCATCATATGCAAACACTGATCATTTAAACCGATAACTGGCGAAATGACTACCTTCGAAAGAAACTACATAGTTGAACCAAATTCAGACATCACATGCATCTATTGAAACGTAAATCAAACTTGCGTACATGAACTAAACATGGAAACTGATTAGAGAGTTAGGGAAAAAATTGATACCTCAAACTGACACTGAGCCGGTAGGGAACAGGTAGGGGTATTTAGCCATCATAGTTGCTTTGGCTTCCTACGTAGCTCCCTTAACATGCTGATCTCTCCACAACACCTTCACCGAAGCTACTTCTTTGTTCCTCAGCCTCCGGACCTGACAATCCAATATTGCAACTGGAATTTCCTCATAACTGAGGCTATCTCCCACGCCAACACTTTCCACCGGGACAACTAAAGATGGATCACCCAAGCACTTTTTCAAGAGCTTTACATGAAAGATGGGATGAACTGAAGATCACCCGATGGCAAGTCCAACTCATATGCTACCTTACCAACTCTTCTCATAACCCGGTAGGGACCAATATAGCGAGGAGTGAGTTTTTCTTTTTTCTTCGAATTGCATGACTGCCTTCATGGGAGACACCTTCATAAACACCCAATCATCCACCTTGAACTCCAACTCTCTCCTTCTCACATCTAAATATGACTTTTGATGACTTTGAGCTATTTTCAGCTTGTCTCATATCATCCGAACTTTCACCATGGCCTCATAAATCGAATCAGGTCCTATCATAGCTGCCTCACCAACTTCAAACCATCTGATGGGAGATCTACATCTCCGCCCGTAAAGAGCCTCGAACGATGCCATCTAGATGCTGGAGTGATAGCTATTATTGTAAGCAAAATCGATCAAAGGTGTTATACCCCGTAAGATTCCCGGCACCTAGATGGCCTATTCGCGCGTTGGTTAAGCATATTTGAAAGACATATGTGCTAGGGAAAGGCCCGGGAAAGGATTGGACGAGTAGCCTGTCGAACCAGCGCGGAAGGAGCCGGGGTAGAGCCCCTCCGCGATGGCAATGTGTCACGGAGGTGGAGCCTCCGCGTTGGCTCCGTGACACGTTGGGCCTGTCCAGGCCCAAGTATATAAAGCCCCACTTCGGTTTAATTTTATTTAAATCATTGAAAACTTCTAGAGAAACGTAGAAAACAGAGAGGGACGAAGAAGGTTAATATATAATCATTCGATTACACTGCCAAATGTAGTCCAAATCCAAATTAACTCCAGATACCGAAGTATTTAGCAGCAAGGAGCATTCCTACGGATTTAGTTTTGTGAAATTCGGCCGACAAATCATCGTGCTACCGGGCTAAGGTAAGTGGAATTGCTCCAAACTAGTATCTATGTGTTCCTAGCTGTGAAGTGAATACTTCTCCCTTCTGGACTTCTGGAAAACAGCAAGTTTTCGATTGTCTTTCGATAAGCCTAAGTTTAGGCTATAATTATATCGAAAGTAATGTCGTCCTTCAGAATAGGGTTGTATTTAGTACTAATTGACGTGTCTGTGAATGCAGTTGGGAGATTTAGCTGGAATACTGACCGAGCCTCATCCGACAGTCGGATAACTTGAGGTTAAGGTATGTGAAGTTGTTCTTCAGCAAGTTAGTGAGTCTTAGCTTGGTAAATCATAGTAAACTCCATATTTGAAACCCTCGGAGTTGAATGTTGAGAATTAACGTAAGTATAATAGATTCTGAATTGTGTTGTTGTATCATATTCAGTCCGAAAGTTAGTGAAGCATGCACCAAAGGGCGAGTTAGCATTCCAAATTCCGTATAGCGTATTGTATGATTAGCAAGAATGTTGTAGAATAAAAAGAGAAAGATTTTCAGAATAAAGGCTAATAAAGTAAAATCAGATAGACAGACAATTTTATGGCTATAGACTGGCCATCCAGACAGATGGAATATTTGCTACAGAATAGCCAACAGTTAAAGAAAGATTTCAGAATCAGTATAATCAGTAAAGAATCAGTTCAGTATAGAAACAGATCAGAATAAGAAATCGGATTTCAAATAGTCTTTTTTAGTTATACATGCTTGCTATTTATATGTGCTATTTGTTTGTTGAGACTTGATGTGGCGTGAGGGCCCCTTATTGAGCGTCCTCACCGCCCCTGGGTTGGTAATCGTGTCGCCCACTGAGCAGGTGGATTTACGTCACTCCAAGGAGTGGCATGCCGTCCGCAGCTTGGACAAAGATGGGATGAAGCTTTCCCCATAGCAGTCTGATTAGCATTACAGGTGCAACTCCAGTTTCAGATAGCCATGTTGAGTTGTGTCCAGGGAACCAGACCCTATCTGTTACTGTCTGTACATTCAGTTATTATAGGTGTAGCTCCGGTTTCAGATAGCCCCATTGAGTTTATGTCCGTGAATCCAGACCCTATCTGTTACTATCTACATAGGAGTCCTCCGGACCCAGACATGGTTACTTATATCGGAGGCTATGGCCTGAGCTGGAGACCCAGAGGGCCGGTAGAGGAGCTCTGAAGTGAGCAGATGAGTGGAGTGACTTAGTTTTTGTTGGTTTTGACCCGGGTAGGGGTATATAGATTGTTTGCTTGCTTGGTGCCATCCGGCTTATGGGGGTTGGTATTGGCTCTTGCTTGCTAAATGTATATGTATTTATGTGCTTTATATATATTAGTTAATAGACAGCAGGCCGCCGTGACTACAGACATGTTCCTGCTCATCAGTGCAGAAAGGTTTGAACTAGTTCCTATCAGCTCTTCAGATTCAGTTATCTTCTGTTCACAGACTTGTTAGTTATGTTATCTGTATTCAGTTGTACTATTTCAGTTGCTTTGCATACTCGGTACCAGTGGTACTGACGCCCAGTGGGGCGCTGCATTACTTGCCAGCAGGTACTCATAGACGAGGAGGCGATCCCTCGTGATCCTAGCCAGCGCAGAGTCATCAGCTCCTGTCATCTGGAGCTTGATATTTCAGAGGTTTATATCATTTCCTTTGTTGTGCAGTACGGGTAGGTCGAGGCCCTGTCCCAACCATCTTATCAGTATTCCTAGAGGCTTGCAGTCTGTATATATTTCCCTGTGGTCAGTCGAGCCGGTCGTGTGAGGCCGTGCAGTTTGTTATAGCTGTTTAGCATTTCAGTTTATGTTGGCCGTGTGAGGCCTTAGTTTGATAGTAGTGGTGACCTTGCCGGTCACGTTGTTATTTTGCATTTTATTGTTGAGTCCCAGATGACTAGAAAGAATGGTGGCCTTGTCGGCCCGCATAGGTTCCTTGTTACGAGTATGTTTCTGGTTAGCCGTTATTACAGGTACAGGTGGCTATAAGCCAGTTGGCCGGAGGCTGTGTTTACAGCCGTTATATAGCCCTTTGTTTCCAGAAATCTGAGTTAGAGCCAGCCAGGCACCAGATGCGCTTAGGCTCACCAGATAGCAGTCTAGGTCCTACTAGGGCACCAGGTGCCAGTCATGCCCCCCAAGGCGGGGCGTGACAAACTTGGTATCAGAGTAGGTCATGTCCCAGGGAGTCTGCAAGTCGTGCTAAGTAGAGTCTTGTCTATGGATTTGTTGTGCACCACATACTATAGGCAGGAGGCTGCGAGGCATGATAGGATGGTTACTCTTCTTTTATACTCAGTCGTGCCATAGCACAGTACAGTATAGGGTCGAGTTCCTAAAACTTATCATATCCTTTGTCTACAGATAAGAATGGTAGATCAGCGACACCCTGCCACAGGTAGGAGGTTAGACACAGCAGCAGGAGAAGGCACCAGCAAGATGCCTCAGCATCAGTCAGAGTCAGCCCGATCTGAGGGAGATATAGAGGCTTCATCACAGCCCTCTCAGCAGTCCCCCTCACATCAGGAGCCGTTGGGCACTACACCACCCCCGATAGCTCCAGTGCCCTCGCCATCAGATTAGGAGGTTCATAGCGCTGTAGTTATGTTGGCACAAATGATGGCCACACAGCGCCAGTCGGTGCCACCTATAGCAGTAGAGCCTTTAGGTGGGTCAGGTAGTTCCAGGGTCAGGGAATTTTTTGCACTAGGTCCTCCACAGTTCACTGGGTCAGATCAGGCAGAGGACCCTCAGGACTTTCTAGATCAGATGCAGAGAATTTTCCGGGTTATGCATGTGACCCCTTAAGAGTCTGTTGAGTTGGCAATGTTCCGGTTGCGGGACATAGCAGTACTATGGTACGAGAGTTGGGAAAGGTCCCGAGGGAGAGATGTTACCCCTCCGACCTGGTCCGGCTTCTCGGAGG
Source organism: Datura wrightii (assembly GCA_035772735.1). Classification (NCBI taxonomy): domain Eukaryota; kingdom Viridiplantae; phylum Streptophyta; class Magnoliopsida; order Solanales; family Solanaceae; genus Datura; species Datura wrightii. Next base: position 55,980,212 of record JASDFA010000001.1, read on the forward strand.
CCTTCCTGGACTGTTACCTGCCATGAGAGATCCGTCAGGCCCGGATGGATCAGTTTTTGCATCTGGAGCAGGGGGCGAGGAGCGTACGCGAGTATGCTTTACAGTTTGACTCCTTAGCCTGCTATGCTCCAGCATTTGTTGATACTATGCCAGCTAGAGTTCACATATTTATTTGGTCTGAACCCAGAATATACTGAGGCATGTATGACGGCTACGTTACGAGAGGATATGGATATTGCCCGAGTATAGGCCTTTGCTCAGACCATTGAGGGTCTTATAAAGCGACAACAGAGTAGTAGACAGACCAGTCAGGAACAACGCCGCAGAGATAGATCGGATGAGATGCAAAGAGAAGTTCAGAGAGGACCCAGGCCTCGACTATCAGATAGACCCCCACCTCCTCCACAGCAGCAGCAACAACGAGGTAGATATGTGCGACGAGGGCAGTCAGAGCCCAGTGGCAGTTCCAGAACAGTAGAGTTCCCGCAGTAGAGAAGGGGAGAGTAGAGAAGATTTGCACCCCCACCCTACCCTAATTGCGGCCGACCTCACGCCGGAGCTTATAGATATGGCTCTACTGGGTGTTATATTTGCGGATAGGAGGGGCATCGGATGAGAGATTGTCCGACCAGAGGTCAGGGGAGTAGAGACAGCCAGGACAGGGGATCCGCAGGGCCACGAGCCCCAACAGCCTCAACGGGGCGTGGGCCTTCAGGTTCAGTAGGCAGAGGCCGAGGTAGATTAGGAGCTTCCAATTCAGGTACGGGCTCAAACCGTACTTATGCACTACCAGGGAGACACGACTCAAAGGCATCTCCAGATGTAGTAATAGGTACGATGACTATCTGTTCATGCCCTGCTTATGTATTGATTGATCCAGGATCCACTCTGTCGTATATTACCCTATTTGTGGCACGAAAGTTCAATATTGCACCAGAATTATTGCAGCAACCCTTTTTAGTATCTACGCCCGTCGGTGACTCAATTATAGCTAGTAGAATTTAACGAGGGTGTACAGTGGAGGTTGCTGACCGCAAGACTACGGTACATCTGGTAGAGCTAGAAATGATAGACTTCAATGCCATAATGGGTATGGATTGGCTAGTGCCGTGCTATGCCAATGTTGAATGTTGGACCAATATGGTCCGATTCCACTTTCCAGGAGAAGGAGTGCGGGAGTGGAAAGGTAGCACAGCTACGCCAAAAGGTAGGTTTATTTCCTACCTTCAGGCGAGTAAATTGATAACTAAGGGATGTATCTACCACCTAGTCAGAGTTCAGGATGTTCGGGCAGAATCTCCGACACTCCAGTCTGTTCCGGTGGTGAATGAGTTCCCTGATGTGTTTCCAAATGAGTTACCTGGTATTCCCCCAGAAAGGGAAATAGATTTCGCTATTGATTTATTACCAGGCACTTAGCCTATACCAATTCCTCCCTATCCTATGGCTCCTGCAGAACTCAGAGAGTTGAAGGAGTAGTTAAAAGATTTGCTAGATAAAGGTTTCATCAGGCCAAGTACTTCACCATGGGGTGCACTAGTGTTGTTTGTGAAAAAGAAAGATGGATCGCTCCGTATGTGAATAGATTATCGGCAGTTGAATAAAGTTACAGTGAAGAACAAGTACCCGCTCCCCAGAATAGATGATTTGTTTGATCAGCCACAAGGGGCCACATACTTTTCCAAGATTGACTTGCGGTTCGGATATCACCAGGTTCGAGTTCGTGAAAGAGATATTCCCAAAACGGCGTTCAGGACCCGATATGGACACTTTGAATTCCTAGTTATGTCCTTTGGGTTGACAAATGCCCCAGCAGTATTCATGGACCTGATGAATAGTATTTTCAAACCATACCTGGACCTGTTCGTGATAGTGTTTATTGATGATACTCTGGTGTATTCTCGCTCTGAAGTAGATCACCGGACTCATTTACGGACAGTGCTCCAGATTCCCAGGGACCGCCAGTTATATGCTAAGTTCTCCAAGTGCGAATTCTGGCTTAACTCAGTAGCCTTCCTAGGGCATATTGTGTCGGATGCTGGTATACAGGTTGATAAGCAGAAGATAGAAGCAGTCAAATCATGGCCTAGGCCTACCACTCTGACTGAAATCCATAGCCTTCTGGGATTAGCGGGATATTACAGGAGGTTTGTTGAAGGGTTCTCTACCATAGCGGCACCTCTAACTAAACTGACGCAAAAAGCAGCAAAGTTTCAGTGGATAGAGGTATGTGAGCAGAGCTTCCAGGAACTAAAAGACAGATTAACCTCCGCCCCAGTGTTAGCATTACCGGAAGGTACAGAAGGTTATTCAGTGTATTGCAACGCATCAGATGTTGGGTTAGGTTGTGTGTTGATGCAACATGGTAAGTGATTGCGTATGCTTCCAGACAGCTGAAGAAACACGAAAAGAATTACCCTACCCATGACCTGGAGTTAGCCGCAGTGATCCACGCCTTGAAAATGTGGAGACATTACCTGTATGGCATCCATGTTGATAGTTTTACAGATTACAAGAGCCTACAGTATATCTTCACTCAAAGGGAGTTGAATCTGCGGCAACGACGCTGGTTAGAGCTGTTAAAGGATCATGACGTGAATATTATGTACCACCCGGGAAAAGCCAATGTTCTAGCAGATGCTCTCAGTCAGAAGTCCATGGGGAGTTTGGCGTATTTGTAGCCCGAGCAGCGGGAATTGGTCAGGGAGATACATCGGTTAGCTAACCTAGCCATTCGTGCAGCAGAAACAGAGGATAGTAGAGCGGTAATTCAGAACACCAATGTGTTATCATTAGTTGTGGAAGTGAAAGAACGACAATATGAGGATCCTGACCTGATCCAGCTCAAAGAAAGAATCCAGCAGGGTAAAGCGCCAGATTTTCAGATAACTTAGGAAGAAGTGTTGTTATGTAAAGGCCGCCTCTGTGTTCCAGATGTTTCAGGGCTCCGCCAGCAGATTATGAATGAGGTACATTACGCCCGTTATTCTCTTCACCCCGATGCGACGAAAATGTACCATGATATCAAGGAAAACTACTGGTTGCCAGGTATGAAAAGAGAAATTGCTGAATTTGTAGCCCAGTGTCTTAACTACCAACAGGTGAAAGCAGAACATCAGAAACTAGGCGGTTTGACTCAGGAAATAGTTGTGCCTCTCTGGAAATAGGAAGCAGTGAACATGGATTGTGTAGCAGGATTACCCCGTACCAGACACAGACATGACTCTATATGGGTGATAGTTGACAGATTAACAAAATCAGCTCATTTCCTGCCAGTAAGAGCTACCCTCTCGGCCGAAAATTATGCGGAGTTGTATATCCAAGAAATAGTCAGGTTGCATGGAGTACCAGTATCCATTATTTCAGATAGAGGAGCACAGTTTACGGCTAGATTTTGGCAATCGTTTCACAGGGGTCTGGGAATGCAGATTAATTTGAGCACAGCATTCCACCCTCAGATAGATGGACAGGCTGAGCGCACTATTCAGACGCTCGAGGACATGCTACGAGCGTGGTGCTAGATTTTGGAGGTAGCTGGGATGAGCATTTGCCGTTAATTGAATTTACTTGTAATAATAGCTATCACTCAGCCATCCAGATGGCGCCTTTCGAGGCATTATACGGGTGAAAATGCATATCACCGATTGGCTGGTTTGAAATAGGAGAATCAATGTTGGTTGGGCCAAACATTGTTCAGCAATCAGAGGAAAAGGTAAAGCTTATCCGAGAACTCTTACTGACTACATAGAGCCGCCAGAAATCATATGCTGATGTGCGGCGCAGAGACTTGGAATTTGATGTAAATGGTTGGGTATTTCTGAAAGTATCTCCGATGAAAGGGGTGATGAGATTCAGCAAGAAAGGTAAGCTCAGTCTGAGGTTTGTTGGGCCTTATCAGATTCGTCGGAAGATAGGCTGAGTAGCATATGAGCTGAACTTGCCTCCAGAGTTGGAATCCGTTCATCCAGTCTTTCATGTGTCTATGCTGAGGAAATGCATAGGAGACCCATCCAAAGCAGTCCCAGTCCAGGATATCCAGGTTACAGAAGAGCTGGCCTATGAAGAGGTTCCAGTAGCCATCTTAGACGAATAGATTCGTAGATTGAGAACTAAAGATATTGCATCTGTCAAGGTATTGTGGCGTAACAAGAACTGAGAGGAGATGATGTGGGAGGCTGAGAAAGATATGAAGATTAGATATCCTCACTTATTCTAGGCCTACTCAAGCGACAGGTATGTCCGTATTATTATTTATGCAGTACCTTATGGTTGTATATGTATAAATGAGAAAGATTGATGTTTAGCTATCAAGTGAATCTTAAGTATTGTGTGTAGTACTTGTATTGGACTTTTCTGCGTTTCAGGTTTTCGGGATAGTCCATATTACAGGGGAAACTCTGCCAAAATTTTCTTAGAAACAAGTTGAGAAGTCCTCTAGATAAAAGTTTACATTCGAGGATGAATGTTCTTAAGGGGGAGAGAACGTTATACCCCGTAAGATTCCCGGCACCTGGATGGCCTATTCGCGCGTTGGTTAAGCATATTTGAAAGCCATACATGCTAGGGAAAGGCCCGGGAAAGGATCAGACGAGTAGCCTGTCGAACCATCGCGGAAGGAGCCGGGGCAGAGCCCCTCTGCGATGGCAACGTGTCAGGAGGTGGAGCCTCTGTGTTGGCTCCGTGACACGTTGGACCTGTCCACGCCCAAGTATATAAAGCCCCACTTCGGTTTAATTTCATTTAAATCATTGAAAACTTCTAGAGAAATGTAGAAAACAGAGAGGGACGAAGAAGGTTAATAGATAATCGTTCGATTATGCTGCCAAACGTAGTCCAAATCCAAATTAAATCCAGATACCGAAGTATTTAGCAGCAGGGAGCATTCCTACGGTTTTAGTTTCGCGAAATTCGACCGACAAATCGTCGTGCTACCGGGCTAAGGTAAGTGGAATTGCTCCAAACTAGTATCTATGTGTTCCTAGCTGTGAAGTGAATACTTCTCCCTTCTGGACTTCTGGAAAATAGCAAGTTTTTGATCGTCTTTCGATAAGCCTAAGTTTAGGCTATAATTATATCGAAAGTGACGCCGTCCTTCCGAATAGGGTTGTATTTACTACTAATTGGCGTGTCTATGAATGCAGTTCAGAGATTTAGCTGGAATACTGATCGAGCCTCGTCCGATAGTCGGATAACTTGAGGTTAAGGTATGTGAAGTTGTTCTTCGGCAAGTTAGTAAGTCTTAGCTTGGTAAATCATAGTAAACTCCATATTTGAAACCCTTGGAGTTGAATGTTGAGAATTAAGGTAAGTCTAATAGATTCTGAATTGTGTTGCTGTATCGTATTCAGTCCGAAAGTTAGTGAAGCATGCGCCAAAGGGCGAGTTAGCATTCCAAATTCAGTATAGCGTATTGTATGATTAGCAAGCATGTTGTAGAATAAAAAGATACAGATTTTCAGAATAAAGGCTAATAAAGTAAAATCAGATAGACAGACAGTTTTATGGCTATAGACTGGCCATCCAGACAGATGGAATATTTGCTACAGATTAGCCAACAGTTAAAGAAAGATTTCAGAATCAGTATAATCAGTAAAGAATCAGTTTAGTATAGAAACAGATCAGAATAAGAAATCAGATTTCAGATAGTCTTTTTCAATTATACATGCTTGCTATTTATATGTGCTATTTGTTTGTTGAGACTTGATGTGGCGTGAGGGCCCCTTATTGAGCATCCTCGCCGCCCCTGGGTTGGTAATCGTGTTGCCCACTGAGCAGGTGGGTTTACGTCACTCCAAGGAGTCGCATGCCGTCCCCAGCTTGGACGAAGATGGGATGAAGCTTTCCCCATAGCAGCCTGATCAGCATTACAGGTGCAGCTCCGGTTTCAGAGAGCCCTGTTGAGTTGTGTCCAGGGAACCAGACCCTATCTGTTACTGTATGTACATTCAGTTATTATAGGTGTAGCTCCGGTTTCAGATAGCCCCGTTGAGTTTATGTCCGGGAATCCAGACCCTATCTGTTACTGTCTACACAGGAGTCCTCCGGACCCAGACACGGTTGCTTATATCGGAGGCTATGGCCCGAGCCGGAGACCCAGGGGGCCGGTAGAGGAGCTCTGAAGTGAGCAGATGAGTGGAGTGACTTATTTTTGGTTGGTTTTGACCCGGGTAGGGGTATATAGATTGTTTGCTTGCTTGGCGCCATCCGGCTTATGGGGGTTGGTATTGGCTCTTGCTTGCTAAATGTATATGTATTTATGTGCTTTATATATATTAGTTAATAGAAAGCAGGCCGCTGTGACTACAGACACGCTCCTTCTCATCAGTGCAGAAAGGTTTGATCTAGTTCCTATCAGCTCTTCATATTCAGTTATCTTCTGTTCACAGACTTGTTAGTTATGTTATCTGTATTCAGTTGTACTATTTCAGTTTCTTTGCATACTCGGTACCAGTGGTAATGACGCCCAGTGGGGCGCTGCATTACTTGCCTGCAGGTACTCATAGACAAGGAGGCGATCCCTCGTGATCCTAGCCAGCGCAGAGTCATCAACTCCTGTCATCCGGAGCTTGATATTTCAGAGGTTTATATCATTTCCTTTGTTGTGCAGTACGGGTAGGTCGAGGCCCTGTCCCGACCATCTTTTCGGTATTCCTAGAGGCTTGCAGTCTGTATATATTTCCCTGTGGTCAGTCGAGCCGGTCGTGTGAGGCCGTGCAGTTTGTTATAGCTGTTTAGCATTTCAGTTTATGTTGGCCGTGTGAGGCCTTAGTTTGATAGTAGTGGTGACCTTGCCGGTCACGTTGTTATTTTGCATTTTATTGTTGAGTCCCAGATGACTAGAGAGCATGGTGGCCTTGTCGGCCTGCATAGGTTCCTTGTTACGAGTATGTTTCTGGTTAGCCGTTATTACAGGTACAGGTGGCAAAAAGCCAATTGGCCGGAGGCTGTGTTTGCAGCCGTTATATAGCCCTTTGTTTCCAGAAATCTGAGTTAGAGCCAGCCAGGCACCAGATGCGGTTAGGCTCACTAGATAGCAGTCTAGGTCCTACTAGGGCACCAAGTGCCAGTCGTGCCCCCCAAGGCGGGGCGTGACAAAAGGCAAGTCCATCACACAAGCTCTCAACATGTCCTCGAGAGTTTGAATTGTGCACTCCGCCTGACCATCCATTTGTGGATGGAATGCTGTACTGAGCTTAACCTATGTCCCAAGCCCTTTTTGGAAAGACCGCCAAAACTGAGAGGTAAATTGTGTACCTCGGTCTGAGATAATAGACAACGGCACTCCATGAAGTCGAACAAACTCTCGAATATATAGTTTTGCGAAATCATCCGCCTGAATATGTGGTTTTGACCGGTAGGAAGTGTGAAGCCTTGGTCAACTTGTCTACTACCACCCAAATAAAATTGTAGTGTCTGCGAGTACGAGGTAGGCCTGTAATGAAGTCCATATTAATCTCTTCTCACTTCCAAGTAGGAATGCTAATATCTTGCAATACGCCACCTGGCCTTTGATGCTCGACCTTCACTTGCTGATAGTTCGGGCACTTGGCTATGAATTCGGCAATATCCTTCTACATGTCTTTCCACTAATATATTTCCCGAAAATCATGATACATCTTAGTGGCACCCAAATGGATAGAATACCAGGATCCATATGCCTCATGAAATATCTAGCCCTTAAATTATCAACTTCTGGAACACATAGATAACCTGGTACCGTAGTACACCATCTCCCCCTTGGGAGAAGACCTCCACCTTTTGATGAACAGCTTCATTCATCTTTACTAGAATCGAATCCTCATCTTGTCTGGCTTTCACATCCGTCACCAAGGACGATTCTGATCCGTTTTGCACAATAACATCGCCGTCGGTAGAGTCGACCAATCTAACTCCCAACCTTGTAAGTCGATGGACATCTTTCACCAACTCCTTCTTTCCCTCATCCACGTGGGACACACTCTCCATAGAGAGCCTGCTAAGTGCATCCGCTACTACATTAGCCTTACCCGGGTGGTAAAGGACACGCATGTCGTAGTCCTTTAGTAGCTCCAACCACCTCCATTGCCGAAGATTAAGATCGTTCTATGTGAACACATATTGCAAGCTCTTGTGATCCATGAATACATACACATGGACCCCATAGAAGTAATGCCACCATATCTTTAATGCGAACACCGCTACGGCCAACTCAAGATCATGGGTCGGATAATTCTTCTCATGGATTTTCAACTGTCTTGAGGCATATGCTATCACTTTCACATAATGCATCAACACACACTAAAGTCTGATTCTTGAAGCATCACAATACATAACAAAGCCATTCGTACCCTCGGGTAGGGTCTACACTGGTGCTGAAGTGAGTCGACTCTTCAATTCCTGGAAGCTTTTCTCACAAGACTTCGATCATTGGAACTTTACCTTTTTCTGAGTCAACTTGATCAATGGTGATGCAATTGATGAAAATCCCTCAACAAATATCCAGTAGTAACCTGCTATGCCGAAGAAGCTCCTCATATCTAATGAATTCATCGATCTGGGGCAGTTCTTCACCGCCTCGATTTTTTGAGAATCCACTTTTATGCCCTCACTCGATACCACATGACCCAAAAATTCCACAGAGTCCAACCAAAACTCACATTCGCTGAACTTTGCATACAACTGACAATCCTTGAGGGTCTGGAGCACTACTCTCAAGTGAGCGGCATGCTCCTCCTTGCTCCAAGAATATATAAGGATGTCATCAATGAATACTGATCTTGGGAATAATTGCATGCCCAAGTGATACTTTATAACTTAGTTTTGCCTTGTTTATGTATTTAATTATGCACACTTTCATGCCTTTTTATATAAATGAGAAGAAATATTAACCAACATGATTAGTCTTTGTTTTTGAAGGAAATAATGCATTGGAGGACCCAATCTATTGTTTGGTGAAGTGGAGGAATGCAATAGATGCAAGTATGTTGAGTGTTGAAGCAAGTAGTGTATAACATTGTTTGAGACACCTAGGCTCTTAAATTTGACTCTATGTGCTGAAAGCTTAATTTTGAATTCTTGTGATTAGCTGAGTTAAGAGTCTACTGGATGTGTCTTGAATTGAGCATGTGCTGTGAGTGTAAGGTTTTTGAATATTCCATGCTGTTGTGGAATGTCTAGAACTTGTTTGGTGTGTATATAAAATGAAATGAAGGATGAGAATTGTAGGAGATGATTTAGGCATTTCTTTGAATGAACCTAAATGTTATCCCTCACTTTACCTACCTTGAATATTTAATCCTAGTTATCCCCATTGAACCTTGAGCCTATTGTTTGATAGCTACAACATAAGCTTAATCCTTTTTCTTTCATTAGCCTTGAATTTGATCCAAAACTCCTAAGCGCGTAAGAAAAAAAAATCCTAAAGAGTGAAGGAGTGAGAAATGGGAAAAAGGAGGAAAAGTAGCGAGTTGTAAAAGTTTAGAAAAGGACAAAGGTGCACTTGTGGGAAAATGGTTGATTATTAGTAGGGAGTAAGAAAATAAATGAATGGAAAAAATTGCTTAAGTACTTCTTACTACTAAGCTGAGTGTGCTTAAAGAAAGGAGAACAAGAAGAAAAAAAAAATCAGGATTGAAAGAAATGAGGGTGAAGTAAGAGAAGAGATATCCTTAATGAAGGTTGAAGTTATTAAAAGCGCTTGGGGAAGATAGTCACTATTACTGGCCAGAATAGTACCTACCCATCCCTTAGCTTACATTACAACCCATTAAGTCCTACTTGATCTTACGTTCATACATCCTTAAATTAGTGGAGTAGAACACTAAGGGAAAGCTTATGGGTCATTACATTATGCATGTGAATTCTTTGTGAGAGCGAGTGTAATTTTTATTCATATACCCATACATGGTGGGATTTGAAGATTCATGAGTTAAAATGGGTAACTCTCTTGTGGTGAGGGCATATGTTTAATGAAGTATAGCATTCATGTTGGATTTCTTGATTAGTTGATTTGCATGAGTTGCTTAGATTGAGAGTCAATTCTTGAGGTTAGGAAGTCTTAACATAGTTGTATTTAACTTAAATGATTAAATCGTGCATGCACTATTTTTAGCTTTCTATCTTGAACAGTCATTATAGTCGTATCTTGAATTGTCTTGCTAAATTAGCTATGTGTGAGTCTCCATGTGCATGAGATGTAAAAGGTTTGTTCGAGGACGAACAAGACTTTAAGTGTGTGGTTGTGATCTTGGGCATAATTACATGCCCAAGTGATACTTTATAACTTAGTTTTTCCTTGTTTATGTATTTAATTATGTACATTTTCATGCCTTATTATATAAATGAGAAGAAATATTAACCAACATGATTAGTGTTTGTTTTTGAAGGAAATAATGCATTGGAGGACCCAATCTATGATTTGGTGAAGTGGAGGAATGATATCGGGAGCGAAACACCAAAGTTGGAATAAATTGGGCTATTTCCAGAGGGCTTCCGCGATACACTCCGTGTCACGGAGGCAGTGCTCCGCGATACACTCCGTGTCACGGAGGCAGTGCTCCGTGATACACACCGTGTGACGGAGGAAGTGCTCCGCGATACACTCCGTGTCTCGGAGGCAGTGCTCCGCGATACACTCCATGACATGGAGCCACTCCACTTCGGGCTAAATAGTTGCTTTTTCTCATTTACTATAAATAGGTCCCTTAGCTCCTAAAAACAAAAAGGGAGGCACGATTTATTTTTGAAAAACCACCTAGGAGTGAAGGGAGAAGTGGGAGAACTCACCTAGGGTTCATCAATTTCATCTTCTCTTCTACCAATTCTTGTAAGTATGTTACTTTAACAATGTTTTCTTGTAATTTTACGAACATGAGTGGCTAGAACCCTTCCTCTAGGGTTGAAGCCACAAGATATGATTGTAATTTTGCGATTTTGTCTTGGTTTTAAGTTATTAATTTTCATCTATGTGTTGGGAAGAAGATCTATACTGAAATCAATCTCCCGCTCGGGAGGGACACCTAGCAAATCAATAGGGAAAACCTCTGGATACTCACGTACTACTGGTACGAACTGGATAGTCGGGGTTTCGGACTCCACGTCCTTAACCCCAACTAGATGGTACAAACAACCCGTAGAAATCATCTTCTTGGCCTTAAGGTAGGAAATAAATTGACCTACAGGCACATCTGAACTACCCTCCCATTCTAAGACAGGCTCACCCGGAAATCTTAACTATACTAATCGGGTCCTATAATTAATTGAAGCATAGCATGCAAATAGCCAATCCATGCCGATAATAACATCAAAATAGGTCATGGCTAACTCTATCAAGTCTATTAAGGTGACCTTATGAAGAACTGAGATCAGGAAATCTCCACACACCCGTCTAGCTATAACTGAGTCACCTATTGGAGTAGAAACTGAGAAGGGCTCTAATAAGATATCGGGATTGACTCCGAAGCTACTGGCTATATAGGGTGTCACAAAAGATAAGGTAGCCCCCAGATCTGAGAATGCATATACATCAACATGAAAGACTCTCTACATAGCGGTGACTACATCTGGTGAGGCCTCCTTCTCCTGATGAGTGGCTAAGGCATAGAACCTGTTCTGGCACTGTCCACCAGCTGTGCTAGTAGATACCCCTTGTTGTGCTGTGCGTGGGGCTAGGGTTGTTGAACTAGACACTAGGCCTCGACGCCCAACCTGATCCTGTCTCACAGTGGGACAATCTTTGAGCATATGTCCAGGCTTCCTACTTCCAGAAAAAGCTCTGGACCCTGCCAAACATTAGCCTGTGTGCCCTCGGCGGCACCTGCGACAAGTTGGAATGATGGAGTCTGCGGGCCTACTACTCTGACCCCTCTAGCCTGAAGATATCCCTCTCTGATCATGTTTGGGCTTGGATGGCACACTCAATGTCGAGGATGCTAGAGCTAATGACCTCTGGTGAGGCTACTGTCGGTGCCTATCTCTGGACCTCTGCTGAGAGAATCTGTGACCCTCCGTCCTGGCCCTCTTGGCCTCCATCTCCCTTGAATGTTCCGCCTCCATCTGTTGAGCGTACAACACAATTTGAGGGAAGTCCATATCTTGATGGAGCATAGCTGTCCTGCAGTCCTTATCCAAATATCCTGCTACATCATGCACAAATCTGCTCACCTGCGCCCGCTGGTCAGCCACTAACTCTAGGTCATACTTAGATAGGAGGGTGAACTCAGGGGCGTACATCTAAACAGTCATCCTTCCTTGATTCAAATTCACAAATTCAGCTTCTTTCAACTCCCTCATCTCTCAAGGGAAAAATAGATCGGGGAATGCAACCTGAAACTCCTCCCATGTGACCGGACCTGCTCTAGTGACCCTGCTGTCTTTCCACTGGCTGAACCAAATATGTGCAACCCCGTTAAACTAGTAGGAGGCCAACTCTTCACACTCAACACTACTCACCTCCAATAAGCTGGGTGATCTTGACAACCTCATCAATGAAATCGTGCAGGTCCTCATCTACCTAGGACCCCATAAACTCCGATGGGTTCATTCTCAACTCTCATACTCTTGCCGCCACTGTATTAACGTTTTGCAGAACATGTGCAACGGCCTGCTGATTGACCTGAGCAGTCAAGGAATGCGCAAACATCTGAATGGCAGCTCCGAACTCAATATGAGCGGCTAGCTCTGGTGCCTGAGCTCCTAAACTGGTGAGGCTGGCTGATGCTCATGACCGTTTCCATCCTTGTGGCCCTCACCACCTCCATTCCTCTTTCTATTCATCCTTTGAGGAGCCATGATTCTGCAATCGCGAACAACATGAAATAAAAGGATAGAAAGACTTTTAATCGCACGACATAGATCATGAAAGAAGGAAACATTTCCTAACACGTCTAGTAGCCTCTTCATCATAGGTGTAGTGCGCATCACACCAATGAAGAAGACTATACCTAACATGACTTTCAGACTCCCTAGGACATATCAAACCTATAGCTCTGATACCAACTTTTTCATGACCCGAACGGAGGCCCGGATAATAGACACGGGACAAGGGATCCCAAGAGACCCCAAGTCGACCCATGGCATAAGCATTCAACTAACTCATTCAATAAACATGAAGAAAACATAATTATAAACTTAGCGGAAGTCAACTTAACAAAACAACAAAATAAATATCTTAAGCTGAATACATGTCTAAGTTTGATAAGACTCTAATCTGGATGAGCTGAAGGGACAACACCCCCAACTAGCTCGACAATATTGAAACTAAAAGGACATCCAAAACAACTGAAGGTCTATTCCTCGAAAGATAAGGACTCACCAAATGAGCAGGTGCTAACTCTGAATAGCGACTACGGATGAGGCTGACCTGAGAACTGGGTCCTACATCATAAAATGATGCAAGCATAGAAAGTATGCGATCAGTACATGGAATGTATTGTGTATGCAAGGTAAGTAAGACCTATTAAATAAAATAAATCATTTAAAACATTTTATAACATATCATAAGCTTTTAAGTGTAAATACAAGGTTACATGCATTCATTCTGAAATCGTACTCTTATCATAACATGAGCACGCATAGCTTTAAAACATCACGATTTACTCGAATGACTTAAAGTTGGAACATAACATTTATATCAAAAGTTGAACAATGAGTCAAACCTTCCCTTTTTGAACATGCATGCATAAGTAGACATCATAAGTAATGAATATGCAAATCCGAATGATATAGATAGTGGGAGACTCGTCACTTAACCGACATACCACGATAGAGCTTATGTAGTACCGACTATCACACTCAAGTGGGCAGAGCCATCCAAAACCTTGCCAGGGCTAGGGACGCTACCATGATATCGATATCAAGCTGAAGGGCCAATCGGACGGAGGATAGCTCACAAGGGAGGACCGGATAATATAATAGTATCAACGTACGTTGGCGCATAGTTCTAGGGCATAGGGTAATCAACCCTTAACCCGCTTGGTGCTAGACTCTTCTACCAAAAACATGAAATGCTCTACATCTTATATATCAAAGCTCAACATGAAATAATGCATGACACAATATCGTATGAAACAAAGAACAACATTGTCTATTGACAAAGATCATTAATGAGATCATGTATATACTCGACATCATATGAAAATGAAGCTCAACATTGTCCTTCGACAAAGCTCAATGATGCCATACATCTGAATTATAAATTCATGCATATGAGAAGCTTTATTTAGAAACATACCACAAGCTCAATCATAGGTGGGAGCATCTACTCCAAATCATGTGGTAAGCTACATGTAGAAATATTTACTCAACATACCACAAGCTATAATTTATAATAAGAATTGGGAAATTTCACTTTAAACAATGTGGTAAGCTTATGTCGGGAAAATCATCACTTTAATCAACATAGGGGCATCACCCAAAGCTTTATCATACTAGAATCCAATCGATTCATTTAGGAAACAACATTAAGATCATGGGTTGTTTTAGAAACATGCTTTTCATCATCATCACACATTTACGATTAATCACCTCTTTTAGGAACTCTTCACCCATGGGTGTTTTAGATTCAAATTTTAGAAAACAATTTTTTATAAGGGAAAAACAATTTAGAATCTGCCTAAGCTTCATAAATCATCAATATAAATACAATCTAATCATACCCATGTGTAGAGATTGAACAATCATGCAATTGAGTCAAACCCCATTCTTGATCATATATAATTTATCACATTTTGATAGGGATTGGGCATGGGTGTGGAAGAAAACACCCACTCATAGCCTTACATACCTGGGAATGGAGAATTCTAACACTCTCTAATAGCCCTAGCTGAGATTCCAATGGAAACCTTGAGATTTTTCCTTGAATCTTCTTTTCAAACCTTCACATTTGCATGCATGAGAATAATGGCTTAAGATAGGTTTTACCCTGCTTAAAACCCACTAAAACAAGCATTAAACGACATAGTATAGGTCCTAGGAACTTAGGAAATTATGAGAAAGTCCTTACTCTTTCACAGAAAATAATTGTCCAGTGACCCTAACGGGTGAGCTGACGATTCTTCAGGATGGGCAATGACTCATCGAGTCGCCCGTCAAGTGCACTAGATGACAATAATTATGGGGCTCGTAACGGATGACTTAATGACTCGTCCCCAGTGACCACAGCTCATGGTCACCTCCCCTCAAGTAAACTACCTTAACATCCATGAAAATCCTCCTTGCTTGCTCACTTACCTCACTAGTCGTTGGGACGATCCATGACTTGTGAGGTCTCATCTGTTAGGTATACTAGACATCCTCTTGTAAAAAGTCCAACTCCACCCCACGATTGACATGACGACTCGTGGTGGCTGACCATGAGTCATTCCCTCAATCGTGGGGGCCTAAATCCTTCATTTCCCCAGGCCTCCCCACGAGCCACCTGACGTCTCGTCCTGTGCCTGTAACATCAATTTTACAATTTTCCTATTTCAACTCCCGGGTCCGATCTTTGAGCTCACCAGGTATAAAAACCACAAAGTCCATGGCTATCTTCTCCTATTTCTACTCGAGGATAGGCATTTGTTGAAGTACTCATCAATGCTTTTGTTGCTCGTACTTCACCTATAGACAATTCAAACACTGAGCAACGTAGTCCACAATGTCTCTCTTCATCCTGCCCCGCCAATAGTGTTGTCTTAGATCGTGGTCATATTAGTGACTCGGGGGTGAATGGAGTATCTTGACTTGTGAGCTTCTGCCAAGAGAGTTTTAATTAGCTCACCAACTCGAAAAACAAACACTCGCCCCTTTATTCTCAAGACCCTTTCATCATTTAACACTGCTTCCTTGGTTTCTCTCCGCAGAACTTTATCCCTGATCTTACCCAGCTTTTCATCTTCAAACTATCTAGTTTTGATTTCCTCTAGCAGTGAGGATTTAGCCTCTGCGTTGGCTTGTATTCCTCTGATTTCAGTCAGCGACAACCTCACCAAGTTGTTTGCCAAAGCCTGGACTTCCCTGGCCATCGACCGCTAAGTAGCTTCCAACAAGCTAAACTGCCCATGCTCACCGTCTTCCTACTCAACACGTCTGCCACCACAATGGCCTTTTTTGGGTGTTATAAGATGGTGATATCGTAATCCTTAAGCAGCTCCATCCATATCCTCTGCCTCAAATTGAGTTCTTTCTGGGAGAATACATACTGTAAATTGTAATGATCCGTGAACACCTCACATCGAGCTCCATATAGATAGTTCCTCCAAATTTTCAGTGCAAACACCACCACTGCTAACACCACATCGTGCGTGGGGTAATTCTTTTCATGCACCTTCAACTGTCTCCAGACATAGGCAATAACATGTCCTTTCTACATTAACACAAAACCCAACCTAGACCGTGAGGCATCACAATAAACAACAAAATCTTTACCTTCCATGGGTAACACCAAAATAGGTGTTGTGGTCAAAAGAGTCTTGAATTTCTGAAAACTCGCTTCACATTCCTCTGACCATTGAAAAGGTACACCTTTTGCGTCAACTTGGTCAATGCCGAAGCGATGGAGGCGAAACCCTTCACAAAACAATGGTAGTAACTGGCCAGTCCCAGAAACCTCGAGATTTCCGTCACATTAGTTGGCCTCGCCTAGTTTCTGACTGCCTCCACCTTCTATTGATCAACTCAGATTCCCTCCTTGGAAACCACATACCCTAGAAAGGAAACTGATTCCAACCAAAACTCGCACTTGCTGAACTTAGCATACAACTACTTCTCTTTCAGTAATCCTAGAACAATCCTTAGATGATTTTCATGCTCCTACTTCATCTTAGAATACACCAAGATATCGTCAATAAACACAATAACAAAGGAATTTCGGTAAAGTTTGAAAATACCATTCATCAAGCTCATGAATGTAGTAGGGTCAGTATGAGTCCAAATGATATGACTAGAAACTCATAATGCCCATACCTGGTCCGAAAGGCTATTTTGGGAATGTCTTCAGCCCCAATTTTCAACTTGTGATAACCGGACCTCAAATCAATATTTGAAAACACTACCGCTCCCTATAAATAGTTAAACAGATTGTTGAGACTGCACAACAGTGCACACACAATTGTACATGGTCTTACAAGTAATACAGTGGCCCTTTTTAAGACCCGGATGTCGAACCCACAGGGATTGGACCAATTTAGCTAATTATCAAGTGAAGTGTGATAAGTGTTGATATAGACTTTTTCGATAAAGCTTAATTAAGTCTAGGGGTGCTCATCAAAATACTCTGAAATCATTCAAGGAGCAACTAGAGCTAAAGCCAGATAATCATGCGATACTACGCTTTGTAATGGTTTAAGTATGGAATTATCAATTGTCATCTGACATAATTACAATTGCATGTTCATGGTCTTTCGACCCTCTAAACACGACAAACTAGCCTCACAACTACATCGTTGAGCGGGGATGTGACATTCTAGTTCGTGGGCAATTCAGTTACATGGATGTGGTTTACGGGGTTTACGCTCTTGGTTAGGGACTTTCGTACCTCTAATCATTTAACTCAACTTAGCTTCACAACTACTTCTTCGAGTGGTGATGTGCTAATTCTAAGTTGGTGTCTAACTCATCCCGTTTTAGTAACCAAGCAAGGCAAATTAGGTATAATTTCTTATCCTAACCGCGAATTATGTCGTAAGATACAAAGTTGCTCGCTACATTCTTTGTTCTTGCCTAGGTTTACTTTCTGAAGCTTTAATCTAGGGGTAACGTGTGTGTTTTCATGGTGATCAATCATAAAAACAACGATAATTAAGAATGTAAGATGAAACAATAATTAATAACTTAAAACCAAAAAAAATCATGTATTCACAATCATACCATGTGGCTTCACCCGTAGAGAAAGGGTTCTAGCCACTCAAGTTTGTATAATTACAATAAAACATAATTAAAGTAACATACTTACAAGAATTTGTAGAAGAGAAGATGAAATTGACGAACCCTAGGTGAGTTCTCCCACTTCTCCCTTTCACTCCTTGGCAGTTTTTCAAAATAATTTCGTGACATTTTGGTTTTAGGAGCTAAGGGACCTATTTATAGTAAATGTGAGGTGTATAATATTATGCCCAGCATGAAATAGCTCTGTGTCACGGAGGTTATCGCACCAATATGCCTCCATGACATGGAGGCATCACGTAGGCACCCTGGAAATCAAAACAGTCGCCAAGTAGAAGCTGGTCGCGTGTCAATTGGAATGGTTGGTCTTGGCCAGTCCTTAACTGCTACTATCTTCTAAGGATCCACCTGAATACCCTCTCTAGAAACCACGTGACAGAGGAAAGCAACTAATTTTAGCCAGAATTCACACTTGCTGAATTGGAGAATAACTAACGGTCCCAAAGAGTCTATAAAACTATTCTCAAATGGTCTGCATGTTCCTCTCTGTTCTGGAATAAACCAAGATGTAATCTATAAAGACAATGCAATGATGAATATGTCCAGGTACGACTTAAGTGCCCTGTTCATCAAGTCCATAAAGGTTGCAAGAGCATTGGTTAGTCCAAAAAACATAACTACAAATTCATAGTGACCATACCATGTTTTGAAGGCTATTTTTGAAATGTCATATTCTTTGACCCTGAGCTAATGGTATCCTGATCTGAGATCTATTTTGGAGAAACAACTAACTCCCTGAAGCTAATCGAACAAGTCATCAATCCTAGGTAGAGGATACATGTTCTGAACTGTGACTTTGTTTAGTTAACAGTAGTTGATGCATATCCCGAGGGTACCGTCTTTCGTTCGCACGAATAGAACTGGGGCACCCCACGGAGATATGTTGGGCCTGATGAAGCCCTTATCTAGAAGGTCATTTAGTTGTTTCTTCAAATGTTTAAGCTCTGCTAGATCCATTATTTAAGGAGGAATAGAGATGGGATGGGTATTTGGATTGAGGTCTTTTCTGAAATCTATCTCCCGCTCGGGAGGGACTCCGGGAAGATCTTCAGGAAAGACATCAGGAAATTCACTAACAACTAAAACAAACTAAATAGTCAGTGTCTCGGAGCTAGAATCCCTGACCCTAACTAAGTGATATATGTAACCCTTTGAGATCATTATCCTTGCCTTAAGGTAGGAAATAAATTGACCCTTAGGCACTAAAATCCTACCCTTCCATTCTAAGACTGGCTCATTAGGAAACTGAAACTTGATGACTCTGGTTCTACAGTCGACTGAAGCATAACAAGAGTGTAGCCAATCCATGCCAAGGATGAGGTCCAAGTCAACTATGTCTAGCTCTACTAGATCAATTGAGGTGACTTTACTCAACACTATGACCAGACAATTTCTATATACCCAGCTGGCTGTAACTGACTCACCAACCGGAGTAGAAACTGAGAATAGTTCTGAGAGGACATCTGGACTAATATCAAACTGAACAGTGATGTAAGGAGTGACAAAGGAAAGTATGGCTCCTGGATCTAGGAAAACGTATACATTAAGAAGGAAAAGGCACAACATACTAGTAACTACATCAGGTGAGTTCTCCTGATCCTGCCGAGAGATAGAGTGTAGAAACGATTCTGGTGCTGAACACCACCTGTGCCTGCGGTATTTCCTTGCCGAGCTGTGCGACCTACCGGGGCTGTTGAGGTAGTTGATTGGGCCCTTCCTGGTCCTTCTAACGGGCACTCTCTCAATTTGTTGTCACGCCCCACCTTGGGAGGTGTAGCTGGCACCTAATACCACACTTGATCCTGAGCTGGCCTATACAATTTTGGGGAATACCAGAAACAAATATTCAAGAAAACAATCAGCTATATCTCGGCTCAAAACATAGTCTTAGGCCAACAAGGCCACAATATACACCTGTGCAAAAATAGTTGACCCAACAGTTACAATAATAACGTCATCCTATGCAGGCTGACAAGACCATCATACTGTCTAAATCAAATCGCACAAGGGAAATGCATATATACATACATGTAAGCCAACTAGGCTGCCAATTAACAATACAACTAGGCCCCACATGGCCAACAACGCATGTCTAATAACCTGTAGTCTGCAAGACAATAAAGAGTGATATATTGGTCAGGAAAGGGACCCGGCCTACCCAAAACTATACATCAAAACACAGGAAAACCCTTAATCATATGGCAACTCTAGAGGAAAGGAGCTGGCCAATCTGGTAAAGCAGAACGGCTACTAAGGAGGTCTCAAAACCTGTCGATTTAAACCCGCAGGAGAGTATGTAGCAGCCCATGTATCGGCATCAGTACAATATGTACCAAATATGTAAGGCAATAATAATAAACTGAATAGAACCTGATAGAGGAACTGAAAGTAATCAGCAATAAGGGCTAGAAGTTAACTTGTACTATCTCTTAACCATGAGCTGTAACAAATAGGTAATATTCAAAAAAGAACCTAACCCGACCCCCATAAGCCTGGAAGGTACAAACAATACAGAAAAACCTACCTGGGTCCCTATAAGCCCCGACAGGTACAAATCAATCTATATACTTCTAACTGCATTACAATAGCCCCGCAGGCAAGCTGTAACTAAGCATACTCATCTTCTGAGATTGTATCCAAGCCTTTTGGGCTCCTCTAACTGTATCTGAGCCATACGAGCTCCTGTAACTATATCTGAGCCTTTTGGGCTCTTGTAACTACACCCCGAGTACATAAGACTCTACTGAGGGTCAGTGACCACTACAACATAAGAGAAGTCCATAAGTGAATAGACTTCAATGTGGCTCTACAAGCCTCAATCTAGTTCTTCTAGATGTCATGTAGCTCCTGTGAGCAATCTGTAGCCCCGTAGGCAGATATACTTAAACTTAGCCATTCTAGGCACATGTACATGGGAATTAGTATGAGTAGCCGGAGGCATTGTCCCCACGATTGACAACTAATAAGATCACTATATAGGAAATCACATAGTCTATCAGACTATTAATAGCTAGGGTGGTGTTCTGAGCAACCTATATGACAAGATGTAAGTCGTATGAAGCTTTTACGGTCATTGGCGGTCAGTAGTTCATCTAGAAACTTACCACCCAGTCTATTAGGCAACCTTGGTGCCATTAACTCGAAAGTAAGATTATACTATTAAGATTTTAGCCCTGTAGAGCGTAAAGGTACTCCAACGTCCTGTAGGCGAGCTTTACTATATATATAGGCATCAAAACAGAATGTTATATCGCCAAGCTATGTTGTATGCTTCCCTATTTTACAAAGTATGCTCAACAGCTAACCACAAGCCTCTATGGCCTCGGTACGGCAGCAAAACATCACTAGCCCTTCTAGACGGCAAATAAACAAACAGAAAATCTCTATGTTGCTTCTAGAGATAGACAAAACTGAATATAGTCAATTCCAACCAGGGATACTACACTACACATCAATTCGTCTCGTAGCAGCTAACCACAACATATGTAATCACGAACTACTATAAAGGTATAAGTTGTATCAACTATATGATGAGATTAACTTGCCGAAAGGGATTAGCCTTAACATACCTCAACTGTCGAACTCCACTCAACCAATTCTATTTTGATTAAGATCTTGTAATTGCTTTGCATCTTAGCTCATACATAATAGAAACAGGGTTATTCACCTTCAAGAAGTAGGCCAACAACCTTATCCTATAAAGAATAATGAAAACGAGTCACAACAAGTTCAACTCGGCAAAAACTTATGAATTCTTATATATTGGAATGATAGAAATATTACTATCACTTGTAGATGTACTAGTCTTAGATAGAGATGATTTCTACGGCTTCTACTCCATAGGGAACCATCAATCTGAGCTAATTTCAATGATTCAACTCTGTAGATACGTTCTTCGTAAGATTGGGATTCATTATCCAAGAAGATTTTTCAATTAGGCGTGATTTGGTAGAATAATTTGGCTTTAATTTGATGAAAATCTCATGAAGTAGTCACCTAACCGTGCTATCCTTTTTGAGAAATTATTAAATGAAACACTCATCTCACAACTTATATATATATATATATATATATAGGGAGGTGGTTTAGGGAGGTCCGCGATGCACCTGCCATTAAGGAGGAGCAGTGACACAGTGCGTCGCTCCCTGCGTAGAAGAGGGGTGCACAGTGCGACCCCCGTAGCACCTACCCCCAATCACTTTCAGCCCGCTCACTCGATAACGTGCTCATGTGTTCACCTTCGATCCTTTTTCCGTGTGTACTGTACTTTAAGAACTCTCAACATGCACATGCACATGTAGGTTAAACAATGAAAACATATGGGGTGTAACACTTGTGACCCAGCTGGCCACAACCAAAACAATCCTCCATCCCCAAACACCACTCCCTAGGGTGATTCTTGCCATATTTGGGACAAGTTGGAAATGAGTGGTTGCTGGAAACATGACTTTGCGAATGGGAGCCTGAGGATCAAATCCTTCGGTCCTTGTGGGATGGGAAAGAGGGGGCACCAACTGATGAGGGTACTAGAGGTATCTGCTGCTGCTGCGGCCGACTACTACTGCCTAACATATACTAGCCATACTCAAATTGGCCTATCCTTGCCCACTTGTTCTTTTTCTCAATCTCCTTCAACTTTTCTACCTCAATCTATTGGGCATGAATAATGAGGCTGGAGAGTTCTACATCCTTGATGAGCATGGAGGTCCTGCATTCTTCAAGCACCAAATCCAAAAATCTGTTAATGAACTTGAGAATACGAGCCCTTGGCTCAACAACCATATTCGGAGCATATCTTTACAACTGAGTGAACTTCAATGCATACTCCTCCACTGTCATGTTGTTCTACCTCAAGTTTATGAATTTGATAGCCTTATCTTCCCTTAACTACCATAGAAAGAATCTGTCAAGGAATGTTGTAACAAACTCATCCCACTCTACCGGACCTACTCCATTCGGCCTCCCTTCCTTCCACTGCCTGTACCAAATCTGAGTGACCCCTTTCAACTGCTAGGCAGCCAACTCAGAACTCTCAGTAGCGATGAAACCCATGATTTGGGTGATTTTCTGGATCTCGCCCACAAACACTTGCAGGGCCTATTCTACCTTTGATCCGTGAAAAGTTGGGGGATTCATTCACGTGAAAGCATAGACCCTGGCCACAGCTGTAGACCCATTGGTGTTCACTGGTACCATGACCTGCTGTTTGACCTATATGGTCATTACTTGAGCCAACATCTGAATAGCGGCCTGAAATTCCACGTGGGACACTTGGTCATCCTAAGAAGCTACGAAAGCTGGTGGGACAGGACAGTTAACATTCCTGGTCCTTCTACCATTTTCTCTCTTGGGTGGCATTGTTATCTGAAAAGAGTGGAGCATGAGATAGGAGGACTTATTAGATTTTAAAGCTCTACGCAGGATAAGAATTATGAATAAACGAAAGTTTCTTAGAAACGCCTCGTAGCCTCCCCCTCATAAGTATGGCGAGCTTCGTACCCATGAAAAGAACTCTACTTAATGCAGCTTTCAGACATCCTAGGACACTCTAAACCTAGGGCTCTGCTACCAAGTTTGTCGTGACCCAAGTCTACACCCTAGGCACGACATGGTACTTAGGGCCACAAGTGACCCCAAACTAACCCATGGAATAGTATACTATTGAAATACTGAAAATAAGATGTAAGCGGAAGTTTGAAATCATTAATGAGATAAATGTCTTAAACAAAAATGATGGATAACATATTGAACTACTAACTTTGTTTGAAAGCCAACTAAGAAAATGGTGAGATGCTGGGACAAGTCCCCAGCTAACTCTAAAGTCTGCAACTAGTAACAAAATACAATAGCTGGAAAAGAAACATCCATCCCTTGGCAAATGAGGACTCACCATAGAGGTCTACTGAACATTGCTGGAGAAGAACTACTAACGGTTCTGAGTTTGAAAACCTGCACCTGTATCATAAGATGATATAACATAGAAAGTATGCATCAGTACTTTGAATGTGCTGAGTAAGTGCGATATGAAGCTAAGTAGAAGAATACAGAAAAATCAAAAAGCAGAGCTGACAGGACCTGCAAGGTCTATAACTAGAATCATAGTTACTGAAATCATCTGTAAAAATCTCAAAATGTTGTGAATACTAATAACTGATGAAGGTCAAAGACACATCTGGGAACCTGGAGGACTGAACTGACGGTTGTGACTGTACGACTGAGTTGTATTGTACTATACTATGGGAGAACTATAACCAACATTAACCACGTGAGCTAGAGATGGAGTTCGATGTATACCCCCATCGGAGAAGGGCCACTATACCTTGCCAGGGTATAGTAGTTAAACTGGCTGATCACTATCTGATGCTCATTTTGGCTAATAACCTATCATGGCAAAACATAGGTGCGCTGAACCCTGACCCATTTGGTGCTAAGTTCTACTCCCACTAGAAGTCCTAATCTTGAGTAACTATGTTGATAGCTCGTAACTATTATCCTAAGACATAAGTCAGGAATACTTATCAGGAAGTACCCTGAGAGTCTGAAGGACCTAATAACTAAAATCTAAGTGTTCTAAGACTGGCCAGAGCTGTTTTATCTGAAAGCATCATAACCGTCTAAAGAATGACTTGTTGAGTGATGACTGAGACTAAATAGATTTACTGAACTCCTCAAGAGACTGAATGTAGTCAAACTGATCAGATGACATTTCTGTAAGGCACTAAGAGAGCTAAGTACTTATTGAGACTAAACAAGAAATAAGCTAACTGTTGTTCCCATAACCGTACTACCATGTTGATTAAAAGAACTATTAGAATCAAGAAACATTCATATCTGGACAATTATGCAAGACTCTTTCAATTACATTTCAAGATTAGGGCTAAAACACATATTTCATAGACAAGATATCAACATGAATCATAACTAGTAATAACCTTCAAGATTTCACAAGAATTATGGCAAGAAGGAAGATTCATAATCTGACTAAAGAATAACCCTAACCTTGATCATTAGAGAACTAGAATTGATAGGTTTTCTGTAAGAGTTTTTAGGGCACAGGGTTTTCTGTAAGAGTTTTTAGGGCACAGGGTTTTCTGTAAGAGTTTTCTGTAAGAGCTAACTATTCATAATTCGAACTGCTAAAATCCCACTACTATTCACCATGAGAGACCTAACGAGTCGTTAGGTCACTGGACGACTCGTGGCCTCCCCTCGTTAGCACTAGCAACTTTTCTCCCTTTTCAGAGCTTATTTGACTACTTCACCTAATGATTCGTCATGATTCCTAACGGATCATTTCACCACACGCTACGACACTTTGAAACTCAAGTTTTCAACCATCCATCCCACCCTACGGGACAACTAACGACTCGTTAGGTTTCACAATGACTCGTCGCCACCACTCATCATCATTATTGGAATTATCTCCTCTTCTAACCATTCCAGGCGATGACTCACTTGACGAGTCGTGAAGTGGCACCACGACTCATCCCCCAACATGTTAAATTCCTAGGAAATCCCAATATTCACCAACTAAGGCACACGATGATCACTTAACGACTCATTGAGTCACACAACGGGTCACTCCATGAATTGTTCTGTGAATTGGTGCAGGTTTTCCTTTTTTTTTTTTAATTTTAGTTCCTTGGTTTAAGCTTAGGGGCTTTTGGGGTGTCAGAACCACTTGTCCTCTATTGTGAAACCAAAAGGTTGTCTTTCCCAGTTCTCTTGTTCCCCTTTTCTCTTACCCTAAACTTCCCATCCACCTTTGGATGGTGGAACTTAGATGAGCCCTTCATGGTAAAGCATCAAACCCTAGTAGCTGTCATCCCTCCAGCAGTGTTAGCAGGTGCGATTGTCGGCTGGTTAAGCTTGGAGACCATGGCGTGCATCATCGTTCTAAAGACAGCCCCAAGCTCTGCATCGATAACTTGCCCATTAAGGGGGCCTACTGGAGTTGGTAGGGCTGGCTTATTCCCATCGTAGATTCCTATTTCACTGGTTCTTCTAAGAAGCATTATCTGCGAATGCGTATAGTATGAGTTAAAAGACCAAGAGAGTTGGACTTCATAGCACGATATAGAATCACGAAGGAAGGGAAGTTTCCTAAAATGCCTCGTAGCCTCTCCTTTATAACTGCGGAGAGCTTCACACTTATGGGAAAGAATCTACTTTACGCGGCTTTCAGACACCCTAGGACACAACTAAACCTAATGCTCTGATACTATATCTGTCACGACCCGAGCAGGAACTCCGGATCACGACATGAGACCTAGAACCATGAATTACTCCAAGCTAACCCATGGCATAACATATTACTAGCAGAATATAACTTATAAGGAGAATTGTGCGGATGCTAACTGAAATGCAAGGTATCTCCTTACGGAAAACATGATAATCTGACAATTTAAACACTAAGTCATAAAGCTAAACATACTAACTCTATGTCTGAAAGCCTCTACTAACTAATGAGTTGCTAGGAAAATTCCTCAGCCAACTCCAAAGTCCGAAACTAAAACAAGATAAAAGAACATAAATAAAGTAGATAACTCTAGTCCTTAGAAGATGTGGACTTACAACTGCTACCTGATCAAGTCCGAATGTATCTAACTATATGGTTGAGTTTGAGTACCTAAATCTATATCAGGAAACAGTATAGCGTAGAGTATGCGATCAGTAAATTGAACATACTGAGTATGCAAGGTGGGTAAAATATGCTAGTAAAATATTACAAAAGAGATCAAATGAGTAAAATAGTACAAAACGTGATTTTCTGATCAAAAACTGGACATGAGGGCTCAACGTATTTCAGAACTATTACATAAGATGAACATGACTGAATTCATAGTAAAATATTGTAAAAACATAACTTGAGCTAAGATATCATACGTCATAACATGATCATGCATAAAAGATAAGGAACAGAGGGAGACTCATCATAACTAACACCATCATGATAGAGCTTACATGATGCCCTAACATTTCGCTCAAGTGGTGAGAGCCGTCCCGAGCTTGCCAATGTAAGGAACGATTAAGGCATGATATCACTCGTCACTTAGGGTGACAATCTCCAATAACGACGATCACTGCATGCACCCATTGAGACAAGGAAGACACTCTCCAATACCAAGGATCCCATTTTCCTCGAGCTAAGGAAAATATTCTCTAATATCGAGGATACCTTATTGTTATACCCCGTAGAATTCCCGACACCTAAATGACCTATTCGCACGTTGGTTAAGCATATTTGAAGGCCATACGTGCTGGAGAAAGGCCCGGGAAAAGATCAGACGAGAAACCTGTCGAACCATCGCGGAAGGAGCCGAGGCAGAGCCCCTCCGCGATGGCAGCGTGTCACGGAGGAGGGGCCTCCGCGTTGGCTCCGTGACACGTTGGCCTTGTCCAGGCCCAAGTATATAAAGCCCCACTTCGGTTTTAAGTGATAAAATCATTTAAAATTTCCAGAGAACAGAGGGCAAACGCAGAGGGAGAAAAAGGAACGAAGAAATTATATAATTTTCGTCCGATTACGCTGCTAAACGTTGTGTAAATTCAAATTAACTCCAGATACTGAGGTATTTAGCAGCAGAGAGCATTGCTACGGATTCAGTTTCATGAAATACGGCCAACGAATCGTCGAGCCACCGAGCTAAGGT
Source organism: Datura wrightii (assembly GCA_035772735.1). Taxonomy (NCBI): domain Eukaryota; kingdom Viridiplantae; phylum Streptophyta; class Magnoliopsida; order Solanales; family Solanaceae; genus Datura; species Datura wrightii. The sequence goes on from JASDFA010000001.1 coordinate 56,007,763, forward strand.
AAGTGGAATTGCTCTATACTAGTGTCTATGTGTTCCTAGCTGTGAAGTGAATATTTCTCCCTTCTGGACCTCTGAAAAATAGCGAGTTTTCGACTGTCTTATGATAAGCCTAAGTTTAGGCCATAAACTATATCGAAAGCGACGTTGCCTTTTATAAAGTAAAGCTGTATTTAATATTGATTGACATATTTATGAATGCAGTTGGGAGAAAATAGCTGAAGTACCGGCCGAGTCTCGTTCGACAGGCGAATAGTTCAAGGGTAAGGTATGTAAAGCTAGTTCCCTCGGCAAGTTAAGTAATATCGGTACAGTATAGCAATTTACAGGCCAGTAGAACGTTCAGAAATCAAGTGTTACGTTTATTGTGAATGTTGATACGGTACTAGAAGCATCAAGTTGTAACTTGCGTGAAACTTACTAGTATGACATAGATCCTAACACAAGTGTTAGAAACTGTCCAGCATATTCAGTATGTGATGTAATACATAATGCTAAGATATTATTTTATTCAGATGAAACCCCGTAAAGCAATGCAATATCCGTAAAGCACCTCAAAAATAGAATGGCAGGCTAAACTAAAGTTTAGAAAGCATGTTAGGAATAGGAAATCATGTTAATACAGAAACTCAGTAAACAACATAGTTTTCAGCAGAAACACTATATTGTATAGCATTTGCCCCAGTACAGTCTGGCAGGAGACTATATTCATATATATATATTTACCAGTCTCAGCACATATTAAATACGTACAGATTACTATCATTAGTTCAGCATGTAATATATACGATACCTTACCCCTATTAGCCTCAGCATGTGAGATATGCAGACAGTATTACTAGTTGAGACCGTTGTATTGTTTGGGGTTGGACTACCTGGCATCCATGACCGCCCCAGGGTTAATAGCTGTATCGACTCGTCCGCCAGAGGGCGAGGATACGTCGCTCTACGGAGTGGCATGCCGTCCCCCAGGGGACGAAGATGAGATGCCAGCTTTCCCCATATTTTGCCTTGGTCGGCTTTTATACACCCCCGTCGAGCGGATACGCCCGGGTGTTGATTCAGGAGTCCTTCGGACTCAGGTACAGTTATAGTCAGGGGCTCAGCGAGCCCAAGTGCATACCCAGGGGACCGGCGGGATGCTTACAGCCATTATAGGAGATGGGATGACCGGGGTAGGGATGTAGATTCTGTGTTGGTTGTACCTCCCAGCTTATGGGTCTGGGTATGGTTTGTGTGTGCCATGTTATGCTATTTCATGTTATTCCATGTTACGTTAGATACGAGTAGATCAGCAGTAGAGGGATATGCCTCTAGGTATGACTCCTATTTCCTTCCAGTATAAATGAGAAAAGGTACGACTTACAGTATCAGGAAGTTAATCTAGTTCTTCTTACTTCAGTTTCATCAGTTACATTGTTGTTTTCAGATTTTACTTTCAGTTATTGCTTTACATACTCAGTACCAGCGGTACTGACGCCCGGTGGGGCGCTGCATTACTTGCCTGCAGGTAGTCATAGACGAGCAGGCGATACTGCGTGATTCCTGTCAGCGATCGAGTATTCAGCTCCTGTCATCCGGAGACTGAATTCCAGAGGTGTATTTCAGTTTCTTTTGTTGTATAGTACGGGTAGGTCGAGGCCCTGTCCTGATCATTTCTATTGCTATTCCTAGAGGCTTACAGTCTGTATATATCTCCCTGTGGTCAGATGAGTCGGTCGTGTGAGGCCGTGTAGTTGTGTAGCTGTTAGTACTCTTTCTTTCTTTTATGTTGGTCATGTGGGGCCATAGCTTGCCAGTAGTGGTGACCTTGCCGGTCGCGTAGCTTTCTAGTACTTCATGATTGAGTTATAGATAACTAGACAGCATGGTGGCCTTGTCGGCCCGCATAGGTTTCCCTGAATTGATATGTTTCTGGTCAGCTGTTAGTATAGGTACAAGAGGCTATAGGCCAATGGGCCGGGGGCTGTGTTTACAGCCGTTATATAGCCCTTTGTTTCCAGAAATATGAGTTAGAGCCAGCCAGGCACCAGACGTACCCAGGCTTAGCAGTCCAGCAGTTCAGGTCCCAGTAGGGCACCAGGTGCCAGTCATACCCCCCCAAGGAGGGGTGTGACCAACTTGGTATCAGAGCAGGTCGTGTCCCAGGGGGTCTGCAAGCCGTGCTAAGTAGAGTCTTGTCTACGGATGTGTTGTGCACCACATACTATAGGCAGGAGGCTGCGAGGCATGATAGGATGGTTACCCTTCCTTCTCAGTCAGTCGTGCTTTAGAGCGGTACAGCATAGGGTTGAGTCCCTATAAACTTACCGTATTCTTTGATTACAGATATAAAAGCAAATCAGCATTACCCTACTACAGGCAGAAGATCAGATAACAATAGAAGAGGGCATCAGCCAGTTACATGATAACTACAGCAGCAGGAGGAGGTACCTGAAACCTCCCAGCATGATACCTTTATCGGTACTATCCCCAGTATACGTTGATAACGTCAAAATAGGAAGTCAGGAATGTAATGTATATATGAGTTGATTTATTTATTAGCTATATGAGATCTGATTATGATTACAGATAAGGTCAGACCACCAGTAAGTATAAGAAAGAGAGGGAAATGCAGGAATCCCAAACACATCTTTTCAGATGTGGTACAGTTATATGTTTCTATCTGTTGCAACAAGAAAAGGGCTATTCCTACTTCTTGATTCTGATGCCAGTATAGTAAAGGGGCGTAAGACTTGAGATGGGGTTGCCAAATTAAGTAGTAAGTAAAGATGGGATGATTGATCCTAGTAAGTATTAGACAGTATAAAGAGCCCCTATGATTCCGTAAGTTGTGCAGACCCTTATGATAATAAGCAAGTAGAGAAAATAAGATCGTTAGTTTACCCGAAGCAGGGGTACCAGACCTGTTAGTGATGAATGCCGGGTAATAGCTAAGTTCGAGTCAGAAAAAGGCCAAGTCCGCCACGTATGTTAACAGATAGCAAGATATACCTATAAGATTGTAGTTATGATCCGGTTGTGATATCGAAAGATATAGAGGTCATGTGAACCAGATGGGCTTGAATATAAGCCAGAAGAAGTATAGGACGAGGCCTGATCAGTAAACTCATTAGCAATGAAAGGCAGGTACCTTGAACCCCAGAGTTCAGCTTAAGCAAGATGAGAGGAAGAAGCAGGAATGCCAGCTTTTGTGGGGAAATCAGGGTTACCCCCCCCCCTAGATTGATAGAGTATCGCTTCAAGGATTAAGCCTCGGGCTGACAGTAAGATTGCGGTTTAGAATACCGCAGTATGCCTGTTCATGGAGAAGTTAAGAAATTACTGATACAGCAATTCTAATCTAGTGTGGCCTAGAGATAAGGCTCAGCAGACAGTCATGGGCTCTTAATATAAGCCCGGTAAGGCAACAACATTCGAATGTTGACCCCACATTGCAAGAGTGGCGAAATTTCAAATAGCAGATAATAACTAAGGTGTTTATGTTTGTTACTCTCGGAATGGGGTGACAATACAACGAAATGATAAGTCAGGGCAAGAGATAGTATTAGGCCGTAGAAGCGGTGTATCATGTACGGTATGAGACTCAGCAGAACATGTCAGAGATTACGTATTACCGCAGAACTCAGTACATATTGTACGTAGCTAGCGATATATATATACACAGATAATAGGTATGCTGTGAGTAGCTGCCTAAGGGGTATAATCACAGATACTGATTAGTAATAGAAAGCATGTACAAATGGCATTACAGGATCCCCTTGCCAAAAAAAAAAGGGGGGAGAAAAAGAGAGAGAAGAGAGAAGAAAGAAAGAAAGGAGAGAAGAAAGGAGAAAGGGAAAGGAGAGGAGAAAGGGCAGATTAAGTGTGAATTACGTATGAAGTCATAGGAACTGTCTCAGTTCTCAGTTAGTAAGTTAATAGATTTATGTGTGTTGCCAGATCTAGGCTCTAGGAGCTTATCAGAGTTAATGGCCTAAGCCAGATGACTAGATGATAAGGGCGCAGTTAGACGGTCTACCGACCAGCTGGCGCCTGCATTAGCAGGGAAGCATTCCTGAAGATCGGTCACATTAGTGCATATGCTAGAATCAGGATTAGAAGCCGAATAGGCAAATTTCAGAGATTAGCAATACCAGAATTGTTCTAGTATGTTAAGTGGTCGTACGTCATTTTCCCAGCCTTGTAGGTGAGAGTCGGCCTTAGTCAACCTAGCAGTTATTATGTGAAACACCCCATATGTCAGTCAGCCGCCCCAGTCAGAATACCCGTGGGTACCCCAAAGAAGGGTCCACATCAGTAGTCAGCGACAGACTAGTACTTCAGCTGGTTCTCGTAAGATATTTAGATACAGAGCCCTAACCAAAGGCCAGTATTTACAGAATAGCTCATAAGACCGAGAATTCCCCAGAATAGCAGTATAAATCCAAGTGGATAGACACAAGGCGTAAGAAATTGATAGTACCCTGCTAGCACAGTGTTTATTAAAACCAGGAGATCAGCAGACTCCCCGTGAAGATCTAGAGATTGATCGCCTGGGAGTAAGTTTGATTAAGCTCAGCCTTATAGTGGTTCAAGCAAAATAACAAAGCAATTAGATGCCCACAAGTCTACAGTATGCATGAACTATAAGTACTCAAGTAGAACAGTTAGAGCATTATTAGACTACTGCCACATTCGGGTCATTCAACCCGACTATTCAGTTATTTAAGGTTATCCAGCCAGATTGTTAGAGGTCACGATGAATATCAGGATCCTCTGATCAGATAAAGGCACAAGGTGCGCAGATGGTCGTTCAGGTTACCTTAGCAACATGTAGCCTTAGCATATGGCCAGAAGGCTAGATAAGCTCTAGCTATACCGGTAGATTACTTGTCAGATTCTCCGGCATAATAAACCAGTATGACCGTTAGCTATATGCCAATTCCTTGTAAATGTGAATTTTGGTTGAGTTTAGTAGCCTTTTTGGTCACATTGTGTCAGAGGCTGGGGTACAGATAGATATACAGAATATCGAAATAGTGAAGACATAGTCTAGACCTACCACTCCGATCGAAATACGCAATCCCTACGGTTAGCCGGGTACTACAAAGGGTTTGTGGAAGGATCTTCCACCTTAGCAGCACCTCTGACTAAATTAACACAGAAGGCAGTAAAGTTCCAGCAGACCAAGGCATGTGAGTAGAACTTCCAGGAGTTAAAAGATAGGTTAACATCATCCCTAGTGTTAGTATCGTCAGAAGGTACAGAGGGTTAATGCGGCATGGTAAAGTAGTAGCTGATGCCTTCAGGCAGTTGGAGAAACATGAAAAGAATTATCTTACCCATGACCTAGAGTTAGCCATAGTAGTTTATGCCTTAAAGAGTGAATATTTTGTATCACACAGGAAGGGCTAATGTGGTAGCAGATGCCCTTAGCCGTAATTTATGGAGAGGTGACATATTTTCAGATAACCGGGGATGAAGTGTGGCGATGTAAAGGCCGCATTCGTGTTCCAGATATTTTGGGGTTTCGCCAGCAGATTATGAGCGAGGCGCATTACGCCCGCTATTCTCTCCGCCCAGGCGCGACGAAGATGTACCATGATATCAAAAAAAAAAACCACTGGTGGCCAGGTATGAAAAGAGAAATTGCTGAATTTGTAGCTCAGTGTCCTAACTGCCAACAGCTGAAAGTAGAACATCAGGAATCAGGCGGTTCGACCCAGGACATAGCTGTGCCTCTCTGGAAATGGGAAGCAGTAAGCATAGACTTGTAGCAGGATTACCCCGTACCAGGCGTAGACACGATTCAATCTGAGTAATTTTTGATAGACTGACGAAAACAGCCCATTTCCTATCAGTAAAAGCTACTTTCTCTGCCTAAGATTACGCCAAATTGTATATCAGAGAAATAGTTAGATTACATAGTGTTTCAGTATCTATTATCTCTGATAGAGGAGCTCAGTTGACGGTTAGATTCTGGCAGTCGTTCCAGAAGGGTTTGGGAACGCAGATCAACTTGAGCACAACATTCCACCCTTAGACAGATGGGCAGGCTGAGCGGACTATTCAAACGCTCGAAGATACGCTACGAGCGCGTGTGCTAGATTTTGAGGGTAGCTGGGATGAGCATCTTTCGTTAGTTGAGTTTGCTTATAATAACTGTTATCATTCATCTATTCAGATGGCGCCTTTCGAGGCATTATACGGGCGAAAATATAGGTCGCCGGTGGGCTGGTTTGAAATGGGGGAATAAGCATTGGTTGGCCCAGACATTGTTTGGCAGTCAGAGGAAAAGATAAAGCTTATTCGAGAATGATTACTGACTGCTCAGAGCCGCCAGAAGTCTTATGCAGATATACGGCGTAGAAATTTAAAATTTGCGGTAAATGACTGGGTATATCTGAAAGTATCTCCGATGAAAGGGGTGATGAGATTCGACAAGAAAGGCAAGCTTAGCCCGAGGTTCATTGGGCCATATCAGATTCGGTGAAGAATAGGCCGAATTGCATACGAATTGAACTTGCCTCCGGAATTAGCATCTGTTCACCCAGTATTTCATGTCTCTATGTTAAGGAAGTTCGTAGGGGACCCCTCTACAATAGTTCCAGTTCAGGATGTCCAGGTCACACAAGAGTTAGCATATGAAGAGGTTCCCGTAGCTATCTTAGACAGACAGATTCGCAGGTTGAGGACTAAAGAAATTGCATCTGTCAAAGTATTGTGGCGTAACAGGAACCGTGAGGAAATGACGTGGGAAGCTGAAGAAGATATGAAAGCCAGATACCCACACCTATTTCAGGTCTAGTCAGGCGACAGGTATGTCCGTATTGTTACTTATGCAGTACCTTATAGTTGTATGTGTGTGAATGAGAAACATTGATACTTAGTTATCCAGTGGATCCTAGATTATTATGTGCAGCACCTATGTTAGACTTTACTGCATTTCAGGTTTTAGGCTATAGTCCATATTACAGGGGAAACTCTGCCGAAATTTTTCTAGAAAGTAAAGTAAGTAGTCCTCTAGATCACAGAGTACATTCGAGGACGAATGTTCTTAAGGGGGGAGAATGTTATACCCCGTAGAATTCCCGGCACCTAAATGACCTATTCGCACATTGGTTAAGCATATTTGAAGGCCATACGTGCTGGAGAAAGGCCCGGAAAAAGATCGGATGATAAACCTGTCGAACCATCACGGAAGGAGCCAAGGCAGAGCCCCTCCGCGATGGCAGCGTGTCACGGAGGAGGGGCCTCCGCGTTGGCTCCGTGACACATTGGCCTTGTCCAAGCCCAAGTATATAAAGCCCCACTTCGATTTTAAGTGATAAAATCATTTAAAATTTCCAGAGAACAGAGGGCAAACGCAGAGGGAGAAAAAGGAACGAAGAAATTATATAATTTTCGTCCGATTATGCTGCTAAACGTTGTCTAAATTGAAATTAACACCAGATACTGAGGTATTTAGCAGCAGAGAGCATTCCTACGGATTCAGTTTCGTGAAATACGACCGACGAATCGTCGAGCCACCGAGCTAAGGTAAGTGGAATTGCTCTATACTAGTGTCTATGTGTTCCTAGCTGTGAAGTGAATATTTCTCCCTTCTGGACCTCTGAAAAATAGCGAGTTTTCGACCGTCTTTCGATAAGCCTAAGTTTAGGCTATAAACTATATCGAAAGTGACGTTGCCTTTTAAAGTAAAACTATATTTAGTATTAATTGACATATTTATGAATGCAGTTGGGAGAAAATAGCTGAAGTACCGGCCGAGTCTCGTTCGACAGGCAAATAGTTCAAGGATAAGGTATGTAAAGCTAGTTCCCTCGGCAAGTTAAGTAATATCGGTACAGTATAGCAATTTACAGGCCAGTAGAACATTCTGAAATGAAGTGTTATGTTTATTGTGAATGTTGATACGGTACAAGAAGCATCAAGTTGTAACTTGCGTGAAACTTACTAGTATGACATAGATCCTAACACAAGTGTTAGAAACTGTCCAGCATGTTCAGTATGTGATGTAATACAAAATGTTAAGATATTATTTTATTCAGATGAAACCCCGTAAAGCGATGCAATATCCGTAAAGCACCTCAGAAATAGAATGGCAGGCTAAACTAAAGTTTAGAAAGCATGTTAGGAATAGGAAATCATGTTAATACAGAAACTCAGTAAACAACATAGTTTTCAGTAGAAACACTATCTTGTATAGCATTTGCCCCAGTACAGTCTGGCAGGAGACTATATTCATATATATATATTTACCAGTCTCAGCACGTATTAAATACGTACAGATTACTATCATTAGTTCAGCATGTAATATATACGATACCTTACCCCTATTAGCCTCAGCATGTGAGATATGCAGACAGTATTACTAGTTGAGACCGTTGTATTGTTTGGGGTTGGACTACCTAGCATCCATGACCGCCCCAGGTTTAATAGCTGTATTGACTCGTCCGCCAGAGGGCGAGGATACGTCGCTCTACGAAGTGGCATGCCGTCCCCCAGGGGACGAAGATGGGATGCCAGCTTTCCCCATATTTTGCCTTGGTCGGCTTTTATACAACCCCGTCGAGCGGATACGCTCGGGTGTTGATTCAGGAGTCCTTCGGACTCAGGTACAGTTATAGTTAGGGGCTCAGCGAGCCCAAGTGCATACCCAGGGGACCAGCGGGATGCTTACAGCCATTATAGGAGATGGGATAACTGGGGTAGGGGTGTAGATTCTGTGCTGGTTGTACCTCCCGGCTTATGGGGGCTGGGTAAGGTTTGTGTGTGCCATGTTATGCTATTTCATGTTATTCCATGTTACGTTAGATACGAGTAGATCAGCAGTAGAGGGATATGCCTCCAGGTATGACTCCTATTTCCTTCCAGTATAAATGAGAAAAGGTATGACTTACAGTATCAGGCAGTTAATCTAGTTCTTCTTACTTCAGTTTCATCAGTTACATTGTTGTTTTCAGATTTTACTTTCAGTTATTGCTTTACATACTCAGTACCAGCGGTACTGACGCCCGGTGGTGCGCTGCATTACTTGCCTGCAGGTACTCATAGACGAGCAGGTGATACTGCGTGATTCCTGTCAGCGATCGAGTATTCAGCTCTTGTCATCCGGAGACTGAATTCTAGAGGTGTATTTCAGTTTCTTTTATTGTATAGTACGGGTAGGTAGGGGCCCTGTCCCGATCATTTCTATTGCTATTCCTAGAGGCTTGCAGTCTGTATATATCTCCCTGTGGTCAGATGAGCCAGTCTGTGAGGCCGTGCAGTTGTGTAGCTGTTAGTACTCTTTCTTTCTTTTATGTTGGCCGTGTGGGGCCATAGCTTGCTAGTAGTGGTGACCTTGCCGGTCGCGTAGCTTTCTAGTACTTCATGATTGAGTTATAGTTAACTAGACAGCATGGTGGCCTTGTCGGCCCGCATAGGTTTCCCTGAATTGATATGTTTCTGGTCAGCTGTTAGTACAGGTACAGGAGGCTATAGGCCAATGGGCCGGGGGCTGTGTTTACAGCCGTTATATAGCCCTTTGTTTCCAGAAATATGAGTTAGAGCCAGCCAGGCACCAGACGTGCCCAGGCTTAGCAGTCCAGCAGTTCAGGTCCTAGTAGGGCACCAGGTGCCAGTCATACCCCCCCAAGGAGGGGTGTGACAAACTTGGTATCAGAGCAGGTCGTGTCCCAGGGGGTCTGCAAGTCGTGCTAGGTAGAGTCTTGTCTATGGATGAGTTGTGCACCACATACTATAGGCAGGAGGCTGCGAGGCATGATAGGATGGTTACCCTTCCTTCTCATTCAGTCGTGCTTCAGAGCGGTACAACATAGGGTTGAGTCCCTATAAACTTACCGTATTCTTTGATTACAGATATAAAAGCAAATCAGCATTACCCTACTACAGGCAGAAGATCAGATAACAACAGAAGAGGGCATCAGCCAGTTACATGATAACTACAACAGCAGGAGGAGGTACCTGAAACCTCCCAGCATGATACCTTTATCGGTACTATCCCCAGTATACATTGATAACGTCAAAATAGGAAGTTAGGAATGTAATGTATATATGAGTTGATTTATTTATTAGCTATATGAGATCTGATTATGATTACAGATAAGGTCAGACCACCAGGTAAGTATAAGAAAGAGAGGGAAATGCAGGAATCCCAAACACATCTTTTCAGATGTGGTACAGTTATATGTTTCTATCTGTTGCAACAAGAGAAGGGCTATTCCTACTTCTTGATTCTGATGCCAGTATAGTAAAGGGGCGTAAGACTTGAGATGGGGTTGCCAAATTATGCAGTAAGTAAAGATGGGCTGATTGATCCTAGTAAGTATTAGACAATATAAAGAGCCCCTATGATTCCGTAAGTTGTGCAGACCCTTATGATAATAAGCCAGTAGAGAAAGTAAGACCCTTAGTTTACCCGAAGCAGGGGTAAAAGACCTGTTAGTGATGAATGCCGGGTAATAGTTAAGTTCGAGTCAGAAAAAGGCCAAGTCCGCCACGTATGTTAACAGATAGCAAGACATACCTGTAAGATTGTAGTTATGATCCGGTTGTGATATCGAAAGATATAGAGGTCATGTGAACCAGATGGGCTTGAATATAAGCCAGAAGAAGTATAGGCCGAGGCCTGATCAGTAATCTCATTAGCAACGAAAGGCAGGTACCTTGAACCCCAGAGTTCAGCTTAAGCAAGATGAGAGGAAGAAGCAGGAATGCCATCTTTTGTGGGGAAATCAGGGTTACCCCCCCCCCCAGATTGATAGAGTATCGCTTCAAGGATTAAGCCTCGGGTTGACAGTAAGATTGCGGTTTAGAATACCGCAGTATGCTTGTTCATGGAGAAGTTAAGAAATTACTGATACAGCAATTCTAATCTTGTGTGGCCTAGAGATAAGGCTCAGCAGACAGTCATGGGTTCTTAATATAAGTCCAGTAAGGCCACAACATTCGAACGTTGACCCCACATCGCAGGAGTGGCGGAATTTCAAATAGCAGACAATAACTAAGGTGTTTATGTTTGTTACTCTTGGAATGGGGTGAAAATACAACGAAATGATAAGTCAGGGCAAGAGATAGTATTAGGCCGTAGAAGCGGTGTATCATGTACGGTATGAGACTCAGCAGAACATGTCAGAGATTATGTATTACCGCAGAACTCAGTACATATTGTACGTAGCTAGCGATATATATATATACAGATAATAGGTATGCTGTGAGTAGCTGACTAAGGGGTATAATCACAGATACTGATTAGTAATAGAAAGCATGTACAAATGGCATTGCAGGATCCCCTTGCCAAAAAAAAAGGGGGGAGAAAAAGAGAGAGAAGTTAAAAGCATAAGAGTTTACCAAAATACCCTCAAACTAATGAAATAAAGCCTAAAACTGGTAGAACCAACAACAAAAGGGATGAGTCGTTGGTTGATAGGACAACCCATATTGAGATTCGTACAATGCCTTGTGCTGTTTCACTAAACTACTCATAAATTCTTACTCTGAACTCCGATTGCACAAGGTAAGATGTGTTGGAAACAAGACTCAAAGGGTTTCAATTAGAAGTGTTAACTAACCAAAAAACACTTTGTAAAATGGGAGCTATGGTCGTTTGAAATTGACCCTTTAAGAACTTATACGAAAAACTCAATTTGTAAGAAGGCTCTCAACTCAACTTTATGCTAGAGGTTCTTTATGACCTTAATTTGTATCCAAAACACTTCTCACACTTAAGAATTGTTCTTAACCCCTAGTTTCAATTATATTCATCGGGCTCAGTCTTTCCACATACCTATAATGGTTTCAAACTTAACCTGATAGTCTGAAGCATTGCAATATCTCGACTCATGACCAACAAGATGACCGGTACAATTGAACAATAGTTCGTAAAATCCCCTCATGTGTTCTAGAAAAAATTTAACATTCTTCTGAACCTCAAACCTCGGTTCCTAGGATGGTTTATCCTGTCATTCGTTGAATGGCCCTAGTGCCATTTTTTGACTATTTTCTGCTGCAAGTCTCGAGTCTGATCTAAGGGACTTTTGAGCTATTATAATATCTTCCCCTTGGGAACATTCCTCCTTAAATGTTGGCTAACTAAGTTGAAAGGTTAGGGAGAAACTACGATCCTAAAACTAAATAGCTATATAGAGAACTGAGGGAGTAACTGGCTCCAAACATGAAACACATATACTAATCTGAATTCATGAAACATACAAGCATGCTAAGACATGAAAGAAATTGAGAGACATGAACTTGACATGAAACTGAATAGGGTGTTAAGCAAGAAACTGAATAGGGTGTTAAGCAAGAAACTAGTACCTCACGATGGAAAGAAACTTGAAGGAAAAAATATGTGGATATCTAGCCATCATGTTGCTTTGGCTTCTCACGTAGCTTCTTTAACTAGATGATAGCTCCCGAACACCTTCACTTAAAAAACTTTTTTGTTCCTCCCAACTTATGAACCTGTCGGTCCAAGATTTCAACTTGAACCATCTCCTAAAAGAGACTGTCATTCTCACCCACCTCTTCACCCCTTTCATGGGTGAATCTTTCCGCAACACCGTGTTACTTGCACCAACTTCTTGAATACCATCACATCATTCAAGCTTATCACCACAATCATCTTTTGGCTCCTGTGTAGCCTATACTACCAAAAGCTCCTTAGACTCCCTGACATAACTAAGAACTGCACTTCATGAACTCCTACCTACCGAGAATCTAAGGCATGAATAGGGCGATAATCTTGGACATATCTATTGCATCCATCATTTCTGTTACTTGAACATACATAGGGCGCAGAGTAAGGAAATAGTAAGCATGAATCATTCAAGAAATCTAAGATGAGCATATAAATGATGTAGCACGCCCCTGTGAGCCGATAAGGCAAATCCTAAGGACTGAGTTCATATAGCTGAGCACATTGGGAGGCATGAGCTTACATACATAATGAGTTTCATGACATGAAGCTGAGTTTTATGGAGTCATGGAGTAAGATTGGGATCATTGACTGAAGTGGTTATCTATCATTGTGAGAACCTGAATATATGCATGAGTAAACCGTAACATTGACATAAGGGAAAACATATGAACAGGAATGGATTGACATCCTAAAGATACTATTTGTAGAACTCCCCACCAGAAAAAACTCAAGATTTGACTTGGCCCTTCAACTTATCATCTCCCCTTAGCTTAAAGTCATCCTTCTATGGCCTTTGGATCCTTCCTTATTGCTAAGCTGACATCACTTACTCTCGACATCCATCCACTCTAAGGCTATCACTAAGGTGTTCACACTCATAACCATTTAACACCATCTACGGGATTATTCTAATGTTGGAACTGCTAAATGGATCTTATACCTTATACTACGACTCATTGGCCTAACACATGCAATGATTAATCAAGAAAAGCTTATAACATACCAGTGACTACATCGGACGAGCACTCTTGCTCCTGACGAGATGAAAGTGCATAAAACTTATTCTGGCACTAGCTGCCACCTACACTAGAAGATGCAGACGATTGAGATAGGTGAACTGCTAGAGCTGCTAAAGTGGTGATTAGGACACAGCCTCTACCATCACCCTATCTAGCTGAAGAAAAATTATTGTGCATGTGTCCGGGATTCCCACACTCGAAGCAAACATCAAAGCCAACCAAGCACTCTCCTGGGTGGTTCATACCGTACTTCCTGTAAGATAAGAAAGTGCACTCCCTGACATACTCCCCTAACCCATAGAGTTTGATGCTCTACCTCTTTGACCACCTCGAGGTATAGATGGGACACTAGTTAATGATTGTGCTAGGGCGATCTCTGATGAGTCTATGATCAATGTCCACCACTTTCCCTCTTGTTATACCCCGGGAGCTCAAAGATCTAACCCGAGACTTGAAACGGGGAATAATGGGAAATTTTGTTGCAACCTCAGGATGAGTTGTCTCACGACTTGTGAGGACAGCCCACAAGTTGTCAGGTGACTCTTGGGGAAGGAAAAATAGTTGGGAAAAGGAAAGATGGGTAGTGTACCTGACGGGAGTCCTTAGGAGTCGTTGTCAGACTTAACGATTCGTGGGCTGAGTCGTCGGCAGGCTTGGAGTCCAAAGTTTGGAAGTAAGACAGTTCACATAACTACTGCTGACCACGAGTCATGGTCACCCCTAACAAGTCCTGACGTGACCCATTACGAGCCCAAGAAAACAAATAAGGCAGTGCACTTGATCAGCAGAGTGACGAGTTGTGCCTCCAGAAATGAGTCATCAGGTCGTCCCTTAGGACCACCTGGCAGTTATCTACTGCAAAATTAGTAAGGTCCTTTTCAGAATTTCTAAGTTCCTAAAGCCTAAAATACAACATTTTGGGGTATGAATGATAGTCTTTTAAGGGGTTAAGTTCAGATTACTCATTTTCAATCCATGCATGCAAAGTAGAAGAGATTTTAGAGGGTGATCAAGCTAGAAATCTTCAATTTCTTTCAAACTTCTTTTGGGCATTCAAGGGAGAGTAAGATTGTCACGCCCCGCCTTGGTGGGTATGACTGGCACCTGGTCCCCTACTAGGACCTTAACTGCTAGATAGCTACGCCTAAGCACTTCTGGTGCCTGGCTGGCTCTAACCATAGATTCAAGGAAATGAAGGGCTATATAACGACTGTAAATACACCATCCGGCCGATTAGGCCTATAGCCACCTGTACTATAACATCAGCTAACCAGAATCACATACATATAGGGAAACCTAAGCGGGCCGACAAGGCCACCATGCTTACTAGTTACTTATGAATCAATATAACAGATGCTAAACAGCTACGTGACCGACAAGGTCACCACTACTAACTGAATAAGGCCTCATACGGACAATATACTCAACTAAATAATCGCACGGCCCCACACGACCGGCACAACTAACCACAGGGAAATATATATAGACTGCAAGCCTCTAAGAATACTGATAAGATGGTCGGGATAGGGCCCTGGCGTACCCATACTGTACAACAAAAGAAAAGGGATAAACCTCTAGCTATCTAGCTCCGGATGACTGGAGCTGATGACCTTATGAGCTGGCTTGAATCACGAGGTATCGGATCCTCGTCTATGAGTACATGCAGGCAAGTAATGCAGCGCCGCCAAGGGGCATCAGTACCGCTGGTACTGAGAATGTAAAGCAACAACTGAAAACTATCTGAAAATAACAATACAACTGATGGAACTGAAATAGAAGGAAATAAACTAATCTGACTGAAAACATAAAGCTAAGTCTATTCTCAACTATGCTGGAAGGAGTAGGAGTCATACCTGGAAATGTATCGCTCTACTATCGATCTACTCATATCTAGCGTAACATGGCATAACATAATATAACATAACATAGCATAGCACACACAAACCTTACCCAACCCCCATAAGCAGGGAGGTACAATCAACACGCAATCTATACCCCTACCCCGGTCGTCCCATCTCCTATAATAACTATAAGCATCCTGCCGATCCCCTGGGTATGCACTTGGGATAGCTGAGCCCCTGACTATAACTGTACCTGAGTCCGGAGGACTCCTGAATCAACACCCCAGGCGTACCCGCTCGACTGGGTGTATAAAGGCCGGCCAAGGCACAATATGGGGAAAACCGGCATCCCATCTTCGTCCCTCTTTGGGACGGCATGCCACTCTGTAGAGTGACGTATCCTCGCCCTCTAACGGACGAGTCGATACAGCTATTAACCCTGGGGTGGTCATTAATGCTAGGTAATCCAACCCCAAAACAATACAGTGGTCTCAACTAGTAATACTAACTGCATATACCACATGCTGAAGCAAGTGATAATAATGTATTTGTACATACTATATGCTGAAGTAGTGATAGTGATGTGTATAAATTTAATACATGTTGGGACTAATAATGGTGTGTATATATGTAATCTTCTGTCATACTGTGCTGAGTCTAATGTTGAACAAGATATAGTTTTTCTTCTAGGAATCATGTTGTATAACTGAGTTTAATAGTAACATGATTTACTATTTCTAACATGCTTTCTAAACTTCATTTTAATCTAACATTCCACTTCTGAGGTACCTTAAAAATACTTATATTGCTTTACTAGGTTTCAACTAAACACGATAATATCCTAACATACTTTACTAAATCACATACTGCGCATGTTGTACAGTTCCTAACACTTTTTATTAGAATTTATATCGTGCTAGCAAGTTTGACGCTATATATAACATGATTCTTCCAATATCGTACTAATATTCATACTAAACATAACACACGACTTCTGAAACATTCTATTGGCCATTGAACTATTCTACTATACCGAGACTACTAACTTGCCGAGGAAACTAGCTTCACATACCTTCGCTTCGGATTTCCCGACTAACTGGCGTAGCTTGGTCAGTATTTTCGTTATTTCTCCCAATTTCGACCATATACATATCAATTAGGACTAAATACACTAATGCTCTAGAAGAATATAACACTTTTAATATATATATAGCCAAAAGTTTGGCTTATCGAAAAACGGTCAAACTCGCTATTTCTCGAAAGTTCAGAAAGGAGAAATACTCACTTTATGGCAAGAAGTATATTGACACTAATTTGGAGCAATTCCACTTACCTTAGCTCGGTAGCACGATGATTCGCCGGCCAAATTTCACGAAACTAAATCCGTAGGAATGCTCCTTGCTGCTTAATACCTCGGTATCTAGAGTTAATTAGAGTTTGGACCGTGTTTGGCGGTGTAATCGGACGAGAAGTGGATAGGATTGTTCGTTCCTCCTTCTCTTGGGTTTACTCTCTGTTCTTACTGGAACTTATAAGTTATTAAAGCAAAAACCGAAGTTTGGAGGCTTTTATACTTGGGGCTGGACGGGGCCTCCGTGACACGCAGCCAACGCAGAGGCCCTCCCTCCATGGCACGTTGCCATCGCGGAGGGGTTTTGCCCCGGCTCCTTCTGCAATGGTTTGACAGATTTCTTATCCGGTATTTCCCCCGGGCCTTTTCCTAGCATGTATGGCATTCATAAACTTTTAACCAACAAGCGAATAGGCCATCTACATGTCGAGAATTTACGGGGTGTAACATTCTCCCTCCCTTAAGATTATTTTTCCTCGTATGTGATCTTCTATTTATAGGAATTCTCAACTTACTCAACTTATTTCTGTAAAATTTTGGTACAGTTTCCCCTGTAATATGGACTATCTCAAAAACCTGAAATACAGAAAAGTCCAATACAGGTACTCCATACAATACTATAGCAATCATCAGACAAAAGATTAGAGTCGATTATCTCGTTTATGCATATACTATAAGGCACTATATAAAATAACAATACTAACATACCTCTTGACTGAGTAGGCTTGAAACAAGTGAGGATATCTGATTTTCATATCTTCCTCTGCCTCCCAAGTCATCTCCTCGTAGTTCCTGTTACGCCACAGTACCTTGACAGACGCAATATCTTTAGTTCTCAATCTACGAATCTGTCAGTCTAAGATAGCTACTGGAACCTCTTCATAAGCCAGCTCCTCCGTAACCTGGACATCCTGGATTGGGACTACTTTGGATGGATCTCCTATGTACTTTCTTAGCATAGATACGTGGAAAACTGGATGAACGGATTCTAATTCAGGAGGCAAGTTCAACTCATATGCCACTTGGCCTATTCTTCGACGAATTTGATAAGGCCCAACGAATCTCGGACTTAGCTTACCTCTCTTACCGAATCTCATCACCCCTTTCATCGGAGATACTTTAAGAAATACCCAGTCATTCACATCAAATTCCAGGTCTCTGTGCCGCACATCAGTATACGATTTCTGTCGGCTCTGTGCAGTCAGTAGGCGTTCTCTGATAAACTTTACCTTCTCCTCTGACTGTTTAATAATATCTGGCCCAATCAGCACTGACTCTCCCACTTCAAACCAGCCAACTGGCAACCTACATTTTCGCCCGTATAATGCCTCAAAGGGCGCCATCTGGATAACTGAGTGATAACTATTATTATAAGAAAATTCAATTAGCAGCAAATGCTCGTCCCAGCTATCTCCAAAGTCTAGCACACACGCCCGTAGCATATCCTTGAGCGTCTGAATAGTGCGTTCAGCCTGCCCATCCGTTTGAGGGTGGAATGATGTGCTCAAATTAATCTGCGTTCCCAGGCCTCTCTGAAATGACTGCCAAAATCTACCTATAAATTGTGCTCCTCTGTCAGAGATAATAGATACTGGAACACCGTGTAATCTAACTATTTCTCTGATATACAGTTCGGCATAATCTTCGGCAGAGAAAGTGGCTTTTACTGGCAAGAAATGGGTTGATTTCGTCAGTCTGTCAACAATTACCCAAATTGAATCATGTCTATGCCTGGTATGGGGTAGTCCTGCTACAAAGTCCATGTTTACTACTTCCCACATCAAAAGAGACACAGCTATGTCCTGAGTCAACCCACCTGGTTTCTGGTGTTCCACTTTTACTTGCTGACAGTTAGGACACTGGGCTACAAATTCAGCTATTTCGCTCTTCATACCTGGCCACCAGTAAATTTCTTTGATGCCATGGTAAATTTTCGTCGCACCTGGGCGGAGAGAATAGCGGGTGTAATGCGCCTCGCTCATGATCTGCTGGCGAAGCCCTGAAATGTCCGGAACACAAAGGCGGCCCTTACATCTCAGTACTTCATCCTCAGTTACCTGAAAATCTGGCGCTTTCAGTGCTGAATTTTGTCCTTAAGCTGGACCAGGTCAGGATCTTCATACTGTCGTTCTTTTACCTCCTCAACTAATGGCGACACTACGGTGTTCTGAATTACCGCTCTATTGTCCTCTGTCCCTGCTACACAAACGGCTAGGCTGGCTAATTGATGTATTTCTATGACCAACTCCCACTGCTCGGGCTGCAAATACGCCAAACTCCCCATCGATTTACGGCTGAGAGCATCTGCTACTACATTGGCTTTCCCCGGATGATACAGAATGTCCACGTCATAATATTTCAATAACTCCAACCGGCGACGCTGTCGCAAATTCAACTCCCTCTGAGTGAAGATATACTGTAGGCTCTTATAATCTGTGAAAATATCCACATGGACGCCATACAAGTAATGTCTCCATATCTTTAAGGCGTGGATCACTGCGGCTAACTCCATGTCATGGGTAGGATAATTCTTTTCGTGTTTCCTCAGTTGTCTGGAAGCATAAGCAATCACTTTATCATGCAGCATCAACACACATCCCAACCCAATACCTGATGCATCACAATACACTGAATAACCCTTTGTACCTTTTGGCAACGCTAATACTGGGGCGGAGGTCAACCTGTCTTTCAAATCCTGGAAACTCTGCTCACATGCCTCTGTCCACTGGAACTTTACTGCTTTCTGCGTTAGCTTAGTCAGAGGTGCCGCTATGGTGGAGAATCCCTCAACAAACCTTCTATAGTATCCTGCTAATCCCAGAAAACTGCGGACTTCAGTCGGAGTGGTAGGTCTGGGCCATGTTTTGACTGCTTCTATTTTCAGCATATCTACCCGTATACCAACATTCGACGCAATATGCCCCAAGAAAGCTACTGAGTTCAACCAGAATTCACATTTGGAGAACTTGACATACAACTGACGGTCCCTGAGAATCTGGAGCACTGCCCGTAAATGAGCCTAGTGATCTGCCTCTGAATAAGAATACACCAGAATATCGTCAATAATCACTATCACGAATAGGTCCAGGTATGGTCTGAAGATACTGTTCATCAGGTCCATAAATACCGCTGGGGCAATCGTCAGCCCAAAGGACATGACGAGGAACAAAGTGGCCATATTGGGTCATGAAGGCTGTTTTGGAAATGTCTCTTTCACGAACTCGAACCTGATGATATTCGGACCGTAAGTCAATCTTTGAGAAATATCTGGCCCCTTGTAATTGATCAAATAAGTCATCTATTCTGGGAAGCGGATACTTATTCTTAACTTTAACCTTATTCAACTGCCGATAGTCTATACACATGCGGAGCGAACCATCCTTCTTTCTCACAAATAGGACCAGCGTACCCCACGGTGAAGTACTCGGCCTAATAAAGACCTTATCTAATAAGTCCT
Organism: Datura wrightii; assembly: GCA_035772735.1. Taxonomy (NCBI): domain Eukaryota; kingdom Viridiplantae; phylum Streptophyta; class Magnoliopsida; order Solanales; family Solanaceae; genus Datura; species Datura wrightii. The sequence continues at coordinate 56,027,834 of JASDFA010000001.1, forward strand.
TCAGCTGCTCTTTTAATTCTCTGAGTTCGGCAGGAGCCATACGGTATGGAGGAATTGATATGGGCTATGTGTCTGGTAGCAAATCAATAGAAAAATCTATTTCTCTTTCTGGAGGAATACCAGGTAGCTCATCTGGAAATACGTCAGGGAATTCATTCACCACTGGGACTGACTGGCGAGTTGGAGGCTCTACCCGAACATCCTGAACTCTGACAAGGTGGTATATGCACCCCTTAGCTATCGACTTCCTTGCTTGAAGATAGGAAATAAACCTACCTTTTGGCGTAGCTGTGCTACCATTCCACTCTCGTATTGCCTCTCCTGGAAAAGTGGTATCGGACTATCTTGGTCCAGCATTCTGCATTTGCATAGCATGGAGCCAACCAATCCATACCCTTAATGGCGTCGAAATCGTCCATTTCTAATTCTACCAGATCTACTGTGGTCTGACGATCAGCAACCTTTACTATACACCCACGATAGACCCTTCTAGCTACAATGGAGTCACCAACGGGGGTGGATACTGAAAAGGGTTAATGAAGCAACTCTGGTGCAACACTAAACTTCCGAGCCACAAATGGAGTAATGTAGGACAAAGTAGATCCTGGATCAATCAATACATAAGAAGGGTGTGAGCAGATAGTCATCATACCAGTCACCACATCAGGTGACGCTTCTGAATCCTGCCTTCCTGGTAAAGCATATGTGCGGCTTGGACCCGCACCTACACTAGAGGCCCCTGATCTGCTCCGACCCCTGCCTGCTGAAACTGAGGGCCTGCGCCCTGCCGAGGATGCTGTAGCTCGTGACCCTGCGGATGCCCTGTCCTACCTATCCGGATCCTCCTGACCTCTGCCTAGGAAATTTCTCATCAGATGGCCCTCTTGGCCACAAATATAACATCCGGTGGAGCCATACCTGCATGCTCCAGAACGACGTCGACTACATATAGGGCAAAGTGGTAGGGTATACCTACTATACTCCGCCCTCCTCTGTAATGGTGAATCTGCAATCTGTGAGCCTCTGCCGGTCTCTAACTGCCCCTACGGCTAAATCTGCCCCTCTGCGGCTGTGGTGGAGGCGGGGGTCTGGGCGGCCTATCTAACAATCGTGGCCTAGGTCCTCCTTGAGCCTCCCTCTGTAACTCAACTGGCCTATCCCTGTGGCGCTGTTCCTGATTGGTCCTCCTGATCTCCTGATGCCGATGCCTGATGCCTTCAATAATCTGGGCAAATGCCTGAACTCGGGCAATATCTATGTCCTCTCGTAGTGTGGCCGTAATACAAGTCTTAACATATTCTGGATTCAACCCCATGATAAAGAAATGTACTCTGGATGCCATGGTATCAACAAAGGTCGGTTCGTACCGGGCCAAAGAATCAAACTGCAAGGCGTGTTCCCGAACACTCATGGACCCCTACTCTAAATGTAAAAACTGGTCCACCCGGGCCTGTCGAATCTCCCGTGGCAAATAGTGATCCAGAAAAGCTCCTGAGAAGCTGGACCAGGTCGGAGGGGAAACATCCCTCCCTCGGACCTTTCCCAGCTTTCATACCACAACACGGCGATGTCCTGTAACCGCAATGCTGCCAACTCAACCGATTTTATAGGCATGGCATGCATAACCCTAAGAATTCTCTGTATCTGATCTAGAAAATCCTCAGGGTCCTCTGTCCGGTCTGTACCTATAAACTGTCAGGGATTCAGAGCCAAGAACTCTCGGACCTTCGAACTACTGGGCCCTCCTGACGACTCCGCAACTGTAGACGGCATCGGCTGACGCTGAGCAGCCATTATCTGTGCTAATATGACTACCGCACTCCTAACCTCCTGGTCGGAAGGTATCGGTATAGGGACTGCTGGAGGTGGTGTCGCCCCAAGTGGCTCATGATGTGGTGGTGATTGCTGAGAAGGTTGGGACGATGCCTCTGTATTGCCCTCTGATCAGGCTGTTTCTACACGAGGGTGAGGCATCCTGCTGGTGCCTTCCCCTACTGTAATATCCAAGCTCCGACCTGTGATAGGATGTCGTTGGTCTGACATTATCTGTAACCAAAGAATACAGTAAGCTCTAGGGACTCAACCCTATACTGTACGCTACAACACGACTGAATAAGAATAAAAGGCTACCATCCTATCATACCTTGCAGCCGCCTACCCATAGTATGTGGTGCAAAACACATCCATAGGCAAGACTCTACTTAGAACGACTTGCAGACTCCCTGAGATTAGACCTGCTCTGATACCAAGTTTGTCACGCCCCACCTTGGGGGTATGACTGGCACCTGGTGCCCTACTGGGACCTGAACTGCTAGACTGCTGAGCCTAAGCACTTCTGGTGCCTGGCTGGCTCTAACCCTAGATTCAAGGAAACAATTGGCTATATAACGGCTTTAAATACAGCCTCTGGCCGACTAGGCCGATAGCCACCTATACTATAACATAAGCTAACAAGAATCACATACATATAGGGGAGCCTAAGCGGGCCGACAAGGCCACCATGCTGACTAGTTACTTCTGAATCAATATAACAGATGCTAAACAGCTACGTGACCGACAAGGTCACCACTACTAACTGAATAAGGCCTCACACGGCCAATATAAACAACTAAATAATCGCATGGCCCCACACAACCGGCACAACTAACCATAGGGAAATATATACAGACTGCAAGCCTCTAAGAATACTGATAAGATGGTCGGGACAAGGCCCCGGCCTACCCATATTGTACAACAAAAGAAAAGGGACAAACCTCTAGCTATCTAGCTCCGGATGACTGGAGCTGATGACCCTGTGAGCTGGCTGGAATCACGAGGTAACGGCTCCTCGTCTATGAGTACCTGCAGGCAAGTAATGCAATGCCCCCAAGGGGCGTCAGTACCGCTGGTACTGAGTATGTAAAGAAAGAACTGAAAACTATCTAAAAACAACAATACAACTGATGGAACTGAAATAGAAGGAAATAGACTAATCTGACTGAAAACGTAAAGCTAAGCCTATTCTCAACTATGCTGGAAGGAGTAGGAGTCATACCTGGAAATGTATCGCTCTACTGTTGATCTACTCGTATCTAGCATAACATGGGAGAACATAACATAACATAACATAGCATAGCACACATAAACCTTACCTGGCCCCCATAAGCAGGGAGGTACAATCAACACGCAATCTATACCCTATCGCAGTCGTCCCATCTCCTATAATAACTATAAGCATCCTGCCGATCCCCTAGGTATGCACTTGGGCTCGCTGAGCCCCTGACTATAACTGTACCTCAGTCCGGAGGACTCCTGAATCAACACCCCGGGTGTACCCGCTCGACGGGGGTGTATAAAGGCCGACCAAGGCATAATATGGGGAAAACCGGCATCCCATCTTCGTCCCCTGTGGGACGGCATGCCACTCTGTAGAGTGACGTATCCTCGCCCTCTGATGGACGAGTCGATACAGCTATTAACCCTGGGGCGATCATAAATGCTAGGTAATCCAACCCCAAAACAATACATTGGTCTCAACTAGTAATACTAATTGCGTATACCACATGCTGAAGCTAGTGATAATAACGTATTTGTACATTCTATATGCTGAAATAGTGATAGTGATATGTATGTATTTAATACATGCTGGGACTGATAATGGTATATATATATAATCTTCTGTCATACTGTGCTGAGTCTAATGTTGAACAAGATATAGTTTTTCTACTGGGAATCATGCTGTATAACTGAGTTTCATAGTAACATGATTTACTATTTCTAATATGCTTTCTAAACTTCATTTTAATCTACCATTCTACTTATGAGATACCTTACAGATACTTATATTGCTTTACTAGGTTTCAACTGAACACGATAATATCCTAACATACTTTACTAAATCACATACTGGGCATGTTGTACAGTTCCTAACACTTTGTATTAGAATTTATATCGTGCTAGCAAGTTTCACGCTATACATAACATGATGCTTCCAATATCGTACTAATATTCATACTAAACATAACAAACGACTTCTGAAACATTCTACTGGCCTTTGAACTATTTTACTATACCTAGACTACTAACTTGCTGAGGAAACTAGCTTCATATACCTTCGCTTCGGATTTCCCGACTAACTGGCGTGGCTTGGTCAGTATTTTCGCTATTTCTCCCAACTGTATCCATATGTATATCAATTAGGACTAAATACACCAATGCTCTGGAAGAAGATAACACTTTAAATATATATATAGCGAAAAGTTTGGCTTATCGAAAAACGGTCGAAAACTCGCTATTTCTCGGAAGTCCAGAAGGGAGAAATACTCACTTTATGGCTAGAAGTATATTGACACTAATTTGGAGAAATTCCACTTACGTTAGATCGGTAGCACGACGATTCGCCGGCCAAATTTCACGAAACTAAATCCGTAGGAATGCTCCTTGCCGCTTAATACCTCGGTATCTGGAGTTAATTTGAGTTTGGACCGCGTTTGGCAGTGTAATCGGATGAGAAATGGATAGGATTGTTTTTTCCTCCTTCTCTCTGGTTTACTCTCAGTTCTTACTAGAAATTATAAGTTAATCAAATCAAAAACCGAAGATTGGAGGCTTTTATACTTGGGGCTGGACAGGGCCTCCATGACACGGAGCAAACGCGGAGGCCCTCCCTTTGTGGCATGTTGCCGTCGCGGAGGGGTTCTGCCCCGGCTCCGTCCATGATGGTTCGACGGATTTCTTATCCGGTCTTTCCCCCTGGCCTTTTCCTAGCATGTATGGCATTCATAAACTCTTAACCAACAAGAGAATAGGCCATCTACATGTCGTGAATTTACGGGGTGTAACAAAGATTCAACCATTTTCCGGTATGTAGGGTTACGAAAGGGTGTTTCTGTTCACACCCATACCCATTCTCTATTAATTAATGGAAATGTACTAAAATTTCATTGGGGGTTTTAATTCGATGTTTATGAAAATCTAATGATTTGCAAATGGGTTGTTTTAAAATGAGATTTAAATTATATTTTTTGGATTTTAATAAGATTTTACAACCAGTTTTTTATTATCAGATCATTGATTTCGATTTCTACTAATTTAAGCCTAATTATATAAGATCTATGATGAATTGATTTATGATCTTCAGTTCAATTGTTGATATTTACAAGCCCACCATGATTTATGCTTTGAAATGTGGATTTATTCTATTACCCATCATAATTTGGTGACTCTCGAGCTATAGTCATAATCCACAAATATGTATGAAACCTATGATTCATAAATTATGTTTTGGCCGACCCACGGGCCTTATGTCATGGCTTGTTCATATATGTACAACTATGTTTATGATTATCGTGATTTAACTAGACCTTGAATTCATGCATGTTATATATGAGCATTATATATGTTTTAGGAGTAGTATCTAACACCGAGTAGGTACGGGGCTTAGGTTCTGCCTCGGATCTCATAAAGTAAGTGCCATCGTAGGTATGTTGGGACCTTCTTTGTGACTGTCCACAGCCCAAATGGCCCTTTTTATGGTGATATCACACTTTTAGGGTCCTACCCTTGGCAAGGTACGGACACCCTCTCGACTAGGATTACAAGTCGGGCTTCATGTGTGCTTATATGGGGTATGTCGGTTAACAGAATCTCCCACTGTTCCTCATGATTTATGAATGTTTATGAGTTGTGTATGTTGTCTTAATTAATGTTTATTATGGCTTTCCTCTCATGATTATGGTTATGATTATATTACAAATGCTTTGAAAACCTTGAGCCTTATGATATTTTATGTTATGATATGAGAATGATGTCCTACTCTTTGATGTTTTATGAGATTTTACATATTTTAAATGTCCATTTTACTTACCTTTCATACTCAGTACATTCCACGTACTGACCGCACACTTTCTATGGTGTATCATTTCATGATACAGGACCCGACTCTCAGGCTCATCTCCATCCTTAGTTCCCTTCATAGTTGGCTTTCAGCTTATTGGTGAGTCCTCATGTTTCTAGGGTCGTTTGACAGACATTCATGCTATTTTATGTTTCAATACTTGTCCGGTTTAGTTGGGGGTGTTGTCCCATCAACCCATCGTATGTAGTAGACGCTTTCAGACAGTATGTATTACTCAGCTTGTGTGTATGTCCAGAGATTTCCTTACATTATAATACATTATAATTATATTTATGTTTTCGCTATGCCTTGTGATTAGTCTTCCGCTTATAATGAATGAAGTTAGATGTATGCTTATTCCATGGGTTGACTTGGGGCCTCTCAAGGTTCCTTGTCCCGTGTTACGATCCGGGTCTATGTTCGTATCGTGAAAAACTTTGTATCATAGCCATAGGTTTTGAAGTTTTCTAGGGTGTCTGAAAGCCGCGCCAAGTAGAGTCTTTCTCATGGGTTTGAAGCGCACCACACTTATGACGAAGAGGCTACGAGACGATTAGGAAATGTTCCCTTCTTTCATGATCTATGTTGTGTGATGAAAAGTCCTTCTATCTACTAATTCATGCTATTTGAGATTGTAGAATCATGGCTCCCAAAAGAATGAACTGAAGAAGAAATGGGAACGGTGAAGGCCACGGAGATGGCAATGATCATGGGAATCAGTGCGCCCCACTCATTCAGGAGCCCCAAGCATAGAGCCAGTTGCCCATGCTGAGTTTCAGGCGACTATCTAGATATTGGCTCAGGCCTTGACCGCTCAGGTCATCCAGCAGGCTATTTTGCATATCCCACAGAATGGCAATGCAGCGGCGACCCGGATTAGAGAATTCTTGAGGATGAACCCTCCGGAATTCCATGCGTCCAAGGTGGATGAGGATCTGCACGATTTCATTGAGGAGATTCTAAAGATCACCCAGGTCATGGGGGTGGCCAATGGAGATTGTGTTGATTTGGCCTCCTATCAGCTTAAGGGGGTGGCCCATATATGGTTCAAACAATAGAGAGATGCTAGGGCAGTGGGTGCAGGCCCTATCATATTCTTGGATCAATTCTTCCCTTGGGAGATGAGGGAGAAAAAGGCAACCAAGTTTGTTAACTTGAAGCAGGGTGATATGTCAGTTCAAGAGTACGCATTAGAGTTCACCCAACTATCTAAATATGCACCAGAGTTGATGGCGGACCAGAGGGCCTGAGTGAGTTGATTCGTGCATGGGGTGGCGGACTATCTGGATAAAGACTGTAGGATTTCCATGTTGCATCGAGATATAGACTTTCCCCGAATAATGCTACATGCTTAGAAGATGGATTCGGTATACCGAAGGCAGAGAGAGGCCAAGAGGGCCAGGACCATCAGTTATGGGACTTCTCAAGTCAGGTCAGGGGGTGGACAGTGTCAGCAGTCTCAGCATAGGTATATTGTTCTGGCACCATCATCGGCTAGTATGCCATCTAGATTCCGAGGGGATCGGAGGATCAAGGCTCCAGATTCGACAAACCCGGGTGGCATGCAGATAGAGCGCACTTTCCCAACTTGTGCAAAGTGTAGAAAAAATCCTCCCGGGAGGTGCCTTCTCTGCCCGAATGCTTGTTTCGGGTGTGGCAAACCCGGACACAAACTCAGGGATTTCCCTTTAGCCAGATCAGGGGTCGGTGGAGCCCGTATGCCAAAAGCCAATTCCACCACTCCAGCAGCACGTCCTTCTCCGCAAGGTGCCTCGACTAGTTCAGCTGGTGGTCAGTGTCAAAACAAGTTTTATGCTTTAGCACCCCATCAGGAGCAGGAGATCTCTTCGAATGTGGTCACTAGTATGTTGTTTGTTATTCATATTGATGTTTATGCTTTGCTAAATCTTGGAGCTACCTTGTCTTTTGTGACCCCTTACATTGCTAGAGGCTATGGAGTTATCCTCGAGACTCTGTCAGAACCATTTTCGTTTTCTACTCCTATCGGCGATTCGGTTGTAGCTAGGCGGGTGTATAGGGGATGCCCGATCACCATATTGCATAAAGTCACCTCTGTAGACCTTGTAGAATTAGCCATGACTGACTTCGATATTATTTTTGGAATGGATTGGTTGTATGCGTGTTATGCTTCTGTAAATTGTAGAACCCGTGTGGTAGAATTTCGGTTTCCAAGAGAAGCAGTTTTGGAGTGGAATGGTAGTTCGACTGTACCAGTAGGTCGATTTATTTCATATCTTAAGGCCCAGAAGATGATTTCTAAGGGTTGCATGTACCATCTGGTTAGGGTTAAGGATGTTGAGTCTGAGACCTTTACGATCCAGTCAGTTTCGGGTGTGCATGGGTATCCAAAGGTCTTTCCTGATTATTTCCAAGGTGTTCAAACAGAAGAAGGGGAGATGCTCTGAAAAGGAATTTCGTAAGTGATATGAAGAAGGGGATCCATCTATCGGTTCCCTGAGCCGTCCAGGAAAATATGAATTCCTTGTCTCCTACAAACCCCGAGATTGGCCAACTCTCCCTACTCCAGCTAAAAAACCTCACAACCCTCAAATCTTCATGATGAGTACATCTAGCTCTAGCCATACTCCAGAATTCCCATCACAGCAACCCTTTGAAAAAGATGGTGTAAGCCTTGCAACAAAAATACAAAAGAAAAATGTTGTGTTACCAACTGGAGAAAAGCAACCTACTAGTGATACTGAGGCTACAATCAACTGGCAATCAGAGAATGCCATCTGCTAGAACAAAGTGTTGACCAACATCGGCACTTCCCTCAAGAACGTTGCTCACACACAGACTAAGATGATGAGAAAGGTGGCGAGCATTGAGAAGAATGTGGAACAGTTATCCAATCAACATGCCGGTCTTATCCGAGCCCTGGAACTACGACTGCAGAATATACGGTATGTGATCTGTCCACCAGGCACTTCACTTTTCCACTTCTTTTCAAAGCAACAAAAGGAAATGGCTGACATCAAAGAACAAATCAAACTACTACGACATGGATCTTTTTAGCCACAAAAAACCCAAAGCCACTCTCCAAAATCCTCCTTTATCCCTATGTCGTCACAGACATACTCACCACCTAAATTGGCCCGTCCAGGTACTACCTCTCCTTTCACTCCATATGAACCCACACCTTATCCTCAAAAATCCAAAGAGGACACTGAGTTTGATATTGCAAGATGGGTTTGGGAAATGAAAGATGCCTTTGCAGCAGAAAAACAGGCCAAAAGAAGGAAAGAGGTTGGAGAAAGTTCAAAGGACCCAGATCAAGAAAACTTGATGATCTCACATCAAGTTGTTCCAGAACTCTATGGCTTAGACAAGAATGATACCATAGGATCCAGCACTGAAGAGACAACAGAAAGCGATCCAACTGATGAAACTAAAGAAATAGAGATTGAGTTAAGAATATAATACATTGATATACATGAACCGACCAAGGGAACCAGAAGTTTATGAAGTCGGTGATGATCAAGACAGGATAACATAAGACTCAATTCCTAAAAGGAGACCAGAACAACCAATGGCAAAATCAATTAGAACTAGATTCCATACTTTCTCTATCGATGATGTCAAGGTTTCGAAATGGCCACAAAGGATCGAAGATTTCCTTACTTGGGTGGTAACGAAAAACTTGGTAGAGCGAGAGAATTATCTAATCCTGTTAGAGTTCACATCAAGCTTCTCCGGTCCTTAGAGATTGGTGGATTGCACTGGGAAGAAGTCTGAAAAGCAAAAAAGGAATATCAGGTACCCTACGAGATCACGAGGGATGAAATCACTCAAGCCATTACACGGATAAGGCTAAATGTCACATCAAATACTTCATCACAGGGTTCTCAAAAAATGGAACAAGCCATTGCAGAAACGTCGAGCAGAAAATGCTACTTTACGAGATCGTTAAAATGGAGTTTGCATGATACTAGCTTCTTCCTCGACAAAGATGGAGTTCGATGGGATCCAGGTGGAGAATGCTCAAACCAACCAATGGCACCTTCACACGTTGTCCCACCAGATAATGGATGATGATGTATGCAAGATGTGTGCGAGACTCTAGAAGCTCACCGCCTCAGATCACCCATCGAAATTTACTAACCATATGAAGATGAAAGCGGGCCCCACTTTACATGCTTTTCACATGGGTTCCCTGTGAATATTAGGCTACCGTTTTATTAGGCCATTTGGTTTATTAGGAATCTGTTGTTATTAGGCTTTGTAGAGAAGTTTGTTTAAATAAGCGTGCCAGATTTGTCTTATCTGGCCATGTAAATAAGTGTGCCATTTTTGTTTCGTTAGACTTTCCAGAAAGGTGTGCCAAGTCTATCTTGTATAGAGTCTTATCTTGTAGTCTCCTAACCTATATATAAAGAAGGCTAGGCTATCCATTGTAAATTAGAGTAGAATAGAGTAGAGTAGAGTAGAGAAGAGTAGAGTAGAGTAGAAAAGAGTAGAAGGCAGCTAGTTGAGTCTTGTAAAAAATTTTCTATGTTCATTAATATGAGTGTTTGCTAAATTCTCTCTTGTTATTCCTTTTCAAAGGCATGGTATGGATGATCCTTTTGAAGTAGTATAGGACCTCGACACTTCGGGTAAGCAAGCTTGTTACAAGTACAATAGTTTTTCGAAGTTTATAAACAGCTAAATTTATAAGTAGAGTAAAAGATTTCCCGAGTTGTGTAGCTTGGAAAACCGTCCAGGTGGATGTAGAAGCCAACCCCTTTTTGTACGGAAATTCTTTTACGTCTATGATGAAATTTACTATTCGACTGACTGTGCAAGCCTTTCTCCGGGATGTTGAATCCGGGTTTCGTGGCAAGCCGTCCTTCGGGATGTTGAAGCCCAGTCACCCTTCGTAGGAAAACTATTGTGCCTGCAATCTCGCCACCTTGCCCGCTATTTCCTCGCCCTGTCTTACCCCATTTGGTATCAGAGCCCTCTGCGTACCCTCTATTTGGTATCAAAGACAGAACCATGTCATTTTGGAGGGAGGAGCAGTTTGAATAACTATGAGTGAGTCTACATCCAGTCCTTGTAAATATTCTTCTTCTTCATCATCGAGTCTTTGTAAATCTATCACCAAAGATCCTACGTCTCCTACACTTAGTAAAACTTTGTCTTGTAAATATGACTATCTTTATGAAGTAGATATACTGCCAAATGAAAACAAAGTGTCCAATACATACTTGCCTCTCCTAAATCCTTATTCTGCCTTTGCCAAAAAGACAACCAACCCATGGTTACAAATTCGTTCTTTGGTCCAACATAAACCTAAAGGAGTAAAGGAATACGTTGCTGCTTCGACACTTGACCAACATCCTATTCTTGCTACTCAAGAAGAACAGTTTGTCACCTTGCAGTTTCTCGATGATTTTCCAAAACAATGGAAAAGTCACGGATTCACCCATATTCATTTTGGTGTTGTCTGAATCGCCTTGTCATATCATGGAAGAAAAGGCCAGCCTGTTGTTGCGCACCTTTCACTCCTTGATACATGATACCAGGAGTACCAACATGCAAATTTGGGTACAACCGAGGTCACTTTAACGCTGGGACAGTTTTTTCACGTTATATCCAAATTTCAACATGTACCTAGGCGACCCATATCTTACAGAAGCCTTAAAGATCCAAGTCCAAATACAGGGAGCTCCACAAGCTAGAGATGCTATCCAGACAACTCTTCACTACCAAATAGCTTGGCGAGTTCAGAACCATGCTATGGATCTTTCATTTCTGGGTGGAGATGATGCTTTACTGCTACATATAGATGCCACCAACGGAACTACAACATGCACCCAAATACCCAGAAAAGTACCAAAGGAAGAGCTTGTCAAAATTCTTCCTGACTCATGGGTTACCAATTATGAGCGGATGAGAGAACCTCCTGTTGAACCTCTTCGATCCACAGAACCAATCTTTGTAAAAAAATAGGATAAAACTGTAGCCATAAGCTTTGACCACTCTTATCTTAAAAAACCAAATAGCACAACCTTTTCTCTTTAAATGTATCAGCCTACATCCGAACCTCTGCCTGAAGATGAAGAGGATCCATTCGATTGGAACCTTCTAGCTGTCATGAGTGAACATGATTGGATCAAACAGCTCAATCATGAAGGTCGTGATGTAAGATGGTTCAAATGTCCCTTCACTGGGCATTGGCCTTGGGATGTCGAATGTGACTTCCAAGAATGTTTGGAGGATGAAGATGAATATATAGAGAAGAAGGCCAAATCTCTTTTGGGACGCACTTATTTTGCTGGAAGATAAACCTTTGTGCTTGGTAGTATTCTTCTTCCAAGGACAAAATAGAGACTGGAAATCGCCAATAGAAAGAGAGTTTTGGCTCGGCATGTACTTTCCCGTCGATTAACTTTACTGGTCGATGCAGCATAAATATCTTTGCATCATATGAATTCTTGAAGCATTGAACCCAGTATTGCCGCTTTTTGGACCATTGTAGAAATATCTTCAAAGCTGGTTCAATCTTGTCAATATCCCTGAATATGTTGCATTTGAATTCCATCAGGATGTAATACTGGTGACATAAGTACCAGAAGAACCATAAGAGTTCCTTTAGGAAATAATTAGAAAGTGGAATAAACACATGACAAAATGGGTATTCCAGGTTGACTCCATAAGGTTTCGGGATGGATCCTCCGTATTTCCTGAAAACTTGTAGCTCATAGAAAGTCCGTCTTTCAATCAGGATGGATGGGTCGAACTAGTCCACATATTGACTGAACAAGTCTAGCGGATTGCTTGGCAGCCTTGATGACCTAGGACCTGGTGGGTTAGTAAGAATGAACACATGGTCGGCTGGTTCCTTCATCTTCTTGGGCTTCTCTGGAAAAAGCTTTTTGCGAATTCATCCGGTCGCGATAGGAAGTCTGCCAGGAAATTATCTTCCCCTTTCAGGTGCTTCACTTGGAATTTGTAGGGTGAGAACCACTGTGCCCATCTAAGAATTTGCGGGTGTGGAAGTATCTTTGGATTTAACTGGATCATCTTGGGAAACGCCTTCATATCCATCTCGATGAGAAATTCAATGTGAATTAGGAAGAAGTTGAATTTATTGATTCCATTTTTCACAGCTAGAATTTACTTGAAGGTTGAATGGTAGTGCTGCTCTGAATCCTTTAATTTTCCTCTAGCATATTCACATATCCTTCTCTGGCCATATTTTTCTTCCATAAGAACTGCACTCTAGTATTCATTGCTGGCATCAGTCTGTAGTATCTTCTTTCCATCTGAAGGAATATGGAGAGTCTTCACCTGTTGGGAGATTTTCTTGATCCTTTGGACAACTTCATCCTGCTCCTTACCGCATGCTTGGGCATTATTTTTTAGCATTTTTGTAAGTGGATAAATATATGTAGAGACTTCAGGAATAAAAACTCTAACATAATTTATAATCCCTAAAAATTTTTGAAGCTGCTTTGTGTTGAAGTTGGTGTCTGGAAATCTGAGTAATTCCTGATATATGTGCGGACCTGGACTATATGCTCCATTGCTAAAATAAATCCCTAAGAAATCAATGTCTTTTTTAACAAGGAACATTTTCTTAGCAGAGAGAATAACTCCATTTGCTCTTACTATATCATGAAAATGACGAAGTAAGGAAAAATATTCCTCAAAAGTATCGCTGAACAATAGGATATTGTCAATGTATACTAGTGACATGTGGAGGATAGGCTGAAAGATTTTGATCATGGCTTTTTGGAATAGAGAGGGTGTAGGTTTCAGCCCGAATGGCATAACCTTCCATTGGAAGTGTTGGTCAGGAATGCAAAATCTTGTTTTTGGTCTTTCCTTAGGATGTATCCCAGTTGCCAAAATCTAGATTTGAGATCAAACTTGGAAAAATATCTAGCTTTGGCTAAGTGTGAAAATAGGGTAAGCCTATTAGGTATAGGGATTTTATCATCTTGGAGGAAATAGTTGAGTGGCTGGTAGTTTATGACTAATATGAGTTTACCTCTTGTCTACTCAGCTCTCTTGTTGACATAGAAAGCTTCACATGCACATTGATAGTCAGATGGCTCGATCAATCCAAACTCTATGAGCTCAGCGCGCTCCTTCTTTGTAAGCTGAAGGTGCTCTGGATTCATGCCAAAATGGCTTGCCTTGGTTGGATTGATGTTTTCACTCTCTTGAATGGGAGTTTGATGAGGAATTCTTCATTTAGCCAGTATGGGTTGCGACATTTCTTCATGAAATCCTTATGATATTCAGCACATGAATGTTCCATCAACTGTTGCTCGATTTCTCTAATTTGTTCATCTTCAGTGATCTAGAATAAGCATGAGACTTCTTAGTATCCTTGAACTTCTTTTTGAATGTTATACCATAGGCTCCAATGTGGAGTCTATCCTTGAGTTTTCTGAAGATATCAAATTCGATTATGAGATCCTTTCCTAGGACATCTGATCCGAACAACTTTGTTTTGAATTTTAGTCTTGGGAAGAACTCGATTGTTATCGAATGTTTTGTGATGACCGTGGTTGTCAAGATTCCATTTGATGCAGTGTTGAAGTTCTTGAAATGAGTGACCCACTAATCATCAGAAAGTACTACTGGATTCATCAATGATGAGGCCACACCAGTATCCATAAATGGAAGGACCTGAACTGGTTTATCCCATTTGGACAGATAAACATTCAGCTGGACCTGAGGAATATTGATAATGCAGTTGATTTCCTCAGCCTCTGAGATCTGGTAATGGTCATGCCCGTGTTCTTCACATACTTTCATGGAGAAAAGGGTGTCTTCTAACGGCTCATCTTCTGCAGAAAGGACTGATTCGAGATCATTGTCCCTAACATAATCGTATTCTTCTATTTCTGTGAGAAGCTGGATAGACTTTTTATCTTGAGGATAGTTCTTTGCGAAGTGTTCGATCTTGTGGCAGATGAAGCATCTGTCATTCTTCTGGAACCTGCCTGGACGCTTTATCCTGAAGTATTTTGTTTGCCTGGTGTATTTGGATCTTTCTCCAGTAGGCTTTGGCAATTTGAACTTCATGTATTTATTTTATCTGCTTCGCCTTCGAGCATGGAAAGAGCAACTGCACCCGGTGATTAGGTCAGTCTTACTACAAGCTTTATCAAGGGCAGGATTGTTGTGCATGATCTGCTTCAGAACAGATCTTTTTGTGCAGATATCTTCTAGCGCCATGAAGATTGCTTGCCTTATGTAGCCAACTTGAGGGATTGTGATTGACTGAAACTTTTCCTCAATAACCGTCATGGTTCGTCCTGCTAACATCTTCGGAAAGGATGAAATGAAGGCTTGCTTCAAACTGGCGTCTCCACCTAGTTAAAACTATACTTTTTCCATTTTCTGGAAATGAATATCAATGACATCTCTGTCGAATGATACGCATTTCATCTCGTTGAATTGTCTTCGTAGCTTTTCTTTCCTTTGGCCTATATCTCCAAAAAAGACTTCATGCAAGATTCTTATGTTGAAAGAAAAGTCTTTGGACGTGAGGAAAGTATTCTTGTCACACATTCCCAGTGCAATCCACCAATATCTAAGGACGCCGGAGAACCTTGATGTGAACTCTGACATAATTAGATATTTCTCTCGCTCTACCAAGTGTTTCTTTACCATACAAGTAAGGAAATCTTAGATACTTTGTGTCCATTTCGAAACCTTGACATCATCGAGAGTGAAAGCATGGAATCCGGTTCCAATCGATTTTTGCGTTGGTTGTTCTAGTCTCCTTTCTAGAATTGAGTCTTCTATTATCTCGTATTGATCATCATCGACTTCAGAAACTTCTGGTTCCCTTGGTCGGTTCATGTGTATCGGTGGATTATCTTCCTCGGAGGTGTCTAGTGAGATATCCTCACTTGACTCGATATTCGTTTCTTCAGTTTCATCAGTTGGATGGCTGGCTGTTGTCTCTTTAGTGTTGGATCCTATGCTATCATTCTCTTATAAGCCATAGAGTTATGCAACAACTTGAATTTAGATCATTAAGTTTTCTTGATCTGGCTCCTTTGAACTTTCTTCAACCTCTTTCCTTCTTTTGGCCTATTTTTCTACTGCAAGGGCATCTTTCCTTTCCCAAACCCATTTTGCAATATCCAACTCAGTTTCCTCTTTGGGTTTTTGAGGATAAGGTGGGAATTCATATGGAGTGAAAGGAGAGGTAGTACATGGATGAGCCAATTTAGAAGGTGAGTATGTCTGTGACGACATAGGGAAAAAGGAGCATTTTGGAGAGTGGCTTTGGGTATTTTGTGGCTCAAAAGGTCTTTGTCGTAGTAGTTTGATTTGTTTTTTTGATGTCAGCCATTTCCTTTTGTTGTTGTGAAAAGAAGTGGAAAAGTGAAGTGTCTGGTGGACAAATCTCATACTGCATATTCTGCAGTCGTAGTTCCAGGGAGCGGATAAGACCGGCATGTTGATTGGATGACTGTTCCACTTTCTTCACAATGCTCTCCACCTTGCTCATCATCTTAGTCTGTGTGTGAGCAACATTCTTGAGGGATGTGCCGATGTTGGTTAGCACCTTGTTCTGGTAGATGGCATTCTCAGATTGCCAGTTGATGGTAGCCTCAATATCACTGGTAGGTGCCTTTTCTCCAGATGGCAACACAACATTTTTCTTTGGTATTTTTAGTGCATTGCTTACATAATGTTTTTCTAAGGGTTGTTGTGATGGGAATTCTAGAGTATGGCTAGAGATAGATGGACTTATCATGAAGATTTGAGGGTTGTGACCAATACTTTTAATATGAAGCAATTTAACCAAAGTAGAAAGTTTATAAGCTTTTGAACCTTCATACAATGGTTGCTCAAAATCATTTAATAGACTGTAGAATTTCTTTTCTCCAAGATTTGGTTCCTCCTCAACAAAATCATCACCACCGTTGTTCATATTGTCTCCATAGAAAGAGGGGTATAAGTCTCTTAAAATATCATGTATTTCATCCTCATCATCAACCTTTTCAAAGTCATTGTCATTTTCAAATTCAGAGTCTGATTATGGCTCACCCAACCTCTCACCATGATGATACCAAAAAATACAACTCTGGATTATTCCATATAATAATAAACGTGACCTAACCACCTCACGAGTTCTTGAAGATCCATTACAACATTTGATGCACGAGCAATATATTTCTTCTGTTCCTCTAAATTTTGTAAAAGCATAATCCAAAAAATTCTCAACCCCAAATATGTAAGAATTATCAAGTCAATCATTAATTAGTTTCATCCATTCCTTATTAGGTGCCATAATCTTAAATCAGGCAAAAAATATAAGAAATATATCAGTATAATAGCCAATAAGGGTAGCAACTAAATATTAATTTTGAGTCATAGAACATACATAATAGATAAATGATATTAGCAGGTGCAGGAATGTGTATCATAAACTTAAAAGAACAAGATCAACTCAATGTATGAAACATAATGCATAACTCAAGAAATTAGAATTATTTGATTTAGCACTCTATGCTACACATAGTGAAGTCACGTACAATTAACCTTTAAGTCCTAAAGGATTACATTGTATTCATCTCCTCAAAAATCTTTCATCTCTCTTTTTAAATTTTAGAATGCACTATCATAATCTAGGCATCTATTGAAATACACCATATTAGATTTAGGTCACGAGAGTTACACCAAAGAAACAAAACAATTGAGCATCAACATTACCTAGCACTTAAAATGAGGCAAACAGTTGCACATACCAATTTGCAGCAAACAGATTTTTCTCATGTTAAGTCGATATAGTTAACCAACCTTACCTCATACATAGTTCCTAAAACATAGGTGATATAAGTTAGAAGTACCATTTAACATTTTCTTTAAGTGATCACATAAAAGCCTCTTTCATGTGTCATAACCAAAACTAGAGTTACCTTGTAAAACCTGTAACAGATAACTTTTAGCTACTGGAGTTAACTTGGAAAATCTATAGCTCTTGATTTCAAGTCTCACGTGTTTTTGGGTTCTATATATTGGTTTGTTTAATATATTTTTAGAAACAAGTTTAATATTCAATTCTTAAATTATCCAAGCATGGTTCATAGGAGTATTTTCATTATAACATTGTCTTAAAGTATGTGCCTTATGTGATTAACAATTTTCACAACGTCACACCCCAGAGTGATGTATATTCTTCACCAACAATCAAGAATAGTAGATATCATATCAAACATTCATTCTTGTTCCTTATAGTTTCTATTTATAGTAGTGCAATTTATTCTACAAATAGAAAATAAAATCTATAAAGTTCAAATGAAAAAGTAGTTTGCTATAACCGAAATGACTTACCTTATCTTTTTTATTTTTTGGCAACACCCCCTCTAACAGATATTTCTCTACCCACTTCACTATAATACAATGCTTAGCTTGACCCCACGTACAGTGGCAAAAGTCTTATAGTCGGTAAATATTATAGCGGCAATTATTATTGCCACTAAAGGCATTTTTAATTTCTGCCAAAGGCCTTTTATTTAGTATTGCTCATACATGGTTTAATTGCAAGTTTCTAGAAATGATAAATTAGGAATGGAAAAAAGTACAACTTATAAACTAAAATGACTGAATATCGACACATATGAAAAAATGTGGAAAATCAAAAGGATAGAGGGAAGACTACAGATGAGAATATGTAAGAACCTGCTACAATAGATATGCATAGAACTTATTGAACTACTTAGGAAAAAGAACCTATTACATTTTCATTCATTAAAATTTTCTTTTATATGTTTTTGCGCATTTTTCAAAAGACAGCTTTAGAAATAGATAAAAAAACTTACTTGAAGGGACCTTAAAATAGGTACTTGTTATAGAGCAAGGGTTCTAAGAGTAATTGTTCTTGTTTTTTATAAGTTTTTAGGACCTTATATTTCCAGCACCAAAACTCAAAATGTACATGATTTGGCCAAGTGCTTGGTATGTAATATAAGAACTTCCAAACTACATACTCTTAGGCCTTCAATTGGTTGCAAAAACCAAATCCCGGGGTATTCGGTCAGGGGTGGTAGAGAATATTGAGAAAAAAGCTCTGGTTAAAAGAACCAATACATGTCCATTGTGGGAGAATAAATTTAATAAAGAACATTTAATATTCTTTGCCAACTTAGATGATGTCTCTGTTTCCCATGCTGAAAAAGGTGGGGAGAGAGAATGTTACACAAGATAAAGAGAGATCTTCTATGAGAACGAAAGAAGGAAAAGAAGTTCTTTCATCAGGTAAAGTGGGAAACTGTTGCAGGAAATAAAAAAGAGGAAGGTCTGGGTATGGGAAATTTACAGAATAATACTTGCTATTTGTGGAAGAATATAAGAAGCTTTTGGGAGGAGTACGAAAAACCCATAAAGTTAAAGCTACAGAATGGCAAAAGAATACTTTTCTGGTAAGATACATGCTCCTGATATCTCAAGTTTTGCAGAAGACAACAAGGAAATAGTAGAGAAATGTAGAAGTAATCAAGATTCTGTAGTGAAATTTAGAAGGAATTATACTTATTGGAAAGTGGATAATATATATATGGTTGAGCTTCTTAAAGACCAACTACTGGATATCATCCTGACAAAGCTGACTCTCATTTGTAAATTGCAAGGCAGTGGAATATTCTGTGTATTCAGCATGTAAGAGCTTGAATGCTTTGGGTAATGGGGATATTATATTGACATAATAGGTGTTATGGTAAAACAATGCCCCTTTTAATGTAAAATTCTTCATTATACTATTGTACAGACCTATTTCATCCCAGTATAACCTACAGAGGAGGTTTACATTTGTGTAATTGCTGTCATCTATGTGAATAAGGAATTGAAGATGTAAATCATCATCTTTTTCACTGTCCTGTGTCATTACAATTGGGGAATATACTTTTTTTGTATCTTTGGTGGTCTATTTAGAGATGGAAAGCCTTTGGAAACATATGGTCCGGAAGGAATCAAAGATGTTTTGAGGGTATATCAACTCACATTCACTTTATGCATTTTAAATCTATTTAGTTGGCATAATCCTACACCTGTAAGTTCCAAAGAGAGCCTTGTAGATTTTATCATCTCCCTATCCTTTTATCCTACAAAAATCTCTATATGGAGCTATTCTATTTTTCCTAGCATCATGTACTTCTGGTTATCTGCATCAGTGGATGACATTAACGAAAATATCTTGAAGTCAAATAGGAGCCAGTTGCAATAAATTTTTTTTAAAGATAATAGGTACTTGCGGTCGTTAAAACTCAATTCACCTCATTAAACAATTATCCAAAATAATCAAATTAACATTTCAAATAATAATTTGGCTACTTAAAATAAATAATCACAGTAGGGCATAAAATTAACAAGAACATATGCCCACTGCACAGATGGTAAAATAGGGGGAAAATCCTAGATGAAATTGGGAAAATGAGGGTTTTCACAAAACAAATTCAAAGTTACAAGGCATAGACTTACCCTGAATGAAAGTAAATCTGAGAATGTGAGGGATGATATTAGCCGCAACAAACTTGTAAAGAATAGGTGAAGCAGAGGTAAATTTTTGTTAAAATTAGCAGAAGTGTGTTCTATGATGAACAAAGAGACAGACTAATTTCCTTTTAAAAAAGATTCCAGAGGAGAGACGTACGGCTGTTTGCTTCCACAAACATAGAATTTGAGGAGCTAGGTGTCATTATTTTGCAGATTTTTCTAACAAAAAACAAATATAGAAATAGTGATTGATGCAGGAGGATAGATTTACGCTTATTTACTTCAACAAATAACCTAGAATTGGAGAGGATTTTTGCAGATTTTTCTCACAAAATTGAAGCAGATAGGGGTATAGCTGGGTGGTGGAGACTCGATGTGGAGAGCTCTAATTTTATGGGTGGGTGGTGAGACAGACGTGGCCTTGACCAAATAAGGATGGAAATTAAATAAGTAGCGCCACTTTTATTTATTATTAACAACCAGATATTAAATCTTTTATTGTCTGTATATTATTTTCTCATTAATGTTAAATTAAAATTTGGGTTTTAATGACTGAAAAATTATTTTTTCGCTATATATCCACTTTTAACGACCGAATTTATATCCCTTCGTTAAGAGTTGGTCGTTAAAAATTAAATTTCTTATAGTGAAGGATGGGTCTCTTCGAATGTGTATTGACTATCGATAGTTGAAAAAGGTTACAATCAAGAACAAGTATCCCCTCCCTGAAAATTGATGATTTGTTCGACCAACTTTAGGGTGCTAAGTGCTTCTAAAAGATAGACCTTAGATTCGAGTGTCATCAGCTCAGGGTTAGGGACAGTGAAATTCCAAAGACAACTTTTAGGACTCCGTATGGTCACTGTGAGTTTGTTGTTATGTCATTTGGATAAATGAATGCTCCTACAACATTCATAGATCTAATGAACAGGGTATTCAAGCCTTATTTGGACATGTTCAGATTGTCCTCATAGAAGACATTCTCATAAACTCTCCGAGTGAGGAGGAGCATGTCACTCATTTGAGGGTGGTGCTATAGACCCTCAGGGATCACTGATGTGTTGTGAGTTTATATCACTTTCGATGCTTAAAATTGAGAAAATAGAATGTAATTACGTATTTTGATATGGATATGAGGTACTTTTACTTTGATTTTAGGGAAAATATGTGTTGGAGCAAAGATGTACAAAAGCAGCCTTAAAATGCAGATAATCAGCAAAAGTACAAGTCTCAGTATGAGCCATACCTTGATTGTACGGGCCGTACTAAGAACCGTGATGAAAGTCAGAAGACTAAAGTGAGAAGAAGGCAACATATGACTCTCAGTACGAGCCGTACCTTGATGATACGAGCCATAATTAGAGTTGTGGAATTATTTAGAGGATACTGCACAAAGGCAGGCTCTTGGTACGGATGGACTCATGAATTGTAGCATCAACGTACTAATCGTACCATGAGCCATGGTGAACTTCAGAAGATTCTTCAGTAGTTGGCAAAACTTAATACACTACAGATAGTATGAGTCATAGAAACAAGGTACGAGTCGTACCACGACACTAGTAAAGAATTCTAGAAGATATCATAGTTCTCAAGGCCAAACCACGGAAGCATTGTATGACTCGCAGGATGAACGTATGAGTCATACCAGGCTGCCAACACAGCCAAATTTTCAACATCCAAGCACTTACGAGAAGTAGGTACGACCCGTACAATCCTACTACGGGTCATAGATCCAGTCGTGACACAGTTTGCACTAGATATGGAAAATTTCCTGTTAGCTTAGGAAAAGGTTTCGAATGTCTGTATAAATAGCCTTTATGTTTTAGTTTAGTGAGGAAAGGATAGAATCAAGTTAGGAGATGTGTGAGGAATTATTTTTGTGAATTTTTATCATGTTTGGAGGATCAATTCTTGGAATAAAATTCTTGAATTTCTACATTTTTCTTGAAATTGTTCTTTGATATTCAAATCTGGTTTTCTTCAAATTGTTGTTGTAAGTATTTAATTATGTGTTTGTTTATGAATGAAAAACGTAGTATTACATCCATGATAGGTTAAAACCTCCACAACTAGGTGTTTTGGGAACCATGGTGGATTAACAAACTAGGGTTGCACGATCGTGATTCAAAACCAATGCAAAAAGCTTGTATTGTATTCTCTTCATCTTTAAACATTTCTTAATTATGTACAACGTGAGAACTTGCCTGAATTCTTTACTTGCTTGAACCTAGAGAAGTAGAGATTAGTAAAAGAATACAACAAATCCTTGGTCTTTACGATCATTGTATTAACTTGAGCTATGGTCGCAGGTTAGTTAAATTTGGAACATATTGATAACACTTAGTCTGAAATTGCTCATGAGACTTGACCTGGTGATTGAGTATATTCATTCAATAGGGACAATCCAGTAATTTGGATGGACCATAGTTATCAATTCTGCAAGTAAGCATTAAGATTGATCAAGTGTGTATACCCGAAGTAGTTATGAACCCATGGGAACATTTACCCTAGTTATTTATGAATCTTGATTTAAATCACAAATATAATATTGCTTTAATATTGTTTTCTTTGAAACCCCCCAAATTTGGAGATAACTCATCAATAAATTCAATTACAGGCATTAGTCTAGATCTTACCCTATTCCCTGTGGGTTCGATCCCAACCTCTTAGTTCGGTTCTTTATTGACAACGACCACTTCATACAATGTTAGGAAGTGTGAGTTTGAGCATTATCAATCGTCAGTTGTTTGTTAAATTCAGCAAGTGTGAGTCTTGGTTGGACTCAGTTTCATTTTTGGGACATGTGGTGTCAAGCAAGGGTGTACAGATGGACTCTCAAAAGATGGATGCGGTGAAGAGTTGTCCTAGACTTGTTAATCATTCGGATATCACAAGTTTCTTGAGTTTAGCTAGCTATTACAGGAGGTTTGTTGAAGAATTTTCATCCATTTTAACACCATCGACTAGTTGATCCAGATGTCAAATTTCAGTGGTTGGATGCTTATGAGAAGAGTTTTCAGGAGTTAAAGACTCCACTCACTTCAACCCCACTATTGACCCTACCTGAGGGTACAGATAGATTTGTTGTATATTGTGATGCCTCTGTGGTTTGTCTTTAGTGTGTTTTGATGCATCATGGTATGGTCATAATTTATGCCTCTATATAGATTAAGACTCATGAGAAGAATTACCCGGCACATGCCCTAGAATTGGCAGCGGTGGTGTTCGCATTGATGATTTGGAGACAGTATTTGTATGGGGTCCATGTTGATATGTTTACGGACCACAAAAGCCCATAGTATGTGTTCACCCAGAAGGATTTGAATTTGCGACAAAGAAGATGGTTAGATCTACTCAAAGACTATGACATGGGTGTTGTTTATCTTCTGGGCAAGGCCAATATAGTGGCGGATGCCGTTAGAAGACTGTCCATGGAGAGTGTTTCTTATATGGATGATAGAAGGAAAGAGTTGGTGAAGGATGTGTATCGGCTTGCACGATTAGGGTTTGGATTTGTGGATTCGACAGATAGTGGTGTCATTGTTTAGAATGATTCAGAATCCTTTTTGGTGACTGAGGTCAAGGCTAGGCAAGATAAGGATCCTATTTTGGTGAAGTTGAAAGAAACGGTTCAAAATCAGGAGGTGGCGGTCTTCTCCCAAGGGGCAGATGGTGTACATTGGTATTAAGGTCATTTATATGTTTCGGATGTCAATATTTTGAGAGAACGTATGTTTCATGTGACTCATGCTTCCTGATACTCTATACATTCAAGTCCCACCTTGATGTACGGTGACCTAGGAAAGTCTATTGGTGGAATGGCATTAGAAGGACATAGTAGAGTTTGTGGCTAAGTGTCTGAACTGTCAACAAATGAAAGTGGAGCATCAGAGACCTCGAGGTGTGCTATAAGACATAAGTATCCCCACACGGAAGTGGGAAGAGATAAATATGGACTTCATAACAGGGTTGCCTTGCAATCCCTGACAATATGACTCTATATGGGTGGTGGTGGACAGGTTGACCAAGGCAGCTCATCTTCCATTATTCAAAACTACCAATTCAGTAGAGGACTAAGCTAGATTATACATTCAAGAGTTTTTTCGATTGCATGGATTTCCCTTGTTCATCATTTCAGATAGAGGTACCTAGTTTACCTCACAGTTTTGGAGATTGTTTCAGAAGGGACTTAGTACTCAAGTCAAGCTCAGTACAACTTTTCACTTGCAGATAGATGGTCAGGCCGAGCGGACCACTCAGAATCTTGAAGATATGTTTAGAGCATGTGTGATTGATTTCAAAGGCAGTTAGAATGATAATTTAACTCTTATCGAGTTCACTTATTACAACAATTACCATTTTAGCATTCTGATGGCTTCGTTTGAGGCTCTTTATGGGAGAAGGTGTAGATCTCCTATTGGTTGGTTCAAAGTAGGTTAAGTTATGTTGATAGGACCAGATTCAGTTTATGAGGCCATGGAGAATGTTGAACTCATAAGGGAATGGCTTAAGACAACGCATAGTCGTCAAAAGTCATACGGGATGTTAGGTGGAGAGAACTTGAGTTTGAAGTAGATGATTGGGTGTTCCTGAGGCTATCTTCCATTAAAGGGGTGCTGAGATTCAGAAAGAAAGGGAAACTTAGTCCCTAATATGTTGGCCCATCCAGGATTGTGAGACGCGTTGGCAAGGTGGCCTATGAGTTCGAGCAACAGCGGAGTTAGCGTCAGTGTATCCAATTTTCCATGTATCATTATTGATGAAGTGCATTAGTGACCTGACTTTAGTTGTTCTGGTGGAGAGCATATGCGTGTAGGATAGACTTAGCTATGAGGAGGTACCCGTTGAGATTCTTGATCATCAGGTGTGGATGTAGAGGAACAAAGAAGTAGCTTAAGTGAAAGTCTTGTGGAGGAATCAACTTGTTGAGGGAGTTATGTGGGAAGCCGAAGAAGATATGATTGATAAATACCCACATTTATTTCCCTCCAATCCCGTTCTAGCATGAGGTATCGGTTTCCTCTCTAATACTCTATTAAGTTTCATCTTAAGTTTTTGTCTCTCAGCCCCTTTCAGGTTGTAGTATGTATGTACGATTTATGAATTTAGTTTACTCATGTTTATAAGTCTGGAGTCAGTCATTCCGTAAGATTTCAGCTTTAGATGTTTAGTATTTGGGATTGTAGTTCTTTTCCCAGCATTTAAGTATGTTTACTGCACATTCGAGGACGAATGTTCCCAAAGTGGAGATAGTGTAATATCCCCGAAAGTTTCTAAGACTAGACCTTCGATTTGGAAATGTGATCAGCAGAAAGAGTTGGAAAATTTGCTTCAGTACAACTCAACCTACGAGTCATAGGTTGTTTGTACAGGTCATAGGAAAACCCGTGGTTTAGATCAAAGAATTTGTTACCCAGACCATGAGTCCCTATTATGAGTTGTATTTGGGTACGACCCATGGGTCGGAGTCAAAGTAAGTCCTCGGGGTTAGCAGGTGGTTGACTATATGCGTGATGGTACGGTTTGTAGGATGATATTACAGATCATAGTAGGATTCATGAAAATATTCAGAGGATTGAGGTAATACCCTCGAACTACTTAAGACTAGACTCGGGATTTGAAATGAAGTAGCAAAAAATTTGAGATTTCCTCTCAGAATGACTCATTGTACAGGTCATTGGTGGATATAACGACTCATTCGAGGGCTTGTGGTGAGAATCTACATAATTGAATTTGAAAGTAACGGGTCTCAGATTGACCTGTTGGTCAATGTAACAAGTCATTATATGGGGTTTGTTGGGAGGATGGTCTTGGCCTAAAAGGGTCGACACAAGTCATTAATTTATGAATGCATGTTGGAAGGAGGAAAAGGAAAGCCTTAACATACCTCTGTGACATTTTATCGAACCTGGCCGAAGCCCACATCAACGACACCATGAACTACTTCCTCAAAGTAGCCCAAGGATGAGTCGTTGAATGGTCCCATTGGAAGGATTCCCAGAAGGTAGGCAGTGGTGAAAACGGATGGTTTCCATGAGTCATTTGAGTTGGGTACGACTCATGGTACCAATTGTGGTAGCATACTTGAGCCCAAAAAGTAGGGTGAAGCAACGAGGGAAGTAACGACTTGTTGGAGCCAACAACGACCTGTGGTATCGGTCGTTGTCACTGGAAATGCAGTTTTTCTAGGTTTTTCATTAAGGGTGTTTTCATCATCCCTAAGCCCTAAGATCCTAAATACATCATTTTAAGCTCAGATAGTAGGGTTTTAAGGGTGTTAAACTTATTATATGCCTCACCATTCCCATAAATGAAACTTAGAGTTTTCCTTGGAGATCAAGTTTTAAGAATCTCTCCAAATTCCCTTCAATTTCCCTTTGGCTTTCAAGAAGGAGTGTTGATCAGATTTTCCAGGTATGTGTGGTCATAAATGAGATTTCCTTTCACTCTCATGCCCTAAAATCTTCTCAAATCCATAGATTTTAATTCTAGAATTCAAGATTCATGATCTATGAGGTTTATTCCAATTCTTGTGAAATTCTTAATGATCTATCTATGGATCAATTTTTTTCATGTATCAAATCGTGTTTAGTGATATATGGGAAGATTTTATGATTATTTTAAATATAAATTTATAGATTTGAATTTAAATCCAATTATGCCGAATCATGCATAATTTATGAAAAGTCAAGTTATGATTTCATTGTGATGTTGATCTTAATTAGCCCGATTATGATTTATGCTTTATAATTTGAACCCTCTCAAGTATTTTTCATGGATTTATGAAATGTCAAGTTTATACACATTTTACAAGTATGCATGGATTTCATGATTGATGGATTAACGACTCTTTGCCACTTCATGGGACCTTGTTTATGGCTAAACATGTATTTTAAATGGGGATCAATGATGTTATTATTTATTTGGTTATAAACTTCATGAATGATTTTACTATTACTAGACGGACCTTAATATGGATGATTTTGGACCAGTGTTTAGCTAGCATCGAGTTGCCCGGCGTTCAAAGGACTAAGCCGGTGTCTCAGAACTACATGCCACCATAGGTTTATATATATCCAAATATTAACGGATCCCCTTTTCTTAATATTACATACTGCACGTCCCTTGCCTGGCAAGCTTGGAACGGTTCTTCCCACTTGAGTGAGATAGTTGGAGCATCGTGTAAGGCTCTATCATGATGGTGTCGATTATGACGAGTCCTCCCATTGATCAACATGTTTTTATGCATTGTTATGTTATGTTACTTTGGCTTAAGTTAAGTTTCTTTAAAGTTTTCCTATGATTATGATTACGAATGAGTTATGAATGATTTGAAAACCTTAAGCCCTCATGTTATGTTATGATATTTACTTTACGTTCATGCTTTCCTATTCTTATGTACTCTTATGTATTTTAACTATCCGTTTTACTTACCTTGCATGCTCGGTACATTCCATGTACTGATCGCATACTCTATGTTATATCGTTTCATGTTACATGCTCAGATATCCAAGCTCATACTCGCCATTAGCCAGACTCTCGGTATTAGAATCTCCCAATATCAGTTGGTGAGTCCTCATATTCCGAGGGCTCTTTATCAATTGTGTTTAGTATTTTCAGTTTCAGATTATAGTGAGTTAGTTGGGGTCTTGTCGCATCAACTCGTCAGTAATAGAGGCTTTTCAAACATAGCATATATTCAGTTTCAACCTTGTGTTATATATTCAGATGTTATGATATTTTCATGCTTCTGCTATATTATATATATTATGCTTCCTCTTGATTATGTTGAATTTAGATGTCATGTTCATACCATTGGTTGACTTGGAGCCTCTCGGGGTTCTTTGTCCCGTGTCTCGCTTCGGGCCTATTTTCTGGTTGTGACTAACTTGGTATCAGAGGCATTAGTTTTGAAAGTATCCTAGGATGTCTTAAAGAATCATCGAGATGAGTCTTCTTCATGAGTGTGAAGTGCGCTACACTTATGATGAAGAGGCTACTAGACATTTAGGGAATGTCCCCTTTTTCCTAATCTATGTCGTGTGATGAAATGTATCTCTGTCCTTCTAACTTGTGCTATACACGTTTGTAGAATCATGCCTCCTCGCCGAGTTAACGGATGAAGAAATGGAAACAGAAATGGCCACGAGAATGGCAACGAAGATGGGCACCAGCAGGCCCCACTAGCCCTAAAGGATCATGTACCCAAGTAGGTTTTCCACGTAGTGTTTAGGGCAG
This sequence comes from Datura wrightii, assembly GCA_035772735.1. Classification (NCBI taxonomy): domain Eukaryota; kingdom Viridiplantae; phylum Streptophyta; class Magnoliopsida; order Solanales; family Solanaceae; genus Datura; species Datura wrightii. The sequence goes on from JASDFA010000001.1 coordinate 56,056,419, forward strand.
CCCTACAGATGGTAGCTCGGGCTTTAACCTCTCAAATCAATCAACAGGCAGTAGCACATGTCCCTAAGGATGGGAATGCGGCGACAGCGAGGGTTAGAAATTTTCTGAGGATTACCCCTCCGGAGTTCCTTGGGTCGATCGTGGATGAGGATCCACATGAGTTTATTGATGAGGTTCTAAATATCACCTAGATCATGGGGGTGATCAGGGAGGACTACGCAGATCTAGCCTCGTATCAGTTGAAAGGGGTTGCACACATTTGGTTCAAGCAATTAAAGGATAGCAGGAAAGTTGAAGCAGGCCGTATTAGCTGGGATGAGTTTTATGCCGCAATTCTGGATTGATTCTTCCCTCGTGAGATAAGGGAGATTAAAGCAGCTGAGTTTGTGAACCTGAAGCAAGGAAGGATGGCAGTTCAAGAGTGTGCATTGGAGTTCACTCGCTTGTTCAAGTATGCCCTAGAGATGATGGCTGATTAGAGAGCTCAGGTGGATCGGTTTGTGCATGGAGTAGCCGACTACCTGGTCAAGCATTGTAGGACCGCTATGCTTCACCAGGAGATTGACTTTCCTCGATTGGTTATGTATGTCTAGTAGATAGAGGCGGTGCATCTGAGAGAGAGAGGCCAAGGGGGCCAGGATAGACAATTGTGGGTTCTCTCAACAGAGATCGGGAGGCAGACATCGCCTTTAGTCTCATCACAGGTCATTAGCTCCAGCGCTATTACCGGCCAATGGTCCATCTAAGGCTGCGAGGTGATCAGAGGAGCAGAGCCTCAGGTTCGAGGGACCAGCAGAGTGTGCGGACAGAGCGTACCATTCCGGCCTGCGGGAAGTGTGGACAGAGTCATATGGGGAGTTCATGATAGGATAAAATATCTATTTTGGGTGTGGTAGATCTGGACACATGCGTTGGGAGTGTCCCTTGGCATGACAGGTTGATCGTAGAGGTCGTGCTCAGGCTTCCGGTTCAGCAGCAGCACCAGCACGCCCAACTCAGCAGGGAACGTCCACTAGTGCAGTGGTAGCCAACACCAGAACAGGTTTTATACCCTTGCATCTCAACAAAAGCCGGAGACTTCACCAGATGTGGTCACTAGTATTTTATGATTATTCCACATTGATGTTTATGCATTGTTAGATCCAGGGGCTACTTTATCTTTTGTGATGTCCTATGTCGCTAGTATTTTTAGAGTCAGTCCCGAAATCCTATCGAAACCCTCCTCAGTCTCTACTCCAGTCGGTGATTCAGGTATAGCTCGATGGGTATACTGAAATTGCCTTGTCAGAGTCCTTCTGAAGGTCACCTCAGCATATTTAGTAGAGCTAGCCATGACAAAATTTACTGTTTTCTTCGACATGGATTGGATGCATGCATGTTATGCCTCAGTAAAGTGTTGAACCTGTGTCGTAGACTTCTGATTTCCTGGTGAGCCAATCCTAGAGTGGAAGGGTAATTCAGTTGTGCCTGTAGGTCACTTCATTTCCTACCGTATGGCCAGAAAGATGATTTCTAAAGGTTGCGTGTACAATCTAGTTAGGGTTAAGGATGCTACATCTGAAACCTCGACTATCTAGTCAGTTCTTGTAGTGTGAATATCCAAAAGTGTTTCTAGATTATTTACCGGGGATTCCTCCTAAGTGGAAGATCGACTTTGGTATTGACCTTCTTCCCGATACGCAACCTATATCTATTCCTCCCTGCATAATGGCCCCAGCCAAGTTAAAGGAGGTGAGGGAGTAGTTAAATGATCTCTTAGACAAGGGTTTCATCAGACCTACAAAATCCCCATGAGGTGCACCATTTCTTTTCGTTCGGAAGAAGGATGGTTCCCTTCGGATGTGTATTGATTATCGACAATTGAACAAGGTCACAATCAAAAATAGGTATCCCCTCCCCAGGATTGATGATTTGTTTGACCAGTTTTAGGGTTCCAAGTGTTTCTCAAAGATTGACCTCACATCCGAATACCATCAGCTCAGGGTTCGGGAGAGTTACATACCAAAGACAGCCTTCAGTCTGTATGGCCATTATGTGTTTTTAGTTATGCCTTTTGGTCTAATGAATGATCCTATAGCTTTTATGAATTTGATTAATAGGGTGTCTGAGGTGCCATGATTTTACGTCATTTCGACGCTTAAGACTAAGAAAATATGAAAATTTTGGGTATGTTTATGTAGATATAATGTGTTTTGGTTAAGTGTTGCAGGAAAACAAGTTCAGATTGTGAAAAGGGGAAAAATAAGGCTAAGTGTGGACAGCAAAACCAGGTAACTAGTCATCGAGTCATTGGATGACTCATTCCTAGAGTCATTGGAAGAAGACAAGTTTAAAGTGCAACCAACCAGTGGTGACCACGAGTTGAAGGAACAACTCGTTAGGTTTGGCAACGAGCCATCATGAATGTCGTGAGGATTGAGAGAACAAAAAGATGAAAAATATCTGGGGAGACAACGGAAGACTCAACGAGCTGTAAGGAAACTGGACGACTCATCGTGAGCAGCCAGGAGTATCTGTCATCAAGACTGTAGGTTTTGAGTGTTAGAAGCTACGAGGGACCTAAGGACGCGTGTTGTGACGTAACGAGTCGTTAGGTGACTCCTTGTCCAGAAGGAATATTACGCTGAGCACGAGCAGTTTTGCATGCCATGAATAGTTAGGAAAAGGACACTCCATGCAACTGAACTAGCTCTCGGATGTATAGTTTGGCATAATCCTCCGCTAAATCAGTGGTTTTGACCAGTAGAAAATGAGCGGCTTTGGTCAACCTTTCCACGACCACCCAAATTGAGTCATACTGTCGACGAGTGCGAGGCAACCCTATGATGAAGTCCATATTAATCTCCTCCCACTTCCAAGTAGGGATATTGATGTCTTGAAGCACATCTCCCGGTCTTTGGTGCTCAACCTTCACTTGTTGAAAATTTGGACACTTAGCTACAAATTCTACGATGTCCTTCTTCATGTCATTCCACCAATAGACTTCCTGTAGGTCACGGTATATCTTGGTGGCACCAGGGTGTATGGAGTATCTGGAACAGTGAACCTCATGCAACATTCGACTTCTTAAATCATCAATGTCCGGGACACACAAGCGACCCTGATATCGAAGCACACCATCTCCCCCTTTGGAGAAGACCTCTACCTTCTGATTTTGAACTGCTTCCTTTAACTTTACTAAAATAGGGTCCTCATCTTGTCTAGCTTTCACATTAGTCACCAAGGATGATTCTGACCCGTTCTGAACTATAACACCGCCATCATTTGAGTCAACCAAATGAACTCCCAACCTTGCAAGTCGATGCACATCCTGCACCAGCTCCTTCCACCCCTCCTCTACATGGGACACACTCTCCATAAAGAGTCTACTAAGTGCATCTACTACAACCTTGGCCTTTCACGGATGGTAAAGGACACTCATGTCATAACTCTAGAGTAGCTCCAACCACCTCCTTTGGCATAGGTTTAGATCCTTCTGGGTAAACACATATTATAGGCTCTTTCTGTCCGTGAACACATTTACATGGACCTCGTACAAATAATGTCTCCAAATCATCAATGCAAATACCACCGCCGCTAATTCAAGATCATGGGTCGAGTAATTGCTTTCATGCACCTTCAGCTTCCTAGAAGCATATGCTATAACCTTGTCATGCTGCATCAATACACAACCAAGACCGATCCTAGAAGCATCGGAATACACTACAAACTCATCGATACCCTCGGGTAGGGTTAACAATGGTGTTGAGATGATTCGAGTGTTCAACTCCTGAAAGCTCCTCTCACAAGCCTGCGACCACTGGAATTTCACTTTCTTTTGGGTCAATTTGGTCAATGGAAATGCAATAGATGAAAATCCCTCAACAAATCTCGGATAATAATCAGCTAAACCAAAAAAGCTCCTGATATCTGAAGGATTCACCAGTCTAGGCGAATTTTTTAACGCTTCTATCTTCTGAGAGTCCACCTTTATGCTCTCACTTGACACCACATGGCCCAAAAATGCCAGAGTTTAACCAAAACACACACTTGCTGAATTTAGCATATAATTGGTGGTCCTTCAGAGTTTGTAGTACCACCCTCAAATGATTAGCATGCTCCTCCTCGCTCCGAGAATATATTAGGATATCATCAATAAACACGATCACGAACATATCCAGGTATGGCTTGAACACCCTGTTCATCAAATCCATAAAAGTTGTAGAAGCATTCATTAGTCCAAAAGACATAACTATAAACTAATAATGACCATACCGCGTCCTGAAGGCTGTCTTTGGGATGTCACTCTCCTGAACACTAAGTTGATCGTATCCAGAGCTGAGATCTATCTTCGAAAAGCACTTGGCACCCTGAAGCTGTTCAAATAAATCATCGATCCTAGGAAGAGGATACCTGTTCTTGACGGTGACCTTGTTCAATTACCAATAACCAATATACATACGAAGAGAACCATCCTTCTTTCGGAGAAAGAGAACTGGTGCACCTCATGAGGATTTGCTCGGTCTGATGAATCCTTATCTAAAAGGTCTTTCAACTGCTCCTTCAACTCCTTTAGTTGGTTGGAGCCATTCTGTAAGGAGGAATAAATATAGGTTGCGTATCGGGAAGAAGGTCAATACCAAAATCAATCTTCCACTATGAAGGGTGTCATGACCCGAATGTAGAACCGGATCGTAACAAGGGACAAGGAACCCAGAGAGGCCCCACGTCAACCCCTGACATAAGCATACATATAACTCATATCACTGAAGGTGGAATACTGAACATATGATATAGCAAAAACATAAACGTAACATAATATAGCATGATAAGAGGAAAGTACTAGACATACATATCAGTTTAGTACTACAAATGGTCTAAAAGCCTCTATCATATCAGATGGGTTGATGGGACAAAATCCCCAACTGACCCAGCAAAAACTGAAACAAAAGAGAACATCAATGTCTGGACATATAGCCCTCGGAACATGGCAGTCACCAAAAAAAGGCTGATAGTTTACTCTGAGATGAACTAATAATGGAAATGATCCTGAGAGTAAGGTTCTGTATCATGAAATGAGACAACATAGAAAGTATACGGTTAGAACGTGGAATGTATGGAGTATGCAAGCTAAGTAAAACGGGCATTTAAAATATATAAAACTCATAAATGATCATAAGAGTAGGACAACATGCTCATAACATAAATATCGTAACATAATATAAGACTCAAGGTTTTCAAAACATTCATAATACAATTGTAATCATAATCATAGGAGAAAAGCTTTATTGAACATGAATTGAGCCAATATACAAAATCATAAACTTGCATAAATCATGAGGAACAATGGGAGATTCTCTTAACCGACATACCCCATATAAGAACACATGGAGCCCAAATTTTAACCCTAGTCTGGAGGGTGTCCGTACCTTGTCAAGGGTAGAACCATGAAAGACGTGATCACACATGAGAAGGGCCATTTGGGCCAGGGGATAGTCAGAAGCGAGGTCCCAACATATCCTACGGTGGCACGTAGTTATGAGATTCAAGGCAGAAGCTAGGCCCTGAACCTACTCGATGTTAAATACTACTCCCAAAGCATATATAGTGCTCATAATATAATATGCATGAGATTCATGGGGATAGTTAAATCATGATAATCATAAACATACTTTTAAATACATGAACTAGCCATGAAATAAGGCTTGTGAGTCGGCCATAATTATAAATCGTAAATCATGAGGTGCAAGCAAACTTGTACATCATACATATACTTAGCAAATCATCAAATCATAATAGGTATTTGAATAAATTCATATTTCAAATAATAAATCATAATGGGTTTGTAAATATCAACAATTGAAGTAAATATCATAACTTGATTCATCATGGATAATACATAATTAGGCTAAATTTAGTAGAAATTGAAATCAATAATTTTACAACCAAAATAGTTGTAGAATCTGATCAAAATTCATAAAACATGACGTAAATCTCGAAATATGATAACCCATTAGTAAATCCTTAGAATTCCACAAAATTCAAGTTAAAACCCCATAAGAATTTTGATCAAATTTCATTAGTAGAGATTGGGCATGGGTGTGAACAAAAACACCCATTCATGACCCTAAATACCTGGGTAAGATCAAATTTCAACACTTTTTGAAAGCCCAAGAAAAAATTGATGAAGAAGAGCTTGAGAACTAGCTTGATTACTTTTAAATCTTCCTAACTTTGCGTGCATGAGAATGAATAGGTTAGGACGGCTTAACCTATCTTAACATACCCAAAAAATATCATAAAACGACGTATATTAGGGCATTAGAGCGCAGGAATGATGAAAATACCCATAATGAGAAACCCTGAAAAATCTGCACTGGACGATCTAACAGACGTACCAACGAGTCGTTGGAGGATACCACGACTCATGGTATCGATCCGTCACCTGCACTATCAAAACCTTGATCTCAATTTCAACCCACGACTCAACAGGACAAGTTGTCCTTCCATCTAACGGGTCGTTGATTCGATCGTTGTTTGCCCCTTCAGATTCTGCACATCTCCACACAACGAGCCTCACCACGACTCGTCACTTCATCCAACGAGTCGTGGTTTCTTTCCGTTAGGTCCACTGGAAATTTTACATTTTCCCCTACAATGCCTCGTGACCACGGATCGTTACATCTCACAATGGGTCATGGGATGACCCGTCATATTCCCTAATGCCGCACTCTAGTACCCACCACAGTTATAAATAGTGAATCATTGTTCCTAACAACGAGTCGTTACATCACCCGTTATTTCCACTGCCACCAAACCTACACTTCCCACAACTAGATCCAACGGGTCGTTGGTTGGACCAACGATCCATTGGGTCATCCGTCCTGCAACATTTTTTCCAGTTTTCAGTCAACATCCATTTTTGATCCCGAGTCTAATCTGAGGCACTTTCGGGGTAATACAATATCTCCCCCTTGGAAAGATTCGTACTCGAATATTGAAAACAAGAAGAAAAACAAAGACATGCAGTCATCACACCCAAATACTAATCATTTAAAATGAAAACTAACGAAATGACTATCTCCGATTCATACAACATAGCTGATCTGATTTCATTATTCACATACACATCCATATACATAAAAGAAACTTGAACACATGAACTGGACGCGAAAACTAAATAGAGTTTTAGGGAAAAACGGATACCTCAAGTTGGAACTGAGCCGGTAGAGCATAAATATGGGTATCCAGCAATCATATATGCTTCGGCTTACTACGTAGCTCCTTCAACATGCTGATTCCTCCATAACACGGTAACTGAAGCTACTTCTTTATTCCTTATCCTTTGAACCTGGTGATCTAATATTTCCACCGGAACCTCCTCATATCTAAGGTTGTCTGTAACACTAGCACTGTCCACCGAGACAACTAGGGCCGTATCCGCCAAACACTTCTTCAAGAGTGATACACGAAACATAGGATGCACAGAAGATAACTCTGAGGGCAACTCCAACTCATACGCCACTTTGCCAACTCTTCTCATAATCCTACAGAGGCCAACATAGCGGGGATTAAGTTTTTATTTCTTCCTAAACTACACCACTCCCTTCATGGGAGATACCTTCAGAAATACCCAGTCATCGACTTCAAATTCTAATTCTCTTCTTCTCACGTCCGCATAAGACTTTTGGCGACTCTAGGGTGTTTTCAACCTGTCTCTTATTAACTAAACCTTCTCCATTGCCTCATGAGCCGAGTTTAACCCTATCATAGATTCCTCACCAACCTCAAACCATCCAATGGGTGATCTATATCTCCGCCCATAAATAGCCTCGAACAGTGTCATCTGGATACTGCAGTGATAGTTATTATTGTAGGCAAACTCGATCAGGGACAAGTGATCATACCAACTACCTTTGAAGTCCATCAGGCATGCTCCGAATATGTCTTCGAGAGTCTGAATTGTCCGTTCCTCTTGGCCATCCATTTGCTAGTGAAATGTTGTGCTGAGTTTAACCTGAGTACCAAGCCCTTTTTGAAATAACCTCCAAAATGGAGAGGTAAATTGAGCACCTCTATCTGAAATGATGGATAAGGGCAGTCCATGAAATTGAACTAACTTCCGGATATATAAATTGGCATAATCCTGTACTGAGTCTGTGGTTTTGACCAGTAGAAAATGAGCAGCTTTGGTTAACCTTTCTACCACCACCCAAATAGAGTCATATTGTCGGCGAGTACGAGGTAATCCTATTATGAAATCTATGTTAATATCTTCCCACTTTAGAGTGGGAATGCTAATACCCTGAAGTACACCTCCTGGCCTTTGATGCTCAACCTTTACTTTATGATAGTTCAGGCACTTGGATACGAATTCTGCAATATCCTTCTTCATGTCATTCCACCAATAGATCTCTCGTAAGTCACGTTACATCTTGGTGGCACTTGGATGGATAGAGTACTTGGATCCATGAGCCTCATGCAACATCCGGCTCCTCAAATCATCAATATCTGGAAAACATAGGTGACCCTAGTACCGAAGCACACCATATCCCCTTCAGAGAAGACCTTCACCTTTTGACTTTGAATGGTTTCCTTCAACTTTACCAAAATCGGGTCCTCATCTTGTCTCAATTTCACATCAGTCACCAAGGACGATTATGATCCGTTCTGACAACAACACCGCTATTAGTCGAGTCGACCAACGTAACTCCCAACCTTGAGAGTTGATGTACATCTTTCACTAGCTCCTTCTTCCCCTCATTCCACATGGGGCACAGTCTCCGTAGAGAGTCTACTAAGTGCATCCGCTACCACATTAGCCTTACCTGGATGGTAAAGGACACTTATATCATAGTCCTTGAGTACTTCCAATCACCTTCTTTGCCTTAGATTGAGATCTTTCTACGTGAACACATATTGTAAGCTCTTGTGGTCTGTAGACACATCCACATGGACCCCATTCAAGTAATGTCGCCATGTCTTCAATGTGAACACCAACCCGGCCAATTCGATATAATGGGTCGGATAATTCTTCTCATGAACTTTCAACTGTCTAGAGGCATAGGCTATGACTTTCCCGTTCTGCATCAAAACGCACCCAAGTCCAATCCTCGAAGCATCACAATACACCATGAAACCATCAGTGCCCTCGTGTAGGGTCAACAGCGGTGCTGTAGTAAGTCGAGTCTTCAACTCTTAGAAGCTCTTCTCACAAGCCTCCGACCGTTGGAACTTCAACTTCTTCTAGGTGAATTTGGTCAAAGGTGCCGCATTAGATGAGAAATCTTCAACAAACCTTCCATAATAGCCAGCTAAACCCAAGAAACTTCGAATGTCCGAAGGACTCACCCATCTAGGACAATTCTTCACCACTTCTATTTTTTGAGAATCCACCTTTATACTCTCCCTCATCAGCACATGGCCCACAAATGCTACGTAGTTCAACCAAATCTCACACTTGCTGAATTTGGCATACAATTGGCGACTCTTGAGTGCCTGAACCACTATTCTCAAATGAGCAACATGCTCCTCCTCGTTCCGAGAGTATATAAGGATCTCGTCAATGAACATGATTACGAAGATGTTCAGGTATGGCTTGAATACCATGTTCATCAGGTCCATAAAAGCAGTAGGCGCATTCTTTAGTCCAAAAGACATCTTTGAGAAACGCTTGGAACGTAGAAGCTGGTTAAACAAATCATCAATCCTGAGTAGAGGATACCTGTTCTTGACGGTGACTTTGTTCAATTGCCGATAGTCAATGTACATCCGAAGGGAACCATCCTTCTTTCGGACAAATAAGACTGCTGCACCCCATGGAGACTTGCTCGGTCTAATGAAACCCTTATCTAACAGGTCTTTCAACTGATCTGTCAACTCCTTTAGCCTAGCTGGGGCCATTCTGTAAGGAGGGATAGATATAGGCTGCTTATCGGGTGACGTGCCCGATTCGCGCGTTCGCAAGTGTACGGGTCGTGCAAGTAATATAGTGGCTCTTTTTAAGAACCGGATTGTCGAACCCACAGGGACTGGACCCATTCCTCTAACTATCCATTTCTAGTGCGATCTTAAATACCTCAAGTGTTGGTTATAGACATTTTCGAGTGAGATTAATTAAGTCTAAGTTTGGGTCAACGAAATATTCTGAAATCACTCTAGGAGAAACATAGAGTTAAAACCAATTAATCATGCGATCCTACGATTTGCAATGGGTTAAGCATGGAACTATCAATTGTTATTTCACATAATTAGAATTGCATGTTTATGGTCTTTCGAGCCTCTAAACACGGCAATCTAGCCTCACTGCATCATTGTGAGCGAGGAGTTTAATTTTCTAGTCGCGGGCAATCAATTATGTTGTGGTTTACGGGGAAACGATTAGGGACTTTCGTATGTCTAACCATTTAACTCAACTTAGCCTCACAACTACTTCTTTGAGTGGTGATGTGACATCCCAAGTTGGTCTTTCATAACCCCCGTGTGTCAACCAAGCAAGGTGTGAGGTATATTTCTATCCTAACACAATATCTCTCCCTAGAGACAAACATGCTCCTTACATTCTCATGTCCTGACCTAGGTAATGCTTTCTCAAGCTATTACTCAAGCTAACAAATATGCTTTCATGGTGATCAATAATAAAAACAACCAACAATCCAAAATACAAGATGAAAACAACAATCAATAACTTAATTCCAAAACCAATTCATAAAAGCACAATCATAATTCATGGCTTCAACCCTAGAGGAAGGGTTCTTGCCATTCATGTTCGTAAAACTACAATTAACTAATACTAAACTAACATACTTACATGAACTTGGTAGATGAGAAGGGAATTTGATAAACCCTAGATGAGTTCTCCCACTTCTCCCTTCACTCCTAGGTGGTTTTTCAGAATAAAATCGTGACCCCCTGATTTTAGGAGCTAAGGGTCCTATTTATAGTAAATGGAAAACGTGCATAATTTAGCCTGAAATGGAACGGCTCCGTGTCACGGAGTGTATCATGGAGCACTGCCTCCGTGACATGGAGGCAACGCGAAAGCTCTCTGGAAAGTGCCTCAGGAACCCAAGCAGCCGAGGGTCACCGCGCTGGCCAACGTGGCACGCTGCTCATGCAGCGCGTTGGCATGCTGCTGTCGCGCAGCTGTCCTAGCGTGGCACGGCGCTGGCGCGCTAGTTTACTGCCTACTGTTGCCGTTTGCTGCCTTTTCTCGTGCGCTTGGAAAGGGCGTGGCACGGCGCTGGGTGCGGCACACGCACAGCGTGGCATGCTGCCTGGCGCGGCCAGCCTTGCCAAGGCATGCTCCTTGCCGACTTTCGCCACTTGCTTCCACTCCATTCCTTGCTATTCACCAACTTGTGAATTAGTTCCTCAAATGCATTATTAACCTACAAAACAAGGACTAATCATGTTGGTTAGCACATATATTCACATTTATATAAAATCACATGAAAGTATGTAAAATAACTTAGATAAACAAGACTACATTAAGGTATAAAACGTATCTCGGGCATGTTATTTTGCCCGTGATCACAACCCCACACTTTAAAGCCTTTTTCGTCCTCAAACAACCTTATACATCTCATACATATGGAGACTCCCACATAACTAATGTGGCAAGATAATTCAAGCTACGGCTATAATGATTAGGTAAGATAACAAGCTAAAGATAGAGCATACATAATTTAATCACCGAGATGAAATACAACAATGTTAAGACCTCTTAACCTCAAGAATCGACTCTCAATCTTAGCAAACTCATGCAAATCAACTGATTAAGAAATCCGACGTGAACTATATCCTTCATTTAACATGTGCCCTCACGGAAAGAGAGTTACCCAATTTCACACGCAAAAACAATTTTTAAATCACAACATGTGTGGGTACATGAATAGAATTACGCTCACTCTCACAAAGACTTCACATGCATTATGCAATGACCCATACGCTTGCCCTTAGTGTTTTATTCCACTAATTTAAGGATGTGTGAATGTAAGATCAAGTAGGACTTAATGGGTTGTACTGTAGGCGAAGAGACAGGTAGGTACTATTATGGCCAGTAATAGTGACTATCTTTCCTAAGCGCTTTTAATACATTACGCCCTCCTTACGAACTTCCCTTCCCTTACTTCACCTTTTTCTCCTTTCAGCTTTCTTTTTCCTCTTATGTTCCCCTTTTCTTTAGGCACTTTTAACTTATTAGTAAGGAGTTCTATGAAATTTTTTTTTATTAATTTGTTTTCTTGCTCCTTACTAATAATCAACCATTTTCACACAAGTACACCTTTGTCCTTTTCTCACTTCTACAACTTGCTACTTTTCCTTTCTTTTCATCCTTCTCACTCCTTTACTCCTTCGGATTTTTTCACTCAAGCGCTTAGGAGTTTTGGATCAAACACAAAGCTAATGAAAGAAAAAGGATTAAGCTTATGTTGCAGCTGTCAAATAATAGGCTCAAGGCTCAATGGGGCTAACTAGGATTAATCTTTCCAAGGTAGGTAAAATGAGGGATAAGAATTGGTTCATTCGAAGAAATGCCTAAACCATCTCCTACTATTCACATCCTTCATTTCGTTTCATAAACACAAATGCTCCTTGCCGACTTTCACCACTTGCTTCCACTCCATTCCTTGCTATTCACCAACTTGTGAATTAGTTCCTCAAATGCATTATTAACCTACAAAACAAGGACTAATCATGTTGGTTAGCACATATATTCACATTTATATAAAATCACATGAAAGTATGTAAAATAACTTAGATAAACAAGACTACATTAAGGTATAAAACGTATCTCGGGCATGCTGTTTTGCCCGTGATCATCGGGAAGAAGGTCAATACCAAAATCAATTTCCCTCTCGGGAGGAACACTTGGTAAATCATCAGGAAACACTTCTGGGTACTCATGCACCACTGGACTTGACTGGATAGTCGGGATCTTGAACTCAACATCCTTAACCCTAGCTAAATGATACATACAACCCTTGGAGATCATCATTCTAGCCTTAAGATAAGAAATAAAATGACCTACAAGAATGATCGAACTACCCTTCCACTCGAAAACTAACATCCCCAGAAAGAGGAACTCTACTGCACGGGTTTTACCATTAACAGAAGCATAACATGCATACAACCAATCCAACCCAAGAATAATATCAAAGTCAGTAATGGCTAACTCTACAAGGTCTGCGGAGGTGACTCTATGTAATATAGTGATCGTGCATCCTCTATACACCCGCCTAGCTACAATTGAATCACCAATAGGAGTAGAAACTAAAAATGGTCGTGACAAAGTCTCAGGACTAACTCCAAGGCTAATAGTAATATAAGGTGTCACAAAAGACAAGGTGGCCCCTGGGTCTAACAAAGCATAAACATCAAAATGGAAAACTTGTAACAAACCAGTAACCACATCCAGGGAGACCTCCTACTCCTGACGGGATGCTATGGCATAGAACCTGTTCTGGCACTGATCGCCGGCTGAACTAGTCGAGGCACCCTGCTAAAGGGGACGTTCTGCTAGAGCGGCTGAACTAGCAGATGGCATATGGGCTCCGCCTTCCCCTAGTCTGGCCGAAGGGAAATCCCTGAGTCTGTGTTCGGGTCTGGCACACCTGAAACAAGCATCCAAGCTGACTAGGCACTTCTCTGAGTGATTCTTGCCGCACCTCGCATAAGCTGGGAAGGTGCGCTCTATCTGCATGCTACCCTAGCCTCTCGAATCTGGAGCCTTTCTCCTCCTATCCCCTCGGAACCTAGATGGTGTACTGGCTGATGACGGTGCTACAGTGATAGACCTGTGTTGACACTGCCGGAACTGTCCACCCCCCGATCTGGCCTGAGAATCACCATAATTGTCTGTCCTGGTCCTCTTGGCCTCTCTTTGCCTTCGATACACAAACTCCATCTACTGAGCATGCAACACTATACTGGGAAATCTATATCCCAATGTAACATGGCGATCCTACAATCCTTATCTAGGTAGTCCTCCACTCCATGCACAAATCGACTCACTCAAGCCCTTTGGTCTGCCACCAACTCTGGTGCATATTTGGATAAATGGATGAACTCCAAAGCGTACTCCTGAACTGACATGTCACCCTGCTTCAGGTTTACAAACTCGACCGCCTTCAGTTCCCTCATCTCACGAGGGAAGAACTGATCCAAAAATGTCGCGTGAAACTCTTCCCAACTTATAGGGCTTGTACCCACTGCCCCTAGCTTCTCTCCATTGCTTGAACCATATATGTGCCACCCTTTTCGGAAGATAAAAGGCCAAATCAACACACTCTCCATTTGTCACTCGCATGGCCTTGGTGATCTTTAGAATCTCTTCGATAAATTTATATGGATGCTCATCTACCTTGGACCCAAGGAACTCCGGAGGGTTCATCCTTAAGAAATCTCTAACCCGAGCCACCGCTGCATTGCCATTCTGTGGAATATACGCAACAACCTGTTGGTTGACCTATGCAGTCAAGGCCTGCACAAGCATCTAGATAGCTGCCCCAAACTCAGTGAGGGAAACTGGCTCTGGTGCCTGGGGCTCCTAAACTGGTGGGGCTTGTTAATGCCAATGTCCATTTCCATCCTCGTGGCCTTCACCATTTCCATTTCTCCTACCATTCTTTCTTTAAGGAGCCACAATTCTACAATCAGGAATAGCAAGAACTAGAAAGATAGAAAGACTTTTCATCGCACGATATAGATCTGGAAAGAAGGGAATATTTTTCTAAATGTCTCATAGCCTCTTCGTCATAAGTATGGTGCGCTTCACACCCATGAAAAAGACTCTACTCAACGCGTCTTTCAGACACCCTAGGACACTTCAAATCTATTGATCTAATACCAAGTTTGTCACGACTCAAATGTAGACCCAGATCATAAGACGGGACAAGGAACCCTGAGAGGCACCAAGTCGACCCATGGCATAAGCATACATCTAATTTCATATCACTTAAGGCAGAATACTGAACATACAATATAGCGGAAACATAAGCGTAACATAATATTGCATGATAAGCAGAAAGTACTAGACATACATATCAGCTGAGTAGTACAAAAACTGTGAAAGCTTCTATCATATCAGATGGGTTGATGAGACAACATCCCCAACTAACTCTGGAAAAACTGAAAGAAAAGAGAACATCAATGTCTGGTCATATGGCCCTTGGAACATAGGGACTCACCAAAAATAGGCTGATAGTTTACTTTGAGATGGACTAATGATGGAGATGAGCCTGAGAGTCTGGTCCTGTATCATGAAATGATACAACATAGAAAGTATGCGGTCAGTACATGGAATGTACCGAGTATGCAAGGTAAGTAAAATGGACATTTAAAATATATAAAACTCAGAAATTATCATAAGAGTACGACAACATGCTCATAACATAATTATCTTAACATAACATAAGGCTCAAGATTTTAAAAACATTCGTAATATAATCACAATCATAATCATAATAGAAAAACATTATTTAGAATGAAGTGAGTCGATATACATAATCATAAATATGCATAAATCATGAGGAACAGTGGGAGATTATCTTAACCGACATACCACATATAAGCACACATGGAGCCCAACTTGTACCCCAAGTCGGGAGGGTGTCCGTACCTTTCCAAGGGTAGAACCATGAAAGGCGCGATCACACATGAGAAGGGCCATTTGGGCTAGGGGACAGTAATAAGGGAGGTCCCAACATATCCTACGGTGGTACGTAGTTATGAGATCCAGGGTAGAACCCAGGCCCTGAACCTACTCGGTGTTAATTATTACTCTCAAATCATATATAGTGCTCATAGTATAATATGCATGAGATTCATGGGCTAGTTAAATCATGATACTCATAAGCGTACTTGTAAATACATAAACTATCCATGAAATAAGACTCGTCAGTCGGCCATAATCATAAATCGTAAATCATGAGGTTCATGCATACTTGTAGATTATACATATACTTTGCAAATCATCAAATCATAATTGGTATTTGAATAAATTAATATTTCAAATCATAAATCATGATGGATTTGTAAATATCAACCATTGAAGTAAAGATCATAACTCGATTCATCATGGATCGTATATAATTAGGCTAAATTTAGTAGAAATAAAAATTAATGATTTTATAATCTAAATAGTTGTAGAATCTGATCAAAATTCATAAAACATGATGTAAATCTCAAAATATGACAACCCATTAGTAAATCATTAGAATTCCACCAAATTCAAGTTAAAACCCAATAAGATTATTGATCAAATTTCATGAATTAGTAGAGATTGGACATGGATGTGGAATAAAACACCCACTAATAACCCTACATACCTAGATAAGATGAAATTTCAACACTCTTTGAAAGCCGAAGGAAAAATTAATGAAGAAGAGCTTGAGAACTTGCTTGATTACTCTTAAATCTTCCTAACTTTTCATGCATGATAATGAATAGGTTAGGAGGGCTTAACCTATCTTAATATACTCAGAAAATAACATAAAACAGTGTAGTTTAGGGCCTTAGAGCGTAGGAATGATGAAAATACCCTTAATAAAAAACCTTGAAAAATCTGCACTAGATGATCTAATGGACGTATGATCGTGGGCAAAAATAGCATGCCCGAGTGATGCTTTATACCTTAATTTAGTCTTGTTTATCTAAGTTATTTTATACATTTTCATGTGATTCTATATAAATGTAAATATATGTGCTAACCAACATGATTAGTCCTTGTTTTGTAGGTTTCAAGGATTTTGAGGAACTAATTCTTAAGCTGGTGAAGGAAAGGAATGGAGTCGGAAGCAATCGGTGGGAGTCGGCATGGCAAGCGAGTAGATGCGGCAACAACGTGCCACTGCAG
Organism: Datura wrightii; assembly: GCA_035772735.1. Lineage (NCBI taxonomy): Eukaryota > Viridiplantae > Streptophyta > Magnoliopsida > Solanales > Solanaceae > Datura > Datura wrightii. Next base: position 56,073,256 of record JASDFA010000001.1, read on the forward strand.
GCCAGCCCGGCGCTAACGCCGTGCCATGCCAAGCCAGCTGCGCACCAGTAGCATGCCATCGCGCCGCATGAGCAGCGTGCCACGCCGGGCATCGCGGCAAGGGGCTGCCTAGAGTGGATTTTTGTTGATTTCCAGTGTGCCTTCGCGTTACCTCCGTGTCACGGAGGTAGTGCTCCGTGATACACTCCATGACACAGAGCCATTCCACGACAGGCTAAATTATGCACGTTTCTCATTTATTATAAATAGGTCCCTTAGCTCCTAATTCCATTTGGTCACGATTTTATTCTGGAAAAGTACCTAGGAGTGAAGGGAGAAGTGGGAGAACTCTTCTAGGGTTTGTCAAATTCCCTTCTCATCTACCAAATTCATGTAAGTATGTTAGTTTAGTAGTAGTTAGTTGTAGTTTTACGAACATGAATGGCAAGAACCCTTCCTCTAGGGTTGAAGCCATGAATGATGATTGTGATTTTATGAACTTGTTTTGGAATTAAGTTATTGATTGTTATTTTCGTCTTGCATTCTGGATTGTTGGTTGTTTTTATGATTGATCACCATGAAAACATATACGTTAGCTTGGGCAATTGCTTGAGAAAGAATTACCTAGGTCAGGACATGAGAATGTAAGGAGCATGTTTGTATCTCAAGATATAATTTCGTGTTAGGATAGAAATATACCTAACACCTTGCTTGGTTGATAAAACGGGAGTTATTATAGACCAACTTAGGATTATCACATCACCACTCGAAGAAGTAGTTGTAGGGCTAAGTTGAGTTAAATGGTTAGACGAACGAAAGTCCCTAATCTTTTCCTCGAAACCAGAACATAATTAATTGCCTCCGAACTAGAAATTAGCATCCTCACTCACAATGATGCAGTGGGGCTAGTTTGCCGTGTTTAGAGGCTCGAAAGACCATGAACATGCAATTCTAATTATGTGAAACAACAATCGATAGTGCCATGCTTAACCCATTGCGATTCGTAGTATGGCATGATTCTCTGGTTTTAATTCTATGTTGCTCCTAGATTAAATTCAGGATATTTCGTTGACCAAAACAAACTTAATTAAATCTCCCTCGAAAACTTTTATAACCAACACTTGAGAAAGTTAAGATCACACTTGAAATGGATAGTTAGAGGAATGGGTACAGTCCCTGTGGGTTCGACATTCCGGTTCTTAAAAAGAGCCACTATATTACTAGCACGACCCGTACACTTGCGGATGCGCGAATCGGGCATGTCAAGTTTTTGGCGCCGTTTCCGGGGACTCGGCGAAGTTTTGATAATTTATCTGTTTTTGTGTGATTTTTGAAATTTCTTTAAGTGTTGAAAAACTTGGTCTTAGTCTGTTTATTTGCAGGTGACAGGTTGTCCTGCCGAGCTGGCTTAAAATAGAGAGCTTGTGGAACCGTTGCTTAAACCTGAATGTCAAATCCATTTGCGAAGGAGAGTGGCTCTAGAGCAAAAGCTGAAAAGACTTCAAGAAAAGGTACAACAACAACCACCCGCGGGACAAGTACAATTGTCATCAGAAGCAACGACAGCAAGACCAGTTCGCGAAGTGGCAATCCCACTAGTGACTAATGTGAACTCTAGTATCCGTAAACCGGAGCCTGGAGGGCACTTTGAGCTTAAACAGAACATGGTGCAACTGTTACATTCTAGTGGTCAATTCACTGGGATGGCACATGAGGACCAGCAGCAGCACCTACAGAGCTTTTTAGAGATTAGTGACACGTTTGTCTCCACCGGCGTGTCCACAGATTATGTCCAATTGACCCTCTTCCCATTTTCACTATTGGGAGAGGCAAAAAAGTGGCTGAAGGCTGAGCCACCGAACTCCATAACTTCATGGAATGACTTGGCTAAGAAGTTCCTTATCAGATTCTTCCCTTCAGGCAAAACTGCAAAGTTGAGAAGTGAAATACTCAGTTTCAAGCAGAGGCTTGATGAGAACTTATATATGGCTTGGGAAAGATTCAAGTCATTGTTGAGAGGCTGCCCCCATCACCAGCAATCAAATGAAGTGCTGGCTCATACCTTTGTAGAAAGTCTAGACCCACACACAAAAATATTACTAGACTCTGCATCGGGTGGGCAAGCCTTGGAGAAGACATATGATGAGTTGTACACTTTGTTGAACAAAATTGCACAAGGAAATCCAGAGTGGCACAGCGAGTCATCGAGAGGGGCAGGAAAGAGAGCGGGGTTGATAGAAGTAGATGGTTTGAATGCCTTGGCAGCACAGTTAGCTTCGTTCCAACATCAAATGATGACTCAGTTCAATAAACTGAGTATGAACCAACACCAGGGCCAGGTTAATGCAGTTTAGCAAGCTCCGAGTTGGTGTGAAATTTGTGGTAATACTGGGCACATTGCAGAATCTTGTGGAGCCAATCCGGAGTCAGTAAATTTTGTTGGTAATGTGCAGCGCAACAATCAGAATTTTGGAACCAGTTACAACAGAAATTGGCAGGGCCACCCGAATTTTTCTTGGGGTGGAAACCAACAGCAGAATTATATGTGACCTCAACAACAGCAATATCAGCAGAATAAGCAGAATGATGGGCAATTGAGTAGCAGCATTGAGGAAACATTGCAGAAAATCATGGAGACCCAGACTCAGTTAGTGGAAAATCAGGCGAGGATGGCAATAGACTTAAAGAATCAGCAAATGGCCATCCGCAATCTTGAAAAACAAGTGGTTCAGATAGCAGCTGCTCAAAAAATGAGATCACAAGAGGGATTACCAAGTGACACAGATCCTAACCCCCGGCAGATCAATGCCATCAGTCTGAGAAGCGGTAAGCAATTAGCTGATGCAGTGCCAAAAGAGCTGAGAAAGGGGGTGCAGTCGGAGTTGGTTAGACCAGGACCATCCATCAACATGGAAGATAATCAGAATGCTAGGCAACAAAATGCGCAACTTTCATTGTAGCCATCACAAAGACCACCACCACCATTCCCTCAGAAATTCAGAAAGAGCAAGGAGGAGCAATGCTTCAAAAAGTTCTTTGAGAGCTTCAAAGAACTTCACATAAATTTGCCTCTTTTGATGTCTTGCAGGGAATGCCCCAGAATGCTAAATACTTGAACGAAATGATGGCGAACAAAGTTAGATTGGTGGATGTCCAGACTGTAACACTGACTGAGGAGTGCAGTCACAGGGTATTGAGCAAAATGCCAAAGAAGCTCAAAGACCCAGGGAGTTTTACCCTCCTGATACAAATTGGTAAAGCTGAGGTGCTACGAGATTTGTGTGACTTAGGGGCAGCAGTTAATCTAATGCCCCTATCCTTATTCAACACCCTGGGGTTGGGAAAACCGAGGCCGACAAGGTTGATGCTGCAGCTGGCTGACAAGTCGCGAGTGACACCTGATGGAATAATAGAGGACCTCCTCATCAGAGTAGGTAAGTTTATTATACCTGCTGATTTTATTATTTTAGATTTTCAGGTTGATGACCAGGTACCCTTAATCTTGGGACGACCATTCTTGGCCACCGGAGGAGCGGTGATTGACTTGAAAGTAGGGACCTTGAAAATGAGGGTTTAGGATGAAGAAGAAATCTTTTGCGTTTACCAAGAAATGAACCCATCTGCACACTACAGAAACCTTTGTCAGGTTAGTGTGTTGGAAGAAGATGAGTGTGGGGTGGAGGATTCCACAGGTGCACAGCCAAAGGCAAGGTAAAGTGTTCAGCCCGAGTCTGATAGAGGACTTCAAATTGAGAAGAAGTTGGAGAAAGAGAGGAACAGAGTGGAGGTTGTTTCCTCTAAACAACAAAAGAAAAGGAGATGGTTCTCGAAAGAGAACCCAGGTATGAGGATGTCTTGAAAAGGACAGTCCACGTCGGGCCACGACGTAAAATAAGGCGCTGCTTGGGAGGCAACCCAAGGGTACCTCAGGTACAAATTGTTTAATTTTCATTTTGTGTTGATTTTGTTATTTTCATTTTGTTTGTGTTTTTGGTGGAAAGTTAAGCACGGGGAGGGAAGTCTGAGTACCGAGAAGGTGGAAACTAAAGAGCATGGAATAGAAGAAGTGAGGGGTCGAACACCCACCTATGAAAACTTGGAAAGAAAGCATGCTTTTAGCTTGGCATAGAGGCTCAGGGAGTATTTCTCATCCTTTAAATGTTAATTTGATGCTATGAGGACATAGCATGATTTAAGTGTGGGGTGAGAAAAATCTCAAATTTTTTGTGCTTAACAAGTTTGTGGTGAATGTAATGCTTGTGAGGAATTTGTGAGAAATTTGAAAAATTTGAATTTTTTTTTGTGAATTAAGCATGACTTCATCACACGTTGGTTTTTCTTTTCGGTTCTTTTCCGACGGGGGGGGGGGGGTCTTTGAACCGAAGAATAAATTTTTCCTGTTTCTTTCCTTTGTCTGTATATAATGTTTTTAGTCATAATTAGGGACTATTTCCGACGATGGATGGATGACGACCATCTTGAGGAAAAATTAGTCGGTAGGTGTTGGGATTTTGAAACCATAACTAATTGGTGCTTGATGTTCTTCTTATGTGCTATACGTGATTGTAAGATGCAAGTATGTTCAGTGTGAAGCATGCAGGTGTATAACTTTGTGTGAGACACTTAGGCTCTTGAATTTGACTCAATATGATTGAAGCTTAATTCTGAATTCTTGTGATTAGCCTAGTAAGAGTCTATTGAATGTGTCTTGATTTGAGCATGTGCCATGAGTGTAAGGTTTTTGAGTATTCTATGCTATTGTGGATTTTCTAGAACTTGCCTGGTGTGTTTATAAAACGAAATGAAGGATGTGAATTGTAGGAGATGATTTAGGCATTTTTTTGAATGAACCAAATTTTTATCCCTCATTTTACCTACCTTGAAAAATTAATCCTAGTTAGCCCCATTGAGCCTTGAGCCTATTCTTTGAAAGCTGCAACATAAGCTTAATCCTTTTTCTTTCATTAGCCTTGAATTTGATCCAAAACTCCTAAGCGCTTAAGGGAAAAATATGAAAGAGTAAAGGAGTGAAAAGAAAGGAAAAGTAGCAAGTTGTAGAAGTGGAGAAAAGGACAAAGGTGCACTTGTGTGAAAATGGTTGATTATTATTAAGGAGTTAGAAAACAAATTAATGAAATTTTTTTTATAGAGCTCCTTACTAATAAGCTAAAACTGCCTAAAGAAAGAGGGGACAAAAGAGGAAAAAGGAAAGCTAAAAGGAGACAAAGGTGAAGTAAGGGAAGGGATGTTCGTAATGAAGGCATAATGTATTAAAAGTTCTTAGGAAAGATAGTCACTATTACTGGCCATAATAGTACCTACCCGCACCTGAGTTACATTACAACCTAAAAAGTCCTACTTGATCTTACATTCACACATCCTTAAATTAGTGGAATAAAACACTAAGGGCAAGCTTATGGGCCATTACATGATGCATGTGAATTCTTTGTGATAGTGAGCGTAAATCTATTCATGTACCCACATATGTTGTGATTTAAAAATTGTTTTTGCGTGTGAAATTGGGTAACTCTCTTTCCGTGAGGGCACATGTTGAAGGAAGGATAAAGTTCATGTGGGATTTCTTAATCAGTTGAGTTACAGGAGTTTTCTAAGATTGAGAGTCGATTCTGGAGGTTAAGAAGTCTTAACATAGTTGTACTTCATTTCGATGATCAAATCATGCAGGCTCTATTTTTAGCTTGTTATCTTATGTAATAATTGTAGCCGTAGCTTGAATATTCTTACTAAATGAGTTAGGGATGAGTCTCAATATGCATGAGATGTAATAGGCTATTCGAGGATGAACAAGACTTTAAGTGTGGGGTAGGTGATCGTGGGAAAAAATAGCATGCCCGAGTGATGCTTTATACCTTAATTTAGTCTTGTTTATCTAAGTTATTTTATACATTTTCATCTGATTCTATATAAATGTGAATATATGTTCTAACCAACATGATTAGTCCTTGTTTTGTAGGTTTCAAGGATTTTAAGGAACTAATTCATAAGTTGGTGAAGGAAAGGAATGGAGTCGGAAGCAATCGGTGGGAGTCGGCAAGGAGTAGGCATGGCACGCGAGTAGATGCGGAAGCAACGTGCCACGGTAGGCCAGCTATGCGCCAGCAGCATGCCATCGCGCAGCATGAGCAGCGTGCCACGCCAGGCATCGCGACAAGGGGCTGCCTAGAGTGGATTTTTGTTGATTTCCAGTCTGCCTCAGCGTTACCTCCATGTCACGGAGGCAGTGCTCCGCGATACACTCCGTGACACGGAGCCATTCCACGACAGGCTAAATTATGCACGTTTCTCATTTATTATAAATAGGTCCCTTAGCTCCTAATTCCATTTGGTCACGATTTTATTCTGGAAAAGTACCTAGGAGTGAAGGGAGAAGTGGGAGAGCTCATCTAGGGTTTGTCAAATTCCCTTCTCATCTACCAAATTCATGTAAGTATTGATCAGGGGCAAAAATGGCATGCCCGAGATACGCTTTATGACTTAAATTAGTCTTGTTTATCTAAGTAATTGTATACATTTTCATGTAATTTTATATGAATGTGAGGATAAGTGCTAACCAACATGATTAGCCTTTGTTTTGTAGGTTTTGATGACTTTTGAGTAACTAATCCATGAGTTGGTGAAGTAGAGGCTTGGAAACGGAATTAACACGCGAACGTCGACAAAGACGTGGCACAAAACAGCCCACCGGCGCGTCGGCAACGTGCCACGGCAGGCATGCTGATCACAACAGCCCACCTGCACGTTGGCAACGTGCCACGGCAGGTTGGCTGCTCGACCAAGAGGTACCAACGCGCTGCCCAAGCAGCGTGACACGCTGCCAACACGGTAGGGTGCTGCGGGGCCAATTTCGGGTGATTTCCAGAGAGCTTCCGCGTCCGTAGCGTGTCACGGAGGCAGTGCTCCGTGATGCACTCCGTGACACGTTGCTTGTTATTTCGGGAAAATGTCCCACTACTATAAATAGCACACTTAGGTTCATTTTTCATTATTCTGACTTGGTGGAGCAAGGACGTGGGTTACAGGCAGTTGAGGGACGAAAATATCAGGGTTTTTTCTCTCTTTCTTTCTACTTTAATTCAATTGCTTGTATGATTAACACTTAATTTAAGATGTTTAATCCACAAATGAGTGGCTAATTCCTCTCCTTGCTGAGGTTATGAACAAGAGTGATGAAATTTGATCATTAATTATTTGGTTTTTCATCTTTTCTTCCATGTTGTTCTATTAATTCTTGTTCTTACTGCATTAATGTGTGGCCTACGTTAATGTATATCTAAAAAGTCCGGTTTCACTAGAGAGAGCAAGAAATTGGAAAGTTGTGAATTAATAGGATATGTTCTTTACTTGGTTTGGGAAAATTGAGTTTTGAATTGCTATCAGGATAGAAATATACCTGAAAGTCATATTAGTCAATTTAGGAACCGGAATTGTATGGCTAGAACATAAATTGCATTTGATCACAGAAATGTAGATGGATGGTTCATGATTCTTAGGTGAGGTTAAATACGAGAGTTTTAATATCTTGGCAAATGTTCTTGGCTAGCAACTGGAGGAAAAGATTAACCAAAGTATGATGACAATTAATTTCATTACATGTTCATTTAACCTCAGCATGCTCTCATTCATAGTTCAGATTCAAAGTAGATAATTGTTTTAGCTTTAGTATAAAAATTATAAAACAAACTATCAAACTTTTGGTTACACTGTTGTCTGCATTTTTAGAAGTAAAATATAGTACACTTGAGCAAATTGCACTTCATCCAAGTCTCTGTGGGATCGATACTTGGCTTACTAAAGCCACTTACTACTTGTTCGACCACGTGCACTTGCGTGTCGTTTTATACCCCACAAATCACGCGAACAAGTTTTTGGCGCCGTTGCCGAGGACTTGGCAATTGGTGAATTTGTTTAAGTGTTAATTTACTGTATTTTTATTTTCTTAGTGCTGACAACTTGGTCCTAGTGTTTGTTTTACTTCTTTTTCATTTCATTTTTTTTCTTTTTCAGATACCCTTATTGACATGACATCGTGGAATACAAATGGTATAAATGGTTGATACTAATATTTTAGCGAATCTTGTCTGAATTGTGGAGGACACCAGTCGTGGCAACACTGTAACACGTGCAATATATGTGGTGGTCAAGATGGCCATTGGGATGGCTGTCCGAATGCATATTACCCACCCCCAAGCCCCTACTATGATCCTTCTGTTGTTTTTGCTGAATATAGGCATGCTGAAAATGCGGACTTGGGACGCCAAGCTCGAATAAAAGACATGCTTAAACAACTCTTGGAGCAATGAGAAGCAATGAAGGAGGCGATGGCAGTATTGAGAATTCAACAAGAAGAGAATGCAGAGGCTCTAGAAAGGATGAGCGTCAAATTCACGGAGATGATTGCTAAGGCTGAAGCTTGTGATAAATTGCAGGTAACAGTTTTAGCCGATATTCAAGAGGAACTACAAAAGGAAGACAAGGGTGAATTTTTGGATGAAGCCCAACAATTAGGATCTCTTGCGTGTCCCCGTGATGGGCTCACACTTATGGAAAATCTATTCGTCGAAGAAGAGATAGAGTATCCCCTAGTTGACATTAATGGAGAGATAGATGTCGATGCTGAGAGGGAGTATACAAGTAAGGAGGTCAAGCACAATGCAGTTTCAGAATTGAGGTTTATTGGACCACACTCGAAGCATTTCTCGACATTAAGTTTGGTTGAAAACATAGAAATAGAGCCTTCCAAGCTTATAGAGAAATGTCTAGAGGAGGACCAAGCCCCGTATATTTTGAAATTTGCTAACTCAGAGAGACAAAATGACTTCGCTTACTTAAGGGCCAATAAGTTCAAAAGGCAAAATCTACTACTTGGTCCTTACAATTTTTCACCACCACCCCTGGAGCATAAGAGGAAATTAGAGAAGAAATTAGGGGTGAGATTCATATTCTCAAGGTGGAGGAAAAAGTGGTGAAACTGGATACGTCGTGCCGCGACGTAAAATTAGGCGCTGCTTGGGAGGCAACCCAAGGGTACCATGCGTACCATTTTAATTTCTTGCATTTAAGTTTATTTTATTTATTTTTCATCTTGTGTTGTTTTGGTGGAGAGTTAAGCACATATGGAGGGGAAGTCTGAGTACCCGTGGAGGAGGAAGCTAACAAGCATGGAAGAGAAAAAGTGTGGGGTCGAACACCCACTTGTGCAAAGTTGAAGGAAGGCATGCTATTAGCTAGGCCTAAAGGCCTCAGGGAGTATTTCTCACCCTTTTAAAAGTTTAATTTGATGCTATGAGGACATAGCATGATTTAAGTGTGGGGTGAGGGAAATTTCAAGGGAAATTTCAAATTTTTGGTGCTTAACGATTTTTGGTGAATGTAATGCTTGTGAGAAAATTGAATTTTTTTTTGTGAGTTAAGCATGAATTCATCACCCGTTGGTTTTTCTTTTCGGTTCTTTTCCGACGGGGGGTCTTTGAACCGAAGAATAATTTTTTTTTTCTTTTTCTTTCTTTCCTTTGTCTGTATATAGTGTTTTTAGTCATAGTTAGGGACTGTTTCCGACGATGGATGGATGACGACCGTCTTGAGGAAAAATTAGTCGATAGGTTTTGGGTTTTTGAAACCATAACTAATTGGTGCTTGATGTTCTTTTTATGTGCTATACATGGTTGTAAGATGCAAGTATGTTCAGTGTGAAGCATGCAAGTGTATAACTTTGTTTGAGACACTTAGGCTCTTGAATTTTACTCAATATGATTGAAGTTTAATTCTGAATTCTTGTGATTAGCTGAGTAAGAGTCTACCGATTGTGTCTTGATTTGAGCATGTGCCATGAGTGTAAGGTTTTTGAGTATTCTGTGCTATTGTGGATTGTCTAGAACTTGCCTGGTGTGTTTATAAAACGAAATGAAGGATGTGAATTGTAGGAGATGATTTAGGCAATTCTTTGAATGAACCAATTTTTATCCCTCATTGTACCTACCTTGAAAAATTAATCCTAGTTAACCCCATTGAGCCGTGAGCCTATTCTTTGACAGCTGCAACATAAGCTTAATCCTTTTTCTTTCATTAGCCTTGAAATTGAACCAAAACTCCTAAGAGCTTAAAGGAAAAATACGAAAGAGTAAAGGAGTGAGAAGAATGAAAAAGACGAGAAAGTAGCAATTGTAAGAGTTGAGAAAGGTCGAGGGTGCACTTGTTTGAATATGGGTGAGTATTAGTAGGGAGTAAGAAAATAAATAAATGAAAAGTTACTTATAGAACTCCTTACTAATAAGCTAAAAGTGCCTAAAGAAAGGGGGGAACAAAAGAGGAAAAAGAAAGATGAAAAGAGAAAAAGGTGAAGTGAGGGAAGGGAAGTTTGTGATGAAGGCGTGATGTATTAAAAGCGCTTAGGAAAGATAGTCACTTTTACTGGCAATAATAGTACTTACCCGCACCTGAGTTACATTACAACCCATTAAGTCCTACTTGATCTTACATTCATATATCCTTAAATTAGTGGAATAAAACACTAAGGGCAAGCTTATGGGTCATTACATGATGCATGTGAATTCTTTGTGAGAGTGAGTGTAATTCTATGCATGTACCCACACATGTTGTGATATAAAAATTGTTTTTGCGTGTGAAATTGGGTAACTCTCTTTCCGTGAGGGGAACATGTTGAATGAAGGATATAATTCATGTGGGATTTCTTAATCAGTTGAGTTGCATGAGTTTGCTAAGATTGAGAGTCGATTCTTGAGGTTAAGAAGTCTTAACATAGTTGTACTTCATTTCAATGATCAAATCAGGCATGCTCTATTTTTAGCTTGTATCTTACGTAATCATTATAGCCGTAACTTGAATTATCTTGCTAAATTAGTTATATGGGAGTCTCCATATGCATGATATGTAAAGGGTTGTTCGAGGACGAACAAGGCTTTAAGTGTGGGGTTGTGATCACGGGCAAAAATAGCATGCCCGAGATACGCTTTATGACTTAAATTAGTCTTGTTTATCTAAGTAATTGTATACATTTTCATGTAATTTTATATGAATGTGTGGATAAGTGCTAACCAACATGATTAGCCTTTGTTTTGTAGGTTTTGATGACTTTTGAGTAACTAATCCATGAGTTGGTGAAGTAGAGGCTTGGAAACGGAATTAACACGTGAACGTCGGCAAAGAGGAGGCACAAAACAGCCCACCGGCGCATCGGCAACGTGCCACGACAGGCAGGCTGATCACAACAGCCCACCTGCACGTTGGCAATGTGCCACGGCAGGTTGGCTGCGCGACCAAGAGGTGCCAACGCGCTGCCCAAGCAGCGTGACACGCTGCCAACGCGGCAGGGTGCTGCCGGGGCCAAGTTCGGGTGATTTCCAGAGAGCTTCCGCGTCCGTAGCGTGTCACGGAGGCAGCGCTCCGCGATGCACTCCGTGACACGTTGCTTGTTATTCCAGAAAAAAGTCCCACTACTATAAATATCACACTTAGGTTCATTTTTCATTATTCTGACTTGGTGGAGCAAGGACGTGGGATACAGGCAGTTGAGGGACGAAAATATCAGGGTTTTTTCTCTCTTTATTTCTTCTTTAATTCAATTGCTTGTATGATTAACACTTAATTTAAGATGTTTAATCCACAAATGAGTGGCTAATTCCTCTCCTTGCTGAGGTTATGAACAAGCGTGATGAAATTTGATCACTAATTAGTTGGTTTTTCATCTTTTCTTCCATGTTGTTCTATTAATTCTTGTTCTTACTGCATTAATTTGTGGCCTACGTTAATGTACATCTAAAAAGTCCGGTTTCACTTGAGAGAGCAAGAAATTGGAAAGTTGTGAATTAATAGGATATGTTCTTTACTTGGTTTGGGAAAATTGAGTTTTGATTTGCTTTCACGATAGAAATATACCTGAAAGTCATATTAGTCAATTTAGGAAACGGAATTGTATGGCTAGAACATGAATTGCATTTGATCACAGAAATGTAGACGGATGGTTCATGATTCTTAGGTGAGGTTAAATACGAGAGTTTTAATCTCTTGGCAAATGTTCTTGGCTAGCAACTGGAGGAAAAGATTAACCAAAGTATGATGACAATTAATTTCATTACATGTTCGTTTAACCTCAGCATGCTCTCCTTCATAGTTCAGATTCAAAGTAGATAATTATTTTAGCTTTAGTATAAAAATTATAAAACAAACTATCAAACTTTTGGTTACACTGTTGTCTGCATTTTTAGAAGTAAAATATAGTACAATTGAGCAAATTGCACTTCATCCAAGTCTCTGTGGGATCGATACTTGGCTTACTAAAGCCACTTACTACTTGTTCGACCACGTGCTCTTGCGTGTCGTTTTATACCCCACAAATCACGAGAACAAGTATGTTAGTTTAGTAGTAGTTAGTTGTAGTTTTACGAACATGAATGGCAAGAACCCTTCCTCTAGGGTTGAAGCCATGAATGATGATTGTGATTTTATGAACTTGTTTTGGAATTAAGTTATTAATTGTTATTTTCGTCTTGCATTCTGGATTGTTGGTTGTTTTTATGATTGATCACCATGAAAACATATACATTAGTTTGGGGAATTGCTTGAGAAAGAATTACCTAGGTCGGGACATGAGAATGTAAGGAGCATGTTTGTATCTCAAGATATAATTTCGTGTTAGGATAGAAATATACCTAACACCTTGCTTGGTTGATAAAATGGGGGTTATTATAGACCAACTTAGGATTATCACATCACCACTCGAAGAAGTAGTTGTGAGGCTAAGTTGAGTTAAATGGTTAGACGCACGAAAGTCCCTAATCATTTCCTCGTAAACCACAACATAATTAATTGCCCGCAAACTAGAAATTAGCATCCTCACTCACAATGATGTAGTGGGGCTAGTTTACCGTGTTTAGAGGCTCGAAAGACCACGAACATGCAATTCTAATTATGTGAAACAACAATCGATAGTGCCATGCTTAACTCATTGCAATTCGTAGTATTGCAATTCGTAGTATTGCATGTTTCTCTGGTTTTAATTCTATGTTGCTCCTAGATTAAATTCAGGATATTTCGTTGACCAAAACAATCTTAATTAAATCTCCCTCGAAAACTTTTATAACCAACACTTGAGAAAGTTAAGATCACACTTGAAATGGATAGTTAGAGGAATGGGTCCAGTCCCTGTGGGTTCGACATTCCGGTTCGTAAAAAGAGCCACTATATTACTTGCACGACCCGTACTCTTGCGGATGCGCGAATCGGGCATGTCAACGTACCACCGTGTTGTTGGAGGATACAACAACTCGTGGTATCAATCCGTCACCTGCACTGCAAAATCCTTGATCTCAGTTTCAACCCACAACTCAACAGGACGAGTCATCCTTCCATCTAACGGGTTGTTGATTCGATCATTGTTTGCCCCCTTTAGATCCTATACTTCTCACAACAAGCCTCACCACGACTCGTTACTCCATCCAACGAATCGTGGTTTCCTTCACTATAAATTTTACATATTCCCCTACAATGACTCGTGACCATGGATCATTACATCTTATAACGGGTCGTGGGAGGACTCATCGTATCCCCTAATGTTGCAGTCCAATACCAACCATGGTTACAAACAACGACTTCTTGTTCTGAAAAATGAGTTGTTACATCACCTGTTATTTCCATTACGACAAAACTTACACTTCCCACGACTGGATCCAATGGGTCATTGGTTGGACCAACGATCTGTTGGGTCATCCGTCTTGTAATACTTTTTCTCAATTTTTAGTGAACTTCCATTTGTTATCCCAAGTGTAATCTTAGGCACTTTTGGGGTATTACAAAGGGATTCTCGGTAGATCATCTTGAAAGACTTGTAGATAATCACATACTACTGGGACTGTTGGATAGTTGAGGTCTCAGACGTTTTATACATAAACCTAACTAAATGGTATATGCAACCCTTGGAGATGAAATGACTTACAGGCCCAACTGAACTACCCTTCCATTCTATGACTGGCTCACCCGGAAATCCGAACTCTACTGCTCGGGTTCTACAATTAACTGAGGCATAACATGCAAATAGTCAATCCATGCCGAGGATAACATCAAAATCAGTCATGGATAAATCTACTAAATCTTCTATGGTGACTTTCTAAAGGACTGTGACTGGGAAACTTCTATACACCCATCTAGCTACAATTGAATCACCCACTGGAGTGGATACTGAGAATGGTTTTAACAAGATATCGTGATTGACTCTGAAACAGCTAGCCTCCTAGGGCATAATAAAGACAAGGTATCCCCTGGATCTAACAAAGAATATACATCAAGGTGGAAAACTCGTAACATAGTAGTAATTACATTCGGGGAGACCTCATGCTCTCGGCAGGATGCTAAGGCATACAATTTGTTTTGGTGTTGACCGCCATCATGGCTCTGTCTAGATGCCAGGAAATCTTTAAACATATTTCCGAGCTTTTCGCACCCGAAGCAAGCACCTGTACCCGCCAAACACTGACCCGTGTGCCTCCGACCATACCTATCGCAAACTGGGATACTAGAATCTGCGGGCCTGCTGCTCTGACCCCTAGAGCCTCATGCTCGTCCCCTCTGGTCGTACTTGGGTAGTGATGGAACGCTCATCGCTGAAGATACTGGGGCTGAACAACTCTAGTGGGACTACTGTCGATGCCCACCGCTTGGTCTCGGTTGAGAGAACCTATTGCTGTCTGTCCTAGCCCTCTTGGCCTCTCCTTCCCTCAGATGCTCCATCTCCATCTACTGGGCGTATAGTACTATCTGAGGAAAAATCCATATCCTAATGGAGCATGGCGGTTCTGCAATCCTTGTCTAGATAGTCCGCCACCCCATGGAAAAACCTGCTCATTGTCCGGTGGTTTGCAATAGGGTTAAAAACCGACACGCAAGTGCACGTGGTCAAACAAGTAATAAAGTGGCTAAGTAAGCCAAGTATCGAACCAAGGAGACTCTGGATAAGTAAAATTGCTTAAGTATACTATATTCTAGCTTACTTCTAATTATGCTGACAACAACGTAACCAAAAGTTAAATAATTTTTGTTTATAAATTATATACTAAAACTATTAACAAATATTTACTTTGAATTGAAACTATGGATATGAGCATGCCAAGGTTAAGAACAAGTAATGAACTTGATTATAATCATAATTTGGTTATTCTTCTCTTCTAGTTGCTAGCCAAGAACATTAGCCTAGAGATTAAAACTCTCGTATTTAATCTCACTTAAGAATCATAAACCATCCGTCTACATTTCTGTGATCAAATGCAATTTATGACGTCGCAATACAATTCCGGGTCCTAAATTGACTAATACGGCTTTCAAGTATATTTCTATCAGGAAAGCACAACCCAATTTTCCCAAATCAAGTTAAGAACAATACCCTATTAATTCACAACTTTCCAATTTCGTGCTCTCTCGAGTGAAATCAGACTTTTTAGATGTACATTAATGTCGGCCACACACTAATGCAGTAGAAACAAGAATTAATAGAACAACATAGAAGAAGAAGATGAAAAACCATACAATTCAATAATCAAAATTCATCGCCATTGTTCATAACCTCAGCAAGGAAGAGAATTAGCCACTCATTTGTGGATTAATCATCCTAAAACAAGTGTTAATCATACAAACAATTGATTGAAAGAAGAAAGAAAGAGAGAAAAACCCTTATCTTTTTTGTCCCTCAACTGCCTGTAACCCACGTCCTTGCTCCACCAAGTCTAAATTTATTAAAAATAAGCCTAAGTGTTCTATTTATACTAGTGGGAATTTTTCCCGGAATAACAAGCAACGTGTCACGGAGGCAAACGTGGAGCACTGCCTCGGTGACACGGCGTGGACGCGGACCCTCACTGGAAATCCAGGTTCCGGGAATATAGCCTCAACGTGGCACGGCATGCAACGCGGAGGCTTGCCTCCGTGCCACGGAGCTGTCGCGAGGCTTCACTGGAAATTGCCAAATTAATTCATCCTCCATGCAGTGTGCCTCCGCGATGGTAGCGTGGCACGGCTCCATCGCGGAGCCCCTTTACATTGTGCATTCCAATGTATTTTCCGTGCTCGCATCCAAGTCCAACTCCGATATTGTTCCAACATGCATTTTAGCTCCTCAAAATCATGTTTTACCTACAAAACAATGCTAATCATGTTGGTTAGTATAAATAATCATTTTATTACCAATTACATGAAAATATATACACATTGCATAATAAACAAGACGAAAATGATACGTTTGAGTATCACTTGGGCCCAAGATCACTTACCCCACACTTAAATCCTTATTCGTCCTCGAACAACACATACACAACTCATGCAAATTACATCCCAACCTTCGCCACTATGTTGCGACAATTTACCCTACGGTCATACCGATCATTCAATATTGTAAATCATCAAGAAAACATGCATGGTCTTAACAATGCAATGACCTTTAATACATTAAGACTTCCTAGACTTTAAGAATCGACCCTCGATATCGGCAAACTCATGCAAATCAGCTAATCAAGATATCCGACACGAAAATCAATCTTTCATCAAGCATGTGCCCTCACAACTCAAGAGAATCTTCCCCTTTATGTTCATGCAACACACAAACATTCAAGTAGGGGCATGTCAAATTAATTTCACTCTCTCTCCCAAAAGAATTCACATGCATCATGTCATGACCCATAGGCTTGCCCTTAGTGTATTACTCCACTAATATAAGGGAATGCAATGTAAGATCACGTAGGACTTTAATGGGTTGTAATGGAGGCTATGGAACAAGTATGTATTGGATTAGCCAATAATAGTCACTAGCATCCTTAAGCGCCTTTTCAAAACATTCCCATCAACTCATGAACATTGTTTCTCTCTTTTCTTTTTTTATCATCCCATTCATGCTGGTTTACTTTCGTATGGCCCATTTCATCAAACACACTTGACCTGACACAAAGGTTTTTCATGCACCTTCATTATCATTTCATTATAACAAGTGCCTCTTCAACCTTTTCTTTTCTTTCCTCACTCTGCTCTTCTTTTTCTTTCTACTATTCTCACTCTTTGACACTTTGGGAAAATTTTTCTGTTCTTCTTAAGCGCTTAAGAGTTTTGTATAGACTTTACGGCTAATGAAAAGAAAGAATTAAGCTCAGTTTATACAATTTTGGACAAGAGAAAGAAAGAATCGGCTAAAGGCTCAACGGGCTGACTAGGGTATACAGTCACATAAAAAGGTAGTGTATGACAAGAAAAAAATAGAAACTCTCGGTTAAGACAAAGAAATGCCTACATCCTTTCCAACACTACACCTCCTTCATTTCGTTTTGTACACACACCAGGCAAGGTCTAGACACTTCACAATAGCATGGAATAACAATACCTCACTTCACACTTCATGCACATGCTCTATTCAAGATGCATTCACAGACTCTTTAATTAGCAAATTACATGAATTCAAAAATTAAGACTCAATCACATCGAATCGAATTATACAGCTTAGGTAACTCAACATATTTACAAAATTGCATGCTTTCAAATGAATCACTTTTACATTTCGAATATCAGTTACAACACACAACCATAATTTCACAACCATATAGTAACTGCAGGTTCAGTGATGCAATCCACCAAAGAAAAAACTGAAAACTAATTAAAATCACTACTCCTACCGACTACATTTCCCTTAAGACGGTCGTCATCCATCCATCATAGGGAACGGTCACTAACTATGACATCGGTTCAATGAGACTATTCTCGGTAAAAGAACCGAAAACAAACTCCGAGAAACCCAAAAATAAAAATCGAAAAATTTTTGCAAAACATCGATCATTTCGATGGAAAAATATTTATAAAATATTTTACTATGTACAAAATATTTTCACAAAAATTTTAAAAATATCGATCATTTCGATAGAAAAAAAATATTTACAAAATTTACAAATTATTTACACTGGCAACCACAACCTTTCACAACACACATCAATTACCACAAAAATATGTACAGATACAACTACAAATCAGTTTGCACTCACAACCACAGGGAAACATAAACATACATACAAAACAAAGGAAGAACATACAGCAAATCAGCCCAGCCCCAGCACCTAGCTACTCCCCACCCCACACTTAAATCGAACACTGTCCCCAGTGTTCACAAAAATTAAAAATCACAAAAATTTCCGGTGGTGGAACTCCCTGATCAGTCGAAATATTCGACTTCTTCATCCGGTGCTGCTGCCTCATCGCCCATGTTCGAGTCACCTCCATCGTCATCATCGGACTCCACATCGGAGTCCTCCCGACGTGTCTCCTCGTCCGTGGGGACATCATCGTCAGTGGGCTCAACGAAGGCTAGCCCCACTCGGCACAAAGCTCTGGCGTTTTCGCCAAATGGGTAATCCAGCTCCAGCTGCCATAACTCTTACTCCGTGGCTGGTCTCCCACCAATACGGAGCTGAAGCATTTGCATACCAAACATCCGTGCCATGTACTGATCGTCACGAGCATGTCGCTCGCCCAGTGTCAGCACTGGCCCGTGTGTGGTGTCGGGGGCCTTGGTTTTGGTCACATCAAGGGCCCTCCGCTCCAACTGCGGGATGTAGTCCAAAGCCTCTTCCTCGACGTCGAGGCCCCAGAGAAAGGTGGTGATGAGTCCGCCGAACCCATACCTGTGGCCCTGGTGTAGTCGGGCTCTCTTCATGGCGGATATGATGACCGCCCCAACATTAATCTCTAACCCTTTCATCAGGGCATACACCAGGCACACACGGTCCTGGGTCACATCCGTCATGTGCACCCCCGGGATGAAGCACGAACAAACTATTTTCAGCCATATTCTGGCCTCCCTGTTCATTTGAGAATACGGCAGAGTCTGGTGGTAACACCTCTCCTTATGTCTGCTCCATCGGGCTGTGGATCGAGCCCCACACAAAGTGCGTCTGATATCGGCGTATGGTGGGGTGATGTTCAGCTGGCGGAGAACGTGGGCGTCTGTGTCCCGCGGTCCAATGATGGCATTTAATTTCTGGGGTTCTAGAATGACAATCTGCCCTCTGATCTTTATTGTGTGGCTTCTGATGGTCGGGTTCCAATTTGCATAGAACTCCCGGACTAAATGTAGGTTGCACTCCTTGGGCTCCTGAAATATGAAGCTGAGCCTAGCTTCCTCGATTCTCTGCACAATATGGGGGAACTCCTGTGCTAGTGGTTCCCGTGCAATATGCTCCTCAGGGAAGTACTCATTCTCCTTATGTTTAGCGTACCACTTCTTCCCTTCATCGGTCACCCACCTCGTTCCGTATTGGCGGCGTTGGCCGCGCAGAACAGGTGGTGCAGCTGGGACTGCTGTGCCCAATCTCATGCGTTTTCTCCCGGTGCCTGAAGTAGATGCACCTTTACCCTTATCCTGCCTACTCGCCATTGTACCTGTCAACATAAATAAACAAGCACAATGTCAGCTAAATACATGTTAACTTTGGCTAAGGTCGGGTTAAACTAAGTTTACCCCACACTTAGTCCTTAGCTACTCTTACGATACTACGGCAAGGATTACTTTATTTAGAACCTAAACACAAACAACTATACAATTTATGCTTAGTGCGTTCACAAAAAATTTTCGACAGTATAACTTTTAGCGTACTACTCAGACTTCATACAGCTAATCCCAATCCTACCATCGCTAGCAATTCAACCATCGCACTTAGCAACGAAGACAACAAACAAAAACAACGACAAAAATTCTATATACATACAAATCCAAATAACCAAACCAATTTGAACAATTTTTACATTTTCCCAAAACCTGAGAATTCGTCGTCTATTACCTTCAAACAATATTTACAACGACTATCTCAATTCACAAACACACCCCGGCATATAATTCACCAATTTATCAAGTTACCCAATTCGATTTCAGCAACCCCAACCCTAGAATTCAATTTTATAATCAAATTCGAATCATTCACGCAATCGACAAGTTCAAACGCTAATTACAACATTCCGAACATTTATCAATCAAAGAATAATTCAATTTCATGCTAAATTGCTAATTGGGGTGATTTATCTCACCTCCCATGCTCAAATTCGACTAAAATCAAAAAAAACTTGAGAGAGTAGAGGAAAACATACCTTTAAGTTGAATGATCGAAGAAACTCGACAATTTGGTTGCTTAATAGCGTGGCACGTTGGTTGGGGAGGGGGATTCGGGTGTTTGGTCGCGGAGAAGAGAGGAAATGGGGGAAAAGGGACTAAAATCGGGGTTAAAAATGAAGGGAAACACGCGGGTCACCCGGCAACCCGGTGTGACCCGTCACAAAATATAGGGCAACGTGTCACGGAGGGTAACGCGGAGCCCCTCCTCCGTGACACGGAGCTAACGCGATGGCTCACTGGAATATAAAAAAAAAAAAATCCAGATTTAACCTCAACGTGTCACGGAGGGTAACGCGGTGGTCCACCTCTGTAACACGGAGCCATCGCCCCAGTGCACTGTCTCTTCATTTATTCAATTTTTTCATACCCTGCCTTTTCCTTCCCGATTCCATGCACATTTTTCTCCGGTTGACCTGAAAATCACCTTACTAAACAAAATTGGTTAGATTAATAGATTTCCCTAACTAAAGTGAAAAATATTAACTAAAATGAAAAATTTATACCACATCAAAAAAAAGAAAAATTAAAATAAAAACTATTTACACTTTACTAAACAAAAGAAAAAAATATTTTTCACGGGTTGACTCCCGTGCAGCGCCTGGTTTACCGTCGCGGCTCGACGTCCTTTATGCTCAATTATCCACTAGGGTGATGGACTATTTTTCACGATCATTGTCCTCCCCCCAGTAGTGCTTACATCTCTGCCCATTTACCAAGAACGTAGCACTCCGATCTTCTTGCCACAGTTCTACGGCCCCGTGAGGGGTCATTCTTACCACTTCAAACGGTCCCGACCATTTAGACCTTAGCTTACTAGGAAACAACTTCAACCTCAAATTAAAGAGCAAAACTTTCTGTCCCGGCTCGAAAATGCGATGCACCACATGCTTATCATGCCATCTTTTGGTTCTTTCCTTGTAGTACTTAGCACTCTCATAGGCATGCTAGCGGAACTCATCAAGTTCACTGAGCTGCATTAATCTCTTTTTACCCGCCAGCTCTGAGTCCATATTGAGTTTTCTGACAGCCCAAAAAGGTCGGTGCTCTAATTCCACCGGGAGATGACATGCTTTGCCGTAGACCAATCAGTATGGTGAAGTTCCAATCGGTGTCTTATAAGCAGTTCGGTAAGCCCACAACGCATCGTCGAGTTTTCTTGACCAATCATTCCGTTGTGTATTCACCATTTTCTGAAGAATCTGCTTCACCTCCCAATTTGACACCTCTACTTGCCCACTAGTTTGGGGGTGGTATGCTGTTGCCACTTTATGGCGCACCCCATACTTGGCTAGTAATTTCTTGAAACTTGCATTGACAAAATGAGCCCCTCCATCACTGATAATTGCTCGGGGTGTCCCGAACCTTGTGAGGATGTGTTTTTTCACAAACTTCGTTACTACCTTGTTGTCATTTCTGGGGTAAGCTATTACTTCCACCCATTTTGACACATAATCTACAGCCACCAAGATGTAACGATTACCAAATCACGGTGGGAATGGACCCATGAAGTTAGTGCCCCATACATCAAAGGGCTCGACTTCCAGTATATTCTGCAAAGGCATCTCCTGTCTTCTGCCAATTGATCCTGTACGCTGACATCTATCACATATTTTGACATATGCCATAGAGTCTCTGAACAGTGTTGGCCAAAAGAAACCTGACTGTAGAACCTTGTGCGCTGTTCTCTCACCTCCGTGATGCCCTCCATACAACGAAGAATGGCAGCCCCTCAACACTTCTGCTATCTGACTCTCTGGGGTGCATCTTCTCATCACCTGATCTGGTCCCTGTTTGAACAAATATGGCTCATCCAATACATAATGCCGGCTGTCATGCCTCAATTTCCTTCTGTGTTGGTCTGTTGTTTCAGGTGGGTAGACTCCGCTCACTAGCAAGTTGACTATGTCTGCATACCAGGGAACTTCAGCTTCTCCCACCGCCAAGAGTTGCTCATCTGGGAATTCTTCATTTATGTTATCACTTTCCATCACATGCGACCGACTTTCCAGTCGTGATAGGTGATCTGCTGCTTGGTTCTCGCTTCCCTTTCTATCTCCGATCTCAAGGTCGAACTCCTGCAACAATAAGATCCATCTAATCAATCTAGGCTTAGCATCCTTCTTGTTGAATAGGTACCGAATAGCTGCATGATCGGTGTACACCACAACTTTCGAACCCACCAAATAAGACCTGAATTTGTCAAATGCAAACACCAAGGCTAGCATCTCTTTCTCTGGGACTGTGTAATTGCTCTGGGCTGTATTCAGTGTTTTGCTTGCATAATAAATAGAATGGAAAATTCTATTTTTTCTTTTTCCCAATACGGCTCCCACAGCCACGTCACTGGCATCACACATCAGCTCAAATGGTTGTTCCCAATCAGGAGAAGTAAGTATAGGTGCTTCTATCAATTTCTGCTTCAACTTTTCAAATGCTGTAACACACTCATCATTCAACTCAAACTTTACCTCCTTTTCTAGCAGTCTGCATAGTGGTCTAGAAATGTTGGAAAAGTTTTTGATGAATCGTCTGTAGAATCCTGCATGCCCCAGAAAACTGCGCACACCTTTCACTGACACTGGTGGTGGCAATTTTTCAATAACCTCGATCTTAGCACGATCGACTTCCAACCCCTTTTTAGATACTTTGTGGCCAAGGACAATTCCCTTCTTCACCAAGAAGTGGCATTTCTCCCAGTTTAATACAAGGTTGGATTCTTCACATCGAGCCAACACCCTGTCAAGATTCTGCAAACATGTAGCAAACGAATTACCGAAAACAGAAAAATCATCCATAAATACCTCAACAAAATCCTCAACCATGTCATGGAATATAGCCATCATGCATCTCTGAAATGTGGCGGGTGCGTTGCATAACCCAAACGGCATCCGCCTGAAAGCATATGTCCCATAAGGACAGGTGAAAGTAGTCTTCTCTTGATCCTCCGGAGCTATGGCTATTTGGTTATAACCAGAGTACCCATCAAGGAAGCAATAATACTCCTGTCCTGCCAACCTATCAAGTATTTGATCAATGAAAGGGATGGGGTAATGATCTTTCCTCGTGGCTTCGTTTAGCTTTCTGTAGTCCATACAAATTCGCCAGCCTGTGACGGTTCGAGTAGGGATCAACTCATTTTTCTCGTTGGGGACTACGGTCATCCCCCCTTTCATAGGAACACATTGAACGGGGCTGACCCACTCACTGTCTGAAATTGGGTAGACCACACCTGCATCAAGCCACTTGATTATTTCTTTCCTTACCACATCCTTCATTGCTGGATTAAGTCTCCGTTGCGTCTGAACGGTTGGTTTGGCTCCTTGCTCCATGAATATCCTGTGTGTGCAGAAAGCGGGATTAATACCCTGAATGTCAGACATTTGCCAACCCATTGCTTTCTTCCTCTTTCTGAGGACACCCAATGCTGCCTTTTCCTGTGCCTCCGTCAAGTCTGCAGAGATGATAACTGGTAACGTCTCCCCCTCCCCCAAAAAGATATATTTTAGATGGGGAGGCAATTATTTCAGCTCCAGCTTCGGTGCCTCCTCAACGGATGGTTTCGGCAAAGGCTCTAGAGATCTCATCAATGACTGGAATTCCTGTCTCCTCGGATGATTAGGTGCCCCATTCAACAATTGGACCATTCCACACGCCTCTCTATCCCCAAAATGATCAGAATGCGTTAACGCTCTTTCCAATGGGTCTTGAGATTAAACAACCTGCCTAATTTCCCCATGTTCAACCACACTAATTTTTGAAAGCTCCTCATTTATAGCTGGCAGCTTCATGGCTTTTAGCACATCAAATACCTCTACCTTGTCATGTGCTCGCATTGTAAGTTGACCCGCAGCTACGTCAATTAATGCTTTCCCGGTTGCCAAGAAGGGTCGTCCCAAAATAAATGGGACTTCAGCGACTGGTTCAAAATCCAGAACAATAAAATCAACAGGAAAAATGAGGGATCCCACTTGCACAAGCACATCCTCAACAATGCCATCCGGCCTAGCTAAGGATCTGTCTGCTAGCTGCAAGATTACGGTTGTAGGTCTACGACTCCCTAGACCTAACTTTCTGAATACCGAAGATGGCATCAGATTTATGCTCGCCCCCAAGTCACACAATCCACGAGCTCGGATATTCTGCCCAATTGTAAGCTGGATAGTAAAACTTCCAGGGTCTTTCAGCTTCGTGGGCAGTCTATTTTGGATCCGGGAAGTGCATTCCTCCGTAAAAGCTACCGTGGCATACTCAGTCAAACGACTTTTGTTGGCCACGATGTCTTTAATATATTTAGCATATTTTGGCACTCCCTGTAAGACATCAACAAGAGGTAAATTAACATGTACCTGTTTAAGCACCGCCATAAATTTCTTGAAACACGCCTCCTCCTTGTGTTTCTTGAGTCGTTGAGGGAACGGGGGTGGAGGCCTTTCTGATTCAGCTTCTTTGGTCTTCCCCTTATCCGCAAGTTTCTCTCCCTCAACATCTGCTGCTCCTAACTTTTGAGGCGGTCTTTCCGGTTCCACCTCCTTCAGCTGCAAACCACTCCTCGTGGTCACTGCATTTACCTGCTTTGGATTAGGATCCGTGTCGCTAGGCAGTCCTCCTCTGGGTCTTGTGTTTTGGGCACTAGCAAATTGCCCAAATTGATACTCAAGAGCCTTGGTCGCTAAATGATTGTTCTTCACTTCGACTGCCAATTTAACATAGTCAGCCTGCAATTGCGCCTGATTAGCGATCATGGTCTTGAACATTTCTTCAATGGTAGGTGATGGTGGTGGAGGAGGGGCATTGTGATTTCTGAATTGAGATTGGTAGTTCTGTTGCCCTCCTTGATTCCTGTGTATACCCTGACCCAAACTTTGGCCTTGTTGGTTGTTGCTACCCCACGAAAATTTGGATGGTTCCTCCAATTTGAGTTGTAGCCGCTACCAAACTGCTACTGATTTCTTTGTGCATTGCCCACAAAGTTAACAGAATCTAGGTTTGCTCCACAGCACTCAGCTGAATGCTCACTGCTACTACACACTTCACACCACATTTGCTGGACCTCATTTACTGAAGCTGAAGGCTGGTTCAAATTCATGTTGCTGAAGTGGTTGTTCAACTGATTCTGTAAGGCAGCTATCTGTGCAGCGATAGCTGTAAATCCATCCACTTCAAGCACTCCTGCTGCTTTCCTTGCTCCACCTCGAGATGAATCTGCATTCCATTCTGGATTGCCCTGTGAAATTCGGTTGAGCAAAGTGTACAGCTCCTCATAAGTCTTTTCCAGCGCTTGCCCTCCAGCTGCTGAGTCTAACAAAATTTTACTATGGGGTTCCAAACCCTCAATAAATGTGTGTACCAACACCTCATTGGACTGATGATGATGAGGACAGTCCCGCAACATGGATTTAAATCTTTCCCAGGCTTGATATAAATTTTCTCCCTCCCTCTGTTTGAAACTTAGAATTTGACTTCTAAGTCTGGCTGTTTTACCAGAGGGAAAAAATCTTATCAAGAACTTTCATGCTAGATCATCCCACATTGATATAGAATTTGGTGGTTCAGCTTTTAACCACCTCTTGGCTTCACCAAGTAAGGAAAACGGAAATAGTGTGAGCCGAACATAATCAGGTGACACTCCAGCGAGTATATAAGTGTCACTTATCTCCAAAAAGTTCTAGAGATGTTGTTGTGGGTCTTCATGAGGGAGACCGGTAAATTGCCCGCTTGTGTGCAAAAGTTGCACCATATTCTGCTTTAATTCAAATCTCCCTCCAGGCTCTGGTTTGCGGATACTTGAATGTACATTGTTGGCATGTGGGATTGCCACCTCGCGAACCGGCCTTGCTGCTGCTTCGTCGGGCACTAACACTGCCCTCACAACCGGTGGATTTTGTTGCTCCATAATAGTCTGTCTGAGCAACTGCAGCTTCTTTTGTAGAGCTTCTCTGCGTTTACTATGAAATTCACGTTCAGGCTCTGTATAAGATTCCACCAGCTCCTTGTCCTTTGCCAGTGTTCACAGAAATCAAGTCTGCAAAATACAGGCTAAGACCAAGTTGTCAACACTTAAGAAAATAAAACAAAAATACAGTAAATTTACACTTAACACAATTTCACCAATTGCCTAGTCTCCCCGGAAACGGCGCCAAAAACTTGTCCGGTGGTTTGCTATAGGGTTAAAAACCGACACGCAAGTGCACGTGGTCAAACAAGTAATAAAGTGGCTAAGTAAGCCAAGTATCGAACCAAGGAGACTCTGGATAAGTAAAATTGCTTAAGTATACTATATTCTAGCTTACTTCTAATTATGCTGACAACAACGTAACCAAAAGTTAAATAATTTTTGTTTATAAATTATTTACTAAAACTATTAACAAATATTTACTTTGTATTGAAACTATGGATATGAGCATGCCAAGGTTAAGAACAAGTAATGAACTTGATTATAATCATAATTTGGTTATTCTTCTCTTCTAGTTGCTAGCCAAGAACATTAGCCTAGAGATTAAAACTCTCGTATTTAATCTCACTTAAGAATCATAAACCATCCGTCTACATTTCTGTGATCAAATGCAATTTATGACCTCACAATACAATTCCGGTTCCTAAATTGACTAATACGGCTTTCAAGTATATTTCTATCAGGAAAGCACATCAAAACCCAATTTTCCCAAATCAAGTTAAGAACAATACCCTATTAATTCACAACTTTCCAATTTCGTGCTCTCTCGAGTGAAATCGGACTTTTTAGATGTACATTAATGTCGGCCACACACAAATGCAGTAGAAACAAGAATTAATAAAACAACATAGAAGAAGAAGATGAAAAACTATACAATTCAATAATCAAAATTCATCACCATTGTTCATAATCTCAGCAAGGAAGAGAATTAGCCACTCATTTGTGGATTAATCATCCTAAAACAAGTGTTAATCATACAAACAATTGATTGAAAGAAGAAAGAAAGAGAGAAAAACCCTTAGCTTTTTCGTCCCTCAACTGCCTGTAACCCACGTCCTTGCTCCACCAAGTCTGAATTTATTAAAAATAAGCCTAAGTGTTCTATTTATACTAGTGGGAATTTTTCCCGGAATAACAAGCAACGTGTTACGGAGGCCAACGCGGAGCACTCCGTGACACGGCGTGGAGGACGACCCTCACTGGAAATCCAGGGTCCGGGAATATAGCCTCAACGTGGCACGGCATGCAACGCGGAGGCTTGCCTCCGTGCCACGGAGCTGTCGCGAGGCTTCACTGGAAATTGCCAAATTAATTCATCCTCCATGCAGTGTGCCTCCGCGATGGTAGCGTGGCACGGCTCCATCACGGAGCCCCTTTACATTGTGCATTCCAATGTCTTTTCCGTGCTCGCATCCAAGTCCAACTCCGATATTGTTCCAACATGCATTTTAGCTCCTCAAAATCATGTTTTACCTACAAAACAATGCTAATCATGTTGGTTAGTATAAATTCACATTTTATTACAAATTACATGAAAATGTATACACATTGCACAATAAACAAGACGAAAATGATACGTTTGAGTATCACTTGGGCATATAAATATGCCCAAGATAACTCACTTGAGCCCTCTGATCAACCATTAACTCTGGGGCGTACTTTGACAGATGAGTGAATTCTAGGGTAGATTCCTGCATGTCATCTTCCCCTATTTTAGATTCACGAAATCGGCTACCTTCAGTGCCGTCATCTCGCAAGGGAAGAACCGATCTAGGATTGTGACATGAAACTCATCCCAACTAATAGGGCCTGCTCCAACTGCCCTCTTATCCTTCCACTGTTTAAACCAAATGTGTGCGACCCCCTTCAACTGATATGAGGCCAAGTAGGAGCACTCCACTCCATTCATCCCTATGACCTGGGTGATCTTTCGAATCTCGTCAATAAACTCATGTGGATCGTTGTCCACCCTTGACCCAAGAAACTCTGGTGGATTCATCCTTAGGAAATCTCTGACTTTTGCTACTACCGCAATCCCATTCCATGGAACATGCCCTACTACCTACTAGTTGACCTGAGTGGTCAACGCCTGTGCTAGCATCTGAATAACTGGCCTGAATTTGGCATGGGCAACCGACTCCGGTGTATGGTGCTCATGGCCTGGTGGGGCTTGTTGGTGCCCGTCTCCATTTCCATCCTCGTGGCCATTCCCATTCCCATTTTTTTTGCCATTAACTCTATAGGGAGGCATGATTTTGCAATCGCGAATAACACGAGTTAGAAGGATAGAGAGATATTTCACCGCACGACATATATCATGAAAGAAGGGAACATTTTCTAAACATCTCGTAGCCTCTTCGTCATTAGTGAGGCGTGCTTCACACCCATAAAAAAGACTGTACTAATGCGGCTTTCTGACACCCTAGGACACTTTACAACCTTTTGCCTCTAATACCACGTTTGTCATGACCCGAACATAGGCCCGGATCAAGACATAGTACAAGGAGCCCCGAGAGACTCCAAGTTGGCCCATGGCATGAACATACGTCTGACTCAATCAATAAAAGCGGAAGATCGACATAATAACCATTGAGTAGGTCTAAACACAACATAACATTTAAAATACTTACACGAATCTGAAGATGATTATACACAATGTCCGAAAAGCCTCTAATTCTAATGAGTTGATAGGACAAGACTCCAATTAACTCTCTAAGTCTAAAACTGAAAATACAAGGATAACTGATAACGAATGGTCCTCAGGAGATGAGGACTCACCACTGAAGCTGGATACTAACTCCAAAAATTTGCTAATGACGGAGTTGAGTCTGAAGATTGGAGCATGTATCATAAAACGCCACAGCATAGAGTATGCGGTCAATACATGAAATGTACCGAGTACACAAGGTAAGTAAAATCACTTAAATAAGTAAAATCATTTAAAACATGCATAATATAAAACATATTCAAGATAAGAATATGAGAGTAGGACTTGCATGCTATCTTCTAAAATTGTGATCTAAACATAACAGAACATCATAATTGAATTAAATGACCCAAAGCTGAAATCTGATAATCGTAAGTAAAATTGAACATTGGGTCAAACCTTTTTTAGCACACACATATATATATATATATCATGAATGATAAACATGCATAACTGAAATCATGAGGAATACGAGGAGACTCTTCGTATAACCACATTACCACGATAGAGCTTACGTGGTCCCGACTATCACACTCAAGTGGGCAGGGCCATCTAAAGCCTTGCCAGGCTTAAAGATGCTACCATGATATCGATATAAAGATGGAGGCCCCTTGGGGAAAGAGAAAGATCACAAAGGAGGTTCCAAATAATCTGATCATACCTACGTTGGCACGTAGTTCGGTGGCATAGGGTTGTCTGAACCTTAGCCTACTCGGTGCGAGACACTACCCCCACAAACATTCATATGCTCTCCATCATTTTTCAATGAAGCTGCCATCATTCAGTGATGAAGCTGAATAATCATATACATAT
The DNA here is from genome assembly GCA_035772735.1 of Datura wrightii. NCBI lineage: Eukaryota > Viridiplantae > Streptophyta > Magnoliopsida > Solanales > Solanaceae > Datura > Datura wrightii. The sequence continues at coordinate 56,102,869 of JASDFA010000001.1, forward strand.
AAAATATGAAATCATATATGAGGAGCCTTGGCTCAAACCATACCACAAGCTGAACAAAATTGGGAGTCTTGACTCCCAAACAATGTGGAAAGCTAATTCGTGAAATCATATATCATACTTGAACATATAGGCTTGCCCAATACTTAACATTCTTTAAATTATGTGATTCACTTGAAAACATGATCATAGATATGGGTAACTTGAAACCATGCTTTTCATCATAATTATCTCATCATACTTGAACATCCATCATATATCTCAACTTTCATGAACTCTCATAGATGGGCGTTATAATTTATAAAACTTGAAAAAATGATTTATAATTGAAAACATTGTAAGACTTTCCCATGAATCGTAATTAAATAATAGAAACATACGTAGATAATACACATGTAGAAATTTAGGAAACTCATGCATTAGGTTAAAACCCCATAGGATCAACATATAGATTTTCATGATTTAGAGAGGTATTTTGGAATGGGTGTGAACAAATTCACCCATTCATAACCCTACATACCTAAGAGGATCTGATTCAACAACTTCTCTGATTGCCCAAGGAAGAATTGAGAAGAATGTTGAAGGAATTAAGCTTGATCACCTCTCTATCTTACTATGTTTGCATGCATGAATAGGAATAGCTTAGAATGAACTTACCCCTCATAAAACACATTATTCATAGCTTAGAATGACGTAGTTTAGGCCTTAGGATCATAGGAATTATGGAAAAGCACTTACTAAATTTGCAGAGAAAAACAGATTGCCAGTCCCAACGAGGGACTGGATGAGTTGTTACCACTGGGCACGAGTCGTCTTCTCCTATCATCGAGTGCACTTCATATTTTCCTCAAGGGTTCCCCGCAAGGGACCTGACTGCTCGTCACTGGTGACCACGACTCATGGTCACCTCTCGTTAACTCTAATGCCAAAAACATTTAATCCTTAACCAATAGCTGACCACGACTCACCTAATGAATCATGGCATTTGACCACAACTCGTGGTGTCCAGTCATGGAGTACACTGCCAATTCATCCTTCTTCCTTCAACTGCCCTTGACCATGGGTGACCTAACGGCTCGTGGGGTTGACCATGACTCATGGTCACACCCGTGGTCACCCTACTTTGAAATTTCCAGGCAATTTAACACTCCTCACTACGAGTCACTTAATGAATTGTAGTCAACTTGATGGGTCACAAGATGACTCATTCTGTGACCTGGTGCAAACAATCCTGTTTTCACCGTTTCAACTCCGGGTTTGATCTTAGTGCTTTCGAGGTATTATAGTGCCTCTATTCGAAATAATGGACAAAGTGAGCCGTGCAACCTAACAAACTCTCAAATGTATAGTCTAGCATAATCCTCTGCTAAATCTATAGTCTTAGCAGGTTGGAAATGTACTACCTTAGTCATCCGGTCTACAACCACCCAAATCAAATCATGTTCTTGGTGCATATGAGGTAGACTTGTAATGAAGTCCTTGTTTATGTTTTCCCAATTTCAAGTTGGGATGCTGATATATTGAGCCATACCTCCTGTTCTCTGGGGTTCAACCTTCATCTGCTAGCAATTTAGACCCTTAGTCACAAATTCTACACTGTTCTTTTTCATGTTATTCCACCAATAGACTTCCCGTAGATTATGGTACATCTTAGTGTCACCTCGATGGATAGATTACTGAGAGCGGTGAGCTTTTATTAATATTTGCTGCCTCAAATCATCTAGTCTAGAACGCACAACCTACCTTAATAATGGAGCATGCCATCGCTCTCTTTGGAGAATACTTCCACCTCCTTCTTGAGAAATACTTCCTTCAACTTAAGAAATATTGGATCATCATCTTTCCTTGCATTCACCTCCACCTCAAGGGAGGACTCTGAACCATTTTGGACTAGAACTCCACCTTCTACTGAATCAACTAAGCGAATTCCTAACTGAGCCAGCTTATGAACATCTCCAACCAATTCCTTCTTCTCATCCTAAATATGAGCAACACTATCCATTTTCGATCTACTAAGGTCATTTGCCACTACATTGGCTTTACCAAGGTGATACAAAATATTCATGTTGTAGAATTTAAATAACTCCAACCACAGCCTCTGATGAACATTTAGGTCCTTCTAACTGAACACATTGTAGGCTATTGTGGTTAGTAAAGACATTTTCATGCACCCCATGTAGGTAGTGCCTCAAAATCATCAAGGCAAATACTACCACTTCCAGCTCAAGATCATGAGTCGGGTAGCTCTTCTCATGAGCTTCGAGTTGTCTCAAAGCATAATCTAAAACCTTTCCATGTTGCATCAACATTCAACCAAGGCTAATTCTGGAGGCGTTGTGATAAATCACAAACTCATTTAAACCTTTTAGTAGAGTCAAAACTGGACCAGTAGTGAGTCAAGTCTTCAACTCCTGAAAATTGTTCTCCCAAGAATCAAACAACTGGAACTTGACTTTCTTCTAAGTCAACCTATCATAGGATAGCTAATAGACGAGAATCCTTCCACAAATTTTTTGTAACAACCGGCTCGGCTCAAGAAACTTCTAATGTGTAATAGGGGGATGAGTCCTGGCTAGTTCTTGACTTCTTCATTGTTTTGAGGATCCACCTGAAAACCCTCACTGGGAATGACATGACCAAAGTTTGTTACTGATTTCAACTAGAAATCACACTTGCCAAACTTAACGAATAACTGGCAGTCCCTAAGAGTCTACTAGACTATCCTCAAATGAACTACATGTTCATCATCACTTCTGGAGTAGACAAGGATGTCATCTATAAAGATAATGATGAACATGTCCAAGTACTATTTGAACAACCTATTCATAGTGTCGATAAAACCTACAGGAGCTATCATTAGTAAAAAATACATAACAATAAATTCATAGAGATTATACCAAGTTCTGAAGGTTGTATTTGAAATATCACATTCTTTGACTATAAGGTGATGATAGCCTGATCTGAAGTCTATCTTTGAAAAGCAGCTACCACCCTGGAGATGGTTGAACATGTTATCAATCCGTGGATACTTATTCTTAACTGTGACTTTGTTCAACTGATGGCAATCGATGCACATTCCATGTTTACCATCCTTATTTCACACGGATAAAACTAGGGCACCCTATAGAGATATACTGGGTCTTATGAAGTCTTTCTATAAAAGGTCTTTCAGCTGTTCCTTCAACTCCTTAAGCTAAGCTAGAGCCATTATATAAGAGGGGATTGAGATAGGATGGGTATTTGCAAGAAGTTCGATGCCGAAGTCGATTTCCTACTTGGGAGAAACTCTGGGAAGATTCATGGGAAATACATATGGGAACTCATTTATGACCGGAACTAAATGATGATTTGGGCTTTTAGAACTAGAATCCCTAATCCAAACTAGATGACAGATATAACCCTTAGAAATCATTTTCCTAGCCTTTAGGTAAGAGATGGACCAACTCTTAAGCACTGAAGTACTACCCTTCCACTCTAGGACTGGGTCGTTAGGAAATTGAAACATAATGACTCTGGTTCTCAAGTTGACTAAGGCATAGTAAGAGTGCAACCAGTCCATGCCAAAAGTGATGTCTAAATCAACCATATCTAACTCTACAATATAAATGGCGGTGACTTTATGTAAAAATGTAATCGGGCAGTTACTATATACCTGACTTGAAAAAGCTGACTCGCTGTCACGACTCGAGTCTACACCCTGGCTATAACATGGGACCTAAAACCAAAAATGACACCAAGATAACCCATGGCACAGGATAATGCTAACATAACACCAACTAATAGAACATAACTGAGTGAAACCTTAACTAAAACATAACTAATAAAAAGGAAAGGTTAAAAATTTTATAACAACCCTAAGTCATAAGCTAAATCTAGTACTACATTATTTGAAAGCCTCTACAAGTCTAATGAGTTCTCGGGAAAAGTCCCAGCTGACCCTAAAATTTGAAAACTAGAAATAAACTGAAATAAAGAAAACATAACTCCCGTCCTCAAAAGATGAGGACTCACCACGAATTGTTGATAGAGTCTGGAGCGTGTCTAACTGTGGGACTGAGTCTGAATGCCTGGATCTATATCATAAAATGATATAGAACATAATGTATGCGGTCAGTACTTGGATTGTACTAATTATAAGGGAAATGTAACTGAAGCTAGGGACATGTTAGTATGCTGAAAAATATTGATCTGAATACATAATTGAGGTGAAGTACAATGACCCTATATGAGATACATTATTACAGATATGATATGCACGTTTGAAAAAATTAAATGAAATATAAGTAAATCTAGTTTTTGAGTCATGTACATCTACTGAAGACTGAATCTGAAATTATAAATTGAAAATTATAACTGAAATAACTCTCCTAAAACTGAAACTGAACTGTACTGTGGGAGAGACTATTAACCGACAAACTCTAATGTAAGCCTCATGGACCTCGACCTGCATATCCAGTTGGAAGGGTGTTCATAGCTTACTAAGGGTTAGAACTCTAACTGGCGTGATATAATCATGAATTCAGGGAGACAATCTCTAATAACGATGACCCCTGCATGCACCCATTGAAGCAAGGGAGAAACTCTCAAATAATGAGGATACCATATTCCTCGAGCTAAGGGAAACCTTCTCTACTATTGAGAATCCCTTATCCTATGGTGGCACGTATTTTTGAGACATAGGTATGCTATAACCCTTGCTTACTCGGTGCTAAGTACTACTCCCAACTGAACATAAAGATACACATAACGTGATAATCTGATGTTGATGTCCTAAGACTAGTCGGAACCACTTAATCTAGCAAGTGTCCCGACAAACTAAAGGACCATGACATACTGATACTGAGGGCTCATAACTGATGTTCTAAGACTAGTCAGGGGTACTTTCTACTAGCAAGAGACCTGAGAGTCTAAATAAACATATACATGTTGATCATACTGAATTCATGAGAGTCTAGTTAGGCAACTTTCTACTAGTAAAAGGCTTGATACTTTATAGAAACATAAAAATGCTAATCATACTAAATTTATGGAAATCATAAACTCAAATCATCGCTAAATCATATGTACTAAAATCATGGTAAAGTCATATATATTTCAAGAGGGCCATATTCTCGAAAATAGTGCTAAATCATGGTTGAGTCTTAGAAATCATGCTAAAATCATATCATGGACATAAATCATGGATTAGGGAGGGGGAACAATGAACATTCGTAGATATTTATTATAAGAGCCTTGAAATCATGAATATAATATGTTATTCATCATGAAAACCTTGGAAACACAAAAGACATGGGAGAATTCGTGCATAGAACCAAAACCCTAAGACTTGCTTTTCTAGGGAATAAAAGTAGCTAGGGTTTTAAATATAAATTGGAACACAAGGATGAAAAAAGGTCCTTGTTTAAGTCCAACATACTTGGCTTGATGAAACCCCCCACTAGCACTTGAATCTTGAAGCTGTTGGAGAGGTACCCTAGGTGTTCATGAGCCATTAGAGGAATGGAGAAGAAGAACTTATGGATGATTTGAGGAGGAATGAGGGATTAGGCTAGGAAACCCCCTTTAATTTTACCCATAGGAGTTAGAAGCATACAGTATTACTAAAACACCACTGGAGATTCACTTTAAAAACCTACCCATCAGTACCGACGACCTACACAATGAGTCATTTTCTTCCATAATAACTCGTTGGATCCATCCGTTCCATCTGGAGAAAATTTATGGTTTTCTAATTCTCCAACCAACGACCAAATAGGATGACCTGTCACCACATACAACGAGTCGTCCTATGACACGTAGTTAGTGGATCATCCTTGCACCTCCTTTGAGTTTCTTCCAACAGGTAATCACCACAAGTTGTCACTCGTCACAATGAGTTGTTACATCCTCACGTTGCTACTGGGATAAAATTCTCTAAACTCTACAAAACGAGTGTTGTAAGAGGTGTTCATGGGGTAGCACAAGTCATCCTCTGACTCGTGCTCACTGGGACCCTTTTCGTATAATCTTTTAGCTTGTCTACCATGACTCTCACTATGATCTGTTACAAGTAACCATGAGTCGTTACTTGACTCGTGGTCTTGGCAAGAACTTGACCATTTAATGAACTGTTGCTCATGACAGGGGACATCACAACTAATCACATCACCCCATGAGACGTGACGTGAGTCGTTACATTTGGGCCTTGAAAAATTCCACTGATTGCTTGCCACGAGTCTTACCATGACTCATTATATCATCTAAAAAGTCACACCACAACTTATTCTGAGTCAAAAATTTTCACTTTTCGGCTGGTTCTTTCTTTAATTTTGGGGTCTGATCTTAGGAACTTTTAGGGTGTTACTCTCACCAATAGGAGTAAATACTAGAAAAGGTTCTATGAGGATTTCTGGACTAATATCAAACTGAACTGCAATGTAAGGAGTCACAAAGGAATGTTTACTTCATGGATCTAGTAAAGCATAAACATAATTCTATAGGATGCGTAATGTACCAGTAACTACATCAGGTGAGTTCTCCTGTTCTTATCAAGAAGATAAAGCATAGAAGTAGTTCTGGCACTGACCACCACCTATGCCAGAAGTAGTATCCTACTGAGTTGGGTGACATGAAGGGGCTACCGATGTAGTGGATTGAGTCTTCCCACATCCTGCTGAGGGGCAGTCCTTCAACATATGGCCCAATTTTCCACAGCCAAAACAACTCTCCTCGCCAAGACGACACTCCCCAGGGTGGTTCTTAACACAATTAGAACATGTTAGGAAAGTGCGACTGTTCGAGACATGATTCTGAGATTGAGATCCTAATGATCTACCCTTCCGATTAGTACGATGTCTGGCGGAAGGAGTACTAGCTGAAGAGGGTGCTGAAGATCTCTACTTATGCTATGAGCAATTACCATCGCTCAATCTCTACTTTGACGATTAAATATGTCCCATTCTAGCCCACTTACTCTCCCTCTCCTTTTCTTTAAGTTTTCCTCCTCAATTTACTGGGCATGGATCATAAGCCTGGAAATGTCCATACTACTAATGAGCATGGCGGTCCTACACTCCTTGACCATGAGGTCTGAAACTCTTGATTCGAACTTGTTCATCCAAGCCTTACGTTCAGCTACCATCTCTGGAGCATATTTCTGGACAGTTGAGTGAACTTTAGGGTGTATTCCTGAATGGTCATAATGTTCTGCTTTAGATTGACGAACTCCTCTACCTTTGCTTCCCTTAGCTTAAGAGAAAAGAATCTATTGAGAAACACTGCTACAAATTCATCCCACTTTATTGGGCCTTCACCAACGCGCCTTCCCTCTTTCCATTGTCTATACCATATCTGTGCTGCTCCCTTCATCTGGTAGATGGCTAAATCTATATTTTCAACTAAAGTAACACCCATAATCTGGGAGATCTTCTAGATCTCATCAATAAAGTTGTGTGGGTCTTTATCTACTTTAGACACATGGAAATCTAGAGGGTTCATCTAAGTGAAGTTTTGAACTCTAGCAGTAGCTGCATTCCTATTCTAGTTAACTGGTGCAACAACTTGCTGATTAACCTAGTTGGTCATAGCTTGGGCAGGAAGCTAAAACGCAGCCTTGAACTCAACATGAGTCACTTGCTCATTTAGAGAGTCTGCTGGAACTGGTGGGGATTGCTGATTTCTATACTAATTCCTCCTTCCATTAGCTCTTTTAGGAGACATCATATGTAAGTGTGTACAGCATGATAACAATCATGAAAGAAAAGGCAAATTGCCTTAAAAAAGGTCTTGTAGGTCCCTCGTCATAAGTGTGACGCACTTCAGACCCATGAAGAAGGCTCTACTTAACGCGACTTTCAGACACCCTGGGACTTTCAAAGCTTGAGGCTCTGATACCAAGTTTGTCATGACCTGAGCCTACACCCTTGATGCGACACGGTGCCTAAACTCATAAGTTATCCCAAGCTTACCCGTGGCATAGCATAAATTCTAAAATATGGCAAACTTTTAAGAACTTCTAAGTGAAAGCTATTTGTAACTAACATAAAATACTAATGTTTTAAAACAACACTAGAAACAAGCTGAATCTAAGGCACCCTATCCAAAAGGCTTCTAAAACAGATGAGCTACGGGAACAAGTCCCCAACTAACTCTAAAGTTAGAAAACTAAAAATGACAACAACTGAAATAAAGATACTCTGGTCCTTGAAAGATGAGGACTCACCACTGTCAGTCTACTGGATATCGTCGGAAGAAGATATAGCTACGAGGCTGAGTCTGGCTACCTGAGCCTATATCATGAAATAATATAACATAGAGAATATACGGTCAGTACTTCGAATGTATTGATCATGTGAGGTACACAACTGAAAACACGAGCATGCTAGTAAAATCTAAAGATATAGCTGAGCTAACATGTAATGACCCTATCTGAATGTATAAATACTAAAAATTACATAAAGATATGAAAATAATGTAAATGCCAGTAAAACTGGTTTTAGTGTCATGCACCTATTCTAAAGTCAGAAAACTGAGACTAAACTAAGAACTATAATTGTACTGTGGGAGAGCCTGTTAACCGACATATAACCACTTGAGCTAAACATGGAGTCCGATGTGTACACCCATTGATAGGACCTAACATACCTTACCATGGTATAAATTCATGGTTTTGCGATCACTAAACTGAGGCCCATATGGGTAATAACCTATGTGGTACATAGTTCTGCAAACCTGGGTGTGCTGAACCCCAGCCCGCTCGGTGCTAAGTACTACTTCCTACTGAAGACATAACTATATGACTACACTAGAAGCTTGAAACTGATGTCCTAAGACTAAGTCAAAACTTCCTATCTGGAAGTGTCTTAAGAGTCTAAAGGACCGGATAAACTAATCATACTGAAATACTGATAATACTTTTGTTATTTCTGAAAACACTTTATGTATACTGAGATTTCTAATAATACTACTAATATTGAGAATATTGTAATTCATGTAGGGCAGGGAAGCTCAATTCTTTCATAAGATCCTCTATTTTTGACAAAACTTGCAAAGGTAAGATAAATGCTAATTTTGCGATAAATTCTCTAAAAACCATATGAAATTGAAAGCATGTGAAGCTACTATGGAAGATGAAAATAAGATCATAATTTTAATCACGAAATGCCGAGGACATCTAGGGGATAGGGAAAGTCAACAATTAGAAGAAAACCCTAAGTGATAATTTCTACAAAACTACAAAGCTAGAGTTTGAGGAAAATCTTGGGGCACAAGGGAAGAAGAGGACCCTTTTTGAAGCCCCACATACCTATAGAAGAAAACCCCTCTAATGGAAGCTTGAATTCGAAACATTGAGGAAGAACCCTAGTTTGGCCTGAGAGATAACTTGAACTTCTACGGTCTATTCTTGAGAACATTGGCGAGAATGGGAGAGAATGATCGACTAATCCCCTAAATCCTTTTCAAAGTTTTACCCTAACACTACATAGCTTAGGAATTAGAATAGCAAGAAGTTAAGAAAATACCCCTTGGATGTTATTTCAAAAGTTGCCCGTATAGACCTAACGACCCATACCACGAGCCGTTGGTTGTCACCATGACTCATGTTAACCATTTGTTGTAGGCAGGACCAGTTTCAACCTCTCTAATCCTTCCTCCTACAAACTTAGGGTATGATCCATACAATGGTACTACGGTTCATTACAAGGGCTCGTACCACCTAAAGCCACATTGATTATTCTCTGAAGTTCGTCATATTGAGGCATACCACGACTTATACATCCTTAACATGGTAGTATAATGGCTCTTGGTTACCCAGAAATCACTGAGCTCTTCTCGGAATCCTTTTGTACGACCCTTCAGTATGACCTGTACAATCTTTGTATGGATCATAGGTTCCTGTCGTGTTTTTTGTACTAAAATCTGCTGAATCCTCTAGATTCATACCACAACTCTTGGTACGACTCATATCATGCTCCCACGAGTCATTGTGGGAGTCGTCCTGAGGGAAATTTTTGGCCTTTTCTCCTAGTTCATACTCCATATCTAGGGGTCTGTTTTTAAAAACTTTTTGTGTGTTACATGAATAATGCATAGGTGTGCCATGAATGGCTCAACAAGTAAGTGCCAAGGTCTTAACTCCATGTATAGGTTCGATGTTGCATCAGAGTGAAGTTAACACATGTCTAGCCCCCTTCAAATTTTACGGTAATTTTCAAATAAAGATATAAGGCATATATAAGTGAATAACATAACAAGTGAGCTATATAGGCATATTGCAAATGAATAAATGGAATAAATACATCATGTTTGTAGTGAATAATTATAAAAGTGATGATAATTATTTAGGAACTTATTCATGAAAGTCATATAGATAGTTGAAGTCAAGACAAATATGATCATGTAAGATAATATATATATTCGACTCATAAGGAGTAGTAAGAAGTGAAGAATCTCAAAGATAAAAGCACAAGTGATATAGGAAAACAAGTAAGGCATGAAACAAATGATGATTATATATATAGAATGTGCCATGTAACAAGTATAACATGTGTCATTTGGATCTCGTTAACCCATATAAGTGAAATAAATGACATCTTGCCGTGCCTTCATAGCGAAGAAGGTTTTAGCCATAGACACCTCATTACTTCCTACAAACCTTTGGAAAATTAGTCCCTCCTTACAATAAGAGATATACAAAAAAACAAGTAACATAACCATTACATAAATCCCATTGACACGTCAGGGTCACATCAACAATATGTCAGCTACTAGGCTAGCAACTAGCTTGTCAGACCTTTTTATAAAAGGTAAGATTATTTCTACTTTCTTCATCAAGAAATATCTATAAAATACCTAATGAAATACTTTTAGTATCTAAAAACAATACGGGACCCAAAAAATAGTCCTTCACAACCAAACGACCAACATGCTAGCACAACAACCAAACAATCGATATATCACCACACCTTCCTTTTCCAACCCAAACTGTTAGCATCCAACCTTCTCATGAGGTGTAAAACATGAGCCAACATATAACACATATTTAAAATCTCCCTAAATCGTCAACGATACAAAACAATATGGACTCATGTCTTTCGATCACCATGCTCTGAATAATAACAAAATGAGGTCTAGAATTTCCCTCTATTTTATAGACAAGAAGAGGTGGAGAGAGGCATAAAATTACCTTCTAAATTTGGAAGCGTCACGACCCGAGTCTACACCCTAGAAGGGACATGGTACTTGGTTCCACAAGTGACCCCCAAGCTAACCCATGGCTTAACATCACACTGGTACACTGAATTAAATCATAAGTGGAAGCTATAAAACATAACTAAATAACACTTTTTTGAGAAAACGGATAACTGATAAGATACAAAAATTTCTATGGAGAGCGCATAACATCCTTAACAACACTGTGTCTAAAAGCCGTCTAAGATCTGGCGAGTTGCTGCGACAAGACCGCAGCTAACTTTAAAGTAAAACTGATAAAGAAACAGAAATGAAGGAAAGTCTTGCCCTCGGATGATGAGGACTCACAAATGACTAGTGTTCCTGAATCGTTGGAAGGGAACTACTGACAATGATCAGTCTGGGTACCTGTACCGGTATCATAATGCAATACAACATGAAGAATATGCATTAGTACTTTGAGTGTACTAAGTATGCAAGAGGTAAGTAAAATAGTAAGAATACATAACTGAGCTGAGATGACATGAAATGACAAAAGATAAACTAATAAGTACTATAATATAACTGTCACAATGTGAGTACAGGCACTGACTGATGATCATACACATGTCTTGAAAGTTGAATAATTGAACTAAGCTAAACCGAGACCGAACTATAATGACAAAAGGTACAGTGCTATACTGTGTGAGCAACTATAACAGACATCTAACCACGAGAGCTAAATGTGGAGTCCCATGTATACCCCCCATTAGAGAAGGCCCATAATACCCTTCCAAACTATAGTAGCTGAACTGAGCGATCACTGTCTAATGTCCATTCGAGTTTAACCTGTGGTAGCAACATAGTTCTAGAAACCTGGGTGCGTTGAACCTTGTCCCTCTCGGTGCTAAGTCCTACTCCCACTGAAAACCCTAACTGTGACTACTAGGCTGAGAGCTCAAAACTGATGTCCTAGACTAAGTCAAGGATACATGTCTGGAAGTACCCTGAGAGTCTAAAGGACCTGATGACTGGAAACTCGTGTTCCAAGACTGGCCTGAGCTACTTTGTCTGAAAGCGTCGTAACCTTCAAAAGAATGACCTAACAACTGATAATAAGGAGTGTTACTGAACCCCTAAAGAACTATCTATAGTAAAAGTGATCAGCTAAAATTGGCGAAAATATTGAAAAGGCTAACTTTCGACTGAGACTGAATTTACATTTAAACTGACTGATAATTCACATTATAGTCAGAACATGGTGATTGTAAGAATTACACAGTCAAGAAACATTTGTATTTAAAACATGCTGAAATACTCAATTCACTATTTTCAAAGAAACTAGGTCTAAAATGATATAATTTCATGTAAGGAGAAAATGATCAGAAGTATAGGTAACAACAACCTTCAATACTCAAGAAAATTATAGCAAAAAGTAATCCATAATTTACTGACAAATGAACCCTAATGGTGAACTTCAGGGCTACAACTGATAAGCATTTTAGAAGAGTTTTGGTGCACAAGGAAAGAATAATTTCCTTGTTGAGTTCCCATATAATTGGAGTCGAATTTCCTGGGAAGAACATGGAGAATTTGATAAGAAAACTTGAAAGCCCTAACTTCTACTCTAAGAGAACTATATATGTTCTTCGTACCTCTGCTATTTGAATTTTTTGAAATAATGAGGAAGAGGATCAACTACTCCTCTAAAACACCTCCTGAAAACATCTCATACAATGTCATTCAGAAGTTAAGTCAATAGGGTTTTACAAAATTTCCCCTAAAACACTTAATGAAATTTCTGCTCTCCAGGTGGTACAACTCAACCTACAAATCATATCATGATCCTATGGTCCGTACCACAAGTCATGGTTAGGGACTCTGCTCCACCCAATCCCTCTAAAGTTTTCCGCAGATACCATCAACAACTCATACCTGCATCATGCGATTGGTATTATGACTCATAACTAAACCCTGAGTCTGTATCTGATCTCTCTTATGACTAATACTATTAGTCATACCATCATCCCACGAGTCATACCTTGTCTCGTCGTTACTCAGGATTTTCCCTTTCAAAATCCCTATACTTTTCCATGACATCTATGTACTATTTGTACCTCCATTGCATGATCTGTAACGTTAAGTCATGGTCCCTCAAACATTATTTCCTGATTTTCACCATCCTCCTAGTCACTATTCATTGTACAACTTGAACCTCGATTGTACGGTCGTACTATGACTCATAATGAGGAAATTTTGCCAGTTTTCTATAGAATCAACTCTTAAATTTCCAAGCTAGTTTTAGGAAGTTATGGGGTGTTAAAATATTTCCCCCTTGGGGACATTCATCCTTGAATATAGACTAACTAAGCTGAAAGAATAGGGAATGAGCTTCAATCCCAAGACTTTCCACGACAAATTGATTAGTGAGGGAGTGACTGACGCAAAACTGAGGTAACATGCTTACTGAACTTATGCAATTAGGATACATTAAATCATGGAATGGATTGAAAGGCGCTGAACTGAATGGAGTACTATGGAAAATTTTATTACCTTACACTGAAGCTAAGCTGGAAGGAAACAATGAGGATATTTAGCCATCATGTCTGATTCTACTTCCCATGTGTCTCCTTCAACTAACTAATTCCTCCATAAAACTTTCACTAAGTGACCTCCTTGTTTCTCAGCCTATGAACCTGCCGGTCCAAAATCTAAACTGAAACTTCTTCATAAGAGAGACTATCTTTTACATCCACATTTTCTAGTGGTACAACTGAGGTTGAATAACAGATGAACTTCTTCGAGAGTGACACATGAAAGACTGGGTGCACAGATGCTAACTCCGAAGGTAACTCTAACTCATAGGACACATTGCCAATTCACCTCAAAATCCTGTAGGGTCCCATATATTTAGGACTGAGTGTTCCTTTCTTCCAAAACATCATCACCCTTTTCATAGGTGAAATCTTCAAATAAACTCAATCATCTACAGAAAATTCTAGTTCTTTTCTCCACACATCTGCATATGATTTCTGTCGGCTCTATACTGTTTTCAACCTTCCTCCTCTTATAAGCTAACTTTATGCATGGCCTCATTAACTGAATCTGACCCCATCAAAGGAGCTTTTCAAACCTTAAACCACCCTATAGGAGACCTACACCTTCTACTATATAATGTCTCAAATGGGACCATCTGAATACTACAATGGTAGCTGTTGTTGTATGCAAACTCGATGAGAGGTAGGTGATTATCCCAATTGCGTTTGAAGTCAATCACACAAGCTCTCAACATGTCTTACAAGGTCCAAATAGTCTTCTCAGCTTATCCATCTGTCTAAGGGTGAAAAGTTGTACTGAGTTTGACCTGAGTACCAAGTCCTTTATAAAATGACTTCTAGAAATGCGAGGTGAATTGCGTACCTCTATTAGAGATGATGGACAAGGGGACCCTATGAAGTCTGACTAACTCCTGAATGTACAGTCTAGCATAATCTTAATCTAAGCCTATGGTCTTGACTGGTAGGAAATGTGCTTTCTTGGTTATCACATCTCTACCACCCAAATTGAATCATCCTGTCGATGAGTACGAGGTAGACCTGTAATAAAGTCCATGTTCACCTCCTCCCACTTCCACATGGTATGCTGATATCTTGGGTCATACGCCCAAGCCTTTGATGTTCAACCTTAACCTACTGGCAGTTAGGACACTTAGCTACAAATTCTGCAATGTCCCTCTTCATGCCGTTACACCTGTAGATTTCCTATAGATCAGGGTACATCTTAGTGGCACCTGGGTGAATAGAATACTTAGAGCTATGTGCTTTTGCCAGTTTTCACTGTCTCAAGTCATCTACGTCTGGAACACATAGTATGCCCTGGTAATGAAGCACACCATCTCCCCCTTTGGAGAAAGTCTCCACCTTCTTACATAGAACTGTTTCGTTTATTTTGAGTAGTAGGAGGTATTCATCCTTCTTTAACATAAATTCTACTACCAGTGAGGATTCTGACTGATGAAAACTCCGTCCTCAGCTGAATCAACCAACTACACCCCAAATTGTGCTAACCTGTGGATATCTTTTGCTAGTTCCTTTCTTCCCTTTTCAACATGAGTAATGCTTCTCATGGACATCCTGATTAGGGCATCAACCACCACATTGGCCTGGCCTAGGTGGTACAACACACTTATGTCATAGTCTTTCAATAACTCCAGCCACCTTCTCAAACAGAGGTTCAAATCCTACTGACTGAACACATACTGAAGGCTCATGTGGTTGGTGAAAGCATCCTTGTGAACCCCATAAAGGTAATGCCTCCATATTTTCAAAGAAAACACCACTACTGCGAATTTGAGTCGAATAGTTGTTCTCATGAACTTTGAGCTGTCTGGAGGCATAAGCTATCACCTTACCCCACTACATCAGAATGCAACCAAGGCCAACTCGGGAAGCATCACATTAAACAACAAACCCATTTGTTCCTTCTGGCAAGTTCAAAATCAGAGTTGTAGTGAGTTGAGTCTTCAACTCTAGGAAACTCTTCTCATATGAATCTGACCACTGAAATTTCTCCTTTTTTGGGTTAGCATAGTCTGAGGGGGTGCAATAGTAAAAAGTCCTTCTATAAACCATCATCACTAATGGGATATACCCAAGAAACTCTTTATATCTATTGGGGAAGTGGGTCTTGGCCAATCCTTTACTGCTGCTATCTTTTGAGGATCCGCCTGAATACCCTGACCCGAGACCACATGATTGAGGAAAGCCACTGACTTCAACTAGAATTCACAGTTATTAAATTTAGCGAACAACTAATGGTCTTTGAGAGTCTGCAACACTATCCTCAAGTGATTAGCATAATCCTCCTTATTCCTAGAGTATACGAAGATGTCATCTATGAACACAATAATGAACATGTCAAGGCACGACTTGAATACCCTATTCATCAGATCCACAAAAGCTGCAGGAGAATTTGTTAATAAAAAATACATAACCACGAATTCATACTGACCATACTGAGTTCTGAAGGTTATTTTTGGTATGTCACATTCTCTAACCCTAAGATGATGATACCCTGATCTGAAATCTACCTTGGAGAAATAATTAGCTCCCTAAAGCTGATCGAACAAGTTGTCAATCGTGGGTAGGGGATATCTATTTTTTATTATGACTTTGTTCATCTGAGAGCAGACGATGCACATTCAGAGTGTACTATTTTCTTTCGCACGAACAACACTGGAGCACCCTACGGGGAAATACTAGGTCTGATAAAGCCCTTAACTAGAAGGTCTTTCAGCTATTCCTTCAACTCCTTAAGCCTAGCTAGAGCCATTCTGTAAGGAGGAATAGAGATGGTCTAGGTGTCAAGAAGAAGGTATATGCTGAAGTCTATCTCCCACTCGGAAGGGACTCTCGAAATATCTTCAAGAAAGATGTTAGGGAACTAACTAATAATTGGAATTGACTGCATATTCGGGGTCTCAGAGCTAGAATCTCTAACCTTAACTAAGTGATAGTTGCACCTTTTCGAAATCATCTTATTTTCCTTAAGGTAGGAAATAAACTGACCCCTAAGCTCTGATGCACTACCCTTCCATTCTAAGACTGGCTCGTTAGAAAACTGAACTTGACGATTGTAGTTCTGCAGTTGAGTGAGGCATAACCGGAATGTAACAAATCCATGCCAAGCATGAGGTCGAAGTCAACCATGTCTAACTCTACTAGATCAACTGGAATGACCCTACTCCATAATGAGACTAGGCAGTTTCTACACACCCGGCTTGCTCTAACTGGCTTTCCAACCAGAGTAGAGACAAAGAATGGTTCTGAGAGGACTTTTGTACTGATATCAAACTGAAAAGCTATGTAAGGAGTCACAAATGAAAGTGTGGCTACTATATCTAGTAGGACATAAACATCTATATGGAAAAGTCGCAACATATTTGTGACCATGTCAAGTGAGTTCTCCTGATCTTGATGAGAAGACAAGGCATAAGAATGGTTTTGGCCCTGACCGCTATTTGTACTTGTAGTAATACCCTGCTGAGTTTTGCGACCTGCTGGGGTTGCTAAGGTAGTGGACTGAGTCTTTTCCCGTCCTGCTGACGGATAATCTTTTAATTTTTAACCCAGCTGGCCATACCCAAATGAACCATCTCTGCCTAAGAGGTACTCACCCAATTGTTTTTTGCCACATTTAGGAGAAGCTGGAAATAAACAACAATTGGAGACGTGACTCTGAGATTGGGAGCCTGATGCTCCGCCCTTTCGGTCCTTGTAGGATTAGAAAGAAGGGGTACTGGGTGACGTGAATGCTAGAGGTCTCTACTACTGCTCCTATTGTTGTGATGGACTACCCCCACCTGACCTCTGCTGGCCATACTCAAACTGACCTATTATTTCCCGCTTGTTTTCAGTCTTTATATCCTTCCACTTTTCTACCTCTATCTGTTGAGCATGAATGATGAAGTGGGAGAGGTCAATGTCTATGATCAGCATCACGGTTCTGCATTCCTTCAGCAACAAGTCTGAAACTCCATTTAAAGATTTGAGCATACGAGCCCTCGGATCAGCGACCATCTGTTGATTATACCTGAACTGCGAAGTGAACTCCAATGCATACTCTTCCACTATGCTGTTATTCTGCCTCAAGTTTATAAATTCATCAACCTTGGCCTCTTTCAATTCCTGAGGAAAGAATTTGTTGAGAAACGCCATAGCGAACTCGTTCCACTCTACTGATCTTGCTTCAGTCGGCCTCCTTCCTTCAATAGATTGTTCCAAATCTAAGCCACCCCTTTCAGCTGGTAAGAAGCCAGATTAGCACTCTCTATAGAAGTAACACCCATGATCTGGGTTATCTTCTGCACCTTATCCATGAACTCTTGCGGGTCCTCCCCTACTTTAGATCCTTGAAAAGCTATACGGTTCATTGGGGTGAAATCCTTAACTCTGGTAGCTGCTGCAGACCCGTTCATATTCACCAAGACCACTTGTTGGTTCACCTGGTTGTTCACACTCTGGGCCAACAGTTGAATTGCCGCTCGAAATTCTGTGGAGGACACTTGAGCTTCTTGAGGGGCTGCTGGAGCTGGTGGGACAGGTTGGTTTGCATTCCCATTCCTCCTCCCATTTCCTCATTTTAGAGGCATGTTATCACTAAAATTAATAAAGCATGAGTTAGGACGACATTTCTGGGATTAATAACAACCCATGATAAGGAGTATGAACAAAAGGGAAATTTCTTAAGAACGCCTTTTAGCCTCTCTCTCATAAGTGTGCCGTGCTTCACACCCATGAAAAGTACTTTATTCGACATGGTTTTCAGACATCCTAGGATACTCTAAACCTAGTGCTCTGATACCAAGTTAGTCACGACTCGAGTCTACACCCTGGACGAGACATGGTACTTGGTGACACAAGTGACCCCAAGCTAACCCATGGCTTAACATCACACTGGTACACTGAATTAAATCATAAGCAGAAGCTATAAAACATAAGTAAATAAAACTTTTCTAAGAAAATAGATCACTGATAAGATACTAAAATTTATGCGGCGAGTGCAAAACATCCTTAACAACATTGTGTATTATAGCCGTCCAAGATCTAGCGAGTTGATGGGACAAGCCCCCAGCTAACTCTAAAGTAATACTGATATAGAAATTGAAATGAAGGAAAGTCTTGTCTTCGGATGATGAGGATTCACCATTGACTAATGTTGCTGAATCATCGGTAGGGAACCACTAATAATGTTGAGTCTGGGTACCTGTACAAGTATCCTAATATGATACAACATGAAAGATATGCATTAGTACTTTGAATGTACTGAGTATGCAAAATGTATGTAAAATAGTAAGAATACATAACTGAGCTGAGATGACCTGAAATGACAAAAGATAAACTAATAAGTACTATATATAACTATAATAATGTGAGTCCAAGCACTGACTAATGATCATACACATATCATAAAAGTGGAATAACTGAACAGATCTAAATCAAGATGAACTTGACTGACAAAAGGTACATTGTTATACTGTGAGAGAAACTATAACTGACATATAACCACAAGATCTAAACGTGGAGTCACATGTATACCCCCCATTAGAGAAGGCCCATAATACGCTTCCAGGGTATAGTAGCTGAACTAAGTGATCACTGTCTGATGCCCATTCGAGTTGAACGTATGGTAGCAACGTACTAGAAAATAGGGTGCGCTGAACCCCAGCCCTATCGGTGTTAAGTCCTACTTCCACTGAAAACCCTAATTGTGATTACTAGGCTGATAGCTAAAACTTATGTCCTACACAAAGTCAGGGATACCTATGTAAAAGTACGTTGAGAGTCTAAAGGACCTGATGACTGGAAACTAGTGTTCCAAGACTGGCTTGAGCTGCTTTTTCTGAAAGCGTCATAACCATCTAAAGAACAACCTATTAACTGATACTAAGGAGTGTTAGTGAACCCCCGAAAACTAACTATAGTCAAACTGATCAGCTGACACTATTGAAAATACTAACTAATAATTCACATGACAGTCAGAACATGGTGATTGTAAGAATTTACAGAGTCCAAAAATATTTGTATTTATAAAATTTTGAGATACCCAACTCACTATATTCAAAGAAACTAGGGCTAAAATGATATAATTTCATATAAGGAGAAAATGATTAGAAGTATAGCTAAAAAGTGCCTTCTACTCAAGAAAATTATAGGAAAAAGGAATCCATAATTTAATGACGAACGAACCCTAACTGTGAACTTCAAGGCTAGAACTAATAAGCTTTACAGAAGAGGTTTGGGACACAAGGGAAGAACAATTCCCTTGTTGAATACTCACTTACCTGGAGTCGAATTTCCTGGGAAGAACTTGGAGAAAATGAGAAGAAAACTTGAAAGCCCTAGCTTCTGCTCTAAGAGAACTATCTATGTTCTAAATACCTCTGCTATCTAATTTTTGGAAATAGTAAGGGAGATCGCATACTCCTCTAAAATTCCTCTTGAAAACACCTTATACGATGTAGTTTAAAAGTTAAATGGATAGGCTTTTACAAAATTTCCCCTGAAACACTTAATGAAATTTCTGCCCCTAGGTGGTACAATTCAACCTAAAGTTGTACTATGATCCTATGGTCCGTACCACAAGTCGTGGTTAGGGACTCTGCTTGTCACAGCCCAAACGTACACCCGGATCGTAGATATGGAACCAGGAGCCTCGAGAGACCCCAAGTCGACCCATGACATGAGCTTACATTTAATTCAATCACGTGAGAGGAAGACTTAGTAAAGAAAACATAATCATAACATAACATAAGGGAAAACAGTACAATACTTATACAATATGACGGGATGCAACTGTTAGTCTGATAAGCCTCTAAACATGAAAGGCAGATTGATGGGACAACTCCCATACCTAATCCAACATCTAGAAACTGAAGGAATAATTATAGTGTGAACATGTAGCCCTCGGAACATGAGGACTCACCAAGTGCACTGTGAGCAAGTCTAAATCTATCTACGGGTAAGGATGAGCTTGAGAACTGAGACCTGTATCATGAGATGATACATCATAGAAAGTATGCGGTCAGTATGTAGAATGTACTGAGTATGCAAGGTAAGTAAACCGGACATTTATAACATGTATGAAACTCATAAATGGTCATAAGAGTAGGACAACATGCTCGTATCATAAATCATTATAACATATCATACGACTCAAGGTTTTCAAAACATTCGTAACATACATAGTCATAATCATAATAGAAGAGCCTCGCTTAAAATAACTTGAGCCAACATACATAATCATAACATGCATAAATCATGAAGAACAATGGGATATTCTCTTAACCGACATACCTCACATGAACACACATGAAGCCTAAGTTATAACCGTAGTCGGGAGGGTGTTCGTACCTTGACAAAGGTAGGAACCGTGAAGGGCGTGATCACACATGAGAAAAGGCCATTTGGACCAGGGACAAACATGGGAGGGCTCCAAAATACCTACGGTGGCAAGTAGTTCATGAGATTTGGGGCTTAAACGTGAGACAGGAACCTACTCGGTGTTCGATACTACTCCCAAAACATATATATAGTGCTCATAGTATATTATGCATGAGTTCATGGCTTGTTAAATCGTGATAATTAGAAGCATGCATGTAGATAAGTAAATTAGCCATGAGGTAAGGTCCGTGGGTCAGCCAAAACATGATTCATGCTTAATAAAATACATACATACTTGTAGATCATGCATATAGTTTAGAATTCCATAAGATCATAATAGATAACATAATATATTCATGATTTAATTCATAATAAATGTCGGGCTTATCAAAAACATCAATGGATCAATAGATCATAAATTGGTTTTCCAAGGAGAATGCATAAACAAGCTTAATTGATTAGAAATTCGAAGTTAGCCATATTAATATCAATTTAGAACTCAAAAGATGATTAAAATCAGTAGATAATGATCGGGTTTCAAAATAACAAGCCCCATAATTAAATCATTAAATTTTTATACAAATCAGATATAAAACCCCATGAGTTTTTAAATAAATGTTAATTAAGTAATAGAGAAGGAGCATGGGTTTGGAAGAATCCACTCATTCAAGACCTTACATACCTAGGATTATCAACTCCTAACCCTCCTTAAAAGCCCAAGGATAAAATTGAATGAACTGAGGTGAAAAGATTAGAATCCTCCCTTAGATCACTTGTCAAAAACCTTGCATGAATGAATGGGAGTTTAGGAAGGTTTATTTTTTTAAAACCTAGCTTTCCCAAGCCAAAATTATGTCGTTTAGGGCCTTATATCGTGAAAAAGTCAAAAATACACTTAATTAACCTACCCTGAAATCTGGCCGGATGGGACCAAAAGACATCTCCAGTGGCTCGTTGGAACCCACTATGACCTATCGTGTCTCTCGTGGAATGACCTGTCGTGTCGTGTCCAAAGGACGGCCCCTTATATCCCACAATGGGTCATCATACCCCTCGTTGTCTCCACTGCCACCAACATTTCCCCAACTAACGACAACATAAAACGACTTGTAATTTGATACCATGAGTCGTTCTGTGGTCTGTGCTGTGATATTTTACCAATTTTGTGAACATTTCAAATTAAACTCCCAGGTCTATTCTTAGGCCTTCCCGGGGTATTACAATATCTCCCCCTTGGAAACATTTATCCTTGAATGTAGGAATCAAGCAGCAAATAGAAATATACAATTTATCATAGCCATATATTGATCATTTTAACCAAAGATTTTCATGGAATTATGACCTCCAAACCAAACAACATAGATGAACCGATCTCATGCTTCACATAAACACTCATACACATAAAAGAAACTTGAACACATGAACTGAACATGAAAACTAAATGGGATCATAGAGTAGAACGGATCCCTCAAGTCAGAACTGAGCTGGTAGAGAAAAAATGTGGGTATCTTGCCATCATATCCGCTTCGGCTTCCCACATAGCTCCCTCAACATGTTGATTTCTCCATAAAACCTTAATTGAAGATACTTCTTTGTTTCTTAACTTTCGAACCTGACTATCCAATATTTCAACTGGAATTTCTTCATAACCGAGGAAGTTTTTTACCCCAATGCTATCTATCGGTACTACCAAGGCTGGATCAGCCAAACACTTTTTCAAAAGCGACACATGGAAGACGGGATGAATTAAAGATAACTCTGATAGCAAGTCCAACTCATACACCACCTTACAAACTCTCCTCACAACCCAATAGAGACCAACACAGTGAGGACTGAGTTTCCCTTTATTTCCGAACCGCATGACTCCCTTCATGGGAGATACCTTTCGACAGACCCAGTCGTCCACATCAAACTCCAAATCTCTTTTCCGTACATCAACATACTGTTTCTGATGACTCTGAGAGGTTTTTAATTGGTCCCTTATCAATTGGACCTTCACCATCTCCTCGTGAACCGCATCTGGCCCTATCATAGCTATCTCACTAACCTCAAACCATCTGATGGGAGATCTACACCTCCTCCCATAGAGGGACTCGAACGGTGCCATCTGGATACTAGAGTGATAACTGTTATTATAAGAAGACTTGATCAAGGGCAAATGATCATCCCAACTAGCTCTAAAATCCATAACACATCCCCTCAAAATATCGTCAAGAGTCTGGATTGTTCGTTCGTCTTGGCCATCCATCTGCGGTTGAAAGGCTGTGTTGAGCCTTACTTGAGTCCCAAGTCCCTTTTGAAAAGACCACCAGAACTGGGAGGTAAACTGAGTACCTCGGTCTGAAATAATAGACAAGGGCACTCCATGAAGTCTAACCAACTCCCGAATATATAATTTGGCATAATCATCCGCTGAATCTGTGGTCTTGGCTGGTAGAAAGTGTGCAGCCTTTGTTAAGCTGTCTACCACCACCTATATGGAATCATAGTGTCGGCAAGTATGAGGTAGGCATGTAATAAAATCCATATTAATGTCTTCCCACTTCCAAGTAGGAATGCTAATATCCTGAAGTATACCTCCAGTCCCTTGGTGCTCAACCTTCACTTGCTGATAGTTTGGCCACTTGGCTATGAACTCTGCGATATCCTTGTTCATACCATCCAACCAATAGATTTCCCGCAAGTCCCGATACATCTTCGTGGATCCCGGATGGATCGAATATCTAGTACCATGTGCCTCATGCAATATCCGGACTCTCAAATTATCTTCATTTGGAAACACAGCTAACCTTGGAATCGAAGGACACCATTTCCCCTTGGGAGAAAACCTCCACATTTTGACTCCGCACCACATTCTTTAGCCTTTGTCAAAATCGGATCCATATCTTGCTTAGATTTGATATCAACCACCAAGGACGATTCTGACCCATTTTGCACAACAACGCCATCCGTCGAGTCGATCAATCTAACCCCCAACCTTGCATGTCGGTGGACATATCTCACCAACTCCTTCCTTTCCTCATCCACATGGGACACACTCTCAATAGAGAGCCGACTAAGTGCATCCGCAACCACATTACATTGCCTGGGTGGCAAAGGACACTCATATCGTAGTCCTTTAGCAACTCCAACCACCTCCTTTGCCGAAGATTGAGATCTTTCTTTGTGAACACATATTGCAAGCTCTTGTGATCCGTGAACACGTCCACGTGATCACCATACAAGTAATGTTGCCATATCTTCTGTGCAAACACCACCGTGGCTAACTCAAGATCATTGTCAGGTAATTCTTTTCGTGAACCTTTAACTGTCGAGTGGCGTATGTTATCACCTTCCCACGTTGCATCAACACATATCCCAGTCTGAATCTCCAAGCATCACAATAACAAAAAAGGCATCAATACCCTCGGGTAAATTCAACACAAGTGCTAAAGTGAGTCGGGTCTTCAATTCCTACAAGCTTTTCTCACAATCCTATAGCCATTGGAACTTTATCTTTTGCTTAGTCAACTTGGTTAAAGGTGCCGCAATAGATAAAAAAACCCTCAAGAAACCTTCAGTAGTAGTCTGCTAGGCCCAAGAAACTCCGAATTTTTGAAGGATTCACCGGTCTAGGCCAATTCTTCATCGCTATGATTTTCTGAGAATCCACCCTTATGCCCTCACTCGACACCACATGGCCTAGAAATGCCACCGAGTCCAGCCAAAATTCACACTTTCTAAACTTTGCGTACAACTGACGATCCTTAAGGGTCTGAAGCACTACTCTTAAATGAGTGGCATGATCCTCCTCGCTCCGGGAGTAAGGATGTCATTAATGAACACAATCACGAACATGTCTAAATATTCCATTAATACCCTGTGAGCCATAAAAGCTGTAGGAGCATTGGTTAGTCCAAATAACATAACTACAAACTCATAATGGTCATATCGAGTCCTGAAGGCTCTCTTTGGGATATCACACTCCCAGACTCTTAGCTGGTGATACCCAAACCTGAGATCTATCTTCGACAGAGACATGGCACCCTGGAGTTGGTCAAATAGATCATCAATCCTGGGCAAGGGGTACCTATTCTTAAAGGTGACCTTATTATGTTGCCGATAGTCAATACACATTCAAAAGGATCTATCCTTCTTTCGAACAAATAGAACCTGTGCGCACCATGGAGACTTGCTCGGTCTAATGAAAGCCTTATCCAACAAGTCCTTCAACTGTTCCTATAACTCTTTTAACTCAGATGGGGCCATCTTGTTAGGTGGAATATAGGATGCATATCAATTTCGAAATCAATTTCCCTTTCTAGAGGAACACCTGGTAAATCATAGGGAAATCCCTCTAGATACTCGCACACCACTAGAACTGATTGAATAGTCGGGGTCTCAGACTCTACATCCTTAACCCTAACTAGGTGGTACATGCAACCCTTAGAGATCATTTTCCTAGCCTTTAGATATGAAATAAACTGACCGGATGGTTTAACTGAATTACCCTTCCATTCCAAAACTGACTCACCCGAAAATTAGAATTCCACTGCATGGGTCTTACAATTAATGAAGCATAGCATGCAAACAACCAATACATACCCAATATGATGTAAAAATCAGTCATGGACAATTCTACTAAGTCCGCAGAGGTAACCTTATGCAACACCATAATGGGGCAACCTCTATATACCCGCCTAGCTACAACTAATTCACCGACTAGAGTAGATACGGAGAATGGTTCTGACAGAATTTGAGGACTAACTCAAAAAATACTAGCAATGTAAGGGGTCACGAAATACAAGGTAGCTCCTAGATCTAACAAATCCTAAGAATCAATATGGAAGACTTGCAACATACCCGTGACCATATCTGGCGAAGCCTTCTGCTCCTGTCGAGGCACTAGGGAATAAAACTTATTTCGGCGCTGACCACTTGCCGAGATAGTGAAGACACCCTACTGTGGGGGTCGTGCTGCTGTAGCGGTAGAACTGGCTACTGGGAAATCTCTGATCTTGTGTCCGGGTTTTCCACACCCGAAATAAGCATCTGCACCGATCAGGCACCTCCCGGGATGATTTTTGCTACATCTTAAACAAGCTAGGAAAGTGCGCTCCACCTACATGCTACCATGATTCCTCGAGCCTGTAGCCCTACTCCTCTAGTCTCCCCTGAACCTGGACGGCATACTAGCCAATGATTGAGCTAGAGTAGTAGACCTGTGTTGGGACTACTGACGTGATCCACTTCTTGACCTGGCTTGAGAAAACCCATAGCTGTCGTTCCTAGCCCTTTTGTCCTCTCACTGCCTTCTATATATCGACTCCATCTTTTGGGCATGCAATACAATACAGGGAAAGTCGACATCTCGGTGTAGGATGGCAATTCAGCAATCCTTATCTAAGTAATATTCTACTCCATGCACAAAGCGGGTCACCCAAGCCCGCTGATCCGCCACCAACTCTGGAGCATATTTAGATAGCCGAGTGAACTCCAAGGCATACTCCTGGACTGACATGTTTCCATGCTTCAAAGTCACAAAATCAGCCGCCTTAAGCTCCCTCATCTCCTAAGGGAAGAACCGATCGATGAACGCAGTGTGGAACTCATCCCAACCTATTGGGCTTGCACCCGCTGTCCTAGAACCTCTCCATTCCTGCAACCTTATATGTGCTACCCCCTTGAGCTGATAGGAGGTCAAATCAACACATTCCGCATTATTCACCCCTATAACCTTGGTGATCTTTAGAATTTCCTCAATAAAGTCATGTGGGTCCTCGTCTACCTTCGACCCTATGAACTCCGTAGGGCTCATCCTAAAAAATTCGCTCATCCTAGCAGTTGTCGCATTCCCATTTTGCAGATAATGTGCCATAGTCTAATTCTAGACCTGAGCTGTCATGGACTATGCAAACATCTGAATAGCCTCCCTAAACACAACATGGGTGGCTGGCTCTGGTACGTGATCCTCATGAACGGAGGGAGCTGGTTGATGCTCTCTATCATGGGAACCCTCATGATTGTTACCATTACCGTTCCTCCTAGCATTTACTTGGCGTGGAGGCATTATTCTGCAAACACAAATAGCACGAATTAGAGGAGTAAAGGACGTTCATCGCACAACATAGATCATGAAAGAAGGAATCATTTCCTAAACATCTAATAGCCTCTTCGTCATAAGTGTGGTACGCTTCACACCCATGAAAAATACTCTACATAATGCATCTTTCAGACTCCCTAGGACACATAAACGTATGGCTCTGTTACAAAGTTTTTCAATGTCACGCCCCGCCTTGGGAGGCATGACTGGAACTTGGTGCCCTACTAAGACCTGGACTGCTGGACTACTGAGCCTAAGCACTTCTGGTGCTAGGCTGGCTCTAACTCTGGATTCATGGAACCAACGGGCTATATAACGTTTGCAAATATAGCCTCCGACCGACTAGGCCTATAGCCTCCTGTAAGAAAACAATAGTTGACCAGAACCACAGTAGTATAAAGGAACCTATGCGGGCCGACAAGGCCGCCACGCTGACTAGTTTCACTAGAATGCTGAATCGAATGCTAAACTACTCTGTGACCAGCAAGGTCATAAACTATTAACTGAATAAGGCCCCACAGGGCCATCATAAACAAACAAAAATATAGACACGGCCTCACACAACCGGTACAACTAACCACAGGGAATATACAATATGCAAGCCTCTAAGAATACAAATAAGATGGTCGGGACAGGGCCCCGACCTACCCGTACTGTACAACAAAAGAAAAGGAATAAACCTCTATCTGTCAAGCTCCGTATGACAGGAGCTGATGACCCTGTGTGCTGGCTGGAATTACGAGGGATCGACTCCTCGTCTATGAGTACCTGCAGGAAAGTAATGCAGCGCCCCCAAACGGGCGTCAGTACCACTGGTATCGAGTATGCAAAGCAATAACTATACATAACTAAAAATAGACATTAATACTTATAGTTACTAAATAACAGAAGATGGCTAAGACTGTCTGAGATGGCATAATCTAAACTAAGCTTAACTGTACTGGAGTGAAGGTGAGAATCATACCTATCGATGTGGCATCGTGCTATCTATCAATTTAATAAATAACACATATAGCATACAAGAACCTATACCATCCCCCATAAGCCGGAAGGTAACAATCGACATGCTATCTATATACCCTTACCCGGGTCGCCATCCAAAAAAAACAATTCACTCCACTCATCTAGTAACTATGAGCATCTCGTCGGCCCTATGGTTATGTAACTTGGGTTCTTTGGGCCCCTGACTATAACTTTATCTTAGTCCGGAGGACTCCTATAAACTGTAATCTGAGATCGGTGATCTGTAATCTGTAATCTGTGCCTTGGGCGCAAGCGCTCGACAGGGGTATGCTATAATGCTGATCAGCCTACTTTGGGGAATGCTGCATCCCATCTTCATCCTCTGGCGTACGGCATGCCACTCCTTGAAGTGACGTATCCTCACCCTCTGGCGGGTGAGTCGACACAACTATTAACCCTGGGGCGGCAAGGAAGCTCTAAGGGTGCCCACATAAAACAATCAGGTCTCTACAAGCAACAACAATCACATATAACATGTATAATAAATCTGATAATACTGTCTGTGATCTGATATTCTATTCTAAATCTCTTGCTGAATTAAACTGAATCTGATACTAATTTACGGGCTTTTATTTTGCATATGGTATAATAACTCAGACATGCTTACTGAATTCACACTGGACATAATACTCAGCTTTTGAAACTTTCTTCTGGAATTTACTCTATTTTACTATGCTAGAATTACTAACTTGCCGAAGAAACTGGCTTTACATACCTCAGTTACTGACTCCTTTGCTAACTGGTGTAGCTCGGCCAATATCCAGCTTTTTCTTCCAACTGCATTCATATTTATTGCAAATAGAATTAAATTCATAAATATTCTGGAAGAAAACACTACTTTGAATATATATACTGTCCAAACATTGACTTATCGAAAAACATTCGAAAACTCGCTATTTCTCGGAAGTCCAGAAGGGAGAAATACTCACTTTAGAGCTAGGAGTATATTGACACTAATTTGGATCAATTCCACTAACCTTAGCTCGGTAGGAAGATGATTCGCCGGACGAATTTGATGAAACTATCTCCGTAGGAATGCTCCCTGCAGCTCAATACCTCGCTACCCAAGGTTATTTCAAGTATGGACCGCGTTTGACAGCGTAATCGAATGAATATTTATAGGAACCCTTTGTCTCTCTCCCTCTCTGGTCGTTTAAACATGGATAAATGACTTAAAGTTGAAGGTGAGGCCCTTTATATACTTGCAGCAAAATACATGGCAACGTGGCACACTGGCCAACACGCCTTTTTGGCTTTGTGCCACGTTGGCTAACGTGGAGGCCCCAACTCCATGCCACTTTTCCCCTTTGGGCAGCTCGGTTCGGCCTCCTCTTGCAAAATTCCAACTTGGCACTCGTTCTGCCTTTCCCCGTGCCCTTTTCTCACACGTATGGCATTCTAAAACTCTCAACCAACATGTAAATAGGTCGACTAAATTCTAGAAACTTACGGGGTGTAAAATCCTCCCCCCCCCTTAGGAACATTCGTCCTCGAATGTAAACCTTTGCTCGTAGGAATCTCAACTTACTTGACTTACTCTAAAAAAAATTTTCGCAGAGTTTCCCCTGTAACATGGACTATCTCAAAAATCCTAAAACGTAGAAAAGTCCAATACAGGTATTCCACACAATACTATAATATTCATCACGCAATAGACTAGAGTCAACTATTTCATTTATACTCATAAATATGAGGCAACTCATAAAACAACAAACCTAACGTACCTATGGCTGATTAAGTCTGAAATAACTAACTATATCTGACTTTCATATCTTCCTCTGCTTCCCAAGGCATTTCCTATCAGTTCCTGTTACGCCATAACACCTTGACGGGAAGCAACATCTTTAGGTCTCAACCTGCGAATCTGCCTGTCTAGTATGGCTATTGGAACTTCTTCATAAGCCATCTCCTCCGTAACCTGGACATCTTAAACTGGTACAACTTAGGAGGGTTCTCTTATATACTTCCTCAGCATGGAAACGTGGAAAACTAGGTGAACAGACTCTAATTCTAGAGGTAAGTTCAACTCATATACCACTTGGCCTATTCTTCGGCGAATCTAATAAGGCCCAACAAATCTCGAGCTGAGCTTGTCTTTCTTGCCGAATCTCATCACCCCTTTCATTGGAGAGACTTTCAAGAATACCCAGTCAATCACATTAAATTCCAAGTTTCTGCGCCGCACATCAGCATATGATTTCTGCCAGCTATGAGCAATCAGTAGGCGTTTTCTGATAAGCTTTAACTTTTCCTCTGACTAATGAATAATATCCGGCCAAATAAGCGCTGACTCTCCTACTTCAAACCAACCAACTGGTGATCTGCAATTTCGCCTATACAATGCCTCACAAGGCGCCATTTGGATATGAATGGTAACTGTTATTATAGGAAAACTCAATAAGTTTTAAGTGCTCATCCTAGTTACCTCCAACGTCTAACACACATGCTCGGAGCATATCCTCGAGCGTCTGAATAGTGCGTTCCGCCTGCCCATCTCTCTAAGGGTGAAAAGCTATGCTCGGGTTAGTCTGTGTTCCCAGGCTATGTTCCCAGGCCTCTCTGAAATGATTTCAAAAGTTTTGAAATAAATTGTGCCCCTCTGTCAGAGATAATGGACACTAGAACACCATGCAGTCTGACTTTTTCTCTGATGTAGAACTCAGCATAATCTTCGGCAGAGAAAGTAGCCTTTACTGGGAGAAAATGGGCTGATTTTGTCAGTCTGTCAACAATTACCCAAATCGAGTCATTTCTATGCCTGGTACGGGGTAATCCTGCTACAAAATCCATATTTATTACATCCCACTTCAAAAGAGGCACCGCTATGTCTTGAGTCAGCCCACCTGGTTTCTGGTGTTCAGCTTTTACTTGTTGGCAGTTAGGACACTAGGCTACGAATTCTGCTATTTCCCTCTTCATACCTGGCCACCAGTAGATTCCTTTAATATCGTGGTACATTTTCGTCGCACCTGGATGGAGAGAATAGCGGGCGTAATGTACCTCGCCCATAATCTACTGGCAAAGCCCTGCAACGTCTAGAACACAAAGGCGGCCCTTACATCGCAACACTTCATCCTCAATTACCAAAAAATCCGGCGCTTTTCCTTGCTGAAATCTGTCTTTAAGCTGAACCAGGTCAGGATCTTCATACTGCCGTTCCTTTACCTCCACAACTAATGATGACACTGTGGTGTTCTGAATTACCGCTCTGTTGTCCTCTATTTCTGCTACACGAATAGCTAAACTGGCTAACTGGTGTATTTCTCGGGCCAATTCCCGCTGCTCGGGCTGCAAGTACGCCAAACTCCCCATAGACTTACAGCTAAGGGCATCTACTACTACCTTGGCTCTTCCTGGGTAATACAGAATATCTACATCATAATCTTTCAACAACTCTAACCAGCGACACTGCCGCAAATTCAACTCTCTTTGAGTTAAGATATACTATAGGCTTTTATGATCAGTGAAAATATCCACATGGACGCCATACAAGTAATGTCTCCACATCTTTAGGGCGTGGATCACTTCTGCTAGTTCTAGGTCATGGGTAGGATAATTCTTTTCGTGTTTCCTCAGTTGTCTGGAAGCATAAGAAATTAATTTACCATGCTTCAACAACACACATCCTAACCCAATACCCAAAGCGTCACAATAAACTACATAACCCTTTGTACCTTCTGCAATGCTAACATTGGGGCAGAGGTCAACCTGTCTTTCAATTCCTTGAAACTGTACTCACATGTCGCCGTCCACTGAAACTTTATTGCTTTTTGCGTCAACTTAGTCAGAGGTGTCGCTATGGTGGAGAATCCCTCAACAAATCTTTTGTAGTACCTTGCTAATCCCAAAAAATTGCGTACTTCGGTCGGAGTGCTAGGTTTGGGCCATGTTTTTACTGCTTCTATTTTTTGTGTGTCTACTTGTATTCCAGCGTCCGACACCATTTGCCCCAAGAAGGCTACTAAGTTCAGCCAAAATTCACATTTACAAAACTAGGCATAGAGCTGACAGTCCTTGAGAATCTGGAGCACTGTCCGCAAATGATCCTGGCGGTCTGCCTCTGAGCGAGAATACACCAGAATATCATTAATAAACACTATCACGAACAGGTCCAGGTATGGTCTGAAGATGCTGTTCATCAGGTCCATGAATACTGCGGGAGCATTTGTCAGCCCAAAGGACATGACTAGGAATTCAAAATGGTCGTATCTGGTCCTGAAGGAAGTCTTCGGAATGTCCTTTTCACGAACTCAAACATGGTGATATCCGGACGTAAGTCAATCTTGGAGAAATATCTGGCTCCCTGTAACTGATCAAATAAATCATCTATTCAGGGAAGCGGATACTTATTCTTGACTGTAACCTTATTCAACTGCCGGTAGTCTGTACTCATGCGGAGGGAGTCATCCTTCTTTCTCACAAACAGAACCGGTGCACCCCAAGGTGAAGTATTTAGCTTGATAAAGCCCTTATCTAACAGATCCTTCAGCTTCTCCTTTAGTTCTCTGAGTTCAGCAGGAACCATACGATACCGAGGGATTGATATAGGCTGAGTTCCTGGTATCAAATCAATAGCAAAATCTACTTTTCTTTCTGGGGGAATACCAGGTAGCTCATCTGGGAATACGTTGGAGAATTCATTAATCACTGGAACAGACTAGAGCCGGAGGCTCTACCCGCACATCTTTGACTCTAACTATGTGGCAAATGCATCCCTTAGCCATCAACTTACTTGCCTGAAGGTAGGAAATAAACCTACCTTTTGGCGTAGCTGTACTGCCCTTCCACTCTCGTACTGCCTCCCCTAGAAAGTGGAATCGGACCATCCTGGTCCAGCATTCTACATTGGCATAGCACGGCACTAACCAATCCATACCCATAATGGCATCAAAATAAATCATCCCTAATTCTACCTGATCTACTGTGGTTTGATGATCAGCAACCTCTACTGTACACCGTCAATAAACCCTTCTGGCTAAGATGGAGTCATCAACAGGTGTAGACACTGAAAAGGGTTGCTGAAGCAACACTGGTACAACACTGAACTTTCGAGCCACAAATGGGGTAACGTAGGACAAGGTAGATCCTGGATCAATCAATACATAAGCAAGGTGAGAGCAAATAGTCATCATACCTATTACCACATATGGAGATGCCTCTGAGTCCTGCCTCCCTGGTAATGCATAGGTACGACTTGGGCTCGTACCTTAATTAAAGGCCCCTGATCTGCCTCGACCTCTACCTATTGGGACTGAGGGCCTACACCCTGCCGAGGCTACTGGAGCTCGTGGCCCTGCTGACGCCCTATCTAGGTTACCCTGACCCCTGGCTGGACAATCTCTCATCATATGACCCTCCTGCCCGCATATATAACACCCTGTGAAGCCATATCTGCAAGCTCTAGTGTGGGGTTGGCTGAAAATAGGGTAAGGTGGGGCTGTATACCTTCTCTGCTCTTCCCTCCTCTGTTGGGGTGAATCTACCGTTCGAGAACTGTTGTTGGACTCTGACTGCCCTGGGCGGCTGAATCTACCCCTCTGCGACTGTGATGGAGGTGGGGGTCTAGGTGGCCTATCTGATAACTGTGGCCTAGGCCCTCTCCAAATCTCCCCCTGTATCTCATCTGATTTATCCCTACGGCGCTGTTCCTGATTTATTCGTCTGCTATCCTGTTGCAGTCGTCTAAGGCCCTCAATAGTCTGGGCAAAGGCCTGCACTTGAGCAATATCCATATCTTCCCGCAGCGTAGCTGTCATGCATGCCTCAATATATTCTGGGTTCAGACCCATAGTAAACAGGTGGACTCTAGATGGCACGGTGTCCATAAAGGTTGGAACATAGCGGGCCAAGAAAATGAACTGAGGGTGTACACCCGTACACTTCTCGCCCCCTTCTCTAAGTGCAAAAACTGGTCCATCTGGGCCTGTCAGATTTCTCGTGGCAGATAACGGTCTAGGAAAGCCTATGAAAAGCTAGACCAGGTCGAAGGGGAAACATCTCTCCCTGGATACCTTTCCCAACTCTCGTACCACAACACAACAATATTCCGCAGCCGGAATACCGCTAACTCAACCGACTCTGTAGATGTCACAAGCATGACTCGGAAGATTCTCTGCATCTGATCCAGGAAGTCCTGGGGGTCATCTGCCTGATCTGACCCTGTGAACTGTGGGGGACCTAGTGCCAAAAATTCTCGAACCCTCGAACTGCCAGGCCCACCTGATGATTCTGCTATTATGAGTGGCACTGACTGGCATTGAGTAGCCATCATTTATGCCAACATAACTACTGCACTTTGAATTTCCAGCTCGGATGGTGTGGGTACAGAAACTGTCGGAGGCGGTGTCATCCCGAGTGGCTCCTAGTGGGGTGGGGACTGCTGAGAAGGTCGAGATGATGCCTCTGTATCGCCTTCAAATCAGGCTGATTCTAAATAAGGCTAAGACATCCTACTGGTGCCTTCTCCTGCTGCGGTATCCATTCTTCTACCTGTGATAGGATGTCGTTGGTCTACCATTTTATCTTTAAACAAAGAGTATGATAAGTTTTAGGGACTCAACCCTATACTGTACTGCTTTATGGCACGACTGATTATGAAGAAAGAGTAACCATCCTATCATGCCTTGCAGCCTCCTGCCTATGGTATGTGGTGCACAACACATCCATAAACAATACTCCACTTAGCATGGCTTGCGGACTCCCTGGTATACGACCTGCTCTGATACCAAGTTTTTCATGCCCCGCCTTGGGAGAAATGACTGGCACCTGGTGCCCTACTAAGACCAGGACTGCAGGACTACTGAGCCTAAGCACATCTGGTGCCAGGCTGGCTCTAACTCTGGATTCATGGAACCAACAAGCTATATAATGGCTATAAATACAGCCTCCGACCGACTAGGCCTATAGCCTCCTATAAGAAAACAACAGCTGACCAGAATCACAGTAGTATAAAGGAACCTATGCGGGCCGACAAGGCCGCCACGCTGACTAGTTTCATTGGAATGTTGAATCGAATGCTAAACTACTCTGTGACCGGCAAGGTCAGCAACTATTAACTGAATAAGGCCCCACAAAGCCATCATAAACAAAATAAAACATAGACACGACCTCACACGATCGGTACAACCAACAATAGGGAATATACAATCTGCAAGCCTCTAAGAATACTAATAAGATGGTCGGGATAGGGCCCTGACCTACCCGTACTGTACAACAAAAGAAATGGAATAAACCTCTATCTGTCAAGCTCCGTATGACAGGAGCTGATGACCCTGTGTGCTAGATGGAATTACGAGGGATCGACTCCTCATCTATGAGTACCTGCAGGAAAGTAATGCAGCGCCCCCAAACGGGCGTCAGTACCACTGGTATCGAGTATGCAAAGCAATAACTATACATAACTGAAAATAGACATTAATACTTATAGTTACTAAATAACAGAAGATGGCTAAGACTATCTGAGATGGCAGAATCTAAACTAAGCTTAACTGTACTGGAGCGAAGGTGAGAATCATACCTATCAATGCGACGTCCTGCTATCTATCAATTTAATAAATAACACATATAGCATACAAGAACCTATACCATCCCCCATAAGCCGGAAGGTAACAATCGACATGCAATCTATATACCCCTACCCGGGTTGCCATCCAAAAAAAACAATTCACTCCACTCATCTAGTAACTATGAGCATCCCGTCGGCCCTCTAGTTATGTAACATGGGTTCTTTGGGCCCCTGACTATAACTTTATCTTAGTCCGGAGGACTCCTGTAAACTGTAATCTGAGAGCGGTGATCTGTAATCTGTAATCTGTGCCTTGGGCGCAAGCGCTCGACAGGGGTATGCTATAATGCTGATCAGCCTACTTTGGGGAATGCTGCATCCCATCTTCATCCTCTGCCATACGGCATGCCACTCCTTGAAGTGACGTATCCTCACCCTCTGGCGGGTGAGTCGACACTACTATTAACCCTGGGGCGGCAAGGAAGCTCTAAGGGTGCCCACATAAAACAATCAGGTCTCTACAAGCAACAACAATCACATATAACATATATAATAAATATGATAATATTGTCCGTGATCTGATATTCTATTCTGAATCTATTGTTGAATTAAACTGAATCTGATACTGGGTTATACTATGTCTGGAATGATATCTCGCTGTCTGATACTAAATTACTGACTTTTATTCTGCATATGGTATAATAACTTAGTCATGCTTACTGAATTCACACTGGGCATAATACTTGGCTTCTGAAACTTTCTTCTGAAATTTACTCTATTTTACTATGCTAGAATTACTAACTTGCCGAAGAAACTGGCTTTACATACCTCAGTTACTGACTCCTTGGCTAATTGGTGTAGCTCCGCCAATATCTAGCTATTTCTTCCAACTGCATTCATATTCATAGCAAATAATACTAAATTCATCAATATTTTGGAAGAAAACACTACTTTGAATATATATACTGCCCAAACTTTGACTTATCGAAAAATAGCCGAAAACTCGCTATTTCTCGGAAGTCCATAAGGGAGAAATACTCACTTTAGGGCTAGTAGTATATTGACACTAATTTGGAGCAATTCCACTTACCTTAGCTCAGTAGGACGACGATTCGCCAACCGAATTTCACGAAACTAACTCCGTAGGAATGCTCCCTGCAGCTCAATACCTCGCTACCTGAGGTTATTTCTAGTTTGGACCGCGTTTGACGGTGTAATCGAATGAATATTTATAGGAACCCTTTATATCTCTCCCTCTTTGGTCATTTAAACATGGATAAATGACTTAAAGTTGAAGGTGAGGCCCTTTATATAGTTGCATCAATATACATGGCAATGTGGCATGCTGGCCAATGCGCCGTTTTGGCTCCGTGCCATGTTGGCTAACGCGGAGGCCCCAGCTTCGTGCCACTTTGCCCATTTGGGCAGCGCGGTTCGGCCTCCTCTTGTGAAATTCAAACTTGTCACTCATTTGGCCTTTCCCCGGGCCCTTTTCTCGCACGTATGGCATTCTAAAACTCTCAACCAACATGCAAATAGGTCGACTAAATGCTAGAAACTTATGGGGTATAACGGTCAAGTCCCAAGTGTACACCTGGATCGTAAACAGGGAACAAGGAGTCCCGAGAGACCCCAAGTTGACCCATGGCATGAGCATTCATCTAATTCAATCACGTGAGCGGAAGACTTAGCATAGAGAACGTAATAATAACATAACATAAGGGAAAATAGTACAATACTTATACAATACGGTGGGATACAACTTTTAGTCTAATAAGCCTCTAAACATGAAAGGCGGATTGATGGGACAACTCCTCAACTAATCCAACATCCAAAAACTTAAGGAACAACATAGAGTGTGAACATGTAGCCATTGAAACATGAGGACTCACCAAGTGCGCTGTGAGCAAGTCTTAATATATCTACGGGTGAGGATGAGCCTAAGAATTGGGACCTGTATCGTGGGACGATACAACATAGAAAGTACGCCGTCAGTAGGTGGAATGTATTGAGTATGCAAGGTAAGTAAAGCGGACATTTAAAACATGTATGAAACTCATAAACGGTTATAATAGGACAACATGCTCATATCATAAATCATTATAACATATCATACGACTCAAGGTTTTCAAAACATTCGTAAAATAAACATAGTCATAATCATAATAGAAGAGACCCACTTAACATAACATGAGCCAACATACATAATCGTAACATACGTAAATGATGAGAAACAATGGGAGATTCTCTTATCTGACATACCTCACATGAGCACACGTGAAGCCCGAATTATTACCCTAGTCGGGAGGATTTTCGTACCTTGCCAAGGATAGGAACTATGAAAGGCATGATCACACATGAGAAATCGCCATTTAGGCCAAAGACAAATATGAAAGGGTCCCAAAGTACCTACGGTGGCACGTAGTTCATGAGATCCGGGGCTTAAACGTGAGCTCCGAACCTACTCGGTGTTCGATAGTACTCCCAAAACATATATATATTGCTCATAGTATATCATAATGAGTTCATGGCTAGTTAAATCATGATAATTAGAACTATGCGTGTAAATAAGTGAATTAGCCATGATGTAAGGCCCGTGGGTCGGCCAAAACATGATTCATGCTTAATAAAATACATACATACTTGTAGATCATGCATATAGTTTAGAT
This sequence comes from Datura wrightii, assembly GCA_035772735.1. Classification (NCBI taxonomy): domain Eukaryota; kingdom Viridiplantae; phylum Streptophyta; class Magnoliopsida; order Solanales; family Solanaceae; genus Datura; species Datura wrightii. Next base: position 56,141,233 of record JASDFA010000001.1, read on the forward strand.
TTCCATAAGATCATAATAGATAACATAATATATTCATGATTTAATTCATAAAACATGCTTGTCTTATCAAAAAGATCAATTGATCAATAGATCATAAATCGGTTTTCCATGGGGAATGCATAAACAAGCTTAATTGATTAAAAATTCGAAGTCAGCCATATTAATATCAATTCAGAACTCAAAAGATGATTAAAATTAGTAAAAAATGATAGAGTTTCAAAATCACAAGACCCATAATTAAATCATTAAATTTTTATACAAATCAAATATAAAACCCTATGAGTTTTTATATAAATTTTGAGTAATTAATAGAGATGGAGCTTGGGTGTGGAAGAATCTACCCATTGAAGACCTTACATACCTGGGATTATCAACTCTTAACACTTCATTAAAGCCCAAGGATGAAATTGAAGGAATTGAGTTGAAAAGCTTGAAATCTCCCCTTAGATCACTTGTAAAAAACCTTGCATGCATGAATGGGAGTTTAGGAAGGTTTATTTTCTTAAAAACCCATCTTTCTAAAGCCAAAATGACGTAGTTTAGGGCCTTATATCGTGATAAAGTCAAAAATACCCTTAATGAACCTTCCCTGAAATCTGGCCGGATGGGACCAACAGACAGCACAACAGGTCGTTGGAACCTACCATGACTCGTCATGTCTCTCAACTGTTGATGACCCATTCTCGGAACCAAACAACGGGTCGACAAGATGACCCATGCCTCCAACCCACGACTCGTTACATCATTCGTGGTTAGTCCCCTGAACCTTGGCATCTCATCTTCTAACGGGTCACACCATGACCCGTGACCATAAACAACGGTTCGTTGTTTCTCCCCATCAAGCCTATTGGAAAACATAATCCTCAAACCACGACCACAAACAACGATCCGCGGCTTCTCCTAACGGGTAATTGGGTCTCCCTTTGTTCAGACTGTCGCCCATCCTGACCCTAACCACGACTGCAAAGGACGGCTCGTTGTATCCCACAACGGGTTGTCATACCTCCTGTTGTCTCCACTGGCACCAACATTTCCGCAACCAACGACTGCATACAACGACTCTTGGTTTGATACCACGAGTTGTTCTGTGGTCCATGTTGTGATATTTTGCTAGTTTTCTGCACTTTTCAAATTAAACTCCCGGGTCTATTCTTAGGCCTTCCCGGGGTATTATAATATCTCCCCCTTGAAAATATTTGTCCTCAAATGTAGGAAGCAAGCAGCAAAAAGAAATATACAATTTATCATAGCCATATACTAATAATTTTAACTGAAATTTTTACGGAATGACTACCTCCAAACCAAACAACATAGCTGAACTGATCTCTTGCTTCACATACACACTCATACACATAAAAGCAACTTGAACACATGAACTGAACATGAAATCTAAATTGGATCATAGAGTAGAACTGATACCTCAAGTCAGAACTGAGCCGGTAGAGAACAACTGTGGGTATCCCGCCATCATATCTGCTTTGGCTTCCCATATAGCTCCCTCAACATGACGATTTCTCCATAAAACCTTAACTGAAGCTACTTCTTTGTTTCTCAACTTCCAAACCTGCCGATCAAAGAATTCAACATTAATTTCTGCATAACCAAGGCTGTCTTTTTCCCCAATCCTGTCTTCCAGGACTACCAAGGCTGGATCACCGAAACACTTTTTCAAAAGCGACACATGGAAGACAGAATGAACTGAAGATAACTCCGATGGCAAGTCCAACTCATATGTCACCTTACCAACTCTTCTCACAACTCTGTAGGGACCAACAGAGCGGGGACTGAGTTTCCCTTTCTTTTCGAACCACATGACTCCCTTCATGGGGGATACCTTTAGAAATACCAATTCATCCACATCAAACTCCAAATCTTTTCTCCTCACATCAGTATATGATTTATGAAGACTCTAAGCGGTTCAACTGGACATTCACCATCGCTTCATGAACCGCATCTGGCCCTATCATAACTGTCTCACAAACCTCAAACCATCCGATGGGAGATCTACACCTCCGCCCATAGAGTGCCTCGAGCGGCGCCATCTGGATACTAGAGTGAAAACTGTTATTATAAGCAAACTCAATCAAGGGCAAATGATCATCCCAACTACCTTTAAAATCCATAACGTATGACCTCAAAATATCCTCAAGAGTCTAGATTGTTCATTCCGCTTAGCCATCCGTCTGCGGATGAAAGGCTGTACTGAGCTTCACTTAAGTCCCAAGTCCCTTTTGAAAATACCGCCAGAACTAGGAGGTAAACTGAGTACCTCGGTCTAAAATATTGACAAGGGAACTCCATGAATGCAAACCAACTCCCGAATATATAATTTGGCATAATCATCCGATGAATCCGTGGTCTTGACTGGTAGAAAGTGTGCAACCTTTGTTAACCTGTCTACTACCACCCAAATGGGATCATAGTGTAGACAAGTATGAGGTAGGCCTGTAATAAAATCCATATTAATCTCTTCCCACTTCCAAGTGGAAATGATAATATCCTGAAGTACACCCCCAGGCCTTTGGTGCTCAACCTTCACTTGCTAAAAGATTGGACACTTGGCTACAAACTCTGCGATATCCTTCTTCATACCATCGCACCAATGGATTTCCCGCAAGTCGCGATACATCTTTGTGGATCCTGGATGGATGGAATATCTGGTACCATGTGCCTCATGCAATATCCGGACTCTCAAATTATCAACGTCCGGAACACATAGCCGACCCTTGTATCGAAGGACACCATCTCCCCCTTAGGAGAAAACCTCCACCTTTTGACTCCGCACCGCTTCCTTCAGCCTTCTCAAAATCGGATCCTCATCTTGCTTCTATTTGACATCGACCACCAAGGACAATTCTAATCGATTCTACACAACAATGCCGCCATCAGTCGAGTCGATCAATCTAACCCCCAGCCTTGCAAGTCGGTGGACATCTCTCACTATCTCCTTCCTTCCCTCATCCACGTGGGACACGCTCTCCATAGAGAGCCTACTAAGTGCATCCACAACCACATTAGCCTTGCCCTGGTGGTAAAGGACACTCATGTCGTAGTCTTTTAGCAACTCCAACCATCTCTTTTGCCGAAGATTGAGATCTTTCTACCTGAACACATATGGCAAGCTCTTGTGATTCCTGAACACGTCCACATGAACCCCATACAAATAGTGCCACCATATCTTCAGCGTGAACACCACCGCGGCCAACTCAAGATCATGGGTAAGGTAATTCTGTTTGTGAACCTTTAACTATCGAGAGGCGTATGCTATCACCATCCGACATTGCATCAACACACATCCCAGTCCGACTCTCAAAGAATCACAATATACAACAAAGCCATCAGTACCCTTGGGTAAATTTAACATTGGTGCTAAAGTGAGTCGGGTCTTTAATCCCTGGAAAATTTTCTCAAAATCCTCTGACTATTGGAACTTTTTCTTTTTCTTAGTCAACTTGGTCAAAGGTGCTGCAATAGATGATAAAGCCTACAAAAACCTTTGGTAGTATCCTACTAGGCCCAAGAAACACCAAATTTCTGAAGGATTCATCGGTCTAGGCAAATTCTTCACCGCTTTGATTTTATGAGAATCCACCCTTATGCCCTCACACGATACCATGGGCCTAGAAATGCCACTGAGTCCAGCCAAAATTCACACTTGCTAAACATTGCATACGACTAATGATCCTTAAGGGTCTAAAGGACTACTATCAAATGAGCGGCATGCTCCTCCTCTCTCCGGGAGTGTATAAGGATGTCATCAATGAACAAAATCACGAACATGTCAAAATATGCCTTGAATACACTGTTCATTAGATCCGTAAAAGTTGTAGGAGCATTGGTTAGTCAAAATGACATACCTACAAACTCCTAATGGTCATACCGGGTCCTGAAGGCTGTCATTGGGATATTACTCTCCCGGACTCTGAGCCGGTGATACCCATACCTAAGATCTATCTTTGAGAAACACCTGGCACGCTGGAGCTGGTCAAATAAATCATCAAACCTGGGCAAGGGGTACCTGTTCTTCACAGTGACCTTATTAAGTTGTCGATAGTCAATACACATTCGAAGGGATCCATCCTTCTTCCGAACAAATAGAACCGGTGCGTCCCATGGAGACTTGCTCGGTCTAATGAAACCCTTATCCAACAAGTCCTTCAACTGTTCCTTTAACTCTTTTAACTCAGCTGGGGCCATCCTGTAAGGAGGAATAGATATAGGCTACGTACCAGGAAGTAGATCAATTCCAAAATAAATTTTCCTTTCCAGAGGAACACTTGGTAAATCATCGGGAAAAACCTCCTAATACTCGCAAAACACTAGAACTCACTGAATAGTCAGGGTCTCGGACTCTACATCCTTAACCCTAACTAGGTGGTACATGCAACCCTTAGAGATCATTTTCCTAGCCTTATGATTTGAAATAAATTGACCCGATGGTATAGCTGAATTACCCTTCCATTCGAAAACTGACTCACCCGAAAATCGAAATTCCACTGCACGAGTCCTACAATTAATAAAAGCATAACATGCAAACAACCAATCCATACTCAAAATGATGTAAAAATTAGTCATGGACAATTCTACTAAGTCCGCAGAGGTAACCTTATGCAACACCGTGATGGGGCAACCTCTATATACCCGCCTAGCTACAACTGATTCACTGACTAGAGTAGATACAGAGAATGGTTCTGACAGAATTGGAGGACTAACTCCAAAAATACTAGCAATGTAAGGGGTCACGAAATACAAGGTAGCTCCTGGATCTAACAAATCATAAGCATCAATATGGAAGACTTGCAACATACCCGTGACCATATTTGGCGAAGCCTTCTACTCCTGGCGAGGCACTAGGGCATAAAACCTATTTCGGCGCTGACCACCTGCGAGCTAGTGGAGACACACTATTGAGGGGGTCGTGCTGCTGTAGCGGTAGAACTGGCTACAGGGCAATCTCTGATCCTATGTCTGGGTTTGCCACACTCGAAGCAAGCATCCGCACCGATCAGGCACCTCCCGGGATGATTTTTGCTACATCTCACACAAGCTGGGAAAAAGCGCTCCACCTGCATGCTACCATGATCCCTCGAGTATGGGACCTACTCTTCTAGTTTTCCCTCAACCTGGACGACGTACTATCCAATGATTGAGCTAGAGTAGTAGATCTATGTTGGGACTACTGACGTGATCCACCTCCTGACCAGGCTTGAGAAAACCCATAGCTGTCGGTCCTGGCCCTCTTGGCCTCTCTCTACCTCCTATAGACTGACTCCATCTGCTGGGCATGCAATACAATACAGGGAAAGTCGATGTCTCAGTGTAGGATGGCAATTCAACAATCCTTATATAAGTAATCTTCTACTCCATGCACAAAGCGTCTCACCCGAGCCCGCTGATCCGCCACCAACTCCGGAGCATATTTAGATAGCCGAGTGAACTCCAAGGCATACTACTGGACTAACATGTTTCCCTGCTTCAAATTCACAAACTCAGCCGCCTTGAGCTCCCTCATCTCCTAAGGGAAGAATCGATCCATGTACGCGGTGTGGAACACATCCCAACCTATCGGGCCTACACCCGCTGTCCTAGAACCTCTCCATTGCTTTAACCATATATGTGCTACCCCTTGAGCTAATAAGAGGCGAAATCAACACATTCCCTATTATTCACCCCTATAACCCGGGTGATCTACAGAATGTCCTCAGTAAAGACATGTGGGTCCTCATCTACCTTCGACCCTGTGAACTCCGGAGGGCTCATCCTCAAAAAGTCCCTCACCCTCGCAGCTGCCGCATTCCCATTTTGCCGAAAATGTGCCATAGTATGATTCTAGACCTAAGCTGTCATGGCATGTGCCAACATCTGACTTGCCACCCTAAACTTAGCATTGGCGGCTGGCTCTGGTACGTGCTCCTAATGAACGGGTGGAGCTGGCTGATGCTCTCCATCATGGGCACCCTCATGATCATTACCATTACCGTTCCTCTTGGCATTTACTCAGCATGCAGGCATGATTCTACAAACGCGAATAACACGAATTAGAGGAGTAAAGGACATTCATTGCACGACATAGATCATGAAATAAGAGAACATTTTTTAAATGTATCGAAGCCTCTTTGTCATAAGTGTGGTGCACTCCAGACCCATGAAAATGTCCCTACTTAACGCGGCATTCAGACTCACTAGGATACATAAACCTATGGCTTTAATACTAAGTTTGTCACGACCAAATGTACACCCGGATCATAGACACAAAACAAGGAGCCCCAAGTCGACCCATGGCATAGCATACATCTAATTCAATCAAATGAGAGGAATACTTAGCATAGAGAACGTAATCATAACATAACATAAGGGAAAATAGTACAATACTTATACAATATGGAGGGATACAACTTTTAGTCTGATAAGCCTCTAAACATGAAAGGCGGATTGATGGGACAACTCTCCAACATCCAAAAATGAAGGAATAACATAGAGTGTGAACATGTAGTCCTCGGAACATGAGAACTCACCAAGTGCATTGTGAGCAAGTCCAAATCTATCTACGGGTGAGGATGAGCCTGAGAACTGGGACATGTATCATGAGACGATAAAACATAGAAAGTATGCGGTTAGTATGTGAAATGTACTGATTATGCAAGGTAAGTAAATCGGACATTTAAAAGATGTATGAAACTCATAAATGTTCATAAGAGTAAGACAACATGCTCATATCATAAATCATTATAACATATCATACGACTCAAGGTTTTCAAAACATGCGTAACATAAACATATTCATAATCATAATAGAAGAGCCTCACTTAACATAACTTGAGCCAACATACATAATCATAACATGCGTAAATCATGAGGATCAGTCGGATATCCTCTTAACCGGCATACCTCACATGAGCACACATGAAGCCCGACTTATAACCCTAGTAGGGAGGGTGTTCGTACCTTGCCAAGGGTAGGCACTGTGAAGGGCGTGATCACACATGAGAAAGGGCCATTTGGGCCAGGGACAAACATGGGAGGATCCAAACGTACCTACGGTGGCATGTAATTCATGAGATCCTAGGCTTAAACATGAGCCCCGAACCTACTCGGTGTTCAATTCTACTCCCAAAACATATATATAGCGCTCATAATATATCATGCATGATTTCATGGCTAGTTAAATTGTGATAATTAGGAGCATGCGTGTAGATAAGTAAATTAGCTATGACATAAGGCCCGTGGGTCAGCTAATACATGATTCATGCTTAATAAAATACATACATAGTTGTAAATCATGTATATAGTTTAGATTTCCATAACATCATAATAGATAACATAATTTATTCATGATTTAATTCATAATACATGCTGGGCTTAACAAATACATCAATGGATAAATAGATCAAAAATCGGTTTATCATGGGGCATGCATAAACAAGCTTAATTGATTAGAAATTCGAAGTCAGCCATATTAATATCAATTTAGAACTCAAAAGATGATCAACATCAGTAGATAATGATAGTGTTTCAAAATCACAAGATCCATGATTAAATCATTAAATTTTTATACAAATCGAATAAAAAACCCCATGAGTTTTTAAATAAATTTTGAGTAATTAATAGAGAAGGATCATGGGTGTGGAAGAATCCACCCATTGAAGACCTTACATACCTGGGATTATCAACTCCTAACCCTCCTGAAAAGGCCAAGGATGAAATTGAAGGAATTGAGGTGAAAAGCTTGAAATCTTCCCTTAGATCACTTGTCGAAAACCTTGCATGCATGAATGGGAGTTTAGGAAGGTTTATTTTCTTAAAAACCCAGCTTTCCCAAGCCAATACGATGTAGTTTAGGGGAATATATCATGAAAAATTAAAAAATACCCTTAATGAACTTGCCTTGAAATCTGGTCGAATGGGACCAATGGATAGCACCAACAGTTCGTTGGAACCCACCATGACCCATGTTGTCTCTCATGGAATGAACTGCTGATGAACCATTCTCAGAACCAAAAAACGGGTCGACAGGACGATCCATGCCTCCAACCTACTACTCGTCACATCGTCTGTGGTTAGTCTCTTGGAGCTCGGCATCTAATCTTCTAATTGGTCACACCATGACCCGTCACCACAAATAATAGATCATTGTTTCCCCTAGTCAAGCCTACTGGAAAACTTAATCCTCGAGCAATGACCACAACCAACAACCAGTGGATTATCCTAATGGGTCGTTAGGTCTCCCGTCGTATACACTGTCGCGCAGCCGGACCCTAACCACGACTGGAAAGGGCGGCCCGTTGTATCCCACAATTGGTCGTCATACCTCTCGTTGTCTCCACTGCCACCAACATTTCCCCAACGAAGGACAACATACAATGGCTCATGGTTTGATACCACGAGTTGTTCCGTGGTCCGTGCTGTGATATTTTTCCAGTTTTCTACACTCTTCGAATTAAACTCACGGGTGTATTCTTAGGCCTTTCTGGGGTATTACACTTCTCCACCCAATGCCTCTGAAATTTTCCATGGATACCTTCTACAACTCGTAACTGCATCCTACGATTGGTATTACGACTTGTAACTAAAACCTGAGTCTGCATCTAATCTATCTTATGACTCATCCTATGAGTCGTACTCTTATCCCATGAGTTGTACCTTGTCTCGTGGTTACTCAGGATTTTCCTTGACAAAATCTCTGTACTTTTCCACGACTGCTATGTACTATCTGTACTTCCATTGTACAATCTGTAACATCAAGTCATGATCCCTCCAAATTTATTTCATAATCTTTACCATCCTCCCAGTCACGAGTCATGGCACGACTCGTACCTCGATTGTACAATAGTACTGTGGCTCGTACTAAGGCAATTTTTCTAGTTTTTTGTAGAATTAACTCTTAAATTTCCAAACTAATCTTAGCAAGTTATGCAGTGTCATAGGAAATTAACATCATTATATTCAATTTTTCATAACCTTAACCTTTTCTTAAAGACAACTCCAGGGGGCAATAAGAACACAATTGAGAACAACATCATAAGAAAATGGGGCAGCTAGAGACTGCCCAATGATATTCAACGATTACACAAATATTTTACATCCTATTCTTAGTTAGAAAAAAAAATTATATACCAATAAACTAACCTTGACCTTTAGAATAAAATGATAAGTCTTCACGAATTTCTATGGGAAAAAGAGAGGCGGCTGAGAGCATCAAGGGAGAGAGAGAGAGAGAGAGAGACTTATGTGTGTAGTCTTCTATTTTTTGACCTAAGTGTATGAATATATACTGCCTCTTGGAAAGATGGGTCTTGGTCTTGACCCATGACCCTCCCTAATTCAATTTGGTCCATTAATTTTGCACCTTATAACCTTTAAGTAGGTGATCCACCTACTAGCTATGTTTAGTATTTGTCTTTATATTCTTAAGTGGGTGATGCACCTAATTATCATTATTTTTTATGACTCTTAAATTAATATTATATATATAAAATTAGATCAAGCAAGTAGGAAGTCCAAGCAAGTAGCTGAATCAAGATGGACATCTAAACAAGTAGGATATTTAAGCAAGTAGGGTGCTTTGTCCCGCATTTATTTTTCTTTTCAAATATTATTCCCTTCAATCATTATCTTCACTTTTATGCAATCTTAGATTATTAGGCTCAATTATACCTTAAAACTTTGGGATTCGAGTAATTTCATCAATATTAACTTAGTCATACAAGTAGTAATTAACAGGTGTTACATGACATTTCTTGAATTTCACCCGCATACCGACAAATATGAAGTACATACATGTCAACATATGGTCGTATGTAGGTCATATATGAGAGGTGGTGAAGGATTATATAAATCCTGAATTGGATTGTAGTGAAGTGAATATTTTAAGATTTTGGCAGAATGTAGGACATCCCTTCCCTCTTCATTGACGACCTTGTGTAAGAGTAATAAATATATTTACAGTAAGAACTCACAAAACGGTGACCAGAAGCCATATGTTAAAATTTATCCTTTTGTATAAGAATGTTTAAAGGTTGTCCTATATGTTGTGAAGCCCAGTGTGTATTGGAAGACATTGTAAAGGGTCGTATGATATTGTTGTTATGAAAAGAAAGAAAGGTGTTTTGAGAAATGCCATTGGTTAGAGGTCTTCTAAGCTTGTTGGTCGCCTACTATTGATGTACTGCCTATGTGACTCATGCTTGTGGTTGAGCTTCTAGTAATGGTTGTATTATTCACCGTATTGCAGATTAAGCCTTAATGGAAGTATTGACTATGCGTAGTTATTCTAATTCAAAATAAAGGTATGTAAGGCCAAATCTTATTCGTTCCCACTATGACTTGACCTCTATATCACATGTTTTCTCTTATATGAGCTGGTGAGGTCATACACTATAGAATGACATGAGTCTACATGTATGTGTTGTGATTACATACTGTTTAAGTTATTGTCGCTACTGTTATGTCAAGCTTTCATGATTACCTTATACGATCCAAAGTTTCCCTACTTTAGATGTCCATTTTTATGAGCTTTAATGTTACCTATTATGGTTATAATTCATCTATTTGAGATGCTTATGTCCCTCTAATTAAGATGTACATGTTCCTCTTATAGAGATATATATGTTATGTATGTTAAATTAATTACTTCAGAATTATGATTATAATAGTGAATATATATTATGAATCTCAGAAAGTGTGTGCAGTAATTACCAAAGAAATACGTACTTTCTATGCTTGAGGTCTTCAATCTTATATACTATAATACCTCGAAAGCCCAAATATCATATTCGGGAGTATAAATAGAGAAAACTGGAAATCTGCCACCAGGTCACAGAATGAGTCGTTCTGTGACCCATCGGATAGACAACGAGTCGTGAAGAGACTCGTGGTGAGGTAAAAGACCTGAGTTAAAATTTTGGGTTTTGAAATCCCCCACAGACCTGACCACGAGTGTTGGTCAGGCCCCACAACTCGTTGAATCGGTCGTGGGTAAGGGTTATGGGAAGGTGAGGAAAAAGTTGGCATCGTACCCTACGGTTGGTCACCACAAGTCGTGGTTAGACACCACGATTCCTGGGATGAGTCGTGGTCAGCCGGTTGCTAATGATTTGAGATTTTGGGCAGTGAAGATGACGAGTGGTCACCACGAGTCATGGTCACTAGTAACGACTCGTAAGGTTCCCTATGGCGAGCCCTAGAAGAATTATGGGATAGTGCACACGATGACTAATATCATGAGTCATGGTCATGTGTAACGATTCGTCTTGTCACTACGGGGACTGGCAGTCAGTTATTTTCTGCAAATTTAGTAAGGAATTTTTCATAATTCCTATGATCCTAAGGCCTAAACTATGTCGTTTTAAGCTATGCATGATGAGTTTGAAGAGGGGTAAGTTCATTTTAGGCTATTCTTACTCATGAATGTAAAGTTAGAGAGCTAGAGAGGTGATCAAGCTCATTTTCCTTCAGGGTTTCTTCAAGTCTTCATTGGGAAATCAAGGAGTGGTAAAATTAGTTTTTCCCAGGGTATGTAGGGTTATGAATGGGTGAATTTGTTCACACCCATGCCCAACCTCTCCCAATTCATGAAATTCTATTGAGTAATTTATAGTGTTTTATCCCAATTCATGTGAAATTCTTATGATCCATCCATGGGTTAATTTCCTTTATGTATCATGTTATATTCTATGAATCATGGGCAGATTTTACAATTTTTTTACTTATAAAATTATGAATTTAAATCTCTAAAAAACTATGCCCGATTATGCATGTTTTATGGAAGTTCAACTTATGATGCTACTTTGATGTTGAAGTTCATTAACCCATTATGATTTATGATTTATGACATGATTCCTCTCATATGCTCATCATGAATATATGAATATCAAGTATAAGTATGTTGTACAAGTATGCCTGAACCTCATGACCTATGATTTATGATTATGGACGACTCACGCGCCTTATTTCATGGCAAGTTCACGTGTCTTCAAACATGCTTATGATCACAATGATTTAACTAGTCCATGAATTTCATCTATGTATTCCTATGAGCACTATATATGTTTTTGGAGTAGTATTTAACACCGAGTAGGTTTGGGGCCCAAGTTTTCGCATGAATCTCAAATCTACGTGCCACCGTAGGTCACGATGTGACCTCCCTTGAGACTATCCCCCTTTTGCCCAAATGGGCCTTTCATGAGTGATATCACGCCCTTTCATGGTTCTACCCTTTGCAAGGTACAAGCACCCTCTCGAGTTGGGTTTTCTGATGCCATGTGTGCTCAGATGGGGTATGTCGGTTATAAGAATCTCCCATTGTTCCTCATAATTTATGCATGGTTATGTTCATAGTACTTTGGCTCAAGTCATGCTTAAAGAAGCTTTTCTTCTATTATAATGATTATGACTGAATTACGAATGTTTTGAAAACCTTGAGCCTTATGTTACATTATGATATTTATGTTATGATCTTGTTGTCCCACTCTTATGAACTTTTATTTATTTTAAATGTCTGTTTTACTTACCTTGCGTACTCGGTACATTCCGCGTACTCGGTACATTCCACATACTGACCTCATACTCTATGTTGTATGGGTTTATTATATAGGCCCCGATCATCAGACTCAGCCCCATCATTAGCCTGTTCCAGAGTTAGCATCCATCTTAGAGGTGAGTCCTCATCTCTCGAGGGCCATTCACTTTCAGATATTGATGTTCTTTCAGTTTTAAGACTTGTCGGGTTAGTTAAGGGTGTTTTCCCATCGATCCATCAGGTGTAGAGGCTTTTAGACAGCATGTAGTAATCAGCTCGTCATGTATTATGTAGATTTTGCTTTCGATGCTATGTTATGCTAGACTTCCGCTATGTTATTATGTTAAGTCTTCCACTTTATTTGATCGAGTTAGATGTATGTTCATGCCATGGATTGACTTGGAGTCTCTCTGGGCTCCTTGTCCCGTCTCTCGATCTGGGCCTATGTTTGAGTTGTGACAAACTTGGTATCAGAGCAATAGTTTTGAAGTGTCCTAGGGTGTCTGAAAGCCGCATTGAGTAGAGTTTTTTTTGTCTTTGTGAAACGCGTCACAATTATGACGAAGAGTCTATGAGACATTTAGAAAATGTTCCCTTCTTTCATGATCTATATTGTGCAATAAAATGTCTTCCTATCCTTCTAACTCATGCTATTCGTGATTGTAGAATCATGGCTCCCTGCAGATTTAATGGTAGAAAGAATGGAATTGGAAACGGCCACGAGGATGGCAATGGAGATGTGCACGAACAAGCCCCACCAGTCCAGGAGCATCATGCACTGGAGCCGGTTGCCCATGCTGAATTCAAGGCAGCCATTCAGATGCTAGCGTAGGCCTTGACTGCTTAGGTCAACCAGGCGGCAGTGGCGCATGTCCCCCAGAATGGTAATGCGGGGGCAGCTTGAGTCAGGGATTACATAAGGGTGAACCCACCAGAGTTTCTTGGGTCCAAGGTGGATGAGGATCCATATAATTTTATCGATGAGACTGTGAAGATCACCAGGTCGTAGGGGAGAATGGATTAGAGTGTGCTGAGTTGGCCTCATATCAGTTGAAGGGGGTTGCACACATTTGGTTTAGATAGTGGAAAGATAGTTGGGCATCCGCAGTATTCCCTATCAGTTGGGAGGAGTTTCAAGTTTCTTTTCTAGATTGATTTTTCCCTCGTGAGATGAGTGAGATGAAAGAAGTTGAGTTCGTGAATCTTAAGTAGGGAAGAGGACGGTGCAAGAATATGCCCTTTAGTTCACTCACCTGTCAAAGTACACCCCAGAGTTAGTGGTGGATCAGAGGGTGAAAGTGAGTAGGTTTGTTATGGGGTGGCGGACTATTTAGACAAGGATTGCATGACCACTATGCTCCATCAGGATATGGATTTCCCACAAATATTCTTATATGCCCAGCAGATGGAGGAGGAGAATATGAGAGAGAGAGGCCAAAAGGGCCAGGTCAGAAAGTTATGGGACTTCCCAGCCTAGATCGGGGGGCGGACATCGCCAATAGTCTTATCACAAGTCTTTCGCTCCAGCACCATCATCAACTAGTACACCACCTAGACCACGAGGTGGTTAGAGGAGCAGGGCCTCACATTCGAGGGGCCAGGGTAGCATGTAGATAGAGAGCACTTTCCTAGCATGCGGAAAGTGCGGCAAGAATCACCCAGAAAGGTGTTTAGTTGGCTCAGACACTTGTTCCAAATGTGGCAAACCCAGAAAAAGACTTAGGGATTACCCTTCAGCCATACCAGGGGATAGTGGAGCCCATATATCAGCCTCCAGTTCAGCAGCTCCACCCGCACGCACAACCCAACAAGGGGCACCTACTAGCACAGGTGGCAGTCAGCGCCAAAACAGATTCTATGCCTTAGCATCTCACCATGAGCATGAGGTCTCCCCGGATGTAGTCACTGGTACGTTACGAGTTTTCCATCTTAATATATATGCTTTGTTAGATCTAGGGGCTACCTTGTCTTTTGTGACACCTTATGTGGCTAGTCATTTCGGAGTCAATCCCGAAATCCTATTAAAACCCTTCTCAATCTCTACTCCAGTGGATGATTCAGTTGTAGCTAGACGGGTATATAGAAGTTTCCCGATCACAATCCTTCAGAAAGTCACCTCAGCAGATCTAGTAGAGTTAGTGATAACCAATTTTGATATTATCCTCGGTATGGATTGGCTATTTTCATGTTATGCCTCAGTTAATTATAGAACTGGGGTAGTAGAGTTTAGATTTCTGAGTGAGGCAGTCATAGAGTGGAAGGGTAGTTAATTGTGCCTGTAGGTCATTTAATTTCTTACCTTAAGGCCAAAAAGATGATCTCCAAAGTTTTTGTATACCATCTAGTTAGGGTTAAGGATTCTATTTTCGAGACCCCAACTATCCAATTAGTCCGAGTAGTATGTGAGTATCCAGAAGTCTTCCCAGATGATATACTAGGAATCCCTCCCGAGCGGGAGATTGATTTTGGTATTGACCTCCTTCCCGATACGCAACATATATCTATTCTTCCCTACAGAATGGCTCCAACCGAGCTAAAAGAGTTGAAGGAACAGCGGAAGGACCTTTTAGATAAGGGTTTCATTAGACCAAGAAAGTCCCCATGGGGTTGCACCAATTCTCTTTGTCCGGAAGAAAGATGGTTCTCTTCATATGTATATTGATTATCGGCAATTAAACAAGGTCGCCATCAAGAATAGGTATCCTCTACCTAGGATAGATGATTTGTTTGACTAGCTTTAGAGTGCCAAGCTATTTTCAAATATAGATCTCAGATTCGGGTACCATCAGCTCAGAGTTCGGGAGAGCGACATCCCTAAGACGGCCTTTATGACACTGTATGGTTATTATGAGTTTTTAGTTATGTCTTTTGGACTAATGAATTCTCCTACAACTTTTATGGACTTGATGAACAGGGTATTCAAGCCATACTTGGATATGTTCGTGATCGTGTTTATAGTGACATCCTGATATACTCTCGAAGCTAGGAGGAGCATGCCGCTCATTTGAGGGTGGTACTACAGACTCTCAAGGATCGTCAACTATATGCTAAATTTAGCATGCACAAGTTCTTGTTGAACTCAATGTTGTTTTTGGGGCATGTAGTATCAAGTGAGGGCATAAAGGTGGACTCTCAGAAAATAGAAGCAGTGAAGAATTGGCATAGACCGGTGAATCCTTCAGGTATTGGGTTTAGCCAGGTACTATAAGAGATTTGCTGAGGACTTTTCATCTATTGGAGCTTCATTGAACAAATTGACCCAAAAGAAAGTGAAATTCCAATGGTCAAATGCTTGTGAGAGAAGTTTTAAGGAGTGGAAGATTTGACTCCCCTCAGCATCGATGCTAACTCTACCGGAGGTTACTGATGGGTTGGTGGTGTATCATAATGCTTCTAGAATCGGCCTTGGTTGTGTATTGATGCAACACGGCAAGGTTATAGCATATGCTTCCAGACAACTAAAACTTCATGAGAAGAATTACCCGATCCGTGATCTTGAATTGGCAGCGGTGGTGTTCGCCTTGAAGATATGGAGACACTATTTGTATGGGGTCCATGTAGATGTGTTCACTGACCATAAGAGTCTATAATATGTGCTTACCCAGAAGGATCTAAATCTGCCACAAAGGAGGTGGTTTAAGCTACTTATGGATTATGACATGAGTGTCCTTTACCATCTGGGAAAGGCTAATGCAGTAGAAGACGCACTTAGTAGACTCTCTATGGAGAGTGTGTCCTATGTGGATGAGGGGAGAAATGAGTTGGTAAAGGATGTGCATCGACATGCAAGGTTGGGAGCTCGATTGGTTTACTCAACCGATGGCGGTGTTATTGTTCAGAATGGAGCAGAATCGTCCTTGGTGACTGATGTAAAAGCTAGACAAGACGAGGATCCTATTTTGGTAAAGTTAAAGGAAGCCGTTCAGAATCAGAGGGTAGAGGTCTTCTCTAAAGGGGGAGATGGTGTGCTTAGGTACTAGGGTTTCTTGTGTGTTCTAGACATTGATGATTTGAGAAATTGGATTTTTCATGAGGCTCACGGATCCAGATATTTGATATGTCCAGGTGCCACTAAGATGTATTGTGACTTATGGGAAGTCTATTGGTTGAATGGCATGAAGAAAGACATCGAAGGATTTGTAGCTAACTGTCCAAACTGTTAACAAATGAATGTTGAGCATTAGAGATTGGGAGGTGTGCTTCAGAATATCAGTATTCCTATTGGAAGTGGAAAGAAATCTCTATGAACTTGATCAAAGGGTTTCCTCGCACTATTCGGCAATATGACTCCATTTGGGTGGTTGTAGACAGGTTAACCAAAGCCCCTCACTTTCTACTGGTAAAAACCATGGATTCGATAGAGGATTATACCAAACTATACATAGGAGAGGTAGTTTGGTTGCATGGAGTTCCCTTGTCCATCATATCGGATAGAGGTACTCAGTTTAGCTCTCTGTTTTTGATGTTGTTTCAAAAAGGACTGGGTACTCACGTTAAGCTTAGCACAGCATTTCACCCGCAAAGGGATGGTCAAGCAGAGCAGACAATTTAGACTATTAAGGACATGTTGAGAGCATGTGTGATCGACTTCAAAGGTAGTTGGTGATGAGCCCGCAAGTGTACGGGTTGTACAAGTAATATAGTGGCCCTTTTTAAGAGCCGGATGTCAAACCCACAAGGACTGGACCAATTCAGCTAACTATCGAGTTCAAGTGTGATATTAAATGCCGCAAGTGTTGATTATAGAAGTTTTCGATAGAGTTAATTAAATCTAGGGGCGGTCAACGAAATACTTTGAATTAATTGAAGGAGCAACTAGAGTTAAAGCCGAATAATCATGTGATACTACGATTTGCAATGGTTTAAGTATAAAACTATCAATTGTCATCTCACATAATTAAAATTGCATGTTCATGGCCTTTCGAGCCTCTAAACACGACAAACTATCCTCACAACTACACCGTTTAGTGGTGATTTGACATGCTAATTTGTGGGCAATTCAATTACGTGGATGTGGTTTACGTGGATGTGATAAGGGACTCTCGTACTTCTAATCATTTGACTTAACTTAGCTTCACAACTACTTCTTCGA
Organism: Datura wrightii; assembly: GCA_035772735.1. NCBI lineage: Eukaryota > Viridiplantae > Streptophyta > Magnoliopsida > Solanales > Solanaceae > Datura > Datura wrightii. The sequence continues at coordinate 56,158,842 of JASDFA010000001.1, forward strand.
GTGGTGGAGTGACGTTTCTAAGTTAATTCATGTTCTCATCCCGTTTTATCAACCAAGCAAGGCATATTAGGTATAATTTCTTATCCTAACCGCGAATTATATCGTGAGATACAATCTTGCTCCCTGCATTCTTTTATTCTTTCCTAGGTTATCTTTCTCAAGCATTTACCTAAGCTTAACGCGTGTGTTTTCATGGTGATCAATCATAAAAACAACCATAATTAAGAATGCAAGACAAAACAACAATCAATAACTTAATTCCTAAACAAATTCGTAAAAACACAATCATAACTCATGGCTTCAACCCTACAGGAAGGGTTCTAGCCACTCATGTTCGTAAAATTACAAGGAAACATAGTTAAAGTAACATACTTACAAGAATTGGTAGAAGAGAAGATGAAATTGATGAACCCTAGGTGAGTTCTCCCACTTCTCCCTTCACTCCTAGGTGGTTTTTCAGAATAAAATCGTGAAAAAATGTTTTTAGGAGCTAAGGGACCTATTTATAGTAGATGAGAAAAATAAACTATTTAGCCAGAAGTGGAGTGGCTCTGTGTCATGGAGTGTATCGCGGAGCACTGCCTCAATGACACAGAGCGTATCGTAGAGCAGTGCCTCCGTGACACGGAGTGTATTGCGGAGCACTGCCTCCGTGACACGGAGGTATCGCGGAAGCCCTCTAGAAATTGCCCAATTTAAATCCTAGAGGCAGAACACTGCCGCGATGGCTCCGTGACACGGTGCCCATTGCGACACCCTTCAGTGATCCATCATTTTGTTCCAACTTTGGTGTATCGCTCCCGATATCATTCCTCCACTTCACCAAATCATATTTTAAGTCCTCAAATGCATTATTTACCTTCAAAAACAAGGACTAATCATGTGGGTTAATACATATTCACATTAACATAAAAAAACATGAGAATGTATATAAATAAATAGATAAACAAGGCAAAACTAAGTTATAAAGTATCACTTGGGCATGCTATTTTGCCCACGATCAGTTGGGATGATCATTTGCCTCTTATTAAGTTTGCATACAATAACAGCTACTATTCTATTATCCAGATGGCCCTGTTTGAGGCTCTGTACGGGTGGAGATGTAGATCGCCCATTGGCTGGATCGAAATTGGTGAAGCCGCAATCATAGGACCAGATTCAGTCCATGAAGCCATGGAGAAGGTTCAAATCATACGGGTCATGTTGAAAACAACTCAAAGTCGCCAATAGTCCTACGCCGATGTGAGGAGGATAAAACTTGAGTTCGAAGTCGATGATTGGGTGTTTCTAAAGGTGTCTCCCATGAAGGGAGTGATGAGGTTTGGAAATAAAGGAAAACTCAGTCCTCATTATGTTGACCCCTACCGAATTGTGAAACGGGTTGACAAGGTGGCATATGAATTGGAGTTACCTTCCGAATTAGCTTCTGCACATCCCATTTTTCATGTATCGCTCAAAAAGAAGTGTTTAGGTGACAGTTGTGGTTGTCCCGGTGGACTGTGGTGGTGTGAAAGACAGCCTTAGTTATGAGGAGGTTCTGGTGGAAATACTGGATCATCAGGTTTGAAGGCTAAGAAACAAAGATGTAGCTTCAGTCAATGTTTTTTGGAGGAATTATCATGTTTAGGGAGCTATGTGGGAAGCCGAAAAAGACATGATGGCTAGATACCCACATTTATTCTCTACTGGCTGAGTATTAGCTTGAGATATAAGTTTTTTCCCTAAAACTCTATTCAGTTTCATGTTCAGATCATGTGCCCCAGTTCCTTTCATGTATATGGATGTGTATATGATTCAGGAATTCAGTTCAGCCATGTAGTTTGAATCGGAGTTAGTCATTCCGTCTATTTTCAGATTATAAGATCAGTATTTGAGTATGATTATTGTATTTCTATGCGTATCTTTATGATTTTCAACATTCAAGGATGAATGATCCCAAGGGGAAGATATTTGAATACCCCGAAAGCCCAAAGATCATACCCGGGAGTTGAAACGGAGAAAACTGAAAATCTGGCACCAGGTCACAAAACGAGTCATTATGTGACCCATGGGGTAGTCCACGAGTCTTGAAGAGACTCGTGGTGACGTAAAAGACTTGAGTTGAAATTTTGGGTTTTGAAGTCCCCACGGACCTGACCACGAGTCGTGGTCTGACCCCACTACTCGTTGAGTCAGTCGTGGGCAAGGGTTATGGGAAGGTGAGGAAAAGTTGGCAGTGTACCCTACGGTTGGTCACCACGTGTCATGGTTAGACACCATGATTCATGGGATGAGTCATGGTCAGCTAGTTGCAAATGATTTGAGATTTTGGGCAGTGAAGATGATGAGTGGTGACCACAAGTCATAGTCACTAGTAACGACTCGTGAAGTTCCCTGTAGTGAGCCCTAGAAGAATTACTGGACATTGCACACAGCGACTGATGCCATGAGTCGTGGTCTTGGGTAACGATTCTTCCAGACCCCCATGGGGAATGGCAGTCAGTTATTTTCTACGAATTTAATAAGGGATTTTCCGTAATTTCTATGATCCTAAGGCTTGAACGAGGTAATTTTAAGCTATGAATGATGAATTTTAAGAGGGGCAATTTCATTTTAGGCCATTCTAACTCATGCATGCAAAGTTAGAGAGCTAGAGAGGTGATCAATCTGATTTTCCTTCAAGATTCCTTCAACTCTTCATTGGGCAATCAAGGAGTGGTAAAATTAGTTCTTCCCTAGGTATGTAGGGTTATGAATAGGTGAATTTGTTCACACCCATGTCCAACCTCTCCCAATTCATGAAATTCTATTGAGTAATTTATAGGGTTTTATCCAAATTCCTATGAAATTCTTATGATCCATCCATGGGTTAATTTCCTTTATGTATCAAGTTATATTCTATGAATCATGGGCAAATTATAGAACTATTTCACTTATAAAATTATGGATTTAAATCTCTACAAAACTATGCCCAATTATGAATGCTTTATGGAAGTTAAAGTTATGATTCCTCTCATATGCTCATCATGAATTTATGAATATCAAGTATATTCATGTTTTCCAAGTATGGATGAACCTCATGATCTATGATTTATGACTATGGCGAACTCGCGGGCCTTATTTCATCGCTAGTTCACGTATCTTTAAGCATGCTTATGATTATCATGATTTAATAGCTCATAAATTTCATGTATGATATCCTATGAGCACTATAGATGTTTTGGGAGTAGTATTTAACACCTAGTAGGTTCGGAGCTCAGGTTTTGCCCCGAATCTCAAAACTACGTGCCATCGTATGTCACGATTGGACCTCCCTTGCGACTGTCCCCTTTTTCCCCAAATGGGCCTTTCATGAGTGATATCACGCCCTTTCATGGTTCTACCCTTGACAACGTACAAACACCCCCTACAGGTTGGGCTCCATGTGTTCTTATATGGGGTATGTTGGTTATAAGAATCTCCTATTGTTCCTCATGATTTATGCATGGTTATGTTCATAGTACTTTGGCTCAAGTCATGTTTAAAGTAGCTTTTCTCCTATTTTTATGATTATGACTGATTTACGAATGTTTTGAAATCTCGGTACATTCCAGGTACTGAACACATACTCTATGTTGCATAGTTTTATGATACAGGCCCCTATCATCAGACTCAGCCCCGTCATTAGCCTGTTCTAGAGTTAGCATCCAGCTTAGTGGTGAGTCCTCATCTCCCGAGGGCCATTCGCTTTCAGATATTGATGTTTTTTCAGTTTTCAGACTTGTCGGGTTAGTTGGGGGTGTTGTCCCATCAATCCATCAGTATGCAGAGGCTTTCAGACAGCATGTAGTAATCAGCTCAAAATGTATTATGTGGATTTTGCTTTCAATGTTATGTTATGCTAGACCTCTGCTTTGTTATTATGTTAAGTCTTTTGCATTATTTGATCGAGTTGGATGTATGTTCATGACATATGTCGACTCGGAGTCTCCCAGAGCTCTTTGTCCCGTGTCTCATTTCGGGCCTATGTTCGGGTCATGACATATACTCTCCATGATTTTAGCTTCATTGATGACCTTTTCGGCTGTCACAACCCGAACATGGAACCCCACCGTAACACTGGACCTAGAACCACGAATGGCTCCAAGATAACCCATGGTGCATGCATAATTTACTTTGTAGTATAAACTACGCGAAACATTTGTAAATAGTAACTTAAGGGAGGAGCAGAAGTCTATGATATCATATATCGTATGGAAAAGGGAAAACAAGTCAAAACCACTGAAACATATAACATCAACTCTAAAAGCCTTTACTCAATAGATGAGATAAAGGGATAGCACCCTCAACTAGCTCTATTATAGTCTGAAAACTGAAAGACATATAAAGAGAGAACATGCATCAAAACTAACTTTATCGGATGATGAGGAATCACCAAAGATGCTAAAACTAAAGTCAAATAAAATATAGAGACGCAACTGCGACTATTCACCTGAACCTATATCATCAGACAATATATCACAAAAGTATGTGATCAGTACTTTGAATGTACTGAGTATGTAGGATAATTAAAATATGAGAGTAGGAAAAACATGGTAAAATCATGATCGTGATATCTTCATAAACATGAGTTATTCATCATAAACTGAAGCATAATGATCCAACGTTTTGAAAGAAAAATCTTACAACTTAATATGTTTTAAATTGTAAGTAAAATCTCATAAACTACACAATAGGTCAATTATAGTATAAACATGATATCATAAACCCTAAACATGAACATCTTAAAATATGAGGAATAATGGGAGATTCTTATAACCGACATACTTCATATGAACATATAGGGAGCCTAGCATATAACGCTATCTAGGAGGTGTGTTCACAACTTTCCAAGGGCATGGACCATGAAGGTGTGATATCCCTCATGGGTGGCCCATTCGGGCATGGTAGACCGTCTCGAGGAGAATTTTATCATAGCTCAGTGGCATGTAATTCTGAGACCTGAGTGCACTGGAACTCCGGCCTACTCGGTGTCAAATTCTACTCCCAAAACATACATAATGCTCATATTATAATCATGAGGAATACTTGGTATTGCACGGGCTAGTTAGAAAGCATTAATATCATAAACATTCTTGACATACATGAACTATCCATGAAAACAATGCCGCTGATTCAGCTATGATACATAAGCTTGAGATTCATAAAATTCATGCATAATTGAGTAAATCATATAAAATTGAGAAATATATGTTCAAAATAGAAACTTATAGAAAACATATAATCAGAATAATAAAACATGGATTGAATCATTAGAGGATTGAATTTGTAGGAGATCATGAGAGATTTCATCAAAATTGGGTCTAACCCTCGAATTTCCATAAAACATAATTGGACACTTGAATTCATTAAATTGATTTGAAATTGAGAATGAGGGTGGAAGAATGTCATACCCCAAAACTAGGGTAGGGTACAACTGGCCTCGGTACTACTAGACCGAGAAACTGACTATATAACATCTATAATTGTAATATATAGGTCGACTAGACCACCTATCACAATCACCCAAGATAGATACTGGACCCATAAGATATCAAAAATAACAAATAAGCAACTTGAAAGCCGACAAGACTATAATAATGCTAAACGGAGCAATAGAAAGACGAAAAGGCTACAAACGAAAAACAAACTATACAAACTAGTCCACATCAGCCTCTAAAGAGTAAACAAACTGAAATGCATGGGATAGGGCCCCGGCCGACCCATGCCGTAAAACCTCGGAAGTGCCTAAGATAAGACCTAGAGGTGGAAAGGAAGATCAGTAGAAAAGTCTGGGATTTACCCTCTGAAGACCCGTGGTATGAGTCGTTAGAAGAAAGAAAGGGTCGTTAGAAGTGCCCATGGTGAAAGGTTGTAGAACTAGATTGGGAAATAACGGGTCTCGGAATGACCTGTTGGTGGTTACAACGAGCCGTTGGTTGTGGTGGTGGTGAGACTGGTCGTTGGTCGAGGGGGAAGTAACGAGTCATAGAACGACCTATTGTAGGTAATAATGGGATATTGTCAGGAGCCGTTGGGATAATTTTTAGATTAGTGGTAGTGGTGACGACAACTGGTAGCAACAAGTTGTTTGAGCAAGCAACAACCCGTCCTGTTCGGTTGTGGTGAGGGATCAGAGAGCTGGATTCAGGGAGTCGCAACGAGCGGTAGAAATGGATCGTGGGAGCTAACAATGGTTAGTTCAATCATCCATTATCACTGGCAGTTCAGTTTTTCTAGGAAATTCATTAAGGGTATTTTCATTATATCTAAGACCTAGGGTCCTAAACTACGTTGTTTAAGGCTCGAAATGAAGTGTTTTATGAAGGGTAAATCTATTCTAGGCTCATTCAAATCCATTCCTGCAAATTGAAAGGTTTAGAAGGTGATCAAGTTTAGGCTTTCTTCAAGTTTTATTCAATTCTTCATTGGGCAATCAGAAATGTGGTAGAATCAGATCCTATCAGGTATGTAGGGTTATGAATGAGTGAATCCGTTCACACCCATGTCCAATCCCTCTCTAAATCATGATAACTCATATGTTGATTCTATGGGGTTTTAACCCAATGCATGAAATTCCTAATTTCCTACATGGGTATGATTTAATGATGTTTCTATCATTTAATTATGATTCATGGGCAAGTTTTACATTGTTTTCAATTATAATCATGTTTTCAATCTTTATAAATTAAAATGCCCAATTATGAGAAGTTCATTAAAGTTGAGATTTATGATGATTGTTCAAGTACGATGAGATATTGTTGATAAAAAGCATGTTTTCATTTTACGCATATTTATGATCATGTTTTCAAGTGAATTAAGTATTTTACAGTATGTTAAAGTATTGGTAAATGACCATATGTTCAAGTATGATTTATGATTTCACGGATAAGCTTACCACATGGTTTTGGAGTTAAGACTCCCAATTATATTCAGCTTTTGGTATGGTTTGAGAAAAAGTTCCTCATATATGATTTTAGATTTGATATGTATTTAATTATTGAGCTTCATCAATAGACGATGGTAAGCTTCATTGAAAAACGATGGAGAGCATATGCCTGTTTTTGGGAGTAGTGTCTAGCATCGAGTAGGCTAAGGGTCGATCAACCCTATGCCTCAAAACTACACGCCAACGTAGGTTTATACATATCATATATATACTTTGGGACCTCCCTTGTGAGCTATCCCTTTCCCCAAATGGACCTCGAGCTTGATATCGATATCGTGGTATCGTCCTTAGCCCTGGCAAGGCTTTGGACAGCTCTACCTACTTGAGTGTAATAGTTGGGAGCACGTAAGCATTATCGTGGTATGTCGGTTATATGACGAGTCTCCCATTGTTCCTCATGATTTCAGTTATGCATGTTTATTATTCACGATATGTATATATTATCTAAAGTAGGTCTGACCCAATGTTCTGTTTTACTTATGATTATCATATTTTAAGCTTTGGGTCAATCGATTCAGTTATGATGTATGTTATGTTCAGATCATGAATTTAGAAAATAGCATGCAAGCCCTACTCTTAGATTCTCATTTTGATCATGTTTTATACTATGCACATTTGAAATGATTTTACTTAATTAAGCGGTTTTACTTACCTTGCATACTCGATACATTACATGTACTGGTCGCATACTCTATGTTGTATTGTTTTATGATACAGGCTCCGTCCTCCAAACTTAGTCCCGTCACTAGCCAGCTTTCAGAGTTAGCATCCAGTCTCTATTGGTGAGTCCTCATCTGTCTAGGGCCCCTCTTTTATTCAGTTATGTTTGTGTATTTTCTGTTTTAGACTTAGAGATTTAGTTGGGGTCTTGTCCCATCAATATATCAGACTTAGAGGCTTTTCAGACAATAGATTGTATTCAGCTTCAGACTCGTGTTGTATTTTTGGATTGTATATTATGCTTAGAATTTTGCTATATTTATTATGTTAAGTCTTCTGCTTTATTTGATTGATTTATATGTATGCTCATGCCATCGGTCGACTTGGAGACTCTCGGGGCTCCTTGTACCGTGTCTCAATCTGGGCCTATGTCCGGATCGTGACAAACTTGGTATCAAAGAAATAGGTTTTAAGTGTCCTAGGGAGTCTGAAAGCTACATTAAGTAGAGTCTTTTTCATAGCTGTGAAGCACGTCACACTTATGACGAAGAGGCTACGAGACATTTATAAAATATTTCCTTCTTTTATGATCTATGTTGTCTGATGAAATGTCTCTCTATCCTTGTAATTTGTGCTATTCGCGCTTGCAACATGCCTCTTCCAGAGTTAATAATAGAAGGAATGGAAATAGAAATGTCCATGAAGATGGCAATAAGGACGGGCACCAACAAGCCCCACCAGTCCATGAGCACCATGCACCAGAGCTGGTTGCCCACTCTAAGTTCAGGGCGCCATTCAGATGCTAGCGCAGGCTTTGACTGCTCATGTCAACTAGCAGGTAGTGGTGTATGTCCCATAAAGCGGTAATGCGGCGGCAGCACAAGTCAGGGATTTTTTAAGGATGAATCGACCAGAGTTTCTTGGGTCCAAGGTGGACGAGGATCAACATGAGTTTATCGACGGATTGTGAAGATCACCCAGGTCATGGGGGTTAATGGAGTAGAGTGTGCTGATTTGGCCTCATATCAGTTGAAGGGGGTCGCACACATTTGGTTTAGATAGTGGAAGGATAGTAGGGCAGCCGAAGTAGGTCCTATCAGTTGGGAGGAGTTTCACGTTGCTTTTCTAGATCGGTTCTTCCCTTGTGTGATGAGGGAGTTAAAGGCAGCCGAGTTTGTGAACCTAAAACTGGGAAAGATGAAGGTGCAGGAGTACATCGTTGAGTTCACTCGTCTATCAAAGTACGCCCCAGAGTTAGTGGTTGATCAGACGGTGCGAGTGAGCAGGTATGTTCATGGGGTGGTGGACTATCTAGAGAAGGATTATAGGACTTCTATGTTCCATCAGGATATGCATCTCCCTCAAAAGTCTTTTACGCCCAGTAGATGGAGGAGGCACATATGAGGGAGAGAGAGGCAAAGAGGGCTAGGACAGATAACTATAGATTCTCTCAGCCGAGGCCGGGTGGAAGGCACCGACAGTAGACCCACCAGAGATCTTCAGCCCCATCATCTTTAGTGATGATTCTACCATCTCGGCCTAGGCACGATCAGAGAGGGCGAGCATTAGGCTGTAGGGGTCAGAGTAGCAGGCCCGCGGATTCGAGTATCCCAGTTTGCGGCAGGTGTGGTCGGAGGCACACGGGGTAGTGCTTGGCGGGTACAGGTGCTTGTTTCGGGTGTGGGAAGATCAGATATATGCTTAGAGATTGCCCAGTAGCTAGACATGGCCATGATAAGGGCCTAGGTGTCACGACTCGAACGGAGGCCCGAATTACAACATGGGACAAGGAGCCCCGAGAGACTCCAAGTCGACCCAAGGCATGAACATTCATCTTACTTCATATCACTTAAAGAGGAATACTGAACATGCGATATAGAGAGAACATAAATGTAACATAACATAACACGATAAGTGTAACGTACTAAAGATACATATCAATTGAGTACTACAATTAGTCTGAAAGCCTCTATCATACTAGATGGGTTGATGGGACAACATCCCAACTAACTCGGCTAAGCTAAAACAAAAGAAACATCAATGTCTGAACATATGGCCCTTGGAACATGTGGACTCACCAAAAGGGCTGATAGCTAACTCTGAAAGGGGCTATTGACGGGGATGAGCCTGAGAGCCGGGTCCTATATCATAAAATGATACAATATAGAATGTATGCCTTCAGTACGTGGAATGTACCGAGTATGCAAGGTAAGTGAAATGGAAATTTAAAATACATAAAATATTTTAAATGATCATAAGAGTAGGACAACATGCTCATAACATAAATAGCATATGACAACATAAGGCTCAAGGTTTTCAAAACATTCGTAATTCAGTCGAAATCATAATCTTAAGAGAAAAGATTTATTGAGCATGACTTGAACCAACATACATAGTCATAAACATGCATAAATCACGAGGAATAGTGGGAGATTCTTATAACTTACATACCCCATACAAGCACACATGCCCTGCTATAATCTACTGACTGAACTCTGCTATATTCAGAACATAAAGTCAGCCCCCGGGTCTCAAAACTCTGTCCCTTACTATCTCGAGGGATGGAGGCTCCATCTGTGGGGCCTTATCTCTGACTACACTAGGCTAGGGACCCCGTACCATCACTCATCGGCCTCCACAACTAGGGGTACAAAATTAGATGCTCATGCCTTCCCCCTACTTCTATGGGATGAGATCTGGGGCTCATACCTCCTGCATCTTACTACCAAGGATACTACTACCCAAGTCCACTGACCTACATCATTCTAACTCTCACTCGGGTCAATGTCATCCATATAATTTCTCTGTCCTTCAATATAACAAACTAGGGCCATAGCCATTATTCTACAGGTATGTCTTACTGTCATCCACACTGAGATGGGGTTAATCTTTTTCTAGATTAAGCTTTGCTACTGCTGGGAGTTTGCTACCTATGGACTCTTGCCCACACTCGGGTGCTACTAAAAATCTTACCTACCCTCCTAATTTACAGCTGTGAGGGTCTAGGAAACTTACTTGAACACAAGGAGTCTTAATCACTTTCTAACATTTTTCTGGAATTAACAATTCTAGCCCCTCTTTACTATTCATACTGGGCAGTATCACATTTACACATTCAGTCATACTGAGAAAAGCCTAGGAGGTATGAAGTAACCATATCTTGTACGGTTGGGCTGACTTACGAAACTTTACAATCTCCGAAGAGCTGGAGGTAAGAACCCCACAATTTCCTCCCTTCTTTTATACCTTTTTGTTAAGCCAACATTAACTGTCGCTCCTAGCTGATTCTAAAAGTCTACTAAGTAAACCAACTTATGCATATATTATATTACTGACCTCTTACTCTAAGGCTATAAAAAGAAATGGGAGCGGTACTAGCATTTCTATTACCTTATGAGAATCCTGGTGCCCTAGAAGGTGGCTGGGGAAATTAGAAGACATTTGCTTTTGCCCTTAGGCTGACTATTCCCCAACTGTGGCACCCTACTGGTACCCTCTCCTACTATTGTAGCTAACTTGTGGCTGACTGATGTCTGTCATAGATAAAACGTCATTCTAGATAGATATAACAAGGAAAACTTAGGGACTCATCCCTATACAACTCGACTCTATAGGAAGATCTTAAAAGAAGGAGAGGTAACTATAATGGCATGCCTCGTAGCTTTCTGCTTATAAAATGTGGTGCATAACACATTTATAAACAAGACTCTACTAGACACAGCTTGCAGACTCCCTGGGATACGACCTACTCTAATACCAAGTTTGTCACGCCCCACCTTAGGAGGCATGACTGGCACCTAATGCCACACTGTGATCTGGACTAACTTGACTGCCTTGGTGCACTTCTGGTGCACGCCTGCAACTTAATTCAAGAAAACAACGGGCTATATCTCTATTGTAAATACAGCCACTGACCGACAAGGCCACCTATAAAGGAAGACAGCTAACCAGCAACAATGCAATAATAGGGATCCTATGAGGGCCGACAAAAGCACCATGCTGTCTAGTTATAACAGGAATGAAAACAACCAGTTATATTGGGCCCCACATGGCCAACACATAAAATAAGACATACATGGGCCCCACACGGCCAACAACAACCAACTGACTGAGGACTATAGCCTGCAAGCCTCTAAGGGTAGAAATGATGATCGGGAAAGGGCCCCAGCTTACCCAATCTCTACGACCTGACATCTCCGAATGAAAGGAACTGGATGAATTGTTGACTCTGAACAGCTATTAACAGAGGTCCTGAACTCTGTCCATCCAAACCTGAAAGTAAGTATGCAGCGCCCCATAGTTGGGCGTCAGTATAGTATGTACCAAATATGTAAGGCAATAACAGAAGCTGAGTAAAACTGATAAAAACTAAAAGTGAACAGTAATAACGACGAAAAGTTAACCTGTAAGCTTTCCTTTTCATAACCTGCATCTAGTAAGTCACTACATATGTATGAGATGAAACTAGACGACTATTCATTCATAAGCTAAACTGGCAGACAAATTTACAAACAAGAACCTAACTTGGCCCCCATAAGCCAGGAAGGTACAAGCAACACAGAAGAACCTACCTGGGCCCCCATTAGCCCCGGCAAGTATAAACAAGGTCCACTCCTACTGCCTGAGTACTAAGGATGGTGTGTACTGTAACTTGAGATGGCCCTCGTGGCCTCAACTTAGTGAAACTCATTACGACCCTCGCAGCCTCAATCTGATGGAACTCAATATGGCCCTCGCGGTCTTAGTAAATGGAACTCTATATGGACATCGTGGCCTCAATAAAGGGAAATCAAAATGTCCCTCACGGTCTTAGTAAATGAAACTCCGTATGGCCCTCGTGGCCTCAATAAATGGAACTCAAAATGTCCCTCGCGTCCTCAGTAAATGGAACTCTGTATGGCTCTCGTGGCCTAAATAAATGGAACTCAAAATGGCCCTCGCGGCCTCAGTAAATAAAACTCTGTGTGGCCCTCGCAGCCTAAATAAATGGAACTCAAAATGGCCCTCGCGGTCTCAGTTAATGAAACACTGTATGGTCCCCGTGGCCTCAATAAATGGAACTCAAATGGCCCTCGCGGCCTCAACAAATTGAACTCAAAATGGTCTGTGCGGCGTTAGTAAATGGAACTCTGTATGACCCTCGCGACCTCAATCTAATAGAACTCAATATGGCCCTCGCGGGCTCAATCTAAGAGAAGTCAATATTGCCCTAGCAGCCTCAATCTTGTCCTTTCGGACATCATTCTTCCCCAAAAAGCATAGACCTAGAGGAAATAAGGTCTAATAATTCAACGTCGTATGGAAAATCCAATCTACCTAGGATTAACTCTGGCAAGGGTTGTTATGTCATCACTGACATCTCACTCTATTCATAACAGCTGACCATAATAGGCCTACTCTGAAATACTTGTCCTCTACATAGAGCAACTGTGGGGCTACTACTAATCCGATATGCTCCTGAGCAGGCATCCCTAACCTTCCATAGACAGCTTATTAACACTCTTTGGCCTGGGGGTATTATAGTAATTCTGTGGTTCTAGTTCCTGAGACACTAACCAGGTCTGTTCAGATTTTATATGCTTTCTCGGGGAGACTCCTAACCTCGTAGGTGCATTTATCTGGACTTAGCCGTTCCCGGCAACCTGTACCTAATTATCTGATAAGAGTAGGCTGGCGTTGGGCCCATATCAAGTTACTAATAAAACTTCCCCGGGTATCTACTACTCTATCAAGTTTTTACAACTGAGGTGATGCCCTGAGTGACCTATATGGTAAGCACCACATCGACTGAAACTAACCGTCAATGGCGATAACCACTATTGTGACAGACTGACCCTCGACTCTCTAGCAACTCTTGTGCCACTAACTCTGGGGTAAGGCCATACTAGCATTATTCTGTCCCTGGAGGCATTAGGGTAAGCCAACGATCTCTAGACGAGCTCTATTGACAATACAGGCACCGAATTGGTAGTTATACCACTTGGTTGCGCCTATGTTGTTCAACTTACTAACTCAGGCCCAACTATTACCCTAAAATATCTAAAGCCTAGGCATGGCATCCCAACATTTTTTCTACTAACTTAGTCAACAGAAGGGTAGAGGAATTTCTATGACGCTTCTAGGTGTGAGTCACCCTTAATCTCTTCTTTCCCAATGAGGGATATTGCAATATACTCTTAATATACTTTCTAGCAGCTAGCAACAACACATGTAATCATAATCTACTGATAGCAGCTAACCAAGAAATACATTGATATTATATACTAGCAACAACTAATTACAACAACTAAGATCGTTGTCTATGCTCGGAAACATAAATCGTATAATTGTACGACGAGAATAACTTACCGAAGGAATAAGCCTTAACATACCTTGAATGCCGATTGTCATTTAACTGATTAGGTCCAACCTGAAGATAGTAGTTCCACTCAAATGCAGTCCTTATACTGAGAGAATAGAGCTACTTTCTCCACTAAATTCGGCTAATAACGATATCTTTAAATAATAATATCAACTATGATTCAACTCTGAATAACTCAGCAAAAACCCGCAATTTCGCGAGAATTAATAAGAGAGAAATACTCACCTAAGGCCTATGGCCATTTAGGAATCAATTTGAAACAATTCTGACAACTTTTACCTGGCGGAGCTCCAGTTTGCCGAGTGAATTTTCAAGAAATAACTCTGTAGAAATGCTTCATGTAGGCCTAGAACTCATTACCCAAAGTTAATTTGCATTTGGACGACATTTGATAGCGTAATTTGATGAAAAATTGATGAAGGTTGCGTGCTCTCTCACTTTTGGCTGAGGGATACATTTATAAATGATTTAGAATTAACTAGGAAAGTATATATATAATTGTTGGGAATCGGCAAAGGACAGGTTTTCTTGTTCATATGTCAAGGGCTGGTAATGTTTTGCGCGTTGTATCGAATTAAACCACATGATCCACCGCTTGTGCAGGCCTCCGTCAATTCATTTGAGTTTTGGCCTTGCGACTGCCTCTCGCTGGCCAACGCGCCAGGGACGGTGTCGCTTCGTGCCTCCCAGGGCACTGGCCCTCCTGGCGCGTCGCGCTACCCAAGGAATCGACAGGCTGGCACGTTGCGCTGGCCCCTCGAGGCCTGTCCTAGCCCCACCCTGCTCCCCAAGCTTTTTCCCACACGCGTCAGGATCTATTTACTCGATACAACCCACACATATGCCTACTAACTGTCAATATTTTATGGGGTGTAACAGTTAAGTCTTCCGCTTTATTTGATTGAGCTAGATGTATGTTCATTCCATGGGTCAACTTGGAGTCTCTTGAGGCTCCTTGTCCCGTGTCTCGATCCGAGTCTATGTACGGGTCGTGACACATGCTATATAGAAAACTCAAAATAATTAAAACTAGGAAATGGAATACTCCACTGAAATTTGGCTCCTACTACGTCTGACGATCTGTGCTTCTGCCTATACCTGCGACAAGATTGCAGGAGGGGTCCCCAGGAAAAAGGACATCAATACAAATGAAATATACTAGTATATAAGGCATAAAACTATAAACATATAAGATAACAATGAAAATGGAGACAGAAAAAAGGAACAGTAACAACTTAGAATCGTAGAGTTTGAAACCTCAATAACTCAATAATGAAGTAAAAATGCAACCAAGTAATGCACAACAAAAATTATAATTGTAATGTCGGTGACCAGACGACCATAAAATGCATATAAGATCCGTCCAGCCCATGTACCACATGCTGGATTAAAATAATAATACATCCAGCCGGTGTACTACAGCGGGGTAAAATCCGTGGAGCAAGTGTACCACACTGGGGGTAAAATAAAAATGCCTCTAGGTGGTGTACCACACCGGGGTAAAATCAATAAATCTTAATCATAATCATAAATTGAGCTGATAGGGCTAAAACTGAGTCAATTTAACGCATACAACATAGAAATGATGAATGCTAAAACTATGTCCTGCATGGGCCTCCTTTGTAACACATAACTGCAAGTGAGCATATATAATATGTAAAGATATAAAATGGCTCTTAAATGCATGTATTCAAGAATCATATAGATTATAAGGAACTGCAGATGACACAAGAGTTTCATCAAGATTTATAGATCGTGTTGTAAGGAACATTAGAGCTCGGAGACTTGCTAGCTTATCATCCGTTTTAAGGGAAAGGGATTATGAAGTCTCCTCTTGGCCTCACATATTTACTAACATACATGAAAAATAAAGAACAACCATAGTAAGGAATTTGTAGATCAATAAGCTTATTTACCCTTATTTAATCGCAACCTCGATCCTTAGTTTAGATTCATTTAGCCATCGTGGTTTAGATTTTCTTACCAAATATTCCTATAAACCAGCATGCCAAACACATTTAACATCACATATGCACAACACAATGTAAAGTACCATATTAAGGGGTCTCCATACAAAATCTATATCTACGATAATCATAATACGACAAAAAATATAAGTACAACATTTTTTTTTCACATTTACTTATTCCAATCCACACTTATCAACGCAAACATAATGCCAAGTGTTTATAACACATTAAAAAGACTAATACATGTGAAAACATGAGTTTAAAATGCATAATTATGGATCCTTTCAACGACACTAAGTTGTGCATGAAAAATAACTAGAATGGCGCCTTTACTACCTTGTTTTGTCCTGTTCTTCTAGTTATCTTCTCTCACTAGTTGACCACCAAAATAAACTTCAACATCATATTTCATAGTTAATTAAATGATTCTTGACTTATATACATAATTCCAACCATTAAACATGACCAAAACATACCATGACACAGCCACAAACTCAAAAACAATATTCGTCAACATTCAGGATTTTACATGCTTAAAGTACCTCAAAATTGAGAGGATTTAAAAGAGAGTTTTACTTAGTTTCCCAATAATATGAAGTGTAATCAGTCTAGTTCTTGGCCTCAATTAAACAACAAGATTGCTGCATCAACACCTCCAAAATAGGCAGCCAAACGTTACGACAAAACAATGATTTCAACAATTTGCTATGACTTGTTTTTTACACACTTTTAAGGGGAAAAATGAATGTAGGAGACTACCTCAATTTTCTTGTTCAATACCTACAACCAAAGGATCATATATGAATCTCCAACACAGTAGCAACAACTACCAAAATGAGCAGCAACTACAGCTCAAACATGATACAAAAATACATATCAAACCATACTTCATTTCCTTATTTTACTTGCTAGTTTGAGTGACTAAAATGAGTAGAAATCATTAACTTTCTCTTGTGATTATCTCTTTACAATATAGAGCGTCTTCATATCAATGTTTTTCTTCATAAAACGCAGCAAACACTTCCCAAAAATGCAACAAAACTCATTCATAAGATTACACACACAACTTGCAAAGACTAGCCAATTCACCTTGTGTTCTTGCTTGTGATTGATGGAGTGTTTACCATGATTTCCCTTGTGTTTTTCATCAAAATATAAAGAGAACTTAGGGGTCCAAAAACGTAGAGAAATATGGAAGTATCACTAAAGTGACCAACAAATCAATAAAAAGATATTAGTTTGACCCGCAAGGTAGTGTTGGTCGCGTCATCACGCGGTGGTATGTGGTAAAATACCCATAACTCATTACTCTGAACTCGGACTGACGAGCGGTTTGATATTCTGCTAACTAGACTAAAAGAGCTTTAATTTGAAAGGTGTTGTGAGTTCTAACTTTTTATATATTGGGAGATATGATCGTTCTAAGTTAGACCATATACAAGACTTGTTAAAAATAATTTCTCATAATAAATTGTGAACTCGAATTTAATTCTTTAATCATCCCCATATATTTATTCCCTGATTTGATCACCCCTTTTGAATTTCATTCACCCAATAGTTTTATCCATCAAAAAATTTTCGTGTGTAACATCCTCGCCCCTTAGATATATTCATCCTCGAATGAGGGTTAACTTCACTTGACATGCGCCTAAGAATACATAATCAGTAACTTAAGTATCAAATACATACCTCAATATCACATCGATGTCACAAATAAGTGAGGGTACTTCTTTCTCATCTCCTTCTCAGCTTCCCAAGTCACTTCCTCAATATTGTAATTCTACCACAACACTTTAACTAAGGAGACTTCCTTAATCTGAAGCTTTCTAACCTATCGATCAAGAATAGGAACTGGGACCTCTATATAGTTCATCTCCTTAGAAATTTGGACATCCTGAACAGGCATGATAAGGGTTTGATCTCCTATGCATTTTCATAGCACCGAAACATAAAATATAGGATGGACTGCCACTAACTTTGGTATTAACTCCAACTCATAGGCCACTTTGCCTATCCTACGGACAATTCTAAAAGGCCCAACATATCAAGGGCTCAACTTTCCCTTGCTGCCGAAATGCATAACACCCTTTACAGGTGACACCTTCAAGAAAATCCAACACCAAAAGTAAACTCTAGTGCTCGACGACGTACATCTGCATAAGACTTCTTCCTGCTCTAGGTTGTCTGAAGTCGATCTCTAATAAGTTTCAACTTGTTAATGGCCTACTACACAAAGTCTGGCCCCAATAACTCTACCTCACTGAGTTTGAACTAGCCCAATGACGACCTCCAATTTTCCCATATAAAGCTTTATATGGGGCCATTTGAATACTCTCCTAGTAGTTATTATTATAGGAAAACTCAATCAAGGAAACATGATCGTCCCAGCTTCCACCAAAATCTAAAACACAGGCACACAACATATCATCGAGCATTTGAATAGTGTGTTCAGCCTGTCCATCTATCTAAGGATGAAATGCGGCACTGAGGCTTACCTAAGTGCACAAGACTTTCTGGAAAGACCTCTAGATGTTTGTTGTGAATTGAGCACCCCTATTAGAAATAGTGGAACTCATTTAAAATAGGAATTCATCAGAGAGTCACAGGCTCACGTTCCAAATCTCTTACTAGAACCATGTGTGAAATACAACATTTGGATATAAACTTCTAAGCCTTAAGGTATGAAATAAACTTACCTTTAGGCAGTGTGGCATTACCTTACCATGCCACGACTTGCTTGGCGGGAAAATGGAATCTAGCAACCTTGGCTCTGCAATCAACATTAGCATAATATGCTGCAAAAAAATTTATACCCATAAAGATATCAAAATCAACCATTTCAACCTCAACTAGATCAGCTAGGGTCGATCCATCACATAGTAATACTACATAGTTCTAGTAAACTCGTCTAGCTAACACAAATTTGCCAATTGATATAGAAATAGCAAATGGTCTAGACAATAACTTAGGCACTGTATCGAACTGACTCGCAACTAACGGTGTAACATAAGAGAGTGTAGAACCAAGATCAAGTATTTCATATACTACATGAGAATAAATAATCAGAGTACTTGTAACAACATCAAGTGAGGCCTCCTGGTCCTGCTGATCGCTCAAAGCATAAAATCGATTCTGGGTTGCCCCAGAACTAGAAGCCTCTCTCCCTCTCCATCTGTCACGGCCTGCTACCAACTGAGGATCAGGTTTGGGAGGTTAAACTGAGAATGGTGAAGCAACCATTGTTTTCTCTTACCATGCCTGATCCACCTCAATCTTATCTAGATCCACCTCGTTATTATCTAGCCAATCCCACATAAAGTGCCTTGGCTACACACACTACAACATATATTTTTCCCCAAATGACACTGGCTTGAATGGGATCTACGAAATTGAGGACAAGGTGGCAATGGTGGTCTCCTCTACCCCGCTCATCCCTGTCATCAAGAGAGAGATTGAGCTGGGCCCTGGTCTCTCCTCTGTCCCTGAAGTTGAGGTGACGTAATCCTTATAGGCATAATTGACTACCTGGATGATTAATCCCCTAGGTAGCTCTGTGGCCCTTTGTGAGGAACCCACGGTCCTATCTCTCATCCTCCGCTCCAACTATCTTCAAGCATCCCATAACCGATGAAGCAAATCCTCTGCCAAAGCCTGAATCTATGCAATGAGCATGAGCTCATAAGTAGATACCACAAACAATATCGCGCTACATGAGGTCGTAGCCCTAACACAAATCGATTAAATTTATCCTCCACCATTTTAACCACGTGTGGAGCATACCTAGCCAGAGAATTAAATCAAAGGCAATACTCGCACACTCATACTGTCCTGCTCTAGTTGCAAAAACTACTAAGCTCGAGCCTTTCGAAGCTCCCGAGGCAAATGGTGGTGTATAAAGGCCTCAGAGAACTCTTCTCTCTCATCTAGCAGTGCATCGGCTCCTCTGGATCGATCCCAAGCCTCATACCACAATATAGCCACATCACGTAGTCTGAAGGCTGCCAACTCTACTCCCTCAATCACTATAGGCCGCATCACCTTCAACACTCTATATGTCTGATCAATAATATCTTGAGGATCCTTGCTTTAGTCTTATTCAGTGAATACGGGAGGGATTAAGCTTAAGAAATCACATTCCATGGAACTCTCCGCCGCCTGGCCTCTATGCCCCTCTATCACCTTCAATCACCGCTCCTGACCTGTGGCTATACGAGCCATGCCATATATTGTACAACACCTTCAAAACCTTGTCCTTTCAGACCTATAGGGGGTGATACAGGTGTTGGGGGAAATTCCACTCTATCACCCTCACTTATCACTAGGGCGAGAGGAGTTGGAGGTCTATCTATTGGAACTCTAGGTGGAGATGGAGGAACTGTGATATCTGGGGTTGGAGACTCACTTCGAGCCTCTAATCTATTTCCCTAATCCACTGAAGGATGATTGGTACCCTCTCCCATTGTTCTAACAATCAACTGCATAGTTATCTTCCTCGTAACCAACATAATCTGAAACAATAACATGATTTAAATATCATAATGTTGACGGTTTTTCTCTAGAGTACGAACTATTAATAAAAGAAGTGAAACAACTCCTAAATGACCTATAGACTCCTGATAATAAGTATAGTGCACCACATCCCCATAAGCAAGACTCTACTACACACAACTTTGTGCACTCCCTGGGGCACGACTTTGCTCTCTTACCAAGTCTGTCATGCCCCAAAACTAGGGTGGGACACGACTAGACCTCGATATTACTGGACCAAGATATTGGCTATATAACATCTGTAACTGTAATGTCTAAGTCGACTAAGCCACCATGCAATACCACCCAAGATAGATATTAGACCCATAGGGTCTCGACAACAACGAATAAGAAACTTCAAAGCCAACAAGGCTACAATAATGCTAAACAAAGCAATAGAAAGCTGACAAAGCTACACAACCAAAGCAAACTACACAAAATCGTTGACATTAGTGTCTAAAGAGTAAATAAACTGAAATGCAAGAGAAAGGGACCTGGCCTACCTATGTTGTACACAAAACTAAAAATAATAAAAACTAGGACATGGCTCCTGGAAAAGAGGACCATATCACTACTCCGCTAAAATCTTTCTCCTACTACATTGACGATCTGAGCGTCTGCTTGTACCTGTAGCATGATTGCAGGGTGTCCCCAGGCAAAGGGACTTCAGTACAAGGAATTGTACTAGCATGTAAGCCTGAAAACTGTAAACATATAACATAGAAATGAAAACAAAGTAAGAAATTAGAAATAGTAAAAACCTGGAATCTCGGAAATCAAAGACGGACAATATCTCAACACTGAAGTGTAAATGCAACCAAGTAATGCATAACAAAACTATAATTGTAATGCCGACCATAAGCCGACCATAACATCCATATATGATCTGTCCAGCCAATGTACCACACCGAAGTAAAATAAAAATACATCTAGCCGGCGTACCACATCGGGGTAAAATCCATCCAACTAGTGTACCATAGCGAGGTAAAATAAAAAAGCCTCCAGCAAGTATACCTCACGGGGTAAAATAAATAAATATTAATCATAATCATAAATTGAGCTGATAGGGCTTATAATGAGTCAATTTAACACATATAGGATAGACATGATGAATGCTAAATCTATGGCCTTAATAAGCCTCTTTTGTAACACAAAACTGAAATGAGCACATACAACATGTAAAGCAAAAAAATGGCCCTTAAATGCATGTATTCAAGACTCGTATAATTCATAAGGAACTGCCGATGACACAAGAGTTTCAATAAAATTTATAGATAGTGTTACAAGGGACATTAGAGCTCGGAGACTTGTTAGCTTATTATTCAGCTTAAGAGAAAGAGATTATGAAGTCTCTAGTTAGCCTAATATATTTCATAACATACACATAAGATAAAGGACTACCATAACAAGGAACTTCTAGTTCAATAAGCTCATTTACCCTTATTTGAGTGCAACCTCTATGCTTAGCTTAGATTCATTTTGCCATCGCGGTTTAGCCTTTCTTACTAAATCCTCCTAGAAACCAGCATGTCAAACACATTTAACAGAACATATGTAACATAATTTAAAGGACTAGATCACAGTGCCCATACTGAGGGGTCTCCAGACTCAATCTATAGATATGACAATCATAATCCGACAACAAACATAAGTACAACATTTTTGCTTCATATTTAATAATTCCAATCCACTCTTACCAACTCAAACTTAATTCCAAGCACTTATAAATCATTGCAAAGAGTCATAAATGTACAAATATAAGCTGAAAATGCATAAGTATATGTCCTTTCACAGGTATAAAGTCGTACTTGAAAAACAAAGGGAATAACACCTTTATATACCTTGTTTTGCCATGTTCATCTAGCCAACTTCTCTCACTAGACAGCCAACAAAAACACCTTCAACATCCTAGTAATTCACTAATCAGTTCTGGGTAAATTTTGATAAATTTCAAAAATTCCTCACCACGGGACCACCAACGAGTTGTTGGTCCATATAACATCTCATTTTGAGAATTGTTAAATGGCTTGGTTCCATTATTCCTGTTGGTTTCTGCTACAAGTCTTTGATTTAATCTTTGGGACTTTTGGGGTATTTCGTTATCTCCCCTTGGGAACATTCATCCTCAAATAAAGGCTAACTAAGCTGAAAGGTTAGGGAAAGACCTTCAATCCCAAAACTGAAAGGAAATAAACTAATAACTAATGGAGTGACTAGCTCCGATATGAGATACATGACTATACTAAATTCATGAATACACATACATGCAAAGACATGAAAGGAACTAAGACACATGAACTTGACATGCATCTGGATAGAGTACTAAGGAGAAAACTTGTACCTCATGTTGGAACTAATCTGGAAGAAAAAAGATGTAAGTATCTAGCCGTCACGTATGTTGTGGCTTCCCACGTAGCTCCCTTAAGTGACTAATTTCTCCACAAAACCTTCACTGAAGGTACCTCCTTATTACTCAACTTGTGAACTTCATGATCAAGGATCTCAATTAGAACCTCTTCATAGGCAATACTATACTTCACGGCAATGCTCTCTACTTGAACAATAAGAGTTGGATCACCTTCTGAAATACCCAATAATCGACCTCAAACTCAAGATTATGGGTGACACCTTTAAAACACCCTGTAATGCTCCGAAAACCCTAAGATCAGATCGGGGATTTCAAATAGAGAAAATAGGATTTTCTGCACCAGGTCACAGAAAGAGTCATCCTGTGACCCGTCAGGATGACCACGAGTCGTTAAGTGATTCGTGGTGAGGTTTTTGACTTATGTTGGAATTTCAAATTTATGGGTAACCACAGACATGACCACAAGTCATGGTCAGCACAACGGCTGGTTGAGTCAGCTGCGGTCAAAGGTAGAGAAGGATGAAGGAAGGACAGGTAGTGTACCTAACCACTAGACACCAGCAGTTGAGGTCAATGCCATAATTGTTAGGTGGGTTGTGGTTAGCAGTTGGTTAAAGTTTATATGTTTTGGGTAGTGAAGGCGATGGATTGTGACCATGAGTCATGGTCACTAACAATGACTCGTCCAGTCCCTCGTCAGGACTGGCAGTCTGTTACACCCATTTTATATCTCACTTTGGTGTTTATTTACTGGATGTTTTTGCTTTTGTTGTTGTTACGAGTTTATTAAGGGCTTTTCCTTAATACCAATGATCCTAAGGCCTAAACTACATCATTTTAATCTCTGAATAGTGAGTTTTAAGAAGGGTAAGTTCATTCTAAGCCATTCCTAATTCATGCATGAAAGCTTAGAGGTTTGGAGAGGGTGATCAAGTCTAGTCCTTCAAAGTTCTTCCTCAATTCTTCATTGGGCAATCAAGGAGATTGTAGAACCCGATTCTATTAGGTATGCAGGGGTATGAAAGGGTGAAATTGTTCACACCCATTCCAATATCTCGCTAATTCATGAAAATCTACATGTTGATTCTATGGGGTTTTCACCCAATGTATGAATTCCCTAAGTTTCTATCATGGGTATAATATAAGCATGTTTTTATTGTTAAATTATGATTCATTGGAAAGTTTTACAATGTTTTCAATTATAAATCATGTTACCAAGTTTTACAAATATGATGGCCATCCATGAAAGTTCATGAAAGTTGAGATCTGTGATGTATGTTAAAGTATGATGAGATATTTATGAGAAAAGAATGTTTTCATGTTACCCATGTCTATGATCATGTTTTCAAGTGAATCAAGTATTTTCAAGCATGTTTAAGTATTGGCAAGCCCATATGTTCAAGTATGATTCATGATTTATGTCAATTAGATTACCACATGGTTTTGGAGTGTAGACTCCCAATTATGTTCAGCTTGTGGTATGGTTTGAGCCAAGGCTCCTCATGTATGATTTCAGATTTTATAGGTATATGATTATTCAGCTTCGTCACTAGATGATGGTCAGCTTCGTTGAAAAATGATTGAAAGCATATGCATATTTTTGGGAGTAGTGTCTAGCACCGAGTAGGCTAAGGGTCAGCCAACCCTATGCCTCAAAACTACGAACCAAGATAGGTATGATCAGATTATTTTGGGACCTCCATTTATGGAGCTTTCCCGTTCCCCCAATGGGCCATCTTCTTTATATCGATATCATGGTAGTGTCTTTAGCCCTAGCAAGGCTTTAGATGGCTCTGCCCACTTGTGTGTAATAGTCAGGACCATGTAAGCTCTATCGTGGTAATATCGGTTATATGACGAGTCTCCCATTGTTCCTCATTATTTCAGTTATGCATGTACATCACTCATCATTTTATGTTTTCAGTAGGTTTCACCCAATGTTTAGTTTTATGTATAATTATCATATTTCAGCTTTGGGTCATTCGAATCAGTTATGATATGCAGTTATAATCAGATAATGATTTAAGAAAATAGCATGCAAGCCTTATTCTGAGAATCTTATCTTGATTAAGTTTTTATGAGAGCATTATTACTGATTTTACTTACTTAAGCGGTTTTACTTACCTTGCATACTCGGTATATTCCACGTACTCACCGCATACTCTATGCTGTATCTTTTTATGATACAGGATCTGATATCCAGACTTAGCCCCGTCATTAGCCAATTTTCAGAGATAGCTTCCAGTCTCAGTTGGTGAGTCCTCATCTCTCGAGGACCATTCCTTATCAGTTATATTCGTATTTTCAGTTTCAGAGTTAGAGAGTTATTTGGTGTCTTGTCCTATCAACTCATCAGTAGTAGAGGCTTTTCAGATATAGATTGCAATCAGCTGCAAATTTGTGTATGTATTATGGTGTTCTGTTATGTTTAGACTTCCTCTATGATTATTGTGATTGACGTTCTGCTTTTATTGATTGAGTTAGATGTATGTTAATGCCATGGGTCGACTTGGAGTCTATCGGGGCTCCTTGTCTCGTGTCTCGATGGGGGCCCATGCTCGGGTCGTGACACCCCTACCATTGACCTCAAACCCAACCATCAACCTCAAACTCAAGCTCGCTCCTCCTAACATCTGCATATGATTTTTGACGACTCCGAGTTGTCTTCAACCTCTCTTAGATAAGCAGAACTTTCTCCATAGCCTCATGAACTGAATTGGGTCCTATCAACATAGCCTCACCTACCTTGAACCATCCAATAGGTGATCTATATCTCTACTTGTAAAGAGCCTCAAATGAAGCCATCTGAATGTCGGAGTGGTAACTCTTATTATAGGAAAACTCCATGAAGGGCAACTAATCATCCCAGTTACCCTTAAAATCAATCAAACAACCTCCCAACTTGTCCTCTAGAGTCTAAATGGTCCGCTCAGCCTGACTATCTGTCTATGGGTGAAAATTTGTGTTAAGCTTCACCTGAGTATCAAGGCCCTTCAAAAATGATCTCCAAAACTGAGAGGTGAACCGAGGACACCTATCTAAGATGATAGACAGTGGAACTTCATGCAACTAAACTAACTCCTGAATGTAAATTCTAGCATAGTCCTCAGCTGAATCAATATTCTTGACTGGTAAAAAATATGCTGATGTAGTCATCCAATCCATAATTATCTATATAGAATCATGTTGTTGACGTGTATGAGGCAACCCTGTAATAAAATCCATATTGATCTCTTCCCATTTACAAGTAGGAATACTGATATCCTTAACATACCTCCAGACCTTTGATGCTCAACCATCACCTTTTGGCAATTTGGACACTTAGCCACAAACTCTGCAATGTCTTTCTTCATGCCATTCCACCAATACACTTCCCATAAGTCATGGTACATCTTGGTGGTACCTAGATGGATAGAATATCGAGAACTATAAGCCTCTACCAACATTTGATCTCTAATGTCATCTACAGCTTGAACACATAATCAGCCTTGATATCGGTGTACACCATCCTCCCCCTTGGAGAAAACCTCCACTTTCTGATTCTAGACAGCTTCCTTCAACATCACCAATAGGGTCTTTATCTTTCCTTGCCATAACTTCCGACACAAAGAAGACTCTACACCATTTTGCACGATAACACCACCATCTGCTGAATCGATAAGGCAAACCCCCAAGCGAGCAAGCCTATGGAAATCTTTCACCAATTCTTTCCTCCCATCCTCAACATGGGATACATTGTGCATAGACAACCTTCTAAGAGCATCAGTCACTACATTGGTCTTACTTGGGTTATAAAGGACACTCATGTCATAGTCATTAAGAAGCTCAAGCAATCTCTTTTGCTGCACATTCAAGTCCTTCTAGGTAAACACATATTGAAGGCTCTTGTGGTCTATGAACACATCCACATGCACCCCACACTAATAGTGCCTCTATATCTTCAAGGCAAACACCACCACTGCTAACTCAAGGTCATGCGTTAGGTAATTCTTCTCATGATTCTTAATCTGTCTTGAGGCATAAGCGATGATACATTAACACACACTCGAGGCAAACCCTAGAAGCATCATAATATACCACAAAGCCATCCATGCCTTCTAGAAAAGTCAATACTGGAGCTAAAATGAGTCGAGTCTTTAGTTCCTGAAAACTCTGCTCACAATAATCGGATCACTAAAATTTGACCTTCTTCTGGGTCAACATAGTCAATGGTGCAACAATTGATGAAAAACCTCTATGAACCTCTGACAATAGCCGGCTAAGCCCAAAAAGGTCCTAATGTCTGTAAGTGTTGACAGGTGTTCGGTGTTTTTCACAACTACACGCAAGTGCACATGGTCGAACAAGTAATAAAGTGGCTCAAGTAAGCCAAGTATCGATCCCACAGGGACTGGGCTAGGGTAACAATCTACCCATGTGTCAATAAACTTTAACTCTAAAAATGCAGACAACAGTGTTAAGAAGCGTTTGATATTTTTGTTTCTAATTTTATACTAATTCTAAAACAAATATACAATTTGAGTCTGAACTATAAGTATGAGCATGCTGAGGTTGAATGAACATGTAGAGAAATAAATTATCGATACAATTTGATTTATCTTTACTCTAGTTGCTAGTCAAGAATTATTGCCTATGGATTAAAACTCTTGTATGTAACCCAACTTAAGAAGCATGAACCTTCCACCTACATTTCTGTGATAAGACGAAATTCATGTTCTAGCCATACAAACCTGATTCCGTAATTGACTAATATGACTTTCAGGTATATCTCTATCCTGAAGGTAAATCAATTCTCAATTTTCCCAAACTAAGAAAAGATCATATCCTATTAATTCAAAACTTTCCAATTTCTTGCTCTCTCGAGTGAAACCGGACTTTTTAGATGTACATTAACATTGGCCACACATTAATGTAGTAAGAACAAGAATCAATAGAACAACCATGGAAGAAAAGATGAAAAACCAATTTATCAATAATTACATTTCAATACAATTATTCTTAACCTCAGCAAGAAGAGGATTTAGCCACTCATTTGTGGATTAAACATCGTTAAATGAGTGTAAATCATACAAGCAATTGAAATAAAGAAGAAGGAGATAGAGAAAAACCC
The DNA here is from genome assembly GCA_035772735.1 of Datura wrightii. Taxonomy (NCBI): domain Eukaryota; kingdom Viridiplantae; phylum Streptophyta; class Magnoliopsida; order Solanales; family Solanaceae; genus Datura; species Datura wrightii. The sequence goes on from JASDFA010000001.1 coordinate 56,186,784, forward strand.
TGAGATTTTCGTCCCCTCAACTGCCTGTAACCCACATTCTTGCTCCACCAAGTCAGAATAATTAAAAATGAACCTAAGTGTTCTATTTATACTAGTGGGAATTTTTCCCGGAATAACAGGCAACGTGTCATGGAGTTCATTGCGGAGCACTGCCTCCGTGACACGCCACCAACGCGGGCCCTTACTAGAATCCGGACGTCTAGGTATTTAGGAACAATGTGGCATGGCGTGCAACGCGGGGCTAGGCCAACGTGCCACGGTCCCAACGCCCACCTTCACTGGAATTTGGCAAAAATTCCATATCCAGGCAGAAGGCATCCGCGATGGCAGCGTGACACGGCTCCATCGCGGAGCCCCTTTAATTCATGCTGTCCTTGGCCTTTTCCTTGCTTGCTTCTGAGTCCACTCCCGATTTCACCCAACATGCATTTTAGCTTCCCAAAATTATATTTCTCCTGTAAAACAACGCTAATCATGTTGGTTAGTATAAATTCACATTTTATTACAAATCACATGAGAATGTATAAACATCGATAGATAAACAAGGCAAAATGACACATTTGAGTATCACTTGGGCTTATAAATTTGCCCAAGATCACTTACCCAACACTTAAATCCTTGTTCGTCCCCGAACAATAATCTTATATCTCATGCAATTGACACCCCAACCTGGCTACTTTGGCTCGACAATTCAAGCTACGATTATACCGATTATTTAACACGACAAATCCTCAAGAAAACATGCATAGTCTTAGCAATACAATGACCTTCAACACATTAAGACCTCCTAGAATAAAGATATCCGACACGAATTGTAATCTCTCGTCAAGCATGTGCCCTCACAACACAAGAGAATTTTCCCCTTTTTAACCACATGAACTCAAAACATTACATGCAGGGGCATATAAACACAATTTCGCTCTCTCTCCCAAAAGAATTCACATGCATCATGTCATGAACCATAGGCTTGCCTTTAGTGTATTACTCCACTAATATAAGGAAGTGTGATGTAAGATCACGTAGGACTTAACGGGTTGTAATGTAAGCTACAGAACTAGTAAATACTGGGCTAACCAATAATAACAACTAGCATCCTTAAGCGCTTTCCCAATACATCCCATCAACCTTATGGTCATTGTTTCTTCCTTCATCTTCCCATTCTTGAAGTCTGTGTTTATTTTTTACCCCATCTCTTTAAGCACACTTGACTCAATAACAAAGATTATTTATACATCTTCATTATATTTAATTTATAACAAGTGCACCTTCGACCTATACATCTTCATTATATTTAATTTGTAACAAGTGCACCTTCGACCTTTTCTTTCCTTTCATCACTCTGCTTTTTCTTTTCTTTTCACCATTCTCACTCCTTGGCACTTTGGGAAAATTATTTTCTTTTCTTGAGCGCTTAAGAGATTTGGATCAAATTCACAGATCATGAAAAGAAGGGGTTAAGCTCGGTTTACACCTTTTTGACAAAAGAAAAATAATAGGCTAAACGCTCAATGGGCTAACTAGGGTGTACATTCAAGGTGGGTATGATAATGAAAGAAAAAAAAAGGTTTGGTTAAAGCAAAGAAATGCCTACATCCTTTCCTACAATACACATCCTTCATTTCGTTTTGTACACACACTAGGCAAGTTGTAGACATTTCACAATAGCTTGGAAGAAACGAAACCTCACTATACGCTCATTTCACATGCTCAACTCAAGACATATTCACAGACTCTTCAATCAGCTAATTACAAGAATTCAAACATTAAGCCTCAATCACACTGAATCGAACTCTATGGCCTAGGTATCTCAATATATTTACAAAGTTGCATGCTTTCATACGAATCACTTTTGCATTTCAAATATCATGTACAACACGTAACAAGAATTTCACAACCATAAAGTAACCACAAGTTTTGGGATGCAAACCAACAAAAGAAAAACTAAAAATAAATGAACAAAAAAATCTACTCCTAACAACTACATTTCCCTTAAGACGGTCGTCATCCATCCATCATAGGGAACAGTCACTAACTAAGATTTCGGTTCAATGGGACTATTCTCGGTAAAAGAACCGAAAACAAACGCCGAGAAACCCAAAAAATTTAAAATTCATGAATTTTTTTTAAAAAATATCGATCATTTCGATAAAACAAAAATATGTACAAAACCAGCTTACAACATTCAACAACGCACGATAGCTTCTCCTTAATTGCAATATAGACATACACAAAAATCACAGGGTCACAAGTTTATCCAAGCACAACAACAGACAGAGGCATTAAAAATAACAACAGCAACCGACACCTAACTACTCCCACCCCACACTTAAATCAAACATGTCCCAGTGTTCACAACATTCAGCATAGTACCAAAGTAGGTGGTGAAACTCCCTGATCAATCAAAGTATTCCACTTCTTCATCAGGTGCCGCTGCCTTATCTCCCATGTCTGAATCGCCCCGTCGTCATCATCTGACTCTACATCAGAGTCATCACGACGTGTCTCCTCAACTGTGGGGACATCATCATCAGTGGGCTCCATAAAAGTTGGCCCCACTCGGCATAGAGCCCTGGCATTTTCGCCAAAAGGGTAGTCTAGCTCGAGCTGCCACAACTCCTCTTCTATTGCCGGCCTCCCGCCTATGCGCAGCTGGAGCATCTGCATCCCAAACATGCGAGCCATGTACTGATCATCCCGAGCATGTCGCTCGGCTAGTGTAAGAACTAGCCCGTGGGTGGTGTCGGGTGCCTTAGTTTTGGTGACATCTAAGTCCCGCCTCTCTATCTCCGGGATGTAGTCAAGGGCCTCCTCCTCGATATCCAGGCCCCTCAGGAACGTGGTAAGTAATACACCGAACCCGTACCTGTGCCCTTGATGCAAACAGGCTCTCTTCATGGTGGAGATAATCACCGCCCCCACATTGATCTCTAGCCCATTCATCAAGGCATAGACCAAGCATACACGATCCCGGGTGACATCTGTCATATGCACCCCCGGGATTAGGCAGGAACAAACAATCTTCAGCCATATCCTGGCTTCCCTGTTCATCTGTGAGTAGGGCAAGGTTTGATGGTAGCCCCTTTCCTTATGCCTGCTCCAACATGCTGTAGACCAAGTTCCACATAAAGTGCGTCTCATATCCGCGTATGGTGGAGTGATATTCAGCTGCGGAAGCACATGGGCATCTGTGTCCCGCGCCCCCCAGATGCCATTAAGGTGATGAGGCTCAAAAGTAACTATTTGCCCCCGTATCTTGATGGTGTGACTTCTGAGTGTCTGGTTCCAGTTGGCGTAGAATTCCCGAATCAGGTGCAGGTTGCACTCCTTGGGCTCTTCAAAGATAAAATTTAGACCAGCTGCCTCAATCCTGTGGACAATCCGGGGGAATTCCTGTGCCAATGGTTCCCTAGCAATGTGTTCTTCGGGGAAGTATTTGCTTTCCTTATGCTTTGTGTACCATTTCTTCCCCTCCTCTGTCACCCATCTGGTTCCGTATTGCCGGCGTTGGCTGCATGGAAACGCTGGTGCTGCTGGGACTGCTGTTCCCAGCTTAATTCTTTTCCTTCCGGCGCCTGATGTTGATGCGCCCTTCCCTTTATCTTGCCTGCTTGCCATTGTTCCTGTCAAACCAAACAGACAGTCCCAATGTTAACCTAAGTAAAATTAGCTTCGACTATGGTTGGGTTATGCTAGACTACCCCACACTTAGTCTTCAGCCACAATCACAACATTACGGCAAGATCATACTTATTTCCAAAAAACAAACAACAAAACATAACAAATATGCCTAGTGCATTCAGAGAATTCGGCGGTATAAATTCTATGTACTACTCAGACTTCGTATAGCTAGTCACCACAACATTAACATCGTTCACATTTCATCATATAGCACTTAGCAAGGAGAAACAAAGAAAAATTTATCTACACGAACCTATACAATTCACCCATTTATTGCAATTTCACAATTTCGTTACCCCGAAAATTCATCGGTCTTTTAGCATATTAATAGTTAGCACAACCACCTCATCTCACCCAACATACACAACCCAGCAAGAATTTCAAATGTCAACTAAATTTTCCCTTTTCATATTCAAATTCAAGCCCTAGCTATGATTTTATCAAAAATTCTATAAAGCTATGTAATTATCGAGTTCATGCAATCACAATGATACTACGAACGTCAATCAACAATAACTCAATTGAATTTAAGCTTAATTTCTACTTAGGGCAAGTTTTGCTCACATCACATGTTCAACATCGAAAAATTCGACAAGAATTGAGATAGAGTTGAAGAACATACCTTGAATTCGATGAAATGAAGAAAACTTGATGAAAATGTGTGCCTACGTCCGTGTCACGTTGAGGGAGAAGGGGTTTTTGGGATGTTTGTCACGGAGGGGATGAAAAATTAGGAAAAATGAGGGGAATTCGGGGTTAAAAAGTGAAGATTTCGCGCGGGTCACCTGGCGACCCGGTGTGACCCGACGCGAAACTACCCTCAACGTGTCACGGAGGGTAACGCGGAGCATGCCCTGTGTGACACGGAGCCATCGCGTAGGTGTTCTGGAATTTGTAAAAATTCTAGAATTACCTTCAACGTGTCACGGAGGGTAACGCGGAGGCCCTCCTCCGTGATACGGAGCCATCGCATGGACTCACTGTTTTGCCACTTTTTATTATTTTTCATACCTCGATTTTTCCTTTGCGCTCCTTTGCATATTTATCCTCCGTTCAACCTGAAATTAATCTCACCACAAGAAATTGATTAGAATTTATAGATTTCACATGAAATACACATTTTTTTTGTTTTTATTTTTATTTTTCTCCTTTTTTTTTCTTTTTTCTTTTTCTACGAAATCTAATAAAATATTACAACAAAAATTTCACGGGTTGCCTCCCGTCCAGCGCCTGGTTTTACGTCGCGGCACGACGTATCAAGTTTCACCGCTTTTTCCTCCAGCTTGAGGATATGAATCTCACCCCTAATTTCTTCTCTAATTTCCTCTTATGCTCCAGGGGTGGTGGTGAAAAGTTGTAAGGACCAAGCAGAAGATGTTTCCTTTTGAACTTATTGGCCCTTAAGTAAGCGAAGTCATTTTGTCTCTCCGAGTTAGCAAGTTTCAAAATATACGGGGCTTGGTCCTCCTCTAGACATTTCTCTATAAGCTTGGACGACTCTATTTCCATGTTGTCAACTAAACTTAATGTCGAAAAATGCTTCGAGTGTGGTCCAATAAACCTCACTCTGAAACTGCATTGTGCTTGACCTCTTTACTTGTATACAACTTCTCAGCATCGACATCTATCTCTCCATTAATGTCAACTGGGGGATACTCTATCTCTTCTTCCATGAATGTATTTTCCATAAGTGTGAGCCCATCACGGGGACACTCAAGAGAATCTAATTGTTGGGCTTCATCCAAAAATTCACACTTGTCTTCCTCTTGTAGTTCCTCTTGAATATCGTCTAAAACTGTTACCTGCAATTTATCACAAGCTTCAGCCTCAGCAATCATCTACGTGACTTTGACGCTCATCCTTTCTAGAGCCTCTGCATTCTCTTCTTGCTGAATTCTCAATACTGCCATCGCCTCCATTGTTTCTGATTGCTCCAGGAGTTGTTTCATCATGTCTTCTATTTGAGCTTAGCGTCCCAAGTCCTCATTTTCAGCATGCCTATATTCAACAAAAACAACAGAAGGATCATAGTAGGGGCTTGGGGGAGGGGAATATGCATTCGGATAGCCATCCCAATGGCCATCTTGACCACCACATATATTGCACGTGTTATAGTGTTGCCACGAGTGGTGTCCTCCGCAATTCAGACAAGATTCGCCAAAATATGAGTATCCACCATTTAAACCATTTGTATTCCACGATGTCATGTCAATAAGGGTATCCGAGAAAAAAATAAAAAAAATAAAAAAGAGAATTAAAACAAACACTAAGACCAAGTTGTCAATACTTATATAGAATTTGTAACCTAACACTTAAGAAAACAATTTTACCAATTGCCAGTCCCCGTAAGACTTAACATAATAACCATGGAAAAAATTCGAACATAACATAACGATCTGCATATACAACCCAAATCTGAAGCTGAATACAATCTATTGACTTCAAAGCCTCTACATCTGATGAGTTGATGGGATAAGACCCCATCTAATTCTCTAAATCTAAAACTGAAAATACATAAACATAACTAATTAGAAGAGGGGCCCTCAACAAATGAGGACTCACCGATAGAGACTGAATGCTAACTGTGGAAGTTGGCTAGTGATGAGGCTGAGTTTGAAGATCGGAGCCTGTATCATGAAACAGTACAACAAAGAGTATGCGATCAGTACGTGCAATGTACCGAGTATGCAAGATAAGTAAAACTGCTTAAATAAGTAAAATAATTTAAAACATGCATAATATAAAGCATAGTCAAAACAAGAATATGAGAGTAGGGCTTGCATGCTATTTTCTGAAATCATGATCTGAACATAACTGAACATCATGACTGAATAGAATGACCCAAAGCTTAAATCTTATAATCATAATTAAAAATGTACATTTGGTAAAACCTACCTTAGAACATATATATATATATATTAGAAATGATAACATGTATAACTGAAATCATGAGGAACAACAGGAGACTCGTCACATAACTGACATTACCACGATAAGGCTTATGTGGTCCCAACTATTACATTCAAGTGGGCAGAGCCGTCCAAAGCCTAGTAAGGGAAAAAGACACTACCATGATATCGATATCAAGCTCAAGGCCCCTTGGGGCAGGGGAAAGCTCAAATAGGAGGTCCCAAAGATAATATGATCAAACCTACATTGGCGTAGCTCTGAGGCGTTGACTGACCCAAGCCTACTCGGTTCTATACACTACATCCAAAAACATGCATACGCTCTCCATCATTTTTCAACGAAGCTGACCATCGTGTATTGACGAAGCTGAATAATCATGCATATAGATAAATATAAAATCATACATGAGGAGCCTTGGCTTGAAAAATACCACAAGATAAACATAATTGAGAGTCTTGACTCCAAAACCATGTGGTAAGCTAATTAACCAGAAATCATTAATCATACTTGAACATATGGGCTTGCCCAATACTTAAACATGCTTGAAAATACTTGATTCACTTGAAAACATGATCACACACATGGGTAACTTGCAAATATGCTTTTTATCATAAATATCTCATCATACTTGAACATACATCATAGATCCCAACTTTCATGAACTTTTGATGGATGGGCATTTTAATTTAAAAAGCTTGAAAACATAATTATAATTGAAAACAATGTAAAACTTTCCCATGAATTGTAATTCATTAATAGAAACATACTTAGATCATACCCATGGTAGAAACTTACGAGATTCATGCATTGGGTTAAAACCCCATAGGATCAACATATAGAATGTCATGAATTAGAGAGGGATTAGGCATGGGTGTGAACAAATTCACCCATTCATAACCTTATATACCTGAGAGAATCTAATTCTATAATTTCGCTGATTTCCCAAGGAAGAATTGAAGAAAACTTGAAGGAAATTGAGCTTTATCACCTCTCTAGACCCTTACTCTTACATGCATGGATCAAAATAGAGTAGAATGAACTTACCCCTCTTAAAACACAGTATTCATAGCTTAAAATGATGTAGTTTAGGCCTTAGGATCATAGGAATTATGGATAAGCTCTTACTATATTCGCAGAAATAACTGACTGTCAGGCCTCATGAGGGATTGGACCAGTCGTTACCAGGGGGAACGGGTCGCCGTCTACTGTCATGAAGTCCACTGCCACTTTTCCTCAAAGGGTCCCCATGAGGGACCAATGGATCGTTATTGGTGACCACGAGTCGTGGTCACCATTCATTAGCTCCACTGCCTAACTCCTTAAGTCCTTACTCAATTGTTGACCACAACCAACCTAACGAATCATGGTGTCTGACCACGACTCGTGGGGTCCAATCATGAGATACACTGCCAACTCCTCTTTCACCTTCTAATTGCCCTTGATCATGACTGACTCAATGAGTCGTGGGTGCTGATGATGACTCGTGGTCCTATTCGTGGGGCTCTAAACTCAAATATTCGAACTTAAGCCATGCACCTCACCACGAATCACTTACCGACTCGTGTCTATCCCACGGGTCACAGGACAACTTGTTCTGTGACCTGGCACAAAAAATCTTATTTTCTCCATTTTAACTCCCGGGTTTGATCTTTGGGCTTTTAGGGTATAACAATATCTCCCCTTGGGAACATTCATCCTCAAATGTTGAAAATCACACAACAAAGTAGAGAAATGCAATCATCCTATTCAAATACTGATCATATAAGATGGAAACCTATGGAATGATTAACTCCGATTAAAACTATATGACTGAACTGAATTCATAAATCTTACATACATCCATATACATGAAAGAAACTGGGGCACATGAACTGAACATGAAACCTAATAGAGTTTTAGGGAGAAACTGATACCTCAAAGTGAAACTGAGCCGGTAGGGAATAAATGTGGGTATCTAGCCATCATATCTTCTTCGGCTTCCCATGTAGCTCCCTCAACATGCGGAGTCCTCCATAAAACTTTAACTGAAGCTACTTCCTTGTTCCTTAGCCTTCGAACCTGGCGATCCAATATTTTCGATCAAACTTCCTCATAACTAAGGCTGTTTTTCATACCTACACTCTCCCCCGGAACAAGTAGAGTTGGGTCCCCCAAATACTTCTTTAAGAGCGATACATGAAAAATAGGATGAATGAAAGTTATTCTGAGGGAAACTCCAATTTGTAAGCCACCTTGCCAACCCGCTTCAAAATCTAGTAGGGGAAAACATAACAACAGCTGAGTTTTCCTTTCTTTTAAAACCTCATCACCCCCTTCATTGGAGAAACCATCAAAAATACCCAATCATCCACTTTGAACTCAAGTTCTCTCCTTCTCACATCAGCACATGACTTTTGGCGATTTTGAGTTGCTTTCAACCTATCCCGTATGAGCTGAACCTTCTTCATGGCTTCATGGTCTGGATGCATAAGCTATCACCTTGACCCGCTGCATCAGAATGCAACCGGGTCCAACTCTGGAAGCGTCACAATACAGAACCAACCCATTTGTTCCTTCTGGGAAGGTCAAAATTAGGGCGGTTGTGATTCGAGTCCTCAAGTCTTGGAAACTCTTCTCACAAGATTCTGACCAGTGGAATTTCACCTTTTTCTGAGTCAACATAGTTAGAGGAGATGCTATAGAGGAAAAGCCTTCCACAAACCATTGGTAATAACCGGCTTGGCCTAGGAAACTCTTGATTTTTGTCGGGGAGATAGGTCTTGGCAAATCTTTCACTCCTGCTATCTTTTGAGGATCTACATATGTGCCTTCACCCGAGACCACATGAACCAGGAAAGTCACCAACTTCAACTAGAATTCGCATTTTTTGAACTTGGCAAACAACTGGAGATCTCTGAGTGTATGTAGCATTACCCTCATGTGATTAGTATGTTCTTCCTCATTTCTGGAGTATACCATAATGTCGTCAATAAATACAATGACGAACATATCTAGATACCACTTTAAGACTCTGTTCATCCGGTCCATGAAAGCTATAGGGGCATTTGTTAGTCCGAAGGACATAACCACAAACTCGTAGTGACCATACCGAGTTCTAAAAGCTATTTTCGGTATGTCACACTCTCTGACCCTTAGATTATGATACCCTGACCTGAGATCTATTTTGGAGAAGCAGTTGGCTCCCTGAAGCTAGTCAAACAAGTCATCAATTCGTTCTTAACTGTGACTTTGTTCAACTGACGGTAATCTATGCACATTCTAAGGGTACCGTCTTTCTTTCGCATGAATAGTATTGGAGCACCCTAGGGAGAGATGCTGGGTCTAATAAAACCCTTATCAAGAAGATCTTTTAGCTTCTCCTTCAACTCTTTAAGTTCAGCTGGAGCCATTCTATAAGGAGGGATGGAGATGGGCTGAGTATCTTGAATAAGACCCATGCCGAAGTCAATTTTCCGTTCAGGAGGAACTACGAGATGATCTTCGTGGAACACATCTAAAAATTCGCTGATAAAAGGGACTGCTTCGATAGTTGGGGTCTTAGAGTTAGAATCCTTTATCCGAACTAGATGGTATATACTTCCCTTGGAAATAAGCTTCCTGGCCTTAAGGTAGGAAATAAATCTACCCTTTGGCGTTGAACTATTGCCCGACCATTTTAGAGTTGGCTCATTAGGGAACTGAGAACCTAACGATCGTAGTTCTATAGTCGACTGAGGCATAACCAAAGTGTAATCAATCCATGACAAGAATGAGGTCGACGTCTGATCTTGGGCAAATGTATATGCCCAAGTGATACTCAAAAGTACCATTTTCGCCTTGTTTATCTATCAATGTGTATACATTCTCATGTAATTGGTAATAAAATGTGAATTTATACTAACCAACATGATTAGCATTGTTTTGCAGGTAAAATGTGATTTCGGGAAGCTAAAATGCATGTTGGATGAAATCGGAGTTGGACTTGGATGCGAGCAAGGGAAAAGGCATTGGACAACATGAATTAAAGGGGCTCCGCGATGGATCCGTGTCACGCTGCCATCGCGGAGGCATTTTGCCTGGATGGGGAAAATTTGCCCAAATTCCAGAGAGGGTCCGCGTTTGCTCCGTGGCACGGAGCCAGTGCTCCGCGATGCACGCCGTGCCACGTTGAGCCTAAATTCCTGGACCCCCAGTTCCAGTGAGGGTCCGCGATCGTAGTGTGCCACGGAGGCAGTGCTCCGCGATGCACTCCGTGACACGTTGCTCGTTATTCCGGGAAAAATTCCCAGCAGTATAAATAGAACACTTAGATTCAATTTTTAATATTCTGACTTGGTGGAGCAAGGACGTGGGTTACAGGCAGTTGAGGGACGAAAATATCAGGGTTTTTTCTCTCTTTCTTTCTTCTTTGATTCAATTGCTTGTATAATTAACACTCATTCTATGATGTTTAATCCACAAATGAGTGGCTAATTCCTCTCCTTGCTAAGGTTGTGAACAATTGTAATGAAATTTGATCATTGATTCTTTGGTTTTTCATCTTTTCTTCCTTGTTGTTCTATTAATTCTTGTTCTTACTGCATTAGTGTGTGGCCTACATTAATGTACATCTAAAAAGTTCGGTTTCACTCGAGAGAGCAAGAAATTGGAAAGTTGTGAATTAATAGGACATGTTCTTTACTTGGCTTGGGAAAATTGAGTATTGATTTGCTTTCAGGATAGAAATATACCTGAAAGTCGTATTAGTCAATTTAGGAACCGGAATTGTATGGCTAGGACATGAATTGCATTTGACCACAGAAATGTAGACGAATGGTTCATGATTCTTAAGTGAGGTTAAATACGAGAGTTTTAATCTCTTGGCAAATGTTCTTGACTAGAAACGGGAGGAAAAGATTAAACAATTTATGATGATAATCAATTTCATTACATGTTCGTTTAACCTCAGCATGCTTTCATTCATAGTTCAGATTCAAAGTAGATAATTGTTCTTAGTTTTAGTATAAAATTTATAAAACAAACTATCAACTTTTTGGTTACACTGTTGTCTGCATTTTTAGAAGTAAAATATAGTACACTTGAGCAAATTTCACTTCATACAAGTCTCTGTGGGATCGATACTTGGCTTACTAAAGCCACTTACTAATTGTTCGACCACGTGCACTTGCGTGTCATTTTATACCCCACAAATCACGCCAACAAGTTTTTGGCGCCGTTGCCGGGGACTTGGCAATTGGTGAAATTGTTTTAAGTGTTAATTTACTGTATTTTTATTTTCTTAAGTGTTGACAACTTGGTCTTAGCCTGTATTTTGCAGACTTAATTGTTGTTGAACACTGGCAAGAGACAAGGAGCTGGTGGAATCGTATATAGAGCCAGAAAGAATATTTCACAGTAAACGAAGAGAAGCTCTACAAAGAAAGCTGCAGTTGCTCAGACAGACGATCATGGAGCAACAACAGAATCCACCGGTAGTACGGGCAGTGTTAGTGCCCGAAGAAGCAACAGCTTGGCCGGTTCGCGAGGTGGCAATCCCACATGCCAATAATGTTACATCTAGTATCTGCAAACCTGAGCCGGGATGGAGATTTGAACTGAAGCAGAATATGGTGCAGTTGTTGCATACTAGCGGGCAATTTACCGGTCTCCCTCATGAAGATCCACAGCAGCATCTCCAAAATTTTTTGGAGATAAGTGACACTTACATACCCGCTGGAGTGTCATCAGACTATGTCCGGCTTACATTGTTCCCATTCTCATTGTTTGGAGAAGCCAAGAGGTGGTTGGAAGCTGAGCCACCGAATTCTATTTCTACGTGGGATGATCTTGCACGGAAGTTCTTGATAAGGTTTTTTCCCTCTGGTAAAACAGAAAGACTTAGAAGTCAGATTCTAAGTTTCAAACAGAGAGAGGGAGAAAATTTATATCAGGCCTGGGAGAGATTTAAATCCATGTTGCGGGATTGTCCTCATCATCATCAGTCCAATGATGTGCTGGTGCACACATTTATTGAGGGTTTGGAACCCCACACCAAAATATTGCTAGACTCAGCAGCTGGAGGGCAAGCGCTGGAGAAGACTTATGAGGAGCTGTATACCTTGTTGAACCAGATTTCATAGGGCAATCCAGAATGGAATGCTGATTCATAAAGAGGTGGGACAAGGAAAACAGCAGGAGTGCTTGAAATGGATGGGTTTACAGCTATCGCTGCACAGATAGTTGCATTGCAAAACCAACTTAACAGTCACTTCAGCAACATGACATTGAACCAGCCTCAAGCCCTAGTTAATGCAGTACAGCAAATGTGGTGTGAAGTGTGTGGAAGTAGTGAGCACTCAGCTGAGTGTTGTGGAGCCAATCCTGACTCGGTAAACTTTGTGGGTAATGCAGAAAGGAATCACCAGCAGTATGGTAATAGCTACAACTCCAAGTGGAGGAATAATCCTAATTTCTCATGGGGTAGCAACAACAATCAGGGCCAAAGTTCGGGTCAGGGTGTGCAAAGGAACCAAGGAGGGCAGCAGAATTATCAAGCTCAATTCAGGAACAACAATGCACCTCCTCCACCATCATCACCCAGCATTGAGGAGATGTTCAATACAATGATAGCTAACCAAGCTCAATTGCAGGTTGACTATGTGAAATTGGCAGCCGAAGTGAAAAACAACAAGTTAGCTACCAAGGCACTTGAATATCAATTTGGGGAATTTGCCAGTGCCCAAAATACAAGGCCTAGAGGAGGACTGCCAAGCGACACGGATCCCAATCCCAAGCAGGTAAATGCAGTGACCACAAGGAGTGGTTTGCAGCTGAAAGAGGCGGAACCAAAAAGACCACCTCAACAGTCGGGAGCAGCAGAAGTTGAGAGGGAGCACAGTTCTGAGAGGGGGAAGACTAAGGAAGCTGAATCAGAAAGACCTCCACCCCCGTTCCCTCAATGACTAAAGAAACACAAGGAGGAGGCGTGTTTCAAGAAATTCATGGAGGAGCTGAAATAGGTACATGTTAACTTACCTCTTATTGATGTCTTGCAGTGAGTGCCTAAATATTCTAAGTACATAAAAGACATCGTGGCCAACAAAAGTCGGTTGACTGAGTATGCTACGTTGGCTCTAACGGAGGAGTGCACTTCCCGGATTCAAAATAGACTACCCACAAAGCTAAAAGACCCTGGGAGTTTTACTATCCAGATTACTATTGGGTAGAGCATCCGAGCTCGTGGATTGTGTGACTTGGGAGCGAGCATAAATTTGATGCCGTCTTCGGTATTCAGAAAGTTGGGCCTAGGGAGTCCTAGACCCACAACGGTAATCTTGCAGTTGGCGGATCAATCCTTAGCCAGGCCGGATGGCATTGTTGAGGACGTTCTGGTGCAAGTTGGCTCCCTAATTTTCCCGGTAGATTTTGTCATGCTGGATTTTGAACCAGATGCGGAAGTCCCATTTATTTTGGGACGTCCCTTCCTGGCAACCGGGAAAGCACTAATCAACGTAGCTGCAGGGCAGCTAACAATGCGAGCACATGACAAGGTAGAGGTGTTTGATGTGTACAAGGCACCCAAGCTCCCAACGGTGCATGAAGAACTCTCGGTGATCAATGTGATTGATCAAGGTGATGATAAGCAGATGGAGGATTCCTGAGAGTTAATGGGAAAACCACCGGAAAGGTGTAAGCACTACTGGGGGGAGGACGGTGATCGAGAGAAATCGTCCATCACCATAGCGGACAATTAAGCTTAAACGACGTCGAGCCGCGACGGTAAACCAGGCGCTGCACGGGAGGCAACCCGTGAAAAAAAATTTTCTTTCATTTTGTAAAGTGTAAATAGACTTTTCTTGTTCTTTTTCTTGATTTACTACAAAAATTTTCGTTTTTGGTTTTTGTTTACTTGTATTTAGAAGGAAACTTATAATTCTAACCAATTTTGTATAGTGAGATGAATTTCAGGTCAAACGGAGAAAAATACGCACGGAACGAAGGAAACGTCGAGGTATGAAAAATTAATAAAAAGTGGAAAACACTGAGCAGGGGCGATAGGTCCGTGTCATGGAGGAGGACCTCCGCGTTACCCTCCGTGACACGTTGAGGTATAACCCGGAAATTCTGAAAATTTCCAGAATGGTCTCGCCATGGCTCCATGTCACAGAGGCAGTGCACCGCGATGCACTCCGTGACACGTTGCCTTGTATATCGCGATGGGTCACACCGGGTCGCCGGGTGACCCGCGTGATTTTCTTACTCTTTAACCCCGAAACCCTTCCCTTTTCCCTCATTTTCTAATCCCTCCGCGACCAAACCCCCCAAAACCCATCCCCCATCAACGTGACATGGAGTAAGGCAAGAAATTCACCAAGTTTTCTTCGATTCTTCAAAGTCAAGGTATGTTTTTTCGATTCCCTCTCAAATTCTTGTCGATTTTCTTTGATTTTGAGCATGGGAGGTGAGCTAAAGTTCCCTACGTAGTAATTAATCATGAATTTGAGTTAATTGTTGTTGATGAATGTTCGGAATGTCGTTATGATTACTTGAACTTGTCGATTGCATAATTTATTCGAATTTGATTGATAATCTCAATTCTAGGGCTTGTTTGTTGAATTTGAAGTTGAAAATGTATTGAAATGTGAATTTTATGCCGGGATGGATGTGTTGAATGAGATGAGTCGATGTACAAATAGTTAGGATGTTAATAGAACGACGGATTCTTGGGTTGGGGGAAATGTTGAAATTTGTAAGAATTGGTTGGTTGTATAGGTTCATGTAGATAAATTTTTGTTGTTGTTTTTGTTTCTTTGTTTTTCTTTGCTAAGTGTGATGAGTTAAAATGTTAGCGATGGTAGTGATTGTGATTAGCTGTACGAAGTCTAAGTAGTACGCAGAAGTTATATCGTCGAATTTTTCGAACGCACTAAGCATGATTGTATAGTTGTCTATTATGTGTAAATAAAGATAAGCTTGCTGTAGTGTTGTATCTGTAGCTAAGGACTAAGCGTGGGGTAACCTAGCGTAACCCAACCTTAGCCGAAGTTAATATCCGTTAGCTTAACATTGATCTTGTTTACTTGGGTTGACAGGTAAAATGGCAAGCGGGCAAGATAAAGGAAAAGGCGCGTCAACTTCAGGCGCCGGAAGGAAACGAATCAGACTGGGCACAGCAGTCCCAGCTGCACCAGCATATCCACGCGGCCAGCGCCGCTAATACAGAACGAGATAGGTGATCGATGAGGGAAAAAATGGTACGCAAAGCACAAAGAAAGCAAATATTTCCCCAAGGAGCATATAGCATGGGAACCATTGGCACAGGAGTTGCCTAGAATGGTCCACCGGATCGAGGCAGC
The DNA here is from genome assembly GCA_035772735.1 of Datura wrightii. NCBI lineage: Eukaryota > Viridiplantae > Streptophyta > Magnoliopsida > Solanales > Solanaceae > Datura > Datura wrightii. The sequence goes on from JASDFA010000001.1 coordinate 56,202,686, forward strand.
TGGGCTCAAGTTCATCTTTAAAGAGCCCAAGGAATGCAATCTGCACTTGGTTCGGGAGTTTTATGCCAATTGGAACCCGACGATCAGGAGTCGCACCATCAAGATCAGAGGGCAAATAGTCACTCTGGAGCCTCACCACCTCAATGCCATCATAGGAGCGCGGGACATAGACGCCCACGTACTCCGACGGCTAAACATTACCCCACCGTATGCGGACATCAGATGCACGTAGTGTGGGACCCGATCAACAGCTAGATGGAGCAGACACAAAGAGAGGGGCTACCACCAGACGTTGCCCTATTCACAGATGAACAGGGAAGCCCGAATCTGGCTGAAGATAGTCTGCTCATGCCTAATCCCGGGGGTACATATGACAGATGTAACCCAGGATCGTGTATGCTTGGTGTACGCCCAGATGAAAGGGCTGGAGATCAATGTAGGGGCGGTAATTATCTCCGCCATGAAGAGAGCCCGGTTGCACCAGGGGCACATGTATGGCTTTGGTGGTCTACTGACCACTTTCCTTAGGGGCCTCGATGTTGAGGAGGAGGCCCTTGACTATATCCCGCAGTTGGAGCGGCGGGCCTTAGACGTTACTAAAACTAAGGCTCCCGACACCACCCACGGGCCAGTGCTTACACTTGGTGAGCGACATGCTTGTGATGACCAGTATATGGCTCGGATGTATGGGATGCAGATGCTCCAGCTGAGGATAGGTGGGAGGCTGGCGACAGAGGAGGAGCTATGGCAGCTCGAGCTAGACTACCCTTTTGGCGAAAACGCCAGGGTTCTATGCCGAGTGGGGCCAGCATTTGTAGAGCCCACAGATGATCATGTCCCCACGGACGAGGAGACACGTCGGGAGGACTCCGATGTGGAGTTCGATGATGACGATAGAGGCGACTCGGATATGGGAGATAAAGCAGCAGCACCCGATGAAGAAGTGGAATACTTTAACTGATCAGGGAGTTCCACCACCCGAATTTGTGCTATTTGAATTTTTGTGAACACTGGGGATAGTGTTCGGACTAAGTGTGGGGTGGGAGTAGTTAGGTGCTAGGCTGGGTTGTTTTGTATGTATGCTCTCTTCTGTTATCGTGTATGTTGTTTGTCCCTGTGAGTGTGAATTTTCAAGTTGTTTCGTATTTGTAAATATTTGTTGAATTGATGTGTGTTGCTGAATGTTGCTAGCTGATTCTGATTCTGTACATATTTTTGTTATCGAAATGATCGATATTTTTAAAAATTTTTAAAATAGTTTGTAAATTTTAAAATATTTTGTAAATAATTTTTCTATCGAAATGATCGATATTTTTGACATTTTTCTAATTTTGGGTTTCTCGGCGTTTGCTTTCGGTTCTTTTACCGAGAATAGTTCCATTGAACCGAAGTCATAGTTAGTGACCATTCCCTATGATGGATGGATGACGACCGTCTTAAGGGAAATGTAGTCGTTAGGAGTAGATTTTTTTCAATTATTTTTCAATTTTTTAGTTTTTCTTTGGTGGATTGCATCCCGAAACCTGTAGTTACTCTATGGTTGCGAAATTCTGGTTGCATGTTGTGCATGATATTCAAAATGCAAAGGTGATTCGTATGAAAGCATGCAACTTTCTAAATATGGTGAGATACCTAGGCTATAGAGTTCGATTCAGTGTGGTTGAGGCTTAATGTTTGAATTCATGTGATTAGCTGATTGAAGAGTCTGTGAATACATCTTGAATCGGGCATGTGCAAAAAGTGTGAAGTGAGGTGTTGATATTCCATGCTATTGTGAAGTGTCTAGAACTTGCCTGGTGTGTGTACAAAACGAAATGAAGGAGGTGTATTGTAGGAAAGGATGTAGGCATTTCTTTGTTTTAACCGAGAGTTTTTATTTTTTTTCCTTGTCATACCCCCCTTTCTGTGATTGTATACCCTAGTCAGCCCGTTGAGCCTTTAGCCGATTATTTCTTTCTTTTGTCCAAAAAGTGTAAACCGAGCTTAATTCCTTCTTTTCATTAGTCGTAAAGTCTATACAAAACTCTTAAGCGCTTAAGAAGAGGAAATCATTTTCCCAAAGTGTCAAAGAGTGAGAATGGTGAAAAGAAAAAGAAAAGTAGAGTGATAGAAGAAAAGAAAAGGTTGAAGGTGCACTTGCTATAAATAAACGATAATGAAGGTGCATGAACAATCTTTGTTGTTGTGTCAAGTGTGCTTAATGCAATGGGCCATACTAAAGAAAATCATCAAGAATGAGATGATGAAAAAAAAAAGAAACAATGTCCATGAGTTGATGGGATGTGTTGAAAAGGCGCTTAAGGATGCTAGTGGCTATCATTGGCTAATCCAATATTTACTAGTTCCGTAGCTTCCATTACAACCCGTTAAAGTCCTACGTGATCTTACATCACACTTCTTTATATTAGTGGAGTAATACACTAAGGGCAAGCTTATGGGTCATGACATGATGCATGTGAATTCTTTTGGGAGAGAGAGTGAAATTGTATGTACATGCCCCTGTTTGAATGTTTGTGAGTCATATGAGCAAAAAGGGGAAGATTCTCTTGAGTTGTGAGGGCACATGCTTGATGAAAGATTAATTTTGGTGTCGGATATCTTGATCAGCTGATTTGCATGAGTTTGCCGATATCGAAAGTCGATTCTTGAAGTCTAGGAGGTCTTAATGTATTGAAGGTCCTTGCATTGATAAGATCATGCATGTTTTCTTGATGATTTGCTGTATTGAATAATCGGGATGACCGTAGCTTAAATTGTCGAACCGAAGTAGCGAGGTTGGGATGTAAATTGCATGAATTGTATGTTTGTTGTTCGAGGACGAACAAGGATTTAAGTGTGGGGTAAGTGATCTTGGGCAAATTTATATGCCCAAGTGATACTCAAAAGTACCATTTTCGCCTTGTTTATCTATCAATGTGTATACATTCTCATGTAATTGGTAATAAAATGTGAATTTATACTAACCAACATGATTAGCATTGTTTTACAGGTAAAATGTGATTTCGGGAAGCTAAAATGCATATTGGATGAGATCGGAGTTGGACTTGGATGCGAGCAAGGGAAAAGGCATTGGACAGCATGAATTAAAGGGGCTCCGTGATGGAGCCGTGTCACCCTGCCATCGCGAATGCATTCTGCCTGGAGGGGTAAAATTCGCCCAAATTCCATAGAGGGTCCGCCTTTGCTCCGTGGCACGGAGCCAGTGCTCTGCGATGCACGCCGTGCCACGTTGAGCCTAAATTCCCGGACCCCCAGTTCCAGTGAGGGTCCGCGTTCGTAGCGTGCCACGGAGGCAGTGCTCCGCGATGCACTCCGTGACACATTGCTCGTTATTCCGGGAAAAATTCCCAGCAGTATAAATAGAACACTTAGGTTCAATTTTTAATATTCTGACTTGGTGGAGCAAGGACGTGGGTTACAGGCAGTTGAGGGACGAAAATATCAGGGTTTTTTCTCTCTTTCTTTCTTCTTTGATTCAATTGCTTGTATAATTAACACTCATTCTATGATGTTTAATCCACAAATGAGTGGCTAATTCCTCTCCTTGCTAAGGTTGTGAACAATTGTAATGAAATTTGATCATTGATTCTTTGGTTTTTCATCTTTTCTTCCTTGTTGTTCTATTAATTCTTGTTCTTACTGCATTAGTGTGTGGCCTACATTAATGTACATCTAAAAAGTCCGGTTTCACTCGAGAGAGCAAGAAATTGGAAAGTTGTGAATTAATAAGATATGTTCTTTACTTGGTTTGGGAAAATTGAGTCTTGATTTGCTTTCAGGATAGAAATATACCTGAAATACGTATTAGTCAATTTAGGAACCGGAATTGTATGGCTAGGACATGAATTGCATTTGATCACAGAAATATAGACGGATGGTTCATGATTCTTAAGTGAGGTTAAATACTAGAGTTTTAATCTCTTGGCAAATGTTCTTGACTAGCAACAGGAGGAAAAGATTAACCAATTTATGATGATAATCAATTTCATTACATGTTCGTTTAACCTCAGCATGCTTTCATTCATAGTTCAGATTCAAAGTAGATAATTGTTCTTAGTTTTAGTATAAAATTTATAAAACAAACTATCAACTTTTTGGTTACACTGTTGTCTGCATTTTTAGAAGTAAAATATAGTACACTTGAGCAAATTGCACTTCATCCAAGTCTCTGTGGGATCGATACTTGGCTTACTAAAGCCACTTACTACTTGTTCGACCACGTGCACTTGCGTGTCATTTTATACCCCACAAATCACGCGAACAACGTCGACCATGTCTAACTCTACAAGATCAGCTAGAATGACTTTATTGCTTGAGATTGGACAGTATACACCCGGTTGGCTCTAACTGACTCGCCAACTGGGGTGGAGACCGAGAAGGGTTCTGAGAGAACTTCTGGACTAACATTGAATTAGATTGTTAAATAGGGATTCATGAATGATAGTGTGGTTCCTGGATCTAGTAGAGCATATATGTCTAGATGAAAGAGGTGTAACATACTCTTGACTATGTTAGGTGAGCTCTCCTGGTGACGAAAAGACAACGCATAAAAATGGTTTTGGCGCCGACTGCCATCCATACCTGATGTGTAGGCCTACTATGTTAGTTGTCCTGTTGGAGCTGCTGATGTGGTGGATTGTGCTCTCCCCTTTCCTGCTGACGGACAATCTTTAAGTCGATGATCAAGCTATCCACAACCAAAATAGCCCCTATAGAAACTCTCTCGGATGGTTCTTACCACACTTAGACAACCTGGTTAACCTCAATGCATATTCTTCTACTGTTCTGTTGCCCTGTCTCAAGTTCATGAACTCAACCACTTTTTCCTCCCTGAGCTCCCGAGGGAAAAATCTTTCTAGTAAAGATGTGTTGAACTCCTCCTACTCCACCGTCCTGCTCCCACTGGCCGCCCCTCTTTCCACTATTCATACCAGACCTGGACTACCCCTTTTAGATGGTAGGCGGCTAGGTCAGCACTAACAGAGGATCTGACACACATTATGCGGGTAATCTTTTTAATCTCGTCCACGAACTCTTGGGGGTCCTCCCCCACCTTGGATCCTTGAAAGGATGAAAGGTTCATTCGGGTGAAGTCCCGCACCCTAGCAGCTGCTGCGGACCCATTTGTGGTCACCGGAACCATCTGCTAGTTCACCTGATTGGTGACTGTCTGAGCGAGCAGTTGGATAGCCGCCCTAAACTTCACGGTGGACACTGTGTCATCCTGAGGGGCTACTGGAGCTGGTGGGGCAGGTCAGTCGGCGTTATCGGTCCTTCTTCCATTACCGCATCTGGGAGGCATGATTCACTTAAAAGAAATAGCGCACGAGTTAGGAGAATGTTTCTTAAATCGAACTTTAATGCACGATAAAGTGTATGAACAAAAGAGAGTTTTCCTAATAACATCTTGAAGGCTCCCTGTCATAAGTGTGGCGCGCTTCACACCTATGAAAAGAACTCTAATAGATGTGACTCTCCAAAATTCCAATGATACTCTAAACCTAGTGCTCTGATACCAAGTTTTTCATGCCCTGAGTCTACACCCTGGACGGCACACGGTTCTTAGAGTCATAAGTAACCCCAAGTCTACCCCTGGTCTATCATACACTGCATTATGAGAAAACATAATTTGTGGAAACATTAAAATACTGTCATAAAACATTTATATAGGAAAATAAATGAATCAATAAAGTTTAAAATCGTCTAAACGAAATTGAATGTCTGAAAGTAACATGTTTATGTCTGATAGCCACTACAACTGATGAATTGCTAGGAGAAGCCCCCAGCTAACTCCAAATATAAATTAAACAAACTGAGCTGAAAGAAATAATCTCTGTTCTCCAAGGATGAGGACTCACCAATGAAGCTGCAGAGAAAGTCTGAGCAAGGTCAGCTAACGACGCTGACTATAAGAACCTGCGGCTCTATCATGAAATGATAAAACATAAGAGGTACGCGTCAGTACTTTGAATTTACTGAGTAAGCAGGAGAAAACATAATACTAGATATAAATAATTGAACTAAAATGACAGCAATGACCACTAAAATAACTGAAGTAAACTAAGATGGTCGAGATGACCCTGTCTAATGGTCAAAGACATGCCCTAAGTCTTATGTTCTGAGTCTGAGGTACTGCACTAAATTGATCTGAACTAACTAATTAAAGACTTCACTAAGCTGACTAGTGGGAGAGTCTATAACCGACATATAACCACGTGAGATAGACGTGGAGTCCAATGTATACACCCCATCGGCAGGACCCAATATACCTTTCTAGGGTATAAAGTCATGAATTGGGTGATCATGAAAGTCTTGGGCCAATCAGGCCAATTAATATTGTAACCTACACTGGCAACGTAGTTTTGGGAACCTGGGTGATTTGGAACCCCGGCTCGCTCGGTGTTAAGTTCTACTCCCACTGGATAGTATTAGACTGAATACTAGGTTGATAGCTCGAAACTGAGGCCCAAGACTAGTTAGGTATACATATGTAAAAGTACCTTGAGAGCCTTATCGGTCCAGATTCTGAAACTGGGTTCTAGACTGGTCAGAGCTACTTATCTGAAAGCGTTGTCACCGTCTACAGAACAAACTAAAATATGATACTGGGTCCTCAGGCCAGTTAGAGATATATATCTAAAGTGTCTTGACAGCTAGTGAACCAATGAAATTGAATTCTTAATCAGATTCTGATAACTAGGAGGTACTACTGACACCTAGGGAAGTTCTGTAGTCAAACTGATCAGCTGATATTTCTGACTGACACTGAGTAGTCTCACATTTTAACTAAATCTAGGCAACAATGTATCTGACTGAGAATTTAGCATATAAAATAATATGGGAATTCAGCACACTGATATAATCAGGAAAATTTTAAGGTTTAATCACTTTAGCAGGATTCTAGTCTTTTCTACTCTCAAGGACTAGGGCTAAATTCAGTGTACAGGGATAAGCATCAATATTGTCACTGGCTGGTGGAAAATATCTATAATTAATATAATGTAATATTCCATATGAATTGAATGAAGCATTACAAAAAATTTCTTAACATTCAAAAATCTGCGGGGCTAGAACTGATAAAGAATATAGGGAGAAATTTCGGGACACAAGGAAAAGACTACTCCCTTGTTGAATTCCCACATACCTGAGTTAGAATTTCCTTGGTGAAGGAAGCTTGTACTACTACAATGGAGATTGCATACTTCGAGAATCTATCAACCACGACCATAATGGAACCGGACAATGGTAGTGTCGTGATGAAGTCCATCGTGACACTATCCCATGGTCGCTGCGCCACTGGTAGAGGTTCCAAAAGTCCCCCAACTCTTACCACAGGCTGGCTTCGACAGATGTCAGAGTGAATCCGATTCTTCGATTTAATTACTTTTCCAATTCCAACCCCGCGCGTGGATGTAGAAAAGTGTGTGAAAAACCCTAGTCTTATTTGAGATCTTCTTTATAGGAAAGCTTACGGTATTTTTCTAAAAATGAGTAGGAATAATGGGGAAAACGTTTTGCCCCTCTAAATTCCCTCAAAATAACCCAAAATGACTTAGTTACGATCTAGGAGGTTAGAAAATTACCGAAACACCTAAAGGATAGTCATAGGAAAAACTGACTACTAGTTCCCATGGGGGACCCTACGACTCGTGCCAAGTGACAACGACTCGTGGTCATGGTCGTTGATTCCACTGCCCAAAATCCCTATTGGTCACCACGAGGGAAACCACAACTCATGGTGTTACCTATGAATCGTTGTGAGCCACTCTTCAACTACACTTCTAACATCATTAGTCTCCCAACTATTTTGAACCACGAGTCACCTAAAGAATCGTGGTAACTAATCGTGAAGTACACTGCCAAATTACCAATAATTCTTCAATTACTTGACCACGACCCTCCCCATGAATCATGGTTACTGACCACGACTCGTGTGGACTTCCCGTCAAGTACACTGTCTCTCTTTCTTGTCTTTTCTTACTCACCCACCCCACGACTCATGGTCACGTCTGTGGGATCCTTTTTCTTAAGTTTCAAATTTATTCCCCGGGCCTCCCCACGAGTGACATCAGGACTCGTGGGCTGCTCTCACAGGTCACCTCACAACCCGTCCTGATGCCTGGTGCCAGATTCCAACTTTTCTCCATTTCAACTCCCGGGTCTGGTTTTTGAGCTTCTGGGGCATTACAGAAAAATCCAAATTTTCTGCTGACACATACTTCAAATCCCGAACATGGTCTTAGGAACTTTTAGGTGTTACAGTATCTCGCCCTTAGGAATATTTGTCCTCGAATATGGCTTAAGCATACTGAAAGGCTCGGGAAAAGGAACTGCAATCCTAAATACTGAACATCTGAAGAATAAAACTGAAAAAATGATTGACTACGGACTAGAATACATAACTGAATTACATTCATGAATCATACATACATGCTAAAACATCAAAAGAACCGAGAGAGATAAACTTGACATGAAAGTGAATAGAGTACTAAGGAGGAAAAAGATACCTCATGCTGAAACTGAGACGAAAGGGAAAAGATAAGGGTATCTAGCCATCATATCAACTTCGGCTTCCCATGTAGCTCCCTTAACAAACTGATTCCTCCACAAAACCTTAACTGAAGCTACTTCCTTGTTTCTCAACTTCCGAACCTGACGGTCAAGGAACTCAATCGCAACCTTGTTATAGGAAAGGTTCGATTCATTTACACCTATGCTCTCTAACGGGATAACTAAGGTTGGGTCACCAATGCACTATTTTAATAAAGATATATGGAAAACTGGATGTACCGAAGCTAACTCTTCTGGTAGGTCTAACTCATAGGCTACCGTGCTAACATGTCTTATAATCCTATATGGCCCAACATAACGGGGACTAAGCTTTCCCTTCTATCCGAACCTCATAACTCCCTTCATGGGAGACACCTGCAGAAATACCCAATCGTCAACCTAAAACTCAAGTGCTCTCCTTCTCACATCCGCGTAAGATTTTTGTTAACTCTAGGCTGTTTTTAGCCTATCTCTAATAAGCTGAACCTTTTACATGGTCTTATGAACTCAGTGTGGCCCTATCAACGTACCTCACCTACCTCGAACCAACCAATAGGCGATCTATATCTCCGCTCATAGAGAGCCTCAAGTGGAGCCATCTGAATGCTAGAGTGGTAACTGTTATTGAATCCAAACTCAATAAGAGGAAAATGTTCATCCCAACTACTCTTTAGGTCAATAACACACGCTCTGAGCATGTAACACCCCAAAAATCCCTAAGATCCGCCCCGAGGGTTAAGCGGAGAAAAACATGAAATTTTTGTCCAGGCCACAGGATGAGTCGTCTAGTGACCCGTGAGGTTACTGCATGAGTTGTGAAGTGACTCGAGAGGGAAGGCCTATTGTGGGAGAAATCATGGTCAAGGGGCAACCACAAGAGGCAACCACGAGTAGTGAAGTAACCTCACAACCCATGATGTGAGATGTGGACAATATTGATTAAGATTGAAGATTCAAATTTCTAGTGAAGTCATGAGAGGAATCACGAGTCGTGGAGTACCTCAAGACTCGTGATGTGAGTTGTTGGCAGGCTATTGGATTCAAAGTGGAATTTCTAGTAAACTTCACGACTTGGCACCACGAGTCATCCCCTACCTCATGACTCGTGGAGTGCCTTGTCAAGTCTGGCAGGCTCACTTCTTTAGCAAATTTTCAAGGGTGTTTTCGTAACTTCCTAATTTCTTAACTCCTACATGATGTCATTTTGGAAATTAGATAGGTCGAATTTAAGGGGAATACCAAGCCTAATCCCTCATTTCATCCAAAACACTCCTAAATTTTTCTCCTCTTCTCTCTCAAAGCTCAAGAACACCTAGGGTTCTTCTTCAAGGGCTTCAAGATCCGAGTTCTAGTAGGAGATTTCGTCAAGCCATGTATGTGGGACTTCAAAAAGGATCTCCTTTCTTCCCTGTGTCCAAAATTTTATGTTAAAATCTTAATTTGTTGATATCATGAAAGTATGTATTAGGGTTTCGATCTATGCATGATTTCTCACATGTCTTCCATGAATTTCAAGACCCTCATGATAAATAACTATGTAAGTTTATGAAATTTCTCCCAAACCTCTGATTCATGTACATGATATGATAGTAGCATGATTTTTAGAATTTTATCATGAATTAGCACTATTTTCAAATAATGGCCCCTTTGAAATATCTACAAGATTTTATCATGATTTCAGAATATATGTTTAAAGTATGATTTGAACATACGAATTTTAAAGAATATAGAACACATGATTTATACTACGTTTTAGGCTTATGATATTATGAATTTCCATTATAAAGAATGATCATGATTCTTCAGACTTTCAGGCCTCTTGATAGTAGTAAATAGCCCTAACCAGACTCTCATGAATTTAGCATGTTATGATTAGTCAGACTCTCACGTCTCTTGTTAGTTAAAAGTAGCCCTAACTAGTCACAGAATGTTCGATTCTCTTCAGACTCCCAGGTCCCTTGATATTATAGAGCTGCTCTGGCTAGACAGATGATATGAGTTATATCCTTTCATGTCAGTTCATTCATGGTCCTCTAGACTCTCCGAATTTATTTGTTAGATAAAGTAGTTCCGACTAGTCTCAGGACATCAGTTTCAAAATTATTAGTTTATGTATCTTTATGTTCAGTTAGGAGTAGTCCTTACAATCGAGAAGGCTGGGGTTCAGCACAGCCAGGTCTCAGAACTACATGCCACCGTAGGATAAGGGATTCTCCATAGTAGAGAATGTTTCCCTTAGACCGAGGAATATGGATCCTTGATAACATCCAAAATATACTCTTCATTACAAAAGAGCATAAACAGTCGTTGTATCAAAACAAATATCCTGACGGATGTCGGGATCGAATCCCACAGAGAATTGAGTCAATAATTTAAGAGTTATAAACTAATTCAAACTAGAACGCATAATTGTTCAACAGTTGAAAAGTAAAATTTGGGGCAAAATAAATATCTAATTCTAAACAATGACAAATTGGGGGGGGAATTCCAATTGAAGCAATCACAAGTGATATGGATGGGGGAATTCTGTAGATGAGATCTCAACCAAATCGAAAATTTCTTTAATGCTTCACACTCATAATTAGCATAGATAGCAGTGGATAATTCACTTTCTCTTGTTTTTCAACCATAAGAATGTTTATGCCTTGGGTTCTTTCAAACCCCGAAGCCAATTCAAGTTATCAACCACACAGGCTTGAGGAAAGGACTAGCTATTTCTAGCCTTGACCTTTAATAGAGTGAAAATGTGGGTTTTAATTATCTCTAGCTTAATCCCACCCACGAACACTCCAATTCCTTACAAATATCTTCTCACCAATTCTCACCTTTCTCTTTCAAGCAAAAGAAAGAAAAGTAAAGCACAATTCATGTTTGCAAACCATCAATTTTGTCAATTATAACTTGAGAGAAGATAATAGATCTAATATTTCAATAAGAATCAAAGAGAAATTTATCAAAACCCAATCAAATTAATAAACCCACCATATATATACCTCTAGCTAGCAAATTAGTCAAGCACATTTAAAGATAGAGAGGAGATACCAAGAGGATTCCCCTCACATTCATCACATTAGCTTCACAAATTTTCTTCACAAGATCTTACAACAATGCTGGAATTCCCCCATAATGAGTTAAAGAAAAACAAGAAGAAAAGTACTACCTAACTCTACAGTCTATGGTGAAAGAATTCTACCAAAAATTCTATAGAGAAGATGAAGTCTAGATGAATGAATGATTGGTGTACAATGGAAGTTATGTAGATATTTATATTTTCTTGTGTACAACTTTCCCGAAATGCTCTTGAGGCTTTAGATGATTTGGAGATATTTCTAGACCTTTTTAGCCTTCATTAGATGGCTTCACCTATGAAGAACCGGCGTTTAGCCGGTGCTAATTGGCGGAGCACCGAATCATAACCAGTGGAAAATAGTAGCCTGGCAGGGAAAGCCGGCGGCTCAACCTGCACTAAGCCACTGCCAAACCTCCAACTACCAGTTGGTTAGCCGGTCTAGGTTGTATCTTCAGCGTTTCACCTCTGTTATTCCCTTTTGGATCTGCGTTTAGCCAATCCGAAGCATATCCTTACACCTCTGTTTGAGCTCAACTATTCCATTATCTTTGGCCCCTCTCTTTCATATGCTAACTCATCAAATTTCATCTCAAACTCCATGTGTTTTGCTCAATTTCATGCTTTCTGTACTCACATGAAGTACCTACAAAGAATCCAAGAGAAAAAGCATAAAATCCACATAAACAACTCAAAAACTATGCAGAAACTCATTCTTAGGAGCCTAATGAGTTGGTAAATTTCCAACTCATCAGACCCCCAAACTTTGACCATTGAATGTCCTCAAGTAATGCAACTCTTTAAAGTTGAGCAAATGAACAACATGCTATATATGAGTTTTTGCATCAAGAGCCAATCAAGACATTTTTTCACAAGAGGACATTGCTATAGCTTACATTACTACAGTAGTTGTACACAAAATCATTAAGCCTCAAGACAACCCAACACTATACACCAATTTAAAACATAGAAAAGACTCAAACCATATTGCACAAGCTTCAATAGGTGACCACAATCATTAAACATACCTTGCATACATTCCTTCCATTGAAACAAGGGGCATAGTTCATCATAACAAGTTTAAAGGGCATGACAAGTCATTGACAATTGACATTCAAAACTTGCCTTAAAATTCGCTACCCTCTTGCCTTAATCATACCTCTCCTTTGAAAACCATTTTAAGCATGTACCCCAAGAAAGTGATGCCACTCGGAAGAAGAGAGAATCCCAAACATTTTTTATCATGTCACACATATGGATTATAAGATAAGACAAAGGCATTCACTCTCATAAAGAATTTCAAGTGCATACAAATTGACCTATAGGCTTTCCCTTCATGTATATCGCCACTAATGTAGTGATGCTACACTCAAAATCAATTAGGACTTGTGGGTCATAATTAAGGCTAGAGGTAAGGGTAGGATAAATGTTTAGCTTTAGTGACTAAAACCTCCCTAACGCCTTTAAAAATGCTTGTAACATCCCATCACCTTACTGAGATCACTCTACCTTATTTATCCTTGTTCATCATCTTCATCTTTCGAGTTACACAAGCCACAGTTATAACACCTATGAATTTCACATTTAGCCTTATATATGCAAGAGATAGCATCTTTATATTATTCTTTCTCTTTTGATGATTTGAGGTTTTTCAACCCATCGATTCATTTAACTCATCACAATTTATGTGCTAACTCAATTTTAGGCATCTCATTTCTCCCTCTACTCTTGCAAACCCCCAAACATAGGCTTTTTCCTTATTTTACATTCATTTCCTTATCTCTCCCTATTTCTTGGGCTTGAAGCCCCCATTATTTTCATTGTTTCATCACTAGCCATTAGGGAGGATGGGTTCCAAAGAGAAGGATTAGAAATGGTCATTAGGCTTGTACTGTGATTTCCAAGAAACATTCCAAGGCTAAAATGCTGGCTATCAAACATTAATGTTGAAGGAAGTCATTTTAGGTGAAGTGACTAACAAAAGAGTGCATAAGATCACGTTCTGAGTGCAGCCCCATCTATCATTTTGACTTGAATCACACTTGGGGAAAGTTCTACACAATCATGCATACACAAGAATTAAGCAAAAAACCTACATAAGGCATCGCAATCCAAGAAGTTCACACACTTCCTTCATCACATTAAGAGGATGATTTTAACAAGCTAGTTTCGAATCAACAAGCCAGGCAAGGAATATACAATTCATGACCAGAGAGTGCTCATTTTAACATTTAGATACCCCTCTTTTCTTTTAAAAATTCATGCACAATGCCAAGCAATAAATGTTGGTGGTACCTCATCAAACAAGTGCACAAAATAATCTACAAGATTCTAGACTTGACATTTTCCCTTTATAAAGTCGCTTCTCAATCTATTATCAGGAAGTGCCAACCCGGTTCGATAATAAAAAGAAAAGACAAAAAAATCACTCCTTGGGAAAGAACCGTAGTATAAAGAAAACCCTTGGAGTTTGTTTAAAGAATACTATCTAAAAAGGCGATGCTACTAACAAGTAATGATGATTTTCCCTTAAGAATGACGTCACCCAATCTATCATAGGGCCATATTGTACATCACTTAACAAGTGGGCTACTCAAACTTCACCCCTAACATAAATAAAGCATTGTACTCAATGCACATGGTAAAAGAAAGCAAGAAAATAATAGGTTAAACAACTCCCTAGTATGATGGAGGCATCTGTATTGGAATTGTGTGCATTGTAGAACCATATCTTCAGAATTTACTCTTTCATGGCCTTCTGCTCATAACCGACATTTGACCGGTGCCTCGCGCATTTGAATCGGCATTTCTCCGGGCTAACGCAGTTGTGCCACTGCTTAAAAAAAATTTTCCAAGCATTCTGTTTGACATCTGAATTTCGCGCATTAAGACTTGTGCTTCGCCGGTTTAGCGCCGGTTGCTCAATTTGAATTTGTATTCCTTCACCTTTATCACATTCCATACCTGTTTCATCCCTGCACAATCAAATATAACACAAACATCAAGTAAAACAAAAGAAAAGAAACAGTAGAAACAAAATGTTAAAGCATTTGGGTTGCCTCCCAAGAAGCGCCTTAGTTAACGTCGTGGCTTGACGACTTCAATTTCACCATTTTTCTCTCTACTTTGAGCTTTTGAATCACACCCCAAGTTTTGTGTCCATTCTTCTATTCCGCTTGAGGGGTGGTGGTGTAATCATCAAGGGACCAAGCAATGGATGTTGCATCTTGTGATTCTTGTCCCCTAAAGGAGGGATGTGCTTTGACCTTGTTGGCGTGGCATACTTTAAGATGAAGCCACCTTGATCTTCCTCCTCAACTTCCTCCATTGACTTGGTCTCCTTAGTCTCCATTTTTTCAACCAAGTTCAATGTTGAAAAATGATAGGAGAGAGGTTTAAGATGCTCCCCTTTCAAGCATGCTTCTTGCTTGACATCCTCCTCTTCAAGTGCACTAAAGTCCTTGAGCGTGATTTGTTGGATGTCACTTGGAGACTCTGGTGTCACTTCTTCAACCTTGGCAATGTTCGGTCTGTTTGTTATATGGGTATATAACTACACGCAAGTACACGTGGTCGAACAAGTAGTAAAGTGGCTTAAGTAAGCCAAGTATCGATCCCACAGGGACTAGGATGAAGTGCAATCTGCTCAAATGTACTATATTTTAATTCTAACAATGAAGACAACAGTGTAACCAAGAGTTTGATATTTTGATTTCTAATAATTATGCTAAGTCTAAAACAATTATCTAATGTGAGTCTAAACTATGAATGTGAGCATGCTGAGGTTAAACGAACATGTAATGAAATTAATTATCGATATAATTTGGTTAGCCTTTTCCTCCGGTTGCTAGTCAAGAATTATTGCCAAGGGATTAAAACTCTCGTATTTAACCCCACTTAAGAATCATGAACCATCCACCTACATTTCTGTGATTAAATGCAATTCATGTTCTAGCAATACAAAACCGATTCCTAAATTGACTAATACGACTTTCAGGTATATTTCTATCCTGAAGGTAAATCAATTCTCAATTTTCCCAAACCAAGTAAGGATCATATCCTATTAATTCACAACTTTCCAATTTCTTGCTCTCTCGAGTGAAACAGGACTTTTTAGATATACATTAATGTAGGCCACACATTAATGCAGTAAGAACAAGAATTAATAGAACAACCATGGAAGAAAAGATGAAAAACCAAAGAATCAATAATCACATTTCATTACAAGTGTTCTTAACCTCAGCAAGAAGATGAATTAGCCACTCATTTGTGGATTAAACATCGTTAAATGAGTGTTAAACATACAAGCAACTGAATTCAAGGAGAAGGAAAGAGAGAAAAACCCTGATAATTTCGTCCCCTCAACTGCCTGTAACCCACGTTCTTGCTCCACCAAGTCAGAATATTAAAAATGAACCTGAGTGTTGTATATATACTGGTGGGAATTTTTTCCACAATAACAAGCAACGTGTCATGGAGTGCATCGCGGAGCACTGCCTCCGTGACACTCTACCGACGCGGACCCTCACTGGAAACTGGGGGTCCAGGAAATAAGGCCCAACGTGGCACGGCGTGCAACGCGGAGCCAGGCCACCGTTCCACGGACCCATCGCAAACCCTCTCTGGAAATTGGGCAAAAATTCCCTATCCAGGCAGAAGGCCTCCGCGATGGCAACGTGACATGTCCGGTGGTTTGCTATAGGGTTAAAACCGACACGCAAGTGCACGTGGTCAAACAAGTAATAATGTGGCTAAGTAAGCCAAGTATCGAACAAAGGAGACTCTGGATAAGTAAAATTGCTTAAGTATACTGTATTCTAGCTTACTTCTAATTATGCTGACAACAACGTAACCAAAAGTTAAATAATTTTTGTTTATAAATTATATACTAAAACTATTAACAAATATTTACTGCGAATTGAAACTATGGATATGAGCATGCCAAGGTTAAGAACAAGTAATGAACTTGATTATCATCATAATTCGGTTATTCTTCTCTTCTAGTTGCTAGCCAAGAACATTAGCCAAGAGATTAAAACTGTCGTATTTAATCTCACTTAAGAATCATAAACCATCCATCTACATTTCTGTGATCAAATGCAATTTATGACCTCGCAATACAATTCCGGTTCCTAAATTGACTAATACGGCTTTCAAGTATATTTCTATCAGGAAAGCACATCAAAACCCAATTTTCCCAAATCAAGTTAAGAACAATACCCTATTAATTCACAACTTTCCAATTTCGTGCTCTCTCTCGTGAAATCGTACTTTTCAGATGTACATTAATGTCGGCCACACACTAATGCAGTAGAAATAAGAATTAATAGAACAACATAGAAGAAGAAGATGAAAAACAATACAATTCAATAATCAAAATTCATCACCATTGTTCATAACCTCAGCAAGGAAGAGAATTAGCCACTCATTTGTGGATTAATCATCCTAAAACAAGTGTTAATCATACAAACAATTGATTGCAAGAAGAAAGAAAGAGAGAAAAACCCTTAGCTTTTTCGTCCCTCAACTTCCTGTAACCCACGTCCTTGCTCCACCAAGTCTGAATTAATTAAAAAAAAGCCTAAGTGTTCTATTTATACTAGTGGGAATTTTTTCCGGAATAACAAGCAACGTGTCACGGAGGCCAACGCGGAGCACTACCTCCGTGACACGGCGTGGACGCGGACCCTCACTGGAAATCCAGGGTCCAGGAATATAGCCTCAACGTGGCACGACATGCAACGCGGAGGCTTGCCTCCGTGCCACGGAGCTGTCGCGAGGCTTCACTGGAAATTTCCAAATTAATTCATCCTCCATGCAGTGTGCCTCCGCGATGGTAGCGTGGCACGGTTCCATCGCGGAGCCCCTTTATATTGTGCATTCCAATGTCTTTTCCGTGCTCGCATCCAAGTCCAACTCCGATATTGTTCCAACATGCATTTTAGCTCCTCAAAATCATGTTTTACCTACAAAACAATGCTAATCATGTTGGTTAGTATAAATTCACATTTTATTACCAATTATATGAAAATGTATACACATTGCACAATAAACAAGACGAAAATGATACGTTTGAGTATCACTTAGGCATATAAATCTTCCCAAGATCACTTACCCCACACTTAAATCCTTGTTCGTCCTCGAACAACAGATACACAACTCATGCAAATTACATCCCAACCTTCGCCACTATGGTGCGACAATTTGATCTACGGTCATACCGATCATTCAATATTGTAAATCATCAAGAAAACATGCATGGTCTTAACAATGCAATGACCTTTAATACATTAAGACTTCCTAGACTTTAAGAATCGACCCTCGATATCGGCAAACTCATGCAAATCAGCTAATCAAGATATCCGACACGAAAATCAATCTTTCATCAAGCATGTGCCCTCACAACTCAAGAGAATCTTCCCCTTTTATGCTCATGTAACACACAAACATTCACGTAGGGGCATGTAGAAATTAATTTCACTCTCTCTCCCAAAAGAATTTATATGCATCATTTAATGACCCATAGGCTTGCCCTTAGTGTATTACTCCACTAATATAAGGAAATGCAATGTAAGATCACGTAGGACTTTAATGGGTTATAATGGAGGCTATGGAACTAGTATGTATTGGATTAGCCAATAATAGTCACTAGCATCCTTAAGCGCCTTTTCAACACATTCCCCTCAACTCATGGACATTGTTTCTCTCTTTTCTTTTTCATCATCCCATTCATGCTGGTTTACTTTCGTATGACCCAATTCATCAAACACACTTGACATGACACAAAGGTTTTTCATGCACCTTCATTATCATTTCATTTTAACAAGTGCCTCTTTAACCTTTTCTTTTTTTTCCTCACTCTGCTTTTCTTTTTTCTTTCCACTATTCTCACTCTTTGACACTTTGGGAAAATTTTTCTGTTCTTCTTAAGCGCTTAAGAGTTTTGTATAGACTTTACGGCTCATGAAAAGAAGGAATAAAGCTTAGTTTATACATTTTTGGACAAAAGAAAGAAAGAATCGGCTAAAGGCTCAACGGGCTGACTAGGGTATACAGTCACATAAAAAGGTAGTGTATGACAAGAAAAAAATAGAAACTCTCGGTTAAGAAAAAGAAATGCCTACATCCTTTCCAACACTACACCTCCTTCATTTCGTTTTGTACACACACCAGGCAAGTTCTAGACACTTCACAATAGCATGGAATAACAATACCTCACTTCACACTTTATGCACATGCTCGATTCAAGATGCATTCACAGACTCTTTAATTAGCCAATTACATGAATTCAAAAATTAAGCCTCAATCACACCGAATCGAATTCTACAGCCAAGGTAACTCAACATATTCACAAAATTGCATGCTTTCAAACGAATCACTTTTACATTTTGAATATCAGTTACAACACGCAACCATAATTTCATAACCCTATAGTAACTACAGGTTCCGTGATGCAATCCACCAAAGAAAAAAACTAAAAACTAATTAAAATCACTACTCCTACCGACTACATTTCCCTTAAGACGGTCGTCATCCATCCATCATAGGGAACGGTCACTAACTATGACATCGGTTCAATGGGACTATTCTCGATAAAAGAACCGAAAACAAACTCCGAGAAACCCAAAAATAAAAATTGAAAATTTTTTGCAAACATCGATCATTTCGATGGAAAAATATTTACAAAATATTTTAATATGTACAAAATATTTTCGCAAAAATTTTAAAAATATTGATCATTTCGATAGAAAAAAATATTTACAAAATTTACAAAATATTTACACTGGCAACCACAACCTTTCACAACACTCATAAATTACCACAAAAATATGTACAGATACAAATACAAATCAGTTTGCACTCACAACCACAGGGAAACATAAACATACATACAAAACAAAGGAAGAACATACAGCAAATCAGCCCAGCCCCAGCACCTAGCTACTCCCCACCCCACACTTAAATCGAACACTGTCCCCAGTGTTCACAAAAAAATTAAAAATCACAAAAATTTTGGGTGGTGGAACTCCCTGATCAGTCGAAATATTCAACTTCTTCATCCGGTGCTGCTGCCTCATCGCCCATGTCTGAGTCACCTCCATCGTCGTCATCAGACTCCACATCAGAGTCCTCCCGATGTGTCTCCTCGTCCGTGGGGACATCATCGTCAGTGGGCTCAACGAAGGCTGGCCCCACTCGGCACAAAGCTTTGACGTTTTTGCCAAATGGGTAATCCAGCTCCAGCTGCCATAACTCTTCCTCTGTGGCTGGTCTCCCACCAATCCGGAGCTGAAGCATTTGCATACCAAACATCCGTGCCATGTACTGATCGTCACGAGCATGTCGTCGCCCAGTGTCAGCACTGGCCCGTGTGTGGTGTCGGGGGCCTTGGTTTTGGTCACATCAAGGGCCCTCCACTCCAACTGCGAGATGTAGTCCAAAGCCTCTTCCTCGACATCGAGGCCCCGGAGAAAGGTGGTGATAAATCCGCCGAACCCATACCTGTGGCCCTGGTGTAGTCGGGCTCTCTTCATGGCGGATATGATGACCGCCCCAACATTAATCTCTAACCCTTTCATCAGGGCATACACCAGGCACACACGGTCCCGGGTCACATCCGTCATGTGCACCCCCGGGATCAAGCAGAAACAAACTATTTTCATCCATATTCTGTCCTCCCTGTTCATTTGAGAATACGGCAGAGTCTGGTGGTAACCCCTCTCCTTATGTCTGCTCCATCTGGCTGTGGATCGAGCCCCACACAAAGTGCGTCTGATATCGGCGTATGGTGGGGTGATGTTCAGCTGGCGGAGAACGTGGGCGTCTGTGTCCCGCGCTCCAATGATGGCATTTAATTTCTGGGATTCCAGAGTGACAATCTGCCCTCTAATTTTTATTGTGTGGCTTCTGATGGCCGGGTTCCAATTTGCATAGAACTCCCGGACTAAATGTAAGTTGCACTCCTTGGGCTCCTGAAATATGAAGCTGAGCCCAGCTGCCTCGATTCTCTGCACAATACGGGGGAACTCCTGTGCTAGTGGTTCACGTGCAATATGCTCCTCAGGGAAGTACTTATTCTCCTTATGTTTAGCGTACCACTTTTTCCCTTCATCGGTCACCCACCTCATTCCGTATTGGCGGCGTTGGCCGCGCGGAACAGCTGGTGCAGCTGGGACTGCTGTGCCCAATCTCATGCGTTTTCTCCCGGTGCCTGAAGTAGAAGCACCTTTACCCATATCCTACCTACTTGCCATTGTACCTGTCAATACAAATAAACAAGCACCATGTCAAGCTAAATGCATATTAGCTTCGGCTAAGGTTGGGTTAAACTAAGTTTACCCCACACTTAGTCCTTAGATACGTTTACGATAATACGGCAAGGATTACTTTATTTACTACCTAAACACAAACAACTATACAATTTATGCTTAGTGCGTTCACAAAAAAATTTCGATAGTATAACTTTTAGCGTACTACTCAGACTTCATACAGCTAATCCCAATCCTACCATCGCTATCAATTCAACCATCGCACTTAGCAACGAAGACAACAAACAAAAACAACGACAAAAATTCTATATACATACGAATCCAAATAACCAAACCAATTTGAACAATTTTTACATTTTCCCAAAACCCGAGAATTCGTCGTCTATTACCTTCAAACAATATTTACAACGACTATCTCAATTCACAAACACACCCCGACATATAATTCACCAATTTATCAAGTTACCCAATTCGATTTCAACAACCCCAGCCCTAGAATTCAATTTTACAATCAAATTCGAATCATTCACGCAATCGATAAGTTCAAACGCCAATTACAACATTCCGAACATTTATCAATCAAAGAATAATTCAATTTCATGCTAAATTGCTAATTAGGGTGATTTATCTCACCTCCCATGCTCAAATTCGACTAAAATCGACAAAAACTTGAGAGAGTAGAGGAAAACATACCTTTAAGTTGAATGATCGAAGAAACTCGACAATTTGGTTGCTTAATAGCGTGGCACGTTGGTTAGGGAGGGGGATTCGGGTGTTTGGTCGCGGAGAAGAGAGGAAATGGGGGAAAAGGGACTAAAATCGGGGTTAAAAATGAAGGGAAACACGCGGGTCACCCGGCAACCCGGTGTGACCCGTCACAAAATATAGGGCAACGTGTCACGGAGGGTAACGCGGAGCCCCTCCTCCGTGACACGGAGCTAACGCAATGGCTCACTGGAATTTTAAAAAAATCCAGATTTAACCTCAACGTGTCACGGAGGGTAACGCGGAGCCATTCCCTCGTGACACGGAGCCAACGCCCCAGTGCACTGCCTCTTCATTTTATTCATTTTTTCATACCTTGCCTTTTTCTTCCCGATTCCATGCACATTTTTCTCCGGTTGACCTGAAAATCACCTCACTAAACAAAATTGGTTAGATTAATAGATTTCCCTAACTAAAATGAAAAATACTAACTAAAATGAAAAATTTGTACTAACTCAAGAAAAAGAAAAATTAAAATAAAAACTATTTACACTTTACTAAACAAAAGAAAAAAATATTTTTCACGGGTTGCCTCCCGTGCAGCGCCTGGTTTACCGTCGCAGCTCGACGTCCTTTATGCTCAATTATCCACTAGGGTGATGGACGATTTTTCACGATCATTGACCTTCCCCCAGTAGTGCTCAACCTTATCCGGTGGTCTTCCTCTCAACTCTCGGGAATCATTCATTTTTTTAGTATTCCCATGATCAATCACATTGATCACCGAGAGTTCCTCATTTACCATCGGGAGCTTGGGTGCTTTGTACACATCGAACACTTCTACCTTGTCATGTGCTCGCATTGTAAGTTGACCCGCAGCCACGTCAATTAATGCTTTTCCGGTTGCCAAGAAGGGTCGTCCCAAAATAAATGGGACTTCAGCGTCTGGTTCAAAATTCAGAACAATAAAATCAACCGGAAAAATAAGGGATCCCACTTGCACAAGAACATCCTCAACAATGCCATCCGGCCTAGCTAAGGATCTGTCTGCTAGCTGCAAGATTACGGTTCTAGGTCTAGGACTCCCTAGACCTAACTTTCTGAATACCGAAGATGGCATCAGATTTATGCTCGCCCCCAAGTCACACAATCCACGAGCTCGGATACTCTTCCCAATTGTAAGCTGGATAGTAAAACTTCCAGGTTCTTTCAGCTTCGTGGGCAGTCTATTTTGGATCCGGGAAGTGCATTCCTCCGTCAAAGCTATCGTGGCATACTCAGTCAAACGACTTTTGTTGGCCACGATGTCTTTAATATATTTAGCATATTTTGGCACTCCCTGCAAGACATCAACAAGAGGTAAATTTACATGTACTTGTTTAAGCACCTCCATAAATTTCTTGAAACACGCCTCCTCCTTGTGTTTCTTGAGTCCTTGAGGGAACGGGGGTGGAGGCCTTTCTGATTCAGCTTCTTTGGTCTTCCCCTTATCCGCAAGTTGCTCTCCCTCAACATCTGCTGCTCCTGACTTTTGAGGCGGTCTTTCCGGTTCCACCTCCTTCAGCTGCAAACCACTCCTCGTGGTCACTGCATTTACCTGCTTCGGATTAGGATCCGTGTCGCTAGGCAGTCCTCCTCTGGGCCTTGTGTTTTGGGCACTAGCAAATTGCCCAAATTGATACTCAAGAGCCTTGGTCGCTAATTGATTATTCTTCACTTCGGCTGCCAATTTAACATAGTCAGCCTGCAATTGCGCCTGATTAGCGATCATGGTCTTGAACATTTCTTCAATGGTAGGTGATGGTGGTGGAGGAGGGGCATTGTGATTTCTGAATTGAGATTGGTAGTTCTGTTTCCCTCCTTGATTCCTGTGCATACCCTGACCCAAACTTTGGCCTTGTTGGTTGTTGCTACCCCACGAAAAATTTGGATGGTTCCTCCAATTTGAGTTGTAGCCACTACCAAACTGCTGCTGATTTCTTTGTGCATTGCCCACAAAGTTAACCGAATCTGGGTTTGCTCCACAGTACTCAGCTGAGTGCTCACTGCTACCACACACTTCACACCACATTTGCTGGACCGCATTGACTGAAGCTGAAGGCTGGTTCAAATTCATGTTGCTGAAGTGGTTGTTCAACTCATTCTGCAAGGCAGCTATCTGTGCAGTGATAGCTGTAAATCCATCCACTTCAAGCACTCCTGCTTCTTTCCTTGCTCCACCTCGAGATGAATCTGCATTCCATTCTGGATTGCCCTGTGAAATTCGGTTGAGCAAAGTGTACATCTCCTCATAAGTCTTTTCCAGCGCTTGCCCTCCAGCTGTTGAGTCTAACAAAATTTTAGTATGGGGTTCCAAACCCTCAATAAATGTGTGTACCAACACCTCATTGGACTGATGATGATGAGGACAGTCCCGCAACATGGATTTAAATCTTTCCCAGGCTTGATATAAATTTTCTCCCTCCCTCTGTTTGAAACTTAGAATTTGACTTCTAAGTCTGGCTGTTTTACCAGAGGGAAAAAATCTTATCAAGAACTTCCGTGCAAGATCATCCCACGTTGATATAGAATTTGGTGGTTCAGCTTTTAACCACCTCTTGGCTTCACCAAGTAAGGAAAACGGAAATAGTGTGAGCCGAACATAATCAGGTGACACTCCAGCGGGTATATAAGTGTCACTTATCTCCAAACAATTCTGGAGATGTTGTTGTGGGTCTTCATGAGGGAGACCGGTAAATTGCCCGCTTGTGTGCAAATGTTGCACCATATTCTGCTTTAATTCAAATCTCCCTCCAGGCTCTGGTTTGCGGATACTTGAATGTACATTGTTGGCATGTGGGATTGCCACCTCGCGAACCGGCCTTGCTGCTGCTTCATCGGGCACTAACACTGCCATCACAACCGGTGGATTTTGTTGCTCCATAATAGTCTGTCTGAGCAACTGCAACTTCTTTTGTAGAGCTTCTCTGCGTTTACTATGAAATTCACCAGCTCCTTGTCCTTTGCCAGTGTTTACATAAATCAAGTCTGCAAAATACAGGCTAAGACCAAGTTGTCAACACTTAAGAAAATAAAACAAAAATACAGTAAATTTACACTTAACACAATTTCACCAATTGCCTAGTCTCCCCGGCAACGGCGCCAAAAACTTGTCCGGTGGTTTGCTATAGGGTTAAAACCGACACGCAAGTGCACGTGGTCAAACAAGTAATAAAGTGGCTAAGTAAGCCAAGTATCGAACCAAGGAGACTCTGGATAAGTAAAATTGCTTAAGTATACTGTATTCTAGCTTACTTCTAATTATGCTGACAACAACGTAACCAAAAGTTAAATAATTTTTGTTTATAAATTATATACTAAAACTATTAACGAATATTTACTGCGAATTGAAACTATGGATATGAGCATGCCAAGGTTAAGAACAAGTAATGAGCTTGATTATCATCATAATTCGGTTATTCTTCTCTTCTAGTTGCTAGCCAAGAACATTATCCAAGAGATTAAAACTCTCGTATTTAATCTCACTTAAGAATCATAAACCATCCGTCTACATTTCTGTGATCAAATGCAATTTATGACCTCGCAATACAATTCCGGTTCCTAAATTGACTAATACGGCTTTCAAGTATATTTCTATCAGGAAAGCACATCAAAACCCAATTTTCCCAAATCAAGTTAAGAACAATACCCTATTAATTCACAACTTTCCAATTTCGTGCTCTCTCGAGTGAAATCGGACTTTTTAGATGTACATTAATTTCAGCCACACACTAATGCAGTAGAAACAAGAATTAATAGAACAACATAGAAGAAGAAGATGAAAAACCATACAATTCAATAATCAAAATTCATCACCATTGTTCATAACCTCAGCAAGGAAGAGAATTAGCCACTCATTTGTGGATTAATCATCCTAAAACAAGTGTTAATCATACAAACAATTGATTGCAAGAAGAAAGAAAGAGAGAAAAACCCTTAGCTTTTTCGTCCCTCAACTGCCTGTAACCCACGTCCTTGCTCCACCAAGTCTGAATTAATTAAAAATAAGCCTAAGTGTTCTATTTATACTAGTGGGAATTTTTCCCGGAATAACAAGCAACGTGTCACGGAGGCCAACGCGGAGCACTGCCTCCGTGACACGGCGTGGACGCGGACCCTCACTGGAAATCCAGGGTCCGGGAATATAGCCTCAACGTGGCACGGCATGCAACGCGGAGGCTTGCCTCCGTGCCACGGAGCTGTCGCGAGGCTTCACTGGAAATTTTCAAATTAATTCATCCTCCATGCAGTGTGCCTCCGCGATGATAGCGTGGCACGGCTTCATCGCGGAGCCCCTTTACATTGTGCATTCCAATGTCTTTTCCTTGCTCGCATCCAAGTCCAACTCCGATATTGTTCCAACATGCATTTTAGCTCCTCAAAATCATGTTTTACCTACAAAACAATGCTAATCATGTTGGTTAGTATAAATTCACATTTTATTACCAATTACATGAAAATGTATACACATTGCACAATAAACAAGATGAAAATGATACGTTTGAGCATCACTTGGGCATATAAATCTGCCCAAGATCATGACAGGACTCCATCACGGAGCCCCTTTATTTTATGCTTTCCAATGCCTTGTCCCTTGCTCACATCTGAGTCCAACCCCGATATCTTCCAACATGCATTTTAGCTTCCCGAAATCACATTTTTCCTGCAAAACAATGCTAATCATGTTGGTTAGTATAAATTCACATTTTATTACCAATTACATGAGAATGTATAAACATTGATAGATAAACAAGGCTAAAATGACACCTTTGAGTATCACTTGGGCATATAAATTTGCCCAAGATCACTTACCCCACACTTAAATCCTTGTTCGTCCTCGAACAACAATCTTACACCTCATGCAATTTACATCCCAACCTCGCCACTTTGGTTCGACAATTTAGGTTACAGTCATACCGATTATTCAATACAGCAAATCATCCAGAAAACATTCATGGTCCTATCAATTCGATGACCTTCAATACATCAAGACCTCCAAGACTTAAGAATCGACTCTTGATATTGGCAAACTCCTGCAAATCAGCTGGTCAAGACATCCGGCACGAAGATTAATCTCTCATCAAGCATGTGCCCTCACAATACAAGAGAATTTTCCCCTTTTTGATCATATGAACTCACAAAATTTCAAGCAGGGGCATATAAACACAATTTCGCTCTCTCTCCCAAAAGAATTCACATGCATCATGTCATGACCCATAAGCTTGCCTTTAGTGTACTACTTCACTAATATAAGGAAATATGATGTAAGATCACGTAGGACTTTAATGGGTTGTAATGGAAGCTACGAAACTAGTAAATAGTGGGCTAGCCAATAATAGCCACTAGCATCCGTAAGCTCTTTTTCAACACATCCCATCAAACTCATGGACATTGTTTCTTTCTTCATCCTCCCATTTTTGAAGGTTTTCCTTACTTTGGCCCATCTTATTAAGCACACTTTTCACCATAACAAAGATTATTCATGCACCTTCATTATAGTTTATTTATAACAATTGCACCTTCAACCTTTTCTTTCCTTCCATCTCTCTTCTTTACTTTTCTTTTCACCATTCTCACTCTTTTGACACTTTGGGAAAATTATTTTCTCTTCTTAAGCGCTTAAGAGTTTTGGATCGGCTTTACGGCTAATGAAAAGAAGGGATTAAGCTCGGTTTAAACTTTTTGACAAAAGAAAAAAATAATAGGCTAAAGGCTCAACAGGCTGACTAGGGTACACAATCAAGGTGGGTATGATTATGAAAAATAGAAACTTTTGGTTAAAAACAAAGAAATGCCTACATCCTTTCCTACAACACACCTCCTTCATTTCGTTTTGTACACACACCAGGCAAGTTCTAGACACTTCACAATAGCATGGAATAACAAAACCTCACTTCACACGTATTGCACATGCTCAATTCAAGATGTATTCACAGACTCTTCAATCAGCTAATTACAAGAATTCAAACATTAAGCCTTAATCACACTGAATCGAACTCTATGGCCTAGATATCTCAACACATTTAGAAAGTTGCATGCTTTCATACGAATCACATTTACCTTTTAGATATCATGTACAACACTCAACCATAATTCCGCAACCATAACGTAACTACAAGTTTTGGGATGCAACCCACAAAAGAAAAACAACTGAAAAATAATTGAAAAATCTAGTCCTAACGACTACATTTCCCTTAAGATGGTCGTCATCCATCCATCATAGGGAACGGTCACCAACTAGGACTTCGGTTCAATGGGACCCTTCTCGATAAAAGAACCGAAAACAAACACCGAGAAACCCAAGAAGTAAAAAAGAATTTTAAAAGATCGATCATTTCGATTTTCAAAATATTGATCACTTCGATAAACAAACATATGTACAAACTCAGCTAGCAACATTCAGCAACACACAATAGTTTCACATATATTTACAATACAGAACAATAACTTACAATCACAAATCACAGGTCAGAAGATTTTGTTCACAGCACAACAATAGATTAGGACATACAAAATAACATAACCAACACCTAACTACTCCCACCCCACACTTATCTCGAACACTGTCCCCAGTGTTCACAAAAAAAATTAAAATAGCACAAAAGTCGGGTGGTGGAACTCCCTGATCAATCCAAGTACTCCACTTCTTCATCAGGTGCTGCTGCTTCATCACCCATGTCTGAATCACCCCCATCGTCATCCTCGGACTCCACATCAGAGTCCTCCCGATGTGTCTCCTCTTCCGTGGGGACATCATCATCCGTAGGCTCTATAAATGCTGGCCCCACTCGGCATAGAGCCCTGGAGTTTTCGCTGAAAGGGTAGTCTAGCTCGAGCTGCCATAACTCCTCCTCTATTGCTGGCCTCCCGCCTATCCTCAGCTGGAGCATCTGCATCCCATACATGCGAGCCATGTACTGATCATCACGAGCATGTCGCTCGCCTAGTGTAAGCACTGGCCCGTGGGTGGTGTCGGGAGCCTTCGTTTTAGTAACATCTAAGGCCCGCCGCTCCATCTACGGGATATAATCAAGGGCCTCTTCCTCAACCTCCAGGACCCTCAGGAAGGTGGTGAGTAGCCCACCAAATCCGTATCTGTGCCCCTGATGCAATCGGGCTCTCTTCATGGCGAAGATAATCACCGCCCCCACGCTGATCTCCAGCCCTTTCATCAGGGCATACACCAGGCATACACGATCCCGGGTTACATCTGTCATATGTACCCCCGGGATTAGGCAGGAACAGACGATCTTTAGCCATATTGTGGCTTCCCTGTTCATCTGTGAATAGGGCAAAGTCTGATGGTAGCCCCTCTCTTTGTGTCTGCTCCATCTAGTTGTCGATCGGGTTCCACACAAAGTGCGTCTGATGTCCGCATATGTTGGAGTGATGTTCAGCTATCGAAGCACGTGGGCGTCTGTGTCCCGCGCCCCTAGGATAGCATTGAGGTGGTGGGGCTCGAAGGTGACTATTTGCCCTCTGATTTTGATGGTGTGACTTCTGAGGGTCGGGTCCCAATTGGCATATAATTCCCGAATCAGGTGCAATTTGCATTCCTTGGGCTCTTCAAAAATGAATTTGAGCCCAGCTGCCTCGATCCGGTGTACAATCCTAGGGATCTCTTGTGCCAACGGTTCCCGTGCTATGTGTTCCTCGGGGAAGTACTTACTCTCCTTGTGCTTGGCATACCACTTCTTCCTCTCTTCTGTCACCCATCTAGTTCCGTATTGGCGGCGTTGGCCGCGTGGAACCGCTGGTGCTGCTGGGACTGCTATGGCTAGTCTGATTCACTTTCTTCCGGCGCCCGATGTTGATGCGCCTTTCCCTTTTTCATGCCTGCTTGCCATTTTACTAGTCAATCCAAGTAGACAAGATCAATGTTAAGCCAATGAATATTTACTCCGACTAAGGTCGGGTTAAGCTAGGCTACCCCACACTCAGTCCTTACCCAAAATTACAACATTCCAGCAAGATCATGCTTATTTACACAAACCAACAACCAACTATACAACCATGCTTAGTGCATTCGAAGAATTCGACGGTATATATTCTATGTACTACTCAGACTTCGTACAGCTAACAACAATCATTACCCTCGATAACACTTTATTCCATCGCACTTAGCACGGAAAAGCAAAGAAACGAAACAATAAGAATTTATCTACACGAACCTATACAACTCACCCAATTCTTGCAAATTTCACTTTTCCCCTAACCCGAGAATTCATCGGTTTTTGTTTTTTTAACATCATAACAATTATCACATCGACTAATATCGCTCAACATGTACAACCAAGCATGAATTTCACAAGTTCACTACATTTTCCACTTCAACTTCAAAAACAAGCCCTAAATATGATTGTATCAACAAAATTCAATTAAATTATGCAATTAACGAGTTCAAGCAATCACAATGATACTCCGAACATTCATCAACACTAATTCAATTGAATTCATGCTTAATTTCTGCTTAAGGTGAACTTAGCTCACATCACATGCTCAATATCAAAGAAAATTGATAAGAAATGAGATGGAATCGAAGAACATACCTTGAGATTGAAGAATTGAAGGAAACTCATTGAATTTCTTGGCCTATTCCGTGTCACGTTGAAGGGGGAGGGGTTTGAGGGGGTTTGGTCGCAGAGTGTGTGAGGAATAAAGAAAACTTGAGGGGGATTCGGGGTTTAAAAGTGGAAAAATCGCGCGGGTCACCCGGCGACCCGGTGTGACCCGTCGTGATCTACACAGCAACGTGTCACAGAGTGCATCGCGGAGCACTGCCTCCGTGAATGGAGTTGTTGCTAGGGTACTCTAGAATATTTTTTAAAATTTCGGATTTATACCTCAACGTATCACGGAGAGTAACGCGGAGGTCCTCCTCTGTGACACGGAGCTATCGCCCTAGCTCACTGTTTTGCCACTTTTTCTTAATTTTCATACCTCGAATTTTCCTTTGCGATTCCTTGTATGTTTTCCTCCTCCGTTCGACCTGAAATTCATTCTACTACAAGAAATTGGTTAGAATTATGGCTTTCACTCTAAATAAAAATAAAAACAAAAATTAACACTAAACATTTTGTTGTTAATTAAGAAAAAGAAAAAGAAAAATCTATTCACAATTTACAAAGAAAAATTTTTCACGGGTTGCCTCCCGTGCAGCGCCTGGTTTACCGTCGCGGCTCAACGTCGTTCAGCTCAGTTGTCCCCTAGGGTGATGGACGTTTTCTCTCGAAAATCGTCCTCTCCCACGTAGTGCTTACACCATTCCAGTGGTTTTCCCAATAACTCTCGTGAATCCTTAATCTGCTCATCATCGACTTGATCAATCACATTGATCACTGAGAGTTCTTCGTACACAGTCGGGAGCTTGGGTGCCTTGTACACATCGAACACTTCCACCTTGTCATGTGCTCGCATTGTTAGCTGCCCCGCAGCTACATCAATCAGCGCTTTCCCCGTCGCCAAGAAAGGACGTCCCAAAATAAATGGGACTTCCGCGTCTGGTTCAAAATCCAGCACGATGAAATCTACTGGGAAGATCAGGGAGCCAACTTGCACCAGAATGTCCTCCACAATGCCATCAGGTCTGGCTAAGGACCGATCTGCCAATTGCGAGATCACGGTTGTGGGTCTAGGACTCCCTAGACCCAGCTTTTTGAATACCGATGACGGCATCAAATTAATGCTTGCTCCTAAATCACACAATCCACGAGCTCGGATACTCTGCCAAATAGTAATCTGTATAGTAAAGCTCCCAAGGTCTTTGAGCTTTGTGGGCAGTCGGTTTTGTATCCGGGAAGTGCACTCCTTCGTGAGAGCCACCGTAGCATACTCAGTCAACCGACTTTTGTTTGCCACGATGTCCTTTATATACTTAGCATATTTCGGCACTCCTTGCAAAACATCAACAGGAGGTAAGTTAATACGTACCTATTTTAGCACCTCCATGAATTTCTTGAAACACGCCTCCTCCTTGTGTTTCTTTAATCGTTGAGGGAATGGGGGTGGTGGTCTTTCTGATTCCGCTTCCTTAGTATTCCCCCTCTCATCACTTTGCTCCCTCTCGACTTCTGCTGCTCTCGATTGATGAGGTGGTCTTTCTGGTTCCACCTCTTTTAGCTGCAAACCACTCCTTGTGGTCACCGCATTTACCTGCTTGGGGTTGGGATCTGTGTCGCTCGGAAGTCCTCCTCTAGGTCTGGTGTTTTGGGCTCCAGCAAATTGCCCAAATTGATATTCAAGTGCCTTGGTAGCTAACTGGTTGTTTTTCACCTCGGCTGCCAATTTCACATAGTCAGCCTGCAATTGAGCTTGATTAGCTATCATAGCCTTGAACATCTCCTCAATGTTGGGTGATGGTGGTGGAGGAGGTGCATTGTTGTTTCTGAATTGTGCTTGATAATTCTGCTGCCCTCCTTGGTTCCTTTTCCCACCCTGACTCGAACTCTGCCCCTGATGGTTGTTGCTACCCCAGGAGAAATTCGGGTGATTCCTCCAATTGGAATTGTAGCTGTTGCCATACTTTTGGTGGTTGTCCCTTTGTATATTTCCCACAATGTTCACCGAGTCAGGATTTGCTCCACAACACTCAGCTGAGTGCTCACTGCTTCCGCACACTTCACACCAAATCTATTGCACAGCATTCACTGGGGCTTGAGGCTGGTTCATTGTCATGTTACTGAAGTGGGTGTTGAGTTGATTCTGCAAAGAAGCTATTTGTGCAGCAATAGCTGTAAACCCATCCACTTTTAGAACTCCTGCTGCTTTCCTTGTCCCGCCTCTTGACGAATCAGCATTCTATTCCAGATTGCCCTGCGAAATACGGTTCAACAAGGTATACAGCTCCTCATAAGTTTTCTCCAGCGCTTGTCCCCCAGCTGCTGAGTCTAGCAATATTTTTCTATGGGGTTCCAAACCCTCTATAAAAGTGTGTACCAACACATCATTGGATTGATGATGAGGAGGACAATCCAGCAACATGGACTTGAATCTCTCCCAAGCCTGATATAGATTCTCTCCCTCTCTTTGTTTGAAACTTAGAATTTGACTTCTAAGTCTTCCTGTTTTACCAGAGGGAAAAAATCGTATCAAGAACTTCCTTGCAAGATCATCCCACGTAGAAATAGAATTAGGTGGCTCAGCTTTCAACCACCTCTTGGCTTCTCCCAATAGTGAAAATGGGAACAATGTAAGCCGGACGTAATCTGATGACACTCTAGCGGGGATATAAGTGTCACTTATCTCCAAAATATTTTGGAGATGCTGTTGTGGATCTTCATGAGGGAGACCTATAAACTGCCCGCTAGTGTGTAGCAATTGCACCATATTCTGCTTAAGTTCGAACCTCCCTCCTGGCTCAGGTTTGCGGATGCTAGATGTGACCTTATTAGCATGTGGGATTGCCACCTCGCGATCCGGCCGAGCTGCTACTTCTTCGGGCACTAACATTGCTCGTACTACCGATGGATTCTGTTGTTGCTCCATGATTGTCTGTCTGAGCAACTGCAACTTTCTTTCTAGAGCTTCTCTCCGCTGACGATGAAATAATCTTTCTGGCTCCAAATACGAGTCCACCAGCTCCTTGTCTCTTGATAGTGTTCAACAGAGATTAAATCTGCAAAATACAGGCTAAGACCAAGTTGTCAACACTAAGAAAATAAAAATATAGTGAATTAACACTTAAGAAAAATTCACCAATTGCCAAGTCCCCGGCAACGACGCCAAAAACTTGTTCGGTCTGTTTGTTATATGGGTATATAACTACACGCAAGTGCACGTGGTCGAACAAGTAGTAAAGTGGCTTAAGTAAGCCAAGTATTGATCCCACAGGGACTGGGATGAAGTGCAATCTGCTCAAATGTACTATATTTTAATTCTAACAATGAAGACAACAGTGTAACCAAGAGTTTGATATTTTGATTTCTAATAATAATGCTAAGCCTAAAACAATTATCTAATGTGAGTCTAAACTATGAATGTGAGCATGCTGAGGTTAAACGAACATGTAATGAAATTAATTGTCGATTAAATTTGGTTAGCCTTTTCCTCCGGTTGCTAGTCAAGAATTCTTGCCAAGGGATTAAAACTCTTGTATTTAACCCCACTTAAGAATCATGAACCATCCACCTACATTTCTGTGATTAAATGCAATTCATGTTCTAGCCATACAAAACCGATTCCTAAATTGACTAATACGACTTTCAAGTATATTTCTATCCTGAAGGTAAATCAATTCTCAATTTTCCCAAACTAAGAAAGGATCATATCCTATTAATTCACAACTTTCCAGTTTCTTGCTCTCTCAAGTGAAACCAGACTTTTTAGATATACATTAATGTAGGCCACACATTAATGCAGTAAGAACAAGAATTAATAGAACAACCATGGAAGAAAAGATGAAAAACCAAAGAATCAATAATCACATTTCATTACAAGTGTTCTTAACCTCAGCAAGAAGATGAATTAGCCACTCATTTGTGGATTAAACATCGTTAAATGAGTGTTAAACATACAAGCAATTAAATTCAAAGAGAAGGAAAGAGAGAAAAACCCTGATAATTTCGTCCCCTCAACTGCCTGTAACCCACGTTATTTCTCCACCAAGTCAGAATATTAAAAGTGAACCTAAGTGTTCTATTTATACTGGTGGGAATTTTTCCCGGAATAGCAAGCAACGTGTCATAGAGTGCATCGCGGAGCACTGCCTCCGTGACACGCTACCGACGTGGACCCTCACTGGAAACTGGGGGTCCAGGAAATAAGGCCCAACGTGGCACGGCGTGCAACGCGGAGCCAGGCCACCGTGCCACGGACCCATCGTGAACCCTCTCTAGAAATTGGGCAAAAATTCCCTATCCAGGCAGAAGGCCTCCGTGATGGTAGCATGACACGGCTCCATCGCAGAGCCCCTTTATTTTATGCTTTCCAATGCCTTGTCCCTTGCTCACATCCGAGTCCAACCCCGATATCTTCCAACATGCATTTTAGCTTCCCGAAATTACATTTTTCCTGCAAAACAATGCTAATCATGTTGGTTAGTATAAATTCACATTTTATTACCAATTACATGAGAATGTATAAACATTGATAGATAAACAAGGCTAAAATGACACATTTGAATATCACTTGGGCATATAAATTTACCCAAGATCAGGCAACTTGCGTTATTGTGGTGTTGGTTGGTTGGCACACCTCTATGACTTCTTCAACAATCAGCTTAACTCCTTCTTCATCATCATTTTGAGTTCCATCCCATCAGTCAAGTTGAGTTATACCCCATTGTTCACTTCTTCTTGTTATGCTCCTCAACATCTTCTCCGCTTCTTCTTTTAGAGATTTACAGCTTTCTTCTTAAGGAGTTGATGATTCCATGGGTATGGAGGGATTGATATTCTTTTTTGCATTGGGCTCCCACTCCAAGAAGGCTTGGAGCATGGCTTCCATGCGCCCACATGTATTTATCCTTCCCTCATCTGCCATGGCTTCATTCCTTTCAGGCTTGGGAGCACTACTTCTATCATAACCATTATAGCGAGAAGTGAACCCATTTGGGCATCCATCCCAATGCCTCCCATGGCTACCACATAATGTGCATCCATACCCATCATAGGAAGGAAATGGTGCACTCATCTCCCTTCTGATGGCATATTTCCAATCTTGCCAATAGCTGTGGTCCTCCACAATAGGGACATGGGTCATCATAATAAGGGTGTCAACAAACAAACCTCCTTTCATTCCCTGATGCCATCATAAAACTACAAACAACAAAAACAAAAACATAATAACAGCAAAACAAGATGTAAAACAAAAATGCAAAACTAGTTCGAATCAATAAATAACTAATGTCTTATCACAACTCAATTCCCAGGCAACGACACCATTTTTGATAACATCTAAAATATACTCTTCGTTACAAAAGAGCATAAATGGTTGTTGTATCAAAACAAATATCTCGACGAATGTCAGGGTCGAGTCCCATAGAGAATTGAGTCAATAGTTCAAGAGTTACAAACTAATTCAAACTAGAACGCATAATTGTTCAACATTTGAAAAGTAAAATTTGTGGGAAAATAAAGGGAAACAACTATCCAATTCTAAACTATGACTAATTGGCGGGAACTCCAATTGAAGCAATCACAAGTGATATGGATGGGGGCATTCTATAGATGAGGTCTCAACTAAGTCGGGAATTTGTTTAATGCCTTAGACTCATAATTAGCATAGATAGTAGTGGATAATTCACATTCTCTTGTTTTTCAACCATAAGAATGTTTATGCCTTTGGTTCTTTCAAACCCCGAAGCCAATTCAAGTTATCAACCATAAAAGCTTGAGGAAGGTCTAGTTATTTCTAGCCTTGACATTTGATGGAGTGAGACGGTGGGTTTTAACTATCTCTAGCTTAATCCCAAGCAGTAACCCTCGATTCCTCACTAATATCTTCTCACCCAATTCTCACCTTTCCCTTTCCAGCAAAAGCAAGAAAAGTTAAGCATAATTCATGTTTGCAAAACATCAATTTTGGCAATTATAACTTGAGAGAAGATAATAGATCTACAATTTCAATAAGAATCCAAGGGAAATTTCTTAAAACCCAATCAAATTAACAAACCCGCCATGAATATACCTCTAGCTAGCAAATCAGTCAAGCACATTTAAAGATAGAGAGAAGATACCAAGAGGATTCCCCTCACACTCTTCACATTAGCTTCATAAATTTTCTTCACAAATGCTTACAACTAGGCTGGAATTCCCCCAAAATATGTTAATGAAAAGCAAGAAGAAAAGTACTACCTAACACGACAATCTATAGTGAAAGAGTTCTACCAAAAATTCTATGAAGAAGATGAAGTCGAGATGAATGAATGATTGGTGTACGATAGAAGTTATGTAGATATCTATACTTTCTTGTGTACAACTTTCTCCAAATTCTCTTGAGTCTTTTAGATGCTTTGGAGACATTTATAGACCTTTTTACCCTTCATTAGATGGCCTCAACTGTGAAGAACCGGTGTTTAGCTGGTGCCAATCACTGGAGCACCGAATCATAGCCGGTGGAAAATAGTAGCCTGGCAGGGAGAACCGACTGCTCAACCGACGTTAACCCACTGCCAAACCGCCAACTGCCAGTTGGTTAGCCGATCTAGGCAGTAACATCAGCATTTGGCCCCCGTTTTCCCTTCCAGATCTGTGTTTAGCCAATCCAAAACATATCCTTACACCTCTTTTGAGCTCAAATCTTTCATTATCTTTTGCCCCTCTCCTTCATGTGCTAACTCATCAAATATCATCTCAAACTCCATGTGTTTTTTTTAATTTCATGTTTTCTCAACTCACTGGAAGTACCTACAAAGAATCAAAGAGAAAGAGCGTAAAATCCACATAAATGACTCGAAAACTAGGCAAAAACTCATGCTTAGGAGCCTAATGAGTTGGTAAATTTCAAACTCATCAATCCTCACTAGTAAGAGTGTCTACCTTGACTCAATGGGCATATGTAGGGGTCATCATTAGTTGAAATTCTCTCCCTGAGTTCATGAGTGATATCGCGCCTGTCAGAGTTCATACCCTTGGCAAGGTATGAACACCCTCTCGCCCGAGTAACAGGTTGCACAACATGAGGCTCACATTGGAGTATGTAAGTTAATAGTCTCTCCCACATGTCTATATAGTCCAGTTCAGTATAATCTCAGACTTTAGTTCAACTCAGTTACAATATAGTTAAGTTTTAGTTTTCAGTAGTTATGTTTGTTCAATTTATGATTTTTGTTACAACTTCAGTTCTTAGTGCATGTACATGGCCCTTATGAATCAACTTTACTTGTATTTTATTTAAATGTTTTCAATAAGTGTATCTCATCAATATCTATGCATCTCAGACAGGGTCATTATATTTCAGCTCAGCTATGTGTTTAGTTATGTAGTCAACTTACTTTCTCTTAGTATACTTGCATGTTTCAGTTCTTTTAGGTTTCCCATATACTCAGTACATTCCAAGTACTCACCGCGTACTTTATTTTTTATAACGTTTCATGATAAAGATCCAGGTTTCCAAACACAACCTCTTGGTTAGACACGCTCTACTCTCTCTCAGCTGATAGTGGTAAGTCTTATCTACTGAGGACAGGATTCGTGATTTCCCTAATTCATTTTTATTTCAGTTTCAGATTTTTGGGAGTTAACTGGGGACTTGTCCCAGCAGCTCATAACTTTAGTAGAGGCTTTCAAATATGTATAGACCGATTCATCTTATGATTTAGTGTTTTAATAGACTATGTTCTTATGGTGTTGATTAGACTCTTCCAGTTAGCTTCCGCTCAGCTATGATTCCATTACTTTTTATTTTGTTAGTATTATGCAATAACTACGCCATGGGTCGACTTGAGGCCATTTGTGGTTCCTAGTCCCGTGTTTGATCCGGGATCCCAACTGAGGTATTGACAAACTTGGTGTCAAAGTGTTAGGTTTTGAAGTGTCTTAGGGTGTCTAAAAAGCACGTTAAGTAGAGTCTTTTTCATGGGTGTGAAGCACCCCATACTTATGACCAAGAGGATACAAGATGTTTTTTTAGGAAAAACCCCCTTTCTTCATGAGTCTTATCATGCGTAGAGTTTGAGACTCTAATAGTTCGTCTCCTAAATCGTGTTTTACGTGTTCATAGACAATGCCTCCCAGAAGAGCAAACAAAAGGAGAAATGATAATGGGCATAAACAAGCTCTACCATCCCCAGCGGATCTTATGCCCAAGCAGGTTGCCCATGCTATGTTTAGGGAGGCAATGTAGATGTTGGCATATGTGTAGACAGCTCAAGTCAATCAGCAAACAGTGGCCTATGTTCCCCAGAATGGGAACATAGCAACAACTAGAATTAGGGATTTTCCCAGGATGAATCCCCGAGTTCTTTAGGTCGAGAGTGGATGAAGAGCTGCATGAGTTCTTTGAGGAGATCCAAAGGATCATGCAGATCATGGGGGTTTCGGGAGAGGAGTGTGCAGACTTAGCCTCCTATCAGTTGAAGGATGTTGCTCATATATTGTATAGGCAGTGGAAGGATAAGCCGTGGAGTTAGAGCGGGTCCCATTAGTTGGGATAAATTTCTCAATGCATTCTTAGACCCAACCTTTTCCTTGGAGGTGAGGGAGATCAAGGCAGCCGAGTTGATGTACTTGAAACAGAACAACATGACCATTAAGGATATGCCCTAGAGTTCACCCAATTGTCCAAGTATGCGCTGAAGATGGTGGTTGATCAGAGAGCTCGTGTGAGAAGATTTGTGAATGGAATAGCAAATTCTTTTGTCATGAATTACCCGACCATCATGCAACATCAGGACAATCCACTTCTCCCGATTAATTTTTTTCCCAATAGATGGAGGCGATACAGGTTAATGAAAAGGAGAGAGAGGCCAAGAGAGCTAAAACATGAGACTCAGAGTTCTCATATCAGTGGGTGAGTGGTGGAAACCACTGACACTCCCAGCAGAGGTCATTAGCCCCAGCACCTTCGACAACCAATGCTTCATACAGACCAAGGGTAAGGGAGACTACATATCCAGCTTGATTTTTATGATCATTGTATTAACTTGAGTTTTGGTCGCATGATAGTTAAATTTGGGAAAAATTTATAATGGTTAAATTGAAATCGCTCATGAGACCTAACCCGGTAATTGAGTATAGTCATCCAATAGGGATGAACCAGTCGTTTGGATGAACCCTAGTTATCAGTTCTACAAGTAAAGTATTGGGATGGATCACAAGTGTAAAATCTGAAGTAGTTATGAACCCATGGGGAACACTTACCCTAGTTATTTGCATTAATTTGGAATCATCATTTAAATTGTCAACAATATTACTTTTAATTTTACAAATTCCCCCCTTTAGGAGATAATTGACTTAAAATATTAAATACAAGTGTCCTTCTATATCCTTCCATATTCCCTGTGGGATCTATCCAACCTTTGTTGGGTTCTTTATTGACAAAGTCCACTTCATACTTTGTTAGAGAGTGTGAGTTTGAGCGTTATCAAAAAGTGGCGCCGCTGCTGGGGAATGTGGCTTAGGATTTGTCACGCCCCACCTTAGGAGGCTTGAATGATACCTAGTGTCGTACTAGGATCTGACTGACCTGGCTGGGCTTATGCATGTCTAGTACATGCCTGCAACTCAACTCAAGAAAACAACGAGCTATATCTCGGCTTTAAACACAACCCTCGATCGACAAAGCCGTGTAGCCACTTGAACATAAACATATCTAACTAACAGCATGCTTAAAAGGGAATCTTATGCAGGCTAGCAAGTCCTCCATGTTATCTAGTTATAACAGAAATGAGAACAAGCCACTATACAAGGCCCTACACGGCCAACATACAAAATATAACTACTTTATGACCCACACGGCCAACAACACTAACTAACTGACGACTATAGTCTGCAAGCCTCTAAGAGTAAAAATAGTGGTCGAGATAGGGACCTGGCCAACCCAAATGCTATAAAACTGAAATACTATAACCTGTACAACCTGACAACTCCAGACGAAGGGAGCTGGCCAAACTGCTGACTCTAAACAACTACTACTGAGGAGCCTGAACCCTGTCTGTCTAAACCTGCAGGCAAGTAATGCAGCGCCCAGGGATGGGTGCCAGTACAATATGTACCGAATATGTAAGGTAGTAAGTAAGTTGTTAAAGACTAAAAGTAAATAGAGAGAAGGGGCAGAAAGATTAACCTGTAAGCTGGCTTATTCGTAATCTGCATCTTGCAAAACACTACACGTATATGAGCTAAGACTGTACAATCATATATTCATAAGCTATAGCTATAATACAAGAATACAAACAAGAACCTAACCAAGCCCCCATAAGCCTGGAAGGTACAAGCAACACAAAAATAACCTACCAGGACCCCCAAAAGTCCTGACAAGAACACCTCAATCTATATACCCCTATCCAGGTTTCTATGACTCTACTGGTGCTATAGCCAACCTAACAGTCCCCTAGGGTCTGCAACAGATCCTGCTTGGCTCCTGATCTGTAGCTATGTCTGAGTCAAGTGGACTCCTGGTAACTACACATCGGGCACCTGGCTCGATGGCGGTGTACTATTAGTACGGCGTAGAAATAATAGTCTAGCAATGGAATGGACTGTATAAGGCCCTTAGGTGTAATCATAGTCCCTTGGGATGGTATATCTCTCCTCGAAGCGACGTCATATATCCCCTGGTAGGCGACGACACAGCTAGTAACACTGGGGTGGTCACGGAAGGCTCCTAAGTGAGGGAAACTCCACCCGAGGTGCTATACTAAAGTCTCAATCTAGCCACTCAAAAGGCGTATTTGGCCTTTTAGGCCTAACGCTACTGCTGCTCTCCCCTAAAATAATCTATATGGCTGCTAGCAGGCATAATCTATATGGCTGCTGAGTAGGGCATGATCCAGACTGTCCTAATAATACTCTAAATGTCATATTGGGGCAACCATAACTCACTAGAAACTGTAGGATCGCAGACGACCAATTATTTAGGCCTTTTAATTAGAAAGGTTGTAGGACTGCTACTAATCGGACATGCTTTCGAGCGGTCGGTCTTTAATGCCCTGCAGGTACCCTACTTAAATTCTTAGCCTGAGGGTAATACTTTGCTAACATGGTTCTAGTCCTTTAGACCTTAACTTGGCCTGCTCGGATCTTACATGACTCCTCTACGTGATTCTTAACCTTGAAGTTAAGTTTACATGGACTTAGCCATTCCAACCTGTACCTGAGTATCTCATAGGAGCAGGCTAGGGTGTTGGCCCCGCCTCCAACTACTAATAAGGTCCCCTTCCTTAGGGTACCAACGGGTCTATTTGACCTGATCTACTGGGATGGTTTTCTGGGCAACCTGTATGATGAATACTAAGTCAACTTGAACTGACAATCACTGGTGGTAGCTAACTAGATGGTATGCTGCCAGTCAGTTAACAAGACAACCATAGTGCTGCCGACTCTAAAGTATGGCCACCCTATCTAAATTGCTGGCCCTGGGGTGGGACGGTACGCCAATGGCCTCTAGGCGTTCTTTACTTACAGAACAGGCGCCCGACTAGTAGCTATATCGCCTAGCTGCGCATGCGGTTTTACTTACTAACTCAGGTCCAATAGCTATCCACAAGTTTCTAAGGTCTAGGCCTTACAATAAAAACATACAATTCTTCTAATATAATGAACTAGAGAATAGAAGAGTTCCTATGACGCTTCTAGCATGTATCACACTTAACATGTTCTTTTCGGATAAGGGACACTACGGTATAATCTGTATATGTTTTCTAGTAGCTAACCCCAACATATATATTTATAGTCTACCAATAAAAGCTGACCACAACATATCCACTCACAATCTACTAATAACAATTACTTGCAATATATGGGAGCGTTATTTCCATCGAGAACCTAGGTTGCATCACTATACGATGAGAATAACATGCCTAGGGATAAGCCTTACATACCTTGATTGTCCATTCCCGATTAACTAGCAAGTTTTAGCTTGCAATCGGCACTTCTCTCCAACGTAATGTTTATGCTAAGAGAATAGGACTAATTTCATTACTACTTTTGATAAAAAGTGATAACTTTTGTTAACAATAGTAACTATAATTCAACTCTAAATAACACGGCCAAAAACCTATTATTTTTTGAGGTTTCAGGAGGGATAAATGCTTACTTGATGCTTGTGACTATATAGGAATCAATTAGGAGCAATTCTGACAACTTCTACTCGGCAGAGTTCCAATTTACCAAATGTATTTTGAGAAAATAACTTCGTAGTAATGCTCCCTGCAGGCTTATAACTCGATACCTAAAGTTAATTTGAGTTTGGACCATGTTTGATAGCGTAATCGTATGAAAAACTATTGAATTTTGCATATCCTCTTACTTCTGTCCGAATGTGAAATGTTGGAAAATGATTCAATAAAGTGAAGGGGCCTTTATATATGTGCCTTGGCGATGGACTAGGGGCGCCTTGCGCAAGCCATCGCGGCATCCTAGAGCTGTGCTGCGCCCCTCAAGGTGCCAGCAGGCCTGGCGCGCCAACTAGCTAGTGCATTGTTGGCTAGCGAGTCATGCTGGCCCTATGCGTGCTAGCCCCCTCTGACCCTACTTCCGAGGCTTTTTCTACACGCATCAAGCTCTTCTTTATTAGTCACAAATCCACACATACGCTCACTAATTGTTAACTTTTATGGGGTGTAACAGGATTAGATTAATTGCTTGCGTTTAACTTTTACTCTTTATTTCCTATTTTAGGTTTTTGTTTTCTTTTTCTAACGTGTCACGGGTTAGCGTGGTAATACAAGCCACCAAAATGTGACCATAGTCCCAACAGGTATCTTGATGAAGCCTGAGTAATCAAGATATCTACGTCGTGCCGTGATGTTAAATCAGGTGCTACTTGGAAGGAAACCCAAGATAATTTTTTTTTTTATGTGTTTGTTCAAGTGTGCAGGTGATAGGTCATACTTTTCAACAAATTTGGAGCATGAAATGCTCAAATAAGGGAAGTGCTCTTGCCCCTACAGATGATAAGGAGTAGAGGCACAAGGAGTTCTTCTTTCACTTTTTTACTTTATGCTTTATTATTTTAGCACTGGAGACAATGTTACTAATTTAAGTGCGGGGTGGGAGAAGTGAACTTCATATTATCATGCATGCCTTAATTGCTAAATTTGCACATAATAGGCCTATTTTTTTGGGATTTATGACTTATCTTGCATACTTGTTGATTTGTCGTAGTTTTTTTGTGGTTTTATTTTATTTTGGGTTCCTCCGATTTTTGCTTTCAATACTTTTCCGGTGGATAGTCCCTTAGAACCGACTAGAGAGTCTAGATTTTATTTTTTTAGATCATTGAGTCATGACTTTTCCCGATGATGAATGGATAACAATCATCTTAAAGGTAAATTGGTCATTAGGAAGAATAAGAACTTGTACCTTACGAATGCTAGGTGCTTCACCTTAGGTATTATTGTGACATAAAAAAAGAATTCACTCAAAATGCATAAAAAGGTAGAAACACTTAGTCTTTTGGAACTTTACTCTTGTAATTGAAAATACGGTCTTAAATATGTTGTGCATGCAATACGGATATATGTATTTAAGTGATCTTGCTTACCATTGTTAAAACATTTTGTGCCAATATGTGAGGAATTTTTGATATACTTCATGCTTGTGAATTGATGTCTAGAACTTTCCCGGTGTGTGTGCAAAGCTAAATATGAATGATGGATTTAGGAAGTGAGATAGGCATTTCTTTGGTAGCCTTATTTTTATCCTATTTTTACCTACTTTGATGTAATTGTCCTAGTTAGCCATTTTGAGCCTTAGCTTATTCTTTTGATAGCCATATTACAAGCTTAAATCTCTTTTTGTTCTATTGACTTGTATTTGATCCAAATGACTCGTAGAGTACTTTAATGAAAATTTTGTATGAAAGGAGTATAATTGGAGAAGTGAAGGGAAAAGCTAAAAAGTGTGAAAATTAGAAGAAAAGAAAAGGGCGAAAACTGGTAAACAAGGAGGGTGATGTTAGTGGAAAAACAAAAAGAAGAAAGAGCTTTGAAAAAAAATTATGATGAAAAAAATGTGTGAATGAGCTCAATGTTGAAAACAAAAGAAAAAAAATTCCCACTAGTCACCTAGGTTGAAAAATTAAAATATAAAAGGAGGTATAAGGAGAAAAATGGAAAATTAAGAAAAGTGCTAAAAATCAAATTATTGTGAAGTAATAAAGTGCTTAGGGAGATTAGTCACTATCTTGGCCAAATAGTTCCTACCCTTCTCTTAGCCTACATTACAACTATGTTAGGACCTAATTGATCCTTGATTCAAAGTGCTATATTAGTAGAGTATCACAATAAAGGCAACCCTATGGGTCATCTTTTGCATGCATGTTGAGTTCTTTGGGAGAGTGAGCGGAAATTATTTTATTTATGCTCAAGTTTATATTGACTTATCTCTTGTGTGAGAAAAGGGCATCTCTCCAAATTGGGAGGGGTACAATGGTAAAACTTTGGTAAATCTTGATTGCTAAATTACATGTGATTCATGTTGGCCCAAAATATATATTGATGAATTAGTTTTCAAAAGCTAAGTGATTTTTGAACTATTACATTTTAATGTTGATCCTATAAACATGTGAGTGAATTGTTGAAGCTTTATTTATTTTTC
The DNA here is from genome assembly GCA_035772735.1 of Datura wrightii. NCBI lineage: Eukaryota > Viridiplantae > Streptophyta > Magnoliopsida > Solanales > Solanaceae > Datura > Datura wrightii. Next base: position 56,247,514 of record JASDFA010000001.1, read on the forward strand.
TCATGATCCTAAGTGCAAGTAGACCTGTTCATTGGATGAAATTTGTGCCTACATGTTAGAAGGGAAGTAGTAGATTGTTCGAGGATGAATAATTGTTTAAGTGTGGGGTGGTGATGAAGGGCATATTTACACACTTCTTTGCCATATTTTGCCCATACTTCACTATGTGTTGAGAACAAATTATGTGTGTTTGCATGTGTTTATGTTATAAATTTATAAAAAGAGCTAACACACATGATTAGATGCTTTCAGGGATAAAAGTGATGGATTTGGGTGTATTTGAGTCTTTTGGATCGAATGTGAAGAAGTTGGAATGAACAATGCAAAGATCAAATCATGAAGCAATGCAATGGCACACCTGCGCGACCAGCAGCGCGGCACGAAGGCCCTGCTATGTGATGAGAGGCGCGAGGCGCCTGCCTGCCTGTGCAACCAGCCTTGTGACGCAACATGAGTTTGGCGCAATTCCATGCGTGAGGCGCCATCCTTCCAACGCGATTCCCTGCGCGACCCACCAATGCCAACAAGTCTATCCCACTTCAACTAGGAAAAGAAGTTACAAATCCCAAATCAAATCCATGAAGGAACATGAAAGGAAAAAATCTACCACTATAAATACCCTTTATTTTTATGTAATGAGGTGTGAATTTCGGATAGAATTTTTAGACAATTTACAACATAGACATGAGAGTTAGAAATATATTGAGACAGTTTTTGTTGAAATTTTCTTCCTTATTTTTGCAACAATCAAGTGAGTTTTTTCCTAACATCATTGTATGTGTTAATTTATGCCTTTGTATATGATTGTTATGAATTTACTTATAATTACGAGAGGCTAAAACCTCCACAACTAGGGTTTTGGGAACCATGGCAAATTAACGAACTAGGGTTTGCACAACATTATTCTAAACCAATACTCAATGCTTGTATCGTATTCTCTTTATCTTAATTGTTTCTTAATGGTGCGCAACATTAGGACTTGCCTGAATTCTCTACTTTCTTGAGCCTAGAGAGGTAGAGATTAGGAAAAGAGAATTACAACAAATCCATGATTTTTATGATCATTGTATTAACTTGAGCTGTGGTCGCAGGATACTTAAATTTGGGACAAACTGATAGCTGTTAAATTGAAATCGCTCATGAGACCTATATTGGTAATTGAGTATAGTCATCCAAAAGGAATGAACCAGTCATTTGAATCAATCCTAGTTATCAGTTCTACATGTAAAGTTTAGGGATATATCAGAAGTGTAAAACCAGAAGTAGGTATGAACCGATGGGGAACACTTACCCTAGTTAATTATATTAATTTGGAATCAACAGTTAAATTCTCCACAATATTACTTGTTACTTTTAGGAATTCACCCCTTTAGTAGATAATTGACTTGTAAGCTTAAATACGAGCATTCTTCTATATCCTTCCATATTCCCTGTGGGATCGACCCCAACCTTTATTGGGTTCTTTGTTGAAAATGTCCGCTTCATACTTTGTTAGGAAGTGTGAGTTTGAGCGTTATAAAAAAACTGAGGAAAGAGCCAGTTGTGGGAGTGCATGATTGGTTCAATCTCTTGCTTCTGGTGTGGCAAGTCAGGTTATAAGTTCAACGATTGCCCAGCAGCCAAGAAGAAAGAGTGTAGAGCCCCAGCCACCTCTTCAGTAGCTCCGACAGCCCACCAACCTCAGTAGGGTGCATCACCTAGTACAGGTGATGGACAATGTCAAAACCTCTTTTAGGCCCTGCCATCACATTAGGATTAGGACACATCGCTACATGTAGTCACAGTTATGTTATGAGCTATTTGTGTTACTCTTTGCACGTTGCTAGACCCCAGAACCCTAGTATCAAATAAAAAGTCCTTTGATGTATTATGGGAAGAGATATACATGGTGTGATTTAGCAATGAGTGTGAAGCTTTAAGTGAATTTAGAGTTGAAGGAGGAGCCAAGAGATAGTGGTTTAGCCTAACCTTAAGAAGATGCAGGAGCCTTAGAATGATGGATTTAAGCTAAGGGGTAGATAATAAGTCAATGAGCAATGTCAGATCTTGAGTGTTCAAATGGTAGAGTCCCAACACTAGTAGTTATGGGATGCCAATCCCTTTAGGTTTAGATGATTTCTCTTATGCTAAATTGAAGCCACACTCTATCCACTCACATGTACGAACTCCCAGAATTCTAGATGACCGCTTCAGATAGCAATCCCAGTCTTACTCTGCGAATACACAAGTCTTAGCTTCATGTCATAAACTCGTGATCTGTGTTAACTCATGTCTCCCAGTATGCTCAACACTATAGACTCAATCTTTAGAAGTTGCCTTCATGGCTCAATGGATCATGCTACATCATGTATGTTCTTCATTTTAGATGTCATAAAAGATTCATTCCTATGAGTTCCCTATTCCCGGTCAGATCAGATACTATGACAACTAGTCCAATATGAGAAGACAATTTGAGAATGATAACTCAATCCCTACTAGCTCAGTTAAGGTTTGAGGAAATGATCCTCCCTACTACTCTATCTAGTTCCATGTCAGTTTCATGTCCCTCAGTCCCTCTCATATCTTATCATGCATGTATGAATCAGGAGTTTAGTTCAGATATGCAGTTAAGCTCACAGTCAGATACTCCATTAGCATTCAACTTTTAGTGTTCGATTCTCGGGATTGCAACTCTTTCCTTAGCCGGTCAGCTCAGTCACTCCGTTGGTTTTAAGCTTCAGATGTTTAGTATTTGAAATTACAGTTCCTTTCCCCCATCTATTCAGTATGTTTACCCACATTTAAGAAAGAATTTTCCAAGGGGGAGATATTATAACACCCTAAAATCCCTAAGATCTGACTCGAGGGTTAAGCGGAGAAAAATAGAAAAATATTATCCAGGCAACAGAATATGTCATTCAGTGACCCATGAGGTTGCTGCATCTGTCATGATGTGACTCGTAAGGGAAGTCCTATTGTGGGAGAAATCATGTTCAAGGGGCAACCACGAGTGGCAACTATGAGTCATGAAGTCACCATGTCAGTATAGTGTCAGACTTAAGTTCAGCGCAGTTACAATATAGTTCAGTTTCAGACTTTAGCAATTATTTTAGTGCAATTTATGATTTCAGTTACAGCTTCAATTCTTTATGCATGTACATGGCCCTTATGCATCAGCTTTACTTGTATTTTATTTAAAAATTTTCAAATAAGCGTATCTCATCAGTATCTATGCATCTCAAACATGGTCATTGTATTTCAACTCATCTATGTGTTCAGTTACATAGTCTACTTACTTTCTCTCAGTATACTTGCAAGTTTGAGTTCATTTACGTTTCCCATTCACTCAGTACATTCCAAGTGTTGACCGCATACTTTATATGTGCTATATCATTCCATGATACAGATCAAGGTTCTCAGACTCAACCTCCTAGTTACACACGCTCTACTCTTTGTCAACTGACAGTGGTGAGTGCTCATTTATCAAGGACAGGATTCATGATTTTCCTATTTCAGTTTTATTTCAGTTTCAAATTTTTGAGAGTTAGTGATATGCTGTGATTTTAAAGCACTTTTAACGCTCAAAAATAAGAAAATAGCATGGACATAGGTGTGTTTATATGGATATAAGGAAATTTTTCTTTGATTATAGGAAAAATAGGTGTTGGAGCATGAATGTGCGAAAGATAGCATGAAAGTGCAGAAAATGGGCTAAAGTCTCAGTCGCAGTATGAGCCATAGGTTGATGGTACGATCCGTACTGAAGATCGTAAAAAGTTTCAGATGGCTGAGTTGTAAAGAGTGCATCCTACAACTATTAGTACGAGTCATACAACGCTGGTACGAGCCGTAGCACTGTGTTATGGAAATATTCAGAAGAATTACAATAGAGGCTGACTCCTACACGGGCAGACAGTACGAATCGTGGTGGCAAGGTACGAGTTGTACCATTACACTCGTGAAAAACTTTAGAAAAATTGAGAATTCTCAAAGTCAAGCCACGGAAGAACAGTACGACTCATAGGAAGCATGTACGAGGTGTACCAAGGCCCAATGCATAGACAAATTTCATCATGTCAAGGACATACGGATAGTAGGAATGACCCGTACAATCCTTCTATGGGTCGTAGGATCTGTTGTGGCTCAAGCGACACCAATTATGGAAATTTACCCTGTTATCTTAGGAAAAGGATTCTTATATTTGTATAAATACTTTTTATGTTTTATTTTAAATATAAGACATTAGAGAATGTGAGAGAACATCCATACAACGTTAAGAGAAGGTTAGGAAGTGATGAAAAATATAGAATTGAGTTGATTGGCTTGTGATCAACCTTTTCTTGATTTCTTCTTTATCTTTGTGAATTGTTCTTGAGTTATTTCTCCAGATAATCAAAGAAGCTCTTTCTCTCATCTACAATTGTAAGTGTTGAATTATATGTTTAATTATGAATGCATATCACAACCTTGCATCTATGAGAGGCTAAAACCTCTATAGCTAGTGTTGTGCGAACCATGATGGCTTAATGAGCTAGGGTTGCACAAAAGTGATTCAAAACCAATGCAAATGCTTGTATTGTATTCTCTTCATACTTAAACATTTGTTAACGGTGTACAACATTAGAACTTGCCCGAATTATTTACTTTCTTGTGCCTAGAAAGGTAGAGATTAGGAAAAGAGGATTACAACAAAGCGTTGATATTGATGATCATTGTATTAACTTGAGTTGTGGTCGCGGGATAGTTATATTTGGAACTTATTGATAACCGCTCATGAGACCTAACCCGGTGATTGAGTATAGTCATCCAATAGGAATGAACTAGTAATTTGGATGAACCCTAGTAATCAGTTTTACAAGTAAGCTTTGGTATTGATCACGTGTGTATACCCGAAGAAGTTATGAACCCATGGGGAACACAAACACTAGTTAGTCTTAACTCTTGATTTTACATCACAATTTCCACCATTGTTTTAATTATTATTTTTCTCAAAAACCAATAAATTGGAGTAACTAACCAACAAGTTATCTTACCGGCATTAGTCTAGATCTTCCATATTCTCTGTGGGTTCGACCGCAACCACTTTGTTGGGTTCTTTATTGACAATGTCTACTTCATACTTCAGCAGGAAGTCTGGTTTGAGCGTTATCAAAAAGTGGTGTCGTAGCCACAAGTATGTTCCCTTCTCTCTGTTCTTATATTTTTATGCTTCGGGGACGAAGCACACTTTTCAAAAAGGGAACGGGGTGTACTTTTAATTTTTTGGATGTTTGGATACATCTAAGGGTTTTTCTTGTCGTGTTTCTTTTCCATCGGGCATGCTATCTAGTAGAACTGGCATGTTTAGGATTTCATTTTCTTATTTTGTGATTTTTGTTCAATTAGGAAATAGCTTAGGAGTACTCGGCCAATGAAAGTGCACTAGTTTTGAATTTCTGAAAAAAATTGACCCCATTTAAAATTTTTGATGCATTAGCTATGTACTTGTGACTGCATGCATAATTTCTGTGGATCTTTTGATGTCATTTAGTGTATTAACATGAGTACTTTATTTAAGTCATGTGTAAGCAAGACCGGTAAAGTGAATATAAGTCATGTGCCATGAGTGAGTAAGGTTTGATATTTAGTTCAGTACTGTGTTGAAGATCTAGAACTTTCCTGGTTGGTCTTTGCATAGGCTAAGCATGGTTGGTTAGGATATAATCGTAGGCCCTTTTTTGTTAAGCTCACTTTTAGCCTAAATGACCCTACCAAAATCATATGATTCCCTTGATCCCAATTGTAAGCCTTTAGTAGACTATTTTTCTTTGATTAACTGATAAACTGTACCCATTTTTTTTATAATGAACCTGTTTTGGCCCTGGTTCATTCTTGGACATTATGAACCTCAACATAGGCAAAGTGCCTAAGTTGAGGGTGGCTAGCATAGAGGTGCATCAATGGTGGGAATGAGGAAAAGGTAAAGAAAAGAGAAAAGGTGAAAAATGAGGTGTGGTGTGACGAATGAAAAAGAAAAAAAAGAGATGAAAAAGTTGAAAATCCTGGAATAGAAAATTTAAAAAGAAAAAAATACTTGAAAAGGATGAAAACACACCACACTCATACAGCTGTATACAAAAGTGGTGATAAGGGAGCAAAAAGCATTAAAAGAAAAGAGGGTGAAATAGGTAAACGGTGAAGCCTATGTATGTAGTGCCAAGGAAGGGTTAGTCACTTACAAGTATCGCACATTTATCATTTGAAGTGCTAAAGCCTGCATTACAAGCCATAGAAAGTCCTATAGTGATCCTAATCTAACCATCTGACAGACTGAAGCAGAGAAAATAAGGGCAAGCCAATAGTATCTGATACACAGTACTTGAAACTTCTTTGTGAGATTGAGAGTCTTGCTTGTTTAGTCCCATGCAATATCTAATATTATATCTGTGAGTGGGGGCTTCATTTGTTATAAGGGTACATGGGTTATGTTTACTTTCACCATTGGTCTACGAGAAAAGCATCGATGATGACTTGATTGCCTGTTGATAGCTAGATGACATGTCTTGATCCCTGCTTAGCATGTTTTGTGGTTTCTGGAGATACATTAGCTAATCATGCTTCATGGAAGAAGGGTCAAAAGTAGTTGAATATATAGTGCAAATTTTGTTTGGTATTCGCTGTAGTGTCCTAGGTTTACTTTCTAGTTGATCATCATGTTTAGTTTTTTCTTTTCTTTGCCTGAGGACATGCAAAAGTCTTAAGTTGAGGGTGTTGATGTGCTGTGAGTTTACAACACTTTCGACGCTCAAAACTAAAAAAATAGCATGGAGTTAGGTGTGTTTATATAGATATAAGGCACTTTTTCTTTTCTTATAGGACAAATAGGTATTGGAGCAAGAATGTGCAAAAGAGAGCCTGAAAGTGCAAAAAAGGGGCTAAAGTCACAGTCTCAGTACGAATTGTAGGTTGGTGGTACGATTCATACTAAAGATCTTGAAAAGTTTCAAATGGTTGAGTTGTGAAGACTGCATCCTACGACTATCAGTACGAGTCGTACAACACTGGTACGAGCCATAGAACTAAGTCGTGGAAATATTCATAAGAATTACACAAGAAGCTGACTCCTGACACAAATAGACAGTATGAATCGTGGTGGCAATGTACGAGTTGTACCATCGCACTAGTCACAAACTTTAGAAAAATTGAGAATACTCAGAGTCAAGCCACGGAAGAATAGTACGACTCGTAGGAAGCATGTACGAGTCATAACAAGGCCCAACACTTAGCTAAATTTCAGCAAGCCAAGGACATACGGATATAGGTACGACCCGTACAATCCTTCTACCGGTCATAGGATCTGCCGTGGCTTAGGCGGCACCAGTTATGGAAATTTACCCTGTTAGCTTGGGAAAAGGATTCTCATGTTTGTATAAATAGTTTTTATATTTTATTTTCAAGATAAGAAGTTAGATAAAATGAAAGAACACCCATACAACGTTGAGAGAAGGTTAGGAAGTGAGGAAAAATATAGAATTGAGTTGATTGGCTTGTGATCGACCTTTTCTTGATTTCTTCGTGATCTTTGTGAATTGTTCTTGAGTTATTTCGGAGATAATCAATGAAGATTTTTCTCTCATCTACAATTGTAGGTGTTGAATTATGTATTTAATTATGAATACATATCAAAACCTTGCAACTATGAGAGACTAAAACCTCCATAGTTAGGGTTGTGGGAACCATGGTGGGTTAATGAGCTAGGGTTGCACAAAAGTGATTCAAAACAAATGCAAATTCTTGTATTGTACTCTCGTCATACTTAAACGTTTCTTAACGGTGTACAACATTAGAACTTTCCCGAATTATTTACTTCTTGAGCCTAGAGAGGTAGAGATTAGGAAAAGAGGATTACAACAAAGCCTTGATCTTGATGATCATTGTATTAACTTGAGTTGTGGTCGCGGGATAGTTAAATTTGGAACTTATTGATAATGGATACTTTGAAACCGCTCATGATACCTGGCCAAATTATTATGTATAGTCATCAAATAGGGATGAACAAGCTTATGAAAGTTGTCTTCAAAGTATCACACTCTCTAGCTCTGAGCTGATGATAGTCGTAACTGAGGTCTATCTTTGAGAAACACTTAGCACCCTGAAGTTGGTCAAAGAAGTCATCAATCCTCGGGAGGGGATACATGTTTTTGATTGTGACCTTGTTCAACTACCGATAATCAATACACATTGTAAAAGAACCATCTTTCTTTGGGGCAAAGAGAACTGGTGCACCCCACGGGGATTTTCTAGGCTCGATTAAACCCTTATCTAGTGATCTTTGAACTGCTCTTTCAACTCCTTTAGATCGGCTGGAGCCATTTTGTAAGGAGAAATGAACAGAGGCTACATATCAAGGAGAAGGTCGATACCATAGTCAATCTCCCTATCGAGAGGGACTCCTGGTAGATCATTTGGAAACACCTCCAGATACTCACACACTATAGGAACTAACTGGAGAGTTGGGGTCTTGGATGTTGCATCTTTAACCCGAACTAGATGGTATACACAACCTTTAGAAATCATACCAGCCATGAAATAGGAAACAAAACAACCTATAGGTACAACTGAACTACCATTCCATTCTAGAACTGGCTTTCCCGAAAATCGAAACTCTAGGGTATGGGTCCTACAATTTACTGAGGCATAATATGCATGCAACCAATCCATATAAAAGATAACATCAAAATCAGTCATGTCTAGCACCACTAAATCAGCTAAAGTGACTTTCTGAAGGGCTGTGGTAGGACAACTTTCGTATACCCATCGAGCTATAACTGATTCACCAACTAGAGTAGAAACTGAGAAGGATTCTGAGAGGATTTTTGGACTAACACTAAATCTAATAGAAACATAAGGAGTCAAAAAAGATAAGGTAGCCCTTGGATCTAACAATGCATACAAATCAAGTTGGAATACTTGTAACATACAAGTAACCCCATCTAGAGAGACCTCCTACTCCTAACGAGATGAGAAGGCATAGAATCTGTTCTTATGCTAACCACCAGTGATCTTGGGCAGATTTATATGCCCAAGTGATACTCAAACATATCATTTTCGCCTTGTTTGTGTGCAATATGTATATATTCTCGTGTAATTGGTAATAAAATGTGAATTTATACTAACCAACATGATTAGCATTTGTTTTGTAGGAAAATATGATTTTTAGGAGCTAAAATGCATGTTGGAACTATATTGGAGTTGTACTCGGATGCGAGCGTGGAAAAGACATTGGAATGCACAAATTATAGGGGCTCCGCGATGGAGCCGTGCCACGCTACCATCGCGGAGGCACACTGCCTGGAGAGGAAATTAAATGGCAAATTCCAGTGAGGCCTCGCGACAGCTCCGTGGCACGGAGATAGGCCTCCGCGTTGGCCTCCGTGCCACGTTGAGGCTATTTTACCGGACCCTGGATTTCCAGTGAAGGTCCGCGTCCACGCCGTGTCATGGAGGCAGTGCTCCGTGTTGACCTCCGTGACACGTTGCTTGTTATTCCGGGAAAAAGTTTCCTATAGTATAAATAGCACACTTAGGTTTATTTTAATTAGTTCAGACTTGGTGGAGCAAGGACGTGGGTTAGCAGCAGTTGAGGGACGAAAAAGCTAAGGGATTTCTTCTCTTCCTTTCTTCTTTCAATCAATTGTATGTATGATTTACACTTGTTTTAGGATGAGCAATCCACAAATGAGTGGCTAATTCTCTTCCTTGCTAAGGTTTTGAACATGTGTAGTGAATTTTGATTGTAAATGATATGGTTTTCTTCTTCTTCTTTCATGTTGTTCTATTAATTCTTGTTTCTACTGCATTAGTGTGTGGCCGATATTAATGTACATCTAAAAAGTCCAATTTCACTCGAGAGAGCAAGAAATTGGAAAGTTGTGAATTAATAGGGTATTGTTCTTAACTTGATTTGGGAAAATTGGGTTTTGATGTGCTTTCCTGATAGAAATATACTTGAAAGCCGTATTAGTCAGTTTAGGAACCGGAATTGTATTGCTAGGTCATAAATTGCATTTGATCACAGAAATGTAGACGGATGGTTTATGATTCTAAAGTGAAATTAAATACGAGAGTTTTAATTTCTAGGCTTCTGTTCTTGGCTAGCGACATGAAGAAGAGATTAACAAAATTATTATTATAATCGAATTCATTACTTGTTCTTAACCTTGGCATGCTCATATCCATAGTTTGAATTCACAGTAAATAATTGTTAATAGTTTTAGTATATAGTTTATAAACAAAAACTCATTTAACTGTTGGTTACGTTGTTGTTAGCATAATTAGAAGTAAGATAAGAATATAGTATACTTACGCAAATTTTACATATCCTGAGCCTCCTTGGATCGATACTTGGCATACTTAGCCACTTTATTACTTGTTTGACCACGTGCACTTGCGTGTCGGTTTATAATATATAATACCAACTGAAACAGCCGAACAACCACCTGCACTAGTAGATGCACCTTACTGAGCTAAATGTGATGGTGGAGCTGTTGATCTAGTGGCCGGTTCACGACCTCTACTAGGGCCCTATTTGGATAAATGGCAGTGTTTGAGAAGACCCACACCCACAAAATGCTACCGAACCTACTAGGCACTCTCCGGTGTGCCTCCTACCACACCTACTGCAAACTGGATTGTTGGGCTCTCCTTTCCTACTACACTAAACTCTGGAGCCTCATGCCCCACCCCTTTGATCACGCTTAGGTCTAGATCGAACACTGGCTGATGATGGTGCTGGGGATAATGACCTCTAGTGGAACTGCGGATGGTGTCCTCCCTCGAACCTCTAATGAAACTGTCTATACTCCCTGTCCTCGCCCTCTTGGGCTCTCTCTCCTTCCTCTTCTTCATCTTATCTGCCTCTATCTGCTAGGCGTATATGACCAATTGTAAGAAATCTAAATCACTATTCAACATAGCGATCCTGCACTCCTTGAACAGTGAGTCTGATATCCCATTCACAAACCATCTCATACGAGCCCTCTGATCCGCAACCATCTCCGGTGCATACTTGGACAGCCGGTAAACTCCAAGGCATAATTTTAGATAGTCCAGTAGTGCTGCTTCAAGTTGATGAACTCCACCTTCTTCGCCTCCCTCAACTCACTAGGGAAGAACCTATACAAGAAGGAAGTCACAAAGTCATCCCAACTCACGCAAGCTCCCACTACTATACCATACCTCGAATGGCGATACCATATGTAAGCCACCCCCTTTCAGCTGATAGGAGGTTAAATCCGCACTCTCCACTCTGGTCACCCCCATAATCTGGGTGATCTTCTGCACCTCCTCAATAAACTCATGTGGGTTCTCATCCACCTTCGACCCTAGAAACTCTTGTGGGTTCATCCTTAGAAAGTCTCGAACTCGAACCGCTGTTGTGTTCCCATTCTGAGGGACATGAGTCACTGCCTGCTGATTGACCTGAGTGGTCATATCCTGTGCCAACATCTGAAATGCCACTCTAAACTCAACATGAGTGACCTACTTAGGCATAGGATCTGCTGGTGCTGGTGGGCCTTGCCGATGTCGGTCCCCATTGCCATTGTTCTGGCCATTACCATTGTCATTCCTTCTTACATTCACTCAGCGTGGTGGAATATTTCTACAATCGTGTATAGCACAAGTTAGAAGGTTAGAGAGATACTTTATCGCACAACATAAATCATGAAAGAAGGGAAATTTCCTACATCGTCTAGTAGCCTCTCCCCCATAAGTGTTGCGCTCTTTGTGTTGCACCCCAGCGCACGTGCAAACGTATGCATTCGTACAAGTAATACAGTGACCTTGAAGAGCCAGATGTCAAACCCACAGAGACTAGTCTATTTAGAAAATATTCAAGTTCAAATGTTAAATTAAATTTCACAAGTGTTGTTCTAAAAGACTTGAATTTTTTTCCTAAATCTAAGGTGATCACAAATAATTAGAAAAAAACAGTAATAAGAAGCATCCATTTTTAAGCCCCAAAAATCATGAAATGCAACATTTAACTCAGTTGAAGTATATGAATACATTCATTGTCTCATAATGTTAAAGCAATGTTCATGGTCTCTTGAGACACTAAACACAACAAATTAGTCTCACAACTATATCGTTGAGCGGGGATGTAACGTGCTATCCGTCAGCAACTAACTAAGTGGAGTGGTTTACAGGGTTTACGCCCTTGGTTATGGAAATTTAAATCTCTAACCATTTAACCTAAATTTGTTTCACAACTACTTCTACAAGAAGTGATGTGACAATTATAAGTCGATCTCTAGCTATCTTCCCATTTTATAACCAAGCAAGGCGAATTAGGTATATTTCTATCCTAAATGAGAATCAAGCCATGAAGACTTTGAACTTGCTTCCTGCATTCTTAGTTCTAACCTAGGATTGCTCTTTATAGCTTTTTCCTAACCATAACAAATACATTCTAATGGTGATTAAGAATTAAAATGGTAAAATCAAGAATGTAAGACAAACAACATCAAAAACTTGAACTAAAGATGAAAATAAGCTATAACATTTATCTCATGTGGCTTCAACCCAAGAAGAATGATTTTAGCCACACATGCTCATACAAAGATTCAAAATCATGTTTGAATTCTAGTAATTACAAGAATGATAAAGAAGAAAAGAAGTAAAACGAATCCTAGGAGAGTTTTCCCCGTTCTCCCTTCGCTCTTTTGTAATTTTCCTGTCACGACCTGAACATAGGTCCGGATCGAGACATGGGACAAAGAACTCCAAGAGCCTCCAAGTCGACCCATGAAATGAACATGATATATAAAATCAACATAATTAAGCGGAAGTCTAACATACTTAATATTGCGGATGTTTGGAGTTATCATAACATTTGAATACATAACACACGGCTGAGACTACGTATATGCTATGTCTGAAAAGCCTCTACTACTGACGAGTTGATGGGACAAGACCCCAACTAACTCACTATAGTCTGAAACTGAAAATGCTAAATACAACTGAAAAGAAGGGCCCTCAAAAGATGAGGACTCACCAACTCTAGCTACAAAGTGCTAATACTGCAGATCTGGCTAATGACGGGACTGAGCCTGGATATTCGAGCCTGTATCATGAAATGATACAACATAGAGTATGCAGTAAGTACGTGGAATGTACCACGTATGTAAGGTAAGTAAAATTGCTAAGTAAGTAAAATCCTAAATCATGCATATCATAAAAACATACTCAAAATAAGATTCTAGGAGTAAGGCTTGCATGCTATTTTCTGAAATCATGATCTGAACACAACTGAATATCATAACTGAATCGAATGACCCAAGCTGAAAATTGATAATCATAAGTAAAACTACACATTGGGTCAAACCTGCTGAAAACATAATATCAAGACTAGTGAACATGCATAACTGAAATCATGAGGAACAATAGGAGACTCGTCATATAATCGACATTACCACGATAGAGCTTACGTGGTCCTGACTATTACATTCAAGTGGGCAGAGCTGTCCAAAGCCTTTCCAAGGCTAAAGATGCTACCATGATATCAATATCAAGTTGAATGCCCCTTGGGGGCAGGGGAATCTCACAAAGGAGGTCCCAACGTATATATGCAAACCTACATTGGGACGTAGTTCTGAGGCACAGGGTTGACTAACCCTTAGCTACTCAGTGATAGACACTACTCTAAAAAACATGCATATTCTCTCCATTGTTTTTCACTGAAGCTAATAATCGTCTAGTGATGAAGCTGAATAATAATATACATGCAAAATCTGAAATCATAACATGAGGATACTTGGGCTCAAACCATACCACAAGATGAAAAGAGTGGGAGTCTAGTCTCCAAAATCTATGTGGTAAGCTAATAACATGAAATTTAGATAAATTATGAAATATACTTAATCATATGGGCTTTCCCAATGATTAAACATGCTTAAAATAGACTTAATCATTCGAAAACATGAACATGAGCATGGGTAATTCGAAACCATACTTCCATCATACACATTTCATCATGATTGAATACATTTATCATAGATCTCAACTTTCATGAACTTCCATGGATGGGCATTATAATTTGTAAAACTTAAATACATAATTTTTAATTGAAAACATTGTAAAATATGTCCATTAATCATAATTCAACATTAGAAACATGTAGAGATTATACCCATGATTGATACTTAGAGAATTCACATGTAGGGTTAAAATCCCAAAGATTCATCAACTAGAATTTCATGAAATTGGAGAGGGATTGGACATGGGTATGGATGAATACACCCATTCATAATCCTACATACCTGGGTAAATCAAATTTACACTTCCTCTTGAAAGCTCAAGGGAACTTTGCAAGAGATTGGGGAAATTCTTCAAGCTTGATCTCCAAGGAAAGTTTCTAAGTTGCATGCTTGGAGTGGAAAAGCTTAGAATAGGTTTAACATCCTTTAAACCCTACTAATTAAGCTTAAAATGACTTAGTTTAGGACATTAGGGATTAGGAATTATGAAAATACCCTTAATTTAAAACCTGGAAAAACTGCACTGCCAGTGACAACGAGTGGTGCCACGGGTCGTACTTCGCTACCACGACTCGTGGTGACTGACCATTACTCCCCTTCCTCATCCTTCAGTTCTCAAGTCCTAATGTCACGACTCAACAGGATGAGTCATTACATCAAACCACGATCCTTTGTATCCTGTCGTTACCACCTTTGATGAAACTAATTCTGAACATCCCACGAGTCACACCACGCCTCGTACCTTCCTCTAACGAGTCATGGGTTCCATCCGTTACTTGACTGGGGAATTTTCCCTGCCCTTCCCATGGGCACTTACCCCTGACTATTCCAAAACAAACCCACGACTTCTACCTACGAGTCATACAATCTTCTAATGGTCATTACAAGGCCCGTTGTTCCAATCTTCCCCTCATATCTGTTAACCATGGGTAGTATGTATGGGTCGTGGGTCCTTCCTATGACTCGTAACCTCAATCATCCTGAGGAAAAAATTTCAAATTTCTGCTGCTTTTCATTTCAAATTCCCGAGTCTAGTCTTAGGCACTTTTGGGGCATTATAATATCTCCCCCTTGGGAACATTCGTCCTCGGATGTGGGTAAACATATTGGAAAACTGAGAAATGCAACTACCATGCCAATCACTGAATACTTAGAGCTGAAAACTGACAGAGTGATTGTCTCCGGACTGAACTACATGACTAAACTGAACTCATTTACGTACATTAACATGAAAGAAACTAGGGTGCATGAGTTTAACATGAACTGAATAGAGTACTAAGGAAAAAACTGATACCACAAGCAAGACTTATTCAAAAGGGAATAAATGGGGGTATTTAGCCATCATATCTGCTTCGGCTTCCCACATAGCTCCATCAACATGCTAGTTCCTCCACAAAACCTTGACCAAGGCCAGTTCCTTATTTCTTAGCTTCCGAACCTAATGATCCAGTATTTCCACCGAAACCTCCTCATAACTAAGGCTATCCTTCACACTTGCACACTCCACCGGAACTACTAGAGTTGGATCACCCAAACACTTATTTAAAAGAGATATAGGAAAACTGGACGAACTGAAGCAAATTCCGAGGGAAACTCCAACTCATAGGCCACCTTGACAACATGCCTCACAATCCGATACGAGTCAATATAATGGGGACTAAGCTTCCCCTTATTTACAAATCTCATCACTCCCTTTATGGGAGATACCTTCAGAAACACCCAATCATCAACCTCAAAATCAAGTTCTCTCCTCCTCACATCCGCGTAGGACTTTTGTCGACTCTGAGTCATTTTCAACCTTTCTCTTATAAGATAAACTTTCTCCAAAGCCTCATGAACCGAATCTGGTCCTATCAATGTAGCCTCACCGACCTCAAACCAACCAATAGGTAAACGAAGCCCTCTGAATGCTGGAATGATAGTTGTTGTTATATGCAAACTCAATGAGAGACAAATGATCATCCCAAATATCCTTGAAATCAATCACACACGCTCTCAACATATCCTCGAGAGTCTAAATAGTCCGCTCGTCCTGACCATATATGTGGGTAAAATGTTGTGCTAAGCTTGATTTGAGTACCGAGTCCCATTTGAAACGATCTCCAAAACTGGGAGGTAAACTAGGTACCTCTATCTGATATGATGGACAATGGAACTCCATGCAACCAAACTAACTCCAAAATGTATATATCATAATCCTCCACTAAATCGATGATTTTCACAAGTAAGAAATAAGCTGCCTTAGTTAACCTGTCTACCACCACCCAAATAGAATCATACTATCGACGAGTGCGAGGTAACCCTGTAATGAAGTCCGAATTGATATCCTCCCACTTCCATGTAGTGATACTAATGTCTTCGAGAACACCTCCAGGTCTTTGATGTTCCACTTTCACCTGTTGACAATTCAAACACTTAGACATAAATTTTGCTTATGTCCTTCTTCATGCCACTCCACCAATAGACTTCCCGTAGGTCACGGTACATCTTGGTCGTACATGGATGTATAGAGTATCTGGAACCATGAGCCTTGTGCAACATCCGATCTCTGAAATCATCAATACCCAGAGCACACAAGTGACCCTGATATCGAACAACACCATCTCCCCCCTGGGAGAAGACTTCTACCTTCTTATTCTGAATGACCTCCTTCAATTTTACCATAATAGGATCCTCATCTTGGCTAGCTTTATCTTCGGTCACTAAGTATGATTCTAACCTATTCTGAACAATGACACCACCATCTATGGAGTCAACAAGAAAAACTCCTAGTTGTGCAAGCTGATGTAATCTTTCACCAACTCTTTCCTCTCCTCATCTACATGGGACACACTCTCCAGAGAAAGTCTGCTAAGAGCGTCTGCCACCACGTTAGTCTTGCCTGGATGATAAAGGACACTCATATCATAATCCTTCAAAAGTTCCAACCACCTTCTCTGATGTAGATTCAAATCCTTTTGGATGAACATGTACTGTAGGCTATTGTGGTCCGTAACATAACCACATGGACACCATACAGATAGTGTCTCCAAATCTTCAAGGCAAATACTACCACCGCTAATTCTATATCGTGAGTCGGATAGTTCTTTTCATGAACCTTTAGCTGCCTGGAAGTATAGGATATAACCTTACCGTGCTCCATTAGTATAAAACCAAGGTCGATCCTCGAGGCATAAGAATATACCACAAACCCCTCGGTACCCTCAGGTAGAGTCACCACAGGTGCTGACGTGAGTCGAGTCTTCAGCTCTTGGAAGCTCTTCTCACAAGCCTCCGACCATTGAAACTTCACTTTCTTATGGGTCAATTTAGTCAATGAGGTTGCAATGGATGAAAACCCCTCAACAAATCTCTGATAATAACAAACTAAACCTAAGAAACTCTTGATATCAGAAGGATTCACCGGTCTAGGCCAATTCTTCATCACTTCTATCTTTTGAGAGTCCACCTGTACACCCTCACTTGACACCATATGACCCAAAAATGCCACTAAGTTCAACCAAAACTAACATTTGCTGAATTCAGCATACAACTGGCAATCCTTCAGGGTATGTAGCACCACCTTCAAATGTGTGGAATGCTTCTCCCCGCTTCGAGAGTATATAAGGATGTCATCTATGAACACCATCATGAACATATCCAAGTGTGGCTTGAACAATTTCTTCATCAAATCTATAAAAGATGCGGGAACATTCGCTAGTCCAAAAGACATGACTACAAACTCATAGTGACCATATCGAGTTCTGAAGATTGTCTTTGGGATGTCTCTCTCCCGAACCCTGAGCTGATAGTATTCGGATCTGAGGTCTATCTTTGAAAAGCACTTGGCACCCTGAAGCTTGTCAAACAAATCATCAATCCCGAGGAGAGGATACCTTTTCTTGATGGTGACCTTGTTCAGTTGTCGATAATCAATACACATCCAAATGAAACCATCCTTTTTTCGGACATAGAGAACTAATGCACCCACGGGGATTTCCTAGGTCTAATGTAACCCTTGTGTAAGAGGTCTTTCAACTGTTCCTTCAACTCGTTTAGCTTAGCTGGAGCCATTATGTAAGGAGGAATAGATATAAGTTGCGTATTAGGAAGAAGGTCAATACCAAGGTCAATCCCTCGCTCGGGAGGGATTCCTGGTAAATCATCTTGGAATACCTCTGGATACTCACACACTATAGGATCTCACTGGATAGTCGGGGTTTCGGATGTAGCATGCTTAACCCTAACTAGATGGTACACACAACATTTGGAAATCATCCTTCTAGGCTTAATGTAGGAAATAAAGTAGCCTACAGGCACGACTAAACTACTCTTCCACTCTGTGGGTGGCTCACCCGAAAATCTGAACCCTACCCCACAAGTTCTACAATTGACTGAAGCATAACATGCATGTAGCCAATCCATGTAAAAAATAACATTAAAATCCATCATGGCTAGCTCTACTAAATCTACTGAGGTAAAATTCCGAAGGATTGTGATAGGGCAATTTCTATATACTCGTCTAGCTATAACTGAATCATCGACTGGAGTAGCGACTGAGAAAGGTTCTGATAGGATTTTGGGACTGACTCCAAAACTAATAGCGACATATGGCATCATAAATGATAAGGAAGCCCTTGGATATAGCAATACATATACATCAAGGTGAAATATTCGTAACATACCAATGACTACATCTAGGGAGACTATTATACCCCAAAAGCCCTAAATCAGACCCCGAAGTTGAAATGGAAAAAATAGGAATTTCTGCACCAGGTCACAGGATGAGTCATTTACTGACCCGTCAGGAATCCCACGAGTCGTTAAGTGACCCATGGGGAACGGTTGGGACTTGATGGAAATTTTGGGTTTTGGGTGACCACGGATGTGACCACGAGTTGTGGTCAGCATCACGACTCGTCATATCATCCGTAGTCAAGGATGATATACAGGAAGAAAAAAATCAACAGTGCACCTATCGGGTCATCACCACAACTTGACGGGTACACCACGAGTCGTGCTATCCCCCATGGTGAACCCTAGGAGAATTTCGGTAATGAAGGTGACATGAGGTGACCATGAGTCATGGTCACTAGAAATGACTCGTCTAGTCTCTCATTGGGACTGGCAGTCTGTTTTTCCCTGCGTGTTTATTAAGGACTTTTCTGTGATTTCTAAGTTTCTAACGCCCGAACTACATCATTTTAAGATCATAATGGAATGTTGTAAGAAGGGTTAAGCCATTCTAAGCCCATCTAATTCACGCAAGCAAGTTTAGAAGTTTGAGAGTTGATCAAGCCTAGTCTACGGAGTTCTACCTCAATTCTCTTTGGGCAATCAAGTGTGAAAATCAGGTATGTTAAGGTATGTAAGGCTTCGAATGGGTTTAACAATCCACACCCATGCCAAATTCCCTCTCAATTCATTGAAATTCTAATTGTTGAATCTATGGTGTTTTTACCCAAAGTGTGAATTCTCTAAGTATAGATCATGGGTACGATCCAAGCATGTTTCTAATGTAGTTTTATAATCTATGGGCAGATTTTGTGACTATTTTAAAAATAAGTTTATAAATTTGATTTTTAAATCCAATTATGTCCAATTATGAATGTTTATTAAAAATCAAACTATGATTTCATTATGATATATATGTTAAGTAGCCTAATTATGATTTATACTTTATGATTTGATTTCTCTGAAGTACTTATCATTGATTTATGATGTGTCAGGTTTATAGATGTTTACAAGTATGCATGGATTTCATGATATTTGGATTTATGACTCTTAGCCAATTCATGGGCCCTTGTTCATGACTAAACATTTATTTTAAATGGAGATCAATTATATTGTTATTTATTTGGTCATGAACTTTATGAATGATGTTACGGTTACCATTTGAGCCTAATGTGCATGTTTTTCGGAGCACTATATAGCACCGAGTAGCTCAGCATTCAAAGCACTAGGCTGGTGTCTCAGAACTACGTGCCACAATAGGCTTATATATATATTTCAATATTAATGGATCCCCTCTTCGTGATATCACATGCTAAACGTCCCTTGCCTGGCAACACTGGGATGGCTCAGCCCACTTGAGTGAGACAGTTGGGACATCATGTAAAGCTCTACCATGATGGTGTCGGTTATGACGAGTTCTCCCATTGTTCCTCATGATTTGTACATTGTTCTGCTTATGCACTTTGGTTCAAATCATTTTTAATAAAGTTTTTCTCTTATGATTATAATTATGAATGATTTATTAATGTTTTGAAAACCTTGAGCCTTATGTTTACATTATGATATTTAAATTATGAGTATGTCGTCCTACTCTTATGAACTCTTATGTATTTTAACTGTCTGTGTTTACTTACCTCGCATACTCAGTACATTTCATGTACTGACTGCAAACTCTATGCTATATCATTCATGATATAGGCTCTGATATCTAGCTCAGTCCTGCCGCTAGTCAGACTTCCGGAGTTAGCACTTCTCAGTCCCAATTACGGAGTCCTCATCTTGCAAGGGCCCTTCTCATTAGTAGTATGTCGTATTTTCAGTTTTTAGATTATACTGAATTAGTTGGGGTCTTGTCCTATAAACTTGTCAGTGTTAGAGGCTTTCTCGGACATAGTTTGTACTCAGCTTTAGATTCATGTATGTATTCAGATATTATGTTTTTTTGGACTTCTGCTATGTTATTGAAGTTGATCTTCTGCTTATCTATGTTTGAGTTAGATGTATGTTCATGCCATAGGTCGACTTGGAGTCTCTCAGGGTTCCTTGTCCCATGTCTTGATCCGGGCGAATGTTCGGGTTGTGAAAAACCTTTGTATCAGAGCATTAGGTTTTAAGTGTCCTAGGTTGTCCGAAAGCTGCTTTGAGTAGAATCTTTTTCATGGGTGTGAAGCACGCCAAAGTTATGATGAAGAGGCTATGAGACATAGGAAATGTTCACTTCTTTCATGATCTAAGTCGTGCGAGAAAATGTCTCTCTATCCTTCTAACTCGTGCTATACGCATTTGCAGAATCATGCCTCCCCATAGAGTTAATGGAAGGAGAAATGGAAATGGAAATGGCCATGAGAATGGCAATGGAGATGGGCACGAACAGGTCCCACCAGCTCATGAGGAGCACTTACTGTCAAGAATCGAGTTCATACCCTGGCCGTGACACGGGACAAGGAACCCCGAGAGGCTCCAAGTCGACCCATGGCATTACCATAGCATACACTTAACATGGAAAACATCTAAAAACATAAATAAGCGGAAGCTAATAATATGAATCTAATATAAACCATAAAGACAATTTAATAACACTTAGATAAAACACTGAATCTGTCTAGATAAATCTGAAAGCCTTCTACTAAACTGATGAGTTGCTGAGACAATCCCCCAGCTAACTCCTAAAGTCTGAAAACTGAAACATAGTAAAATATGAACATAATCACGTCCTCGGAGGATGAGGACTCACCAATAACTGCTGAATAGGGATGAAGCGTATATAACCGCGAGGCCGAGTCTGGAAACGTGAATCTATATCATGAAACAATATAGCACAAAAGGCGTGCGGTCAGTACTTAGAATGTACTGAGCATGCAAGATAACATAAACAATTACATAAACAAATATATGATAAGTATTTAACTAAATACAATAACATAGCTACTTCAACATATTATTGCACATACTCTATGATTCACATATACAGATATATACATGGAACTTCTCTTTGAATCTCATTATATAACATCTTAGAACACGTGCATAAGAGTCAAGTTCTAAGCATTTAATAAGCGCCAAATTTGAAATTAGTATCACGTAGTGTACTGAATCATTACTGATAACTGAGACTCATTATCATCTTATTAAGCAATTAAAATCTGAAAGTTGGGTCATGGAAGACTAAATCATACTAATTTCATCATTAAGGGAGTCTCTCTCTACTATTGAGGATCCGACTGATGCTAGGGAGTCACTCTCTACTATGGAGAATCTTGACTGATGCTAGGGAGTCACTCTCTACTATTGAGGATCCCGAATGATGCTAGGGAATCACTCTCTACTATTGAGGATCCCGACTGATGCTAGGGAGTCACTCTCTACTATTGAGGATCCCGATTGATGCTAGAATCTGAGAGGTACTGGCCTGACATTATGCCTACATTTATATCTGGTCTATACTACTGCAGCTAATCAGAAACATGTACATACTCTGCTTTCTTCATACACCCTTCGTCAAAGAAGGATCGAGGCTGCTTTCTACTAACAACAAGCCTAACATTCGAAAACTATCATTCTCATGTTTTATCATCATAAGCCGTATCATCATGGAACCATACTAGAATCTCCTCATACGTCTAACATTAATGGGCATCTTCAGATTCACATCATGCGTACTACTTTCTCATTATCACATTCAGTTTCATATTAGTCAGCATGTATCATAGAGACATTCATTAACCATACATTCAACTCATACTTTAATGGGCATACAATGATCCACATAATCTAGATTTATAGGAAGCTATGTGCTCACTCATATTTCAGCCTGTAGAACGAAATCATATGGGAAGTGTGCATCATTGGTTCATAAGACTTATTTCACGATTTATTCCAATACATGAGAAGAATGCATTAGATTAGCCATTATCATAAATTTACTTCTTACCCAATTGATTCCATCAAGACATAGGGAAATGCATATTTTAATTTCAATTATTCAAGTACATGAACTTTTATTTAATCTCGTCACATCTATCATTCCCATATTTAAATTCTCATGGTTAATCTGATAATCGTCACATGTTAAACATGGATGCAAGGGATGTGTCATAATTGAATGAACAATGACAAAACCTTATCTAAAACTCTAATCATTCATGAAGAATATTTCCTAACTCCACACTTTTCATCACCCAACACATAATTCAAGATAACCCAATCATTTTACATCATACTTATCTCCTAGTCACAATAAATCTTAGAATTTTAAAGAGTTGTAGTAATATTCACCATCGAATTAAAACCCTAGGTCATGCATCTTCTAGAATAGTAGAAATTGAACATTTTAAATGAAAACATTTTGGGGCACAAAGATTGAAGAGTATCCTTGTTGAAAAACCTGCATGCCTGGTAGAAGAAATTACCACTCAAAATCTTCCTTGAAGCCTTGATGAACACCTTGATGAAACTCTAGAAGAAAGGAGGAAGAAGGAAAGTTCAGAGAATGAGGCATGAAAAGCCCTTAAAAAGGTGCAAGGTAGAACCCAAAGCAACGTATTTTAGAAGTTAAAAGCATAGGAGTTTGCAAAAATGCCCCTAAATAAAACTAGAAAAACAGTTCGAACTAATGCCACGGCTCACCTGACGAGTTGTTGTCCCACCCAATGACTCGTTAGGTCCACTCGTTAAGTATACTTGAATTATGAACTCATCAGGCCACAACCAACGTAACGACTCATCACCAGCTCCAATGATTCATCATGTCCTTTCTTTAAGTACACTGGAATTTCTTTAAAACCACAACTTCTCCCTCCTAACGACTGACTTGACGAGTCATTGTCACACATAACGACTCATCACATTCCTCCATTACCTACACTCCTTAACGCTCCCTATCCTCCACCTAAAGACCAACCTGACGAGTCATTGTCGGGCCAAACTACTCGTCAGGTCGCCCGTCGCCACTGGTCCAGCTCACATCCCTAGACTGTTCCCCATGGGTCAGACCACAACTCGTGGGGCACCTAACGAGCCTTTCCCTAACTCGTTCTGAAGCAAATTTCTACTGACTTTTTTTCCTCAGCTTCTTCTAACTCTGAGGTATGATCTCTAAGACTTCCGGGGTGTTACAATATCTCCCCCTTAGGAACATTCATCCTCGAGTGTTGGCTGAACATAATGAAAAGATAGGAACAGGACTGAATTCCAAAAACCAATCAATCACAGATATCACCAACGGAGCATCTGACTCCGGACCAACCCTACACCCCAAATCTGAATATACACATCTAACATGCATATCATGGCACAAGGGAAATCTAAGAACATAGGACCAACATAGAACTAGACAGGACATCAAAAGAAAATTCTTTATCCTTTTATCATACACTGAACTGACACGGACTGATTCTTCTCCCCCAAATCGCTTCTTGATACTAAGCTAACATTCATGACATCAAATCTAACTGAGGGTAGGGAATTCATGAGCACGAGTCATCCTCGACCCCAAAAACTGAGCACATGCAAGAGATAATCTGACTCTACTGAGTTAATAAACAACTTTAAAGACTGTGTTCGAGCTAAACATATTGGTACACATAAATTAACACACATAAATGATTCATAACATGAAAATGAACATAGAGAACGTATATAGCAAGACTGCCATCACTGTTTGAAGTAGTTATTTCTAATCCTCAGGGAATCTACATATAGAAACGGACATCACTTTAACTTCAACTGAATCACAAGACAAATTATCTGAACCTTGAAGGGGCCGATATACTGCACTGCTAAGGCTGAAACTTCTTTATGAGCACCCTCAAGGTATGACTTACTATGCATACTCACTATCTCCCCCTTAGCTTGTAGTCATCATTCTAAAACTCCTGAATCTTCCTTAAGGTCGGGCCAATTTACAAACTCCTAGCTTCTCTTCCATTGCTAACCTTCACTACAAGCCTCACACTAACAACAATTCAAATCACTCATCAACAATTTCTTCTTGAAATTACAACAGGGCTTCTTATTCAATACTGGGATAACATGATACAAGGGATAATACACAATTTTTACAACATACCCTGTGGTCACTACTGGCAACTTGCCTTTATCCTGGTGTGTTGGGCTGACATTGAGCGGTTTTGATGACGACCACCATCTGGGCTAGATATTGCATCCTGCTGAAATGGACGACCTATGGGGGCCACTGAAAAAATGGCCGAGGACCTACTCTCGCCTCGCTTCGCCGCTACGGAATCCCCGTGCTTATGGCCCGACTGGCCGCACCAGAAACAAACATCTGACCCAGCCATACACTCTCCCAAGTGGTGCTTCCACAGTTGGCACACATGGGATACATGATCCCTTTTACTCTAGCTTTGTATGGGGCACTGATTGTTGAAAATACTGGTGCTACCGACCTTTGTAGAGAAAATGAGCGGTGTCCATCACTCGTCCTTAGCGGGGAGGACTCTGAGTTTCCTCTCCTGGCCCTATTGGCCTCTCTCTCATTTTCCTTTACTTGTTCCGACTCCATTTGTTGTGCAAATATCACCAACTGTGAGACGTCTATATCCCTATTCAACATGGAAGTCGTGCACTCTTTAATCAGGGAGTCTGACACTCCATTCACGAACCTGCTCACTCGGGCCCTCTGGTCCGCTACAATCTTTGTGGCATACTTAGATAACTGGGTAAATTCCAAAGCGTACTTTTGTACTGTCATGTCATTCTGTTTCAGGTTGATGAATTCTGCTGCCATAGGCTCTCTTAACTCTCTAGGGAAAAATCAGTCCAGGAACGCGGTCTTAAATTCATCCCAACTCACGGGGCCTGCTCCAACCCCTCGACTTTCCCTCCACTAACAAAACCATATATAAGAAAATCCTTTTAGATGGTAGGAGGCTAAGTCTGCACTTTCAAATTCTGTCACCCCCATGATGTGGGTGATCTTCTGAATCTCTTTCAAGAACTCATACGGGTCCTCTTCTACCTTTGACCCCACATACTCGGGAGAATTCATTAGGAGAAAATCCCTCACCCTTGTTGCTTCCACATTCCTATTTTGGGGAACACGAACCATTGCTTGCTGATTAATCTAGGTGGTTACAGCCTATGACAACATATTAAGAGTTTCCCAGAACTCAGCATGGGTAACATGGTCGTCTCTCGGGTTTGCCGGGGCTAGTGGTGCCTGCTGGCGATCATTACCATTTTTCTTTCCATTTGCCCATCTAGGAGGCATTATCTGCGAGCGAGTAAAGCACGAGGCAGGGTAAGGAACTATTTAGAGCCTCATACTCTATGCACGATAAGAATCATGAAGAAAAGGGAACATTCCTAAAACGTCTCAAAGCCTCTTCGTCATAAGTGTGGCGCGCTTCACACCCAAGAAGAAGACTCTACGTAACGCATCTTTCAGACACCCTAGGATACTTTAAACCATTGCTCTTATACCAATTTTGTCATCACCCGAGTTCACACCCTAGTCGTAACACGGGACAAGGAACCCCAAGAGGCTCGAAGTCGATCCATGGCATTATCATAGCATGCACATAACATGGAAAACATCTAATAACATAAATAAGTGGAAGCTAATGACATGAATCTAATATAAACCATAAAGACAATTTAATAACACTTAGATACAACACTGAATCTGTATAGACAAATATGAAAGCCTTCTACTAAACTGATGAGTTGTTGAGACAAGCCCCCAGCTAACTCCTAAAGTCAGAAAACTGAAACATAGTAAAATATGAACATAATCACATCCTCGGAGGATGAGGACTCACTAATAGCTGCTGAATAGGGAAGAAGCGTATCTAACCGCGAGGCCGAGTCTAGAAACCTGAATCTATATCATGAAATGATATAGCACAAAAGGCGTGCGGCAGTACTTGGAATGTACTAAGCATGTGAGATAACATAAACAATTACATAAACAAATATACGATAAGGATTTAACTAAATACATTAACATAACTACTTCAACATGTTATTTCACATACTTTATGATTCACATATGCAGATATATACATGGAACTTCTCTTTGAATTTCATTATATAACAACTTAGAACTCATGCATAAGAGTCAAGTTTTGAACATTTAATAAGTGCCAAATCTGAAATTAGTATCACGTACTATACTGAATCATTACTGATAACTCAGACTGATCGTCATCTTATTAAGCCATTAAAATCTGAAAGCTGAGTCATGCAAGACTGATTCGTATTGATGTCATCATTAAGGGAGTCTCTCTCTACTATTGAGGATCCCGACTGATGCTAGGGAGAAACTCTCTACTATGGAGTATCCTGATTTATTCTAGGGAGTCACTCTCTACTATTGAGGACCCCAAATGATGTTATGTAATCACTCTTTACTATTGAGGATCTCGACGATGCTAGGGAGTCACTCTCTACTATTAAGGATCCCAACTGATGCTAGAATCTGAGAGGTACTAGCATGACATTATACCTCATTTATATCTAGTCTATACTAGTGTAGCTAATCAGAAACAAGTTCATACTCTTCTTTCTTCATACACCCTTCATCACGGAAGGATCGGGGCCGCTTTCACTAACAATAAGCTCAACATTCAGAAATTATCATTCTCACACTTTATCATCATAAGGCATATCATCATTGAACCATACTAGAATCTCCTCATAGTTCTAACATTAGTGGGCATCTTTAGATTCATATCATGCATACCACTTTGTCATCATCAGATTCAGTTTCATATTAGTGAGCATGTACCACAGAGACATTCATAACCCATACATTCAACTCATACTTTAACGGGCATATATTGGTCCATATAATCTAGCTTTACAGGAAGCTACGTGCTTACTCATATTTCAGTATGTATAACGAAATCTTATGGAAAGTGTGCATCTTTGGTTCATAAGACCCATTTCACGATTTATTCCAATTCTTGATAAGAACGCATTAGATAAGCCATTATCATAAATTTACTTCTTACCCAATTAATTCCATCGAGACATAGGGACATGCATATTTTACTTTCAATTATTCAGGTACATGAACTTTTATTTAATCTCGTCACATCTATCATTCCCATATTTAAATTGTCATGGTTAATCTGATAATCGTCACATGTTAAACATGGATGCAAGGGATGTGTGATAATTTAATGAACAATGACAAAACCTTATCTAAAACTCTAATCATTCATGAAGAATATTTCCTAACTCCACACTTTTCATCACCCAACACATAATTCAAGATAACCCAATCATTTTACGTCATACTTATCTCCTACTCACAATAGATCTTAGAATTTTAAAGAGTTGTAGTAATATTCACCATCGAATTAAAACCCTAGGTCATGCATCTTCTAAAATAGTAGAAATTGAACATTTTAAATGAAAACAAAGATTGAAGAGTATCCTTGTTGAAAAACCTGCATGCCTGGTAGAAGAAATTACCACTCAAAATATTCCTTGAAGCCTTGATGAACACCTTGATGAAACTCTAGAATTTTGAGAAGAAAGGAGGAAGAAGGAAAGTTCAGAGAATGAGGGTTTAGGCATGAAAAGCCCTTAAAAACGTGCAAGGTAGAACCCAAAGCAACGTATTTTAGAAGTTAAAAGCATAGGAGTTTGCAAATATGCCCCTAAATAAAACTAGAAAAATAGTTCGAACTAATGCGACGGCTCACCTGACGAGTTGTTGTCCCACCCAACGACTCGTTAGGTCCACTCGTCAGGTACACTGGAATTATTAACTCATCAGGCCACGACCAACGTAACGACTAGTCACCAGCTCCAACGATTCATCATGTCCTTTCATTAAGTACACTGGAATTTCTTTAAAACCACAGCCTCTCCCTCCTAATGACTGACTTGACAAGTTGTTGTCACACTTAACGACTCGTCACATCCCTCCGTTGTCTACACTGCTTAAGAATCCCTATCCTCCACTCAACGACCAACCTGACGAGTCATTTCCAGGCCAGACGACTCGTCAGGTCCCCCGTCGCCACTAGTCCAGCTCACATCCCTAGACTGCTCCCCACGGGTCAGACCACGACTCGTGGGGTCACATAAAGAGTCATTCCCTGACTCATTATAAAGCAAATATCTATTGTCTTTTTCTACAGAGCTTCTTCTAACTCCGAGGTCTCATCTCTAGTACTTCAGTGGTGTTCACGTACCTGAGCCGGTTGCCCACGCGGAGTTCAGAGCAGCCATTCAGATGTTAGCCCAGGCCTTGACCACCCAAGTCAATCAGTAGTCGGTGGCGCATGTCCCTCAAAACTGGAAAGCGGTGGTGGAAAGAGTAACGAATTTTCTAAGGATGAACCCTCCGCAGTTCCTTGGACGAAGGTGGACTAGGATCCACATGAGTTTATCGATGAGATTTTGAAGATCACCCAGATCATGGGGGTGACAGGAGAGGAGTGCACCGACTTAGCCTCTTATCAGCTAAAAGGGATTGCGCATATCTTGCTCAAGCAGTGGAAAGATAGCCCGACAGTGGGAGCAGGTCCCGTTGGTTGGGAGGAGTTTCATCTCACATTTCTAGATAGGTTCTTTCCTCGTGAGATGAGGTAGATTAAAGCAATGGAGTTCGTGAACCTGAAGAAAGGGAAGATAAAAATCCAGGAGTATGCTTTGGAGTTCACTTGTTTTTCCAGGTATGCACCAGAGCTAGTGGTTGATTAGAGGGCTTGGGTGAGAAGGTTTGTACATGGAGTGGCGGACTACCTAGACAAGGATTGTAGGATTTCCATGCTTTATCTGGATATTGATTTTCCCTAGATAGTTCTACACACCCAACAGATGGAGGTGGTGCATCTAAGAGAGAGAGAGAGGCCAAGAGGGCCAGGACAGATAGTTATGGGTTCTCCCTGCACAGATCGAGAGGCGGATATCGCCAGCAGTCTGATCATAGGTCATTAGCTCCAACACTCTCATCAGCTAGTGGCCCATCCAGACCCAGAGGTGACCAGAGGAGCAGGGCCTCAGGTTCAAGGGACCAGAGGAGCACGCAGACAGAGCTCACCTTTTCGGCCAGCGGGAAGTGTGGCAAGAGCGATATAGGAGAGTTCTTGTTGGGATCGGATATCTATTATGGGTGCAGTAGATCCGGCTACATGTGCCAAGTGTGTCCCTTTACTAGACAAGGTGATGGTAGAGACCGTGCTCAAGCTACCAGATCAAAAATAGCCCCAGCACACCCAGCCCAGTAGGGTGCATCCACCACTGGAGGTGGCAGCCAGCGCAAGAACAAGTTTTATGCCTTTTCTTCCTGCCAGGAGCATGATACTTCACCAAACATTGTTACCGGTATGTTACAAGTATTCCACCTTGATATATATACATCTTTAGATCCAGGTGCTACTTTATCTTTTGTTATGCCCTATGTTGCTAATAATTTCGAAGTCAGTACCGAAATCTTATCAGAACCCTTCTCAGTCTCTACACCAATTGGTGATTCGGTTATAGCTAGATGGGTGTATAGAAATTTCCCTATCACACTCCTTCAGAAAGTCACCTAAGTAGATTTAGTAGTGTTAGCCATGACCGATTTTGATGTTATCCTCGGCTTGGACTGGTTATTTGCATGCTATGCCTCAGTCAAATGTAGAACCCATGCAGTAGAGTTTAGATTTTTGGGTGAACCAGTCTATGTCACGACCTGAACATAGGCTCGGATCGATCCACGAGAGAAGGAGCACCAAGAGACTCCAAGTTAACCCATGGCATGAACATACATCTAACTCAATCAAATAAAGAGGAAGACATAACATAATAAAATAGTGGAAATCTAGCATAGCATAACATCGAAAGAAAAATCCACATAATACATGATGAGCTGATTACTACATGTTTTCTGAAAGTCTCTACATATTGATGGGTTGATGGGACAAAACCCTCAACTTACCCGACAAGTTTGAAAACTGAAAGGACATCAATATCTGAAAGTGAATGGCCCTCGGGAGATAAGGACTCACCACTAAGCTGGATGCTAAATCTTGAACTGGCTAATGACGGGGCTGAGTTTGATGATCGGGGCCTTTATCATAAAATGATACAGTATAGGTATGCGGTCAGTACGTGGAATGTATCGCTTATGTAAGGTAAGTAAAACGGACATTTAAAATACATAAAAGTTCATAAGAGTGGGACAACATGCTCATAACATAAATATCATAATGTAACATTAGGCTCAAGGTTTTCAAAACATTTGTAAATCAGTCATAATCATAATAATAGGAGAAAATCTTCTTTAAACATGACTTGAGCCAAACTACTATGAACATAACCATGCAAAAATCATGAGCAACAATGGGAGATTCTTATAACCGACATACCCCATATAAACAGACATGGAGTCCGACCTGTAAACCCTGAGTCGGGAGGGTGTTCGTACCTTGCCAAGGGTAGAACCATGAAAGAGTGTGATACCACTCATGAAAGGCCCATTTTGGGCAAAGGGGGACAGTCTCAAGTGAGGTCCCATCGTGAGCTACGGTGGCACATAATTCTGAGATTCGGGGCAAAACCAGAACTTCGAACCTACTCGGTGTTAAATACTACTCCCGAAATATATATAGTGCTCACAGGATAACATATATGAAATTCATGGGCTAGTTAAATCATGATAATCATAAACATGCTTGAAGATACATGAACTACCCATGAAATATGGCCTGTGAGTCGGCCATAATCATAAATCATAGATCATGAGATTCATGCTTACTTGTAAAACATGAATATACTTGATATTCATAAATTCATGATGAGCATATGAGAGGAATCATGTCATAAATCATAAATCATAATGGGTTAATGAACTTCAACATCAAAGTAGAACCATAACTTGAACTTGCATAAAACATGAATAATTGGGAATTGTTTTGTAGAGATTTAAATCCGTAATTTTATAAGTGATATAGCTGTAAAATTTGCCCATGATTCATAGAATATAACTTGATACATAATGGAAATTAACCCATGGATGGATCATAAGAATTTCATATAAGCATATGAGAGGAATCATGTCATAAATTACTCAATAGAATTTCATTAATTGGGAGAGGTTGGGCATGGGTGTGAACAAATTCACCCATTCATAACCCTACATAACTGGGGAAGAACTGATTTTACTACTCCTTGATTTCCCAATGAAAAATTGAAGAAAACTTGAAGGAAAATGAGCTTGATCACCTCTCTATCTCTCTAACTTTTCATGCATGAGTAAGAATGGCCTAAAAAAAGAACTTACCCCTCTTAAAAGTCATCATTCATATCTTAAAACGACGTAGTTTAGGCCTTAGGATCATAGGAATTATGGAAAAGCCCTTACTAAATTAGCAAAAAATAACTGACTGCTAGTCTCCACAAGTGTCACGACCCGAACGTAGACCCGGATCATAACACGGGACAAGGAACCCCGAGAGGCCCCAAGTCAAACCATGGCATAAGCATAAATCTAACTTCATATCACTTTAAGTGAAAGACTGAACATATGATATAATGGAACATAATGTAACATACATAGCATGATAAGCGGAACATACTAAAACACATAACAACTAAGTACTACTTCATTTCACTTTAAGTGGAAGACTAAACATATGATATAATGGAAACATAATGTAACATAACATATCATGATAAGCGGAACGTAATAAATACATAACTACTAAGTACTACAATTAGTTTGAAAGCCTCTATCATATAAGATGGGTTGATGGGATAACATCCCCAACTAACCCGGCAAAGCTTAAACAAAAAGAACATCAAGGTCTGAACATATGGCCCTCAAAACATGAGGACTCACCAAAAAGGTTGTTAGCTAACTCTGAATGAACTATTAACGGGGATGAGTCTGAGAGCCGAGTCCTGTATCATGAAATGATACAAAATATAAACTATGCGGTCAGTACGTGGAATGTACCGAGTATGAAAGGTATGTAAAACAAACATTTAAAGTATATAAACAATCATAAATGATCATAAGAGTAGGAAGACATGCTCATAACATAAATATTGTAATACAACATAAGGCTCAGGTTTTTAAAACATTCGTAATACAATCGAAATCATAATAATAAGAGAAAATCTTTATTTAACATGACTTAAGCCAATATACATAATGATAGAAATGCATAAATCATGAGGAACAGTGGGAGATTCTCTTAACCGACATACCCTATAAGAGCACACATGGAGCCCGACTTGTAACCCTAGTCGGGACGTACCTTGCCAAGGATAGAACCATGAAAGAAATGATCACACATTAAAAGGGCCATTTGGGCCGGGGACAGTCACAAGGGAGGTCCCAACATATCCTATGGTGGACATAGTTATGAGATCCGGGGCAGAACCTAGGCCCTGAACCTACTCGGTGCTAAAAACTACTCCCAAAACATATATAGTGCTCATAGTATAAAATGCATGAGATTCATAGGATAAGTAACTCATGATAGCGATAAAAATACTTGTAAATACGTGAAAGGCATGACATAAGGCTCATGAGTCGACTAAAACATAATTCATAAATTATAGGTCTCATGCATACTTGTAAATCATACATATACTTTGCAAATCATCAAATCATAGTGGGTATTTGAATAAATCGATATTTCAAATCATAAATCATGCTTGGTTTGTAAATATCAACAATTGAAATAAAGATCATAACTCGATTCATCATAGATCATACATAATTAGGCTTAATTTAATAGATATCAAAATCAATAACTTTATAATCAAAATAGTTGTAAAACCTTATCAAAATTCATAAAAGGCCCAGCTTCGCTAAACTCGCACCGACCAACAATATGCGGGTAGCTTTTCACGAAAGATTGTTGGCATGCCTCCCATAAGAAGTAGGATTAAAAACCTATGAGACCCCCTTGTTCTAATCTTTTTCCTAATATGATATAAATCATGAATTATAATAACCCATTAGTAAATTGTTTGAATTTCACAAGATTTGAGTTAAAACCCCATAAGATTTTTTGATCAATTCTCATAATGAGGAAAGATTGGGCATGGGTGTGAACGAAAACACCCATTCACAACCCTACATACCGGGGTAAGATCAAATTTCAACACTCTTTGAAAGCCCAAGGGAGAATTGAAGAAGAAGAGCTTGAGAACTAGCTTGATCCCTCCTAATTCTTCCTAACTTTGCATGCATGAGAATGAATATGTGAGGGGGACTTAACCTATCTTAACATACCCAGGAAAATATCACAAAACGACGTAGTTTAGGGCCCTAGAGCATAGGAATGATGAAAATACCCTTACTAAAATATCCGATCCCATGGACATACCAACAAGTCGTTGGAGGATACCATGACTTATGGTACAATCCGTCATCTGCACTGTCCAAAACCTGATCTCTGATTCAATCCACGACTCGACAGGACGAGTCGTCATCTCTTCTAACGGACCGTTGGATCGATCATTGATTGACTCCTAGAGAACCCGATCTTCCCTTCACAATAAGACTCACCACGACTTGTGGTTTCATCCAACAAGTTGTGGACTCCTTCCTTTAGGCCCACTAGAAATTTAGCAACCCAAACAACCACTGGTGTCAACGAGTGATTACATCTCACCACGGATCGTGGGATGACCCGTTACATCCTCAACTGCTAAAGTACAGTACTCACCATGGGTACTAACAATGACTCATTGTCTTGGATGATGAGTCATCATTTCACCCGTTGCTAACACTGCTACCAGTCTTTCAGTTCCCACGACTGGCTCTAACGGGTCGTTGGTTGGAACAATGATGGGTCGTCTGTCCTGCACAATTTTTCCAAGTTTTCACCCAACTTCCATTTCTGATCCCGGGTCTAATCTTCGGCACTTTCAGGGTATTACAATATCTCCCCCTTGGGAAAATTCATCCTCGAATGCTGGAAATAAGTATAAAAACAAAGACATGCAATCATTACACCTAAATACTGATTATTTAAACCGAAAACTAATGGAATCACTATCTCCGATTCAAACCACACAGCTGATCTGATTTCATGATTCGCATACACATCCATAGAACATGAAAACTACGTAGAGTTATAGGTAAAAACTGATACCTCAAGTCAGATTTGAGCCCATAGGGAATAAATGTGGGTATTTAGCCATCATATCCACTTCGGCTTCCTGCTTAGCTCCTTCAACATGATGATTCCTCCATAATACTTCAACTGAAGCTACTTCCTTGTTCCTTAGCCTTCGAACTTGACGATCCAATATTTCCACCAAAACTTCCTCATAACTAAGGCTATCTTTTACATCAACGCTGTCCACCGGGACTACTAGAGTTGGATCTCCCAAACACTTCTTCAAGAGCAATACATGAAACAAAGGATGCACAAATGATAACTCTAAGGGCAACTCCAATTCATACGCCACCTTGCCAACTCTTCTCACAATCCTGTAGGGGCCAACATAGCAGGGACTAAGTTTCCCTTTCTTTCCGAACCGCATTACTCCCTTCATGGAGACACACTCAAAAATACCCAGTCATCAACTTCAAATTCTAATTATCTTCTTCTCACATTCACATAATACTTTTGGCAACTCTGTGCAGTTTTCAACCTATCTCTTATCAACTGAACCTTCTCCATTGCCTCATGAACCGATTTTGTCCCTATCATAGATGCCTCGCTAACCTCAAACAATCCGATGGGCAATCTACATATCCTCCTGTAAAGAGCCTCGAATGGTGCCATCTAGATACTGGAGTAATAGCTGTTATTGTAGGCCAACTCAATTAGGGGCAAGTGATCATCCCAACTACCTTTGAAGTCCATCACGCATGCTCCAACATGTATTCGAGAGTCTGCATTGTCCGTTCCTCTTGGCCATCCGTTTGCGGGTGAAATGCTGTGCTGAGTTTGACCTTAGTCCTAAGCCCTTTTCTAAATGACCTCTAAAACTGAGAGGTAATAGAGCACCTCTCTCTGAAATGTTGGATTAGGGAACTCCATGCAATCGAACTAACTCTCAGATATATGGTTTGGCATAATCCTCTACTGAGTCTGTGGTTTTGACCGGTAGAAAATGAACAACTTTACTTAACTTGTCTACCACCACGCATATCGAGTCATATTGTCCATGAGTACAAGGTAAGCTAGTGATGAAATCCATATTAATTTCTTCCCACTTCCATGTAGGAATGATGATATCTGAAGTACGTCTCTTGGCCTTTGATGCTCAACCTTTACTTGCTGACAGTTCTGGCACTTGGCTAGGAAATCTACAATATCCTTCTTCATGCCATTCCACCAATATATTTCCTTTAAATCACGATATATCTTGGTAGCCCCTGGATGGATAGAATACCTGGATCCATGAGCCTCATGCAACATCCGGCTCCTTAAGTCATCAATATCTGGCACATATAGGCGACCCTGGTATTGAAGCACGCCATCTCCCCCTTGGGAGAAGACCTCCACCTTTTGACTTTGAATGACTTCCTTCAATTTTACCAAAATCGGGTCCTCATCTTTTCTAGCTTTCACATCAGTCACCAAGGAAGATTCTGATTTGTTCTGGACAACAACACTGCCATTAGTCAAGTCGACCAACCTAACTCCCAACATTGCGAGTCGATGTACATCTTTCACCAGATCCTTCTTCCCCTTATCCACATGGGACACACTCTCCATAGAGAGTCTAAAAAGTGCGTCCGCCACCACATAAGCCTTACCCAGTTGGTAAAGGACACTCATATAGTCCTTGAGTAGCTCTAACCACCTTCTTTGTCGTAGATTGAGGTCTTTCTGCATGAACACATATTGTAAGTTCTTGTACTCCGTAATCACATCCACATGGACCTCATATAAGTAATGTCTCCATATCTTCAATGTGAACACCACCACAGCCAATTAAAGATCATGGGTTGGGTAATTCTTCTCATAGACGTTCCACTATCTAGAGGCATACGCTATCACTTTCCCACGCTGCATCAATACACACGCTAATCCGATTCTCAAAGCATCACAATACACCACAAGAACATCGGTACCCTTGGGTAGGGTCAACACCAGTGCCGGAGTAAGTCGAGTCTTTAACTCTTGGAAGCTCTTCTCACAAGCTTCCGACCATTGGAACTTCACATTCTTCTGAGTCAATTTGGTCAAAGATGCTGCAATGGATGAAAAACCCTCACCAAATCTCCGGTAATAGCTAGCTAAACACAAGAAACTCCGAATATCCGAAGGATTCACCAGTCTAGGCCAATTCTTCACCGCATTGTTTTTCTGAGAATCTACTTTTATGCATTCTCTTGATACCACATGGCCTAAAAATGCTACAAAATTCAACCAAAAGTTGCACTTGCTGAACTTAGCATACAATTGATGATCCATGAGTCTTTGAAGTACTACTCTCAAATGAGCGGCATGCTCCTTCTCGCTCTGAGAGTATATAAGGATGTCATTAATGAACACAATCATGAACATGTCCAGGTACAACTTAAATACCCTGTTCATAAAGTCCATAAAAGTTGCAGGAGTATTTGTTAGTCCAAAAGATATAACTACAAACTCATAATGACCATACCGCATCCTAAAGGCGGTCTTCGGGATATTGCACTCCCGAACACTAAATTGATGATACCCAGACCTGAGATCTATCTTTGAGAAACACTTGGTACCCTGAAGCTAGTAAAATAAATCGTCAACCCTGGTAAAGGATACTTATTCTTGATGGTAACTTTGTTCAATTGTCGATAGTCAATGCACATCCGAAGCGAACCATCCTTCTTTCGAACGAATAAAACTGGTGCACCCCATGGAGACTTGCTCGGTCTAATGAAGCCCTTATCTAACATATCCTTCAACTGATCCTTCAACTCTTTTAGCTCCGCTGGAGCCATCTGTAAGGTGGGATAGAGATAGGCTGTGTTTGGGGTAGGAGGTTAATACCAAAATTAATTTCCCTTTCAGGAGGAACACCAGGTAAATCATCAGGAAATACTTTTGGGTACTCACGCACCACCGAATCTGACATAATAGTCAGGGTTTCAGACTCAACATCCTTAACCCTAACTAGATGGTACATAAAACCCTTGGAGATCATCTTTCTGGCCTTAATATATGAAATAAAATGACCAACAAGCACGACCAAACTACCCTTCCACTCCAACACCGATTCACTAGTAAAACGAAACTCCATTTCATGGGTTCAACAATTAATAGAAGAATAGCACGCATAAAACAAATCCATGCCAATAATAATATCATAGTCAGTCATATCTAACTCTACAAGGTCTGTGGATGTGACTTTATGCAATATAGTGACCGGGCATCCTCTATACACCCGCCTCGCTACAAGAATCACCAAGAGGAGTAGAAACTGAAAATGGTTCTAACAAAGTCTCGGGACTAATTCCAAAGCTACTTGGAATGTAAGGAGTCACAAAATACAAGGTAGCTCTCGGATCTAACAAAGAATAAACATCAATATAGAAAACTCGCAATATACCAATGACCACATCCGAGGAGACCTCCTGCTCCTTGTGGGGTGCTGAAGCATAGAACCTATTTTGGCATTAACCACCGACTGAGCTAGTCAAGTCACCCCACTGAGGGGGACGTGCTGCTGGAGCAGCTAAACTAGCGGCTGGCATGCAGGCTCTGCCGCCCCTTGATCTGGCCGAAGGGCAATCCTTGAGCCTGTGTCCACGTTGGCCACACCCGAAATAAGCATCCAAGCCAACTAAGAACCTACCTGAGTGATTCTTTCCCCACTTCGCAAAATCTGGGAAAGTGCGCTCTATCAACATACTACCCTGGCCTCTCGAATTTGGAGCTCTACTCCTCTGATCCCCTCGGAATCTAAAAGATGTACTAGCTAATAATGATGCTGGAGCAATAGACCTGTGTTGTGACTTTTGACTATTACACCTCATAAGTTTCTATTGTTTAAGTTAGCGTATTCGTAAGTTAGTCAAGAGTTTTAGAGTTCGACACGTACGAAAAGGGCTCAGGAAAAGGTCAAACGAGTGTGGTACCGGGGTAGCGGGGAAAAGGACGGAAATACTGCCACCGAGGGGCAATGTGTCACGGACCCCCTCCCTGTGTGTTGGGTGCCATGACACGATCCTATTTGCCGTGTTGGGATCCGTGACATAGACCCCATGTCCACCGTCACAAAATTATATATATTAAGTTGGATCATTTGGTTACATATCAAATTAAGTGACCTCATCTAGAGAAGTAGGAACTCGCTATCATTAAGTCAATTTCATTTGTTTACACTGCCAAATGCTGTCCAAATTCAAATTAACTTCAGGTATTGAATTCTAAGTCTATAGGGAGCATTACTGCGGAGTTATTTTCTTGAAATTCGCTCGGCAAATCGTAGCCCCACCGAGCAAAAGTTGTTAAAATTTCTCCAAATTGATTTCATATGATCACAAGCTTCAGGTAAGCATTTATCCCTTCTAAAATCTCAGGAAAGTACACATTTTCAGCCGTATTTCGTTAAGTTGAAGTATTGTTAATATTTGTATTAAAAGATATCGTTGTTGCAAAATTTAGTACTGAAACTAGACTCATTCTCCCGGTAATACGATTACAGTTGGAAGAGCTATTGAATACAGATTGAAACTCGCTAGTTAATCAAGAATCGGCGATCGAGGTATGTTAAGGCAAATCCGTTCGGCAAGTTAGTTTCTTTAGTAATATAACTTAGTTGAATCCTAGTAAGAGAGCGAGAAGTGTATCTATTGTGATTAGTTGTTGTTATTAGTTGAAACAAGTATTCTATGTTTAGTTTGGGATTGACTTTGCCCTGTTTAACCTTCCATGACCAACCCCAGGGTTACTAGTTATGTCGACGCCCACCAGGGGTGAGATGGCATCGCTCCAAGGAGTGGTATGCCGTCCGTGAGGGAAGAAAATGGAAGCCAAGGACCTCATACAGTCCATTCCATGGCTGGACTATTATATGTCATATCGGCACCACACCCCCGTCGAGTTTGGTGCTCGGGGTGCAGATATCAGGAGTCCACTAGACTCACACACAGCTACAGTTCAGGGGCCAAGCGGGCTTAGTTGTAGACCCAGGGGACTGGTAGGACGACTATAGTTATTAGTTTGCTCTGTGTGACCTTGTAGGGGTATATAGATTGAAGTGTACTCCCTAGGGATTTTGGGGGCCCCAGGTAAGTTATTATGTACTGGTTGTACCTTTCGTCTTATAGGGGCCAGGTAAGGTTCTTGTCTGCTTTAGTTACTAATAGATTAGATAGTAGGAAGTTCAGCTAGTCAGGTAGTATTTCTATCCCTTTCATTCAGTTACTTTCAACTTTAGTTCAGTTCATTCAGTTATTTACAATTGTTGCCTTACATATTCGGTACATATTATACTGACGCCCACCCTCGGGTGTTGCATTACTTTTTTGCAGGTGCCAATAGACGCGGACTGGGACCCACTTAGCTTTCATCCAGAGTTAGAAAAACAATCAGCTCCTATCCTCCGGAGCTAGTAGTTAAAAGGCTTACTCTTTTTGCTTCTACAGTTTACGGGTAGGTTGGGGTCCTGTCTCAACCATTATATTACTCCTAGAGGCTTGCAGATTGTTTTAGTTTCCCTATGGTTAGTTGTTGTTGGTCGTGTGGGGCCTGTGTATGCTTTATTTTACATGTTGGTCGTGTGGGGCTTTGTTTAGCTATTAGTTAGTGGCCTTGTCAGCCATAGCTTAGTTTAGTGCTGGATTTACATTATAGTTATAACTAGACATCATGATGGCTTGTCCGGCCACATAGGATTCCCTGCTATTACCTATTTCTGGTTAGCAGTTTTCTTTCACCGGTGACTATAAGGTCTTGTCAGTTGGGGGTTGTATTTACAGCCGAGATATAGCCCATTGTTTTCTTGATTTGAAGATTAGACATGCACCAGAGGTGAATAAGCTCAATTAGGCTAGTTCACATCCTAGTAGGGCACCAGGTGCCAGTCATGCCTTCCAAGATGGGGTGTTACAATCTTGGTATCACAGCAGGTCGTATCCCGGGGAATCTACAAGCCATGCTAAGTAGAGTCTTGTCTTTGGATGTGTTGTGCACCACATTTTATGGGCAGGAGGCTGCGAGGCATGATAGGGTGGTTACTCTTCTTTCTCTTCTAGTTGTGGTATAGAGATATATAGTATATCATTGAGTCCCTAAGCTTATCATATTCTATTTGTCTACAGTGAAATATCAGACATACGACAGAGCATGACTAGCAAAAAGTTGGA
Source organism: Datura wrightii (assembly GCA_035772735.1). Taxonomy (NCBI): domain Eukaryota; kingdom Viridiplantae; phylum Streptophyta; class Magnoliopsida; order Solanales; family Solanaceae; genus Datura; species Datura wrightii. Next base: position 56,288,458 of record JASDFA010000001.1, read on the forward strand.
TGTCGCAGAAGGAGAGGGCACTAGTAGGGTGCCTCAGTCAGATTAAGCTTGATCTGAGGGTGATAGGGAGAATTCATCTTAGTCTCCTTAGTAGTCTCCGCCATGTCAGGAGTCATTCAGAATGACAGATTTTTCGGTACTGACTCTAGTAGCTTCTATACCGATAGCATCAGACCAGGAGGTCAGGAGTGCTGTTGTTATGTTAGCTCAGGTGATGGATCCGCAACATCAGCCAATGGCACCCATGGTTGCCAAATCTTCAGGTGGACCAGGTAGTTCAAGGGTCCAAGAGTTTCTCGCACTAAGTCCCCCGAAGTTCACAGGGACGGACCGAGATAAGGACCCTCAGGATTTTTTAGACCAATTGTAGAGGATATTTAGGGTAATGCATGTCACACCTGCAGAGTCGATTGATTTAGCAGTATTCCTACTACGGGATATAGCAGTATTATGGTACGAAAGTTGGGAGAGGTTCCAAGGTAGAGATGTTCCCCCTCCGACTTGGTCTAGATTTTCAGAGGCCTTCCTAGACCATTATCTGCCATGAGAAATTCAACAGGCCTGGGTAGATCAGCTTTTGCTTCTAAAGTAGGGTTTAATGAGTGTTTGGGAGTTGCTATGAGATTCGACTCCTTGGCCCGATATGCACCAGCCTTTTTAGAAACCATGCCAGCTAGGGTGCACCGATTTATTATGGGGCTGCTTTCGAATTATGTGGAGACTTATATTACGGCCACTCTGTGAGAGGACATAGATATTGCCCGTGTTTAGACCTTTGCTCAGAATATCAAGGGTATTAAGTAGCGGCAGTAGGAGATAGAGAGGGATAATCAGGAGTAGTGCCGCAGGGCTAGACCTAGTGACACTCAAGCAAAATTTCATGGTGGACTCAAGCCCAGACTATCAGGTAGGCCTCCTAGACCCCCACCTCCACAGCAGCAGCAGGGTGGTAGACCAGGCCGTCAGGGGCAGTCAGGACTCGGCTAGAGTTCACGGCCATCAGGTTCCCAGCAGTAGAGAGGGTCAGAGCAGAGTAGATTCATCGTGCCACTTTTCCCTATTAATAGTCGACGTCATTTTAGGGCATGCACGTATGGTTCTTCTGCGTGTTACACCTGTGTAAAAGAGGGTCACTTGATGAGAGACTTCCAGACAGGGGTCAGAGTGATTGGGACCGATAAGACAGATCTTCAGTAGGGTCACGTGCCCCAGCATTTCCAACAGGGCATAGGCCCTTGCTTCAGTCGAAATAGGCCGAGGTAGGTCAGGGGCATCTAGCTCAGGCACCGGTATCGCACTTATGCTTTACCAGGGCGATAGGAGTCAGAGTCGTAGCCGGATATGGTAATAGGTATGCTGGACATTTGCTTTAATTTTGTTTATGTTTTGATAGATCCAGGTTCCACTTTGTGTTATGTGATGCCACTAGTAGCCTTGAAATTTGGTATTAAGCCAGAATTGCTTCAGCGACCTTTCTCAGTGTCTACACCCATCGGTGATTCTATTATAGAAAAAAGGATCTACCAGGAATGCACAATATAGGTTGTTGGTCGCCAAACTTTAGCAGATTTGGTGGAATTAGAAATGATTGATGTTGATGAAATTATGGGTATGGATAGGTTAGCACCATGTTATGCCAATATAGAATGTTGGACCAAGGTTGTCCGATTTCACTTTCCATAGGAGGTAGTGCAAGAGTGGAAAGCTAATATAGCCACACCAAGAGTTATGTTTATATCTTATCATCAGGAGAGAAAGTTAATAGCAAAGGGTTGCATCTATCATACTGTCAGGGTTCAGGATGTTTAAGAAGAATCCCCGACTCTTCAGTCTATTCTATTAGTCAATGAATTCCCAAATGTATTCCCAAATGATCTTCCTGGTATTCTCCCAAAATGGGAAATCAAATTTTGCCATCGATCTATTACCAGGTACTCAGCCTATATCCATCCCTCCGTATAGAATGGCTCTTGAAGAGCTCAGTCAACTGAAAGAGCGATTGAGAGATTTGCTAGACAAGGGCTTTATTAGGCCGAGTATTTGCGCAAGTTATGTTTGTGAGAAAGAAGGATGGCTCCCTCCGCAGGTGTATAGACTACCGGTAGTTAAACAAAGTCACTATTAAGAAAAGTACCCACTTCCCAGAATGGACGACTTGTTTGATCAGTTGCAAGGGGCGAAGTATTTCTCAAAAATTGATTTAACATCTAGGTACCATCAGGCTTCTGTTTGAGAGAGAGATATTCAAAATACCTCTTTGAGGACAAGGTATGGCCACTTTGAATTCCTAGTCATGTCTTTCAGATTAACGAATGCTCCAGCAGTGTTTATGGATCTGATGAACAGTATCTTCAGATCGTATCTGGACTTTTTTATGATAGTGTTTATTGATGATATTTTGGTGCATTCTCATTCAGAAGCAGAGCATCAGGATCATTTGCGAACAGTGCTCCAGATTCTCAAAGATGGCCAGTTGTATGCAAAATTTTCTAAATGTGAGTTTTGGCTGAACTCTGTAGCCTTTTTGGACTGTATCGTATCAGAGACTGGCAATCAAGTAGATTCACAGAAGATCGAGGCAATAAAGACCTGGCGTAGACCCACAACTCCCACTGAGGTGCGTAGTTTCTTTGGGTTAGCCAGGTATTATAGAAGGTTTGTAGAAGGATTTCTACCTTATCAGCACCTTTGTCTAAGTTGACTCAGAATGCAGCTAAATTTCATTGGACTGAAGCATGTGAAGAGAGTTTCCAAGAACTAAAAAATAGATTGACATCAGCACCAGTACTAGCTCTACCAGAAGGTTCAGAGGGTTATGCAGTGTATTATGATGCATTAGGTGTTGGGTTACGGTGTGTTTTGATGCAACATAGTAAGGTAATTGCTTATGCTTCAAGGTGGCTGAGGAAGCATGAAAAGAACTACCCTACCCACGATCTGGAGTTGGATGCATCAATTCATGCTTTGAAAATATGGAGGCATTATCTGTATGCCGTCCATGTATATATTTCCACTAACCATAAAAGCCTCCAGTATATCTTTACACAGAAAGAGATGAATCTACGACAGCGTCACTGGTTAGAATAACTAAAAGACTATGACGTGAACATTTTGTATCATCCAGGAAAGGCCAATATTGTAGAAGATGCCCTCAATCGTATATCCATAGGGAGTTTAGCATATTTGAAATCCAAACAGTAAGAGTTGGCCCGAGAATAGCATCAGTTAGCCGGCCTAGCCGTCTGAATAGTTGATTCAGGAGACAACGGGGCGGTGATTCAAAAGGCTACAGTATCATCCCTGGTTGCAGGAGTAAAGGAGATGCAATATGAAGATCCTCATTTAGAATAGTTCAGGGATATGGTACAGCAGGGAGAAGTACAAGCTTTCAGGGTAACTGAGGATGGGGTTTTGAGATGTAGGGGTCGCCTCCGCGTTCCGGATGTGGTAAGACTTCACCAGCAGATCATTGCAGAGGTACATTACTCCCGTTATTCTCTGTACCTAGGCTTAACAAAGATGTATTATGACACAAAAAAGGTTTACTAGTGGCCGAAAATGAAAAAGGGTGTAGCAGAATTTGCAACACAAGGCCCTAATTGCCAATAGGTAAAGACAGAACACAAAAACCCAGCAGATTAACACAGGAGATAGCGGTGCCTATGTTGAAATGGGACGAAATTAACATAGATTTTGTGATAGGATTACCCCATACCAGGCGCATATATGATACTATCTAGGTGGTTATTGACAGATAGATGAAGTCAGCTCATTTTCTGCCAGTCAGGACCACTTTCTCAGCCGAGGACTATGCCGAGTTATATATCAGGGAGATAGTTATATTACATGGTGTTCCAGTATCTATTATTTCTGACAGAGGAGCACAATTCACAGCTAGAGGCTGGCAGTTATTTTAGAGAGGCCTGGGAACACAAGTAAATCTGAGTACGGCATTCCATCCTCAAACAGACGGACAAGAAGAATGTACAATCCAGACATTCAAAGATATGTTACTGGCATGTTTGTTAGACTTTGGGGGCAACTAGGATGAACATTTCCCCCTTATTGAGTTTTCTTATAATAATAGTTATCATTCAGCAATTTAGATGGAGTCGTACGAGGCTTTATATGGGTGAAAATGCAGGTCCCTAATTGGTTGGTTCGAGGTAGGAGAATCAGAAGTAATTGAACCAGACATGATCCACAAATTAGAGGAGAAGGTAAATCTTATCAGAGAATGCTTGCTGACAGCTTAGAGTGTTCAGAAATCTTATTTTGATGTACAGCGTAGAAACCTGGAATTCAATATAGACGACTAGGTGTTTTTGAAAGTCTCTCCCATGAAGGGCGTAATGAGGTATGGTAAGAAGGGAAAGCTCATATTGAGGTTTATTGGGTCGTATCGAATCCTCCAGAGATTAGGTTGGGTGGCATACGAGCTAGATCTACCTTCAGAGTTAGAATCAATTCACCCGGTCTTTCATGTATCGTGCATAGGGGATCCATCCCGAGTTGTTCCAAATGAGGACGTCCAGGTTACTGAGGATTTAGTCTACGAAGAGTTTCTAGTGGCCATACTGGATAGGTAGGTTCGTAGGTTAATAACTAAATATGTCTCCTCTATTAAGGTACTATGGAGAAACAAGAATAGGGAAGAGATGACCTGGGAGGCCGAAGACGATATGAGATTCAGATATCCTCATTTGTTCCAAGATTAGTCCAGACTATGCAGTTAGGTAAAGTTGTTGATTCAATTATTGTTTTATGATTTATGTTATATGTATTGCTTAGTTAACTACCATCTTGCTGTGAAATGATTGTTATACAGTTATGTGAAATATATATGTTGGACTTTTCTGCATTTCCGAATTTTCCGATAGTCCGTATTACAGGGGAGACTCTGCCGAATTTTTTTTCCAGAATAATACTTCAAAGGTTAAGCACCTGTAGGTTGTAGTTGACATTCAAGGAAGAATGTTCTTAAGGGGGAGGATATTACACCCTGTAAGTTTCTATTGTTTAAGTCAGCATATTCGTATGTTAGTCAAGAGTTTTAGAGTTTGAGATGTACGAGAAAGGGCCGGGGAAAGGTTGAACGAGCACGGAACTGGGGTAGTGGGGAAAAGGTCGGACATGCTGCCACAGAGATGCAATATGTCACAGAACCCCTCCCTAAGCGTTGGGCGCCGTGACACGACCCTGGTTTGCTGCATTGGGATCCGTGTCCCGGACCCCGTGTCCACCACCCAAAAATGATATATATTAAGTTGGATCATTTGGTTACATATCTAATTAAGTGAGCTCGTCCAAAGAAGTGAGGAACTCACCATTTTTAAGTTAATTTCTTCCGTTTACGCTATCAAACGTTATCCAAATTCAAATAAACATCAGGTATTGAATCCTACGTCTAAAGGGAGCATTACTGTGGAGTAATTTTCTTGAAATTCACCCGGCAAATCATATCCCCACAGAGCAAAAGTTTTCGGAATTGCTCGAAATTAATTTCTGTACGATCACAAGCTTCAGGTAAGCATTTCTCCCTTCTGAACTCTCGGGAAAGTACAAATTTTCGGCCATATTTCGTTATGTTGAAGTATAGTTAATATTAGTATTAAATGTTGTTGTTGCGGAATTTAGTACTGAAACTAGTCTCATTCTCCCAGTAATACGATTACAGTTGGGAAGAGCTATTGAATATGGATTGAAGCTTTCCAGTTAATTAGGAATCGACCATCGAGTATGTTAAGGAAAATCCATTTGGCAAGTTAGTTTCTTTAGTATTGTAACTCACTTGAATCCCAGTAAGAGAGCCAAAAGTATATCTATTGTGATTAGTTGTTGTTATTAGCTGAGATTAGTATTATATGTTTAATATGGGATTGAATTTGCCCTGTTTAGCCTTCCATGACCAATCCCAGGGTTACTAGCTGTGTCGACGCCCACCAGGGGCAAATGACGTTTCTCCAAGGAGCGGTATGTTGTCCGCGATGGACAAAGATGGGGTGCAAGGTCCTCATACGGTCCATTCCATGGCTGGACTATTTTATGTCATATCGGCACCACACCCCCGACGAGCCTAGTGCCTGGGGTGCAAATATGAGGAGTCCACTAGACTCAGACACAGCTACAGTTCAGGGGCCAAGCGGGCTCCGTTGCAGACCTAGGGGACTAGTAGGATTGCTATAGTTATTAGTTGGCTCAATGTGACCTTTTAGGGGTATATAGATTGAAGTTTACTTGCCAGGGATTTTGGGGGCCCCGAGTAAGTTGTTCTGTGCTGGTTGTACCTTTTGTCTTATAGGGACCAGGTAAGGTTCTTTTCTGCTTTAGTTACTGATAAATTAGATAGCAGGAAGTTCAGCTAGTCAGGAAGTATTTCTATCCCTTTCTTTCAGTTACTTTTAGCTTCATTTCAGTTCATTTGATTATTTACAGTTGTTGCCTTACATATTCGGTACATATTGTACTGACGCCCACCCTGGAGCGCTACATTACTTTCCTATAAGTGCCGATAGATGCGGACATGACCCACTTAGCTTTCATCAAGAGTTCAGTTCCTATCCTCCTGAGCTAGTAGTTAAAAGGCTTACTCTTTTTGCTTGTATAGTTTACAGGTAGGTCGGGGCCCTGTCTCGACAATTATATCACTCCTAGAGGCTTGCAGATTGTTTTAGTTTCCCTTTGGTTAGTTGTTGTTGGTCGTGTGGGGCCTGTATATGCCTTATTTTACATGTTGGCCATGTGGGCTTTGTTTAGCTATTAGTTAGTGGCTTTGTCAGCTATAGCTTAGTTTAGTTCTGGATTTACTTTATAGTTATAACTAGACATCATGATGGCCTTGTCGGCCCACGTAGGATTCCCTGTTATTACCTGTTTCTGGTTAGCATTTTTCTTTCATAGGTGACTATAAGGTCTTGTAGGTTGGGGATGTATTTACAGCCGAGATATAGCTCGTTATTTTCTTGATTTGAAGATTAGACATGCACTATAGGTGCATAAACTTAGTCAAGCCAATTTAGGTTCTAGTTGGGCACTAGGTGCCAGTCATGCCTCCCAAGGTGGAGTGTGACATTGACGCTATCCTCCCCGCAATTTGGCCTGAGAAGTCCCGTAATTGTCACTCCTGGACCTCTTGGGCTCTCTCTGTCTCTAATACACCGATTTGATCTGCTGAGTATGCAACAAGATGCGGAGAAAATCTATATCCCGATGCAACATTGTAATCCTACAATCCTTATCCAGGTAGTCCGCCACTCCATGCACAAATAGACTCACTCGAGCCCTCTAGTCTACCACCAACTCTGGTGCATACTTGGATAAATGGGGAACTCCAAAGCGTACTCCTGAACTGACATGTTACCCTGCTTAAGGTTTACAAAATCGACCGCCTTTAGTTTTCTCATCTCACGAGAGAAGAACCGATCCAGAAATGTCGTGTGAAACTCTTCACAACCTATAGGGCCTGTACCTAGTGCCCTAGAATCTCTCCATTGCTTGAAACATATATGCGCCACCCTTTTTAGCTGATAGGAGGCCAAATCAACACACTCTCCATTTCTTACCCCTATAACATGGGTGATCTTTAGAATCTCTTTGACTAATTCATGTGGATTCTCATCTACCTTGGACCCAAGGAAATCCGGCGGGTTCATCCTCAAGAAATCTCGGACCTGAGCCACCGCTGCATTGCCATTCTGTGGAATATGCGCAACAGCCTACTGGTTGACCTAAGCGGTCAAGGCCTGCACCAACATTTGGATAACTGCCAGAAACTTATCATGGGCAACTGACTCTAGTGTCTGGGGCTCCTGAACAGGTGGGGCTTGGTGATGTCCATGACCATTGCCATCTCCGTGGCCTTCACCATTTCAATTTCTTCTTCTGTTCACTTTTCAAGGAGCCATGATTTTGCAATAACAAATAGCACGAATTAGAATGATAGAAAGACTTTTCAATCACACGTTATAGATCATGAAAGAAGGAAACATTTCCTAAACTTCTCATAGCCTCTTCATCATAAATTTTACGTTCTTCACACCCATGAAAAAGAATATACTCAATGTGGCTTTCAGACACCCTAGGAGACTTCAAACCTATGGCTCAGATATGAAGTTTATCCCGACCCGAAAATAGAACGGGATCATAACACGGGAGAAGGAACCTCGAGAGGCCCCAAGTCGACTTATGGCATAAGAATACACCTAACTTCATTTCACATTAAGTGGAAGATTGAACATATGATATAACGGAGACATAACATAACATAACATAGCATGATAAGCATAACGTACTAAAATACATAACAGATGAGTTCTACAATTAGTATGAAAGCCTTTATCATATTAGATGGGTTGATGGGAAAATATCCCCAACTAACCCAGAAAAACTGAAACAAAAAGAACATCAAGTTCTAAACATGTGGCCCTCGGAACATAAGGACTCACCAAAAGGACTGATAGCTAACTCTGAATGGACTACTAATAGGGATGAGCCTGAGAGCCGGGTCTTTTATCATGAAATGATACAACATAGAAAGCATGCGGTCAGTACGTGGAATGTACCGAGTATTCAAGGTAAGCAAAACAGACATTTAAAATATATAAACGATCATCAGAGTAGGACGACATGCTCATAACATAAATATCGTAATATAACATAAGGCTCAAGGTTTTCAAAACATTCATAATACAATCATAATCATAATAATAAGAGACAATCTTTTTTAACATGACTTGAGCCAATATAAATAATCATAAACATGCATAAATCATGAGGAATAGTGGGAGATTCTCTTAACTGATATACCCGCCCCATATGAGCACAAATGGGGCCCGACTTGTAACCCTAGTCGGGAGGGTGTTCATACCTTGCGAAGGGTAGAACCATGAAAGAGGTGATCACACATGAAAAGGGCTATTTGGGCTGGAGATAGTCACAAGGGAGGTCCCAACATATCCAACGGAGGCACGTAGTTATGAGATCCGGGGTAGAACCTAAGCCCCTAACATACTCGGTGTTAAATACTACTCCCAAAACATATATAGTGCTCATAGTATAATATGCATGAGATTCATGAGCTAGTTAAATCATGATAACCATAAACATAATTGTAAATACGTGAACTAGCCATGACATAAGGCCCGTTAGTCGGCCAAAACATAATTCATAAATCATAGGTCTCATGCATACTTATAAATCATACATATACTTTCAAAATCATCAAATCATAGTGGGTATTTGAATAAATTGATATTTCAAATTATAAATCATGTTGGGTTTATAAATATCAACAATTGAAGTAAAGATTATAACCTGATTCATCATAGATCATACATAATTGGGCTTAATTTAGTAGAAATTGAAATAAATAATTTTATAATCAAAATAGTTGTAAAACCTTATGAAAATTCATAAAATATGATGTAAGTCACGAATTATAATAACCCATTAGTAAATCGTTAGAATTTCACAAGATTTGAGTTAAAACCCTATAAGATTTTGATCAATTTTCATAAATTAGGAGAGATTGGGCATGGGTGTAAATGAAAACACCCATTCACAACCCTACATACCTAGGTAAGATCGATCAACACTATTTGAAAGCCCAAGGGAGAATTGTGAAGAAGAGCTTGAGAACTAACTTGATCCCTCCTAATTCTTCCTAACTTTGCATGCATGAGAATAAATATGTTAGGGGGACTTAACCTATCTTAACATACCCAAAAAATATCATAAAATGACGTAGTTTAGGGCCTTGGAGCATAGGAATGATGAAAATTCCCTTAATGACATACCCTAAAAAATTCTGCACTGGTCGATCCCATGGACGTACCAACGAGTCGTTGGAGGATACCACGAATCGTAGTACAATCCATCGTCTGGACTGTCCAAAACTTGATCTCCGATTCAATCCACGACTCGACAGGATGAATCGTCATCTCTTCTAACGCACCATTAGATCGATCGTCGTTTGACTCCTGGAGAACCTGATGTTCCCTTCAGAACGAGCCTCACCACGACTCGTGGTTTCCTCCAACACGTTGTGGTCTCCTTCCATTAGGCCTATTAGAAATTTAGCAACCCAAACAACGACTAGTCTCAATGGGTCATTACATCTCACCACGGGTCGTGGTATGACCCGTTACATCCCCTACTACCAAAGTCCATGTCACGCCCCACCTTGGGAGGCATGACTAGCGCCTGGTGCCATACTAGGACCTGAACTGCTGAGCTGACTAAACCTAAGCACCTCTGGTGCAGGGCTGACTCTAACTCTAGAATCAAGAAAAACAATGAGCTATATAGCGACTGTAAATACAACCCCCGGCCGACAACGCCTATAGCCACCTATGAAAAACAAATAGCTAACCAGAGACAAACAAACATAGGGAGTCCTATGCGGGCCGAAAAGGCCACCATGATACCTAGTTATAACTGGAAAGAGAAATCAGATGCTAAACGGAGCTATGACCGACAAGGCCACCAATCAACAGCTAAACAAGGCCCCACACAACTAACACACATAGTCTAAAACACCTATGGGCCCCACACGACCTATATCATCTAACCACATGGAATTAATGCAATCTGCAAGCCTCTAGGAGTAATAAGATGGCCGGGACAGGGCCCCGACCTACCCATAATGTACAAACAAAAGAAGTAAACCTCTATCACACAATCTCCGGAAGAAAGGAGCTAATGGCTCTGTAAGGCTGACTAGAACTATAAGGGACCTACTCCTTGTCTATCTGCACCTACAGGCAAGTAATGCAGCGCCCCAGAAGAGGGTGTCAGTACCACTGGTACTGAATATCTAAAGTAGTAACTTTAAAAAACTGAAAGTAAGAAATAGAACTAACAGTGACTGAACTAAAGAAAATGGACTGAAGATGACTGAGGTAGTGAAATTAGGACTAAACATAACTTTAATAAGGAGGGTAGGGGTCATACCTGACAAATTAGGCGTCTTACTATCTAACTAGCAGTATCTAAAGCAAACATAAACCTTACCTGGCCCCCATAAGTCGGAAGATACAATCAGCACAGAACAACCCACGTGGACCCCTATTAACCCTAGTGAGTACACCTCAATCTGTATACCCCTATCCAAGTCATACTGAGTCAACTACCAGCTATAAGCGTCTTGCCAATCCCCTGGGTCTACAATTGGGCCCGCTCGGCCCCTGACTGTATCTGTGTCTGAGTCTGGAGGACTCCTGTTATCTACACCCCAGGCGTAAGCACTCGGCGGGGATATGTATAAGGCCAACCACGGCAATATGAGGATCTAGATCCCCATCTTCATCCCTTGCGTACTGCATGCCGCTCCGTAGAGCGACATATCCTCACCCCTAGAGGGCGGCGACACAGCTATTAACCTTGGGGTGGTCACAGAAGCTATACAGGTATAATCCAGCCCAAAACAATACAATTTATGAGTCTCAACTAACAAAAACAACTAAACATGATAACATACTCCTGACATGCTTTACTGGGATTCATACTGCACTACTATGCTGAAGAAACTAACTTGCCAAAAGAAAATGCCTTAACATAGCTCGTTCACTGTTTACCGATTAACTGGTGAGTTCCAATTAGTATTCAATAGCTCTGCCCAACTGAAATCGTGTTACTGGAAAGATAGGACTAGTTTTAACACCAAATTCGGCAATGAGCAAAACTTCATATATAAATATTAACTATATTCCAACTTTACAGAATACGGTCGAAACCTCGTTATTTCTCAAAAGTCTAGAAGGGAGAAATGCTTACTTTAAGACTGGGATCGTATTGATACTAGTTTGGAGAAATTCCAACAACTTTGGCTCAGCGAGAAGACGATTCGCCAGGCGAATTTCACAAAATTAACTCCGTAGAAATGCTCCCTGTAGCCTTATACTTCGATACCTAAAGTTAATTCGGATTTGGAAGGTGTTTAGAGTCGTAATCAGATGAAAATTAAATGTTTTCCTTCATTCTCCCTCTGTTCTGTCCATAATCTTAGAATTAAACTCCAACTTCTAAGTGTGAGACCCTTATATACTTGAGGTAGCGGACAAAGAAATGTGGCACACTACCCAACGCGCTGATTCTGCTCCGTGCCACGTTATCTAACATGGAGGAGCAGCTCCATCCCACTTTGCCCCTCTAGGCAGCTTGGTTCGGCCTCCTACCGAAAAATCCCGACTTTGCACTCATTCGGCCTTTCCCCGGGCTCTTTCCTCGTACGTATGGCACTCTAAAACACTTAACCAACATACGAATAGGCTGATTAAATGTTAAAAACTTATGGGGTGTAACATCCTCCCCCCCTTAAGAACATTAGTCCTCGAATGTTAACTCCTACTTGCAAGAACCTTAACCTTGCAATTACTTACTCTGTAAAAATTTCGGCAGAGTATCCTCTGTAATATAGACTATCCAAAAACCCTGAAACGCAGAAAAGTCCAATACAGGTACTCCACACAATACTATAGCATTCATTTCACAATAGACTGAAGTCAATTATCTAACATATACATATATGTAATGCAACTTATGAAACAATAACAACAACATACCTCTAGCTGCATAATCTGACTAAGTCTGAAATAACTGAGGATATCTAGTCTTCATGTCATCTTCTGCCTCCCAAGTCATCTCCTCTCGGTTCTTATTTTGCCATAACACCTTAACTGAAGCAACATCTTTAGTTCTCAATCTACGAATCTGCCGATCTAATATGGCTACTGGAGCTTTTTCATAAGCTAACTCCTCAGTGATTTGGACGTCTTTAACTGGGATAATCCGGGATAGATCTCCTACACACTTCCTCAGTATTGATACGTGAAAAACTGGGTGAACGGATTCTAATTCTAGGGATAAATCTAATTCAGAAGCCACCTGGCCTATCCTTCGGCGAATCTGATAAGGCCCAATAAACCTCGGACTGAGCTTGCCTTTCTTACCAAATCTCATCACACCCTTCATCGGTGAAACCTTCAGGAATACCCATTCACCCACATTAAATTCTAGGTTTCTTTGTCGCACATCAGCATAAGATTTTTGGCTGCTCTGAGCTGTCAGCAGACATTCCCTGATAAGCTTTACATTCTCTTCTGACTGATGAATAGTATCTGGCCCAACCAATGCTGATTCTCCTACCTCAAGATAACTAGATGGAGACCTACACTTCCGCCCATATAACGCTTCATAAGGCGCCATCTGAATTGCTGAATAATAACTGTTATTATAGGAAAATTCAATAAGCAGTAGATGTTCATCCCAATTGCCTCGAAAATCTAGCACACATGCCTGTAACATATCCTCGAGCGTCTAGATTGTACGTTCTGCCTGCCCGTTTGTATGAGGATGGAAGGTTGTGCTCAGGTTAACCTACGTCCCCAGGCCTCTCTGAAAAGATTGCCAAAACTTAGTTGTAAAGTGCGCCTCTCTGTCAGAGATAATTGACAATAGAACACCATGCAATCAGACTATTTCCCTAATATACAACTCAGCATAATCTTCGGCTGAAAAGGTATCCCTTACTGGCAGAAAGTGAGCTGATTTAGTCAACCTGTCAACAGTTACCCAGATAGAATCATATTTACGCCTGGTATGAGGTAACCCTATTACGAAATCCATATTAACTACCTCCCGTTTCCATAAAGGCACGGCTATATCATGTATCATCCGTCTGGTTTCTAAGGTTCAGCTTTCACCTGTTGGCGGTTGGGACTTTGAGCTACAAATTCTGCTATCCCCTTTTTCATTCCCGGCCACTAGAAAATCTCTTTTACGTCATGGTACATTTTTGTTGAACCTGGATGGAGAGACTAACGGGCATAGTGTACTTCGCCAATAATTTGTTGGTGAAGCCCTGCCACATCTGGATCGCAGAGGCGATCCCTATATCTCAAAACTCTATCCTCGGTTACCTGGAAATCTATCACTTCCCTTCGCTGGACCATATTTCTGAGCTAAACCAAGCTAGGATCTTCATACTGTTGTTCTTTCACTTCCACAACCAATGATGATTCTGCAGTATTCTGGATTACCGCTCCATTGTCTCCTAATTCTACTATCCGAATGTCTAAATGGGCTAGCTGATGCAATTTTCGGGCCAATTCCTGCCGCTCGGGCTGTAAATATGCCAGGCTTCCCATAGATTTGCAGCTAAGGGAATCTGCTACAACATTGCCCCTTCCTGGGTGATATAAAATATTCACATCATAATCCTTTAATAGCTCCAACGACACTCTCACAGATTCAACTCTTTCTGGGTAAAAATATACTGCAGGCTTTTATGATCAGTGAAAATATCTACGTGGACGCCATACAGGTGGTGTCTAAATATTTTTAAGGCATGAATCACTACGGCTAACTCCAGGTAATGGGTAGGGTAGTTCTTCTCATGCTTCCTCAGTTGCCTGGAAGCATAGGCAATCACCTTACCATGCTTCATCAAAAAACATCCTAACCCAACATCCGAAGCATCACAATAGACTGCATAGCCCTTTGTTCCTTCTGGTAGCGCTAGCACCGGTGCCGATGTTAATCTGTCTTTCAGTTCCTGAAATCTCTTCTCACATGCCTCAGTCCAACAACATTTTGCTGCCTTCTGCGTCAGTTTAGTTAAAGGTGCTGCTAAAGTGGAAAATCCTTCCATGAACCTTCTGTAATACCCAGCTAATCCCAGGAAACTACGTACCTCAATCGGAGTGGTAGGTCTAGGCCATGTTTTCACTGCCTCTATCCTTTGCGTATCTACCTGTATACCAGCATCTGACACAATATGGCCCAAGAAGGCTACTGAATTCAGCCAAAATTCACATTTAGAAAATTTAGCTTATAACTGGCGATCTCTGAGAATTTGGAGCACTATCCGTAGATGATCCTGGTGATCTGCCTCTGAGCGAGAATACACCAGAATATCATCAATAAATATTATCACGAACAAGTCCAGGTATGGTCTGAATATGTTGTTCATCAGGTCCATGAACACTGCTGGGGCATTTTTCAGTCCGAAGGACATGACAAGAAATTCAAAGTGCTCGTATCTTGTCCTTAAGGAAGTCTTTGGAATATCTATTTCACGAACCCGGACCTGATGATATCCTGATCTTAAGTCAATCTTTGAAAAATACCTCGCTCCCTGTAGCTAATCAAACAAACCTGTTACACCCCAAAAAATTTTTGGTAATTATTTGATGCTTTTATGATATGTTAAGGGAAGTACGGATTGTATGTTTTCTGTAGATGACAAGGGAAATGTGTACGAACGGAAAACCGAAGAGTATGTGAAGTTCATAAGTAAGGGTAAACTTAAAATACCTATATCTCCTAGTATATAGTAAATTAGAATCCCCACAACCTATCAAATTAAAGGTATTTTAGTCTAGTTTTCAGAACATCAAACCTCTCATCTATCTAAGTTCGGAGTAAAACGTTATAGACATTTTATCGTGACACTTTCGGGCAGTAAGGAGGCCACCGTCCTAAAAATGGCTACCGCCCAACTTGCTTTATATTTTAAGTCATGACTTATCAGATCATTTTCAATGTTTCTAAAATTAAGGTGCCTGATTATCCTCTGAAATTCTCTCAAATTTCAAGCAAACAACTAAGGAAAACACTAAGCTAAGGTGGTGTGTTGGTGGCTATTTTGGCTGCACTTGGGTAGTGTTGCTGTGGTGAATTTGCTGAGTTTTTGAAGATTTCCTAAGCTACATATACGTTCACTCTTGGTAGGGATTAAACACAAGTATAAAAGGTAAGGATTCTACTACTATCCTTGCTTGAATTTTTTATTACAAGACTAGAAGTTGGAGGTGTGTTTGGTGTGTTGGTGAACTGTTTTATGGCGTTTTAGACAGCAAGGTTGCTGTATTTTTGGACAAGAAATTGAGGTCAATTACTCTTATTTTTAACCAAGAACAAATCCCCAGCAAAAGGTAAGTATTTCACCCCTTTTAATCCTCTCAAATTGTAAAGCAAAAATCTGGAAATTGGCAGCTAAGTGAGCTGCTGATGGACTGTTTGTGAGCTAAGTATTGCTCATTTTCCTTAGGATTTTTGGCTGTTTATTTTTCTGGAATTATACTTCATATTGAGGGAAAGAATTACATCAGAACTAAGGTAAAATTTCCTCTTGTTTCTCCCTTAAAAGTTACTGAAAACTAGTTGAGAAAATGGCTAAATGTTGTTGATGTTGCAGTGTGTTGTTATTGCTATTGTGACTGCCATTGTTTTGTTATTTTGGCTGAATTTTGTGATATAGACTAAGATTTTCATTGGCCTATAAAACCACTGGATTAAGGAGGTTGAATGTTGATCATTGAAATAGGAAATCGGCTAGAGAAATGTTCATTGGAGAAAGGTATGTAAGGTGTTCTCTATCTCTTGATTTTCAAGCATGAATTCATTCCGAGGATTAATCCGGAATTCTCCTGTACTTGAGATTCTGTAGTATCATATTATGGTTCCTCCCAATTGTTAGAATTACTTGGTATTAAGGTGTGTATTTGCTAAAGAGTTGGAATGCATGAATGTGAAGCGGAGAGGGCAATTGCCTTCTATTACGGTCATAGTTGTAAATTGAGTCTGAAGTCCCCTCGGTGTGGGCACTATGAGCTGGTCCTTTACATTATGTTATGTATTTTTGGTGTCAAAGTTGGTTCACATTATGGTTGCTAAGAAATTTGGTAAGCATGGAAAGACGACGACGCGCAGACAAACCTAATAATTGAAATCGGGTTTTAAGTCAATATGGGTTAACAAGGGTAACGAAATGGAACTTCCTTCTGACAGTTACCTACCCTGTCATATTCATGTTTTAAGGTACCTAGGGTCATGAGGTGATTCCCCGATCCCTCTTCCTTAAGCTAAGAGACTAATTAATACGTTTCTTAATTAAACGATACGTTAAACTTGGAAGATAGAACCCGAATGGGTAAACTATTGATATTTCTAAGCGACCATCTTTATTGGCAGGTTATGCACAATATATTGATGTTAACATTTTAGACGAAAATCATAATATATATATATATATATATATATATATATATATATATATATATATATATATATATATATATGTTTATGCTTACATTCAAATTACGCGCTAAAGCAGCAAGGATTGCCTTTAGAATGTCTCTATATGTTTATTAGAGCTCTTAGGTTATCTAGACCTCCTAAGAATTTCTTAAGGCTTTAAGTAGACACGTCGCATGTTCTTTGAAAATTGTAGATGTGTAAGGAAGTTAACCTAAGTGTAAAATTTGAGGCGCTAGTAGCAAAGGAGAGATAAGAGTGTTAGACCTTTTAAGGTAATATGTGAGGCATATGCCTTCTGTCCGTAGTTGATTTCAAGAACCGTTGAGTGACGTTAAAATATGAGCAAGACGAGTTTAAGAGACAAGGTTGGAAATTAGGTAAGAAGATAAGTGCATACAAGAATTGCAATTCTAGAATAGTGAAAACGAGTGTAAATAATTAGGTAGGGAATGACGAATCATGTTTGGAAAAGAATTTAAGATGAATACGAAAGTAGAGGTAAAGGTTGTTAAATTTGATGATAAGTGTTATGATTGTTAATGAATTAGGCAAATAGCTAGCAAGATTTACCCTGTTCTAAAGACGTTTAGCAAAAGAGTTATAAATAAAGTTGTTTATGTTCAGTTGTGTTAAGATAACAAAAGGACAGTAAAGTGTTAACTCCTTAAGAAATAATTAGGATCAAATAATTTGAGATAGTGACTCAAGTTAAAGAGAAGTTCTACATTGTACTTTTAAACAATTATCTTTGATTATTTGTTCTAAGAGTTGGATTAACTTGTTCAAGTTTTAAAGGATTTTATTTTTCATGGAAGTTTCTAAACTATTTATAATGCTGCTAAGCTTTTCTAAGCTCCACGTGTATTGCAATGTTTCACATGAGCTTTTCCTACGCTGTTTGAAGAATGACTATAAGTCTTTATTTATTTCAAGGCAGCCCCTAGATAGTTGCCTAGAATTTTTATATTAAATAGCACCACGTTTGAGATACACAAGTTATGCCTTCCTGTTCATAAGTTACCTCGAGATGTGATATGATGTGTTGTGAGTGAGGTATGCTCACAATTTTTGATATGGAAGTATGAAAGTAAAATAAGTATAAGCACGAAATTAATGCTAAGATTGTTAATAGAAAATGTTAGGCTAAGTGATTCCTCTCTGCTCCTCGTGTTAGAATTGCTACGAGATGTTTAAATTCATGAATGTGAGTCTACACATGTCTTTATGATATTCCAGTTCTAGGAACTTCTTTAGAATTCATTCACATCATATGTATTTATTTGAATGCTAAATGAAATACCTATATGTGTATGGACTAATTGTAGTATTAGGGGTTGTGGTAAGATCCCACACAAGTTATAGTTACTGATCAGCATATTTTATGGTTTCCAGTATTCAGATAATTTGTATGAGCTCTATCAACTCCATTTATGATGGTGATTAAGATTTTTTTTTACCTGGTGTGGTACATTGGCTGGAGATCTTATTATTTCAAGCCGGTGTGGTACATCGGCTGGAGATATTTTTATTTTACCCTGGTGTGGTACATCGGCTAGAGATTTTTTTATTTTACCCCGGTGTGGTACATCGGCTAGAGATGTTTTTATTTTACCCCGGTGTGGTACATCGTCTAGAGAAATTTTTATTTTACCTCGTTGTGGTACCTCGGCTGGAGATCTTTTTATTATACCCCGCTGTGGTACATCGGCTGGAGATATTTTTATTTTACCCCAGTGTAGTACACCGGCTTGACGAATTTTATATATGGATTTACGGTTGGCTGATCACTGGCATTACAGTTATAGTTTCTTTCTTGTGCATTTCTTAATTGCATTTTCATCTCTTTATGGAGTTATTATCAGGTTTCAGTTTCCAGGATTCCAGGTTGTTACCATTCATTATTCCTAATTCAGTTGTCTTGAGTTCAGTTATGTTATAGAAAGTTGTTATCAATTACAGGTTATAGAGTTCAAGGTTATATTTATCATCTATATGTTCATGTGCTAAGTCAGTTATTACAGGATTGTTATCCCATGGTTATAGTTTCAGCCTCACATACCAGTACATTTCATTCGTACTGACGTCCCCTTGCTTGTGGACCTGTGTTCGTGCCGCAGGTGAAGGTAGAGGTCAGGATGGCCAGTTGAGTAGCAGTTCGTGAGATTAACAGATTGTTGATATGCTCCTTTCTTCTTGGAGCTAGGGCTTAGTTATATATGCTTGAGTTTTGAGATGCAGTTATTGGTAGGTCGGGGCCCTATTCTGACCATCAATCAGTTTACTCTTAGAGGCTTTGTGGACTTAGTGTGTACAATGTTATTTAGGTTGCGGCCTCGCCGGCTTATTGTTGTAGAGTGTAGCACACTAATTGCCTTGGTTGCATTTCGATTGTTTACCCCGTATTTTTGAGACCTTATGGGTCCATTTTATTCTTCTATTGATTGTGATAGGTGGTCTTGATGGCCTAAGTGTTACGGTTATCGATGTCATATAGCCGGATTCTCGATCAATCATGAATCGAGTGTTAGTTGCGCCCTACCCCAGTTTTGGGGCGTGACAGACTTGGTATCATAGCGAAGTCGTATTCTAGGGAGTCCACAAGCCGTGTCTAGTAGAGTTTTGCTTATGAGTATGTTGTGCACCATACTTATAACTAGGAGGCTGCAGGGCATTTAGGGGTTGTTTCACTTTATTCATTAGTAGACGTGATATAGAGCAAAGATGTAAGGGCTGTTTGAAGTCTAAATCGTGCTTATGTTTTAGAATTAACCTTAAGTAAGGCAGATGGCTATGAGATTCTTGAAAGGGTCCCAATCGCCCCTCCTGTCGATCCGAGAAATAGATTATATGCTTGAAGTGAACTTTGTTTTACTCCCCGTGTTATAGGTCCTCTAGTTCTAGTCAGAGCTACAGTGAGAAGGGATTCAGCCCCTCATGTTGTCCTAGTTTCAATAAAGCCAGGAGGAGGTAGAGTTTTTTTTTCCTCCAGCACCTTTAGCTATATCGAAGGGATGAGATTTTGAGGAAGCATTTCAGATGTTAACCAGAATAGTGAAATTTCAAAAATCAGCTGGTGAAGTTAATGGCAGGGTCTAGTGGGATAATTCTGAGAGCTTTAGTGCTCATGGGTTTTGAGCCTAAATCCCCTAGCCTTTACGGATTAGTGCTTACCATGGGAACTTCAATGAGTTCGAGTTAGTATATTTTTGTACCTAAAGCACGACAGCATGAGTATTCATGAATGTAGTCTCAGGTTTAATTCTTTGGCCAATATGCTTCGGATAAGGTGCGAATTATGAGGGGGTATATCAATTGTATTAGGTTTGATAGAGGATCTAATTCACCGTCTTCAAGTACCCCGGCATAAAAATAGAATAGAGTGGAGGATACCAGGTCAAATATTTAAGGCTCCTTGTAGTTTTTCAACGCACTAGGTGGCCAGACATTTAGATTCTCTTGAAGACTTAGTCCCTTTTTGTTTTCCTAGATCACGCTTTAGTTTCAGTTATCAAGACCGCCAATAATGGGTCGTGGTAAAAGTAAAGTTAAAAGCATAGCTTTAGATTTAACATTGATATTGTATCTTAAGTACTGAATGGAAAGTTGTATTGGAGTTAATTATATGTCGCGGTAGTGTATAAATTTTCTTATGGTTAGAAAAGTTCATCGATTATATAGTGTTAAGGCACGTCTGCGTTATGTTAGATAAATAGAATGAGTTAAATAAATATTGTTTGATAGGAAGCAATGACTGGAAAGGATATGTTTATAAATACATGGAATGTATGTTTATGATTGAAGACAAGGATGAGTTAAAGGTGTTATGACATTCGAGGACGAATGCTTCTAAGGGGGGGGGAGGATGTTACACCCCAGAAAATTTTGGGTAATTATTTGATGTTTTTCTGATATGTTAAGGGAAGTACGGGTTGTATATTTGCCGTAGATGACAAGGGAAATGTGTACGAACGGAAAACCGAAGAGTATGTGAAGTTCATGAGTAAGGGTCAACATTAAATAAACATATCTCGGAGAATATAATGAATTAAAAGCCCCACGACCTATCAAATTAAATGTCTTTGAGTCTAGTTTTCATAATATCAAACCACTCGTCAATCGGAGTTTGAAATAAAAAGTTATAGACATTTTACCATAACACCGTCGGTCAGTAAGGAGGCCACGGCCCTAAAAAAGGCCACTGCCCAACATGCTTTATATTTTAAGTCATGACTTACCAAATCATTTTCAATGTTTCCAGAATTAAGGTGCATGCTTATCCTCTGAAATTCACTCAAATTTCCAGAAAACAACTAAGGAAAACACTAAGCTAAACTCCATTAAACTAAAGCTAAGTGAAGGGGATCTACCATAAGGTGAAGGTGGTGTGTTGGTGGCTGTTTTGGCTGCACTTGAGCAGTGTTGCTGTGGTGAATTTATTGCGTTTTTTAAGCTTTCCTAAGCTACATATACGTTCACTCTTGGTAGGGATTAAACACAAGTATAAAAGGTAAGGATTGTACTACTATCCTTGCTTGAAGTTTTGATTATAAGACTAGAAGTTGGAGGTTTGTTTGGTGTGTTGGTGACTGTTTTGTGGCGTTTTAGACATCAAGGTTGCTGTATTTTTGGACAAGAAGTTGAGGTCAATTACTCTTATTTTTAACCAAGAACAAATACTCAGCAAAAGGTAAGTATTTCACCCCTTTTAAACCTCTAAAATTGTAAAGCAAAAATCTGGAAATTGGCAGCTAAGTAAGCTGCCGATGGACTGTTTGTGAGCTAAGTATTGCTCATTTTCCTTAGGATTTTTGGCTGTTTATTTTGATGGAAATATACTTCATATCTAGGGAAAGAATTACAGCAGAACTAAGGTAAAATTTCCTCTTGTTTCTCCCTTAAAAGTTAGTGAAAACTAGTTGAGAAAATGGCTAAATGTTGTTAATGTTGCCGTGTGTTGTTTTTGCTATTGTGACGGCTATTGTTTAGTTATTTTGGCTGAATTTTGTGAGATAGATTAAGCTTTTCATTGGCCTATAAAACCACTGGATTAAGGAGGTTGAAGGCTGATCATTGAAACAGGAAATCGGCTAGAGAAAAGTTCATCGGAGAAAGGTATGTAAGGTGTTCTTTGTCTCTTGATTTTAAAGAATGAACTCATGACGAGGATTAATCTGGAATTATCCTATACTTGAGATTTTGTAGTAGCTTATTATGGTTCCTCCCAGTTGTTTAGAATTACTTGGTATAAAGATGCGTATTTGCTAAAGAGTTGGAACGCATGAATGTGAAGCGGAGAGGGCAAATGCCTTCTATTACGGTCATAGTTGCAAATTAAGTCTGAAGTCCCCTCGGTGTGGGCACTATGAGCTGGTCCTTTACATTATGTTATGTATTTATGGTGTCAAAGTTGTTTAACATTATGGTTGCTAAGAAATTTGGTAAGCATCGCAGGACGACAATGCGCAGACAAACCTAATAATTGAAATCGGGTTTTAACTAAATAAGGGCTAACGAGCGTAACGGAATGGAATTTCCTCATGAAAGTTACCTACCCTCTCATATGCATGTTTTATGGTATCTAGGGAAATGAGGTGATTCCCCGATCCCTCTTCCTTAAGCTAAGAGACTAATTAATACATTTCTTAATTAACCGATACGTTAAACTTTGAAGATAGAACCCGAATGGGTAAACTATTGATATATCTATGGGACCATCTTTATTGGCATGTTATGCACAATATCTTGATGTTAACTTGTTTGATGAAAATCATAATATATATATATATATATATATATATATATGTTTATGCTTACATTCAAATTAACGCGCTAAAGAGGCAAGGATTGCCTTTAAAAAGTCGCTATATGTTTATTAGAGCGCTTGAGTATCTAGACCTCCTGAGAATTTCTTAAGGCTTTAAGTAGACACGTCGCATGTTCTTTGAAAGCTGTACATGTGTAAGGAAATTAATCTAAGTGTAAAAGTTGAGGCTCTTGTAGCAAAGGAGAGATAAGAGTAAATGTTAGACCTTTTAAGATAATATGTGAGGCATATGCCTTCTGTCCATAATTGATTTCAAGAACCATTTAGCGACGTTAAAATATGAGCAAGACGAGTTTAAGAGACAAGGTTGGCAATTAGGTAAGAAGGTAAGTGCGTACAAGAATTGCTAGAATAGTGAACACGAGAGTAAATAATTAGGTAGGGAATGATGAATCCTGTTTGGAAAAGAATTTAAGATGAATACAAAAAGTAGAGGTAAAGGTTGTTAAGTTTGATGATAAGTGTTACGATTGTTAATGAATTATGAAAATAGCTAGGAAGATTTACCCTGTTCTAAAGACGTTTAGTAAAAGAGTTATAAATAAAGTTGTTTATGTTCAGTTGTGTTAAGCTAATGAAAGGCCAGTAAAGTGTTAACTCCTTAAGAAATACTTAGGATCGAATATTTTGAGATAGTGACTCAAGTTAAAGAGAAGTTCTTTATTGTACTTTTAAACAATTATCTTTGATTATTTTTTCTAAAAGTTGGATTAACTTTTTCATGTTTTAAAGGATTTTATTTTTCTTGGAAGTTTCTAAACTGTTTATAATGCTGCTAAGCTTTTCTAAGATCCACATATATCGCAATGTTTCACATGAGCTTTTCCTACGCTGTCTGAAGCACGACAATAAGTCTTTATTTGTTTCAAGGCAGCCCCTAGATAGTTGCCTAGAATTTGTATATTAAAGACCACCAGGTTTGAGATACACAAGTTATGTCTTCCTGTTCATAAGTTACTTCGAGATGTGATATGATGTGCAATGAATGAGGTATGCTCACAATTCTTGATATGGAAGTATGAAAGTCAAATAAGTATAAGCACGAAATTAATGCTAAGATTGTTAACAGAAAATGTTAGGCTAAGTGATTCCTCTTTGCTCCTCGTGTTAGAATTGCTAGGAGATGCTTAAAATCATGAATATGAGTCTACACATGTCTTTATGATATTCCAGTTCTAGGAACATCCCTAGAATTCATTCACAGCATATGTATGTATTTGAATGCTAAATTAATTACCTATATGTGTATGGATTAATTGTAGTATTAGGGGTCGTGGTAAGATCCTACACAAGTTATAGTTACTGATAAACATATTTTATGGTTTCCAGTATTCATATAATTTATATGAGCTTTGTCATCTCCATTTATGACGGTGATTAAGATTTTATTTTTATTTTATCCTGGTGTGGTACACCGGCTAAAGATCTATTTATTTTAACCCTAGTGTGGTACATCGGTTGGAGATATTTTTATTATACGCCGGTGTGGTACATCAGCTGGAGATCTTTTTTATTTTACCCCGGTGTGGTACATCGGCTAGAGATATTTTATTTTACCCCGGTGTGGTACATCGGCTGGAGATCTTTTTATTTTACCCCGGTGTGGTACATCGGCTGGAGTTTTATTTTACCCCAGTGTAGTACACCAGATGGACGAATTTTATATAAGGATTTACAGTTGGCTGGTCGCTAGAATTACAGCTATAGTTTCTTTCTTGTGCATTTCATAATTGCATTTTCGTCTCTTTATAGAGTTATTATCGGGTTTCAATTTCCAGGATTCCAGGTTGTTGCCATTCCTAATTCCTGGTTTAGTTGTCTTGATTTCAGTTATGTTATAGTAAGTTGTTATCAATTACAGGTTGCAGAGTCCCAGTCTATATTTTTCATCTATATGTTTATGTGCTATGTTAGTTATTACAGGATTGTTATCCCATGGTTACAGTTTCAGCCTCACATACCAATACATTTCATTCGTACAGACGTCCCCTTGCTTGGGGACCTGCAGTCATGCCGCAGGTGCAGGTAGAGGTCCGAATGGCCAGTTGAGTTGCGGTTCGTGAGATCAACAGATTGTTGGTATGCTCCTTTCTTCCTGGAGCTAGTGCTTAATTATTTATGCTTGAGTTTTGAGATGCAGTTATAGTTAGGTTGGAGCCCTGTTCTGACCATCAGTCAGTTTACTCTTAGAGGATTTGTGGACTTAGTGTGTAGAATTTTATTTAGCTTGCGGCCTCATCGGCTTATTGTTGCTTAGTTTAGCACACTAATTGCCTTGGTTGTATTTCGATTGTTTACCATGTATTGTTGAGACCTTATGGGTCAAGTTTATTCTTCAGTTGATTGTGACAAGTGGCCTAGATGACCTATGTGTTACAGTTATGGATGTCATATAGCCGGCTTCTCGATCAATCATGAATCGAGTGCCAGTTGTGCTCTACCACAGTTTTGGGGCATGACAAAATCATCTATTCTGGGAAGTGGGTACTTATTTTTGATAGTGACTTTAGTCAGTTGCAGATAATCTACACACATACGGTAGGAGCCGTCCTTCTTCCTCACGAACAGAATTGGCTCACCCCATGGTGAGGTACTCGGCCTGATAAAGCCATTGTCTAGAAAATCCTTCAATTGTTCCTTTAGTTCTCTAAGTTCAACAGGAGCCATCCGATATGGAGGAATAGATATAGGCTGAGTGCCTGGTAATAGATCGATTTGCAAAATCAATTTCCCTTTCTGGGGGAATACCAGGAAGCTCATCTGGAAATACGTTGGGACATTCATTAACCACTGGGATAGATTGAAGGGTCAAAGGCTTTGCCCAAACATCTTGAACTCTTACAATATGAAAAATGCACCCTTTTGCTATCAATTTTCTTACCCGAAGATAGGAAATAAACCTACCTTTTGGTGTGGCTGTACTACCTTTCCACTCCCGTACTGCCTCCCCTGGAGGGTGGAATCAGACAATCTTGGTCCAACATTCAACATTGGCATAGCATGGAGCTAGCCAGTCCATACCCATAATAGCATCAAAATCAACCATTTCTTGTTCTATCAACTCTGATGTAGTCTGACGATTTACAACCTCTACCGTACACTCCCGATAGACCCTTCTAGCTATAATAGAGTCACCAACGGGTGTAGACACTGAGAAAGGTCACCGAAGCAATTCCGACATAATACTAAACTTCTGAGCCACTAATGGTGTAACATAGGACAAGGTAGATCCTGGATCTATCAACACATAAGCAGGATGAGAGAAAATGTTTAGCATACCTGTCACAACATCTGGTGATGACTCTGACTCCTGTCATCCTGGTGGTGCATAAGTATGGTCTGGGCCGGCACCTAAACTTGAGGCCCTTGATCTGCCTGCTGAAACTGAGGGCCTACGCCCAGCCGGGGATGCTGGAGCTCGTGATCCTTCCGAGGACCTATCCTGTTGATCCCGGTCACCCTGACCCCTAGCTGGACAATTCCTCATCTGGTGACCCTCCTGTCCATAAATGTAGCATGCGGTGGAACCATACTTGCATGCTCCAGAGTGGCGTCGACTGCAGATAGGGAAAAGTGGTATTGTAAACCCACTCTGCTCCACTCTCCTCTACTTATCTGAACCAACTGCTCGCGAACCTTTGCCGGGCTCTAGCTGCCCTCAACGACTAGACCTACTTCTCTGCCGCTGTGGTGGAAGCGGGGGTCTAGGCGGCCTATCGGATAACCGTGGCCTAGGTCCTCCCCAGAACTCCTCCTGTGATTCACCCGGTCTGTCCCTACAGCGCTGCTCCTAACTTGTCCTCCTAATCTCCTGTTGACGCTGTCTAATACCCTTAATATTCTGAGCAAAAGCCTGCACACAAGCAATATCCATATCCTATCGCAGTGTGGTTGTGATGCAGGTCTCAACATATTCCAGGTTTAGCCCCATAATAAAGAGGTGTACCCTGGCTGGCATCGTGTCCACAAAAGCTGGCACATATCGAGCCAAGGAGTCAAACTGCATGGCATATTCCCAGACACTCATCGACCCCTACTCCAAATGTAGGAACTGATCAACCTGGGCCTGTCAAATCTCCCCCAGTAGGTAATGATCCAAGAAAGCCTCTGAGAAGCTGGGCCAGGTCGGAGGTGAAACATCTCTCCCTCGGGACCTCTCCCAACTCTCATACCACAGTACAACGATGTCCCGTATCCGGAATACCGCCAACTCAACTGACTCTGTGGGTGTAGCACGCATCACCCTGAAAATCCTCTGCATCTTGCCTAAGAAGTCCTGAGGGTCCTCGGTCCGATCTGTCCCTATGAATTGCATGGGACTTAGTACTAGGAACTATCTAACCCTCGAGCTACCAGGCCCTCCTAATGATTCATCTACTGTAGGTGGCACTGGATGGCACTGAGCAGCTATCATTTGTGCTAGCATAACCACCGCACTCCTGACCTCCTGGTCGGATGGTACGGGTATAGAAATTGCTGGAGACGGTGCCGTCACACCAGCTGTCCCAAGCGGTTCCTGACGTGGTGGAGACTTTTGGGGAGGTCGAGATGATACCTCCGTATCATCCTCAGGTCGGGTCGATTCTGACCGAGGCTGAGGCACCCTGCTGGTGCCCTCTCCTGCTACTTCATCTAACCTCCTGCCTATCGTAGGGTGTCGTTGGTCCTACATTTCTCTGTAAACAAAAGCATATAATGAGCTTAGAGGCTCAACCCTATACTGTACTACTCTATAGCACGACTAAATAAGAAGAAAGAGTAACCATTCTATCATTCCTTGCAGCCTCCTGCCTATAGGATGTGGTGCACAACACATCCATAGAAAAGACTCTACTTAGCACGGCTTGCAGACTCCCTGGGATACGACCTGCTTTGATACCAAGTTTGTCACGCCTCACCTTGGGAGGCATGACTAGCGCCTACTGCCCTACTAGGAGCTAAAGTGCTGAGCTGACTAAGCCTTGGTGCAGGGATGACTCTAACTCTAGAATCAAAAAAACAACGGGCTATATAGCGGCTGTAAATACAACCCCCGGCCGACAAGACCTATAGTCACCTATTAAAAATAAACAGCTAACTAAAGACAGACAAACAAACATAGGGAGTCCTATGCGGGCCGACAAGGCCACTATGATACCTAGTTATAACTGGAAAGTGAAATAAGATGCTAAACTGAGCTATGACTGACAAGGCCACCGATCAACAGCTAAACAGGGCCCCACACGGCCAACACATATAGTCTAAAACACATATGGTCCCCATAGGGCCGATATCATCTAACCACAGGGAAGTAATGCAATCTGCAAGCCTCTAGGAGTAATAAGATGGTCGGGACAAGGCCCCGACCTACCCATACTGTACAAACATAAGAACTAAACCTCTATCACACAAGCTCCGGAAGAAAGGAGTTGATGGCTCTGTACGGCTGAATGGAACTATGAGGGACCTGCTCCTCATCTATCTGCACCTGTAAGCAAGTAATGCAGCGCCCTAGAAAGGGGCGTCAGTACCACAGGTACTGAGTATGTAAACCAGTAACTTTAAATAATTAAAAGTAAGATATAGAACTAACAACGACTGGAGTAAAGAAAACGTACTAAGGATGACTGAGGTAGTGAAATCAGGTCTAAACACAACTGTAATAAAGAGGGTAGGGGTCATACCTGAAAAATGAGTAGTCTTACTGTATAACTACCAGTAACTAAAGCAAACATAAATCTTACCTGGCCCCCATAAGCCGGAAGGTACAATCAGCACAGAGCAACACACTTGGGCTCCCATTAGCCCTAGTAAGTACACCTCAATCTATATACCCCTATCCAAGTAATATGGAGTCAATTACCAGCTACAAGCGTCCCACCGATCCCCTTGGTCAGCAACTGGGCCCGCTCGACCCCTGACTGTAGTTGTGTCTGAGTTCGGAGTACTCCTGATATCTACACCTCGGGCATAAGCGCTCGGCGGGGGTGTATATAAGGCCAACCACGACAACATGAGGATCTGGATCCCCATCTTCGTCCCTTGCGGACGGCATGCCGTTCCGTGGAGAGACGTATCCTCGCCCCTGGCGGGCGGCGGCACAGCTATTAACCCTGGGGTGGTCACGAAAGCTATACAAGTATAATCCAGCCCAAAATAATACAATTTACGAGTCTCAACTGACACCAACAACTAAACATGATAACATACTCCTAACATGCTTTACTAGGATTCATACTAGACTACAATGCTGAAGAAACTAACTTGCCGAAAGAAAATGCCTTAACATAGCTTGTTCGTTGTTTACTGATTAACTGGGCGAGTTCCAATTAGTATTCAATAGCTCTTCCCAACTGAAATCGTGTTATTTGAAAAATAGTACTAGTTTTAACACTAAATTTGGCCAAAAGGAAAACTTTATATATAAATATTAACTATATTCCAACTTTACGGAACACGGTCGAAACCTCATTATTTCTTGAAAGTCTAGAAGGGAGAAACTCTTACTTTAAGACTGGGATCATATTGACACTAGTTTGGAGCAATTCCAACAACTTTGGCTCGGCGGGTCGACAATTCGCTCGGCGAATTGCACGAAACTAACTCCGTAGAAATGCTCCCTGCAGCCTTATACTTCGATACCCGAAGTTAATTCGGATTTGGACGGCGTTTAGTGGCATAATTGGATGAAAATTAAATGTTTTCCTTCGTCTCCCTCTATTCTGGCCGTAATCTATGAATTATACTCCAACTTCTAAGTGTGAGACCCTTATATACTTGAGGCAGAAGACAAGGCAACGTCGCACGCTGCCCAACGCGCTGATTCTGCTCAGTGCCAGGTTGTCTAATGCAGAGGAGCAGCTCCGTGCCACTTTACCCCTCTGGGCAGGTTGGTTCGGCCTCCTCCCGTGAAATCCCAACTTTGCACTCATTCGGCCTTTCCCCGGGCCCTTTCCTTGTACATATGGCACTCTAAAACACTTAACCAACATATGAATAGGCCGATTAAGCGTTGAAAACTTACGGGGTGTAACAGTCCAGTACACACCACGGGTATTAACAACGACTCACTATCTTGGACGACGAGTCGTCGTCTTCACCCATTGCTGACACTGCTACTAGTCTTTCACTTCCCACGACTGGCTCCAATGGGTCATTAGTTAGACCAATGATCCGTTGGGTCGTCCGTCCTTCATAAGTTTTCCCATTTTTCAGCCAACTTCCATTTTTGATTCCGAGTCTAATCTTAGGCACTTTCGGGGTATTACAGGGGACTTCACGAATAGTTATCCAAGACCATGACTCATGCAATCTGTCATTGTGTGCACTATCCAATAATTCATCTGGGGCTCGCAATGGGGTACCTTACGAGTCGTTACTAGTGACCACAATTCTTAGTAACCACTCGTCACCTTCACTGCCCAAAATCTCAAATCATTAGCAACCGGCTGACCACGTATCATCCCACAAATCGTGGTGTCTGACTGGGAGTTGTGGTGCCCAACTGTAGGGTACATTGCCAACTTTTTCCTCATCTTCCTGTAACCTTTGTCCACGACTAACTCAACGAGTCGTACGGTCTGACCACGACTCGTGGTCAGGTCTGTGGGACTTCAAAACCCAAAGTTTCAACTCAAGTCATGTACCTCTCCATGAGTCTCTTCACGACTCATGGTCTACCCCATGGGGCACAGAACGACACATTTGTAACCTAGTGCCAGATTTCCAGTTTTCTCTATTTCAAATCCCGGGTCTGATCTCTGGGCTTTCGGGGTATTACAATATCTCCTTCTTGGGAACATTCATCCCCGAATTTTGAAAATCATACAGAAACATAGAGAAATGCAATCATCATACTCAAATACTGACCTTATAATCTGAAAACTAATGAAATGACTAACTCCGATTCAAACTACATGGCTGAAATGAATTCTTGAATCATATACACATCTATATACATGAAAGAAACTGGGGCACATGATCTGAATAGGATACTAAATAGAGTTTTAGGACAAAAACTGATACCTCAAGCTGGAACTGAACCGGTAGAGAATAAATGTGGGTATCTAGCCATCATGTCTACTTCGGCTTCCCACGTAGCTCGCTCAACATGCTAATTCCTCAATAAAACTTTGACTGAAGCTATTTCCTTGTTTCTTAGCTTTTGAATCTGACGATCTAGGATTTCCACCGGAACCTCCTCATAACTAAGGCTGTCTTTCACACTAACACTATCAACCGGGACAACCAGAGTTAGATCACCCAAACACTTCTTTAAAAGCGATACATGAAAAATGGGATGCACAGAAGTTAATTCTGATGGGTACTCCAATTCATATGCCACCTTGACAACCCATTTCCCAATTTGGTAGGGGCCAACATTATGAGGGCTGAGTTTCCCTTTCATTCCGAATCTCCCCACCCATTTCATGGGAGACACCTTTAGAACTACCTAATCATCGAGTTCAAACTCAACCTTCTCACATCAGCATAGGACTTTTGGCGACTTTGATATGTTTTTAATATGTCCTGTATGAGCTGAACCTTCTCCATAGCCTAATGGACTAAATCTGGTCCTATCATCGTAGCTTAACCAACTTCAAACCAATCAATAGGCGATCTATATCTCCACCAATAGAGAGCCTCAAACGGAGCCATCTGAATGTTGGAATGGTAGCTGTTATTGTACGCAAACTGGATAAGAGGCAAATGGTTATCCCAACTACCCTTGAAGTGAATCACAAATGCTCTCAACATGTCCTCGAGAGTTTGAATTGTCTGCTCCGCTTGACCATCATTTTGCGGATGAAATGTTGTACTGAGCTTGACCTGAGTACCAAATACTTTTTTAAACGACCTTTAAAATGGGGAAGTAAACTGAGTATCACTGTCTGATATAATGGACAAGGGAATCCCATGCAACCGAACTAGCTCTTGAATCATCAACACCCGGAACACACCATCTACCCTGATATTGAAGCACACCATTTCCCCCTTTTGAGACGACCTCTACCTTTTGCTCCTAAATGACGTCCTTCAACTTCACCAAGATAGGATCCTCATCTTGTCTAGCTTCTACATCAGTTAATAAGGGTGATTCTAATCCATTTTGAATAACAACACTACCATCTAGCGAGTCAACAAGATAAACTCCTACATTTTATGGTAAGAATTTAGAAGTCCCAAACTTCCGAGGTTTTTCCTCTTTCATGCTTAAGATCATGCCAAATATGCAAAATGTATAAATCCACCTGAAACTCGTCTGGAAACCCCCGGTCATAACCCAAATATGCAATTCAAACATAAAACCCATTCCGGGTCGGTTGGAATCATTAAATTACCAACATAAGGTTGTTTTGATCGAAAGTTGACCATGGTCAACTTAGCTTCCTCAAAGCTCATAAATTCAACCAAAGGTTCAAATCACTCTCGAATAACCTCCAAATCCATGCAAACTACCCAACTAAATCATAAATCACCATCCGAAACCAACAGAGCTTTCAGAATCCAAATTCGAGCTTGTTAACCTGAAATTTTGACTTCGGCCAACCCCTCACACTTTAAACCTTCCAAAAACCAAAAATCTCACCCAATCTTCACTAGGTCATCTTAGGAATGGTGTCATCCACCTCCACAAATCATGAATAAAAAAATAAAGATATGGAAAGGTTCAATATAGGCAAACGGATCGAAAATCTCAAAATGACCTTGTGGGTTGTTACACTTCAAGGTTTGGCTAATATCCGCGCTTTCTAAATTTCTACACACCTGACACTTATAGCAGAGGTAGGGAGTTATCCTGAACGTACACCTCTTAACCATCATTTCCACCATGAGGAAGCATCCGTAGGATATAGAGTAAGGGAATCATGAGCACGAATCTTTCAAGAAGTCTAAGCTGGGCATATACCTAATTTAGAACGATCTTATCAGTCGATAGCGCACATCTTAGGGACTGAGTTGATAGAGCTGCACATACTGAGAGACATGAGTTCAGATACGTAACAAGGTTCAGGACATGAAGCTGAATGGGTAATATTGGGATCGCTAATTAATGGGGTTACCTATAATTTTAGGGTTCTGAACATAAGCATGAGTTGAGCGTATCATCTAGTGAAACATAAGGGGAACATCTAAATGAGGGTGGGTTGACTACCCCAAATACTATTCATAGAACTTCTTTACTAGAAAACTCAAGACCTAACTTGGACCTTCATTTACCATTTCCCCACCTTTCACAAAATTGAAATTGGGTAGTAGACTCCATGACTCTAGGCCATGAGTCGTTAGCCCTGGCCACAAGTTGTCTAGTCCCTCGTGGGGACTGGCAATCATTCAAATTCTACGACTTTACTAAGGACTTTTCCCTAATTCCTAAGTCCTAGGGGTCTAGAATATGTCGTTTTAACATTAGAAAGGGTGGTTTAAGAGGGAAAAGACTATCCTAAGTCTTAATTCATGCATGCAAAGGTTGGGAAGGTGATAGAAGGGTGATCTATGTGATTTCAAAGTGTTCTTCATCAATTTTCTCTTGGGAAATCTAGGAGATTGTAGAATTCAACTTCTCCTAGGTATGTAAGGTTCCAAATGGGTGTTTCTATTCACACCCATTCCCATTCTCTATGATCTCATGAAAAATCTATCAAAAGTCTTATGGGGTTTTGAGTTAATTTTGAGAAAAACTAATGAATTACTAATGGGTTTTATGGTTTGTGAGATATTTCATATTTTATGGATTTAGATCAAAATTTACCATTAGTTTCTATTACAAAATTCTTTGATTTTTATTTCTACCAAATCAAGAGTAATTATGCATGATTTATGATGAATCAATTTATAATCTATTCTCTAATTGTTGATATTTACAAACACATCATGATCTATGATTTCAAATATGAATTTATTCAATAACCCATCATTATTTGAGGATATACAAGTTATATGTATGATCTACAAGTATGCATGGATCCTATGATTTATGAATTATTGTTTTGACCGACTTACGGGCGATTCATGGATAGTTCACATATTTACAAGCATTCTTATGATTGTCTTGAATTAACTAGCCCATGAACTCATGTATGATATATTATAAGCACTATACATGTTTTGGGAGTACTATCAAACACCGAGTAGGTTCAGGGCCAGGTTTTGCCCTGGATCTCATAAACTACATGCCACCGTAGGTTTGTTAGGACCTCCTTTGTGACTGTCCCTGGCCCAAATGGCCCTCTTCATGGTGATATCACACTTTCATGGTTCTACCCTTGTCAAGGTATGAACGGCCTCCCGAGTAAGTTTACAAGTAGGGCTCCATGTGTGCTCATATGGGGTATGTCGGTTAAGAGAAGTCTTCCACTGTTCCTCATGATTTATGCATGTTTATGATTATGTATATTGGCTCAATTCATGTTAACTAAAGTTTTTCTCTTATGATTATCATTACGATTGTATTACAAATGTTTTGAAAATCTTGAGCCTTATGTTAAATTACGATATTTATGTTATGAGCATGTTGTCCTACTCTTATGTTCATTTATGAGTTTTAAATATTTTAAATGTCCGTTACTTAACATGCATACTCGGTAAGTTCAACGTATTGACCGCATACTTTCTATGTTGTATCGTTTCATGATACAGAACCTAGTTCTCAGGCTTATCTCCATTAGTAGTCTATCTCATAGTTAGCTACCAGCTTTGTTGGTGAGTCCTCATGTTCCGAGGGCCATATGTCTAGACATCGATGATGTTCTTTTGTTTTTGTTTTTGCTAGGTGAGTTGGGAATGTTGTCCCATCAACCCATCTTATGTGATAGAGGCTTTCAGACCATATATAGTACTTAGTTGATATGTATATCTAGTACTCCCCGATGGTCATTATATGCTATATTACGTTTATGTTTTCGCTATATTTTATGTTTAGTCTTCCGCTTAATGTGAATAAAGTTATCTATGCTTATGCTATGGGTCGACTTGGGACCTCTCGGGGTTCCTTGTCCCGTTTTTACAATTTGAGTCTACTCTCGGGTCGTGATAGCAGGTCTACCGTTGGCGTAGGTATGAGTTGTATTTGAAAATTTTGACTAACCCATTTGACCAACTCAAACCAGGTATGATCCATGACTTTTAAACTTCTCTCCACTTCCTAATACCTCAATTTTCTACACCACTTTCCCATTTTCATATTCTATCTACCACCACTTCAACTTCCCACACTCCATCATTAAATCCACCTTCAATTCCACCAATCCCTACACCTTTCGCCTTATATGGACTCCACCATTCTTCACCATTTTCTACTATCACTCACCATTTCTCTCACAAACAACAGAAGCAAAGAGCTTGGTCGGCTACCTTTGAAGAAAACCATTTTCAACTTTCAAATTTCATCCTTCTACTCACATTATTTGGTATGTCTCTTAATTTTTGTCTTTGTTTCTTTGCGATGAGTAAAATGTATAGCACAAAAAGAATGACAGATTTTGTTCATTTCTTTGACTCATGTTTTTACCTTGTTCCCATTAAGTGTTCTTCATGTTCATGGAAAAATCACATCTTGTGGGTATTAGGGGATTTTAAATTGCAAACCAATGCGGGTAGAAATTCATGTTACATAATACTCTAATATGTTGGGTGTGCTAATTTTGGCATTGAAATTTCTTAATTAGGTGTGAAATCTAAGTAAACCATTTGTTTGAAATATATGATTTTTCCTGATGATAGATAGGGTGACATCTTTCTTAAGGGAAATTCGTCATTTCTTCTTGTGTGCGTGCTTTGGTAGATGAAAATATGATAATGTGAGGGAGACTTTTGAAATATTGAACTTGATTTATGATTTTAGTTGGACAGATCGTTTGAGATTTTCTGATGATAGACGGGATAACATCCTTTTTAAGTGAAGTTGTTAAGTGATCATAATGGTCTTGTTGTGGTTATTGTTTTTGGTAGATCTTTTAGGGAAGTCTGAATACCTGTTAAACTTTGATTTTGTTCATGCTTGTGAAAAATGGTGAAATTATGAGGATTGGGCACTATGGAGAACCTGCGAGTCGCAAGTGCTGGGCTGGATTTCAGGTTCACTGCCCGCCTACTGTGTTACACCTGTAGACCGCAAATTATCACTTGGGAGATGCGGGCGAAACGCAGGTGCTGATATATTTTTACCATATTTTCACCAACGCACCTGCAACTCACCTGCAGACCACAGATTCCCTCCTACAAAATACAGGTGCACACGTAGGTGCTGTCAGTGGTTTGAAATTTCTGTTTCATTTTGTTGATATCCAATCTCCTTCTATTCCATTAAATAGCCTAGTATAGTTGTTGTCTTTTAATTTCCATAATGAAAAAATATGAAATAATTTGTTTTGGTTGTGGTACTCACATGATCTTGCAGGAACATGACTTCATCTAGGCAATAAAAAAGGGGAAGGCCCCAGCCTCCTCTAAAAGCAGGGGCAATGGCAAGGCAATGGAAACCCATACCCCTATCAACAGTTGAGATGTGATTTGGTTCTGTGTCGAGGGAATGGAAGTCTATTACATCTAGTATGAGGAACAACTGATGACTGCAGAAAAGTGATTCAATCTGGAGAAGCAGGGGCAAGACTTCTCCAACATCATAATCAGTTCACTGAGTACAGATGGAACCCATTCCTAGATTCTCTACTGGGATACTACCCCAACATGGTTATCAAATTTTATACCTTATATCAAGCGAAGCAAGACTCGATGAAACACCATGGGAAGGTGGATGAGTTCCCAAATCATCCATTAGTCTGGGTATATGGAGTAGAGATGGATATCACCCCCGTTGCAATCAACTATATCTATTGGGGTAAATAAATTAAGATCGTAAATGAGTTTGATTAGAAGATAGCAACCAAAGCTGATCAGTGTCCATGGGAGGCTTAGATTATTGTAGATGGGCAACCTTTATGGGCCACCACAGGAGGAGATATTCCAAGACAAGACCTCCAATTTTAAGACGAACTGTGGCTTGAGTTGGTGTGTAGTCATCTCATGCCCTCAAAGAAAGATCAGTGGATAAATTTTAAGGCCGTCATTCTGGTAGCATGCATCATGATAGGGGTGCATGTCAATTCTGGTGAGATAGTCCCCATTCAATTCAAAAGGAAGTGTAGGCAGCAAGGTCTACCCTGCCCTTCCCTATCCTCAGTAGCTTGTTATGTTTTAGAGTAGGGACTCCCCATTTTCCTAATGAAAGGCGTAGCTCTTCTATGAGGGTGATGGATGTTGAGTAAAAAGAGAAGTACGGATGCCCAAAAAGCAAGCGGAAGCTACTACAAACATGGGATGCCCCAAAAGCGTCTATAGTACTTGATTTTGATTAGGAGACCCCTGACCTCAATGATCCTGCTCCAGAAATATTGGGACATTCACCGGCAGAAAGGCCATGTAAGGGATCTTCACCACCAAAAAGTCAAAATCCTTTCTCAACAAACATATTATATCCTCTATTCTAACAAAAATAACCTAGAAAAGTATTTGTATAAATAATTAGAAAATTTTCCTAAATTGACAGGGAAACTGTTTAAATTGTCGCCGACTTCACATACGACCCATACCATGATTTTATGGGTCGTACCTTCACTCATATGTTGGCTGGATCTTATGATTTTGACTAAGTATTGGAAGCTGGTATGACTTGTACCATAAACCTACGAGATGTACTACCTTGTCCTGGTTTGAACTTGAAACATCTGGCATCCTCTGATTATATTTACGAGTGACTTAGTAAGGCTAGTATCATTATCCCACGACTCGTGACTTCTAATCATACCTTGAGTTCTTCCTTCCTTCAATTCTTTTGAAGTTCACCATGGCTCCTTAATATGGTTCGTAGGTAAATAACATGGCTCATAGTTGCTACCGTACAAAGAGTCTGACTCAGTGCAATTTCTTCTGAACTTTATCACGACTTCCTTGGTACGGCTCATACCAGGATTGTACAGCTTGTACCGAGAGTCATACTTTAACTCTTTGGTTCAACACATCTTCTAGACATGTTTATGATTCTCAATACGGCTTGTACCAGAATGGTACGACTCATACTGTGATCCGTACTTCCCCTATTTCCTACATTTTCTCACTGCTTTTGCACATTTCAACTCCAACAACCTATTTCCCTGAAAACAAAGTAAAAGTGCATCATATCTGTATAAACATACGTAAGTCCATTATTAATTCTTTAGTTTTAAGCATTGAAAGTGCTGTAAACCCACAACACATAAACACCCTCAAAATTATAATGTGATGCTTAACTAGAAAGTAAACTGGAAGAGCTACAACCAACATAACCAAAATATGCACAGAAACCACAATTAGCTTTTGACACCTTTTCCATGCATACCAAATCGGCTATGCGCTCATGAAACTACGACTCATGATATACAGGGATCAAGATATGGCATCTAATATTCAGCAGGGAATCGAGTTATCACTAGTGCTACTCCTACAAATAATTGGCAGAATATAATACAAACCAAGTACTATCACAACAAATAAAGTCCCTAAAACTCACAAATATATATAAATATGAAACTTAGGACTGAACAAGTAAGACTCTTACTCTCAAAATGAAGTTCCAAATACTGCACATCAGATACTATAGGCTTGTCTTTATTTTCTCTACTTTGACTTTTCAGAAAGTTATGCTTAGATCACTATAGGACATTTCTTGGCTTGTAATGTAGGTTTCGGGCTGGGTATGATAAATGTAGATTTTAGTGAAAAAACCTTCTTTGGAATACATACTTGGCTTCATTTGCACTTATTATCAATTTTTTCACTTTTCCTCCCTTTGCTCCCTTTTCAAATGCAATGTGTGAGGGTGGTGTATTTTTCTCATCTTTTTTTTCATATCTGTTTCATTTTCTTTTCTTTTTTTCTTTTCATTTAAACTTTTCTTTTATTCATTTATCTTTTTACACCATACCCCACTTTTCTTTTCTTTTCTTTTCTTTCTTTTCCACCTCTTCACATTTTATGCTCCTCTACTATAGCCACCCTCAACATAGGCGTTATACCTTAGTCGTGGTTCACAATGTCCAAGGAGGGACCAGGGCCAAACAGGTTCATTACAAATAATGAGAAAGGAGAATAGTTAACCAAAGAAAATTGGTCAATTTTAGGCTTAATGTCAGGATCAAGGGATTTGTTTTTATTTGGTTGCGTCATTTAAGCTAATGTGGCTAAAATATAAAATAGCATATGATCCTAACCTAACCATCTACCCTACAACCTATGTACAGACCAACAAGGCCAGTTCTAGATCCTCAATGCAGTATTGAACGGACTATATATCCTCACTCACTCACGGTACAGGTTTGCATTAATTCTATTATCCAATTCATGCATAGCTCAGCCATAATTACACAAGCTAATAGACTAAATTCTATACAGAAATCCACAGAAATCATGCATTGCAGTCAAGATACACTGCTAGACAATGAAAAGTTTTCAAGAAGGGTCATTTTTTTTCAACATTTCAAAACATGTGTACATTTATTGGCTTCAAAGTACTCCTAACTACTTCTAGCTAAACAAAACACAAAACAAAATCCTAAACATTCCAATTATACTAGATAGCATGTCCTAGGTAAAAGAAACATGGCAACAAAAACCCTCAGACGAAAGTCGAACATCCCAAAAAATACGAGTACACCCCTCCTTTTTCAAAAGCATGCTTTGTCCCCGAATCATAAAATGTAAGAACAAGGAAAAGGGACATACATGTGGTGCTCTAAGCGCTCTGGTCAGCTACTCATACTTCACCAACCATTCATGAGTTGCCTCACATACAACGTCTGATTTAACATCGCCGCGTAACATCATTCCTTTTTCTATTCAGGCCTCATCAAGATGCACCGATTCGATCGCTCTTACCTCCTCTGCATTTCCTATATACAGCTTCAATCTTTGCCCATCCACCTTGAACCTCTTACTATCCTTGCTTTCATGTTCTAAAGCACCACAAGGGGACACATTTACCACTCGATACGATCCCATCAATCTAGAGTTTAATTTCCCTAGATGCAAATGGAGCCTCGAGTTGAATAGGAGTATCAAGTCACCAGTATTGAACTTTCTTTTTGTAATCTTTCAGTCATGATAGATCTTCATTCTCTCTTTATAGATAGTTGCACTCTCATAAGCTTGGAGTCAGAACACATCCATCTCATTCAACTGATCTAACCTCAATTTGGCTGCTTCATTCCAGTCTAAGTTCAACGTTTTCAGTGCCCATAGTGCCTTATGTTCCATGACTTGCTATAGACAAGATGATATGGTGATGAGACAATAGGGGTCTTGTAAGCTGTTAGATATGCCTAAAGTGCATCATCCAGCTTCCTAGACCAGTCTGTCCAGTTGGTGTTCACTATTTTAGCAAAATCGTCTTGATCTCCCAGTTGGAAACTTTCACTTGTCCACTTAACTAAGGATGGTAAGGTGTTTCCACCTTATGTTTCACACCATATTTCTCAAGAAACATTCTGAAAAGATGATTACAAAAGTGTGAACCACGGTTGCTGATGATGGCTCTATGGGTATCGAATCTCGCAAATATATGCTTCCGCAGAAATGTTGTGACACTTTTCCCTTCATTGTTAGGGAGTGCAATGGCTTCCACCCATTTTGAAACATAATCCTCAACTACAAAGATATACTTCATCTTGTAGGAACTCACAAATGGACCTAAGAAATCAATAACCCATACATCAAACAGTTATACTTCTAGACTGAGGTCAATGGGAGCTCATGCTTGTGAGTGATGCCGTCTTATCTTTGGCATTGATCACAGGCTTTGGCAAAATCATATGCATCCTGGTGGATGGTTGGCCCAATAGTAACTGCACTACAAAATTTTGTGTGTAGTTTGAATACCGCTGTAATGATCCCCAACTGGAGATGAGTGGCATGCCTCAAGTATACTAAACATCTCAAACTCCAGCACACACCTCCGAATTAACCCATCTGCACAAATACAAAACAAATAAGTTTCATCACAATAATACCTCCGAGTGGCAAATAAGAACTTTTTCCTTTGCTGCGAAGTTAAATCAGTTGGGATCATAACACTCACAAAATAATTTGCATTGTAGGAAAACCAAGGGATCAAATCCTGAGATGAAGCCAACACCTACTCATCTGTAAAGATATCAACAATGTCCATCTCATATTTTATCCTCTCCTTTGCATCCAATCAGGATAAATGGTTAGCCACCTTATTCTCAATACCCTTTTGATCTTTTACCTCAAACTCAAATTCATGTAAGAGAAATACCCATTGGATCAACCTCGGTTTAGCATCCTTCATAGACATTAGATACCACAATGCTGCATGTTCTGTGTTGAAAATCACCCAGTTCCGAGCAAGTATGCCCGAAACTTTTCGAATGCAAAGAACAGTACTAGTTCGATCAACTAACCTTCAAGAAAGCTGTACCATCCTCTAGCTGCCAACCTGTCAAGCATCTGATCCATGAAGGGCATCAGGAAGTAGTCCTTTTGGGTCAAATGGTTAAGCTTCTGGTAGTCCATATAAACCCGCTGACCTATAACCGGGCTCATTGGTATTAGCTCATTTTTCTCGTTTGGCACGACCGTGATCCCTCATTTGTTTTGTACACACTGTATCGGGCTCACCCACTTACTACCAGTAATGGGGTAAACTATAATAGCATCGAGCCATTTAATAATCTCTTTCTTCACCACCTCTTTCATCGGTGGGTATAGTCGTCTCTGATGCTCTATTCTAGGTACACAGTTTGGCTCAAGCTAAATTTTTGTTGGTGCAAATGCCTGGGGAATACTGAGGATGTCAGAAATAGTCCACCCAATTGCCTTTTTATGTCTTCTCAATTCTGGTACCAAGGCCTCCACTTGCCATTCTTCAAGGTCTACTGCTTTGATAACTAGAAAGGTGTTGTTCTCTCCCAAAAAGGAATATTTCAAATGTGGGGGTAGAGCTTTAAGTTCAAGGACTGGCAGTATCTCTACTGATGGTTTTGCTGGGTGGGTCACCCTATTGTTTAAATCAACGTCCCACTTCTTTGGCTTGAAGTCATAGGACCCCATTCCCTCCAGGGCATTGACCATCTCTATATATCCCTGCACATTATTCCCCTCATAATTCATTAAGACTGTCGCCAGTGCCTCAACATTCAATTATGCCACTGGCAGCCAATTGTCCTCCATCATAGTGCTCACGACGGTTGATCTAGTGTTAAGGTGTCCCTGTAGTAGCCTAAATAGAACAAAAACAAATAAAAAATGTAAACTAGGTAACAATTAATATTTAAACACAAGCAATTACTATAATATTAAGTCGTATTCCCCGACAACTTCACCTCTTTTTTATAATGCTTAAACTCACACTCCTGTAGAAGTATGATGCAGACATTCTCAATAAAGGAACCCAACTACGATGGGGTCGGTTGATGTCGCCCAAGAGAACGCAAGTTGTAACACCTCGAAAGCCCTAAGATCAGATCTAAGGGTTGAAATAGAGAAAAATAGGATTTTCTACACCAGGTCATAGGACAAGTTGTCCAGTGACCCGTGAGGTGCACCATGAGTTGTTAAGTGGAACGGTGGACTTGATTGAATTTTTGGATTTGGGGCTAACCATGACAGAGGCCATCAGTCACGGTCAAGAGACTCATGGCTTGAGGATGGCATGAAATGGAAAATTGAGGCAGTGTTGGGCACGACTTGGTCACCACGAGTAGTGGTGTCCCTCATGGTGACCCTTAGAGGTATGATTTCAGTGTTGGCCATGAGAAGTAGACCACTAGTCGCAGTGTTGAGGACGAATCATCCAGTCCCTAGTTGGGACTGACAGTGTATTTTTCCCTGCAATATTATTAAGGGCTTTTCCGTAATTCCTAAGTTTCTAATGCCTAAACTACATAATTTTACACTCAGTTAGGATTGTTTCAAGAGGGTTTAATTCTAAATAACTCCTCTCCATGTGTGCAAGACTAGAAGGTTCCGAGGGGTTATCAAGGCTAAAATCCACCAATTCTCCTTCAATTTCCTTTAGGCACTCAAGGACGTGTAAGATCAACTTACCCAGGTATGTGAGTTTACGAATGAGAATTCCTTTCATTCTCATGCTCAAAGTTCTTCTCCGTTCAATCAATCTCAATTCTAGATTTAAGTTTCATGATCTTTGGGGTTTACCCCAATTCTTGTGAAATCCTCTATGACCTATCTATCGGTCAATTCCATTCATGTATCAAATCATGTTTTATGATCTATGGGTAGAATTTATAATTATTTTTGATTTTAAATGTATGGTTTCCAGTTTAATTGAATTATGCCCAAGTATGCAGGCTTCATGAAGAGTCAAATGATGATTCTTTTATGAATTTGATCTTATCAAGTCTAAATTATGATTTACGATTTATGTTATGACTTCTATTCAAGCATTCATCATGGATTTAATATTATCAAGTATATACATGTTTTACAAGTATGCATGAATTTCATGATTTATTAATTTGTGACTCTTGGCCAACTCGTGGGCTCTTATTCATGGAAAATCATGCATTTCAAGTATGATCAAGTATGTTATGTTGTAAGTGTCCATGAACTTTATGAATGATATATGATTATGATATGAGCCTCATGTGCATGTTTTTGGGAGTAGTGTCTAGTACCGAGTAAACCCAGCGTAAAGGTAAACCCCGTGCTCTCAGAACTATATTCCTCTGTAGGTTTATATATGCGAATGTTAATGTTATTGGATCCCCGTGATATCACATTATGCACATCCCTTGCCTGGAATGCCTGGGACGGCTCTACCCCCTTAAGCGAGATAGTTGGGGCATCATGTAAGCTCTATCATGATGATGTCGGTTATAATGAGTCTTCCCATTGTTCCTCATGACTTATGCATTGTCATGTTATGTTACCTTGGTTCAAGTTATGTTTTATAAAGTTTTCTCTTATGATTATGATTATGACTGGTTTACGAATGGTTTGAAAACCTTGAGCCCTTATATTTACATTATGATATTGTTATACCCCGAAAGTCCTAAGATCGGACCGAGAGTTGAAATGAGGAAAATGTAATAGTAATGTTGTAGACTCAGGATAAGTCATGGGATGACTCATGAGCACAGCCCACAAGTCGTCGGGTGACTCGTGCCGAGGCCTGGGAGGAGTTTGGGATGTTGGAAGAAAGAGGGTCACGGGTGTGGAAACGATTCATGGTCTGACCCCACGAATCTTTAGGTCAAACGTGGTGTGGGGAGAAGGAAAAGAGAAGAGAGAAGGAAAGTGCACTCAACGACTGGTGACCACGAGTCACAATCACCCTAATTAGTCGTTAGGTTAGCCGTTACGAACCCAGGAGATCAGACAAGTAGTGTACTTGACGAGCTAGGTGACGAGTCATTGCCTTGGACCACGAGTCGTTAGGTCATCCGTTA
The DNA here is from genome assembly GCA_035772735.1 of Datura wrightii. Lineage (NCBI taxonomy): Eukaryota > Viridiplantae > Streptophyta > Magnoliopsida > Solanales > Solanaceae > Datura > Datura wrightii. Next base: position 56,332,762 of record JASDFA010000001.1, read on the forward strand.
GGACCACTTGATCAGTAATTTCCTGCGAATTTAGTAAGGGCCTTTTCGTAATTCCTAAGTTCCTAAAGCCTATACTATGTCGTTTAAGGTTCGTTTTAGTGGGTTTTAAGAGGGGAAAACCTATTCTAAGTTATTTTCTTCAATGCATGCAAGCTTAAGAGGTTGAAGAGGTGATCTAGAGCAATTCTTAAAGGTTTTCATTCAAACTCTCTTGGGCAATCAGAGAAGTGGTAGAATCAATCCCTTCCAGGTATATAGGGTTATGCGTGGGTGTCTTCTTCCACATTCATGCCCAATTTCTATCTAAATAAGAGAATTTTCTATGATCAAGTATGGGGTTTCTACCCAAATGCTTGAATCTTCAATTTCTTTACATGGGTATAAAATTGATTATGATTTTATTATGAAATTGTGAAGCATGGAATGATTTTATACTAATTTCAACTAAAATTCTATCTCTAGCTTTATGAATGTTGAAGCCCATTGATGATATGATCATGAAAAGTGAGATTTGCGAAGCATATGTGAAACTGATGAGATATTATGATGAAAAGAATGATTTGATGCTACCCATGTCTATAATAATGTTTTTGATGAGAATTGTGTATTTCTAGGTATGATAAAGCTTTGGGAAATGCCCACATGTTATGTTTAAATGATGATTTTCCTGAACTAAGATTACCACATTATTTTGGAGCAAATACTCCCAAATTTTACCTTCTAGCTTGTGGTGTGTTTTGAGTTAAGTATTCCGATGCATGGCTTACCACATGGATTTGGAGCAAAGGCTCCCAAGTATGTATTCAGCTTGTGGTATGTTTTCAACTAAAGCTTCTCATATGCATGATTTCGTACTTGAGATGTATTGATCATTGAGCTTCGTCAATAGACGATGTTGATCTTTGTTATATATAATGTAGACCATTGCATGTTTTGGGAGAAGAGTCTAGTAGTGAGCGGGCTAAGGGTCGATCACCCTATGCCCCAGAACTACGCGCCAACATAGGTTGATATTATTATATTACTGGGACATCCCTTGGGAGCTATCCCCATCCCGAATGGACCATGAGATTGATATCGATAACATGGAAGTGTCCTTACCCCTGGAAAGGTTTTGGACGGCTCTTCCCACTTGAGTGTAATAGTCGGGACCACGTAAGCTCTATCATGGTATGTCGGTTAAGTGATGAGTCTCCCATTGTCTATATGTTTCAGATTTGCATATTTATTACTCATGGTTATTATATTATACATATATGTTCTAAAATCAAGGTTTGACTCAATGTTCAACTTTTATATAAATGTCATGTCTCAGCTTTGAGTCATTCGAGTTAGTGGGATGTTATAAAGTATGTAATTTCATGTTATCGAAAGATCATGATTTCAAAAAGAATGCATGCAAGTCGTACTCTTAGTTAAATGATGTTTATATTTCTACTATTATGTTGTCCTAAAATGATTGTTTTCTTACATTAGCGGTTTTACTTACCTTGCATACTCGATACATTCCACGTACTGGCTGCATACTTTCTATGTTGTATCGTTTCATGATACATGACCCAACTTTCAGGTTCAGCCTGGCTCTTAGACAGCTTATCAGAGTTAACATTTTCTCGTTGGTGAGTCCTTATCTTTTGAGGACTAGACTATCCATCTTTTCTTTATGTATTTTAGTTTACAACTTGTTGAGTTAGTTGGGGTCTTGTCCAATTAACTCGTCATGTTTAGAGGCTATTCAGACATATGTATGCATTCAGCGTCGAATGTTATATTCGTATGTTATATTTAAGTTAGACTTCCGCTATGATGGTATTGATTGTTATTCAGTTCTTAATTGAGTTAGATGTATGCTTATGCCATGGGTCGACTTGGGGCCTCTCGGGGCTGCTTGTCCCGTGTCACCATCCGGGTCTCCGTTCAGGTCATGACAAACTTGGTATCAGTGCAATAGGTTTGAAGTGTCCTAGGGCGTCTGAAAGCCGCATCTTTATTGGGGTGGATGTTTATTTTGATGAATTAATACCCTTGTCAGGCTTGTTTTGTAATTATTTTAACTTTTGACTCTCTTCGAGCTTGATCTTTTTGATATTGTGATGTGAGCTATCATGATGCCGGGTTGGTTTACATGCCTATTATATTTCTAGTCGTTCCTTGCAATCTTCTTTGTAGATAATAGTTAGTTGAATAATCTCCAACAATTTTTTTTATATTACGATTCTTTTCTAAGGAGCAAAATTTTTCTTGTCTTGATTTTTGTGTCAAACTGGGTGACATTTGCAGATGATTGATTGAGAGACGACTTTCTTGAGGAAAAAATGCCAAGTTCTAGTTTATTATTTTGAGTCCTTGTTGCACTTGTCTTCAACAGCACCGCCAAAAAATTTTCTTGCCAAAGAAATTTTAAAAAAAATCGAGAGAAGATTAACAAATGAAGTTAAAAAGCATTATCTTGTAAAGATGTCTACATTCTTTGTTTTACTTTTTAATTCACAAAAAAAATTATGTGAAACTCAAATAATTTGTCAAAAGTCATGCATTTCAATTAATTATAGCTATACTCCTTGGAATTATGATTCCTTGTGATTGTGATCGTCCTCTACCCTGGCAAGGTTTTGTATGGCTCTACTGACTTGAGTGAGATAATTGGGCATCAAGCGCTCATTCATGATGGTGCCGGTTATGAGAAACTCCCCTGCTAATGTTGTTTCACTCAGCTATATTACATGTTGTACATTCCATGTACTTATGCCCCTTTTAGCAATGCATCATTTTATGATGCAGACTAAGGTAGACAAGCACAATAAGGGATGCTTCGTTAGGACTTCACTTCATCTAGCTATTTGGTGAGGCCTCCTACATTCATAGTTCTGATCCAGTCATTTATTTATTGAGCTTGAGGTAGTCGTGGGAGCTTTGTCCCGAAACCTATCTTCAATTTTAGAGGCTTCATAGATAGAGTTAGATGTTCGGTCAATAATGTTACATTCTAAAATTTCTTTCAGTTACAGAATAAATTCTCTTTTTATTATATGGAGCTCACTATGTATCAGCTTCGACATTGTTTATTGAGATCTAAAATGATAGTAAGCAAGGCCAAGGATTCGCTTTGATCATGAATGTACTCCAAGTACCAGTCGATGCCTTGGGTCTAGATTCGGGACGTGAAAAATTTGGTATCAAACCTTAAGGTTCCAAAGAGTGCTAGAGTGTCTATGAAGCCACGTCTTGTAGTGTCCTTATTTGTGTGAAGCATGCCACATCTATAATGAGGAGTGTATGAAGCATTAGGAAATACTTCCCGTCTTTCATATTCTAGATCGTGCGATAGAGTTTGAATCTATAAAGGCTTCCTCCTAACTTGCACATTCACGTGTTCCAAAGCGTAATGCCAATTAGAGGAATAAGATGTGCTCTTGAACCATTTCTTCTTATAGGAGTTAAGAGAATCTATGATAGAAGAATTCGTGAACTTGAAGCAAGGCACCAAAGGTGTAGAGGAGTATGGTCTCATGTTCACCCAATTATTTGGACATGCTCCGGAGGTGGTGCTAGACTTGAGAGCTAGAATGAGGAAGCAGAACAGGGTGTTCAAGGAATATTTGGACATGTTCATGATTGTGTTCATTAATGACATCCTTATATACTCTGGGAGCGAGGAAGATCATGCCGCTCACTTGAGAGTAGTGCTTCAGACTCTCAAGGATCATCAGTTGTATACAAAGTTCAACAAGTGTGAGTTTTGGTTAAACTCCATGGCGTTTTTGGGCCACGTGGTATCAAGTGAGGGCATAAGGGTAGATTCTCAAAAAATCGAGGCGGTGAAGAGTTGGCCTAGACTGGTGAACCCATCACATATCAGGAGCTTTTTGGGCTTAACAGGTTACTATTAGAGAATTGTTGAGGGATTTTCATCTATTGCAGTGCCTTTGGCCAAATTGAGTCAGAAGAAGGTAAAGTTCCAATTGCCAGAGGCTTGTGAGGAAATCTTCCAAGAAGTCAAGCCCCAGTGTTGACCCTACCCGAGGGTACCGATGGTTTTGTGGTGTATTGTGATGCTGCGAGAATCGGACTTGGGATTTTGTTGATGCAGCATGGGAAAGTGATAGCATTTTCCTCAAGATAGTTAAAAGTCCATGAGAGGAGTTACCCGACCCATGACCTTGAAGTGGCTGTTGTGGTATTCACATGGATGACATGGCGGTATTACTTATATGGGGTCCACGTGGATGTAATCATGGACCATAACAACTTGCAATATGTGTTCACGTAGAAAGATCTCAATCTTCAGCAAAGGAGATAGTTGGAGCAACTGAAGGACTACGACATGAGTGTCCTTTACCACCGGGCTAAGGATAATGTAGTAGCCGACACACTTAGTAGGCTCTCTATGGAGAGTATGTCCCATGTGGATGAGGTAAAGAAGGAATTGGTGAAAGATGTCCATCGACTAACAAGGTCAGGTGTAAGGTTGGTTGACTCGACCGATGGCGGTGTTGTGGTTCATAACGGATCAGAATCGTCCCTGGTGACTGAGGTGAAAGCTAGTCAGGATAAGGACCCAATATTGGTAAAGTTGAAGGAAACCATTCAAAATAAGAAGGTAGAGGTTTTCTCCAAAGGGGGAGATGGTGTGCTACGATACCAGGGTCGCTTATGTGTTCCCGATGTTGATGATTTGAGGAGCCAAATGTTGCATGAGGCTCATGATCCAGATATTCCATCAATTCAGGTGCCACCAAGATGTACCATGACTTGCGAAAAATCTAATGGTGGAATGGCATGAAGAAGGATATTACTGAATTCGCAGACAAATGCCCGAACTGTCAGCCAGTAAAGGTCGAGCATCAAAGGTCGGGAGACGTACTTTAGGATATCAACATTCCTACTTGGAAGTTGGAATAGTATAACATGGATTTCATTACAGGCCTACCTGGAAGCGGGAATAGATTAACATGGATTTCATTACAGGCCTACCTCGTATTCATGGACACTATGATCCTAATTGGGTGGTGATAGATAGGATGACCAAGGCTTCACATTTCCTACCGGTGAAAACCACAAATTTGAGCAAATGATTATGCCGAACATTATATCCTGGAGTTGGTTCAATTACATGGAGTTCCCTTGTCTATTATTTCAGACCGAGGTACTCAATTTACCTCTCAGTTTTGGTGGTCTTTCAAAGAGGGCTTGGGACTTAAGTTAAACTCAGTACAACATTTCATCTGCTAACAGATGGTCAGGCGGAGCGGACAATTCAAACTCTCAAGGAAATGTTGGGAGCATGTGTGATGGACTTTAAAGGTAGTTGGGATGATCTCTAGCCCCTGATCGAATTCTCTTACAATAACAACTATCACTCCACTATCGAAATGGCACCATTCAAGGCTCTCTATGGGTGGAGATGTAGATTGCCCATTAGATGGTTTGAGGTTGGTGAGGCAGCTAGGATAGGGACAAATTCGGTTCATGAGGCTATGGTGAAGGTTTAATTGATAAGAGACAGGCTGAAAATCGCTCAGAGTCATCAAAAGTCATATGCTGATGTGAGGAGGAGAGAGTTGGAGTTCGAGGTGGACGATTGGGTATTTATGAAGGTATCTCCCATGAAGGGATTCATGTGGTTCGGGAAGAAAGGAAAACTCAGTCCCCTCTATGTTGGTCCCTATCGGGTTATGAGAAGAGTTGGTAAGGTAGCATATGAGTTAGACTTACCCTCAGAGTTATCTTTCGTGCATCTTCATGTGTCACTTTTGAAGAAATATGTGGAAGACCCAGCCTTAGTAGTCTCGGTGGACATTGTTGGAGACTAGGATAGCCTTAGCTACGAGGAGGTTCCAGTCAAAATATTGGATCGTTAGATTCGGAGGGTGAGAAACAAAGAAGTAGCTTCAGTTAAAGTATTATGGAGAAATCAGCATGTTAAAGGAGCTATGTAGGAAGCCGAAGCGGATATGAAGGCTAAATGCCCTCACTTATTCTCTACCAGCTTAGTTTCGACTTGAGGTATCAGTTTTTCTCTATGACTCCATTTAGTTTTCATGTTCAGTTCATGTGTTCCAGTTTCTTTTATGTGTATGGATGGGTATGTGAAGCATGAGATCGGTTCATCTATGTGTTATGTATTAGAGGTACTCATTCCATTCATTTTCAATTTAAATGATTAGTATTTGAATATAATAATTGCATGTTTCTGTTTCCTTCTTGTTTCAAACATTTGAGGATGAATGTTCCCAAGGTGGAGATATTGTTATACTCCAAAAGTCCAATGATCGGACTCGAGAGTTGAAACGAGGAAAATATAATAGTGATGTTGCAGACTTAGGATGAGTCGTGGGACGACTCAAGAGGACATCCCACGAGTTGGCAGGTGACTTATGGGGATGCCTGGGAGGAGTTTGGGAAGTTGGAAGAAAGAGGGTCCCCACGGGCGTGGTATTGACTTGTGCTCTGACCCCACTAGTCGTTATGTCAGCCGTGGGGTGGGGAGAGAGAAAAGAGAAGAGAGAAGGACAGTTCACACAATGACTGGTGACCACGAGTCATGGTCATCCTAATGAGTCGTTAGGTTAGCTGTTACGAACCCAGGAGATTAGACAAGCAGTGTACTTGACGAGCTAGGTGATGAGTCGTTGTCTTGGAGCACGAGTCGTTAGGTCATCCGTTAGGACCACCTGACAGTAATTGCCTGCAAATTTAGTAAGGGCCTTTTCATAATTACTAAGTTCCTAAAGCTTATACTACGTCATTTAAGGCTCATTCTAGTGGGTTTTAAGAGGAGAAAACCTATTCTAAGTTATTTTCTTCCATGAATGCAATCTTGAGAGGTTGAAGAGGTGATCTAGAGCAATTCTTCAAGGTTTTCATTCAAATCTCTCTTGGATAATCAGACAAGTGGTAGAATTAATCCCTTCCAGGTATATAGGGTTATGAGTGGGTGTATTCTTCCATACCCATACCCAATTTCTATCTAAATATGAGAATTTCCTTTGATCAAGTATGGGGTTTCTACCCAAATGCATGAATCTTCAATTTCTTTGCATGGGTATGAATTGATATTTTATTATGAAATTGTGAATCATGGGCTGATTTTATATTGATTTCAACTAAAATTATATCTCTAGCTTTATAAATGTTGAAACCCATTCATGATATGATCATGAAAAGTGAGATTTGCGAAGCATATGTTAAAATGATGAGATATTATGATGAAAAACATGGTTTGAAACTACCCACGTCTATAATTATGTTTTCGATGAGAATTGTGTATTTCTAAGTATGATAAAGCTTTCGACAATGCCCACATGTTAAGTTTAAATTCCTAAACTAAGATTACCATATTGTTTTGGAGCGAACACTATCAAATTTTACCTTCTAGCTTGTCGTGCGTTTTGAGTTAAGTCTTCCTACGCACAGCTTACCATATGGATTTGGAGAAAAGACTCCCAAGTATGTATTCAACTTGTGGTATATTTTGAACTAAGCTTCTCATATGCATGATTTCGTATTTGAGATGTATTGATCATTGAGCTTCGTCAATAGACAATGTTGAGCTTCATTATATATAATGTATAGAATTGCATGTTTTTGGAGAAGAGTCTAGCACTGAGCGGGCTAAGGGTCGATCACCCTATGCCCCAGAACTATGCGCCAACGTAGATTGATACTATTATATTATTGGGACGTCCCTTGTGATCTATCCCCAGCCCGAATGGCCCATGAGCTTGATATCAATATCATGGTAGCATCCTTAGCCCTGGCAAGGTTTTGGACGGCTCTTCCCACTTGAGTGTAATAGTCGGGACCACGTAAGCTCTATCGTGGTATGTCGGTTATGTGACGACTCTCCCATTATCTATATGATTCAGAATTGCATATTCATTACTCATGGTTATTATTTTATACATGCATGTTCTAAAAGAAAGATTTGAATCAATGTTAAGTTTTAATATAAATGTCATGTCTCATCTTTGAGTCATTCGAGTCAGTGGGTTTTTATAAAGTATGTATTGTAATGATATGAAAAGACCATGATTTCAGAAAGAATGCATGCAAACCGTACTCTCAGTTAGTGATGTTTATATTTCTACTATTGTGTAGTCCTAAAGTGATTTTTTTCCTTACTTTAGCGATTTTACTTACCTCACATACTCGGTACATTCCACGTATTGATCGCATACTTTCTATGTTGTATCATTTCATGATTCAGGACTCGACTCTCAGGTTCAGCCCTACTCTTAGACAGCTTATCGGAGTTAACGTCTGCTTGTTGGTGAGTCCTCATCTTCGGAGGACTAGACTATCCATCTTTTGTTTATGTATTTTAGTTTTCAGCTTGTTGAGTTAGTCGGGATCTTGTCCCATCAACTCGTCATGTTTAGAGGCTATTCATATATATGTATGCATTCATCATTGTATTTTATATTCGTATGTTATATTTAAGTTAGACTACTGGTATGATGGTATTGATAGTTATTCAGTTCTTGATTGAGTTAGATGTATGCTTATGTAATGGATCGACTTGGGGTCTCACAGGGATCCTTGTCCCATGTCGCGATGCGAGTCTCCGTTAGGGTCGTGACAAATATTTACTTAGTGAACTTGCTGTCCTACTCTTATGGACTTTTATGTGTTTTAATTGTTCGTTTTTACTTATCTTGCATACTCAGTACATTCAAAGACTAACCATATACTCTTTGTTGTATCATTTCATGATACAGGCTCTGATATTCAAGTTCAGCCCCGCCATTATATGATTCTCAGAGTTCACATCCCTCAGCCAATGTTGGTGAGTCCTTATCCTTCGAGGACATTCAATCATTTGTAAGTATGTTCCTTCAGTTGTAGACTATTTTCGAGCTAATTAAGGATGTTGTCCCATCAACTCATCAGTTATGTTAGAGGCTATTCAGACATTATGTAGAAATCAACTTGTCAATTGTTAATTAGATATCATCTTGATATGTATGCAGACTTCCACTATTATGTATGTTACATTTTCTCTTATTTATGTTGAGTTTTTGATATCACGTTCCTACCATGGGTCGACTTGGAGCCTCCTAGGTTCTTTGTCCCGTGTCTTGATCAGGGCCTATGTTTGGGCCGTGACAAACTTGGTATCAGAGCATTAGGTTTTGAAGTGTCCCAGGGTGTCTGAAAGCTGCATTAAGTAGAGTTTTTTTCATGGGTGTAAAGCATGCCACACTTATGACGAAGAGTCTACGATACGTTTTAGGAAATATTCCCTTCTTTCATTATCTATGTCATCCATGAAATGTCACTTTATCCTTCTAACTCGTGCTATATGCATTTGCAGAATCATGCCTCCTCGCTGAGTTAACAAAAATGAAAGTGGCCATGAAAATGAAAACAGAAATGGGTACCAGCGGGCCCCACCAGCCCCCGAGGATCAGGTACCCGAGTAGGTTGCCCAAGCAGAGTTCAAGGCAGCCATAAAGATGCTAGCTCAGGCTTTGACCACCCAGGTCAACCAATAGATAGTAGCACATTTCCCTCAGAATGGGAATGCGGCAGTGGCAAGAGTCAAAGATTTATTAAGGATGAACCCTATAGAGTTCCTTAGGTCAAAGGTGGATGAGGATCCACATGATTTTATTGTTGAGGTTCTAAAGATCACCCAGATCGTGAGGGTGACCGGGGAGGAGGAGTACGCAGATCAAGCCTCGTATCAGTTGAAAGGGGTTGCGCACATCTGGTTTTGGCAATAGATGGATAGTAGGACTGTTGGAGCAGGGCCCATTGGTTGGTATGAGTTCCATACCGCACTTCTGGATCGGTTCTTTCCTCTTGAGATAAGGGAGATTTAGGTAGCTGAATTTTTGAACCAGAAGTAGGGTAACATGAAAGTCTAGGAGTATTCTTTGGAGTTCACTCGTTTGTCAAAATATGCGCCAGAGCTAGTGCCTGATCAAAGAGCTCAAGTGAGCATGTTTGTACATGGAGTAGCGGACTACCTGGTCAAGGATTGTAAGACAACCATGCTTTATCAGGATATTGATCTTCCTCGATTGGTTTTGTACACCCAACAGATAGAGGTGGTACACCTGAGAGAGAGAGAGAGAGGCCAAGAGGGCAAGGACAGACAATTATGAGTTCTCTAAGCAGAGATCGGGAGGTGGACATCACCAGCAGTCTCATCAGAGGTCATTAGCTCTAGCGGCATCATCGACCAGTGAACCATCAAGATCGCGAGGTGATCATAGGAGCAGAGCCTCAAGTTCGAGGGGTTAGAGTAGCAGGCAGATAGAGCGTACCTTCCTGGCCTGCGGGAATTGTGGCAAGAATCATATATGAGAGAGCTTGATGGGGACAGATATCTGCTTTGGGTGTGGTAGATCCGGCCACATGAGCCGGGAGTGTCCCTTGGCTAAACAAGGTAGTACTAGAGGCCGCTCTCAGGCTACCAGTTCAGCAGCAGCCCCAGCTCAACAGGGTGCATCCACCAGTGCAGGTGGTGGCAAACGCTAGAACAAGGTTTATGCCTTTGCTTCCCGACAGGAATAGGAGATTTCACCAGATTGTGTCACCATTATGTGATGAGTATTCCATTTTGATGTATATGCATTGTTAGATCTGGGGGCTACTTTATCCTTTGTGAAGCGCTATGTTGCTAGTAATTTCTGAGTTAGTCCCTAAATCCTATCAGAACCCTTCTCAGTGTTTACTCCAATCAGTGATTCATATATAGCTCGACAGGTAAATTTAAATTGCCCTGTCATTGTCCTTTAGAAAGTCACCTCAGTAGATTTAGTAGATCTAGCCATGACAGATTTTGATGTTATTTTTGGCATGGATTGGCTACATGCATGTTATGCCTTAGTAAATTGTTGAACCCGCGTGGTAGAGTTTCGATTTCCGGGTAAGCCAGTCCTAGAATGGAAGGGTAGTTCAGTTGTTCCTATAGGTCGCTTCATTTCCTACCTTAAGGCCAGAAAGATGATATCTAAGGTTTGCGTGTACATCTAGTTAGGGTTAAGGACGCTACATCCGTAACCCCGACTATCCTGTCAATTCTTGTAGTATGCCAAGATCCAAAAGTGTTTCCAGATGACTTATCGGGAATTCCTCCTGAGCAGAAGATCGATTTTGGTATTGACCTTCATCCCGATACACAGCCTAATCTATTCCTCCTTACAGAATGGCTCCAGCTAAGCTAAAGGAGTTGAAGGAGCAGTTGAAAGATCTCTTAGACAAGGGTTTCATTAGACCTATCAAATCCCCGTGGGGTGCACCAGTCTTCTTTGTCTGGAAGAAGGACGGTTCCCTCTGGATGTGCATTTACTATCAACAATTGAACAAATTCACCATCAAGAACAAGTATCCCCTCCCCATGATTAATGATTTGTTTGACTGATTTCAGGGTGCTAAGTTCTTTTCAAAGATAGACCTCAGATTCGAATACCATCAACTTAGGGTTCGGGAGAGTGACATCCTTAAGACAGCCTTCGAGACTCGGTATGGTCACTATGAGTTTGTAGCTATGTCTTTTGGACTAACGAATGCTCCAACAACTTTTATGGACTTGATAAATAGGGTGTTCAAGCCATATTTGGATATGTTCATGATCGTGTTCATAGATAACATTCTCATATACTCTCGGATTGAGGATAGCGTGCCGCTAATTTGATGGTGGTGTTACAGACTCGAAGGATCACCAATTATCTGCTAAGTTAAACAAATGCGAGTTTTGGCTAGACTTAGTAGCATTTTTAGGTCATGTGTTGTCAAATGAGGGTGTATAGGTGGACTCCCAAGAGATAGAAATGGTGAAGAATTGTCCTAGACCAGTGAGTCCTTCGGATATCAGGAGCTTCTTGGGTTCAGTTGGTTACTACAGGAGGTTTGTGGAGGGATTTTCATCCATTGCAGCACCGTTGACTAAGTTGACCTAGAAGAAAGTGAAGTTTCAATGGTCAGAGTCCTATGAGAAGAGCTTACAAGAGTTAAAGACTTGACTCACCTCAACACCAGTGTTGACTCTACCTGAGGGTACCGATGGGTTTGTGGTATATTGTGACACTTCGAGGATCATCCTTGGTTGTGTATTAATGCAGCACGGTAAAGTTATAGCCTATGTTTCCAGGCAGCTGAAAGTCCATGAAAAGAACTACCCGACTCACGACCTCGAGTTGGCAGCGGTTGTATTTTCCTTGAAAATTTGGAGACACTATCTGTATGGGGTCCATGTGGATGTGTTTATAGACCATAAAAGCCTATAGTACATGTTTACCCAAAAAGTTCTAAACCTACATTAGAGAAGGTGGTTGGAGCTTCTTCAAGATTAAGATATGAGTGTCCTTTATCACCTAGGTAAGCCTAATGTGGTAGCAGACACTCTTAGCAGGCTTTCTATGGGGAGTGTGACCCATGTAGATGAGGAGAGGAAAGAGTTAGTGAAGGATGTGCATCAACATGCACGACTAGGAGTTTGTCATATTGACTCGACGGATGGTGGTGTCATTATTCAGAATGGCTCAGAATCTTCCTTGGTGACCAAAGTCAAAGCTAGACAAGACGAGGATCCTATTTCTTTCAAGTTGAAGGAAGCTATTCAAAATCTGAATGTGAAGGTCTTCTCTCAAGGGGGAGATGGTGTACTACGATATCAGGGTCGGTTGTGTGTACTGGGTGTTGATGACTTGAGGGAGCGGATGTTGCATGAGGCTCTTGGTTCTAGATATTCTATTCACCCAGGTGCCACCAAGATGTATCGTGACATACATGATGTTTATTGCTGGAATGGCATGAACAAGGACATAGTAGAGTTTGTGGCTAAGTATCCCAATTGTCAACAGGTGAAGGTTGAGCATCAAAGACCTGGAGGTGTGCTTCAGGACGTTAACATTCCTACTTGGATTTCGGAGGAAATCAACATGGACTTTATTATAGGTTTTCCTCACACTCGTCGACAATATTACTCTATTTGAGTGGTCATGGATACGTTGACTAAAGCAGCCCATTTTCTAGCGGTCAATACTACAGACTTAGGGGAGGATTATACTAAGTTATACATTCGAGAGTTAGTTCAGTTGCATGGAGTGTCCTTGTCCATTATATTAGATAGAGGTACTCAGTTTACCTCCCATTTTTAGAGATTATTTTTGAAAGGACTTGGCACTCAAGTCAAGCTTAGCACAGCATTTCACTCGCAAACAGATCGTCAAGCTGAGTGGAACATTTAGACTCATGTGGATATGTTGAGAGCGTGTGTGATTGATTTCAAGGGTAGTTGGGATGACCATTTTCCTCTCATCGAGTTTGCGTTCAACAACGGCTACCATTCCAGCATTTAGATGTCTCCGTTTGAGGCTCTCTATGGGAGAAGATGTAGATCGCCTATTACTTGGTTCGAAGTCGGTCAAGCTGCAATGATAGGACCAAATTCAGTTCATGAGGCTTTGTAGAAAGTTTGGCTTATAAGGGACAGGTTAAAAATAGCTCAGTGTCGCCAAAAGTCCTATGCGGATGTGAGAAGGAAAGAGCTTGAGTTTGAAGTTGGTGAGTAGGTGTTTCTGAAGGTTTCTCCCATGAAGGGAGTGTTAAAATTCAGAAGGAAATGGAAACTCAGTCCTTTAGTTCATACCGGATTGTGAAACGGGATGGAAAGGTAACTTATGAGTTGGAGTTGCCCTCAAAATTGGCTTCAGTTCATCCGGTGTTCCATATGTCTCTTTTAAAGAAGAGCTTGGGTGATCCAGCTTTGGTTGTCCCGGTAGACAGTGTAGTTATGAAGGATAGCCTTGGCTATGAGGAGATTCCGGTGGAAATACTTGATCATCAGGTTCGAAAGCTAAGTAACAAAGAAGTAGCCTCAGTCAAGGTTTTGTGTAGGACCAGCATGTCGAGTGAGTTGCATGGGAAGCTAAAGTAGATGTGATGGCTAAGTCCCCACATCTATTCCCTCCTGGATCAGTTCCATCTTGAGGTATCAGTTTCCTCCCTAGTACTCTATTCAGTTTCATGTTCAGTTGATGTCCCCCTATTTCTTTCATGTCAATGCAGGAATGTGTGATTCATGAATTCAGTTTAGTCATGTATTTTAGTTCGGAGTTAGTCACTCTGTCAGTTTTCTGCTTTGAAGGTTTAGTAATTGATATGGAAGTTGCATTTCTCAGCTTTTCAGTATGTTTATTCACATTCAAGGATGAAAGTTTCCAAAGGGGAGATATTGTAGTACCCCAAAAGCCCTAAGATCAGACCCAAGGATTGAAATGGAGAAAAGCAGAATTTTCTGCACCAGGTCACTAGAAGACTCATCCAGTGACCCGTGAGGTGCACCACGAGTCATTAAGTCACTCTTGGGGTGGAGGGTGGACTTGGTTGAATTATTGGATTTAGGCCTAACCACAACTGAGGCCACAAGTCGTGGTCAGGACCACGAGTCGTCAAGTCACTTGTGGCCTAAGGATGGGATGAAGTGGAAATTTGGTAAGTGTTGGGCACGACTTTGTCACCACGAGTCATTGGGTAGACCACAAGTCGTGGTGTCCCTCGTGGTGACCCTCAGAGGGATGATTTTAGTATTGGCCACGAGAAGTAGACCACAAGTCAAGGTGTTGAGGACGAATTGTCCAGTCCCTCATTGGGACTGGCAGTGTATTTTTCCCTGCAAAATAATTAAGGGCTTTTCCGTAATTCCTAAGTTCGTAAGGCCTAAAATTCATTGTTTTAATCTCAGTTAGGATTGTTTTAAGAGGGTTCAACCCATACTAAATCACTCACCTCCATGCATGCAAGACTAGAAGTTTCCTAGGGGTGATCAAGGATAAAATCCATCAATTCTACTTCAATTTCCTTTGGGAACTCAAGGAAGAGTGTAAGATCAATTTACCCAGGTGTGTGAGTCTACGAATGAGAATTCTTTTCACTCTCATGCTCAAAATTCTTCTCCATTCAATGAATCTCAATTCTTGATTTAAGTTTCATGATCTTATGTGGTTTACCCCAATTCTTGTGAATCCTCTAGGACCTATCTATGGGTCGATTCCATTCATATATCAAATCATGTTTTATGATCTATGGGCATATTTTATAACTATTTTTTATTTTAAATGTGTGGTTTAAAATTTAATTGAATTATGCCCAAGTGTGCATGCTTCATGAAGAGTCAAGTTATGATCCTCTTATGAATTTGATGCTATCAAGTCTAAATTATGATTTACGATTTATGTTATGAATTCTCTTAAAGAATTCATCATGGATTTATCAATATCAAGTATGTACATCTTTTGCATGTATGCATGGATTTCATGATTTAGGAATTTGTGACTCTTGGCATACTCATGGGCCCTTATTTATGGAAAATCATGTATTTCAAGTATGATCAAGTACGTTGTGTTGTATGTGTCCATGGAATTCATGAATGATTTACTATTATGATATGAGCCTCATGTGCATGTTTTTGAGAGCAGTTTCTAGCACCGAGTAGACCCGGCGTTCAGGTAAACCCTGTGGTCTCAGAACTACGTACCGCCATAGGTTTATATATACAAATGCTAATGTTATTGGATCCCTGTGATAACACATTATGCACACCCATTTCCTGGCAAGCCTGGGACGACTCTGTCTACTTGAGCGAGGTAGTTGAGGAATCATGTAAGCTCTATCATAATGGTGTCAGTTATGACGAGTCCTCCCATTGTTTCTCATGATTTATGCTTTGTCACGTTATGTTACTTTGTCACAAGTTATGTTTTATAAAGTTTTCTCTTATGATTATGAATGGTTTACGAAAGGTTTGAAAACCTTGAGCCCTTATGTGTACATTACGATATTTACTTAATAATAATGTGGTCCTACTCATATGAACTCTAATGTGTTTTAATTGTCTGTTTTTTACTTACCTTGCATTTCACGTACTGACCGTATACTCTATGTTGTATCGTTTCATGATATAGGCCCTGACGTTCAGATTCAGCCCTACCATTAGCTGATTGTCAGAGTTCACATCCCTCAGCCAGTGTTGGTGGGTCCTCATACTTCGAGCACATTCTATCGTTTATAGTTATGTTCCTTCAGTTACAACCTTTTGTCGAGCTAGTTGGGGATGTTGTCCCATCTGCTCATCAGTTATGTTAGAGGCTACTCATACATTTCATGACCCGAGTCTAAACGCTGGATGAGACACGATACTTGGTGCAACAAGTAATCCCAAGCCAGCCCATGGTCTATCATTACACTGGTAACTGAATAAACATAAGCGCAAGCTTTAAATAAATAAAACCTTTTAAGAAAAACTGATTTAACAAGAGGCAATACATATGATAAATAATACTGGAACAGAGGCAATACATATGATAAATAATACTGGAAATCTATGTCTATGCCTGAAAGCCATCTACTCAATGATGAGTTGCTGAGACAAGCCCCCAGCTAACTCAAAAATCTAACTGAAAGTAACTAACTGAAAATAAATATCATCCTTGAAAGATGAAGACTCACCAAATGTTGTTGCTAATACGTATGAGGGGAACTACTGATGATGCTAGGACTGAGAACCTGCACCTGTATCATGATACGATACAAAATAGGAGGTATGCGTCAGTACTTTGAATGTATTGAGCAAGTGAGAGATATAATAAGCATGAAAGAACAAGTAACTGAACTAAAATGACATAATATGACCAACTGAAATACTGAAAACTAATACAACTGAAGAATAACTGATATGGTCAATAATGACCCTGATTGATGGTCATAGACATGTCCTGCATCTGAGATACTGAACTGAGCTAAATTGAACTGAACTGAACTGAGTAGAGACCGTACTGACTAGTGGGAGAGTTTATAACCGACATATAACAACTTGAGCAAAACATGGAGTTTTATGTATATGCCCCATCGATAGGACCTAATATACCTTGCTAGTATATAAAGGAAGGAACTAGGTGATCACAAATCTAGGACCCGATGGGCCAAGTAACCTACAGTGGCAGCGTAGTTCTTGGAACATGTGTGCACTAAAACTCCGGTCTGCTTGGTGCGAAGTACTACTCCCACTGGATAAATCCTAAATTTGTTTACTAAATTTATAGCCCGAAGCTGGGGCCCAAGACTAAATTAGGGACACTTATCTGGAAGTACCCTAAGAGTTTTATCAGACCGAATACTGTAACTAGTGTTCTAAAACTGGTCAGAGCTTCTTATCTGGAAGCATCGTAACCGTCTAAAGAACAAACTAATAACTAATTCTGATAACTAATATCTAGGAGGCATTACTGACATCTCAAAAAACACTATAGTCAAACTGATCAGCTGACATTACTGAAATGTACTAAAGATATTAACATCATCCCTGAAACCGGCAACCATGCAACTGACTTAGCATTTAGCTGATAATAACAACATGGAATTCCCAACATTGATAGAGTCAACCAACATTATGTCTATACAATTATGCAATACCCTAATTTCTGTATTCAAGAACTAGGGCTAAAACCCAATTACAGGAAGCAAGTATCAACATGATCTCTAAGTAATTGAAATATAGCAGCTAACAATATGAACAACATTCCACATGAATTGGATCGTATTTAGACTAAAAAATTACTAAATTTCGAAACCTCAGGGCTAGGACTACTAAGAAAATTTAAATGGGATTTGGGGTACAAGGGACGCACAATTCCCTTGCTAAATTCTCACATACCTGTTGATTAAAACTCCGAAGAAAACCCTTAAAAAGATATGAGAAGGAGTCGAACCCTTGCTCCTGCTCTGTGCTTTCTGACTAAGTTCTACATTCTAACTTTTGAGGGAATGAGAGGAATGAAGAGTGAACATTGATTACCCCTCAAAATCCCCTGAATATAACCCAAATGAAGTATTTTAGGGATTAAAAAGGTGAAAAATTACAAAATTGCCCCTGAAAAAATTTGGAAAACTACCCAACAGGGACTAAAGGGTCACACAACGAGTTGTTGGTTGACAACAAAACTCGTTGGGACCAGTCATCGGTACTGGGCCTAGAAACAGGGCTCACTGGATTGGGAGATGGAAAGAGACCAATCGTTGGTACATCCCGTTGTCACTAGAAGGACAAACTTAGCCCCTCTACTACGAACGACACAATGACTCATTTGTAGAACCAACGGGTCATTGCATCTGCTCGTGGTCAACACTATCTTGACCTGAGGGGTTGTTGGTTTAGGGAACGGATTGAAACAAGGACTCGTTGGTGTAAACCGCGAGTCGTTAGTCCCACTCCTTCGTTCAGGGTAAGGTTTAGCAGGTTTCTGGACCTGGGATACAACGGACAATAGGACGACTCGTCACTCCTTTAAATTGGTCGTCCTATGCCTTGTTAGTTCCCAAAAGGAAATCTATAGGACAGACAATGACTCAGACAACAGTCCATTATAGGTGACAATGATTTGTTGTCTAGGTCGTTCTGTGAAAAAAAAAATTTGGTTCTTTCTGTTTTTTCATGCATAGTCTGAGTTTGGTCTAGAAAAGTTTCGGGGTGTTACAATATCTCCCTCTTGGGATCATTCATCCTCGAATGCAGGCTAAAACTACTGGGAAACTGGGAAAAGAGTTGGAATTCCCAGACTGAGACTATGAACTAATTTCTGAAGGAATGACTGACTCCTAACTGATTTAACCATGCTAACTGAGTTAATTCAACTAGGATGCATATTTAAAATATGAATAAAGTTGATGAGTACGGAACTAAATAGAATATTGAGAAGGAATTTAACACCTTATGATGGAACTGAACTAGAAGGGAATAAATAAGGGTATTTGGCCATCATGTCTGCTTTTGCCTTCCATGTGGCTCCCTCAACTAGCTAGTTCCTCCACAACACTTTTACTAAAGCGACTTCCTTATTTCTCAGCTTACAAACCTGACGTTCTAAGATCTGAATTGGGACCTCTTTGTAAGAGAGACTATCCTTCACCCTAGACTATCTAGTGGCATAGCTGATGTCGGATCACCAATGTACTTCTTCAACAATGACACATGGAAGACTGGGTGTGCAGATGCTAACTCCGAAGGTAATTCTAACTCATAGGCCACATTGCCAATTCGCCTCAAAATCCTATAGGGTCCTACATACCTCAGAATGCATTTTCCTTTCTTTCAAAACCTCATCATCCCTTTCATGGATGAAATTTTAAGATAAACCCAATCTTCTACAACAAATTCTAACTCTCTTCTCCTCACATCATCATAGGATTTCTGTCATCTTTGAGTTGTTTTAAACCTCTCCCTGATAAGTTGCACTTTCGGCATAGCTTCATGGACTGAGTTTGGCCCTATCAAGGTAACTTCACCAACTTCAAACCACCCTATAGGAGACTTACACCTCCGACCATGTAATGCCTTAAACGGGGCCATCTGAATACTGGAGTGGCAGTTGTTGTTGTACGCAAACTCGATGAGAGGTAGATGATCATCCCAACTGCCCTTGAAGTCGATCACATAAGCTCTCAACATACTAACATCTGAATAGTCCGCTAAGCTTGTCCATCAATCTGAGGGTGAAAAGCAATGCTGAGCTTGACCTGAGTACCGAGTCCCTTCTGAAATGACTTCCAGAAATGCCAGGTGAAGTGGGTACTCTATCTGAAATGATGGAAAAGGGAACTCCATGTAGTCTGACCATTTCACGAATGTACAGCCTAGCATAATCCTCAAGTGAGTCCGTAGTTTTAACTGGGAGGAAATGTGTTGACTTGGTCATCCGATCTACTATCACCCAAATTGAGTCATATTGTCGGCGAGAATGAGATAGACCTGTAATGAAGTCCATATTCAGTTCTTCCTATTTCCATATGGGTAAGCTGATATCCTGAGTCATACCTACAGGTCTCTAATGTTCCACCTTAACCTGTTGGCAGTTCGGGCACTTGTCCACAAATTCTGTAATGTCTCTTTTCATGTCGTTCCACCAGTAGATATCTCGTAGGTCATGATACATTTTAGTGGAACCTGGGTGGATAGAATATCTAGAGATGTGTGCTTCTGCCATTATTTTCTGTCTCATGTCACCTTCATCCGGTACATAAAGTCTGCCCTAGTAAGGAAGCACACCATCTCCCCCCTTGGAGAAAGCCTCCACTTCTTTTCTGAGAACTGCTTCTATCATCTTAAACAGAATGGGATCTTCATCCTGCTTTGACTTAAATTTAACAACTACAGAGGAATCTGACCCACTCTACAGTACTACTCCGCCCTCAGCTGAATCGACCAATTGCACTCCTAACTAAGCTAACCGATGAATATCCTTCGCCAATTCCTTTCTGCCCTCTTCAACATGAGAAACGCTCCAAATGGACATCCTGCTTAGGGCATCAGCCACCACATTGTCCTTGCCCAGGTAGTATAGCACACTCATGTCATAATCCTTCAATAACTCCAACCACCTTCTTTGAAGAAGGTTTAAATCTTTCTTACTAAATACGTACTGAAGAATTGTGGTAAGTCCAAATATCCACAAGGACCCCATAAAGATAATGCCTCTATATCTTTAATGCAAACACCACCACTACCAATTCAAGGTCATGAGTCGGATAAGTATTCTCATGAACTTTGAGTTGTCTGGAGGCATAAGCTATCACCTTACCTGGCTACATCAGAACACAACCGAGGCCAACTTTGGAACCATCACAATAGGCCACAGATCAATTTGTTCCTTTCGATAAGATCAAAATTTGAGCTGTATTGAATCGAGTCTTCAAATTCTCAAAACTCTTCTCACACGCCTTTGACCAATGAAACTTCACCTTTTTATGAGTTATCTTAGCCAGAGGAGATGTAATAGAGGAGAATACTTCTACAAACCGTCGGTAATAAACAGTTAGACATAGGAAACTTCTAATATTTGTTGGGGAAGTAGGTCTGGGCCAGTCTTTTGCCGCTACTAACTTTTGAGGATCTACCTTAATACCCTTACCTTAGACCATGTGACCAAGAAAAGTCACAGACTTCAACTTGAATTCACATTTGCTGAATTTAGCGAACAACGGGCGGTCTCTGAGCGTCTGTACCACTATCCTCAGATGGTTATCATGTTCTTCCTTGTTTGTGGAGTATACCAGAATGTCATCAAGGAATACAAAGACGAACATGTCTAGATACTCTTTGAATACCCTGTTCATTAGGTCCATGAAAGTTGTAGGGGCATTAGTTAGTCCAAAGGACATAACTGTAAATTCATAGTAATTATACCTAGTTTTGAAAGCTATTTTCGGTATGTCACATTCTCTGACTCTAGGCTGGTGATACCCCAACCTAAGATCTACCTTGGAAAAACAACTGGCTCCTTGAAGCTGATGGATCATGTCGTAAATCCTGGGTAGGGGATACCTTTTCTTAACTATAACATTGTTCAGTTGATGGTAGTCGATACACATTCTAAGAGTACCATCTTTCTTTCACACGAACAACACTGGAGCACCCATGGAGAGATGTCGGGCCTGATAAAACCCTTATCAAGTAGATCTTTTAGTTGTTCCTTTAACTCCTTAAGCTCAATTGGAGCCATTATGTATGGAGTAATGGAGATGGGCTGAGTGACTGGAAGAAGGTCTATGCTGAAGTCCATTTCATGCTCGGGAGGGACTATTGGAAGATCTTCGGGAAACACGTCAGGGAATTCGCTAACATCTGAAACTGACTGGATAGTTGGGTCTTAATGTTGGAATCTTTGACCCAAACTAGGTGATAGATGCACCCTTTAAAAATGAGCTTCCTTTCCTTAAGGTAGGAAATAAATCGATCCTTAGGCGCAAAACTACTACCCCTCCACTCTAGAACTAGCTTATTTGAAAATCGAAATCTGATGACTCTAGCTCTACAGTCAACTAAGGCATTAGCAAAGCGTAGCCAATCCATGCCAAGAATGAGGTCGAAATAGACCATGTCTAACTCTACTAGATCAACTAGAATGACATTACTCAATTGTGAGACTGGGCAGTTTCTATACACCCGGCTGGCTCTAACTGACTCACCAACTAGGGTAGAGACTGAGAATGGTTCTCAGAGGACTTCCGGATTGATTTCAAACTGGATAGCTACATAGGGAGTCATAAATGATATTGTGGCTCCTGGATCTAGTAGGGCATACACATCTAGATAGAAGAGATGTAGCATAACCATGAACACGTTAGGTGAGCTCTCCTGATCCTGATGAGAGGACAAACCATAAAAGCGGTTTTGGTGCTGACAGCCATCTGTACATGAATTTTTGTCCTGGTGAGCTGGACGACCTGCTGGAGCTGCTGAAGTGGTAGACTGTGATCTCCCATTCCTACTGACGAGCACTCTTTTAGCCGGTGACCTAGCTGTCACACCCAAAACAACCCTCTTTTCCCTAGAGGCATTCACCGGGATGATTCTTACCACACTTAAGGCAAGCTGGATAACGGTTGCTTGCACTGTAACTATGGGACTGAGAGCTAGATGCTCCACCCTTTCGATCCTTGCGAGACCAGAAAGTAGGGGCGCTGGTTGAGGTGGGTGTTGGAGTCCTCTACTATTGCTGCTGTGGGAAGCTACTGCCGTCGGACCTCTTGTCACACCCCGAGTCTATACCCTAGATGGGACATAGTACTTGGAGTCACAAGTAACCCCAAGTCAACCTATGGTCTATCCTAATACTGGCATTCTGAGTAAAAACATAGCGGAAGATTTAAAATAATAAAATAAACATTTATGAGAAACAACTAAATCATAAAGTTTAAAATAATTGAAACAAAGCTGAAAAAAATCGGAATCTATGTTTATTTCAGAAAGCCATCTATCTGATGAGTTGCTGGGACAGGCCCCCAGCTAACTCTAAGTCTAAATGAAATAAATGTAACTATAAGAAATAATCCTCATCCTCAAAAGATGAGTACTCAGCAATGATGCAGCTAGAAACGTTTGAGCGAGATCTGCTAATGGTGCTGAGACTTAGAACTTGCAACTGTATCATAAAATGACACAGTATAAAAGGTATGCGTCTGTACTTTGAATGTACTGAGTAAGTGAGAGAAACCATAACATAGAGAATAAAACAACTGAGTTGTAAATATATGCAATGACCGACTGAAATACTGATACTGAATAAAATGTGATATGCTGAGATGGTCAAAATGACCTTGTCTGATGGTCAAAGACATGCCATAAACTTGAGATACTAATCTAAAATACTGTACTGAACTGATCTAAACTGACTAATTTGAGACTGAACTGAATTGACTAGTGTGAGAATCTATAACCGACATATAACCACGTGAGCTAGACGTAGAATCCGATGTATACACCCCATCGATAGGACCCAATATACCTTGCCAGGGTAAAAAGGCATGAACTGAGTGATCAAAGGTCCGGGGCCATGAGGCCAATGAAATATAACCTACGGTGGCAACGTAGATTTGGGAACCTAGGTGCGCTGGAACCCCGATCAACTCGGTGCTAAGTCCTACTAACACTGCATAGTCATAGACTGACTACTAAGCTGATAGCTTAAAACTGGGGCCCAAGAATAAGTCAGGGATACCTATCTAAAAGTACCCTAAGGGTCTTATTGGACTGTATTCTGTAACTGGTGTTCTAAGATTGGTCAGAGCTGCTTATCTAGAAGTATCGTAATCGTCTAAAGAACCAACTAAAATCTGATAACTGATATTTGGGAGGCACCACTGACACCTCAAGAAAAGACTATAGTCAAAGTGATTAGCTAACATTTCTATATTATACCCTATATGCTAATAATTGATTGAGACTGGACTAACAAACATCTGACTAAATTCTCAACATTTTCTAGTAATATGGGAAACCCAACTGATAAAATCAGGCCACAAGGAATAACTAGTCCAACAGGAAAAATTCTAGTTTACTGAATTCAAAGATAGGGCTAAAACAATTCTTAGAAGAATGAGTATTAACATGATACTAGGTAGTAGAATATAACAACAATCAACATAGACAACATTTCACATGCTATAAACGATGTCTAACATATAATTTAAACACATTCGAAAGTTTCAGGGCAAGAAGTAATAGACAAGATAGAGAAGTTTTTTGGGGACACAAGGGAAGAACTATTCCCTTGTTGAATTCCCACATGCCTGGTTTAGAAATCCCTGAGAGAATCCCTTGAAAAATTTGAGGACAAATTTGATTGCCCTAGCTTTTGCTCTATGTCTTTTTGATAGAAATTTGATGTTCTAACATTTGAGGGGATGTGATAAATAAAGTAAAACGTCTGTTACCCCCTCTAAAACCCTATATTTAAACCCAAAACGACGTATTTTAAAGTCTAGGAGTTTAGGAAATTACGTAAAATTCTCTTGGAAATTCGTAGGAAAAAGGACCCTGCCAGTCCTCACGTGGCACTCCATGAGTTTTGAGGTTAGGGAAGACTCATGGTGCCCAATCGTGATGTGCACTTGAAGTTTTCTACAGATTCCCCAACCTGCCAACGACTGACTTGATGAGTCATCAGGAGACCTAACGAGTCGTGATGTCTTTCGCTGCCATTGAATCAAAATTCCTCTTCAGGGGTCACCACGGCTACTAGACGATTCGTTAGCGGTGACCGTGACTCCTGTTCACCTCCCATAGTCGTCACTGTCGAAAACCACCTGCGGTCACCATGGGAGACACCATGACTCGTGGTGAGGATCCGTTAAGTGCACTGCCCAAATTTTGCAACTTTCAGTCAACCTTTGACCAGGAATCACATAAAAACTCATGGTGTTTACCATGACTCGCGGTTACTCAATTTCCCAATTTTTCAACCAAGTCCAGACCCTTCCCCATGAGTCACTCCACATCTCGTGGCCTACCACACGGGTCATAGGACGACTCATTCTGTGACCTGGTGCAGAAAATCTTATTTTCTATATTTCATCACCCGGGTTTGATCTTAGAGTTTTCGAGGCATTACACCTTTGGTGCCATAATCTGATTGACAAGCTCTAGAACTCTTGTTCTCCTACTCCATATCTTTCAACTTTTCTGCCTCAATCTGCTGGGCATGAACGATGAGGCTGGAGAGGTCAATGTCCTTAATGAGCATTATGGTCCTACATTCCTTAAGTACCAGGTGTGATACCCCATTGACGAACTTAAGCATGCGAGCCTTTGGCTCTGCTACCATCTCTGGAGCATACCTCAACAACCGAGTGAACTCTAATGCATATTCCTCCATGGTCCTGTTATCCTGCTTTAAGTTCATGAACTCTACGACCTTAGCCTCTCTTACCTATCGAGGGAAGAATCTATCTAGAAATGTTATGGTGAGCTCTTCCCACTCTACTAGTTCTACTCCTGCTAGCCTCCTTTCCTTCCATTGGTCGTACCAAATCTTAGCCACCCCTTTCAACTGGTAGGCAGCCAGATCAGCACTCCCTGCGGAACTAACACCCATAATCCGGGTGATGTTCTGCACCTCATCTAAAAATTCCTATGGGTCCTCTCCCACCTTGGATCCAAGAAAAGCTGGAGGATTTATTTGGGTCAAATCCCAAATCCTAGCAGCTACTTTGGACCCGTTTGTGTTCACTGGAACCACCTACTGGTTCACTTGATTAGTCACTGTCTGAGCCAGCAACTGGATTGCCGCTCTCAATTTTGCTGATGACACATGGTCATCTTGAGGGGCTGCTGGAACAGCTAGAATAGGCCGAGCCCTTCTTCCATTTCCTCGTCTGGGAGGCATAGTTTCAATGTAAAAAAAATATAGCATGAGTTAGGAGAATATTTCTGGAATTGAACTTGAACGCACGATAAGGAATATGAACAAAAGAGAGTTTTCCTAATAACGTCTCATAGCCTCCCCGTCATATGTGTGTCGTAGCTTCACACCCATGAAAAGGACTCTACTTTGCATGGCCTTCATGTATCCTAGGATACTTTAAACCAACTACTTTGATACCAAGTTTGTCATGACCCGAACGTACACCCAAATTGTAGACACGGGACAAGGAACCCCGAGGGACCCCAAGTCAACCCATGGCTTATGCATTCAACTAATCTCATTTAAATAAATGGAGTATTAAGCATAAAACATCGCAGAAATGTAACCATGACATAACATTAGAAAATAACAAACATTGGCATAAGCTGAATACTACTCATTTGTCCAAAGCCTCTAATATGTAAGATAGGTTGATGGGACAACATCCCCAACTAACCCGAGGAATACTAAAACATAGTTAAAAGGAAAGAATATCAAACGTACCTCAAAACATGAGGAGTCACCAACAAGCTAATATCGTAGGCTGGAGTGGTCTAAGGATGAGAATAAGCCTGAGATCTGGACCCTGTATCATGAAACGATACAACATAGAAAGTATGCGGTCAGTACGTTGATGAAGGGCGTACTCATGCACTTCATAGACATATTTTGCTTATACTTTACTATGTTTTGAGAATAAATTATGTGTGTTTGCATGTGTTTATATTATATATTTGTGAAAATTATCTAACACATTTGATTAGATGTTTTCAGGGCTAAAAAGGATGGATTTGAATGTATTTGAGGCTTACGGAATGAAGATGAAAAGAAGCTGAAGTCGTGGGCAAAGGTTGAGTTTAGAAGATACAGAAATAGTGTATCTGACGGGTTGAGGGAATGACTCATTATGTCTGGTAATGAGTCGTGAAGTCAGTCGTGGAGACTAAGAAGAGAAATTTTGAGAAAAATCCAGGGAAGGTAACGGAAGACATCATGAATCATCAGGTGTTGGCACGATTCATTGTGAGAGCATTGGTAGGAATTGTCAGGTACACTGGAATTTTGGAGAGTTAGACCACGAGGGGCCTAACGACTCGTGCCCATGCAAAATGAGTCCTTAGGTGACTCATTGCCACAACTGGCGACGCGACATGGAGGATGCGGAAAAGGAAGGTGCAATTCGGCAAGGCTTCCAAAATGGGGAAAAAGTGGATTTCCTACTTCAACTTAGAAAAGGAAAATTAAATCCCTAGACAAATTCATCAAGGAATGTGGAAAGCATCTAACTACTGTAAATACCCTTTATTTTCATGTAATAGCTATCAAGTGTTAAGAATCACGCTTTAGAACCAAGTTTGAAATCGAGTTTCAAATTCAAAATTCTTCAAGTAGGATTAGAGTTTTAAGTCTCAAGTCTTTCGTTACAAGTTTGGTGTCTTACGTTTGGAATTTTGAGACGATTGTTGAATTGTTCTTCTTTATTGTTGCAATAATCAAGTGAGTTTCTTCCTATCAACGTTGTAAGTATCGATGTTTGCTTCTATTTATGAAATCTATTAATTTACTCATAAACATGATAGGATAAAACCACCACAACTAGGATTGTGGGAACCATGACAAATTAACACACATAGGTAAAATACTTAGTGATTCTTGAACGGAGTTTATGCATGTATTGTTTCTTCCTTCGTTTTAATTCATTTTAACGGGTGAAAACGTTAGAACTTGCCTTATTCTTACTTACCATAACGAAGAAGTAAAGAATGGGAAAAGGGATTAACAATGGATATTTGAGGCTACCAACCCTCATCTAATAGCTTGATCTTTTTCGGGGTTAGCTAATCCGATATTAAGGGTAAGGGTCAATTAAAGTACACCCGTAGACGGACCAAGTTGCGTGGTGAAAATCATCCAGATGGGGACCAACCATTTAGGTGAACCTAACTTACTTATATTGCATATTAAGCACCGGAATAGATCACTAGTATAAAATGCCTTGTGGTTATGAAGTCATGTGGAACACTTACCCTAGTTAATTGCAATAATATGGATACAACAATAAATTTCTCAAAATACTTATTCATTACTTTTACGAATTTCCCCTCTTAGGAAATAATTAACTAAAAAGCTTAAGCACTAGCGTTCTTCTACATCCTTCCGTATTCTCTGTGGGGTCGACCCCAACCTCTAGTTGGGTTTTTTATTGACAACGTCCACTTCATACTTCGTAAGGAGGTGTGGTTTGAGCGTTATCAAAAAGTGGCGCTGTTGACGGGGAGTACGGTTTAGGATTAGATTAATTGCTTGTGTTTAACTTTTAGTCTTTATTTCCTATTTTTTTGTTTTTCTTTTATTTTTTGACGTGTCACAGGGCAACGTGGTGAAACAAGCGGCCAAGATGTGACCACGATCTTAACAGGTATCTTTATGAAGTCTGAGTAATCAAGATACTTGTGTTGTGCCGCGATGTTAAATCAGGCTCTACTTGGGAGGAAACCCAAGATAATGTTTTTATTTTTTATGTATTTGTTCAAGTGTGCAGGTGATAGGTCATAATTTTCAATAAAGATTGAGCTTAAATATTGAAGACAAGGAGTAGAGGCCAACAGAGTTCTTCTTGCACTCTATTACTTTATGCTTATTTGTTTTAGCACTAGGGACAGTGTAACTAATTAAGTGTGGGGTGGGAGAAGTGAACTTCATATTACCATGCATTCCTTAATTGCTAAATTTGTGCATGGTAGGCCACGTTTTTGTGGAATTTATGACTTATATTGCGTGCTTGTTGGTTTGTAGTATTTTATTTTAGTTTTATTTTATTTTGGGTTACTCTGGTTTTTGTTTTCGGTACTTTTCCGGTGAATAGTCCCTTAGAACCGACTAGAGAGTCTAGATTTTTTATTTTTTATTTTAGTCATTGAGTCATGACTTTGCCCGATGATGGATGGATGACAACCGTCTTAAGGGTAAATTAGTCATTAGGAAGAACAAGAACTTGGATCCTATGAATGCTAGGTGCTTCACTCTAGATATCATTGGGACTTTATTTAATTCACTCAAAAATGCATGAAAAAGGAAGAAACACCTAGTCTTTTTGAAATTGACTCTTATACTTGAAAAAAATGGGCTTAATTATGTTATGCTTGAAATATGAATATATGTGTTTATGTGATCTTGATTTCCATTGTTAAACCATTTTGTGCCAATGTGTGAGGAATTATTTTTGATATACTCCATGCTTGTAAATTGATGTCTAGAACTTGCCCTGTGTGTGTGTAAAACAAAATATGAATTATGGATTTAGGAAGTGATACAGGCATTTCTTTGATAGCCTTATTTTTATCCTATTTTACCTACCTTGATTGTAATTATCCTAGTTAGCCAAGTTGAGTCTTAGCCTATTCTTTTGATAGTCATATTATAAGCTTGAATCCCTTTTTGTTCTATTGACTTATATTTGATCCAAATGACTCCTAGAGCACTTTAATGAATTATTTTTGTATGAAAGGAGCATAATTAGAGAAGTGAGGGGAAAAGATAAAAAGTGTGGTGAATTGGAAAAAAAGAAAAAGGTGAAATTTTGCTAAACAAGGAGGGTGATTTTTAGTGGGAAAACAAAAAGAAGATAGAGCTTTCAAAAATTGAAGATTTACCGATTAATTGTACCCATTTGTTTACAATGAACCTATTTTGGCCTGGTCCTTCCTTGGATATTTTGAACCTCATCATAAGAAAAAATTCTTGAGGGTGGCTAGAGTAGGGGTGCGTAAAGGGTGGGAACGAAAGAAGAAAAAAATGTGTGTGAATGAGCCAAATGATGAAAATAAAAATCCCCACTAGTCACCTAAGTTGAAAAATTTAAAAATACGGAGGTATAAGGAGAAAATTTTGGAAATTGAAGAATGAGCTAAAATCGAAAGTGTTGTGAAGTATTAAAGTGCTTAGGGAGCTTAGTCAATATCTTGGTCAAATAGTTGCTACCCATCCCTTAGTCTACATTACAACCAAAATTAATGTCCTAATTGATCCTTGATTCATAATTCTATATTAGCGGAGTATTATACTAAGGGCAAGCCTATGGGTCGTCGTATGCATGTATGTTGAGTTTTTTTGTGAGAGTGAGCAGAAATTATTTTATTTATTGCCAAGTTAATCTTATTACATATCTTGTGTGAAGACGGGCATCTCTCCAAATTGTGAGGGGCACGATGGTAAGAATTTGGTAAATCTTGATTGCTAAATTACATATGATTCATGTTGGCCCAAAATATGTCATGATGAGTTAGTTTCAAAAGCTATGTGATTTCGAACTTTGACATCTTAATACTGAACCTATATGCATGCGAGTGAGTTATTTGAGCTTCATTTATTTGTCTCATGATCCTAAGTGTAAGTAGACCTATTCTTAGGATGAATATTGTGCTTAATTGTTAGAAGGGAAGTAGTAGATTGTTCGAGGATGAACAATGCTTTAAGTGTGGGGTGTTGATGATGGGCGTACTCACGCACTTGATAGACATATTTTGCCCGTACTTTACTATGTTTATAGAACAGATTATGTGTGTTTGCATGTGTTTATATTGTATATTTGTGAAAGTTAGCTAACGCATGTGATTAGATGTTTTCAGGTATAAAAACGATGGATTTGAATGTATTTGAGGCTTATGAAATGAAGATGAAAAGAAGCTGAAGTCGTGGGCAAGGGTTGAGTTTGGAAGATGCAGAAACAGTATACCTGACGGGTTGAGGGAATGACTCATTACATCTAGTAACGAGTCGTGAAGTCAGTCATGGAGACTGAGAAGAAATTTTGAGAAAAATCTAGTGAAGGTAACGAAAGACATCACAAATCGTCAAGTGTTGGCACAACTCATTGTGAGAGCACTGGTAGGAACCGTCAGGTGCACTGGAATTTTGTAGATTGACCACGAGGGGCCAAATGACTCGTGTCCATGCACAATGAGTCGTTAGGTGATCTGTTGCCACAACTGGCAATGTGTCATAGAGGACGCACCAAAGGAAGGTGCGACGTGACAAGGCTTCCAAAACAGGAAAAAAGTTGATTCCTACTTCAACTAGGAAAAGGAAAATTAAATCCCGAGCCAAATTCATCAAGGAATGAGGAAAGCATCTAACTACTCTAAATACCCTTTATTTTCATGTAATAACTATCAAGTGTTAAGAATCATGCTTTAGAACCAAGTTTCAACTTCAAATTTCTTCAAGTAGGATTAGAGTTTAAAGTCTCAAGTCTTTAGATACAAGTTTGGTTTCTTACGTTTGGAACTTCGAGACGATTGTTGAATTGTTCTTCTTTATTGTTGCAATAATCAAGTGAGTTTCTTCCTATCAACGTTGTAAGTATTAATTTTTTCTTCTATTTATAAAATCTATTAATTTACTTATAAACATGATAGGCTAAAACGACCACAACAAGGGTTGTGGGAACCATGACAAATTAACACACATAGGTAAAATACTTAGTGATTCTTGAATGGAGTTTATGCATGTATTGTTTCTTCCTTCGTTTTAAATCATTTTTAACGGGTGAAAATGTTAGAACTTGCCTTATTATTACTTACCGGATCAAGGAAGTAAAGAATGGGAAAAGGGATTAACAATGGAGATTTGAGGCTACCAACCCTCATCTAATAGCTTGAACTTGTCCGGGGATAGCTAATCCGATATTAAGGGTAAGGGTCAATTAAAGTACACCCGTAGACAGACCAAGTTGCGTGGTGAAAATCATCTTGATAGGGGACCAACCATTTAGATGAACCTAACTTACCGATATTGCATGCTAAGCACCGGAATAGATCACTAGTATAAAATGCCTTGTGGTTATGAAGTCATGGGGAACACTTACCCTAGTTAATTGCAATAATTTGGATACAACAATCAATTTCTCAAAATAATTATTTATTACTTTTACAAATCCCCCCTATTAGGAAATAATTAACGAAAAACCTTAAGCACTAGCGTTCTTCTACATCCTTCCATATTCTCTGTGGGATCGACCCCAACCTCTAGTTGGGTTCTTTATTTACAACAGTCGCTTCATACTTTGTAAGGAGGTGTGGTTTGAGCGTTATCATATGTGAAATGTACTGAGTATGCAAGGTAGGTAAAACGGACATTTTAAAAGTAAAGCAAACTCATAAATAGACATAGAAGAAGGACGTCATGCTTGCATCTAAAATCTTCGTAATAAAACATAAGGCTCAAGACTTTCAAATTTTTCATAAATCCTTCATTATCATAATTGTAAATAACTTTATCATAATATAACTTGAGCCAATAACATAAACATAAAAATGCATAAAACATGCGGCACAATGGGAGGACTCGTCATAACCGACACCATCATGGTAGAGCTTTCATGATGCCTCACTGTCTCGCGTAAGTGAGCAGAGCCGACCCTGGCTTGCCAGGCGAGGGTCGTGCATAAGGCGTGATATCACATTTGAGGGGATCATTATCATTACATAATAACATTTACAACCCACGGTGGCACGTGGTTATGAGACACCGACGTAGTTCTTTGCATGTCGGGCTGCTCGGTGCTAGACACGACCCCCAAAACATGCATATAGGCTCATACATAAATCATTAACATCATGCATAAAGTTCATTGGCTAAGATATAACATTCATCATCATTGATCCCCTTTAAAACATGCTTAGCCAAGAATCAAGGCCTTCTTTATCGACCAACATCATAAATTGATAAATCAAGAAATTTGTTTCATAAATCATAAATCATAAATCATTCTTCATCATGTGGGCATTTCCCAATGCTTCATCATACTCAATTCCTTCAAAATATGCTCATAAACATGGGTAAGTTGGATTCATGCATTTCCACAATCAATAAATTTAAAATAATGAATATTCATCATAAATCATAATCTCCATGAACTTCCATAAATAGGCAACATAGATTTAAAAAGATTGAAACATGATTTTTTGAGGGAAATAATACGAACCTACCCAACATGCATAACTCAATAATTAAAACTCAATTTAAACATGCCCCTAAAGAGAAATCACATTGTCATGCTTTGGGTAGAACCCCCATGGAATTTTAATAGGATAATTCATGAATTAACTCGAAATTGGACATGGGTGAGGAAGAATTCCGCCCATTTTAAAACCCCACATACCTGGGAATAGATGGAATTAAAGTTCCTTGAACACCCATATAGTATTTGATGAAAATTTTGGGAAGAAGGCCTTGAATCTCCCAAAAACCTCTCTAAAATTCTTGCATGAGAATGAGCATGCAATAGGGACTTAACTCCTATTATCACAATCAAAAAATATCCAAAACAACGTAGTTTAAGCCTTAGGGACATAGAAAATTACAGCAACACCCTCATTAAAATGCAGGAAATACCTGGTCGCCAGTTCTCACTAGGAACCTAACGGGTCGTTGCCACAGGGCACAACTAGTTGCCTTGATCTGTTGAGTCCACTGCCCAATCGTCCCAGGGAACCCCACAGGATACTTCACGAGTCATGAGGTTAGATCACGACTCGTGGGCACCTTCCGTGGCCTACACTGTCCACCCCAATCTTGCCAAACCTCGAGGGTTGACCACGGGTGACCTCACTTGTCGTGAGGTCTAACCACGTCTCGTGGTTAGGCACATGGCCTCCTCACTCAGAATTTGCCAAACCAAGTTGACCATGAGTCACTTCACGACTCATGGTCACTCCTCAGAAATCACCTCACGAGTCATTCTGTGACCTGGTGCGAATTTTCAGTTTTTCTCCATTTTCACTCTGGGTCTGATCCTTGGTTCCCTAGGGTATAACACTAAACCCTAGATGAGACACGGTACTTGATGCCACAAGTCACCCCAAGCCAACCCATGTTCTATCATTACACTGGTAATTGAATAAACACAAGCGGAAGCTTTAAATAAGTAAAACCATTTATGACAAACTGATTTGACATGGGTCAATACATCTGATAAATAATACTGGAAATCTGTGTCTATGTCTAAAAGTCATCTTCTCAATGATGAGTTTCTAGGACAAGCCCCCAGCTTAATCTAAAATCTAATTGAAAATAAATATCGTCCTTAAAAAATAAGGACTCACCAAATGTTGTTGCTAATATCGTTTGAGAGAAACTACATAGAAGGTATAAGTTAGAAGGTATACCTTCACTTGTATCATGACACGATACAACATAGAAGGTATACGTTAATACTTTGAATGTACTGAGTAAGTGAGAGATATAATAAGCATGAAAGAACAAGTAGCTGAACTGAAATGACATAAAATAACCAACTAGAATATTGAAAACTGATACCACTGAAGTATAATTGATATGGTCAATAATGACCCTGACGATGGTCATAGACATATCCTAGATCTGATATACTAAATTGAGTTAAACTGAACTAAACTGAACTGAGCTGAGACTGTACTTACTAGTGGGAGAGTCTATAACTGACATATAACCACGTGAGCCAAACGTGGAGTTCGGTGTATATGTCACATAGATAGGACCCAATATACGTTGCCAGGGTATAAAGGCATGAATTGGATGATCCCAAATCTGGGACCTAATGGGCCAAGTAACCTATGGTGGCACCATAGTTCTAGGAACCTGGGTGCGCTAAAGCCTCAGTCCACTCGATGCTAAGTACTAATCCCACTGGATAAATTCTAAATATCTTTACTAAGATGATAGCTCTAAGGCGGGGCCCAAGCCTAAATCAGGGACACTTATCTGGAAGTACCCTGAGAGTCTTATCAGACCGAATACTATAACTGGTGTTCTAAGACTGGTCAGAGCTGCTTCTCTGGAAGCATCATAACTGTCTAAAGAACAAATTAATAAGTGATAACTAATTCTGATAACTAATATTTGGGAGGCATTACTAACACCTCAAGAAAAAACTATAGCCAAACTGATCAGCTGACATTATTGAATGATGCTGATGATATTGACATCATGCCTAAAACTGAGCTAACATGCAAGAGACAGAGCATTTAACTGATAATAATATCATGGAATTCCCAATACTGATAGAGTCAAGCAACATTATGTCTATAAAATTATGCAAGACCCTAATTTTTGTATTCAATAACTAGTTACAAGAAGCAATTATCAACATGATCTCCGAATAATTAAAATATAGCAGCTAACACTATGAAAATCATTCCACATGAATTGAATCGGATTCTGACTGAAAAATTACTAAATTTCAAAACCTTAGGCCTAGGACTGATAAGAAAATTTAAATGGGTTTTGGGGAACATGGGAAGGACGATTCCCTTGCTAAATTCTCACATACTTGGTGATGAAAACCCTGGAGAAACCCTTGAGAAGATCAGAGAAGAAGGAGTCCAACCCTTGCTCCTTCTCTGTGCTTTCTGACTAAGTTCTACGTTCTAACTTTTAAGGGAATAAGAGGAATGAAGAGTGAACGTCGATTACTCCTCTAAATCTACTGATTATAACCCAAAACAATGTAGTTTACGGATTAAAAAGATGAGAAATCACAAAAATGCCCCCGAAAGAAAATCTGGAAAACTGCCCAACAGGGACCAATGGGTCACACAATGAGTCATTGGTTGACACCATGACTCGTTAGGACTAGTCGTTAGTTCTAGGCCTAGAAACAAGGCTTACTGATTTGGGCAACAGAAGAAGACCAGGACTCATTGGATGAACTAATGGGTCGTTGGTACGCCCTATTGTCACTGGAAGGAAAAACTTAGCCCCTCTGCTACGGATGACCCAATGACTCATTGGTAGAACCAATGGGTCGTTGTGTCAACTCGTGGTCAACAGTATTTAGACCTGAGGGTTGCTGGTTCAGGCAACGAGTGGAAACAACCACTCGTTGGTATGAACCACGAGTCGCTAGTCCCACTCATTTGTTCAGGGGAAGGTCTGGCAGGTTTCTGGACCTGGGATACAACGGACGACAGAACGACTCGTTACTCCTTCCAATAAGTTGTCCTACGCCTCATTGGTTTTTGAAAGGAATTTGTAGGATAGACAATAGCTCAGACAACGGTCCATTACCGATGACAATGACTCATTGTCTGGGTCATTCTATGACAAATTTTCTGGTGCTTTCTGATTTTTCATGCAAAGTCGGAGTTTGGTCTAGAAAAATTTCAGGGTCTTACAAGACATTATGTAGAAATCAGCTTGTCAATATTTAATTTGGTATTAGCTTGATATGTATGTAGACTTACGCTATTATGTATGTTAGATTTATGCTTATTTATGTTTATTTTTAGATATCATGTTCCTTCCATGGGTCAACTTGGAGCCTCCTGGGGTTCTTTTTCCTGTGTCTCGATTCGAGCCTATGTTTGGGTCGTGACATAAGCGCACATGGTCGTCAAGTAATATAGGATTTTTGAAGTCCAAATATCGTACACAAGGGACTTGTTAATTTAATCATTATAAGGTTGTACTTCATTTTCACTAGTCTACCAAATAGTTAAAATGAAGTTTTGTTTGGAAAATTAAACTACTAACACTTAAAATATAACTTAACTAAAACAACTGCTGGTTAGATTGTATTTCAATAATGATGAAAGACTAGGGCAAGGGCACTTTGTTGGTTTCAAGTTGATTTTTCTAGACGTAATTAAACTAATATTATTCTTCCTATGGTTGCTATTTGCAAGTTACTATCCCATTTCTTGCCACTATCCCTAGCATCTAAGAACTATTTCATGAACCCTAATGCCTATATCCCTATTGTCATAGGAGAACAATGAAATGACGATAATCCCTACTTGTATTTCAACTAAACGGGATTGAAGGGTATATCCCAATCCTCAACAAAAACTTCTATCCTATCATTAATGGGTTTAAGGGTCTTTGAATACTCGTGCTGTATTTATTTTTAACCCTTTTGCTTCCTTTTCCGAATTTCAATTGAAAACCAATTAATTCCTTACAAAGGTGATCAATCTTATAAATCATAAATTAACACAAATAAACACAAACAACCGTAATTGAAGAATCAAAACCAACTTTAATTAGTCTTTCAAGTAATCAAGTATTCACTATTGCCACAACCCTAAAATATGAGTTTAGCCACTCATAGACAAGCAGAAAAACAAATATTTAATCATCATCATACGAAAAAATACGAAGTAAAGAAGACAAAACCTAGTTGTAGAACTTTATCTTCCCTCCAAATAACATACAAGATTTTATAAATGAACTACAAAATATATAAAAATGAGTAATGACTGCTCCAACAAGTTCAAAACCTCTTAACAAATGACCTAAGGCCACTATTTATAGATAATCCTTCAAATGATGTTTCTTCCCTTCAAGACTTGGCTTTAAAATCAGCATTTTCTGCCCCGAAATGACCCTGGCACGCCGACCCACCTATCTCGCCACAACTTAGTCAAATTTGCAGCAATTTTAGCTCTGGATAGGCTTTGCCACACCGCCCCCTTCATCTCACCAAGGTGTTTGTCAAATTTCTCTATGTACGGACACCTCTGGCGCGAGGCGCCACTCATCTCTCCAAATTTTTTAAGTGCAATTTCTCTAAAGTTTCAGGGATGGCACGCCAGGTTGAAGTTTTGTTCTCTGAAGTTTGGGACTTGGTGTGGGGCACCAGCCATAGCACCAAACCCATCAGCTCCTCAAATGTTCATTTCTTGCATTATTTTGAGCCCATTTTTCTTAGTTTCCTACTCAAATCAACTCAAATCGTTTGTTAGCGCATAAAACATACACATACATGAATTTAAGAAAAAATTAAGGATTATGAACTCAAAACATGATAAAAAATGAGTAAAATCATGGAAAATGGGCATAAAAATATGCCCAACCTTACCACCCTACACTTAAACCATTTTTCATCCTCGAACAATCCTTAAAACACACCTAAACTCATGTTTCACCATCACATATGACACCTCTATCAACTCATACTCAACCAACTAGCGTAGATCATTCATAAAGTGGTTTATCATCATACAACAATTCTCACAAAGCACATATAAGGATTTGACAATTAACAACACACAACCTCTATAAATGACTCTTTTTTTCAACACAAAGGACCAACATGATTAACTGTGACACATGCAACAAGTAGTACACCGAATTAAACCTCTTGTGCCCCTCACTTTTAGTGATGTTTCTCTCTCTAATTCATCAATGTAAGACATGGAACACAACAAGTAAGGCACACTCACACTCATAAATGATGTAATGCGTATATGCAACATACTAGCTCAGCTGGCGGTCAGAGCCAGTACAGGTTTTATGCCCTTGCGACTCATCAGGAGCAAGAGACTTCACCGGATGTGGTTACTGATATGTTGCGAGTGTTTCACCTTGATGCTTATTCTTTGTAGCTCTAGGGGTTACCTTGTCTTTTGTGACACCTTATATTTCTAGTAGCTTTGGAGTGATTCTCGAAATTTTGTTAGAACCATTCTCAATCTCTACTCTCGTTGGTGATTCAGTTGTAGCTAGGCGAGTGTATAGAAGTTGTCCAATCACAATATTGCATAAAGTCATCTCTGCAAACCTTTTAGAGTTAGCCATGGCTGACTTTGATATTATTCTCGACATAGATTGGTTGTATGCGTGTTATGCTTCTATTAATTGTAGAACCCGCACAGTAGAGTTCAGATTTCTGGGGGACCCAATCTTAGAGTGGAAGGGTAGTTAGTTGTGCCTGTAGGTCATTTCATTTCCTACCATAAGGCCAAATAGATGATTTCTAGAGGTTATGTGTACCATCTAATTAGGGTTAAGGATGTTGAGTCCAAGACCCCAACTATCCAGTAAGTTTCAGTAGTATGTGAGTATCCGGAAGTCTTCCCAAATGATTTACCGAGAATCCCTCCTAAGCGGGAGATTGATTTTTGTATTGATCTTCTCCCCAACATGCAACCTATATCTATTCCTCCCTACAGAATGGCTCTAGCCGAGCTAAAGGAGTTCAAAGAGCTGTTGGAGGACCTATTAGATAAGGGTTTCATTAGACCAAGAAAGTCTCCATAGGGTGCACCAGTCTTATTTGTCCAAAAGAAGGATGGTTCCCTTCGGATGTGCATCGACTATCAGCAATTGAACAAGGTTACCATTAAGAACAGGTATCCTCTGCCCATGATTGATGATTTATTTTATTAGCTTCAGGGTGCCAAGTGATCTCAAATCTGGGTACCATCAACTTAGAGTTCGAGAGAGCGATATCCTGAAAATAGCCTTTAGGACGCGGTATGGTTATTATGAGTTTGTAGTTATGTCTTTAGGACTAATGAATGCTCCTACAACATTTATGGACTTGATGAAGAGGGTGTTCAAGCCATACCTTGATATGTTCGTGATTGTGTTTATTGATGACATCTTGATATACTCTAGGAGCGAAGAGGAGCATTCCGCTCATTTGAAAATAGTGCTTTAGACTCTTAAGGATCGCCAATTGTATGCCAAATCCAGCAAGTGCGAGTTTTGGTTGAACTCAGTGGCATTTTTGGGCCATGTGGTATAAAGTAAGGGTATAAAGGTGGACTCTCGGAAGATAGAAGCGGTGAAGAATTGGCCTAGATTGGTGAATCCTTCGGATATCCGAAAATTTTTAGGTTTAACTGGCTACTATCGGAGATTTGTTGAAGGTATCTCATCTATAGCAGTACCCTTGACAAAATTGACCCAAAAGAAGGTGAAATTCCAATAGTCGGCGGCTTGTTATAAGAGCTTCCAAGAGTTGAAGGCTCAACTTACTTCAGCACCGGTATTAACCCTACCGAAGGTACCGATGGGTTCATGGTATAGTGTGATGCTTCAATAATCATACTTGGGTGTGTATTGATGTAGGATGGGAAAGTTATAGACTATGCCTCCAGACAGCTGAAAGTTCATGAGAAGAATTACTCGACCTATGATCTTGAATTAGCCACGGTGCTATTCGCCTTGAAGATATGGAGGCATTATTTGTAGGGGGTCCACGTGGATGTGTTTATAGACCATAAGTGTTTACAATATGTGTTCACCCAGAAGGATCTTAATCTTCGGCAAAGGAGATGTTTGGAGCTACTCTAGGACTATGATCTGAGTGTCCTTTACCATCTGGTTAAGGCCAATGTAGTAGAGGATCTCTCTATGGAGAGTGTGTCCCAAATGGATGTGGGGAAGAAGGAGCTAGTAAAGGATGTGCATCGACTCATAAGGTTGGGAGTTCGGTTGGTTGACTCGACTAATGGCGATATTGTTATTCAGAATGGATCCGAATCATCCTTTGTAACTGATGTAAAAGCTATACAATATGAGGACCCAATTTTGGTAAGGTTAAAGGAAGCCGTTCAGAGTCACATGGTGGAGGTCTTCTCCAAAGGGGGAGATAGTGTTCTTCGGTACCAAGGTTACCTATGTGTTCCGGATGTTGATGATTTGAGGAGTCGGGTTGCACGAGGCTCATGGATCTTGGTATTCTATCAATCCAAGTGCCACCAAGATGTACCGTGACTTACGGGAAGTCTATTGGTGGAATGAAATGAAGAAGGAGATCGCGGAGTTTGTAGCTAAGTGTCCAAATTTTCAACTAGTAAAGGTCGAGCACCAGAGACCGGGAGGTGTGCTTTAGATATCAACATTCCTACTTGGAAATGGGAAGAACTTAATATGGACTTCATCACAGGTTTACCTCATACTCATCGACAATATGACTCCATTTGGGTTGTGGTAGACAGGTTGACTAAGGTCGCTTATTTTCTACGGCCAAAACCATGAATTTGGCAGAGGACTATGCCAAACTATATATCTGAGAGCTAGTTCGATTGCCTGGAGTGCCCTTGTCCATTATATCAAACAGAGGTACTCAATTTGCCTCTCAGTTTTGGAGGTCATTTCAAAAAAGACTTGGTACTCAAGTTAAGCTCAGCACAGTATTTCACCCGCAAACGGATGGTCAAGTAGAGTGGACAATTCATACTCTCGAGGACATGTTGAGAGAATGCATAATTGACTTCAAAGGTTGTTGGGA
The DNA here is from genome assembly GCA_035772735.1 of Datura wrightii. NCBI lineage: Eukaryota > Viridiplantae > Streptophyta > Magnoliopsida > Solanales > Solanaceae > Datura > Datura wrightii. The sequence continues at coordinate 56,373,451 of JASDFA010000001.1, forward strand.
TGACCATTTGCCTCTTATCGAGTTTGCATATAATAATAGCTACCATTCCATAATTCAGATGGCTCCTTTGAGGCTCTCTATGGGCAGAGATGTAGATCACCTATTCGTTGGTTTGAAGCTGTTGAAGCAACGATGATAGGACCATATTTGGTCCATGAGGCTATGGAGAAGGTTCAGCTCATATGGGACCAGTTGAAAACAACTCAAAGTCACCAAAAGTCCTATGCCGATGTGAGAAGGAGGGAACTTATGTTCGAAGTGGGTTATTGGGTGTTTTTCAAAGTGTTGCCCATGAAAGGAGTGATGTGGTTTGGAAAGAAAGGAAAACTCAGCCCTTGTTATGTTGTCCCTTACCGGATTATGAACTGGGTTGGCAAGGTGGCATATGAATTGCAGTAACCTTTCAAAATTAGATTCCATACATCATATTTTCCATGTGTCGATCATAAAGAAGTGTTTGAGTGATCAAGCTCTAGTTGTCCTGGTGGACAGTGTTGGTGTGAAGGACAGCCTTAGTTATCAGGAGGTTTCAGTGGAAATACTGGATCATCAAGTCCGAAAGCTAAGGAATAAGGAAGTAGCTTGATTGTATATCTATAATGATAAAAGACTAGGGCAATGGCACTTTTTTGGTTTCAAATTATGTTTTCCAGACATAATTAACCTAACATGATTCTTCCTACGGTTGTTAGTTGCAAGTTACTATCCCATTTCTTTCCACTATCCCTAGAATAAAAGAACTATTTCATGAACCCCAACGCCTATATCTCTGTGGTCATAGAAGAACAACGAAATGATGATTATGTCTACTTGTATTATAACTAAATGGGGTTGAAGGATATATCCTTATCATAAACACAACTTCTATCATATCACCAATGGGCTCAAGGGTCTTTGAATTCCCATTCTATATTTATTTTTAACCCTTTCAATTCCTTTTCCCAAGTTCAATCAAAACCCAACGGATTACTTACAAGGTGATCAATCATATCAATAGTAAATTAACACAAATAAATACAAACAAACATAATTGAAGAATCAAAACCAACTTTCAGTAGTCTTTAAAACAATCAACAATTCACTATGGCCACAATACTAGAATATGAGTTTAGCCACCCACAAACAAGCGGAAAAACAAATATTTATTCATCATTATACGAAAATACGAAGTAAAGAAGAGAAAACCTAGTTGTAGAACTTTGTCTTCCATCCAAACAGCTTACAAGATTTCACAAATGAACTATGGAATATAAAAATGATGAAAGACTGCTCCCAGAAGTCCAAAACTACTTAACATACGACCTAAGGCCACTATATATTGATAAGCCTACAAATGCCGCTTTTGATCTTCAAGACTTGGCTTTAAAATCAATATTTTTTGCCCCGGAATGACCTTGGCGCACTGCGCCACCTATCACACCACAAACTTAGTCAAATTTCCAACAATTTCAGCTCTGGATAGGGTCTAGCGCACTGCCCTCTTCTTCTCGCCAAGGTATTCATCAAATTTCTCTAAGTCTGGACACCTCTGGTGCAGGGCGCCACTCATCTCGCCGAATTTGTGATGTGCAATTTCTTTGAACACAATAAGTAAGTTCCTTCTAAGCCTATTCACTTCCATGCATGCAAGTCTAGAAGCTCCCAAAGGTGATCAAGCCTGCATCCTCAAGTTCTTCCCCCAATTTCCATTTGGCAATCAAGAGAGTTGTGAAATCATATTCTTCTAGGTATGTAGGGTTAGGAATGTGTATTTTTCCACACCCATGCCTAATCTCTCTTCAATTCATGAAATTCTAGTTGATCAATCTATGAGGTTTTAACCTAACATGTGAATTCTCTAAGTATAAATCATGGGTATTATCTAAGCATGTTCCTAATGTTGAATTATGATTCATGGATAAATTTTACAATGTTTTCAATCATAAATTATGTTTTCATGTTTTACAAATTATGATGCCCCTCCATAAAAGTTCATGAAAGTTGAGATCTACGATATATGTATTCAAGCATGATGATATGTATATGAAGAAAGTACGGTTTTGAATTACCCATGTCTATGTTCATGTTTTTGAATGATAAAGCCTATGTCTAGCATGTTTAAGTATTGGGCAATCCCATATAATCAAGTTTTTTTATGATTTATCTAAATTTCATGTTATTATCTAACCACATGAATTTTAGAGTCTAGAGTCCCACTATTTTTAGCTTGTGGTATGGTTTGAGCCCAAGGCTCCTCATGTTATGATTCAGATATATGCATGTATGTTATGAGTTAGCTTCGTCACTAGAAGATGATTCAACTTCATTGAAAAATGATGGAGAGCATATGTATATTTTTGGGAGTAGTGTGTAGCACCGAGTAGGCTAAGGGTCAGTCAACCCTATGCCTTAGAACTACATGCCAATGTAGGTACATTCAGATTATATGGGACCTCCCTTGTGAGCTTTCCCTGCCCCTAAGGGGCCTTCCGCTTGATATCGATATCATGGTAGCATTCTTATCTATGGAAAGGCTTCGGACGACTCTTTCCACTTGAGTGTAATAGTCTGGACCACGTAACCTCTATCGTGGTAATGTCGGTTATATGAAGAGTCTCTCATTATTGCTCATGATTTCAGTTATGCATGTTCATCAGGCATGATATTAGTCATGATACTAAACTACATCGTTTTAGTATATTTTAAGGGAATTTAGAGGGGCTAAATGGTTTCCCCCTCATTCCCCACGTAGATTCTCAGAAAAACATCTAAGAGTTTCTCTCAGGAACTTTCAGAGCAAGAACTAGGGCAGTCCATTCCTCCTCAGTTTCTCAAGGAAATTCTTTAGGCTTCTTCACTAGGTATATATTCAACAAAGGAATAGTTCTTCCCTTGTGTCCCCAAATTTCTCCCTACTTTTCTCTATCAATCTTGGCCTTGGAATTATCGAATGTTAAGAAATTTTTAGTCATACTTTGTCTAATTTATGTGAAATTTTATTTCATCTTAATTATAGTTTTTTTCCTCCAATTTGTGACTGAAATGATGTTTATTCTTTTGAAGTGAAATTTATCCCTAGTCCTTGAACGTAGAAAATCTAGAATCTTACAATAGTGACTTAATAGTGAAATTTGCTTGATTCCTTCCGTGTTGAGGATTCCCATAATGTTGGTTGGTGCTGAAAATATAGTTAGATTGATGTCATTGTAGTTCAGTTAAAATGTTAGATTGTATCAGTCATAAATGTCAGCTGATCAGTTTGACTACAGAAATTCTCGTGATGTTAGTAGTACCTCCCAGTTATAAAAAAAATCATATTCAGAATTCAGTTATAGTGGTCCACTCAGCAGTCATGACACTTTATATATGCATATCTGGCTAACCTTAGGACCCCTTCTTCAGATTACAGTTTGTTCTTTAGATGGTTACGACACTTCCAGATAAGCAGCTCTGACCGATCTTAGAACCCAATTCCAGAATCCAATCTAATAAGACTCTCAGGGTGCTCTCGGATATGTATCCCTAACTAGTCTTGGGCCCCAATTTTGAGCTATCAGCTTAGTATTTAGTTTAGGACTATCAAGTGGGAGTAGGACTTAACACCTAGTGGACCGGGGTTCCAGCGCACCCACATTCCTAGATCTACGTTTCCATCGCGGGTTACAATTTTATTGGCCTCATGGCCCCAGACTCTTGTGATCACCTAGTTCAAGCCTTTATACCATGGCAAGGTATATTGGGTCCTACCGATGGGGTGTATACATCGGACTCCATGTCTAGCTCACATGGTTATATGTCGGCTATATATTTCCCACTAGTCAACTCAGTCCAGTTTCAGATCAGTTCAGACCAGTACTTCAGATTTAGAACATGTTCTTGACCATCAAACAGGGTCTTTTAGACCATTTTAGTTATTTCAATTATTCAGTTCAGTAGCTTTAGTTGGTCATTGCATGTCTTTTCAGTTCAACACTTTTATTTCTTGTGTATTGTTTCTCTCACTTACTCAGTACATTCGAAGTACTGACACATACTTTTATGTTATATCGTTTTATGATACAGCTGCAGGATCTCAATCTCAGGCTCGCTAGCAGATTGCTCGTAGAAGACTTCAGCTGTTCTAGTTGGTGAATCCTCATCTTTTCAGGACAATGATTATTTCATTCAGCTGCATTTTTTTTCTTATTTAGACTTGGAGTTAGTTGGGGGCTTGTCCCAACAACTCATCAGTATAGTGTCTTTTAGACACAGGCTTGGGTTATTTTCAAATCTATAGTTTTGCTCAGATGTATTCAACTTTATGAATCAGCTTCATTCTCTTAAATGTAATATATTTTTGCTTTAAACTTCCGCTGTACATATATTAATATTTCAAGGTTTACTCAGAATGCCAGTGTATGATAGACCAGGTGTTGACTTGGGGTTACTTGTGACTCCAAGTACCGTGTCCCGTCCAGGGTGTAAGCTCGGGGCGTGATAGCTGGCTACTACAGGAGGTTCATAGATGGATTCTCATCCATTGCAGAACTGCGTATGTTTACCCAAAAAGGTTAAATTTCAGTGGTCGGATGCTTGTGAGAAGAGTTTTAAAGACTTAGAGAGTCGACTCACTTCATCCCAATATTGACCCTACCGGAGGGTACGAATGGCTTTGTTGTGTATTTTGATGCCTACAGGGTGGGTATGGGTTGTGTATTGATGCAACATGGTAAGTTCATTGCATATGCTTGTAGACAGCTTAAGACTCTTGAGCAGAATTACCCGACGCATGACCTAGAGTTGGCAGTCGATGTGTTTGCTTTGAAGATATGGAGGCATTATTTGCATGGTGTGCATGTGGATATGTTCACGGACCATAAGAGCCTTCAAAGTATATGTTCACTTAGAAGGACCTAAATCTATGACAAAGGAAATTGCTAGAGCTTCTCAAGGACTATGACATGAGTATCCTTTATCATTTGGGCAAGGCCAATGTAGTGGCTGATGCCCTTAGTAGGCTGTCCATGGAGAGTGTGTCTCATGTGCAAGATGGGAGGAAGGAGTTGGTGAAGGATGTCCATAGGATTGCTCATTTGGGTGTTTGCCTTACATATTCGGCGGATGGTGGTGTGATTGTTCAGAATAGGTTAGAATCTTCCTTGGTAATGAAAGTTAATGTTAAGGAATATAAGTATTCTACCCTAGTGAAGATAAAGGATTCTATCAAGAATTAGAAGATGGGGGTTTTCTCCCATTGGGGAGATGGTGTACTCCAATATCAGGGCCGATTGTGTTGCCAGCTATAAATGACTTAAGAGAGTGGATGTTGAGGAAGGCTCATGGATCTAGGTACTCTATCCATCCAGGTGGCACCAAGATGTATCGTGATCTATGGAATGTTTATTGGTGGGATGGTATGAAGAAGGATATAGCAGAGTTTGTGGCTAAGTGTCCGAATAGCCAACAATTTAAGTTTAAGCATTAGAGGCTTGGAGGTATGCTTTAGGACATTAGTATTCCTATTTGGAAGTGTAAAGAGGTCAAAATGGACTTCATTATAGGATTTCCTCATACCAACCGATAGTATGAATCTATATGGGTGATTTTGGATAGGATGACCAAATCACCTAATTTCTTACCAGTCAAAACTATCGATTTAGTTGAGGATTATGCTATATTGTACATTTAGGAGTTAATTCGGTAGCATGGAGTCCCTTTGTCCATCATTTTAGATAAAGGTACTCAGTTAACCTCGTAGTTTTGGTGGTCATTTCAGAAGGGTCTGGTACTCAGGTAAGCTTAGCACAGCTTTTCACCTGCAGATAGATGGCCAGGCCGAGTTGACCATTCAGACTCTTGAGGATATGTAGAGGGCATGTGCGATTGATTTCAAAGGTAGTTGGGATGATCACTTGCAAATCATCAAATTCGTCTATAATAATAGTTATTAATCCAGCATTCAGATGGCTGCGTTTGTGGCTCTTGCAAGCGGAGCTATAGATCACTGATTGGATAATTCGAGGTAGGTTAGGCTTTTTTGCTGGGGCCAGATTCAGTTCATGAGGCCATGGAGAAGGTTCATCTTATTAGAGAAAGGTTGAAAATAGCTTAGAGTCATTAGAAATATTTTGCGAATGTGAGGCGGAGGGAGCTTGAGTTTGAGGTTGATGATTGGGTATTTCTGAAGGTTTCTCCCATGAAGGGAGTGATGAGGTTGAGAAAGAAAGGGAAGCTTAGTCCTCGATATGTTGGTCCTTATAGGATCCTGAGGAGAGTTGGCAAGGTGGCATATGAGTTGGAGTTACCAGTAGAGTTAGCTTTGGTGCATCCAATTTTCCATGTATCTCTATTGAAAAAGTGCATCGGTGATCCACCCTTAGTTGTTCTGGTGGAGAACATAGGTGTGAAGGATAGGCTTACCTATGAGGAGGTTTTGATAGAGATCCTTGATCTTTAGGTTTGGGTGTTGTGAAACAAGAAATTAGCTTCAAAGAAGGTGTTGTGAAGAAATTAGCTTGCTGAGGAAGTTACGTGGGAACTCGAAGTAGATATGGTGGCTAGATACCCACATCTTTTCCTTCCAGTTTCATTCCAACATGAGGTATCAGTTTTCTCCTTAGTACTCTATTCTGTTTCATATCAACTCCATGTCTCTATGTTGCTTTTATTTCATAGTATGTATGTATGTTTTATGAATTCAGTTCTGTCATGTATCCTGATTCGGAGTCAGTCACTTCGTCAGTTTTTAGCTTCAATTATTCAGTTTTGGAATTGCAGTTCCTTCTATAGCCTTTCAGTATGCTTAATATACATTTAAGGATGAATTTTCCCAATTGGGGAGATAATGTAACACCCCAAAATCCGCTAAGGTCAGACCTGAGAGTTGATATAGAGAAAAATAGAAAAATTACACCAATGTGACAGAATGACTTAAGGAACGAGTCGTTGTAGGACAAAACAACTCGTTGTGTGATTCGTTGTAAGCATCCAATCAAGGTTCCCCCAGAAACAACGAGCCCAGTAACGACTCATTGGATGATCTAACGGGTTGTCCTGAGTGGTCGTTGAATGGAGTTCAACAAGGGGTCAAATTTATTTCAGTGAAAACGGAAGGAACAACCCGTTCCGATGAGTGATGATCCATTGTGTGTGTCCTTGTTTGGAGTTTTGAAGAAAGGAAGGTAAGAAGTAGTGGTGACAATGAATGGAGTGACGAGTCGTTGTTGAAAGTAATGATTCGTCCTAGCTGGTCATTGGTTGGAGAACCAGAAGAGTACCATAATTTTCCCAGGAAACAATAGATGGGCCAACGACCCTTCATATCCTACAAAGACCTGTTTGACTAGAGAGGTATGAATGCGATAAGTTGTGCAGTAAACTTATAGGCAAACCTTTAATGTTGATTGTCAATGATTAAGATGCCTATTGATCTTGATTTGAATAAAAATGTTTGCATTGAAAGAATGATGGTGATAGAGCCAAGTGCTTGTGGTGGTGCCAATTGAAGTTTGTGCATTTGTTTGAGTTTTTTAAAAATTTAAGTCGGTGTATGATTTTTGGGATTGTCTTAAGTCTTAATGGTCTTGCGTGCTGCTCTCATGATGAGATATGCTTAAGTCAATTCTACTTGTGACTGAATGTTTTTCTTGAGGACAATTGGCTTTTAGATATGAGCTATTGCTTTGTTTCCACAAAATTTAGAAAGGTTTTTTGCCTTTTCTCTTTTTTTGTGCGGGCATTTAACTTAGACAAAGAAATGAAAAAATTAAACTGAAAGCAATCTTCTAGAAGATAAGAGGACATGCGTGTTGTACATGGGCACCTGCAAAATGCAGGTGCCAAACAGATGACACTGGAAGATTTGGTGAATCAGACTATGAGCTGCAGACTTGTATCTACACCGCAGATGCTAACACAAATAACATGAAAGGGTCAGTAGTTAAGCTTGAGAAAAGATCTGCAATCCACAAAAAGGAACATGGGAAACACAAGTGTCGAGCAAGTGAGCCGCAACACTGTGGAAGGGAAATCTGATCCAAAATGCACAAGTGCACCTTCAAAGATTCCAAGGGCGATTTTGGGAGGTGTGCAAAAAGAATTTTAGATATTCTTAGCTCAGTTGTACATAAACATGTCATATTAGAGAGAATAGAAGAGAATAGAGAGAGTACATCATTGAGATAGTGAGAGTACACTATTGTTTTCTTCATCTTTGGGAAAACCACCATTGTTGCAGACATTGAATTGGAATTGAATTTATTTACTCAATATGATGAGTTTATAGAAATTCCTTATAGGTATAATTTCTCTCACTTTGATGAGTAGCTAATTTTCTTGCTAGGGGTGTGTGTTCATAATGGGTATCTAGACTTGAGTGGGTGTTGATTATTTGTTCTTAAAATTGATTACAAAGCATGGATCTATTATTTTCTTCAAGTTTTAATTCTATAATTGACGGTTGCAAATATTGGTTTATCTTTCTAATCGTGATTTTGCTTGAAAGAGGGAAGTAAAGTTGGGTAAGGATTCAATAGTGAGAAATTGGAGTGTTTGATACATGGGTTGGAGCTAGAGATAGTCAAAATCCAAATTCATACACCATTAAACAATTAGAGCTAGAAATAGTCTAACCCTTTCTCAAGATTATTGGTTGCTTTGTGATTATAGCTTTGAGGTTTGAGAAAATCCAAGTTATACGCATCTTTTTGATTGAAAAACATAGGGTGTAGCAAAAGTCAAGGCTATCCATGCTCTAATCAAGCTGAAGGCTCTTAATTAACCCCTCTCAACCAACACCACGTCAAATTCACACCCCTAGTTTCTCTCATTGATTACATAAATTCATTTTTTCCTCGTTTTATTCTATATTTGAAATTGATACTTGATTACTCTTTTCCCTAGATTTTTACTTCATTTCGTTGAGGCATGGTGTTTGTTTGTATGAGATGATTTACGACAATTGATAATCCAACACCAATTCTCATGAGATTTGACCCCAACACTCATTAGAAATTTTATTTTGTCAATGATTGTAGCTACCTTCTTAATTAGAGAAGTATTCTTGCACGTTATCAGTAGTCGAAAGAAAGAAAATTAAAGATAAAATTGCATACTGCCCTTGTACCTATGCTTAATGAGGCTTAAAATTGTAGTTTTTGTTGAATTGTCTTGAATAGATTGTTGGGTAAGGTTGCTACTTGAAATTAATGGGAAGCTGGCAAATGTGTTGGAAGTGTCTAGATTGAACATCTCATAATTGTTTGAAGTCTGAGTAAAACAATATGAGTGTCAAGTTGAATATCACAATGAAAACTAACCAATGTGAAATTTGTGGATTCCATTGTTCTTGTTTGAACTTGTGGAAATTTGTCGAATATGTCTAATAGCGGGGGAAAGTAGTCACTGCAGTTTGAAAAGAGGGAAGTCTGAGCACCCTAAAATAATGACTAGTAAACCCATGTTAGAAACTAAGTGTGGGGTGGCCACCAAAAGCCCCCCCCCTCCCCTCCAACTTAGTGTTGGCTAGCCATGTTCACTGATTACTTTTGATTTCTTTGCATTGTTTGAGCAAGTGCAATGGCATCCAGAAAAGCTAAAGGAAAAGGTGTTTCCTCCTCCGTTGTAGGATGAAAAAGGATTACAACTGGAGTATCTATGCTAGAAACCCCACCAGTCCCTAGAGGCGAGAAGAGAAGGTTTCTCACCCAATGGGTGGTGGAAGAATGAAAGAAGTGGTACAACAAGCATATGGAGTCAAAGTACTTCCCAGAGGAAAGGATTGATCGAGAGGTCTGGCACTAGAATTTTTTCCGCATATTGCAGAGACTACATACCCTGGGCATGGACTTTGTTTTCAAGGAGCCCGGGGAGTGAAATTTGCACATGGTGTACGAATTTCACGTAAATTGGGACTCCACTTTTCGCAGTCACTCCGTAAAAATCCGAGGGCAAGTGGTACACTTTGAGGCACATCACCTCAATGTCATCCTGGGTACTCCTAATACAGATCCACATCAGCTCACGCAGCTAAACATTACACCACCCTATGCAGAGATTTGGCATGTATTATGTGGGTTGCGATATAAAGGGAGGTGGATACGACAAGGTGGACTCACCACAAAGAGAGAGGCTATCACCAAACATTACCCTATGCATGGATGAATAGGAAGGCACGTGTTTGGCTAAAGATTGTGTAGCTGTCTCATACCAAGGTACACATGACTGATGTCACCAGGGATAGAGTCTACCTGGTTTATGCACTAATGCATGATGTGAAGGTGAATGTGGGTTCCATGATTTAGTCAGCCAAGAAAAAAGCTAGACTGCATTATGATCTTGGGCAGATTTATATGCCCAAGTGATACTCAAACGTATCATTTTTACCTTGTTTGTTGTGCAATGTGTATATAATATCATGTAATTGGTAATAAAATGCGAATTTATACTAACCAACATGATTAGCATTTGTTTTGCAGGAAAATGTGATTTTTAGGAGCTAAAATGCATGTTGGAACTATGTCGGAGTTGGACTTGGATGCGAGCGTGGAAAAGACCCGGGAATGCAGGATTTATAGGGGCTCCGCGATGGCTCCGTGCCACGCTACCATCGCGGTAGCACACTGCCTGAGCAGGAATTAAATTTTCAATTTCCAGTGTGCCTGCGCGTCAGCTCCGTGGCACGGAGACAGGCCTCCGCGATGGCCTCCGTGCCACGTTGAGGTTAAATTACTGGACCCTGGAAATTCCAGTGAGGGTCCGCGTCCACGCCGTGTCACGGAGGCAAGGCTCCACGTTGGCCTCCGTGACACGTTGCTTGTTATTCCGGGAAAAAATTCCCACTAGTATAAATAGCACACTTAGGTTTATTTTAAGTTTTTTTTCAGTTTTTAGACTGAGTTCAGAAGTGGAGAGCAGGAACGTGGGTTAGTAGCAGTTGAAGATTGGAAAAGCTAAGGGATTTCTTCTCTTCCTTTCTTCTTTCTATCAATTGTACGTATGATTTACACTCATTTTAGGATGATCAATCCAAGAATGAGTGGCTAATTCTCTTTCTTGCTGAGGTCTTGAACATGTGTAATGAATTCTGATTTTCATTGATATGGTTTATTCTTCTTCTTTAATGTTGTTCTATTAATTCTTGTTCTTTACTGCATTAGTGATTGGCCAACATTAATGTATATCTAAAAAGTCCAATTTCACTCAAGAGAGCAAGAAATTGGAAAGTTGTGAATTAATAGGGTATTGTTCTTAACTTGATTTGGGAAAATTGGGTTTTGATGTGCTTTCCTGATAGAAATATACTTGGAAGCCGTATTAGTCAAATTAGGAACCGGAATTGTAGTTCTAGGTCATAAATTGCATTTGATCACAGAAATGTAGACGGATGGTTTATGATTCTAAAGTGAAATTAAATACGAGAGTTTTAATTTCTAGGCAAATGTTCTTGGCCAGCAACATGAAGAAGAGAATTAACCAAAATTATCATGATTATCAAGTTCATTACTTGTTCTTAACCTTGGCAAGTTCATATCCATTGGCTGAATTCAAAAGTAAATAGTTTGTATTAATTGTAGTATATAGTTTAGAAACAAAAATTCAATTACTCTAGGGTACGTTGTTGTTAGCATAATTAGAAGTTAAATAGAAATATAGTAAATAAGGCAATTTTACATATCTTGAGCCTCCTTGGATCGATACTTGGCTACTTAGCCACTTTATTATTTGTTTGACCACGTGCACTTGCGTGTCGGTTTTTACCCGTACCCCAAAGCACCGAGCAAGTTTTTGGCGCCGTTGCCGGGGAGGCTAGGCGATTTGTAAAATTGTGTTTAGTGTAAATTTACTGTATTTGTATTTTTATTTTCTTATGTGTTAACAACTTGGTCTTAGCCTGTATTTTGCAGATTTTGTTTTTGTGAACACTGGCAAGGGACAAAGATCTGGTGGAATCTTACTTAGAGCCCGAGCGTGAATTTCATAGCCAACGTAGAGAAGCTCTTCGGAAGAAGCTGCAGTTGCTTCAACAGACTATGATGGAGCAACCAAATCCACCAGTTGTTAGGGCAGTTTTAGTGCCCGATGAAGCAGTAGCAAGGCCGGTTCGCGAGGTGGCAATCCCACACGCTAATAATGTCCATTCTAGCATCCGCAAACCAGAGCCTGGAGGGAGGTTTGAATTAAAGCAGAATATGGTGCAACTTTTGCACACAAGCGGGCAATTTACCGGTCTCCCTCACAAAGATCCACAACAACATCTCCAGAACTTTTTGGAGATAAGTGACACTTATATACCCGCTGGAGTGTCACCTGATTATGTTCGGCTCACCTTATTTCCATTTTCCTAACTTGGTGAAGCCAAGAGGTGGTTAAAAGCTGAACCACCCAACTCTATATCAACGTGGGATGATCTTGCACGGAAGTTTCTTATTAGATTTTTCCCTTCTGGTAAAACAGCCAGGCTTAGGAGTCAAATCCTAAGTTTTAAACAGAGTGAAGGGGAAAATCTATATCAAGCCTGGGAAAGATTCAAATCCATGTTGCGGGACTGTCCTCACCATCATCAGTCCAATGAGGTGTTGGTACACACTTTTATTGAGGGTTTGGAACCCCACACTAAAATTCTGTTAGATTCAGCAGCTGGAGGGCAAGCGCTGGAGAAGACTTATGAGGAGCTGTACACTTTGCTCAACCGAATTTCACAAGGCAATCCAGAATGGAATGCAGATTCTTCAAGAGGTGGAGCAAGGAAAGCAGCGGGAGTGCTTGAAGTGGATGGATTCACAGTTATCGCTGCACAGATAGCTGCTTTGCAAAATCAGTTAAACACTCACTTCAGTAATATCAATTTGAACCAGCCTTCAGCTTCAGTAAATGCAGTTCAACAGATGTGGTGTGAAGTGTGTGGTAGTAGTGAGCATTCAACTGAATGCTGTGGTGCAAATCCTGATTCTGTTAACTTTGTGGGCAATGCATAGAGAAATCAACAGCAGTTTGGTGGTGGCTACAACTCAAATTGGAGGAACCATCCGAATTTTTCGTGGGGTAGCAACAATCAACAAGGTCAGAGTTCAGGGCAGGGTATGCACAAAAACCAAGGAGGGCAACAAAATTATCAAGCTCAATTCAGAAATCACAATGCCCCTCCTCCACCACCATCACCGACTATTTAGGAGATGTTCAAAACCATGATCGCTAATCAGGCACAATTGCAGGCTGACTATGTCAAATTGGCAGCCGAAGTGAAGAACAATCAATTGGCGACCAAGGCTCTTGAATATCAGTTTGGGCAGTTTGCTAATGCCCAAAATACTAGACCCAGAGGAGGACAACCTAGCGACACGGATCCAAATCCGAAGCAGGTTAATGCAGTGACCACGAGGAGTGGTTTACAATTAAAGGAGGTGGAACCGGAAAGACCGCCTCAAAAGTCAGGAGCAGCAGATGTGAGCGAGAGCAAAGTTCTGATAAGGGGGAGAGTAAAGAAGCTGAACCAGAAAGGCCTCCACCCCCGTTCCCTCAACGACTTAAGAAACACAAGGAGGAGGCGTGTTTCCAGAAATTCATGGAGGTACTTAAATAGGTACATGTTAACTTACCTCTTGTTGATGTCTTGCAGGGAGTGCCAAAATATGCGAAGTATATTAAAGACATCGTGGCTAACAAAAGTCGTTTGACTGAGTATGCCACGGTAGCTTTAACGGAGGAATGCACTTCCCGTATTCAAAATAGGTTGCCCACAAAACTGAAAGACCCTGGAAGTTTCACTATCCAGCTGACTATTGGGCAAAGTATCCGAGTGCGTGGATTATGCGACTTGGGGGCAAGTATAAATATGATGCCTTCTTCGGTATTCAGAAAGTTAGGTCTAGGGAGTCCTAGACCTACAACGGTAATCTTGCAGCTAGCAGACAGGTCTTTGGCTAAGCCGGATGGCATTGTTTAGGATGTGTTGGTGCAAGTAGGCTCCCTCATTTTTCCGGTCGATTTTATTGTTCTGGACTTTGAACCAGATGCTGAAGTCCCATTTATTTTGGGACGACCCTTTTTGGCAACCGGAAAAGCATTAATCGATGTAGCTGCGGGTCAACTCACGATGCGAGCACATGACAAGGTCCAAGTGTTCGACGTGTACAAGGTACCTAAGCTCCCGACTGTTTATAAGGATCTCTCGGTGATCAACGTAATTGATCATGGGAAGGCTAACAGATTGAGTGATTCCTGAGAGTTACTAGGTAGGCCACCAGACAAGGTAGAGCACTACTGGGGGGATGATCATGATCGGGATAAATCGTTCATCTCCCTAGTAGATAAATGAGCTTAAAGGACGTCGAGCCGCGACGGTAAACTAGGCGCTGCACGGGAGGCAACCCGTGAAAAATATTTTCTTTCTTTCTTTTTAGTGTAAATAATTTTTACTTTTCTTTTCTTTTTCTTGACTAGGTTTAGATTTGCATTTTAGTTAGTATCTTTTATTTTTAGTTAGGGAAATCTATTAATTTAACCAATTTTTGTTTAGTGAGGTGATTTTCAGGTATAACGGAGGAAATATACATGGAATCGAGAAAATGAGGCGAGGTATGAAAATTAAATTTATTGGTGAAACAGAGCACTAGCGCGTTGGCGCCGTGTCACGGAGGCAATGCTCCGCGTTGGCCTCCGTGACACGTTGAAGGCAAATCTGGGTTTTTCAAAATTCCAGTAAGCCAACGCGTTGGCTCCGTGTCATGGAGGAGGGGCTTCGCGTTACCCTCCGTGACACGTTGCCCTTTATCCAGTGCCGGGTCACACCGGGTTTCCGGGTGACCCGCGTGTTTCCTTTAAATAATAACCCCGATTTTGCCCCAAATTCCCCCATTCCCTCTTCCCTCCGCGACCAAACACCCATTTCCCCCTCCCCAAGCAACGTGCCACGTTGATAGGCAAAGAAAAACGTCAAGTTTCTTCGATTCTTCAATTCTAAGGTATGTTTTCATCGTCTAACTCAATTTTTTGGCGATTTTTGTCAAATTTGGGCATATAAGGTGAGAAATATCACCCTAGGTAGAAATTGAACATGATATTGAATTATTTTGTGATTGATTTTTGTTCGGATTGTTGTATTTGGCGTTTGAACTAGTCGATTATGTAAATAATTCGAAATTGATTGTCGAATTGTATTTTAGGGCTTGGGTTGTTGAAGTCGACTTGGGCAACTTGATAGTTTGTTGAAATTGATGCCGGGGTGTGTTTATTATTTGAGATAAGTCGTGGTAAATCTTGTATAACTGTTAAAAGACGACTAATTCTTTAATTTTTGTGGGATAATGCATAATGTGTGAATTGGTTAGATTGTTAGATTAGCTTGTATATAAAATATTTTTCTAGTTGTTTTTAGTTTGTGGTTGTTTTGTTGCTTGTGCGATGGTTGAATTGCTAGCGATAGTAGGATTGGGAATTCGCTGTATGAAGTCTGAGTAGTACGCTAACCGTTATGCTCTCGAAATTTTGTTACGAACGCACTAAGAAATATGTGTATAGTTGTTTGTGTTTGGGGTTGTAAATAGAGCTATCCTTGCTGAAATTTTGTAAATATTGTTAAGGACTAAGTGTGGGGTAAATTTTGTGTAACCCAACCTTAGCCGAAGCTAACAACTATTTAGCTTAACGGTGTGCTTGTTTGTGTAAATTGACAGGTACAATGGCTAGCAGGCAAGACAAAGGCAAGGGTGCTTCTACCTCAGGCACCGGAAGGAAACGGATGAGACTGGGCACTGCAGTCCCAGCTGCACCCGCTGTTCCGCGCGGCCAACACCGCCGATGCGGAACACGATGGGTCACCGATGAAGGGAAGAAATGGTACGCAAAGCATAAGGAGAACAAGTACTTCCCCGAGGAACATATTGCTAGGGAACCACTTGCACAAAAGTTCCCTCGCATTGTACAGAGGATTGAGGCAGCTGGGCTCAGCTTTATTTTTCAGGAGCCCAAGGAGTGCAACCTTCATTTGGTCCGGGAATTTTATGCCAACTGGAACCCGGCCATCAGAAGCCACACTATTAAAATCAGAGGGCAGATTGTCACTCTGGAACCCCAGCAGCTGAATGCCATCGTTGGAGCGCGGGACACAGACGCCCACGTTCTCCGCCAGCTAAACATCACCCCACCGTACGCCGACATCAGACGTACATTGTGTGGGGCTCGATCCACAGCCCGATGGAGTAGACACAAGGAGAGGGGTTACCACCAGACTTTGCCCTATTCGCAGATGAACAGGGAGGCCAGAATCTGGCTAAAAATTATGTGTTCGTGCTTGATCCCGGGAGTTCATATGACAGACGTGACGCGGGACCGTGTCTGCTTGGTGTATGCCCTTATGAAAGGGCTTGAGATTAATGTTGGGGCGGTCATAATATCCGCCATGAAGAGAGCCAGACTGCACCAGGGTCACAGATACGGGTTTGGCGGACTCATCACCACCTTCCTCTGAGGCCTCGACATTGAGGAAGAAGCCTTGGATTACATTCCGCAGCTGGAGCAGAGGGCCCTTGATGTGACAAAGACTAAGGCCCCCGACACTACACATGGACCCGTGCTGACTTTGGGCGAGCGACATTCTCGTGACGATCAGTACATGGCCCGTATGTTCGGCATGAAGATGCTGCAGCTACGGATAGGTGGGAGACCAGCCACCGAGGAGGAGTTATGGCAGCTGGAGCTGGACTACCCCTTTGGCGAGAACGCCAGAGCCTTATGTAAGCTGGGGCTAGCTTTTGTGGAGCCGACAGACGATGATGTCCCTACTGATGAGGAGACACGTCGTGAGGACTCTGATGTGGAGTTCGATGACGACGATGGAGCTGATTCAGATATGGGCGACGAGGCTGCAGCACCGGATGAGGAAGTCGAATATTTCGACTGAGCAGGGAGTTCCACCACCCAAATTTTGTGCTTTGTATTTTTGTGAATACTGGGGACAGTGTTCGATTTAAGTGTGGGGTGGGGAGTAGTTAGGTGCTAGGTCAAGGCTCTAAATTGCTGTATAATTTTTCCTTGCTATTTATGTATGTTGTGCCTTCCCTGTTGTGAACTGATTTGTGATGTACGTATATATTTGTTTTGTGGCTAATGATGTGTGTTTTTGAAAGTTATGGTTGCAATGGTAAATATTTTATAAATTTTGTAAATATTTTTTTTTCTCTATCGACATGATCGATATTTTTCAAAATTTTTGCGAAAATATATTGCACTTGTAAATATTTTCTTTCTATCGAAATGATCGATATGTTGCACAAATTTTGTCGATTTTTATTTTTTTGGGTTTCTCGGAGTTTGTTTTCGGGTCTTTTACCGAGAATAGTCCCATTGAACCGATGTCATAGTTAGTGACCGTTCCCTATGATGGATGGATGACGACCGTCTTAAGGGAAATGTAGTCGGTAGGAGTAGGATTTTTAATTGTTGTTTTAGTTTTCTTTCGTGGATTGCATCAATGAACTGTAGTTGCTTATGGTTGCTAAAATTTCGTTGCGTGTTGTAATTGATGTTCAAATTGTGAAAATGATTCGTTTGAAAGCATGAAATTCTGTAAATATGTTGAGTTACCTAGGCTATAGAATTTGGTTCATTATGGTTGAGGCTTAATCTTGAATTCATGTAATTAACTAATTAAAGAGTCTTTGAATGCATCTTGATTCGAGCATGTGCATGAAGTGTGAAGTGAGGATTTGCTATTCCATGTCATTGTGAATTGTCTAGAACTTGCCTGGTGTGTATACGAAGCGAAATGAAGGAGGTGTAGTGTTGGAAAGGATGTAGGCATTTCTTTGTTTTAACCGATAGTTTCCATTTTTTTTTTCTTGTCAAATTCTACCTTTTTATATGTTGTATACCCTAGTCAGCCCGTTGAGCCTTTAGCTGATTTCTTTCTTTTGTCCAAAATCGTATGAACTAAGCTTTATTCCTTCTTTTCATTAGCCTTAAAGTCTAAAAGAAGCTCTTAAGCGCTTACAAAGAATAGAAAATGTTTCCCAAAGTGTTAAAGAGTGAAAAGAGTGAAAAGAAAAAGAAAAGCAAAGTGAGGAAAAAAAAAAGATGACGTTGAAGAGGCACTTATTGTAATTAATTGATATTGAGGGTACATGAAAACCCTCTGTTTTGTGTCAAGCGTGGTTGATGAAATGGGCTGTATGAAAGTAAACCAGCATGAATGGGAGAAAAAGAGAAAAGAGAGGAACAATATCCATGAGTCGATGGGAATGAGTTGAAAAGGCGCTTAAGGATGCTAGCGATTATTATTGGCTAATCCAATATATGCATACTAGATCCATAGCCCCGTTACAACCTATTAAAAGTCCTATTTGATCCTACATTGCATTTCTTTATATTAGTGGAGTAATACACTAAGGGCAAGCCTATTGGTCATGACATGATGCATGTGAATTCTTTTGGGAGAGAGAGTGAAATTAATTTTTATATGCCCCTACTTGCATGTTTGTGTGTTGCATGAACATAAAGGGGAAGTTTCTCTCGAGTTGTGAGGGCACATGCTTGATGAAAGATTGATTTTCGTGTCGGATTTCTTGATTAGTTGATTTGCATGAGTTTGCCGATATCAAGAATCAATTCTTAAAAGTCTAGGAAGCCTTGATGTATTAAGGTCATTGTCTTGTACGACCAAGCATGTTTTCTTGATGATTTGCAAAAATTGAATAATCGGTATGACCGTAGCGTAAATTGTTGCACCATAGTGACGAAAGTTGGGATGTAATTTGCATGAGTTGTGTATGTGTTGTTCGAGGACGAACAAGGATTTAAGTGTGGGGTAAGTGATCTTGGACAGATTTATATGCCCAAGTGATACTCAAAAGTCTCATTTTTACCTTGTTTGTTGTGCAATGTGTATATAATATCATGTAATTGGTAATAAAATGCGAATTTATACTAACCAACATGATTAGCATTTGTTTTGCAGGAAAATGTGATTTTTAGGAGCTAAAATGCATGTTGGAACTATGTCGGAGTTGGACTTGGATGCGAGCGTGGAAAAGACCCGGGAATGCAGGATTTATAGGGGCTCCGTGATGGCTCCGTGCCACGCTACCATCGCGGTAGCACACTGCCTGAGCAGGAATTAAATTTGCAATTTCCAGTGTGCATGCGCGTCAGCTCTGTGGCACGGAGACAGGCCTCCGCGATGGCCTCCGTGCCACGTTGAGGTTAAATTACTGGACCCTGGAAATTCCAGTGAGGGTCTGCGTCCACGCCGTGTCACGGAGGCATGGCTCCGCGTTGGCCTCCGTGACACGTTGCTTGTTATTCTGGGAAAAAATTCCCACTAGTATAAATAGCACACTTAGGTTTATTTTAAGTTTTTAGACTGAGTTCAGAAGTGGAGAGCAGGAACGTGGGTTAGTAGCAGTTGAAGATTGGAAAAGCTAAGGGATTTCTTCTCTTCCTTTCTTCTTTCTATCAATTGTACGTATGATTTACACTCATTTTAGGATGATCAATCCAAGAATGAGTGGCTAATTCTCTTTCTTGCTGAGGTCTTGAACATGTGTAATGAATTCTGATTTTCATTGATATGGTTTATTCTTCTTCTTTAATGTTGTTCTATTAATTCTTGTTCTTTACTGCATTAGTGATTGGCCAACATTAATGTATATCTAAAAAGTCCAATTTCACTCGAGAGAGCAAGAAATTGGAAAGTTGTGAATTAATAGGGTATTGTTCTTAACTTGATTTGGGAAAATTGGGTTTTGATGTGCTTTCCTGATAGAAATATACTTGGAAGCCGTATTAGTCAAATTAGGAACTGGAATTGTAGTGCTAGGTCATAAATTGCATTTGATCACAGAAATGTAGACGAATGGTTTATGATTCTAAAGTGAAATTAAATACGAGAGTTTTAATTTCTAGGCAAATGTTCTTGGCTAGCAACATGAAGAAGAGAATTAACCAAAATTATCATGATTATCAAGTTCATTACTTGTTCTTAACCTTGGCAAGTTCATATCCATTGTCTGAATTCAAAAGTAAATAGTTTGTATTAATTGTAGTATATAGTTTAGAAACAAAAATTCAATTACTCTTGGGTACGTTGTTGTTAGCATAATTAGAAGTTAAATAGAAAGATAGTAAATTAGGCAATTTTACATATCTTGAGCCTCCTTGGATCGATACTTGGCTACTTAGCCACTTTATTACTTGTTTGACCACGTGCACTTGCGTGTCGGTTTTTAGCCGTACCCCAAAGCACCGAGCACATTAGAGGCGCAAATATGGCTTTGGAGTCTTACTCAACACATTTCTGCGAGGCCATGAGATTGAGGAGGAGTCTCTGGATTATTGACCAAAGGTGGACAGACATGCAGTAGATATGACCAAAACATAGGTGTTAGAAAGTGATATGGTCTTGTACTCAAACTAGCCGAGAGACATGCTCGTGATGATTATTTTGCTATCAGGATGTTTGGGATGCAGATGTTGCAGCTTCGTATTGGCTTAGGGCTAACAACTGAGGATGAGTTGTGGCAGGTAGATAGGGACTATTCGCTGAATGTGTATGTCAGGGCCATGTGCAAGATTGGTCTAGCCTTTGTGGAACTTGTGGATGATGATGTGCCCACTAATGCAGAGAGGCGCCGAGTGGATTTTGACATTGAGTCTACTAATGATTAGGCAGATGACTCCGACCTTGGTGAAGAGGAGCTAGCTCCTGAAGAGGATGATGATGCTGCACTTTGACAGGGAGTTCTTACCATCTTACCTTTACTTCTGAATTGATATTTTACAAGAATTGTGGGTAATACTCATTTTAAGGGTCGGGCGGGTTAATATATCTGTGCCTATTTCTATTTGATGATTTGGGAACTATTGGTCTGTAATAAATTATGATAGATAGACAATATGTAGTGTGAAATTTGTAGCTGCTAAACAAGATTTGGTATGTAATAGCTAGTAATTCTGTTTCTTGCATCTTGTTTATTTGATTATTTTTTCGTTTTGGGTCCCTTAAATTTTGTTTTTTGATGCTTTTTCCAAGGAGAGTCCCTTTGAACCGAGTAGAAAATCCGTTTTTTGGATAAGTAGCAGAAATAGTCATAGTTAGGGACTTTTCCCTATGATGGATGGAGGACGATCGTCTTAAAGTAAATTAGTCATATATAGGAAATAAAAACCTTCACTAATAAAAAAAGATTACTCCACTTGGATAAATGCTACACTTCATGAGATATTTATTCGAAAGAGCAATAAAAGTGAGAGTACTGGTAGAATCACATAAGGCCTTGGTGTTTGACTCAAAAATGTAAAAAGAGGGATTAATTGTGCTTGTCACTCAATAAAGGTGTAGTAAGTAGAGGGAGTCTATGTTAACCATTTTTGAGCCATGGTGCCATGTGTGGTGAAAACTTGATATATTCCTTGTGGACTACCATCTAAAATTCGTTTAACCACCTTTGTTCAAAATGGTCTTAGAATTAATTTGATCCAAATAGACCCTAATGCACTATATTGATTATGTACGTCAAGAAAATGGTCAGAGTGAAGGTAAACAGTTGGATGAGATAAAGAGTAGTGTGTGTGTGTACCCAAATTGCTTGATACTTTCAAAAAAAATTAAAAAATAAATAATAAATCAAATAGTGGAATAATTATAAATACAAAGAGAGGGTACACCACTCAGTAAAAGAAGGGATAACGAGAATTTGTGAGATGGGAAACGTAGGAAGTAATGGGGGAGAATTAGTTGATAAAGAAGTAAATCGATAAAGAGTAGTATATGTAAGTTTCTTGAAGTGCATAGGGTTACAAGTCACTATCAGCCAAACAAATTCTACCCATCCCTTAGCCGATATTACTAACCCTGAAAAGTCCTTTGGATCTTACAAGTTGTCATATTTAATTGAATAACACACTACAAAAAAACCTATGGTATGTGTGTTTGCTTCAAATATTCTTTGGAGTGTAAGTAAATTCATTTCTTGAGTACGCCTCGATATGAACATATTTATTGTATGAGAATGGGTGCACTACTTAAAAGTGAAGACATCCGATGGTAAAACACTTTGGAAAGATAATAACCTAGCTACTAGAGTAAACCATGTTGGCCTAATTTTTTTATTTGAAATGTTGATTCACTAAGGTGTGATTCTACTTTCGGATGCTCTAAATTTTAATTATGCTTGATTGAATGAATTGTATATCATGATTAAAGTTTTTACCATAACCGTGTGTGAGTGGTCCAGTTCAATTGATGATGGCAAGGTTTAAATCGTGTCAAGGATGTGAAAGGGTTGTCCAACGACGAACAAGGTTATAAATGTGGGTTGGTGATCTTTATGAATTGTTCTTGAGTTATTTCGGAGCTAATCAAAGAAGGTTTTTCTCTCATCTACAATTGTAAGTGTTGAATTATGTATTTAATTATGAATGCATATCAAAACCTTGCAACTATGAGAGGCTAAAACCTCCATAGTTAGGGTTGTGGGAAGCATGGTGGGTTAATGAGCTAGGGTTGCACAAAAGTGATTCAAAACCAATGCAAATTCTTGTATTGTATTCTCTTCATACTTAAACATTTCTTAACGGTGTACAACATTAGAACTTGCGCGAATTACTTACTTCTTGAGCCTAGAGAGGTAGAGATTAGGAAAAGAGGACTACAACAAAGCCTTGATCTTGATGATCATTGTATTAACTTGAGTTGTGGTCGCGGGATAGTTAAATTTGGAAATTATTGATAATGGATAGTTTGAAACCGCTCATGAGACCTGGCCAAATTATTGAGTGTAGTTATCAAATAGGGATGAACAAGCTTATGAAAGTTGTCTTCAAAGTATCACACTCTCTAGCTTTGAGCTGATGATAGTCGTAACTGAGGTCTATCTTTGAGAAGCACTTAGCACCCTGAAGTTGGTCAAAGAAGTCATCAATCCTCGGGAGGGGATACATGTTTTTGATTGTGACCTTGTTCAACTACCGATAATCAATACACATTGTAAAAGAACCATCTTTATTTGGGGCAAAGAGAACTAGTGCACCTCAAGGGGATTTTCTAGGCTCGATTAAACCCTTATCTAATGATCTTTGAACTGCTCTTTCAACTCCTTTAGATCGGTTGGAGCCATGAACAGAGGCTACATATTAAGGCGAAGGTCAATACCATAGTCAATCTCACTCTCGAGAGGGACTCCTGGTAGATCATCTGGAAACACCTCCAGATACTCACACACTATAGGAACTACCTGGAGAGTTGGGGTCTTGGATGTTGCATCTTTAACCCGAACTAGATGGTATACACAGCCTTTAGAAATTGTACCAGACATGAGATAGGAAACAAAACAACCTATAGGTACAGCTGAACTACCATTCCATTCTAGAACTGGCTTACCCGAAAATCGAAACTCCAGGGTATGGGTCCTACAATTTAATGAGGCATAACATGCATGGAACCAATCCATACAAAAGATAACATCAAAATCGGTCATGTCTAGCTCTACTAAATCAGCTAAAGTGACTTTCTTAAGGGCTGTGGTAGGACAACTTTCGTATACCCATCGAGCTATAACTGATCACCAACTAGAGTAGAAACTGAGAAGGATCCTGATAGGATTTTTGGACTAACACTAAATCTAATAGAAACATAAGGAGTCAAAAAAGATAAGGTAGCCCTTGGATCTAAAAATGCATACAAATCAAGTTGGAATACTTGTAACATACAAGTAACCCCATCTAGAGAGACCTCCTACTCCTAACGAGATGAGAAGGCATAGAATATGTTCTTATGCTAACCACCACCTGCACTAGTAGATGTACCTTACTGAGCTAAATGTGATGGTGGAGCTGCTGATCTAGTGGTTGGGTCACGACCTCTACTAGGGCCCTATTTGGCTAAATGGCAGTGTTTGAGCAGACCCACAACCACAAAACGCTACCGAAACTACTAGGCACTCTCCGGTGTGCCTCCTACCACACCTGCTGCAAACTTGATTGTTCGGCTCTCCTTTCCTACTACCCTAAACTCTGGAGCCTCATGCCCCACCCCTTTGATCACTCTTAGGTCTAGATCGAACACTGGCTGATGATGGTGCTGGGGATAATGGCCTCTAGTGGAACTGCGGATGGTGTCCTCCCCCGAACCTCTAATGAAACAGTCTATAACTCCCTGTCCTCGCCCTCTTGGGCTATCTCTCCTTCTTTTTCTTCATCTTATCCGCCTCTATCTGCTGGGCATAAATGACCAATTGTAAGAAGTCTAAATCACTGTTCAACATAGCGATCCTGCACTCCTTGACCAGCGAGTCTGATATCCCATTCACAAACCAGCTCATACGAGCCCTCTAATCCGCAACCATCTCCGGTGCATACTTGGACAGCTGGTAAACTCCAGGGCATAATTTTAGATAGTACTATAGTGCTGCTTCAAGTTGATGAACTCCACCTCCTTCGCCTCCCTCAACTCACTAGGGAAGAACCTATACAAGAAGGAAGTCACAAAGTCATCCCAACTCACGCAAGCTCCCACTACTCAACCATACCTCCAATGGCGATACCATATGTAAGCCACCTGATCTTGGGCAGATTTATATGCCCAAGTGATACTCAAATGTATCATTTTTACCTTTTTTGTTGTGCAATGTGTATATAATATCATGTAATTGGTAATAAAATGCGAATTTATACTAACCAACATGATTAGCATTTGTTTTGCAGGAAAATGTGATTTTTAGGAGCTAAAATGCATGTTGGAACTATGTCGGAGTTGGACTTGGATGCGAGCGTGGAAAAGACCCGGGAATGCATGATTTATAGGGGATCCGCAATGGCTCCGTGCCACGCTACCAACGCGGTAGCACACTGCCTGAGCAGGAATTAAATTTTCAATTTCCAGTGTGCCTGCGCGTCAGCTCCGTGGCACGGAGATAGGCCCCCGCGAAGGCCTCCATGCCACGTTGAGGTTAAATTACTGGACCCTGGAAATTCCAGTGAGGGTCCGCGTCCACGCCGTGTCACGGAGGCATTGCTCCGCGTTGGCCTCCGTGACACGTTGCTTGTTATTCCGAGAAAAATTTCCAACTAGTATAAATAGCACACTTAGGTTTATTTTAAGTAGTTTTCAGTTTTTAGACTGAGTTCAGAAGTGGAGAGCAGGAACGTGGGTTAGTAGCAGTTGAAGATTGGAAAAGCTAAGGGATTTCTTCTCTTCCTTTCTTCTTTCTATCAATTGTACGTATGATTTACACTCATTTTAGGATGATCAATCCAAGAATGAGTGGCTAATTCTCTTTCTTGCTGAGGTTTTGAACATGTGTAATGAATTCTGATTTTCATTGATATGGTTTATTCTTCTTATTTAATGTTGTTCTATTAATTCTTGTTCTTTACTGTATTAGTGATTGGCCAACATTAATGTATATCTAAAAAGTCCAATTTCACTCGAGAGAGCAAGAAATTGGAAAGTTGTGAATTAATAGGGTATTGTTCTTAACTTGATTTGGGAAAATTGGGTTTTGATGTGCTTTCCTAATAGAAATATACTTGGAAGCCGTATTAGTCAATTTAGGAACCGGAATTGTAGTGCTAGGTCATAAATTGCATTTGACCACAGAAATGTAGACGGATGGTTTATGATTCTAAAGTGAAATTAAATACGAGAGTTTTAATTTCTAGGCAAATGTTCTTGGCTAGCAACATGAAGAAGAGAATTAACCAAAATTATCATGATTATCAAGTTCATTACTTGTTCTTAACCTTGGCATGATCATATCCATTGTCTGAATTCAAAAGTAAATAGTTTGTATTAATTGTAGTATATAGTTTAGAAACAAAAATTCAATTACTCTTGGGTACGTTGTTGTTAGCATAATTAGAAGTTAAATAGAAATATAGTAAATTAGGCAATTTTACATATCTTGAGCCTCCTTAGATCGATACTTGGCTACTTAGCCACTTTATTACTTGTTTGACCACGTGCACTTGCGTGTCGGTTTTTACCCGTACCCCAAAGCACCGAGCAAGTTTTTGGCACCGTTGCCGGGGAGGCTAGGCGATTTGTAAAATTGTGTTTAGTGTAAATTTACTGTATTTGTATTTTTATTTTCTTAAGTGTTAACAACTTGGTCTTAGTCTATATTTTGCAGATTTTGTTTCTGTGAACACTGGCAAGGGACAAAGATCTACTGGAATCTTACTTAGAGCCCCAGCGTGAATTTCATAGTCAACGTAGAGAAGCTCTTCGAAAGAAGCTTCAGTTGCTTCAACAGACTATGATGGAGCAACCAAATCCACCAGTTGTTAGGGCAGTTTTAGTGCCCGATGAAGCAGCAGCAAGGCCGGCTCGTGAGGTGGCAATCCCACACGCTAATAATGTCCATTCTAGCATCCGCAAACCAGAGCCTGGAGGGAGGTTTGAATTATAGCAGAATATGGTGCAACTTTTGCACACAAGCGGGAAATTTACCGGTCTCCCTCACGAAGATCCACAACAACATCTCTAGAACTTTTTGGAGATAAGTGACACTTATATACCCGCTGGAGTGTCACCTGATTATGTTCGGCTCACTTTATTTCCATTTTCCTTACTTGGTGAAGCCAAGAAGTGGTTAAAAGCTGAATTGATATTTTACAAGAATTGTGGGTAATACTCATTTTAAGGGTCGGGCGGGTTAATATATCTGTGCCTATTTCTATTTGATGATTTGGGAACTATTGGTCTGTAATAAATTATGATAGATAGACAATATGTAGTGTGAAATTTGTAGCTGCTAAACAAGATTTGGTATGTAATAGCTAGTAATTCTGTTTCTTGCATCTTGTTTATTTGATTATTTTTTCGTTTTGGGTCCCTTAAATTTTGTTTTTTGATGCTTTTTCCAAGGAGAGTCCCTTTGAACCGAGTAGAAAATCCGTTTTTTGGATAAGTAGCAGAAATAGTCATAGTTAGGGACTTTTCCCTATGATGGATGGAGGACGATCGTCTTAAAGTAAATTAGTCATATATAGGAAATAAAAACCTTCACTAATAAAAAAAGATTACTCCACTTGGATAAATGCTACACTTCATGAGATATTTATTCGAAAGAGCAATAAAAGTGAGAGTACTGGTAGAATCACATAAGGCCTTGGTGTTTGACTCAAAAATGTAAAAAGAGGGATTAATTGTGCTTGTCACTCAATAAAGGTGTAGTAAGTAGAGGGAGTCTATGTTAACCATTTTTGAGCCATGGTGCCATGTGTGGTGAAAACTTGATATATTCCTTGTGGACTACCATCTAAAATTCGTTTAACCACCTTTGTTCAAAATGGTCTTAGAATTAATTTGATCCAAATAGACCCTAATGCACTATATTGATTATGTACGTCAAGAAAATGGTCAGAGTGAAGGTAAACAGTTGGATGAGATAAAGAGTAGTGTGTGTGTGTACCCAAATTGCTTGATACTTTCAAAAAAAATTAAAAAATAAATAATAAATCAAATAGTGGAATAATTATAAATACAAAGAGAGGGTACACCACTCAGTAAAAGAAGGGATAACGAGAATTTGTGAGATGGGAAACGTAGGAAGTAATGGGGGAGAATTAGTTGATAAAGAAGTAAATCGATAAAGAGTAGTATATGTAAGTTTCTTGAAGTGCATAGGGTTACAAGTCACTATCAGCCAAACAAATTCTACCCATCCCTTAGCCGATATTACTAACCCTGAAAAGTCCTTTGGATCTTACAAGTTGTCATATTTAATTGAATAACACACTACAAAAAAACCTATGGTATGTGTGTTTGCTTCAAATATTCTTTGGAGTGTAAGTAAATTCATTTCTTGAGTACGCCTCGATATGAACATATTTATTGTATGAGAATGGGTGCACTACTTAAAAGTGAAGACATCCGATGGTAAAACACTTTGGAAAGATAATAACCTAGCTACTAGAGTAAACCATGTTGGCCTAATTTTTTTATTTGAAATGTTGATTCACTAAGGTGTGATTCTACTTTCGGATGCTCTAAATTTTAATTATGCTTGATTGAATGAATTGTATATCATGATTAAAGTTTTTACCATAACCGTGTGTGAGTGGTCCAGTTCAATTGATGATGGCAAGGTTTAAATCGTGTCAAGGATGTGAAAGGGTTGTCCAACGACGAACAAGGTTATAAATGTGGGTTGGTGATCTTTATGAATTGTTCTTGAGTTATTTCGGAGCTAATCAAAGAAGGTTTTTCTCTCATCTACAATTGTAAGTGTTGAATTATGTATTTAATTATGAATGCATATCAAAACCTTGCAACTATGAGAGGCTAAAACCTCCATAGTTAGGGTTGTGGGAAGCATGGTGGGTTAATGAGCTAGGGTTGCACAAAAGTGATTCAAAACCAATGCAAATTCTTGCATTGTATTCTCTTCATACTTAAACATTTCTTAACGGTGTACAACATTAGAACTTGCGCGAATTACTTACTTCTTGAGCCTAGAGAGGTAGAGATTAGGAAAAGAGGACTACAACAAAGCCTTGATCTTGATGATCATTGTATTAACTTGAGTTGTGGTCGCGGGATAGTTAAATTTGGAAATTATTGATAATGGATAGTTTGAAACCGCTCATGAGACCTGGCCAAATTATTGAGTGTAGTTATCAAATAGGGATGAACAAGCTTATGAAAGTTGTCTTCAAAGTATCACACTCTCTAGCTTTGAGCTGATGATAGTCGTAACTGAGGTCTATCTTTGAGAAGCACTTAGCACCCTGAAGTTGGTCAAAGAAGTCATCAATCCTCGGGAGGGGATACATGTTTTTGATTGTGACCTTGTTCAACTACCGATAATCAATACACATTGTAAAAGAACCATCTTTATTTGGGGCAAAGAGAACTAGTGCACCTCAAGGGGATTTTCTAGGCTCGATTAAACCCTTATCTAATGATCTTTGAACTGCTCTTTCAACTCCTTTAGATCGGTTGGAGCCATGAATAGAGGCTACATATTAAGGCGAAGGTCAATACCATAGTCAATCTCCCTCTCGAGAGGGACTCCTGGTAGATCATCTGGAAACACCTCCAGATACTCACACACTATAGGAACTACCTGGAGAGTTGGGGTCTTGGATGTTGCATCTTTAACCCGAACTAGATGGTATACACAGCCTTTAGAAATTGTACCAGACATGAGATAGGAAACAAAACAACCTATAGGTACAGCTGAACTACCATTCCATTCTAGAACTGGCTTACCCGAAAATCGAAACTCCAGGGTATGGGTCCTACAATTTAATGAGGCATAACATGCATGGAACCAATCCATACAAAAGATAACATCAAAATCGGTCATGTCTAGCTCTACTAAATCAGCTAAAGTGACTTTCTTAAGGGCTGTGGTAGGACAACTTTCGTATACCCATCGAGCTATAACTGATCACCAACTAGAGTAGAAACTGAGAAGGATCCTGATAGGATTTTTGGACTAACACTAAATCTAATAGAAACATAAGGAGTCAAAAAAGATAAGGTAGCCCTTGGATCTAAAAATGCATACAAATCAAGTTGGAATACTTGTAACATACAAGTAACCCCATCTAGAGAGACCTCCTACTCCTAACGAGATGAGAAGGCATAGAATATGTTCTTATGCTAACCACCACCTGCACTAGTAGATGTACCTTACTGAGCTAAATGTGATGGTGGAGCTGCTGATCTAGTGGTTGGGTCACGACCTCTACTAGGGCCCTATTTGGCTAAATGGCAGTGTTTGAGCAGACCCACAACCACAAAACGCTACCGAAACTACTAGGCACTCTCCGGTGTGCCTCCTACCACACCTGCTGCAAACTTGATTGTTCGGCTCTCCTTTCCTACTACCCTAAACTCTGGAGCCTCATGCCCCACCCCTTTGATCACTCTTAGGTCTAGATCGAACACTGGCTGATGATGGTGCTGGGGATAATGGCCTCTAGTGGAACTGCGGATGGTGTCCTCCCCCGAACCTCTAATGAAACAGTCTATAACTCCCTGTCCTCGCCCTCTTGGGCTCTCTCTCCTTCTTTTTCTTCATCTTATCCGCCTCTATCTGCTGGGCATAAATGACCAATTGTAAGAAGTCTAAATCACTGTTCAACATAGCGATCCTGCACTCCTTGACCAGCGAGTCTGATATCCCATTCACAAACCAGCTCATACGAGCCCTCTAATCCGCAACCATCTCCGGTGCATACTTGGACAGCTGGTAAACTCCAGGGCATAATTTTAGATAGTACTATAGTGCTGCTTCAAGTTGATGAACTCCACCTCCTTCGCCTCCCTCAACTCACTAGGGAAGAACCTATACAAGAAGGAAGTCACAAAGTCATCCCAACTCACGCAAGCTCCCACTACTCAACCATACCTCCAATGGCGATACCATATGTAAGCCACCTGATCTTGGGCAGATTTATATGCCCAAGTGATACTCAAATGTATCATTTTTACCTTTTTTGTTGTGCAATGTGTATATAATATCATGTAATTGGTAATAAAATGCGAATTTATACTAACCAACATGATTAGCATTTGTTTTGCAGGAAAATGTGATTTTTAGGAGCTAAAATGCATGTTGGAACTATGTCGGAGTTGGACTTGGATGCGAGCGTGGAAAAGACCCGGGAATGCATGATTTATAGGGGATCCGCAATGGCTCCGTGCCACGCTACCAACGCGGTAGCACACTGCCTGAGCAGGAATTAAATTTTCAATTTCCAGTGTGCCTGCGCGTCAGCTCCGTGGCACGGAGATAGGCCCCCGCGAAGGCCTCCATGCCACGTTGAGGTTAAATTACTGGACCCTGGAAATTCCAGTGAGGGTCCGCGTCCACGCCGTGTCACGGAGGCATTGCTCCGCGTTGGCCTCCGTGACACGTTGCTTGTTATTCCGAGAAAAATTTCCAACTAGTATAAATAGCACACTTAGGTTTATTTTAAGTAGTTTTCAGTTTTTAGACTGAGTTCAGAAGTGGAGAGCAGGAACGTGGGTTAGTAGCAGTTGAAGATTGGAAAAGCTAAGGGATTTCTTCTCTTCCTTTCTTCTTTCTATCAATTGTACGTATGATTTACACTCATTTTAGGATGATCAATCCAAGAATGAGTGGCTAATTCTCTTTCTTGCTGAGGTTTTGAACATGTGTAATGAATTCTGATTTTCATTGATATGGTTTATTCTTCTTATTTAATGTTGTTCTATTAATTCTTGTTCTTTACTGTATTAGTGATTGGCCAACATTAATGTATATCTAAAAAGTCCAATTTCACTCGAGAGAGCAAGAAATTGGAAAGTTGTGAATTAATAGGGTATTGTTCTTAACTTGATTTGGGAAAATTGGGTTTTGATGTGCTTTCCTAATAGAAATATACTTGGAAGCCGTATTAGTCAATTTAGGAACCGGAATTGTAGTGCTAGGTCATAAATTGCATTTGACCACAGAAATGTAGACGGATGGTTTATGATTCTAAAGTGAAATTAAATACGAGAGTTTTAATTTCTAGGCAAATGTTCTTGGCTAGCAACATGAAGAAGAGAATTAACCAAAATTATCATGATTATCAAGTTCATTACTTGTTCTTAACCTTGGCATGATCATATCCATTGTCTGAATTCAAAAGTAAATAGTTTGTATTAATTGTAGTATATAGTTTAGAAACAAAAATTCAATTACTCTTGGGTACGTTGTTGTTAGCATAATTAGAAGTTAAATAGAAATATAGTAAATTAGGCAATTTTACATATCTTGAGCCTCCTTAGATCGATACTTGGCTACTTAGCCACTTTATTACTTGTTTGACCACGTGCACTTGCGTGTCGGTTTTTACCCGTACCCCAAAGCACCGAGCAAGTTTTTGGCACCGTTGCCGGGGAGGCTAGGCGATTTGTAAAATTGTGTTTAGTGTAAATTTACTGTATTTGTATTTTTATTTTCTTAAGTGTTAACAACTTGGTCTTAGTCTATATTTTGCAGATTTTGTTTCTGTGAACACTGGCAAGGGACAAAGATCTACTGGAATCTTACTTAGAGCCCCAGCGTGAATTTCATAGTCAACGTAGAGAAGCTCTTCGAAAGAAGCTTCAGTTGCTTCAACAGACTATGATGGAGCAACCAAATCCACCAGTTGTTAGGGCAGTTTTAGTGCCCGATGAAGCAGCAGCAAGGCCGGCTCGTGAGGTGGCAATCCCACACGCTAATAATGTCCATTCTAGCATCCGCAAACCAGAGCCTGGAGGGAGGTTTGAATTATAGCAGAATATGGTGCAACTTTTGCACACAAGCGGGAAATTTACCGGTCTCCCTCACGAAGATCCACAACAACATCTCTAGAACTTTTTGGAGATAAGTGACACTTATATACCCACTGGAGTGTCACCCGATTATGTTCGGCTCACTTTATTTCCATTTTCCTTACTTGGTGAAGCCAAGAAGTGGTTAAAAGCTGAACCACCCAACTCTATATCAACGTGGGATGATCTTGCACGGAAGTTTCTTATTAGATTTTTCCCTTCTGGTAAAACAGCCAGGCTTAGGAGTCAAATCCTAAGTTTTAAACAGAAGGAAGGGGAAAATCTATATCAAGCCTGGGAAAGATTCAAATCCATGTTGCGGGACTGTCCTCACCATCATCAGTCCAATGAGGTGTTGGTACACACTTTTATTGAGGGTTTGGAACCCCACACTAAAATTCTGTTAGATTCAGCAGCTGGAGGGCAAGCGCTGGAGAAGACTTATGAGGAGCTGTACACTTTGCTCAACCGAATTTCACAAGGCAATCCAGAATGGAATGCAGATTCTTCAAGAGGTGGAGCAAGGAAAGCAGCGGGAGTGCTTGAAGTGGATGGATTCACAGCTATCGCTGCACAGATAGCTGCTTTGCAAAATCAGTTAAACACTCACTTCATCAATATCAATTTGAACCAGCCTTCAGCTTCAGTCAATGCAGTTCAACAGATGTGGTGTGAAGTGTGTGGTAGTAGTGAGCATTCAGCTGAATGCTGTGGTGCAAATCCTGATTTCTGTTAACTTTGTGGGCAATGCACAGAGAAATCAATAGTAGTTTGGTGGTGCCTACAACTCAAATTGGAGGAACCATCCGAATTTTTCATGGGGTAGCAACAATCAACAAGGTTAGAGTTCAGGGCAGGGTATGCACAGAAACCAAGAAGGGCAACAAAATTATCAAGCTCAATTCAGAAATCACAATGCCCCTCCTCCACCACCATCACCGACTATTGAGGAGATGTTCAAAACCATGATCGCTAATCAGGCACAATTGCAGGCTGACTATGTCAAATTGGCAGCCGAAGTGAAGAACAATCAATTGGCGACCAAGGCTCTTGAATATCAGTTTGGGCAGTTTGCTAGTGCCCAAAATACTAGAACCAGAGGAGGACTACCTAGCGACACGGATCCAAATCCGAAGCAGGTTAATGCAGTGACCACGAGGAGTGGTTTACAATTGAAGGAGGTGGAACCGGAAAGACCGCCTCAAAAGTCAGGAGCAGCAGATGTTGAGGGAGAGCAAAGTTCTGATAAGGGGAAGAGTAAAGAAGCTGAACCAGAAAGGCCTCCACCCCCGTTCCCTCAACGACTTAAGAAACACAAGGAGGAGGCGTGTTTCCAGAAATTCATGGAGGTACTTAAACAGGTACATGTTAACTTACCTCTTGTTGATGTCTTGCAGGGAGTGCCAAAATATGCGAAGTATATTAAAGACATCGTGGCTAACAAAAGTCGTTTGACTGAGTATGCCACGGTAGCTTTAACTGAGGAATGCACTTCCCGTATTCAGAATAGGTTGCCCACAAAACTGAAAGACCCTGGAAGTTTCACTATCCAGCTGACTATTGGGCAAAGTATCCGAGCGCGTGGATTATGCGACTTGGGGGCAAGTATAAATCTGATGCCTTCTTCGGTATTCAGAAAGTTAGGTCTAGGGAGTCCTAGACCTACAACGGTAATCTTGCAGCTAGCAGACAGGTCTTTGGCTAAGCCGGATGGCATTGTTGAGGATGTGTTGGTGCAAGTAGGCTCCCTCATTTTTCCGGTCGATTTTATTGTTTTGGACTTTGAAGAAGATGCTGAAGTCCCATTTATTTTGGGACGACCCTTTTTGGCAACCGGAAAAGAATTAATCGATGTAGCTGCGGGTCAACTCACGATGCGAGCACATGACAAGGTGGAAGTGTTCAACGTGTACAAGGTACCTAAGCTCCCGACTGTTTATAAGGATCTCTCGGTGATCAACGTAATTGATCATGGGAAGGCTAACAGATTGAGTGATTCCCGAGAGTTACTAGGTAGGCCACCGGATAAGGTAGAGCACTACTGGGGGGATGATCATGATCGGGACAAATCATCCATCTCCCTAGTAGATAAATGAGCTTAAAGGACGTCGAGCCGCGCTGGTAAACCAGGCGCTGCACGGGAGGCAACCCGTGAAAAATATTTTCTTTCTTTCTTTTTAGTGTAAATAATTTTTACTTTTCTTTTCTTTTTCTTGACTAGGTTTAGATTTGCATTTTAGTTAGTATCTTTTATTTTTAGTTAGGGAAATCTATTAATTTAACCAATTTTTGTTTAGTGAGGTGATTTTCAGGTATAACGGAGGAAATATACATGGAATCGAGAAAATGAGGCGAGGTATGAAAATTAAATTTATTGGTGAAACAGAGCACTGGCGCGTTGGCGCCGTGTCACGGAGGCAATGCTCCGCGTTGGCCTCCGTGACACGTTGAAGGCAAATCTGGATTTTTCAAAATTCCAGTAAGCCAACGCATTGGCTCCGTGTCACGGAGGAGGGGCTCCGCGTTACCCTCCGTGACACGTTGCCCTTTATCCAGTGCCGGGTCACACCGGGTTTCCGGGTGACCCGCGTGTTTCCTTTAAATAATAACCCCGATTTCGCCCCAAATTCCCCCATTCCCTCTTCCCTCCGCGACCAAACACCCATTTCCCCCTCCCCAAGCAACGTGCCACGTTGATAGGCAAAGTAAAACGTCAAGTTTCTTCGATTCTTCAATTCTAAGGTATGTTTTCATCGTCTAACTCAATTTTTTGGCGATTTTTGTCAAATTTGGGCATATAAGGTGAGAAATATCACCCTAGGTAGAAATTGAACATGATATTGAATTATTTTGTGATTGATTTTTGTTCGGATTGTTGTATTTGGCGTTTGAACTTGTCGATTATGTAAATAATTCGAAATTGATTGTCGAATTGTATTTTAGGGCTTGGGTTGTTGAATTCGACTTGGGCAACTTGATAGTTTGGTGAAATTGATGCCGGGGTGTGTGTTTACTATTTGAGATAAGTCGTGGTAAATCTTGTATAACTGTTAAAAGACGACTAATTCTCGAAATTTTGTGGGAAAATGCATAATGTGTGAATTGGTTAGATTGTTAGATTATCTTGTATATAAAATATTTTTCTAGTTGTTTTTAGTTTGTGGTTGTTTTGTTGCTTGTGCGATGGTTGAATTGCTAGCGATAGTAGGATTGGGAATTCGCTGTATGAAGTCTGAGTAGTACGCTAACCGTTATGCTGTCGAAATTTTGTTACGAACGCACTAAGCAATATGTGTATAGTTGTTTGTGTTTGGGGTTGTAAATAGAGCTATCCTTGCTGAAATTTTGTAAATATTGTTAAGGACTAAGTGTGGGGTAAATTTTGTGTAACCCAACCTTAGCCGAAGCTAACAACTATTTAGCTTAACGGTGTGCTTGTTTGTGTAAATTGACAGGTACAATGGATAGCAGGCAAGACAAAGGCAAGGGTGCTTCTACCTCAGGCACCGGAAGGAAACGGATGAGACTGGGCACTGCAGTCCCAGCTGCACCCGCTGTTCCGCGCGGCCAACACCACCGATACGGAACATGATGGGTCACCGATGAAGGGAAGAAATGGTACGCAAAGCATAAGGAGAACAAGTACTTCCCCGAGGAACATATTGCTAGGGAACCACTTGCACAGGAGTTCCCTCGCATTGTACAGAGGATTGAGGCAGCTGGGCTCAGCTTTATTTTTCAGGAGCCCAAGGAGTGCAACCTTCATTTGGTCCAGGAATTTTATGCCAACTGGAACCCGGCCATCAGAAGCCACACTATTAAAATCAGAGGACAGATTGTCACTCTGGAACCCCAGCAGCTGAATGCCATCGTTGGAGCGCGGGACACAGATGCCCACGTTCTCCGCCAGCTAAACATCACCCCACCGTACGCCGACATCAGACGTACGTTGTATGGGGCTCGATCCACAGCCCGATGGAGTAGACACAAGGAGAGGGGTTACCACCAGACTCTGCCCTATTCGCAGATGAACAGGGAGGCCAGAATCTGGCTAAAAATTGTGTGTTCGTGCTTGATCCCGGGAGTTCATATGACAGACGTGACCCGGGACCGTGTCTGCTTGGTGTATGCCCTTATGAAAGGGCTTGAGATTAATGTTGGGGCGGTCATAATATCCGCCATGAAGAGAACCAGACTGCACCAGGGTCACAGATACGGGTTTGGCGGACTCATCACCACCTTCCTCCGAGGCCTCGACGTTGAGGAGGAAGCCTTGGATTACATTCTGCAGCTGGAGCAGAGGGCCCTTGATGTGACAAAGACTAAGGCCCCCGACACTACACACGGACCCGTGCTGACTTTGGGCGAGCGACATGCTCGTGACGATCAGTACATGGCCCGTATGTTCGGCATGAAGATGCTGCAGCTACGGATAGGTGGGAGACCAGCCACCGAGGAGGAGTTATGGCAGCTGGAGCTGGACTACCCCTTTGGCGAGAACGCCAGAGCCTTATGTAAGGTGGGGCCAGCCTTTGTGGAGCCGACAGACGATGATGTCCCTACTGATGAGGAGACACGTCGTGAGGACTCTGATGTGGAGTCCGATGACGACGATGGAGCTGATTCAGATATGGGCGACGAGGCCGCAACACCGGATGAAGAAGTCGAATATTTCGACTAAGCAGGGAGTTCCACCACCCAAATTTTGTGCTTTGTATTTTTGTGAACACTGGGGACAGTGTTCGATTTAAGTGTGGGGTGGGGAGTAGTTAGGTGCTAGGTCAAGGCTCTAAATTGCTGTATAATTTTTCCTTGCTGTTTATGTATGTTGTGCCTTCCCTGTTGTGAACTGATTTGTGATGTACGTATATATTTGTTTTGTGGCTAATGATGTTTGTTTTTGAAAGTTATGGTTGCAATGGTAAATATTTTGTAAATTTTGTAAATAATTTTTTTTTTCTCTATCGACATGATCGATATTTTTCAAAATTTTTGCGAAAATATATTGCCCTTGTAAATATTTTCTTTCTATCGAAAGGATCGATGTGTTGAAAATATTTATTTTCGATTTTTATTTTTTTGGGTTTCTCGGAGTTTGTTTTCGGGTCTTTTACCGAGAATAGTCCCATTGAACCGATGTCGTAGTTAGTGACCGTTCCCTATGATGGATGGATGACGACCGTCTTAAGGGAAATGTAGTCGGTAGGAGTAGGATTTTTATTTGTTTTTTTTTTAGTTTACTTTGGTGGATTGCATCAATGAACTGTAGTTGCTTATGGTTGCTAAAATTTCGTTGCGTGTTGTAATTGATGTTCAAATTGTGAAAATGATTCTTTTGAAAGCATGAAATTCTGTAAATATGTTGAGTTACCTAGGCTATAGAATTTGGTTCATTATGATTGAGGCTTAATCTTGAATTCATGTAATTGACTAATTAAAGAGTCTGTGAATGCATCTTGATTCGAGCATGTGCATGAAGTGTGAAGTGAGGATTTGCTATTCCATGTCATTGTGAATTGTCTAGAACTTGCCTGGTGTGTATACGAAGCGAAATGAAGGAGGTGTAGTGTTGGAAAGGATGTAGGCATTTCTTGGTTTTAACCGATAGTTTCCATATTTTTTTCTTGTCAAATTCTACCTTTTTATATGTTGTATACCCTAGTCAGCCCGTTGAGCCTTTAGCCGATTTCTTTCTTTTGACCAAAATTGTATGAACTAAGCTTTATTCCTTCTTTTCATTGTCCTTAAAGTCTAAAAGAAGCTCTTAAGCGCTTACAAAGAACAGAAAATGTTTCCCAAAGTGTTAAAGAGTGAAAAGAGTGAAAAGAAAAAGAAAAGCAAAGTGAGGAAAGAAAAGATGACGTTGAAGAGGCACTTGTTGTAATTAATTGATATTGAGGGTACATGAAAACCCTCTGTTTTGTGTCAAGTGTGGTTGATGAAATGGGCTGTATGAAAGTAAACCAGCATGAATGGGAGAAAAAGAGAAAAGAGAGGAACAATGTCCATGAGTCGATGGGAATGAGTTGAAAAGGCGCTTAAGGATGCTAGCGATTATTATTGGCTAATCCAATATATGCATACCAGATCCATAGCCCCGTTACAACCCATTAAAAGTCCTATTTGATCCTACATTGCATTTCTTTATATTAGTGGAGTAATACACTAAGGGAAAGCCTATGGATCATGACATGATGCATGTGAATTCTTTTGGGAGAGAGAGTGAAATTAATTTTTATATGCCCCTACTTGCATGTTTGTGTGTTGCATGAACATAAAGGGGAAGTTTCTCTCGAGTTGTGAGGGCACATGCTTGATGAAAGATTGATTTTCGTGTCGGATTTCTTGATTAGTTGATTTGCATGAGTTTGCCGATATCAAGAATCAACTCTTAAAAGTCTAGGAAGCCTTGATGTATTAAGGTCATTGTCTTGTACGACCAAGCATGTTTTCTTGATGATTTGCAAAAATTGAATAATCGGTATGACCGTAGCGTAAATTGTTGCACCATAGTGACGAAAGTTGGGATGTAATTTGCATGAGTTGTGTATGTGTTGTTCGAGGACGAACAAGGATTTAAGTGTGGGGTAAGTGATCTTGGGCAGATTTATATGCCCAAGTGATACTCAAACGTATCATTTTTACCTTGTTTGTTGTGCAATGTGTATATAATATCATGTAATTGGTAATAAAATGCGAATTTATACTAACCAACATGATTAGCATTTGTTTTGCAGGAAAATGTGATTTTTAGGAGCTAAAATGCATGTTGGAACTATGTCGGAGTTGGACTTGGATGCGAGCGTGGAAAAGACCCGGGAATGCAGGATTTATAGGGGCTCCGCGATGGCTCCGTGCCACGCTACCATCGCGGTAGCACACTGCCTGAGCAGGAATTAAATTTTCAATTTCCAGTGTGCCTGCGCGTCAGCTCCGTGGCACGGAGATAGGCCTCCGCGATGGCCTCCGTGCCAAGTTGAGGTTAAATTACTGGACCCTGGAAATTCCAGTGAGGGTCCGCGTCCACGCCGTGTCACGGAGGCATTGCTCCGCGTTGGCCTCCGTGACACGTTGCTTGTTATTCCGGGAAAAATTTCCCACTAGTATAAATAGCACACTTAGGTTTATTTTAAGTAGTTTTCAGTTTTTAGACTGAGTTCAGAAGTGGAGAGCAGGAACATGGGTTAGTAGCAGTTGAAGATTGGAAAAGCTAAGGGATTTCTTCTCTTCCTTTCTTCTTTCTATCAATTGTACGTATGATTTACACTCATTTTAGGATGATCAATCCAAGAATGAGTGGCTAATTCTCTTTCTTGCTGAGGTTTTGAACATGTGTAATGAATTCGGATTTTCATTGATATGGTTTGTTCTTCTTCTTTAATGTTGTTCTATTAATTCTTGTTCTTTACTGCATTAGTGATTGGCCAACATTAATGTATATCTAAAAAGTCCAATTTCACTCGAGAGAGCAAGAAATTGGAAAGTTGTGAATTAATAGGGTATTGTTCTTAACTTGATTTGGGAAAATTGGGTTTTGATGTGCTTTCCTGATAGAAATATACTTGGAAGCCGTATTAGTCAATTTAGGAACCGGAATTGTAGTGCTAGGTCATAAATTGCATTTGACCACAGAAATGTAGACGGATGGTTTATGATTCTAAAGTGAAATTAAATACGAGAGTTTTAATTTCTAGGCAAATGTTCTTGGCTAGCAACATGAAGAAGAGAATTAACCAAAATTATCATGATTATCAAGTTCATTACTTGTTCTTAACCTTGGCATGTTCATATCCATTGTCTGAATTCAAAAGTAAATAGTTTGTATTAATTGTAGTATATAGTTTAGAAACAAAAATTCAATTACTCTTGGGTACGTTGTTGTTAGCATAATTAGAAGTTAAATAGAAATATAGTAAATTAGGCAATTTTACATATCTTGAGCCTCCTTGGATCGATACTTGGCTACTTATCCACTTTATTACTTGTTTGACCACGTGCACTTGCGTGTCGGTTTTTACCCGTACCCCAAAGCACCGAGCACCACCCCCTTTCAGCTGATAGGAGGTTAAACCCGCACTCTCCTCTCTGGTCACCCCCATAATATGGGTGATCTTCAGCACCTCCTCAATAAACTCATGTGGGTTCTCATCCACCTTCGACCCCAGAAACTCTTGTGGGTTCATCCTTAGAAAGTCTCAAACTCGAACCGCTGTTGTGTTCCCATTCTGACGGACATGAGTCACTACCTGCTGATTGACCTGAGTGTTCATATCCTGTGCCAACATCTGAAATGCCACTCTAAACTGGACATGAGTGACCTGCTTAGGCATAGGATCTGCTGGTGCTGGTGGGCCTTGCCGATGTCGGTCCCTATTGCCATTGCTCTGGCCATTACCATTGTCATTCCTTCTTACATTCACTCAGCGTGGCGGAATATTTCTACAATCGTGTATAGCACAAGTTAGAAGGTTAGAGAGATACTTCATTGCACAACATAAATCTTGAAAGAAGGGAAATTTCCTACATCGTCTTGTAGCCTCTCCCCCATAAGTGTTGCGTGCTTTGTGTTGCACCCCAGCACACGTGCAAACGTACGCATTCATACAAGTAATATAGTGACCTTGAATAGCCAGATGTCAAACCCACAGAGACTAGTCTATTTAGAAAATATTCAAGTTCAAATGTTAAATTAAATTTCACAAGAGTTGGTCTCAAAGACTTGAATTTTTTTCCTAAATCTAAGGTGATCACAAATAATAATTAAAAAAACAGTAATAAGAAGCATCCAGTTTTAAGCCCCAAAAATCATGAAATGCAACATTTAACTCAGTTGAAGTATATGAATACATTCATTGTCTCACAATGTTAAAGCAATGTTCATGGTCTCTTGAGACACTAAACACAACAAATTAGTATCACAACTATATCGTTGAGCGGGGATGTAACGTCCTAATTCGTCAGTAATTAACTAAGTGGAGTAGTTTACAGGGTTTACGCCCTTGGTCATGGAAATTCGAATCTCTAACCATTTAACCTAAATTTGTTTCACAACTACTTCTACAAGCAGTGATGTGACAATTCTAAGTCGATCTCTAGCTATCTTCCCATTTGATAACTAAGCAAGGCGAATAAGGTATATTTCTATCCTAAATGAGAATCAAGCTATGAAGACTTTGAACTTGCTTCCTGCATTCTTAGTTCTAACCTAGGATTGCTCTTTCTAGCTTTTTCCTAACCATAACAAATACATTCTACTGGTGATTAAGAATTAAATTGGTAAAATCAAGAATGTAAGATAAACAACATCAAAAACTTGAACTAAAGATGAAAATATGCTATAACATTTATGTCGTGTGGCTTCAAACCAAGAAGAATGATTTTAGC
The DNA here is from genome assembly GCA_035772735.1 of Datura wrightii. Lineage (NCBI taxonomy): Eukaryota > Viridiplantae > Streptophyta > Magnoliopsida > Solanales > Solanaceae > Datura > Datura wrightii. Next base: position 56,415,065 of record JASDFA010000001.1, read on the forward strand.
TACAGATGCTCATACAAAGATTCAAAATCATGTTTGAATTCTAGTAATTACAAGAATGATAAAGAAGAAAAGAAGTAAAATGAACACTAGGAGAGTTTTCCCCGTTCTCCCTTCGCTCTTTTGTAATTTTCCTGTCACGACTTGAACATAGGTCTGGATCGAGACATGGGACTAAGAACTCCAAGAGCCTCCAAGTCGACCCATGGAGTGAACATGATATATAAAATAAACTTAATTAAGCGGAAGTCTAACATACTTAATATTGCGGACGTTTGGAGTTATCATAACATTTGAATACATAATACACGGCTGAGACTACGTATATGCTATGTCTGAAAAGCTTCTACTACTGACGACTTGATGGGACAAGACCCCAACTAACTCACTATAGTCTGAAACTTAAAATACTAAATACAACTGAAAAGAAGGGCCCTCAAAAGATGAGGACTCACCAACTCTAGCTACAAAGTGCTAATACTGCAGATCTAGCTAATGACGGGACTAAGCCTGGATATTCGAGCCTGTATCATGACGATACAAGAGTATGCAGTAAGTACGTGGAATGTACCATGTATGTAAGGTAAGTAAAATTTCTAAGTAAGTGAAATCATAAATCATGCATATCATAAAAACATAATCAAAATAAGATTCTAGGAGTAAGGCTTGCATGCTATTTTCTGAAATCATGATCTGAACACAACTGAATATCATAACTGAATCGAATGATCCAAGCTGAAAATTGATAATCATAAGTAAAACTACACATTAGGTCAAACCTGCTGAAAACATAATATCAAGACTAGTGAACATGCATAACTGAAATCATGAGGAATAATAGGAGACTCGTCATATAATCGACATTACCACGATAGAGCTTACGTGGTCCCGACTATTACATTCAAGTGGGCAGAGTTGTCCAAAGCCTTTCCAAGGCTAAAGATGCTACCATGATATCAATATCAAGTTGAAGGCCCCTTGGGGGCAGGGGAAGCTCAATAAGGAGGTCCCAAGGTATATATGCAAACCTACATTGGCACGTAGTTCTGAGGCACAGGGTTGACTAACCCTTAGCTACTCAGTGCTAGACACTACTCTAAAAAACATGCATATGCTCTCCATCGTTTTTCAACGAAGCTAATAATCGTCTAGTGACAAAGCTGAATAATAATATACATGCAAAATCTGAAATTATAACATGAGGATCCTTGGGCTCAAACCATACCACAAGATGAAAAGAGTGGGAGTCTAGTCTCCAAAATCCATGTGGTAAGTTAATAACATGAAATTTAGATAAATCATGAAACATACTTAATCATATGGGCTTGCCCAATAATTAAACATGCTTAAAATAGACTTAATCATTCGAAAACATGAACATGAGCATGGGTAATTCGAAGCCATACTTCCATCATACAGATTTCATCACGATTGAATACATTTATCATAGATCTCAACATTCACGAACTTCCATGGATGGGCATTATGATTTGTAAAACTTAAATACATAATTTTTAATTGAAAACATTGTAAAATATGTCCATTAATCATACTTCAACATTAAAAACATGTAGAGATTATACCCATGATTGATACTTAGAGAATTCACATGTAGGGTTAAAATCCCATAGATTCATCAACTACAATTCCATGAAATTGGAGAGGGACTGGATATGGGTATGGATGAATACACCCATTCATAATCCTACATAACTGGGTAAATCAAATTTACACTTCCTCTTGAAAGCTCAAGGGAACTTTGCAAGAGATTGGGGAAATTCTTCAAGCTTGATCTCCAAGGAAAGTTTCTAAGTTGCATGCTTGGAGTGGGAAAGCTTAGAATAGGTTTAACATCCTTTAAACCCTACCAATAACTTGGTGCCTGCTAGACTCTGGACTGCTAACTGGTCCAGCCTGAGCACATCTGGTGCTTTGGCTGGCTCTGGCTCTATTTCAAGAAACAAATCGGCTATATAACGGCTGTAACTACAGCCTCCGGCCAACTGGCTTGTAGCCATCTGTACCTGTAACAACAGCTAACCAGAAACAGACCTGTAACAAGGAACCTATGCGGGCCGACAAGGCCACCATGCTGTCTAGTTATCTGTAACTCAACACAAGACTGTTGTAAAACTACGTGACCGGCAAGGTCACCACTGCTGTCAAACTGAGGCCCCACACGGCCAACATAAACTGGAATATGAAACAGCTACAGCAGACTGCACGACCCCACACGACCGGCTCAAATAACCACAGGGAATATATACAGACTGCAAGCCTCAGCGAATAATGTAGGAAACTAATAGAACTGATCGAGACAGGGCCCCGACCTACCCATACTGCACAACAAAAGAAAAGAAGCTACACCTCTGGGAATCAGACTCCGGATGACAGGAGCTGATGACTCACTGGCTGGCTGGGATCACGAGGGATCGGCTCCTCGTCCGTGAGTACCTGTAGGCAAGCAATACAGCGCCCCGCTGGGCGTCAGTACCACAGGTACTGAGCATGTAAAGCAAACTGAAATATGCAACTGAAACGAAAAGCACAATAACATGATATTTAAGCAAGAAGTAGCTGAGTCTATCTAGCTTGGGATAACTGGGGAGAGTTTATACATTCTGTAACTAACTAAGCGTACTTGAAGACGTGTCGTCCTTCTGTCTATCAGTATCTACTAGCACATATCAATATACATAATAATACACACAATACCTGACCGACCCCCATAAGCCGGAAGGTGCCAACCAAGCAAGCAATCTATTTACCCCTACCCGGGTCTAAACCAACCAAAAACAAGTCACTCCACTCATCTAATAACTGTGAGCTCCTCCTACCGGCCCCCTTGGGTACGTAGCTCAGGCCTTGGGCTCTGACAATAAACTGTGTCTGAGTCCGAAGACTCCTGCCTCTGGGCACAGGTGTGCACACAGAGTGGTCTACCCCTGTAAATAGGGTGTGCTAGCTCTGCGCAGAGTAAAATGAACTACCCCTGCAAGCAGGGTGGTCTGGACCGCATTATCATGGTGGTCGGCCATCATCGTCCTTTAGTCGGACGGCATCGCCCAGCTAGTGGCGGTATTAGAATCTGGTATCGACACAGCTATAACCCAGGGGCGGTGGGGATGCTAAAGGGTGCCCACATGCCACAACAAGTCTCAACATACAAAACACATACACAGCAAGCATGCTCAATGCAAAATACTAACCATACTCTCTTCTTGTATCTTAAGGCCAGTTTGTATTAAATAACTGATACTATATTCTGTTTTACACTATTTCTGATTGCTGGACTAACTGCTACCTGGCCTTTATCTGTCTATCTGATTATATCTGGATATAGCTCAATAACATAAAATGTACCATCTACTACTGGATACAATCTCAACAGATGTACTACGTATTGCCTGAATATCTACTATTCTGATTATCGCATGATATGTGATTAATGTACTAGCATGCTTGCTGGAAATTATACTAAAATCGTTCCTGTACACTGGGTATCGGTTAATAGCCTTTATTCTATTTACTTTCTAAGCTGTACTTCCTGGCTTGCCAAAAGAATAACTTTACATACCTGGTTTCTGAGTATCCGACTGACCGGTGTGATTTCCGTCGGTACTTCTGCTGTTTCTCCCAACTACATTCATATACACGTCAATTAGAACTAAATACATTAATATTCGGGAGAAATCGTCACTTTAGATATATATATTTATCCCAACTTAAACCTTTCGAAAAACGGTCGAAAACTCGTTATTTTTCAGCGGTCCAGAAGGGAGAAATATTCACTTCTCAGCTAGGAACACATAGACATTAATTTAGAGCAATTCTATTTACCTTAGTTCGGCGGCTCGCCGATTCGTCGGCCGTATTTCACGAAACTAAATCCGTAGGAATGCTCTCTGCTGCTAAATACTTCGGTATCTAGGATTAATTTGAGTTTGGGCAGCGTTTGGCAGCGTAATCGGACGAAAATTATTTAATTTCTTCGACCCTTTTCCCTTCACTGCGTTTTCTCTCTGTTTTCTGGAATTTCCTAAGTGTTTAAATGAAATTAAACCGAAGTGGGGCTTATATACTTGAGCCTGAACTTGGGCAACGTGTCACGGAGCCATCGCGGAGGCCTTACCTCCGTGACACGTTGCCATCGCGGAGGGGCTCTGCCTCGGCTCCTCCCGCGATGGTTCGACGGGTTTCTCGTCCGATCTTTTTCCCAGCCTTTCTCTAGCACATATGGCTTTCTAATGTGCTTAACCAACGTGCGAATAGGTCATCTAGGTGCCGGGAATTCTGCAGGGTATAACATTATTAAGCTTAAAATGACTTAGTTTAGGACATTAGGGCTTAGGAATTATGAAAATACCCTTAATGAAAAACCTAGAAAAACTGCACTGCCAGTGACAACGAGTGGTGCCACGATTCGTACATCGCTACCACGACTCGTGGTGACTGACCATTACTCCCCTTCCTCATCCTTCAGTTCTCAAGTCCTAATGTCACGACTCAACAGGACGAGTCATTACATCAAACAACGATCCTTTGTATCCTGTCGTTACCACCTTTGATGAAAATAATTTCAAACATCCCACGAGTCACACCACGCCTCGTACCTTCCTCTAACGAGTCATGGGTTCCATCTGTTACTTGACTGGGGAATTTTCCCTACCCTTCCCATGGGCACTTACCCCTGACTATTCCAAAACCAACCCACGACTTCTACCTACGAGTCATACAATCTTCTAATGGGTCGTTACAAGGCCCGTTGTTCCAATCTTCCCCTCATATCTGTTAACCATGGGTAGTATGTATGGGTCGTGGGTCCTTCCTATGACTCGTAACCTCAATCGTCTTGAGGAAAAAAATTCAAATTTCTGCTGCTTTTCATTTCAAATTCCCGAGTCTAGTCTTAGGCACTTTCAGGGCATTATAATATCTCCCCCTTGGGAACATTCGTCCTCGGATGTGGGTAAACATATTGGAAAACTGAGAAATGCAACTACCATGGCAATCACTGAACAGTTAGAGCTGAAAACTGACAGAGTGATTGTCTCCGGACTGAACTACATGACTAAAATGAACTCATTTACATACATTAACATGAAAGAAACTAGGGCGCATGAGTTGAACATGAACTAAATAGAGTATTAAGGAAAAAACTGATACCACAAGCAAGACTTATTCGGAAGGGAATAAATGGAGGTATTTAGCCATCATATTTGCTTCGGCTTCCCACATAGCTCCATCAACATGCTAGTTCCTCCACAAAACCTTGACTAAGGCCAGTTCCTTATTTCTTAGCTTCCGAACCTAATGATCCAATATTTCCACCGAAACCTCCTCATAACTAAGGCTATCCTTCACACCTGCACACTCCACCGGAACTACTAGAGCTGGATCACCCAAACACTTATTTAAAAGAGATATAGGAAAACTGGATGAACTGAAGCAAATTCTGAGGGAAACTCCAACTCATAGGCCACCTTGCCAACACGCCTCACAATCCGATACGAGCCAACATAACGGGGACTAAGCTTCCCCTTATTTCCAAATCTCATCACTTCCTTTATGGGAGATACCTTCAGAAACACCCAATCATCAACCTCAAAATCAAGTTCTCTCCTCCTCACATCCGCGTAGGACTTTTGTCGACTTTGAGTCATTTTCAACCTTTATCTTATAAGATAAACTTTCTCCAAAGCCTCATGAACCGAATCTGGTCCTATCAATGTAGCCTCACCGACCTCAAACCAACCAATAGGTAATCTACACCTCCTCCCATAAAGAGCCTCAAATGGAGCCCTCTGAATGCTGGAATGATAGTTGTTGTTATATGCAAATTCAATGAGAGACAAATGATCATCCCAAATACCCTTGAAATCAATCACACACGCTCTCAACATATCCTTGAGAGTCTGAATCGTCCGCTCATCCTGACCATATCTGTGGGTAAAATGTTGTGCTAAGCCTGATTCAAGTACCGAGTCCCATCTGAAACGATCTCCAAAACCGGGAGGTAAACTAGGTACCTCTATCTGATATGATGGACTATGGAACTCCATGCAACCGAACTAACTGCCAAATGTATATTTCATAATCCTCCACTAAATCGATGATTTTCACAAGTAGGAAATAAGCTGCCTTAGTTAACCTGTCTACCACCACCCAAATAGAGTCATACTGTCGACGAGTGCGAGGCAACCCTATAATGAAGTCCAGATTGATATCCTCCCACTTCCATGTAGTGATACTAATGTCTTCGAGAACACCTCCAGGTCTTTGATGTTCCACTTTCACCTGTTGACAATTCAAACACTTAGACATAAATTCTACTATGTCCTTCTTCATGCCACTCCACCAATAGACTTCCCGTAGGTCACGATACATCTTGGTCGTACAAGGATGTATAGAGCATCTGGAACCATGAGCCTCATGCAACATCTGATCTCTGAAATCATCACTACCCAGAACACACAAGTGACCCTAATATCGAACCACACCATCTCCCCCTGGAAGAAGACTTCTACCTTCTTATTCTGAATGACCTCCTTCAATTTTACCATAATAGGATCCTCATCTTGGCTAGATTTATCTTCGGTCACTTAGTATGTTTCTAACCTATTCTGAACAATGACACCACCATCTGTGGAGTCAACAAAATAGACTCCTAGTTGTGCAAGCCGATGTATTCTTTCACCAACTCTTTCCTCTCCTCATCTACATGGGACACACTCTGCAGAGAAAGTCTGCTAAGGGCGTCTGCCACAACGTTAGTCTTGCTTGGATGATAAAGGACACTCATATAATAATCCTTCAAAAACTCCAACCACCTTCTCTGACGTAGATTCATATCCTTTTGGCTGAACATGTACTGTAGGCTATTGTGGTCCGTAACATAACCACATGGACACCATATAGATAGTGTCTCTAAATCTTCAAGGAAAATACTACCACCGCTAATTCGATATCGTGAGTCGGATAGTTCTTTTCATGAACCTTTAGCTGCCTGGAAGCATAGGCTATAACCTTACCGTCCTCCATAAGTAGAAAACCAAGGCCGATCCTCGAGGCATAACAACATACCACAAACCCCTCGGTACCCTCAGGTAGAGTCAACACAGGTGCTGAGGTGAGGAGTCTTCAGCTCTTGGAAGCTCTTCTCACAATCCTCCGACCATTGAAACTTTACTTTCTTATGGGTCAATTTAGTCAACGAGGTTGCAATGGATGAAAACCCCTCAACAAATCTTTGATAATAACAAACTAAACCTAAGAAACTCTTGATATCAAAAGGATTCACCGGTCTAGGCCAATTCTTCATCACTTCTATCTTTAGAGAGTCCACCTGTACACCCTCACTTGACACCATATGACCCAAAAATGCCACTGAGTTCAACCGAAACTAACATTTGCTGAATTTAGCATACAGCTGGCAATCCTTCAGGGTATGTAGCACCACCTTCAAATGTGCGGAATGCTCCTCCCCGCATCGAGAGTATATAAGGATGTCATCTATGAACATAATCACGAACATATCCAAGTGTAGCTTTAACAGCCTGTTCATCAAATCTATAAAAGATGAGGGAAAATTTGCTAGTCCAAAAGACATGACTACAAACTCATAGTGACCATATCAAGTTCTGAAGATTGTCTTTGGGATGTCTCTCTCCCGAACCCTGAGCTGATAGTATTCGGATCTGAGGTCTATCTTTGAGAAGCACTTGGCACCCTGAAGCTTGTCAAACAAATCATCAATCCCGAGGAGAGGATACCTTTTCTTGATGGTGACCTTGTTCAGTTGCTTATAATCAATACACATCCAAATGGAACCATCCTTTTTTCAGACATAGAAAACTGATGCACCCACGGGGATTTTCTAGGTCTAATGTAACCCTTGTCTAAGAGGTCGTTCAACTGTTCCATCAACTCATTTAGCTTAGCTGGAGCCATTATGTAAGGAGGAATAGATATAGGTTGTGTATTAGGAAGAAGGTCAATACCAAGGTCGATCCCCCGCTCGGTAGGGATTCCTGGTAAATCATCTTGAAACACCTCTGCATACTCACACACTATAGGATCTCACTGGATAGTCGGGGTTTTGGATGTAGCATGCTTAACCCTAACTAGATGGTACACGCAACCTTTGGAAATCATCCTTCTAGCCTTAAGGTAGGAAATAAAGTAGCCTACAGGCACAACTAAACTATTCTTCCACTCTGTGGCTGGCTCACCCGGAAATCTGAACTCTACCCCACAAGTTCTACAATTGACTGAAGCATAACATGCATGTAGCCAATCCATGTAAAATCTAACATCAAAATCGGTCATGGCTAGCTCTACTAAATCTATTGAGGTAAAATTCTGAAGGATTGTGATAGGGCAATTTCTATATACCCATCTAGCTATAACTGAATCATCAACTAGAGTAGCGACTGAGAAAGGTTCTGATAGGATTTTGGGACTGACTCCAAAATTACTAGCAACATATGGCATCATAAAAGATAAGGAAGCCCTTGGATCTAGCAATACATATACATCAAGGTGGAATATTCGTAACATACCGATGACTACATCTAGGGAGACTATTATACCCCAAAAGCCCTAAATCAAACCCGGGAGTTGAAATGTAAAAAATAAGATTTTCTGCACCAGGTCACAGGATGAGTCATTTACTGACCCGTCAGGAATCCCACGAGTCGTTAAGTGACCCATGGGGAACGGTTGGGACTTGATGGAAATTTTAGGTTTTGGGTGACCACGGATGTGACCACGAGTCGTGGTCAGCATCACGACTCGTCAAGTCAGTCGTAGTCAAGGATGATTGATCACGGGCAAAAATAGCATGCCCGAGATACGCTTTATGACTTAAATTAGTCTTGTTTATCTAAGTTATTGTATACATTTTCATGTAATTTTATATGAAGTGAAGATATGTGCTAACCAACATGATTAGCCTTTATTCTGTAGGTTTTGATGACTTTTGAGTAACTAATCCACGAGTTGGTGAAGTAGAGGCTTGGAAACAGAATTAACACGCGAGCGTCGGCAAAGAGGAGGCACAAAACAGCCCACCTGCACGTCGGCAACGTGCCACGGCAGGCAGGCTGATCACAACAGCCCACCTGCACATTGGCAACGTGCCACGGCAGGTTGGCTGCGTGACCAAGAGGTGCCAATGTGCTGCCCAAGCAGCGTGACACGCTGCCAACGCGGCAGGGTGCTGCCGGGGCCAAGTTCGGGTGATTTCCAGAGGCCTTCCGCGTCCGTAGCGTGTCACGGAGGCAATGCTCCGCGATGCACTCCGTGACATGTTGCTTGTTATTCTGGGAAAAAGTCCTACTACTATAAATAGCACACTTAGGTTCATTTTTCATAATTCTGACTTGGTGGAGCAAGGACGTGGGTTACAGGCAGTTGAGGGACGAAAATATCAGGGTTTTCTCTCTCTTTCTTTCTTCTTTAATTCAATTGCTTGTATGATTAACACTCATTTTAAGATGTTTAATCCACATATGAGTGGCTAATTCCTCTCCTTGCTGAGGTTATGAACAATTGTGATGAAATTTGATCATTAATTATTTGGTTTTTCATCTTTTCTTCCATGTTGTTCTATTAATTCTTGTTCTTACTGCATTAATGTGTGGCCTACGTTAATGTAAATCGAAAAAGTCTGGTTTCACTCGAGAGAGCAAGAAATTGGAAAGTTCTGAATTAATAGGATATGTTCTTTACTTGGTTTGGGAAAATTGAGTCTTGATTTGCTTTCCGGATAGAAATATACTTGAAAGTCGTATTAGTCAATTTAGGAACCGGAATTGTATGGCTAGGACATGAATTGCATTTGATCACAACGGATGCTTCATGATTCTTAAGTGAGGTTAAATACGAGAGTTTTAATCTCTTGGCAAATGTTCTTGGCTAGCAACTGGAGGAAAAGATTAACCAAATTATGATGATAATTAGTTTCATTACATGTTCGTTCAACCTCAGCATGCTCTCATTCATAGTTCAGATTCAAAGTAGATAATTGTTTTTAGCTTTAGTATGAAAAATTATAAAACAAACTATCAAACTTTTGGTTACACTGTTGTCTGCATTTTTAGAGGTAAAATATTGTACACTTGAGCAAATTGCACTTCATCCAAGTCTCTGTGGGATCGATACTTGGCTTACTAAAGCCACTTACTACTTGTTCGACCACGTGCACTTGCGTGTCGGTTTTATAACCCATATAACACCCCGAACAAGTTCTTGGCGCCGTTGCCGGGGACTTGGCAATTGGTGAATTCTTCTTAAGTGTAAATTTACTATATTTTTTTTCTTAGTGCTGACAACTTGGTCTTAGTGTTTGTTTTAATTCTTTTTCATTTTATTTTTTTCTTTTTCGGATACCCTTATTGACATGACATCGTGGAATGCAAATGTTTTAAATGGTGGATACTCATATTTTGGCAAATCTTGTCTGAATTGCGGAGGACACCACTCGTGGCAACACTGTACCATGTGCAATATATGTGGTGGTCAAGATGGCCATTGGGATGGCTGTTCGAATGCATATTCCCCTCCCCCAAGCCCCTACTATGATCCTTCTGTTCTTTTTTCTGAATATAGGCATGCTGAAAATGAGGACTTGGGACGCCAAGCTCGAATAGAAGACATGCTGAAACAACTCCTGGAGCAATCAGAAGCAATGAAGGAGGCGATGGCAGTATTGAGAATTCAGCAAGAAGAGAATGCAGAGGCTCTAGAAAGGATGAGCGTCAAATTCACAGAGATGATTGCTGAGGCTGAAGCTTGTGATAAATTGGAGGTGACAGTTTAAGCCGATATTCAAGAGGAACTACAAGAGGAAGACAAGGGCGAATTTTTAGATGAAGCCCAACAATTAGGATCTCTTGAGTGTCCCCGTGATGGGCCCACACTTATGGAAAATCCATTCATGGAAGAAGAGATAGAGTATCCCCCAGTTGACAGTAATGGAGAGATAGATGTCGATGCTGAGAAGGTGTATACAAGTAAGGAGGTCAAGCATAATGCAGTTTCAGATTTGAGGTGTATTGGACCACACTCGACGCATTTTTCGACATTAAGTTTGGTTGACAACATAGAAATAGAGTCTTCCAATTTTATAGAGAAATGTCTAGAGGAGGATCAAGCCCCGTATATTTTGAAATTTGCTAACTCAGAGAGACAAAATGACTTCGCTTACTTAAGGGCCAATAGGTTCAAAAGGCAACATCTACTGCTTGGTCCGTACAATTTTTCACCACCACCCGTGGAGCATAAGAGGGAATTAGAGAAGAAATTAGGGGTGAGATTCATATCCTCAAGGTGGAGGAAAAAGCGATGAAACTGGATACGTCGTGCCGTGACGTAAAATTAGGTGCTGCTTGGGAGGCAACCCAAGGGTACCATGGGTACCATTTTAATTTCTTGCATTTAAGTTGATTTTATTTATTTTTCATCTTGTGTTGTTTAGGTGGAATGTTAAGCACAGATGGAGGGGAAGTCTGAGTACCCGTGGAGGAGGAAGCTAACAAGCATGGAAGAGAAAAAGTGTGGGGTCGAACACCCACTTGTGCAAATTTGAAGAAAGGCATGTTGTAGCTAGGCCTAAAGGCCTCAGGGAGTATTTCTCACCCTTTTTAAATTTTAATTTGATGCTATGAGGACATAGCATGATTTAAGTGTGTGGTGAGGGAAATTTCAAGGGAAATTTCAAATTTCTAAATTTTTGTGCTTAACAAGTTTGTGGTGAATGTGATGCTAATGCTTGAGAAATTTGAAAAATTTGAAAATTTTTGTGAATTAAGCATGACTTCATCACCCGTTGGTTTTTCTTGTCGGTTCTTTTCCGACGGGGGGTCTTTGAATCGAACAATAAAAATTTTCTTTTTCTTTCTTTCCTTTGTCTGTATATAGTGTTTTTAGTCATAGTTAGGGACTGTTTCCGACGATGGATGGATGACGACCGTCTTGAGGAAAAATTAGTCGGTAGGTGTTGGGTTTTTGAAACCATAACTAATTGGTGCTTGATGTTCTTTTTATGTGTTGTACATGGTTGTAAGATGCATGTATGTTCAGTGTGAAGCATGCAAGTGTATCACTTTGTTTGAGACACTTAGGCTCTCGAATTTGACTCAATATGATGAAAGCTTAATTCTGAATTCTTGTGATTAGCTGAGTAAGAGTCTACTGATTGTGTCTTGATTTGAGCATGTGCCATGAGTGTAAGGTTTTTGAGTATTCTGTGCTATTATGAAATGTCTAGAACTTGCCTGGTGTGTATATAAAACGAAATGAAGGATGTGAATTTTAGGAGATGATTTAGGCATTTCTTTGAATGAACCAAACTTTTATCCCTCATTATACCTACCTTGAAAAATTAATCCTAGTTAACCCCATTGAGCCTTGAGCCTATTCTTTGACAGCTGCAACATAAGCTTAATCTTTTTCTTTCATTAGCCTTGAAATTGAACCAAAACTCCTAAGCGCTTAAAGGAAAAATCCGAAAGAGTAAAGGAGTGAGAAGAATGAAAAAGAAGGAGAAGTAGCAATTGTAAAAGTTGAGAAAGGGCGAGGGTGCACTTGTTTGAATGTGGGTGAGTATTAGTAGGGAGTAAGAACATAAATAAATGAAAAGTTACTTATAGAACTCCTTACTAATAAGCTAAAAGTGCCTTAAGAAAGGGGGGAACAAAAGAGGATAAAGAAAGATGAAAAGAGAAGAAGGTGAAGTGAAGGAAGGGAAGTTTGTAATGAAGGCGTGATGTATTAAAAGCGCTTAGGAAAGAGAGTCACTATTACTGGCAATAATAGTACTTACCCGCACCTAAGTTACATTACAACCTAAAAAAAGTCCTACTTGATCTTATATTCATACATCCTTAAATTAGTGGAATAAAATACTAAGGGCAAGCATATGGGTCATTACATGATGCATGTGAATTCTTTGTGAGAGTGAGTGTAATTCTATGCATGTACCCACACATGTTGTGATATAAAAATTGTTTTTGCGTGTGAAATTGGGTAACTCTCTTTCCGTGAGGGGCACCTGTTGAATGAAGGATATAATTCATGTGGGATTTCTTAATCAGTTGATTTGCATGAGTTTGCTAAGATTGAGAGTCGATTCTTCAGGTTAAGAAGTCTTAACATAGTTGTACTTCATTTCAATGATCAAATCAGGCATGCTCTATTTTCAGTTTGTATCTTACGTAATCATTATAGCCGTAACTTGAATTATCTTGCTTAATTAGTTATGTGGGAGTATCCATATGCATGATATGTAAAAGGTTGTTCGAGGACGAACAAGGCTTTAAGTGTGGGGTTGTGATCACGGGCAAAAATAGCATGCCCGAGATACGCTTTATGACTTAAATTAGTCTTGTTTATCTAAGTTAGTGTATACATTTTCATGTAATTTTATATGAAGTGAAGATATGTGCTAACCAACATGATTAGCCTTTGTTTTGTAGGTTTTGATGACTTTTGAGTAACTAATCCATGAGTTGGTGAAGTAGAGTCTTGGAAACGGAATTAACACGCGAGCGTCGGCAAAGAGGAGGCACAAAACAGCCCACCTGCGCGTCGGCAACATGCCACGGCAGGCAGGCTGAACACAACAGCCCACCTGCACGTTGGCAACGTGCCACGGTAGGTTTGCTGCGCGACCAAGAGGTGCCAACGCGCTGCCCAAGCAGCGTGACACGCTGCCAACGCGGCAGGGTGCTGCCGAGGCCAAGTTCGGGTGATTTCCAGAGGGCTTCCGCGTCCGTAGCGTGTCACGGAGGCAATGCTCCGCGATGCACTCCGTCACACGTTGCTTGTTATTCCGGGAAAAAGTCCCACTACTATAAATAGCACACTTAGGTTCATTTTTCATAATTCTGACTTGGTGGAGCAAGGACGTGGGTTACAGGCAGTTGAGGGACGAAAATATCAGGGTTTTTTCTCTCTTTCTTTCTTCTTTAATTCAATTGCTTGTATGATTAACACTCATTTTAAGATGTTTAATCCACAAATGAGTGGCTAATTCCTCTCCTTGGTGAGGTTATGAACAATTGTGATGAAATTTGATCATTAATTATTTGGTTTTTCATCTTTTCTTCCATGTTGTTCTATTAATTGTTGTTCTTACTGCATTAATGTGTGGCCTACGTTAATGTAAATCTAAAAAGTCCGGTTTCACTCGAGAGAGCAAGAAATTGGAAAGTTGTGAATTAATAGGATATGTTCTTTACTTGGTTTGGAAAAATTGAGTCTTGATTTGCTTTCAGGATAGAAATATACCTGAAAGTCGTATTAGTCAATTTAGGAACCGGAATTGTATGGCTAGGACATGAATTGCATTTGATCACAGAAATGTAGACGGATGGTTCATGATTCTTAAGTGAGGTTAAATACGAGAGTTTTAATCTCTTGGCAAATGTTCTTGGCTAGCAACTGGAGGAAAAGATTAACCAAATTATGATGATAATTAATTTCATTACATGTTCGTTCAACCTCAGCATGCTCTCATTCATAGTTCAGATTCAAAGTAGATAATTGTTTTTAGCTTTAGTATAAAAAATTATAAAACAAACTATCAAACTTTTGGTTACACTGTTGTCTGCATTTTTAGAGGTAAAATATAGTACACTTGAGCAAATTGCACTTCATCCAAGTCTTTGTGGGATCGATACTTGGCTTACAAAAGCCACTTACTACTTGTTCGACCACGTGCACTTGCGTGTCGGTTTTATAACCCATATAACACCCCGAACAATGATATGCAGGAAGACAAAAATCAATAGTGCACCTACCGGGTCATCACCACAACTTGACGGGTACACCATGAGTCGTGCTGTCCCCCATGGTGAACCCTAGGAGAATTTTGGTAATGAAGGTGACAGGAGGTGACCATGAGTCATGGTCACTAGAAATGACTCGTCTACTCGCTCATTGGAACTGGCAGTCTGTTTTTCCCTGAATGTTTATTAAGGACTTTTCTGTAATTTCTATGTTCCTAACGCCCGAACTACATCATTTTAATATCATAATGGAGTGTTTTCAGAAGGGTTAAGCCATTCTAAGCCAATCTAATTCATGCAAGCAAGTTTAGAAGTTTGAGAGTTGATCAAGCCTAGTTCTACAAAGTTCTACCTCAATTCTCTTTGGGCAATCAAGTGTGAAAATCAGGTATGTTAAGGTATGTAAGGCTTCGAATGGGTGCAATAATCCACACCCATGCCAAATTCCCTCTCAATTCATTAAAATTCTAATTGTTGAATCTATGGTGTTTTTACCCAAAGTGTGAATTCTCTAAGTATAGATCATGGGTACGATACAAGCAAGTTTCTAATGTAGTTTTATAATCTATGGGCAGATTTTGTGACTATTTTAAATATAAGTTTATAAATTTGATTTTTAAATCCAATTATGTCTAATTATGAATGTTTATGAAAAGTCAAACTATGATTTCATTATGATCTATATGTTAACTAGCCCAATTATGATTTATACTTTATGATTTGATTTCTCTTAAGTACTTATCATTGATTTACGATGTGTCAGGTTTATAGATGTTTACAAGTATACATGGATTTCATGATATTTGGATTTATGACTCTTAGCCAATTCATGGGCCCTTGTTCATGGCTAAACATTTATTTTAAATGGAGATCAATGATATTGTTATTTATTTGGTCATGAACTTTATGAATGATGTTACGGTTACCATTCGAGCCTAATGTGCATGTTTTTGGGAGCACTATATAGCACCGAGTAGCTCAGCATTCAAAGCACTAGGCTGGTGTCTCAGAACTACGTGCCACAATAGGTTTATATATATATTTCAATATTAATGGATCCCCTTTTCGTAATATCACATACTAAACGTCCCTTGCCTGGAAACACTGGGATGGCTCAGCCTACTTGAGTGAGACAGTTGGGACATCATGTAAGGCTCTACTATGATGGTGTCGGTTATGATGAGTTCTCCCATTGTTCTTCATGATTTGTACATTGTTCTGCTTATGCACTTTGGTTCAAATCATTTTTAATAAAGTTTTTCTCTTATGATTATAATTATGAATGATTTATTAATGTTTTGAAAACCTTGAGCCTTATGTTTACATTATGATATTTACATTATGAGCATGTCGTCCTACTTTTATGAACTCTTATGTATTTTAACTGTCTGTATTTACTTACCTCGCATACTTAGTACATTTCATGTACTGACCACATACTCTATGCTATATCATTCATGATATAGGCTCTGATATCTAGGCCCAGTCCTGCCGCTAGTCAAATCCGGAGTTAGCACTTCACAGTCCCAGTTAGGGAGTCCTAATCTTGCGAGGGCCCTTCTCATCAGTTGTATGTCGTATTTTCAGTTTTCACATTATACTGAGTTAGTTGGGGTCTTGTCCCATAAACATGTCAGTGTTAGAGGCTTTCTCGGACATAGTTTGTACTCAGCTTTACATTCATGTATGTATTCAGATATTCTTTTTTTTTGGACTTCTACTATGTTATTCAAGTTGATCTTCTGCTTATCTATGTTTGAGTTGGATGTATGTTCATTCCATAGGTCGACTTGGAGCTTCTCAGGGTTCCTTGTCCCATGTCTTGATCCGGGAGAATGTTCGAGTCGTGAAAAACTTTGTATCAGAGCATTAGGTTTTAAGTGTCCTAGGTTGTCTGAAAGCTGCTTTGAGTTGAGTCTTTTTCATGGGTGTGAAGCATGCCAAAGTTATGACGAAGAGGCTATGAGACATAGGAAATGTTCCCTTCTTTCATGATCTAAGTCGTGCGAGAAAATGTCTCTCTATCCTTCTAGCTCGTGCTATACGCGTTTGCAGAATCATGCCTCCCCATAGAGTTAATGGAAGGAGAAATGGAAATGGAAATGGCCATGAGAATGGCAATGGAGATGGGCACGAGCAGGCCCCACCAGCCCATGAGGAGCACTTACTGTCAAGAACCGAGTTGATACCCTGGCCGTGACACGGGACAAGGAACCCCGAGAGGCTCCAAGTTGACCCATGGCATTACCATAGCATACACTTAACATGGAAAACATCTAACAACATAAATAAGAGGAAGCTAATAATATGAATCTAATATAAACCATAAAGACAATTTAATAACACTTAGATAAAACACTGAATCTATCTAGATAAATCTGAAAGCCTTGTACTAAACTGAGGAGTTGCTGAGACAATACCCCAGCTAACTCGTAAAGTCTGAAAACTGAACATATTTTCACGTCCTCGGAGGATAAGGACTCACCAATAACTGCTCAATAGGGACGAAGCGTATATAACCGCGAGGCCGAGTCTGGAAACGTGAATCTATATCATGAAACAATATAGCACAAAAGGCGTGCGGTCAGTACTTGGAATGTACTGAGCATGCAGGATAACATAAACAATTACATAAACAAATATACGATAAGTATTTAACTAAATACATTAACATATCTA
Organism: Datura wrightii; assembly: GCA_035772735.1. Taxonomy (NCBI): domain Eukaryota; kingdom Viridiplantae; phylum Streptophyta; class Magnoliopsida; order Solanales; family Solanaceae; genus Datura; species Datura wrightii. Next base: position 56,432,533 of record JASDFA010000001.1, read on the forward strand.
CTTCAACATATTATTGCACATACTCTATGATTCACATATACAGATATATACATGGAACTTCTCTTTGAATCTCATTATATAACATCTTAGAACATGTGCATAAGAGTCAAGTTCTAAACATTTAATAAGTGCCAAATTTGAAATTAATATCACGTAGTGTACTGAATCATTACTGATAACTGAGACTCATCATCATCTTATTAAGCAATTAAAATCTGGAAGTTGGGTCATGCAAAACTAAATCATACTAATTTCATCATTAAGGGAGTCTCTCTCTACTATTGAGGATCCGACTGATACTAGGGAGTCACCCTCTACTATGGAGAATCTTGACTGATGCTTGGGAGTCACTCTCTACTATTTAGGATCCCGCAAGATGCTAGGGAATCACTCTCTACTATTGAGGATCCCGACAGATGCTAGGTAGTTACTCTCTACTATTGAGGATCCCGATTGATGCTAGAATCTGAGAGGTACTGGCCTGACATTATACCTACATTTATATCTGGTCTATACTACTGCAGCTAATCAAAAACATGTACATACTCTGCATCCTTCATACACCCTTCGTCAAAGAAGGATCGGGGCTGCTTTCTACTAACAACAAGCCTAACATTCGAAAACTATCATTCTCATGTTTTATCATCGTAAGCCGTATCATCATGGAACCATACTAGAATCTCCTCATAGGTCTAACATTAATGGGCATCTTTAGATTCACATCATGCATACTACTTTCTTATTATCACCTTTAGTTTCATATTAGTCAGCATGTATCATAGAGACATTCATTAACCATACGTTCAATTTATACTTTAATGGGCATACATTGATCCATATAATCTAGATCTATAGGAAGCTATGTGCTCACTCATATTTCAGCCTGCACAATGAAATCATATGGGAAGTGTGCATCATTGGTTCATAAGACCTATTTCACGATTTATTCCAATACATGAGAAGAATGCATTAGATTAGCCATTATCATAAATTTACTTCTTACCCAATTGATTCCATCAAGACATATGGAAATGCATATTTTAATTTCAATTATTCATATCCATGCACTTTAATTTAATCTCGTCACATCTATCATTGGCACATTTAAATTCTCATGGTTAATCATATAATCGTCACATGTTAAACATGGATGCAAGGGATGTGTGATAATTGAATGAACAATGACAAAACCTTATCTAAAACTCTAATCATTCATGAAGAATATTTCATAACTCCACACTTTTCATCACCCAACACACAATTTAAGATAACCCAATCATTTTACGTCATACTTATCTCCTAGTCACAATAGATCTTGGAATTTTAAAGAGTTGGAGTAAGATTCACCATCGACTTAAAACCCTAGTTAATGCATCTTCTAGAATAGTAGAAATTGAGCATTTTAAATGAAAACATTTTGGGGCACAAGGATGGAAGAGTATCCTTTTTTAAAAACCCGCATACCTAGTAGAATAAATTCACAGTCGAAATCTTCCTTGAAGCCTTGACGAACACCTTGATAAAACACTTGAATCTTGAGAAGAAAGGATGAAGAAGGATAGTTGAGGTAATGAGGGTTTAGGCATGAAAATCCCTTAAAAACGTGCAAGGTAGAACCCAAAACGATGTAGTTTAGAAGTTAAAAGCATAAGAGTTTGCAAAAATGCCCCTAAAGAAAACTGGAAAATAGTCCGAACTGATGTCACGACTCACCTGATGAGTCGTTGTCCCACCCAATGACTCGTTAGGTCCACTCATCAGGTATACTTGAATTATGAACTCATCAGGCCACGACCAACGTAATGACTCATCACCAGCTCCAATGATTCATCATGTCCTTTCTTTAAGTACACTGGAATTTCTTTAAAACCACAGCTTCTCCCTCCTAATGACTGACTTGACGAGTCGTTGTCACACTTAACGACTCATCACATTCCTCCATTACCTACACTTCTTAAGACTCTCTATCCTCCACCTAAAGACCAACCTGACGAGTCATTGCCGGGCCAGACTACTCGTCAGGTCGCCCGTCGCCACTGGTCTAGCTCACATCCCTAGACTACTCCCCATGGGTCAGATCACGACTCGTGGGGTCACCTAACGAGTCATTCCCTAACTCATTCTGAAGCAAATTTCTGCCGACTTTTTCTGCTCAGCTTCTTCCAACTCCGAGGTCTGATCTCTAAGACTTTCGGGGTGTTACAATATCTCCCCCTTAGGAACATTCATCCTCGAGTGTTGGCTGAACATAATGAAAAGATAGGAACAGGACTGAATTCCAAAAACAAATCAATCACAGCTATCACCAATGGAGCATCTGACTCCGGACCAACCCTACACCCCAAATCTGAATATACACATCTAACATACATATCATGGCACAAGGGAAATCTAAGAACATGATACCAACATAGAACTAGACAGGACATCAAAAGAAAATTCTTTATCCTTTTATCGTGCACTAAACTGACATGGACTGATTCTTCTCCCCCAAATCGCTTCTTGATACTAAGCTAACATTCATGACATCAAATCTAACTGAGGGTAGCGAATTCATGAGCATGAGTCATCCTCGACCCCAAAAACTGAGCACATGCAAGAGATAATCTGACTCTACTAAGTTAATAAACAACTTTAAAGACTGTGGTGCGAGCTAAACATATTGGTACACATAAATTAACACACATAAATGATTCATAACATGAAAATGAACATAGAGAACTTATATAGCAAGACTGGCATCACTTTCTGAAGTAGTTATTTCTAATCCTCAGGGAATCTACATATAGAAACGGACATCACTTTAACTTCAACTAAATCAAAAGGGAAATTATCCGAACATTGAAGAGGCCGATATATTACACTGCTAAGGCTGAAACTTCTTTATGAGCACCCTCAAGGTATGACTTACTATGCATACTCACTATCTCCCCCTTAGCTTGTAGTCATCATTCTAAAACTCCTGAATCTTCCTTATGGTCGGGCCAATTTACAAACTCCTAGCTTCTCTTCCACTGCTAACCTTCACTACAAGCCTCACACTAACAACAACTCACATCACTCATCAATAATCTCTTCTTGCAATTACAATAGGGCTTCTTATTCATTACTGGGCTAACATGATATAAGGTATAATACACAATTTTTACAACATACCCTGTGGTCACTACTGGCAACTTGCCTTTATCCTGGTGTGTTGGGCTGACATTGGAATGGTTTTGATGACGTCCACCATCTGGGCTATATATTGCATCCTGCTAAAATGGATGACCTATGGGGGCCACTGAAGAAATGGCCAAGGACCTACTCTCGCCTCGCTTTGCCGCTATGTAATCCCGGTGCTTATGGCCCAACTGGCCGCACCAGAAACAAACATCTGACCCAGCCATACACTCTCCCAAGTGGTGCTTCCACAGCTGGCACACATGGGATACATGATCCCTTTTACTCTAGGTTTGTGTGGGGCACTGACTGTTGAAAATACTGGTGCTACCGACCTTTGCAGAGAAAATGAGCGTTGTCCATCACTCATCCTTAGCGCGGAGGACTCTGAGTTTCCTCTCCTGGCCCTATTGGCCTCTCTCTCATTTTCCTTTACTTGTTCCGACTCCATTTGTTGTGCAAATATCACCAACCGTGAGACGTCTATATCCCTGTTCAACATGGCAGTCGCGCACTCTTTAATCAGGGAGTCTGACACTCCATTCACGAACCTTCTCACTCGGGCCCTCTAGTCCGCTACAATCTCTAGGGCATACTTAGATAACTGTGTAAATTCCAAAGTGTACTTTTGTACTGTCATGTCATTCTGTTTCAGGTTGATGAATTCTGCTGCCATAGCCTCTCTTAACTCTCTAGGGAAAAACTAATCCAGGAACGCGGTCTTAAATTCATCCAAACTCACGGGGCCTGCTCCAACCCCTCGACTTTCCCTCCACTAACAAAACCATATATAAGAAACCCCTTTTAGATGGTAGGAGGGTAAGTTTGCGCTTTCAAATTCTGTCACCCCCATGATGTGGGTGATCTTCTGAATCTCTTTCAAGAACTCATACGGGTCCTCTTCTATCTTTGACCCCACATACTCGGGTGGATTCATTAGGAGAAAATCCCTCACCCTTGTCGCTTCCACATTCCTATTTTGGGGAACACGAACCATTGCTTGCTGATTAATCTAGGTGGTTACGGCCTATGCCAACATATTAAGAGTTTCCCAGAACTCGGCATGGGTAACATGGTCGTCCCTCGGGTTTGCCGGGGCTAGTGGTGCCTGCTGGCGATCATTACCATTTTTCTTTCCATTTGCCCATCTAGGAGGCATTATATGTGAGCGAGTAAAGCACGAGGCAGGGTAAGGAACTATTTAGAGGAACTATTTAGAGCCTCATACTTTATGCACGATAAGAATCATGAAGAAAAGGGAACATTCCTAAAACGTCTCAAAGCCTCTTCGTCATAAGTGTGGCGCACTTCACACCCATGAAGAAGACTCTACGTAACGCGTCTTTCACACACCCTAGGACACTCTAAACCATTGCTCTAATACCAAGTTTGTCATGATCCGAGTTCACACCCTAGTCGTAACACGGGACAAGGAACACCGAGAGGCTCGAAGTCGACCCATGGCATTATCATAGCATGCACATAACATGGAAAACATCTAACAACATAAATAAGCGGAAGCTAATAACATGAATCTAATATAAACCATAAAGACAATTTAATAACACTTAGATACAACGCTGAATCTGTATAGACAAATATGAAAGCCTTCTACTAAACTGATGCGTTCTTGAGATAAGCCCCAGCTAACTCCTAAAGTCAGAAAACTGAAACATAGTAAAATATGAACATAATCATATCCTCGGAGGATGAGGACTCACTAATAGCTGCTGAATAGGGAAGAAGCGTATCTAACCACGAGGCCGAGTCTGGAAACCTGAATCTATATCATGAAATGATATAGCATAAAAGGCGTGCGGTAGTACTTGGAATGTACTAAGCATGCGAGATAACATAAACAATTACATAAACAAATATACGATAAGGATTTAACTAAATACATTAACATAACTACTTCAACATGTTATTGCACATTCTTTGTGATTCACATATGCAGATATTTACATGGAACTTCTCTTTGAAATTCATTATATAACAACTTAGAACTCATGCATAAGAGTCAAGTTTTGAACATTTAATAAGTGCCAAATCTGAAATTAGTATCACGTACTATACTGAATCATTACTGATAACTCAGACTGATCATCATCTTATTATGCCATTAAAATCTGAAAGCTGAGTCATGCAAGACTGATTCATATTGATGTCATCATTAAGGGAGTCTTTCTCTACTATTGAGGATCCCGACTGATGCTAGGGAGAAACTCTCTACTATGGAGGATCCTGATTGATTCTAGGGAATCACTCTCTACTATTGAGGATCCCAAATGATGCTATGTAATCACTCTTTACTATTGAGATCTCGACTGATGCTAGGGAGTCACTCTCTATTAAGGATCCCAACTGATGCTAGAATCTGAGAGGTACTAGCCTGACATTATACCTCATTTATATCTAGTCTATACTAGTGTAGCTAATCAGAAACATGTACGTACTCTTCTTTCTTCATACACCCTTCATCACAGAAGGATCAGGGCCGCTTTCACTAATAATAAGATCAACATTCGGAAATTATCATTCTCACACTTTATCATCATAAGCCATATCATCATGGAACCATACTAGAATCTCCTCATAGTTCTAACATTAATGGGCATCTTTAGATTCACATCATGCATACCACTTTCTCATCATCAGATTCAGTTTTATATTAGTGAGCATGTACCACAGAGACATTCATAACCAATACATTCAACTCATAATTTAACGGGCATACATTGGTCCATATAATCTAGCTTTACAGGAAGCTATGTGCTTACTCATATTTCAGCATGTATAACGAAATCTTATGGGAAGTGTGCATCTTTGGTTCATAAGACCCATTTCACGATTTATTCCAATTCTTGATAAGAATGCATTAGATAAGCCATTATCATAAATTTACTTCTTACCCAATTAATTCCATCAAGACATAGGGACATGCATATTTTACTTTCAATTATTAAAGTACATGAACTTTTATTTAATGTCGTCACATTTATCATTCCCATATTTAAATTCTCATGGTTAATCAGATAATCGTCACATGTTAAACATGGATGCAAGGGATGTGTGATAATTGAATGAACAATGACAAAACCTTATCTAAAACTCTAATCATTCATGAAGAATATTTCCTAACTCCACACTTTTCATCACCCAACACATAATTCAAGATAACCCAATCATTTTACGTCATACTTATCTCCTAGTCGCAATAGATCTTAGAATTTTAAAGAGTTGTAGTAATATTCACCATCGAATTAAAACCCTAGGTCATGCATCTTCTAGAATAGTAGAAATTGAATATTTTAAATGAAAACATTTTGGGGCACAAAGATTGAAGAGTATCCTTGTTGAAAAACCCGCATACCTGGTAGAAGAAATCACCACTCAAAATCTTCCTTGAAGCCTCGATGAACACCTTGAGGAAACTCTAGAATTTTGAGAAGAAAGGAGGAAGAAGGAGAGTTGACAGAATGAGGGTTTAGGCATGAAAATCCCTTAAAAACATGCAAGGTAGAACCCAAAACAACGTATTTTAGAAGTTAAAAGCATAGGAGTTTGCAAATATGCCCCTAAATAAAACTAGAAAAACAGTCCGAATTAATGCCACGGCTCACCTGACGAGTTGTTGTCCCACCCAATGACTCGTTAGGTCCACTCGTCAGGTACAATGCAATTATTAACTCATTAGGCCACGACCAACGTAACGACTAGTCACCAGCTCCAACGATTCGTCATGTCCATTCAGTAAGTACACTGGAATTTCTTTAAAACCACAGCCTCTCCCTCCTACCGACTGACTTGACGAGTTGTTGTCACACTTAACGACTCGTCGCATCCCTCCGTTATCTACACTGCTTAAGAATCCCTATCCTCCACTCAACGACCAACCTGACGAGTCATTTCCAGGCCAGACGACTCGTCAGGTCCCCCGTCGCCACTGGTCTAGCTCACATCCCTAGACTGCTCCCCACGGGTCAGACCACGACTCATGGGGTCACATAAAGAGTCATTCCCTGACTCATTCTGAAGCAAATATCTATTGTCTTTTTCTGTAGAGCTTCTTCTAACTCCGAGGTCTCATCTCTAGTACTTCAGGGGTGTTCACGTACCTGAGCCGGTTGCCCACGCGGAGTTCAGGGCAGCCATTCAGATGTTAGCCCAGGCCTTGAACGCCAAGTCAATCAGTAGTCGGTGGTGCATGTCCCTCAAAATTGGAATGCGGTGGTGGAAAGAGTAACGGATTTTTTAAGGATAAACCCTCCACAGTTCCTTCGACGAAGGTGGACTAGGATCAACATTAGTTTATCGATGAGATTCTGAAGATCACCCAGATCATGGGGGTGACCGGAGAGGAGTGCACCGAATTAGCCTCTTATCAGCTCAAAGGGATTGCGCATATCTTGCTCAAGCAGTGGAAAGATAGCCCGACAGTAGGAGCAGGTCTCGTTGGTTGGGAGGACTTTCATCTCGCATTTCTAGATAGGTTCTTTTCTCGTGAGATAAGGTAGATTAAAGCAATGGAGTTCGTGAACCTGAAGCAAGGGAAGATGAAAATCCAGAATTATGCTTTGGAGTTCACTTGTTTTTCCAAGTATGCACCAGAGCTAGTGGTTGATTAGAGGGCTCGGGTGAGAAGGTTTATACATGGAGTGGCGGACTACCTGGACAAGGATTGTAGGATTGCCAAGCTTTATCTGGATATTGATTTTTCCTAGATAGTTCTACACACCCAAAAGATGGAGGTGGTGCATCTGAGAGAGAGAGAGGCCAAGAGGGCTAGGACAGATAGTTATGGGTTCTCCCTACAGAGATCGGGAAGCGGATATCGCCAGCAGTCTCATCATAGGTCATTAGCTCCAGCACTATCATCAGCTAGTGGCCCATCCAGACCCAGAGGTGACTAGAAGAGCAGGGCCTCAGGTTCAAGGGACCAGAGAAGCATGCAGATAGTGCTCACCTTTTCAGCCGGCTGGAAGTGTGGCAAGAGCGATATAGGAGAGTGCTTGTTGGGATCGGATATCTGTTATGGGTGCGGTAGATCCGGCCACATGTGCCAAGTGTGTCCCTTTACTAGACAAGGTGATGGTAGATACCGTGCTCAAGCTACCAGATCAGCAATAGCCCCAGCACACCCGGCCCAGCAGGGTGCATCCACCAGTGGAGGTGGCAGCTAGAGCAAGAACAAGTTTTATGCCTTTGCCTCCTGCCAGGAGAATGAGACTTCACCAAACATTGTTACCGGTATGTTACAAGTATTCTACCTTGATATATATACATCTTTATATCCAGGTGCTACTTTATCTTTTGTAACGCCATATGTTGCTAATAGTTTCGAAGTGAGTCCCGAAATCTTATCAGAACCCTTCTCAATCTCTACTCCAATTGGTGATTCAGTTACAGCTAGATGGGTTTATAGAAATTTCCCTATCACAGTCCTTCAGAAAGTAACCTAAGTAGATTTAGTAGTGTTATCCACGACCGATTTTGATGTTATCCTCGACATGGACTGGTTATTTGCATGCTATGCCTCAGTCAAATGTAGAACCCATGCAGTAGAGTTCAGATTTTTAGGTGAACCAGTCTCTGTCCCGACCTGAACATAGGCCCGGATCGATCCACGAGACAAGGAGCACCGAGAGACTCCAAGTTAACCCATGGCATGAACATACATCTAACTCAATCAAATAAAGAGGAAGACATAACATAATAAAATAGTGGAAGTCTAGCATAGCATAACATCGAAAGAAAAATCCACATAATACATGATGAGCTGATTACTAGATGTTTTCTGAAAGTCTCTACATATTGATGAGTTGGTGGGACAAAACCCTCAACTTACCCAACAAGTTTGAAAATTGAAAGGACATCAATATCTGAAAGCAAATGGCCCTCGGGAGATAAAGACTCACCACTAAGCTGGATGCTAACTCTTGAACTGGCTAATGACGGGGCTGAGTTTGATGATCGGGGCCTTTATCATAAAACGATACAGTATAGGTATACGGTCAGTACGTGGAATGTACCGCTTATGTAAGGTAAGTAAAACGGACATTTAAAATACATAAAAGTTCATAAGAGTGGGACAACATGCTCATAACATAAATATCATAATGTAACATTAGGCTTAAGGTTTTCAAAACATTTGTAAATCAGTCATAATCATAATAATAGGAGAAAATCTTCTTTAAACATGACTTGAGCCAAACTACTATGAACATAACCATGCAAAAATCATGAGCAACAATGGGAGATTCTTATAACCGACATACCCCATATAAGCAGACATGGAGTCCGACCTGTAAACCCCTAGTCGGGAGGGTGTTCGCACCTTGCCAAGGGTAGAACCATGAAAGAGAGTGATACCACTCATGAAAGGCCCAGTTTGGGCAAAGGGGGACAGTCTCAATGGAGGTCCCATCGTGAGCTACGGTGGCACGTAATTCTGAGATTCGGGGCAAAACCAGAACCCCGAACCTACTCGGTGTTAAATACTACTCCCGAAATATAAATAGTTCTCATAGTATAACATATATGAAATTCATGGGCTAGTTAAATCACGATAATCATAAACATGCTTGAAGATACATGAACTAGCCATAAAATATGGCCCGTGAGTCGGCCATAATCATAAATCATAGATCATGAGATTCATGCATAATTGTAAAACATGAATATACTTGATATTCATAAATTCATGATGAGCATATGAGAGGAATGATGTCATAAATCATAATGGGTTAATGAACTTCAACATCAAAGTAGAACCATAACTTGAACTTCCATAAAACATTACTAATTGGGAATTGTTTTGTAGAGATTTAAATCCGTAATTTTATAAGTGATATAGCTGTAAAATTTGCCCATGATTCATAGAATATAACTTGATACATAATGGAAATTAACCCATGGATGGATCATAAGAATTTCAAATAAGCATATGAGAGGAATCATGTCATAAATTACTCAATAGAATTTCATGAATTTGGAGAGGTTGGGCATGGGTGTGAACAAATTCACCCATTCATAACCCTACATAACTGGGGAAGAACTGATTTTACTACTCCTTGATTGCCCAATGAAAAATTGAAGAAAAATTGAAGGAAAATGAGCTTGATCACCTCTCTAGCTCTCTAACTTTGCATGCATGAGTAAGAATGGCCTAAAAAAAGAACTTACCCCTCTTAAAAATCATCATTCATATCTTAAAACGACGTAGTTTAGGCCTTAGGATCATAGGAATTATGGAAAAGCCCTTACTAAATTCGCAAAAAATAACTGACTGCCAGTCTCCACAGGTGTCACGACACGAACGTAGACCCGGATCATAACACGGGACAAGGAACCCCGAGAGGCCCCAAGTCTAACCATGGCATAAGCATACATCTAACTTCATTTCACTTTAAGCGAAAGACTGAACATATGATATAATGGAAACATAACGTAACATAACATAGCATGATAAGTGGAACATACTAAAACACATAACAACTAAGTGCTACTTCAGTTCACTTTAAGCGGAAGACTAAACATATGATATAATGGAAACATAATGTAACATAACATATCATGATAAGCAGAACGTAATAAATACATAACAACTAAGTACTACAATTAGTTTGAAAGACTCTAATCATATAAGATGGGTTGATGGGATAACATCCCCAACTAACCCGGCAAAGCTGAAACAAAAAGAACATCGAGGTCTGAACATATGGCCCTCAGAACATGAGCACTCACCAAAAAGGCTGTTAGCTAACTCTGAATGGACTACTGACGGGGATGAGTCTGAGAGCCGAGTCCTATATTATGAAATGATTTAGCATAAAAACTATGCGGTCAGTACGTGGAATGTACCGAGTATGCAAGGTATGTAAAACAAACATTTAAAATATATAAAAACTCATAAATGATAATAAGAGTAGGAAGACATGCTCATAACATAAATATTGTAATACAACATAAGGCTTAGGTTTTTAAAACATTCGTAATACAATCGGAATCATAATAATAAGAGAAAAGCTTTATTTAACATGACTTAAGCCAATATACATAATAATAAAAATGCATAAATCATGAGGAACAATGGGAGATTCTCTTAACCGACATACCGTATAAGAGCACACATGGAGCCCGACTTGTAACCCTAGTCGGGAGGCTGTTCGTACCTTGTCAAGGATAGAACCATGAAAGACATGATCACACATTAAAAGGGCCATTTGGGCCGTGGACAGTCACAAGGGAGGTCCCAACATATCCTACGGTGGCACATAGTTATGAGATCCGAGGAAGAACCTTGGACCTGAACCTACTCGGTGTTAAAAACTACTCCCAAAACATATATAGTGCTCATAGTATAAAATGCATGAGATTCATGGGCTAAGTAAATCATGATAGCGATAAAAATACTTGTAAATACATGAACTAGCCATGACATAAGGCTCATGAGTCGACCAAAACATAATTCATAAATTATAGGTCTCATGCATACTTGTAAATCATACATATACTTTGCAAATCATCAAATCATAGTGGGTATTTGAATAAATCAATATTTCAAATCATAAATCATGCTTGGTTTGTAAATATCAACAATTGAAATAAAGGTCATAACTCGATTCATCATAAATCATACATAATTGGACTTAATTTAGTAGAAATCAAAATCAATAATTTTATATTCAAAATAGTTGTAAAACCTTATCAAAATTCATAAAATGTGATGTAAATCATGAATTATAACCCATTAGTAAATTGTTTCAATTTCACAAGATTTGAGTTAAAACCCCATATGATTTTGATCAATTTTCATAATGAGGAAAGATTGGGGCATGGGTGTGAACGAAAACACCCATTCACAACCCTAAATATCGGGGTAAGATCAAATTTCAACACTCTTTGAAAGCCCAAGTGAGAATTGAAGAAGAAGAGCTTGAGAACTAGCTTGATCCGTCCTAATTCTTCCTAACTTTGCGTGCATGAGAATGAATATGTGAGGGGGACTTAACCTATCTTAACATACCTAGGAAAATATCACAAAACAACGTAGTTTAGGGCCCTAGAGCATAGGAATGATGAAAATACCCTTACTGAAATACCTTGAAAATCTGCACTGGTCGATCCCATGGACATACTAACAAGTCATTGGAGGATACCACGACTTATGATATGATCCGTCATCTGCACTGTCCAAAACCTAATCTCTAATTCAATCCACGAATCGACAGGACGAGTCGTCATCTCTTCTAACGGACCGTTGGATCGATCATTGATTGACTCCTGGAGAACCCGATCTTCCCTTCACAACAAGACTCACCACGACTTGTGGTTTCATCTAACAAGTCGTGGTCTCCTTACTTTAGGCCAACTAGAAATTTAGCAACCCAAACAACCACTGGTGTCAACGAGTCATTACCTCTCACCATGGGTCGTGGGATGACCCGTTACATCCTCAACTGCCAAAGTCCAGTACTCACCATGGGTACTAACAATGACTCATTGTCTTGGATGATGAGTCATCATTTCACCCGTTTCTGACACTGCTACCAGTCTTTCAGTTCCCACGAATGTCTCCAACGGGTCGTTGGTTGGACCAACGATCCATTAGGTCGTCTGTCCTGCACAATTTTTCCAAGTTTTCACCCAACTTCCATTTCTGATCCCGGGTCTAATCTTAGGCACTTTCAGGGTATTACAATATCTCCCCCTTGGGAAAATTCATCCTCGAATGCTGGAAATAAGTATAAAAACAAAGACATGCAATCATTATGTCACGCCCTACCTTGGGGGGTATGACTGGCACCTGGTGCCCTACTAGGACCTGACCTGCTGAACTGCTAAGCCTGGGCACATCTGGCGCCTGGCTGGCTCTAACTCAAATTTCTAGAAACAAAGGGCTATATAACGGCTGTAAATACAGCCTCCGGCCCATTGGCCTATAGACTCTTGTACCTGTATTACAGCTGACCAGAAACAAGGTAATTCAGGGGAACCTATGAGGGCCGACAAGGCCACCATGCTGTCTAGTAATCTGTAACTCAAGCATAACATACTGAAAAGCTACGTGACCGGCAAGGTCACCACTACTGGCAAACTATGGCCCCACACGGCCATCACAAAAGAAAGAAGTAGTAAAGGCAACTATACAACTGCACGGCCTCTCACGACCGGCTCATCTGACCACAGGGAATATAAACAGACTGCAAGCCTCTAGGAAAGATAATAGAAATGATCGGGACAGGGCCCCGACCTACCCATACTGTATAACAAAAGAAACTGAACTACACCTCTAGAAATTCAGTCTCCGGATGACAGGAGCTGAGTACTCAACCGCTGATCGGGATCACGTGGTATCGCCTGCTCGGCTATGGGTACCTGCAGGCAAGTAATGCAGCGCCCCACTGGGCTTCAGTACCGCTGGTACTGAGTATGTAAAGAAAACTGAATACAGCTGAATACAAGTAATATAACTAAAAATTTTGAATAGTAGGAGCTAACTGAATTTGTAAGAACTGAAGGGATATCTGAAATCAATAACATAACTGTCAAAACTGAAATAAGAAGGAGTAGATAACTGTCTGATAGTGTAGATCGTACCTGTTCTTAATCATACTGAAGGGGGTAGGAATCATACCTGGAGACGTATCCTTCTACTACTAATCTGCTCACGTCTAATATAACATAGCATAACATACATATCATAATATAGCACACACAAACCTTACCCGGCCCCCATAAGCCGGGAGGTACAATCAACACAGAATCTATGCCCCTACCCCGGTCATCCCATCTCCTATAGTGGCTGTAAGCATCCTGCCGGTCCCTGGGTATGCACTTGGGCTCGCTGAGCCCCTGACTATAACTGTACCTGAGTCTGGTGGACTCCTGAATCTGCACCCGAGCGTATCCGCTCGACTGGGGTGTGTAAGGCCGATCAAGGCACAAATATGGGGAAAACTGGCATCCCATCTTCATCCCCTGGCGGGACGGCATGCCACTCCGTAGAGTGACGTATCCTCGTCCTCTGGTGGACGAGTCGATACAGCTGTTAACCCTGGGGCGGTCATGGATGCTGGGTAATCCAACCCCAAACAATACAACGGTCTCGACTGGTAATACTATCTGTGTATCTCACATGCTGAGGCTACTAAGGGTAAAGTATCATATATATTACATGCTGGGCTAATGATAGCAATCTGTACGTATTTAATACGTGCTGAGGCAGGTAAAGATGTATAAATATGAACATAGTCTCCTGCCGGGCTGTACTGAGCAAGTGCTATATAAGATAATATTTCTGCTGAAAATTCTGCTGTTTACTAAGTTTTTGTATACACTATATGCTGGACTAGTGATAGAAATAAGTACATACCTAATACATGCTGAGGCTGGAAGTACTATATATGTATGTACGAATATAATCTTTCTGCTAGTCTACGCTGTATACTAACTTTCTATAGTAACAGGATTTACTAATCCTGACATACTTTCTGAACTTCATTTTAGTCTGCTATTCTATTTCTGAAGTGCTTTATGGATACTATACTACTTCATGGGGTTTCATCTGAACACAACAATATCTTAACATGGCATATTACATCACACACTGAATATACTGGGCAATCTCTAACGCTTGCGTTAGAATCTATATCATACTGATAGGTTTCATACACATTACAACCCAATGCTTCTCACATCGTACCAATATTCACAATAGCACAATACTCGACTTCTGAACATTCTACTGGTCTATAATTTATTACACTACACTGATATTACTTAACTTGCCGAAGGAACGAGCTTTACATACCTTATCTTCGACTATTCATCCGTCGGACGAGGCTCGGCCGGTACGTCAACTATTTTCTCCCAACTGCATTCATAAATACGTCAATCAATACTAAATACAACATTATTGTAAAGAGCGATGTTACTTTCGATTTAATTTATAGCCTAAACTTAGGCTTATCGAAAGACGGTCAAAAACTCGCTATTTTCCAGCGGCCCAGAAGGGAGAATTATTTACTTCTCAACTAGGAACACATAGACATTAATTTAGAGCAATTCTACTTACTTTAGTTCGGCGGCTCGCCGATTTGTCGGCCGTATTTTGCGAAACTAACTCCGTAGAAACGCTCTCTGCTGCTAAGTACCTTGGTATCTAGGATTAATTTGGGTTTGGGCAGCGTTTGGCAGCGTAATCGGACGAAAATATTTAATTTTCTTCGTCTTCCCTCGGTTCACAGCGTTTCTGGAAATTTACTAATGAAGAAATGAATTTTAAGCCGAAGTGGGGCTTATATACTTGGGCCTGAACCTGGGCAACGTGTCACGGAGCCATCGCAGAGGCCTCACCTCCGTGACACGCTGCCATCGCGGAGGGGCTCTGCCTCGGCTCCTCCCGCGATGGTTCGACAAGTTTCTCATCCGATCTTTTCCCGGGCCTTTCCCTAGCACGTATGGCTTTCAAATATGCTTAACCAACGTGCGAATAGGTCATCTAAGTGCCGGGAATTCTACGGGGTATAACATTCTCCCCCCCTTAGGAACATTCGTCCTCGAATGTATACTGCTATCTAGAGGACTGCTTATTCTAGTTTCTGGAAAAATTTTGGCAGAGTTTCCCCTGTAATATGGACTATCGCAAAGACCTGAAACGCAGAAAAAGTCCAACACAGGCACTGCACACAATATTCTACAATCCACTGGACAACTAAATATCACTTCTTTCTTTATCATTTACAACATACATACCATAAAGTACTGTGTAAATAATGATACGGACATTCCTGTCATCTGACTAGGCCTGAAATAAGTGAGGGTATCTGGTTTTCATATCCTCTTCAGCCTCCCACGTCATTTCTTCCCGATTTCTGTTACGCCACAATACCTTGACAGATGCAACATCTTTAGTTCTCAGCCTGCGAATCTGTCTGTCTAAGATAGCTACGGGAACCTCTTCATAGGCTAACTCCTCTGTGACCTAAACATCCTGGACTGGAACTACTGTAGAAGGGTCCCCTACGAACTTTCTTAACATGAAAACGTGGAATACTGGGTGTACTGACGCTAATTCTGGAGGCAAGTTCAACTCGTATGCCACGCGGCCTATTCTTCGCCGAACCTGATACGGCCCAATGAATCTTGGGCTAAGCTTGCCCTTCTTGCCAAACCTCATTACCCCTTTCATCGGGGACACTTTCAGATATACCCAGTCGTTTACTGAAAATTCTATATTTCTGCGCCGTCTATCTGCATATGACTTCTGACGGCTCCAAGCGGTCAGTAAACATTCTCGGATAAGCTTTATCTTTTCCTCGGACTGCCGAACAATGTATGGGTCAATTAATGCTGATTCTCCTATTTCAAACCAGCCCACTGGCGATCTACATTTTCGCCCGTACAATGCCTCGAAAGGCGCCATCTGAATAGCTGAATGGTAGCTGTTATTATAAGCAAATTCAATTAACGAAAGATGTTCATCCCAGCTACCCCCAAAATCTAACACACACGCTCGTAACATATCTTCGAGCGTCTGAATTGTACGTTTGGCCTGCCCATCTGTTTGAGGATGGAATGCTGTGCTCAAATTAATCTGCGTTCCCAAACCTTTCTGAAACGATTGCCAGAATCTAGCTGTAAATTGTGCTCCCCTATCTGAAATGATAGATACTGGCACGCCATGCAATCTAACTATTTCTCTGATATACAATTCGGCATAATCCTCAGCTGAGAAGGTAGCCCTTACTGGCAGGAAATGAGCTGATTTTGTCAGCCTGTCAACTATTACCCAAATGGAATCATTTCTGCGTCTAGTACGGGGTAACCCTGTTACAAAATCCATGTTTATTACTTCCCATTTCCACATAGGTATCATTATCTCCTGAGTCAAACCACCCGGTTTCTGGTGTTCTGCTTTCACCTGCTGACAATTAGCACATCTAGATACAAATTCAGCTATCTCAGTTTTCATACCTGGCCACCAGTAGATGTCTCTGATGTCGTGGTACATTTTCGTCGCCCCTGGGTGAAGGGAATAGCGAGCGTAGTGTACCTCATGCATGATCTGCCCACGAAGTCCTGCGACATTCGGGACACAAAGGCGGCCCTTACAATGTAGCACACCATCCTCGGTTATCTGAAAATCTGGCTCCTTACCCTTCTGAACTCTATCTCTGAGCTGGACTAAATCGGGATCCTCATACTGCTGTTCTTTTACCTCTGTAACTAATGGTGACACTGCAGAATTCCGAATTACTGCTCTATTATTTTCTGTTTCTACTACTCGAACGGCTAGGCCAGCTAACTGATGAATTTCTTTAGCTAATTTCTGTTTCTCGAGTCGCAAATATGCCAAACTCCCCATTGACTTACGACTCAGGGCATCTGCTACCACATTAGCTTTTCCGGGGTGGTACAAAATATTCACATCATAGTCTTTCAACAACTCTAACCAGCGGCGTTGCCGCAGATTCAACTCCCTCTGGGTGAAAATGTACTGTAAACTTTTATGATCTGTATAAATATCAACATGGACGCCGTACAGATAATGCCTCCACATCTTCAAGGCATAAATTGCTGCGGCCAATTCCAGGTCATGGGTAGGGTAATTCTTTTCATGTTTTCTCAGCTGTCTGGAGGCATATGCAATTACTCTACCATGCTGCATCAACACACAACCCAATCCGACACCTCACGCGTCGCAATAGACTGAATAACCTTCTGTGCCTTCCGGCAGTGCTAGTACTGGGGCGGAGGTTAACCTGTCTTTCAATTCCTGGAAACTCTGCTCGCATGCCTCCGTCCACTGAAACTTTGTCGCTTTCTGTGTCAATTTAGTTAAAGGTGCTGCAATGGTTGAGAATCCCTCAACGAATCTCCGATAATACCCTGCTAACCCCAGAAAACTACGAACTTCAGTCGGGGTAGTAGGCCTAGGCCATGACTTAACTGCTTCTATCTTCTGCTTATCTACCTGTATACCAGCGTCTGAGACAATATGCCCTAAAAAGGCCACTGAGTTAAGCCAGAATTCACACTTCGAAAACTTAGCATACAACTGGCGGTCCCTGAGAATCTGGAGCACTGTTCGCAAATGAGTCCGGTGATCTGCTTCAGAGCGAGAATACACCAGAATATCATCAATGAATACTATCACGAACAAGTCCAGGAAGGGTCTGAAAATGCTGTTCATCAGGTCCATAAAGACTGCTGGGGCATTTGTTAGCCCGAAGGACATAACCAGAAATTCAAAATGTCCATATCGGGTCCGGAATGTTGTCTTAGGGATGTCCCTCTCACGTACTCGGACCTGGTGATATCCGGACCGCAAGTCAATCTTAGAAAAGTATCTGGCTCCTTGTAGCTGATCAAATAAGTCATCAATTCTGGGAAGCGGATACTTGTTCTCTACTGTAACTTTGTTTAGCTGCCGATAATCTATGCACATTCGGAGCGAGCCATCTTTCTTTCTCACAAACAAGACTGGCGCACCCCACGGGGAAGTACTCGGCCTGATAAAACCTTTATCTAACAGGTCTTTCAACTGCTCCTTTAATTCTTTGAGTTCTGCAGGAGCCATACGATAAGGAGGTATTGATATTGGCTGAGTGCCTGGTAGCAAGTCAATAGTGAAGTCTATTTCCCTTTCTGGGGGAAGACCAGGTAACTCATCAGGAAATACATCTGGGAATTCATTTACCACTTGAACAGACTAGAGTGTCGGAGATTCTGCTTGGACATCCTGAACTCTGACAAGATGGTAAATGCACCCCTTAGATATCAACTTCCTTGCTCGAAGGTAGGAAATAAACCTACCATTTGGCGTCGCGGTGGTGCCCTTCCACTCCCGTACTGCTTCCCCTGGGAAGTGGAATCGGACCATTTTGGTCCAACATTCAACATTGGCAAAGCATGGCACTAACCAGTCCATACCCATTGTGGCATCGAAGTCTATCATTTCTAACTCGACTAGATCTACTGTGGTCTGACGGTCAACAATCTCTATTGTACACCCGCGGTAGATTTGGCTAGCTGTGATAGAGTCACCGACGGGCGTAGATACCAAGAAGGGTTGCCGTAATGATTCTGGTACAATACTAAACTTCCGTGCCACAAATGGAGTAATATAGGACAAAGTAGACCCTGGATCAATTAATACATAAGCAGGGTGTGAGTAGATAGTTAGCATACCTGTCACAACATCAGGCGATGCCTCTGAATCTTGCCTCCCTGGTAAGGCATATGTGCGGCATAGACCCGCACCTGTACTGGAGGCCCCTGATCTGCCTCGACCACTGCCTGCTGAAACTGAGGGCCTACGCCTAGTCGAGGATGTTGTAGCTCGTGATCCTGTTGATGCCCTATCCTGTCTGTCCCGGTCCTCACAACCTCTGGCTGGGCAATCTTTCATCAAATGGCCTTCTTGGCCACAAATATAACATGCGGTGGAGCCATATCTGCATGCTCCAGAATGACGTCGATTGCATATAGGGCAAAGTGGTAGGGTATACCTACTCTGCTCTGCCCTCCTCTGTGATGGTGAATCTGCCATCTGCGAGCCTCTACCAGTCCCTGACTGTCTCCTGCGGCTGGATCTACCCCCCGTGACTGTGGCGGAGGCGGGGGCCTGGGCGGCCTGTCTGACATTCAGGGCCTGGGTCCTCCCCGGGCCTCTCCCAGTAATTCAACTGGCCTGTCCCGGCGACGCTATTCCTGATTAACCCTTCTGACCTCTCGTTGCCGCTGTCTGATGCCCTCAATATTCTGAGCAAATGCCTGAATACGAGCAATATCCGAGGAGACCTCCTTCTCCTCGTGGGGTGCTGAAGCATAGAAACTATTTTGGCATTAACCACCAGCTGAGCTAGTCAAGGCACCCTACTGAGGGGGACGTGCTACTAGAGCGGCTAAACTAGAGGCTGGCATGCGGGCTCCGCAGCCCCCTGATCTGGCCGAAGGGCAATCCTTGAGCCTGTGTCCGGGTTGGCCACACTCGAAATAAGCATCCAAGCCAACTAAGAACCTACCTGAGTGATTCTTTCCCCACTTCGCAAAATCTGGGAAAGTGCGCTCTATCTACAGACTACCCAGGCCTCTCGAATTTGGAGCTCTACTCCTCTGATCCCCTCGGAATCTAAAAGATGTACTAGCTGATAATGATGCTGGAGCAATAGACCTGTGTTGAGACTTTTGGCTATTACACCTCAAAAGTTTCTATTGTTTAAGTTAGCGTATTTGTAAGTTAGTTAAGAGTTTTAGAGTTTGACACATACGAGAAAGGGCTCGGGAAAAGGTCAAACGAGTGCGGTACCGGGGTAGCGGGGAAAAGGACGGAAATACTGCCACCGAGGGGCAATGTGTCACAGACCCCCTCCCTGTGCGTTAGGTGCCATGACACGATCCTGTTTGCCGTGTTGGGATCCGCGACACAGACCCCATGTCCACCGTCCCAAAATTATATATATTAAGTTGGATCATTTGGTTACATATCAAATTAAGTGAGCTCATCTAGAGAAGTGAGGAACTCGTTATCATTAAGTCAATTTCATTTGTTTACACTGCCAAATGCTGTCCAAATTCAAATTAACTTCAAGTATTGAATCCTAAGTCTATAGGGAGCATTACTGCGGAGTTATTTTCTTGAAATTCGCCCGGCAAATCGTATCCCCACCGAGCAAAAGTTGTCAAAATTTCTCCAAATTGATTTCATATGATCACAGGCTTCAGGTAAGCATTTATCCCTTCTGAACTCTCAGGAAAGTACACATTTTCAGCCGTATTTTGTTAAGTTGAAGTATTGTTAATATTAGTATAAAAAGATATCATTGTTGCGGAATTTAGTACTGAAACTAGACTCATTCTCCCGGTAATACGATTACAGTTGGAAGAGCTATTGAATACAGATTGAAACTCGCTAGTTAATCAAGAATCGGCGATCGAGGTATGTTAACACAAATCCGTTTGGCAAGTTAGTTTCTTTAGTAATATAACTTAGTTGAATCCTAGTAAGAGAGCGAGAAGTGTATCTGTTGTGATTAGTTGTTGTTATTAGCTGAAACCAGTATTCTATGTTTAGTTTGGGATTGAATTTGCCCTGTTTAGCCTTCCATGACTAACCCCAGGGTTACTAGCTGTGTCAACGCCCACCAGGGGTGAGATTGCATCGCTTCAAGGAGTGGTATGCCGTCCGTGAGGGAAAAAAATAGGGGCCAAGGACCTCATATAGTCCATTCCATGGCTGGACTATTATATGTCATATCGGCACCACACCCCCATCGAGCTTGGTGCTCGGGGTGCAGATATCAGGAGTCCACTAGACTCACACACAGCTACAGTTCAGGGGCCAAGCGGGCTCAGTTGTAGACCCAGGGGACTGGTAGGACGACTATAGTTATTATTTTGCTCAGTGTGACCTTGTAGGGGTATATAGATTGAAGTGTACTCCCCAGCGATTTTGGGGGCCCCAGGAAAGTTATTATGTACTGGTTGTACCTTTCGTCTTATAGGGGCCAGGTAAGGTTCTTGTCTGCTTTAGTTACTGATAGATTAGATATCAAGAAGTTCAGCTAGTCAGGTAGTATTTCTATCCCTTTCTTTAAGTTACTTTCAACTTCATTTCAGTTTATTCAGTTATTTACAATTGTTGCCTTACATATTCAGTACATATTGTACTGACGCCCACCCTCGGGTGCTGCATTACTTTCCTGCAGGTGCTGATAGATACGGACTAGGACCCACTTAGCTTTCATCCAGAGTTAGAAAAACAATCAGGTCCTATCCTCCGGAGCTAGTAGTTAAAAGGCTTACTCTTTTTACTTGTACAGTTTACGGGTAGGTCCCTGTCTCGACCATTATATCACTCCTAGAGGCTTGCATATTGTTTTAGTTTCCCTATGGTTAGTTGTTGTTTGTCGTGTGGGGCCTGCGTATTCTTTATTTTACATGTTGGTCATGTGGGGCTTAGTTTAGCTATTCGTTAGTGCCTTGGTCAGCCATAGCTTAGTTTAGTGCTGGATTTACTTTATAGTTACAACTAGACATCATGATGGCTTGTCTGACCACATAGGATTCCCTGCTATTACCTATTTCTGGTTAGCAGTTTTCTTTCACAGGTGACTATAAGGTCTTGTTAATTGGTGGTTGTATTTACAGTCGAGATATAGCCCGTTGTTTTCTTCATTTGAAGATTAGACATGCAACAGAGGTGAATAAGCTAAATTAGGCTAGTTCACATCCTAGTAGGGCACCAGGTGCCAGTCATGCCTCCCAAGATGGGGCGTTACAATCTTGGTATCAGAGAAGGTCGTATCCCATGGAACTACAAGCCATGCAAAGTAAAGTCTTGTCTTTGGATGTGTTGTGCACCATATTCTATGGGCAGGAGGCTGCGAGGCATAATAGGGTGGTTACTCTTCTTTCTCTTCTAGTCATGCTATAAAGCTATATAGTATATCGTTGAGTCCCTAAGCTTATCATATTCTATTTGTCTACAGTGAAATGTCAGACATACGACAGAGCACGACTAGCAGAAAGTTGGATGTCGTAGAAGGAGAGGGCACTAGTAGGGTGCCGCAGTCAGATTAAGCTCGATCTGAGGGTGATAGGGAGAATTCATCTTAGTCTCGTTAGTAGTCTCCATCATGTCGGGAGTCATTCAGAATGACAGATTTGTCAGTACTGACTCCAGTAGCTTCTATACCGACACCATCAGACCAGGAGGTCAGGAGTGCTATTGTTATGTTAGCTCAGGTGATGGCTGCGCAGCATCAGCCAGTGGCACCCATGGTTGCCAAATCTTCAGGAGGACCAGGTAGTTCAAGGGTCCAAGAGTTTCTTGCACTAAGTCCCCCGCAGTTCACAGGGACGGACCGAGATAAGGACCCTCAGGGATTTTTAGACCAGTTGTAGAGGATATTCAGGGTAATGCATGTCACACCTGAAGAGTCGATTGATTTAGAAGTATTCGTACTGCGGGATATAGCAGTATTATGGTACGAAAGTTGGGAGAGGTTCCAAGATAGAGATGTTCCCCCTCCGACTTGGTCTAGATTTTCTGAGGCCTTCCTAGACCATTATCTGCCATGACAAATTCAATAGGTCTGGGTAGATCAGTTTTTGCTTCTAAAGTAGGGTTTAATGAGTGTTTGGGAGTATGCTATGAGATTCGACTCCTTGGACAGATATGCACCAGCCTTTTTAGACACCATGCCATCTAGGGTGCACCGATTTATTATGGGTCTGCTTCCGAAATATGTAGAGACTTATATTACGGCCACTCTGTGAGAGGACATGGATATTGCCCGTGTTTAGACCTTTGCTCAGAATATCGAGGGGATTAGGTAGCGGCAGTGGGAGACAGAGAGGGAGAATCAGGAGCAGCGCCGCAGGGCTAGACCTAGTGACACTCAGGCAAAATTTCATGGTGGACTCAAGCCCCGACTATCAGGTAGGCCACCTAGATCCCCACTTCCACAGCAGCAGCAGGGTGGTAGACCAGGCCGTCAGGGGCAGTCAAGACTCGACGAGCATTCACGGCCATCAGGTTCCCAGCAACAGAGAGGGTTAGAGCAGAGTAGATTCATCATGCCACTTTTCCCTATCAATAGTCGACGTCATTTTAGGGCATGAAGGTATGGTTCTTCGGCATGTTACGCCAGTGTACAAGAGGGTCACTTGATGAGAGACCGTCCAGCCAGGGGTCAGAGTGATTGGAACCGATAAGACAGATCTTCAGTAAGGTCACGTGCCCCAGCATTTCCAATAGGGCATAGGCCCTTGCTTCAGTCGATAGAGGCCGAGGTAGGTCAGGGGCATCTAGCTCAGGCACGGGTATCGCACTTATGCTTTACCAGGGCGATAGGAGTCAGAGTCGTAGCCGGATATTGTAATAAGTATGTTGGACATTTGCTTTCATTATATTTATGTTTTGACAGATCCAGGTTCCACTTTGTGTTATGTGATGCCACTAGTATCCTTGAAATTTAGTATTAAGCCAGAATTGCTTCAGCAACCTTTCTCAGTGTCTACACCCATCAGTGATTCTATTATACAAAAAAGGATCTACCGGGAATGCACAATATAGGTTGTTGGTCGCCAGACTTTAGCAGATTTGGTGGAATTAGAAATGATTGATGTTGACGCAATTATGGGTATGGATAGGTTAGCACCATGTTATGCCAATATAGAATGTTGGACCAAGGTTGTCCGATTTCACTTTCCATAGGAGGTAGTGCAAGAGTGAAAAGCTAATGCAGCCACGCCAAGAGGGATGTCTATATCTTATCATCAGGAGAGAAAGTTTATAGCAAAGGGTTACATCTATCATATTGTCAGGGTTCAGGATGTTCAAGAAGAATCCCCGACTCTTCAGTCTATTCTATTAGTCAATGAATTCCCAAATGTATTCCCATATGATCTTCCTGGTATTCTCCCAAAACGGGAAATCGATTATGCCATCGATCTATTACCAGGTACTCAGCCTATATCCATCCCTCCATTTAGAATGGCTCTTGCAGAGCTCAGTCAACTGAAAGAGCAATTGAGATATTTGCTAGACAAGGGCTTTATTAGTCCGTGTATTTCACTGTGGCATGCGCAAGTTCTGTTTGTGAGAAAGAAGGATGGCTCCCTCCGCAGGTGCATAGACTACAGGTAGTTAAACAAAGTCACTATTAAGAAAAAGTACCCACTTCCCAGAATGGATGACTTGTTTGATCAGTTGCAAGGGGCGAAGTATTTCTCAAAAATTGATTTAACATCTAGGTACCATCAGGCTTCTGTTTGAGAGAGAGATATTCAAAATACCGCTTTGAGGACCAGGTATGGCCACTTTGAATTCCTAGTCATGTCTTTCAGATTAACGAATGCTCCAGCAGTGTTTATGGATCTGATGAACAGTATCTTCAGATCGTATCTGGACTTTTTTGTGATAGTGTTTATTGATGATATTTTGGTGCATTCTCGTTTAGAAGCAAAGCATCAGGATCATTTGCGAACAGTGCTCCAGATTCTCAGAGATAGCCAGTTGTATGCAAAATTTTCTAAATGTGAGTTTTGGCTGAACTCTGTAGCCTTTTTGGGCCATATCGTATCAGAGACTGGCAATCAAGTAGATTCATAGAATATCGAGGCAATAAAGACCTGGCGTAGACCCACAACTCCCACTGAGGTGCGTAGTTTCTTGGGGTTAGCCAGGTATTATAGAAGGTTTGTAGAAGGATTTCTACCTTATCAGCACCTTTGGCTAAGTTGACTCAGAAGGCAGCTAAATTTCATTGGACTGAAGCATGTGAAGAGAGTTTCCAAGAACTAAAAAATAGATTGACATCAGCACCAGTACTAGCTCTACCAGAAGAATCAGAGGGTTATGCAGTGTATTATGATGCATTGGGTGTTGGGTTAAGGTGCGTTTTGATGCAACATAGTAAGATAATTGCTATGCTTCGAGGTGGCTGAGGAAGCATGAAAAGAACTACCCTACCCACGATCTGGAGCTGGATGCATCAATTCATGCTTTATGGAGGCATTATCTGTATGCCGTCCATGTAGATATTTCCACTAACCATAAAAGCCTCCAGTATATCTTTACACAGAAAGAGCTGAATCTACGGCAGCGTCATTGGTTAGAATTGCTAAAAGACTATGACGTGAACATTTTGTATCATCCAGGAAAGGCCAATATTGTAGAAGATGCCCTCAATCGTAGATCCATAGGGAGTTTAGCATATTTGAAATCCAAACTGTAAGAGTTGGCCCGAGAATAACATCAGTTAGCCGGCCTAGCCGTCTGAATAGTTGATTCAGGAGACAACGAGGCAGTGATTCAAAATGCTACAGTATCATCCCTGGTTGCAGGAGTAAAGGAGATGCAGTATGAAGATCCTCATTTAGCATAGTTCAGGGATATGGTACAGCAGGGAGAAGTACAAGCTTTCAGGGTAACTAAGGATGGGGTTTTGAGATGCAGGGGTCGCCTCCGCGTTCCGGATGTGGTAGGACTTCACTAGCAGATCATTGCAGAGGTACATTACTCCCGTTATTCTCTGTACCTAGGCTTAACAAAGATGTATTATGACACAAAAGAGGTTTACTGGTGGCCGAAAATGAAAAAGGGTGTAGCAGAATTTGCAACACAAGGCCCTAATTGCCAATAGGTAAAAACAGAACACAAAAACTCGGCAGATTAACGCAGGAGATAGCGGTGCCTATGCGGAAATGGGAAGAAATTAACATAGATTTTGTGACAGGATTACCCCATACCAGGCGCATATATGATTCTATCTAGGTAGTTATTGACAGATAGATGAAGTCAGCTCATTTTCTGCCAGTCAGGACCACTTTCTCAACTGAGGACTATGTTGAGTTATATATCAGGGTGGTAGTTATATTACATGGTGTCCCAGTATCTATTATTTCTGACAAAGGAGCAAAATTCACAGCTAGATTCTGGCAGTTATTTCAGAGAGGCCTGGGAACATAAGTAAATCTGAGTACGGCATTCCATCCTCAAACAGACGGACAAGAAGAATGTACAATCTAGACATTCAAAGATATGTTACTGACATGTTTTTTAGACTTTGGGGGCATCTGGGATGAACATTTACCCCTTATTGAGTTTTCTTATAATAATAGTTATCATTCAGCAATTCATCTGGAGTCGTACGAGGCTTTATATGGGTGAAAATGTAGGTCCCTAATTGGTTGGTTCGAGGTAGGAGAATCAGAACTAATTGGACCAGACATGATCCACAAATTAGAGGCGAAGGTAAAGCTTATCAGAGAATGCTTGCTGACAGCTTAGAGTGGTCAGAAATCTTATTTTGATGTACAGCGTAGAAACCTGGAATTCAATATAGACGACTGGGTGTTTTTGAAAGTCTCTCCCATGAAGGGCGTAATGAGGTTTGGTAAGAAGGGAAAGCTTAGATTGAGGTTTATTGGGTTGTATCGGATCCTCCGGAGATTAGGTTGGGTGGCATACGAGCTAGATCTACCTTCAGAGTTAGAATCTGTTCACCCGGTCTTTCACGTATCGATGTTAAGAAAGTGCATAGGGGATCCATCCCGAGTTGTTCCAAATGAGGACGTCAGGTTACTGAGGATTTAGTCTATGAAGAGGTTCTAGTGGCCATACTGGATAGGTAGGTTCGCAGGTTAATAACTAAAGATGTCGCCTCTGTTAAGGTACTATGGAGAAACAAGAATAGGGAAGAGATGACCTGGGAGGCCGAAGACAATATGAGATTCAGATATCCTCATTTGTTCCAAGATTAGTCCAGACTATGCAGTTAGGTAAAGTTGTTGATTCAATTATTGTTTTATGATTTATGTTATATGTATTGCTTAGTTAACTACCATCTTGCTGTGAAATGATTGTTATACAGTTATGTGAAATACATGTGTTGGACTTTTCTGCATTTTAGGATTTTCCGATAGTCCGTATTACAGGGGAGACTCTGCCGAATTTTTTTTCCAGAATAATACTTCAAAGGTTAAACACCTGTAGGTTGTAGTTGACATTCGAGGAAGAATGTTCTTAAGGGGGAGGATATTACACCCTATAAGTTTCTATTGTTTAAGTCAGCGTATTCGTACGTTAGTGAAGACTTTTAGAGTTCGAGATGTACGAGAAAGGGCCAGGGAAAGGTCGAACGAGCACAGAACTGGGGTAGTGGGGAAAAGGCCGGACATGCTGCCACAGAGATGCAACATGTCACAGACCCCCTCCCTACGCGTTGGGCATCGTGACACGACCCTGGTTTGCTGCGTTGGGATCCGTGTCCCGGACCCCGTGTCCACCACCCAAAAATGATATATATTAAGTTGGATCATTTGGTTACATATCTAATTAAGTGAGCTCGTCCAAAGAAGTGAGGAACTCACCATTTTTAAGTTAATTTCTTCCGTTTACGCTATCAAACGTTATCCAAATTCAAATAAACATCAGATATTGAATCCTAAGTCTAAAGGGAGCATTACTGTGGAGTTATTTTCTTGAAATTCGCCTGGCAAATCATATCCCCATAGAGGAAAAGTTGTCGGAATTGCTCCAAAATGATTTCTATACGATCACAAGCTTCAGGTATGCATTTCTCCCTTCTAAACTCTCAAGAAAGTACAAACTTTCGGCCATATTTCGTTAAGTTGAAGTATAGTTAATATTAGTATTAAATGTTATTGTTGCGGAATTTAGTACTGAAACTAGTCTGATTCTCCCAGTAATACGATTATAGTTGGGAAGAGTTATTGAACATGGATTTAAATTTGCCAGTTAATCAGGAATTGACGATCGAGTATGTTAAGGAAAATCCATTCGGCAAGTTAGTTTCTTTAGTATTGTAACTCACTTGAATCCCAGTAAGAGAGCCAGAAGTATATCTATTGTGATTAGTTTTTGTTATTACCTTAGACTAGTATTCTATGTTTAATCTGGGATTGACTTTGCCCTGTTTAGCCTTCCATGACAAACCCCAGGGTTACTAGCCGTGTCGACGCCTGCCAGGGGCAAGATGACGTTTCTCCAAGGAGCGGTATATTGTCCGCGATGGACAAAGATGGGGTCCAAGGTCCTCATACGGTCCATTCCATGACTGGACTATTGTATGTCATATCGGCAGCTCACCCCCGACGAGCCTAGTGCCCGCGGTGCAGATATGAGGAGTCCACTAGACTCAGACACAGCTACAGTTCAGGGGCCAAGCGGGCTCAGTTGCTGACCTAGGGGACTAGTAGGATTGCTATAGTTATTAGTTGGCTCAATGTGACCTTTTAGGGGTATATAGATTGAAGTTTACTCGCTAGGGATTTGGGGGGCCCCAGGTAAGATGTTCTGTGCTTGTTGTACATTTCGTCTTCTAGGGACCAGGTAAGGTTGTTGTCTGCTTTAGTTACTGATAAATTAGATAGCAGGATGTTCAGCTAGTTAGGAAGTATTTCTATCCCTTTCTTTCAGTTACTTTCAGCTTCATTTCAGTTCATTTGGTTATTTACAGTTGTTGCCTTACATATTCGGTACATATTGTAATGACGTCCACCCTCGAGCGCTGCATTACTTTCCTATAGGTGCCGATAGACGTGGGAATGAACCACTTAGCTTTCATCAAGAGTTCAGCTCCTATCCTCCGGAGCTAGTAGTTAAAAGGCTTACCCTTTTTGCTTGTATAGTTTACAGGTAGGTCGGGGCCCTATCTCGATAATTATATAACTCCTAGAGGCTTGCAGATTGTTTTAATTTCCCTTTGGTTAGTTATTGTTGGCCGTGTGGGGCCTGTATATGCCTTATTTTACATGTTGGCCATGTGAGCTTTGTTTAGCTATTAGTTAGTGGCTTTGTCAGCTATAGCTTAGTTTAGTGTTGGATTTACTTTATAGTTATAACTAGACATCATGATGGCCTTGTCGGCCCGCATAGGATTCCCTGCTATTACCTGTTTCTGGTTAGCATTTTTCTTTCACAGGTGACTATAAGGTCTTGTCGGTTAGGGGTTGTATTTAAAACCGAGATATAGCCCGTTATTTTCTTGATTTGAAGATTAGACATGCGCTTGGGGTGCATAAGCTTAGTCAAGCCAATTTAGGTCCTAGTTGGGCACCAGGTGCCAGTCATGCCTCCCAAGGTGGAGTGTGACATTGACACTATCCACCCTGCAATCTGGCTTGAGAAGTCCCGTAATTGTCACTCCTGGACCACTTGGGCTCTCTCTGTCTCTAATACACCGACTCAATCTGCTGAGCATGCAACAAGCTGCGGAGAAAATCTATATCCCGATGCAAAATGGTGATCCTACAATCCTTATCCAGGTAGTCTCCCACTCCATGCACAAATCGACTCACTCGAGCCCTCTAGTCTACCACCAACTCTGGTGCATACTTGGATAGATGGGGAACTCCAAAGCGTACTCCTGAACTGACATGTTACCCTGCTCAAGGTTTACAAACTCGGCCGCCTTTAGTTTCCTCATCTCACGAGAGAAGAACCGATCCAGAAATGCCGCGTGAAATTCTTCACAACCTATAGGGACTGTACCCAGTGCCCTAGAATCTCTCCATTGCTTGAACCATATATGAGCCACCCCTTTTAGATGATAGGAGGCCAAATCAACACACTCTCCATTTGTTACCCCCATAACTTGGGTGATCTTTAGAATCTCTTTGACTAAGTCATGTGGATCCTCATCTACCTTGGACCCAAGGAACTCCGGCGGGTTCATCCTCAAGAAATCTCAACCGAGCCACCACTGCATTGCCATTCTGTGGAATATGCGCAACAGCCTGTTGGTTGACCTGAGCGGTCAAGGCCTGCGCCAACATTTGGATAGCTGCCAGAAACTTATCATGGGCAACTGACTCTAGTGTCTGGGGCTCCTGAACAGGTGGGGCTTGGTGATGCCCATGACCATTGCCATCTCCGTGGCCTTCACCATTTCCATTTCTTCTTCTGTTCACTTTTCAAGGAGCCATGATTCTGCAATCACAAATAGCATGAATTAGAAGGATAGAAAGACTTTTCAATCACACGTTATAGATCATGAAAGAAGGAAACATTTCCTAAACTTCTCATAGCCTCTTCATCATAAATGTTACGTTCTTCACACCCATGAAAAAGAATGTACTCAATGTGGCTTTCAGACACCCTAGGAGACTTCAGACCTATGGCTCAGATATGAAGTTTATCCCGACCCGAAAATAGACCTGGATCGTAACACGGGAGAAGGAACCCCGAGAGGCCCCAAGTCGACTTATGGCATTAGAATACACCTAACTTTATTTCACATTAAGTGGAAGACTGAACATATGATATAACGGAGACATAACATAACATAACATAGCATGATAAGCATAATGTACTAAAATACATAACAAATGAGTGCTACAATTAGTATGAAAGCCTCTATCATATTAGATGGGTTGATGGGAAAATATCCCCAACTAACCCAGAAAAACTGAAACAAAAAGAACATCAAGTTCTAAACATGTGGCCCACAGAACATAAGAACTCACAAAAAGGACTGATAGCTAACTCTGAATGGACTACTAACGGGGATGAGCCTAAGAGCCGGGTCTTTTATCATGAAATGATACAATATAGAAAGTATGCGGCCAGTACATGGAATGTACCGAGTATTCAAGGTAAGCAAAACGGACATTTAAAATATATAAAAACTGATAAACGATCATAAGAGTAGGACGACATGCTCATAACATAAATATCGTAATATAACATAAGGCTCAAGGTTTTCAAAACATTCATAATACAATCATAACCATAATAATAAGAGAAAATCTTTATTTAACATGACTTGAGACAATATAAATAATCATAAACATGCATAAATCATGAGGAATAGTGGGAGATTCTCTTAACTGATATACCCGCCCCATATGAGCACAAATGGAGCCCGACTTGTAACCCTAGTCGGGAGGGTGTTTGTACCTTGCCAAGGGTAGAACCATGAAAGAGGTGATCACACATGAAAAGGGCTATTTGGGCTGGAGACAGTCACAAGGGAGGTCCCAACATATCCTACGGAGGCATGTTGTTATGAGATCCGGGGTAGAACCTAAGCCCCGAACATACTCGGTGTTAAATGCTACTCCCAAAACATATATAGTGCTCATAGTGTTATATGCATGAGATTCATGGGCTAGTTAAATCATGATAACCATAAACATAATTGTAAATACGTGAACTAGCCATGACATAAGGCCCGTGAGTCGGCCAAAACATAATTCATAAATCATAGGTCTCATGCATACTTGTAAATCATACATATACTTTCAAAATCATCAAATCATAGTGGGTATTTGAATTAATTGATATTTCAAATCATAAATCATGTTGGGTTTATAAATATCAACAATTGAAGTAAAGATTATAACCTGATTCATCATAGATCATACATAATTGGGCTTAATTTAGTAGAAATCGAAATAAATAATTTTATAATCAAAATAGTTGTAAAACCTGATGAAAATTCATAAAATATGATGTAAGTCACGAATTATAATAACCCATCAGTAAATCGTTAGAATTTCACAAGATTTGAGTTAAAACCCCATAAGATTTTGATCAATTTTCATAAATTAGGAGAGATTGGGCATGGGTGTACATGAAAACACCCATTCACAACCCTACATACCTAGGTAAGATCGATCAACACTATTTGAAAGCCCAAGGGAGAATTGTGAAGAAGAGCTTGAGAACTAGGTTGATCCCTCCTAATTCTTCCTAACTTTGCATGCATGAGAATAAATATGTTAGGAGGACTTAACCTATCTTAACATACCCAAAAAATATCATAAAATGACGTAGTTTAGGGCCTTGGAGCATAGGAATGATGAAAATTCCCTTAATGACATACCCTAAAAAATCTACACTGGTCGATCCCACGGACGTACCAACGAGTCGTTGGAGGATACCACGAATCGTGGTACAATACGTCATCTAGACTGTCCAAAAATTGATCTCGGATTCAATCCACGACTCGACATGATGAGTCATCATCTCTTCTAACGCACCATTAGATCGATCGTCGTTTGAATCCTGGAGAACCTAATGTTCCCTTCAGAACGAGCCTCACCACGACTCGTGGTTTCCTCCAAAAAGATGTGGTCTCCTTCCATTAGGCCCACTAGAAATTTAGCAACCCAAACAACGACTAGTCTCAATGGGTCGTTACATCTCACCACGGGTCGTGGGATGACCCGTTACATCCCCAACTACCAAATTCCATGTCACGCCCCACCTTGGGAGGCATGACTAGCGCCTGGTGCCCTACTAGGACCTGAACTGCTGAGCTGACTAAGCCTAAGCACCACTAGTGCAGGGCTGACTCTAACTCTAGAATCAAGAAAAACAATGAGCTATACAACGACTGTAAATACAACCCCCGGCCGACAACACCTATAGCCACCTGTGAAAAACAAACAACTAACCAGAGACAAACAAACATAGGGAGTCCTATGCGGGCCGAAAAAACCAACATGATACCTAGTTATAACTGGAAAGAGAAATCAGATGCTAAACGGAGCTATGGCCGACAAGGCCACCAATCAACAGCTAAACAGGGCCCCACACAGCCAACACACATAGTCTAAAACACATATGGGCCCCACACGACCTATATCATCTAACCACAAGGAAGTAATGCAATCTGCAAGCCTCTAGGAGTAATAAGATGGTCGAGACAGGGCCCCGACCTACCCATAATGTACAAACAAAATAAGTAAACCTCTATGACACAATCTCCGGAAGAAAGGAGCTAATGGCTCTATACGGCTGACTGGAACTATAAGGGACCTACTTCTCGTCTATCTGCACCTTCAGGCAAGTAATGCAGTGCCCCAGAAGAGGGGGTTAGTACCACAGGTACTGAATATGTAAAGTAGTAACTTTAAATAACTGAAAGTAAGAAATAGAACTAACAATGACTAAACTAAAGAAAACGGACTGAAGATGACTGAGTTAGTGAAATTAGGACTAAACATAACTTTAATAAGGAGGGTAGGGGTCATACCTGACAGATGAGGCGTCTTACTGTCTAACTAGCAGTAACTAAAGCAAACATAAACCTTACCTGGCCCCCATAAGCCGGAAGATACAATCAGCACAGAACAACCCACGTGGACCCCCATTAACCCTAGTGAGTACACCTCAATCTGTATACCCCTATCAAAGTCATACTAAGTCAACTACCAGCTATAAGCGTCCTGACGATCCCCTGGGTCTGCAATTAGGCCCGCTCGGCCCCTGACTGTATCTGTGTCTAAGTCTGGAGGACTCCTGTTATCTACGCCCCAGGCGTAAGTACTCGGCGGGGATGTGTATAAGGCCAACCATGGCAATATGATGATCTAGATCCCCATCTTCATCCCTTGCGTACGGCATGCCGCTCCGTAGAGCGACGTATCCTCGCCCTTGGAGGGCGGCGACACAGCTATTAACCTTGGGGTGGTCACGGAAGTTATACAGGTATAATAGAGCCCAAAACAATACTATTTACGAGTCTCAATTGACAAAAACAACTAAACATGATAACATACTCCTGACATGTTTACTGGGATTAATACTGGACTACTATGCTGAAGAAACTAACTTGCCGAAAGAAAATGCCTTAACATAGCTCATTCACTGTTTACCAATTAACTGGCGAGTTCCAATTAGTATTCAATAGCTCTTCCTAACTAAAATCATGTTACTGGAAAGATAGGACTAGTTTTAACACTAAATTCGGCAAAAAGGAAAACTTTATATATAAATATTAACTATATTCCAACTTTACGGAACACGGTCGGAACCTCGTTATTTCTCAAAAGTATAGGAGGGAGAAATTCTTACTTTAAGACTGGGATCGTATTGATACTAGTTTGGAGAAATTCCAACAACTTTGGCTCGGCGAGAAGACGATTCGCCAGGCGAATTTCACGAAACTAACTCCATAGAAATGCCCCCTGCAACCTTATACTTCGATACCCAAAGTTAATTCAAATTTGGAAGGTGTTTAGAGCCGTAATCAGATGAAAATTAAATGTTTTCCTTCGTTCTCCCTTTGTTCTTGCCATAATCTATGAATTATCCTCCAACTTCTAAGTGTGAGACCCTTATATACTTGAGGCAGCAGACAAAGAAATGTGGCACGCTACCCAACGCACTGATTATGCTCCGTGCCACGTTGTCTAACATGGAGGAGCAGCTCTGTACCACTTTGCCCCTCTAGGCAGCTTGGTTCGGCCTCCTCCCGCAAAATCCCGACTTTGCACTCATTCGGCCTTTCCCCTGGCTCTTTCGTCGTATGTATGGCACTCTAAAACACTTAACCAGCATACGAATAGGACGATTAAACGTTAAAAACTTATGGGGTGTAACATCCTGACCCCCCCCCCCCTTAAGAACATTAGTCCTCGAATGTTAACTCCTACTTGCAGGAACCTTAACCTTGCAATTACTTACTCTGTAAAAATTTCGGCAGAGTATCCCGTGTAATATGGACTATTCAAAAACCCTTAAACGCAAAAAAGTCCAATACAAGTACTCCACACAATACTATGACATTCATTTCACAATAGACTGAAGTCAATTATCTAACATATACATATATGTAATGCAACTTATGAAACAATAACAACAACATACCTCTAGCTGCATAATCTAACTAAGTCTAAAATAACTGAGGATATCTAGTCTTCATATCATCTTCTGCCTCCCAAGTCATCTCCTCTCGGTTCTTATTTCGCCATAACACCTTAACTGAAGCAACATATTTAGTTCTCAATCTACTAGAGCTTTTTCATAAGCTAACTCTTCAGTGATTTGGACGTCTTTAACTAGGATAATCCAGGAGAGATCTCCTATACACTTCCTCAACATTGATACGTGAAAAACTGGGTGAACGAATTTTAATTCTAGGGATAAATCCAATTCAGAAGCCACCTGGCCTATCCTTCAGCGAATCTAATAAGGCCCAATAAACCTCGGACTGCGCTTGCATTTCTTACCAAATCTCATCACACCCTTCATCGGTGAAACCTTTCGGAATACCCATTCACCCACATTAAATTCTAAGTTTCTTCGCCGCACATTAGCATAAGATTTTTGGCGGCTCTGAGCTGTCAGCAGACATTCCCTGATAAGCTTTACTTTCTCTTCTGACTGATGAATAATATCCGGCCCAACCAATGCTGATTCTCCTACCTCAAACCAACCAGCTGGAGACCTACACTTCCGACCATATAACGCTTCATAAGGCGCCATCTGAATTGCTGAATAATAACTGTTATTATAGGCAAATTCAATAAGCGGTAGATGTTCATCCCAGTTGTCTCGAAAATCTAGCACACACGCCTGTAACATATCCTCGAGCGTTTAGATTGTACATTTTGCCTGCCCGTCTGTATGAGGATGGAAGGTTGTGCTCAGGTTAACCTGCGTCCCCAGGCCTCTCTGAAAAGATTGCCAAAACATAGCTGTAAACTGCGCCTCTCGGTCAGAGATAATTGACAATAGAACACCATGCAATCAGACTATTTTCCTAATATACAGCTCAGCATAATCTTCGGCTGAAAAGGTAGCCCTTACTGGCAGAAAGTGAGCTGATTTTGTCAACCTATCAACAGTTACCTAGATAGAATCATATTTACGCCTGGTATGAGGTAACCCTATTACGAAATCCATATTAACTACCTCCCGTTTCCATAAAGGCACGGCTATATCATGTATCAGTCCTCCTGGTTTCTGAGGTTCAACTTTCACCTGTTGGCAGTTGGGACTTTGAGCTACGAATTCTACTATCCCCTTTTTCATTTCCGGCCACTAGTAAATCTCTTTTACGTCATGGTACATTTTTGTTGAACCTGGATGGAGAGAGTAACGGGCATAGTGTACTTCGCCCATAATTTGCTGGTGAAGCCCTGCCACGTCTGGAACGCAGAAGCGATCCCTATATCTCAAAACTCTGTCCTCGGTTACCTGGAAATCTATCACTTCCCTTCGCTGGACCCTATTTCTGAGCTAAACCAAGCTAGGATCTTCATACTGTCGTTCTTTCACTTCCACAACCAATGATGATTCTGCAGTATTCTGGATTACCGCTCCATTGTCTCCTAATTCTACTATACGAATGTCTAAATGGGCTAGTTGATGCAATTCTCAGGCCAATTCCTACCGCTCGGACTGTAAATATGCCAGGCTTCCCATAGATTTGTAGCTAAGGGCATCTGCTACAACATTGGCCCTTCCTGGTTGATATAAAATATTCACATCATAATCCTTTAATAGCTCCAACGATGCTCTCACAGTTTCAACTCTTTCTGGGTAAAAATATACTACAGGCTTTTATGATCAGTGAAAATATCTACGTGGACGCCATACAGGTGGTGTTTAAATATTTTAAAGGCATGAATCACTACGGCTAACTCCAGGTAATGGGTTGGGTAGTTCTTCTCATGCTTCCTCAGTTGCCTGGAAGCATAGGCAATCACCTTACCATGCTGCATAAAAACACATCCTAACCCATCACTCGAAGCGTCACAATAGACTGCATAGCCCTTTGTTCCTTCTGGTAGTGCTAGCACCGGTGCCGATGTTAATCTGTCTTTCAATTCCTAAAAGCTCTTCTCACATGCCTCAGTCTAACAGAATTTTGCTACCTTCTGCGTCAGTTTAGTTAAAGGTGCTGCTAAAGTGGAAAATCCTTCCATGAACCTTGTGTAATACCCGGCTAACCCTAGGAAACTATGTACCTCAATCGGAGTGGTAGGTCTAGGCCATGTTTTCACTGCCTCTATCTTCTGCATATCTAGTTGTATACCAGTATCT
The DNA here is from genome assembly GCA_035772735.1 of Datura wrightii. Classification (NCBI taxonomy): domain Eukaryota; kingdom Viridiplantae; phylum Streptophyta; class Magnoliopsida; order Solanales; family Solanaceae; genus Datura; species Datura wrightii. The sequence goes on from JASDFA010000001.1 coordinate 56,470,013, forward strand.
GACACAATATGGCCCAAGAAGGCTATTGAATTCAGCCAAAATTCACATTTAGAAAATTTTGCTTATAGCTGGCGATCTTTGAGAATTTGGAGCACTATCCGTAGATGATCCTGGCGATCTGCCTCTGAGTGAGAATACACCAGAATATCATCGATAAATATTATCACGAACAAGTCCAGGTATGGTCTGAATATGTTGTTCATCAGGTCCATGAACACTGCTGGGGCATTTTTCAGTCCGAAGGACATGACAAGAAATTCAAAGTGCTCGTATCTTGTCCTTAAGGAAGTCTTTGGAATATCTATTTCACGAACCCGGACCTGATGATATCCTGATCTTAAGTCAATCTTTGAAAAATACCTCGCTCCCTGTAGCTGATCAAACAAACCTGTTACACCCTGGAAAATTTTTGGTAATTATTTGATGTTTTTCTGATATGTTAAGGGAAGTACGGATTGTATATTTGCCGTAGATGACAAGGGAAATGTGTACGAACGGAAAACCGAAGAGTATGTGAAGTTCATGAGTAAGGGTAAACTTAAAATAACTATATCTCCTAGTATAAAGTGAATTAGAATCCCCACAACCTATCAAATTAAAGGTATTTTAGTCTAGGTTTTAGAACATCAAACCTCTCATCAATCTAAGTTCGGAGAAAAAAGTTATAGACATTTTACCGTGACATTGTCGGGCAGTAAGGAGGCCACCGCCCTAAAAACGGCCACCGCCCAACTTGCTTTATATTTTAAGTCATGACTTATCAAATCATTTTCAATGTTTCTAGGATTAAGGTGCCTGCTTATCCTCTGAAATTCTTTCAAATTTCCAGAAAACAACTAAGGAAAACACTAAGCTAAACTCCATTAAACTAAAGCTAAGTGAAGGGGATCTACCATGAGGTGAAGGTGGTGTGTTGGTGGCTAGTTTGGCTGCACTTGGGCAGTGTTTCGGTGGTGAATTTGCTGAGTTTTTGAAGATTTCCTAAGCTACATATACGTTCACTCTTGGTAGGGATTAAACACAAGTATAAAAGGTAAGGATTCTACTACTATCCTTGCTTGAATTTTTGATTACAAGACTAGAAGTTGGAGGTGTGTTTGGTGTGTTGGTGAACTGTTTTGTGGCGTTTTAGACAGCAAGGTTGCTGTATTTTTGGACGACAAATTGAGGTCAATTACTCTTATTTTTAACCAAGAACAAATCCCCAGCAAAAGGTAAGTATGTCACCCCTTTTAATCCTCTCAAATTGTAAAGCAAAAATCTGGAAATTGGCAGCTAAGTGAGCTGCCGATGGACTATTTGTGAGCTAAGTATTGTTCATTTTCCTTAGGATTTTTGGCTGTTTATTTTTCTGGAATTATACTTCATATTAAGGGAAATAATTACATCAGAACTAAGGTAAAATTTCCTCTTGTTTCTCCCTTAAAAGTTACTGAAAACTAGTTGAGAAAATGGCTAAATGTTGTTGATGTTGCAGTGTGTTGTTGTTGCTATTGTGACTGCCATTGTTTTGTTATTTTGGATGAATTTTGTGATATAGATTAAGATTTTCATTGGCATATAAAACCACTGGATTAATGAGGTTGAATGTTGATCATTGAAATAGGAAATCGGCTAGAGAAAAGTTCATCGGAGAAAGGTATGTAAGTTGTTCTCTATCTCTTGATTTTCAAGCATGAATTCATTCCGAGGATTAATCCGGAATTTTCCTGTACTTGAGATTCTTTAGTATCATATTATGGTTCCTCCCAATTGTTAGAATTACTTTGTATTAAGGTGTGTATTTGCTAAAGAGTTGGAACGCATGAATGTGAAGCGGAGAGAGCAATTGCCTTCTATTATGGTCATAGTTGTAAATTGAGTCTGAAGTCCCCTCGGTGTGGGCACTGTGAGCTGGTCCTTTACATTATGTTATGTATTTTTGGTGTCAAAGTTGTTTCACATTATGGTTGCTAAGAAATTTGGTAAGCATGGCAAGACGACGACGCGCAGACAAACCTAATAATTGAAATCGGGTTTTAACTCAATAAGGGCTAATGAGGATAACAGAATGGAATTTCCTTCTGGCAGTTACCTACCCTCTCATATTCATGTTTTAAGGTACATAGGGTCATGAAGTGATTCCCCGATCCCTCTTCCTTAAGCTAAGAGAGTAATTAATACCTTTCTTAATTAAACGATACGTTAAACTTGGAAGATAGAACCCGAATGGGTAAACTATTGATATTTCTATGTGACCATCTTTATTGGAAGGTTATGCACAATATCTTGATGTTAACATGTTAGATGAAAATCATAATATATATATATATATATATATGTTTATGCTTACATTCAAACTACGAGCTAAAGCGGCAAGGATTGCCTTTAGAATGTCGCTATATGTTTATTAGAGCTCTTAGGTGATCTAGACCTCCTAAGAATTTCTTAAGGCTTTAAGTAGACACGTCGCATGTTCTTTGAAAATTGTAGATGTTTAAGGAAGTTAACCTAAGTGTAAAAGTTGAGGCGCTAGTAGCGAAGGAGAGATAAGAGTGTTAGACCTTTTAAGGTAATATGTGAGGCATATGCCTTCTGTCCGACGTTGATTTCAAGAACCGTTGAGCGACGTTAAAATATGAGCAAGACGATTTTAAGAGACAAGGTTGGAAATTAGGTAAGAAGATAAGTGCGTACAAGAATTGCAATTCTGGAATAGTGAAAACGAGAGTAAATAATTAGGCAGGGAATGACGAATCATGTTTGGAAAAGAATTTAAGATGAATACGAAAAGTAGAGGTAAAGGTTGTTAAATTTGATGATAAGGGTTATGATTGTTAATGAATTAGGCAAATAGCTAGCAAGATTTAACCTGTTCTGAAGACGTTTAGCAAAAGAGTTATAAATAAAGTTGTTTATGTTCAGTTGTGTTAAGATAATGAAAGGACAGTAAAGTGTTAACTCCTTAAGAAATAATTAGGATCAAATAATTTTAGATAGTGACTCAAGTTAAAGAGAAGTTCTTCATTGTACTTTTAAACAATTATCTTTGATTATTTGTTCTAAGAGTTGGATTAAATTTTTCAAGTTTTAAAGGATTTTATTTTTCATGGAAGTTTCTAAACTATTTATAATGTTGCTAAGCTTTTCTAAGCTCCACATGTATTGCAATGTTTCACATGAGCTTTTCCTACGCTGTTTGAAGAATGACAATAAGTCTTTGTTTATTTCAAGGCAGCCCCTAGATAGTTGCCTAGAATTTTTATATTAAAGAGCACCAGGTTTGAGATACACAAGTTATGTCTTACTGTTCATAAGTTACCTCGAGATGTTATATGATGTGAAATGAATGAGGTATGCTCACAATTCTTGATATGGAAGTATGAAAGTAAAATAAGTATAAGCACGAAATTAATGCTAAGATTGTTAACAGAAAATGTTAGGCTAAGTGATTCCTCTCTGCTCCTCGTGTTAGAATTGCTAGGAGATGTTTAAAATCATGAATATGAGTCTACACATGTCTTTATGATATTCCAGTTCTAGGAACTTCTTTAGAATTCATTCACAGCATATGTATGTATTTGAATGCTAAATGAAATACCTATATGTGTATGGAATAATTGTAGTATTACGGGTTGTGGTAAGATCCTACACAAGTTATAGTTACTGATCAACATATTTTATGGTTTCCAGTATTCAGATAATTTGTATGAGCTCTGTCAGCTCCATTTATGATGGTGATTAAGATTTATTTTTATTTTACCTGGTGTGGTACACTGGCTGGAGATCTTGTTATTTCACGCCGGTGTGGTACATCGGCTGGAGATATTTTTATTTTACCCCGGTGTGGTACATTGGCTGGACATCTTTTTATTTTACCCCGGTGTGGTACATCGGCTAGAGATATTTTTATTTTACCCCGGTGTGGTACATCGGCTGGAGATATTTTTATTTTACCTCATTGTGGTACCTCGGCTGGAGATCTTTTTATTATACCCTGGTGTGGTACATCGGCTGGAGATATTTTTATTTTACCCCGGTGTAGTACACCGGCTAGACGAATTTTATATATGGATTTAGGGTTGGCTGATCGCTGGCATTACAGTTATCGTTTATTTCTTGTGCATTTCTTAATTGCATTTTCATCTATTTATAGAGTTATTATCAGGTTTTAGTTTCCAGGATTCCAGGTTGTTACCATTCCTTATTCCTGGTTCAGTTGTCTTGAGTTCAGTTATGTTATAGTAAGTTGTTATCAATTACAGGTTGTAGAGTTCCACGTTATATTTATCATCTATATGTTCATGTGCTAAGTCAGTTATTACAGGATTGTTATCCCATGGTTACAGTTTTAGCCTCACATACTAGTACATTTCATTCGTACTGACGTCCCCTTGCTTGTGGACCTATGCTTGTGCCGCAGGTGAAGGTAGAGGTCAGGATGGCCAGTTGAGTAGCAGTTCGTGAGATTAACAGATTGTTGGTATGCTCCTTTCTTCTTGGAGCTAGGGCTTAGTTATATATGCTTGAGTCTTGAGATGCAGTTATTGGTAGGTCGGGGCCCTATTCCGACCATCAATCAGTTTACTCTTAGAGGCTTTGTGGACTTAGTGTGTACAATGTTATTTAGTTTGCGGCCTCGCCGACTTATTGTTGCAGAGTGTAGCACACTAATTGCCTTGGTTGCATTTTGATTGTTTACCCCGTATTGTTGAGACCTTATGGGTCCAGTTTATTCTTCAGTTGATTGTGACAGGTGGTCTGGATGGCCTAAGTGTTACGATTATCGATGTCATATAGCCGGCTTCTCGATCAATCATGAATCGAGTGTCAGTTGCGCCCTACCCCAGTTTTTGGGCGTGACAGACTTGGTATTAGAGCGAAGTCGTATTCTAGGGAGTCCACAAGCTGTGTCCAGTAGAGTCTTGCTTATGAGTATGTTGTGCACCATACTTATAACGAGGAGGCTGCAGGGCATTTAGGGGTTGTTTCACTTTATTCATTAGTAGACGTGATATAGAGCAAAGATGTAAGGGCTATTTGAAGTCTAAATCGTGCTTATGTTTAAGAATTAACCTTAAGTAAGGCAGATGGCTATGAGATTCTTGAAAGGGTCCCAGTCGCCCCTCCTATCGATCCAAGAAATAGATTATATGCTTGAAGTGAACTTTGTTTTATTCCCCGTGTTATAGGTCCTCTAGTTCTAGTCAGAGCTACCGTGAGAAGGGATTCAGCCCCTCATGTTGTCCCAGTTTCAATAGAGCCAGGAGGAGGTAGAGTTTTTTTTTCCTCCAGCACCTTTAGCTATATCGAAGGGATGAGATTTTGAGGAAGCATTTCAGATGTTAACCAGAATAGTGACATTTCAAAAATCAGCCGTTGAAGTTAATGGAAGGGTCTAGTGGAATAATCTGAGAGCTTTAGTGCTCATGGGTTTTGAGCCTAAATCCCCTAGCCTTTACGGATTAGTGCTTACCACGGGAACTTCAATGAGTTCGAGTTACTATATTTTTGTACCTAAAGGACGGCAACATGAGTATTCATGAATGTAGTCTCAGGTTTAATTCTTTGGCCAATATGCTTCGGATAAGGTGCGAAATATGAGGGGGTATATCAATTGTATTAGGTTTGATAGAGGATCTAATTCACCGTCTTCAAGTACCCCGACAAAAAAATAGAATAGAGTGGAGGATACCAGGTCAAATATTAAAGGCTCCTTGTAGTGTTTCAAGGCACTAGGTGGCCAGACATTTAGATTCTCTTGAAGACTTAGTCCCTTTTTGTTTTCCTAGATCACGCTTTAGTTTCAGTTATCAGGACCGCCAATAATGAGTCGTGGTAAAAGTAAAGTTAAAAGCATAGCTTCAGATTTAACATTGATATTGTATCTTAAGTACTGAATGGAAAGTTGTATTGGAGTTAATTATATGTCGCGGTAGTGTATAAATTTGCTTATGGTTAGAAAAGTTCATCGATTATATAGTGTTAAGGCATGTCTGCCTTGTGTTAGATAAATAGAATGAGTTAAATAAATATTGTTTGATAGGAAGCAACGACTGGAAAGGATATGTTTATGAATACATGGAATGTATGTTTATGATGGAAGACAAGGATGAGTTAAAGGTGTTATGACATTTGAGGACGAATGCTTCTAAGGGGGGGAGGATGTTACACCCCGTAAAATTTTTGGTAATTATTTGATGTTTTTCTGATATGTTAAGGGAAGTACGGGTTGTATATTTGCTGTAGATGACAAGGGAAATGTGTACGAATGGAAAACCGAAGAGTATGTGAAGTTCATGAGTAAGGGTCAACTTTAAATAAACATATCTCGGAGAATATAATGAATTAGAAGCTCCACGACCTATCAAATTAAATTTCTTTGAGTCTAGTTTTCAGAACATCAAATAACTTGTCAATCAGTGTTCGGAGTAAAAAGTTATAGACATTTTACCATAACACTGTCGGTCAGTAAGGAGGCCACGGCCCTAAAAAAGGCCACCGCCCAACTTGCTTTATATTTTAAGTCATGACTTATCAAATCATTTTCAATGTTTCCAGAATTAAGGTTCATGCTTATCCTCTGAAATTCTCTCGAATTTCCAGCAAACAACTAAGGAAAACACTAAGCTAAACTCCATTAAACTAAAGCTAAGTGAAGGGGATCTACCATAAGGTGAAGGTGGTGTGTTGGTGGCTGTTTTGGCTGCACTTGAGCAGTGTTGCTGTGGTGAATTTGTTGCATTTTTGAAGCTTTCCTAAGCTACATATACGTTCACTCTTGGTAGGGATTAAACACAAGTATAAAAGGTAAGGATTCTACTACTATCCTTGCTTGAAGTTTTGATTATAAGACTAGAAGTTGGAGGTGTGTTTGGTGTATTGGTGACTGTTTTGTGGCGTTTTAGACGGTAAGGTTGCTGTATTTTTGGACAAGAAGTTGAGGTCAATTACTCTTATTTTTAACCAAGAACAAATACTCAGCAAAAGGTAAGTATTTCACCCCTTTTAAACCTCTAAAATTGTAAAGCAAAAATCTGGAAATTGGCAGCTAAGTGAGCTGCAGATAGACTGTTTGTGAGCTAAGTATTGCTCATTTTCCTTAGGATTTTTGGCTGTTTATTTTGCTGGAATTATACTTCATATTGAGGGAAAGAATTACAGCCGAACTAAGGTAAAATTTCCTCTTGTTTCTCCCTTAAAAGTTAGTGAAAACTAGTTGAGAAAATGGCTAAATGTTGTTAATGTTGTCGTGTGTTGTTGTTGCTATTGTGACTGCCATTGTTTAGTTATTTTGGCTGAATTTTGTGAGATAGATTAAGCTTTTCATTGGCATATAAAACCACTGGATTAAGGAGGTTGAAGGCTGATCATTGAAATTGGAAATCGGCTAGAGAAAAGTTCATCGGAGAAAGGTATGTAAGGCGTTCTTTGTCTCTTGATTTTAAAGAATGAACTCATGACGAGGATTAATCTGGAATTCTCCTATACTTGAGATTCTGTAATATCATATTATGGTTCCTCCCAGTTTTTTAGAATTACTTGGTATTAAGATGCGTATTTGCTAAAGAGTTGGAATGCATGAATGTGAAGCGGAGAGGGCAATTGCCTTCTATTATGGTCATAGTTGTAAATTGAGTCTGAAGTCCTCTCGGTGTGGGCACTGTGAGCTGGTCCTTTACATTATGTTATGTATTTGTGGTGGCAAAGTTGTTTAACATTATGGTTGCTAAGAAATTTGGTAGGCATGGCAAGACGACGATGCGCAGACAAACCTAATAATTGAAATCGGGTTTTAACTAAATAAGGGCTAACGAGCGTAACGGAATGGAATTTCCTCATGAAAGTTACCTACCTCTCATATTCATGTTTTAAGGTATCTAGGGCCATGAGTTGATTCCCCTATCCCTCTTCCTTAAGCTAAGAGACTAATTAATACGTTTCTTAATTAACCGATACGTTAAACTTTGAAGATAGAAACCGAATGGGTAAACTAGTGATATTTCTATGGGACCATCTTTATTGGTAGGTTATGCACAATATCTTAATTTTAACTTGTTTGATGAAAATCATAATATATATATATATATATATATATATATATATATATATATATATATATATATGTTTATGCTTACATTCAAATTACGCGCTAAAGAGGCAAGGATTGCCTTTAGAAAATCGCTATATGTTTATTAGAGCTCTTGAATATCTAGACCTCCTGAGAATTTCTTATGGCTTTAAGTAGACATGTCGCATGTTCTTTGAAAGCTGTACATGTGTAAGGAAATTAATCTAAGTGTAAAAGTTGAGGTGCTAGTAGCAAAGGAGATATAAGAGTAAATGTTAGACCTTTTAAGATAATATGTGAGGCATTTGCCTTCTGTCCATAATTGATTTCAAGAAACATTTAGCGAGGTTAAAATATGAGCAAGACAAGTTTAAGAGACAAGGTTGGCAATTAGATAAGAAGGTAAGTGCGTACAAGAATTGCTGGAATAGTGAACACGAGAGTAAATAATTAGGTAGGGAATGACGAATCCTGTTTGGAAAAGAATTTAAGATGAATACGAAAAGTAGAGGTAAAGGTTGTTAAATTTGATGATAAGTGTTACGATTGTTAATGAATTATGCAAATAGCTAGGAAGATTTACCCTGTTCTAAAGATGTTTAGCAAAAGAGCTATAAATAAAGTTGTTTATGTACACTTGTGTTAAGCTAATGAAAGGCCAGTAAAGTGTTAACTCCTTAAGAAATACTTAGGATCGAATATTTTGAGATAGTGACTCGAGTTAAAGAGAAGTTCTTCATTGTACTTTTAAACAATTATCTTTGATTATTTTTTCTAAAAGTTGGATTAACTTTTTCAAGTTTTAAAGGATTTTATTTTTCTTGGAAATTTCTAAACTATTTATAATGCTGCTAAGCTTTTCTAAGCTCCACATATATCGCAATGTTTCACATGAGCTTTTCCTACGCTGTCTGAAGCACGACTATAAGTCTTTATACATTTCAAGGCAACCCTAGACAGTTGCCTAGAATTTGTATATTAAAGACCACCAGGTTTGAGATAAACAAGTTATGTCTTCCTGTTCATAAGTTACCTCGAGATGTGATATGATGTGCAACAAATGAGGTATGCTCACAATTCTTGATATGGAAGTATGAAAGTCAAATAAGTATAAGCACAAAATTAATGCTAAGATTGTTAACAGAAAATGTTAGGCTAAGTGATTCCTCTTTGCTCCTTGTGTTAGAATTGCTAGGAGATGTTTAAAATCATGAATGTGAGTCTACACATATCTTTATGATATTCCAGTTCTAGGAACTTCCCTAGAATTCATTCACAGCATATGTATGTATTTGAATGCTAAATTAATGACCTATATGTGTATGGAATAATTGTAGTATTAGGGGTCGTGGTAAGATCCTACACAAGTTATAGTTATTGATCAACATATATTATGGTTTCCAGTATTCATATAATTTGTATGAGCTTTGTCATCTCCATTTATGATGGTGATTACGATATATTTTTATTTTATCCCAGTGTGGTACACCGGCTGAAGATCTTTTTATTTTACCCAGTGTGGTACATTGGTTGGGGATATTTTTATTATACGCCGGTGTGGTACATCAGCTGGAGATCTTTTTATTTTACCCCGGTGTGGTACATCAGCTAGAGATATTTTATTTTACCCCGGTGTGGTACATCGGCTGGAGATCTTTTTATTTTACCCCGGTGTGGTACATCGGCTGGAGTTTTATTTTACTCCAGTGTAGTACACCGGCTGGACGAATTTTATATAAGGATTTACAGTTGCTTGGTCGCTGGCATTACAACTATAGTTTCTTTCTTGTGCATTTCATAATTGCATTTTCATCTCTTTATAGAGTTATTATTGGGTTTCAGTTTCCAGGATTCCAGGTTGTTGCCATTCCTAATTCCTGGTTCAGTTGTCTTGAGTTCAGTTATGTTATAGTAAGTTGTTATCAATTACAGGTTGCAGAGTTCCAGGTTATATTTGTAATCTATATGTTTATGTGCTAAGTCAGTTATTATAGGATTGTTATCCCATGGTTATAGTTTCAGCCTCACATACCAATACATTTCATTCGTACAGACGTCCCCTTGCTTGGGGACCTGCATTCATGCCGCAGGTGCTGGTAGAGGTCCGGATGGCCAGTTGACTTGCAGTTCGTGAGATCAACAGATGGTTGGTATGCTCCTTCCTTCCTGGAGCTAGGGCTTAGTTATTTATGCTTGAGTTTTGAGATGCAGTTATAGTTAGGTCGGAGCCTTGTTCCGACCATCAATCAGTTTACTCTTAGAGGATTTGTGGACTTAGTGTGTACAATTTTATTTACCTTGCAGCCTCGTCGGCTTATTGTTGCTTAGTTTAGCACACTAATTGCCTTGGTTGTATTTCGATTGTTTACCACGTATTGTTAGGACCTTATGGGTCCAGTTTATTCTTCAGTTGATTGTGACAAGTGGCTTGAATGACCTAAGTGTTACAGTTATGGATGTCATATAGCCGGCTTCTCGATCAATCATGAATCGAGTGCCAGTTGTGCTCTACCCCAGTTTTGGGGCGTGACAAAATCGTCTATTCTAGGAAGCGGGTACTTATTTTTGATAGTGACTTTAGTCAGTTGCAGATAATCTACACATATACGGAAGGAGTCGTCCTTCTTCCTCACGAACAGAACTAGCGCACCCCATGGTGAGGTACTCGGCCTGATAAAGCCCTTGTCTAGAAAATCCTTCAATTGTTCCTTTAGTTCTCTAAGTTCAACAGGAGCCATCCAATATGGAGGAATAGATATAGGTTGAGTTCCTGGTAATAGATCGATTTGCAAAATCAATTTCCCTTTCTGGAGGAATACCAGGAAGCTCATCTGGAAATACGTTGGGACATTCATTAACCACTGGGATAGACTGAAGGGTCAGAGGCTCTGCCCGAACATCCTGAACTCTTACAATATGAAAAATGCACCCTTTTGCTATCAACTTTCTTGCCCGAAGATAGGAAATAAACCTACCTTTTGGCCTGGCTGTACTACCTTTCCACTCCCGTACTGCCTCCCCTAGAGAGTGGAATCGGACAATCTTGGTCCAACATTCAACATTGGCATAGCATGGAGCTAGCCAGTCCATACCCATAATAGCATCAAAATCAACCATTTCTTGTTCTATCAAGTCTGATGTAGTCTGACGATTTGCAACCTCTACTGTACACTCCCGATAGACCCTTCTAGCTATAATAGAGTCACCAACGGGTGTAGACACTGAGAAAGGTCGCCGAAGCAATTCCGGCATAATACTAAACTTCCGAGGCACTAACTGTGTAACGTAGGACAAGGTAGATCCTGGAACTATCAACACATAAGCAGGATGAGAGAAAATGTTTAGCATACCTGTCACAACATCTGGTGACAACTCTAACTCCTGTCGCCCTAATGGTGCATAAGTATGGTCTGGGACGGCACCTGAACTGGAGGCCCTTGATCTGCCTGCTGAAACTGAGGGCCTATGCCCTGCCGGGGATGCTGGAGCTCGTGATCCTTCCGAGGACCTATCTTGTCGATCCCGGTCACCCTGACCCCTATTTGGACAATTCCTCATCTGGTGACCCTCCTGTGCACAAATGTAGCATGCGGTGGAACCATACTTGCATGCTCTAGAGTGGCGTCGACTGCAGACAGGGCAAAGTGGTATTGTAAACCCACTCTACTCCACTCTCCTCTACTGATGTGAACCTACTTCTCGCGAACCTTCGCCAGGATCTGTCTGCCCTCGACGACTAGACCTGCTCCTCTACCGCTGTGGTGGAAGCGGGGGTCTAGGCGACCTATCAGATAACCATGGCCTAGGTCCTCCCAGAACTCCTCCTGTGATTCACCCGGTCTGTCCCTGCGGCGCTGCTCCTGACTTGTCCTCCTAATCTCCTGTTGCCGCTGTTTAATACCCTCAATATTCTGAGCAAAAGCCTGCACACAAGCAATATCCATATCCTCTCGCAGTGTGTTTGTGATGTAGGTCTCAACATATTTCAGGTTTATCCCCATAATAAAGAGGTGTACCCTGGCTGGCATCGTGTCCACAAAAGCTGGAACATATTGAGCCAAGGAGTCAAACCGCATGGCATATTACTGGGCACTCATCGACCCCTACTCAAAATTTAGGAACTGATCAACCTGGGCCTGTCAAATCTCCCCCGGTAGGTAATGATCCAAGAAAGGCTCTGAGAAGTTGGGCCAGGTCGGAGGGGAAACATCTCTCCCTCGGGACCTCTCCCAACTCTCATACCACAGTACAACGATGTCCCGTAGCCGGAATACCGCCAACTCAACTGACTCTGTGGGTGTAGCATGCATCACCCTGAAAACCCTCTGCATCTTGTCTAAGAAGTCCTGAGGGTCCTCGGTCCGATCTGTCCCTGTGAATTGCGGGGGACTTAGTTCAAGGAACTCTTTGACCCTCGAGCTACTAGGCCCTCCTAATGATTCATTAACCGTAGGTGGCACTGGCTGGCACTGAGCAGCTATCATTTGTGCTAGCATAACCACCACACTCCTGACCTCCTGGTCGGATGGTATGGGTATAGAAGTTGCTGGAAACAGTGCCGTCACACCAGCTGTCCCAAGCGGCTCCTAACGTGGTGGAGACGGTTGGGGAGGTCGAGATGATACCTCTGTATCATCCTCAGGTCGGGTCGATTCTGACCGAGGCTAAGGCACCCTGCTGGTGCCCTGTCCTGCTACAACATCTAACCTCCTGCTTGTCGTAGGGTGTCGCTGGTCCGACATTTCTCTATAAACAAAAGCGTATAATGAGCTTAGAGGCTCAACCCTATACTGTACTACTCTATAGCACGACTAAATAAGAATAAAGAGTAACCATCCTATCATTCCTTGCAGCCTCCAGCCTATAGGATGTGGTGCACAACACATCCATAGAAAAGACTCTACTTAGCACGGCTTGCAGACTCCCTAGGATACGACCTGCTCTGATACCAAGTTTGTCACGCATCACCTTGGGAGGCATGACTAGCGCCTGCTGTCTTACTAGGACCTGAAGTGCTGAGTTGACTAAGCCTAAGCACCTATGGTGCAGGGATGACTCTAACTCTAGAATCAAAAAAACAACGGGCTATATAGCAGCTATAAATACAACCCCCGGCCGACAAGACCTATAGTCACCTATTAAAAATAAACAGCTAACTAGAGACAAACAAACATAGGGAGTCCTATGCGGGCCGACAAGGCCACCATGATACCTAGTTATAACTGGAAAGTGAAATAAGATGCTAAACTGAGCTATGGCTGACAAGGCCACAAATAAACAGCTAAACATGGCCCCACACGGCCAACACATATAGTCTAAAACACATATAGGCCCCACAAGGCCGATATCATCTAACCACAGGGAAGTAATGCTCCAGAAGAAAGGAGCTGATGGCTCTGTACGGTTGACTGGAACTACGAGGGACCTGTTCCTCGTCTATCTGCACCTGTAAGCAAGTAATGCAGCGCCCTAGAAAGGGGCGTTAGTACCATAGGTACTGAGTATGTAAACCAGTAACATTAAATAATTGAAAGTAAGATATAGAACTAACAGTGACTGAAGTAAAGAAAATGGACTAAAGATGACTGAGGTAGTGAAATCAGGACTAAACATAATTGTAATAATGAGGGTAGGGGTCATACCTGAAAAATGAGGAGTCTTACTGTATAACTAGCAGTAACTAAAGCAAACATAAATCTTACCTGGCCCCCATAAGCCGGAAGGTACAATCAGCACAAAACAACCCACCTGAGCCCCCATTAGCCCTAGTAAGTACACCCCAATCTATATACCCCTATCCAAGTAATACTAAGTCAACTACCAGCTATAAGTGTCCTGTCAATCCCCTTGGTCTGCAACTGGGCCCTCTCAACCCCTGACTGTAGTTGTGTCTGAGTTCGGAGTACTCCTGATATCTACACCTCGGGCATAAGCACTCGGCGGGGGTGTATATAAGGCCAACCACGGCAACATGAGGATTTGGATCCCCATCTTCGTCCCTTGCAGACGGCATGCCGTTTCGTGGAGCGACGTATCCGCGTCCCTGGCGGGAGGCGGCATAGCGATTAACCCTGGGGTGGTCACGGAAGCTATACAAGTATAATCCAGCCCAAAATAATACAATTTACGAGTCTCAACTGACACCAACAACTAAACATGATAACATACTCCTGACATGCTTTACTAGGATTCATACTAGACTACTATGCTGAAGAAACTAACTTACCGAAAGAAAATGCCTTAACATAGCTCGTTCGCTGTTTACGGATTAACTGGCGAGTTCAAATTAGTATTCAATAGCTCTTCCCAACTAAAATTGTGTTATTGGGAAAATACTAGTTTTAACACTAAATTTGGCCAAAAGGAAAACTTTATATATAAATATTAACTATATTCTATCTTTACGGAACACAGTCGAAACCTCATTATTTCTCGAAAGTCTAGAAGGGAAAATGCTTACTTTACGACTGGGATCGTATTGACACTAGTTAGGAGCAATTCCAACAACTTTGGCTCGGCGGGACGACTATTCGCTAGGCGAATTGCACAAAACTAACTACGTAGAAATGCTCCCTGCAGCCTTATACTTTGATACCCGAAGTTAATTCGGATTTGGACGGCGTTTAGCAGCGTAACCGGATGAAAATTAAATGTTTTCCTTCGTCTCCCTCTGTTCTGGCCCTAATCTATGAATTATACTCCAACTTCTAAGTGTGAGACCCTTATATACTTGAGGCAGAAGACAAGGTAATGTGGCACACTGCCCAACGCACTGATTCTGCTCAATGCCACGTTGTCTAACGCAGAGGAGCAGCTCCGTGCCACTTTGCCCCTCTGGGCAGCTTAGTTCAGCTTCCTCCCATGAAATCCCGACTTTGCACTCATTCAGCCTTTCCCCGAGACCTTTCCTCGTACATATGGCACTCTAAAACACTTAACCAACATACGAATAGGCCGATTAAACGTTGAAAACTTACGGGGTGTAACAGTCCAGTACTCACCACGGGTATTAACAATGACTCACTATCTTGGACGACGAGTCGTCGCTTCACCCATTGCTGACACTGCTACCAGTCTTTCACTTCCCTCGACTGGCTCCAACGGGTCATTGGTTGGACCAATGATCCGTTGGGCTGTCCTTCCTTCATAAGTTTTCCCATTTTTCAGCCAACTTCCATTTTTGATCTCGAGTCTAATCTTAGGCACTTTCGGGGTATTACAGGGGACTTCACGAATAGTTATAAAGACCATGACTCATGCAATCTGTCATTATGTGCACTGTCCAATAATTCATCTGGGGCTCGCAATAGGGTACCTTACGAGACGTTACTGGTGACCACGATTCTTAGTAACCACTCGTCACCTTCACTGCCCAAAATCTCAAATCATTAGCAACCGGCTAACCACGAATCATCCCACAAATCGTGGTGTCTGACTGCGAGTTGTGGTGACTATCCATAGGGTACATTGCCAACTTTTTCCTCATCTTCCTATAACCTTTGTCCACGACTAACTCGACGAGTCGTAGGGTCTGACCATGACTCGTGGTAAGGTCTGTGGGACTTCAAAACCCAAAGTTTCAACTCAAGTCATGTACCTCTCCATGAGTTTCTTCACGACTCATGGTCTACCCCATGGGGAACAGAACGACACATTTTGTAACTTAGTGCCAGATTTCCAGTTTTCTCTATTTCAAATCCCAGGTCTGATCTCTCGGCTTTTGGGGTATTACAATATCTCCTTCTTGGGAACATTCATCCCCGAATTTTGAAAATCATACAGAAAAGTAGAGAAATGCAATCATCATACTCAAATACTGACCTTATAATCTGAAAACTAACGAAATGACTAACTCTGATTCAAACTACATGGCTGAAATGAATTCTTGAATCATATACACATCTATATACATGAAAGAAACTGGGGCACATGATCTGAACAGGAAACTAAATAGAGTTTTAGGACAAAAACTGATACCTCAAGCTGGAACTTAGCAGGTAGAGAATAACTATGGGTATCTAGCCATCATGTCTGCTTCGGCTTCCCACGTAGCTCGCTCAACATGCTAATTCCTCAATAAAACTTTGACTGAAGCTATTTCCTTATTTCTTAGCTTTCGAATCTGGCGATCTAGGATTTCCACCGGAACCTCCTCATAACTAAGGCTGTCTTTCACACTAACACTATCCACCGGGACAACCATAGCTGGATCACCCAAACACTTCTTTAAAAGCGATACATGAAAAATGGGATGCACAGAAGTTAATTCTGAAGGCAACTCCAATTCATATGCCACCTTGCCAACCCATTTCCCAATTCGGTAGGGGCCAACATTATGAGGGCTGAGTTTCCCTTTCATTCCGAATCTCCCCACCCCTTTCATGGGAGACACCTTTAGAACTACCTAATCATCGAGTTCAAACTCAACCTTCTCACATCAGCATAGGGCTTTTGGAGACTTTGATATGTTTTTAACATGTCCTGTATGATCTGAACCTTCTCCATAGCCTCATGGACTGAATCTGGTCCTATCATCGTAGCTTAACCAACTTCAAACCAGTCAATAGGTGATCTATATCTCCGCCAATAGAGAGCCTCAAACGGAGCCATCTGAATGCTGGAATGGTAGCTATTATTGTACGCAAACTCGATAAGAGGCAAATGGTTATCCCAACTACCCTTGGAGTGAATCACACATGCTCTCAACATGTCCTCGAGAGTTTGAATTGTCTGCTCCGCTTGACCATCATTTTGCGGATTAAATCTTGTACTAAGCTTGACTTGAGTACCAAATCCTTTTTTAAATGACCTCTAAAATGAGGAAGTAAACTGAGTACCACTGTCAGATATAATGGACAAGGGCATCCCATGCAACCGAACTAGCTCTTGAATCATCAACACCCGGAACACACCATCTACCCTGATATTGAAGCACACCATTTCCCCCTTTGAAGACGACCTCTACCTTCTGCTCCTAAATGACGTCCTTCAACTTCACCAAGCTAGGATTTTCATCTTGTCTAGCTTTTATATCAGTTAATAAGGATGATTCTAATCCGTCCTGAATAACAACACTACCATCTAGCGAGTGAACAAGATAAACTCCTACATTTTATGCTAAGAATTTAGAAGTCCCAAACCTCCGAGGTTTTTTCCCTTTCACGCTTAAGATCATGCCAAATATGCAAACCGTTTAAATCCACCTGAAACTCATCTAGAATCCCCCGGTTATAACCCAAATACGCAATTCAAACATAAAACCCATTCCGGATCAGTTGGAATCATTAAATTACCAACATAAGGTTGTTTTGATCGGAAGTTGACCATGGTCAACTTAGCTTCCTCAAAGCTCATAAATTCAACCAAAGGTTCAAATCACTCTTGAATAGCCTCCAAATCCATGCAAACTACCCAACTAAATCATAAATCACCATACGAAACCAACAGAGCTTTCAAAATCCAAATTCGAGCTTGTTAACTTAAAATTTTGACTTTAGTCAACCCCTCACACTTTAAACCTTCCAAAAACCAAAAATCTCACCCAATCTTCACTAGGTCATCTTAGGAACGGTGTCATCCACCTCCACAAATCATGAATAAAAAAATAAAGATATGGAAAGGTTCAATATAGGCAAACGGATCGAAAATCACAAAATGACCATGTGGGTTGTTACACTTCCAGGTTTGGCTAATATATGCGCTTCCTAAACTACTACACACCTGACACTTACGGTAGGGGTAGGGAGTTATCCTGAACGTACACCTCTTAACCATCATTTCCACCATGAGGAAGCATCCATAGGATTTAGAGTAAGGGAATCATGAGCATGAATCTTTCAAGAAGTCTAAGTTGGGCATATACTTAATTTAGAACGATCTTATCAGCCGATAGCGCAAATCATAGGGACTGAGTTGATAGAGCTGCGCATACTGAGAGACATGAGTTCAGATACGTAACAAGGTTTAGGACATGAAGCTGAATGGGTAATATTAGGATCGCTAATTAATGGGGTTACCTATAATTTTAGGGTTTTGAACATAAACATGAGTTGAACATATCATCTAGTGAAACATAAGGGGAACATCTAAATGAGGGTGGGTTGACTACCCCAAATACTATTCATAGAACTTCCTTACTAGAAAACTCAAGACCTAACTTGGACCTTCATTTACCATTTCCCTACATTTCACAAAATTGAAATTGGGTAGTAGACTCCATGACTCCAGGCCATGAGTCGTTAGCCCTAGCCACAAGTTGTCTAGTCCCTCGTGGGGACTGGCAATCATTCAAATTCTACGATTTTACTAAGGACTTTTCCCTAATTCCTAAGTCCTAGGGGTCTAGACTATGTCGTTTTAACATCAGAAAGGGTGGTTTAAGAGGGTAAATACTAGCCTAAGTCTTCAATCATGCATGCAAAGGTTGGGAAGGTGATAGAACGGTGATCTATGTGATTTCAAAGTGTTCTTCATCAATTTTCTCTTGGGAAATCTAGGAAATTGTTGAATTCAACTTCTCCTAAGTATGTAAGGTTCCAAATGGGTGTTTCTATTCACACCCATTCCCATTCTCTATGATTTCATGAAAAATCTATCAAAAGTCTTATGGGGTTTTGAGTTAATTTTGAGAAAAACTAATAAATTGCTAATGGGTTTTATGGTTTCTGAGATATTTCATATTTTATGGATTTAGATCAAATTTTACCATTAGTTTCTATTACAAAATTCTTTGATTTTTATTTCTACCAAATCAGGACTAATTATGCATGATTTATGATGAATCAATTTATAATCTACTCTCTACTTGTTGATATTTACAAACACATCATGATCTATGATTTCAAATATGAATTTATTCAATAACCCATCATGATATGAGGATATACAAGTTATATGTATGATCTACAAGTATGCATGGATCCTATGATTTATGAATTATTGTTTTGACCGACTTACAGGCCTTGATTCATGGCTAGTTCACATATTTACAAGCATTCTTATGATTGTCTTGAATTAACTAGCCCATGAACTCATGTATGATATATTATAAGCACTATATATGTTGTGGGAGTAGTATCGAACATCGAGTAGGTTCAGGGCCCAGGTTCTGCCCTGGATCTCATAAACTACGTGCCACCGTAGGTTTGTTGGGACCTCCTTTGTGACTGTCCCTAGCCCAAATGGCCCTCTTCATGGTGATATCACACTTTCATGGTTCTAGCCTTGGCAAGGTATGAACGGCCTCTCGAGTAAGTTTACAAGTCGGGCTCCATGTGTGCTCATATGGGGTATGTCGGTTAAGAGAAGTCTTCCACTGTTCCTCATGATTTATGCATGTTTATTATTATGTATATTGGCTCAAGTCATGTTAACTAAAGTTTTTCTCTTATGATTATCATTACGATTGTATTACGAATGTTTTGAAAATCTTGAGCCTTATCTTAAATTACGATATTTATGTTATGAGCATGTTGTCCTACTCTTATGTTCATTTATGAGTTTTAAATATTTTAAATGTCCGATTTACTTAACTTGCATACTCGGTACGTTCAACGTATTGACCGCATACTTTCTATGTTGTATCTTTTCATGATACAGGACCTAGTTCTCAGGCTCATCTCCATTAGTAGTCTATCTCATAGTTAGCTACAAGCTTTGTTGGTGAGTCCTTATGTTCCGAGGGCCATATGTCTAGACATTGATGATGTTCTTTTGTTTTTGTTTTTGCCAGGTTAGTTGGGAATGTTGTCCCATCAACCCATCTTATGTGATAGAGGCTTTCAGACCATATATAGTACTTTAGTTGATATGTATGTCTAGTACTCCCCAATGGTCATTCTATGCTATATTACGTTTATGTTTCCGCTATATTTTATGTTTAGTCTTCCTCTTAATATGAATAAAGTTAGATATGCTTATGCTATGGGTCGACTTGGGACCTCTCGGGGTTCCTTGTCCCGTTTTTACAATTTGAGTCTACTCTCGGGTCGTGACAGCAGGTCTACCGTAGGCGCATGTATGACTTGTATTTGAAAATTTTGACTAACCCATTCGACCAACTCAAACCAGGTATGATCCATGACTTTTAAACTTCTCTCCACTTCCTACACCTCAATTTTCTACACCACTTTCCCATTTTCATATTCTATCTACCACCACTTCAACTTCCCACACTCCATCATTAAATCCATCTTCAATTCCACCGATCCCTACACCTTTCGCCTTATATGGATTCCACCATTCTTCACCATTTTCTACTATCACTCACCATTTCTCTCACAAACAACAGAAGCAAAGAGCTTGGTCGGCTACCTTTGAAGAAAACCATTTTCAACTTTCAAATTTCATCTTTCTACTCACATTATTTGGTATGTCTCTTAATTTTTTTCTTAGTTTCTTTGCACTGAGTAAAATGTATAGCACAAAAAGGATGACAGATTTTGTTCATTTCTTTGACTCATGTTTTTCCCTTGTTCCCATTAAGGGTTCTTCATGTTCATGGAAAAATCACATCTCGTGGGTATTTGGGGATTTGAAATTGCAAACCTATGCGGGTAGAAATTCTTGTTACATAATACTCTAATATGTTGAGTGTTCTAATTTTGGCTTTGAAATTTATTAATTAGGTGTGAAAGCTAAGTAAACCATTTGTTTGAAATATATGATTTTTCCCGATGATAGATAGGGTGACATCTTTCTTAAGGGAAATTCGTCATTTCTTCTTGTGTGCGTGCTTTGGTAGATGAAAATATGATAATGTGAGGGAGACTTTTGAAATATTGAACTTGATTTATGATTTTAGTTGGACAGATCTTTTGACATTTTCTGATGATAGACGGGATAACATCCTTTTTAAGGGAAGTCGTTAAGTGATCATAATGGTCTTGTTGTGGTTATTGTTTTTGGTAGATCTTTTAGGGAAGTCTGAATACCTGTTAAAATTGATTTTGTTTATGCTTGTGAAAAATGGTGAAATTATAATGATTGGGCACTATGGAGAACCTGCGAGTCGCAAGTGCTGGGCTGGATTTCAGGTTCACTGCCCGCCTACTGTGTTACACCTGTAGACCGCGGATTATCACTTGGGAGATGCGGGCGAAATGCAGGTGCTGAGACATTTTTACCATATTTTCACCAACGCACTTGCAACTCACCTGCAGACCGCAGATTCCCTCATGCGAAATATAGGTGCACACGTAGGTGATGTCAGTGGTTTGAAATTTCTGTTTCATTTTGTTGATATCCAATCTCCTTCTATTCCATTCAATAGCCTAGTATAGTTGTTGTATTTTAATTTCCATAATGAAAAAATACGAAATATTTTGTTTTGGTTTTGGTATTCACATGATCTTGCAGGAACATGACTTCATCTAGGCAATAAAAAAGGGGAAGGCCCCAGCCTCCTCTAAAAGCAGGGGCAAAGGCAATGCAATGGAAACCCATACCCCTACCAACAGCTGAGATGTGATTTGGTTCTGTGTCGAGGGAATGGAAGTCGATTACATCTAGTATGAGGAACAACTGATGACTCCAGAAAAGTGATTCAATCTGGAGAAGCTGGGGCAAGACTTCTCCAACATCATAAGCAGTTCACTGAGTACAGATGGAACCCATTCCTAGATTCTCTACTGGGATACTACCCCAACATGGTTATCAAATTTTATACCTCATATCAAGCGAAGCAAGACCCGATGAAACACCATGGGAAGGTGGATGAGTTCCCAAATCATCCATTAGTCTAGGCATATGGAGTAGAGGTGGATATCACCCCCCATGCAATCAACTCTATCTATTGGGGTAAATAAATTAAGGTTGTAAATGAGTTTTCTTAGAAGATAACAACCAAAGCTGATCAGTGTCCATGGGAGGCTTAGATTATTGTAGATGGGCAACCTTTATGGGCCACCACAGGAGGAGATATTCCAAGACAAGACCTCCTAGTTTAAGACGAACTGTTGAGTTGGTGTGTAGTCATCTCATGCCCTCAAAGAATGATCAGAGGATGAATTTTAAGGCCGTCATTCTGGTAGCATGCATCATGATAGGGGTGTATGTCAATTTTGGTGAGATAGTCCCCATTCAATTCAAAAGGAAGTCTAGGCAGCAAGGTCTACCCTGCCCTTCCCTATCCTCACTAGCCAGTTATGTTTTAGAGTAGGGACTCCCCATTTTCCTGATGAAAGGCCTAGCTCTTCTATGAGGGTGATGGATGTTGAGAAAAAAGAGAAGTGAGGATGCCCAAAAAGCAAGCGGAAGCTACTACAAACATGGGATGCCCCAAAAGCGTCTACAATACTTGATTTTGATGAGGAGACCCCTGACCTCAATGATCCTGCTCAAGAAATATTGGGACATTCAACGGCAGAAAGACCATGTAAGGGATCTTCACCACCAAAAAGTCAAAATCCTTTCTCAACAAACATATTATATCCTCTATTGTAACAAAAATAACCTAGAAAAGTATTTATATAAATAATTAGAAATTTTCCTAAATTGACAGGGAAACTTTTTAAATTGTACCCGACTTCACATACGACCTATACAATGATTGTATGGGTCGTACCTTCACTCGTATGTTGGCTGGCTCTTATGATTTTGACTAGGTATTGGAAGCTGGTATGACTTGTACCATAAACCTACAAGACATACTGTCTTGTCATGGTTTGAACTTGAAACATCTGGCATCCTCTGATTATATTTACGAGTGACTTAGTAAGGCTAGTATCATTATGCCACGACTCGTGACTTCTAATCATACCTTGAGTTCTTCCTTCCTTCAATTCTTTTGAAGTTCACCATGGCTCCTTAATATGGGTCGTAGGTAAATAACATGGCTCTTAGTTTCTACCGTACAAAGAGACTGACTCAGTGCAATTTCTTCTGAACTTTATCACGACTGCCTTGGTACGGCTCATACCAGGATTGTACAGCTTGTACCAAGAGTCGTACTTTAACTCTTTGGTTCAACACATCTTCTGGACTTGTTTATGATTCTCAATACGGCTTGAACCAGAATGGTACGACTCATACTGAGATCCGTACTTCCCCTATTTCCTACATTTTCTCACTACTTTTGCACATTTCAACTCCAACAACTAATTTCCCTGAAAACAAAGTAAAAGTGCATCATATCTGTATAAACATACGTAAGTACATTATTAATTCCTTAGTTTTAAGTGTTGAAAGTGTTGTAAACCCACAACACATCAACACCCTCAAATTAAGACTTTTTCATGTCCTCAGGCAAGCAAAACAAAATTATAATGTGATGCTTAACTAGAAAGTAAACTGGAAGACCTACAACCAACATAACCAAAATATGCACAGAAACCACAATTAGCTTTTGACACCTTTTTCATGCAAACCAAATCGGCTATGCGCTCATGAAACTACAACTCATGATATACAGGGATCAAGATATGGCATCTAATATTCAGCAGGGAATCAAGTTATCACTAGTGCTACTCCTACAAATAATTGGCAGAATATAATACAAACCAAGTACTATCACAGCAAATAAAGTCCCCAAAACTCACAAATATATATAAATATGAAACTTAGGACTGAACAAGACTCTCACTCTCAAAATGAAGTTCCAAATATTGCACATCAGATACTATAGGCTTGCCTTTATTTTCTCTACTTTGACTTTTCAGAAAGTTATGCTTAGATCACTACTGGACATTTCTTGGCTTGTAATGTAGGTTTCGGGCTGGGTATGGTAAATGTAGATTTTAGTGAAAAAACCTTCTTTGGAATACATACTTGGCTTCATTTGCACTTATTATCAATTTTTTCACTTTTCCTCCCTTTTGTCCCTTTTCAAATGCAATGTCTAAGGGTGATGTATTTTTCTCATCTTTTTTTTCATCTCTGTTTCATTTTCTTTTCTTTTTTTCTTTTCATTTAAACTTTTCTTTTATTCATTTATCTTTTTACACCAAACCCCACTTTTCTTTTCTTTTCTTTTCTTTCTTTTCCACCTCTTCACATTTTATGCACCTCTACTATAACCACCCTCAACTTAGGTGTTATACCTTAGTCGTGGTTCACAATGTCCAAGGAGGGACCAGGGCCAAACAGGTTCATTATAAATAATGAGAAAGGAGAATAGGTAACGAAAGAAAAATGGTCAATTTTAGGCTTAAAGTCAGGATCAAGGGATTTTTTTTATTTGGTTGCGTCATTTAAGCTAATGTGGCTAAAATATAAAATAGCATATGATCCTTTCCTAACCAACTATCCTACAACCCATGTACAGACCAACAAGGCAAGTTCTAGATCCTCAATGCAGTATTGAACGGACTATACATCCTCACTCACTCACGGTACAGGTTTGCATTAATTCTATTATCCAGTTCATGCATAGCTCAACTATAATTACACATTCTAATAGACTAAATTCTATACAAAAATCCACAGAAATCATGCATTGCAGTCAACATACACTGCTAGACAACGAAAAGTTTTCAGGCAGGGTCATTTTTTTTCAACATTTCAAAACATGTGTACATTTATTGGCTTCATAGTACTCCTAACTACTTCTAGCTAAACAAAACACAAAAAAAATCCTAAACATGCCAATTCTACTAGATAGAATGTCCTAGGTAAAAGAAACATGGCAACAAAAACCCTCAGACGAAAGTCGAACATCCCAAAAAATACGAGTACACCCCTCCTTTTTCAAAAGCATGCTTTGTCCCCGAATCATAAAACGTAAGAACAAGGAAAAGGGAAATACATGTAGTGCTCTAAGCGCTCTGTTCAGCTACTCATACTTCACCAACCATTCGTGGGTTGCCTCACATACATCGTCTGATTTAACATCGCATCGCAACATCATTCCTTTTTCTATTTAGGCCTCATCAAGATACGCCGATTCGATCGCTCTTACCTCCTCGGCATTTCCCATATACAGCTTCAGTCTTTGCCCATTCACCTTGAACCTCTTACTATCCTTGCTTTTATGTTCTACAGCAGTACAAGGGGACACATTTACCACTCGATACGATCCCATCAATCTAGAGTTTAATTTGCCTAGATGCAAATGGAGCCTCGAGTTAAATAGGAGTATCAAGTCACCAGTATTGAACTTTATTTTTGTAATCTTTCAGTCATGATAGATATTCATTCTCTCTTTATAGATAGTTGCACTCTCATAAGCTTGGAGTCAGAACACATCCATCTCATTCAACAGATCTAACCTCAATTTGCCTGCTTCATTCCAGTCTAAGTTCAACTTTTTCAGTGCCCATAGTGCCTTATGTTCCAGCTCCACTGGCAGAT
The DNA here is from genome assembly GCA_035772735.1 of Datura wrightii. Lineage (NCBI taxonomy): Eukaryota > Viridiplantae > Streptophyta > Magnoliopsida > Solanales > Solanaceae > Datura > Datura wrightii. The sequence goes on from JASDFA010000001.1 coordinate 56,495,349, forward strand.
GACATGACTTGCTATAGACAAGATGATATGGTAATGATCCAATAGGGGCCTTGTAAGCTGTTAGATATGCCTAAAGTGCATCATCAAGCTTCCTAGACCAGTCTGTCCAGTTGGTGTTCACTATTTTAGCAAAAATCGTCTTGATCTCCCAGTTGGAAACTTTCACTTGTCCACTTAACTAAGGATGGTAAGGTGTTTCCACCTTATGTTTCACACCATATTTCTCAAGAAACATTCTGAAAAGACGATTACAAAAGTGTGAACCACCGTTGCTGATGATGGCTTTAGGGGTATCGAATCTCGCAAATATATGCTTCCACAGAAATGTTGTGACACTTTTCCCTTTATTGTTAGGGAGTGCAATGGCTTCCACCCATTTTGAAACATAATCCTCCACTACAAAGATATACTTTACCTTGTAGGAGCTCACAAAGGGACCTAAGAAAACAATAAACCATACATCAAACATTTATACTTCCATTGAGGTCAATGGGAGCTCATGCTTGTGAGTGATGTCGTCTTATCTTTGGCATTGATCACAGGCTTTGGAAAAATCATATGCATCCTGGTGGATGGTTGGCCCAATAGTAACTGCACTGCAAAATTTTGCGTGCAGTTTGAATACCGCTGTAATGATCCCCAACTGGAGATGAGTGGCGTGCCTCAAGTATACTAAACATCTCAAACTCCAGCACACACCTCTAAATTAACCCATCTGCAAATATACAAAACAAATAAGTTTCATCCCAATAATACCTCCGAGTGGCAAATAAGAACTTCTTCCTTTGCGGCGAAGTTAAATCAGTTGGGATCATAACACTCACAAAATAATTTGCATTGTAGGAAAACCAAGGGATCAAATCCTGAGATGCAGCCAACACCTACTCATCTATAAAGATATCAGCAATGTCCATCTCATATTTTATCCTCTCCTCTGCATCCAATCAGGATAAATGGTTAGCCACCTTATTCTCAATACCCTTTTGATCTTTTACCTCAAACTCAAATTCATGTAAGAGAAATACCCATTGGATCAACCTCGGTTTAGCATCTTTCATAGACATTAGATACCACAATGCTGCATGTTCTGTGTGGACAATCACCCTAGTTCTGAGCAAGTATGCCCGAAACTTTTTGAATGCAAAGAACACTACTAGGTCCATCAACTAACCTTCAAGAAAGCTGTACCATCCTCTACCTGCCAACCTGTCAAGCATCTGATCCATGAAGGGCATCAGGAAGTAGTCCTTTTGGGTCAAATGGTTAAGCTTCTGGTAGTCCATATAAACTCGCTGACCTGTAACCGAGCTCATTGGTATTAGCTCATTTTTCTCGTTTGGCACGACCGTGATCCCTCATTTGTTTTGTACACACTGTATCGGGCTCACCCACTTACTACCAGTAATGGGGTAAACTACAATAGCATCGAGCCATTTAATAATCTCTTTCTTCACCACCTCTTGCATCGGTGTGTATAGTCGTCTCTGATGCTCTATTCTGGGTACACAGATTGGGTCAAGCTAAATTTTTGTTGGTGCAAATGCCGTGGGAATACCGATGATGTCAGTAATAGTCCACCCAATTGCCTTTTTGTGTCTTTTCAATTCTGGTACCAAGGCCTCCACTTGCCATTCTTCAAGGTCTGATGCTTTGATAACTTGAAAGGTGTTGTTCTCTCCCAAAAAGGAATATTTCAAATGTGGGGGTAGAGCTTTAACTTCAAGGACTGGCAGTATCTCTACTGATGGTTTTGTTGGGTGGGTCTCCCTATTCTTTAAATCAACGTCCAACTTCTTTGGCGTGAAGTCATAGGACCCCATTCCCTCCAGGGCATTGACCATCTCTATATATCCCTGCACATTATTCCCCTCATAATTCATTAAGACTGTCGCCAGTGCCTCAACATTCAGTTATGCAACTGGCAGCCCATTGTCCTCCATCATAGTTGTCACGACGGTTGATCTAGTGTTAAGGTGTCCCTGTAGTAGCCTAAATAGAACAAAAACAAATAAAAAATGTAAACTAGGTAACAATTAATATTTAAACGCAAGCAATTACTATAATATTAAGTCGTATTCCCCGGCAACTTCACCACTTTTTTATAATGCTTAAACTCATACTCCTGTAGAAGTATGATGCAGACATTCTCAATAAAGGAACCCAACTATGACGGGGTCGGTTGATGTCGCCCAAGAGAACGCAAGTTGTAACACCTCGAAAACTCTAAGATCAGATCTGAGGGTTGAAACGGAGAAAAATAGGATTTTCTACACCAGGTCATAGGACAAGTTGTCCAGTGACCCGTGAGGTGCACCATGAGTTGTTAAGTGGAATGGTGGACTTGATTGAATTTTTGGATTTGGGGCTAACCATGACTGAGGCCATGAGTCACGGTCAAGAGACTCATGGCTTGAGGATGGCATGAAATGGAAAATTGAGGCAGTGTTGGGCACGACTTAGTCACCACGAGTAGTGGTGTCCCTCATGGTGACCCTTAGAGGTATGATTTCAGTGTTGGCCACAAGAAGTAGACCACTAGTCGCAGTGTTGAGGACGAATCATCCAGTCCCTCGTTGGGACTGACAGTGTTTTTTTCCCTGCAATATTATTAAGGGCTTTTTCGTAATTCCTAAGTTTCTAATGCCTAAACTACATCATTTTTACACTCAGTTAGGATTGTTTCAAGATGGTTTATCTCATTCTAAATAACTCCTCTCCATGCGTGCAAGACTAGAAGGTTCCGAGGGTTTATCAAGGCTAAAATCCATCAATTCTCATTCAATTTCCTTTAGGCACTCAAGGACGTGTAAGATCAACTTACCCAGGTATGTGAGTTTACGAATGAGAATTCCTTTCATTCTTCTGCTCAAAGTTCTTCTCCGTTCAATCAATCTCAATTCTAGATTTAAGTTTCATGATCTTTGGGGTTTACCCCAATTCTTGTGAAATCCTCTATGACCTATCTATCGGTCAATTCCATTCATGTATCAAATCATGTTTTATTATCTATGGGTAGAATTTATAATTATTTTTGATTTTAAATGTATGCTTTCCAATTTAATTGAGTTATGCCCAAGTATGCAGGCTTCATGAAGAGTCAAATTATGATTCTTTTATGAATTTGATCTTATCAAGTCTAAATTATGATTTACGATTTATGTTATGACTTCTATTCAAGTATTCATCATGGATTTAAGATTATCAAGTATATACATGTTTTACAAGTATGCATGAATTTCATTATTTATGAATTTGTGACTATTGGCCAACTCGTGGGCCCTTATTCATGGCAAATCATGCATTTCAAGTATGATCAAGTATGTTATGTTGTAAGTGTCCATGAACTTTATGAATGATTTATGATTATGATATGAGCTTCATGTGCATGTTTTTGGGAGTAGTGTCTAGCACCGAGTAAACCCGGCGTAAAGGTAAACCTCGTGCTCTCAGAACTACGTTCCTCCATAGGTTTATATATGCGAATGTTAATGTTATTGGATCCCCGTGATATCACATTATGCACATCCCTTGCTTGGAATGCCTGGGACGGCTCTGCCCCCTTAAGCGAGATAGTTGGGGCATCATGTAAGCTCTATCATGATGATGTCGGTTATAATGAGTCTTCCCATTGTTCCTCATGACGTATTCGTTGTCATGTTATGTTACCTTGGTTCAAGTTATGTTTTATAAAGTTTTCTCTTATGATTATGATTATGACTGGTTTACGAATGGTTTGAAAACCTTGAGCCCTTATATTTACATTATGATATTGTTATACCTCGGAAGTCCAAAGATCGGACCGAGAGTTGAAATGAGAAAAATGTAATAGTAATGTTGCAGACTCAGGATAAGTCATGGGACGACTCATGAGCACAGCCCACGAGTCATCGGGTGACTCGTGCCGAGGCCTGGGAGGAGTTTGGGATGTTGGAAGAAAGAGGGTCCCCACGGGTATGGAAATGATTCATGCTCTGACCCCACGAATCGTTAGGTCAAACGTGGGGTGGGCAGAATGAAAAGAGAAGAGAGAAGGAAAGTGCACTCAATGACTGGTGACTACGAGTCACAGTCACCCTAATGAGACATTAGGTTATCTATTACGAACCCAGGAGATCAGACAAGTAGTGTACTTGACAAGCTAGGTGACGAGTCGTTGCCTTGGACCACGAGTCATTGGGTCATCCATTAGGACCACCTGACCAGTAATTTCCTGCGAATTTAGTAAGGGCCTTTTCGTAATTCCTAAGTTCCTAAAGCCTATACTATGTCGTTTAAGGTTCGTTTTAGTGGGTTTTAAGAGGGGAAAACCTATTCTAAGTTATTTTCTTCAATGCATACAAGCTTAAGAGGTTGAAGAGGTGATCCAGAGCAATTCTTAAAGGTTTTCATTCAAATCTCTCTTGGGCAATCAGAGAAGTGGTAGAATTAATCCCTTCCAGGTATATAGGGTTATGAGTGGGTGTCTTCTTCCACATTCATGCCCAATTTCTATCTAAATATGAGAATTTTCTATGATCAAGTATGGGGTTTCTACCCAAATGCTTGAATCTTCAATTTCTTTACATGGGTATGGATTGATTATGATTTTATTATGAAATTGTGAAGCATGGAATGATTTTATACTAATTTCAACTAAAATTATATCTCTAGCTTTATGAATGTTGAAGCCCATTGATGATATGATCATGAAAAGTGAGATTTTCGAAGCATATGTGAAACTGATGAGATATTATGATGAAAAGCATGATTTGAAGCTACCCATGTCTATAATAATGTTTTTGATTAGAATTGTGTATTTCTAAGTATGATAAAGCTTTGGGAAACACCCACATGTTATGTTTAAATGATGATTTTCCCGAAGTAAGATTACCACATTATTTTGGAGCAAAGACTCCCAAATTTTACCTTGTAGTTTGTGGTGTGTTTTGAGTTAAGTCTTCCGATGCACAGCTTACCATATGGATTTGGAGCAAAGGCTCCCAAGTATGTATTCATCTTGTGGTATGTTTTCAACTAAAGCTTCTCATAAGCATGATTTCGTATTTGAGATGTATTGATCATTGAGCTTCGTTAATAGACGATGTTGATCTTCGTTATATATAATGTAGACCATTGCATGTTTTGGGAGAAGAGTCTAGTAGTGAGCGGGCTAAGGATCGATCACCCTATGCCCCAGAACTACGCGCCAACGTAGGTTGATATTATTATATTAATTGGACATCCCTTGGGAGCTATCCCTATCCCGAATAGACCATGAGCTTGATATCGATAACATGGAAGTGTCCTTACCCCTGGAAAGGTTTTGGATGGCTCTGCCCACTTGAGTGTAATAGTCGGGACCACGTAAGCTCTATCGTGGTATGTCGGTTAAGTGACGAGTCTCCTATTGTCTGTATGATTCAGATTTGCATATTCATTACTCATGGTTATTATCTTATACATATATGTTCTAAAATCAAGGTTTGACTCAATGTTCAACTTTTATATAATTGTCATGTCTCAGCTTTGAGTCATTTGAGTTAGTGGGATGTTATAAAGTATGTATTGTCTTGTTATCGAAAGATCATGATTTCAGAAAGAATGCATGCAAGCCCTACTATTAGTTAATGATGTTTATATTTCTACTATTTTGTTGTCCTAAACTGATTTTTTTTCTTACATTAGCGGTTTTACTTACCTTGAATACTCGGTACATTTCACGTACTGACCGCATACTTTCTATGATGTATCTTTTCATGATACATGACCCAGCTCTCAGGTTCAGCCCGACTCTTAGATAGCTTATCGGAGTTAACATTTTCTTGTTGGTGAGTCCTCATCTTTTGAGGACTAGACTATCCATCTTTTCTTTATGTATTTCAGTTTTCAGCTTGTTGAGTTAGTTGGGGTCTTGTCCCATTATCTCATCATGTTTAGAGGCTATTCAGACATATGTATGCATTCAACATCGGATTTTATATTCGTATGTTATATTTAAGTTTGACTTCCGCTATGATGGTATTGATGGTTATTCAGTTCTTAATTGAGTTAGATGTATGCTTATGCCATGGGTCGACTTGGGGTCTCTCGGGGCTGCTTGTCCCGTGTCGCCATCTGGGTCTCCGTTCAGGTCGTCATAAACTTGGTATCAGAGCCATAGGTTTGAAGTGTCCTAGGGCGTCTGAAAGCTGCATCTTTATTGGGGTGGATGTTTATTTTGATGAATTAATACCTTTGTCAGGCTTGTTTTGTAATTATTTTAACTTTTGACTCTCTTCGAGCTTGATCTTTCTGATATTATGATGTGAGCTGTCATGATGCCGGGTTGGTTTACATGCCTATTATATTACTAGTTGTGCCTTGCTATCTTCTTTGTAGATAATAGTTAGTTGAATAATCTCCAACAATTTTTTTATATCACGATTCTTTTCTAAGGAGCAAAATTTTTCTTGTCTTGATTTTTGTGTCAAACTGGGTGACATTTCCAGATGATTGATTGAGAGATGACTTTCTTAAGGAAAAAATGCCAAGTTCTAGTTTATTATTTTGACTCCTTGTTGCACTTGTCTTCAGCGGCACCGCCAAAAACTTTTCTTGCCAAAGAAATTTTAAAAAAAATCGAGAGAAGATTAACAAATGAAGTTAAAAAGCATTATCTTGTAAAGATGCCTACATTCTTTGTTTTACTTTTTAATTTACAAAAAAAATTATGTGAAACTCAGATAATTTGTCAAAAGTCAGGCATTTCAATTAATTTTGGGAATAGCTATACTCCTTGGAATTATGATTCCTTCTGATTGTGATCGTCCTCTACCTGACAAGGTTTTGGATGGCTCTACCGACTTGAGTGAGATAATTGGGCATCAAGCGCTCATTCATAATGGTGCCGGTTATAAGAAACTCCCCTGCTAATGTTGTTTCACTCAGCTATATTACATGTTGTACATTCCATGTACTTATGCCCCTTTAGCAATGCATCATTTTATGATGCAGACTCAGGTAGACAAGCACAATAAGGGATGCTTCGTTAGGACTTCACTTCATCTAGCTATTTTGTGAGGCCTCCTACATTCATAGTTCTGATCGAGTCATTTATTTATTGAGCTTGAGGTAGTCATGGGAGCTTTGTCCCGACACCTATCTTCAATTTTAGAGGCTTCATAGATAGAGTTAGATGTTGGGTCAATAATGTTACATTCTAAAATTTCTTTCACTTACAGAATAAATTCTCTTTTTATTATATTGAGCTCACTATGTATCAGCTTCGACATTGTTTATTGAGATCTAAAATGATAGTAAGCAAGGCCAATGATTCGCTTGGATCATGAATGTACTCCAAGTACCAGTCAACGCCTTGGGTCTAGATTCGGGACGTGAAAAATTTGGTATCAAATCTTTAGGTTCTAAAGAGTGCTAGGGTGTCTATGAAGCCACATCTTGTAGTGTCCTTATCGGTGTGAAGCGCGCCACATCTATAATGAGGAGAGTATGAAGCATTAGGAAATACTTCCCGTCATTCATAGATCATGTGATAAAGTTTGAATCTATAAAGGCTTCCTCCTAACTTGCACATTCATGTGTTCCAAAGCGTAATGCCAATTAGAGGAATAAGATGCGCTCTTGAACCATTTCTTCTTGTAGGAGTTAAGAAAATCTATGATAGAAGAATTAGTGAACTTGAAGCAAGGCACCAAAGGTGTAGAGGAGTATGGTCTCGTGTTCACCCAGTTATTTGGACATGCTCCGGAGGTGGTGCTAGACTTGAGAGCTAGAATGAGGAAGCAGAACAGGGTGTTCAAGGAATATTTGGACATGTTCATGATTGTGTTCATTAATTACATCCTTATATACTCTGGGAGCGAGGAAGAGCACGCCGCTCACTTGAGAGTAGTGCTTCAGACTCTCAAGGACCATCAGTTGTATGCAAAGTTCAACAAGTGTGAGTTTTGGTTAAACTCCATGGCATTTTTGGGCCATGTGTTATCAAGTAGGGGCATAAGGGTAGATTCTCAAAAAATCAAGGCGATGAAGAAAAGGCCTAGACTGGTGAACCCATCACATATCAGGAGCTTTTTGGGCTTAACAGGTTACTATTAGAGATTTGTTGAGGGCTTTTCATCTATTACAGTGCCTTTGGCCAAATTGACTCAGAAGAAAGTAAAGTTCCAATTGTCGGAGGCTTATGAGGAAATCTTCCAAGAAGTCAAGCCCTAGTGTTGACCCTACCCGAGGGTACCGATGGTTTTATGGTGTATTGTGATGCTGCGAGAATCGGACTTGGGATTTTGTTGATGCAGCATGGGAAAGTGATAGCATATTCCTCAAGATAGTTGAAAGTCCATGAGAGGAATTACCCGACCCATGACCTTGAGTTGGCTGCAGTGGTATTCATAAGGATGATATGGCGGTATTACTTATATGGGGTCCACGTGGATGTAATCATGGACCAGAACAAATTGCAATATGTGTTCACGTAGAAAGATCTCAATCTTCAGCAAAGGAGATGGTTAGAGCAACTAAAGGACTATGACATGAGTGTCCTTTACCACCGGGCTAAGGATAATGTAGTAGCGGGCACCCTTAGTAGGCTCTCTATAGAGAGTGTGTCCCATGTGGATGAGGTAAAGAAGAAATTGGTGAAAGATGTCCATCGACTAACAAGGTCAGGTGTAAGGTTGGTTGACTTGACCGATGGCGGTGTTGTGGTTCATAACGGATCAGAATCATCCCTGGTGACTAGGTGAAAGCTAGTTAGGATGAGGACCCAATATTGGTAAAGTTGAAGGAAACCATTCAAAATAAGAATGTAGAGGTTTTCTCCAAAGGGGGATATGGTGTGCTGCGATACTAGGGTCGCTTATGTGTTCCCGATGCTAATGATTTAAGGAGCCAGATGTTGCATGAGGCTCATGATCTAGATATTCCATCCTTTCAGGTGCCACCAAGATATACCATGACTTGCGGAAAATCTAATGGTGGAATGGCATGAAGAAGGATATTACTAAATTCGCAGACAAATGCTTGAACTGTCAGCCAGTGAAGGTCGAGCATCAAAGGTCGGGAGGTGTACTTTAGGATATCAACATTCCTACTTGGAAGTGGGAATAGATTAACATGGATTTCATTACAGGCCTACCTCATACTCATGGACACTATGATCTTATTTGGGTGGTGATAGATAGGATGACCAAGGCTGCACATTTCCTACCGGTGAAAACCACAAATTTCAGCAAATGATTATGCCGAACATTATATCCGGGAGTTGGTTCAATTACATGGAGTGCCCTTGTCTATTATTTCAGACCGAGGTACTCAGTTTACCTCTCAGTTTTGGTGGTCTTTCAAAGAGGGCTTGGGACTCAAGTTAAACTCAGCACAACATTTCATCTGCAAACAGATGGTCAGGCGGAGCGGACAATTCAAACTCTCAAGGACATGTCGGGAGCATGTGTGATGGACTTTAAAGGTAGTTGGGATGATCACTAGCCCCTGATCGAATTCTCTTACAATAACAACTATCACTCCAGTATCCAAATGGCACCATTCAAGGCTCTCTATGGGTGGAGATGTAGATTTCCCATCAGATGGTTTGAGGTTGGTGAGGCAGCTAGGATAGGGACAAATTCGGTTCATGAGGCTATGGTGAAGGTTTAATTGATAAGAGACAGGGTGAAAATCGCTCAGAGTCATCAAAAGTCATATGCTGATGTGAGGAGGAGAGAGTTGGAGTTCGAGGTGGACGATTGGGTATTTATGAAGGTATCTCCCATGAAGGGATTCATGTGGTTCGGAAAGAAAGGAAGACTCAGTCCCCTCTATGTTGGTCCCTATCGGGTTATGAGAAGAGTTGGTAAGGTAGCATATGAGTTAGACTTACCCTCAAAGTTATCTTTCGTGCATCTTCATGTGTCACTTTTGATGAAATATGTGGAAGACCCAGCCTTAGTAGTCTCGGTGGACAGTGTTGGAGACTAGGATAGCCTTAGCTACGAGGAGGTTCCAGTCAAAATATTGGATCGTTAGATTCGGAGGGTGAGAAACAAAGAAGTAGCTTCAGTTAAAGTATTATGGAGAAATCAGCATGTTGAAGGAGCTATGTAGGAAGCCGAAGCGGATATGAAGGCTAAATACCCTCACTTATTCTCTACCAGCTTAGTTTCGACTTGAGGTATCAGTTTTTCTCTATGACTCCATTTAGTTTTCATGTTCAGTTCATGTGTTCCAGTTTCTTTTATGTGTACGGATGTGTATGTGAAGGATGAGATCGGTTCAGCTATGTGTTATGAATCAGAGGTACTCATTCCATTCATTTTCAATTTAAATGATTAGTATTTGAATATAATAATTGCATGTTTCTGTTTCCTGCTTGTTTCAAACATTTGAGGATGAATGTTCCCAAGGGGGAGATATTGTTATACTCCGAAAGTCCAATGATCGAACCCGAGAGTTGAAATGAGGAAAATATAATAGTGATGTTGCAGACTTAGGATGAGTCATGGGACGACTCGAGAGGACATCCCACGAGTTGTCGGGTGACTTATGGGGATGCCTGGGAGGAGTTTGGGATGTTGGAAGAAAGAGGGTCCCCACGGGTGTAGTAATGACTTGTGCTCTGACCCCACTAGTCGTTATGTCAGCCATGGGGTGGGGAGACAGAAAAGAGAAGAGAGAAGGACAGTTCACACAATGACTGGTGACCATGAGTCATGGTCAGCCCAATGAGTCGTTAGGTTAGCCGTTACGAACCTAGGAGATTAGACAAGCAGTGTACTTGACGAGCTAGGTGACGAGTCGTTAGTTCATCCATTAGGACCACCTAACAGTAATTGCCTACAAATTTAGTAAGGGCCTTTTCATAATTACTAAGTTCCTAAAGCCTATACTACGTCATTTAAGGCTCATTTTAGTGGGTTTTAAGAGGAGAAAACCTATTCTCAGTTATTTTCTTCCATGCATGCAATCTGGAGAGGTTGAAGAGGTGATCTAGAGTAATTCTTAAAGGTTTTCATTCAAATCTCTCTTGGACAATCAGAGAACTGGTAGAATTAATCCCTTCCAGGTATATAGGATTATGAGTGGGTGTCTTCTTCCACACCCATACCCAATTTCTATCTAAATATGAGAATTTCCTTGGATCAAGTATGGGGTTTCTACCCAAATGCATGAATCTTCAATTTCTTTGCATGGGTATGAATTGATTATCATTTTATTATGAAATTGTGAATCATGGGCTGATTTTATATTGATTTCAACTAAAATTATATCTCTAGCTTTATAAATCTTGAAGCCCATTGATGATATGATCATGAAAAGTGAGATTTGCGAAGCATATGTTAAAATGATGAGATATTATGATGAAAAACATGGTTTGAAACTACCCACGTCTATAATTATGTTTTCGATGAGAATTGTGTATTTCTAAATATGATAAAGCTTTCAACAATGCCCACATGTTAAGTATAAATGATTATTTTGCTAAACTAAGATTACAATATTGTTTTGGAGCGAAGACTATCAAATTTTACCTTCTAGCTTGTGGTGCGTTTTGAGTTAAGTCTTCCTATGCATCGCTTACCATATGGATTTGGAGAAAAGACTCCCAAGTATGTATTCAACTTGTGGTATATTTTGAACTAAATCTTCTCATATGCATGATTTCGTATTTGAGATGTATTGATCATCGAGATTCGTCAATAGACAATGTTGAGCTTCGTTATATATAATGTAGAGAATTGCATGTTTTGGGAGAAGAGTCTAGCACTGAGCGGGCTAAGGGTCGATCACCCTATGCCCTAGAACTATGCACCAACGTAGATTGATACTATTATATTATTGGGACGTCCCTTGTGATCTATCCCCAGCCCGAATGGCCCATGAGCTTGATATCAATATCATGGTGGCATCCTTAGCCCTTGAAAGGTTTTGGACGGCTCTTCGCACTTGAGTGTAATAGTCGGGACCACGTAAGCTCTATCGTGGTATGTCGGTTAAGTGACGAGTCTCCCAATTGTCTATATGATTCAGGATTACATATTCATTACTCATGGTTATTATTTTATACATGCATGTTCTAAAAGCAAGGTTTGACTCAATGTTTAGTTTTTATATAAATGTCATGTCTCAACTTTGAGTCATTTGAGTCAGTGGGTTTTTATAAAGTATGTATTGTAATGATATGAAAAGACCATGATTTCAGAAAGAATGCATGCAAACCGTACTCTCAGTTAGTGATGTTTATATTTCTACTATTGTGTAGTCCTAAATTGATTTTTTTCCTTACTTTAGCGATTTTACTTACCTCACATACTCGGTACATTCCACGAATTGATAGCATACTTTCTATGTTGTATCGTTTCATGATTCAGGACTCGACTCTCAGGTTCAGCCCCACTCTTAGACAGCTTATCAGAGTTAACGTCTGCTTGTTGGTGAGTCCTTATCTTCCGAGGACTAGACTATCCATCTTTTGTTTATGTATTTTAGTTTTCATCTTGTTGAGTTAGTTGGGGTCTTGTCCCATCAACTCGTCATGTTTAGAGGCTATTCATATATATGTATGCATTCATCTTTGTATTTTATATTCGTATGTTATATTTAAGTTAGACTTCTTGTATGATGGTATTGATAGTTATTCAGTTCTTGATTGAGTTAGATGTATGCTTATGTAATGGGTCGACTTGGGGTCTCGCGGGGATCCTTGTCCCATGTCGCGATGCGAGTCTCCGTTAGGGTCGTGACAAATATTTACTTAATGAACATGTTGTCCTACTCTTATGGACTTTTATGTTTTTTAATTGTTCGTTTTTACTTACCTTGCATACTCAGCACATTCAAAGTACTAACCATATACTCTTTATTGTATCGTTTCATGATACAGGCTCTGATATTCAGGTTCAGCCCCGCCATTATCTGATTCTCAGAGTTCACATCCCTCAGCCAATGTTGGTGAGTCCTTATCCTTTGAGAACATTCAGTCATTTGTAAGTATGTTCCTTCAGTTGTAGACTATTTTCGAGCTAATTAAGGATGTTGTCCCATCAACTCATCAGTTATGTTAGAGGCTATTCAGACATTATGTAGAAATAAACTTGTCAATTGTTAATTAGGTATCATCTTTATATGTATGCAGACTTCCACTATTATGTATGTTACATTTTCTCTTATATATGTTGAGATTTTGATATCATGTTCCTACCATGGGTCGACTTGGAGCCTCCTGGGTTCTTTGTCCCGTGTCTTGATCAGGCCCTATGTTTGGGCCGTGACAAACTTGGTATCAGAGTGTTAGGTTTTGAAGTGTCCCAGGATGTCTGAAAGCTGCATTAAGTAGTGTTTTTTTCATGGGTGTAAAGCGTGCCACACTTATGATGAAGAGTCTACGAAACGTTTTAGGAAATATTCCCTTCTTTCATTATCTATGTCATGATGAAATGTCACTTTATCCTTCTAACTCGTGCTATATGCGTTTGCAGAATCATGCCTCCTCGCTGAGTTAACGAAAATGAAAGTGGCCATGAAAATGGAAACGGAAATAGGTACCAGCAGGCCCCACCAGCCCCCGAGGATCATGTACCCGAGTAGGTTGCCCAAGCAGAGTTCAGGGCAGCCATACAGATGCTAGCTCAGGCTTTGACCGCCCAGGTCAACCAATAGATAGTAGCACATTTCCCTCAGAATGGGTATGCGGCAGTGGCAAGAGTCAAAGATTTATTAAGGATGAACCTTACGGAGTTCCTTAGGTCAAAGGTGGATGAGGATCCACATGATTTTATTGTTGAGGTTCTAAAGATCACCAAGATCGTGAGGGTGACCGTGGAGGAGTACGCAGTTCTAGCCTCGTATCAGTTGAAAGGGGTTGCGCACATCTGGTTTTGGCAATCGAAGGATAGTTGGACTGTTGGAGCAGGGCCCATTGGTTGGGATGAGTTCCATACCGCATTTCTGGATCAGTTCTTTCCTCATGAGATAAGGGAGATTAAGGTAGCTGAATTTTTGAACCAGAAGCAGGGTAACATGAAAGTCTATGAGTATGCTTTGGAGTTCACTCGTTTGTCAAAATATGCGCCAGAGCTAGTGCGTGATCAAAGAGCTCAAGTGAGCATGTTTGTACATGGAGTAGCGGACTACCTGGTCAAGGATTGTAAGACCGCCATGCTTTATCAGGATATTGATTTTCCTTGATTGGTTTTGTACGCCCAACAGATAGAGGCGGTACACCTGAGAGAGAGATAGAGAGAGGCCAAGAGGGAAAGGACAGACAATTATGAGTTCTCTAAGCAGAGATCGGGAGGCAGACATCACCAGCAGTCTCATCAGAGGTCATTAGCTCCAGCAGCATCATCGACCAGTGCACCATCAAGATCGCGAGGTGATCATAAGAGTAGAGCCTCAGGTTCGAGGGGTTAGAGTAGCACGCAGACAGAGCGTACCTTCCTGGCCTGCGGGAATTGTGGCAAGAATCATACATGAGAGTGCTTGATGGGGATAGATATCTGCTTTGGGTGTGGTAGATCTGGCCACATGAGCCGGGAGTGTCCCTTGGCTAAACAAGGTAGTAGTAGAGGCCGCTCTCAAGCTACCAGTTCAGCAGTAGCCCCAGCTCAACAGGGTGCATCCACCAGTGCAAGTGGTGGCAAACGCTAGCTTCCCTACAAGAACAGGAGATTTCACCAGATGTGGTCATTATTATATGATGAGTATTCCATTTTGATGTATATGCATTGTTAGATCTAGGGGCTACTTTATCCTTTATGACGCCCTATGTTGCTAGTAATTTCTGAGTTAGTCCCTAAATCCTATCAGAACCCTTCTCAGTTTTTACTCCAGTCGGTGATTCATATATAGCTCGACAGGTAAATTTAAATTGCCCTGTCATTGTCCTTCAGAAAGTCACCTCAGTAGATTTAGTAGATCTAGCCATGACAGATTTTGATGTTATTTTTGGCATGGATTGGCTACATGCATGTTATGCCTCAGTAAATTGTAGAACCCGCGTGGTAGAGTTTCGATTTCCGGGTGAGCTAGTCCTAGAATGGAAGGGTAGTTCAGTTGTTCCTATAGGTCGTTTCATTTCCTACCTTAAGGCCAGAAAGATGATATCTAAGGTTTGCGTGTACATCTAGTTAGGGTTAAGGACGCTACATCCATAACCCCGACTATCCTGTCAGTTCTTGTAGTATGCCAAGATCCAAAAGTGTTTCCAGATGACTTACCAAGAATTCCTCCCGAGCAGGAGATCGATTTTGGTATTGACCTTCTTCCCGATACACTGCCTATATCTATTCCTCCTTACAAAATGGCTTCAGCTAAGCTAAAGGAGTTGAAGGAGTAGTTGAAATATCTCTTAGACAAGGGTTTCATTAGACCTATCAAATCCCCGTGGGGTGCACCAGTCCTCATTGTCTGGAAGAAGGATGGTTCCCTCTGGATGTGCATTTACTATCAACAATTGAACAAATTCACCATCAAGAACAGGTATCCCCTCCCCATGATTGATGATTTGTTTGACCGATTTCAGGGTGCTAAGTGCTTTTCAAAGATAGACCTCAGATTCGGATACCATCAACTTAGGGTTCGGGAGAGTGACATCCTGAAGACAACCTTCGAAACTCGGTATGGTCACTATGAGTTTGTAGCTATGTCTTTTGGACTAAAGAATGCTCCTACAACTTTTATGGACTTGATGAACTGGGTGTTCAAGACATATTTGGATATGTTCATGATCGTGTTCATAGATAACATTCTCATATACTCTCGGATTGAGGATAGCATGCCGCTAATTTGATGGTGGTGTTATAGACTCTGAAGGATCGCCAATTATCTGCTAAATTAAACAAGTGCGAGTTTTGGCTAGACTTAGTAGCATTTTTAGGTCATGTGTTGTCAAATGAGGGTGTATAGGTGGACTCCCAAGAGATAGAAATGGTGAAGAATTGTCCTAGACCAGTGAGTCCTTCGAATATCAGGAGCTTCTTGGGTTCAGTTGGTTACTACAGGAGGTTTGTGGAGGGATTTTCATCCATTGCAGCACCGTTGACTAAGTTGACCTAGAAGAAAGTGAAGTTTCAATGGTCAGAGTCCTATGAGAAGAGCTTCCAAGAGTTAAATACTCGACTCACCTCAGCACTAGTGTTGACCCTACCTGAGGGTACCGATGGGTTTGTGGTATATTGTGACGCTTCGAGGTTCGTCCTTGGTTGTGTATTAATGCAGCACGGTAAAGTTATAGCCTATGTTTCCAGGCAGCTGAAAGTCCTTGAAAAGAACTACCTGACTCGTGACCTCGAGTTGGCAGCGGTTGTATTTTCCTTGAAAATTTGGAGACACTATCTATACGGGGTTCATGTGGATGTGTTTATAGACCATAAAAGCCTACAGTACATGTTTACCCAAAAAGATCTAAACCTATATTAGAGAAGGTGGTTGGAGCTTCTTCAAGATTAAGATATGAGTGTCCTTTATCACCTCGGTAAGCCAAATGTGGTAGAAGACACTCTCAGCAGGCTTTCTATGGGGAGTGTGAACCATGTAGATGAGGAGAGGAAAGAGTTAGTGAAGGATGTGCATCAACATGCACGACTAGGAGTTTGTCTTATTGACTCGACGGATGGTGGTGTCATTGTTCAGAAAGGCTCAGAATCTTCCTTGGTGACCAAAGTCAAAGCTAAAGAAGACGAGGATCCTATTTCTGTCAAGTTGAAGGAAGCTATTCAAAATTTGAATGTGAAGGTCTTCTCCCAAGGGGGAGATGGTGTACTACGATATCAGGGTCGGTTGTGTGTACTGGGTGTTGATGACTTGAGGGAGCGGATGTTGCATGAGGCTCTTGGTTCTAGATATTCTATTCACCCAGGTGGCACCAAGATGTACCGTGACGTACAAGATGTTTATTGCTGGAATGGCATGAACAAGGACATAGTAGAGTTTGTGGCTAAGTGTCCCAGTTGTCAACAGGTGAAGGTTGAGCATCAAAGACCCGGAGGTGTGCTTCAGGATGTTAACATTCCTACTTGGATGTGGGAGGAAATCAACATGCACTTTATTATACTTTTTCCTAACACTCGTTGACAATATTACTCTATTTGAGTGGTCATGGACAGGTTGACTAAAGCAGCCCATTTTCTAGCGGTCAAAACTACAGACTTAGGGGAGGATTGTTTGGTCTTTTGTTATATGGGTATATAACTACACGCAAGTGCACGTGGTCGAACAAGTAGTAAAGTGGCTCAAGTAAGCCAAGTATCAATCCCACAGGGACTGGGATAAGGTTACAATTAATCAAGTGTTACTATATTTTCAGTTTAACAATGAAGACAAAAGTGTAACCAAGAGTTTGATATTTTTGGATTCTAATTTTTATGCTAATTCTAAAACAAGTATCTAATGTGAGTCTGAACTATGAATGTGAGCATACTGAGGTTAATTGAACATGTAAAGAAATTAATTATCAATATAATTTGGTTAACCTTTCCTCCGGTTGCTAGTCAAGAACTAATGCCAATGGATTAAAACTCTCGTATTTAACCCAACTTAAGAATCATGAACCGTCCACCTACATTTCTGTGATTAAACGAAAATTCATATTCTAGCCATACAAACCCAGTTCCTAAATTGATTAATACGACTTTCAGGTATATTTCTATCCTGAAGGTAAATCAATTCTCAATTTTCCCAAACTAAGAAAGGATCATATCCTATTAATTCACAACTTTCCAATTTCTTGCTCTCTCGAGTGAAACCGGACTTTTTCGATATACATTAACGTAGGCCACACATTAATGCAGTAAGAACAAGAATCAATAGAACAACCATGGAAGAAAAGATGAAAAACCAAAGAATCAATAATCACATTTCAATACAATTGTTCTTAACCTCAGCAAGAAGAGGAATTAGCCACTCATTTATGGATTAAACATCGTTAAATGAGTGTTAAACATACAAGCAATTGAATTCAAGGAGAAGGAAAGAGAGAAAAACCCAGATAATTTCGTCCCCTCAACTGCCTGTAACCCACGTTCTTGCTCCACCAAGTCAAAATATTGAAAAATGAACCTAAGTGTTCTATTTATACTGGTGGAAATTTTTCCCAGAATAACAAGCAACGTGTCACGGAGTGCATTGCGGAGCACTGCCTCCGTGACACGCCACTGACGCGGACCCTCACTGGAAGTTGGGGGTTCAGGTAATAAGGCCCAACGTGGAAAGGCGTGCAACGCGGAGCTAGGCCACCGTGCCGCGGACCCAACGCGAACCCTCACTGGAAATTGCGCGAAAATTCCCTATCCAGGCAGAATGCCTCCGCGATAGCAGCGTGACATGGCTCCATCGCGGAGCCTCTTTATCTTGTGCCTTCCATTGCCTTGTCCTTTTCTCACATCCGAGTCCAACCCCGATCTATTCCAACATGCATTTTAGCTTCCCAAAATTACATTTTACCTGCAAAACAATGCTAATCATGTTGGTTAGTATAAATTCACATTTTATTACTAATCACATGAGAATGTATAAACACTGATAGATAAACAAGGCTAAAATGACACATTTGAGTATCACTTGGGCATATAAATTTGCCCAAGATCACTTACCCCACACTTAAATCCTTGTTCGTCCTCGAACAACAATCTTACACCTCATGCAATTTACACCCAAACCTCGCTACTTTGGTTCAACAATTTAGGTTACGGTCGTACCGATTATTCAATATAGCAAATAATCAAGAAAACATGCATGGTCCTATCAATGCAATGACCTTCAATACATCAAGACCTCCTAGACTTAAGAATCGACTCTCCATATTGGCAAACTCATGCAAATCAGCTGATCAAGACATCCGACACGAAAATTAATCTTTCATCAAGCATGTGCCCTCACAACACAAGAGAATTTTCCCCTTTTTCATCATATGAACTCACAAAATTTCACGCAGGGGCATAAAAACACAATTTCTCTCTCTCTCCCAAAAGAATTCACATGCATCATGCCATGACCCATAAGCTTGCCTTTAGTGTATTACTCCACTAATATAAAGAAGTGTGATGTAGGATCACGTAGAACTTTAACGGGTTGTAATGTAAGCTACGGAACTAGTAAATATTTGGCTAGCCAATAATAGCCACTAGTATCCTTAAGCGCCTTTTCAATACATCCCATCAAACTCATGGGCGTTGTTTCTTTCCTCATCCTCCCATTCTTGAAGTATTTCTTTAGTTTGGCCCATCTTATTAAGCACACTTGACACAACAACAAAGATTATTCGTGCACCTTCATTATAGTTTATTTATAACAAGTGCACCTTCACCCTTTTCTTTTCTTCCATCACTCTGCTTTTCTTTTCTTTTCACCATTCTCACTCTTTGACACTTTGGGAAAATGATTTTCTCTTCTTAAGCGCTTAAGAGTTTTGGATCAAATTTGTGGCTAATGAAAAGAAGGGATTAAGCTCGGTTTACACTTTTTGACAAAAGAAAAAAATTAATAGGCAAAAGGCTCAACGGGATGACTAGGGTACACAATCAAGGTGGGTACAATAATGAAAAATAGAAACTTTCGGTTAAAAACAAAGAAATGCCTACATCCTTTCCTACAATACACCTCCTTCATTTTGTTTTGTACACACGCCAGGCAAGTTCTAGACACTTCACAATAGCATGGAATAACAAAACCTCACTTCACACTTATTGCACATGCTCAATTCAAGACATATTCACAGACTCTTCAATCAGCTAATTACACGAATTCAAACATGAAGCCTTAATCACACTGAATCGACTCTATGGCCTAGGTACCTTAACATATTTACAAAGTTGCATGCTTTCATACGAATCACCTTTGCATTTCAGATATCATGTACGACACGCAACTAGAATTCCGCAACCATAAAGTAACTACCAGTTTTGGGATGCAACCCACAAAAGAAAAACAACTGAAAAATAAATGAAAAATCTACACCTAACGACTATATTTCCCTTAAGACGGTCGTGATCCATCCATCATAAGGAACGGTCACTAACTAGGACATTGGTTCAATCGGACCATTCTTGGTAAAAGAACCGAAAATAAATGCCGAGAAACCCAAGAATTGGAAAAAACAAAAAATTTTAAAAATATCGATCATTTCGATAAACAAAAATATGTACAATATCATATTAGCAACATTCAACATTCAGCAACACACAACAGTTTCACATATAATTACAATACAGGATAACAACTTAACACTCACAAATCACAGGGTCAGAAAATTTTGTTCACAGCACAACAACAGATTAGAACATACATAACAACACAACCAGCACTGATCTTGGGCAGATTTATATGCCCAAGTGATACTCAAACGTATCATTTTTGCCTTGTTTATTGTGCAATGTGTTTACATTTTCATGTAATTGGTAATAAAATGTGAATTTATACTAACCAACATGATTAGCATTGTTTTGTAGGTAAAACATGATTTTGAGGAGCTAAAATGCATGTTGGAACAATATCGGAGTTGGACTTGGATGCGAGCACGAAAAAGACATTGGACTGCACAATGTAAAGGGGCTCCGCGATGGAGCCGTGCCATGCTACCATCGTGAAGGCACACTGCCTGGAGGGTGATTAATTTGTCAATTTCCTGTGAAGCCTCGCGACAGCTCCGTGGCACGGAGGCAAGCCACCGCGTTGCATGCCGTGCCACATTGAGGCTTTATTCCCGGACCCCAGATTTCCAGTGAGGGTCCGCGTCCACGCCGTGTCACGGAGGCAGTGCTCCGCGTTGGCCTCCGTGACACGTTGCTTGTTATTTTGGGAAAAATTTCCACTAGTATAAATAGAACACTTAGGCTTATTTTTAATTAATTCAGACGTGGTGGAGCAAGGACGTGGGTACAGGCAGTTTAGGGACGAAAAAGCTAAGGGTTTTTCTCTCTTTCTTTCTTCTTTCAATCAATTGTTTGTATGATTAACACTTATTTTAGGATGATTAATCCACAAATGAGTGGCTAATTCTCTTCCTTGCTGAGGTTGTGAACAATGGTGATGAATTTTGATTATTGAATTGTATGGTTTTTCATCTTCTTCTTCCATGTTGTTCTATTAATTCTTGTTTCTACTGCATTGGTGTGTGGCCAACATTAATGTACATCTAAAAAGTCCGATTTCACTCGAGAGAGCACGAAATTGGAATGTTGTGAATTGATAGGGTATTGTTCTTAACTTGATTTGGGAAAATTGGGTTTTGATGTGCTTTCCTGATAGAAATATACTTGAAATCCGTATTAGTCAATTTAGGAATCGGAATTGTATTGCTAGGTCATAAATTGCATTTGATCACAGAAATGTAGATGGATGGTTTATGATTCTTAAGTGTGATTAAATACGAGAGTTTGAATCTCTAGGCTAATGTTCTTGGCTAGCAACAGGAAGAGAAGATTAACCAAATTAGGATTATAATCAAATTCATTACTTGTTCTTAACCTTGGCATGCTCATATCCATAGTTTAAATTCAAAGTAGATATTTGTTAACAGTTTTAGTATATAATTTATAAACAAAAATTATTTATCTTTTGGTTACGTTGTTGTCAGCATATATAGAAGTAAGATAGAATATAGTATACTTGAGCAATTTTTACTTATCCAGAGTCTCCTTGGTTAGATACTTGGCTTACTTAGCCACTTTATTACTTGTTTGACCACGTGCACTTGTGTGTCGGTTTTTATCCCCTATAGCAAACACCCGAACAAGTTTTTGGCGCCGTTGCCGGGGAGACTAGGCAATTGGTGAAATTGTGTTAAGTGTAAATTTACTGTATTTTTATTTTATTTTCTTAAGTGTTGACAACTTGGTCTTAGCCTGTATTTTGCAGACTTGATTTCTGTGAACACTGGCAAAGGACAAGGAGCTGGTGGAATCTTATATAGAGCCTGAACGTGAATTTCATAGTAAACGCAGAGAAGCTCTATAAAAGAAGCTGCAGTTGCTCAGACAGACTATTATGGAGCAACAAAATCCACCAGTTGTGAGGGCAGTGTTAGTGCCCGACGAAGTAGCAGCAAGGCCGGTTCGCGAGGTGGCAATCCCACATGCCAACAATGTACATTCAAGTATCCGCAAACCTGAGGCTGGAGGGAGATTTGAACTTAAGCAGAACATGGCGCAAATATTGCACACAAGCGGGCAATTTACCGGTCTCTCTCATGAAGACCCACAACAACATCTCCAGAACTTTTTGGAGATAAGTGACACTTATATACCCGCTGGAGTGTCAACTGATTATGTTCGGCTCACACTATTTCCGTTCTCATTACTTGGTGAAGCCAAGAGGTGGTTAAAAGCTGAGCCACCAAATTCTATCTCAACGTGGGATGATCTAGCACAGAAGTTCTTGATAAGAGTTTTTCCCTCTGGTAAAACAGCCAGACTTAGAAGTCAAATTCTAAGTTTCAAACAGAGGGAGGGAGAAAATTTATATCAAGCCTGGGAAAGATTTCAATCCATGTTGCGGGACTGTCCTCATCATCATCAGTCCAATGAGGTGTTGGTACACACATTTATTGAGGGTTTGGAACCCCATACTAAAATTTTGCTAGACTCAGCAGCTGGAGGACAAGCGCTGGAAAAGACTTATGAGGAGCTGTACACTTTGCTCAACCGGATTTCACAGGGCAATCCAGAATGGAATGCTGATTCATCTCGAGGTGGAGCAAGGAAAGTAGCAGGAGTGCTTGAAGTGGATGGATTTACAGCTATCGCTACACAGATAGCTGCCTTGCAGAATCAGTTGAACAACCATTTCAGCAACACGAATTTGAACCAGCCTTCAGCTTCAGTCAATGCGGTCCAGCAAATGTGGTGTGAAGTGTGTGGAAGCAGTGAGCACTCAGCTGAGTGTTGTGGAGCAAACCCAGATTCGGTTAACTTTGTGGGCAATGCACAAAGAAATCAGCAGCAGTTTGGTAGCGGCTACAACTCAAATTGGAGGAACCATCCAAATTTTTCGTGGGGTAGCAACAACCAACAAGGCCAAAGTTCGGGTCAGGGTATGCACAGGAATCAAGGAGGGAAACAGAACTACCAATCTCAATTCAGAAATAACAATGCCCCTCCTCCACCACCATCACCTACCATTGAGGAAATGTTCAAGACCATGATCGCTAATCAGGCGCAATTGTAGGCTGACTATGTTAAATTGGCAACCGAAGTGAAAAACAATCAATTAGCGACCAAGGCTCTTGAGTATCAATTTGGGCAATTTGCTAGTGCCCAAAACACAAGGCCCAAAGGAGGACTGCCTAGAGACACGGATCCAAATCCGAAACAGGTAAATGCAGTGACCACAAGGAGTGGTTTGCAGCTGAAGGAGGTGGAACCGGAGAGACCACCTCAAAAGTCAGGAGCAGCAGATGTTGAGGAAGAACAAAGTTCGGATAGGGAGAAGACCAAAGAAGCAGAATCAAAAAGACCTCCACCCCCGTTCCCTCAACGACTCAAGAAACACAAGGAGGAGGCGTGTTTCAAGAAATTTATGGAGGTGCTTAAACAGGTACATGTTAATTTACCTCTTGTTGATGTCTTGCAGGGAGTGCCAAAATATGCCAAATATATTAAAGACATCGTGGCCAACAAAAGCCGTTTGACTGAGTATGCCACGGTAGCTTTGACGGAGGAATGCACTTCCCGAATTCAAAATAGACTGCCTACGAAGCTAAAAGACCTTGGAAGTTTTACTATCCAGCTTACTATTGGGCAGAGTATCCGAGCTCGTGGATTGTGTGACTTGGGGGCGAGCATAAATCTGATGCCATCTTCGGTATTCAGAAAGTTGGGTCTAGGGAGTCCTAGACCTACAACCGTAATCTTGCAGTTAGCAGACAGATCCTTAGCTAGGCCGGATGGCATTGTTGAGGATGTGCTTGTGCAAGTGGGATCCCTCATTTTTCCGGTAGATTTTATTGTTCTGGATTTTGAACCAGATGCTGAAGTCCCATTTATTTTGGGACGACCTTTCTTAGCAACCGGGAATGCATTAATCGACGTGGCTGCGGGTCAACTTACAATGAGAGCACATGACAAGGTAGAGGTATTTGATGTGCTAAAAGCCATGAAGCTGCCAGCTATAAATGAGGAGCTTTCGGAAATTAGTGTGGTTGAACATGGAGAAAATTGGCAGGTTGTTGAATCTCAAGACCCATTGGAAAGAGCGTTGACGCATTCTAATCATTTTTGGGATAGAGAGGCGTATGGAATGGTCCAATTGTTGAATCGGGCACCTAATCATCCGAGGAGACAGGAATTCCAGTCATTGATGAGATCTCTAGAGCCTTTGCCAAAACCATCCATTGAGGAGGCACCGAAGCTGGAGCTGAAAGAATTGCCTCCCCATCTAAAATATATCTTTTTGGGGGAGGGGAAGACGTTACCAGTTATCATCTCTGCAGACTTGACGGAGGCACATGAAAAGGCAGCATTGGGTGTCCTCAGAAAGAGGAAGAAAGCAATGGGTTGGCAAATGTCTAACATTCAGGGTATTAATCCAGCTTTTTGCACACACAGGATATTCATGGAGCAAGGAGCCAAACCAACCGTTCAGCCGCAACGGAGACTTAATCCAGCAATGAAGGATATGGTAAGGAAAGAAATAATCAAGTGGCTTGATGCAGGTGTGGTCTACCCAATTTCAGACAGTGAGTGGGTCAGTCCCGTTCAATGTGTTCCTAAGAAAGGGGGGATGACTGTAGTCCCCAACGAGAAAAATGAGTTGATCCCTACTCAAACCGTCACAGGCTGGCGGATTTGTATGGACTACAGAAAGCTAAACGAAGCCACGAGGAAAGATCATTACCCCATCCCTTTTATTGATTAAATACTTGATAGGTTGGCAGGACAGGAGTATTATTGCTTCCTTGATGAGTACTCTGGTTATAACCAAATAGCCATAGCTCCGGAGGATCAAGAGAAGACTACTTTCACCTGTCCTTATGGGACATATGCTTTCAGGCGGATGCCGTTTGGGTTATGCAACGCACCCGCCACATTCCAGAGATGCATGATGGCTATTTTCCATGACATGGTTGAGGATTTTGTTGAGGTATTTATGGATGATTTTTCTGTTTTCGGTAATTCGTTTGCTACTTGTTTGCAGAATCTTGACAGGGTGTTGGCTCGATGTGAAGAATCCAACCTTGTATTAAACTGGGAGAAATGCCACTTCTTAGTGAAGGAGGGGATTGTCCTTGGCCACAAAGTATCTAAAAAAGGGTTGGAAGTCGATCGTGCTAAGATCGAGGTTATTGAAAAATTGCCACCACCAGTGTCAGTGAAAGGTGTGCGCAGTTTTCTGGGGCATGCAGGATTCTACAGACGATTCATCAAAAACTTTTCCAACATTTCTAGACCACTATGCAGACTGCTAGAAAATGAGGTAACGTTTGAGTTGAATGATGAGTGTGTTACAGCATTTGAAAAGTTGAAGCAGAAATTGATAGAAGCACCTATACTTACTTCTCCTGATTGGGAACAACCATTTGAGCTGATGTGTGATGCCAGTGATGTGGCTGTGGGAGCCGTATTGGGACAAAGAAAAAATAGAATTTTCCATTCTATTTATTATGCAAGCAAAACACTGAATATGAGCCAGAGCAATTACACAGTCACAGAGAAAGAGATGCTAGCCTTGGTGTTTGCATTTGACAAATTCAGGTCTTATTTGGTGGGTTCGAAAGTTGTGGTGTACACCGATCATCCAGCTATTCGGTACCTATTCAACAATAAGGATGTTGATCCCAGATTGATTAGATGGATCTTATTGTTGCAGGAGTTCGACCTCGAGATCAGAGATAGAAAGGGAAGCCAGAACCAAGTAGCAGATCACCTATCACGACTGGAAAGTCGGTCGCATGTGATGGAACGTGATAACATAAATGAAGAATTCCCAGATGAGCAACTCTTGGCGTTAGGAGAAGCTGAAGTTCCCTGGTATGCAGACATAGTCAACGTGCTTGTGAGCGGAGTCTACCCACCTGAAACAACAGATCAGCAAAGAAGGAAATTGAGGCATGACAGCCGGCATTATGTATGGGATGAGCCATATTTGTTCAAACAGGGACCAGATCAGGTGATGAGAAGATGCATCCTAGAGAGTCAGATAGCAGAAGTGTTGAGGGGCTGCCATTCTTCGTTGTATAGAGGGCATCACGGAGGCGAGAGAACAGCGCACAAGGTTCTACAGTCAGGTTTCTTTTGGCCAACACTGTTCAGAGACTCTATGGCGTATGTCAAAATGTGTGATAGATGTCAGCGTATAGGATCAATTGGCAGAAGACAAGAGATACCTTTGCAGAATATACTGGAAGTTGAGCCCTTTGATGTATGGGGAATTGACTTAATGGGTCCATTCCCACCGTCATTTGGTAATCGTTACATCTTGGTGGCTGTAGATTATGTGTCAAAATGGGTGGAAGCAATAGCTTGCCCCAGAAATGACAACAAGGTAGTAACGAAGTTTGTGAAAAAACACATCCTCACAAGGTTCGGGACACCCCGAGCAATTATCAGTGATGGAGGGGCTCATTTTGTCAATGCAAGTTTCAAGAAATTACTAGCCAAGTATGGGGTGCGCCATAAAGTGGCAACAGCATACCACCCCCAAACTAGTGGGCAAGTAGAGGTGTCAAATAGGAAGGTGAAGCAGATTCTTCAGAAAACGGTGAATACACAACGGAATGATTGGTCAAGCAAACTTGACGATGCGTTGTGGGCTTACCGAACTACTTATAAGATACCGATTGGAACCTCACCATACCGATTGGTCTACGGCAAAGCATGTCATCTCCCGGTGGAATTAGAGCACCGAGCTTTCTGGGCTGTCAGAAAACTAAATATGGACTCAGAGCTGGCGGGCAAAAAGAGACTAATGCAGCTCAGTGAACTTGATGAGTTTCGCTGGCATGCCTATGAGAGTGCTAAGTACTACAAGGAAAGAACCAAAAGATGGCATGATAAGCATGTGGTGCATCGCATTTTCGAGCCGGGACAGAAAGTTTTGCTTTTTAATTAGAGGTTGAAGTTGTTTCCTGGTAAGCTAAGGTCTAAATGGTCGGGACCATTTGAAGTGGTAAGAATGACCCCTCACGGGGCCGTAGAACTGTGGCAAGAAGATCGGAGTGCTACGTTCTTGGTAAATAGGCAGAGATGTAAGCAATACTGGGGGGAGGACAATGATCGTGAGAAATCGTCCATCACCCTAGTGGACAATTGAGCATAAGGGACGTCGAGCCGCGACGGTAAACCAGGCGCTGCACGGGAGGCAACCCGTGAAAAATATATATTTTTTCTTTTATTTTGTAAAGTGTAATTAGATTTTATTTTAATTTTCTTTTTCTTGATTTAGTACAAATTTTTCGTTTTAGTTAGTATTTTTCATTTTAGTAGTGAAATCTATTAATCTAACCAATTTTGTTTAGTGAGGTGATTGGCAGGTCAAATGGAAAAAAATGTGCACGGAATCGTGAAGGAAAAGGCAAGGTATGAAAAAATGAATAAAATGAAGAGACAGTGAGCTGGGGCGATGGCTCCGTGTCACGGAGGTGGACCTCCGCGTTACCTTTCATGACACGTTGAGGTTTAATCTGGAATTTTTAAAAAAATTCCAGAGCACTGTCGCGATGGCTCCGTGTCACGGAGGCAGTGCACCGCGATGCACTCCGTGACACGTTGCCCTATATTTTGTGACGGGTCACACCGGGTTGCCGGGTGACCCGCGTGTTTCCCTTCATTTTAAACCCCGATTTTATTCCCTTTTCCCTCATTTTCTCACTTCTCCGCGACCAAACACCCATATTTCCCTCTCCCATCAACATTCCACGGTATTAAGCAAAGAAATTATCGAGTTTTCTTCGGTTTTTCAACTACGAGGTATGTTTTCCTATTCTCTCTCAAGTTATTGTCGATTTTAGTCGAATTTGAGCATGGGAGGTGAGATAAATCACCCTAAGTCGAAATTTAGCATGAAATTGAGTTATTCTTTTATTGATAAATGTTCGGGATGTTGTAATACGCGTTTGAACTTGTCGATTGCATGAATGATTCGAATTTGATTGTGAAATTCAATTCTAGGGCTTTGGTTGTTGAAATCGAAGTGGGTAACTTGGTAAATTTGTGAATTATATGCCGAGGTGTGCTTGTGAATTGAGATAAGTCGTTGTAAATATTGTTTGAATGTAATAGACGACGAATTCTCTGGATTTTGGGAAAAAGTTGAAAATTGTTCGAATTGGTTGATTATATAGGTTCATGTGTATATAGAATTTGTGTTGTTGTTTTTGTTTGTTGTTTTCTTTGCTAAGTGCGATGTTGAATTGCTAGCGATGGTAGGATTGGGATTAGCTGTATGAAGTCTGAGTAGTACACTAAAAGTTATACCGTCGAAATTTTCTTTGCGAACGCACTAAGCATGAAATGTATAGTTGTTTGTTTCTTGGTGTAAATAAAGTGATCCTCGCCGTAGTATCGTAAACGTAGCTAAGGACTAAGTGTGGGGTAAACTTAGCTTAACCCGACCTTAGCCGAAGTTAACATGCATTTAGCTTGACATTGGGCTTGTTTATTTGTGTTGACTGGTACAATGGCAAGTAGGCAGGATAAGGGTAAAGGTGCATCTACTTCAGGCACCGGGAGAAAATGACTTAGACTAGGCACAGCAGTCCCAGCTGCACCAGCTGTTCCACGCGGCCAACGCCGCCAATACGGAATGAGGTGGGTAACCGATGAAGGGAAGAAGTGGTATGCTAAACACAAGGAAAATAAATACTTCCCCGAGGAGCATATTGCATGGGAACCACTAGAACAGGAGTTCCCCCGCATAGTGCAAAGGATCGAGGCAGCTGGGCTCAGCTTCATATTTCAGGAGCCCAAGGAATGCAACCTTCATCTAGTTCGGGAGTTCTATGCAAATTGAAACCCGGCAATCAGAAGCCACACAATAAAAATCAGAGGGAAGATTGTCACTCTGGAACCCCAGCAATTGAATGCCATCATTGGAGCAAGGGACACAGACGCCCACGTTCTCCGCCAGCTGAACATCACCCCACCATATGTCGATAACACACGCACATTGTGTGGGGCTCGATCCACAGCCATATGGAGCAGACATAAGGAGAGGGGTTACCACCAGACTCTGTCGTATTCTCAAATGAACAGGGAGGCCAGAATATGGCTGAAGATAGTCTGTTCATGCTTAATCCCGGGGGTGCACATGACTGATGTGACCCGGGACCGTGTCTGCCTGGTGTATGCTCTGATGAAAGGACTAGAGATTAATGTTGGGGCGGTCATCATATCCGCCATGAAGAGAGCCCAATTACACCAGGGCCACATGTATGGGTTCGGAGGACTTATCACCACCTTTCTCCGGGGCCTCGACGTCGAAGAAGAGGCTTTGGACTACATCCCGCAGTTGGAGCGGAGGGCCCTTGATGTGACCAAAACTAAGGCCCCCGACACCACACATGGGCCAGTGCTGACACTTGGTGAGCGACATGCTCGCGACGACCCGTACATGGCACGGATGTTTGGTATGCAAATGCTTCAGCTTCGGATTGGTGGGAGACCAGCCACAGAGGAGGAGCTATGGCAGCTGGAGCTGGATTACCCATTTGGCGAAAATGCCAGGGCCTTATGCCGAGTGGGGCCAGCCTTTGTAGAGCCCACTGACGATGATGTCCCCACGGACGAGGAGACACGTCGGGAGGACTCCGATGTGGAGTCCGATGACGACGATGGAGGTGACTCAGACATGGGCGATGAGGCAGCAGCACCGGATGAAGTAGTCGAATATTTCGACTGATCAGGGAGTTCCACCACCCAAAATTTTGTGATTTTAATTTTTGTGAACACTGGGGACAGTGTTCGATTTAAGTGTGGGGTAGGGAGTAATTAGGTGCTGGGGCTAGGCTGGTTTGCTTGTATGTTCTTTCCTCTGTTTTGTATGTATGCGTATGTTTCCCTGTGTTTGTGAAGTGCAAACTAGTTTGTATCTGTATATATTTGTGGTAATTGATGATGTGTGTTGTGAAATCTTGTTGTTTGCCAGCTAAGTCTGTAGAAAAAATTTTTTTGTAAATATTTTGTATATATTAAAAATTTTGTAAATATTTGTCCATCGAAATGATCGAGGTTTGAAATTTTTCTTCAATTTTTATTTTTGGGTTTCTCGGAGTTTGTTTTCGGTTCTTTTACCGAGAATAGTCCCATTGAACCGACGTCATAGTTAGTGACCGTTCCCTATGATGGATAGATGACGACCGTCTTAAGGGAAATGTAGTCGGTAGGAGTAGTGATTTTAAATTGTTTTCAGTTTTTTTCTTTGGTGGGTTGCATCACGGAACCTGTAGTTACTATATGGTTGTGAAATTTTGGTTGCGTGTTGTAACTGATATTCAAAATGTAAAAGTGATTCATATGAAAGCATGCAATTTTGTAAATATGTTGAGTTACCTAGGCTGTAGAATTCGATTCGGTGTGATTGAGGCTTAAATTTTGAATTCATGTAATTGGCTAGTTAAAAAGTCTCTGAATGCATCTTGAATCGAGCATGTGCATGAAGTGTGAAGTGAGGTGTTGTTATTCCATGCTATTGTGAAGTGTCTCGAACTTGCCTGGTGTGTGTACAAAACGAAATGAAGAAGGTGTAGTGTTGGAAAGGATGTAGGCATTTCTTTGTTTTAACCGAGAGTTTTCTATTTTTTTTTTCTTGTCATACACTACCTTTTTATGTGATTGTATACCCTAGTCAGCCCGTTGAGCCTTTAGCCGAGTCTTTCTTTCTTTTGTCCAAAATTGTATAAACTGAGCTTAATTCTTTCTTTTCATTAGCCGTAAAGTCTATACAAAACTCTTAAGCGCTTAAGAAGAACAGAAAAATTTTTCCCAAAGTGTCGAAGAGTGAGAAGAGTGGAAAGAAAAAAAGAAAAGCAGAGTGAGGAAAGAAAAGAAAAAGGTGGAGGGTGCACTTGCTATAATTAAATGATAATGAAGGTGCATGAAAAACCTTTGTTGTCGTGTCAAGTGTGTTTGGTGAAATGGGCCATACGAAAGTAAACCAGCATGAATGGGATGATGAAAAAAAATAAAAGAGAGAAACAATGTCCATGAGTTGATGGGAATGTGTTGAAAAGGCGCTTAAGGATGCTAGTGACTATTATTGGCTAATCCAACATATACTAGTTCCATAGCTTCCATTACAACCCATTAAAGTCCTACGTGATCTTACATTGCATTTCTTTATATTAGTGGAGTAATACACTAAGGGCAAGCCTATGGGTCATGACATGATGCATGTGAATTCTTTTGGGAGAGAGAGTGAAATTAATTTTTACATGCCCCTACTTGAATGTTTGTGTGTCACATGAACAAAAAGGGGGAAGATTCTCTTGAGTTGTGAGGGCACATGCTTGATGAAAGATTGATGTTCGTGTCGGATATCTTGATTAGCTGATTTGCATGAGTTTGCCGATATCGAGGGTCGATTCTTAAAGTCTAGGAAGTCTTGATGTATTAAAGGTCGTTGCATTGTAAGACCATGCATGTTTTCTTGATGATTTACAATATTGAATGATCGGTATGACCGTGGCGTAAATTGTCGCACCATAGTGGCGAAGGTTGGGATGTAATTTGCATGAGTTGTGTATGTGTTGTTCGAGGACGAACAAGGATTTAAGTGTGGGGTAAGTGATCTTGGGCAGATTTATATGCCCAAGTGATACTCAAACGTATCATTTTCTCCTTGTTTATTGTGCAATGTGTATACATTTTCATGTAATTGGTAATAAAATGTGAATTTATACTAACCAACATGATTAGCATTATTTTGTAGGTAAAACATGATTTTGAGGAGCTAAAATGCATTTTGGAACAATATCGGAGTTGGACTTGGATGCGAGCACGAAAAAGACATTGGACTGCACAATGTAAAGGGGCTCCGCGAAGGAGCCGTGCCACGCTACCATCGCGGAGGCACACTGCCTGGAGGGTGATTAATTTGTCAATTTCCAGTGAAGCCTCGCGACAGCTCCATGGCACGGAGGCAAGCCACCGCGTTGCATGTCGTGCCACGTTGAGGCTTTATTCCCGGACCCCAGATTTCCAGTGAGGGTCCGCGTCCATGCCGTGTCACGGAGACAGTGCTCCGCGTTGGCCTCCGTGACACGTTGCTTGTTATTCCGGGAAAAATTCCCACTAGTATAAATAGAACACTTAGGCTTATTTTTAATTAATTCAGACGTGGTGGAGCAAGGACGTGGGTTACAGGCAGTTTAGGGACGAAAAAGCTAAGGGTTTTTCTCTCTTTCTTTCTTCTTTCAATCAATTATTTGTATGATTAACACTTGTTTTAGGATGATTAATCCACAAATGAGTGGCTAATTCTATTCCTTGCTGAGGTTATGAACAATGGTGATGAATTTTGATTATTGAATTGTGTGGTTTTTCATCTTCTTCTTCCATGTTGTTCTATTAATTCTTGTTTCTACTGTATTGGTGTGTGGCCGACATTAATGTACATCTAAAAAGTCCGATTTCACTCGAGAGAGCACGAAATTGGAAAGTTGTGAATTAATAGGGTATTGTTCTTAACTTGATTTGGGAAAATTGGGTTTTGATGTGCTTTCCTGATAGAAATATACTTGAAAGCCGTATTAGTTAATTTAGGAACCGGAATTGTATTGCTAGGTCATAAATTGCATTTGATCACAGAAATGTAGACGGATGGTTTATGATTCTTAAGTCAGATTAAATACGAGAGTTTTAATCTCTAGGCTAATGTTCTTGGCTAGCAACAGGAAGAGAAGATTAACCAAATTAGGATTATAATCAAATTCATTACTTGTTCTTAACCTTGGCATGCTCATATCCATAGTTTAAATTCAAAGTAGATATTTGTTAATAGTTTTAGTATATAATTTATAAACAAAAATTATTTAACTTTTGGTTACGTTGTTGTCAGCATATATAGAAGTAAGATAGAATATAGTATACTTGAGCAATTTTTACTTATCCAGAGTCTCCTTGGTTCGATACTTGGCTTACTTAGCCACTTTATTACTTGTTTGACCACGTGCACTTGCGTGTCGGTTTTTAACCCCTATAACAAACATCCGAACAAGCACCTAACTACTCCAACCCCACACTTATCTCGAACACTATCCCCAGTGTTCACAAAAATTAAAATAGCACAAAAATTGGGTGGTGGAACTCCCTGATCAATCAAAATACTCCACTTCTTCATCAGGTGCTGCTGCTTCATCTCCCATGTCTGAATCAGCCCCCTCGTCATCATCGTACTCAACATCGGAGTCCTCCCGACGTGTCTCCTCGTCTATGGGGACATCATCATCCGTGGGCTCCACAAAAGCTGGCCCCACTCGGCATAGAGCCCTAGCATTTTTGCCAAAAGGGTAGTCTAGCTCAAGCTGCCATAGCTCCTCCTCTGTTGCCGTCCTCCCGCCTATCCTCAGCTGGAGCATCTGCATCCCATACATGCAAGCCATATACTGATCATCACGAGCATGTCGCTCGCCTAGTGTAAGCACTGGCCCGTGGGTGGTGTCGGGAGCCTTAGTTTTTGTGACATCTAAGGCCCGCCGCTCCATCTGCGGAATGTAGTCAAGGGCCTCATCCTCAATATCTAGGCCCCTCGGGAATGTGGTAAGTAGTCCACCAAATCCGTATCTATGCCCCTGATGCAATCGGGCTCTCTTCATGGCGGAAATAATCTCCGTCCGCACATTGATCTCGAGCCCTTTCATCAGGGCGTAAACCAGGCATACACGATCCCGGGTTACATCCGTCATATGTACCCCCGGGATTAGGCAGGAACAGACGATCTTAAGCCATATTCTGGCTTCCCTGTTCATCTGTGAATAGGGCAAAGTCTGATGGTAGCCCCTCTCCTTGTGTCTGCTCCATCTAGCCGTCGATCGGGTTCCACACAAAGTGCGTCTGATGTCCGCATATGGTGGAGTGATGTTCAGTTGTCGAAGCACGTGGGCGTCTGTGTCCTGCGCCCCTAGGATAGCATTGAGGTGGTGGGGCTCAAAGGTGACTATTTGCCCTCTGATTTTGATGGTGTGACTTCTGAGAGTCGGGTTCCAATGGGCATAGAATTCCCGAATCAGGTGCAAGTTGCATTCCTTGGGCTCTTCAAAGATGAAATTGAGCCCAGCTGCCTCGATCCTGTGGACAATCCTAGGGAACTCCTGTGCCAACGGTTCCCGAGCTATGTGTTCCTCGGGGAAGTACTTGCTCTCCTTGTGCTTGGCATACCATTTCTTCCCCTCTTCTGTCACCCACCTGGTTCCGTATTGGCAGCGTTGGCCGCGTGGAACCGCTGGTGCTGCTGTGGCCAGTTTGATTCTCTTTCTTCCAGCGCCAGATGTTGATGCGCCTTTCCCTTTTTCTTGCCTGCTTGCCATTGTTCCTGTCAAACTAAACAGACAAGATCAATTTTAAGCCAATGAGCATTCGCTTCGACTAAGGTCGGGTTAAGCTAGGCTACCCCACACTTAGACCTTAGCTAAAATTACAACATTACGGCAAGATCATACCTATTTACACAAAAAAACAACCAAATATACAACCATGCTTAGTGCATTCGAAGAATTCGACAGTATGTATTCTATATACTACTCAGACTTCGTACAACTAACCACAATCATTACCATCGATAACATTTTATCTTATCACACTTAGCAAGGAGAAACAAAGAAACGAAAACAACAAGAATTTATCTACATGAACCTATACAACTCACCCAATTCTTGCAAATTTCAATGTTCCCCTAACCCGAGAATCCGTCGGTCTTTTAGCATAATAACAACTAGCACATCGTCCCATCTCACTCAACATGTACAACCCAGCCTGAATTTCACGAGTTCACTACATTTTTCCACTTCAAATTCAAACGCAAGCCCTAACTACGATTGTATCAAAAATTCGATTAAATTATGCCATCAATGAGTTCAAGCGATCACAATGATACTCTAACATCCATCAACAACAATTCAATTGAATTTACGCTTAATTTCCACTTAGGGCAAGTTTATCTCACATCACATGCTCAATATCAAAGAAAATCGACAAGAAATGAGATGGAATTGAGGAACATACCTTAAATTTGAAGAATTGAAGAAAACTCAATGAAATCCTTGGCCTATTCCGTGTCACGTTGAAGGGGGAGGGGTTTTAGGGAGATTGGTCACGGAGTGTGTGAGAAATAAGGAAAATTGAGGGGGATTCGGGGTTTAAAAGTCGAAAAATCGCGCGAGTCACCCGGCGACCCGGTGTGACCCGTCGCGATATACACAGCAACGTGTCACGGAGTGCATCGCGGAGCACTGCCTCCGTGACACGGAGCTGTCGCGAGGGTGTTCTGGAATTCTTTTAAAATTTAGGATTTATACCTCAACGTGTTACAGAGGGTAACGCGGAGGCCCTCCTCTGTGACACAGAGCTATCGCCCTAGCTCACTGTTTTGCCACTTTTTAATGATTTTCATACCTCGACTTTTCCTTTGCGAGTCCTCGCATATTTTCCCTCTGTTCGACCTGAAATTCACCTTACTACAAGAAATTGGTTAGAATTATAGGTGTCACTCAAAATAAAAATAAAAACAAAAATAAAAACTAAAAATTTTGTTGTTAATCAAGAAAATAAAAGAAAATGAATAAAAAAAAAATCTATTCACAATTTACAAAGCAAAATTTCACGGGTTGCCTCCCGTGCAGCGCCTGGTTTACCGTCGTGGCACGACATATCAAGTTTCACCACTTTTTCCTCCACCTTGAGGATATGAATCTCACTCCTAATTTCTTCTCTAATTTCCTCTTATGCTCTAGGGGTGGTGGTGAAAAATTGTAAGGACCAAGCAGTAGATGTTGCCTTTTGAACTTTTTGGCCCTTAAGTAACCGAAGTCACTTTGTCTCTCCGAGTTAGCAAATTTCAAAATATACGGGGCTTGGTCCTCCTCTAGACATTTCTCTATAAGCTTGGAAGACTCTATTTCTATGTTTTCAACCAAACTTAATGTCGAAAAATGCTTCGAGTGTGGTCTAACAAACCTCAACTCTGAAAATGCATTGTGCTTGACCTCCTTACTTGTATACACCTTCTCAGCATCGACATCTATCTCTCCATTAATGTCAACTGGGGGATACTCTATCTCTTCTTCCATGAATGGATTTTCCATAAGTGTGAGCCCATCACAGGGACACTCAGGAGATTCTAATTGTTGGGCTTCATCCAAAAATTCAGCCTTGTCTTCCTCTTGTAGTTCCTCTTGAATATCGGCTAAAACTGTCACTTGCAATTTATCACAAGCTTCAGCCTCAGCAATCATCTCCGTGAGTTTGACGCTCATCCTTTCTAGAGCCTCTGCATTCTCTTCTTGCTGAATTCTCAATACTGCCATCGCCTCCTTCATTGCTTCTAATTGCTCCAGGAGTTGTTTTAGCATGTCTTCTATTTGAACTTGGCATCCCAAGTCCTCATTTTCAGCATGCCAATATTCAGCAAAAACAACAGAAGGATCATAGTAGGGGCTTGGGGGAGGGGAATATGCATTCGGACAGCCATCCCAATGGCCATCTTGACCACCACATATATTGCACGTGTTACAGTGTTGCCACGAGTGGTGTCCTCCGCAATTCAGACAAGATTCGCTAAAATATGAGTATCCACCATTTATACCATTTGTATTCCACGATGTCATGTCAATAAGGGTATCCGAAAAAGAAAAAAATAAAATGAAAACTAATTAAAACAAACACTAAGACCAAGTTGTCAGCACTCAGAAGAAAAACAAATATAGTAAATTTACACTTAAAAAAAATTCACCAATTGCCAGTCCCCAGCAACGGCGCCAAAAACTTGTTCGGGCTGTTTTTTATATGGGTATATAACTACACGCAAGTGCACGTGGTTGAACAAGTAGTAATGTGGCTCAAGTAAGCCAAGTATCGATCCCACAGGGACTGGGATAAGGTTACAATTAATCAAGTGTTACTATATTTTCAGTTTAACAATGAAGACAACAGTGTAACCAAGAGTTTGATATTTTTGGATTCTAATTTTTATGCTAAGTCTAAAACAAGTATCTAATGTGAGTCTGAACTATGAATGTGAGCATACTGAGGTTAATTGAACATGTAAAGAAATTAATTATCGATATAATTTGGTTAACCTTTCCTCCGGTTGCTAGTTAAGAACTAATGCCAATGGATTAAAACTCTCGTATTTAACCCAACTTAAGAATCATGAACCTTCCACCTACATTTCTGTGATTAAACGAAAATTCATATTCTAGCCATACAAACCCGGTTCCTAAATTGACTAATACGACTTTCAGGTATATTTCTATCCTGAAGGTAAATCAATTCTCAATTTTCCCAAACTAAGAAAGGATCATATCCTATTAATTCACAACTTTCCAATTTCTTGCTCTCTCGAGTGAAACCGAACTTTTTCGATATACATTAACGTAAGCCACACATTAATGCAGTAAGAACAAGAATCAATAGAACAACCATGGAAGAAAAGATGAAAAACCAAAGAATCAATAATCAAATTTCAATACAATTGTTCTTAACCTCAGCAAGAAGAGGAATTAGCCACTCATTTGTGGATTAAACATCGCTAAATGAGTGTTAAACATACAAGCAATTGAATTCAAGGAGAAGGAAAGAGAGAAAAACCCTAATAATTTCGTCCCCTCAACTGCCTGTAACCCATGTTCTTGCTCCACCAAGTCAGAATATTGAAAAATGAACCTAAGTGTTCTATTTATACTGGTGGGAATTTTTCCCAGAATAACAAGCAACGTTTCACGGAGTGCATCGCGGAGCACTGCCTCCATGACACGCCACTGACGCGGACCCTCACTGGAAGTTGGGGGTCCAGGTAATAAGGCCCAACGTGGCACGGCGTGCAACGCGGAGCTAGGCCACCATGCCACGGGCCCAACGCGAACCCTCACTGGAAATTGGGCAAGAATTCCCTATCCAGGTAGAATGCCTCCGCGATGGCAGCGTGACACCGCTCCATCGTGGAGCCTCTTTATTTTATGCCTTCCAATGCCTTGTCCTTTGCTCACATCCGAGTCCAACCCTGATCTATTCCAACATGCATTTTAGCTTCCCAAAATTACATTTTACCTGCAAAACAATGCTAATCATGTTGGTTAGTATAAATTCACATTTTATTACTAATCACATGAGAATGTATAAACATTGATAGATAAACAAGGCTAAAATGACACATTTGAGTATCACTTGGGCATATAAATTTTCCCAAGATCAAGGATTATACCAAGTTATACATTCGAGAGTTAGTTCAGTTGCATGGAGTGTCCTTGTCCATTATATCAGATAGAGGTACTCAGTTTACCTCCCATTTTTGGAGATTGTTTTTGAAGGGACTTGGCACTCAAGTCAAGCTTAGCACAACATTTCACTCGCAAACAGATGGTCAAGCTGAGTGGAACATTTAGACTCATGTTGATATGTTGAGACCGTGTGTGATTGATTTCAAGGGTAGTTGGGATGACCATTTGCCTCTCATTGAGTTTGCATTCAACAACGGCTACCATTCCAACATTTAGATTTCTCCGTTTGAGGCTCTCTATGGGAGAAGATGTAGATCGCCTATTAGTTGGTTCGAAGTCGGTGAAGATGCATTGATAGGACCAAATTCGGTTCATGAGTCTTTGTAGAAAGTTCGGCTTATAAGGTACAGGTTAAAAATAGCTCAGTGTCGCCAAAAGTCCTATGCGGATGTGAGAAGGAAAGAGCTTGAGTTTGAAGTTGGTGAGTAGGTGTTTCTGAAGGTTTCTCCCATGAAGGGAGTGTTAAAATTCAGAAGGAAAGGGAAACTCAGTCCTTTAGTTCATACCGGATTGTGAAACGGGATGGCAAGGTAGCTTATGAGTTGGAGTTGCCCTCAAAATTGGCTTTAGTTCATCCGGTGTTCCATATGTCACTTTTAAAGAAGTGCTTGGGTGATCCGGCTTTGGTTGTCCCGGTAGACAGTGTAGTTGTGAAGGATAGCCTTGGCTATGAGGAGATTCTGGTGGAAATACTTTATCATCAGGTTCGAAAGCTAAGTGACAAAGAAGTAGCCTCAGTCAAGGTTTTGTGGAGGGCCAGCATGTCGAGTGAGTTGCGTGGGAAGCTAAAGTAGATATAATGGCTAAGTACCCACATCTATTCCCTCCTGGCTCAATTCCATATTGAGGTATCAGTTTCCTCCCTAGTACTCTATTCAGTTTCATGTTCAGTTGATGTCCCTCTTTTTCTTTCATGTCAATGCAGGAATGTGTGATTCATGAATTCAGTTTAGTCATGTATTTTAGTTTGGAGTTAGTCACTCCGTCAGTTTTCTGCTTTGAAGGTTTAGTAATTTAGATGGAAGTTGCATTTCTCAGCTTTTCAGTATGTTTATTCACATTCAAGGATGAAAGTTTCCAAGGGGGAGATATTGTAATACCCCAAAAGCCCTAAGATCAGACCCAAGGATTGAAATGGAGAAAAGCAAAATTTTCTGCACCAGGTCACTAGACGACTCATCTAGTGACCCGTGAGGTGCACCACGAGTCATTAAGTCACTCCTGGGGTGGAGGGTGGACTTGGTTGAATTATTGGATTTAGGCCTAACCACAGCTAAGGCCACAAGTCGTGGTCAGGACCACGAGTCCTCAAGTCACTTGTGGCCTAAGGATGGGATGAAGTGGAAATTTGGTAACTGCTGGGCACGACTTTGTTACCACGAGTCGTTGGGTAGACCACAAGTCGTGGTGTCCCTCGTGGTGACCCTCAGAGGGATGATTTTAGTGTTGGCCATGAGAAGTAGACCACAAGTCAAGGTGTTGAGGACGAATCGTCCAGTCCCTCGTTGGGACTGACAGTGTATTTTTCCCTGCGAAATTATTAAGGGCTTTTCCATAATTCCTAAGTTTGTAAGGCCTAAAATGCATTGTTTTAATCTCAGTTAGGATTGTTTAAAGAAGGTTTAGCTCATACTAAATAACTCATCTCTATGCATGCAAGACTAGAAGTTTCCTAGGGGTGATCAAAGATAAAATCCATCAATTCTACTTCAATTTCCTTTGGGAACTCAAGGAAGAGTGTAAGATCAACTTACCCAGGTATGTGAGTCTACGAATGAGAATTCCTTTCATTCTCATGCTCAAAATTCTTCTCCATTCAATGAATCTCAATTCTTGATTTAAGTTTCATGATCTTATGTGGTTTACCCCAATTCTTGTGAAATCCTCTAGGGCCTATCTATGGGTCGATTCCATTCATATATCAAATCATGTTTTATGATCTATGGGCATATTTTATAACTATTTTTTATTTTAAATGTATGGTTTCAAATTTAATTGAATTATGCCCAAGTGTGCATGCTTCATGAAGAGTCAAGTTATGATCCTTTTATGAATTTGATGCTATCAAGTCTAAATTATGATTTACGATTTATGTTATGAATTCTTGAAGAATTCATCATGGATTTATCAATATCAAGTATATACATCTTTTGCAAGTATGCATGGATTTCATGATTTAGGAATTTGTGACACTTGGCAAACTCATGGGCCCTTATTCATGGAAAATCATGTATTTCAAGTATGATCAAGTATGTTGTGTTGTATGTGTCCATGGAATTCATGAATGATTACTATTATGATATGAGCCTCATGTGCATGTTTTTGAGAGTAGTTTCTAGCACCGAGTAGACCCGGCGTTCAGGTAAACCCTGTGGTCTCAGAACTACGTACCGCCATAGGTTTATATATACAAATGTTAATGTTATTGGATCCCTGTGATAACACATTATACACGCCCATTTCCTGGAAAGCTTGGGACGACTCTGTCTACTTGAGCGAGGTAGTTGGGGAATCATGTAGGCTCTATCATAATGGTGTCAGTTATGACGAGTCCTCCCATTGTTTCTCATGATTTATGCTTTGTCATGTTATGTTACTTTGTCACAAGTTATGTTTTATAAAGTTTTCTCTTATGATTATGATTGGTTTACAAATGGTTCGAAAACCTTGAGCCCTTATGTGTACATTATGATACTTACTTAATAATAATGTGGTCGTACTCATATGAACTGTAATGTGTTTTAATTGTCCGTTTTTTACTTACCTTACATTTCAAGTACTGATCGCATACTCTATGTTGTATCGTTTCATGATACAGGCCCTGACGTTTAGGTTCAGCCCTACCATTAGCTGATTGTTAGAGTTCACATCCCTCAGCCAGTGTTGGTAGGTCCTCATACTTCGAGCACATTCTATCATTTATAGTTATGTTCCTTTAGTTACAAACTTTTGTCGGGCTAGTTGGGGATGATGTCCCATCTGCTCATCAGTTATGTTAGAGGCTATTCATACATTTCATGACCCGAGTGTAAACCCTGGATGAGACACGATACTTGGTGCAACAAGTGATCCCAAGCCAACCCATAGTCTATCATTACACTGGTAACTGAATAAACATAAGCGCAAGCTTTAAATAAATAAAACCTTTTAAGGAAAAACTGATTTAACAAGTGGCAATACATATGATAATTAATACTGGAAATCTATGTCTATGCCTGAAAGCCATCTACTCAATGATGAGTTGCTGGGACAAGCCCCCAGCTAACTCAAAAATCTAACTGAAAGTAACTAACTGAAAATAAATATCATCCTCGAAAGATGAAGACTCACCAAATGTTGTTGCTAATATATATGAGGGGAACTACTGATGATGCTAGGACTGAGAACCTGCACCTGTATCATGATACGATACAAAATAGGAGGTATGCGTCAGTACTTTGAATGTATTGAGCAAGTGAGAGATATAATAAGCATGAAAGAACAAGTAACTAAACTGAAATGACATAAAATGACCAACTGAAATACTGAAAACT
The DNA here is from genome assembly GCA_035772735.1 of Datura wrightii. Taxonomy (NCBI): domain Eukaryota; kingdom Viridiplantae; phylum Streptophyta; class Magnoliopsida; order Solanales; family Solanaceae; genus Datura; species Datura wrightii. The sequence goes on from JASDFA010000001.1 coordinate 56,537,274, forward strand.
AATACAACTGAAGTATAACTGATATGGTCAATAATGACCCTGACTGATGGTCATATACATGTCCTGCATCTGAGATACTGAACGGAGCTAAATTGAACGGAACTGAACTGAGTAGAGACCGTACTAACTAGTGGGAGAGTTTATAACCGACATATAACAACTTGAGCTAAACATGGAGTTTTATGTATTTGCCCCATCGATAGGACCTAATATACCTTGCTAGTGTATAAAGGAAGGAACTGGGTGATCACAAATCTGGTACCCGATGGGCCAAGTAACCTACAGTGGCAGCGTAGTTCTGGGAACATGTGTGCACTAAAACTCCGGTCTGCTTGGTGCTAAGTACTACTCCCACTGGATAAATCCTAAATTTGTTTACTAAGTTTATAGCCCACAGCTGGGGCCCAAGACTAAATCAGGGACACTTATATGGAAGTACCCTAAGAGTTTTATCAGACCGAATTCTGTAACTAGTGTTCTAAAACTGGTCAGAGCTTCTTATCTGGAAGCGTCGTAACCATCTAAAGAACAAACTAATAACTAATTCTGATAACTAATATCTGGGAGGCATTACTGACATCTCAAGAAACACTACAGTCAAACTGATCAGCTGACATTACTGAAATATACTAAAGATATTAACATCATGCCTGAAACCGGCAACCATGCAACTAACTTAGCATTTAGCTGATAATAACAACATGGAATTCCCAACACTGATAGAGTCAAGCAACATTATGTCTATACAATTATGCAATACCCTAATTTCTGTATTCAAGAACTAGGGCTAAAACCCAATTACAGGAAGCAAGTATCAAAATGATCTCTAAATAATTGAAATATAGCAGCTAACAATATGAACAACATTCCACATGAATTGGATCGGATTCAGACTAAAAAATTACTAAATTTCGAAACCTCAGGGCTAGGACTACTAAGAAAATTGAAATGGGTTTTGGGGCACAAGGGACGCACAATTCCCTTGCTAAATTCTCACATACCTATTGATTAAAACCTCGAATAAAACCCTTAAGAAGATATGAGAAGGAGTTTCTCCTGCTTTGTGCTTTCTGACTAAGTTCTACATTCTAACTTCTGAGGGAATGAGAGGAATGAAGAGTGAACATTGATTGCCCCTCTAAATCCCCTGAATATAACCCAAATGAAGTATTTTAGGGATTAAAAAGGTGGAAAATTACAAAATTGCCCCTGAAAAAAAATTTGGAAAACTGCCCAACAGGGACTAAAGGGTCACACAACGAGTTGTTGGTTGACAAGACAACTCGTTGGGACCAGTCATTAGTACTGGGCCTAGAAACAGGGCTTACTGGATTGGGCGATAGAACGAGACCAGTCGTTGGTACATCCTGCTGTCACTGGAAGGACAAACTTAGCCCCTCTGCTACGAACGACACAATGACTCATTTGTAGAACCAATGGGTCATTGCATCTACTCGTGGTCAACACTGTCTTGACCTGAGGGGTTGTTGGTTTAGGGAACGGATTGAAACAAGGACTCGTTGGTGTAAACCGCGAGTCGTTAGTCCCACTCCTTGGTTCAGGGTAAGGTCTAGCAAGTTTTTGGACCTGGGATACAACGGACAATAGGACGACTCGTCACTCCTTTAAATAGGTTGTCCTATGCCTTGTTAGTTCCCAAAAGGTAATCTATAGGACAGACAATGACTCAGACAACAGTCCATTATAGGTGACAACGATTTGTTGTCTAGGTCGTTCTGTGAAAAAACATTTCTGGTTCTTTCTGGTTTTTCATGCATAGTCTGAGTTTGCTCTAGAAAAGTTTCAGGGTGTTACAATATCTCCCTCTTGGGATCATTAATCCTCGAATGCAAGCTAAAACTACTGGGAAACTAGGAAAAGAGTTGGAATTCCCAAACTGAGACTATGAACTAATTTCTGAAGGAATGACTGACTCCTAACTTATTTAACCATGCTATCTGAGTTAATTCAACTAGGATGCATATTTAAAATATGAATAGAGTTGATGAGTACGGAACTAAATAGAATATTGAGAAGGAATTTAATACCTTATGATGGAACTGAACTAGAAGGGAATAAATAAGGGTATTTGGCCATCATGTCTGCTTTTGCCTTCCATGTGCTTCCCTCAACTAGCTGGTTCTTCCACAACACTTTTACTGAAGTGACTTCTTTGTTTCTCAGCTTACAAACCTGACGTTCTAAGATCTGAATTGGGACCTCTTCTTAAGAGAGACTATCCATCACCCCAGACTGTCTAGTGGCACAGCTGATGTCGGATCACCGATGTACTTCTTCAATAATGACACATGGAAGACTGGGTGTGCAGATGCTAACTCCGAACATAATTCTAACTCATAGGCCACATTGCCAATTTGCCTCAAAATCCTATAGGGTCCTACATACCTCAGAATGCATTTTCCTTTCTTTCAAAACCTCATCATCCCTTTCATGGATGAAATTTTAAGATAAACCCAATCATCTACAACAAATTCTAACTCTCTTCTCCTCACATCAGCATAGGATTTCTGTCATCTTTGAGTTGTTTTCAACCTCTCCCTGATAAGTTGCACTTTTTGCATAGCTTCATGGTCTGAGTTTGGCCCTATCAAGGTAGCTTCACCAACTTAAAACCACCCTATAGGAGACTTACACCTTCGATCATATAATGCCTCAAACGGGGCCATCTGAATACTGGAGTGGCAGCTGTTGTTGTACGCAAACTCGATGAGAGGTAGATGATCATCCCAATAGCCCTTGAAGTTGATCACATAAGCTCTCAACATACTAACATCTGAATAGTCTGCTAAGCTTGTCCATCAATCTGAGGGTGAAAAGCAGTGTTGAGCTTGACTTGAGTACCGAGTCCTTTCTGAAATGACTTCCAGAAATGCCAGGTGAACTGGGTACCTCTATCAGAAATGATGGACAAGGGAACTCCAAGTAGTCTGACCGTTTCACGAATGTACAGCCTAGCATAATCCTCAACTAAGTCCATAGTTTTAACTAGGAGGAAATGTGTTGACTTGGTCATCCGATCTACTATCACCCAAATTGAGTCATATTGTCAGCGAGAATGAGATAGACCTGTAATGAAGTACATATTCACTTCTTCCCATTTCTATATGGGTAAGCTGATATCCTGAGTCATACCTGCAAGTCTCTAATGTTCCACCTTAACCTGTTGGCAGTTCGGGCACTTATCAACAAATTCTGTAATGTCTCTTTTCATGTCGTTCCACCAGTAGATATCTTGTAGGTCATGATACATTTTAGTGGAACCTGGGTGGATAGAAAATCTAGAGATGTGTGCTTCTGCCAGTATTTTCTATCTCATGTCACCTACATCCGGTACATAAAGTCTGCCCTAGTAAGGAAGCACACCATCTCCCCCCTGGAGAAAGCCTCCACTTCTTTTCTGAGAACTGCTACTTTCATCTTAAACAGTATAGGATCTTCATCCTGCTTTGACTTAAATTTAACAACTACCGAGGAATCTGACCCACTCTACAGTACTACTCCGCCCTCAGCTGAATTGACTAATTGCACTCCCAACTAAGCTAACCTATGAATATCCTTCGCCAGTTCCTTTCTGCCCTCTTCAACATGAGAAACGCTCCAAATGGACATCCTGCTTAGGGCATCAGCCACCACATTGTCCTTGCCTGGGTAGTATAGCACACTCATGTCGTAATCCTTCAATAACTCCAACCACATTCTTTGAAGAAGGTTTAAATCTTTCTTACTAAATACGTACTGAAGAATTGTGGTCGGTGCAAATATCCACAAGGACCCCATAAAGACAATGCCTCTATATGTTTAATACAAACACCACCACTACCAATTCAAGGTCATGAGTCAGATAAGTATTCTCATGAACTTTGAGTTGTCTGGAGGCATAAGCTATCACCTTACCTGGCTGCATCAGAACACAACCGAGGCCAACTTTGGAAGTATCACAATGGGCCACCGATCAATTTGTTCCTTTCGATAAGATCAAAATTGGAGCTGTATTGAGTCGAGTCTTCAAATTCTTGAAACTCTTCTCACGCGCATTTGACCAATGAAACTTCACCTTTTTATGAGTTATCTTAGTCAGAGGAGACGCAATAGAGGAGAATACTTCTACAAACCGTCGGTAATAAACGGTTAGACCTAGGAAACTTAAAATATTTGTTGGGGAAGTAGGTCTGGGCCAGTCTTTTGCCGCAACTATCTTTCGAGGATCTACCTGAATACCTTTACCTTAGACCATGTGACCAAGAAAAGTCATAGACTTCAACTAGAATTCACATTTGCTGAATTTAGCGAACAATGGGCTGTCTATGAGCGTCTGTACCACTATCCTCAGATGGTTAGCATGTTCTTCCTTGTTTATGGAGTATACCAGAATGTCATCAAGGAATACAATGACGAACATGTCTAGATACTCTTTGAATACCCTGTTCATTAGGTCCATGAAAGTTATAGGGGCATTAGTTAGTCCAAAGGACATAACTGCAAATTCATAGTAAGCATACCTAGTTTTGAAAGCTATTTTCAGTATGTCACATTCTCTGACTCTAGGCTGGTGATACCCCAACTTAAGATCTACCTTGGAAAAACAACTGGCTCCTTGAAGCTGATCGATCATGTCATAAATCCTTGGTAGGGGATACCTGTTCTTAACTATAACATTGTTCGGTTGATGGTAGTCGATACACATTCTAAGAGTACCATCTTTCTTTCACACGAACAACACTGGAGCACCCATGGAGAGATGTCGGGCCTGATAAAACCCTGATCAAGTAGGTCTTTTAGTTATTCCTTTAACTCCTTAAGCTCAATTGGAGCCATTATGTATGGAGGAATGGAGATGGGTTGAGTGACTGGAAGAAGGTCTATGCTGAAGTCTATTTCATGCTCGGGAGGGACTATGGGAAGATCTTCGGGAAACACGTAAGGGAATTTGCTAACATCTGAAACTGACTGGATAGTTGGGTCTTAATGTTGGAATCTTCCACCCAAATTAGGTGATCGATGCACCCTTTAAAAATGAGCTTCCTTATCTTGAGGTAGCAAATAATTCGATCCTTAGGCGTGGAACTACTACCCCTCCACTCTAGAACTAGCTTATTTGAAAATTGAAATATGATGACTCTAGCTCTACAGTCAACTAAGGCATTAGCAGAGCGTAGCCAATCCATGCCAAGAATGAGGTCGAAATAGACCATCTCTAACTCTACTAGATCAACTAGAATGACATTACTCAATACTGAGACTGGGAAGTTTTTATACACCCGGCTGGCTCTAACTGACTCACCAACTGGGGTAGAGACTGAGAATGGTTCTGAGAGGACTTCAAGATTGATTTCAAACTGGAAAGCTACATAGGGAGTCACAAATGATATTGTGGCTCCTGGATCTAGTAGGGAATACACATCTAGATAGAAGAGACGTAGCATAACCATGACCACGTTAGGTGAGCTCTCCTGATCCTGATGAGAGGACAAACCATAAAAGCGGTTTTGGTGCTGACAGCCATTCGTACATGAATTTTTGTCCTGGTGAGCTGCACGACCTACTGGAGCTGCTGAAGTGGTAGACTGTGATCTCCCCCGTCCTACTGACGGGCACTCTTTTAGCCGGTGACCTAGCTGTCACACCCAAAGAAACCCTCTTTTCCCTGGAGGCATTCACCGGGATGATTCTTTCCACACATAGGGCAAGCTGGATAACTGTTGCTTGCACTGTAACTATGGGACTGAGAGCTAGATGCTCCACCCTTTCAATCCTTGCGAGACCAGAAAGTAGGGGCGCTGGCTGAGGTGGGTGTTGGAGTCCTCTGTTGCTGCTGCTGAGGCAAGCTACTGCCGTCAGACCTCTTGTCACACCCCGAGTCTATACCCTGGATGGGACATAGTACTTGGAGTCACAAGTAACCCCAAGTCAACCCATGGTCTATCCTAATACTGGTATTTTGAGTAAAAACATAGCGGAAGCTTTAAAATAATAAAATAAACATTTATGAGAAAGAACTAAATCATAAAGTTTAAAATAATTGAAACAAAGCTGAAAAAAATCGGAATCTATGTCTATTTCAGAAAGCCATCTATCTGATGAGTTGCTGGGACAGGCCCCCAGCTAACTCTAAGTCTAAATGAAAGAAATGTAACTATATGAAATAATACTCATCCTCGAAAGATGAGGACTCACCAATGATGCAGCTAGAAACGTTTGAGCAAGATCTGCTAACGATGCTGAGACTTAGAACCTGCAGCTGTATCATAAAATGATACAGTATAAAAGGTATGCGTCAGTACTTTGAATATACTGAGTAAGTGAGAGAAACCATAACATAGAGAATAAAACAACTGAGTTGTAAATATATGCAATGACCGACTGAAATACTGATACTGAATAAACTGTGATATACTGAGATGGTCAATTTAACCCTGTCTGATGGTCAAAGACATGCCATAAACCTTAGATACTAATCTAAAATACTGTACTGAACTGATCTGAACTGACTAATTTGAGACTGAACTGAATTGACTAGTGGGAGAATCTATAACCGACATATAACCACGTGAGCTAGACGTAGAATCCGATGTATACACCCCATCGATAGGAGCCAATATACCTTGCCAGGGTAAAAAGGCATGAACTAAGTGATCAAAGGTCTGGGGCCATGAGTCCAATGAAATATAACCTATGGTGGTGACGTAGTTTTGGGAACCTAGGTGTGCTGGAACCCCAATCATCTCGGTGCTAAGTACTACTAACACTGCATAGTCCTAAACTAACTACTAAGTTGATAGCTTAAAACTGGGGCCCAAGAATAAGTCAGGGATACCTATCTAAAAGTACCCTGCGGGTCTTATTGGACTGTATTCTGTAACTGGTGTTCTAAGACTGGTCAGAGCTGCTTATCTAGAAGCATCGTAACCATCTAAAGAACCAACTAAAATCCGATAACTGATATTTGGGAGGCACCACTGACACCTCAAGAAAAGACTATAGTCAAAGTGATTAGCTAACATTTCTATATTATACCCTATATGCTAATAATTGATTGAGACTGGACTAACAAACATCTGACTGAATTTTCAACATTTTCTAGTAATATGGGAAACCCAACTGATAAAATCAAGCCACAAGGAATAACTAGTCCAATAGGCAAAATTCTAGTTTACTGAATTCAAAGATAGGGCTAAAACCATTCTTAGAAGAATGAGTATTAACATGATACTAGGTAGTGGAATATAACAACAATCAACATAGAGAACGTTTCACATGCTATAAACGATGTCTAACATATAATTTATTCACATTCGAAAGTTTCAGGGCCAGAAGTAATAGACAAGATAGAGAAGATTTTTGGGGACACAAGGGAAGAACTATTCCCTTGTTGAATTCCCACATACCTGGTTTAGAAATCCCTGAGAGAATCCCTTGAAAAATTTGAGGAGAATTTGATTGCCCTAGCTTTTGCTCTATGTCTTTTTGAGAGAAATTTTATGTTCTAACATTTGAGGGGATGTGATAAATGAAGTAAAACGTCTGTTACCCCCTCTGAAACCCTAGATTTAAACCCAAAATGATGTATTTTAAAGTCTAGGAGTTTAGGAAATTACGTAAAATTCTCTTGGTAATTCGTAGGAAAAAGGATCCTGCCAGTCCCCACATGTCACTCCACGAGTTTTGAGGTTAGGGAAGACTCATGGTGCCCAATCGTGATGTACACTTGAAGTTTTCTACATATTCCCCAACCTTCTAACGACTGACTTCACGAGTCATCAGGTGACCTAACGACTCGTGATGTCTTCCGCTGCCATTGAATCAAAATTCCTCTTCAGGGTCACCACGGCTACTAGACGATTCATTAGCGGTGACCAAGACTCCTGGTCACCTCTCATAGTCCACACTGTTGAAAACCACCTGGGGGTCACCATGGGAGACACCATGACTCGTGGTGTCCCAAATGAGCCGTGGTGAGGATCCGTTAAGTGCACTGCCCAAATTTTCCAACTTTCAGTCAACCTTTGACCATGAATCACATAAAAACTCATGGTGTTTACCATGACTCGCGGTCACTCAATTTCCCAATTTTTCAACCAAGTCCAGACCCTTCCCAACGAGTCACTCCACATCTCGTGGCCTACCCCACGGGTCATAGGACGACTCATTCTGTGACCTGGTGCAGAAAATCTTGTTTTCTCTATTTCATCACCCGGGTTTGATCTTAGAGTTTTCGAGGCATTAAACCTTTGGTGCCATAATCTGATTGACCAGCTCTAGAACTCTTGTTCTCCTACTCCATATCTTTCAACTTTTCTGCCTCATTCTGCTGTGCATGAACGATGAGGCTGGATAGGTCAATGTCCTTAATGAGCATTATGGTCCTACATTCCTTAAGTACCAGGTGTGATACCCCATTGACGAACTTAAGCATGCGAGCCTTTGGCTCTGCTACCATCTCTGGAGCATACCTCAACAACCGAGTGAACTCCAATGCATATTCCTCCATAGTCCTGTTATCCTGCTTTAAGTTCATGAACGCTACGACCTTAGCCTCCCTTACCTATCGAGGGAAGAATCTATCTAGAAATGTTGTGGTGAGCTCTTCCCACTCTATTGGTTCTGCTCCTGCTAGCCTCCTTTCCTTCCATTGGTCATACCAAATCTGAGCCACCCCTTTCAACTAGTAGGCAGCCCAATCAGCACTCTCTGCGGAACTAACACCCATAATCCGGGTGATGTTCTGCACCTCATCTAAAAATTCTTACGGGTCCTCTCCCACCTTGGATCCATGAAAAGCTGGAGGATTTATTTGGGTCAAATCCCAAATCCTAGAAGCTACTTTGGACACATTTGTGTTCACTGAAACCACCTGCTGGTTCACTTGATTAGTCACTGTCTGAGCCAGCAACTGGATTGCCGCTCTCAATTTTGCTAATGACACATGGTCATCTTGAGGGGCTGCTGGAACTACTAGAATAGGCCGAGCCCTTCTTCCATTTCCTTGTCTTGGAGGCATAGTTTCAATGTAAATAAAATATAGCACGAGTTAGGAGAACATTTCTGGAATTGAACTTTAACGCACGATAAGGAATATGAACAAAAGAGAGTTTTCCTAATAACGTCTCGTAGCCTCCCCGTCATATGTGTTTCGTAGCTTCATACCCATGAAAAAGACTCTACTTTGCACGGCCTTCATATATCCCAGGATACTCTAAACCAACTACTTTGATACCAAGTTTGTCATGACCCAAACGTACACCCGAATCGTAGACATGGGACAAGGGACCCCAAGTCAACCCATTGCTTATGCATTCAACTAATCTCATTTAAATAAATGGAATATTAAGCATAAAACATCGCGGAAATGTAACCATGACATAACATCAGAAAATAACAAATATTTACATAAGCTGAATACTACTCATTTGTCCGAAAGCCTCTAATATGTAAGATGGGTTGATGGGACAACATCCCCAACTAACCCGAGCAATACTAAAACATAGTTAAAAGGAAAGAATATCAAACATCCCTCAAAACATGAGGACTCACCAACAAGCTGATATCGTAGGCTGGAGTGGTCTAAGGATGAGAATAAGCCTAAGATCCGGACCCTGTATCATGAAATGATACAGCATAGAAAGTATGCGGTCAGTACGTTGACGAAGGGCTTACTCACGCACTTCATAGACATATTTTTCCTATACTTTACTATGTTTTGAGAACAAATTATGTGTGTTTGCATGTGTTTATACTATATATTTGTGAAAATTAGCTAACGCATTTGATTAGATGTTTTCAAGGCTAAAAAGGATGGATTTGAATGTATTTGAGGCTTAAGGAATGAAGATGAAAAGAAGCTGAAGTCGTGGGCCAAGGTTGAGTTTGGAAGATGCAGAAACTGTGTACCTGACGGGTTGAGGGAATGACTCGTTACGTCTGGTAATGAGTCGTGAAGTCAGTCGTGGAGACTAAGAAGAGAAATTTTGAGAAAAATCCAGGGAAGGTAACGGAAGACATCACGAATCATCAGGTGTTGGCACGACTTATTGTGAGAGCATTGGTAGGAATTGTCAGGTACACTGGAATTTTGGAGAGTTAGACCACGAGGGGCCTAACGACTCGTGCCCATGCAAAACGAGTCGTTAGGTGACCCGTTACCACAACTGGCAACGCGGCATGGAGGACGCGAAAAAGGAAGGTGCAATTCGGGAAGGCTTCCAAAACGGGGAAAAAGTGGATTTCCTACTTCAACTAAGAAAAGGAAAATTAAATCCCTAGACAAATTAATCAAGGAATGTGGAAAGCATCTAACTGCTGTAAATACCCTTTATTTTCATGTAATAGCTATCAAGTGTTAAGAATCACGCTTTAGAACCAAGTTTGAAATCAAGTTTCAAATTCAAAATTCTTCAAGTAGGATTAGAGTTTTAAGTCTCAAGTCTTTCGATACAAGTTTGGTGTCTTACGTTTGGAATTTTGAGACGATTGTTGAATTGTTCTTCTTTATTGTTGCAATAATCAAGTGAGTTTCTTTCTATCAACGTTGTAAGTATCGATTTTTGCTTCTATTTATGAAATCTATTAATTTACTCATAAACATGATAGGCTAAAACCACCACAACTAGGATTGTGGGAACCATGACAAATTAACACACATAGGTAAAATACTTAGTGATTCTTGAACGGAGTTTATGCATGTATTGTTTCTTCCTTCGTTTTAATTCATACTTACCGTAACAAAGAAGTAAAGAATGGGAAAAGGGATTAACAATGGAGATTTGAGGCTACCAACCCTCATCTAATAGCTTGAACTTTTTCGGGGATAGCTAATCCAATATTAAGGGTAAGGGTCAATTAAAGTACACCCGTAGACGGACCAAGTTGCGTGGTGAAAATCATCCAGATGGGGACCAACCATTTAGGTGAACCTAACTTACTTATATTGCATATTAAGCATCGGAATAGATCACTAGTATAAAATGCCTTGTGGTGATGAAGTCATGGGGAACACTTACCCTAGTTAATTGCAATAATATGGATACAACAATCAATTTCTCAAAATAATTATTTATTACTTTTACAAATCCCCCCTCTTAGGAAATAATTAACTAAAAAGCTTAAGCACTAGCGCTCCTCTACATCCTTCCGTATTCTCTGTGGGGTCGACCCCAACCTCTAGTTGGGTTTTTTATTGACAACGTCCACTTCATACTTCGTAAGGAGGTGTGCTTTGAGCGTTATCAAAAAGTGGCGCTGTTGACGGGGAGTACGATTTAGGATTAGATTAATTGCTTGTGTTAGTCTTTATTTCTTATTTTTTGTTTTTCTTTTATTTTCTGACGTGTCACAGGGCAGCGTGGTGAAACAAGCGGCAAAGATATGACCACGATCTTAACAGGTATCTTTATGAAGTCTGAGTAATCAAGATACTTGTGTCGTGCCATGACGTTAAATCAGGCGCTACTTGGGAGGCAACCCAAGATAATTTTTTTATTTGTTATGTGATTGTTCAAGTGTGCAGGTGATAGGTCATAATTTTCAATAAAGATTGAGCTTAAATATTGAAGACAAGGAGTAGAGGCCAACAGAGTTCTTCTTGCACTCTATTACTTTATGCTTATTTGTTTTAGCACTAGGGACAGTGTAACTAATTAAGTGTGGGGTAGGAGAATTGAACTTCATATTACCATGCATTCCTTAATTGCTAAATTTGTACATGGTAGGCCTAGTTTTTTTGGAATTTATGACTTATATTGCATGCTTATTGGTTCGTATTATTTTATTTTAGTTTTATTTTATTTTGGGTTCCTCTGGTTTTTGTTTTCGGTACTTTTTCGGTGAATAGTCCCTTAGAACTGACTAGAGAGTCTAGATTTTTTATTTTTTATTTTTTATTTTAGTCATTGAGTCATGACTTTGCCCGCTGATGGATGGATGACGACTGTCTTAAGGGTAAATTAGTCATTAGGAAGAACAAGAACTTGGATCCTATGAATGCTAGGTGCTTCACTCTAGATATCATTGGGACTTTATTTAATTCACTCAAAAATGCATGAAAAAGGAAGAAACACCTATTCTTTTTGAAATTGACTCTTATACTTGAAAAAAATGGGCTTAATATATGTTATGCTTGAAATATGAATATATGTGTTTATGTGATCTTGATTTTCATTGTTAAACCATTTTGTGCCAATGTGTGAGAAATTATTTTTGATATACTCCATGCTTGTAAATTGATGTCTAGAACTTGACCGGTGTGTGTGTAAAACAAAATATGAATGATGGATTTAGGAAGTGATACATGCATTTCTTTGATAGCTTTATTTTTATCCTATTTTACCTACCTTGATTGTAATTATCCTAGTTAGCCAAGTTGAGCCTTAGCCTATTCTTTTGATAGTCATATTATAAGCTTGAATCCCTTTTTGTTCTATTGACTTATATTTGATCCAAATGACTCCTAGAGCACTTTAATGAATTATTTTTGTATGAAAGGAGCATAATTAGAGAAGTGAGGGGAAAAGATAAAAAGTGTGGTGAATTGGAAGAAAAGAAAAAGGTGAAATTTTGCTGAACAAGGAGGGTGAGTTTTAGTGGGAAAACAAAAAGAAGATAGAGCTTTGAAAAATTGAAGATTTACCGATTAATCGTACCCATTTGTTTACAATGAACCTATTTTGGCCTGGTCCTTCCTTTGATATTTTGAACCTCTACATAAGAAAAAATTCTTGAGGGTGGCTAGAGTAGGGGTGCGTTAAGGGTGGGAACAGAAGAAGAAAAAAATGTGTGTGAATGAGCCCAATGATGAAAGTAAAAATCCCCACTAGTCACCTAAGTTGAAAAATTAAAAAATACGGAGGTATAAGGAGAAAATTTTGGAAATTGAAGAATGAGCTAAAATCCAAAGTGTTGTGAAGTATTAAAGTGCTTAGGGAGCTTAGTCACTATCTTGGTCAAATAGTTCCTACCCATCCCTTAGCCTACATTACAACCAAAATTAATGTCCTAATTGATCCTTGATTCATAATTCTATATTAGCGGAGTATTATACTAAGGGCAAGCCTATGGGTCGTCGTATGCATGTATGTTGAGTTCTTTTGTGAGAGTGAGCAGAAATTATTTTATTTATTGCCAAGTTAATCTTATTCTATATCTTGTGTGAAGACGGGCATCTCTCCAAATTGTGAGGGGCACGATGGTAAGAATTTGGTAAATCTTGATTTCTAAATTACATATGATTCATGTTGGCCCAAAATATGTCATGATGAGTTAGTTTCAAAAGCTAAGTGATTTCGAACTTTGACATCTTAATACTGAACCTATATGCATGCGAGTGAGTTATTTGAGCTTCATTTATTTGTCTCATGATCCTAAGTGTAATTAGACCTATTCTTAGGATGAATATTGTGCTTAATTGTTAGAAGGGAAGTAGTAGATTGTTCGAGGATGAACAATGGTTTAAGTGTGGGGTGTTGATGATGGGCGTACTCACGCACTTCATAGACATATTTTGCTCGTACTTTATGATGTTTTTAGAACAGATTATGTGTGTTTGCATGTGTATATATTATATATTTGTGAAAGTTAGCTAATGCTTGCGATTAGATGTTTTCAGGTATAAAAATGATGGATTTGAATGTATTTGAGGCTTATGAAATGAAGATGAAAAGAAGCTAAAGTCGTGGGCAAAGGTTGAGTTAGGAAGATGTAGAAATAGTATACCTGACGGGTTGAGGGAATGACTCATTATGTCAAGTAATGAGTCATGAAGTCAGTCGTGGAGACTGAGGAGAAATTTTGAGAAAAATCCAGTGAAGGTAACGAAAGACGTCACAAATCGTCAAGTGTTGGCACGACTCATTGTGAGAGCACTAGTAGGAACCGTCAGGTGCACTGGAATTTTGGAGATTGACCATGAGGGGCCAAACAACTCGTGTCCATGCACAATGAGTCGTTAGCTGACCCGTTGCCACAACTGGCGACGTGGCATGGAGGACGCAACAAAGGAAGGTGCAACGCGGCAAGGCTTCCAAAATAGGAAAAAAGTTGATTCCTACTTCAACTAGGAAAAGGAAAATTAAATCCCAAGCCAAATTCATCAAAAAATGAGGAAAGCATCTAACTACTATAAATACCCTTTATTTTCTTGTAATAACCATCATGTGTTAAGAATCATGCTTTAGAACCAAGTTTGAAACCAAGTTTCAAGTTCAAAATTCTTCAAGTAGGATTAGAGTTTTAAGTCTCAAGTCTTTAGATATAAGTTTGGTTTCTTACGTTTGGAATGTCGAGACGATTGTTGAATTGTTCTTCTTTATTGTTGCAATAATCAAGTGAGTTTCTTCCCATCAACGTTGTCAGTATTAATTTTTGCTTCTATTTATGAAATCTATTAATTTACTTATAAACATGATAGGCTAAAACCATCACAACTAGGGTTGTAGGAACCATGAATAATTAACACACATAGGTAAAATACTTAGTCATTCTTGAACGGAGTTTATGCATGTATTGTTTCTTCCTTCGTTTTAATTCATTTTTAACGGGTGAAAACGTTAGAACTTGCCTTATTCTTACTTACCGTAACAAAGAAGTAAAGAATGGGAAAAGGGATTAACAATGGAGATTTGAGGCTACCAACCCTCATCTAATAGCTTGAACTTTTTCGGGGATAGCTAATCCAATATTAAGGGTAAGGGTCAATTAAAGTACACCCGTAGACGGACCAAGTTGCGTGGTGAAAATCATCCAGATGGGGACCAACCATTTAGGTGAACCTAACTTACTTATATTGCATATTAAGCATCGGAATAGATCACTAGTATAAAATGCCTTGTGGTGATGAAGTCATGGGGAACACTTACCCTAGTTAATTGCAATAATATGGATACAACAATCAATTTCTCAAAATAATTATTTATTACTTTTAGAAATCCCCCCTCTTAGGAAATAATTAACTAAAAAGCTTAAGCACTAGCGCTCTTCTACATCCTTCCGTATTCTCTGTGGGGTCGACCCCAACCTCTAGTTGGGTTCTTTATTTACAACAATCGTTGTTCTTTATTTACAACAATCGCTTCATACTTTGTAAGGAGGTGTGGTTTGAGCGTTATCATATGTGGAATGTACTGAGTATGCAAGGTAGGTAAAACGGACATTTTCAAAGAAAAGCAAACTCATAAATAGACATAGAAGAAGGATGTCATGCTTGCATCTGAAATCTTCGTAATAAAACATAAGGCTCAAGACTTTCAAATCTTTCATAAATTATTCATTATCATAATCGTAAATAACTTTATCATAATATAACTTGAGCCAATAACATAAACATAAAAATGCATAAAACATGCGGAACAATGGGAGTACTCGTCATAACCGACACCATCATGGTAGAGCTTTCGTGATGCCTCACTGTCATACGTAAGTGGGCAGAGCCGAGCCTGGCTTGCCAGGCGAGGGTCATGCATAAGGTGTGATATCACATTTGAGGGGATCATTATCATTACATAATAACATTTACAACCAACGGTGGCACATGGTTATGAGACACCAGCGTAGTCCTTTGAACGTCGGGCTGCTCGGTGCTAGACACGGCTCCCAAAACATGCATATAGGCTCATACATAAATCATTAACATCATGCATAAAGTTCATTGGCTAAGATATAACATTCATCATCATTGATCCCCTTTAAAACATGCTTAGTCAAGAATCAAGGCCTTCTTTATCGGCCAACATCATAAATTGATAAATCAAGAAATTTGTTTCATAAATCATAAATCATAAATCATTCTTCATCATGTGGGCATTTCCCAATGATTCATCATACTCAATTCCTTCAAAATATGCTCATAAACATGGGTAACTTGGATTCATGCATTTCCACAATCAATAAATTTAAAATAATGAATATTCATCATAAATCATAATCTCCATGAACTTCCATAAATAGGCAACATAGATTTAAAAAGATTGAAACATGATTTTTTGAGGAAAATAATACGAACCTACCCAACATGCATAACTCAATAATTAAAACTCAATTTAAACATGCCCCTAAAGAGAAATCACATTGTCAAGCTTTGGGTAGAACCCCTATGGAATTTGAGTAGGAGAATTCATGAATTAACTCGAAATTGGACATGGGTGAGGAAGAATTCTGCCCATTTTAAAACCCCACATACCTGGGAATAGATGGAATTAAAGTTCCTTGAACTCCCATAAAGTATTTGATGAAAATTTGGGGAAGAAGGCCTTGAATCTCCCAAAAACCTCTCTAAAATTCTTGCATGAGAATGAGCATGCAATAGGGACTTAACTCCTCTTATCAAAATCAAAAAATATCCAAAACGACGTAGTTTAGGCCTTAGGGACTTAGGAAATTACGGCAACACCCTCATTAAAATGCAGGAAATACCTGGTCCCCAGTTCTCACTTGGGACCTAATGGGTCGTTGCCACAGGGCACAACTAGTTGCCTTGATCTGTTGAGTCCACTGCCCAATCGTCCCAGGGAACCCCATAGGAGACTTCACAAATAATGAGGTCAGATAACGACTCATGGTCACCTTCCGTGGCCTACACTGCCCACCCCAATCTTGCCAAAACTCGAGGGTTGACCACGAGTGACCTCATGAGTCGTGACGTCTGACCACGTCTCGTGGTCAGGCACATGGCCTCCTCACTCAAAATTTGCCAAACCAAGTTGACCACGAGTCACTTCACGACTCGTGGTCACTCCTCATAAATCACCTCACGAGTCGTTCTGTGACCTAGTACGAATTTTCAGTTTTTCTCCATTTTCACTTCTGGGTCTGATCCTTGGTTCCCTGGGGTATAACACTAAACCCTGGATGAGACACGGTACTTGATGCCACAAGTGACCCCAAGCCAACCCATGTTCTATCATTACACTGGTAATTGAATAAACACAAGCGGAAGCTTTAAATAAGTAAAACCATTTATGAAAAACTGATTTGACAAGGGTCAATACATCTGATAAATAATACTGGAAATCTGTGTCTATGTCTAAAAGTCATCTTCTCAATGATGAGTTTCTAGGACAAGCCCCCAGCTTACTCTAAAATCTAATTGAAAATAAATATCATCCTTGAAAAATAAGGACTCACCAAATGTTGTTGCTGATATCGTTTGAGAGAAACTACTAACGATGCTGGGACTGAGAACCTGCACTTGTATCATGACACAATACAGCATAGAAGGTATACGTTAATACTTTGAATTTACTGAGTAAGTGAGAGATATAATAAGCATGAAAGAACAAGTAGATTAACTAAAATGACATAAAATGACCAACTGGAATATTGAAAACTGATACCACTGAAGTATAATTGATATGGTCATTAATGACCCTGACTGATGGTCATAGACATATACTAGATCTGATATACTAAATTGAGCTAAACTGAACTAAACTGAACTGAGTTGAGACTGTACTTACTAGTGGGAGAGTCTATAACTGATATATAACCACGTGAGACAAATGTGGAGTTTAGTGTATATGTCACATCGATAGGACCCAATATACCTTGCCAGGGTATAAAGGCATGAATTGGATGATCCCAAATCTGGGACCTAATGGGCCAAGTAACCTATGGTGGCAGCATAGTTCTAGGAACCTAGGTACGCTAAAGCCTCGGTCCACTCGATGCTAAGTACTAATCCTACTGGATAAATCCTAAATATCTTTACTAAGATGATAGCTCGAAGGCGGGGCCAAAGACTAAATCAGGGACACTTATCTGGAAGTACCCTGAGAGTCTTATCGGACCGAATACTATAACTGGTGTTCTAAGATTGGTCAGAGCTGCTTCTCTGGAAGCATCGTAACTGTCTAAAGAACAAATTGATAAGTCATAACTGATTTTGATAACTGATATTTGGGAGGCATTACTGACACCTCAAGAAACGTCTACAACCAAACTGATCAGCTGACATTATTGAATGATGCTGATGATACTGACATCATGCCTAAAACTGAGCTAACATGCAAGAGACAGAGCATTTAACTGATAATAATATCATGGAATTCCCAATACTGATAGAGTCAAGCAACATTATGTCTATACAATTATGCAAGACCCTAATTTTTGTATTCAATAACTAGTTACAAGAAGTAATTATCAACATGATCTCTGAATAATTAAAATATAGCAGCTAACACTATGAAAATCATTCCACATGAATTGAATCGGATTCTGACTTAAAAATTACTAAATTTCAAAACCTTAGGCCTAGGACTAATAAGAAAATTTAAATGGGTTTTGGGGCACATGGGAAGGACGATTCCCTTGCTAAATTCTCACATACTTGATGATGAAAACCCTGGAGAAACCCTTGAGAAGATCTGAGAAGAAGGAGTCCAACCCTTGCTCCTTCTCTGTGCTCTCTAACTAAGTTCTACGCTCTAACTTTTAGGGGAATAAGATGAATGAAGAGTGAACGTCGATTACTCCTCTAAATCTACTGATTATAACCCAAAACAATGTAGTTTAGGGATTAAAAAGATGAGAAATCACAAAAATGCCCCCGAAAGAAAATTTGGAAAACTGCCCAACAGAGACCAATGGGTCACACAATGAGTCATTGGTTGACACCATGACTCATTAGGACTAGTCGTTAGTTCTGGGCCTAGAAACAAGGCTTACTGGATTGGGAAACAGAAGGAGACCAGGACTCATTGGATGAACCAATGGGTCGTTGGTACGCCCTGTTGTCACTGGAAGGAAAAACTTAGCCCCTCTGCTACGGACGACCCAATGACTCATTGGTAGAACCAATGGGTCGTTGTGTCTACTCGTGGTCAACACTATTTTGACCTGAAGGGTTGCTGGTTCTGGCAACGAGTGGAAACAATGACTCGTTGGTATGAACCACGAGTCGTTAGTCCCACTCATTTGTTCAGGGGAAGATCTGGCAGGTTTCTGGACCTGGGATACAATGAACGACAGAACGACTCGTTACTCCTTCCAATAGGTTGTCCTACGCCTCGTTGGTTTTTGAAAGGAATTTGCAGGAAAGACAACAGCTCAGACAACGGTACATTATCGGTGACAATGACTTGTTGTCTGGGTCATTCTATGACAAAAATTTTCTGGTGCTTTCTGATTTTTCATGCAAAGTCGGAGTTTGGTCTAGAAAAATTTCAGGGTCTTACAAGACATCATGTAGAAATCAGCTTGTCAATATTTAATTTGGTATTAGCTTGATATGTATGCAGACTTACGCTATTATGTATGTTAGATTTATGCTTATTTATGTTTATTTTTAGATATCATGTTCCTGTCATGGGTCAACTTGGAGCCTCCCGGGGTTCTTTTTCCCGTGTCTCGATTCGAGCCTATGTTTGGGTCGTGACATAAGCGCACATGGTCGTCAAGTAATGTAGGATTTTTTAAGTCCAAATATCGTACACAAGGGACTTGTTAATTTAATCATTATAAGGTTGTACTTCATTTTCACTAGTCTACCAAACAGTTAAAATGATGTTTTGTTTGGAAAATTAAACTACTAAAACTTAAAATATAACTTAACTAAAACAACTGTTGGTTAGATTGTATTTCAATAATGATGAAAGACTAGGGCAAGGGCACTTTGTTGGTTTCAAGTTGAGTTTTCTAGACGTAATTAAACTAATATTATTCTTCCTATGGTTGCTATTTGCAAGTTACTATCCCATTTGTTGCCACTATCCCTAGCATCTAAGAACTATTTCATGAACCGTAATGCCTATATCCCTATTGTCATAGGAGAACAATGAAACGACGACAATCCCTAATAGTATTTCAACTAAACGGGATTAAAGGGTATATCCCTATCCTCAACAAAAACTTCTATCCTATCATTAATGGGTTCAAGGGTCTTTGAATACTCGTGCTATATTTATTTTTAACCCTTTTGATTCCTTTTCTGAATTTCAATCGAAAACCAATTAATTCCTTACAAAGGTGATCAATCTTATAAATCATAAATTAACACAAATAAACACAAACAACCGTAATTGAAGAATCAAAACCAACTTTAATTAGTCTTTCAAGTAATCAAGTATTTACCATTGCCACAAACCTAAAATATGAGTTTAGCCACGCATAGACAAGTGGAAAAAACAAATATTTAATCATCATCATACGAAAAAATATGAAGTAAAGAAGAGAAAACCTAGTTGTAGAACTTTATCTTCCCTCCAAATAACATACAAGATTTTATAAATGAACTACAAAATATATTAAAATGAGTAATGACTGCTCCAAGAAGTTCAAAACCTCTTAATAAATGACCTAAGGCCACTATTTATAGATAATCCTTCAAATGACGTTTCTGCCCTTCAAGACATGGCTTTAAAATAAGCATTTTCTGCCCCGAAATGACCCTGGCAAGCCGCCCCACCTATCTTGCCACAATTTAGTCAAATTTGCGGCAATTTTAGCTCCGGATAGGCTTTGCCACGCCGCCCCCTTCATCTCACCAAGGTGTTTGTCAAATTTCTCTATGTATGGACACCTCTGGCGCGAGGCGCCACTCATCTCTCGAAATTTTTGAAGCGCAATTTCTCTAAAGTTTCAAGGATGGCGCGCCAGGTTGAAGTTTTGTTCTCTGAAGTTTGGGACTTGGTGTGGGGCACCAGCCATAGCACCAAACCCATCAGCTCCTCAAATGTTCATTTCTTGCATTATTTTGAGCCCATTTTTCTTAGTTTCCTACTCAAATCAACTCAAATCGTTTGTTAGCGCATAAAACATACACATACATGAATTTAAGAAAAAATTAAGGATTGTGAACTCAAAACATGATCAAATATGAGTAAAATCATGGAAAATAGGCATAAAAATATGCCCAACCTTACCACCCTACACTTAAACCATTGTTCGTCCTCAAACAATCCTTAAAACACATCTAAACTCATGTTTCACCATCACATATGACACCTCTATCAACTCATACTCAACCAACTAGCGTAGATCATTCATAAAGTGGCTTATCATCATACAACAATTCTCACAAAGCACATATAAGGATTTCACAATTAACAACACACAACCTCTATAAATGACTCTTCTTTTCAACACAAAGGACCAACATGATTAACTGTGACACATGCAACAAGTAGTACACTGAATTAAACCTCTTGTGCCCCTCACTTTTAGTGATGTTTCTCTCTCTAATTCATCAATGTAAGACATGGAACACAACAAGTAAGGAACACTCACACTCATAAATGATGTAATACATATATGCAACATACTAGCTCAGCTGGCGGTTAGCGCCAGTACAGGTTTTATGCCCTTGCGACCCGTTAGGAGCAAGAGACTTCACCGGATGTGGTTACTGATGTGTTGTGAGTGTTTCACCTTGATGCTTATTCTTTGTTAGATCTAGGGGTTACCTTGTCTTTTGCGACACCTTATATTTCTAGTAGCTTTGGAGTGATTCCCGAAATTTTGTTAGAACCATTCTCAATCTCTACTCTCGTTGGTGATTCAGTTGTAGCTAGGTGAGTGTATAGAAGTTGTTCGATCACAATATTGCATAAAGTCATCTCTGCAGACCTTTTAGAGTTAGCCATGGCTGACATTGATATTATTCTCAACATAGATTGGTTGTATGCGTGTTATGCTTCTATTAATTGTAGAATCCGCACAGTAGAGTTCAGATTTCTGGGGGACCCAATCTTAAAGTGGAAGGGTAGTTTAGTTGTGCCTGTAGGTCATTTCATTTCCTACCATAAGGCAAAATAGATGATTTCTAAAGGTTATGTGTACCATCTACTTAGGGTTAAGGATGTTGAGTCCAAGACCCCAACTATCCAGTAAGTTTCAGTAGTATGTGAGTATCCGGAAGTCTTCCCAAATGATTTACCGAGAATCCCTCCTAAGCGGTAGATTGATTTTGGTATTGATCTTCTCCCCGATATGAAACCTATCGGAGATTTTGGTGGACTCTCGGAAGATAGAAGCGGTGAAGAATTGGCCTAGATTGGTGAATCCTTCGGATATCCGAAAATTTTTGGGTTTAACTAGCTACTATCGGAGATTTGTTGAAGGTATCTCATCTATTGCAGTACCCTTGACAAAATTGACCCAAAAGAAGGTGAAATTCCAATAGTCGGAGGCTTGTGAGAAGATCTTCCAAGAGTTGAAGGCTCAACTTACTTCAGCACCGGTATTAACCCTACCGAAGGTACCGATGGGTTCATGGTATAGTGTGATGCTTCAAGAATCATATTTGGGTGTGTATTGATGTAGGATGGGAAAGTTATAGACTATGCCTCCAGAAAGCTGAAAGTTCAAGAGAAGAATTACCCGACCAATGATCTTGAATTAGCCACAGTTCTATTCGCCTTGAAGATATGGAGGCATTATTTGTAGGGGGTCCACGTGGATGTTTTTATAGACCATAAGAGTTTACAATATGTGTTCACCCAGAAGGATCTTAATCTTCAGCAAAGGAGGTGGTTGGAGCTACTCAAGGACTATGATCTGAGTGTCCTTTACCATCTGGTTAAGGACAATGTAGTAGAGGATCTCTCTATGGAGAGTGTGTCCCAAATGGATTAGGGGAAGAAGGAGCTAGTAAAGGATGTGCATCGACTCACAAGGTTGGGAGTTCGGTTGGTTGACTCAACTAATCGCGATGTTGTTATTCAGAATGGATCCGAATCATCCTTTGTAACTGATGTAAAAGCTATACAATATGAGGACCCAATTTTGATAAGGTTAAAGGAAGCCGTTCAGAGTCACAGGGTGGAGGTCTTCTCCAAAGGGGGAGATAGTGTGCTTCGGTACCAAGGTTACCTATGTGTTCTGGATGTTGATGATTTGAGGAGTCGGATCGCATGAGGCTCATAGATCTTGGTATTTTATCAATCAAAGTGCCACCAATATGTACCGTGACATACGGGAAGTCTATTGGTGGAATGAAATGAAGAAGGAGATCGCGGAGTTTGTAGCTAAGTGTCCAAACTTTCAGCTAGTAAAGGTCGAGCACCAGAGACCGGGAGGTGTGATTTAGATATCAACATTCCTACTTGGAAATGGGAAGAAATTAATATGGACTTCATCATAGGTTTACCTCATACTCATCGACAATATGACTCCATTTGGGTTGTAGTAGACAGGTTGACCAAGGTCGCTCATTTTCTACGGCCAAAAACCATGAATTTGGCAGAGGACTATGCCAAACTATATA
The DNA here is from genome assembly GCA_035772735.1 of Datura wrightii. Lineage (NCBI taxonomy): Eukaryota > Viridiplantae > Streptophyta > Magnoliopsida > Solanales > Solanaceae > Datura > Datura wrightii. Next base: position 56,560,480 of record JASDFA010000001.1, read on the forward strand.
TCTGAGAGCTAGTTCGATTGCCTAGAGTGCCCTTGTCCATTATATCAAACAGAGGTACTCAATTTGCCTTTCAGTTTTGGAGGTCATTTCAAAAAAGACTTGGTACTCAAGTTAAGCTCAGCACAGTATTTCACCCGCAAATGGATGGTCAAGTAAATTGGACAATTCATACTCTTTAGGACATGTTGAGAGCATGCATAATTGACTTCAAAGGTTGTTGGGGTGATCATTTGCCTCTTATCGAGTTTGCATATAATAATAGCTACCATTCAATTATTCAGATGGCTCCGTTTGAGGCTCTCTATGGGCGGAGATGTAGATCACCTATTCGGTTGTTTGAAGCTGTTGAAGCAGTGATGATAGGACCATATTCGGCCCATGAGGCTATGGAGAAGGTTCAGCTCATACGGGACCGGTTGAAAACAACTCAAAATCACCAAAAGTCCTATTCCGATGTGAGAAGGAGGGAACTTATGTTCGAAGTGGGTTATTGGGTGTTTTTCAAAGTGTTGCCCATGAATGGAGTGATGTGGTTTGGAAAGAAAGGAAAACTTAGCCCTCGTTATTTTGGCCCTTACCGAATTATGAACTGGGTTGGCAAGGTGGCATATGAATTGCAGTAACCTTTCAAAATTAGCTTCCATACATCCTATTTTCCATGTGTCGATCATAAAGAAGTGTTTGAGTGATCAAGCTCTAGTTGTCCCAGTGGACAGTGTTGGTGTGAAGGACAGCCTTAGTTATTAGGAGGTTTCGGTGGAAATACTGGATCATCAAGTCCGAAAGCTAAGGAATAAGGAAGTAGCTTGATTGTATTTCAATAATGATAAAATACTAGAGCAATGACACTTTTTTGGTTTCAAATTAAGTTTTCTAGACATAATTAACCTAGCATGATTCTTCCTATGGTTGTTAGTTGCAAGTTACTATCCCATGTCTTGCCACTATCCCTAGAATAAAAGAACTATTTCATGAACCCCAACGCCTATATCTCTATTGTCATAGAAGAACAACGAAATGATGATTATGTCTACTTGTATTTTAACTAAATGGGGCTGAAGGATATATCCTTATCATAAACACAACTTCTATCATATCACTAATGGGCTCAAGGGTCTTTGAATTCCCATTCTATATTTATTTTTAACCCTTTCAATTCCCTTTCCCAAGTTCAATCGAAACCCAACGAATTACTTACTAGGTGATCAATCATATCAATAATAAATTAACACAAACAAATACAAACAAACATAATTGAAGAATAAAAACCAACTTTCAATAGTCTTTAAAACAATCAACAATTCACCATGGCCACAATACTAGAATATGAGTTTAGCCACCCATAAACAAGTGGAAAAACAAATATTTATTCATCATTATATGAAAATACGAAGTAAAGAAGAGAAAACCTAGTTGTAGAACTTTGTCTTCCATCCAAACAGCTTACAAGCTTTCATAAATGAACTATGGAATATAAAATTGATGAAAGACTGCTCCAAGAAGTCCAAAACTACTTAACATACGACCTAAGGCCACTATATATTGATAAGCCTACAAATGATGCTTCTGATCTTCAAGACTTGGCTTTAAAATCAACATTTTTTGCCCCGGAATGACCTTGGCGCACCGCGCCACCTATCACACCACAAACTTAGTCAAATTTCCATCAATTTCAGCTCTGGATAGGGTCTAGCGCACTGCTCTCTTCTTCTCGCCAAGGTATTCGTCAAATTTCTCTATGTCTGGACACCTCTGGGGCAGGGCGCCACTCATCTCGCCGAATTTGTGATGTGCAATTTCTCTAAAGTTTGAGGGCTGGGGCACATAGCACCAAACTGAAGTTTTGTTCTCTAAAGTTTGGGGCTTGGTGCGGGGTGCCATCCATATCACCAAACCCGTCAACTCCTTAAATCTTTATTTATTGCATCATTTTGAGCCCATTTTTCTTAGTTTGCTTCTCAAATCAATTCAAATAATTTGTTAGTGCATAAAACATACAAATACATGAATTGAAGCATAAATTAAGGATGTTGAACTCAAAACATGATCGTCTATGGGTAAAATCATGGCAAATGGGAATACAAATATGCCCACCAACACCTCACACTTAAACCATTGTTCGTCCTCGAACAATCCTTAAAACACACCTAGAGTCATGTTTCACCATCACACTTGACACCTCTATCAACTCATACTCAACCAACTAGCATGGATCATTCATAGAGTGGTTTATCATCATACAATGATTCTCACAAAGCACGTAGAAAGATTTCACAATCAAGAGCACACAACCTCCATAAATGACTCATCTTTTCAACATAAAGAGCCAACATGACTAAGTGTGACACACGAAACAAGTAGTAAATTGAATTAGACCTCTTGTGCCCCTCACTTTTGGTGATGTTCCTCTCTCGGATTCATCAATGTAATACATGGAACACAATAAGTAAGGCACACTCGCACTCACAAATGATGTAATGCATATATGAAAAATACCATAGGGTTGCCCTTCATGTACATTAAGACTAAACTAATTGCTTCAAGAGATTTAAATCACAAGGACTTTTTCTAGTTGTATTGTCGACTAAGGAACAGGTAGGATTGATATTTCATTCTATAGTGACTACCACCCTAAGCCCTTTTAATACATCTTTCACTTTTCTTGTCCACCACTTTCCTCCTTACTTGTTCACCTTTCATCTACTCACCCTTGCCTTTTCTTTTCATGCCCCATTTTTTAACTACTTGACTACTAGTTTTCTAATCATAGAATAACTTAAATATTTTGCAATTAAAGCTCTCTTTTTCAATTTCCTAGCAATATGTAGACAAACACAATTTTTATGGGCACCCCTTCTTCTCACTTTTCTTTTCTTCCCACAACTTTTTCTTTTTCCCCTAACATTATCCTTCAGTGAACTTTCACTTGAAGTCTCAAAGTGCCTTAGACTACTTTTAATCAATAAGTCTAAGGTCTCACAAACAAAAAGGGATTAAGCTACTATTGAGGCTAAGAAAGAATAAGGCTTTTAGGCTCGAAAGGGGTTAACTAGGGAGCATGTATGTAATACTCTGAAAACCCTCAGATCAGACCCGGGAGTTGAAAAGGAGAAAATAGAATTTCCTGCACCAGGTCACAGGACGAGCCATCCAGTGACCCGTTAGGTGCACCACGAGTCATTAAGTGACTCATTGGGAGGAGGGTAGACTTTGTTGAATTTTTTGACTGGAGGTTGGCCACGAGTGAGACCACGAGTCGTGCTCAGCACCACGAGTTGTTAAGTGGGTCGTGATCAGTAGTTGGTTTGGAGGATGAAGGTTTTGGTAGTATGCCTAACGATTTGTCACCATGAGTCATAGGGCACACCACGCGTCATGGTGTCCATCATGGTGACCAGTGGTGGTGAAATTCCAGTGCAGGCAATGGGATGTAGACCAGGAGTCGTGGTGATGGGCACGACTCATCTAGTCCCTCATGGGGACTAACAGTGAGTATTTTCCTGTGAATTTATTTAAGGGCTTTTTCATAATTTCTAAGTTCCTAAGGCCTATACTACATCATTTTTAGCTTATAATGGTGTGTTTTAAGAGGGTTAAGTTCCTACTAAGCCTATTCACTTCCATGCATGCAAGTCTAGAAGCTCCCAAAGGTGATCAAGCCCAGATCCTCAAGTTCTTCCCCAAATTTCCATTTGGCAATCAAGAGAGTTGTGAAATCAGATTCTTCTAGGTATGTAGGGTTATGAATGGGTGTCTTTATCCACACCCATGCCTAATCTCTCTTCAATTCATGAAATTCTAATTGATGAATCTATGAGGTTTTAACCCAACATGTGAATTCTCTAAGTATCAATCATGTGTATTATCTAAGCATGTTCCTAATGTTGAATTATGATTCATGGGTAAATTTTACAATATTTTCAATCATAAATTATGTTTTCATGTTTTACAAATTATGATGCCCCTCCATAAAAGTTCCTGAAAGTTGAGCTCTACGATATATGTATTCAAGCATGATGATATGTATATGAAGAAAGTATGGTTTCGAATTACCCATGTCTATGTTCATGTTTTTGAATGATAAAGCCTATGTCTATCATGTTTAAGTATTGGGTAAGCCCATATGATCAAGTTTTTATATGATTTATCTAAATTTCATGTTATTATCTAACCACATGAATTTTAGAGTCTAGAGTCCCACTATTTTCAGCTTGTGGTATGGTTTGAGCCCAAGGCTCCTCATGTTATGATTCAGATATATGCATGTATGTTATGAGTCAGCTTTGTCACTAGAAGATGATTCAGCTTCATTGAAAAATGATGGAGAGCATATGTATATTTTGGGGAGTAGTGTGTAGCACCGAGTAGGCTAAGGGTCAGTCAACCCTATGCCTTAGAACTACATGCCAATGTAGGTACATTCAAATTATATGGGACCTCCCTTGTGAGCTTTCCCTGCCCCCAAGGGGCCTTCAACTTGATAACGATATCATGGTAGCATTCTCATCCCTGGAAAGGCTTTGAACGACTCTTTCCACTTGAGTGTAATAGTCCGGACCACGTAACCTCTATCGTGGTAATGTCGGTTATATGACGAGTCTCTCATTATTGCTCATGATTTCAGTTATGCATGTTCATCAGGCATGATATTAGTCATGATATTAAACTACATCGTTCTAGTATTTTTTAAAGGAATTTAGAGGGGCTAAATGCTTTCCCCCTCATTCCCCATGTAGATTCTCAGAAAAACATCTAAGAGTTTCTCTCAGGAACTTTCAGAGCAAGAACTAGGGCATTCCATTCCTCCTCAGTTTGTCAAGGAAATTCTTTAGGCTTCTTCACTAGGTATATATTCAACAAGGGAATAGTTCTTCCCTTGTGTCCCCAAATTCCTCCCTACTTTTCTCTATAAATCCTGGCCTTGGAATTATCGAATGTTAAGAAATTTTTAGTCATACTTTGTCTAATTCATGTGAAATTTTATTTCATCTTAATTATAGTTTTTTTCCACCAATTTGTGACTGAAATGATGTTTATTCTTGTGAAGTGAAATTTATCCCTAGTCCTTGAACGTAGAAAATCTAGAATCTTACAATAGTGACTAAATAGTGAAATTAGCTTGATTCCTTCCGTGTTGAGGATTCCCATAATGTTAGTTGGTGCTGAAAATATAGTTAGATTGATGTCATTGTACTTCAGTTAAAATGTTAGATTGTGTCAGTCATAAATGTCAGCTGATCAATTTGGCTACAGAAATTCTCGTGATGTTAGTAGTACCTCCCAGTTATAAAAAAATCATATTCAGAATTCAGTTATAGTGGTCCACTCAGCAGTCATGACACTCTATATATGCAGATCTGGATAGCCTTAGGACCCAGCTTCAGATTACAGTTTTTTCTTTAGATGGTTATGACACTTCCAGATAAGCAGCTCTGACCATCTAGAACCAATTCCAGAATCCAGTCTAATAAGACTCTCAGGGTGCGCTCGGATATGTATCCCTAACTAGTCTTAGGCCCCAATTTTGAGCTATCAGCTTAGTATTTAGTCTAGGACTATCAAGTGGGAGTAGGACTTAGCACCTAGTGGACTAGGGTTCCAGCGAACCCACGTTCCTAGATCTACGTTTCCATCGTGGGTTACAATTTTATTGGCCTCATGGCCCCAGACTCTTGTGATCACCTAGTTCATGCCTTTATACCATGGCAAGGTATGGGTCCTACCAATGGGGTGTATACATCAGACTCCACGTCTAGCTTATATGCTTATATGTCGGTTATATATTTCCCACTAGTCAACTCAGTCCAGTTTCAGATCAGTTCAGACTAGTACTTCAGATTTAGAACATGTTCTTGACCATCAAACAGGGTCTTTTAGACCATTTTAGTTATTTCAGTTATTCAGCTCAGTAGATTTAGTTGGTCATTGCATGTCTTTTCAGTTCAACACTTTTATTTCTTGTGTATGGTTTCTCTCACTTACTCAGTACATTCGAAGTACTGACACATACTTTTATGTTATATCGTTTTATGATACAGCTGTAGGATCTCAATCTCAGGCTCGCTAGCCGATTGCTCTTGGAAGACTTCAGCTGTTCTAGTTGGTGAATCCTCATCTTTTTAGGACAATGATTATTTCATTCATCTGCATTTTTTCTCTTATTTAGACTTGGAGTTAGTTGGGGGCTTGTCCCAGCAACTCATCAGTTATAGTGTCTTTTAGACACAGGCTTGGGTTATTTTCAAATCTATAGTTTTGTTCAGATGTATTCAACTTTATGAATCAGCTTCATTCTCTTAAATGTAATATATTTTTGCTTTAAACTTCCATTGTACATATATTATATTTCAAGGTTTACTCAGAATGCCAGTGTATGATAGACCAGGTGTTGACTTGGGGTTACTTATGACTCCAAGTACCGTGTCTTGTCCAGGGTGTAAGCTCGAGGCGTGATAGCTGGCTACTACATGAGGTTCATAGATGGATTCTCATCCATTGCAGAACTGCCTATGTTTACCCAAAAAGGTTAAATTTTAGTGGTCAGATGCTTGTGAGAAGAGTTTTAAAGACTTAGAGAGTCGACTCACTTCATCCCAATATTGACCTTACCGGAGGGTACGGATGGCTTTGTTGTGTGTTTTGATGCCTACAGGGTGTGTATTGGTTGTGTATTGATGCAGCATGGTAAGTTCATTGCATATGCTTGTTGACAGCTTAAGACTCTTGAACAGAATTACCCGACGCATGACCTAGAGTTGGCAGTTGATGTGTTTGCTTTGAAGATTTGGAGGCATTATTTGGATCGTATGCATGTGGATATGTTCACGGACCATAAGAGCCTTCACAGTATATGTTCACTTAGAAGGACCTAAATCTATGACAAAGGAGATTGCTAGAGCTTCTCAAGGACTATGACATGAGTATCCTTTATCATCCGGGCAAGGCCAATGTAGTGGCAGATGCTCTTAGTAGGCTGTCCATGGAGAGTGTGTCTCATGTGCAAGATGGGAGGAAGGAGTTGGTGAAGGATGTCCATAGGATTGCTCATTTGGGTGTTTGCCTTACAGATTCGACGGATGGTGGTGTGATTGTTCAGAATAGGTTAGAATCTTCCTTGGTAATGAAAGTTAATGCTAAGCAATATAAGTATTCTACCCTAGTGAAGATAAAGGAATCTATCAAGAATTAGAAGATAGGGGCTTTCTCCCATTGGGGAGATGGTGTACTTCGATATCAGGGCTGATTGTGTTGCCACCTATAAATGACTTAAGAGAGTGGATGTTGAGGAAGGCTCATGGCTCTAGGTACTCTATCCATCCAGGTGGCACCAAGATGTATCGTGATCTATGGAATGTTTATTGGTGGAATGGCATGAAGAAGGATATGGCAGAGTTTGTGGCTAAGTGTCTAAATAGCCAACAAGTTAAGTTTAAGCATTAGAGGCTTGGAGGTATGCTTTAGGACATTAGTATTCCTATTTGGAAGTGTAAAGAGGTCAAAATGGACTTCATTACAGGATTTCCTCATACCCACCGATAGTATGAATCTATATGGGTGATTTTGGACAGGATGACCAAATCAACTAATTTCTTACCAGTCAAAACTATCGATTTAGTTGAGGATTATGCTATATTGTACGTTTAGGAGTTAGTTCGGTAGCTTGGAGTCCCTTTTTCCATTATTTTAGATAAGAGTACTCAGTTAGCCTCGTAGTTTTGGAGGTCATTTCAGAAGGGTCAGGTAAGCTTAGCACAACTTTTCACCCGCAGATAGATGGCCAGGCCGAGTGGATAATTCAGACTCTTGAGGATATGTAGAGGGCATGTGCGACAAAGGTAGTTGGGATTATCACTTGCAACTCATCAAATTTGTCTACAATAATAGTTATTAATCCAGCATTCAAATGGCTGCGTTTGTGGCTCTTACGAGCGGAGCTATAGATCACTGATTGGATAGTTCGAGGTAGGTTAGGCTTTATTGATGGGGCCAGATTCAGTTCATGAGGTCATGGAGAAGGTTCATCTTATTAGAGAAAGGCTGAAAATAGCTTAGAGTCATTAGAAATATTTTGCGAATCTGAGGCGGAGGGAGCTTGAGTTTGAGGTTGATGATTGGGTATTTCTGAAGGTTTCTCTCATGAAGGGAGTGATGAGGTTGAGAAAGAAAGGGAAGCTTAGTCCTCGATATGTTGGTCCTTATAGGATCCTGAGGAGAGTTGGCAAGGTGGCATATGAGTTGGAGTTACCAGCAGAGTTAGCTTCGGTGCATCCAATTTTCCATGTATCACTATCGAAAAAGTGCATTGGTGATCCACCCTTAGTAGTTCTGGTGGAGAACATAGGTGTGAAGGATAGGCTTACCTATGAGGAGGTTTTGATTGAGATCCTTGATCTTTAGGTTTGGGAGTTGTGAAATAAGAAATTAGCTTCAATGAAGGTGTCGTGAAGAAATTAGCTTGCTGAGGAAGTTACGTGGGAAGTCGAAGTAGATATGATGGCTAGATACCCACATCTTTTTCTTCCAGTTTCATTCCAGCATGAGGTATCAGTTTTCTCCTTAGTACTCTATTCAATTTCATATCAAGTTTATGTCTCTAAGTTGCTTTTATTTCATAGTATGTATGTATGTTTTACGAATTCAGTTCTGTCATGTATCCTGATCCGGAGTCAGTCACTCCGTCAGTTTTTAGCTTCAATTATTCGGTTTTGGGATTGCAGTTCCTTCTTTAGACTTTCAGTATGCTTAATATATATTTCAGGATGAATGTTCCCAATTGGGGAGATAATGTTACACCCCAAAATCCCCTAAGGTTAGACCTGAGAGTTGATATAGAGAAAAACAGAAAAATTACACCAATGTCACAGAATGACTCAAGGAACGAGTCGTTGTAGGACAAACCAGCTCGTTGTGTGATTCGTTGTAAGCATCCAATCAAGGTTCCCCCCAAAAACAACGATCCCAGTAACGACTAATTGGATGATCTAACGGGTTGTCCTGAGTGGTCGTTGAATGGAGTTCAAAAAGGGGTCAAATTTATTTCAGTGACAATGGAAGGAACGACCCATTCCGACGAGTAATGATCCATTGTGTGTGTCCTTGTTTGGAGTTTAAAAGAAAGGCAGGTAAGAAGTAGTGGTGACAATGAATGGAGTGACGAGTCGTTGTTGCAAGTAACGATTCATCCTGGTCGTTGGTTGGAGAACCAGAAGAGTACCATAATTTCCCTAGGAAACAATAGATGGCCCAACGACCCTTCATATCCTACAAAGACCTGTTTGACTAGAGAGGTATGAATGCGATAAGTTGTGCAGTAAACTTATAGGCAAACCTTTAATGTTGATTGTCAATTATTAAGATGCCTATTGATCTTGATTTGAATGAAAATGTTTGAATTGAAAGAATGATGGTGATAGGGCCAAGTGCTTGTGGTGGTGCCAATTGAAGTTTGTGCATTTGTTTGAGTTTTTTTAAAAATTTAAGCCGGTGTATGATTTTTGGGATTGTCTTAAGTCTTAATGGTCTTGCGTGCAGCTCTCATGATGAGATATGCTTAAGTCAATTCGCACCTTCAAAGCTTCCAAGAGCGATTTTGGGAGGTGTGCACAAAGAATTTTACAGATTCTTACCTCAGTTGTACATAAACATGTCATATTTGAGAGAATAGAAGAGAATAGAGAGAGTACATCATTGAGATAGTGAGAGTACACTATTGTTTTCTTCTTCTTTGGGAAAACCACCATTATTGTAGACATTGAATTGGAATTGAATTTATTTACTTAATATGATGAGTTTAGAGAAATTCCTTATAGGTATAATTTCTCTCACTTTGATGAGTAGCTAAATTTCTTGCTACGGGTGTGTGTTCATAATGGGTACCTAGACTTGAGTGGGTGTTGATAATTTGTTCTTAAAATTGATTACCAAGCATGGATCTATTGTTTTCTTCAAGTTTTAATTATATAATTGACGGTTGCAAATATTGGTTTATCTTTCTAATCGTGATTTTGCTTGAAAGAGGGAAGTAAAGTTGGGTAAGGATTCAATAGTGAGAAATTGGAGTGTTTGATACATGGGTTGGAGTAGAGATAGTCAAAATCCAAATTCATACACCATTAAATAATTAGAGCTAGAAATAGTCTAACCCTTTCTCAAGATTATTGGTTGCTTTGTGATTATAACTTTGAGGTTTGAGAAAATCCAAGTTATACGCATCTTTTTGATTGAAAAACATAGGGTGTAGCAAAAGTCAACGCTATCCATGCTCTAATCAAGCTGAAGGCTCTTAATTAACCCCTCTCAATCAACACCCCGTCAAATTCACGCCCCTAGTTTCTCTCATTGATTACATAAATTCATTTTTCCTCGTTTTATTCTATATTTGAAATCGATACTTGATTACTCTTTTCTCTAGATTTTTACTTCATTTTCGTTGAGGCGTGGTGTTTTTTTGTATGAGATGATTTACGACAATTGATAATCCAACACCAATTCTCATGAGATTTGACCCCAACACTCATTAGAAATTTTATTTTGTCAATGATTGTAGCTACCTTCTTAATTAGAGAAGTATTCTTGCACGTTATCAGTAGTCGAAAGAAAGAAAATTAAAGAAAAAATTGCATACTACCCTTGTACCTATGCTTAATAAGGCTTAAAATTGTAGTTTTTGTTGAATTGTCTTGAATAGATTGTTGGGTAAGGTTGCTACTTGAAATTAATGGGAAGCTGGCAAATGTGTTGGAAGTGTCTAGATTGAACATCTCATAATTGTTTGAAGTCTGAGTAAAACAATATGAGTGTCAAGTTGAATATCACAATGAATACTAACCAATGTGAAATTTGTGGATTCCATTGTTCTTGTTTGAACTTGTGGAAATTTGTCGAATGTGTCTAATAGCGGGGGAAACTAGTCACTGCAGTTTGAAAAGAGGGAAAGTCTGAGCACCCTAAAATAATGACTAGTAAACCCATGTTAGAAACTAAGTGTGGGGTGGCCACAAAAAGCCCCCCCCCCCCTCCAACTTAGTGTTGGCTATCCATGTTCAATGATTACTAATTTGGTTTCTTTGCATTGTTTGAGCAAGTGCAATGGCATCCAGAAAAGCTAAAGGAAAAGGTGTTTCCTTCTCTATTGTAGGATGAAAAAGGATTACAACTGGAGTATCTACGCCAGAAACGCCACCAGTCCCTAGAGGCGAGAAGAGAAGTTTTCGCACCCAATGGGTGGTGGAAGAATGAAAGAAGTGGTACAACAAGCATATGGAGTCAAAGGTCTTCCCAGAGGAAAGGATTGATCGAGAGGTCTGGCACTAGAATTTTTCCCGCATATTGCAGAGACTACATACCCTGGGCATGGACTTTGTTTTCAAGGAGCCCAGGGAGTGAAATTTGCACATGGTGTAGGAATTTCACGTAAATTGGGACCCCACTTTTCGCAGTCACTCCGTAAAAATCCGGGGGCAAGTGGTACCATTTGAGGCACATCACCTCAATGTCATCCTGGGTACTCCTAATACAGATCCACATCAGCTCACGCAGCTAAACATTACACCACCCTATGAAGAGATTTGGCATGTATTATGTGGGTTGCTATATACGAGGAGGTGGATACGACAAGGTGGACTCACCACAAAGAGAGAGGCTATCACCAAACATTACCCTATGCATGGATGAATAGGAAGGCATGTGTTTGGCTAAAGATTGTGTAGCTGTCTCATACCAGGGTACACATGACTGATATCACCAGGGATAGAGTCTACCTGGTTTTTGCACTAATGCATGATGTGGGGGTGAATATGGGTTCCATGATTATGTCGGCCAAGAAAAAAGCTAGACTGCATCAGAGGCGCAAATATGGCTTTGGAGTCTTACTCACCACATTTCTGGGAGGCCATGAGATTGAGGAGGAGTCTCTGGATTATTGACCAAGGGTGGACAAGCATGCAGTAGATATGACCAAAACATAGGTGCTAGAAAGTGAAATGGTCTTGTACTCAAACTAGCCGAGAAACATGCTCGTGATGATTATTTTGCTATCAGGATGTTTGGGATGCAGATGTTGCAGCTTCGTATTGGCTTAGGGCCAACAACTAAGGATGAGTTGTGGCAGGTAGATAGGGACTATTCGCTGAATGTGTATGTCAGGGCCATGTGCAAGATTGGTCTAGCCTTTGTGGAACCTGTGGATGATGATGTGCCCACTAATACAGAGAGGATCCGAGAAGATTTTGACATTGAGTCTACTAATGATGAGGCAGATGACTCTGACCTCGGTGAAGAGGAGCTAGCACATAAAGAGGATGATGATGCTTCACTTTGACAGGGAGTTCTTACCATTTTATCTGTACTTCTGAATTGATATTTTACAAGAATTGTGGGTAATACTCATTTTAAGGGTCGGGCGGGTTAATATATCTGTGCCTATTTCTATTTGATGATTTGGGAACTATTGGTCTGTAATAAATTATGATAGATAGACAATATGTAGTGTGAAATTTGTAGCTGCTAAACAAGATTTGGTATGTAATAGCTAGTAATTCTGTTTCTTGCATCTTGTTTATTTGATTATTTTTTCGTTTTGGGTCCCTTAAATTTTGTTTTTTGATGCTTTTTCCAAGGAGAGTCCCTTTGAACCGAGTAGAAAATCTTTTTTTTGGGTTAGTAGCAGAAATAGTCATAGTTAGGGACTTTTCCCTATGATGGATGGATGACGATCGTCTTAAAGGAAATTAGTCATATATAGGAAATAAAAACCTTCACTATTAAAAAAAGATTACTCCACTTGGATAAATGCTACACTTCATGAGATATTTATTCGAAAGAGCAATAAAAGTGAGAGTACTGGTAGAATCACATAAGGCCTTGGTGTTTGACTCAAAAATGTAAAAAGAGGGATTAATTGTGCTTGTCACTCAATAAAGGTGTAGTAAGTAGAGGGAGTCCATGTTAACCATTTTTGAGCCATGGTGCCATGTGTGGTGAGAACTTGATATATTCCTTGTGGACTACCATCTAAAATTTTCCCCCGTGTGTATGAACAACTAAATTTTGATATTAAATTTGTAGGAAATGATTAAAACACTTCTTTTGTGATCCAAAATCATTTTTGTACCATTCATTGTGCCTCCCTTAACATTATTCCTAGTGAACCCCTTTTGTGCCTTGAATCCTATTCTTTGAAAAAAGACCATAATAATTAGTTTAATCCCCTTTGTTCAAAATGGTCTTAGAATTAATTTGATCCAAATAGACCCTAATGCACTCTATTGATAATGTACGTCAAGAAAATGGTCAGAGTGAAGGTAAACAGTTGGATGAGATAAAGAGTAGTGTGTGTGTGTACCCAAATTGCTTGACACTTTCAAGAAAATTTAAAAAATAGTGGAATAATTATAAATACAAAGAGAGAGTACACCACTCAGTAAAAGAAGGGATAACGAGAATTTGTGAGATGGGAAACGTAGGAAGTAATGGGGGAGAATTAGTTGATAAAGAAGTAAATCAATAAAGAGTGGAACATGTAAGTTTCTTTAAGTGCATAGGGTTACAAGTCACTATCAGCCAAACAAATTCTACCATCCCTTAGCTGATATTACTAACCCTGAAAAGTCCTTTGGATCTTACAAGTTATCATATTTAATTTAATAACACACTACAAGAAAACCTATGGTATGTGTGTTTGCTTAGAATATTCTTTGGAGTGTAAGTAAATTCATTTCTTGAGTACGCCCCGATATGAACATATTTATTGTATGAGAATGGGGGCACTACTTAAAAGTGAAGACATCCGATGGTAAAACACTTTGGAAAGCTAATAACCTAGCTACTAGAATAAACCATGTCGGCCTAATTTTTTTATTTGAAATGTTCATTCACTAAGGTGTGATTCTACTTTCGGATACTCTAAATTTTAATTATGCTTGATTGAATGAATTGTATATCATGATTAAATTTTTTACCATAACCGGGTGTGAGTGGTCCAGTTCAATTGATGATGGAAAAGTTTAAATCGTGTCAAGGATGTGAAAGGGTTGTCCAACGACGAACAAGGTTATAAATATGGGTTGGTGATCTTGGGCACATTTATACAATCAAATGACATGTTTTTACCCATATTGTAACTTAATTTAAGGATAATTCAAATATGATAGAGAAACATAATAAGTGTCTCCCCTAATGTCTCCTCTTTTCTTTTTCTCTTTAATGACAATTTGTTTTAACTCCTACTTGAAATTTTTTTCATTTTTACAACGCTTTAATCCTACACATTAAAATAAAATGTAAAGGCAAAATAATATATTTAGTATTCAAAAAATGATTAAAAGTACTAAAGTATAAATAAATAATTGCTAAATATGTGATATATTGGCCAAACATCAGTGGTGATTACTAGTAGTTCAGAATATTAAAGAATGACAGTGATGGTTGAAAATAGCGGATGATAACAATGGCAGCGAAGATAGGGGTTTAGTGAATTTCCATCTTCATAGAAATCTATAATAAAGACAACTTAGGCCTCATTTTTTTGCAAATAATGGAGGTCTGAATCTAAATGGTTTAGACCTTAGGTCATTAAGTGTAATTTTTTAATAAGATTTAAGCATTTATTTAGTCTGAGTAGGTCCTAATCATTAAAATCTAGAACAAAGTCTTAATATCATTAAGAAGTATATTTGTGTGGATAATTTTTACCATCACTCTGTCCACAACCACCATTCATCACTATTACACACCTCTGTCATCACAACCACCACCATTACCATCGACAAATATCAACCACCACCATTACCATCGACAAATATCAACCACCACCATTACTAACTATTTATGCCACCATTAGTGTCGCCAACCACCCCTGACATAATAACAACCACTTGTAATCACCAGTACCACTAACCATTTCATTAAGTTGTTACTATGCATATCACCTCCATTAGCACTGTAGCCACTGCCACAGCCATCACTGATGATGCTCAAATTCACTCCTCACGAGGAGTAGGAGAAAGTGTAAACGATAGTCGCAATATAAATACCCAACTAAGAGATGAGGTTGAATCCACAGGGAATAGCGATTGAATAACGAAAGTTGTCTATTGACTTGAATCAAAATTGCATACATGCATTAAAAATAAAAATAAAATATTGGGGAAAATAATGAGATCACAACTTGAATTAAAATCAACTATCAAAAGAACAAGGCAACCAAATTGAATGAACAATTATGAGCAAGGGTCAGGGATGTGCTATTGATAGGGGCTCGATTACATTGAGATTAACTGTAAAATCAAATTATTACTCATAAGCATAAATAACTATGGATAAAGTGACACCCGATATTTTTCAATCAATTGGGTGCTCAATTTCTTGAGTTTTCTCAAACCCCAAAGCCTGAATTAATTAATCCAGTATAGCTTAGGCAAGATTTGAGCAAGTCTCTAGCCTCAAATCTCTAATGGGTGTATGACTATGGGTTTTGGCTATCTCTAGCCCAACCCCACACACTCAAGACCCAATTGCTTACTATTGCTTTTTTACCCATATTAAATTTCTCTTTTTCAAGCAAAAATGAAATAAGTAGACATAACCCCATATTTGCAACTATTTGTAATTCCATTATAATTTAGGATAAAACAACATATTTATATTTAATGAGTAATTACAAGATTAATATACTATCCCCAATCAATCACATACCCCTAGAAAAATATCTAGCTACTCATAGATGAATAATACAAAAAGGATATTGACAAAAAATTTCATGAAGTTCATCATTAAGAGTGAATAACAAGATCAAAAATTGACTTTAGTGGTGGTTTGTACAATGAAGAAGAAGAAGAAGAAAGGCTATTCAATATTTCTCTCTCTAACTCTACAAATCTAGACTGGAATATTTAGTACTTTCTAGAGAATGTACAGAAATAAGTTAAAAAATGCTCCTCAAATCCTATGTTGGAGGATTTTGCCCTTCAAAAAATGGCCTCTCCTGGGAGTCACCGGCGGTATGTCCGTGCCCATCTATGGGACGCCGCTTTATCATTGGTAGGGTCAGTGACATTAGGGATCTGATTGACATTGGCAATGGTGGTTTGCAGGTGCTGACCCACATTCCGCTGGTGCACCTCCACTTATAGCCAGTATGCTCCTGCATTTCAACCGGTGTTTCACCAGTTCCATCCGATGGAGCGCCAGTCCCTTTGATAGAACTCTAGTCCTTTTCTTTAATTTTATGCTTTTGTCCAGTTCCTTGCCTTCTCTGCTTAAGTTGAATGCCTGAAAAAATTAAAGAGAAAGAGCATGAAATCCTACCAAATGATTTGAAAACCAAGCAGAAGCTCATGTTCAAAAGCCTAATGAGTTGGTAAATTACCAAATCATCAAACCCCCATACTTGAATCATTTCTTGTGCTCAAGCAACACAATTCTTTACAGTTGAACAATAGGAATAATCATGTCATTCTACATGAGATTACGCGCAAGGGACCACTACGACCCAAACAACCCAAAGATCGCTCACCAACTCAAAGGGAAAGAGAAGACTCAACACTTTATGCAAATGCTTCAAGAGATGACCTCAATCAATTGGCATAATTTCACATTTGATTCCTACATTTGAAACAAGGGGCATGGTTGATCACAATAAGCTTATATAGCATCTTAATTCATTAAAAGTTCACATATAAAATTTCCCTTCAAGATCACTACATTCTTGTCTCAATCATATCTTTTGGCATGTGCGAGCATGTTCCACAAAGAGCTGATGCTACTCACATCGAGAGAGAATCCCATTTAATTATCAATCAATGCACACTCAAGGTATTATACAATGAAACAAATACGCTCACTCTCACAAAGAAATTCTTATGCACATAACTTGACCCATAGGCTTGCCTTTCATGTAGCTCGCCACTAATGTAGAGTTACTACACTTAAAATCAATTAGTACATGGAGGTCATGATAAAGGCTAGGGGTAAAGGTAGAATGGCTTTTAAATTCTAGTAACTAGAACCTCCCTAATGCCCTTTTTGAGAATCATATTGCATATTTCATTTTCTTTTGAGATCACCCTCACCTTATCTCTCCTTTAACAATATTTTCACTTTTGAAACAAAATTCCTCCTTATCTATCCTTAGTTATCACTCTTCATTTCATTTAAGCAAAAGGCAGCACCTTTCAACAATTTGATTCATTTCACCCAAATAATTCATTCATTATTTTTATAATGTGGTGCTACCTCACATTGAAGTTCATATTATTTTTCTCATTTTTCTTTTTGCAACCCCCAAACTTAGGCTTTTGCCTCATCTTTCTCTTTTCTATTCCCACACTTTTGGGACGTCAAAGATCATTTTTGCATTTCTTCTCACAACTAGTACTGTGGTGGATGGGTGCCAAAGAGGGATTAAAAAAGGGTAATAGGTTTGTAATGGGGTTTTCAAGGAAAAGGCCTAAGGGCTCAACATTGGCTAGTAGGATTCATTCTCAAGGAGGTCATATGGGTAAAGTAGCTATGAAAAGAAATCCTAAAATCATCTTCCAAATGCAACCACATCTAGGATTTCGCCTTGAGACCTACTAGGGCAAGTTCCAGATAATCATTCATGCAAGAGAATTAAAATAAAACCTTTCCCATAGTGCATCACCTTCCAAGGAATTCACACCATTTTCATCACCACATCAAGATTCATAAAACAAGATACCATGTGAATCAAGAAGACAAACAAAGGATGTGTAACTTATGACAAAAAAGTACTTAGTTTTTAAATTCAACTAGCCCTTTTCTTCTAAAAATTCATTTTTTAAACAGTCATACCATTTAAGAAATTTTTCTGGTGGTACTTCTCAGGATCCATGCAATCATTGACTAAAAAAACTTTAAACTTGGCATTTTCCCTTAAGAAAGTCACCTCTCAATCCATAATTGAAAAATGCCACCCAGTTCAAGAATAAAAGAAAATCGCTCCTTGGAAAAGAATCATAGTATAAAGAAAACCCTTAGAGTTTAATTTATTCACTAACTTCTATAAACAAAAGGATATAATTGAGACTTGGGTCAAGAAATATTTGGCAACTGAACACAAACCCAATTAATGACACTAACAACTTAAAAATAATTTTTCATTCATCATAGGCCCGACAAGGGCAGCAATCAACAACCAAAGCAACATAAAAAGTAATCAAATCAACCCGAAAAGGCAATAAAATATCTACAACAAGCCCAACAAGGCCAAAACAATTCAATAATAACCACAAGAGAGAAAAAGAGAGCTCAACCCACCCCCAACTATAACAATACATTGTCCCTAATGTATGCATGAAAAACAGAAAGGGTGGTGGGAACTCCCTGAAGTGGCTACTCCTCATCATCAACATTGGCCTCTTCATCTGCATCATGGACCTCATCTCCCCAGGTCTCCACATAATCACCTAGGGCCTCAAAATGTTCATCAATGGGGCCTCAAGCTATAGGTGGAGCAGCCATGGCTACATCAAGTGCGCTCATGTCCAGATCTTCCCTTGGTGCCCGGCTTCTCAGCTCTTGTAATTTAACCCCAAAGAGATGTCACTGCGCCCTCCACTACATCCACCAAAGAGCATAGCTTGGTAAAGCTATCGTATACATTCTTCGTCTCCTTTTGTAGTGTTGGGCAATAAAGGCCAGGATATTTTGAGCCAGCATTTGGAGTTAGCTCTCGTGAGAATGTGTCATCACTACAAGAATTTAAACTCCGCTTAGGAAAGAGGATGTGGGCGGAGGTGAAGGCCCTCGAAATGGTGCTTCCCCAGATGCATGACCCAATGTATTAGGGTGTGGAATATTAAGGTCTGGAGCAATGGAGGTCTCTTCTATGTCATGGGAGGTGGAGCCTTCGGGAGCCTCAAAAGCTTGTAACCTTTTTCTCTTCACCTTGGGTGCCTCAGCATCCTGTTTTCTCTCCACATTGATTACATCGGTGGAAGAGCTAGGAGACTCATCAAGGAATAGTGGCATCCCTGCCTTAAGGAACAACTGAGAAATAAGCACCACATATGGCATCAATGTTCCCTGCTGCATGGCATTTCTGTTCATTTGGTTGTCCATGATCTCCCCAAAGTTGATGCCCACCCCTGTCATGATACAGGCGATGAGTATAGCAGCCTCCAAGTTGACTCTCTGTTCATTCTTTGATGGCATAATCAACCACAGTTTTGTTCCAAACATGAGGTCACCTCGAAATCTCCCCACCCATGGAGGCCCACAATGGCTAACCATTGGAATTGATTGGAGCTATCCAACTGAAGTAATTTTCTTTGTCGGCCACTCTATCTACATACTCAGTTCCTAGATCGATCTCATCTACCCAGAACAATGCATTGATGGCGGCTAGAGTAATATCTATCTCCACGCCCCTAATCCCGACTGAGGGAAGGCGGGGAAACTTATCAATCTTTTCTTTATGCTTCATAGCCTGTTGTTGTGCCTGGTATGATACATAAACTTTAGGCACCAAGTTGGTGTAGTAATCTGGATGAGGCTCAGCATATATGCGCCATTGATGTTGGTTGAATTGGGCAATGATACTGGGGAACTCATTTCTAAGGCCCACCAAATCAAATCTTTTTTCAATTGTTATTGATCTACCTTTATAGATGGCCTATTGTGCCTTCATGTTGGGCACATAAAAAATGATTTTCTTCCTAGTGTTGGTGGGGGTTGGGTTTGCCTTAGCACTCCCTTTGATCATTCTTTTTGAAGTGGAGGGTGCCTTGCCCTTTGTCTGATTGCCTGGATAAAGTCATAATTCTGCAAAGCCATGTTAGTGCTTTGGTATTTTCCTTAATTGACAGAGAAAGCAAAAGCTATCCTAATCCAAGGAACAAAATTCTAAGGATTGAATAACAAATAATTTGCAGGATCAAAATCAAGTGCTGGTGGTACCAATGGTCCAACGGCGAAATGCAGGTGGAGAACCATGAGTCGCCGCTAAGACGTCAATCTTGGCAAAAAATTGGGTAAAATTTGCTATGTTCTGATGCCTCACCAGTGTTTCGCCAGTCTCGAGCCATAACACACAAGTGAAATGCAGGTTCTGGGTAGTGTACTGAAGCCTTGTACCCATACCTATGTTTTAGCTGGCGTTTCGCCGGGCCTGACTAGCAGTTCGCTGTTGGACGCCGCTTAGTGATTTTCACTCCCACTCAGCTAATAGAATCCCCTCAAATTCATGACTCACTCACTTACTTCACATTATGATTTATTCACTCAAGCAGCACAACAAAGATAAAAATGATGATTTTCCCTTAAGAAAGATGTCATTCTATCTATCATCGGGCAAATCATGCAATATAAGCACACGGGGTTACTCAGACTTCACCCCCAACTATTATGGCAAGCACACAAGTTCAATAGAAAATTTCCAAAATAACTAACTACCCCAACATTGTTCAAGTATTCAAACCCCCAATATACCCACATAATAAAAATCATTCAAACAAGAAACTCACAAAATGGAAAATAGGGAAATGGGTATTAAAAATATTAGATGCAGCATGCTTCATTTTTTTATTCATATTTTAAACAACAGCAATCTTAAAGCAATGTAAGAGCTCATGAACACATACCAATATGATAATTGAGAAGAAGTAAAGAGATTGAATCTTTGTGCTTGACCAACAATGGTATCTTCAAAATGAAAATTTCTTTTTCTTTTCTTTGCTTAGTGAGAGTTGTGTAAGGTACTAGTGAGCAGAAGAGAATGAGGATGGGGGTTTATAGGTTCAAGAGAAGGAGTATGATTGGGTGGTGAAAAGGTGGGTGTTAATGGTGGATTTAATGGAGGGAAGTTGGGAAAGTGGAAAGTGTTGTGGTTAGGTGAAAAGGTGGAGAGAGAGAGAGAGTGTGTGTTGGAAAGGTAAAAGGGTGTTCTAACCGGATTTGTTCTTTATTTGTAAAGTGCTGCCGGTCGGGTTGGTCAATGGGTTGATCAAGATTCATAATACAATTACTTACTTCCACCCGCGCTAGACCTGCGACCGCTGTTGAGTACCGGTATTTTTTTGGTTCAAGCATAGGTGACCTCTTATATGCCCAGTTCACTGGTTTATGATTACAATGAACGGTGTTTCATGGATCATCTTTTGCATTTCGCTGGTGATTCACAACTTACCCTTTTATTTTTGGATTCCCTCTAGGTGTATTGGTTCACACCTGCGTTAGACTGGTGTGCCATGTGATGCCACCGACATTTCGCCGGTGGAACACCGACTTCCTCTCTTTTTGATCCCACTTCTACTTTTCTCATGCGACAGAGCAGCGAGTTGCGCTTGAGCACTAGTGTTTTGCAGATCTATCGCAGTGGCTTCCTTTTTTCCCTTCTCCTTGTTTCTCATCCAATCATCCTACAAAAACACAATCAACAAAGTATCAAGGCATCAAAACATAAAAACACTTGGGTTGCCTCCCAAGAAGTGCCTTATTTAACGTCGTGGCACAATGGATACCTCCTCAATTGTCAATTTTTCAGAGGTTCATCCTCCAAATTAGCCTCATCAACACAAATTTCATCATGCTCTCCTTCACCATTGAAGACCCCTATCACCTTTCATTTATCCGGGGGCTTGGTGGTTCGACATATATTAAAGGCGACTTCATCTCCACCTACTCTGAAATTTAACTCCCCTAACTCCATGTGCACCAGTTCTCTTCCCGTGGCTAGTAATGGGCACCCCAAAATGATTGGCACCTCAACATCCATTTCACAATCCAATAGCACAAAATCGGCTGGAAAGATGAACTTGTCCACTCGGACCAAAACAATTGATAGACATGTCCGCCATCAAGAGCCTCATAGTAGTAGGCTTGGGATTTCCCTCACCTAGCTTCTTAAAAATGACATGAGGCATGAAGTTAATTCTCGCACTAATGTCACACAAAGCCTTTTGAAAACACACGGCCTAATGTTGCAGGGGATAGTGAAGGCTCTAGGATCCTCTCTTTTGGGAGCAAGATTGCTCGCCACCATTGCGCTGCAATGGTGTGTTATTTCCCTCACACTATCATCAACCACCTTTTTTTTCTTCAGCGATTCTTTCATGAATTTCACATAGTCCGACATTTGGATAAATGCATTGATAACTTCCAACATACACTCTTCTCTACGAAAGAATGTACATGGTCATTATCAAAACAAATATACCCGACGAGTGTCGGGGTCGAATCCCATAGGGAATTGAGTCGATAATCTAAGAGTTGTAAACTAATTCAAACTATAAATCATCATTGTTCAATATTTGAAAATTAAATTGGGGGAAAAAAGGAAAACTCTATTAAATTCTAATTTAAAACTAAGTGGGGGGAATTCCAATTGTTGTATTCTCAAGTGAATTGGCTTTGGGGTGTCCTATGCGTGGTCTATCAACTAGCATGGGATTACTTCATTCTTCTTGGATTCAAACTCAACTTAAATAGATGTGGATAAATCACATTATCTTGTTTCTCAACCACAAGAATGTTTATGCCTTGGGTTTTCTCAAACTCCAAGGCAAAATCAATTTATCAACCATACGAGCTTGAGGAATGATCAACTATCTCTAGCATAGACCCTTTATTGGAGTGAAAATGTGGGTGTTGACTATCTCTAGCTCAACCCACACATCCACACTCCAAATTCTCCTTATCGTCTTCTCACCCATTTCTCACTTTTCTCTCTCAAGCAAAAGTAAAAAAGTAAGGAAAAATTCATGTTTGCAACCATCAATTATTTTACAATTAAAACTTTAGAAAAGACAATAGATCTAAGCTTTTAATAAGAATCTATGAGAAAATCATAAGCACCCATTCATAATTACAAAACCACCAAGCACACACCCCTAACTAGCAAGTTAGATTTATATATTTTAGAGATAGAGAGAAGATACCAAGAGAACTTTTCTCAACATTCATAACACGATTTATCAACTTGCTTCACAAGATTTGCATGAATGGTGGAATCCCCCCCCCCCCGGGGTATTCCTCAAGAAGAACTTTCTATACTATATTTCTATGTTGAGAGAAATTTACAGAAATTCTATGAATTAGTTCATGAATGAATGAGTGGTGTACAATGAGAGATAAAAATATCTGTACATTCACGTGTACCACTTCCAACGAGTGCATTTGGGGCTTCAAGAGGCTTTGAGAATCTTTCCGGATGTTTTTACCCCTCCTTGGTTGGCCTCACGTGTGAAGCACCGATGTTTCACCGGTGCCAATCCATGGAGCACCGATTACTCACCGAAGGAAAATAGTGGAAGAGCAGTGAGAACCGCCGACTCACCGGCAGTTGGCTAGTGTTAGACCGGCGATTTGGCGGTGGCAGACTGCCAAATGTTGGTGGGAGCTGTTTTGAGGCATTGGATCTTGCGTTTCACCCACGTTTCACACTTCCGGATCAACATTTAGCCAGTTCAAAGCATGTCCTTAACACCTCTTTTTGAGTTCAAATCTCTCATATTCTTTTTATCCTTTCCTTCAAATGCCAACTCATTAAATCATCTCGAATTTCATGCGTTTTTTGCTTGATTTCATGCTTCTATACTCAAGTTAAGTACCTACAAAGATCAAAGAGAAAGGGAACAAATTCCATCTAAATGACTTGAAAACTAAACAAAAACTCATGTTTAAGAGCCTAATGAGTTGGTAAATTACAAACTCGTCAAACCCCAAAACATGAGCCATTGCTTGTCCTCAAGGAATGCAATTCTTTATCGTTGAGCAAATGAAACCACATGTTATATAGGAGTATGCGCATCAAGGATCAAGCAAGGCCTTCCTTCACAAGAAGATTTTGATAAAGCTAAGAGCATTATGAGAGTTTCACACATAACCATCGAACCTCAAGACAATCCAAAAATTATACACCGACTCAAGAAAAAGAAAAGATTCAAACCATGTTACACAAGCTTCAATAGGTGACCACAATCATTAAGCATATCTTGCATGCATTCATTTCATATAACAAGGGGCATAGTCCATCAAAACAAGTTCAAGGAGCCATATCAAGTCATTGACAATTCACATTCAAAGTTTTCCTTAAAGTTTGTTATATGCTTGTCTCAATTACACCTTTCACTTTGAACAAATTGAAGCATGTACCCCAAGGAAGTGATGCCACTCACAACAACAGAGAATCCTATACATTTTAAGCATTTCACACAAAGATATTATTAGATAAGGCAAATACGCTCGCTCTCACAAAGAAATTCAAGTGCATGCAAATTGATCCATAGGCTTGCCCTTTGTCTAAATCGCCACTAATGTAGAGTTGCTACATTCAAAATCACCAAGGACTTGTGCATTCTCATTAAGGATAGGAGTATGGGTAGGACAAATGTTTAGCTCTGGTGACTAAAACCTCCCTAATGCCTTTTCTAAACACTTGCAACATGTCATCACATTATTTTAAATCACCTCTACTTATCTCTCCTCTTTTATCATTTTCATCTTTTATTTATCAAGAGCCACCCTTATAACACCTTTGGATTCCATCATTAGCCT
The DNA here is from genome assembly GCA_035772735.1 of Datura wrightii. NCBI lineage: Eukaryota > Viridiplantae > Streptophyta > Magnoliopsida > Solanales > Solanaceae > Datura > Datura wrightii. The sequence continues at coordinate 56,584,993 of JASDFA010000001.1, forward strand.
CATCTAAGCAAGAGGTAGCACCATTAATCAATTCTTTTCTTATAATGAGTAGAGATTTTCAACCAACCAATTCGCTCACTACCTTGGGTGCTACCTTAGCTTGAAGCTCACATTTTTTTCCTTTTTTCAAACCCCTATTCTTAGGCTTTTGCCTCATTTCAATTCATTTCTTTAACTCTCCCCATCTTTTGGGCTTTAAGTCCCATTTTTCATTCTTTCGTCACTAAAAATTAGGGAGGATGGGTGCCAAAGAAGAAGATTAAGAAGGGTCATTAGGCTTGTAATGTGGTTTCCAAAAAGAGGTCTAAGGCTCAAGCATTGGCTATCAAAGATTGATGTTCAAGGAAGTCATTTTTGGTGAAGTAACTATCGATGGAAAGCCTCAGGTCATTTTCTAAGTATAGCTTCATCTAAACTTTTGCTTTAAATCACACTAGGGGAAAGTTCTGGATAATCATGCATATACAAGAATTAAGCTGAAGGACTCACCATACAAGGCATCACAATCCAAGGAGTTCACACACTTACTACATCACATTAAGAGTATAACTTTCGACAAGCTAGTTTACGAATCAAAAAGCCAAGCGAGCAATGTATAACTCATGAAAAGAGAGTGCTCATTTTCACATTTAAATGCCCCCGTTTTCTTTTCAAAACTCATGCACAATGCCATGCAAGAATTGTTGGTGGTACCTCTTCAAACAAGTACACAAAAGACTCAACATGACTCTAGACTTGACATTTTTCCTTAAGAAAGTCGCCTTTCAATCCATCATTGGAAAATGTCACCCAGTCCAACACAAAATAAGATGAGAAAAATTTTCTCCTTGGAAAAGAACAGCAGTATTAAGAAAACCCTTGGAGTTATTCATAGACTACTATCTATAAAAGCAATGCTAATTAGCAAGTAATGACGATCGCTACCCAATCTATCATAGGGTCATATCGTACATCACTCACAAGGGGATTACTCAGACTTCACCCCCTCCCCCAACAAAATGTCAAAACTACAAAATAAATAAAATAAAAACATAAAAAAGCATTGTCTTTGACGCACAAAGTCGTACACAATAAGGGAGGAGTGGGTGCAATAACTCCCTAGTATGATCGAGGCGTTTGCGTTGAAATTTTTGCGTTTCATGTACTCTGGTTATAACCAATGCCATACCTGCGCTTCATGTCTTTCGACCTACGTTTCGCATGTCTAAAGACAATTTCTCAATTTGGATCCTTCCACTTGTAGTCACATTCCACAACTTATTCATCCTTGCAACACTCATAGACAACACCAACGTGAAGTTAAAAAAGAAGTAAAACAAACAAGATACAAAACAAGATGCAAAACAAGTTTGAATTAGTAAATACCTAATGCATATCACAACTTGTTCACAACCCGAACAGAGGCCCGAACGTTAACATGGGACAAGGGACCTCGCGAGGCCCCAAATCGACCCATGGAATAAGCATACAACTAGCTCACTCATTACACTGAAGAAAACATGAATATAATCTCAGTGGATTTCTAATTCAACATCACATAAGAATAGGATCCAAAACTGCACATACATAAGTGTGAAAGCCTCTAATCTAGACGAGTTGATGGGACAAGACCCCAACTAACTCAACAATACTGAAATTGGAAATACATAAAGGAAATGATAGTCTAGTACTCAAAGGATGAGGACTCACAAGTTCGGGAAGATACAAACTCCGGAAAGATGTCCAAGAACGGGGCTGAAGCTACGAGATGGGTCCTATATCATGAAATGATATAGCATAGGAAGTATGTGGTCAGTATGTTGAAGGTACCGAGTATGTAAGGTAAGTAAAACTGTTTAAGTAAAGTAAATCATTTAAAACATTTCATAACATATCATAATCTTCAAGTATAAGAAAAGGGCTACATGCATTCCTTCTGAAATCGTAATCTTATCATACATAACCAGGCATAGCTTTATAACTTCTTGAATGACTCAAATGAGTCATAGCTGAAACATAACATTTAGATTAAAGCTGAACAATGAGTCAAACCTTTCTTTTAGAACATGCATACAAAAGATAACTTCCATAAGTAGCGAATATGCAAATCTGAATAGTATAGACAGTGGGAGACTCGTCACTTAACCGACATACCATGATAGAGCATACGTAGTCCCAACTATCACACTCAAGTGCGTAGGGCCATCCATAACCTTACCAGGGCGATGGATGATACCATGATATCAATATCAAGCTCAAGAGCCAATTGAGCTGGGGATAGCTCACAAGGGAGGTCCCAATATTATAATAGTATCAACCTACGTTGGCGCGTAGTTCTAGGGCATAAGGTGATCGACCTTTAACTCGCTCAGTGCTAGACTCTTCTCCCAAAAACATGCAATGCTCTACATCATATATAAAGAAGCTCAACATTGTCTTTTGACAAAGCTCAATAATGAAATACGTCTCAATTATGAACTTATGCATCTGAGAAGCTTTATTTTGAAACATAACACAAGCTCAAGTATAAGTAGGAGAATCTACTCCAAATCATATGGTAACCTATATGTAGGAATATTTAACTCAACATACCACAAGCTAGAAATTATGAAATTTGGGAGATTTCGCTCCAAACAATGTCGTAAGCTTATTTCAGGAAAATTATCATTTTAAATCAACATGTGGGCATTGCCCAAGGCTTTATCATACTTGGATGTACTCAATTCATTTTGAAATAACTTCATAATCATGGGTTGATTAAGAAACATTCCTTTCATCATCATCATACATTCATCACCATTCACCTCTTTTATGAACTTCTTATCCATGGACATTTAAATTTCATAACTTAGAAAATATGATTTGTATTGAAAACAATTTAAAATCTTCCCAAGCTTCACAATTCATCAACATAATAGAATCTAATCATGCCCATGTATATAGATTGAAGAATTATGCAATTGTGTAAAAATCACATACTTAATCATAGGAGATTATCATGATTTTGTAGAAATTGGGCATGGGTGTGAAAGGAGACACCACTCATAACCTTACATACTTGGGAGCGAAAATTTTAACACTTCTCTAATTGCCCAAGATGAGATTGCAATGGAAACCTTCAAAACTTGCTCTAAATCCTTCCTTCAAGCTCTCAAGTTTGCATGCATGGACTGAACTAGCTTATAATAGGTTTTCCCCTCTTAAAACCCTGTAAAACGAGCCTTGAACGACGTAGTATAGGTGTTACGAACATAGGAATTACGAAAAGAGCCATATTGAATTCGCAGGAAAACACTTCCAGGTGGTCCTAACGGGCGACCAGACGGATCGTCACTGGGGGGAACGACTCGTCATGTTACTCATTGAGTCCACTTCCTGCCTAGACTTCTAGGCTCATAAAGACTAACCAAATGACTCGTTACCAGACCAATTGAGTCGTGGTCAGCTTCTATCAAGTAAACTGGTGACCTCTTAAATTTATTCTTCACCTTCACCCCACGGCTGACTTGACGACTCGTGGTGATTAACCACGAGTTGTTCCCACGCCCGTGGGGACCCCTACACTTCTATTCCTCCAGGCCTCCCCACGAGTCACCTGACGACTCGTGGGATATTCCCACTAGTTGACCAACGACTCGTTCTGCAATTGAAGCACAAATTTCCAATTTTTCCCCGTTTCAATCCCGGGTCCGATCCTTGGGTTCCCGATGTATAACAATATCTCCCCCTTGGGAACATTCTTCCTCAAATGTTAGAAACACACAGAAACTCAGAATCATTCAACCATCATATGCAAACACTGATCATTTAAACCGATAACTGGCGAAATGACTACCTTCGAAAGAAACTACATAGTTGAACCAAATTCAGACATCACATGCATCTATTGAAATGTAAATCAAACTTGCGCACATGAACTGAACATGGAAACTGATTAGAGAGTTAGGGAAAAAATTGATACCTCAAACTGACACTGAGCCGGTAGGGAACAGGTAGGGGTATTTAGCCATCATAGTTGCTTTGGCTTCCTACGTAGCTCCCTTAACATGCTGATCTCTCCACAACACCTTCACCGAAGCTACTTCTTTGTTCCTCAGCCTCCGAACCTGACAATCCAATATTGCAACTGGAATTTCCTCATAACTGAGGCTATCTCCCACGCCAACACTTTCCACCGGGACAACTAAAGATGGATCACCCAAGCACTTTTTCAAGAGCTTTACATGAAAGATGGGATGAACTGAAGATAACCCGATGGCAAGTCCAACTCATATGCTACCTTACCAACTCTTCTCATAACCCGGTAGGGACCAATATAGCGAGGAGTGAGTTTTCCTTTTTTCTTCGAACTGCATGACTGCCTTCATGGGGGACACCTTCATAAACACCCAATCATCCACCTCGAACTCCAACTCTCTCCTTCTCACATCTAAATATGACTTTTGACGACTTTGAGCTGTTTTCAGCTTGTCTCTTATCATCCGAACTTTCACCATGGCCTCATAAATCGAATCAGGTCCTATCATAGCTGCCTCACCAACTTCAAACCATCTGATGGGCGATCTACATCTCCGCCCGTAAAGAGCCTCGAACGATGCCATCTAGATGCTGGAGTGATAGCTATTATTGTAAGCAAAATCGATCAAAGGTGTTATACCCCGTAAGATTCCCGGCACCTAGATGGCCTATTCGCGCGTTGGTTAAGCATATTTGAAAGTCATACGTGCTAGGGAAAGGCCCGGGAAAGGATCGGACGAGTAGCCTGTCGAACCAGCGCGGAAGGAGCCGGGGTAGAGCCCCTCCGCGATGGCAACGTGTCACGGAGGTGGAGCCTCTGCGTTGGCTCCGTGACACGTTGGGCCTGTCCAGGCCCAAGTATATAAAGCCCCACTTCAGTTTAATTTTATTTAAATCATTGAAAACTTCTAGAGAAACGTAGAAAACAGAGACGGGCGAAGAAGGTTAATATATAATCATTCGATTACACTGCCAAATGTAGTCCAAATCCAAATTAACTCCAGATACCGAAGTATTTAGCAGCAAGGAGCATTCCTACAGATTCAGTTTTGCGAAATTCGACCGACAAATCATCGTGCTACCGGGATAAGGTAAGTGGAATTGCTCCAAACTAGTATCTATGTGTTCCTAGCTGTGAAGTGAATACTTCTCCCTTTTGGACTTCTGGAAAACAGCAAGTTTTCGATTGTCTTTCGATAAGCCTAAGTTTAGGCTATAATTATATCGAAAGTAATGCCGTCCTTCAGAATAGGGTTGTATTTAGTACTAATTGACGTGTCTGTGAATGCAGTTGGGAGATTTAGCTGGAATACTGACCGAGCCTCATCCGACAGTCGGATAACTTGAGGTTAAGGTATGTGAAGTTGTTCTTCGGCAAGTTAGTGAGTCTTAGCTTGGTAAATCATAGTAAACTCCGTATTTGAAACCCTCGGAGTTCAATGTTGAGAATTAAGGTAAGTATAATAGATTCTGAATTGTGTTGTTGTATCATATTCAGTCCGAAAGTTAGTGAAGCATGCACCAAAGGGCTAGTTAGCATTCCAAATTCCGTATAGCGTATTGTATGATTAGCAAGAATGTTGTAGAATAAAAAGAGACAGATTTTCAGAATAAAGGCTAATAAAGTAAAATCAGATAGACAGACAATTTTATGGCTATAGACTGGCCATCCAGACAGATGGAATATTTGCTACAGATTAGCCAACAGTTAAAGAAAGATTTCAGAATCAGTATAATCAGTAAAGAATTAGTTCAGTATGGAAACAGATCAGAATAAGAAATCGGATTTCAGATAGTCTTTTTCAGTTATACATGCTTGCTATTTATATGTGCTATTTGTTTGTTGAGACTTGATGTGGCGTGAGGGCCCCTTATTGAGCGTCCTCGCCGCCCCTGGGTTGGTAATCGTGTCGCCCACTGAGCAGGTGGGTTTACGTCATTCCAAGGAGTGGCATGCCGTCCGCAGCTTGGATGAAGATGGGATGAAGCTTTCCCCATAGCAGTCTGATTAGCATTACAGGTGCAGCTCCAGTTTCAGATAGCCGTGTTGAGTTTTGTCCAGGGAACCAGAACCTATCTGTTACTGTATGTACATTCAGTTATTATAGGTGTAGCTCCGGTTTCAGATAGCCCCATTGAGTTTATGTCCGTGAATCCAGACCCTATCTGTTACTGTCTACACAGGAGTCCTCCGGACCCAGACATGGTTACTTATATAGGAGGCTATGGCCCGAGCCGGAGACCCAGCGGGCCGGTAGAGGAGCTCCGAAGTGAGCAGATGAGTGGAGTGACTTAGTTTTTGTTGGTTTTGACCCGTGTAGGGGTATATAGATTGTTTGCTTGCTTGGTGCCATCCGGCTTATGGGGGTTGGTATTAGCTCTTGCTTGGTAAATGTATATGTATTTATGTGCTTTATATATATTAGTTAATAGACAGCAGGCCGCCGTGACTACAGACATGTTCCTGCTCATCAGTGCAGAAAGGTTTGATCTAGTTCCTATCAGCTCTTCAGATTCAGTTATCTTCTGTTCACAGACTTGTTAGTTATGTTATCTGTATTCAGTTGTACTATTTCAGTTGCTTTGCATACTCGGTACCAGTGGTACTGACGCCCAGTGAGGCGCTGCATTACTTGCCTGCAGGTACTCATAGACGAGGAGGCGATCCCTCGTGATCCTAGCCAGCGCAGAGTCATCAGCTCCTGACATCCGGAGCTTGATATTTCAGAGGTTTATATCATTTCCTTTGTTGTGCAGTACAGGTAGGTCGAGGCCCTGTCCCGACCATCTTATCAGTATTCCTATAGGCTTGCAGTCTGTATATATTTCCCTGTGGTCAGTCGAGCCGGTCGTGTGAGGCCGTGCAGTTTGTTATAGCTGTTTAGCATTTTAGTTTATGTTGGCCGTGTGAGGCCTTAGTTTGATAGTAGTGGTGACCTTGCCGGTCACGTTGTTATTTTGCATTTTATTGTTGAGTCCCAGATGACTAGAAAGAATGGTGGTCTTGTTGGCCCGCATAGGTTCCTTGTTACGAGTATGTTTCTGCTTAGCCGTTATTACAGGTACAGGTGGCTATAAGCCAGTTGGCCGGAGGCTGTGTTTATAGCCGTTATATAGCCCTTTGTTTCCAGAAATCTGAGTTAGAGCCAGCCAGGCACCAGATGCGCTTAGGCTCACCAGATAGCAGTCTAGGTCCTACTAGGGCACCAGGTGCCAGTCATGCCCCCCAAGGCGGGGCGTGACAAACTTGGTATCAGAGTAGGTCATGTCCTAGGGAGTCTGCAAGTCGTGCTAAGTAGAGTCTTGTCTATGGATTTGTTGTGCACCACATACTATAGGCAGGAGGCTGCGAGGCATGATAGGATGGTTACTCTTCTTTTATACTCAGTCGTGCCATAGCACAGTACAGTATAGGGTCGAGTTCCTAAAACTTATCATATCCTTTGTCTACAGATAAGAATGGTAGATCAGCGACACCCTGCCACAGGTAGGAGGTTAGACACAGCAGGAGAAGGCACCAGCAAGATGCCTCAGCATCAGTCAGAGTCAGCCCGATCTGAGGGCGATATAGAGGCTTCATCACAGCCCTCTCAGCAGTCCCCCTCACATCAGGAGCCGTTGGGCACTACACCGCCCCCGATAGCTCCAGTGCCCTCGCCATCAGATTAGGAGGTTCATAGCGCTGTAGTTATGTTGGCACAAATGATGGCCACACAGCGCCAGTCAGTGCCATCTCTAGCAGCAGAGCCTTTAGGTGGGTCAGGTAGTTCCAGGGTCAGGGAATTTTTTGCACTAGGTCCTCCACAGTTCACTGGGTCAGATCAGGCAGAGGACCCTCAGGACTTTCTAGATCAGATGCAGAGAATTTTCCGGGTTATGCATGTGACCCCTTCAGAGTCTGTTGAGTTGGCAATGTTCTGGTTGTGGGACATAGCAGTACTATGGTACGAGAGTTGGGAAAGGTCCCGAGGGAGAGATGTTACCCCTCCGACCTAGTCCAGCTTCTCGGAGGCCTTCCTGGACTGTTACCTACCACGAGAGATCCATCAGGCCCGGATGGATCAGTTTTTGCATCTAGAGCAGGGGGCGAGGAGCGTACGCGAGTATGCTTTACAGTTTGACTCCTTAGCCCGCTATGCTCCAGCATTTGTTGATACTATGCCAGCTAGAGTTCACAAATTTATTATGGGTCTGAACCCAGAATATAGTGAGGCATGTATGACGGCTACGTTATGAGAGGATATGGATATTGCCCGAGTATAGGCCTTTGCTCAGACCATTGAGGGTCTTATAAAGCGACAACAGAGTAGTAGACAGACCAGTCAGGAACAATGCCGCAGAGATAGATCGGATGAGATGCAAAGAGAAGTTCAGAGAGGACCCATGCCTCGACTATCAGATAGACCCCCACCTCCTCCACAGCAGCAGCAACAGCGAGGTAGATATGTGCGACGAGGGCAGTCAGAGCCCAGTGGCAGTTCCAGAATAGTAGAGTTCCCGCAGCAGAGAAGGGGAGAGTAGAGCAGATTTGCACCCCCACCCTACCCTAATTGTGGCCGACCTCACGCCGGAGCTTATAGATATGGCTCCACTGGGTGTTATATTTGCGGACAGGAGGGGCATCGGATGAGAGATTGTCCGACCAGAGGTCAGGGGAGTAGAGACAGCCAGGACAGGGGATCCGCAGGGCCACGAACCCCAACAGCCTCAACGGGGCGTGGGCCTTCAGGTTCAGTAGGCAGAGGCCGAGGTAGATTAGGAGCTTCCAGTTCAGGTACGGGCTCAAACCGTACTTATGCACTACCAGGGAGACACGACTCAAAGGCGTCGCTAGATGTAGTAATAGGTACGATGACTAATTGTTCATGCCCTGCTTACGTATTGATTGATCCAGGATCCACTCTGTCGTATATTGCCCTATTTGTGGCACGAAAGTTCAATATTGCACCAGAATTATTGCAGCAACCCTTTTCAGTATCTACGCCCGTCGGTGACTCTATTATAGCTAGTAGAATTTAACGAGGGTATACAATGGAGGTTGCTGACCGCCAGACTATGGTACATCTGGTAGAGCTAGAAATGATAGACTTCAATGCCATAATGGGTATGGATTGGCTAGTGCCGTGCTATGCCAATGTTGAATGTTGGACCAATATGGTCCGATTCCACTTTCCAGGAGAAGTAGTGCGGGAGTGGAAAGGTAGCACAACTACGCCAAAAGGTAGGTTTATTTCCTACCTTCAGGCGAGTAAATTGATAACTAAGGGATGTATCTACCACCTAGTCAGAGTTCAGAATGTTCGGGCAGAATCTCCGACACTCCAGTCTGTTCCGGTGGTGAATGAGTTCCCTGATGTGTTTCCAAATGAGTTACCTGGTATTCCCCCCAGAAAGGGAAATAGATTTCGCTATTGATTTATTACCAGGCACTTAGCCTACACCAATTCCTCCCTATCGTATGGCTCCTGCAGAACTCAGAGAGTTGAAGGAGCAGTTAAAAGATTTGCTAGATAAAGGTTTCATTAGGCCAAGTACTTCACCATGGGGTGCACTAGTGTTGTTTGTGAAAAAGAAAGATGGCTCGCTCCGTATGTGAATAGATTATCGGCAGTTGAATAAAGTTACAGTGAAGAACAAGTACCCGCTCCCTAGAATAGACGATTTGTTTGATCAGCCACAAGGGGCCACATACTTTTCCAAGATTGACTTGCGGTCCGGATATCACCAGATTCGAGTTTGTGAAAGAGATATTCCCAAAACGGCGTTCAGGACCCAATATGGACACTTTGAATTCCTAGTTATGTCCTTTGGGTTGACAAATGCCCCAGCAGTATTCATGGACCTGATGAATAGTATTTTCAAACCATACCTGGACCTGTTCGTGATAGTGTTTATTGATGATACTCTAGTGTATTCTCGCTCTGAAGTAGATCACCGGACTCATTTACGGACAGTGCTCCAGATTCCCAGGGACCGCCAGTTATATGCTAAGTTCTCCAAGTGCGAATTCTGGCTTAACTCAGTAGCCTTCCTAGGGCATATTGTGTCGGATGCTGGTATACAGATTGATAAGCAGAAGATAGAAGCAGTCAAATCATGGCCTAGGCTTACCACTCTGACTGAAATCCATAGCTTTCTGGGATTAGCGGGATATTACAGGAGGTTTGTTGAAGGGTTCTCTACCATAGCGGCACCTCTGACTAAACTGACGCAGAAAGCAACAAAGTTTCAGTGGATAGAGGTATGCGAGCAGAGCTTCCAGGAACTAAAAGACAGATTAACCTCCGCCCCAGTGTTAGCATTACCGGAAGGTACAGAAGGTTATTCAGTGTATTGCGACGCATCAGATGTTGGGTTAGGTTGTGTGTTGATGCAACATGGTAAGTGATTGCGTATGCTTCCAGACAGCTGAAGAAACACGAAAAGAATTACCCTACCCACAACCTGGAGTTAGCCGCAGTGATCCACGCCTTGAAAATGTGGAGACATTACCTGTATGGCGTCCATGTTGATATTTTTACAGATTACAAGAGCCTACAATATATCTTCACTCAGAGGGAGTTGAATCTGCGGCAACGACGCTGGTTAGAGCTGTTAAAGGATCATGATGTGAATATTATGTACCACCCGGGAAAAGCCAATGTTCTAGCAGATGCTCTCAGTCGGAAGTCCATGGGGAGTTTGGCGTATTTGTAGCCCGAGCAGCGGGAATTGGTCAGGGAGATACATCGGTTAGCTAACCTAGCCGTTCGTGTAGCAGAAACAGAGGACAGTAGAGCGGTAATTCAGAACACCGCCGTGTTATCATTAGTTGTGGAAGTGAAAGAACGGCAATATGAGGATCCTGACCTGATCCAGCTCAAAGAAAGAATCCGGCAGGGTAAAGCGCCAGATTTTCAGATAACTTAGGAAGAAGTGTTGTTATGTAAAGGCCGCCTCTGTGTTCCAGATGTTTCAGGGCTCCGCCAGCAGATTATGAATGAGGTACATTACGCCCGTTATTCTCTTCACCCCGATGTGACAAAAATGTACCATCATATCAAGGAAAACTACTGGTTGCCAGGTATGAAAAGAGAAATTGCTGAATTTGTAGCCCAGTGTCTTAACTACCAACAGGTGAAAGCAGAACATCAGAAACTAGGTGGTTTGACTCAGGAAATAGCTGTGCCTCTCTGGAAATAGGAAGCAGTGAACATGGATTTTGTAGCAGGATTACCCCGTACCAGACACAGACATGACTCTATATGGGTGATAGTTGACAGATTGACAAAATCAGCTCATTTCCTGCCAGTAAGAGCTACCCTCTCGGCCGAAGATTATGCGGAGTTGTATATCCAAGAAATTGTCAGGTTGCATGGAGTACCAGTATCCATTATTTCAGATAGAGGAGCACAGTTTACGGCTAGATTTTGGCAATCGTTTCAGAGGGGTCTGGGAACGCAGATTAATTTGAGCACAGCATTCCACCCTCAGACAAATGGACAGGCGGAGCGCACTATTCAAACGCTCGAGGACATGCTACGAGCGTGGTGCTAGATTTTGGAGGTAGCTGGGATGAGCATTTGCCGTTAATTGAATTTACTTGTAATAATAGCTATCACTCAGCCATCCAGATGGCGCCTTTCGAGGCATTATACGGGTGAAAATGCATATCACCGATTGGCTGGATTGAAATAGGAGAATCAACGTTGGCTGGGCCAGACATTGTTCAGCAATCAGAGGAAAAGGTAAAGCTTATCCGAGAACTCTTATTGACTACATAGAGCCGCCAGAAATCATATGCTGATGTGCGGCGCAGATACTTGGAATTTGATGTAAATGATTGGGTATTTCTGAAAGTATCTCCGATGAAAGGGGTGATGAGATTCAGCAAGAAAGGTAAGCTCAGTCTGAGGTTTGTTGGGCCTTATCAGATTCGTCGGAAGATAGGCCGAGTAGCATATGAGCTGAACTTGCCTCCAGAGTTGGAATCCGTTCATCCGGTCTTTCATGTGTCTATGCTGAGGAAATGCATAGGAGACCCATCCAAAGCAGTCCCAGTCCAGGATATCCAGGTTACAGAAGAGCTGGCCTATGAAGAGGTTCTAGTAGCCATCTTAGACAAATAGATTCGTAGATTGAGAACTAAAGATATTGCATCTGTCAAGGTATTGTGGCGTAACAAGAACTGAGAGGAGATGACGTGGGAGGCTGAGGAAGATATGAAGATTAGATATCCTCACTTATTCTAGGCCTAGTCAGGCAACAGGTATGTCCGTATTATTATTTATGCAGTACCTTATGGTTGTATATGTATAAATGAGAAATATTGATGTTTAGCTATCAAGTGAATCTTAAGTATTGTGTGCAGTACTTGTATTGGACTTTTCTGCGTTTCAGGTTTTCGGGATAGTCCATATTACAGGGGAAACTCTGCCAAAATTTTCTTAGAAACAAGTTGAGAAGTCCTCTAGATAAAAGTTTACATTCAAGGATGAATGTTCTTAAGGGGGATAGAACGTTATACCCCGTAAGATTCCCGGCACCTGGATGGCCTATTCGCGCGTTGGTTAAGCATATTTGAAAGCCATACATGCTAGGGAAAGGCCCGAGAAAGGATCAGACGAGTAGCCTGTCGAACCATCGCGGAAGGAGCCGGGGCAGAGCCCCTCCGTGATGGCAACGTGTCAGGAGGTGGAGCCTCTGTGTTGGCTCCGTGACACGTTGGGCCTGTCCACGCCCAAGTATATAAAGCCCCACTTCGGTTTAATTTCATCTAAATCATTGAAAACTTCTAGAGAAATGTAGAAAACAGAGAGGGACGAAGAAGGTTAATAGATAATCGTTCGATTATGCTGCCAAACGTAGTCCAAATCCAAATTAAATCCAGATACCAAAGTATTTAGCAGCAGGGAGCATTCCTACGGATTTAGTTTCACGAAATTCGACCGACAAATCGTCGTGCTACCCAGATAAGGTAAGTGGAATTGCTCCAAACTAGTATCTATGTGTTCCTAGCTGTGAAGTGAATACTTCTCCCTTCTAGACTTCTTGAAAATAGCAAGTTTTTTATCGTCTTTTGATAAGCCTAAGTTTAGGATAATTATATCAAAAGTGACGCCGTCCTTCCGAATAGGGTTGTATTTAGTACTAATTGACGTGTCTATGAATGCAGTTCAGAGATTTAGCTGGAATACTGACCGAGCCTCGTCCGACAGTCGGATAACTTGAGGTTAAGGTATGTGAAGTTGTTCTTCGGCAAGTTAGTAAGTCTTAGCTTGGTAAATCATAGTAAACTCCATATTTGAAACCCTTGGAGTTGAATGTTGAGAATTAAGGTAAGTCTAATAGATTCTGAATTGTGTTGTTGTATCGTATTCAGTCCGAAAGTTAGTGAAGCATGCGCCAAAGGGCGAGTTAGCATTCCAAATTCAGTATAGCGTATTGTATGATTAGCAAGCATGTTGTAGAATAAAAAGATACAGATTTTCAGAATAAAGGCTAATAAAGTAAAATCAGATAGACATACAGTTTTATGGCTATAGACTGGCCATCCAGACAGATGGAATATTTGCTACAGATTAGCCAACAGTTAAAGAAAGATTTCAGAATCAGTATAATCAGTAAAGAATCAGTTCAGTATAGAAACAGATCAGAATAAGAAATCAGATTTCAGATAGTCTTTTTCAATTATACATGCTTGCTATTTATATGTGCTATTTGTTTGTTGAGACTTGATGTGGCGTGAGGGCCCCTTATTGAGCATCCTCGCCGTCCCTGGGTTGGTAATCGTGTCGCCCACTGAGCAGGTGGGTTTACGTCACTCGAAGGAGTGGCATGCCGTCCCCAGCTTGGACGAAGATGGGATGAAGCTTTCCCCATAGCAGTCTGATCAGCATTACAGGTGCAGCTCCGGTTTCAGAGAGCCCTGTTGAGTTGTGTCCAGGGAACCAGACCCTATCTGTTACTGTATGTACATTCAGTTATTATAGGTGTAGCTCCGGTTTCAGATAGCCTCGTTGAGTTTATGTCCGGGAATCCAGACCCTATCTGTTACTGTCTACACAGGAGTCCTCCGGACCCAGACACGGTTGCTTATATCGGAGGCTATGGCCCGAGCCGGAGACCCAGGGGGCCGGTAGAGGAGCTCTGAAGTGAGCAGATGAGTGGAGTGACTTATTTTTGGTTGGTTTTGACCCGGGTAGGGGTATATAGATTGTTTGCTTGCTTGGCGCCATCCGGCTTATGGGGGTTGGTATTGGCTCTTGCTTGCTAAATGTATATGTATTTATGTGCTTTATATATATTAGTTAATAGAAAGCAGGCCGCCGTGACTACAGACACGCTCCTTCTCATCAGTGCAGAAAGGTTTGATCTAGTTCCTATCAGCTCTTCATATTCAGTTATCTTCTATTCACATACTTGTTAGTTATGTTATCTGTATTCAGTTGTACTATTTCAGTTGCTTTGCATACTCGGTACCAGTGGTACTGACGCCCAGTGGGGCGCTGCATTACTTGCCTGCAGGTACTCATAGACGAGGAGGCGATCCCTCGTGATCCTAGCCAGCGCAGAGTCATCAGCTCCTGTCATCCGGAGCTTGATATTTCAGAGGTTTATATCATTTCCTTTGTTGTGCAGTACGGGTAGGTCGAGGCCCTGTCCCGACCATCTTATCAGTATTCCTAGAGGCTTGCAGTCTGTATATATTTCCCTGTGGTCAGTCGAGCCGGTCGTGTGAGGCCGTGCAGTTTGTTATAGCTGTTAAGCATTTCAGTTTATGTTGGTCGTGTGAGGCCTTAGTTTGATAGTAGTGGTGACCTTGCCGGTCACGTTGTTATTTTGCATTTTATTGTTGAGTCCCAGATGACTAGAAAGCATGGTGGCCTTGTCGGCCCGCATAGGTTCCTTGTTACGAGTATGTTTCTGGTTAGCCGTTATTACAGGTACAGGTGGCTATAAGCCAGTCGGTCGGAGGCTGTGTTTACAGCCGTTATATAGCCCTTTGTTTCCAGAAATCTGAGTTAGAGCCAGCCAGGCACTAGATGCGCTTAGGCTCACTAGATAGCAGTCTAGGTCCTACTAGGGCACCAGGTGCCAGTCATGCCCCCCAAGGCCGGGCGTGACAAAAGGCAAGTGATCATCCCAAATACCTTTAAAGTCCATCACACAAGCTCTCAACATGTCCTCGAGAGTTTGAATTGTGCGCTCCGCCTGACCATCCATTTGTGGATGGAATGCTGTGCTGAGCTTAACCTATGTCCCAAGCCCTTTTTGGAAAGACCGCCAAAACTGAGAGGTAAATTGTGTACCTCGGTCTGAGATAATAGACAAGGGCACTCCATGAAGTCGAACAAACTCTCGAATATACAGTTTTGCGAAATCATCCGCCTGAATATGTGGTTTTGACCGGTAGGAAGTGTGAAGCCTTGGTCAACTTGTCTACTACCACCCAAATAAAATCGTAGTGTCTGCGAGTACGAGGTAGGCCTATAATGAAGTCCATATTAATCTCTTCTCACTTCCAAGTAGGAATGCTAATATCTTGCAATACACCACCCGGCCTTTGATGCTCGACCTTCACTTGCTGATAGTTCGGGCACTTGGCTATGAATTCGGCAATATCCTTCTACATGTCTTTCCACTAATATATTTCCCGAAAATCATGATACATCTTAGTGGCACCCAAATGGATAGAATACCTGGATCCATATGCCTCATGAAATATCTAGCCCTTAAATTATCAACATCTGGAACACATAGATAACCTGGTACCGTAGTACACCATCTCCCCCTTGGGAGAAGACCTCCACCTTTTGATGAACAGCTTCATTCATCTTTACTAGAATCGAATCCTCATCTTGTCTGGCTTTCACATCCGTCACCAAGGACGATTCTGATCCGTTTTGCACAATAACATCACCATCGGTAGAGTCGACCAATCTAACTCCCAACCTTGTAAGTCGATGGACATCTTTCACCAACTCCTTCTTATAAATTCATGCATATGAGAAGCTTTATTTAGAATCATACCACAAGCTTAATCATAGGTGGGAGCATCTACTCCAAATCATGTGGTAAGCTACATGTAGAAATATTTACTCAACATACCACAAGCTATAATTTATAATAACAATTGGGAAATTTCACTTTAAACAATGTGGTAAGCTTATGTCGGAAAAATCATCACTTTAATCAACATAGGGGCATCACCCAAATCTTTATCATACTAGAATCCAATCGATTCATTTAGGAAACAACATTAAGATCATGGGTTGTTTTAGAAACATGCTTTTCATCATCATCACACATTTACGATTAATCACCTCTTTTAGGAACTCTTCACCCATGGGTGTTTTAGATTCAAATTTTAGAAAACAATTTTTTATAAGGGAAAAATAATTTAGAATCTGCCTAAGCTTCATAAATCATCAATATAAATACAATCTAATCATACCCATGTGTAGAGATTGAACAATCATGCAATTGAGTCAAACCCCATTCTTGATCATATATAATTTATCATATTTTGATAGGGATTGGGCATGGGTGTGGAAGAAAACACCCACTCATAGCCTTACATACCTGGGAATGGAGAATTCTAACACTCTCTAATAGCCCTAGCTGAGATTCCAATGGAAACCTTGAGATTTTTCCTTGAATCTTCTCTTCAAACCTTCACATTTGCATGCATGAGAATAATGGCTTAGGATAGGTTTTACCCTGCTTAAAACCCACTAAAACAAGCATTAAACGACGTAGTATAGGTCCTAGGAACTTAGGAAATTATGAGAAAGTCCTTACTCTTTCGCAGAAAATAATTGTCCGGTGACCCTAACGGGTGAGCTGACGATTCTTCAGGATGGGCAATGACTCATCGAGTCGCCCGTCAAGTGCACTGGATGACAATAATTATGGGGCTCGTAACGGATGACTTAATGACTCGTCCCCAGTGACCACAACTCATGGTCACCTCCCCTCAAGTAAACTACCTTAACATCCATGAAAATCCTCCTTGCTTGCTCACTTACCTCACTAGTTGTTGGGACGATCCATGACTTGTGAGGTCCTATCTGTTAGGTATACTAGACATCCTCTTGTAAAAAGTCCAACACCACCCCACGATTGACATGACGACTCGTGGTGGCTGACCATGAGTCATTCCCTCAATCGTGGGGGCCTAAATCCTTCATTTCCCCAGGCCTCCCCACGAGCCACCTGACGTCTCGTCCTGTGCCTGTAACATCAATTTTACAATTTTCCTATTTCAACTCCCGGGTCCGATCTTTGAGCTCACCAGGTATAAAAACCACAAAGTCCATGGCTATCTTCTCCTATTTCTACTCGAGGATAGGCATTTGTTGAAGTACTCATCAATGCTTTTGTTGCTCGTACTTCACCTATAGACAATTCAAACACTGAGCAACGTAGTCCACAATGTCTCTCTTCATCCTGCCCCGCCAATAGTGTTGTTTTAGATCGTGGTCATATTAGTGACTCGGGGGTGAATGTAGTATCTTGACTTGTGAGCTTCTGCCAAGAGAGTTTTAATTAGCTCACCAACTCGAAAAACAAACACTCGCCCCTTTATTCTCAAGACCCTTTCATCATTTAACACTGCTTCCTTGGTTTCTCTCCGCAGAACTTTATCCCTGATCTTACCCAGCTTTTCATCTTCAAACTATCTAGTTTTGATTTCCTCTAGCAGTGAGGATTTAGCCTCTACGTTGGCTTGTATTCCTCTGATTTCAGTCAGCGACAACCTCACCAAGTTGTTTGCCAAAGCCTGGACTTCCCTGGCCATCGACCGCTAAGTAGCTTCCAAGCAAGCTAAACTGCCCATGCTCACCGTCTTCCTACTCAACACGTCTGCCACCACAATGGCCTTTTTTGGGTGTTATAAGATGGTGATATCATAATCCTTAAGCAGCTCCATCCATATCCTCTGCCTCAAATTGAGTTCTTTCTGGGAGAATACATACTGTAAATTGTAATGATCCGTGAACACCTCACATCGAGCTCCATATAGATAGTTCCTCCAAATTTTCAGTGCAAACACCACTGCTTCTAACACCACATCGTGCGTGGGGTAATTCTTTTCATGCACCTTCAACTGTCTCCAGACATAGGCAATAACATGTCCTTTCTACATTAACACAAAACCCAACCCAGACCGTGAGGCATCACAATAAACAATAAAATCTTTACCTTCCATGGGTAACACCAAAATAGGTGTTGTGGTCAAAAGAGTCTTGAATTTCTAAAAACTCGCTTCACATTCCTATGACCATTGAAAAGGTACACCTTTTGCGTCAACTTGGTCAATGCCGAAGCGATGGAGGTGAATCCCTTCACAAAACAATGGTAGTAACTGGCCAGTCCCAGAAACCTCGAGATTTCCGTCACATTAGTTGGCCTCGCCTAGTTTCTGACTGCCTCCACCTTCTATTGATCAACTCAAATTCCCTCCTTGGAAACCACATACCCTAGAAAGGAAACTGATTCCAACCAAAACTCGCACTTGCTGAACTTAGCATACAACTACTTCTCTTTCAGTAATCCTAGAACAATCCTTAGATGATTTTCATGCTCCTACTTCATCTTAGAATACACCAAGATATCGTCAATAAACACAATAACAAAGGAATTTCGATAAAGTTTGAAAATACCATTCATCAAGCTCATGAATGTAGTAGGGTCATTATGAGTCCAAATGATATGACTAGAAACTCATAATGCCCATACCTAGTCCGAAAGGCTATTTTGGGAATGTCTTCAGCCCCAATTTTCAACTTGTGATAACCGGACCTGAAATCAATATTTGAAAACACTACCGCTCCCTATAACTAGTTAAATAGAATGTTGAGACTGCACAACAGTGCACACACAATTGTACATGGTCTTACAAGTAATACAGTGGCCCTTTTTAAGAGCCGGATGTCAAACCCACAGGGATTGGACCAATTTAGCTAATTATCAAGTGAAGTGTGATAAGTGTTGATATAGACTTTTTCGATAAAGCTTAATTAAGTCTAGGGGTGGTCATCAAAATACTCTGAAATCATTCAAGGAGCAACTAGAGCTAAAGCAGATAATCATGCGATACTATGCTTTATAATGGTTTAAGTATGGAATTATCAATTGTCATCTGACATAATTACAATTGCATGTTCATGGTCTTTCGACCCTCTAAACACGACAAACTAGCCTCACAACTACATCGTTGAGCGGGGATGTGACATTCTAGTTCGTGGGCAATTCAGTTACATGGATGTGGTTTACGGGGTTTACGCTCTTGGTTAGGGACTTTCGTACCTCTAATCATTTAACTCAACTTAGCTTCACAACTACTTCTTCTAGTGGTAATGTGCTAATTCTAAGTTGGTGTCTAATTCATCCCGTTTTAGTAACCAAGCAAGGCAAATTAGGTATAATTTCTTATCCTAACAGCGAATTATGTCGTAAGATACAAAGTTGCTCGCTACATTCTTTATTCTTGCCTAGGTTTACTTTCTGAAGCTTTAATCTAGGTGTAACGTGTGTGTTTTCGTGGTGATCAATCATAAAAACAACGATAATTAAGAATGTAAGACGAAACAATAATTAATAACTTAAAACCAAAAAAAATCATGTATTCACAATCATACCATGTGGCTTCACCCGTAGAGGAAGGGTTCTAGCCACTCAAGTTTGTATAATTACAATAAAACATAATTAAAGTAACATACTTACAAGAATTTGTAGAAGAGAAGATGAAATTGACGAACCCTAGGTGAGTTCTCCCACTTCTCCCTTCACTCCTTGGCAGTTTTTCAAAATAATTTCGTGACATTTTGGTTTTAGGAGCTAAGGGACCTATTTATAGTAAATGTGAGGTGTATAAAATTATGCCCAGCATGAAATAGCTCTGTGTCACGGAGGTTATCGCGCCAATATGCCTCCATGACACGGAGGCATCGCGTAGGCACCCTGGAAATCAAAACAGTCGCCAAGTAGAAGCTGGCCGCGTGTCTATTGGAAAGGTTGGTCTTGGCCAGTCCTTAACTGCTACTATCTTCTAAGGATCCACCTGAATACCCTCTCTAGAAACCACGTGACAGAGGAAAGCAACTAATTTTAGCCAGAATTCACACTTGCTGAATTGGAGAATAACTAACGGTCCCTAAGAGTCTATAAAACTATTCTCAAATGGTCTGCATGTTCCTCTCTGTTCTGGAAAAAACCAAGATGTCATCTATAAAGACAATGCAATGATGAATATGTCCAGGTACGACTTAAGTGCCCTGTTCATCAAGTCCATAAAGGTTGCAAGAGCATTGGTTAGTCCAAAAAACATAACTACAAATTCATAGTGACCATACCATGTTCTGAAGGCTATTTTTGAAATGTCATATTCTTTGACCCTGAGCTAATGGTATCCAGATCTGAGATCTATTTTGGAGAAACAACTAACTCCCTGAAGCTAATCGAACAAGTCTTCAATCCTAGGTAGAGGATACATGTTCTGAACTGTGACTTTGTTTAGTTAACAGTAGTTGATGCATATCCCGAGGGTACCATCTTTCGTTCGCACGAATAGAACTGGGGCACCCCACGGAGATATGTTGGGCCTGATGAAGCCCTTATCTAGAAGGTCATTTAGTTGTTTCTTCAAATGTTTAAGCTCAGCTAGATCCATTATTTAAGGAGGAATAGAGATGGGATGGGTATTTGGATTGAGGTCTTTTCTGAAATCTATCTCCCGCTCGGGAGGGACTCCGGGAAGATCTTCAGGAAAGACATCAGGAAATTCACTAACAACTAAAACAAACTAAATAGTCAGTGTCTCGGAGCTAGAATCCCTGACCCTAACTAAGTGATATATGTAACCCTTTGAGATCATTATCCTTGCCTTAAGGTAGGAAATAAATTGACCCTTAGGCACTAAAATCCTACCCTTCCATTCTAAGAATGGCTCATTAGGAAACTGAAACTTGATGACTCTGGTTCTACAGTCGACTGAAGCATAACAAGAGTGTAGCCAATCCATGCCAAGGATGAGGTCCAAGTCAACTATGTCTAGCTCTACTAGATCAATTGAGGTGACTTTACTCAACACTATGACCAGACAATTTCTATATACCCAGCTGGCTGTAACTGACTCACCAACCGGAGTAGAAACTGAGAATAGTTCTGAGAGGACATCTGGACTAATATCAAACTGAACAGTGATGTAAGGAGTGACAAAGGAAAGTATGGCTCCTGGATCTAGGAAAACGTATACATTAAGAAGGAAAAGGCACAACATACTAGTAACTACATCAGGTGAGTTCTCCTGATCCTGCCGAGAGATAGAGTGTAGAAACGATTCTGGTGCTGAACACCACCTGTTCCTGCGGTAGTTCCCTGCCGAGCTGTGCGACCTACCGGGGCTGTTGAGGTAGTTGATTGGGCCCTTCCTGGTCCTTCTAACGGGCACTCTCTCAATTTGTTGTCACGCCCCACCTTGGGAGGTGTAGCTGGCACCTAATACCACACTTGATCCGGAGCTGGCCTATACAATTTTGGGGAATACCAGAAACAAATATTCAAGAAAACAATCAGCTATATCTTGGCTCAAAACATAGTCTTAGGCCAACAAGGCCACAATATACACCTGTGCAAAAATAGTTGACCCAACAGATACAATAATTACGTCATCCTATGCAGGCTGACAAGACCATCATACTGTCTAAATCAAATCACACAAGGAAAATGCATATATACATACATGTAAGCCAACTAGGCTGCCAACTAACAATACAACTAGGCCCCACATGGCCAACAACGCATGTCTAATAACCTGTAGTCTGCAAGACAATAAAGAGTGATATATTGGTCAGGAAAGGGACCCGGCCTACCCAAAACTATACATCAAAACACAGGAAAACCCTTAATCATATGGCAACTCTAGAGGAAAGGAGCTGGCCAATCTAGTAAAGTAGAACGGCTACTAAGGAGGTCTCAAAACCTGTCGATTTAAACCCGCAGGAGAGTATGTAGCAGCCCATGTATCGACATCAGTACAATATGTACCAAATATGTAAGGCAATAATAATAAACTGAATAGAACCTGATAGAGGAACTGAAAGTAATCAGTAATAAGGGCTAGAAGTTAACTTGTAAGATCTCTTAACCATGAGCTGTAACAAATAGGTAATATTCAAAAAAGAACCTAACCCGACCCCCATAAGCCTGGAAGGTACAAACAATACAGAAAAACCTACCTGGGTCCCTATAAGCCCCGACAGGTACAAATCAATCTATATACTTCTAACAGCACTACAATATCCCCGCAGGCAAGCTGTAACTAAGCATACTCATCTTCTGAGATTGTATCCAAGCCTTTTGGGCTCCTCTAACTGTATCTGAGCCATACGAGCTCCTGTAACTATATCTGAGCCTTTTGGGCTCTTGTAACTACACCCCGAGTACATAAGACTCTACTGAGGGTCAGTGACCACTACAACATAAGAGAAGTCCATAAGTGAATAGACTTCAATGTGGCTCTACAAGCCTCAATCTAGTTCTTCTAGATGTCATGTAGCTCCTGTGAGCAATCTGTAGCCCCATAGGCAGATATACTTAAACTTAGCCATTCTAGGCACATGTACATGGGAATTAGTATGAGTAGCCGGAGTCATTGTCCCCACGATTGACAACTAATAAGATCACTATATAGGAAATCACATAGTCTATCAGACTATTAATAGCTAGGGTGGTGTTCTGGGCGACCTATATGACAAGATGTAAGTCGTATGAAGCTTTTACGGTCATTGGCGGTCAGTAGTTCATCTAGAAACTTACCACCCAGTCTATTAGGCAACCTTGGTGCCATTAACTCGAAAGTAAGATTATACTATTAAGATTTTAGCCCTGTAGAGCGTAAAGGTACTCCAACGTCCTGTAGGCGAGCTTTACTATATATATAGGCATCAAAACAGAATGTTATATCGCCAATCTATGTCGTATGCTTCCCTATTTTACAAAGTATGCTCAACAGCTAACCACAAGCCTCTATGGCCTCGGTACGGCAGCAAAACATCACTAGCCCCTCTAGACGGCAAATAAACAAACAGAAAATCTCTATGTTGCTTCTAGAGATAGACAAAACTGAATATAGTCAATTCCAACCAGGGATACTACACTACACATCAATTCGTCTCGTAGAAGCT
Organism: Datura wrightii; assembly: GCA_035772735.1. Lineage (NCBI taxonomy): Eukaryota > Viridiplantae > Streptophyta > Magnoliopsida > Solanales > Solanaceae > Datura > Datura wrightii. Next base: position 56,608,161 of record JASDFA010000001.1, read on the forward strand.
AACCACAACATATGTAATCACGAACTACTATAAAGGTATAAGTTGTATCAACTATATGATGAGATTAACTTGCCGAAAGGGATTAGTCTTAACATACCTCAACTGTCGAACTCCACTCAACCAATTCTATTTTGATTAAGAACTTGTAATCGCTTTGCATCTTAGCTCATACATAATTGAAACAGGGTTATTCACCTTCAAGAAGTAGGCCAACAACCTTATCCTATAAAGAATAATGAAAACGAGTCACAACAAGTTCAACTCGGCAAAAACTTATGAATTCTTATATATTGGAATGATAGAAATATTACTATCACTTGTAGATGTACTAGTCTTAGATAGAGATGATTTCTACGGCTTCTACTCCATAGGGAACCATCAATCTGAGCTAATTTCAATGATTCAACTATGTAGATACATTCTTCGTAAGATTGGGATTCATTATCCAAGAAGATTTTTCAATTAGGCGTGATTTGGTAGAATAATTTGGCTTTAATTTGATGAAAATCTCATGAAGTAGTCACCTAACCGTGCTATCCTTTTTGGGAAATTATTAAATGAAACACTCATCTCACAACTTATATATATATATATATATATATATATATAGGGAGGTGGTTTAGGGAGGTCCGCGATGCACCTGCCATTAAGGAGGAGCAGTGACACAGTGCGTCGCTCCCTGCGTAGAAGAGGGGTGCACAGTGCGACCCCCGTAGCACCTACCCCCAATAACTTTCAGCCCGCTCACTCGATAATGTGCTCATGTGTTCACCTTCGATCCTTTTTCCGTGTGTACTGTACTTTAAGAACTCTCAACATGCACATGCACATGTAGGTTAAACAATGAAAACATATGGGGTGTAACACTTGTGACCCAGCTGGCCACAACAAAAACAATCCTCCATCCCCAAACACCACTCCCTAGGGTGATTCTTGCCATATTTGAGACAAGTTAAAAATGAGTGGTTGCTGGAAACATGACTTTGCGAATGGGAGCCTGAGGATCAACTCCTTCGGTCCTTGTGGGATGGGAAAGAGGGGGCACCGACTGATGAGGGTACTAGAGGTATCTGCTGCTACTGCGGCCGACTACTACTGCCTAACATATACTAGCCATACTCAAATTGGCCTATCCTTGCCCACTTGTTCTTTTTCTCAATCTCCTTCAACTTTTCTACCTCAATCTATTGGGCATGAATAATGAGGCTGGAGAGTTCTACATCCTTGATGAGCATGGAGGTCCTGCATTCTTCAAGCACCAAATCCAAAAATCTGTTAATGAACTTGAGAATACGAGCCCTTGGCTCAACAACCATCTTCGGAGCATATCTTTACAACTGAGTGAACTTCAATGCATACTCCTCCACTGTCATGTTGTTCTACCTCAAGTTTATGAATTTGATAGCCTTATCTTCCCTTAACTACCATAGAAAGAATCTGTCAAGGAATGTTGTAACAAACTCATCCCACTCTACCGGACCTACTCCATTCGGCCTCCCTTCCTTCCACTGCCTGTACCAAATCCAAGTGACCCCTTTCAACTGCTAGGCAGCCAACTCAGAACTCTCAGTAGCGATGAAACCCATGATTTGGGTGATTTTCTGGATCTCGCCCACAAACACTTGCAGGGCCTATTCTACCTTTGATCCGTGAAAAGTTGGGGGATTCATTCACGTGAAAGCATAGACCCTGGCCACAGCTGTATACCCATTGGTGTTCACTGGTACCATGACCTGCTGGTTGACCTGTATGGTCATTACTTGAGCCAACATCTGAATAGCGGCCCGAAATTCCACGTGGGACACTTGGTCATCCTAAGAAGCTACGAAAGCTGGTGGGACAGGACAGTTAACATTCCTGGTCCTTCTACCATTTTCTCTCTTGGGTGGCATTGCTATCTGAAAAGAGTGGAGCATGAGATAGGAGGACTTATTAGATTTTAAATCTCTACGCAGGATAAGAATTATGAATAAACGAAAATTTCTTAGAAACGCCTCGTAGCCTCCCCCTCATAAGTATGGCGAGCTTCGTACCCATGAAAAGAACTCTACTTAATGCAGCTTTCAGACATCCTAGGACACTCTAAACCTAGGGCTCTGCTACCAAGTTTGTCATGACCCAAGTCTACACCCTAGGCACGACATGGTACTTAGGGCCACAAGTGACCCCAAACTAACCCATGGAATAGTATACTATTGAAATACTGAAAATAAGATGTAAGCGGAAGTTTGAAATCATTAATGAGATAAATGTCTTAAACAAAAATGATGGATAACATATTGAACTACTAACTTTGTTTGAAAGCCGACTAAGAAAATGGTGAGATGCTAGGACAAGTCCCCAGCTAACTCTAAAGTCTGCAACTAGTAACAAAATACAATAGCTGGAAAAGAAACATCAATCCCTTGGCAAATGAGGACTCACCATAGAGGTCTACTGAACATTGCTGGAGAAGAACTACTAACGGTTCTGAGTTTGAAAACCTGCACCTGTATCATAAGACGATATAACATAGAAAGTATGCATCAGTACTTTGAATGTGCTGAGTAAGTGCAATATGAAGCTAAGTATAAGAATACAGAAAAATCAAAAAGCAGAGCTGACAGGACCTGCAAGGTCTATAACTAGAATCATAGTTACTGAAATCATCTGTAAAAATCTCAAAATGTTGTGAATACTAATAACTGATGAAGGTCAAAGACACATCTGGGAACCTAGAGGACTGAACTGACGGTTGTGACTGTACTGGACTGAGTTGTATTGTACTATACTATGGGAGAACTATAACCAACATTAACCACGTGAGCTAGACATGGAGTTCGATGTATACCCCCATCGGAGAAGGGCCACTATACCTTGCCAGGGTATAGTAGTTGAACTGGCTGATCACTATCTGATGCTCATTTTGGCTAATAACCTATCGTGGCAAAACATAGGTGCGCTGAACCCTGACCCATTTGGTGCTAAGTTCTACTCCCACTAGAAGTCCTAATCTTAAGTAACTATGTTGATAGCTCGTAACTATTATCCTAAGACTTAAGTCAGGAATACTTATTAGGAAGTACCCTGAGAGTCTGAAGGACCTAATAACTGAAATCTAAGTGTTCTAAGACACCCCAGAGCTGTTTTATCTGAAAGCATCATAACCGTCTAAAGAATGACTTGTTGAGTGATGACTGAGACTAAATAGATTTACTAAACTCCTCAAGAGACTGAATGTAGTCAAACTGATCAGCTGACATTTCTGTAAGGCACTAAGAGAGCTAAGTACTTATTGAGACTAAACAAGAAATAAGCTAACTATTGTTCCCATAACCGTACTACCATGTTGATTAAAAGAACTATTAGAATCAAGAAACATTCATATCTGGACAATTATGCAAGACTCTTTCAATTACATTTCAAGATTAGGGCTAAAACACATATTTCATAGACAAGATATCAACATGAATCATAACTAGTAATAACCTTCAAGATTTCACAAGAATTATGGCAAGAAGGAAGATTCATAATCTGACTAAAGAATAACCCTAACCTTGATCATTAGAGAACTAGAATTGATAGGTTTTCTGTAAGAGTTTTTAGGGCACAGGGTTTTCTGTAAGACTTTTCTGTAAGAGTTTTTAGGGCACAGGGTTTTCTGTAAGAGTTTTCTGTAAGAGCTAACTATTCATAATTCGAACAGCTAAAATCCCACTACCATTCACCATGAGAGACCTAACGAGTCGTTAGGTCACTGGACGACTCGTGGCCTCCCCTCGTTAGCACTAGCAACTTTTCTCCCTTTTCAGAGCTTATTTGACTACTTCACCTAATGATTCGTCATGATTCATAACGGATCATTTCACCACACGCTACGACACTCTGAAACTCAAGTTTTCAACCATCCATCCCACCCTACGGGACAACTAACGACTCGTTAGGTTTCACAATGACTCGTCGCCACCACTCGTCATCATTATTGGAATTATCTCCTCTTCCAACCCTTCTAGGCGATGACTCACTTGACGAGTCGTGAAGTGGCACCACGACTCATCCCCCAACATGTTAAATTCCTAGGAAATCCCAATATTCACCAACTAAGGCACACGATGATCACTTAACGACTCATTGAGTTACACAACGGGTCACTCCATGAATTGTTCTGTGAATTGGTGCAGGTTTTCCTTTTTTTTTTAAATTTTAGTTCCTTGGTTTAAGCTTAGGGGCTTTTGGCGTGTCAGAACCACTTGTCCTCTATTGTGAAACCAAAAGGTTGTTTTTCCCAGTTCTCTTGTTCCCCTTTTCTCTTTACCTAAACTTCCCATCCACCTTTGGATGGTGGAACTTAGATGAGCCCTTCATGGTAAAGCATCAAACCCTAGTAGCTGTCATCCCTCCGGCAGTGTTAGCAGGTGCGATTGTCGGCTGGTTAAGCTTGGAGACCATGGCGTGCATCATTGTTCTAAAGACAGCCCCAAGCTCTGCATCGATAACTTGCCCATTAAGGGGGCCTACTGCAGTTGGTAGGGCTGGCTTATTCCCATCATAGATTCCTATTTCACTGGTTCTTCTAAGAAGCATTCTCTGCGAATGCGTATAGCATGAGTTAAAAGACCAAGAGAGTTGGACTTCATAGCACGATATAGAATCACGAAGGAAGGGAAGTTTCCTAAAATGCCTCGTAGCGTCTCCTTTATAAGTGCGGAGAGCTTCACACTTATGGGAAAGAATCTACTTTACGCAGCTTTCAGACACCCTAGGACACAACTAAACCTAATGCTCTGATACTATATCTGTCACGACCCGAGCAGGAACTCCGGATCACGACATGAGACCTAGAACCATGAATTGCTCCAACCTAACCCATGGCATAACATATTACTAGCAGAATATAACTTATAAGGAGAATTGTGCGGATGCTAACTGAAATGCAAGGTATCTCCTTACGGAAAACAAGATAATCTGACAATTTAAACACTAAGTCATAAAGCTAAACATACTAACTCTATGTCTGAAAGCCTCTACTAACTAATGAGTTGCTAGGAAAATTCCTCAGCCGACTCCAAAGTCCGAAACTAAAACAAGATAAAAGAACTTAAATAAAGTAGATAACTCTAGTTCTTAGAAGATGTGGACTTACAACTGCTACCTGATCAAGTCCGAATGTATCTAACTATATGGTTGAGTTTGAGTACCTAAATCTATATCAGGAAACAGTATAGCGTAGAGTATGCGATCAGTAAATTGAACATACTGAGTATGCAAGGTGGGTAAAATATGCTAGTAAAATATTACAAAAGAGATCAAATGAGTAAAATAGTACAAAACGTGATTTTCTGATCATAAACTGGACATGAGGGCTCAACGTATTTCAGAACTATTACATAAGATGAACATGACTGAATTCATAGTAAAATATTGTAAAAACATAACTTGAGCTAAGATATCATACGTCATAACACGATCATGCATAAAAGATAAGGAACAGAGGGAGACTCATCATAACTAACACCATCATGATAGAGCTTACATGATGCCCTAACATTTCGCTCAAGTGGTGAGAGCCGTCCCGAGCTTGCCAATGTAAGGAACGATTAAAGCGTGATATCACTCGTGACTTAGGGTGACAATCTCCAATAACGACGATCACTGCATGCACCCATTGAGACAAGGAAGACACTCTCCAATAGCAAGGATCCCATTTTCCTCGAGCTAAGGAAAATATTCTCTAATATCGAGGATACCTTATTGTTATACCCCGTAGAATACCTGGCACCTAAATGACATATTCGCACGTTGGTTAAGCATATTTGAAGACCATACGTGCTGGAGAAAGGCCCGGGAAAAGATCGGACGAGAAACCTGTCGAACCATCGCGGAAGGAGCCGAGGCAGAGCCCCTCCGCGATGGCAGCATGTCACGGAGGAGGGGCCTCTGCGTTGGCTCCGTGACACGTTGGCCTTGTCCAGCCCAAGTTTATAAAGCCCCACTTCGGTTTTAAGTGATAAAATCATTTAAAATTTCCAAAGAACAGAGGGCAAACGCAGAGGGAGAAAAAGGAATGAAGAAATTATATAATTTTCGTCCGATTACGCTGCTAAACGTTGTCTAAATTCAAATTAACTCCAGATACTAAGGTATTTAGCAGCAGAGAGCATTCCTACGGATTCAGTTTCGTGAAATACGGCCGACGAATCGTCGAGCCACCGAGCTAAGGTAAGTGGAATTGCTCTATACTAGTGTCTATGTGTTCCTAGCTGTGAAGTGAATATTTCTCCCTTCTGGACCTCTGAAAAATAGCGAGTTTTTGACCGTCTTATGATAAGCCTAAGTTTAGGCTATAAACTATATCGAAAGTGACGTTGCCTTTTATAAAGTAAAGATGTATTTAATATTGATTGACATATTTATGAATGCAGTTGGGAGAAAATAGCTGAAGTACCGGCCGAGTCTCGTTCGACAGGCAAATAGTTCAAGGATAAGGTATGTAAAGCTAGTTCCCTCGGCAAGTTAAGTAATATCGGTACAGTATAGTAATTTACAGGCCAGTAGAACGTTCAGAAATCAAGTGTTACGTTTATTGTGAATGTTGATATGGTACTTGAAGCATCAAGTTGTAACTTGCGTGAAACTTACTAGTATGACATAGATCCTAACACAAGTGTTAGAAACTGTCCAGCATGTTCAGTATGTGATGTAATACAAAATGTTAAGATATTATTTTATTCAGATGAAACCTCGTAAAGCAATGCAATATCCGTAAAGCACCTCAAAAATAGAATGACAGGCTAAACTAAAGTTTAGAAAGCATGTTAGGAATAGGAAATCATGTTAATATAGAAACTCAGTAAACAACATAGTTTTCAGCAGAAACACTATCTTGTATAGCATTTGCCCCAGTACAGTCTGGCAGGAGACTATATTCATATATATATATTTACCAGTCTCAGCACATATTAAATACGTACAAATTACTATCATTAGTTCAGCATGTAATATATACGATACCTTACCCCTATTAGCCTCAGCATGTGAGATATGCAGACAGTATTACTAGTTGAGACCGTTGTATTGTTTGGGGTTGGACTACCTAGCATCCATGACCGCCCCAGGGTTAATAGCAGTATCGACTCGTCCGCCAGAGGGCGAGGATACGTCGCTCTACGGAGTGGCATGTCGTCCCCCAGGGGACGAAGATGGGATGCCAGCTTTCCCCATATTTTGCCCTGGTCGGCTTTTATACACCCCCGTCGAGCGGATACGCCCGAGTGTTGATTCAGGAGTCCTTCGGACTCAGGTACAGTTATAGTTAGGGGCTCAGCGAGCCCAAGTGCATACCCAGGGGACCAGCGGGATGCTTACAGCCATTATAGGAGATGGGATGACCGGGGTAGGGATGTAGATTATGTGCTGGTTGTACCTCCCAGCTTATGGGGGCCGGGTAAGGTTTCTGTGTGCCATGTTATGCTATTTCATGTTATGCCATGTTACATTAGATACGAGTAGATCAGCAGTAGAGGGATATGCCTCCAGGTATGACTCCTATTTCCTTCCAGTATAAATGAGAAAAGGTACGACTGACAGTATCAGGTAGTTAATGTAGTTCTTCTTACTTCAGTTTCTTCAGTTACATTGTTGTTTTCAGATTTTACTTTCAGTTATTGCTTTACATACTCAGTACCAGCGGTACTGACGCCCGGTGGGGCGCTGCATTACTTGCCTGCAGGTACTCATAGACGAGCAGGCGATACTGCGTGATTCCTGTCAGCGATCGAGTATTCAGCTCCTGTCATCCGGAGACTGAATTCCAGAGGTGTATTTCAGTTTCTTTTGTTGTATAGTACGGGTAGGTCGGGGCCCTGTCTCGATCATTTCTATTGCTATTCCTAGAGGCTTGCAGTCTGTATATATCTCCCTGTGGTCAGATGAGTCGGTCGTGTGAGGCCGTGCAGTTGTGTAGCTGTTAGTACTCTTTCTTTCTTTTATGTTGGCCGTGTGGGGCCATAGCTTGCCAGTAGTGGTGACCTTGCCGGTCGCGTAGCTCTCTAGTACTTCATGATTGAGTTATAGATAACTAGACAGCATGGTGGCCTTGTCGGTCCGCATAGGTTTCCCTGAATTGATATGTTTCTGGTCAGCTGTTAGTATAGGTACAGGAGGCTATAGGCCAATGGGCCGGGGGCTGTGTTTACAGCCGTTATATAGCCCTTTGTTTCCAGAAATATGAGTTAGAGCCAGCTAGGCACCAGACGTGCCCAAGCTTAGCAGTCCAGCAGTTCAGGTCCCAGTAGGGCACCAGGTGCCAGTCATACCCCCCCAAGGAGGGGTGTGACAAACTTGGTATCAGAGCAGGTCGTGTCCCAGGGGGTCTGCAAGCCGTGCTAAGTAGAGTCTTGTCTATGGATGTGTTGTGCACCACATACTATAGGCAGGAGGCTGCGAGGCATGATAGGATGGTTACCCTTTCTTCTCAGTCAGTCGTGCTTTAGAGCGGTACAGCATAGGGTTGAGTCCCTATAAACTTACCGTATTCTTTGATTACAGATATAAAAGCAAATCAGCATTACCCTACTACAGGCAGAAGATCAGATAACAACAGAAGAGGGCATCAGCCAGTTACATGATAACTACAGCAGCAGGAGGAGGTACCTGAAACCTCCCAGCATGATACCTTTATCGGTACTATCCCCAGTATACGTTGATAACGTCAAAATATTAAGTCAGGAATGTAATGTATATATGAGTCGATTTATTTATTAGCTATATGAGATCTGATTATGATTACAGATAAGGTCAGACCACCAGGTAAGTATAAGAAAGAGAGGGAAATGCAGGAATCCCAAACACATCTTTTCAGATGTGATACAGTTATATGTTTCTATCTGTTGAAACAAGAAAAGGGCTATTCCTACTTCTTGATTCTGATGCCAGTATAGTAAAGGGGCGTAAGACTTGAGATGGGGTTGCCAAATTAAGTAGTAAGTAAAGATGGGCTGATTGATCCTAGTAAGTATTAGACAGTATAAAGAGCCCCTATGATTCCGTAAGTTGTGCAGACCCTTGTGATAATAAGCAAGTAGAGAAAATAAGACCGTTAGTTTACCCGAAGCAGGGGTAAAAGACCTGTTAGTGATGAATGCCGGGTAATAGCTAAGTTCGTGTCAGAAAAAGGCCAAGTCCGCCACGTATGTTAACAGATAGCAAGACATACCTGTAAGATTGTAGTTATGATCCGGTTGTGATATCGAAAGATATAGAGGTCATGTGAACCAGATGGGCTTGAATATAAGCCAGAAGAAGTATAGGCCGAGGCCTGATCAGTAATCTCATTAGTAATGAAAGGCAGGTACCTTGAACCCCAGAGTTCAGTTTAAGCAAGATGAGAGGAAGAAGCAGGAATGCCAGCTTTTGTGGGGAAATCAGGGTTACCCCCCCCAGATTGATAGAGTATCGCTTCAAGGATTAAGCCTCGGGCTGACAGTAAGATTGCGGTTTAGAATACCGCAGTATGCCTGTTCATGGAGAAGTTAAGAAATTACTGATACAACAATTCTAATCTAGTGTGGCCTAGAGATAAGGCTCAGCAGACAGTCATGGGCTCTTAATATAAGCCCAGTAAGGCCACAACATTCGAATGTTGACCCCACATCGCAGGAGTGGCGGAATTTCAAATAGCAGACAATAACTAAGGTGTTTATGTTTGTTACTCTCGGAATGGGGTGACAATACAACAAAATGATAAGTCAGGGCAAGAGATAGTATTAGGCCGTAGAAGCGGTGTATCATGTACGGTATGAGACTTAGCAGAACATGTCAGAGATTATGTATTACCGCAAACTAAGTACATATTGTACGTAGCTAGCGATATATATATATATATAGATAATAGGTATGCTGTGAGTAGCTGCCTAAGGGGTATAATCACAGATACTGATTAGTAATAGAAAGCATGTACAAATGGCATTGCAGGATCCCCTTGCCAAAAAAAAAAGGGGGGGAGAAAAAGAGAGAGAAGAGAGAAGAAAGAATGAAAGGAGAGAAGAAAGGAGAAAGGGAAAGGAGAGGAGAAAGGGCAGATTAAGTGTGAATTACGTATGAAGTCATAGGAACTATCTCAGTTCTCAGTTAATAAGTTAATAGATTTATGTGTGTTGCCAGATCTAGGCTCTAGGAGCTTATCAGAGTTAATGGCCTAAGCCAGATGACTAGATGATAAGGGCGCAGTTAGACGGTCTACCGACCAGCTGGCGCCTGCATTAGCAGGGAAGCATTCCTGAAGATCGGTCACATTAGTGCATATGCTAGAATCAGGATTAGAAGCCGAATAGGCAAATTTCAGAGATTAGCAATACCAGAATTGTTCTAGTATGTTAAGTGGTCGTACGTCATTTTCCCAGCCTTGTAGGTGAGAGTCGGCCTTAGTCAACCTAGCAGTTATTATGTGAAACACCCCATAAGTCAGCCGGCCGCCCCAGTCAGAATACCCGTGGGTACCCCAAAGAAGGGTCCACATCAGTAGTCAGCGACAGACTAGTACTTCAGCTGGTTCTCGTAAGATATTTAGATACAGAGCCCTAACAAAAGGCCAGTATTTACAGAATAGCTCATAAGACCGAGAATTCCCCAGAATAGCAGTATAAATCCAAGTGGATACACACAAGGCGTAAGAAATTGATAGTACCCTGCTAGCACAGTGTTTATTAAAACCAGAAGATCAGCAGACTCCCCGTGAAGATCCAGAGATTGATCGCCTGGGAGTAAGTTTGATTAAGCTCAGCCTTATAGTGGTTCAAGCAAAATAACAAAGCAATTAGATGCCCACAAGTCTACAGTATGCATGAACTATAAGTACTCAAGTAGAACAGTTAGAGCATTGTTAGACTACTGCCACATTCGGGTCATTCAACCCGACTATTCAGTTATTTAAGCTTATCCAGCCAGATTGTTAGAGGTCATGATCAATATCAGGATCCTCTGATCAGATAAAGGCACAAGGTGCGCAGATGGTCGTTCAGGTTACCTTAGCAACAGGTAGCCTTAGCATATGGCCAGAAGGCCAGATAAGCTCTAGCTATACCGGTAGATTACTTGTCAGATTCTCCGGCATAATAAACCAGTATGACCGTTAGCTATATGGCAATTCCTTGTAAATGTTAATTTTGGTTGAGTTTAGTAGCCTTTTTGGTCACATTGTGTCAGAGGCTGGGGTACAGATAGATATACAGAAAATCGAAATAGTGAAGACATAGTCTAGACCTACCACTCCGATCGAAATACGCAATCCCTGCGGTTAGCCGGGTACTACAGAGGGTTTGTGGAAGGATCTTCCACCTTAGCAGCACCTCTGACTAAATTAACACAGAAGGCAGTAAAGTTCCAGCAGACCGAGGCATGTGAGTAGAACTTCCAGGAGTTAAAAGATAGGTTAACATCATCCCCAGTGTTAGTATCGTCAGAAGGTACAGAGGGTTAATGCGGCATGATAAAGTAGTAGCTGATGCCTTCAGGCAGTTGGAGAAACATGAAAAGAATTATCTTACCCATGACCTAGAGTTAGCGGTAGTAGTTTATGCCTTAAAGAGTGAATATTTTGTATCACACAGGAAGGGCTAATGTGGTAGCAGATTCCCTTAGCCGTAATTTATGGAGAGGTGACATATTTTCAGATAACCGGGGATGAAGTGTGGCGATGTAAAGGCCGCATTCGTGTTCCAGATATTTTGGGGCTTCGCCAGCATATTATGAGCGAGGCGCATTACGCCCGCTATTCTCTCCGCCCAGGCGCGACGAAGATGTACCATGATATCAAAAAAAAAAAAACCATTGGTGGCCAGGTATGAAAAGAGAAATTGCTGAATTTGTAGCTCAGTGTCCTAACTGCCAACAGCTGAAAGTAGAACATCAGGAATCAGGCGGTTCGACCCAGGACATAGCTGTGCCTCTCTGGAAATGGGAAGCAGTAAGCATGGACTTGTAGCAGGATTACCCCGTACCAGGCGTAGACACGATTCAATTTGAGTAATTTTTGACAGACTGACGAAAACAACCCATTTCCTGTCAGTAAAAGCTACTTTCTCTGCCTAACGCCAAATTGTATATCAGAGAAATAGTTAGATTACACGGTGTTTCAGTATCTATTATCTCTGATAGAGGAGCTCAGTTGACGGTTAGATTCTGGCAGTCGTTCCAGAAGGGTTTGGGAACGCAGATCAACTTGAGCACAGCATTCCACCCTTAGACAGATGGGCAGGCTGAGCGGATTATTCAAACGCTCTAAGATACGCTACGAGCGCGTGTGGTAGATTTTGAGGGTAGCTGGGATGACCATCTTTCGTTAGTTGAGTTTGCATATAATACCAGTTATCATTCATCTATTCAGATGGCGCCTTTCGAGGCATTATACGGGCGAAAATGTAGGTCGCCGGTGGGCTGGTTTGAAATGGGGGAATCAGCATTGGTTGGCCTAGACATTGTTTGGAAGTCAGAGGAAAAGATAAAGCTTATTCGAGAACGATTACTGACTGCTCAGAGCCGCCAGAAGTCTTATGCAGATATGCGGCATAGAAATCTAAACTTTACGGTAAATGACTGGGTATATCTGAAAGTATCTCCGATGAAAGGGGTGATGAGATTCGACAAGAAAGGCAAGCTTAGCCCGAGGTTCATTGGGCCATATAAGATTCGGCGAAGAATAGGCCGAATTGTATACGAATTGAACTTGCCTCCGGAATTAGCATCTGTTCACCCAGTATTTCATGTCTCTATGTTAAGGAAGTTCGTAGGGGACCCCTCTACAGTAGTTCCAGTTCAGGATGTCCAGGTCACACAAGAGTTAGCATATGAAGAGGTTCCCGTAGCTATCTTAGACAGACAGATTCGCAGGTTGAGGACTAAAGAAATTGCATCTGTCAAAGTATTATGGCGTAACAGGAACCGTGAGGAAATGACGTGGGAAGCTGAAGAAGATATTAAAGCCAGATACCCTCACCTATTTCAGGCCTAGTCAGGCGACAGGTATGTCCGTATTGTTACTTATGCAGTACCTTATAGTTGTATGTGTGTGAATGAGAAAGATTGATACTTAGTTATCCAGTGGATCCTAGATTATTATGTGCAGCACCTATGTTGGACTTTTCTGCATTTCAGGTTTTTGGCTATAGTCCATATTACAGGGGAAACTCTGCCGAAATTTTTCTAGAAAGTAAAGTAAGTAGTCCTCTAGATCACAGAGTACATTCGAGGACGAATGTTCTTAAGGGGGGAGAATGTTATACCCCGTAGAATTCCCGACACCTAAATGACCTATTCGCACATTGGTTAAGAATATTTGAAGGCCATACGTGCTGGAGAAAGGCCCGGGAAAAGATCGGATGAGAAACCTGTCGAACCATCGCGGAAGGAGCCGAGGCAGAGCCCCTCCGCGATGGCAGCGTGTCACGGAGGAGGGGCCTCCGCGTTGGCTCCGTGACACGTTAGCCTTGTCCAGGCCCAAGTATATAAAGCCCCACTTCAGTTTTAAGTGATAAAATCATTTAAAATTTCCAGAGAATAGAGGGCAAACGCAGAGGGAGAAAAAGGAACGAAGAAATTATATAATTTTCGTCCGATTACGCTGCTAAACGTTGTCTAAATTCAAATTAACTCCAGATACTGAGGTATTTAGCAGCAGAGAGCATTCCTACGGATTCAGTTTCGTGAAATACGGCCGACGAATCGTCGAGCCACCGAGCTAAGGTAAGTGGAATTGCTCTATACTAGTGTCTATGTGTTCCTAGCTGTGAAGTGAATATTTCTCCCTTCTGTACCTCTGAAAAATAGCGAGTTTTCGACCGTCTTTCGATAAGCCTAAGTTTAGGCTATAAACTATATCGAAAGTGACGTTGCCTTTTAAAGTAAAACTGTATTTAATATTAATTGACATATTTATGAATGCAGTTGGGAGAAAATAGCTGAAGTACCGGCCGAGTCTCGTTCGACAGGCGAATAGTTCAAGGATAAGGTATGTAAAGCTGATTCCCTCGGCAAGTTAAGTAATATCGGTACAGTATAGCAATTTACAGGCCAGTAGAACGTTCAGAAATCAAGTGTTACATTTATTGTGAATGTTGATATGGTACTAGAAGCATCAAGTTGTAACTTGCGTGAAACTTACTAGTATGACATAGATCCTAACACAAGTGTTAGAAACTGTCCAGCATGTTCAGTATGTGATGTAATACAAAATATTAAGATATTATTTTATTCAGATGAAACCCCGTAAAGCGATGCAATATCCGTAAAGCACCTCAGAAATAGAATGGCAGGCTAAACTAAAGTTTAGAAAGCATGTTAGGAAGAGAAAATCATGTTAATACAGAAACTCAGTAAACAACATAGTTTTCAGCAGAAACACTATCTTGTATAGCATTTGCCCCAGTACAGTCTGGCAGGAGACTATATTCATATATATATATTTACCAGTCTCAGCACGTATTAAATACGTACAGATTACTATCATTAGTTCAGCATGTAATATATACGATACCTTACCCCTATTAGCCTCAGCATGTGAGATATGCAGACAGTATTACTAGTTGAGACCGTTGTATTGTTTGGGGTTGGACTACCCAGCATCCATGACCGCCCCAGGGTTAATAGCTGTATTGACTCGTCCGCCAGAGGGCGAGGATATGTCTCTCTATGAAGTGGCATGCCGTCCCCCAGGGGACGAAGATGGGATGCCAGCTTTCCCCATATTTTGCCTTGGTCGGCTTTTATACACCCCCGTCGAGCGGATACGCCCGGGTGTTGATTCAGGAGTCGTTCGGACTCAGGTACAGTTATAGTCAGGGGCTCAGCGAGCCCAAGTGCATACCTAGGGGACCGGCGATGCTTACAGCCATTATAGGAGATGGGATAACCGGGGTAGGGGTGTAGATTCTGTGCTGGTTGTACCTCCCGGCTTATGGGGGCCGGGTAAGGTTTGTGTGTGCCATGTTATGCTATTTCATGTTATGCCATGTTACGTTAGATACGAGTAGATCAGCAGTAGAGGGATATGCCTCCAGGTATGACTCCTATTTCCTTCCAGTAAAAATGAGAAAAGGTATGACTTACAGTATCAGGCAGTTAATCTAGTTCTTCTTACTTCAGTTTCATCAGTTACATTGTTGTTTTCAGATTTTACTTTCAGTTATTGCTTTACATACTCAGTACCAGCGGTACTGATGCCCGGTGGGGCGCTGCATTACTTGCCTGCAGGTACTCATAGACGAGCAGGTGATACTGCGTGATTCCTGTCAGCGATCGAGTATTCAGCTCCTGTCATCCGGAGACTGAATTCCAGAGGTGTATTTCAGTTTCTTTTGTTGTATAGTACGGGTAGGTCGGGGCCCTATCCCGATCATTTCTATTTCTATTCCTAGAGGCTTACAGTCTGTATATATCTCCCTGTGGTCATATGAGCCGGTCGTGTGAGGCCGTGCAGTTGTGTAGCTGTTAGTACTCTTTCTTTCTTTTATGTTGGCCGTGTGGGGCCATAGCTTGCCAGTAGTGGTGACCTTGCCGGTCGCGTAGCTCTCTAGTACTTCATGATTGAGTTATAGATAACTAGACAGCATGGTGGCCTTGTCGGTCCGCATAGGTTTCCCTGAATTGATATGTTTCTGGTCAGCTGTTAGTATAGGTACAGGAGGCTATAGGCCAATGGGCCGGGGGCTGTGTTTACAGCCGTTATATAGCCCTTTGTTTCCAGAAATATGAGTTAGAGCCAGCTAGGCACCAGACGTGCCCAGGCTTAGCAGTCCAGCAGTTCAGGTCCCAGTAGGGCACCAGGTGCCAGTCATACCCCCCCAAGGAGGGGTGTGAGAAACTTGGTATCAGAGCAGGTCGTGTCCCAGGGGGTCTGCAAGCCGTGCTAAGTAGAGTCTTGTCTATGGATGTGTTGTGCACCACATACTATAGGCAGGAGGCTGCGAGGCATGATAGGATGGTTACCCTTCCTTCTCAGTCAGTCGTGATTCAGAGCGGTACAGCATAGGGTTGAGTCCCTATAAACTTACCGTATTCTTTGATTACAGATATAAAAGCAAATCAGCATTACCCTACTACAGGCAGAAGATCAGATAACAACAGAAGAGGGCATCAGCCAGTTACATGATAACTACAGCAGCAGGAGGAGGTACCTGAAACCTCCCAGCATGATACCTTTATCGGTACTATCCCCAGTATACATTGATAACGTCAAAATAGGAAGTCAGGAATGTAATGTATATATGAGTTGATTTATTTATTAGCTATATGAGATCTGATTATGATTGCAGATAAGGTCAGACCACCAGGTAAGTATAAGAAAGAGAGGGAAATGCAGGAATCCCAAACACATCTTTTCAGATGTGGTACAGTTATATGTTTCTATCTGTTGCAACAAGAAAAGGGCTATTCCTACTTCTTGATTCTGATGCCAGTATAGTAAAGGGGCGTAAGACTTGAGATGGGGTTGCCAAATTAAGCAGTAAGTAAATATGGGCTGATTGATCCTAGTAAGTATTAGACAGTATAAAGAGCCCCTATGATTTCGTAAGTTGTGCAGACCCTTATGATAATAAGCCAGTAGAGAAAGTAAGACCGTTAGTTTACCCGAAGCAGGGGTAAAAGACCTGTTAGTGATGAATGCCGGGTAATAGTTAAGTTCGAGTCAGAAAAAGGCCAAGTCCGCCACGTATGTTAACAGATAGCAAGACATACCTGTAAGATTGTAGTTATGATCCGGTTATGATATCGAAAGATATAGAGGTCATGTGAACCAGATGGGCTTGAATATAAGCCAGAAGAAGTATAGGCCGAGTCCTGATCAGTAATCTCATTAGCAACGAAAGGCAGGTACCTTGAACCCCAGAGTTCAGCTTAAGCAATATGAGAGGAAGAAGCAGGAATGCCAGCTTTTGTGGGGAAATCAGGGTTACCCCCCCCCCCAGATTGATAGAGTATCGCTTCAAGGATTAAGCCTCGGGCTGACAGTAATATTGCAGTTTAGAATACCGCAGTATGCTTGTTCATGGAGAAGTTAAGAAATTACTGATACAGCAATTCTAATCTAGTGTGGCCTAGAGATAAGGCTCGGCAGACAGTCATGGGGTCTTAATATAAGCCCAGTAAGGCCACAACATTCGAACGTTGACCCCACATCGCAGGAGTGGCGGAATTTCAAATAGCAGACAATAACTAAGGTGTTTATGTTTGTTACTCTCGGAATGGGGTAACAATACAACGAAATGATAAGTCAGGGGAAGAGATAGTATTAGGCCGTAGAAGCGGTGTATCATGTACGGTATGAGACTCAGCAGAACATGTCAGAGATTATGTATTACCGCAGAACTCAGTACATATTGTACGTAGCTAGCGATATATATATACAGATAATAGGTATGCTGTGAGTAGCTGCCTAAGGGGTATAATCACAGATACTGATTAGTAATAGAAAGCATGTACAAATGGCATTGCAGGATCCCCTTGCCAAAAAAAAAGGGGGGGGGGAGAAAAAGAGAGAGAAGTTAAAAGCATAAGAGTTTACCAAAATACCCTCAAACTAATGAAATAAAGCCTAAAACTGGTAGAACCAACAACAAAAGGGATGAGTCGTTGGTTGATAGGACGACCCATATTGAGATTCGTACAATGCCTTGTGCTGTTTCACTAAACTACTCATAAATTCTTACTCTGAACTCCGATTGCACAAGGTAAGATGTGTTGGAAACAAGACTCAAAGGGCTTCAATTAGAAGTGTTAACTCACCAAAAAACACTTTGTAAAATGGGAGCTATGGTCGTTTGAAATTGACCCTTTAAGAACTTATACGAAAAACTCAATTTGTAAGAAGGCTCTCAACTCAACTTTATGCTAGAGGTTCTTTATGACCTTAATTTGTATCCAAAACACTTCTCACACTTAAGAATTGTTCTTAACCCCTAGTTTCAATTATATTCATCGGGCTCAGTCTTTCCACATACCTATAATGGTTTCAAACTTAACCTGATAGTCTAAAGCATTGCAATATCTCGACTCATGACCAACAAGATGACCGGTACAATTGAACAATAGTTCGTAAAATCCCCTCATGTGTTCTATAAAAAATTTAACATTCTTCTGAACCTCAAACCTCGGTTCCTAGGATGGTTTATCCTTTCATTCGTTGAATGGCCCTAGTGCCATTTTTTGACTATTTTCTGCTGCAAGTCTCGAGTCTGATCTAAGGGACTTTTGAGCTATTATAATATCTTCCCCTTGGGAACATTCCTCCTTAAATGTTGGCTAACTAAGTTGAAAGGTTAGGGAGAAACTACGATCCTAAAACTAAATAGCTATATAGAGAACTGAGGGAGTAACTGTCTCCAAACATGAAACACATATACTAATCTGAATTCATGAAACATACAAGCATGCTAAGACATGAAAGAAATTGAGAGACATGAACTTGACATGAAACTGAATAGGGTGTTAAGCAAGAAACTGAATAGGGTGTTAAGCAAGAAACAAGTACCTCATGATGGAAAGAAACTTGAAGGAAAAAATATGTGGATATCTAGCCATCATGTTGCTTTGGCATCTCACGTAGCTTCTTTAACTAGATGATAGCTCCCGAACACCTTCACTTAAACAACTTTTTTGTTCCTCCCAACTTACGAACCTGTCGGTCCAAGATTTCAACTCGAACCATCTCATAAAAGAGACTGTAATTCTCACCCACCTCTTCACCCCTTTCATGGGTGAATCTTTCCGCAACACCTTGTTACTTGCACCAACTTCCTTGAATACCATCACATCATTCAAGCTTATCACCACAATCATCTTTTGGCTCCTATGTAGCCTATACTACCAAAAGCTCCTTAGACTCCCTGACATAACTAACAACTGCACTTCATGAACTCCTACCTACCGAGAATCTAAGGCATGAATAGGGCGATAATCTTGGACATATCTATTGCATCCATCATTTCTGTTACTTGAACATACATAGGGCGCAGAGTAAGGAAATAGTAAGCATGAATCATTCAAGAAATCTAAGATAAGCATATAAATGATGTAGCACGCCCCTGTGAGCCGATAAGGCAAATCCTAAGGACTGAGTTCATATAGCTGAGCACATTGGGAGGCATGAGCTTACATACATAATGAGTTTCATGACATGAAGCTGAGTTTTATGGAGTCATGGAGTAAGATTGGGATCATTGACTAAAGTGGTTATCTATCATTGTGAGAACCTGAATATATGCATGAGTAAACCGTAACATTGACATAAGGGAAAACATATGAACAGGAATGGATTGACATCCTAAAGATACTATTTGTAGAACTCCCCACCAGAAAAAACTCAAGATTTGACTTGGCCCTTCAACTTATCATCTCCCCTTAGCTTAAAGTCATCCTTCTATGGCCTTTAGATCCTTCCTTATTGCTAGGCTGACATCACTTACTCTCGACATCCATCCACTCTAAGGCTATCACTAAGGTGTTCACACTCATAACCATTTAACACCATCTACGGGATTATTCTAATGTTGGAACTGCTAAATGGATCTTATACCTTATACTACGACTCATTGGCCTAACACATGCAATGATTAATCAAGAAAAGCTTATAACATACCAGTGACTACATCGGACGAGCTCTCTTGCTCCTGACGAGATGAAAGTGCATAAAACTTATTCTGGCACTAGCTGCCACCTACACTAGAAGATGCGGACGATTGAGATAGGTGAACTGCTAGAGCTGCTAAAGTGGTGATTAGGACACAGCCTCTACCATCACCCTATCTAGCTGAAGAAAAATTATTGTGCATGTGTCCGGGATTCCCACACTCGAAGCAAACATCAAAGTTAACCAAGCACTCTCCTGGGTGGTTCATACCGTACTTCCTGTAAGATAAGAAAGTGTACTCCCAGACATACTCCCCTAACCCATAGAGTTTGATGCTCTACCTCTTTGACCACCTCGAGGTATATATGGGACACTAGTTAATGATTGTGCTAGGGCGATCTCTGATGAGTCTGTGATCAATGTCCACCACTTTCCCTCTTGTTATACCCCGGGAGCTCAAAGATCTAACCCGAGAGTTGAAACGGGGAATAATGGGAAATTTTGTTGCAACCTCAGGATGAGTTGTCTCACGACTTGTGAGGACAGCCCACAAGTTGTCAGGTGACTCTTGGGGAAGGAAAAATAGTTGGGAAAAGGAAAGATGGGTAGTGTACCTGACGGGTGTCCTTAGGAGTCGTTGTCAGACTTAACGATTTGTGGGCTGAGTCGTCGGCAGGCTTGGAGTCCAAAGTTTGGAAGTAAGACAGTTCACATAACTACTGCTGACCATGAGTCATGGTCACCCCTAACAAGTCCTGACGTGACCCATTACGAGCCCAAGAAAACAAATAAGGCAGTGCACTTGATCAGCAGAGTGACGAGTCGTGCCTCCAGAAATGAGTCGTCAGGTCGTCCCTTAGGACCACCTGGCAGTTATCTACTGCAAAATTAGTAAGGTCCTTTTCAGAATTTCTAAGTTCCTAAAGCCTAAAATACAACATTTTGGGGTATGAATGATAGTCTTTTAAGGGGTTAAGTTCAGATTACTCATTTTCAATCCATGCATGCAAAGTAGAAGAGATTTTAGAGGGTGATCAAGCTAGAAATCTTCAATTTCTTTCAAACTTCTTTTGGGCATTCAAGGGAGAGTAAGATTGTCACGCCCCGCCTTGGTGGGTATGACTGGCACCTGGTCCCCTACTAGGACCTTAACTGCTAAATAGCTGCGCCTAAGCACTTCTGGTGCCTGGCTGGCTCTAACCCTAGATTCAAGGAAATAAAGGGCTATATGACGACTGTAAATACACCCTCCGGCCGATTAGGCCTATAGCCACCTGTACTATAACATCAGCTAACCAGAATCACATACATATAGGGGAACCTAAGCGGGCCGACAAGGCCACCATGCTTACTAGTTACTTATGAATCAATATAACAGATGCTAAACAGCTACGTGACCGACAAGGTCACCACTACTAACTGAATAAGGCCTCATACGGACAATATACTCAACTAAATAATCGCACGGCCCCAGACGACCGGCACAACTAACCACAGGGAAATATATACAGACTGCAAGCCTCTAAGAATACTGATAAGATGGTCGGGATAGGGCCCCGGCCTACCCATACTGTACAACAAACAAAAAGGGATAAACCTCTAGCTATCTAGCTCCGGATGACTGGAGCTGATGACCTTATGAGCTGGCTTGAATCACGAGGTATCGGCTCCTCGTCTATGAGGACATGCAGGCAAGTAATGCAGCGCCCCCAAGGGGCGTCAGTACCGCTGGTACTGAGTATGTAAAGCAACAACTGAAAACTATCTGAAAATAACAATACAACTGATGGAACTGAAATAGAAGGAAATAAACTAATCTGACTGAAAACATAAAGCTAAGTCTATTCTCAACTATGCTGGAAGGAGTAGGAGTCATACCTGGAAATGTATCGCTCTACTATCGATCTACTCATATCTAGCGTAACATGGCATAACATAATATAACATAACATAGCATAGCACACACAAACCTTACCCAGCCCCCATAAGCAGGGAGGTACAATCAACACGCAATCTATACCCCTACCCCGGTCGTCCCATCTCCTATAATAACTATAAGCATCCTGCCGATCCCCTGGGTATGCACTTGGGATAGCTAAGCCCCTGACTATAATTGTACCTGAGTTCGGAGGACTCGTGAATCAACACCCCGGGCGTACCCGCTCGACGGGGTGTATAAAGGCCTGCCAAGGCACAATATGGGGAAAACCGGCATCCCATCTTCGTCCCCCTTTGGGATGGCATGCCACTCTGTAGAGTGACGTATCCTCGCCCTCTGACGGACGAGTCGATACAACTATTAACCCTGGGGTGGTCATTAATGCTAGGTAATCCAACCCCAAAACAATACAGTGGTCTCAACTAGTAATACTAACTGCGTATACCACATGCTGAAGCAAGTGATAATAATGTATTTGTACATACTATATGCTGAAGTAGTGATAGTGATGTGTATAAATTGAATACATGTTGGGACTGATAATGGTGTGTATATATATAATCTTCTGTCATACTGTGCTGAGTCTAATGTTGAACAAGATATAGGTTTTCTTCTAGGAATCGTGTTGTATAACTGAGTTTCATAGTAACATGATTTACTATTTCTAACATGCTTTCTAAACTTCATTTTAATCTAACATTCTACTTCTGAGGTACCTTACAAATACTTATATTGCTTTACTAGGTTTCAACTAAACACGATAATATCCTAACATACTTTACTAAATCACATACTACACATGTTGTACAGTTCCTAACACTTTTTATTAGAATTTATATCGTGCTAGCAAGTTTCACGCTATATATAACATGATTCTTCCAATATCGCACTAATATTCATACTAAACATAACACACGACTTTTGAAACATTCTATTGGCGTTTGAACTATTCTACTATACCGAGACTACTAACTTGCCGAGGAAACTAGCTTCACATACCTTCGCTTCGGATTTCCCGACTAACTGGCGTAGCTTTGTCAGTATTTTCGTTATTTTTCCCAGTTTCGACCATATATATATCAATTAGGACTAAATACACTAATGCTCTAGAAGAATATAACACTTTTAATATATATATAGCCAAAAGTTTGGCTTATCGAAAAACGGTCAAAAACTCGCTATTTCTCGGAAGTCCAGAAAGGAGAAATACTCACTTTATGGCAAGAAGTATATTGACACTAATTTGGAGCAATTCCACTTACCTTAGCTCGGTAGCACGACGATTCGCCGGCCAATTTTCACGAAACTAAATCCGTAGGAATGCTCCTTGCTGCTTAATACCTCGGTATCTGGAGTTAATTTGAGTTTGGACCGTGTTTGGCGGCGTAATCGGATGAGAAGTGGATAAGATTGTTTGTTCCTCCTTCTCTTGGGTTTACTCTCTGTTCTTACTGGAACATATAAGTTATTAAAGCAAAAACCGAAGTTTGGAGGCTTTTATACTTGGGGTTGGACGGGGCCTCCGTGACACGGAGCCAACGCAGAGGCCCTCCCTCCATGGCACGTTGCCATCGCGGAGGGGTTTTGCCCCGGCTCCTTCTTCAATGGTTTGACAGATTACTTATCCGGTATTTCCCCCGGGCCTTTTCCTAGCATGTATGGCATTCATAAACTCTTAACCAACAAGCGAATAGGCCATCTACATGTCGAGAATTTACGGGGTGTAACATTCTCCCTCCCTTAAGATTATTTTTCCTCGAATGTGATCTTCTATTTATAGGAATTCTCAACTTACTCAACTTATTTCTAGTAAAATTTTGGTACAGCTTCCCCTGTAATATGGACTATCTCAAAAACCTGAAATACAGAAAAGTCCAATACAGGTACTCCATACAATACTATAGCAATCATCAGACAAAAGATTAGAGTCGATTATCTCGTTTATGCATATACTATAAGGCACTATATAAAATAACAATACTAACATACCTCTTGACTGACTAGGCTTGAAACAAGTGAGGATATCTGATTTTCATTTCTTCCTCTACCTCCCAAGTCATCTCCTCGTAGTTCCTGTTACGCCACAGTACCTTGACAGACGCAATATCTTTAGTTCTCAATCTACGAATCTGTTAGTCTAAGATAGCTACTGGAACCTCTTCATAAGCCAGCTCCTCCGTAACCTGGACATCCTGGATTGGGACTACTCTGGATGGATCTCCTATGTACTTTCTTAGCATAGATACGTGGAAAACTGGATGAACGGATTCTAATTCAGGAGGCAAGTTCAACTCATATGCCACTTGGCCTATTCTTCGACGAATCTGATAAGGCCCAACGAATCTCGGACTTAGCTTACCTCTCTTACCGAATCTCATCACCCCTTTCATCGGAGATACTTTAAGAAATACCCAGTCATTCACATCAAATTCCAGGTCTCTGTGCCGCACATCAGTATACCATTTCTGGCGTCTCTGTGCTGTCAGTAGGCGTTCTCTGATAAACTTTACCTTCTCCTCTGACTGTTTAATAATATCTGGCCCAATCAGCACTGACTCTCCCACTTCAAACAAGCCAACTGGCGACCTACATTTTCGCCTGTATAATGCCTCAAAGGGCGCCATCTGGATAACTCAGTGATAACTATTATTATAAGAAAATTCAATTAGCAGCAAATGCTCATCCCAGCTATCTCCAAAGTCTAGCACACACGCCCGTAGCATATCCTTGAGCGTCTGAATAGTGCGTTCAGCCTGCCCATCCATTTGAGGGTGGAATGATGTACTCAAATTAATCTGCGTTCCCAGGCCTCTCTGAAATGACTGCCAAAATCTACCTGTATATTGTGCTCCTTTGTCAGAGATAATAGATACTGGAACACCGTGTAATCTAACTATTTCTCTGATATACAGTTCGGCATAATCTTCGGCAGAGAAAGTGGCTTTTACTGGCAAGAAATGGGTTGATTTCGTCAGTCTGTCAACAATTACCCAAATTGAATCATGTCTATGCCTGGTATGGGGTAGTCCTGCTACAAAGTCCATGTTTACTGCTTCCCACATCAAAAGAGACACAGCTATGTCCTGAGTCAACCCACCTGGTTTCTGGTGTTCCACTTTTACTTGCTGACACTTAGGACACTGGGCTACAAATTCAGCTATTTCGCTCTTCATACCTGGCCACCAGTAAATTTCTTTGATGCCATGGTACATTTTCGTCGCACCTGGGTGGAGAGAATAGCGGGTGTAATGCGCCTCGCTTATGATCTGCTGGCGAAGCCCTAAAATGTCCGGAACACAAAGGCGGCCCTTACATCTCAGTACTTCATCCTCAGTTAACTAAAAATCTGGCGCTTTCAGTGCTGAATTTTGTCCTTAAGCTGGACCAGATCAGGATCTTCATACTGTCGTTCTTTTACCTCCTCAACTAATGACGACACTACGGTGTTCTAAATTACCGCTCTGTTGTCCTCTGTCCCTGCTACACAAACGGCTAGGCTGGCTAATTGATGTATTTCTATGACCAACTCCCGCTGCTCGGGCTGCAAATACGCCAAACTCCCCATCGATTTACGGCTCAGAGCATCTGCTACTACATTGGCTTTCCCCAGATGATACAGAATGTCCACGTCATAATATTTCAATAACTCCAACCAGCGACGCTGTCGCAAATTCAACTCCCTCTGAGTGAAGATATACTATAGGCTCTTATAATCTTTGAAAATATCCACATGGACGCCATACAAGTAATGTCTCCATATCTTTAAGGCGTGGATCACTGCGGCTAACTCCAGGTCATGGGTAGGATAATTCTTTTAGTGTTTCCTCAGTTGTCTGGAAGCATAAGCAATCACTTTATCATGCAACATCAACACACAGCCCAACCCAATACCTGATGCATCACAATACACTGAATAACCCTTTGTACCTTTTGGCAACGCTAATACTGGGGCGGAGGTCAACCTGTCTTTCAAATCTTGGAAACTCTGCTCACATGCCTCTGTCCACTGGAACTTTACTGCTTTCTGCGTTAGCTTAGTCAGAGGTGCCACTATGGTGGAGAATCCCTCAAAAAACCTTCTATAGTATCCTTCTAATCCCAGAAAACTGCGGACTTCAGTAGGAGTGGTAGGTCTGGGCCATGTTTTGACTGCTTCTATTTTCAGCGTATCTACCCGTATACCAGCATCCGACGCAATATGCCCCAAGAAAGCTACTGAGTTCAACCAGAATTCACATTTGGAGAACTTGACATACAACTGACGGTCCCTGAGAATCTGGAGCACTGCCCGTAAATGAGCCTAGTGATCTTCCTCTGAATAAGAATACACCAGAATATCGTCAATAATCACTATCACGAATAGGTCCAGGTATGGTCTGAAGATACTGTTCATCAGGTCCATAAATACCGCTGGGGCAATCATCAGCCCAAAGGACATGACTAGGAATTCAAAGTGGCCATATTGGGTCATGAAGGCTGTTTTGGAAATGTCTCTTTCACGAACTCGAACCTGATGATATTCGGACCGTAAGTCAATCTTTGAGAAATATCTGGCCCCTTGTAATTGATCAAACAAGTCATCTATTCTGGGAAGCGGATACTTATTCTTAACTTTAACCTTATTCAACTGCCGGTAGTCTATACACATGGGGAGCGAACCATCATTCTTTCTCACAAATAGGACCAGCGCACCCCACGGTGAAGTACTCGGCCTAATAAAGACCTTATCTAATAAGTCCTTCAGCTGCCCTTTTAATTCTGAGTTCGGTAGGAGCCATACGGTATAGAGGAATTGATATGGGCTGAGTGTCTGGTAGCAAATCAATAGCAAAATCTGTTTCTCTTTCTGGAGGAATACCATGTAGCTCATCTGGAAATGCGTCAGGGAATTCATTCACCACTGGGACTGACTGGCGAGTTGGAGGCTCTACCCGAACATCCTGAACTCTGACAAGGTGGTATATGCACCCCTTAGCTATCGACTTCCTCGCTTGAAGATAGGAAATAAACCTACCTTTTGGCGTAGCTGTGCTACCATTCCACTCTCGTATTGCCTCTCCTGGAAAAGTGGTATCGGACTGTCTTGGTCCAGCATTCTGCATTTGCATAGCACAGAGCCAACCAATCCATACCCTTAATGGCGTCGAAATCGTCCATTTCTAATTCTACCATATCTACTATGGTCTGACGATCAACAACCTTTACTATACACCCACGATAGACCCTTCTAGCTACAATGGAGTCACCAACGGGGTGGATACTGAAAAGGGTTACTGAAGCAACTCTGGTGCAACACTAAACTTCCGAGCCACAAATGGAGTAATGTAGGACAAAGTAGATACTGGATCAATCAATACATAAGAAGGGTGTGAGCAGATAGTCATCATACCAGTCACCACATCAGGTGACGCTTCTGAATCCTGCCTTCCTGGTAAAGCATATGTGCGGCTTGAACCCGCACCTACACTAGAGGCCCCTGATCTGCTCCGACCCCTGCCTGCTGAAACTGAGGGCCTGCGCCCTGCCGAGGATGCTGTAGCTCGTGACCCTGCGGATTCCCTATCCTACCTATCCGGATCCTCCTGACCTCTGGCTAGGAAATTTCTCATCAGATGGCCCTCTTGGCCACAAATATAACATCCGGTGGAGCCATACCTGCATGCTCCAGAACAGCGTCGACTACATATAGGGCAAAGTGGTAGGGTATACTTACTCTACTCCGCCCTCCTCTGTAATGGTGAATCTACAATCTGCGAGTCTCTGCCGGTCTCTAACTGCCCCCTGCGGCTAAATCTGCCCCTCTGCGGCTGTGGTGGAGGCGGGGGTCTGGGCGGCCTATCTAACAATCGTGGCCTAGGTCCTCCTTAAGCCTCCCTCTGTAACTCAACTGGCCTATCCCTGTGGCGCTGTTCCTGATTGGTCCTCCTGATCTCCCGATGCCGATGCCCGATGCCTTCAATAATCTGGGCAAATGCCTGAACTCGGGCAATATCTATGTCCTCTCGTAGTGTGGCCATAATACAAGTCTTAACATATTCTGGATTCAACCCCATGATAAAGCAATGTACTCTGGATGCCATGGTATCAATAAAGGTCGGTTCGTACCGGGCCAAAGAATCAAACTGCAAGGCGTGTTCCCGAACACTCATGGACCCCTGCTCTAAATGTAAAAACTGGTCCACCCGGGCCTGTCGAATCTCCCATGGCAAATAGTGATCCAGAAAAGCTCCTGAGAAGCTGGACCAGGTCGGAGGGGAAACATCCCTCCCTCGGACCTTTCCCAGCTTTCATACCACAACACGACGATGTCCTGTAACCGGAATGCTGCCAACTCAACTGATTTTATAGGCATGGCATGCATAACCCTAACAATTCTCTGTATCTGATCTAGAAAATCCTCAGGGTCCTCTGTCCGGTCCGTACCTATAAATTGTCGGGGATTCAGAGCCAAGAACTCTCGGACCTTCGAACTACCGGGCCCTCCTGACGACTCTGCAACTGTAGATGGCATCGGCTGACGCTGAGCAGCCATCATCTGTGCTAACATGACTACCGCACTCCTAACCTCCTGGTCAGAAGGTATCGGTATAGGGACTGCTGGAGGTGGTGTCGCCCCAAGTGGCTCATGATGTGGTGGTGATTGCTGAGAAGGTTAGGACGATGCCTCTGTATTGCCCTCTGATCAGGCTGTTTCTACACGAGGGTGAGGCATCCTGCTGGTGCCTTCCCCTGCCGTAATATCCAAGCTCCGACCTGTGATAGGATGTCGTTGGTCTGACATTATCTGTAATCAAAGAATACAGTATGCTCTAGGGACTCAACCCTATACTGTACCACTCTACAGCACGACTGAATAAGAATAAAAGGCAACCACCCTATCATACCTTGCAGCCGCCTACCCATAGTATGTGGTGCAAAACACATCCATAGGCAAGACTCTACTTAGAACGACTTGCAGACTCCCTGAGATTAGACCTGCTCTGATACCAAGTTTGTCACTGCAGTTTGAAAAGAGGGAAAGTCTGAGCACCCTAAAATAATGACTAGTAAACCCATGTTAGAAACTAAGTGTGGGGTGGCCACAAAAAGCCCCCCCCTCCCCTCCAACTTAGTGTTGGCTATCCATATTCAATGATTACTAATTTGGTTTCTTTGCATTGTTTGAGCAAGTGCAATGGCATCCAGAAAAGCTAAAGGAAAAGGTGTTTCCTCCTCTATTGTAGGATGAAAAAGGATTACAACTGGAGTATCTACGCCAAAAACCCCACCAGTCCCTAGAGGCGAGAAGAGAAGGTTTCGCACCCAATGGGTGGTGGAAGAATGAAAGAAGTGGTACAACAAGCATATGGAGTCAAAGTATTTCCCAGAGGAAAGGATTGATCAAGAGGTCTGGCACTAGAATTTTTCCCGCATATTGCAGAGACTACATACCCTAGGCATGGACTTTGTTTTCAAGGAGCCCAGGGAGTGAAATTTGCACATGGTGTAGGAATTTCACGTAAATTGGGACCCCACTTTTCGCAGTCACTCCGTAAAAATCCGGGGGCAAGTGGTACCATTTGAGGCACATCACCTCAATGTCATCCTGGGTACTCCTAATACAGATCCACATCAGCTCACGCAGCTAAACATTACACCACCCTATGAAGAGATTTGGCATGTATTATGTGGGTTGCTATATACGAGGAGGTGGATACGACAAGGTGGACTCACCACAAAGAGAGAGGCTATCACCAAACATTACCCTATGCATGGATGAATAGGAAGGCATGTGTTTGGCTAAAGATTGTGTAGCTGTCTCATACCAGGGTACACATGACTGATATCACCAGGGATAGAGTCTACCTGGTTTATGCACTAATGCATGATGTGGGGGTGAATGTGGGTTCCATGATTATGTCGGCCAAGAAAAAAGCTAGACTGCATCAGAGGCGCAAATATGGCTTTGGAGTCTTACTCACCACATTTCTGCGAGGCCATGAGATTGAGGAGGAGTCTCTGGATTATTGACCAAGGGTGGACAGGCATGTAGTAGATATGACCAAAACATAGGTGCTATAAAGTGATATGGTCTTGTACTCAAACTAGCCGAGAAACATGCTCGTGATGATTATTTTGCTATCAGGATGTTTGGGATGCAGATGTTGCAGCTTCGTATTGGCTTAGGGCCAACAACTAAGGATGAGTTGTGGCAGGTAGATAGGGACTATTCGCTGAATGTGTATGTCAGGGCCATGTGCAAGATTGGTCTAGCCTTTGTGGAACCTGTGGATGATGATGTGCCCACTAATGCAGAGAGGATCTGAGAAGATTTTGACATTGAGTCTACTAATGATGAGGCAGATGACTCCGACCTCGGTGAAGAGATTTTACAAGAATTGTGGGTAATACTCATTTTAAGGGTCGGGCGGGTTAATATATCTGTGCCTATTTCTATTTGATGATTTGGGAACTATTGGTCTATAATAAATTATGATAGATAGACAATATGTAGTGTGAAATTTGTAGCTGCTAAACAAGATTTGGTATGTAATAGCTAGTAATTCTGTTTCTTGCATCTTGTTTATTTGATTATTTTTTCGTTTTGGGTCCCTTAAATTTTGTTTTTTGATGCTTTTTCCAAGGAGAGTCCCTTTGAACCGAGTAGAAAATCTTTTTTTTGGGTTAGTAGCAGAAATATTCATAGTTAGGGACTTTTCCCTATGATGGATGGATGACGATCGTCTTAAAGGAAATTAGTCATATATAGGAAATAAAAACCTTCACTATTAAAAAAAGATTACTCCACTTGGATAAATGCTACACTTCATGAGATATTTATTCGAAAGAGCAATAAAAGTGAGAGTACTCGTAGAATCACATAAGGCCTTGGTGTTTGACTCAAAAATGTAAAAAGAGGGATTAATTGTGCTTGTCACTCAATAAAGGTGTAGTAAGTAGAGGGAGTCCATGTTAACCATTTTTGAGCCATGGTTCCATGTGTGGTGAGAACTTGATATATTCCTTGTGGACTACCATCTAAAATTTTCCCCCGTGTGTATGAACAACTAAATTTTGATATTAAATTTGTAGGAAATGATTAAAACACTTCTTTTGTGATCCAAAATCATTTTTGTACCATTCATTGTGCCTCCCTTAACATTATTCCTAGTGAACCCCTTTTGTGCCTTGAATCCTATTCTTTGAAAAAAGACCATAATAATTAGTTTAATCCCCTTTGTTCAAAATGGTCTTAGAATTAATTTGATCCAAATAGACCCTAATGCACTCTATTGATTATGTACGTCAAGAAAATGGTCAGAGTGAAGGTAAACAGTTGGATGAGATAAAGAGTAGTGTGTGTGTGTACCCAAATTGCTTGACACTTTCAAGAAAATTTAAAAATAAATAATAAATCAAATAGTGGAATAATTATAAATACAAAGAGAGAGTACACCACTCAGTAAAAGAAGGGATTACGAGAATTTGTGAGATGGGAAACGTAGGAAGTAATGGGGGAGAATTAGTTGATAAAGAAGTAAATCAATAAAGAGTGGAACATGTAAGTTTCTTTAAGTGCATAGGGTTACAAGTCACTATCAGCCAAACAAATTCTACCATCCCTTAGCTGATATTACTAACCCTGAAAAGTCCTTTGGATCTTACAAGTTATCATATTTAATTTAATAACACACTACAAGAAAACCTATGGTATGTGTGTTTGCTTAGAATATTCTTTGGAGTGTAAGTAAATTCATTTCTTGAGTACGCCCCGATATGAACATATTTATTGTATGAGAATGGGGGCACTACTTAAAAGTGAAGACATCCGATGGTAAAACACTTTGGAAAGCTAATAACCTAGCTACTAGAATAAACCATGTCGGCCTAATTTTTTTATTTGAAATGTTCATTCACTAAGGTGTGATTCTACTTTCGGATACTCTAAATTTTAATTATGCTTGATTGAATGAATTGTATATCATGATTAAAGTTTTTACCATAACCGGGTGTGAGTGGTCCAGTTCAAGTGATGATGGAAAAGTTTAAATCGTGTCAAGGATGTGAAAGGGTTGTCCAACGACGAACAAGGTTATAAATATGGGTTGGTGATCTTGGGTACATTTATACAATCAAATGACATGTTTTTACCCATATTGTAACTTAATTTAAGGATAATTCAAATATGATAGAGAAACATAATAAGTGTCTCCCCTAATGTCTCCTCTTTTCTTTTTCTCTTTAATGACAATTTGTTTTAACTCCTACTTGAAATTTTTTTCATTTTTACAACGCTTTAATTCTACACATTAAAATAAAATGTAAAGGCAAAATAATATAATTAGTATTCAAAAAATGATTAAAAGTACTAAAGTATAAATAAATAATTGCTAAATATGTGATATATTGGCCAAACATCAGTGGTGATTACCAGTAGTTCAGAATATTAAAGAATGACAGTGATGGCTGAAAATAGCGGATGATAACAGTGGCAGCGAAGGTAGGAGTTTAGTGAATTTCCATCTTCATAGAAATCTATAATAAAGACAACTTAGGCCTCATTTTTTTGCAAATAATGGAGGTCTGAATCTAATGGTTTAGACCTTAGGTCATTAAGTGTAATTTTTTAATAAGATTTAAGCATTTATTTAGTCTGAGTAGGTCCTAATCATTAAAATCTAGAACAAAGTCTTAATATCATTAAGAAGTATATTTGTGTGGATAATTTTTACCATCACTCTGTCCACAACCACCATTCATCACTATTACACACCTCTGTCATCACAACCACCACCATTACCATCGACAAATATCAACCACCACCATTACTATCGACAAATATCAACCACCACCATTACTAACTATTTATGCCACCATTACTGTCGCCAACCACCCCTGACATAATAACAACCACTTGCAATCACCACTACCACTAACCATTTCATTAAGTTGTTACTATGCATATCACCTCCATTAGCACTGTAGCCACTGCCATAGCCGTCACTGATGATGCTCAAATTCACTCCTCACGAGGAGTAGGAGAAAGTGTAAACGATAGTCGCAATATAAATACCCAACTAAGAGATGAGGTTGAATCCACAGGGAATAGCGATTGAATAACGAAAGTTGTCTATTGACTTGAATCAAAATTGCATACATGCATTAAAAATAAAAATAAAATATTGGGGAAAATAATGAGATCACAACTTGAATTAAAATCAACTATCAAAAGAACAAGGCAACCAAATTGAATGAACAATTATGAGCAAGGGTCAGGGATGTGCTATTGATATGGGCTCGATTACATTGAGATTAACTATAAAATCAAATTATTACTCATAAGCATAAATAACTTTGGATAAAGTGACACCCGATATTTTTCAATCAATTGGGTGCTCAATTTCTTGAGTTTTCTCAAACCCCAAAGCCTGAATTAATTAATCCAGTATAGCTTAGGCAAGATTTGAGCAAGTCTCTAGCCTCGAATCTCTAATGGGTGTATGACTATGGGTTTTGGCTATCTCTAGCCCAACCCCACACACTCAAGACCCAATTGCTTACTATTGCTTTTTTACCCATATTAAATTTCTCTTTTTCAAGCAAAAATGAAATAAGTAGACATAACCCCATATTTGCAACTATTTGTAATTCCATTATAATTTAGGATAAAACAACATATTTATATTTAATGAGTAATTACAAGATTAATATACTATCCCTAATCAATCACATACCCCTAGAAAAATATCTAGCTACTCATAGATGAATAATACAAAAAGGATATTGACAAAAAATTTCATGAAGTTCATCATTAAGAGTGAATAACAAGATCAAAAATTGACTTTAGTGGTGGTTTGTACAATGAAGAAGAAGAAGAAGAAAGGCTATTCAATATTTCTCTCTCTAACTCTACAAATCTAGACTGGAATATTTAGTACTTTCTAGAGAATGTACATAAATAAGTTAAGAAATGCTCCTCAAATCCTGTGTTGGAGGATTTTGCCCTTCAAAAAATGGCCTCTCCTGGGAGTCACCGGCGGTATGTTTTTTGCCCATCTACGGGACGCCGCTTTATCATAGGTAGGGTCAGTGACATTAGGGATCTGATTGACATTGGCAATGGTGGTTTGCAGGTGCTGACCCACATTCCGCCGGTGCACCTCCACTTATAGCCAGTATGCTCCTGCATTTCAGCCGGTGTTTCACCAGTTCCATCCGATGGAGCGCCAGTCCCTTTGATAGAACTCTAGTCCTCTTCTTTAATTTTATGCTTTTGTCCAGTTCCTTGCCTTCTCTGCTTAAGTTGAATGCCTGAAAAAATTAAAGAGAAAGAGCATGAAATCCTACCAAATGATTTGAAAACCAAGCAGAAGCTCATGTTCAAAAGCCTAATGAGTTGGTAAATTACCAAATCATCAAACCCCCATACTTGAATCATTTCTTGTGCTCAAGCAACACAATTCTTTACAGTTGAACAATAGGAATAATCATGTAATTCTACATGAGATTACGCGCAAGGGACCACTACGACCCAAACAACCCAAAGATCGCTCACCAACTCAAAGGGAAAGAGAAGACTCAACACTTTATGCAAATGCTTCAAGAGATGACCTCAATCAATTGGCATAATTTCACATTTGATTCCTACATTCGAAACAAGGGGCATGGTTGATCACAACAAGCTTATATAGCATCTTAATTCATTAAAAGTTCACATATAAAATTTCCCTTCAAGATCACTACATTCTTGTCTCAATCATATCTTTTGGCATGTGCGAGAATGTTCCACAAAGAGCTGATGCTACTCACATCGAGAGAGAATCCCATTTAATTATCAATCAATGCGTACTCAAGGTATTATACAATGAAACAAATACCCTCACTCTCACAAATAAATTCTTATGCACATAACTTGACCCATAGGCTTGCCTTTCATGTAGCTCGCCACCTAATGTAGAGTTACTACACTTAAAATCAATTAGTACATGGAGGTCATGATAAAGGCTAGGGGTAAAGGTAGAATGGCTTTTAAATTCTAGTAACTAGAACCTCCCTAATGCCCTTTTTGTGAATCATATTGCATATTTCATTTTCTTTTGAGATCACCCTCACCTTATCTCTCCTTGAACAATATTTTCACTTTTGAAACAAAATTCCTCCTTATCTCTCCTTAGTTATCACTCTTCATTTCATTTAAGCAAAAGGCAGCACCTTTCAACAATTTGATTCTTTTCACCCAAATAATTCATTCATTCTTTTTATAATGTGGTGCTAGCTCACATTGAAGTTCATATTATTTTTCTCATTTTTCTTTTTGCAACCCCCAAACTTAGGCTTTTGCCTCATCTTTCTCTTTTCTATTCCCAAACTTTTGGGACGTCAAAGATCATTTTTGCATTTCTTCTCACAACTAGTACTGTGGTGGATGGGTGCCAAAGAGGGATTACAAAAGGGGTAATAGGTTTGTAATGGGGTTTTCAAGGAAAAGGCCTAAGGGCTCAACATTGGCTAGTAGGATTCATTCTCAAGGAGGTCATATGGGTAAAGTAGCTATGAAAAGAAATCCTAAAATCATCTTCCAAGTGCAACCACATCTAGGATTTCGCATTGAGACCTACTAGGGCAAGTTACAGATAATCATTCATGCAAGAGAATTAAAATAAAACCTTTCCCATAGTGCATCACCTTCCAAGGAATTCACACCATTTTCATCACCACATCAAGATTCATAAAACAAGATACCATGTGAATCAAGAAGACAAACAAAGGATGTGTAACTTATGACAAAAAAGTACTTAGTTTTTAAATTCAACTAGCCCTTTTCTTCTAAAAATTCATTTTTTAAACAGTCATACCATTTAAGAAATTTTTCTGGTGGTACTTCTCAGGATCCATGCAATCATTGACTAAAAAAACTTTAAACTTGGCATTTTCCCTTAAGAAAGTCGCCTCTCAATCCATAATTGAAAAATGCCACCCAGTTCAAGAATAAAAGAAAATCGCTCCTTGGAAAAGAATCATAGTATAAAGAAAACCCTTAGAGTTTAATTTTTTCACTAACTTCTATAAACAAAAGGATATAATTGAGACTTGGGTCAAGAAATATTTGGCAACTGAACACAAACCCAATTAATGACACTAACAACTTAAAAATAATTTTTCATTCATCATAGGCCCGACAAGGGCAGCAATCAACAACCAAAGCAACATAAAAAGAAATCAAATCAACCCAAAAAGGCAATAAAATATCAACAACAAGCCCAACAAGGCCAAAACAATTCAATAATAACCACAAGAGAGAAAAAGAGAGCTCAACCCACCCCCAACTATAACAATACATTGTCCCTAATGTATGCATGAAAAACAGAAAGGGTGGTGGGAACTCCCTGAAGTGGCTACTCCTCATCATCAACATTGGCCTCTTCATCTGCATCATGGACCTCATCTCCCCAGGTCTCCACATCATCACCTAGGCCCTCAAAAAGTTCATCAATGGGGCCTCAAGCTATAGGTGGAGCAGCCATGGCTACATCAAGTGCGCTCATGTCCAGATCTTCCCTTGGTGCCCGGCTTCTCAGCTCTTGTAATTTCACCACAAAGAGATGTCACTGCGCCCTCCACTACATGCACCAAAGAGCATAGCTTGGTAAAGCTATTGTATACATTCTTCGTCTCCTTTTTTAGTGTTGGGCAATAAAGGCCAGGAGATTTTGAGCCAGCATTTGGAGTTAGCTCTCGTGAGAATGTGTCATCACCACAAGAATTTAAACTCCGCTTAGGAAAGAGGATGTGGGCGGAGGTGAAGGCCCTCGAAATGGTGCTTCCCCAGATGCATGACCCAATGTCTTAGGGTGTGGAATATTAAGGTCTGGAGCAATGGAGGTCTCTTCTATGTCATGGGAGGTGGAGCCTTCAGGAGCCTCAAAAGCTTGTAACCTTTTTCTCTTCACCTTGGGTGCCTCAGCATCCTGTTTTCTCTCCACATTGATTACATCGGTGGAAGAGCTAGGAGACTCATCAAGGAATAGTGGCATCCCTGCCTTAAGGCACAACTGAGAAATAAGTACCACATATGGCATCAATGTTCCCTGCTGCATGGCCTTTCTGTTCATTTGGTTGTCCATGATCTCCCCAAAGTTGATGCGCACCCCTGTCATGATACAGGCGATGAGTATAGCAGCCTCCAAGTTGACTCTCTGTTCATTCTTTGATGGCATAATCAACCACAGTTTTGTTCCAAACATGAGGTCACCTCGAAATCTCCCCACCCATGGAGGCCCATAATGGCTAACCATTGGAATTGATTGGAGCTATCCAACTGAAGTAATTTTCTTTGTCGGCCACTCTATCTACATACTCAGTTCCTAGATCAATCTCATCTACCCAGAACAATGCATTGATGGCGGCTAGAGTAATATCTATCTCCACGCCCCTAATCCCGACTGAGGGAAGGCGGGGAAACTTATCAATCTTTTCTTTATGCTTCATAGCCTGTTGTTGTGCCTGGTATGATACATAAACTTTAGGCACCAAGTTAGTGTAGTAATTTGGATGAGGCTCAGCATATATGCGCCATTGATGTTGGTTGAATTGGGCAATGATACTGGGGAACTCATTTCTAAGGCCCACCAAATCAAATCTTTTTTCAATTGTTATTGATCTACCTTTATAGATGGCCTACTGTGCCTTCATGTTGGGCACATAAAAAATGATTTTCTTCCTAGTGTTGGTGGGGGTTAGGTTTGCCTTAGCCCTCCCTTTGATCTTTCTTTTTGAAGTGGAGGGTGCCTTGCCCTTGTCTGATTGCCTGGATAAAGTCATAATTCTGCAAAGCCATGTTAGTGCTTTGGTATTTTCCTTAATTGACAGAGAAAGCAAAAGCTATCCTAATCCAAGGAACAAAATTCTAAGGATTGAATAACAAATAATTTGCAGGATCAAAATCAAGTGCTGGTGGTACCAATGGTCCAACGGTGAAATGCAGGTGGAGAACCATGAGTCGCCGCTAAGACGTCAATCTCGGCAAAAAATTGGGTAAAATTTGCTATGTTCTGATGCCTCACCAGTGTTTCGCCAGTCTCCAGCCATAACACACAAGTGAAATGCAGGTTTTGGGTAGTGTCCTGAAGCCTTGTACCCATACCTATGTTTTAGCCGGCGTTTCGCCGGGCCTGACTAGCAGTTCGCTGTTGGACGCCGCTTAGTGATTTTCACTCCCACTCAGCTAATAGAATCCCCTCAAATTCATGACTCACTCACTTACTTCACATTATGATTTATTCACTCAAGCAGCACAACAAAGATAAAAATGATGATTTTCCCTTAAGAAAGATTTCATTCTATCTATCATCGGGCAAATCATGCAATATAAGCAC
Source organism: Datura wrightii (assembly GCA_035772735.1). NCBI lineage: Eukaryota > Viridiplantae > Streptophyta > Magnoliopsida > Solanales > Solanaceae > Datura > Datura wrightii. Next base: position 56,646,052 of record JASDFA010000001.1, read on the forward strand.
ACGGGGTTACTCAGACTTCACCCCCAACTATTATGGCAAGCACACAAGTTCAATAGAAAATTTCCAAAATAACTAACTACCCCAACATTGTTCAAGTATTCAAACCCCCAATATACCCACATAATAAAAATCATTCAAACAAGAAACTCACAAAATGGAAAATAGGGAAATGGGTATTAAAAATATTAGATGCAGCATGCTTCATTGTTTTTATTCATATTTTAAACAACAGCAATCTTAAAGCAATGTAAGAGCTCATGAACACATACCAATATGATAATTGAGAAGAAGTAAAGAGATTGAATCTTTGTGCTTGACCAACAATGGTATCTTCAAAATGAAAATTACTTTTTCTTTTCTTTGCTTAGTGAGAGTTGTGTAAGGTACTAGTGAGCAGAAGAGAATGAGGATGGGGGTTTATAGGTTCAAGAGAAGGAGTATGATTGGGTGGTGAAAAGGTGGGTGTTAATGGTGGATTTAATGGAGGGAAGTTGGGAAAGTGGAAAGTGTTGTGGTTAGGTGAAAAGGTGGAGAGAGAGAGAGAGTGTGTGTTCGAAAGGTAAAAGGGTGTTCTAACCGAATTTGTTCTTTATTTGTAAAGTGCTGCCGGTTGGGTTGGTCAATGGGTTGATCAAGATTCATAATACAATTACTTACTTCCACCCGCGCTAGACCTGCGACCGCTGTTGAGTACCGGTATTTTTTTGGTTCAAGCATAGGTGAACTCTTATATGCCCAGTTCACTGGTTTATGATTACAATGAACGGTGTTTCATGGATCATCTTATGCATTTCGCTGGTGATTCACAACTTACCCTTTTATTTTTGGATTCCCTCTAGGTGTATTGGTTCACACCTGCGTTAGACTGGTGTGCCACGTGATGCAACCGACATTTCGCCGGTGGAACACCGACTTCCTCTCTTTTTTATCCCACTTCTACTTTTCTCATGCGACAGAGCAGCGAGTTGCGCATGAGCACTAGTGTTTTGCAGATCTATCGCAGTGGCTTCCTTTTTTCCCTTCTCCTTGTTTCTCATCCAATCATCCTACAAAAACACAATCAACAAAGTATCAAGGCATCAAAACATAAAAACACTTGGGTTGCCTCCCAAGAAGTGCCTTATTTAACGTCGTGGCACAATGGATACCTCCTCAATTGTCAATTTTTCAGAGGTTCATCCTCCAAATTAGCCTCATCAACACAAATTTCATCATGCTCTCCTTCACCATTGAAGACCCCTATCACCTTTCATTTATCCGGGGGCTTGGTGGTTCGACATATATTAAAGGCGACTTCATCTCCACCTACTCTGAAATTTAACTCCCCTATCTCCATGTGCACCAGTTCTCTTCCCGTGGCTAGTAATGGGCACCCCAAAATGATTGGCACCTCAACATCCATTTCACAATCCAATAGCACAAAATCGGCTGGAAAGATGAACTTGTCCACTCGGACCAAAACAATTGATAGACATGTCCGCCATCAAGAGCCTCATAGTAGTAGGCTTGGGATTTCCCTCACCTAGCTTCTTAAAAATGACATGAGGCATGAAGTTAATTCTCGCACTAATGTCACACAAAGCCTTTTGAAAACACACGGCCTAATGTTGCAGGGGATAGTGAAGGCTCTAGGATCCTCTCTTTTGGGAGCAAGATTGCTCGCCACCATTGCGCTGCAATGGTGTGTTATTTCCCTCACACTATCATCAACCACCTTTTTTTTCTTCAGCGATTCTTTCATGAATTTCACATAGTCCGACATTTGGATAAATGCATTGATAACTTCCAACATACACTCTTCTATACGAAAGAATGTACACGGTCATTATCAAAACAAATATACCCGCCGAGTGTCGGGGTCGAATCCCATAGGGAATTGAGTCGATAATCTAAGAGTTGTAAACTAATTCAAACTAGAAATCATCATTGTTCAATATTTGAAAATTAAATTGGGGGAAAAAAGGAAAACTCTATTAAATTCTAATTTAAAACTAAGTGGGGGGAATTCCAATTGTTGTATTCTCAAGTGAATTGGCTTTGGGGTGTCCTATGCGTGGTCTAACAACTAGCATGGGATTACTTCATTCTTCTTGGATTCAAACTCAACTTAAATAGATGTGGATAAATCACATTATCTTGTTTCTCAACCACAAGAATGTTTATGCCTTGGGTTTTCTCAAACTCCAAGGCAAAATCAATTTATCAACCATACGAGCTTGAGGAATGATCAACTATCTCTAGCATAGACCCTTTATTGGAGTGAAATGTGGGTGTTGACTATCTCTAGCTCAACCCACACATCCACACTCCAAATTCTCCTTCTCGTCTTCTCACCCATTTCTCACTTTTCTCTCTCAAGCAAAAGTAAAAAAGTAAGGCAAAATTCATGTTTGCAACCATCAATTATTTTACAATTAAAACTTTAGAAAAGACAATAGATCTAAGCTTTTAATAAGAATCTATGAGAAAATCATAAGCACCCATTCATAATTACAAAACCACCAAGCACACACCCCTAACTAGCAAGTTAGATTTATATATTTTAGAGATAGAGAGAAGATACCAGGAGAACTTTTCTCAACATTCATAACACGATTTATCAACTTGCTTCACAAGATTTGCATGAATGGTGGAATTGCCCCCCCCCCCCCCCAGGGGGGAGGTATTCCTCAAGAAGAACTTTCTATACTATATTTCTATGTTGAGAGAAATTTACAGAAATTCTATGAATTAGTTCATGAATGAATGAGTGGTGTACAATGAGAGTGATAAAAATATCTGTACATTCATGTGTACCACTTCCAACGAGTGCATTTGGGGCTTCAAGAGGCTTTGAGAATCTTTCCGGATGTTTTTACCCCTCCTTGGTTGGCCTCACGTGTGAAGCACCGATGTTTCACCGGTGCCAATCCGTGGAGCACCGATTACTCACCGAAGGAAAATAGTGGAGGAGCAGTGAGAACCGCCGACTCACCGGCAGTTGACTAGTGTTAGACCGGGGATTTGTCGGTGGCAGACTGCCAAATGTTGGTGGGAGCTGTTTTGAGGCATTGGATCTTGCGTTTCACCCATGTTTCACACTTCCGGATCAACATTTAGCCAGTTCAAAGCATGTCCTTAACACCTCTTTTTGAGTTCAAATCTCTCATATTCTTTTTATCCTTTCCTTCAAATGCCAACTCATTAAATCATCTCGAATTTCATGCGTTTTTTGCTTGATTTCATGCTTCTATACTCAAGTTAAGTACCTACAAAGATCAAAGAGAAAGGGAACAAATTCCATCTAAATGACTTGAAAACTAAACAAAAACTCATGTTTAAGAGCCTAATGAGTTGGTAAATTACAAACTCGTCAAACCCCAAAACATGAGCCATTGCTTGTCCTCAAGGAATGCAATTCTTTATCGTTGAGCAAATGAAACCACATGTTATATAGGAGTGCGCATCAAGGATCAAGCAAGGCATTCCTTCACAAGAAGATTTTGATAAAGCTAAGAGCATTATGAGAGTTTCACACATAACCATCGAACCTCAAGACAATCAAAAAATTATACACCGACTCAAGAAAAAGAAAAGATTCAAACCATGTTACACAAGCTTCAATAGGTGACCACAATCATTAAGCATATCTTGCATGCATTCATTTCATATAACAAGGGGCATAGCCCATCAAAACAAGTTCAAGGAGCCATATCAAGTCATTGACAATTCACATTCAAAGTTTTCCTTAAAGTTTGCTATATGCTTGTCTCAATTACACCTTTCACTTTGAACAAATTGAAGCATGTACCCCAAGGAAGTGATGCCACTCACAACAGCAGAGAATCCTATACATTTTAAGCATTTCACACAAAGATATTATTAGATAAGGCAAATACGCTCGCTCTCACAAAGAAATTCAAGTGCATGCAAATTGATCCATAGGCTTGCCCTTTGTCTAAATCGCAACTAATGTAGAGTTGCTACATTCAAAATCACCAAGGACTTGTGCATTCTCATTAAGGCTAGGAGTATGGGTAGGACAAATGTTTAGCTCTGGTGACTAAAACCTCCCTAATGCCTTTTCTAATCACTTGCAACATGCCATCACATTATTTTAAATCACCTCTACTTATCTCTCCTCTTTTATCATTTTCATCTTTTATTTATCAAGAGCCACCCTTATAACACCTTTGGATTCCATCATTACCCTCATCTAAGCAAGAGGTAGCACCATTAATCAATTCTTTTCTTATAATGAGTAGAGATTTTCAACCAACCAATTCGCTCACTACCTTGGGTGCTACCTTAGCTTGAAGCTCACATTTTTTTCCTTTTTTCAAACCCCTAATCTTAGGCTTTTTGCCTCATTTCAATTCATTTCTTTAACTCTCCCCATCTTTTGGGCTTTAAGTCCCATTTTTCATTCTTTCATCACTAGAAATTAGGGAGGATGGGTGCCAAAGAAGAAGATTAAGAAGGGTCATTAGGCTTGTAATGTGGTTTCCAAAAAGAGGTCTAAGGCTCAAGCATTGGCTATCAAAGATTGATGTTCAAGGAAGTCATTTTGGGTGAAGTAACTATCGATGGAAAGCCTCAGGTCATTTTCTAAGTATAGCTTCATCTAAACTTTTGCTTTGAATCACACTAGGGGAAAGTTCTAGATAATCATGCATATACAAGAATTAAGCTAAAGGACTCACCATACAAGACATCACAATCCAAGGAGTTCACACACTTACTACATCACATTAAGAGTATAACTTTCGACAAGCTAGTTTACGAATCAAAAAGCCAAGCGAGCAATGTATAACTCATGAAAAGAGAGTGCTCATTTTCACATTTAAATGCGCCCGTTTTCTTTTCAAAACTCATGCACAATGCCATGCAAGAAATGTTGGTGGTACCTCTTCAAACAAGTACACAAAAGACTCAACATGACTCTAGACTTGACATTTTTCCTTAAGAAAGTCGTCTTTCAATCCATCATTGGAAAATGTCACCCAGTCCAACACAAAATAAGATGAGAAAAATTTTCTCCTTGGAAAAGAACCGCAGTATTAAGAAAACCCTTGGAGTTATTCATAGACTACTATCTATAAAAGCAATGCTAATTAGCAAGTAATGACGATCGCTACCCAATCTATCATAGGGTCATATCGTACATCACTCACAAGGGGATTACTCAGACTTCACCCCCTCCCCCAACAAAATGTCAAAACAACAAAATAAATAAAATAAAAACATAAAAAAGCATTGTCTTTGACGCACAAAGTCGCACACAATAAGGGAGGAGTGGGTGCAATAACTCCCTAGTATGATCGAGGCGTTTGCGTTGAAATTTTTGCATTTCATGTACTCTGGTTATAACCTATGCCATACCTGCGCTTCATGTCTTTCGACCTACGTTTCGCATGTCTAAAGCCAATTTCTCAATTTGGATCCTTCCACTTATAATCACATTCCACACCTTATTCATCCTTGCAACACTCATAGACAACACCAACGTGAAGTTAAAAAAGAAGTAAAACAAACAAGATACAAAACAAGATGCAAAACAAGTTTGAATTAGTAAATACCTAATGTATATCACAACTTGTTCACAACCCGAACAGAGGCCCGGACGTTAACATGGGACAAGGGACCTCGAGAGACCCCAAGTCGACCCATGGAATAAGCATACAACTAGCTCACTCATTACACTGAAGAAAACATGAATATAATCTCAGTGGATTTCTAATTCAACATCACATAAGAATAGGATCCAAAACTGCACATACATAAATGTGAAAGCCTCTAATCTAGACGAGTTGATGGGACAAGACCCCAACTAACTCAACAATACTGAAATTGGAAATACATAAAGGAAATGATAGTCTAGTACTCAAAGGATGAGGACTCACAAGTCCGAGAAGATACAAACTCCGGAAAGCTGTCCAAGAACGGGGCTGAAGCTACGAGACGGGTCCTATATCATGAAATGATATAGCATAGGAAGTATGTGGTCAGTATGTTGAAGGTACCGAGTATGTAAGGTAAGTAAAACTGTTTAAGTAAAGTAAATCATTTAAAACATTTCATAACATATCATAATCTTCAAGTATAAGAAAAGGGCTACATGCATTCCTTCTGAAATCGTAATCTTATCATACATAACCAGGCATAGCTTTATAACTTCTTGAATGACTCAAATGAGTCATAGCTGAAACATAACATTTAGATTAAAGCTGAACAATGAGTCAAACCTTTCTTTTAGAACATGCATACAAAAGATAACTTCCATAAGTAGCGAATATGCAAATCTGAATAGTATAGACAGTGGGAGACTCGTCACTTAACTGACATACCATGATAGAGCATACGTAGTCCCAACTATCACACTCAAGTGCGTAGGGCCATCCATAACCTTACCAGGGCGATGGACGATACCATGATATCAATATCAAGCTCAAGAGCCAATCGAGCTGGGGATAGCTCACAAGGGAGGTCCCAATATTATAATAGTATCAACCTACGTTGGCGCGTAGTTCTAGGGCATAAGGTGATCGACCTTTAACTCGCTCAGTGCTAGACTCTTCTCCCAAAAACATGCAATGCTCTACATCATATATAAAGAAGCTCAACATTGTCTTTTGACAAAGCTCAATAATGAAATACGTCTCAATTATGAACTTATGCATCTGAGAAGCTTTATTTTGAAACATAACACAAGCTCAAGTATAAGTAGGAGCATCTACTCCAAATCATATGGTAACCTATATGTAGGAATATTTAACTCAACATACCACAAGCTAGAAATTATGAAATTTGGGAGATTTCGCTCCAAACAATGTGGTAAGCTTATTTCAGGAAAATTATCATTTTAAATCAACATGTGGTTATTGCCCAAGGCTTTATCATACTTGGATGTACTCAATTCATTTTGAAAATAACTTCATAATCATGGGTTGATTAAGAAACATTCCTTTCATCATCATCATACATTCATCACCATTCACCTCTTTTATGAACTTCTTATCCATGGACATTTAAATTTCATAACTTAGAAAATATGATTTGTATTGAAAACAATTTAAAATCTTCCCAAGCTTCACAATTCATCAACATAATAGAATCTAATCACGCCCATGTATATAGATTGAAGAATTATGCAATTGTGTAAAAATCACATACTTAATCATAGGAGATTATCATGATTTTGTAGAAATTGGGCATGGGTGTGGAAGGAGACACCACTCATAACCTTACATACTTGGGAGCGAAAATTTTAACACTTCTCTAATTGCCCAAGATGAGATTCCAATGGAAACCTTCAAAACTTGCTCTAAATCCTTCCTTCAAGCTCTCAAGTTTGTATGCATGGACTGAACTAGCTTATAATAGGTCTTCCCCTCTTAAAACCCTGTAAAACGAGCCTTGAACGACGTAGTATAGGTGTTAGGAACATAGGAATTACCAAAAGAGCCATATTGAATTCGCAGGAAAACACTTCAAGGTGGTCCTAACGGACGACCAGACGGATCGTCACTGGGGGGAACGACTCGTCATGTTACTCGTTGAGTCCACTTCCTGCCTAGACTTCTAGGCTCGTAAAGACTAACCAAATGACTCGTTACCAGACCAATTGAGTCGTGGTCAGCTTCTATCAAGTAAACTGGTGACCTCTTAAATTTATTCTTCACCTTCACCCCACGGCTGACTTGACGACTCGTGGTGATTAACCACGAGTTGTTCCCACGCCCGTGGGGACCCCTACACTTCTATTCCTCCAGGCCTCCCCACGAGTCACCTGACGACTCGTGGGATATTCCCACTAGTTGACCAACGACTCGTTCTGCAATTGAAGCACAAATTTCCAATTTTTCCCCGTTTCAATCCCGGGTCCGATCCTTGGGTTCCCGATGTATAACAATATCTCCCCCTTGGGAACATTCTTCCTCAAATGTTAGAAACACACAGAAACTCAGAATCATTCAACCATCATATGCAAACACTGATCATTTAAACCGATAACTGGCGAAATGACTACCTTCGAAAGAAACTACATAGTTGAACCAAATTCAGACATCACATGCATCTATTGAAACGTAAATCAAACTTGCACACATGAACTGAACATGGAAACTGATTAGAGAGTTAGGGAAAAAATTGATACCTCAAACTGACACTGAGCCGGTAGGGAACAGGTAGGGGTATTTAGCCATCATAGTTGCTTTGGCTTCCTACGTAGCTCCCTTAACATGCTGATCTCTCCACAACACCTTCACCGAAGCTACTTCTTTGTTCCTCAGCCTCCAAACCTGACAATCCAATATTGCAACTGGAATTTCCTCATAACTGAGGCTATCTCCCACGCCAACACTTTCCACCGGGACAACTAAAGATGGATCACCCAAGCACTTTTTCAAGAGCTTTACATGAAAGATGGGATGAACTGAAGATAACCCGATGGCATGTCCAACTCATATGCTACCTTACCAACTCTTCTCATAACCCGGTAGGGACCAATATAGCGAGGAGTGAGTTTTCCTTTTTTCTTCGAACTGCATGACTGCCTTCATGGGAGACACCTTCATAAACACCCAATCATCCACCTCGAACTCCAACTCTCTCCTTCTCACATCTAAATATGACTTTTGACGACTTTGAGCTATTTTCAGCTTGTCTCTTATCATCCGAACTTTCACCATGGCCTCATAAATCGAATCAGGTCCTATCATAGCTGCCTCACCAACTTCAAACCATCTGATGGGCGATCTACATCTCCGCCCGTAAAGAGCCTCGAACGATGCCATCTAGATGCTGGAGTGATAGCTATTATTGTAAGCAAAATCGATCAAAGGTGTTATACCCCGTAAGATTCCCGGCACCTAGATGGCCTATTCGCGCGTTGGTTAAGCATATTTGAAAGACATATGTGCTAGGGAAAGGCCCGGGAAAGGATCGGACGAGTAGCCTGTCGAACCAGCGCGGAAGGAGCCGGGGTAGAGCCTCTCCGCGATGACAACGTGTCACGGAGGTGGAGCCTCCGCGTTGGCTCCGTGACACGTTGGGCCTGTCCAGGCCCAAGTATATAAAGCCCCACTTCGGTTTAATTTTATTTAAATCATTGAAAACTTCTAGAGAAACGTAGAAAACAGAGAGGGACGAAGAAGGTTAATATATAATCATTCGATTACACTGCCAAATGTAGTCCAAATCCAAATTAACTCCAGATACCGAAGTATTTAGCAGCAAGGAGCATTCCTACGGATTTAGTTTTGTGAAATTCGGCCGACAAATCATCGTGCTACCGGGATAAGGTAAGTGGAATTGCTCCAAACTAGTATCTATGTGTTCCTAGCTGTGAAGTGAATACTTCTCCCTTCTGGACTTCTGGAAAACAGCAAGTTTTCGATTGTCTTTCGATAAGCCTAAGTTTAGGCTATAATTATATCGAAAGTAATGTCGTCCTTCAGAATAGGGTTGTATTTAGTACTAATTGACGTGTCTGTGAATGCAGTTGGGAGATTTAGCTGGAATACTGACCGAGCCTCGTCCGACAGTCGGATAACTTGAGGTTAAGGTATGTGAAGTTGTTCTTCGGCAAGTTAGTGAGTCTTAGCTTGGTAAATCATAGTAAACTCCGTATTTGAAACCCTCGGAGTTGAATGTTGAGAATTAAGGTAAGTATAATAGATTCTGAATTGTGTTGTTGTATCATATTCAGTCCGAATGTTAGTGAAGCATGCACCAAAGGGCGAGTTAGCATTCCAAATTCCGTATAGCGTATTGTATGATTAGCAAGAATGTTGTAGAATAAAAAGAGAAAGATTTTCAGAATAAAGGCTAATAAAGTAAAATCAGATAGACAGACAATTTTATGGCTATAGACTGGCCATCCAGACAGATGGAATATTTGCTACAGAATAGCCAACAGTTAAAGAAAGATTTCAGAATCAGTATAATCAGTAAAGAATCAGTTCAGTATAGAAACAGATCAGAATAAGAAATCGGATTTCAGATAGTCTTTTTCAGTTATACATGCTTGCTATTTATATGTGTTATTTGTTTGTTGAGACTTGATGTGGCGTGAGGGCCCCTTATTGAGCGTCCTCACCGCCCCTGGGTTGGTAATCGTGTCGCCCACTGACCAGGTGGATTTACGTCACTCCAAGGAGTGGCATGCCATCCGCAGCTTGGACGAAGATGGGATGAAGCTTTTCCCATAGCAGTCTGATTAGCATTACAGGTGCAACTCCAGTTTCAGATAGCCATGTTGAGTTTTGTCCAGGGAACCAGACCCTATCTGTTACTGTCTGTACATTCAGTTATTATAGGTGTAGCTCCGGTTTCAGATAGCCCCGTTGAGTTTATGTCCGTTAATCCAGACCCTATCTGTTACTGTCTACATAGGAGTCCTCCGGACCCAGACATGGTTACTTATATCGGAGGCTATGGCCCGAGCTGGAGACCCAGGGGGCCGGTAGAGGAGCTCTGAAGTGAGCAGATGAGTGGAGTGACTTAGTTTTTGTTGGTTTTGACCCGGGAAGGGGTATATAGATTGTTTGCTTGCTTGGTGCCATCCGGCTTATGGGGGTTGGTATTGGCTCTTGCTTGCTAAATGTATATGTATTTATGTGCTTTATATATATTAGTTAATAGACAGCAGGCCGCCATGACTACAGACATGTTCCTGCTCATCAGTGCAGAAAGGTTTGAACTAGTTCCTATCAGCTCTTCAGATTCAGTTATCTTCTGTTCACAGACTTGTTAGTTATGTTATCTGTATTCAGTTGTACTATTTCAGTTTCTTTGCATACTCGGTACCAGTGGTACTGACGCCCAGTGGGGCGCTGCATTACTTGCCTGTAGGTACTCATAGACGAGGAGGCGATCCTTCGTGATCCTAGCCAGCGCAGAGTCATCAGCTCCTGTCATCTGGAGCTTGATATTTCAGAGGTTTATATCATTTCCTTTGTTGTGCAGTACGGGTAGGTCGAGGCCCTGTCCCGACCATCTTATCAGTATTCCTAGAGGCTTGCAGTCTGTATATATTTCCCTGTGGTCAGTCGAGCCAGTCGTGTGAGGCCGTGCAGTTTGTTATAGCTGTTTAGCATTTCAGTTTATGTTGGCCGTGTGAGGCCTTAGTTTGATAGTAGTGGTGACCTTGCCGGTCACGTTGTTATTTTGCATTTTATTGTTGAGTCCCAGATGACTAGAAAGAATGGTGGCCTTGTCGGCCCGCATAGGTTCCTTGTTACGAGTATGTTTCTGGTTAGCCGTTATTACAGGTACAGGTGGCTATAAGCCAGTCGGTCGGAGGCTGTGTTTACAGCCGTTATATAGCCCTTTGTTTCCAGAAATCTAAGTTAGAGCCAGCCAGGCACCAGATGCGCTTAGGCTCACCAGATAGCAGTCTAGGTCCTACTAGGGCACCAGGTGCCAGTCATGCCCCCCAAGGCGGGGCGTGACAAACTTGGTATCAGAGTAGGTCATGTCCCAGGGAGTCTGCAAGTCGTGCTAAGTAGAGTCTTGTCTATGGATTTTTTGTGCACCACATACTATAGGCAGGAGGCTGCGAGGCATGATAGGATGGTTACTCTTCTTTTATACTCAGTCGTGCCATAGCACAGTACAGTATAGGGTCGAGTTCCTAAAACTTATCATATCATTTGTCTACAGATAAGAATGGTAGATCAGCGACACCCTGCCACAGGTAGGAGGTTAGACACAGCAGCTGGAGAAGGCACCAGCAAGATGCCTCAGCATCAGTCAGAATCAGCCCGATCTGAGGGCGATATAGAGGCTTCATCACAGCCCTCTCAGCAGTCCCCCTCACATCAGGAGCCGTTGGGCACTACACCACCCCCGATAGCTCCAGTGCCCTCGCCATCAGATTAGGAGGTTCATAGCGCTGTAGTTATGTTGGCACAAATGATGGCCACACAGCGCCAGTCGGTGCCACCTATAGCAGTAGAGCCTTTAGGTGGGTCAGGTAGTTCCAGGGTCAGGGAATTTTTTGCACTAGGTCCTCCACAGTTCACTGGGTCAGATCAGGCAGAGGACCCTCAGGACTTTCTAGATCAGATGCAGAGAATTTTCCGGGTTATGCATGTGACCCCTTAAGAGTCTGTTGAGTTGGCAATGTTCCGGTTGCGGGACATAGCAGTACTATGGTACGAGAGTTGGGAAAGGTCCCGAGGGAGAGATGTTACCCCTCCGACCTGGTCCGGCTTCTCGGAGGCCTTCCTGGACTGTTACCTTCCACGAGAGATCCGTCAGGCCTGGATGGATCAGTTTTTGCATCTGGAGCAGGGGGCGAGGAGCGTACGCGAGTATGCTTTACAGTTTGACTCCTTAGCCTGCTATGCTCCAGCATTTGTTGATACTATGCCAGCTAGAGTTCACAGATTTATTTGGTCTGAACCCAGAATATACTGAGGCATGTATGACGGCTACGTTACGAGAGGATATGGATATTGCCCGAGTATAGGCCTTTGCTCAGACCATTGAGGGTCTTATAAAGCGACAACAGAGTAGTAGACAGACCAGTCAGGAACAACGCCGCAGAGATAGATCGGATGAGATGCAAAGAGAAGTTCAGAGAGGACCCAGGCCTCGACTATCAGATAGACCCCCACCTCCTCCACAGCAGCAGCAACAGCGAGGTAGATATGTGCGACGAGGGCAGTCAGAGCCCAGTGGCAGTTCCAGAACAATAGAGTTCCCACAGCAGAGAAGGGGAGAGTAGAGAAGATTTGCACCCCCACCCTACCCTAATTGCGGCCGACCTCACGCCGGAGCTTATAGATATGGCTCTACTGGGTGTTATATTAGCGGACAGGAGGGGCATCGGATGAGAGATTGTCCGACCAGAGGTCAGGGGAGTAGAGACAGCCAGGACAGGGGATCCACAGGGCCACGAGCCCCAACAGCCTCAACGGGGCGTGGGCCTTCAGGTTCAGTAGGCAGAGGCCGAGGTAGATTAGGAGCTTCCAGTTCAGGTACGGGCTCAAACCGTACTTATGCACTACCAGGGAGACACGACTCAAAGGCGTTGCCAGATGTAGTAATAGGTACGATGACTATCTGTTCATGCCCTGCTTATGTATTGATTGATCCAGGATCCACTCTGTCGTATATTACCCTATTTGTGGCACGAAAGTTCAATATTGCACCAGAATTATTGCAGCAACCCTTTTTAGTATCTACGCCCGTCGGTGACTCTATTATAGCTAGTAGAATTTAACGAGGGTGTACAGTGGAGGTTGCTGACCGCAAGACTACGGTACATCTGGTAGAGCTAGAAATGATAGACTTCAATGCCATAATGGGTATGGATTGGCTAGTGCCGTGCTATGCCAATGTTGAATGTTGGACCAATATGGTCCGATTCCACTTTCCAGGAGAAGGAGTGCGGGAGTGGAAAGGTAGCACAGCTACGCCAAAAGGTAGGTTTATTTCCTACCTTCAGGTGAGTAAATTGATAACTAAGGGATGTATCTACCACCTAGTCAGAGTTCAGGATGTTCGGGAAGAATCTCCGACACTCCAGTCTGTTCCGGTGGTGAATGAGTTCCCTGATGTGTTTCCAAAAGAGTTACCTGGTATTCCCCCAGAAAGGGAAATAGATTTCGCTATTGATTTATTACCAGGCACTTAGCCTATACAAATTCCTCCCTATCGTATGGCTCCTGCAGAACTCAGAGAGTTGAAGGAGCAGTTAAAAGATTTGCTAGATAAAGGTTTCATCAGGCCAAGTACTTCACCATGGGGTGCACTAGTGTTGTTTGTGAAAAAGAAAGATGGCTCGCTCCGTATGTGAATAGATTATCGGCAGTTGAATAAAGTTACAGTGAAGAACAAGTACCCGCTCCCCAGAATAGATGATTTGTTTGATCATCCACAAGGGGCCACATACTTTTCCAAGATTGACTTGCGGTCCGGATATCACCAGGTTCGAGTTCGTGAAAGAGATATTCCCAAAACGGCGTTCAGGACCCGATATGGACACTTTGAATTCCTAGTTATGTCCTTTGGGTTGACAAATGCCCCAGCAGTATTCATGGACCTGATGAATAGTATTTTCAAACCATACCTGGACCTGTTCGTGATAGTGTTTATTGATGATACTCTGGTGTATTCTCGCTCTGAAGTAGATCACCGGACTCATTTACGGACAGTGCTCCAGATTCCCAGGGACCGCCAGTTATATGCTAAGTTCTCCAAGTGCGAATTCTGGCTTAACTCAGTAGCCTTCCTAGGGCATATTGTGTCGGATGCTGGTATATAGGTTGATAAGCAGAAGATAGAAGCAGTCAAATCATGGCCTAGGCCTACCACTCTGACTGAAATCCATAGCCTTCTGGGATTAGCGGGATATTACAGGAGGTTTGTTGAAGGGTTCTCTACCATAGCGGCACCTCTGACTAAACTGACGCAAAAAGCAGCAAAGTTTCAGTGGATAGAGGTATGTGACCAGAGCTTCCAGGAACTAAAAGACAGATTAACCTCCGCCCCAGTGTTAGCATTACCGGAAGGTACAGAAGGTTATTCAGTGTATTGCGACGCATCAGATGTTGGGTTAGGTTGTGTGTTGATGCAACATGGTAAGTGATTGCGTATGCTTCCAGACAGCTGAAGAAACACGAAAAGAATTACCCTACCCACGACCTGGAGTTAGCCGCAGTGATCCACGCCTTGAAAATGTGGAGACATTACCTGTATGGCATCCATGTTGATATTTTTACAGATTACAAGAGCCTACAGTATATCTTCACTCAGAGGGAGTTGAATCTGCGGCAACGACGCTCGTTAGAGCTGTTAAAGGATCATGACGTGAATATTATGTACCACCCAGGAAAAGCCAATGTTCTAGCAGATGCGCTCAGTCAGAAGTCCATGGGGAGTTTGGCGTATTTGTAGCCCGAGCAGCGGGAATTGGTCAGGGAGATACATCGGTTAGCTAACCTAGCCGTTCGTGCAGCAGAAACAGAGGACAGTAGAGCGGTAATTCAGAACACTAACGTGTTATCATTAGTTGTGGAAGTGAAAGAATGGCAATATGAGGATCCTGACCTGATCCAGCTCAAAGAAAGAATCCAGCAAGGTAAAGCGCCAGATTTTCAGATAACTTAGGAAGAAGTGTTGTTATGTAAAGGCCGCCTCTGTGTTCCAGATGTTTCAGGGCTCCGCCAGCAAATTATGAATGAGGTACATTACGCCCGTTATTCTCTTCACCCCGATGCGACGAAAATGTACCATGATATCAAGGAAAACTACTGGTTGCCAGGTATGAAAAGAGAAATTGCTGAATTTGTAGCCTAGTGTCTTAACTACCAACAGGTGAAAGCAGAACATCAGAAACTAGGCGGTTTGACTCAGGAAATAACTGTGCCTCTCTGGAAATAGGAAGCAGTGAACATGGATTTTGTAGCAGGATTACCCCGTACCAGACACAGACATGACTCTATATGGGTGATAGTTGACAGATTAACAAAATCAGCTCATTTCCTGCCAGTAAGAGCTACCCTCTCGGCCGAAGATTATGCGGAGTTGTATATCCAAGAAATAGTCAGGTTGCATGGAGTACCAGTATCCATTATTTCAGATAGAGGAGCACAGTTTACGGCTAGATTTTGCCAATCGTTTCACAGGGGTCTGGGAACGCAGATTAATTTGAGCACAGCATTCCACCCTCAGACAGATGGACAGGCTGAGCGCACTATTCAGATGCTCGAGGACATGCTACGAGCATGGTGCTAGATTTTGGAGGTAGCTGGGATGAGCATTTGCCGTTAATTGAATTTACTTGTAATAATAGCTATCACTCAGCCATCCAGATGGCGCCTTTCGAGGCATTATACGGGTGAAAATGCATATCACCGATTGGCTAGTTTGAAATAGGAGAATCAACGTTGGTTGGGCCAAACATTGTTCAGCAATCAGAGGAAAAGGTAAAGCTTATCCGAGAACTCTTACTGACTACATAGAGCCGCCAGAAATCATATGCTGATGTGCGGCGCAGAGACTTGGAATTTGATGTAAATGGTTGGGTATTTCTGAAAGTATCTCCGATGAAAGGGGTGATGAGATTCAGCAAGAAAGGTAAGCTCAGTCTGAGGTTTGTTGGGCCTTATCAGATTCGTCGGAAGATAGGCCGAGTAGCATATGAGCTGAACTTGCCTCCAGAGTTGGAATCCGTTCATCCGGTCTTTCATGTGTCTATGCTGAGGAAATGGATAGGAGACCCATCCAAAGCAGTCCCAGTCCAGGATATCCAGGTTACAGAAGAGCTGGCCTATGAAGAGGTTCCAGTAGCCATCTTAGACGAATAGATTCGTAGATTGAGAACTAAAGATATTGCATCTGTCAAGGTATTGTGGCGTAACAAGAACTGAGAGGAGATGATGTGGGAGGCTGAGAAAGATATGAAGATTAGATATCCTCACTTATTCTAGGCCTACTCAGGCGACAGGTATGTCCGTATTATTATTTATGCAGTACCTTATGGTTGTATATGTATAAATGAGAAAGATTGATGTTTAGCTATCAAGTGAATCTTAAGTATTGTGTGTAGTACTTGTATTGGACTTTTCTGCGTTTCAGGTTTTCGGGATAGTCCATATTACAGGGGAAACTCTGCCAAAATTTTCTTAGAAACAAGTTGAGAAGTCCTCTAGATAAAAGTTTACATTCGAGGATGAATGTTCTTAAGGGGGAGAGAACGTTATACCCCGTAAGATTCCCGGCACCTGGATGGCCTATTCGCGCGTTGGTTAAGCATATTTGAAAGCCATACATGCTAGGGAAAGGCCCGGGAAAGGATCAGACGAGTAGCCTGTCGAACCATCGCGGAAGGAGCCGGGGCAGAGCCCCTCCGCGATGGCAACGTGTCAGGAGGTGGAGCCTCTGTGTTGGCTCCGTGACACGTTGGACCTGTCCACGCCCAAGTATATAAAGCCCCACTTCGGTTTAATTTCATTTAAATCATTGAAAACTTTTAGAGAAATGTAGAAAACAGAGAGGGACGAAGAAGGTTAATAGATAATCGTTCGATTATGCTGCCAAACGTAGTCCAAATCCAAATTAAATCCAGATACCGAAGTATTTAGCAGCAGGGAGCATTCCTACGGATTTAGTTTCGCGAAATTCGACCGACAAATCATCGTGCTACCGGGCTAAGGTAAGTGGAATTGCTCCAAACTAGTATCTATGTGTTCCTAGCTGTGAAGTGAATACTTCTCCCTTCTGGACTTCTGGAAAATAGCAAGTTTTTGATCGTCTTTCGATAAGCCTAAGTTTAGGCTATAATTATATCGAAAGTGACGCCGTCCTTCCGAATAGGGTTGTATTTAGTACTAATTGGCGTGTCTATGAATGCAGTTCAGAGATTTAGCTGGAATACTGATCGAGCCTCGTCCGATAGTCGGATAACTTGAGGTTAAGGTATGTGAAGTTGTTCTTCGGCAAGTTAGTAAGTCTTAGCTTGGTAAATCATAGTAAACTCCACATTTGAAACCCTTGGAGTTGAATGTTGAGAATTAAGGTAAGTCTAATAGATTCTGAATTGTGTTGCTGTATCGTATTCAGTCCGAAAGTTAGTGAAGCATGCGCCAAAGGGCGAGTTAGCATTCCAAATTCAGTATAGCGTATTGTATGATTAGCAAGCATGTTGTAGAACAAAAAGATACAGATTTTCAGAATAAAGGCTAATAAAGTAAAATCAGATAGACAGACAGTTTTATGGCTATAGACTGGCCATCCAGACAGATGGAATATTTGCTACAGATTAGCCAACAGTTAAAGAAAGATTTCAGAATCAGTATAATCAGTAAAGAATCAGTTTAGTATAGAAACAGATCAGAATAAGAAATCAGATTTCAGATAGTCTTTTTCAATTATACATGCTTGCTATTTATATGTGCTATTTGTTTGTTGAGACTTGATGTGGCGTGAGGGCCCCTTATTGAGCATCCTCGCCGCCCCTGGGTTGGTAATCGTCTTGCCCACTGAGCAGGTGGGTTTACGTCACTCCAAGGAGTGGCATGCCATCCCCAGCTTGGACGAAGATGGGATGAAGCTTTCCCCATAGCAGTCTGATCAGCATTACAGGTGCAGCTCCGGTTTCAGAGAGCCCTGTTGAGTTGTGTCCAGGGAACCAGACCCTATCTGTTACTGTATGTACATTCAGTTATTATAGGTGTAGCTCCGGTTTCAGATAGCCCCGTTGAGTTTATGTCCGGGAATCCAGACCCTATCTGTTACTGTCTACACAGGAGTCCTCCGGACCCAAACACGGTTGCTTATATCGGAGGCTATGGCCCGAGCCGGAGACCCAGGGGGCCGGTAGAGGAGCTCTGAAGTGAGCAGATGAGTGGAGTGACTTATTTTTGGTTGGTTTTGACCCGGGTAGGGGTATATAGATTGTTTGCTTGCTTGGCGCCATCCGGCTTATGGGGGTTGGTATTGGCTCTTGCTTGCTAAATGTATATGTATTTATGTGCTTTATATATATTAGTTAATAGAAAGCAGGCCGATGTGACTACAGACACGCTCCTTCTCATCAGTGCAGAAAGGTTTGATCTAGTTCCTATCAGCTCTTCATATTCAGTTATCTTCTGTTCACAGACTTGTTAGTTATGTTATCTATATTCAGTTGTACTATTTCAGTTTCTTTGCATACTCGGTACCAGTGGTACTGACGCCCAGTGGGGCGCTGCATTACTTGCCTGCAGGTACTCATAGACGAGGAGGCGATCCCTCGTGATCCTAGCCAGCACCGAGTCATCAGCTCCTGTCATCCGGAGCTTGATATTTCAGAGGTTTATATCATTTCCTTTGTTGTGCAGTACGGGTAGGTCGAGGCCCTGTCCCGACCATCTTATCAGTATTCCTAGAGGCTTGCAGTCTGTATATATTTCCTTGTGGTCAGTCGAGCCGGTCGTGTGAGGCCGTGCAGTTTGTTATAGCTGTTTAGCATTTCAGTTTATGTTGGCCGTGTGAGGCCTTAGTTTGATAGTAGTGGTGACCTTGCCGGTCACATTGTTATTTTGCATTTTATTGTTGAGTCCCAGATGACTAGAGAGCATGGTGGCCTTGTCGGCCTGCATAGGTTCCTTGTTACGAGTATGTTTCTGGTTAGCCGTTATTACAGGTACAGGTGGCAAAAAGCCAATTGGCCGGAGGCTGTGTTTACAGCCGTTATATAGCCCTTTGTTTCCAGAAATCTGAGTTAGAGCCAGCCCGGCACCAGATGCGGTTAGGCTCACTAGATAGCAGTCTAGGTCCTACTAGGGCACCAAGTGCCAGTCGTGCCCCCCAAGGCGGGGCGTGACAAAAGGCAAGTGATCATCCCAAATACCTTTAAAGTCCATCACACAAGCTCTCAACATGTCCTCGAGAGTTTGAATTGTGCGCTCCGCCTAACCATCCATTTGTGGATGGAATGATGTACTGAGCTTAACCTATGTCCCAAGCCCTTTTTGGAAAGACCGCCAAAACTGAGAGGTAAATTGTGTACCTCGGTCTGAGATAATAGACAACGGCACTCCATGAAGTCGAACAAACTCTCGAATATACAGTTTTGCGAAATCATCCGCCTGAATATGTGGTTTTGACCGGTAGGAAGTGTGAAGCCTTGGTCAACTTGTCTACTACCACCCAAATAAAATTGTAGTGTCTGCGAGTACGAGGTAGGCCTGTAATGAAGTCCATATTAATCTCTTCTCACTTCCAAGTAGGAATGCTAATATCTTGCAATACGCCACCCGGCCTTTGATGCTCGACCTTCACTTGCTGATAGTTCGGGCACTTGGCTATGAATTCGGCAATATCCTTCTACATGTCTTTCCACTAATATATTTCCCGAAAATCATGATACATCTTAGTGGCACCCAAATGGATAGAATACCAGGATCCATATGCCTCATGAAATATCTAGCCCTTAAATTATCAACTTCTGGAACACATAGATAACCTGGTACCGTAGTACACCATCTCCCCCTTGGGAGAAGACCTCCACCTTTTGATGAACAGCTTCATTCATCTTTACTAGAATCGAATCCTCATCTTGTCTGGCTTTCACATCCGTCACCAAGGACGATTCTGATCCGTTTTGCACAATAACATCGCCATCGGTAGAGTCGACCAATCTAACTCCCAACCTTGTAAGTCGATGGACATCTTTCACCAACTCCTTCTTTCCCTCATCCACGTGGGACACACTCTCCATAGAGAGCCTGCTAAGTGCATCCGCTACTACATTAGCCTTACCCGGGTGGTAAAGGACACGCATGTCGTAGTCCTTTAGTAGCTCCAACCACCTCCATTGCCGAAGATTAAGATCGTTCTATGTGAACACATATTGCAAGCTCTTGTGATCCATGAATACATACACATGGACCCCATAGAAGTAATGCCACCATATCTTTAATGCGAACACCGCTACGGCCAACTCAAGATCATGGGTCGATAATTCTTCTCATGGATTTTCAACTGTCTTGAGGCATATGCTATCACTTTCACATAATGCATCAACACACACTAAAGTATGATTCTTGAAGCATCACAATACACAACAAAGCCATTCGTACCCTCGGGTAGGGTCTACACTGGTGCTGAAGTGAGTCGACTCTTCAATTCCTGGAAGCTTTTCTCACAAGACTTCGATCATTGGAACTTTACCTTTTTCTGAGTCAACTTGATCAATGGTGATGCAATTGATGAAAATCCCTCAACAAATATCCAGTAGTAACCTGCTATGCCGAAGAAGCTCCTCATATCTAATGAATTCATCGATCTGGGGCAGTTCTTCACCGCCTCGATTTTTTGAGAATCCACTTTTATGCCCTCACTCGATACCACATGACCCAAAAATTCCACAGAGTCCAACCAAAACTCACATTCGCTGAACTTTGCATACAACTGACGATCCTTGAGGGTCTGGAGCACTACTCTCAAGTGAGCGGCATGCTCCTCCTTGCTCCAAGAATATATAAGGATGTCATCAATGAATACTGATCTTGGGAATAATTGCATGCCCAAGTGATACTTTATAACTTAGTTTTGCCTTGTTTATGTATTTAATTATGCACACTTTCATGCCTTTTTATATAAATGAGAAGAAATATTAACCAACATGATTAGTCTTTGTTTTTGAAGGAAATAATGCATTGGAGGACCCAATCTATTGTTTGGTGAAGTGGAGGAATGCAATAGATGCAAGTATGTTGAGTGTTGAAGCAAGTAGTGTATAACATTGTTTGAGACACCTAGGCTCTTAAATTTGACTCTATGTGCTGAAAGCTTAATTTTGAATTCTTGTGATTAGCTGAGTTAAGAGTCTACTGGATGTGTCTTGAATTGAGCATGTGCTGTGAGTGTAAGGTTTTTGAATATTCCATGCTGTTGTGGAATGTCTAGAACTTGTTTGGTGTGTATATAAAACGAAATGAAGGATGAGAATTGTAGGAGATGATTTAGGCATTTCTTTGAATGAACCTAAATGTTATCCCTCACTTTACCTACCTTGAATATTTAATCCTAGTTATCCCCATTGAACCTTGAGCCTATTGTTTGATAGCTACAACATAAGCTTAATCCTTTTTCATTCATTAGCCTTGAATTTGATCCAAAACTCCTAAGCGCGTAAGAAAAAAAAATCCTAAAGAGTGAAGGAGTGAGAAATGGGAAAAAGGAGGAAAAGTAGCGAGTTGTAAAAGTTTAGAAAAGGACAAAGGTGCACTTGTGGGAAAATGGTTGATTATTAGTAGGGAGTAAGAAAATAAATGAATGGAAAAAATTGCTTAAGTACTTCTTACTACTAAGCTGAGTGTGCTTAAAGAAAGGAGAACAAGAAGAAAAAAAAATTCAGGATTGAAAGAAATGAGGGTGAAGTAAGAGAAGAGATATCCTTAATGAAGGTTGAAGTTATTAAAAGCGCTTGGGGAAGATAGTCACTATTACTGGCCAAAATAGTACCTACCCATCCCTTAGCTTACATTACAACCCATTAAGTCCTACTTGATCTTACGTTCATACATCCTTAAATTAGTGGAGTAGAACACTAAGGGAAAGCTTATGGGTCATTACATTATGCATGTGAATTCTTTGTGAGAGCGAGTGTAATTTTTATTCATATACCCATACATGGTGGGATTTGAAGATTCATGAGTTAAAATGGGTAACTCTCTTGTGGTGAGGGCATATGTTTAATGAAGTATAGCATTCATGTTGGATTTCTTGATTAGTTGATTTGCATGAGTTGCTTAGATTGAGAGTCAATTCTTGAGGTTAGGAAGTCTTAACATAGTTGTATTTAACTTAAATGATTAAATCGTGCATGCTCTATTTTTAGCTTTCTATCTTGAACAGTCATTATAGTCGTATCTTGAATTGTCTTTCTAAATTAGCTATGTGTGAGTCTCCATGTGCATGAGATGTAAAAGGTTTGTTCGAGGACGAACAAGACTTTAAGTGTGTGGTTGTGATCTTGGGCATAATTACATGCCCAAGTGATACTTTATAACTTAGTTTTTCCTTGTTTATGTATTTAATTATGTACATTTTCATGCCTTATTATATAAATGAGAAGAAATATTAACCAACATGATTAGTGTTTGTTTTTGAAGGAAATAATGCATTGGAGGACCCAATCTATGATTTGGTGAAGTGGAGGAATGATATCGGGAGCGAAACACCAAAGTTGGAATAAATTGGGCTATTTCTAGAGGGCTTCCACGATACACTCCGTGTCACGGAGGCAGTGCTCCGCGATACACTCCGTGTCACGGAGGCAGTGCTCCGTGATACACACTGTGTGACGGAGGAAGTGCTCCGCGATACACTCCGTGTCTCGGAGGCAGTGCTCCGCGATGCACTCCATGACATGGAGCCACTCCACTTCGTGCTAAATAGTTGCTTTTTCTCATTTACTATAAATAGGTCCCTTAGCTCCTAAAAACAAAAAGGGAGGCACGATTTATTTATGAAAAACCACCTAGGAGTGAAGGGAGAAGTGGGAGAACTCACCTAGGGTTCATCAATTTCATCTTCTCTTCTACCAATTCTTGTAAGTATGTTACTTTAACAATGTTTTCTTGTAATTTTACGAACATGAGTGGCTAGAACCCTTCCTCTAGGGTTGAAGCCACAAGATATGATTGTAATTTTGAGATTTTGTCTTGGTTTTAAGTTATTAATTTTCATCTATGTGTTGGGAAGAAGATCTATACTGAAATCAATCTCCCGCTCGGGAGGGACACCTAGCAAATCAATAGGGAAAACCTCTGGATACTCACGTACTACTGGTACGAACTGGATAGACGGGGTTTCGGACTCCACGTCCTTAACCCCAACTAGATGGTACAAACAACCCTTAGAAATCATCTTCTTGGCCTTAAGGTAGGAAATAAATTGACCTACAGGCACATCTGAACTACCCTCCCATTCTAAGACAGGCTCACCCGGAAATCTTAACTATACTAATCGGGTCCTATAATTAATTGAAGCATAGCATGCAAATAGCCAATCCATGCCGATAATAACATCAAAATAGGTCATGGCTAACTCTATCAAGTCTATTAAGGTGACCTTATGAAGAACTGAGATCAGGAAATCTCCACACACCCGTCTAGCTATAACTGAGTCACCTATTGGAGTAGAAACTGAGAAGGGCTCTAATAAGATATCGGGATTGACTCCGAAGCTACTGGCTATATAGGGTGTCACAAAAGATAAGGTAGCCCCCAGATCTGGGAATGCATATACATCAACATGAAAGACTCTCTACATAGCGGTGACTACATCTGGTGAGGCCTCCTTCTCTTGATGAGTGGCTAAGGCATAGAACCTGTTCTGGCACTGTCCACCAGCTGTGCTAGTAGATACCCCTTGTTGTGCTGTGCGTGGGGCTAGGGTTGTTGAACTAGACACTAGGCCTCGACGCCCAACCTGATCCTGTCTCACAGTGGGACAATCTTTGAGCATATGTCCAGGCTTCCTACTTCTAGAAAAAGCTCTGGACCCTGCCAAACATTAGCCTGTGTGCCCTCGGCGGCACCTGCGACAAGTTGGAATGATGGAGTCTGCGGGCCTACTACTCTGACCCCTCGAGCCTGAAGATATCCCTCTCTGATCATGTTTGGGCTTGGATGGCACACTCAATGTCGAGGATGCTAGAGCTAATGACCTCTGGTGAGGCTACTGTCGGTGCCCATCTCTGGACCTCTGCTGAGAGAATCTGTGACCCTCCGTCCTGGCCCTCTTGGCCTCCATCTCCCTCGAATGTTCCGCCTCCATCTGTTGAGCGTACAACACAATTCGAGGGAAGTCCATATCTTGATGGAGCATAGCTGTCCTGCAGTCCTTATCCAAATATCCTGCTACACCATGCACAAATCTGCTCACCTGCGCCCGCTGGTCAGCCACTAACTCTAGGTCATACTTAGATAGGAGGGTGAACTCAGGGGCGTACATCTAAACAGTCATCCTTCCTTGATTCAAATTCACAAATTCAGCTTCTTTCAACTCCCTCATCTCTCAAGGGAAAAATAGATCGGGGAATGCAACCTGAAACTCCTCCCATGTGACCGGACCTGCTCTAGTGACCCTGTTGTCTTTCCACTGGCTGAACCAAATATGTGCAACCCCGTTAAACTAGTAGGAGGCCAACTCTTCACACTCAACACTACTCACCTCCAATAAGCTGGGTGATCTTGACAACCTCATCAATGAAATCGTGCGGGTCCTCATCTACCTAGGGCCCCATAAACTCCGATGGGTTCATTCTCAACTCTCATACTCTTGCCGCCACTGTATTAACGTTTTGCAGAACATGTGCAACAGCCTGCTGATTGACCTAAGCAGTCAAGGAATGCGTAAACATCTGAATGGCAGCTCCGAACTCAATATGAGCGGCTAGCTCTGGTGCCTGAGCTCCTAAACTGGTGAGGCTGGCTGATGCTCATGACCGTTTCCATCCTTGTGGCCCTCACCACCTCCATTCCTCTTTCTATTCATCCTTTGAGGAGCCATGATTCTGCAATCGCGAACAACATGAAATAAAAGGATAGAAAGACTTTTAATCGCACGACATAGATCATGAAAGAAGGAAACATTTCCTAACACGTCTAGTAGCCTCTTCATCATAGGTGTAGTGCGCATCACACCAATGAAAAAGACTATACCTAACACGACTTTCAGACTCCCTAGGACATATCAAACCTATAGCTCTGATACCAACTTTTTCATGACCCGAACGGAGGACCGAATAATAGACACGGGACAAGGGATCCCAAGAGACCCCAAGTCGACCCATGGCATACGCATTCAACTAACTCATTCAATAAACATGAAGAAAACATAATTATAAACTTAGCGGAAGTCAACTTAACAAAACAACAAAATAAATATCTTAAGCTGAATACATGTCTAAGTTTGATAAGACTCTAATCTGGATGAGCTGAAGGGACAACACCCCCAACTATCTCGACAATATTGAAACTAAAAGGACATCCAAAACAACTGAAGGTCTATTCCTCGAAAGATAAGGACTCACCAAATGAGCAGGTGCTAACTCTGAACAGCGACTACGGATGAGGCTGACCTGAGAACTGGGTCCTACATCATGAAATGATGCAAGCATAGAAAGTATGCGATCAGTACATGGAATGTATTGTGTATGCAAGGTAAGTAAGACCTCTTAAATAAAATAAATCATTTAAAACATTTTATAACATATCATAAGCTTTTAAGTGTAAATACAAGGTTACATGCATTCATTCTGAAATCGTATTATCATAACATGAGCACGCATAGCTTTAAAACATCACGATTTACTCGAATGACTTAAAGTTGGAACATAACATTTATATCAAAAGTTGAACAATGAGTCAAACCTTCCCTTTTTGAACATGCATGCATAAGTAGACATCATAAGTAATGAATATGCAAGTCCGAATGATATAGACAGTGGGAGACTCGTCACTTAACCGACATACCACGATAGAGCTTATGTAGTACCGACTATCACACTCAAGTGGGCAGAGCCATCCAAAACCTTGCCAGGGCTAGGGACGCTACCATGATATCGATATCAAGCTGAAGGGCCAATCGGACGGAGGATAGCTCACAAGGGAGGACCCGATAATATAATAGTATCAACGTACGTTGGTGCATAGTTCTAGGGCATAGGGTAATCAACCCTTAACCCGCTTGGTGCTAGACTCTTCTACCAAAAACATGAAATGCTCTACATCTTATATATCAAAGCTCAACATGAAATAATGCATGACACAATATCGTATGAAACAAAGAACAACATTGTCTATTGACAAAGATCATTAATGAGATCATGTATATACTCGACATCATATGAAAATGAAGCTCAACATTGTCCTTCGACAAAGCTCAATGATGCCATACATCTGAATTATAAATTCATGCATATGAGAAGCTTTATTTAGAAACATACCACAAGCTCAATCATAGGTGGGAGCATCTACTCCAAATCATGTGGTAAGCTACATGTAGAAATATTTACTCAACATACCACAAGCTATAATTTATAATAAGAATTGGGAAATTTCACTTTAAACAATGTGGTAAGCTTATGTCGGGAAAATCATCACTTTAATCAACATAGGGGCATCACCCAAAGCTTTATCATACTAGAATCCAATCGATTCATTTAGGAAACAACATTAAGATCATGGGTTGTTTTAGAAACATGCTTTTCATCATCATCACACATTTACGATTAATCACCTCTTTTAGGAACTCTTCACCCATGGGTGTTTTAGATTCAAATTTTAGAAAACAATTTTTTATAAGGGAAAAACAATTTAGAATCTGCCTAAGCTTCATAAATCATCAATATAAATACAATCTAATCATACCCATGTGTAGAGATTGAACAATCATGCAATTGAGTCAAACCCCATTCTTGATCATATATAATTTATCACATTTTGATAGGGATTGGGCATGGGTGTGGAAGAAAACACCCACTCATAGCCTTACATACCTGGGAATGGAGAATTCTAACACTCTCTAATAGCCCTAGCTGAGATTCCAATGGAAACCTTGAGATTTTTCCTTGAATCTTCTTTTCAAACCTTCACATTTGCATGCATGAGAATAATGGCTTAAGATAGGTTTTACCCTGCTTAAAACCCACTAAAACAAGCATTAAACGACGTAGTATAGGTCCTAGGAACTTAGGAAATTATGAGAAAGTCCTTACTCTTTCACAGAAAATAATTGTCCGGTGACCCTAACGGGTGAGCTGACGATTCTTCAGGATGGGCAATGACTCATCGAGTCGCCCGTCAAGTGCACTGGATGACAATAATTATGGGGCTCGTAACGGATGACTTAATGACTCGTCCCCAGTGACCACAGCTCATGGTCACCTCCCCTCAAGTAAACTACCTTAACATCCATGAAAATCCTCCTTGCTTGCTCACTTACCTCACTAGTCGTTGGGACGATCCATGACTTGTGAGGTCTCATCTGTTAGGTATACTAGACATCCTCTTGTAAAAAGTCCAACTCCACCCCACGATTGACATGACGACTCGTGGTGGCTGACCATGAGTCATTCCCTCAATCGTGGGGGCCTAAATCCTTCATTTCCCCAGGCCTCCCCACGAGCCACCTGACGTCTCGTCCTGTGCCTGTAACATCAATTTTACAATTTTCCTATTTCAACTCCCGGGTCCGATCTTTGAGCTCACCAGGTATAAAAACCACAAAGTCCATGGCTATCTTCTCCTATTTCTACTCGAGGATAGGCATTTGTTGAAGTACTCATCAATGCTTTTGTTGCTCGTACTTCACCTATAGACAATTCAAACACTGAGCAACGTAGTCCACAATGTCTCTCTTCATCCTGCCCCGCCAATAGTGTTGTTTTAGATCGTGGTCATATTAGTGACTCGGGGGTGAATGGAGTATCTTGACTTGTGAGCTTCTGCCAAGAGAGTTTTAATTAGCTCACCAACTCGAAAAACAAACACTCGCCCCTTTATTCTCAAGACCCTTTTATCATTTAACACTGCTTCCTTGGTTTCTCTCCGCAGAACTTTATCCCTGATCTTACCCAGCTTTTCATCTTCAAACTATCTAGTTTTGATTTCCTCTAGCAGTGAGGATTTAGCCTCTGCGTTGGCTTGTATTCCTCTGATTTCAGTCAGCGACAACCTCACCAAGTTGTTTGCCAAAGCCTGGACTTCCCTGGCCATCGACCGCTAAGTAGCTTCCAAGCAAGCTAAACTGCCCATGCTCACCGTCTTCCTACTCAACACGTCTGCCAACACAATGGCCTTTTTTGGGTGTTATAAGATGGTGATATCGTAATCCTTAAGCAGCTCCATCCATATCCTCTGCCTTAAATTGAGTTCTTTCTGGGAGAATACATACTGTAAATTGTAATGATCCGTGAACACCTCACATCGAGCTCCATATAGATAGTTCCTCCAAATTTTCAGTGCAAACACCACCACTGCTAACACCACATCGTGCGTGGGGTAATTCTTTTCATGCACCTTCAACTGTCTCTAGACATAGGCAATAACATGTCCTTTCTACATTAACACAAAACCCAACCTAGACCGTGAGGCATCACAATAAACAACAAAATCTTTACCTTCCATGGGTAACACCAAAATAGGTGTTGTGGTCAAAAGAGTCTTGAATTTCTGAAAACTCGCTTCACATTCCTCTGACCATTGAAAAGGTACACCTTTTGCGTCAACTTAGTCAATGCCGAAGCGATGGAGGCGAAACCCTTCACAAAACAATGGTAGTAACTAGCCAGTCCCAGAAACCTCGAGATTTCCGTCACATTAGTTGGCCTCGCCTAGTTTCTGACTGCCTCCACCTTCTATTGATCAACTCATATTCCCTCCTTGGAAACCACATACCCTAGAAAGGAAACTGATTCCAACCAAAACTCGCACTTGCTGAACTTAGCATACAACTACTTCTCTTTCAGTAATCCTAGAACAATCCTTAGATGATTTTCATGCTCCTACTTCATCTTAGAAAACACCAAGATATCGTCAATAAACACAATAACAATGGAATTTCGGTAAAGTTTGAAAATACCATTCATCAAGCTCATGAATGTAGTAGGGTCAGTATGAGTCCAAATGAAATGACTAGAAACTCATAATGCCCATACCTGGTTCGAAAGTCTATTTTGGGAATGTCTTCAGCCCCAATTTTCAACTTGTGATAACCGGACCTCAAATCAATATTTGAAAACACTACCGCTCCCTATAAATAGTTAAACAGATTGTTGAGACTGCACAACAGTGCACACACAATTGTACATGGTCTTACAAGTAATACAGTGGCCCTTTTTAAGAGCCGGATGTCGAACCCACAGGGATTGGACCAATTTAGCTAATTATCAAGTGAAGTGTGATAAGTGTTGATATAGACTTTTTCGATAAAGCTTAATTAAGTCTAGGGGTGCTCATCAAAATACTCTGAAATCATTCAAGGAGCAACTAGAGCTAAAGCCAGATAATCATGCGATACTACGCTTTGTAATGGTTTAAGTATGGAATTATCAATTGTCATCTGACATAATTACAATTGCATGTTCATGGTCTTTCGACCCTCTAAACACGACAAACTAGCCTCACAACAACATCGTTGAGCGGGGATGTGACATTCTAGTTCGTGGGCAATTCAGTTACATGGATGTGGTTTATGGGGTTTACGCTCTTGGTTAGGGACTTTTGTACCTCTAATCATTTAACTCAACTTAGCTTCACAACTACTTCTTCGAGTGGTGATGTGCTAATTCTAAGTTGGTGTCTAACTCATCCCGTTTTAGTAACCAAGCAAGGCAAATTAGGTATAATTTCTTATCCTAACCGCGAATTATGTCGTAAGATACAAAGTTGCTCGCTACATTCTTTGTTCTTGCCTAGGTTTACTTTCTGAAGCTTTAATCTAGGGGTAACGTGTGTGTTTTCATGGTGATCAATCATAAAAACAACGATAATTAAGAATGTAAGACGAAACAATAATTAATAACTTAAAACCAAAAAAAATCATGTATTCACAATCATACCATGTGGCTTCACCCGTAGAGGAAGGGTTCTAGCCACTCAAGTTTGTATAATTACAATAAAACATAATTAAAGTAACATACTTACAAGAATTTGTAGAAGAGAAGATGAAATTGACGAACCCTAGGTGAGTTCTCCCACTTCTCCCTTCACTCCTTGGCAGTTTTTCAAAATAATTTCGTGACATTTTGGTTTTAGGAGCTAAGGGACCTATTTATAGTAAATGTGAGGTGTATAAAATTATGCCCAGCATGAAATAGCTCTGTGTCACGGAGGTTATCGCGCCAATATGCCTCCATGACACGGAGGCATCGCGTAGGCACCCTAGAAATCAAAACAGTCGCCAAGTAGAAGCTGGTCGCGTGTCAATTGGAAAGGTTGGTCTTGGCCTGTCCTTAACTGCTACTATCTTCTAAGGATCCACCTGAATACCCTCTCTAGAAACCACGTGACAGAGGAAAGCAACTAATTTTAGCCAGAATTCACACTTGCTGAATTGGAGAATAACTAACGGTCCCAAAGAGTCTACAAAACTATTCTCAAATGGTCTGCATGTTCCTCTCTGTTCTGGAATAAACCAAGATGTAATCTATAAAGACAATGCAATGATGAATATGTCCAGGTACGACTTAAGTGCCCTGTTCATCAAGTCCATAAAGGTTGCAAGAGCATTGGTTAGTCCAAAAAACATAACTACAAATTCATAGTGACCATACCATGTTTTGAAGGCTATTTTTGAAATGTCATATTCTTTGACCCTGAGCTAATGGTATCCTGATCTGAGATCTATTTTGGAGAAACAACTAACTCCCTGAAGCTAATCGAACAAGTCATCAATCCTAGGTAGAGGATACATGTTCTGAACTGTGACTTTGTTTAGTTAACAGTAGTTGATGCATATCCCGAGGGTACCGTCTTTCGTTCGCACGAATAGAACTGGGGCACCCCACGGAGATATGTTAGGCCTGATGAAGCCCTTATCTAGAAGGTCATTTAGTTGTTTCTTCAAATGTTTAAGCTCAGCTAGATCCATTATTTAAGGAGGAATAGAGATGGGATGGGTATTTGGATTGAGGTCTTTTCTGAAATCTATCTCCCGCTCGGGAGGGACTCCGGGAAGATCTTCAGGAAAGACATCAGGAAATTCACTAACAACTAAAACAAACTAAATAGTCAGTGTCTCGGAGCTAGAATCCCTGACCCTAACTAAGTGATATATGTAACCCTTTGAGATCATTATCCTTGCCTTAAGGTAGGAAATAAATTGACCCTTAGGCACTAAAATCCTACCCTTCCATTCTAAGACTGGCTCATTAGGAAACTGAAACTTGATGACTCTGGTTCTACAGTCGACTGAAGCATAACAAGAGTGTAGCCAATCCATGCCAAGGATGAGGTCCAAGTCAACTATGTCTAGCTCTACTAGATCAATTGAGGTGACTTTACTCAACACTATGACCAGACAATTTCTATATACCCAGCTGGCTGTAACTGACTCACCAACCGGAGTAGAAACTGAGAATAGTTCTGAGAGGACATCTGGACTAATATCAAACTGAACAGTGATGTAAGGAGTGACAAAGGAAAGTATGGCTCCTGGATCTAGGAAAACGTATACATTAAGAAGGAAAAGGCACAACATACTAGTAACTACATCAGGTGAGTTCTCCTGATCCTGCCGAGAGATAGAGTGTAGAAACGATTCTGGTGCTGAACACCACCTGTGCCTGCGGTATTTCCTTGCCGAGCTGTGCGACCTACCGGGGCTGTTGAGGTAGTTGATTGGGCCCTTCCTGGTCCTTCTAACGGGCACTCTCTCAATTTGTTGTCACGCCCCACCTTGGGAGGTGTAGCTGGCACCTAATACCACACTTGATCCTGAGCTGGCCTATACAATTTTGGGGAATACCAGAAACAAATATTCAAGAAAACAATCAGCTATATCTCGGCTCAAAACATAGTCTTAGGCCAACAAGGCCACAATATACACCTGTGCAAAAATAGTTGAC
This sequence comes from Datura wrightii, assembly GCA_035772735.1. NCBI lineage: Eukaryota > Viridiplantae > Streptophyta > Magnoliopsida > Solanales > Solanaceae > Datura > Datura wrightii. The sequence goes on from JASDFA010000001.1 coordinate 56,678,108, forward strand.
CCAACAGTTACAATAATAACGTCATCCTATGCAGGCTGACAAGACCATCATACTGTCTAAATCAAATCGCACAAGGGAAATGCATATATACATACATGTAAGCCAACTAGGCTGCCAATTAACAATACAACTAGGCCCCACATGGCCAACAACGCATGTCTAATAACCTGTAGTCTGCAAGACAATAAAGAGTGATATATTGGTCAGGAAAGGGACCCGGCCTACCCAAAACTATACATCAAAACACAGGAAAACCCTTAATCATATGGCAACTCTAGAGGAAAGGAGCTGGCCAATCTGGTAAAGCAGAACGGCTACTAAGGAGGTCTCAAAACCTGTCGATTTAAACCCGCAGGAGAGTATGTAGTAGCCCATGTATCGGCATCAGTACAATATGTACCAAATATGTAAGGCAATAATAATAAACTGAATAGAACCTGATAGAGGAACTAAAAGTAATCAGCAATAAGGGCTAGAAGTTAACTTGTACGATCTCTTAACCATGAGCTGTAACAAATAGGTAATATTCAAAAAAGAACCTAACCCGACCCCCATAAGCCTGGAAGGTACAAACAATACAGAAAAACCTACCTGGGTCCCTATAAGCCCCGACAGGTACAAATCAATCTATATACTTCTAACTGCATTACAATAGCCCCGCAGGCAAGCTGTAACTAAGCATACTCATCTTCTGAGATTGTATCCAAGCCTTTTGGGCTCCTCTAACTGTATCTGAGCCATACGAGCTCCTGTAACTATATCTGAGCCTTTTGGGCTCTTGTAACTACACCCCGAGTACATAAGACTCTACTGAGGGTCAGTGACCACTACAACATAAGAGAAGTCCATAAGTGAATAGACTTCAATGTGGCTCTACAAGCCTCAATCTAGTTCTTCTAGATGTCATGTAGCTCCTGTGAGCAATCTGTAGCCCCGTAGGCAGATATACTTAAACTTAGCCATTCTAGGCACATGTACATGGGAATTAGTATGAGTAGCCGGAGGCATTATCCCCACGATTGACAACTAATAAGATCACTATATAGGAAATCACATAGTCTATCAGACTATTAATAGCTAGGGTGGTGTTCTGAGCAACCTATATGACAAGATGTAAGTCAATTCCAACCAGGGATACTACACTACACATCAATTCGTCTCGTAGCAGCTAACCACAACATATGTAATCACGAACTACTATAAAGGTATAAGTTGTATCAACTATATGATGAGATTAACTTGCCGAAAGGGATTAGCCTTAACATACCTCAACTGTCGAACTCCACTCAACCAATTCTATTTTGATTAAGAACTTGTAATCGCTTTGCATCTTAGCTCATACATAATAGAAACAGGGTTATTCACCTTCAAGAAGTAGGCCAACAACCTTATCCTATAAAGAATAATGAAAACGAGTCACAACAAGTTCAACTCGGCAAAAACTTATGAATTCTTATATATTGGAATGATAGAAATATTACTATCACTTGTAGATGTACTAGTCTTAGATAGAGATGATTTCTACGGCTTCTACTTCATAGGGAACCATCAATCTGAGCTAATTTCAATGATTCAACTCTGTAGATACGTTCTTCGTAAGATTGGGATTCATTATCCAAGAAGATTTTTCAATTAGGCGTGATTTGGTAGAATAATTTGGCTTTAATTTGATGAAAATCTCATGAAGTAGTCACCTAACCGTGCTATCCTTTTTGGGAAATTATTAAATGAAACACTCATCTCACAACTTATATATATATATATATATAGGGAGGTGGTTTAGGGAGGTCCGCGATGCACCTGCCATTAAGGAGGAGCAGTGACACAATGCGTCGCTCCCTGCGTAGAAGAGGGGTGCACAGTGCGACCCCCGTAGCACCTACCCCCAATCACTTTCAGCCCGCTCACTCGATAAAGTGCTCATGTGTTCACCTTCGATCATTTTTCCGTGTGTACTGTACTTTAAGAACTCTCAACATGCACATGCACATGTAGGTTAAACAATGAAAACATATGGGGTGTAACACTTGTGACCCAGCTGGCCACAACCAAAACAATCCTCCATCCCCAAACACCACTCCCTAGGGTGATTCTTGCCATATTTGGGACAAGTTGGAAATGAGTGGTTGCTGGAAACATGACTTTGCGAATGGGAGCCTGAGGATCAACTCCTTCGGTCCTTGTGGGATGGGAAAGAGGGGGCACCGACTGATGAGGGTACTAGAGGTATCTGCTGCTGCTGCGGCCGACTACTACTGCCTAACATATACTAGCCATACTCAAATTGGCCTATCCTTGCCCACTTGTTCTTTTTCTCAATCTCCTTCAACTTTTCTACCTCAATCTATTGGGCATGAATAATGAGGCTGGAGAGTTCTACATCCTTGATGAGCATGGAGGTCCTGCATTCTTCAAGCACCAAATCCAAAAATCTGTTAATGAACTTGAGAATACGAGCCCTTGGCTCAACAACCATCTTCGGAGCATATCTTTACAACTGAGTGAACTTCAATGCATACTCCTCCACTGTCATGTTGTTCTACCTCAAGTTTATGAATTTGATAGCCTTATCTTCCCTTAACTACCATAGAAAGAATCTGTCAAGGAATGTTGTAACAAACTCATCCCACTCTACCGGACCTACTCCATTCGGCCTCCCTTCCTTCCACTGCCTGTACCAAATCTGAGTGACCCCTTTCAACTGCTAGGCAGCCAACTCAGAACTCTCAGTAGCGATGAAACCCATGATTTGGGTGATTTTCTGGATCTCGCCCACAAACACTTGCAGGGCCTATTCTACCTTTGATCCGTGAAAAGTTGGGGGATTCATTCACGTGAAAGCATAGACCCTGGCCACAGCTGTAGACCCATTGGTGTTCACTGGTACCATGACCTGTTGTTTGACCTATATGGTCATTACTTGAGCCAACATCTGAATAGCGGCCCGAAATTCCACGTGGGACACTTGGTCATCCTAAGAAGCTACGAAAGCTGGTGGGACAGGACAGTTAACATTCCTGGTCCTTCTACCATTTTCTCTCTTGGGTGGCATTGTTATCTGAAAAGAGTGGAGCATGAGATAGGAGGACTTATTAGATTTTAAAGCTCTACGCAGGATAAGAATTATGAATAAATGAAAGTTTCTTAGAAACGCCTCGTAGCCTCCCCCTCATAAGTATGGCGAGCTTCGTACCCATGAAAAGAACTCTACTTAATGCAGCTTTCAAACATCCTAGGACACTCTAAACCTAGGGCTCTGCTACCAAGTTTGTCGTGACCCAAGTCTACACCCTAGGCACGACATGGTACTTAGGTCCACAAGTGACCCCAAACTAACCAATGGAATAGTATACTATTGAAATACTGAAAATAAGATGTAAGCGGAAGTTTGAAATCATTAATGAGATAAATGTCTTAAACAAAAATGATGGATAACATATTGAACTACTAACTTTGTTTGAAAGCCAACTAAGAAAATGGTGAGATGCTGGGACAAGTCCCCAGCTAACTCTAAAGTCTGCAACTAGTAACAAAATACAATAGCTGGAAAAGAAACATCCATCCCTTGGCAAATGAGGACTCACCATAGAGGTCTACTGAACATTGCTGGAGAAGAACTACTAACGGTTCTGAGTTTGAAAACCTGCACCTGTATCATAAGATGATATAACATAGAAAGTATGCATCAGTACTTTGAATGTGCTGAGTAAGTGCGATATGAAGCTAAGTAGAAGAATACAGACAAATCAAAAAGCAGAGCTGACAGGACCTGCAAGGTCTATAACTAGAATCATAGTTACTGAAATCATCTGTAAAAATCTCAAAATGTTGTGAATACTAATAACTGATGAAGGTCAAAGACACATCTGGGAACCTGGAGGACTGAACTGACGGTTGTGACTGTACTGGACGGAGTTGTATTGTACTATACTATGGGAGAACTATAACCAACATTAACCACGTGAGCTAGACATGGAGTTCGATGTATACCCCCATCGGAGAAGGGCCACTATACCTTGCCAGGGTATAGTAGTTAAACTGGCTGATCACTATCTGATGCTCATTTTGGCTAATAACCTATCATGGCAAAACATAGGTGCGCTGAACCCTGACCCATTTGGTGCTAAGTTCTACTCCCACTAGAAGTCCTAATCTTGAGTAACTATGTTGATAGCTCGTAACTATTATCCTAAGACTTAAGTCAGGAATACTTATCAGGAAGTACCCTGAGAGTCTGAAGGACCTAATAACTAAAATCTAAGTGTTCTAAGACTGGCCAAAGCTGTTTTATCTGAAAGCATCATAACCGTCTAAAGAATGACTTGTTGAGTGATGACTGAGACTAAATAGATTTACTGAACTCCTCAAGAGACTGAATGTAGTCAAACTGATCAGATGACATTTCTGTAAGGCACTAAGAGAGCTAAGTACTTATTGAGACTAAACAAGAAATAAGCTAACTGTTGTTCCCATAACCGTACTACCATGTTGATTAAAAGAACTATTAGAATCAAGAAACATTCATATCTGGACAATTATGCAAGACTCTTTCAATTACATTTCAAGATTAGGGCTAAAACACATATTTCATAGACAAGATATCAACATGAATCATAACTAGTAATAACCTTCAAGAATTCACAAGAATTATGGCAAGAAGGAAGATTCATAATCTGACTAAAGAATAACCCTAACCTTGATCATTAGAGAACTAGAATTGATAGGTTTTTTGTAAGAGTTTTTAGGGCACAGGGTTTTCTGTAAGAGTTTTCTGTAAGAGTTTTTAGGGCACAGGGTTTTCTGTAAGAGCTAACTATTCATAATTCGAACTGCTAAAATCCCACTACTATTCACCATGAGAGACTTAACGAGTCGTTAGGTCACTGGACGACTCGTGGCCTCCCCTCGTTAGCACTAGCAACTTTTCTCCCTTTTCAGAGCTTATTTGACTACTTCACCTAATGATTCGTCATGATTCCTAACGGATCATTTCACCACACGCTACAACACTCTGAAACTCAAGTTTTCAACCATCCATCCCACCCTACGGGACAACTAACGACTCGTTAGGTTTCACAATGACTCGTCGCCACCACTCATCATCATTATTGGAATTATCTCCTCTTCCAACCCTTCCAGGCGATGACTCACTTGACGAGTCGTGAAGTGGCACCACGACTCATCCCCCAACATGTTAAATTCCTAGGAAATCCCAATATTCACCAACTAAGGCACACGATGATCACTTAACGACTCATTGAGTCACACAACGGGTCACTCCATGAATTGTTCTGTGAATTGGTGCAGGTTTTCCTTTTTTTTTTTAATTTTAGTTCCTTGGTTTAAGCTTAGGGGCTTTTGGGGTGTCAGAACCACTTGTCCTCTATTGTGAAACCAAAAGGTTGTCTTTCCCAGTTCTCTTGTTCCCCTTTTCTCTTACCCTAAACTTCCCATCCACCTTTGGATGGTGGAACTTAGATGAGCCCTTCATGGTAAAGCATCAAACCCTAGTAGTTGTCATCCCTCCGGCAGTGTTAGCAGGTGCGATTGTCGGCTGGTTAAGCTTGGAGACCATGGCGTGCATCATCGTTCTAAAGACAGCCCCAAGCTCTGCATCGATAACTTGCCCATTAAGGGGGCCTACTGGAGTTGGTAGGGCTGGCTTATTCCCATCGTAGATTCCTATTTCACTGGTTCTTCTAAGAAGCATTATCTGCGAATGCGTATAGTATGAGTTAAAAGACCAAGAGAGTTGGACTTCATAGCACGATATAGAATCACGAAGGAAGGGAAGTTTCCTAAAATGCCTCGTAGCCTCTCCTTTATAAGTGCGGAGAGCTTCACACTTATGGGAAAGAATCTACTTTACGCGGCTTTCAGACACCCTAGGACACAACTAAACCTAATGATCTGATACTATATCTGTCACGACCCGAGCAGGAACTCCGGATCACGACATGAGACCTAGAACCATGAATTACTCCAAGCTAACCCATGGCATAACATATTACTAGCAGAATATAACTTATAAGGAGAATTGTGCGGATGCTAACTGAAATGCAAGGTATCTCCTTACGGAAAACATGATAATCTGACAATTTAAACACTAAGTCATAAAGCTAAACATACTAACTCTATGTCTGAAAGCCTCTACTAACTAATGAGTTGCTAGGAAAATTCCTCAGCCAACTCCAAAGTCCGAAACTAAAACAAGATAAAAGAACATAAATAAAGTAGATAACTCTAGTCCTTAGAAGATGTGGACTTACAACTGCTACCTGATCAAGTCCGAATGTATCTAACTATATGGTTGAGTTTGAGTACCTAAATCTATATCAGGAAACAGTATAGCGTAGAGTATGCGATCAGTAAATTGAACATACTGAGTATGCAAGGTGGGTAAAATATGCTAGTAAAATATTACAAAAGAGATCAAATGAGTAAAATAGTACAAAACGTGATTTTCTGATCATAAACTGGACATGAGGGCTCAACGTATTTCAGAACTATTACATAAGATGAACATGACTGAATTCATAGTAAAATATTGTAAAAACATAACTTGAGCTAAGATATCATACGTCATAACACGATCATGCATAAAAGATAAGGAATAGAGGGAGACTCATCATAACTAACACCATCATGATAGAGCTTACATGATGCCCTAACATTTCGCTCAAGTGGTGAGAGCCGTCCCGAGCTTGCCAATGTAAGGAACGATTAAGGCGTGATATCACTCATGACTTAGGGTGACAATCTCCAATAACGACGATCACTGCATGCACCCATTGAGACAAGGAAGACACTCTCCAATAGCAAGGATCCTATTTTCCTCGAGCTAAGGAAAATATTCTCTAATATCGAGGATACCTTATTGTTATACCCCGTAGAATTCCCGACACCTAAATGACCTATTCGCACGTTGGTTAAGCATATTTGAAGGCCATACGTGCTGGAGAAAGGCCCGGGAAAAGATCAGACGAGAAACCTGTCGAACCATCGCGGAAGGAGCCGAGGCAGAGCCCCTCCACGATGGCAGCGTGTCACGGAGGAGGGGCCTCCGCGTTGGCTCCGTGACACGTTGGCCTTGTCCAGGCCCAAGTATATAAAGCCCCACTTCGATTTTAAGTGATAAAATCATTTAAAATTTCCAGAGAACAGAGGGCAAACGCAGAGGGAGAAAAAGGAACGAAGAAATTATATAATTTTCGTCCGATTACGCTGCTAAACGTTGTGTAAATTCAAATTAACTCCAGATACTGAGGTATTTAGCAGCAGAGAGCATTGCTACGGATTCAGTTTCGTGAAATACGGCCAACGAATCATTGAGCCACCGAGCTAAGGTAAGTGGAATTGCTCTATACTAGTGTCTATGTGTTCCTAGCTGTGAAATGAATATTTCTCCCTTCTGGACCTCTGAAAAATAGCGAGTTTTCGACCGTCTTATGATAAGCCTAAGTTTAGGCTATAAACTATATTGAAAGTGACGTTGCCTTTTATAAAGTAAAGCTGTATTTAATATTGATTGACATATTTATGAATGCAGTTGGGAGAAAATAGCTGAAGTACCGGCCGAGTCTCGTTCGACAGGCGAATAGTTCAAGGGTAAGGTATGTAAAGCTAGTTCCCTCGGCAAGTTAAGTAATATCGGTACAGTATAGTAATTTACAGGCCAGTAGAACGTTCAGAAATCAAGTGTTACGTTTATTGTGAATGTTGATACGGTACTAGAAGCATCAAGTTGTAACTTGCGTGAAACTTACTAGTATGACATAGATCCTAACACAAGTGTTAGAAACTGTCCAGCATGTTCAGTATGTGATGTAATACATAATGCTAAGATATTATTTTATTCAGATGAAACCCCGTAAAGCAATGCAATATCCGTAAAGAACCTCAAAAATAGAATGGCAGGCTAAACTAAAGTTTAGAAAGCATGTTAGGAATAGGAAATCATGTTAATACAGAAACTCAGTAAACAACATAGTTTTCAGCAGAAACACTATCTTGTATAGCATTTGCCCCAGTACAGTCTGGCAGGAGACTATATTCATATATATATATTTACCAGTCTCAGCACATATTAAATACGTACAGATTACTATCATTAGTTCAGCATGTAATATATACAATACCTTACCCCTATTAGCCTCAGCATGTGAGATATGCAGACAGTATTACTAGTTGAGACCGTTGTATTGTTTGGGGTTGGACTACCTAGCATCCATGACCGCCCCAGGGTTAATAGCTGTATCGACTCGTCCGCCAGAGGGCGAGGATACGTCGCTCTACGGAGTGGCATGCCGTCCCCCAGGGGACGAAGATGAGATGCCAGCTTTCCCCATATTTTGCCTTGGTTGGCTTTTATACACCCCCGTCGAGCGGATACGCCCGGGTGTTGATTCAGGAGTCCTTCGGACTCAGGTACAGTTATAGTCAGGGGCTCAGCGAGCCCAAGTGCATACCCAGGGGACCGGCGGGATGCTTACAGCCATTATAGGAGATGGGATGACCGGGGTAGGGATGTAGATTCTGTGTTGGTTGTACCTCCCAGCTTATGGGTACGGGTATGGTTTGTGTGTGCCATGTTATGCTATTTCATGTTATTCCATGTTACGTTAGATACGAGTAGATCAGCAGTAGAGGGATATGCCTCTAGGTATGACTCCTATTTCCTTCCAGTATAAATGAGAAAAGGTACGACTTACAGTATCAGGCAGTTAATCTAGTTCTTCTTACTACAGTTTCATCAGTTACATTGTTGTTTTCAGATTTTACTTTCAGTTATTGCTTTACATACTCAGTACCAGTGGTACTGACGCCCGGTGGGGCGCTGCATTACTTGCCTGCAGGTACTCATAGACGAGCAGGCGATACTGCGTGATTCCTGTCAGCGATCGAGTATTCAGCTCCTGTCATCTGGAGACTGAATTCCAGAGGTGTATTTCAGTTTCTTTTGTTGTATAGTACGGGTAGGTCGGGGCCCTGTCCCGATCATTTCTATTGCTATTCCTAGAGGCTTACAGTCTGTATATATCTCCCTGTGGTCAGATGAGTCGGTCGTGTGAGGCCGTGCAGTTGTGTAGCTGTTAGTACTCTTTCTTTCTTTTATGTTGGTCGTGTGGGGCCATAGCTTGCCAGTAGTGGTGACCTTGCCGGTCGCGTAGCTTTCTAGTACTTCATGATTGAGTTATAGATAACTAGACAACATGGTGGCCTTGTCGGCCCGCATAGGTTTCCCTGAATTGATATGTTTCTGGTCAGCTGTTAGTATAGGTACAAGAGGCTATAGGCCAATGGGCCGGGGGCTGTGTTTACAGCCGTTATATAGCCCTTTGTTTCCAGAAATATGAGTTAGAGCCAGCCAGGCACCAGACGTACCCAGGCTTAGCAGTCCAGCAGTTCAGGTCCCAGTAGGGCACCAGGTGCCAGTCATACCCCCCCAAGGAGGGGTGTGACCAACTTGGTATCAGAGCAGGTCCTGTCCCAGGGGGTCTGCAAGCCGTGCTAAGTAGAGTCTTGTCTATGGATGTGTTGTGCACCACATACTATAGGCAGGAGGCTGTGAGGCATGATAGGATGGTTACCCTTCCTTCTCAGTCAGTCATGCTTTAGAGCGGTACAGCATAGGGTTGAGTCCCTATAAACTTACCGTATTCTTTGATTACAGATATAAAAGCAAATCAGCATTACCCTACTACAAGCAGAAGATCAGATAACAATAGAAGAGGGCATCAGCCAGTTACATGATAACTACAGCAGCAGGAGGAGGTACCTGAAACCTCCCAGCATGATACCTTTATCGGTACTATCCCCAGTATACGTTGATAACATCAAAATAGGAAGTCAGGAATGTAATGTATATATGAGTTGATTTATTTATTAGCTATATGAGATCTGATTATGATTACAGATAAGGTCAGACCACCAGTAAGTATAAGAAAGAGAGGGAAATGCAGGAATCCCAAACACATCTTTTCAGATGTGGTACAGTTATATGTTTCTATCTGTTGCAACAAGAAAAGGGCTATTCCTACTTCTTGATTCTGATGCCAGTATAGTAAAGGGGCGTAAGACTTGAGATGGGGTTGCCAAATTAAGTAGTAAGTAAAGATGGGCTGATTGATCCTAGTAAATATTAAACAGTATAAAGAGCCCCTATGATTCCGTAAGTTGTGCAGACCCTTATGATAATAAGCAAGTAGAGAAAATAAGATCGTTAGTTTACCCGAAGCAGGGGTACAAGACCTGTTAGTGATGAATGCCGGGTAATAGCTAAGTTCGAGTCAGAAAAAGGCCAAGTCCGCCACGTATGTTAACAGATAGCAAGACATACCCGTAAGATTGTAGTTATGATCCGGTTGTGATATCGAAAGATATAGAGGTCATGTGAACCAGATGGGCTTGAATATAAGCCAGAAGAAGTATAGGCCGAGGCCTGATCAGTAATCTCATTAGCAATGAAAGGCAGGTACCTTGAACCCTAGAGTTCAGCTTAAGCAAGATGAGAGGAAGAAGCAGGAATGCCAGCTTTTGTGGGGAAATCAGGGTTACCCCCCCCCCCCAGATTGATAGAGTATCGCTTCAAGGATTAAGCCTCGGGCTGACAGTAAGATTGCGGTTTAGAATACCGCAGTATGCCTGTTCATGGAGAAGTTAAGAAATTACTGATACAGCAATTCTAATCTAGTGTGGCCTAGAGATAAGGCTCAGCAGACAGTCATGGGCTCTTAATATAAGCCCGGTAAGGCCACAACATTCGAATGTTGACCCCACATCGCAAGAGTGGCGGAATTTCAAATAGCAGATAATAACTAAGGTGTTTATGTTTGTTACTCTCGGAATGGGGTGACAATACAACGAAATGATAAGTCAGGGCAAGAGATAGTATTAGGCCGTAGAAGCGGTGTATCATGTACGGTATGAGACTCAGCAGAACATGTCAGAGATTACGTATTACCGCAGAACTCAGTACATATTGTACGTAGCTAGCGATATATATATACACAGATAATAGGTATGCTGTGAGTAGCTGCCTAAGGGGTATAATCACAGATACTGATTAGTAATAGAAAGCATGTACAAATGGCATTGCAGGATCCCCTTGCCAAAAAAAAGGGGGGAGAAAAAGAGAGAGAAGAGAGAAGAAAGAAAGAAAGGAGAGAAGAAAGGAGAAAGGGAAAGGAGAGGAGAAAGGGCAGATTAAGTGTGAATTACGTATGAAGTCATAGGAACTGTCTCAGTTCTCAGTTAGTAAGTTAATAGATTTATGTGTGTTGCCAGATCTAGGCTCTAGGAGCTTATCAGAGTTAATGGCCTAAGCCAGATGACTAGATGATAAGGGCGCAGTTAGACGGTCTACCGACCAGCTGGCGCCTGCATTAGCAGGGAAGCATTCCTGAAGATCGGTCACATTAGTGCATATGCTAGAATCAGGATTAGAAGCCGAATAGGCAAATTTCAGAGATTAGCAATACCAGAATTGTTCTAGTATGTTAAGTGGTCGTACGTCATTTTCCCAGCCTTGTAGGTGAGAGTCGGCCGTAGTCAACCTAGCAGTTATTATGTGAAACACCCCATAAGTCAGCCAGCCGCCCCAGTCAGAATACCCGTGGGTACCCCAAAGAAGGGTCCACATCAGTAGTCAGCGACAGACTAGTACTTCAGCTGGTTCTCGTAAGATATTTAGATACAGAGCCCTAACCAAAGGCCAGTATTTACAGAATAGCTCATAAGACCGAGAATTCCCCAGAATAGCAGTATAAATCCAAGTGGATACACACAAGGCGTAAGAAATTGATAGTACCCTGCTAGCACAGTGTTTATTAAAACCAGGAGATCAGCAGACTCCCCGTGAAGATCCAGAGATTGATCGCCTGGGAGTAAGTTTGATTAAGCTCAGCCTTATAGTGGTTCAAGCAAAATAACAAAGCAATTAGATGCCCACAATTCTACAGTATGCATGAACTATAAGTACTCAAGTAGAACAGTTAGAGCATTATTAGACTACTGCCACATTCGGGTCATTCAACCCGACTATTCAGTTATTTAAGGTTATCCAGCCAGATTGTTAGAGGTCACGATCAATATCAGGATCCTCTGATCAGATAAAGGCACAAGGTGCGCAGATGGTCGTTCAGGTTACCTTAGCAACATGTAGCCTTAGCATATGTCCAGAAGGCCAGATAAGCTCTAGCTATACCGGTAGATTACTTGTCAGATTCTCCGGCATAATAAACCAGTATGACCGTTAGCTATATGCCAATTCCTTGTAAATGTGAATTTTGGTTGAGTTTAGTAGCCTTTTTGGTCACATTGTGTCAGAGGCTGGGGTACAGATAGATATACAGAAAATCGAAATAGTGAAGACATAGTCTAGACCTACCACTCCGATCGAAATACGCAATCCCTACGGTTAGCCGGGTACTACAAAGGGTTTGTGGAAGGATATTCCACCTTAGCAGCACCTCTGACTAAATTAACACAGAAGGCAGTAAAGTTCCAGCAGACCAAGGCATGTGAGTAGAACTTCCAGGAGTTAAAAGATAGGTTAACATCATCCCTAGTGTTAGTATCGTCAGAAGGTACAGAGGGTTAATGCGGCATGATAAAGTAGTAGCTGATGCCTTCAGGCAGTTGGAGAAACATGAAAAGAATTATCTTACCCATGACCTAGAGTTAGCCGTAGTAGTTTATGCCTTAAAGAGTGAATATTTTGTATCACACAGGAAGGGCTAATGTGGTAGCAGATGCCCTTAGCCGTAATTTATGGAGAGGTGACATATTTTCAGATAACCGGGGATGAAGTGTGGCGATGTAAAGGCCGCATTCGTGTTCCAGATATTTTGGGGCTTCGCCAGCAGATTATGAGCGAGGCGCATTACGCCCGCTATTCTCTCCGCCCAGGCGCGACGAAGATGTACCATGATATCAAAAAAAAAAAAACCACTGGTGGCCAGGTATGAAAAGAGAAATTGCTGAATTTGTAGCTCAGTGTCCTAACTGCCAACAGCTGAAAGTAGAACATCAGGAATCAGGCGGTTCGACCCAAGACATAGCTGTGCCTCTCTGGAAATGGGAAGCAGTAAGCATAGACTTGTAGCAGGATTACCCCGTACCAGGCGTAGACATGATTCAATCTGAGTAATTTTTGATAGACTGACGAAAACAGCCCATTTCCTGTCAGTAAAAGCTACTTTCTCTGCCTAAGATTACGCCAAATTGTATATCAGAGAAATAGTTAGATTACACGGTGTTTCAGTATCTATTATCTCTGATAGAGGAGCTCAGTTGACGGTTAGATTCTGGCAGTCGTTCCAGAAGGGTTTGGGACCGCAGATCAACTTGAGCACAGCATTCCACCCTTAGACAGATTTGCAGGCTGAGCGGACTATTCAAACGCTCGAAGATACACTACGAGCGCGTGTGCTAGATTTTGAGGGTAGCTGGGATGAGCATCTTTCGTTAGTTGAGTTTGCTTATAATAACAGTTATCATTCATCTATTCAGATGGCGCCTTTCGAGGCATTATACGGGCGAAAATATAGGTCGCCGGTGGGCTGGTTTGAAATGGGGGAATAAGCATTGGTTGGCCCAGACATTGTTTGGCAGTCAGAGGAAAAGATAAAGCTTATTCGAGAATGATTACTGACTGCTCAGAGCCGCCAGAAGTCTTATGCAGATATACGACGTAGAAATCTAAAATTTGCGGTAAATGACTGGGTATATCTGAAAGTATCTCCGATGAAAGGGGTGATGAGATTCGACAAGAAAGGCAAGCTTAGCCCGAGGTTCATTGGGCCATATCAGATTCGGCAAAGAATAGGCCGAATTGCATACGAATTGAACTTGCCTACGGAATTAGCATCTGTTCACCCAGTATTTCATGTCTCTATGTTAAGGAAGTTCGTAGGGGACCCCTCTACAATAGTTCCAGTTCAGGATGTCCAGGTCACACAAGAGTTAGCATATGCAGAGGTTCCCGTAGCTATCTTAGACAGACAGATTCACAGGTTGAGGACTAAAGAAATTGCATCTGTCAAAGTATTGTGGCGTAACAGGAACCGTGAGGAAATGACGTGGGAAGCTGAAGAAGATATGAAAGCCAGATACCCTCACCTATTTCAGGTCTAGTCAGGCGACAGGTATGTCCGTATTGTTACTTATGCAGTACCTTATAGTTGTATGTGTGTGAATGAGAAACATTGATACTTAGTTATCCAGTGGATCCTAGATTATTATGTGCAGCACCTATGTTGGACTTTTCTGCATTTCAGGTTTTTGGCTATAGTCCATATTACAGGGGAAACTCTGCCGAAATTTTTCTAGAAAGTAAAGTAAGTAGTCCTCTAGATCATAGAGTACATTCGAGGACGAATGTTCTTAAGGGGGGGAGAATGTTATACCCCGTAGAATTCCCGGCACCTAAATGACCTATACGCACATTGGTTAAGCATATTTGAAGGCCATACGTGCTAGAGAAAGGCCCGGAAAAAGATCGGACGATAAACCTGTCGAACCATCGCAGAAGGAGCCAAGGCAGAGCCCCTCCGCGATGGCAGCGTGTCACGGAGGAGGGGCCTCCGCGTTGGCTCCGTGACACGTTGGCCTTGTCCAAGCCCAAGTATATAAAGCCCCACTTCGGTTTTAAGTGATAAAATCATTTAAAATTTCCAGAAAACAGAGGGCAAACGCAGAGGGAGAAAAAGGAACGAAGAAATTATATAATTTTCGTCCGATTATGCTGCTAAACGTTGTCTAAATTCAAATTAACACCAGATACTGAGGTATTTAGCAGCAGAGAGCATTCCTACGGATTCAGTTTCGTGAAATACGACCGACGAATCGTCGAGCCACCGAGCTAAGGTAAGTGGAATTGCTCTATACTAGTGTCTATGTGTTCCTAGCTGTGAAGTGAATATCTCTCCCTTCTGGACCTCTGAAAAATAGCGAGTTTTCGACCGTCTTTCGATAAGCCTAAGTTTAGGCTATAAACTATATCGAAAGTGACGTTGCCTTTTAAAGTAAAACTGTATTTAGTATTAATTGACATATTTATGAATGCAGTTGGGAGAAAATAGCTGAAGTACTGACCGAGTCTCGTTCGACAGGCGAATAGTTCAATGATAAGGTATGTAAAGCTAGTTCCCTCGGCAAGTTAAGTAATATCGGTACAGTATAGCAATTTACAGGCCAGTAGAACATTCAGAAATGAAGTGTTATGTTTATTGTGAATGTTGATACGGTACTAGAAGCATCAAGTTGTAACTTGCGTGAAACTTACTAGTATGACATAGATCCTAACACAAGTGTTAGAAACTGTCCAGCATGTTCAGTATGTGATGTAATACAAAATGTTAAGATATTATTTTATTCAGATGAAACCCCGTAAAGCGATGCAATATCCGTAAAGCACCTCAGAAATAGAATGGCAGGCTAAACTAAAGTTTAGAAAGCATGTTAGGAATAGGAAATCATGTTAATACAGAAACTCAGTAAACAACATAGTTTTCAGCAGAAACACTATCTTGTATAGCATTTTCCCTAGTACAGTCTGGCAGGAGACTATATTCATATATATATATTTACCAGTCTCAGCACGTATTAAATACGTACAGAATACTATCATTAGTTTAGCATGTAATATATACGATACCTTACCCCTATTAGCCTCAGCATGTGAGATATGCAGACAGTATTACTAGTTGAGACCGTTGTATTGTTTGGGGTTGGACTACCTAGCATCCATGACCGCCCCAGGGTTAATAGCTGTATTGACTCGTCCGCCAGAGGGCGAGGATACGTCGCTCTATGAAGTGGCATGCCGTCCCCCAGGGGACGAAGATGGGATGCCAGCTTTCCCCATATTTTGCCTTGGTTGGCTTTTATACAACCCCGTCGAGCGGATACGCTCGGGTGTTGATTTAGGAGTCCTTCGGACTCAGGTACAGTTATAGTCAGGGGCTCAGCGAGCCCAAGTGCATACCCAGGGGACCGGCGGGATGCTTACAGCCATTATAGGAGATGGGATAACTGGGGTAGGGGTGTAGATTCTGTGCTGGTTGTACCTCCCGGCTTATGGGGGCCGGGTAAGGTTTGTGTGTGCCATGTTATGCTATTTCATGTTATGCCATGTTACATTAGATACGAGTAGATCAGCAGTAGAGGGATATGCCTCCAGGTATGACTCCTATTTCCTTCCAGTATAAATGAGAAAAGGTATGACTTACAGTATCAGGCAGTTAATCTAGTTCTTCTTACTTCAGTTTCATCAGTTACATTGTTGTTTTCAGATTTTACTTTCAGTTATTGCTTTACATACTCAGTACCAGCGGTACTGACGCCCGGTGGTGCACTGCATTACTTGCCTGCAGGTACTCATAGACGAGCAGGTGATACTGCGTGATTCCTGTCAGCGATCGAGTATTCAGCTCCTGTCATCCGGAGACTGAATTCTAGAGGTGTATTTCAGTTTCTTTTGTTGTATAGTACGAGTAGGTAGGGGCCCTGTCCCGATCATTTCTATTGCTATTCCTAGAGGCTTGCAGTCTGTATATATCTCCCTGTGGTCAGATGAGCCGGTCTGTGAGGCCGTGCAGTTGTGTAGCTGTTAGTACTCTTTCTTTCTTTTATGTTGGCCGTGTGGGGCCATAGCTTGCTAGTAATGGTGACCTTGCCGGTCGCGTAGCTTTCTAGTACTTCATGATTGAGTTATAGATAACTAGACAGCATGGTGGCCTTGTCGGCCCGCATAGGTTTCCCTGAATTGATATGTTTCTGGTCAGCTGTTAGTACAGGTACAGGAGGCTATAGGCCAATGGGCCGGGGGCTGTGTTTACAGCCGTTATATAGCCCTTTGTTTCTAGAAATATGAGTTAGAGCCAGCCAGGCACCAGACGTGCCCAGGCTTAGCAGTCCAGCAGTTCAGGTCCTAGTAGGGCACCAAGTGCCAGTCATACCCCCCCAAGGAGGGGTGTGACAAACTTGGTATCAGAGCAGGTCGTGTCCCAGGGGGTCTGCAAGCCGTGCTAAGTAGAGTCTTGTCTATGGATGTGTTGTGCACCACATACTATAGGCAGGAGGCTGCGAGGCATGATAGGATGGTTACCCTTCCTTCTCATTCAGTCGTGCTTCAGAGCGGTACAACATAGGGTTGAGTCCCTATAAACTTACCGTATTCTTTGATTACAGATATAAAAGCAAATCAGCATTACCCTACTACAGGCAGAAGATCAGATAACAACAGAAGAGGGCATCAGCCAGTTACATGATAACTACAACAGCAGGAGGAGGTACATGAAACCTCCCAGCATGATACTATTATCGGTACTATCCCCAGTATACATTGATAACGTCAAAATAGGAAGTCAGGAATGTAATGTATATATGAGTTGATTTATTTATTAGCTATATGAGATCTGATTATGATTACAGATAAGGTCAGACCACCAGGTAAGTATAAGAAAGAGAGGGAAATGCAGGAATCCCAAACACATCTTTTCAGATGTGGTACAGTTATATGTTTCTATCTGTTGCAACAAGAGAAGGGCTATTCCTACTTCTTGATTCTGATGCCAGTATAGTAAAAGGGCGTAAGACTTGAGATGGGGTTGCCAAATTATGCAGTAAGTAAAGATGGGCTGATTGATCCTAGTAAGTATTAGACAGTATAAAGAGCCCCTATGATTCCGTAAGTTGTGCAGACCCTTATGATAATAAGCCAGTAGAGAAAGTAAGACCCTTAGTTTACCCGAAGCAGGGGTAAAAGACCTGTTAGTGATGAATGCCGGGTAATAGTTAAGTTCGAGTCAGAAAAAGGCCAAGTCCGCCACGTATGTTAACAGATAGCAAGACATACCTGTAAGATTGTAGTTATGATCCGGTTGTGATATCGAAAGATATAGAGGTCATGTGAACCAGATGGGCTTGAATATAAGCCAGAAGAAGTATAGGCCGAGGCCTGATCAGTAATCTCATTAGCAACGAAAGGCAGGTACCTTGAACCCCAGAGTTCAGCTTAAGCAAGATGAGAGGAAGAAGCAGGAATGCCATCTTTTGTGGGGAAATCAGGGTTACCCCCCCCCCCAGATTGATAGAGTATCGCTTCAAGGATTAATCCTCGGGCTGACAGTAAGATTGCGGTTTAGAATACCGCAGTATGCTTGTTCATGGAGAAGTTAAGAAATTACTGATACTGCAATTCTAATCTTGTGTGGCCTAGAGATAAGGCTCAGCAGACAGTCATGGGCTCTTAATATAAGCCCAGTAAGGCCACAACATTCGAACATTGACCCCACATCGCAAGAGTGGCGGAATTTCAAATAGCAGACAATAACTAAGGTGTTTATGTTTGTTACTCTCGGAATGGGGTGACAATACAACGAAATGATAAGTCAGGGCAAGAGATAGTATTAGGCCGTAGAAGCGGTGTATCATGTACGGTATGAGACTCAGCAGAACATGTCAGAGATTATGTATTACCGCAGAACTCAGTACATATTGTACGTAGCTAGCGATATATATATATACAGATAATAGGTATGCTGTGAGTAGCTGACTAAGGGGTATAATCACAGATACTGATTAGTAATAAAAAGCATGTACAAATGGCATTGCAGGATCCCCTTGCCAAAAAAAAAAGGGGGGAGAAAAAGAGAGAGAAGTTAAAAGCATAAGAGTTTACCAAAATACCCTCAAACTAATGAAATAAAGCCTAAAACTGGTAGAACCAACAACAAAAGGGATGAGTCGTTGGTTGATAGGACAACCCATATTGAGATTCGTACAATGCCTTGTGCTGTTTCACTAAACTACTCATAAATACTTACTCTGAACTCCGATTGCACAAGGTAAGATGTGTTGGAAACAAGACTCAAAGGGTTTCAATTAGAAGTGTTAACTCACCAAAAAACACTTTGTAAAATGGGAGCTATGGTCGTTTGAAATTGACCCTTTAAGAACTTATACGAAAAACTCAATTTGTAAGAAGGCTCTCAACTCAACTTTATGCTAGAGGTTCTTTATGACCTTAATTTGTATCCAAAACACTTCTCACACTTAATAATTGTTCTTAACCCCTAGTTTCAATTATATTCATCGGGCTCAGTCTTTCCACATACCTATAATGGTTTCAAACTTAACCTGATAGTCTGAAGCATTGCAATATCTCGACTCATGACCAACAAGATGACCGGTACAATTGAACAATAGTTCGTAAAATCCCCTCATGTGTTCTAGAAAAAATTTAACATTCTTCTGAACCTCAAACCTCGGTTCCTAGTATGGTTTATCGTGTCATTCGTTGAATGGCCCTAGTGCCATTTTTTGACTATTTTCTGCTGCAAGTCTCGAGTCTGATCTAAGGGACTTTTGAGCTATTATAATATCTTCCCCTTGGGAACATTCCTCCTTAAATGTTGGCTAACTAAGTTGAAAGGTTAGGGAGAAACTACGATCCTAAAACTAAATAGCTATATAGAGAACTGAGGGAGTAACTGGCTCCAAACATGAAACACATATACTAATCTGAATTCATGAAACATACAAGCATGCTAAGACATGAAAGAAATTGAGAGACATGAACTTGACATGAAACTGAATAGGGTGTTAAGCAAGAAACTGAATAGGGTGTTAAGCAAGAAACTAGTACCTCACGATGGAAAGAAACTTGAAGGAAAAAATATGTGGATATCTAGCCATCATGTTGCTTTGGCTTCTCACGTAGCTTCTTTAACTAGATGATAGCTCCCGAACACCTTCACTTAAACAACTTTTTTGTTCCTCCCAACTTACGAACCTGTCGGTCCAAGATTTCAACTTGAACCATCTCCTAAAAGAGACTGTCATTCTCACCCACCTCTTCACCCCTTTCATGGGTGAATCTTTCCGCAACACCTTGTTACTTGCACCAACTTCTTGAATACCATCACATCATTCAAGCTTATCACCACAATCATCTTTTGGCTCCTGTGTAGCCTATACTACCAAAAACTCCTTAGACTCCCTGACATAACTAACAACTGCACTTCATGAACTCCTACCTACCGAGAATCTAAGGCATGAATAGGGAGATAATCTTGGACATATCTATTGCATCCATCATTTCTGTTACTTGAACATACATAGGGCGCAGAGTAAGGAAATAGTAAGCATGAATCATTCAAGAAATCTAAGATGAGCATATAAATGATGTAGCACGCCCCTGTGAGCCGATAAGGCAAATCCTAAGGACTGAGTTCATATAGCTGAGCACATTGGGAGGCATGAGCTTACATACATAATGAGTTTCATGACATGAAGCTGAGTTTTATGGAGTCATGGAGTAAGATTGGGATCATTGACTGAAGTGGTTATCTATCATTGTGAGAACCTGAATATATGCATGAGTAAACCGTAACATTGACATAAGGGAAAACATATGAACAGGAATGGATTGACATCCTAAAGATACTATTTGTAGAACTCCCCACCAGAAAAAACTCAAGATTTGACTTGGCCCTTCAACTTATCATCTCCCCTTAGCTTAAAGTCATCCTTCTATGGCCTTTGGATCCTTCCTTATTGCTAGGCTGACATCACTTACTCTCGACATCCATCCACTCTAAGGCTATCACTAAGGTGTTCACACTCATAACCATTTAACACCATCTATGGGATTATTCTAATGTTGGAACTGCTAAATGGATCTTATACCTTATACTACGACTCATTGGCCTAACACATGCAATGATTAATCAAGAAAAGCTTATAACATACCAGTGACTACATCGGACGAGCACTCTTGCTCCTGACGAGATGAAAGTGCATAAAACTTATTCTGGCACTAGCTGCCACCTACACTAGAAGATGCAGACGATTGAGATAGGTGAACTGCTAGAGCTGCTAAAGTGGTGATTAGGACACAGCCTCTACCATCACCCTATCTAGCTGAAGAAAAATTATTGTGCATGTGTCCGGGATTCCCACACTCGAAGCAAACATCAAAGACAACCAAGCACTCTCCTGGGTGGTTCATACCGTACTTCCTGTAAGATAAGAAAGTGCACTCCCTGACATACTCCCCTAACCCATAGAGTTTGATGCTCTACCTCTTTGACCACCTCGAAGTATAGATGGGACACTAGTTAATGATTGTGCTAGGGCTATCTCTGATGAGTCTATGATCAATGTCCACCACTTTCCCTCTTGTTATACCCCGGGAGCTCAAAGATCTAACCCGAGAGTTGAAACGGGGAATAATGGGAAATTTTGTTGCAACCTCAGGATGAGTTGTCTCACGACTTGTGAGGACAGCCCACAAGTTGTCAGGTGACTCTTGGGGAAGGAAAAATAGTTGGGAAAAGAAAAGATGGGTAGTGTACCTGACGGGAGTCCTTAGGAGTCGTTGTCAGACTTAACGATTCGTGGGCTGAGTCGTCGGCAGGCTTGGAGTCCAAAGTTTGGAAGTAAGACAGTTCACATAACTACTGCTGACCACGAGTCATGGACACCCCTAACAAGTCCTGACGTGACCCATTACGAGCCCAAGAAAACAAATAAGGCAGTGCACTTGATCAGCAGAGTGACGAGTCGTGCCTCCAGAAATGAGTCGTCAGGTCGTCCCTTAGGACCACCTGGCAGTTATCTACTGCAAAATTAGTAAGGTCCTTTTCAGAATTTCTAAGTTCCTAAAGCCTAAAATACAACATTTTGGGGTATGAATGATAGTCTTTTAAGGGGTTAAGTTCAGATTACTCATTTTCAATCCATGCATGCAAAGTAGAAGAGATTTTAGAGGCTGATCAAGCTAGAAATCTTCAATTTCTTTCAAACTTCTTTTGGGCATTCAAGGGAGAGTAAGATTGTCACGCCCCGCCTTGGTGGGTATGACTGGCACCTGGTCCCCTACTTGGACCTTAACTGCTAGATAGCTACGCCTAAGCACTTCTGGTGCCTGGCTGGCTCTAACCATAGATTCAAGGAAATGAAGGGCTATATAACGACTGTAAATACACCCTCCGGCCGATTAGGCCTATAGCCACCTGTACTATAACATCAGCTAACCAGAATCACATACATATAGGGAAACCTAAGCGGGCCGACAAGGCCACCATGCTTACTAGTTACTTATGAATCAATATAACAGATGCTAAACAGCTACGTGACCGACAAGGTCACCACTACTAACTGAATAAGGCCTCATACGGACAATATACTCAACTAAATAATCGCACGGCCCCACACGACCGGCACAACTAACCACAGGGAAATATATATAGACTGCAAGCCTCTAAGAATACTGATAAGATGGTCGGGATAGGGCCCCGGCCTACCCATACTGTACAACAAAAGAAAAGGGATAAACCTCTAGCTATCTAGCTCCGGATGACTGGAGCTGATGACCTTATGAGCTGGCTTGAATCACGAGGTATCGGATCCTCGTCTATGAGTACATGCAGGCAAGTAATGCAGCGCCCCCAAGGGGCGTCAGTACCGCTGGTACTGAGTATGTAAAGCAACAACTGAAAACTATCTGAAAATAACAATACAACTGATGGAACTGAAATAGAAGGAAATAAACTAATCTGACTGAAAACATAAAGCTAAGTCTATTCTCAACTATGCTGGAAGGAGTAGGAGTCATACCTGGAAATGTATCGCTCTACTATCGATCTACTCATATCTAGCGTAACATGGCATAACATAATATAACATAACATAGCATAGCACACACAAACCTTACCCAGCCCCCATAAGCAGGGAGGTACAATCAACACGCAATCTATACCCCTACCCCGGTCGTCCCATCTCCTATAATAACTATAAGCATCCTGCCGATCCCCTGGGTATGCACTTGGGATAGCTGAGCCCCTGACTATAACTGTACCTGAGTCCGGAGGACTCCTGAATCAACACCCCAGGCGTACCCGCTCGACTGGGTGTATAAAGGCCGGCCAAGGCACAATATGGGGAAAACCGGCATCCCATCTTCGTCCCTCTTTGGGACGGCATGCCACTCTGTAGAGTGACGTATCCTCGCCCTCTGACAGACGAGTCGATACAGCTATTAACCCTGGGGTGGTCATTAATGCTAGGTAATCCAACCCCAAAACAATACAGTGGTCTCAACTAGTAATACTAACTGCGTATACCACATGCTGAAGCAAGTGATAATAATGTATTTGTACATACTATATGCTGAAGTAGTGATAGTGATGTGTATAAATTTAATACATGTTGGAACTGATAATGGTGTGTATATATATAATCTTCTGTCATACTATGCTGAGTCTAATGTTGAACAAGATATATTTTTTCTTCTAGGAATCATGTTGTATAACTGAGTTTAATAGTAACATGATTTACTATTTCTAACATGCTTTCTAAACTTCATTTTAATCTAACATTCTACTTCTGAGGTACCTTAAAAATACTTATATTGCTTTACTAGGTTTCAACTAAACACGATAATATCCTAACATACTTTACTAAATCACATACTGCGCATGTTGTACAGTTCCTAACACTTTTTATTAGAATTTATATCGTGCTAGCAAGTTTGACGCTATATATAACATGATTCTTCCAATATCGTACTAATATTCATACTAAACATAGCACATGACTTCTGAAACATTCTATTGGCCTTTGAACTATTCTACTATACCGAGACTACTAACTTGCCGAGGAAACTAGCTTCACATACCTTCGCTTCGGATTTCCCGACTAACTGGCGTAGCTTGGTCAGTATTTTCGTTATTTCTCCCAATTTCGACCATATATATATCAATTAGGACTAAATACACTAATGCTCTAGAAGAATATAACACTTTTAATATATATATAGCCAAAAGTTTGGCTTATCGAAAAACGGTCAAACTCGCTATTTCTCGAAAGTTCAGAAAGGAGAAATACTCACTTTATGGCAAGAAGTATACTGACACTAATTTGGAGCAATTCCACTTACCTTAGCTCGGTAGCACGATGATTCGCCGGCCAAATTTCACGAAACTAAATCCGTAGGAATGCTCCTTGCTGCTTAATACCTCGGTATCTGGAGTTAATTTGAGTTTGGACCGTGTTTGGCGGCGTAATCGGACGAGAAGTGGATAGGATTGTTCGTTCCTCCTTCTCTTGGGTTTACTCTCTGTTCTTACTGGAACTTATAAGTTATTAAAGCAAAAACCGAAGTTTGGAGGCTTTTATACTTGGGGCTGGACGGGGCCTCCGTGACACGCAACCAACGCAGAGGCCCTCCCTCCATGGCACGTTGCCATCGCGGAGGGGTTTTGCCCCGGCTCCTTCTGCAATGGTTTGACAGATTTCTTATCCGGTATTTCCCCCGGGCCTTTTCTTAGCATGTATGGCATTCATAAATTCTTAACCAACAAGCGAATAGGCCATCTACATGTCGAGAATTTACGGGGTGTAACATTCTCCCTCCCTTAAGATTATTTTTCCTCGTAGATCTTCTATTTATAGGAATTCTCAACTTACTCAACTTATTTCTAGTAAAATTTTGGTACAGTTTCCCCTGTAATATGGACTATCTCAAAAACCTGAAATACAGAAAAGTCCAATACAGGTACTCCATACAATACTATAGCAATCATCAGACAAAAGATTAGAGTCGATTATCTCGTTTATGCATATACTATAAGGCACTATATAAAATAACAATACTAACATACCTCTTGACTGAGTAGGCTTGAAACAAGTGAGGATATCTGATTTTCATATCTTCCTCTGCCTCCCAAGTCATCTCCTCGTAGTTCCTGTTACGCCACAGTACCTTGACAGACGCAATATCTTTAGTTCTCAATCTACGAATCTGTCAGTCTAAGATAGCTACTGGAACCTCTTCATAAGCCAGCTCCTCCGTAACCTGGACATCCTGGATTGGGACTACTTTGGATGGATCTCCTATGTACTTTCTTAGCATAGATACGTGGAAAACTGGATGAACGGATTCTAATTCAGGAGGCAAGTTCAACTCATATGCCACTTGGCCTATTCTTCGACGAATCTGATAAGGCCCAACGAATCTCGGACTTAGCTTACCTCTCTTACCGAATCTCATCACCCCTTTCATCGGAGATACTTTAAGAAATACCCAGTCATTCACATCAAATTCCAGGTCCCTGTGCCGCACATCAGTATACGATTTCTGGCGGCTCTGTGCAGTCAGTAGGCGTTCTCTGATAAACTTTACCTTCTCCTCTGACTGTTTAATAATATCTGGCCCAATCAGCACTGACTCTCCCACTTCAAACCAGCCAACTGGCGACCTACATTTTCGCCCATATAATGCCTCAAAGGGCGCCATCTGGATAACTGAGTGATAACTATTATTATAAGAAAATTCAATTAGCAGCAAATGCTCGTCCCAGCTATCTCCAAAGTCTAGCACACACGCCCGTAGCATATCCTTGAGCGTCTGAATAGTGCGTTCAGCCTGCCCATCCGTTTGAGGGTGGAATGATGTGCTCAAATTAATCTGCGTTCCCAGGCCTCTCTGAAATGACTGCCAAAATCTACCTGTAAATTGTGCTCCTCTGTCAGAGATAATAGATACTGGAACACCGTGTAATCTAACTATTTCTCTGATATACAGTTCGGCATAATCTTCGGCAGAGAAAGTGGCTTTTACTGGCAAGAAATGGGTTGATTTCGTCAGTCTGTCAACAATTACCCAAATTGAATCATGTCTATGCCTGGTATGGGGTAGTCCTGCTACAAAGTCCATGTTTACTACTTCCCACATCAAAAGAGACACAGCTATGTCCTGAGTCAACCCACCTGGTTTCTGGTGTTCCACTTTTACTTGCTGACAGTTAGGACACTGGGCTACAAATTCAGCTATTTCGCTCTTCATACCTGGCCACCAGTAAATTTCTTTGATGCCATGGTAAATTTTCGTCGCACCTGGGCGGAGAGAATAGCGGGTGTAATGCGCCTCGCTCATGATCTGCTGGCGAAGCCCTGAAATGTCTGGAACACAAAGGCGGCCCTTACATCTCAGTACTTCATCCTCAGTTACCTGAAAATCTGGCGCTTTCAGTGCTGAATTTTGTCCTTAAGCTGGACCAGGTTAGGATCTTCATACTGTCGTTCTTTTACCTCCTCAACTAATGGCGACACTACGGTGTTCTGAATTACCGCTCTATTGTCCTCTGTCCCTGCTACACAAACGGCTAGGCTGGCTAATTGATGTATTTCTATGACCAACTCCCGCTGCTCGGGCTGCAAATACGCCAAACTCCCCATCGATTTACGGCTGAGAGCATCTGCTACTACATTAGCTTTCCCCGGATGATACAGAATGTCCACGTCATAATATTTCAATAACTCCAATCGGCGACGCTGTCGCAAATTCAACTCCCTCTGAGTGAAGATATACTGTAGGCTCTTAGAATCTGTGAAAATATCCACATGGACGCCATACAAGTAATGTCTCCATATCTTTAAGGCGTGGATCACTGCGGCTAACTCCAGGTCATGGGTAGGATAATTCTTTTCGTGTTTCCTCAGTTGTCTGGACGCATAAGCAATCACTTTATCATGCAGCATCAACACACATCCCAACCCAATACCTGATGCATCACAATACACTGAATAACCCTTTGTACCTTTTGGCAACGCTAATACTGGGGCGGAGGTCAACCTGTCTTTCAAATCCTGGAAACTCTGCTCACATGCCTCTGTCCACTGGAACTTTACTGCTTTCTGCGTTAGCTTAGTCAGTGGTGCCGCTATGGTGGAGAATACCTCAACAAACCTTCTATAGTATCCTGCTAATCCCAGAAAACTGCGGACTTCAGTCGGAGTGGTAGGTCTGGGCCATGTTTTGACTGCTTCTATTTTCAGCGTATCTACCCGTATACCAGCATCCGACGCAATATGCCCCAAGAAAGCTACTGAGTTCAACCAGAATTCACATTTGGAGAACTTGACATACAACTGACGGTCCCTGAGAATCTGGAGCACTGCCCGTAAATGAGCCTAGTGATCTGCCTCTGAATAAGAATACACCAGAATATCGTCAATAATCACTATCACGAATAGGTCCAGGTATGGTCTGAAGATACTGTTCATCAGGTCCATAAATACCGCTGGGGCAATCGTCAGCCCAAAGGACATGACGAGGAATTCAAAGTGGCCATATTGGGTCATGAAGGCTGTTTTGGAAATGTCTCTTTCACGAACTCGAACCTGATGATATTCGGACCGTAAGTCAATCTTTGAGAAATATCTGGCCCCTTGTAATTGATCAAACAAGTCATCTATTTTGGGAAGCGGATACTTATTCTTAACTTTAACCTTATTCAACTGCCGATAGTCTATACACATGCGGAGCGAACCATCCTTCTTTCTCACAAATAGGACCAGCGCACCCCACGGTGAAGTACTCGGCCTAATAAAGACCTTATCTTATAAGTCCTTCAGCTGCTCTTTTAATTCTCTGAGTTCGGCAGGAGCCATACGGTATGGAGGAATTGATATGGGCTAAGTGTCTGGTAGTAAATCAATAGAAAAATCTATTTCTCTTTCTGGAGGAATACCAGGTAGCTCATCTGGAAATACGTCAGGGAATTCATTCACCACTGGGACTGACTGGCGAGTTGGAGGCTCTACCCGAACATCCTGAACTCTGACAAGGTGGTATATGCACCCCTTAGCTATCGACTTCCTCGCTTGAAGATAGGAAATAAACCTACCTTTTGGCGTAGCTGTGCTACCATTCCACTCTCGTATTGCCTCTCCTGGAAAAGTGGTATGGGACTGTCTTGGTCCAGCATTCTGCATTTGCATAGCACGGAGCCAACCAATCCATACCCTTAATGGCGTCGAAATCGTCCATTTCTAATTCTACCAGATCTACTGTGGTCTGACGATCAGCAACCT
Source organism: Datura wrightii (assembly GCA_035772735.1). Classification (NCBI taxonomy): domain Eukaryota; kingdom Viridiplantae; phylum Streptophyta; class Magnoliopsida; order Solanales; family Solanaceae; genus Datura; species Datura wrightii. Next base: position 56,705,993 of record JASDFA010000001.1, read on the forward strand.
TTACTATACACCCACGATAGACCCTTCTAGCTACAATGGAGTCACCAACGGGGGTGGATACTGAAAAGGGTTACTGAAGCAACTCTGGTGCAACACTAAACTTCCGAGCCACAAATGGAGTAATGTAGGACAAAGTAGATCCTGGATCAATCAATACATAAGAAGGGTGTGAGCAGATAGTCATCATACCAGTCACCACATCAGGTGACGCTTCTGAATCCTGCCTTCCTGGTAAAGCATATGTGCGGCTTGGACCCGCACCTACACTAGAGGCCCCTGATCTGCTCCGACCCCTGCCTGCTGAAACTGAGGGCCTGCGCCCTGCCGAGGATGCTGTAGCTCGTGACCCTGCGGATGCCCTGTCCTACCTATCCGGATCCTCCTGACCTCTGGCTAGGAAATTTCTCATCAGATGGCCCTCTTGGCCACAAATATAACATCCGGTGGAGCCATACCTGCATGCTCCACAACGGCGTCGACTACATATAGGGCAAAGTGGTAGGGTATACCTACTATACTTCGCCCTCCTCTGTAATGGTGAATCTGCAATCTGTGAGCCTCTGCCGGTCTCTAACTGCCCCCTACGGCTAAATCTGCCCCTCTGCGGCTGTGGTGGAGGCGGGGGTCTGGGCGGCCTATCTAACAATCGTGGCCTAGGTCCTCCTTGAGCCTCCCTCTGTAACTCAACTGGCCTATCCCTGTGGCGCTGTTCCTGATTGGTCCTCCTGATCTCCTGATGCCGATGCCTGATGCCTTCAATAATCTGGGCAAATGCCTGAACTCGGGCAATATCTATGTCCTCTCGTAGTGTGGCCGTAATACAAGTCTTAACATATTCTGGATTCAACCCCATGATAAAGCAATGTACTCTGGATGCCATGGTATCAACAAAGGTCGGTTCGTACCGGGCCAAAGAATCAAAATGCAAGGCGTGTTCCCGAACACTCATGGACCCCTACTCTAAATGTAAAAACTGGTCCACCCGGGCCTGTCGAATCTCCCGTGGCAAATAGTGATCCAGAAAAGCTCCTGAGAAGTTGGACCAGGTCGGAGGGGAAACATCCCTCCCTCGGACCTTTCCCAGCTTTCATACCACAACACGGCGATGTCCTGTAACCGGAATGCTGCCAACTCAACCGATTTTATAGGCATGGCATGCATAACCCTAAGAATTCTCTGTATCTGATCTAGAAAATCCTCAGGGTCCTCTGTCCGGTCTGTACCTATAAACTGTCAGGGATTCAGAGCCAAGAACTCTCGGACCTTCGAACTACTGGGCCCTCCTGACGACTCTGCAACTGTAGACGGCATCGGCTGACGCTGAGCAGCCATCATCTGTGCTAATATGACTACCGCACTCCTAACCTCCTGGTCGGAAGGTATCGGTATAGGGACTGCTGGAGGTGGTGTCGCCCCAAGTGGCTCATGATGTGGTGGTGATTGCTGAGAAGGTTGGGACGATGCCTCTGTATTGCCCTCTGATCAGGCTGTTTCTACACGAGGGTGAGGCATCCTGCTGGTGCCTTCCCCTACTGTAATATCCAAGCTCCGACCTGTGATAGGATGTCGTTGGTCTGACATTATCTGTAACCAAAGAATACAGTAAGCTCTAGGGACTCAACCCTATACTGTACGCTATAGCACGACTGAATAAGAATAAAAGGCTACCATCCTATCATACCTTGCAGCCGCCTACCCATAGTATGTGGTGCAAAACACATCCATAGGCAAGACTCTACTTAGAACGACTTGCAGACTCCCTGAGATTAGACCTGCTCTGATACCAAGTTTGTCACGCCCCACCTTGGGGGTATGACTGGCACCTGGTGCCCTACTGGGACCTGAACTGCTAGACTGCTGAGCCTAAGCACTTCTGGTGCCTGGCTGGCTCTAACCCTAGATTCAAGGAAACAATTGGCTATATAACGGCTTTAAATACAGCCTCTGGCCGACTAGGCCGATAGCCACCTGTACTATAACATAAGCTAACAAGAATCACATACATATAGGGGAGCCTAAGCGGGCCGACAAGGCCACCATGCTGACTAGTTACTTCTGAATCAATATAACAGATGCTAAACAGCTACGTGACCGACAAGGTCACCACTACTAACTGAGTAAGGCCTCACACGGCCAATATAAACAACTAAATAATCGCATGGCCCCACACAACCGGCACAACTAACCACAGGGAAATATATACAGACTGCAAGCCTCTAAGAATACTGATAAGATGGTCGGGACAAGGCCCCGGCCTTCCCATATTGTACAACAAAAGAAAAGGGACAAACCTCTAGCTATCTAGCTCCGGATGACTGGAGCTGATGACCCTGTGAGCTGGCTGGAATCACGAGGTAACGGCTCCTCGTCTATGAGTACCTGCAGGCAAGTAATGCAATGCCCCCAAGGGGCGTCAGTACTGCTGGTACTGAGTATGTAAAGAAAGAACTGAAAACTATCTAAAAACAACAATACAACTGATGGAACTGAAATAGAAGGAAATAGACTAATCTGATTGAAAACGTAAAGCTAAGCTTATTCTCAGCTATGCTGGAAGGAGTAGGAGTCATACCTGGAAATGTATCGCTCTACTGTTGATCTACTCGTATCTAGCATAACATGGGAGAACATAACATAACATAACATAGCATAGCACACATAAACCTTACCTGGCCCCCATAAGCAGGGAGGTACAATCAACACGCAATCTATACCCCTATCGCAGTCGTCCCATCTCCTATAATAACTATAAGCATCCTGCCGATCCCCTAGGTATGCACTTGGGCTCGCTGAGCCCCTGACTATAACTGTACCTGAGTCCGGAGGACTCCTGAATCAACACCCCGGGTGTACCCGCTCGACGGGGGTGTATAAAGGCCGACCAAGGCATAATATGGGGAAAACCGGCATCCCATCTTCGTCCCCTATGGGACGGCATGCCACTCTGTAGAGTGACGTATCCTCGCCCTCTGATGGACGAGTCGATACAGCTATTAACCCTGGGGCGATCATAAATGCTAGGTAATCCAACCCCAAAACAATACATTGGTCTCAACTAGTAATACTAATTGCGTATACCACATGCTGAAGCTAGTGATAATAATGTATTTGTACATTCTATATGCTGAAATAGTGATAGTGATATGTATGTATTTAATACATGCTGGGACTGATAATGGTATATATATATAATCTTCTGTCATACTGTGCTGAGTCTAATGTTGAACAAGATATAGTTTTTCTACTGGGAATCATGCTGTATAACTGAGTTTCATAGTAACATGATTTACTATTTCTAATATGCTTTCTAAACTTCATTTTAATCTACCATTCTACTTATGAGATACCTTAAAGATACTTATATTGCTTTACTAGGTTTCAACTGAACACGATAATATCCTAACATACTTTACTAAATCACATACTGGGCATGTTGTACAATTCCTAACACTTTGTATTAGAATTTATATCGTGCTAGCAAGTTTCACGCTATACATAACATGATGCTTCCAATATCGTACTAATATTCATACTAAACATAACAAACGACTTCTGAAACATTCTACTGGCCTTTGAACTATTTTACTATACCTAGACTACTAACTTGCTGAGGAAACTAGCTTCATATACCTTCGCTTCGGATTTCCCGACTAACTGGCGTGGCTTGGTCAGTATTTTCACTATTTCTCCCAACTGTATCCATATGTATATCAATTAGGACTAAGTACACCAATGCTCTGGAAGAAGATAACACTTTAAATATATATATAGCGAAAAGTTTGGCTTATCGAAAAACGGTCGAAAACTCGCTATTTCTCGGAAGTCCAGAAGGGAGAAATACTCACTTTATGGCTAGAAGTATATTGACACTAATTTGGAGCAATTCCACTTACGTTAGATCGGTAGCACGACGATTCGCCGGCCAAATTTCATGAAACTAAATCCGTAGGAATGCTCCTTGCCGCTTAATACCTCGGTATCTGGAGTTAATTTGAGTTTGGACCGCGTTTGGCAGTGTAATCGGATGAGAAATGGATAGGATTGTTTTTTCCTCCTTCTCTCTGGTTTACTCTCTGTTCTTACTAGAAATTATAAGTTAATCAAAGCAAAAACCGAAGATTGGAGGCTTTTATACTTGGGGCTGGACAGGGCCTCCATGACACGGAGCCAACGCGGAGGCCCTCCCTTTGTGGCATGTTGCCGTCGCGGAGGGGTTCTGCCCCGGCTCCGTCCATCATGGTTCGACGGATTTCTTATCCGGTCTTTCCCCCTGGCCTTTTCCTAGCATGTATGGCATTCATAAACTCTTAACCAACATGAGAATAGGCCATCTACATGTCGTGAATTTACGGGGTGTAACAAAGATTCAACCATTTTCCGGTATGTAGGGTTACGAAAGGGTGTTTCTGTTCACACCCATACCCATTCTCTATTAATTAATGGAAATGTACTAAAATTTCATTGGGGGTTTTAATTCGATGTTTATGAAAATCTAATGATTTTCAAATGAGTTGTTTTAAAATGAGATTTAAATTATATTTTATGGATTTTAATAAGATTTTACAACCAGTTTTTTATTATCAGATCATTGATTTCGATTTCTACTAATTTAAGCCTAATTATATAAGATCTATGATGAATTGATTTATGATCTTCAGTTCAATTGTTGATATTTACAAGCCCACCATGATTTATGCTTTGAAATGTGGATTTATTCTATTAACCATCATAATTTGGTGACTCTCGAGCTATAGTCATAATCCACAAATATGTATGAAACCTATGATTCATAAATTATGTTTTGGCCGACCCACGGGCCTTATGTCATGGCTTGTTCATATATGTACAACTATGTTTATGATTATCGTGATTTAACTAGACCATGAATTCATGCATGTTATATATGAGCATTATATATGTTTTAGGAGTAGTATCTAACACCGAGTAGGTACGGGGCTTAGGTTCTGCCCCGGATCTCATAAAGTAAGTGCCATCGTAGGTATGTTGGGACCTCCTTTGTGACTGTCCACAGCCCAAATGGCCCTTTTTATGGTGATATCACACTTTTAGGTTCCTACCCTTGGCAAGGTACGGACACCCTCTCGACTAGGATTACAAGTCGGGCTTCATGTGTGCTTATATGGGGTATGTCGGTTAAGAGAATCTCCCACTATTCCTCATGATTTATGAATGTTTATGAGTTGTGTATGTTGTCTTAATTAATGTTTATTATGGCTTTCCTCTCATGATTATGGTTATGATTATATTACAAATGCTTTGAAAACCTTGAGCCTTATGATATTTTATGTTATGATATGAGAATGATGTCCTACTCTTTGATGTTTTATGAGATTTTACCTATTTTAAATGTCCATTTTAATTACCTTTCATACTCAGTACATTCCACGTACTGACCGCACACTTTCTATGGTGTATCATTTCATGATACAGGACCCGACTCTCAGGCTCATCTCCATCCTTAGTTCCCTTCATAGTTGGCTTTCAGCTTATTGGTGAGTCCTCATGTTTCTAGGGTCGTTTGACATACATTCATGCTATTTTATGTTTCAATACTTGTCCGGTTTAGTTGGGGGTGTTGTCCCATCAACCCATCGTATGTAGTAGACGCTTTCAGACAGTATGTATTACTCAGCTTGTGTGTATGTCCAGAGATTTCCTTACATTATAATACATTATAATTATATTTATGTTTTCGCTATGCCTTGTGATTAGTCTTCCGCTTATAATGAATGAAGTTAGATGTATGCTTATTCCATGTGTTGACTTGGGGCCTCTCAAGGTTCCTTGTCCCGTGTTACGATCCGGGTCTATGTTCGTATCGTGAAAAACTTGGTATCATAGCCATAGGTTTTGAAGTTTTCTAGGGTGTCTGAAAGCCGCGCCAAGTAGAGTCTTTCTCATGGGTTTGAAGCGCACCACACTTATGACGAAGAGGCTACGAGACGATTAGGAAATGTTCCCTTCTTTCATGATCTATGTTGTGTGATGAAAAGTCCTTCTATCTACTAATTCATGCTATTTGAGATTGTAGAATCATGGCTCCCAAAAGAATGAACTGAAGAAGAAATGGGAACGGTGAAGGCCACGGAGATGGCAATGATCATGGGAATCAGTGCGCCCCACTCATTCAGGAGCCCCAAGCATAGAGCCAGTTGCCCATGCTGAGTTTCAGGCGACTATCTAGATATTGGCTCAGGCCTTGACCGCTCAGGTCATCCAGCAGGCTATTTTGCATATCCCACAGAATGGCAATGCAGCGGCGACCCGGATTAGAGAATTCTTGAAGATGAACCCTCCGGAATTCCATGCGTCCAAGGTGGATGAGGATCTGCACGATTTCATTGAGGAGATTCTAAAGATCACCCAGGTCATGGGGGTGGCCAATGGAGATTGTGTTGATTTGGCCTCCTATCAGCTTAAGGGGGTGGCCCACATATGGTTCAAACAATAGAGAGTTGCTAGGGCAGTGGGTGCAGGCCCTATCATATTCTTGGATCAATTCTTCCCTTGGGAGATGAGGGAGAAAAAGGCAACCAAGTTTGTTAACTTGAAGCAGGGTGATATGTCAGTTCAAGAGTACGCATTAGAGTTCACCCAACTATCTAAATATGCACCAGAGTTGGTGGCGGACCAGAGGGCCTGAGTGAGTTGATTCGTGCATGGGGTGGCGGACTATCTGGATAAAGACTGTAGGATTTCCATGTTGCATCGAGATATAGACTTTCCCCGAATAATGCTACATGCTTAGAAGATGGATTCGGTATACCGAAGGCAGAGAGAGGCCAAGAGGGCCAGGACCATCAGTTATGGGACTTCTCAAGTCAGGTCAGGGGGTGGACAGTGTCAGCAGTCTCAGCATAGGTATATTGTTCTGGCAGCATCATCGGCTAGTATGCCATCTAGATTCCGAGGGGATCGGAGGATCAAGGCTCCAGATTCGACAGACCCGGGTGGCATGCAGATAGAGCGCACTTTCCCAGCTTGTGCAAAGTGTAGAAAAAATCCTCCCGGGAGGTGCCTTCTCTGCCCGAATGCTTGTTTCGGGTGTGGCAAACCCGGACACAAACTCAGGGATTTCCCTTTAGCCGGATCAGGGGTCGGTGGAGCCCGTATGCCAAAAGCCAATTCCACCACTCCAGCAGCACGTCCTTCTCCGCAAGGTGCCTCGACTAGTTCAGCTGGTGGTCAGTGTCAAAACAAGTTTTATGCTTTAGCACCCCATCAGGAGCAGGAGATCTCTCCGAATGTGGTCACTAGTATGTTGTTTGTTATTCATATTGATGTTTATGCTTTGCTAAATCTGGGAGCTACCTTGTCTTTTGTGACCCCTTACATTGCTAGTGGCTATGGAGTTATCCTCGAGACTCTGTCAGAACCATTTTCGTTTTCTACTCCTATCGGCGATTCGGTTGTAGCTAGGCGGGTGTATAGGGGATGCCCGATCACCATATTGCATAAAGTCACCTCTGTAGACCTTGTAGAATTAGCCATGACTGACTTCGATATTATTTTTGGAATGGATTGGTTGTATGCGTGTTATGCTTCTGTAAATTGTAGAACCCGTGTGGTAGAATTTCGCTTTCCAAGAGAAGCAGTTTTGGAGTGGAATGGTAGTTCGACTGTACCAGTAGGTCGATTTATTTCATATCTTAAGGCCCAGAAGATGATTTCTAAGGGTTGCATGTACCATCTGGTTAGGGTTAAGGATGTTGAGTCTGAGACCTTTACGATCCAGTCAGTTTCGGGTGTGCATGGGTATCCAAAGGTCTTTCCTGATTATTTCCAAGGTGTTCAAACAGAAGAAGGGGAGATGCTCTGAAAAGGAATTTCGTAAGTGATATGAAGAAGGGGATCCATCTATCGGTTCCCTGAGCCGTCCAGGAAAATATGAATTCCTTGTCTCCTACAAACCCCGAGATTGGCCAACTCTCCCTACTCCAGCTAAAAAACCTCACAACCCTCAAATCTTCATGATGAGTACATCTAGCTCTAGCCATACTCCAGAATTCCCATCACAGCAACCCTTTGAAAAAGATGGTGTAAGCCTTGCAACAAAAATACAAAAGAAAAATGTTGTGTTACCAACTGGAGAAAAGCAACCTACTAGTGATACTGAGGCTACAATCAACTGGCAATCAGAGAATGCCATCTGCTAGAACAAAGTGCTGACCAACATCGGCACTTCCCTCAAGAACGTTGCTCACACACAGACTAAGATGATGAGAAAGGTGGCGAGCATTGAGAAGAATGTGGAACAGTTATCCAATCAACATGCCAGTCTTATCCGAGCCCTGGAACTACGACTGCAGAATATACGATATGTGATCTGTCCACCAGGCACTTCACTTTTCCACTTCTTTTCAAAGCAACAAAAGGAAATGGCTGACATCAAAGAACAAATCAAACTACTACGACATGGATCTTTTTAGCCACAAAAAACCCAAAGCCACTCTCCAAAATCCTCCTTTATCCCTATGTCGTCACAGACATACTCACCACCTAAATTGGCCCGTCCAGGTACTACCTCTCCTTTCACTCCATATGAACCCACACCTTATCCTCAAAAATCCAAAGAGGACACTGAGTTTGATATTGCAAGATGGGTTTGGGAAATGAAAGATGCCTTTGCAGCAGAAAAACAGGCCAAAAGAAGGAAAGAGGTTGGAGAAAGTTCAAAGGAGCCAGATCAAGAAAACTTGATGATCTCACATCAAGTTGTTCCAGAACTCTATGGCTTAGACAAGAATGATACCATAGGATACAGCACTGAAGAGACAACAGAAAGCGATCCAACTGATGAAACTAAAGAAATAGAGATTGAGTTAAGAATATAATACATTGATATACATGAACCGACCAAGGGAACCAGAAGTTTATGAAGTCGGTGATGATCAAGACAGGATAACATAAGACTCAATTCCTAAAAGGAGACCAGAACAACCAATGGCAAAATCAATTAGAACTAGATTCCATACTTTCTCTATCGATGATGTCAAGGTTTCGAAATGGCCACAAAGGATCGAAGATTTCCTTACTTGGGTGGTAACGAATAACTTGGTAGAGCGAGAGAATTATCTAATCCTGTCAGAGTTCACATCAAGGTTCTCCAGTCCTTAGAGATTGGTGGATTGCACTGGGAAGAAGTCCGAAAAGCAAAAAAGGAATATCAGGTACCCTACGAGATCACGAGGGATGAAATCACTCAAGCCATTACACGGATAAGGCTAAATGTCACATCAAATACTTCATCACAGGGTTCTCAAAATATGGAACAAGCCATTGCAGAAACGTCGAGCAGAAAATGCTACTTTACGAGATCGTTAAAATGGAGTTTGCATGATACTAGCTTCTTCCTCGACAAAGATGGAGTTCGATGGGATCCAGGTGGAGAATGCTCAAACCTACCAATGGCACCTTCACACGTTGTCCCACCAGATAATGGATGATGATGTATGCAAGATGTGTGCGAGACTCTAGAAGCTCACCGCCTCAGATCACCCATCGAAATTTACTAACCATATGAAGATGAAAGCGGGCCCCACTTCACATGCTTTTCACATGGGTTCCCTGTGAATATTAGGCTACCGTTTTATTAGGCCATTTGGTTTATTAGGAATCTGTTGTTATTAGGCTTTGTAGAGAAGTTTGTTTAAATAAGCGTGCCAGATTTGTCTTATCTGGCCATGTAAATAAGTGTGCCATTTTTGTTTCGTTAGACTTTCCAGAAAGGTGTGCCAAGTCTATCTTGTATAGAGTCTTATATTGTAGTCTCCTAACCTCTATATAAAGAAGGCTAGGCTATCCATTGTAAATTAGAGTAGAATAGAGTAGAGTAGAGTAGAGAAGAGTAGAGTAGAGTAGAAAAGAGTAGAAGGCAGCTAGTTGAGTCTTGTAAAAAATTTTCTATGTTCATTAATATGAGTGTTTGCTAAATTCTCTCTTGTTCTTCCTTTTCAAAGGCATGGTATGGATGATCCTTTTGAAGTAGTATAGGACCTCGACACTTCGGGTAAGCAAGCTTGTTACAAGTACAATAGTTTTTCGAAGTTTATAAACAGCTAAATTTATAAGTAGAGTAAAAGATTTCCCGAGTTGTGTAGCTTGGAAAACCGTCCAGGTGGATGTAGAAGCCAACCCCTTTTTGTACGGAAATTCTTTTACGTCTATGATGAAATTTACTATTCGACTGACTATGCAAGCCTTTCTCCGGGATGTTGAATCCGGGTTTCGTGGCAAGCCGTCCTTCGGGATGTTGAAGCCCAGTCACCCTTCGTAGGAAAACTATTGTGCCTGCAATCTCGCCACCTTGCCCGCTATTTCCTCGCCCTGTCTTACCCCATTTGGTATCAGAGCCCTCTGCGTACCCTCTATTTGGTATCAAAGACAGAACCATGTCATTTTGGAGGGAGGAGCAGTTTGAATAACTATGAGTGAGTCTACATCCAGTCCTTGTAAATATTCTTCTTCTTCATCATCGAGTCTTTGTAAATCTATCACCAAACATCCTACGTCTCCTACACTTAGTAAAACTTTGTCTTGTAAATATGACTATCTTTATGAAGTAGATATACTGCCAAATGAAAACAAAGTGTCCAATACATACTTGCCTCTCCTAAATCCTTATTCTGCCTTTGCCAAAAAGACAACCAACCCATGGTTACAAATTCGTTCTTTGGTCCAACATAAACCTAAAGGAGTAAAGGAATACGTTGCTACTTCGACACTTGACCAACATCCTATTCTTGCTACTCAAGAAGAACAGTTTGTCACCTTGCAGTTTCTCGATGATTTTCCAAAACAATGGAAAAGTCACGGATTCACCCATATTCATTTTGGTGTTGTATGAATCGCCTTGTCATATCATGGAAGAAAAGGCCAGCCTGTTGTTGCGCACCTTTCACTCCTTGATACATGATACCAGGAGTACCAACATGCAAATTTGGGTACAACCGAGGTCACTTGAACGCTGGGACAGTTTTTTCATGTTATATCCAAATTTCAACATGTACCTAGGCGACCCATATCTTACAGAAGCCTTAAAGATCCAAGTCCAAATACAGGGAGCTCCACAAGCTAGAGATGCTATCCAGACAACTCTTCACTACCAAATAGCTTGGCGAGTTCAGAACCATGCTATGGATCTTTCATTTCTGGGTGGAGATGATGCTTTACTGCTACATATAGATGCCACCAACGGAACTACAACATGCACCCAAATACCCAAAAAAGTACCAAAGGAAGAGCTTGTCAAAATTCTTCCTGACTCATGGGTTACCAATTATGAGCGGATGAGAGAACCTCCTGTTGAACCTCTTCGATCCACAGAACCAATCTTTGTAAAAAAATAGGATAAAACTGTAGCCATAAGCTTTGACCACTCTTATCTTAAAAAACCAAATAGCACAACCTTTTCTCTTTAAATGTATCAGCCTACATCCGAACCTCTGCCTGAAGATGAAGAGGATCCATTCGATTGGAACCTTCCAGCTGTCATGAGTGAACATGATTGGATCAAACAGCTCAATCATGAAGGTCGTGATGTAAGATGGTTCAAATGTCCCTTCACTGGGCATTGCCCTTGGGATGTCGAATGTGACTTCCAAGAATGTTTGGAGGATGAAGATGAATATATAGAGAAGAAGGCCAAATCTCTTTTGGGACGCACTTATTTTGCTGGAAGATAAACCTTTGTGCTTGGTAGTATTCTTCTTCCAAGGACAAAATAGAGACTGGAAATCGCCAATAGAAAGAGAGTTTTGGCTCGGCATGTACTTTCCCATCGATTAACTTTACTGGTCGATGCAGCATAAATATCTTTGCATCATATGAATTCTTGAAGCATTGAACCCAGTATTGCCGCTTTTTGGACCATTGTAGAAATATCTTCAAAGCTGGTTCAATCTTGTCAATATCCCTGAATATGTTGCATTTGAATTCCATCAGGATGTAATACTGGTGACATAAGTACCAGAAGAACCATAAGAGTTCCTTTAGGAAATCATTAGAAAGTGGAATAAACACATGACAAAATGGGTATTCCAGGTTGACTCCATAAGGTTTCGGGATGGATCCTCCGTATTTCCTGAAAACTTGTAGCTCATAGAAAGTCCGTCTTTCAATCAGGATGGATGGGTCGAACTAGTCCACATATTGACTGAAAAAGTCTAGCGGATTGCTTGGAAGCCTTGATGACCTAGGACCTGGTGGGTTAGTAAGAATGAACACATGGTCGGCTGGTTCCTTCATCTTCTTGGGCTTCTCTGGAAAAAGCTTTTTGCGAATTCATCCGGTTGCGATAGGAAGTCTGCCAGGAAATTATCTTCCCCTTTCAGGTGCTTCACTTGGAATTTGTAGGGTGAGAACCACTGTGCCCATCTAAGAATTTGCGGGTGTGGAAGTATCTTTGGATTTAACTGGATCATCTTGGGAAACGCCTTCATATCCATCTCGATGAGAAATTCAATGTGAATTAGGAAGAAGTTGAATTTATTGATTCCATTTTTCACAGCTAGAATTTACTTGAAGGTTGAATGGTAGTGCTGCTCTGAATCCTTTAATTTTCCTCTAGCATATTCACATATCCTTCTCTGGCCATATTTTTCTTCCATAAGAACTGCACTCTAGTATTCATTGCTGGCATCAGTCTGTAGTATCTTCTTTCCATCTGAAGGAATATGGAGAGTCTTCACCTGTTGGGAGATTTTCTTCATCCTTTGGACAACTTCATCCTGCTCCTTACCGCATGCTTGGGCATTATTTTTTAGCATTTTTGTAAGTGGATAAATATATGTAGAGACTTCAGCAATAAAATCTCTAACATAATTTATAATCCCTAAAAATTTTTGAAGCTGCTTTGTGTTGAAGTTGGTGTCTGGAAATCTGAGTAATTCCTGATATATGTGCGGACCTGGACTATATGCTCCATTGCTAAAATAAATCCCTAAGAAATCAATGTCTTTTTTAACAAGGACCATTTTCTTAGCAGAGAGAATAACTCCATTTGCTCTTACTATATCATGAAAATGACGAAGTAAGGAAAAATATTCCTCAAAAGTATCACTGAACAATAGGATATTGTCAATGTATACTAGTGACATGTGGAGGATAGGCTGAAAGATTTTGATCATGGCTTTTTGGAATAGAGAGGGTGTAGGTTTCATCCCGAATGGCATAACCTTCCATTGGAAGTGTTGGTCAGGAATGCAAAATCTTGTTTTTGGTCTTTCCTTAGGATGTATCCCAGTTGCCAAAATCTAGATTTGAGATCAAACTTAGAAAAATATCTAGCTTTGGCTAAGTGTGAAAATAGGGTAAGCCTATTAGGTATAGGGATTTTATCATCTTGGAGGAAATAGTTGAGTGGCTGGTAGTTTATGACTAATATGAGTTTACCTCTTGTCTTCTCAGCTCTCTTGTTGACATAGAAAGCTTCACATGCACATTGATAGTCAGATGGCTCGATCAATCCAAACTCCATGAGCTCAGCGCGCTCCTTCTTTGTAAGCTGAAGGTGCTCTGGATTCATGCCAAAATGGCTTGCCTTGGTTGGATTGATGTTTTCACTCTCTTGAATGGGAGTTTGATGAAGAATTCTTCATTTAGCCAGTATGGGTTGCGACATTTCTTCATGAAATCCTTATGATATTCAGCACATGAATGTTCCATCAACTGTTGCTCGATTTCTCTAATTTGTTCATCTTCAGTGATCTAGAATAAGCATGAGACTTCTTAGTATCCTTGAACTTCTTTTTGAACGTTATACCATAGGCTCCAATGTGGAGTCTATCCTTGAGTTTTCTGAAGATATCAAATTCGATTATGAGATCCTTTCCTAGGACATCTGATCCGAACAACTTTGTTTTGAATTTTAGTCTTGGGAAGAACTCGATTGTTATCGAATGTTTTGTGATGACCGTGGTTGTCAAGATTCCATTTGATGCAGTGTTGAAGTTCTTGAAATGAGTGACCCACTAATCATCAGAAAGTACTACTGGATTCATCAATGATGAGGCCACACCAGTATCCATAAATGGAAGGACCTGAACTGGTTTATCCCATTTGGACAGATAAACATTCAGCTGGACCTGAGGAATATTGATAATGCAGTTGATTTCCTCAGCCTCTGAGATCTGGTAATGGTCATGCCCGTGTTCTTCACATACTTTCATGGAGAAAAGGGTGTCTTCTAACGGCTCATCTTCTGCAGAAAGGACTGATTCGAGATCATTGTCCCTAACATAATCGTATTCTTCTATTTCTGTGAGAAGCTGGATAGACTTTTTATCTTGAGGATAGTTCTTTGCGAAGTGTTCGATCTTGTGGCAGATGAAGCATCTGTCATTCTTCTGGAACCTGCCTGGACGCTTTCTCCTGAAGTATTTTGTTTGCCTGGTGTATTTGGATCTTTCTCCAGTAGGCTTTGGCCATTTGAACTTCTTGTATTTCTTTTATCTGCTTCGCCTTCGAGCATGGAAAGAGCAACTGCACCCGGTGATTAGGTCAGTCTTACTACAAGCTTTATCAGGGGCAGGATTGTTGTGCATGATCTGCTTCAGAACAGATCTTTTTGTGCAGATATCTTCTAGCGCCATGAAGATTACTTGCCTTATGTAGCCAACTTGAGGGATTGTGATTGACTGAAACTTTTCCTCAATAACCGTCATGGTTCGTCCTGCTAACATCTTCGGAAAGGATGAAATGAAGGCTTGCTTCAAACTGGCGTCTCCACCTAGTTAAAACTATACTTTTTCCATTTTCTGGAAATGAATATCAATGACATCTCTGTCGAATGATACGCATTTCATCTCGATGAATTGTCTTCGTAGCTTTTCTTTCCTTTGGCCTATATCTCCAAAAAAGACTTCATGCAAGATTCTTATGTTGAAAGAAAAGTCTTTGGACGTGAGGAAAGTATTCTTGTCACACATTCCCAGTGCAATCCACCAATATCTAAGGACGCCGGAGAACCTTGATGTGAACTCTGACATAATTAGATATTTCTCTCGCTCTACCAAGTGTTTCTTTACCATACAAGTAAGGAAATCTTAGATCCTTTGTGTCCATTTCGAAACCTTGACATCATCGAGAGTGAAAGCATGGAATCCGGTTCCAATCGATTTTTGCGTTGGTTGTTCTAGTCTCCTTTCCAGAATTGAGTCTTCTATTATCCCGTCTTGATCATCATCGACTTCAGAAACTTCTGGTTCCCTTGGTCGGTTCATGTGTATCGGTGGATTATCTTCCTCGGAGGTGTCTAGTGAGATATCCTCACTTGACTCGATATTCGTTTCTTCAGTTTCATCAGTTGGATGGCTGGCTGTTGTCTCTTTAGTGTTGGATCCTATGCTATCATTCTCTTATAAGCCATAGAGTTACGCAACAACTTGAATTTAGATCATTAAGTTTTCTTGATCTGGCTCCTTTGAACTTTCTCCAACCTCTTTCCTTCTTTTGGCCTATTTTTCTACTGCAAGGGCATCTTTCCTTTCCCAAACCCATTTTGCAATATCAACTCAGTTTCCTCTTTGGGTTTTTGAGGATAAGGTGGGAATTCATATGGAGTGAAAGGAGAGGTAGTACATGGATGAGCCAATTTAGAAGGTGAGTATGTCTGTGACGACATAGGGAAAAAGGAGGATTTTGGAGAGTGGCTTTGGGTATTTTGTGGCTCAAAAGGTCTTTGTCGTAGTAGTTTGATTTGTTTTTTTGATGTCAGCCATTTCCTTTTGTTGTTGTGAAAAGAAGTGGAAAAGTGAAGTGTCTGGTGGAAAAATCTCATACTGCATATTCTGCAGTCGTAGTTCCAGGGAGCGGATAAGACCGGCATGTTGATTGGATGACTGTTCCACTTTCTTCACAATGCTCTCCACCTTGCTCATCATCTTAGTCTGTGTGTGAGCAACATTCTTGAGGGATGTGCAAATGTTGGTTAGCACCTTGTTCTGGTAGATGGCATTCTCAGATTGCCAGTTGATGGTAGCCTCAATATCACTGGTAGGTGCCTTTTCTCCAGATGGCAACACAACATTTTTCTTTGGTATTTTTAGTGCATTTCTTACATAATGTTTTTCTAAGGGTTGTTGTGATGGGAATTCTAGAGTATGGCTAGAGATAGATGGACTTATCATGAAGATTTGAGGGTTGTGAGGTGTTTTAGCTGGAGTGGGGAGAGTTGGTCAATCTTGGGGTTTGAAGGAGTCAAGGAATTCATATTTTCCTGGACTGTTAAGGGAACCGCTAGATGGATCCCCTTCTTCATATCGCTTGCAGAATTCCTTTTTAGAGCATCTCCCCTTCTTCTTTTTGGGTTTGGCCTTCTTCTCTATATATTCAATCTCTCGAACGGGAGATTGATTTTGGTATTTACCTTCTACCCGATACATAGCCTATATCTATCCTGCCTTACAGGATGGCTCCATCTGAGCTAAAAAAGTTGAAGGATCAGCTAAAGGACCTATTAGATAAGGGCTTTATCAGACCGAACAAGTCTCCGTGGGGTGCACTTGTGTTATTTTTCTGAAAGAAGGATGGTTCGCTTCGGATGTGCATTGACTATCGGCAATTGAACAAAGTCACCGTCAAGAACCGATATCCTTTTAGGATCGATGATTTCTTTGACCAGCTTCAGGGTGCCAAGTGTTTCTCAAAGATAGATCTCAGATCCGGGTATCATCAGCTCAGAGTTCGAGAGAGTGATATCCCGAAGACAACCTTCAGGACGCGGTACGACCATTATGAGTTTGTAGTTATGTATTTTGGACTAACGAATGCTCCTGCAGCTTTCATGGACTTGATGAATAGGGTGTTCAAGAAATATCTGGACATGTTCGTGATTGTGTTCATTAATGACATCCTTATATACTCTCGGAGCAAGGAGGAGCATGCCGCTCACTTGAGAATAGTACTTCAGACTCTCAAAGATAGCCAATTGTGTATGCCAAGTTCTACCGGTGTCAGTTTTGGTTGGACTCCATAGCATTTTTAGGCCATGTGGTATCGAGAGAGGGCATAACGGTAGATTCTTAGAAAATTGAGGCGGTGAAGAATTGGCCTAGACCGGTGAATCCTTTGAATATTTGGAGTTTCTTAGGCCTAGCAGGCCTCTACCGAAGATTTGTTGAGGGCTTTTCATCAATTGCATCACCATTGACCAAGTTGACTTAGAAGAAGGTGAAGTTCCAATGGTCGGAGGCTTGCGAGAAGAGCTTCTAAGAGTTGAAGACTCGACTCACTTCAGCACCGATATTAATTCTACCCGAGGGTACGGATGGTTTTGTGGTGTATTATGATTCTTTGAGAATCGGACTTGGGTATGTATTGATGCAGTGAGGGAAGGTAATAGCATATGCCTCTAGACAGTTAAAGATCCATGAGAAGAATTATCCGACCCATGATCTAGAGTTGGCAGCATTGGTGTTCGCATTGAAGATATGGAGACATTACATATATGAGGTCCACGTGGATTTATTTACAGATCACAAGAGTTTACAATATGTATTCATGCAGAAGGATCTCAATCTTCGACAAAGGAGGTGGTTAGAGCTACTCAAGGACTATGATATGAGTGTCCTTTACCATCCGGATAAGGCTAATGTGGTAGCGGACACACTTAGTAAGCTCTCTATGGAGAGTGTGTCCCATGTGGATGAAGGAAAGAAGGAGTTGGTGAAATATGTACATCGACTAGCAAGGTTGGGAATTAGGTTGGTCGACTCGACCGATAGCGGTGTTGTTGCTCATAACGGGTTAGAATCGTCCTTGGTGATTGATGTGAAAGCTAGACAAGATCAGGATCCAATTTTGGTAAAGCTGAAGGAAGTCATTCGAAGTCAGAAGGTGGAGGTTTTCTCCCAAGGGGGATATGGTGTGCTTCGGTATTAGGGTTGCCTATGTGTTCCAGATATTGACAATTTGAGGAGATGGATATTGCATAAGGCCCATGGATCTAGGTATTCTATCCATCTAGGTGCCACCAAGATGTATCGTGATTTGTGGGAAATATATTGGCGGAATGGCATGAAGAAGGACATTGTAGAATTTGTAGCCAAGTGCCCGAACAGTTAGCAAGTAAAGGTTGAGCATCAAATGTCAGGAGGTGTACTTCAGGATATTTGTATTGCCACCTGGAAGTGGGAAGAGATTAATATGGACTTCATTACAGGCCTACTCATTCTCATCGGCAGTATGACTCTATTTGGGGGTTGGTAGATAGGTTGACTAAGGCTGCACATTTCCTACCGATGAAGAGCATAGACTCAGTGGATGATTATGCCAAATTGTATATCTGAGAGTTGTTTTGGTTACATGGAGTTCCCTTTTCCATTATTTCGGACCGCAGTAATCAGTTTACCTCCCAGTTTCGGCAGTCTTTTCAGAAATGGCTTAGGACTCTGGTTAAGCTCAGCATAACATTTCATTCGCAGACCGATGGTCAAGCTGAGCGGACAATCCAAACCCTCGTGGACATGCTGAGAGCATGTGTGATGGACTTCAAAGGTAGCTGGGATGATCACTTGCCACTGATCGAGTTTGCTTATAATAACAGTTATCACTCCAGTATCCAAATGGCACCGTTTGAGGCTCTCTATGGCGGGAGATGTAGATCGCCCATCGGATAGTTTGAGGTAGGTGAGGCAGCTATGATAGGGCAATATTCGATTCATGAGGCTATGATGAAGGTTCAATTGATAAGGGACGGGCTGAAAATTGCTCAGAGTCATCAAAAGTCATATGTTGATGTGAGGAGGAGAGAGTTGGAGTTTAAGGTGGACAATCGGATATTTATGAAGGTATCTCCCATGAAGGGAGTCATGCGGTTTGGGAAGAAAGGAAAACTCAATTCTCGTTATGTTGGTCCCTACCAGATTATGAGAAGAGTTGGTAAGGTAGCGTATGAGTTGGACTTACCCTCAGAGTTATCTTCCGTGCATCATGTGTTTCACATATCGCTTTTGAAGAAATATTTGGGAAATCCAATTCTAGTAGTCCCGGTGGACAGCGTTGGAGTAATGGATAGCCTTAGCTCTGAGGAAGTTCCAGTTGAAATATTGGATCGTCAGGTTCTGTGGCTTAGGAGCAAGGAAGTAGCTTCAGTAAAAGTGTTATGGAGAAATCAGCATGTTGAGGGAGCTATGTGGGAAGCCAAAGATGATACGATGGCTAAATATCCCCACATGTTCCCTACCGGCTCAGTTTCAGTTTGAGGTATCAATTGTTTCCCTAATACTCTATTTAGTTCCATGTTCAGTCCATGTGCACAAGTTTAGTTTATGTTATGGTGAATGTATGTAATGCCTGATCTCAGTTCAGCTGTGTATTTTGAATCGGAGGTAGTCATTTCATCAGCTTTTGGTTTAAATGATCAGTATTTGATAATTATAACTGCATATCTCTGCTTTTCTGTGTGTTTTCCAACATTCAAGGACGAATGTTCCTAAGGGGGAGATATTGTTATACCCCGGGAGCTCAAAGATAGTTAAAATGGGGAAAAGTGGGAAATTTTGTTGCAGCCTCAGGACGAGTCATCTCACGACACATAAGGACAGCCCACAAGTCGTAAGGTGACTCATGGGGAAGGAAAAATAGTTGGGAAAAGGAAATATGGGCGTTGTACCTAACGGGAGTCCCCACGAGTCATTGTAAGACTCAACGATTTATGGGGTGAGTCATTGGTAGGCTTGGAGTCCAAAGTTTTAAAGTGAGACAGTGCACTTAGTGACTGGTGACCACGAGTTTTGGTCACCCTTGACGAGTCGTGAAGTGACCCATTACGAGCCCAGGAGAACAAATAAGGCAGTGTACTTGACGAGCAGACTGATGAGTCCTGCCTCCAGAAATGAGTCGTTAGGTCGTCCGTTAGGACCACCTGCCAGTTATCTACTGCGAAATTAGTAAGGGCCTTTTCATAATTCCTAAGTTCCTAAAGCCTAAACTACGACGTTTTGGGGTATGAATGATGGTATTTTAAGGGGTCAAGTTCAAATTACTCATTTTCCATCAATGCATGCAAAGTAGAAGAGATTTTAGAGGGTGATCAAGCTAGAAATCTTCAATTTCTTTCAAACTTCTTTTGGGCATTCAAGGGAAAGTAATATTCAGCCATTTTTAGGTATGTAGGGTTATGAATGGGTGTTTCCGTTCACACCCATGCCCATTCTCTAGTAATTGATGGAAATCTACTAAAAAATTATTGGGATTTTAATTCGATGTTTATGAAAATCTAATGATTTGAAAATGGGTTGTTTTAAAATGTAATTTAAATAATATTTATTGATTTTATTTATATTTTACAACCATTTTGATTATCAAATTATTGATTTCGATTTCTACTATATTAAGCCTAATTATGTAAGATCTATGATGAATTAATTTATGATCTTCACTTCAATTGTTGATATTTACAAGTCCACGATGATTTATGATTTGAAATGTGGATTTATTCAATTACCCATCGTGATTTTGTGACTCTCGAGCTATATGCATAATCTACAAATATGTATGAAACCTATGATTCATAAAATATGTTTTGGCCGACTCACGGGCCTTATGTCATGGCTAGTTCACATATGTACAATTATGTTCATGATTACCATGATTTAACTAGCCCAAGAATTCATGCATGTTATACTATGAGCACTATATATGTTTTGGGAGTAGTATCGAACATCGAGTAGGTTCGGGACCTAGGTTCTGCCCCGGATCTCATAAATTATGTGCCACCGTAGGCATGTTGGGACCTCCTTTGTGACTGTCCCCAGCCCAAATAGCCCTTTTTATGGTGATATCACACTTTCATGGTCCTACCCTTGACAAGGTATGGGTACCCTCCCGACTAGGGTTACAAGTCGGGCTTTATGTGTGCTCATATGGGGGTATGTCGGTTAAGAGAATCTCCCATTGTTCCTCGATTTATGCATGTTTATGATTACGTATGTTGTCTCAAGTAATGTTTATTATGGCATTCCTCTCATGATTATGGTTACTATTGTATTACGAATTCCTTGAAAACCTTGAGCCTTATGATATGTTATGTATGATATTTATGATAAGAGCATGATGTCCTACTCTATGATGTTTTATGAGCTTTTACATATTTTAAATATTTGTTTTACTTACCTTGCATACTCGGTACATTCCACATACTGACCACATACTTTCTATGTTGTATCATTTCATGACACAGGACCCAACTCCGAGGCTCATCTCCATCCTTTGTTCCCTCCAGAGTTGGCTTTCAACTTATTGGTGAGTCCTCATATTCTGAGGGCCGTTTGACAAACATTCATGCTATTTTATATTTCAGTACTTGTCCGGCTTAGTTGGGGGTGTTGTCCCATCAACCCATTGTATGTAGTAGAGATTTTCAGACAGTATGTAGTACTCACCTTGTGTGTATTTCCAGAGATTTCCTTACGTTATGATCATGTTTACGTTTTCGCTATGCCTTGTGATTAGTCTTCCACTTATAATATATGAAGGTAGATGTATGCTTATGCCATGGGTTGACTTGGGGCCTATCGGGGTTCCTTGTCCCGTGTTATGATCCGGGTCTATGTTTGGGTCATGACACCTCTGCTGTGAATCCTCAAGGTCGCCTATGCTGGTTATCTTGTTTCCCTTTTCTGTTTCCCTAAACTTCCATCAGCCTTTAGATTGTGGAACTTCGACGGGCCCTTCTTGGTAAAGTCTCGAATCCAAGTAGATGTCATCCCCCCAACAGTGTTAGCAGATGCAATTGCTGGCTGGTTAAGCTGGGTGGCATGGCGTGTATCACCGCTCCAAAGGCAGTCTCGAGTTCCGTATTGATAACTTGCCCACTAAGGAGGCCTATTGGAGTTGGTGGGGCTGGTTGATTCCTATCGTTGATTCCTCTTTCGTAGGCTCTTCTGCGAGGCATTATCTTCGAACGCATATAGCACAAGTTAAAATACTAAGAGAGTTGGACTTCATAGCACGATATAGAATCACGAAGGAAGGAAAGTATCCTAAAACATCTCATAGCCTCTCTTTTATAAGTGTGGCATGCTTCAGACCTATGAAAAAGACTTTACTTAATGTGGCTTTCAGACACTCTAGGATACACCAAAACCTAATGCTCTGATAGCATATTTGTCACGACCCGAGCATGGACCTCATACAACGACACTAGACCTAGAACCACGAATGGCTCCAACATAAGTCATGGCATAGCAAAATATAACTTATAAGGTAAACTGAGCAGAAGCTAACGGAAATGCGAGATATTTCCTTACAAATAACAAAATAATCTAACAATTTAAACATTGAGTCATAAAGCAAAACATACTAACTCTATGTCTGAAAGCCTCTACTAAGTAAGGAGCTGCTGGTACAAGTCCCCAGCTAACTCCAAAGTCTGAAACTAAAACAAGATAAAAGAACTGAAATGAAGTAGATAACTCTAGTGCTCGGAAGATGAAAACTCACCACTGCTAGCTGAGCAATTCCGAACATAACTAACTGTGAGGCTGCGTTTGAGTACCTAAATCTATATCAGAAAATGATATAGCATAGATTATGCAGTCAGTACATTGAATGTACTGAGTATGTAATGTGAGTAAAACATGCTAGTAAAATAGTATAAAAGAAATCATGAGTGTAAATAGTATAAACCATGAGTTCTTTTATCACAAAATGAACATGAGGGATCAAGGCATTTCAAAACCGTTACATAAGATGAATAAGACTAAATTCATAGTAAAATCTTGTAAAAACATAACTTGAACCAAGATGTCATAGGTCATAGACATGATCATGCATAAAATATAAGGGATAGTGGGAGACTCATCATAACCGACACCATCAAGATAGAGCTTACATGATGCCCCAACTATCTCGCTCAAGTGGGTAGAGTCGTCCTAAACTTTCCAATGTAAGGAACGATTAAGGCATGATGTCACTCGTGACTCCAGAAGACAATCTCCAATAGAAATGACAACTGCATGTGCCCATTGAGGCAAATGAGACACTCTCTAATAGCAAGGATCCCATATTCCTCGGGCTAAGGGAAATATTCTCTAATATCGAGGATTCTTATCTATGGTGGCACATATTTTTGAGTCCCGGGGTTTTCTTGAACACATGGCCTACTCGGTGCTAGAAGCTACTCCCAAAACATACACATGGGAGCCTAAATGTTACGGTCTTTGAAGAGAGTGAGGAATTAGGTTAAGTTAGATCCTTTAATCTAACCCTTAGGAAGCCTAAAACAATGTCATTTAGGAGTTAAAAATATAGGAGTTTACAAAAATACCCTCAAACTACAAAAATAAATATTGAAACTGGCATAACCAATGACCAAAGGGATGGGTCGTTGGTTGATAGGACGACCCGTACTGAGATCTGTCCAATGCCTAGTGTTGTTTCATTAAACTGCTCATAATATTTTACTCCAAAGACCGATTGATGAAAGGTCAATTGTGTTGGAAAGAATACTCAAAGGGCTTCAATTATATGTGTTCAATCTCCCAAAAACACTCTGTAAAATGGGAGCTATGATAATTTGAAATTGACTCGTGTAAGAACATAATCTATAAGAAGGCTCTCAACTCAACTTTGTGCTAGAGATTTCTTATGACCTTAATTTGTATCCAAAGAACTTATCACACTTAAGAATTATTCTTAACACCTACTTTCAATAAAATTCATTGAGCTCGGGTCTTTCCATATACCTAGAAAGGTTTCAAACTTAGCCTGATAGTCCGAGGCGTTATAATATCTTGACTCACAGTTGAAACGATGACCGATACAATTTAACAACAGTCCGTACAATCCCCTCATGGGTTCTAGACCAAATTTAATATTTTTTTGAACCTTAAATCTCTGTTCCAATGATGGTTTGTCCTATCATTCATTGAATGGACCCGATGCCATTTTCCTACTACAAGTCTCGGGTCTGGTCTAAGAGACTTTGTGGGGTATTATATGAACGACCTGAATTTGCTGATGATGAAGAACGTCCATGAGCCTACTTTAATGTATTCTGAAAACGTTTAAATTTTTGCATGAAGTCATATTATTATGAAAAATTAAAATAGGTGAATCAAATATTATGTACCCAAAGAATAAACACGAGGCTATAAAGTGAATGACAAAGCTTGGCTGAAATTTTTTTTTATTACTGAGATATTTCAATATTATTGCAGCTTTTACTAGAGAATACAAAACAAAAATTGTTTTCACAATCTTTTCATGTTCTTGTAAGTTTTACTTTTGCGAGGTTTTTTGTGATTTTACATATTAGATTGGAAGTCATTTTTTATTTTTCCCGTTTTGATATGCTTTTCTATAGGTGTGCTAACATCCCAAACATTCATGATTTTCCAAAAATTTCTCTTAAAATTTCATATTTATCATAAAATCAAAATAGAGTTGCATCTATGTATGAAGAATGGCACATAACAACTTTGCCTCATCTCTGTATTAGGTAAACAAGTATACAACTTCTACTATTAAAAATGTTATCACTATGACTCTTCATTAGTATAGTATCTCTTAACTACTTTTAAGATCTACTTAATACCATCCACATGAGAAGTCCAGTAATATTAAGTACAAACATGTGAATTGTGATATGCTCATGAACATTCAATCTATTAGAGAAATCTTCAAACAGAGAGACTGTTTTCTTGTTCTCTATTTTTATTTTGCAAGAATGTTACAGGATCAATATCTAAGCATGGTGAAAATTTGGCCTTAAAACACAGTCAATTCAAACGACGATAACGACAAGACGATATTAAACAGAAACGTATCGAAACAGGAAAAGTCATAACATACCTCGTAATCAATATAAACTCTTATTGCCCCGACAAGCTAATTAACCCCCATTTCATTGCCTGGTTGTCTCAGATTCTTCTCTAGTCTTTTTACCACAACGATTACTCAACAAAACAAAACAAAATTTAATAGAACACATAGATTTAAACACACAAAAAATAATGGATATGTTGCTACAAAAAAGTTTATCAAACTATTTGAAATCGTTAATCAAATGTACAAGAATGGATATGTCGCTACAAATTAGTTAAGCAAAACAAAATTTAACAGAATACATAGATTTAAACACACAAAAAAAGAATGGATATATCACTACAAATTAGTTTATCAAACTGTTTGAAATCGTTAATCGAATATACAAGAATCAAATAGCTATACGATGTAGGTAAATCGTAGAAGAACACAAATGAAAATTGACCCAGTTGTCTTGACTTCAGATTCTAGGGTGAAGAGCTCTAGATAGGGAGGAGTTTCAACGAATATAAGTTGAGGCAAGTTTTAAATAAATGATTTTTATCAAATCACCAAATAGGTTATTTTTAGAATACAAGGAAAATAAATAAAAGTGGGAGATGAAAAAAATTAATGGAGGAAAGCAGTTGGCTCTACATCAGACTCTATGGAAACTCTAATTGCTGTAGAACTTACAGGGATGTAAAATCTCAAGTTATTTAAAAATTAACTATGAAAAAAGAAAAAAAGTGTTTTATAGTTAATGAGAAAAAAATTAGGTAGGGTTATTTTATATTGGTGTTCAGAACCTATAGCAAAAGTTTTAGTACCTTTAAAAATTTTAGCATTAATTAACCTCGTTGTAATTTTAAAATTATGAGTTCAGACCTACTATTTATTGCAATTTTCATATATTTTGACGCATAAATTTTTGTTTCCGCATTGATAGTATTGGATTCAGATGGACTCGTAACTATATATATAGTTGCATTTACCTCTAAAATCAGCTCCAATCAACCCATTTTAAAAAGAGCATAGCTTGGCTCATCCAGTTTCGTTCCAAACTCGACTTCGCTCGACATAGGTCAGTCAAAGACAAGATGGATTGAGTTGGATCGACTCATTTAGCCTTGATTGATCATGTAACTTTTCTATCTTTAGAAAATAATATTTGATTATTAGGCTCAATTATTGAGTAAAATAAAGGGGAAGTACATTGATTTCCCCTAAAATTTACGAGTAAATTTTATTTAAACATTGAAACTGCGCAACCTGTGTTCTGATTGAGAACTTGAATACATGATAAAGTATTTCTATTAGATATTTTTGTTTCAAATTTTGAAAAAGTTTCTACGCGTATTTTTGATAGTGCAATTTCTAGATAAATTAACCATTTAAATTATGTCAACTACAACTAGCCTCAACAGTTCAAGAGAAAAAGAGAACAACTGATAGTTGAGTTGTGAAACTCACAAAAAAGTGATATTCCAGATGCAATTTTTTACTACAATTTTTTATTTTATTGTAAATGGATTGCTTAACATCCATTAATAAAAAAGGCACGATTGGGCTCGGCTCGATTAATTTCATTAAAAATGGGACTTGACTCAACTTGGTCAATAATCGAGCTCGAATGAGTTCGATCGATTCGTTTAGCTTTCTCATGTAAATTTTTATTTAGAAAATAACATTCAATCACTCGGCTCAATTACTAAGAAAAATATAAATCCACTTAACATTTAATATGTTAATGCAATAGTTTATATTTGTGAGTTTGTACTTCGACACTTATTTATTTGAAAGTAAATGAAGTGTTTAACATCAATTTAAAAGACTTAAGAATAGAGAACTCTAAGCAAGGTTTTCAATGATCTGATGCTTGTGAGAAGTGTTTTCAAGATTTGAGCTTGACTACTACTCTTATGTCAACTTTATCGATCAATTCAAGCAATTTTGTAGTGTATTGCAACATCTTAAGGATTAAATTCAATTGTATTCTAATTCAAAAGGGTAAAGTCATTGTCTATGATTGAAGGAAACTGAAGAATTATGAGAAATTCCCCACACATGACCTCTCGAGCTAGCGGTTGGGATATTTTTCATGCACGCTCTTATTCTGGATTAATTGTATTATAACGATCATTCTTCCAAGACATTTCACTGAGTGTCGATAAACATACCTACTTTACAATGTGGTAACATGTCAGTGGTATTTCTGTAGGTTCCCAAAATTGAAACTGAGAAAATATTTATTCAAATGATTGAAACTGAGTTGGATCAGAGGAAGTAGAAAGGTACATATAATGCTCAATTAAAGGTGTGTGCTTATTCTGTTACTAAATTATTTAGTTACAAGTTGTTTATTAAATCTATTATTATACTTCTCTAAGTAGTCATTATCAAATCTACTATGAGATTCATCTTCTTTTTTCTCGTAGACTTAGCTTAGCTTCTTTTGCCTGCAAAATGAAAAATATCAATGTAAAGCAACATAAAAAGTTTAATTGTATTGAGTTGGTTATGAAATTTGTGAATCTCTATGTTATTCACTTTGTTTCATACACAATTCATATCCTTAGTACAATACAAAAATAGGGATAATTGTGTTTGTATACATATGTTTAACCAGTGCACAAGTATTTTATTATATATACTCCATTATAGGCAAGTTCCTCATCTTTTTTTCTCTAATCTGAATAGATGTATATTTACTTTCATGGCTTCTTATTAATTCTAAATGTGGTACAATCATTGGCATCATATTTTAAAGGTTAAAAATATGTGATCTATTACCAAGTCATCTTATTGGAAATAGCAAGAGCATCTCTAAATACTCAAAGTTTTATATTTGAAATGAGTTTTCAAGATACTGCTCGAGTTTAGCTCTTTCTGAAGATGGGAGAGTTTAATAATCCAAAGCAAAGTATTTCCCAAGAACCTGATTACTTATGTTTAGTTCCAAAAAATTTTTTTGTAAATTTACTTTAAATTGACATTAGAATCTAATAAACTATCCACAAATACATATGGATCAGATAATAGAATAAGTGCAAATTTGTTCATTAAGAAGGATTAAATTTTTGATATATAATTTATTTAAATATTTCTTTTCTGAAAGAACAAACTCTATTGAAAACATTAAGATTTACAGTTTAGTGATAGATATAGAAGTCTCCTACAATAAACACAAATTCATTTCTCACTGTCCATCTTCCCGAAAGGAATTCATCTAACGAGCTAAGAAAAAAAAATAACATGTAATTAAAATTACAAAAATAAAAATAGCGAATAAAGTTTCATTGCTCCTTAAAAAATCTTCTGTTTTCTATGGCTTCCTTAAACAATTATGTAGCAAATAATTTCAGTTGCAATGTATGCTCTATTTTTCCCAAAATAGAGTAGAAACAAAGCAAGTACGTAGGCCTTTGACACATTTTTCTCACTTGAGTAAATTATGCTGCACCACATGACTGGCATATTAAACTTAATTAACAGATCAATAATATCAAAAGATAGAAAAAAATAGAACCAGCAGCTGTAGAAATTCTCACTCATTTTTTCTAAAGGTTTTTCATGTCAACTTGCTACCCAATTTTCCAACAAAATCAACAGATCTATGTTAAAAAAGCTCGAGATTATTTCCACTGTCAATTCTAAGATAGCACTGTGAAAAATTAGTGTAGAATATATCATAACATAAGTAAGCACTATTTAATTATGCAATAGTATTACCATTTGATAAAGCATCCTATTAAATAAATTTTCTATTCAGGCGTGACATCTACTCTTAAGTTAACAACAACATTTGCCTTATCAATTAGATGGTTAGTACCCAATTTTATATACTCATCACCATGCACAAAAATTGTTCAAGATCTTACTCTTGGTATGGTTCAATCTCATATACTTCATCTTCCACTAGTTCTTGTCTCATTTAATACAAATCTCTGGATTTTAGATGCACAACAACACTCCATCCTTCATTGATCACATCATCCACATAGTAAACCATTTGTGCTTGAGATGCTTCGATGTAAGGCTTATGTTCTTCACGTTCACCAGAATGAATTAATGTATCAAAATTAACACAATTAAAGTTCCAATGATTCGTTTTATACTTTCTATCTTGAGTAGTGTCTGCCCATTTATATTTGAACAAAAGCCTGAACTGACATAAAAGTAAAAAAACCCTGAATCGACCATAAAAGTTAATCTCAATTATGTTCTCTAACTTTCCATAATATGGTAAGTCAGCTTGCCTTAAATTTCTGTCAACACTACTGGCAACACATGATGTTCTAGAGGTTAAAAAACTCCATTATTTTGTGTTTTCAAACCTTCTTCTCGATCCAAAATTTGAAATTGAAATCCATTGATGTTATATATTGTAAATCTTCTTGCATTTAATGATTGACCTTGTGCTAGAAACTTTAGATCGGCAGAAATTGTTACTATTATGTCTGGATTCATAATATGAATTAAAAAAACAGTCTTAGCTAGGTTTCCCCATTCAAAATGAAATATAAACCATGAAAAATGATTTCTTACTTACCCGCTTTTGGAACCAATGAACAAACTCTTTATTAACTCTCTTTTAAATCTCTGTAGGTGAAGGTCTTCTTCCACTTGAAGTCTATTTTATATACTGTCTAAATTCACTATATTAAAAAAGAATATCAATTACAAGGAACATGACTGCCATGTTTAAAATATTACAACAGAAAATAAAATATAAAGTTCGTAAGAATTACTCACTCCACAAATGGCATGACTATATTTAGAAGCACATATCGATGATCCTGTAATTTCCGCACATGAGTTAAAGAGAAATTTATTGGAGCTGATGCAGGTTTACCTATTTGAGAAAAGATAGGGGACATTCCAAAAGGCTCAATGTCATTTAGATCATCTCGAACAAGCCTAGGTCTATTGAATCTAGTCTCAATATCCTCCATATATCAAAAATAAGAAGTAAGAGTTTCTTCCGCTAAGTAATCGGCCAATATAGAAGCTTCTGGCCGTGCCTTATTCTGCATAAAAGACATAAAATGACCTAATTCCCCACAAAAATATTAGAAAATAAGTATACAAACTATCTTAATTGACTAGAATACATATGGATTTACATTAGAAATGTTGATGATTTACCTCTCCATAGGATACATATACTGATAATGCACCGGACCTCCACGTTTTGCCTCTTGTACTAGATGGAAAGTTAAGTGAATCATGATTGTAAAAAATGAAAAAGGAAACAGTATCTCTAGGTGGCAAAGTCTAATTTCAAAGCGCTTTTGGAGCTTATCAAGATTTGAAAGATTCAAGCTTTTGCTAGAAAGTTCTCTGAAAATGAGTAGTATTCCACCAAAACTGTAGTTATATCATTTGGCAACACATTGCAAATCACCAATGGTAGCAATTGTTCAATGATAATATGACAATCATGACTTTTCAACCCAAAAATCATTTTTTGTACAAAATCAACACATCTAAAAATATTACTTGAATAGCCATCTAGTACTACAACATTCTTCAAAGTTGTCAAAAATAATTTGTTGGTATAACACTTATCACATGTAAGTGAAAATATAGCAAGGTGATATCATCATCATTCGGCCAGATATCACGCCTTAAGCTCATATCTCTTAGATCCTTTCGGGCATTATATGATCTTTTGATTTTGATCTGTCATGGAGCAGTATGCATATGATATTGTCGCATACATATTTTTCAATATGCATAAAATCTAGATTATGACACAAGAAGTTAGTCTCCCAATATGGAAGCTCAAAGAATATACTTCTCTTATTCCATTACTTATTGCTCGTCTCGATCTTTTCCTTCCTCCATACAACTCTGCTCCTCTCGCTTCTTCTATTTGCCTCAAAATATCAGATCCTAATATTTTTAATGGTGGATCTCATTCCTCTGTACTTCCATTAAAGCCAACTCGATTCAATCTAAATGTATGATTTTTTTAAGAAAGCGTCGATGACCCATAAAGCACCAGTTTTTATTATGACGAAGATGATAAGGTTTTGTATCAAAGTTAAATGTTGGGCAAGCAAAACCAGTGTGTGTGTTCCATCCAGGTATGATGTCTAACCCATAAAAGTCACTAATTTTCCATATAAGAGTTGCTCTCATGCTAAAAACTTTATTAGATAAGGAAAGAAAGGTTTCCATACCATTATATCATAGTCACATAATTCCTTCACAAGGGGTTGTAAGTACACATCAATATTATTTTCAGGCATCAACTTTCCTAGAATGATCATTGATAGGATGAAGAAGGTGTGTTTCATACACATACAAGGAGGAAGGTTTTACAGAATCAACAAAACTGGCCGAATACTATAGGTAGGACTCATTTTTTCAAAAGGATTAAAACCGTCAGTAGCAACGCCTAAGAAAAAATCTCGAGGATCTTAAGCAAATTCAGAGTGGGGTAGATCAAATGTCTTCCAGAACTTACCATCCCTTAGATACCTTATCAACCCATTTCTATTACTTCCTGAAACATGTCATCTCATGTGCTCAGCAGTTTTACGACACATATATAATCTCTGCCACCTTGGTTTTAGTGGAAAGTAATGCAAAATCTTTGTAGCTTGCTTTTTCTTCTTCTTCTTAGGGTCATATTTAGATGTACCACAATACTTGCTTTCAATTATTAATCATATTCCAAATATAGCATACAATTATTTGGACATGAAGTTATCTTGGTGTAATCAAGGTTAAGTTTATTAAAGATTTTTTTGACATCCTTAAAAGGAGGTAATTTGCATTTTCCAATGCATCTCTCAAACAAATCCAGTGTCATAGTCAATGCCTTATTAGTTAATCCACACAAGACCTTTATATGATACAATTTTATTACAAACTATAGCATTGTGAACTTGCTACCTTCATACAATGTTTCATTTCCATCTTTCATAAAATTATAGAAGTCACTAGGATCCTTCCCCTGCCCCTCATTTGATATTTCATCTGAACACAAATGTTGAGATATCCTTACATCATCAGCTTGGTAACTAAGGTGCCCAAATGCATCATTAATCATTGTTTCTATTAAATTTTCTGGATGAAATATCTCTTGTATTACATCTATATTTTAATAAGACTATGTTGCTACCCGTTTCTCACCATGAAGATTCCAAAAATTATAATTTTGCGGGAATGGCTTACAAATCAAATTATCATACACTATATATCTAGTTTTCCACTTGCCAAAACCACATATAGAACATGGACATCTTATTGTATCTCCAGCAGCTAAATTCTAAAATGCAAAATCTAAAAATTCATCTAAACCATGTTCATTGTCGACTGTGTTCTATGGTTTTCCAATCAAAGATTTATTCATTGAAAAGTAATATAATAAAATGACAACAGACCTTTGAAGAGTCTAAATGATAAACCAAAATAAATCTTTATAGTTCTATCAATAAGATCCCACATCAATCAAGAAAGAAGAATCATATATTTCAACGCAAAGGCTATGAATCGGCTAAAGAATATCTCCAAAAAGCAATCCTCCAAGTACACGAGTACAAAAAATTTAACTCCAAAAATTTATACACACACACACACACACACATACGCATTCTCATATATATATATATATATATGAATTTGGTTGACGAATATAGTTGCGTAATGTCCAGCTTCTGAAATTATGGATTCAACCAATTCAAACCTTGTTCAAATAAGCTATCTCTATCCACAACCTCTCAATAATAATCCGAACAAACCCGCACAGTGAATCCATGTAACTCTTGATGAAATCGAAAAAATACAGTTTGTCTTCTTTGCAGAACTTCAACTCCAAATTTTCGACGCAAGCAACTTAAATTAACTAAGTTTTCTCTCAGTCTTCGGTATGAGATTTACAAAGTTTATAGCAACACTAATTTGAAATACCCACACAATTCTTCACACAAAATTTTAGAATTCAATTTGAAACCAGATTCTTCGAAGTTCCCTACAATGGTGAACTCAATTTCTAGCTCAAATAAAAACTTCTACTTTGGATTCAGTAATGCGGATTTGTCCTTGCGGCTCAAGAAACAACCATCAAATATGAAAAAAAAGACCCTTCTTAGAGAGGAAGGATGAGAACTAGGAGGGATTTTGGAGATACAAGGGAAGAACTATTCCCTTGTTGAATTCCCATATACCTAGCTACGAATTCCTTGGAGAAGAAAACTTGAATTGCTGTAAAAGATGAGAAGTCCTAGTCTTGTTTGAGAGTTCTTGGGAGGAAAACTTACGGTATTTTTTTGAAAAATCTAAGTGGGAATGAGGGGAAAACCACTTAGCCCCTCTAAATTCCCTTAAAATAATCCAAAAAGTCGTAGTTTAGAGTCTAGGAGGTTAAGATATTACGGAAACACCCTTAGGAAAATTGTAGGAAAAACTAACTGTCAGACCCCACGAGGGACCCAACGGCTCATGCCCAGTGACCAAGACTCGTGGTCACCCTTGGGTGCATTGCCAAAAACCTCCAGTTAGTCACCATGAGGGACACCACGACTCGTGGTGTACCCAACGACTTGTGGTGACTCACTCATCAACTACACTTCCAAATTCTCCATATCCCAAACCATCCTAAACCACAGGTCACCTAACGGGTCGTGGCATGAACCATGACTCGTGGTGCCCACTCATTAGGTACACTATCTATATTTTCCCTGGCCTTCAATTTGTTCTTGACCATGGATCACATCACGACTCGTGCTGTTGACCACGAATCGTGATCACACCCATGGTCAACCCATTTTTTCCAAATTTTCAACTAAGTTTGGACCCTTCCCCACGAG
Source organism: Datura wrightii (assembly GCA_035772735.1). Taxonomy (NCBI): domain Eukaryota; kingdom Viridiplantae; phylum Streptophyta; class Magnoliopsida; order Solanales; family Solanaceae; genus Datura; species Datura wrightii. The sequence goes on from JASDFA010000001.1 coordinate 56,739,583, forward strand.
TCACTTCACGACTCGTGGCCTACCCCACGGATCAAAGGATGAATCATTCTGTGATCTGGTGCAGAATTTTTTTTTTCTCCATTTCAACTCTTGGGTCTGGTCTTAGAGTTTCTGGGGCATTACAATATCTCCTCCTTGGGAACATTCGTCCTCGAATATTGAATAACACACAGGAAAGTAGAGAATTGCAATCTTTATACTCAAATACTGATCATAAAAGCTGAAAACTAACGAAATGACTACCTACAAACTGAACCACAAGTATGGATTGAATGCACTAATCATACACATATTAATTTACATGGAAGAAACTAGAACACGCGAACTGAAAAGAGTTTTAGGAAGGAAACTGATACCTTAAACTAAAGCTGAGCCAGAAGAGAACAAATGTGGGTATCTGGCCATCATATCTGCTTCGGCCTCCCACGTAGCTTCCTCAAACGGCTGATTCCTCCACAAGACTTTGACTGAAGCTACATCCGTGTTCCTCAGCTTACGAACTTGATGGTCAAGGATCTGAACTAGGACCTCTTCGTACGAGAGACTATCTTTCACTCCCACACTGTACAATGGTAAAATTGAAGTTGGATCACCGTTGCACTTCTTCAATAGTGACACATGGAATAATGGGTGCACAGATGCCAACTCTGAAGGTAACTCCAACTCATAAGCTACCTTGCCTATTTGTTTCAGAAGTCTGTAGGGTCCCACATATCTCGGCCTGAGTTTTCCTTTCTTCCTAAATCTCATCACCTCTTTCATGTGTGAAATTTTCAGATAAACCCAGTCATCCACTGCAAACTCTAATTCTCTTCTGCTCACATCAACATAAGATTTCTGACAGCTTTGAGCTATTATCAATCTTTCTCGAATAAGTTGTACTTTATGCATAGCTTCATAAACTGAGTCTGGCCCGATTACAATAGCTTCACCAACCTCAACCACCCGATAGGAGATCTGCAGCTCCTACCATACAATGCCTCAAATGGGGCCATCTACATACAAGCCTCAAACGGGGCCATCTGGATACTCGATGAGAGGCAAATGGTCATCCCAACTACCCTTGAAATTGATCACGCACACTCTCAACATATCTTCTAGGGTCTGAATAGTCCGCTCAGCTTGTCCATCTATTTGTCGGTGAAAAGTTGTGTTGAGCTTGACCTGGGTACCGAGTCCTTTCTGAAAGGACTTCCAGAAGTGAGAGGTGAATTGGGTACCTCTGTCTGAGATAATGGATAAGGGCACCCTATGAAGTCTGAATAACTACCGGACATAAAGCCTAGCATAGTCCTCAGCTGAGTCTATAGTTTTAACTGGGTGGAAGTGTGCTGACTTAGTCATCCGGTCAACTATCACCCAAATTGAATCATGCTGCCGACGAGTCCAAGGTAGACCCGTACTAAAGTCCATATTTACTTCTGTCCATATTTACTTCTTCTCACTTAAATGTGAGTATGATGATATCCTGAGTCATACCTCCTGGTCTTTGGTGCTCTACTTTGACCTACTGGCAGTTCGGGCACTTAGCTACAAATTTAGCGATGTCTCTTTTCATGTCGTTCCACCAATAAATATCTCGAAGATCATGGTACATCTTTGTAGGAACTAGGTGGATAAAATATCTCAAACTATGCACTTCAGCCAATATCTGCTGTCTCAAATCACCGATGTCCGGTACGCACAATCTATCCTAGTAACCGAGTACACTATCTCCCCCTTTGGAGAAAGCCTCAACTTCTTTTCTGAGAACCGCTTCCTTAAGCTTAAGTAGTATGTGATCTTCATCCTGTCTAGACTTAACTTCAAAAACCAAAGAGGAATCTAATCCACTCTGCAAAACTGCTCCACCCTCAGTAGTATCAACCAACTGCTCCCAACAGAGCTAATTTGTCGATATCCTTTGCCAGCTCCTTTTTGCCTTCCTCGACATGAGCCACGCTCCCCATAGACACTCTGCTTAGGGCATCAGCCACCACATTGGCTTTGCCCGAGTGATACAGCACACTCATGTCATAGTCCTTCAGTAGCTCTAACCACCTTCTTTGACGAAGATTTAGGTCTTTCTGACTAAACACATACTAAAGGCTCTTGTGATCAGTGAAAACATCCACGTGGGCCCCATACAGGTAGTGTCTCCATATTTTCAATGCAAACTCCACCGTTGCCAACTCCAAGTCATGAGACGGATAATTCTTTGAGATGAACCTTGAGTTGTTTGGAGGCATAGGCTATCACCTTACCCTGCTACATCAGAACGCAATCGAGTCCAACTCTGGAAGCGTCGTAATACAGTACAAACCCATTTGATCCTTCCAACAGGGTCAACACTGGAGCGCTAGTGAGTCGAGTTTTTAACTCCTGGAAAACTCTTCTCACATGCATCTGACCATTGAAATATCACATTCTTCTGAGTCAGCCTAGTCGGAGGGGATGCTATAGAGGAAAAGCCTTCCACAAAGCATCGATAATAATCGGCTAGATCCAAGAAACATCTTATTTTAATTGGGGAGGTGGGTCTGGGCGAGTCATTCGCTGCTGCTACCTTTTGAGGATCAACATGAATACCCTCACCCGAGACCACAGGAAAGTCACGGACTTCAACCAGAATTTGCATTTGCTAAAATTGGTGAACAACTGGTGGTCTCTGAGTGTCTGAAGCACTATCCTCAGGTGATTAGCATGCTCTTCCTCGTTTTTGGAGTATACCATAATGTCGCCGATATCTACAATGATGAACATATCCATATACTGCTTGAAGGCTATGTTCATCAGGTCCATAAAAGATTCGGGGGCATTAGTTAGTCCAAAGGATGTAGCCACAAACTCGTAGTGACCATATCGAGTCCTAAAAGCTATCTTTGATGTGTCACACTCTCTGACTCTTAGCTGATGATACCCCAACCTGAGATCTACTTTGGAGAAATAGCTGGCTCCCTAAAGGTTGTCGAACAAGTTGTCAATTCTGGGTAGGGGATACCTGTTCTTGACTGTGACCTTGTTCAAATGACGGTAATCGATGCACATTCTGAGGGTACCGTCTTTCTTTCGCACGAATAGCACTGGAGCACCCCAGGGAGAGATGTTGGGTCTAATAAAACCCTTATCAAGAAGGTTTTTTAGCTGCTCCTTCAACTCCTTAAGCTCAACTGGAGCCATTTTGTAAGGAGGGATGGATATGGGCTGAGTATCTAGGAAAAGTTCTATATCGAAGTTTTTTTCCCGCTCAGGAGGAACTTTGGGAAGATCTTCAGGGAATACATCACGGAATTCGCTAACAACTGGGCCTGACTAGATAGTTGGGGTCTCAGAGTTGGAATCACCCGAACTAGATGATAAATACATTCAAAATAACCTTATAGTCCTTAAGGTAGGAAATAAATCGACCCTTAGGCGCTGAACTACTGCCCGCCCACTCTAACAATGGCTCATTTGTAAACTAAAATTTGACAACTCTATTTCTGCAATCTACTGAGGCATAATCGAAGTGTAACCAATCCATGCCAAGGATGATGTCAAAATCGACCATGTCTAACTCTACCAGATTAACTGGAATGACTTTATTCAAGATAGAGACTTGGCAGTTTCTATACACTCGGCTGGCTCTAACTGACTCGCCAACTAGGGTGGAGCTGAGAATGGTTCTAAGAGGACATCTGGAATGACATCGAACTAGACTACTACGTAGAGAGTCACTAATGATAGTGTGGCTCCTGAATCTAGTAGGACATATACATCTAGGTGGAAAAAACGTAACATACCCGTGACCACATTAGCTGAGCTCTCCTGATCCTAACGAGAGGACTAGGCATAAAATGGTTTTGGTGCTGACCGCCATCCATACTTGAAGTATTCGCCTGCTGAGTTGGTCGGCTTGCTTGAGCTACTAAAGTTGTGGATTGTGCCCTTCCCCATTCTGCTGACGGGCACTCTCCGAGTCGGTGGCCTAGCTATCCATAACCAAAGCAACCCTCTCGGCCCTGAAGGCAGTCACCTGGGTGATTCTTTCCACACTTAGGGCAAGCTAGATACCTGTTGCTAGCACTGTAGCTCTGGGAGTGAGATCCAGATGCTCCACCCCTCCGATCCTGGCGGGACCGAAAGGTAGGGGCGCTGGCTGAGCTGGGTGTTAGATCCCTCTACTGCTACTATTGTTGCTGCTGCTGCTGTGGGCAGCTACTACTGCTAGACCTTTGCTGGCCATAATTTGATTGTCCAGTCCTTGTCCACTTGTTCTTCCACTCCATATCCTTCAGCTTTTCTGCCTCAATCTGTTGGGCATGAACAATAAGGCTAGAGAGGTCAATATCCTTAATCAGCATCGCTGTCCTGCACTCTTTGAGGACCAGGTTTGACACCCCATTAACAAATGTCAGCATACGAGCCCTTGGCTCGGCTACCATCTCTGGAACATATTTAGATAGTCTGGTGAACTCCACTGCATACACCTCCACCATCCAATTACCCTATCTTAGATTCATGAACTCCGCCACTTTTGCCTCCCTAAGCTCCCCAGGAAAGAATCTGTCAAGCAAGGTTGTAGTGAACTCCTCCAATTCCACCGGTCCTGCTCCCACTAGCCTTCCCTCATTCCATTGTTCGTACCAGACCTGGGCTACCCCTTTCAGCTAGTAGGCAGCCAAGTCAGCACTCTCCGACGAATTGACACCCATGATCCAGGTGATCTTTTTAATCTCATCCACAAACTCTTGTGGGTCCTCTCCCACCTTAGATCTGTGGAAATCTAGAGGGTTCATCCGAGTAAAGTCCCGCACTCGGGCAGCTGCTGCGGACCCATTATTGTTGATTGGAACCACTTGCTAGTTCACCTAGTTGGTAACTGTCTGAGCGAGCAGTTAGATAGCCGCCCTGAACTCTGCAGTGGACACTGTGTCATCTTGAGGGGCAACTGGGGCTGGAGGAGCAGTTCGGTGAGCGTTACCGGCCCTTATTCCATTACCACATCGCAGAGGCATAATTCACTAAAACAAAATAGAGCATGAGTTAGGAGAACGATTTTGGAATTGAATTTCAACGCACGATAAAGAGTATGAATAAAAGGGAATTTTCCTATTAACATCTCATAGCCTCCCTGTCATAAGTGTGGCATGCTTCACACCAATGAAAGGGACTCTACTCGATGCGGCTTTTAGACATCCAAGGATACTCTAAACCTAGTGCTCTGATACCAAGTTTGTTACTCCCCGAGTCTACACCTTGGACTGGGCACGGTACTTAGAGTCACAAGTAACCCCAAGTCAACCCTTGGTCTATCATACACTGGCATTCTGAGTAATATATAAATATATAGCGAAAGCTTTTAGAATAATGATATAAAACATAAATGAAAGTAAAGATAAATCATGATGTTTAAAACATCTGAATAACACTACAAGTCTGAAAAAATCCAAGTCTGTGTCTGAAAGCCACTACAACTGATGAGTTGCTGGGACAAGCCCCCAGCTAACTCCAAATATAAATAAACGAAAAATAGAACTGAATAAAATGATCTTCGTCCTCGAAAGATGAGGACTCACCAAATAGTGTAGCTAGAGTATTTTGAACACAATCTGCTAACAAGGTTGGGACTGAGATCCTGCACTGATACAACATAAAAGATATGCATCAGTACTTTGAATGTACTTAGTAAGTGAGAGAAACCATACACAAGAAATGAAAATGATGGACTGGAAAGACATGAAATGACCAACTGAAACTGCTAAAACTGAATAACTGTAAAAAACTGAAGTGGTCTAAAAGACCCTGTCTAATGGTCAAGGACATGCCCTAAATCTAAAATACTAATCTGAACTAATCTGAGACTAAATTGAGCTGACTAGTGGGAGAATCTATAACTGACATACCACCACGTGAGCTAAACGTGGAGTCCGATGTATATACCCCATCGGTAGGACCCAATATACCTTGCCAGGGTATAAAGGCATGAAATGGGTGATCATAGTCTGGGGCTATGAGGCCAATAAATATAACCTACGGTGGCAACGTAGTTTTGGGAACCTGGGTGCGCTGGAACCCCGATCTGCTCGGTGCTAAGTCCTACTCCCACTAGATAGTCCTAGACTGACTACTAAGCTGATAACTCCAAGATCGGTACCCAAGACTAGTCAGGAATACCTATCTAGAAGCACCCCGAGAGTCTTATAGGATCAGATTCTGTAACTGGGTTCTAAGAAAGATCAAAGCTGCTTATCTGGAAGTGTTGTAACTGTCTAAAGAACAAACTGTAATTCTAAAGGTGGGGTCCTAAGATTGGTCAGAGCTTCTTATTAGAAAGTGTCATGATTGGGACTATTTCTAATAAATGGGAGGCACTACTACACCTCGGGAATTTCTGTAGTCAAACTAATCAATTGACATTTCTAACTATCATTGAGGATTCTAACATTCTGACTGAAATTGAACTATCATGCAGCTAACTGAGATTTCAATTCATACTAACCGAATGGGAATCCACAACATTGATAGAATCAAGCAATAAGGCTGACTAACCCAACAAGCCAATTCTAAGTGACCTCACTCAACATTAGGGCTAAAATCATCCTTACAAGAAAGAGCATTTATATGATATCTAGATAATTGAGAATATCCAACAATCAACATAAATCATATTCCTAAAGCTATAAAGGAATTTGGCATATAATTCATCTATATTCAAAAGCTCAGGGCTAGAATTCACTTTACGGGAGTAACATCAATATAATCATAAGCTGATGGAATCATATCTAAAGTGAACATGAATAACATTCTACATGAATTCAAAGAAATCTAACATATATTCCTTTCACATTCGAAAAATCAGGGCTAGAAGTCATAGAGGAACTAGGAGGGATTTTGGGGACACAAGGGAAGAACTATTCCCTTGTTGAATTCCTACATACCTGGCTACAAATTCCTTGTAGAAGAAAACTTGAATTGCTGCAACAGATGAGAAGTCCTAGTCTTGCTTGAGAGTTCTTGGGAGGAAAACTTACGGCTAAAAAATCTGAGTGGGAATGAGGGGAAAATCGTTTAGCCCCTCTGAATTTCCATAAAATAAACCAAGACGACGTAGTTTAAAGTCTATGAGGTTAGGAAATTACAAAAAAACCCTTAGAAAAATTGCAAGAAAAACTGACCCCCAGAGCCCACGAGGGACTCAATGGCTCGTGCCCAGTGACCATGACTAGAGGTCACGGTCGTCGGAGGCACTGCCAAAAACCTCCGATTGGTTACCACGAGGGACATCACGACTCGTGGTATACTTAACAACTTGTGGTGACCCACTCGTCAACTACACTGCCAAATTCTCCACTTCCCAAACCATCTTGAACCACGCGTCACCTAACGGGTCGTGGCATGGACCATGACTTGTGGTGCCCACTCGTTAGGTACATTGTCTATATTTTCCCTGGCCTTTAATTTGTTCTTGACCATGGATCATATCACGACTCGTGGTGTTGACCACGACTTGTCGTCACACTCGTGGTCACCCCATTTTTTCCAAATTTTCAACAAAGTCTGGACCCTTCCCCACGAGTCACTTTATGACTCGTGGCCTACCCATGAATATAGGATGACTCATTCTATGATTTGGTGAAGAAAATTCTGTTTTGTCCATTTCAACTCCCGGGTCTGGTCTTAGAGTTTCCAGAGCATTACAAATTTCAGTATAAAATCATCCACAATGGGGCATTTTTTTCATGTAGTCCAAATCCCTTAATGTTTCAGTGGGAGGAAAAGTTCTATACTTTTTCAATTAAAGATTTTCCACAATATTCAACTAAACATGCCTTGAGTATACATAGTTCATGATACATGTAGGTGTGAAATTGACTTTGAGCATTCTACTTCTGAGGTAAAATAAATTTTCATGCATATTCAAAGAGACCTTAGTATAAGATCATGCAAACTAACTATTTTTCTTAAGTGTATAAGAAACAAATACATGAAAGATATGAATCCCCAAAGCCAACATCCATATAAACTGAGCTCTTCATATTGCAATGGGATCCTAAGATAAATAAAACACATTTGAAGCATAGAAAACTTATAAGCATATGAAAGGTGCTCACAGATTAAGCCATCATTTGGAGGAAAAAATAAGCATCAACCAAGAGAGTATTAAAATAAGTATTCTTTATATAAAAGTTATGATACTCCAAAGTGTAGAAGGAATGTGGAGTGATATAGGAGGATATATGTCAAAAGTTTCTTCTTTTTTAAGGTAGGTGGATACATGTGAAGATTTAAAAAGCTGACATAATTCAATGTCACGTAAAATCTTTCAATAAAGTTGTAAAAATACAAGAAAGGTAATACATAAAAGAACATAATATAAAGAAATTCACTGTCATTCATATTGATTCTTCTATAGAAGCTTGAGATCTGAGAAGTATATCAGGAGGCACATTCTGGACAATAAAAATAAGAAGACTATTACAGAAAAAAAAGAAGACAACTTTGTATAAGAGAATTCAAATGTAGAAATTATTTACTTAAATACAAACAGTATGAAAGGAGGATATACTACCCAAATTTTCGACCTTCGCATAAAAAGTATGTCAATGGAGTCTATAATCAAACCATAACCATGATTGCAATACCCCTTCACCACCTTCACTACTCAAAGAGAATTTCATCATGTCACTAAAATTGTAGTTTCCATCTTCTAGCTTCCTACAGTTTTTCTTTTTAACTAACCATAATTTGACCCTATGGGAAGTCTATAATATAGGACAAATACTTTAAAGACATGCCGTTTGTATTGCAAGTTTCAGTTCTAAGTTTAAAAAAGTTATTCACTGAAAACTATTTTTGGATAATTCTTCTAGAAACACAATTTCTATAAACAACCTTGTTGTGATATATTAATGGGGAAAAAAGAAACTCAATGAATTTCGCTCCACAACCGAATAAATAAGACATGTCCTTTTCTATGTTGAATGTAAATCATGAATTAACTTGATCCAATCATCATGGAAGACTGTTAAAAGAAGACTTCCAATTGTTAGGTTCTCTTTATTGAAATCATGAAATTCTAACCAGTTAAAGAAATTAACTACCACTTCGAAAAACTTAATATGAGTAAGTCTATAATAAGATAAAAAAGTACAAAGTTTTTGAATCAATTCTTGTGATTAGGATCCAAATTTCAGTTGCGCCGCTGATGAAAAATAAAATTTAAGTGACAACAGATAATTAAAAAGAAACTTGATGTAGTCACCTTTGTATACTTTTCAAGGTGTAGCGATTCAAGAGATAGAAAACTCTATTGTGATGATTTAGGTACACAAAGGAGGGACTAAAAGAAATAGAGAAAAATTAATAAATTGTAAAAAAAACTTCTAATTTACAATGATATATAAAATAATAAGATAAATGTGATATCATATTGAATCTAGAGTCTCACGGTAAGATATGAGGTAAGAACACAACCCACTAGATGTTCTAAATATGTACATGGTATTCCTATTTATTAAAGATGTACTTCTCAAAGTAATACAATGAGGAAAAAGGTGGAAGCAAAACAAGCAAGCAAAATATAGAGTTGAAGAATAAAGCAGTTGAATAAGCATTCGTTGGTGATTAGCAATCTTAAAGTGATTGTATTAGCAGGAGAGGATCCCAAAATTGCTACATACTTGATAAAGTAATGGATATGATCAAATCAAACTGAAATTTTTAGTAAATTCAATCTTCAAGTAATTTTTAAAAAAGGTGATACCAATAAAAAGTTAGTAAAGCAAGGACTATTTTGTCGGACATGTAAAATACATTAACTGGTCCAAGAAGTCTTATTTTGATGAAGTCTTCTTACATACTTGACACAATATAGTGTAATACCCTGAAAACCCTAAGATCAGACCCAAGAGTTGAAATAGAGAAAATAGAGTTTTCTACACCAGATCACAGGATGAGTCATCAAGTAACCCGTGGGATGCACTACGAGTCATTGAGTGACTCCTGGGGAAAAGTTTGGATTGGGTTGAAATTTTGAGTTTTGAGGTGACCACGAGTTGTGGTTAGGACCATGATTCATTGTGTAGACCTTGGTCAAGAGTGATTGAAAGTGGATGGAGTTTGGGCAGCGTTGATGACGAATTTGTCACCACGAGTTGCTGGGTACAAAATGAGTTGTGGTTTCCCTCGTGGTGACCCTCAGAAGGAAGATTTCTAGAACAGGCAACGACTTGAGACCATGAGTCATGGTCTAGGGAATGAGTCATCCAGTCCCTCGTTGGGACTGGCAGTGTGTAATTTCCTGCGATTTTGTTAAGGGCTTTTCCATAATTCCTAAGTTCTTAAGGCCTATACTATGTCGTTTTATTCTTAGAAAGGTCAGTTTTAAGAGGGGTAAATTCATTCTAAGACTATTCTCTTCCATGCGTGCAAGTCTAGAAGATCCTAAGGGTGATCAAGCCTAGATTCATCAAGTTCTTCCTCAATTTTCCTTTGTATTTTCAAGAGAGTTGTGAAATCAGATTTCTACAGGTATGTAGGGTTATGAATGAGTGTATCCATCCATACCCATTCCCAATCCCTCTTCAATTCATTAAATTCTAGTTAATGAATCTATGGGGTTTTAACCCAACATGTGAATTCGCTAAGTATCGATCATGGATATGATCTAAGCATGTTTCTAATCTTGAATTATGATTCATGGGAAAATTTTACAATGTTTTTAATTATAAATTATGTTTTCAAGTTTTATAAATTATGATGTCCAACCATGAAAGTTCATGCATAGATGATATTATGATGTATGTGTTCAAGCATGATGAGATGTATATGAAGAAAGTATAATTTCAAAGTACCCATGTCTATATCTATGTTTTGGAATGAATTAAGCCTATGTCAAGCATGTTTAAGTGTTAGGCAAGCCCATATGACCAAGTATGTTTCATGATTTATCTAAACTTCATGTATTAGCTTACCACATGAATTCTGGAGTGTAGACTCCTATAATTTTCAGCTTATGGTATGGTTTGAACACAAGGCTCCTCATGTTATGATTTCAGATTTATGCATGTATGTTATGAATCAGCTTCGTCACTAGACTATGGTTCAGCTTCATTGAAAAATGATGGAGATGATATGCATGTTTTTTGGAGTAGTGTTTAGCACAGAGTAGGCTAAGGGTCAGTCAACCCTATGCCTCATAACTACGTGACAATGTAGGTATGTTCAGATTATTTAGGACCTCCATTGTAAGCTTCCCCTTCCCCCAAGGGGCCTTCAGCTTGATATCAATATCATGATAGCATCATTAGCCCTTGCAAGGCTTTGGACGGCTTTGCCCATTTAAGTGTAATAGTCGGGACCATGTAAGCTCTATCATGGTAATGTCAGTTATATGATGAGTCTCCCACTATTCCTCATGATTTCAGTTATACATGTTCATCAGTCGTGATATTATGTATTCAGCAAGTTTGACCCAAATGTTCAGTTTTACTTATGTTTATCAGTTTTCAGCTTTGGGTCATTCAATTCAGTTATGATATTCAATTATGTTCAGATCATGATTTCAGAAAATAGCATGCAAGTCTTACTCTCAGAATCTTATCTTGATGTTTACCCCGAGAACTCAAAGATCGGACCCAGGAGTTGAAATGGGGAAAAACTGAAAATCTGGGTTGAAGGCACAGAAGGAGTCATTGGAAGACTCTTGAGGAGACCCCACGAGTCGTCAGGTGACTCATGCGAAGACTTGTGTAATAGCATGGTTGAAGGTCCCCATGGGTGTGGGAATGACTCGTGGTCAGCCACCACGAGTCGTCAAGTCATCCGTGGGGAGAAGGAACTAACCAGTGTACCCAACGGAAGGAGACCACGACTCGTCTTGTCAGGCAACGAGTCGTGGTGTGGGTTGTTTGGAGGAAATTTAAAAAAATGGTTCTAAGGAGGCAGTGAACTTGACGAGTGGTGGCCACAACTTGTTACCATCGGTAACAAATCATGATGTGGTCTGTTAGAGGTTCCAGCAACCAGTTCAGGCAGTGGACTTAAAGGGTAAGGTGACGAGTCATGGTCCCCTGTAATGAGTCGTCAGGTCACTCGCTGGGACCTGTGACAGTTATTTTTCTGCATTTATAGTAAGGGTGTTTCATAATTCCTTAATTCCTAAGGCCTAAACTATATCATTTTAAGGTTTGAATAGGGTCTTTTAAGGGGGATTAGTCCATGTTAAGCCTCATTCATGCATGCAAGAGTTTAGGGAGCAAAATAGAAGGTGATTCAAGGTGTTCTTCCCCAATTCCTCAAAATTCCATCTTGGGCTTTCAAGGGAGATTAAGAATCAAGTGTTTCCAGGTATGTAAGGTCATCAATGGGTGGATCCTTCCACACCCATGCTCCTACTCAATGATTTTACTTATAAATTATCAAAAACTCATGGGGTTTTGTATTTGATTTGTGTAAAATTAAATGATTTAGTTATGGGTCTTGTGATTTTGGAATCTTATCATAATCTACTGATTTTGATCCTCCTTTGGGATTTAAATTGATTATAATATTGGTGATTTTTAATTTCTAAACAATTAATCTTTATTATGAATGCCTCATAATGAATCGATTTATGATCCATTAATCCATTGGTGTTTTTGATAAGCCCAGTACGAATTACGAATCTATTTATGAATTTATCATGCTATCTATTATGAACTTATGAATTTCAAGATATATGCATGATCTACAAGTATTAATGAATTTTATCAATCATGAATTATGTGTTTGGCCGACTCACGGGCCTCAAGTCATGGATAGTTCACATATGTTCAAGCATGTTTATGATTATCATGATTTAACTAGCCTATGAACTCATGCATGTATTATTATGAGCACTATATATGTTTTGGGAGTAGTATCAAATACTGAGTAGGTTCAGGGCTCAGGTTATGCCTCGGATCTCATGAACTACAAGCCACCATAGGTGTGTTGGGACCCTTTCATGTATGTCCCTAGCCCAAATGGCCCTTTTTCATGTGTGATCACGCCCTTCATGGTTCCTACCCTTGGAAAGGGACGAACACCCTCCCGACTAGGGTTACAAGTGTGGCTTCATGTGTGCTTATATGGGGTTTGTCGGTTAAGAGAATCTCCCATTGTTCCTCATGATATATGCATGTTATGATTATATATTTTGGCTCAAGTAATGTTAAGTAAATCTCTTCTATTATGGTTATGATTATGTTTATGTTACGGATGTTTTGAAAACCTTGAGCCGTATGATATGTTATTATGATTTACGACACGAGCATGATGTCATACTCTTATGATTATTTATGAATTTCATATATGCTTTGAATGCATGTTTTACTTACCTTGCATACTAAGTACATTCCACGTACTGACCGCATACTTCTGTGTTGTATCATTTTATGATACAGCACCCAACTCTCAGGCTCACCCTCCTCAGTAGTGCTTCCGAGATTATCATCAGCTTATTGGTGAGTCCCCATGTTCTGAGGGCCATATGTTCATACTTTATGTTTTTGTTTCAGTTTCAGTATTGTTGGGTTAGTTAGGGAAGTTGTCCCATCAACCCGTCTTTCATGATTAGATGTTTTTCAGACTATAAGTTATACTCACATGTCATGTATGGATCATGTATTGTCTTTTCCTTGTAGTTATGACATGCTTATGTTTTCTTTATGTTAAGTATTCCGCTCATGTGATTGAATTAGATGTATACTCATGCCATGGATCGACTTGGGGTCCCTCGGGGCTCCTTGTTCTGTGTCTATGATCCGGGTGTACATTTGGGTTGTGACTCTTGATTATGTTTTTATGATATGAATGATTTATGATTTTACTTACTTAGCAGTTTTACTTACCTTAGATACTTGGTACAATCCACGTACTGATCGCATACTCTATGTTGTATCGTTTCATGATACAGGCTTTGATATTCAGGCTCAGTCCCGTCATTAGTCAGATTTGCAGTATTAGCACTTTCCATCTACAGTTAGTGAGTCCTCATATTTCGAGGGCCCTTCTTTCGAGTTGTATTTACTAACTTCAATTTCAGACTACAGCGAGTTAGTTGGGGTCTTGTCCCATCAACTCATCAGTAGTAGAGGCATTTAAGACATAACATGTATGCAGTTTATGCCGTGTTTTATGTATTCAGATGTTATGATACCTCCAAATTTCCACTTTATTATATATGTTAGACTTCCACTTGATTATGTTGGATTCAAATGTCATGTTTACGCCATGGGTTGACTTGGAGCCTCTCGGGGTTCTTTGTCCCGTGTCTCAATCCGGGCCTATGTTCGGGTCGTGAAAAACATGGTATCAGATCATTAGGTTTTGAAGTGTCCTAGGGTGTCTGAAAGCCACGTTAAGTAGAGTCTTTTTCATGGGTGTGAAGTACACCACGCTTATGACGAAGAGGCTACAAAACTTTTTAGGAAATGTTCCCTTCATTCATGATTTATTTTGTTCAATGAAATGTCTATCTATCCTTCTAACTCATGCTATATGCATTTGCAGAATCATGCCAACCCATTGCGTCAACAGAAGAAGAAATGGAAATGGAAATGGCAATGAGAATGGCAATGGGGATGGGCACCAACAGGCCCCACCAACCCATGAGGATCAGGTACCTAAGAAGGTGGCCTACGCAGAGTTTAGGGATACCATTCAAATGCTAGGTCGGGCCTTGACCACCCAGGTCAATCAACAGGCAGTAGCGTATGTCCCTCAAAATGGGAATGCGGTGGCGGTACGAGTCATAGATTTTCTAAGGACAAACCCTCCGGAGTTTCTTGGGTCAAAGGTGGATGAGGATCCATATGCGTTTATTGATTAGGTACTGAAGATCACCCAGATCATGGGGGTGACTGGAGAGGAGTGCGCCGATCTAGCCTCGTATCAATTGAAAGGGGTTGCGCACATTTGGTTCTAGCAATGTAAGGATAGTAAGGCAGTTGTAGCGGGCCCTTTTGGTTGGGATGAGTTTCATGTCGCATTTCTGGATCGGTTCTGTCCTCGTCAGATGAGGGAGATTAGAGCAGACTAGTTTGTTAACCTGAAGCAAGGAAAGATGACAGTTCAAGAGTATTCCTTGGAGTTCACTTGCTTGTCCAAGTATGCACCTGAGATGATGAGATATCAGAGGGCCCATGTGAGTCGGTTCGTGCATGGGATAGTATCTACTTGGTTAAGTATTGTCGTACCACGATGCTTCATTAAGACATTGACTTTCCCCGGATAGTTCTGTATGCCCAGCAGATGGAGGCAGTACAGGTGAGTGAGCGGGAGAGAGAGGCTAAGAGGGCCAGGACTGATAGCTTCGGATTCTCCCAGCAATGACCTAGTGGGCACCATCAGCAGTTCCACCAGAGATCTTCAGCCCTAGCACCATCAGCTAAGAGTGTTCCATCCAGATCTAGGCGCGACCAGAGGGGACGGGCATCAGGCTTTAGAGGTCAGGGTAGCAGAACCGTGGAGTCCAGCATCCCAGAGTGTGGCAGGCGTGGCCAGAGACACATGGGTCAGTGTTTGGCAGGTTCATGTGCTTGTTTTGGGTGTACGAAGCCCGAACATATGCTCAGATATTTCCCAGCAGCTAGACAGGGCCATGATAGAGGACAAGGCCCAGCCTCCAGTTCAGCAACTCCACCAGCACGCCCAGCTAAGAAGGGGGCATCTACTAGTGTGGATGGTGGTCAGCGCCAAAACAGATTCTATGCCCTAGCATCTCGTCAGGAGCAGGAGGTATCCCCAGATGTAGTCACTTGTATGTTATGAGTATTCCACCTTGATGTATATTCATTGTTAGATCCAGGAGCTACATTATCTTTTGTGACACCCTACGTTTCTAGTAGTTTCAAAGTCAGTCCCAAAATCCTATCAAAACCCTTCTCAGTGTCTACTCCAGTTGGTGATTCAGTTATAGCTCGACGGGTATATAGAAATTGCCCTGCCACAGTACTTCAGAAAGTCACTTCAGCAGATTTAGTAAAGCTATCCATGACCTATTTTGATGTTATCATTGGCATGGATTGGCTACATGCATGTTATGCCTCAGTCAATTATAGAACCCGTGCAGTATAATTCAGATTTCCGGGTGAGCCAGTCCTAGAGTGGAAGGGTAGTTCAACTGTGCATGTAGGTCGCTTCATTTCCTACCTTAAGGCTAGAAAGATGATTTCTAAAGGTTGCGTGTACCATATAGTTAGGTTCAAGGATGCTACATCCGAAACCCCGACTATCCTAGTCAGTTCCTGTAGTGTGTGAGTACCCAGAAGTGTTCCCAGATGATTTACCGTGGATTCCTCCTGAGAGAGAGATCAACTTTGGCATTAACCTTCCTTCCGATATGCAGCCTATATCTATTCCTCCTTACAGAATAGCTCCAGCTGAGTTAAAGGAGTAGTTGAAAGATCTCTTAGAAAAGGGATTAATCTGACCTAGCAAATCCCCATGGGGTGCACCAGTTCTCTTTGTCCATAGGAAAAAGAACAACTCGGGTCATATGCGCAAAAATTTATCAATTCAAATATAGGACCCTTTTTTTCAATCACATATCAACCTTCAAAACTAAATCATGCCATTCATTTCATTACCAAAACAAGACCGGCAAGGGAAATCATCAAACAACATAAACAACAGCCCGACAAGGGCTCTATCCAATCAATTCAAACAAAAAAAATGAAAACATCAATGACCCCCCAACAACTAGCTCATCCCTTCTCCACCTAAAAGAGTACATTGTACCCAATGTATGAATGCAAAAGGGAAAGGGACAAGAAACTCTCTGAGCAGGTAATTCTTCCTCATCATCAGCAGCTGTATACCTGCACCATCACCACTAGCCTCACCTAGGCCATAAAAATCGTCCCCCAAGCCTTAGAATATATAATTAATGGGGCCCCGAACTATGGAGGGAGAAGCCATTGTAGCATCAAGGGAACTCATGTCAGGCACCTCTATTGAAGTAGGGTTCTTCCATTCTTGCACCTCAGTTTGAGGTATGGTGATATCCTACTCAATCGCATCCACCCTCTTGCACAGTGTAGTGACACTCTCATATAAAGATTTGAGCTTCTTCTTAATGTTTTGAGCAATGAATGCGGGGATACTCTTGGCCAATCTTTGGAGTGGGCTCTCATGAGAGTTGGTCATTTCCACCAGTCTGTAGAGACCACTTGGTTGGGAGGATTGAGGGAGGGGAGATGCTCCCCGATGAGGCATGTCACCAAAATCCTGGCCTGACATTTTATGTTGGGGCACATTCAAATTCGGGGCCTGTGGTAAGTGGTCCGACCCATGGGAAAGGGATCCTTCAACTACCCTAAAGGCCTGCAGTCTTTTCCTCTTCATTGTAGGTGGCTTAGCATCTCTCTTCCAGTCAATGGAGATTATCCTAAAACAGTGGAAGGGGTTTCATCTAGGAACAGAGGCACTCCAGCTTGTGAGCATAGCTGGGAAATGAGGACAGCGTAGGGCATGGAAGTTCTAGATTGTCGTGCCTTCCTCTTCATTTGTTGGGCTACAATCTCCCCAAAGTTGATGGGGACTCCAGTCATGATGCTAGCGATGAGAATTGCAGTTTCCAAACTAACCCTTTGCTCGTTCTTTGATGGGATGATATGACCACCGATATAGTCCAGCCACAACATAGCCTCAAACTTCAAATCATGGCGAGAGATTTCACCGCCTGTGGAGGCCCATAGAGGTGATTAGCAACAATTATTGCGGATATCCATGAGAATTGGTCTTTCATGTCAGCTACCCAAGCATGTACTCTATACCGTAGTCGATCTCATCTTCCCAAAATAGGTAGTTAATGGCAGCCAGGGTGATGTTGACTTCCACTCCCCTTATCATAACCAATTGTAGGCATGGAAAATCATCAACATTGCTGTGCAGCATCCTATATTG
This sequence comes from Datura wrightii, assembly GCA_035772735.1. Taxonomy (NCBI): domain Eukaryota; kingdom Viridiplantae; phylum Streptophyta; class Magnoliopsida; order Solanales; family Solanaceae; genus Datura; species Datura wrightii. Next base: position 56,757,472 of record JASDFA010000001.1, read on the forward strand.
TCGAGCTTGGTAGGAGGCATAGAATTCTAGCACCAAGCTGGAGTAGTAAGGAGGGAGAGGATTGGCAAAGGAATACCATTGTCGGTCCATGAATTGGGCAGTAATGTTAGGGAGATCACCCCGCAAGCCTGCTAGGTCAAATCGCTTCTCCACAGTTATGGACCGACCCTAGCATATGACATAATGCTCCTTCATGTTTGGGGCACAAAGTATGATGGCCTCTTTGGAGTTCGCAGGTGGTGCTAAGGCCTTGGCCTTGCCCTTGCCCTTGCTGGTGGATGATACAGGGGCCTTTCCCCTATAGGTGTTCCTAGAAGAAGTAATGATTTTTTGGCAAACATAGGTTCAGTGACAGCCACAATGTACTAGAATTTAAATAACTAAAGCTAATTGAAGAGTGAAATGAGAAGCAATAAAAGTAAAATCACTGGCAGCATTGACAAAACACTGGAAAGTCGCAGGAGGAATCCCCGAATCGCTGATGACCCGGCGATGTGAGACAAAAGACTAATTAAACCATGAGTGAACCAGTGACAAGGTGGAAAGTCACTGGTACTGATCAGCGAACCGCCGATGCAACATAGGATTTAAACAGTGTCCTGAAGTCAACGATGCCTTGGACCGGCGTTTCGTTAAACCCCATCGGCGAATCACCGAATGTCATCATCCCCAAATTGAACCAAATATTTCCATGGCGCGCATTTACACACCCACACACATTTCATTGAAATAGCAACTCTACACAAGATATAGGACTCAAATGACTTTTTACCCTTAAGAATGGTGTCACCCAATCTATCATCGGGCAAAGCATGATATTTTAATCCTAGTGGGTTACTCATACTTCATTCCATTAAAATTTACACAAATGCCACTTCAATCCCCCACCCATTTCAACAAATAAAGTATAAATCATGAATCTAATGGGAAGGAAAAGAAGAAAAATTGAAAGGACAGGTATGGTAAGCCACATGACATTCACAACTAATATGCCAATGATGAGAACATAGAAAAGAAAAAGGTATATTACCACACTGTCGGAATGAATTCTACAACTCTAGCTTGTGGGAGCTTAGCAACTGGTAGCAATGATCGCTATAGAGGGTTGTGTAGTAGAGAAGAGTATGTGAGTGAGTATGAGTGTAGTGAGAATTGAGGTGAAGGAAGGGAGAGGTTTTATAGGGAGATGGGGGAATAGTGGTAGGTGGAGGAGAAGGTGGGGTAGTAATGGTGAATTAATGTGTTGGTGGGAAGTGTAAAGGTAGGTAGGTGGAAAGGTGGGAAAGTGGAAAGTTTGGGTATGGGGAAGACAAAAAGGGTGTGGAAAAAATGGTAAAAAGGGATTTTTAAGAGAATAATGTGCAGAATTAGGCAGCTCAGCTAGTAGTTGGGGTTAGGTGGGTCCACACATGATTTAAATTCTAAAACAAACTGTACCTTGACCGATGATGCATTGGCGGTTTGCCAAATTGAACCGGCGTTCCACCGCTTTACCTTTTTTTACTAGAAATCATGCCCAATGCACTGTATCTCAACTGCGGTTGACCCATGGTTCGCAAACTGGATCGGCGATCCACCAGTGGGCCACCGCTCCAATACTTAAGGTGATCTGTGTTGTATCAACGACTTATCGGCGGTACACAGTTTTGCATCAGCGATTCGCCGGAGTGACCGCTGGTCAAATTCTCAAAGTCCAGCCTTCTACCTTTTTGTGACCTGAAGAGGTAGTTCGCACTTCTAGATCGGTGACTCGCGGTCCGGTGTGGTTCCCGCATTATGGTGGTTCTTTCCCTCTTTGCTCCTCACTTCATTGATTATGCAAAACAAAAACAACAAATACATAACATAAATCAAATAAAACACTTGGGTTGCCTTCCAAGAACCGCCTTAGTTAATGTCATGGCACGACGTAGCTCTCATTTAACAATTCTCCTTTCACGGATCATCCTCTGAATTCGTCTCTTCCATCGCAATTCCACTATCCTCATCCTCTTTCTGCAACAACCTATCACCTTGCATTCAGCAGGAGCTTCAGCTGGCGGGAAAACTTGAAGGCGACTTCTTCACATCCAACTCTAAATTTGAGCTCTCCTAGCTCCACATCAACCACAACTGTCCCTGTAGCTAGCAATGGTCTCCCCAAAATAATGGAGACCTGCACATCCATTTCACAATCGAAGACTACAAAATCAGTATGTAGGATGAATTTATCCACCCTTACCAGCACATCTTCTAACACCCCTACAGGTTTTTTATGGAACGATCTGCCATGAGCAACCTCATAGATGTAGGCTTTGTGCTTCCAAGTCCCAACTTCTTGAAAATGATTAAAGGCATTAAGTTTATGCTGGCACCAAGATCGCATAGAGCTTTCTTAAACATACATATCCTAATTGTACAAGGGATTTTGAAACCTCCAGGGTCTTCCCTCTTAGGGGTAAGGTTACTCATCATCATTACACTACAATGGTGCATTGTCTCCCCACTACCTGCATCAATCACCTTCTTATTTTTCATTAATTCTTTCATGAAATTAGAATATCCTGGCATTTGGAGAAGAGCATCCACCAACAGTATATTAATGGACAATTTGCTAAACATATCAAAAAATTTGTTGAACTGGTCGCCCTTCTTTTTCTTGGCCAACTATTGTGGATAAGGGGGTGGAGCTCTTTTTTCAACCTTGTCATCATTCGAGGCATTCATGCCCACCTCATCTTCATCAACATGTGAGGGGATTTCATCATCCTTCCCCTCACCTTCCTCTTCACTCTTTTCCTTACTCCTTGGAGTATTTGGCATCTCATCGAGTCCATTTTCCTTATTTGATTTGCGGTCATTAACCTCCTTGGGCTTCACTCGTGCATCTCCGATCACTTTACCACTCCTAGTGACAGTAGCCATGCATTAAATATCTTTCTTTGGGTTTGGCATTGTGTCACTTTGAAGCATTCCCTTCATCTGGGGGTTCATTTGACCAGACAAGTGATTCATTTGGGCTTCCAAATGCTTTATGGAGGCTGAATGTGAGCTCACTATTTGGGCAAGGTTAGACACCTCCCTTCTTAATTCATTGACCCCGCTCTCGGTTGACTCCACATTCTTTAAGACTCTTGCTAGCATTTCCTCAATTTTTGAACTACTCGCATCACTCACACCTGGCTAACTTTGGGAGTTTCCAGCTTTTGGAGGGGGAACATACGAGTTTGAATTCTGAAGATATCGGTTTCCCTCTCGATTCTGCTCTCTATTTTCCCATCTTTCATTTCTTTCGAGCCATCCCTGCGCATCACAATTTCTCCAGCCTTGACTTTCATCCTTATGGTTCTAAGGGCCTTGATTGGTCCCTTCAAACCCAGGTTGAGGACCCCCATTTGATTCCCCATGTATTGGCATTCTTCCTCCTACCTTGGTGGTGACGATTGCCCTTCATATTGCAAAGGACCTTTCATACCTGCAATATTTACCACCTTGGGCCCTGCCCCATCATATGATTTGTCATTAATTCCAGTTGTGTCATCATCTTAGAAAGATTTTCATCCCGCTCTTCATCCCTTTTTCCCAATCAGCTACCAATGCACTAGAGCTGATCTCATCTGTAGATACATTTGTCTCTCGCATGTGCCAGGCCCTATGGGTTTTTGTATTCTGTCCAGAAGGGCCTTAGCCAACCCATATGTTTTATCCATAATAGACCTAACGGCTAAATTGTTCGCCATAGACTTGTTGATGGAGTCAAGGGCTCAGTAAAAGCTTTGGAGAAGCACTCCATCCAGAAGTCCATGATTGGGACAAAGAGCAACCTTATTTTTGAACCGTAGCCATGCCTCATGAAAAGGCTCTCCTGGCACTTGCTTGAAATTTGTGATGTCATCCCTCAACTACAACATCTTTGATGGAGGGAAGAAATGATCCAAGAAGGCTTCGGTAAATTCTTTCCAAGATGTAATACAACCAGGGGAAACTCTTCCAACCACATCGTTGCTTCTCCCATTAGAGAAAATGGGAAAAGCCTTAGTGTGATAAACGCTTGACTTTTGTTCGTGATATTGAAGGGCTGGAATATCTCCAAGAAATTTCTCAAATGCCAATTTGCATCCTCACTTGGTTTATCCCCAAAGAGTCCCTTCATTTGCAACAAATGCAGCATGGTGCTCATGACATGAAGTACTACATTTCCTACTGTAGGTGGTAGGCGAATGACTCCCGCAATCTCAGGCATCACATGCTCCATGTTACTTTCCACTGAGCTATCCCCTTCTTGGGAATGATGACTCATGTGATTTTAAGATCCTAACAAGCACAACAAAATCACGTCAAGTAACTATGATGTAAAACTATTTCAAATTAACAATCAACAAAAGAATATCAAGCACTAGTCCCCGACAACGGCGTCATTTTTGATAACGTCCAAAATATACTCCTCGGAGGAAGGGTATACACGGTCGAAGTATCAAAAAAAAGTAACCCGACGGGTGTCGGGGTCGAATCCCACAAGGACTAGCGAGTGATAATTACAACGGTTGGTTGAGAAATTGAAGTTAGCTTGCACCACTTAGAATTAACATAAAAACAAACAAGTTGGGGGAGAATGGAATTTGTAGTAGAGTATAATTGCTAATTTGGTTTCCTATAATAGCAAAATCACACAGGTTGTTGACAAGAATGTGAAAGACTAGAGGTGTGGTGTAGATGATATACTAACTAGATAGGGACATGCTAGGTCATCTCATAAGTTCAATTAGTGTAGATAATCTTGGGGAATGGGTAATTATAGCTTTTCAGCTTTATAAATACCTCTTACTAGAGTTTTTATCAAACCTCTAGCCACTATTAGCTCAACCCCATAAGATTTGGATTAGTAGCTGCACTAATTTCTAGCTATTAGCTACTAATTAGGAGTGAGAATACAATTTTGGCTATTTATAGCCTAATTTCACAATCTCTCATCCATACCCACTATTAAATTCTCTTCCAATACTTAATTATTCTTTTACAAGCAACAATCAAGTAAGAACAAGTAGACCCATATCATAATCAATGGATCTTCCATTATATATTAAAGAGAATCTAATAGATTTACGCTTATTTAAACAATATAGAGGTAACTCTAGAAATAACCACTCTAATTAAGTATTCATCATCACACACATCTAGTTAATAATTTAGCTACTCATGATTATGAAATTCAAAAGCACATTTAACAATAAACTCCTTGTATTCAATAACAAGAGTAGTAAAATCAAGTTCACAAGTAGTCTTCGACAATGGTTGTATCTTGCTATTAAGAAGAAGAAGAAGAGAATAGTACTTTGCAAATATACCAATCAAATTCTCCTTTGCTTTGCCAAAGGAATGTTCTAAAGATAAGAAAGGATGAAGATGATATGATATGCTCTGCCATGATATGCCCAGTACACAGTACTTTCTCTAGAATTTATATCCAAGAAAATAGAGCATCTTCTCGGTCTTTTTTTGTGCTCGACAATTTTTCTCCTGAGCAGCATTCTGGAATCAACGAGACGATCGACAGTTCACTGGTTGCAATTCGCAGACCGCCGGCTACATTATCTGCTACATTATCCATTGGCGTTTCGCCGATCTCCATCTGTGCACCCCTAATTTTTTTCTTTCAATCCAGCTAGTCAGGTGCCATTCGGTGGCTGAACCAGCAAGTCGCTATTTGAAACCCACGAGTCACTGTTGGAAACCCGCGTTTCGCTGGTGGCTTGTTTCCCAGAGGTTGTGGGAATCGGCTCTTGACCGGCATTTCACCTGTCTTCTCTGAAGAATCACTGAATTTCAACCCACTTCCTTCTTTTTTCTCCATTTCTTACTCTTTTCTTAACATTAGGCATCTTCACACAACAAAAGAAAAAAGGGTATAAAATCCACATAAACAACTCAAAAACTAAGAAAAACTTAGGCTTAAGAGCCTAATGAGTTGGTAAATTTACCAACTCATCAACAGGTAGACTCTTAAAAGATAGAAGCAGTGAAGAATTGACCTAGATCAGTGAGTCCGTCATATATCAGGAAATTCTTAGGTTTAGCTGGTTATTATTGAAGGTTTGCTGAAGGGTTTTCATCCATTACAACACTGTTGACTAAATTGACCCAGAAGAAAGAGAAGTTCTAATGGTCGAATAATTGTGAGAAGAGCTTCCAAGAGTTGAAGACTTGACTCACCTTAGCACCAGTGTTGACCTTACCTGAGGGTACCGATGGGTTTGTGGTATATCGTGACGCTTTGAGGATTGATCTTGGTTGTGTACTTATGCAACACTATAAAGTTATAGCCTATGCTTCTAGACAGCTGAAGGTCTATGAAAATAATTACCCGACTCACGAACTCGAGTTGGCGGCGGTATTATTTGCCTTGAAGATTTGGAGACACTATTTTTACGAGGTCCATGTAGATATGTTTATGGACCACAAAAGCCTACAGTACATGTTCACCCAGAATGATCTACATCTACATCAGAGAAGGTGGTTGGAACTTCTTAAAGATTATGATATGAGTGTCCTGTATCATCTGGGAAAGGCTAATGAGGTGGCAGACACTCTTAGCAGGCTTTCTATGGAGAGTGTGTCCCATGTAAATGAGGAAAAGAAGGAATTAGTGAAGGATGTACATCGGTTTGCACGGCTAGGAGTCCGTCTTATTGACTCGATAGATGGTGGCGTCATTTTTAGAATGGGTCAGAATCATCCTTAGTGACCAAAGTTAAAGCTAGAAAAGATGGGGATCCTATTTTGGTAAAGTTGAAGGAAGCCTTTTAGAATCAGAAGGTGGAAGTCTTCTCCAAAGGGGGAGATGGTGTGCTTCGATATTAGGGTTGCTTTTGTGTTCCAGGTGCTAATGATTTGAGGGATTGGATGTTGCACGAGGCTCATAGTTCCAAATATTCTATCCATCTAGGTACCACCAAGGTGTACCGTGACCTATAGGAAGTCTATTGGTGGAGTGGCATAAAAAAGGACATAGCAGAGTTTGTGGCTGAGTGTCCGAATTGTCAACAAGTGAAAGTGGAACATCAAAGAACCGGAGGTGTGCTCCAAGACATTTTTATCCCTACTTGGAAGTGGGAGGAATCAATATGGACATTATTATAGGGTTTCCTCGCACTCATTGACAGTATGACTCTATTTGGGTGGTTGTAGACAAGTTGACTAAGGCAGCTCATTTTCTACCAATCAAAACTATCTATTCAGCAGAGGATTATGCTAAGTTGTACATTCGGTAGTTAGTTCAGCCACATGGAGTGCCCTTGTCCATCATATCGGATAGAGGTACTCAATTTACCTCCCAGTTTTGAAGATCATTTCAGAAGGGACTCGATAATCATTTCAAGCTTAGCACAACATTTCACCCACAATAGATGGTCAGGTGGAGTGGACTATTTAGACTTTGGAGGATATGTTGAGAGCGTGAGTGATTGGTTTCAAAGGTAGTTAGGATGATTATTTTCCTCTCATTGAGTTTGCATATAACAACAGCTACCATTCTAGCATTCAGATGGCTCCGTTTGAGGCTCTTTATGGGCGAAGGTGAAGATCAACTATTGGTTGGTTTGAGGTCGTTGAAGCTACATTGATAGGTATAAATTCAATTCATGAGGCTATGTAGAAGGTTTAGGTTATAAGGGAAAGATTGAAAACAGCTCAAAGTCACCAAACATCCTATGCGGATGTGAGTAGGAGGGAGCTTGAGTTTGAAGTTGATGATTGGGAGTTTCTGAAGGTATCACACATGAAGGGAGTGATGAGATTTAGAAAGAAAGGGAAACTCAACCCTCGTTATGTTGGTCCGTACCGGATTGTGAGACGGATTGGAAAGGTGGCTTATGAGTTTGAGATGCCCTCATAATTGGATTCAGTTCATCCAGTTTTTCATGTATCACTCTTAAAGAAGTGTTTGGGTGATCCAGCTCTGATTTTTCTGGTGGAGAGTGTAGCTCTGAAGGATCGACTTAACTATGAGGAGGTTCCGGTGGAAATACTTGACCGTCAGGTTCGAAAGCTAAGAAACAGAGAAGTAGCTTCAGTAAATATTTTGTGGAGGAACAAGCATGTTTAAGGGAGCTATGTGGGAAGCCGAAGCAGATATGATGGTTAAACACCCACATCTATTCCCTTCCGGCTAAGTTTTAGCTTGAGGTATCAATTTCCTCCTTAGTACTCTGTTAAGTTTCATGTTCAGCTCATGTGCCCCTGTTTCTTTCATGTAAATGTATGTATGTATGATTTAAGAATTAAGTTCAGTCATGTAGTACAGTTTGGAGTCAGTCACTCCGTCAGTTTTAGCTTATATGTTCAGTATATGAGTATGATGATTGCATTTCTCAGCTTTTTAGTATGATTTTCCACATTCAAGGATGAATATTCACAAGGGGGAGATATTGTAATACTCCAAAAACCCTAAGATCAGACTCAGGAGTTGAAATGGAGAAAATAAAGTTTTCTGCACCAGGTTACAGGTGTTCGCGCCCCGCAAGTGTACAGGTTGTACAAGTAATATAGTGGCCCTTTTTAAGAGCCGGATGTCGAACCCACAGGGACTGGACCAGTTCAGCTAACTCTCAAGTTCAAGTGTGATATTAACTTTCGCAAGTGTTGATTCTAGAGGTTTTCGAGAAGGTTTAATTATGTCTAAATATGGTCAACGAAATATTCTGAATTTAGTCTAGGAGCAACATAGAGTTAAAACCAGATAATCATGCGATACTACGATTTGCAATGGTTTAAGTATGAACCTATTGATTGTCGTCTTACATAATTAGGATTGCATGTTCATGGTCTTTCGAGCCTCTAAACACGACAAACTAGCCTCACTGCATCATTGTGTGCGAGGATGCTAATTCTAGTTCGTGGGCAATTAACTACGTGGATGTGGTTTATGGGGTTATGCCATTGATTAGGGTACTTTCGTACCTCCAACCTTTAACCAAACTTAGCTTCACAACTACTTTTGCGAGTGGTGGAGTGACAAATCTAAGCCGGTGTCTTTCTCCCTTCCCATTTTATCAACCAAGCAAGGTATTAGGTATATTTCTATCCTAACCACAAAATCTTATCAAAAGATAAGAACTTGCTTCCTACATTCTTATGTTCTTCCCTAGGTTTGCTTTCTCAAGAATTTGCCTAAGTTTAACATGTGTGTTTTCATGTTGATCAATCATAAAAACAACTATAATTAAGAATGCAAGACAAAACAACAATCAATAACTTAATTTCAAAGCAAATTCGTAAAAACACACTCATAACTCATGGCTTCAACCCTAGAGGAAGGGTTCTAGCCATTCAAGTTCGTAAAATTACAAGAAAACATTGTTAAAGTAACATACTTACAAGAATTGGTAGATGAGAAGATGAAATTGATGAACCCTAGGTGAGTTCTCCAACTTCTCCCTTCACTCCTAGGTGGTTTTTCAGAATAAAATCATGACAATCTGATTTTAGGAGCTAAGGGTTAAATTTATACTATGCTGAAAAAATGCAAAATTTGGCCTGTGGTGGAACAGCAACGTGTCACGGAGCTGAACGTCCTACTTGACCTCTGTGACACGGAGGTAACGCTACCCTCACTGGAATGTGCCAAAAAATGCAATTTTGGCCATGTGTTGCCGCGTTGGCAGCGTGCCACGGCCCCTATCGCGCAGGGTGCCAGTTACTGCATCTTTTCTTGTTGACTTTCACGTTTTGCTCTTGATTCCATTCCTCCACTTCACCAAATCATGAATTAGTTCCTCAAATGCATTATTAACCTTCAAAAACAAGGACTAATCATGTTGGTTAGTATATATTTACACATAAAATCACATGAGAATGCATATAATTAATTCGATAAACAAGACAAAACTAAGTGATAAAGCATCACTCGGGCATGCTATTTTGCCCACGATCACCTACGCCACACTTAAAGCCTTCTTCGTCCTCGAATAAACCTTTTACATCTCATGCCTATGGAGACTCACCCATAGCTAATTTAGCAAGAGAATTCAGGCTACGACTGTATTGATTATGTAAGATAGCAAGTTAACAATAAAGCGTGCACGATTTAATTATTGAAATCAAAATACAACTCCTCTAAGACTTCTTAACCTCAAGAAGCGACTCTCAATCTTAGCAAACTCATGCAAATCAGTTGATTAAGAAATCCCACATGAATTATATCCTTCATTCAACATGTGCCCTCACGGAATGAGAGTTACCCATTTTCACACGCAAAAACTTTTTAAATCACAACATGTGTGGGTACATGAATAGAATTACGCTCACTCTCACAAAGAATTCACATGCATCATGTAATGACCCATAAGCTTGCCCTTAGTGTTTTATTCCACTAATTTGAGGATGTATGAATGTAAGATCAAGTAGGACTTCTTAGGTTGTAATGTAGCAAAGGGACGGGAAGGTACTATTATGGCCAGTAATAGTGACTATCTGCCCTAAGCGCTTTTAATACATCATGCCCTCATCACTAACTTCCCTTCCCTCACTTCACCTTTTTCTCCTTTCAGCTTTCTTTTTCCTCTTTTGTTCCCCCTTTCTTTAGGCACTTTTCGCTTATTAGTAAGGAGTTCTATAAGTAACTTTTCATTAATTTATTTTCTTACTCCGTACTAATACTCAACCATATTCAAACAAGTGCACCCTTGACCTTTCTCAACTTTCACAACTTCCATTTTTCCTTCTTTTTCATTTTTTTCTCACTCCTTTACTCTTTCGGATTATTCACTTAAGCGCTTAGGTGTTTTGGATCAAATTCAAGGCTAATGAAAGAAAAAGGATTAAGCTTATGTTGCAGCTATCAAAGAATAGGCTCAAGGCTCAATGGGGCTAACTACGATTAATTATTCAAGGTAGGTAAAATGAGGGATAACATTTAGGTTCCTTCAAAGAAATGCCTAAATCATTTCCTACAATTCTCATCCTTCATTTCGTTTTATATACACGCAAGGCAAGTTCTGGACATTCCACAATAGCACAGAATACTCAAAAACCTTACACTCATGGCACATTCTCAAATCAAGACACACTCAGCAGACTCTTACTCAGCCTATCACAAGAATTCAGAATTAAGCTTCAATCATATTGAGTCAAATTCAAGAACCTAAGTGTCTCAGAAAAAGTTATACACTTGCATGCTTCAACACTGAACATACTTGCATCTTACAATCATTTATAGCCCATAATAAGAACATCAAGCATCGATTATCTACGGGTTCACAAACCCACACCCAATTGACTAATTTTTCCTCAATCCATCCATCATCGGAAACAGTCCCTAGCTATGACTAAAAACATTATATACAGACAAAGAAAAGAAAAGGAAAATTTTTATTCTTCGGTTCAAAGACCCCCCCGTCGGAAAAGAACCGAAAAGAAAAACCAACGGGTGATGAATTCATGCTTGACTCATAAAAATTTTTCAAATTTCTCACAAATTCCTCACAAGCATTACATTCACCAAAAAAATTTTGTTAAGCACAAAAATTTTGAAATTTTTCTCACCCCACACTTAAATCATGTTATGTCCTCATAGCATCAAATTATAATTTTAAAGGACGAGAACTACTCCCTGAGCCTCTATCCCAAGCTAAAAGCATGCTTTTCTTCAAGTTCTCCTAGGTGGGTGTTTGACCCCACACTTCTTCTATTTCTTGCTTCTTAGCTTCCTCCTTCTTGGTACTCAGACTTCCCTTCCATCTGTGCTTAACTTTCCACCAAAAACACAAACATAATGAAAACAACAAAATCAACACAAAATCAAAATTAAACAATTTGTACCTGAGGTACCCTTGGGTTGCCTCCCAAGCAGCGCCTAATTTTCCGTCACGGCACGACGTGGACTATCCTTTTCAGGACATCCTCATACCTGGGCTCTTGTTCAAGAACCATCTCCTTTTCTTTTGATTTTTAGAGGAAATAGCCTCCACTTTGTTCCTCTCCTCCTCCAACTTCTTCTCAATTTGAAGCCCTTTATCAGACTCAGGCTGAACACTTGTCATTGCCTTTGGCCCTGCACCTGTGGAATCCTCCACCCCGCACTCATCCTCAGACAACACACTAACCTGACAAAGGTTTCTGCAGTGTGCGGATGGGTTCATTTCTTGGTAAACGCGGAAGAGCTCTTCTTCTTCGACCCTCATTTTCAGGGTCCCTGCTCTCAAATCAATCACCGCTCCTCCGGCGGCCAAGAATGGTCGTCCCAAGATTAAGGGTACCTAGTCATCAACCCAAAAATCTAGAACAATAAAATCAGCAGGTATAATAAACTTACCTACTTTGATGAGAAGGTCCTCTATTATTCCATCGGGTGTCACTTGCGACTTGTCAGCCAACTGCAACATCAACCTCATTGGCCTCGGTTTTCCCAATCCCAGGGTGTTGAATAAAGATAGGGGCATTAGATTAACTGCTGCCCCGAAATCACACAAAGCTCATAGCACCTCAGCTTTACCAATTTGTATGGGGAGGGTAAAACTCCCTGTGTCTTTGAGCTTTTTCGGAATCTTGCTCAATACTCTGTGACTGCACTCCTCAGTCAGTGCTAACATCTGTACATCCACCAATCTAACTTTGTTCGCCATCACGTCTTTCAAGTATTTAGCATACTTGGGCATTCCCTGCAAAACATCAATAAGAGGCAAATTTATGTGAAGTTCTTTGAAACTCTCAAAGAACTTTTTGAAGCATTCCTCCTCCTTTCTCTTTTTGAATCTCTGAGGGAATGGTGGTGGTAGTCTTTGTGCTGGCTGCAATGAAGCTTGTGCATTTTGTTGCCCAACAATCTGATTTTCTCCTTTGTTGGTGGTTGGTCCTGGTCTAACCAACTCCGGCTGCACCTCCTTTCTTTTCTCTGTTGGCCTTGCATCAGCTAATTGCTTGCCGCTTCTCAGACTGATGGCATTAACCTGCAAGGGGTTAGGATCCGTGTCAATTGGTAATCCCCTTGCGATCTCATGTTTTGAGCAGCTGCCATCTGCCCCATTTGTTTTTCAAGATTGCGGGTGGCCACTTGCTGATTCTTTTAGTCTGTTGCCATCCTCGATTTATTTTCCGCTAACTGAGTCTGAGTCTCCACGATTTTCTACAATATTTCCTCAATGTTGCTGCTCAACTGGCCATCATTCTCCCTATTCTGCTGATACTGCTGCTGCTGAGGTTGCTGATAACTTTGCTTTTGGTTTCCACCCCAAGAAAAATTTGGGTGGCCCTACCAATTTCTGTTGTAGTTGATTCCAAAATTCTGATTGTTCCGCTGCACATTCCCAATGAAATTGACTGATACCGAATTGGCTCCACAAGATTCTGCATTGTGCCCATTATTACCATAGATTTCACACCAACTTGGAGCTTGTTGAACTGCATTAACCTGGCCCTGTTGTTGGTTCATGCTCAGTTTATTGAACTAAGTCATCATCTGATGCTGGAGCAAAGCTAACTGTGCTGCCAAGGCATTCATACCATCTACCTCTATCAGCCCTGATCTCTTTCCTGCCCCCCTCGATGACTCGCTGTACCACTCTGGATTTCCTTGAGCAATTCTATTCAACAACGTATACAACTCATCATAAGTCTTCTCCAAGGCTTGCCCACCCGATGCAGAGTCTAGTAATATTTTTGTGTGTGGGTCTAGACTTTCTACAAAGGTATGAGCCAGCACTTCATTCGATCGCTGGTGATGGGGACAGTCTCTCAATAATGACTTGAATCTTTCCCAAGCCAAATATAAATTCTCATCAGGCCTCTGCTTGAAACTCAGTATTTCACTTCTCAACTTTGCAGTCTTGCCTGAAGGAAAGAATCTGATAAGGAACTTCTGAGCCAAGTCATTCCACGAAGTTATGGAGTTCGGTGGCTCAGCCTTCAACCATATTTTTGCCTCTCCCAACAATGAAAATGGGAAGAGGGTAAGTCGGACATAATCTATGGACATGTCGGTGGGGACAAACGTGTCACTAATCTCAAGAAAGTTCTGTAAGTGTTGTTGTGGGTCCTCATGTGCCATCCCAGTGAATTGACCACCAGAATGTAACAGCTGCACCATGTTCTACTTCAATTCAAATTTCCCTCTAGGCTCCGGTTTACGGATACTAGAGTTCACATTAGTCGCTTGTGGGATTGCCACTTCGCGAACTCTTCTGGCTGCCATTGCGTCTGGTGACAATTATGCTTGTCCTACGGGTGGTTGTTGTTGTACCTTTTCTTGAAGTCCTTTCAGCTTTTTCTCAAGAGATACTCTCTTTTGCAAATGGAGTTGACGTTCAGGTTCAAGCAACGGTTCCACAAGCTCTCTATTCTTAGCCAGCTCAGCAAGACAACCTATCACCTGTAATAAGTCAGACTAAAACCAAGTTTCTCAACACTTAAGGAAATTTAAAAATCACACAAAAATAGATAAATTATCAAAACTTTGCCGAGTCCCCGGCAATGGCGCCAAAAACTTGTTCGTGCCCCGCAAGTGTACGGGTTGTACAAGTAATATAGTGGCCCTTTTTAAGAGCCGGATGTCGAACCCACAGGGATTGGACCAATTCAGCTAACTATCAAGTTCAAGTGTGATATTAACTTTCATAAGTGTTGATTCTAGAGGTTTTCGAGAAGGTTTAATTAAGTCTAAATATGGTCAACGAAATTTTCTAAATTCACTCTAGGAGCAACATAGAGTTAAATCCAGATAATCATGCGATACTACGATTTGCAATGGTTTAAGTATAAACCTATTGATTGTCGTCTCACATAATTAGAATTTCATGTTCATGGTCTTTCGAGCCTCTAAACACGATAAAACTAGCCTCACTGCATCATTGTGAGCGAGGATGCTAATTCTAGTTCGTGGGCAATTAACTACGTGGATGTGGTTTATGGGGTTATGCCATTGATTAGGGTACTTTTGTACTATTCGGTCGTTTGTTGGGTATAAAACTACATGCAAGTGCACGTGGTCGAACAAGTAGTAAAGTGGCTTAAGTAAGCCAAGTATCGATCCCATAGGGACTGGGATAAGGTAACGAACTACTCAAGTGTTACTATATTTTAATTTTAACAATGAAGACAATAGTGTAACCAAGAGTTTGATATTTTTGGGTTCTAATTTTTATGCTAAGTCTAAAATGATTATCTAATGTGAGTCTGAACTATGAATGTGAGCATGCTGAGGTTAAATGAACATGTAATGAAATTAATTATCGATATAATTTGGTTAACCCTTCCTCCGGTTGCTAGTCAAGAACTACTGCCAATGGATTAAAACTCTCGTATTTAACCCAACTTAAGAATCATGAACTGTCCACCTACATTTCTGTGATTAAACGAAATTCATGTTCTAGCCATACAAACCCGGTTCCTAAATTGACTAATACGACTTTCAGGTATATTTCTATCCTGAAGGTAAATCAATTCTCAATTTTCCCAAACTAAGAAAAGATCATATCCTATTAATTCACAACTTTCCAATTTCTTGCACTCTCGAGTGAAACCGAACTTTTTAGATGTACATTAACGTAGGCCACACATTAATGCAGTAAGAACAAGAATCAAAAGAACAACCATGGAAGAAAAGATGAAAAACCAATTTAATCAACAATCACATTTCAATACAATTGTTCTTAACCTCAGCAAGAAGAGGAATTAGCCACTCATTTGTGGATTAAACATCGTTAAATGAGTGTTAAACATACAACCAATTGAATTCAAGGAGAAGGAAAGATAGAAAAACCCTGATAATTTCATCCCCTCAATTGCCTATAACCGACGTTCTTGCTCCACCAAGTCAGAATATTGAAAAATGAACCTAAGTGTTCTATTTATACTAGTGGGAATTTTTCCCGGAATAACAAGCAACGTGTCACGGAGTGCATCGCGGACCGTTGCATCTGTGACACGCCACCGACGCGGACCCTCACTGGAAATTGGGGGTCCAGGTAATCAGGTCCAACGTGGCACGGCGTGCAACGCGGAGCTAGGCCACCGTGCCACGGACCTATCGCGTACCCTCACTGGAATTAGGCTGAAAATTCCCTCTCTAGGCAGAAGGCCTCCGCGATGGCAGCGTGACACGGCTCCATCGCGGAGCCTCTTTATTTTGTGCCTTCCAATGCCTTATCCTTTGCTCACATCCGAGTCCAACCCCGAGTTCTTCCAACACGCATTTTAGCTTCCCAAAATTACATTTTACCTGCAAAACAATGCTAATCATGTTGGTTAGTATAAATTCACATTTTATTACCAATCACATGAGAATGTATAAACATTGATAGATAAACAAGGCTAAAATGACACATTTGAGTATCGCTTGGGCATATAAATTTGCCCAAGATCACTTACCCCACACTTAAATCCTTGTTTGTCCTCAAACAACAATCTTACACCTCATGCAATTTACACCCAAACCTCGCTACTTTGGTTCGACAATTTAGGCTACGGTCATACCGATTATTCAATACAGCAAATCATCAAGAAAACACGCATGGTCCAATCAATGCAATGACCTTCAATACATCAAGACCTCCTAGACTTAAGAATCGACTCTCGATATTGGCAAACTCATGCAAATCAGCTGATCAAGACATCCCACACGAAAATTAATCTCTCATCAAGCATGTGCCCTCACAACACAAGAGAATTTTCCCCTTTTTGATCATATGCACTCACAAAATTTCAAGCAGGGGCATATAAACACAATTTCGCTCTCTCTCCCAAAAGAATTCACATGCATCATGGCACGACCCATAAGCTTGCCTTTAGTGTATTACTCCACTAATATAAAGAAGTGTGATGTAAGATCACGTAGGACTTTAATGGGTTGTAATGTAAGCTACGGAACTAGTAATTGGGCTAGCCAATAATAGCCACTAGCATCCTTAAGCGCCTTTTCAATACATCCCATCAAACTCATGGGAAGTGTTTCTTTCTTCATCCTCCCATTCTTGAAGTTTCTCTTTAGTTTGGCCCATCTTATTAAGCACTCTAGACACAACAACAAAGATTATTCGTACACCTTCATTATAGTTTATTTAAAACGAGTGCACCTTCAACCTTTTCTTTCCCTTTATCACTCTGCTTTTCTTTTCTTTTCACCATTCTCACTCTTCGACACTTTGGGAAAATTATTTTCTCTTATTAAGCGCTTAAGAGTTTTGGATTGACTTTACGGCTAATGAAAAGAAGGGATTAAGCTCGGTTTACACTTTTTGACAAAAGAAAAAAATAATAGGCTAAAGGCTCAACGGGCTGACTAGGGTATATAATCAAGGTGGGTACAATAATGAAAAATAGAAACTTTCGGTTAAAGACAAAAAAATGCCTACATCCTTTCCTACAATACACCTCCTTCATTTCGTTTTGTACACACACCAGGCAAGTTCTAGACACTTCACAATAGCATGGAATAACAAGACCTCACTTCACACTTATTGCACATGCTCAATTCAAGACGTATTCACAGACTCTTCAATCAGCTAATTACACGAATTCAAACATTATGCCTTAATCACACTGAATCGACTCTATGGCCTAGGTATCTCAACATATTTACAATGTTGCATGCTTTCATACGAATCACCTTTGCATTACAAATATCATGTACGACACGCAACCAGAATTTCGCAACCATAAAGTAACTACTAGTTTTGGGATGCAACCCACAAAAGAAAAACAACTAAAAAAATATATAAATGAAAAAGAATCTACTCGTAACGACTACATTTCCCTTAAGACGGACGTCATCCATCCATCATAGGGAACGGTCACTAACTAAGACTTCGGTTCAATGGGACCATTCTCGGTAAAAGAACCGAAAACAAATGCCGAGAAATCCAAGAATTGAAAAAAAAAATTTAAAAATATTGATCATTTCGATAAACAAAAATATGTACAATATCAGCTTAGCAACATTCAGCAACACACAACAGTTTCACATATAATTACAATACAGGACAACAACTTAACAATCACAAATCACAGGGTCAGAAAATTTTGTTCACAGGCACAACAACAGATTAGAACATACATAACAGCACAACCAGCACCTAACTACTTCCACCCCACACTTATCTCGAACACTGTCCCCAGTGTTCACAAAAATAAAAATAGCACAAAAATTGGGTGGTGGAACTCCCTGATCAATCAAAATACCCTACTTCCTCATCTGGTGCTGCTGCTTCATCTCCCATGTATGAATCACCCCCATCGTCATCATTGGAGTCCTGCCGACGTGTCTCCTCATCTGTGGGGACATCATCATCTGTGGGCTCCATAAAAGCTGGCCCCACTCGGCATAGAGCCCTGGCATTTTTGCCAAAAGGGTAGTCTAGCTCGAGCTGCCATGGCTCCTCCTCTGTTGCCGGGCTCTCGCCTATCCTTAGCTGGAGCATCTGCATCAAGTACATGCGAGCCATGTACTGATCATCCCGAGCATGTCGCTCGGCAAGTGCAAGAACAGGCCCGTGGGTGGTGTCGGGTGCCTTAGTTTTAGTGACATCTAAGGCCCGCCGCTCCATCTGTGGGATGTAGTCAAGGGCCTCTTCCTCAACATCCAGGCCCATCAGGAATGTGGTGAGTAGTCCACCAAATCCGTATCTGTGCCCCTGATGCAACCGGGCTCTCTTCATGGCGGAGATAATCACCGCCCCCACATTGATCTCCAGCCCTATCATCAGGGCGTACACCAGGCATACACGATTTCGGGTTACATCTGTCATATGTACCCCCAGGATTAGGCAGGAACAGACGATCTTAAGCCATATCCTGGCTTCCCTATTCATCTGTGAATAGGGAAAAGTCTGATGGTAGCCCCTCTCCTTGTGTCTGCTCCATCTAGCCGTCGATCTGGTTCCACACAAAGTGCGTCTGATGTCCGCATATGGTGGAGTGATGTTCAGCTGTCGCAGCATGTGGGCGTCTGTGTCCCGCGCCCCTAGGATAGCATTGAGGTGGTGGGGCTCAAAGGTGACTATTTGCCCTCTGATTTTTATGGTGTGACTTCTGAGAGTCGGGTTCCAATTGGCATAGAATTCCCGAATCAGGTGCAAGTTGCATTCCTTGGGCTTTTCAAAGATGAAATTTTGCCCAGCTGCCTCGATCCTGTGGACAATCCTAGGGAACTCCTGTGCCAACGGTTCCCGTGCTATGTGTTCCTCAGGGAAGTACTTGCTCTCCTTGTGTTTTGCATACCACTTCTTCCCCTCTTCTATCACCCACGTGGTTCCGTATTGGCGGCGTTGGCCGCATGGAACCGCTGGTGCTGCTGGGACTGCTGTACCCAGTCTGATTCTCTTTCTTCCGGCGCCAGATGTTGATGCGCCTTTCCCCTTTTCTTGCCTGCTTGCCATTGTTCCTGTCAACCCAAACAGACAAGTTCAATGTTAAGCCAATGAAAATTTGCTTCAACTAAGGTTGGGTTAAGCTAGGCTACCCCACACTTAGTCCTTAGCTAAAGTTACAACATTACGGCAAGATCATACCTATTTACACAAACAAACAACCAAATATAACAAACATGCTTAGTGCATTCGAATAATTCGACGGTATATATTTTATGTACTACTCAGACTTCGTACAGCTAACCACAATCATTACCATCGATGACATTTTATCCCATCGCACTTAGCAAGGAGAAGCAAAGAAACGAAAACAACAAGACTTTATCTACATGAACCTATACAACTCACCCAATTCTTGCAAATTTCAATATTCCCCTAACCCGAGAATCCGTCGGTCTTTTAGCATAATAACAATTAGCACATCGACTCATCTCACTCAACATGTACAACCCAGCATGAATTTCACGAGTTCACTACATTTATCCACTTCAAATCCAAAAGCAAGCCCTAGCTATGATTGTATCAAAAATTCGACTAAATTATGCAATTAACGAGTTCAAGCAATCACAATGATACTCCAAACATCCATCAACAATAATTCAATTGAATTTACGCTTAATTTCTACTTAGGGCAAGTTTTTCTCATATCACATGTTCAATATCGAAGAAAATCGACAAGAAATGAGATGGAATTGAAGAACATACCTTGAATTTGAAGAATTGAAGAAAACTCAATGAAATTCTTGGCCTATTCCGTGTCACGTTGAAGGGGGAGGGGTTTTAGAAAGATTGGTCGTGGAGTGTGTGAGAAATAAGGAAAATTGAGGGGGATTCAGGGTTTAAATGTGGGAAATTCGCGCAGGTCACCCGGCGACCCGGTGTTACTCATCACGATATACACAGCAACGTGTCACGGAGTGCATCGCGGAGCACTGCCTCCGTGACGCGGAGCTGATGCGAGGGTGTTCTGGAATTCTTTTAAAATTTCGTATTTACACCTCAACGTGTAACGGAGGGTAACACGGAGGCCCTCCTCCGTGACACGGAGCTATCGCCCTAGCTCACTGTTTTGCCACTTTTTCTTGATTTTCATACCTCGAATTTTCCTTTGCGATTCCTTGCATATTTTCCCTCCGTTCGATCTGAAATTCATCTTACTAAAAGAAATTGGTTAGAATTATAGGTTTCACTCAAAATAAAAATAAAAACAAAAATAAAAACTAAAAATTTTGTTGTTAATCAAGAAAATAAAAAAAAGAAAAATCTATTCACAATTTACAAAGAAAAATTTCACGGGTTGCCTCCCGTGCAGCGCCTGGTTTACCGTCGCGGCTCGACGTCATTCAGCTCAGTTGTCCTCTAGGGTGATGGACGTTTTCTCTCGACCACCGTCCTCCACAGGGGAACTCATACATCGTTCCGGTGGTTTCCCCAATAACTTTCCTGAATCCTTTATCCGCACATCATCAACTCAATCAATCACATTGATCACCGAGAGTTCCTCGTACATAGTAGGGAGCTTGGAGGCCTTGTACACATCGAACACTTCCACCTTGTCGTGTGCTTGCATGGTTAGCTGCCCTGCAGCTACATCAATCAACGCTTTCCCGGTCGCCAAGAAAGGACGTCCCAAAATAAATGGGACTTCCGCGTCTGGTTCAAAATCCAGCACGACGAAATCTACCGGGAAGATCAGGGAGCCAACTTGCACCAGAACGTCCTCCACAATGCCATCAGGTCTGACTAAGGACCGATCCGCCAATTACAAGATCACTATTGTGGGTCTAGGACTCCCTAGACCCAGCTTTTTGAATACCGATGACGGCATCAAATTAATGCTCGCTCTCAAATCACATAATCCACGAGCTCGGACACTCTGCCCAATAGTAATCTGTATAGTAAAGCTCCCAGGATCTTTGAGCTTTGTGGGCAGTCGGTTTTGTATCCGGGAAGTGCACTCCTCCGTGAGAGCCACCGTAGCATACTCAGTCAACCGACTTTTGTTTGCCACGATGTCCTTTATATACTTGGCATACTTCGGCACTCCCTGCAAAACATCAACAAGAGGTAAGTTAATATGTACCTATTTCAGCACCTCCATGAATTTCTTGAAACACACCTCCTCCTTGTGTTTCTTTAATCGTTGAGGGAACAGGGGTGGTGGTCTTTCTAATTCAACTTCCTTTGTTTTCCCCCTCTCATCACTTTGCTCCCTCTCAACTTCTGCTGCTCCCGATTGTTGAGGTGGTCTTTCTGGTTCCACCTCTTTTAGCGGCAAACCACTCCTTGTGGTAACCGCATTCACCTGCTTGGGTTTGGGATCTGTGTCACTCGGAAGTCCTCCTCTAGGCCTGGTTTTTTGGGCTCCAGCAAATTGCCCAAATTGATATTCAAGTGCCTTAGTAGCTAACTGGTTATTCTTCACCTCGGCTGCCAATTTCACATAGTCAGCCTGCAATTGAGCTTGGTTAGCTATCATCGTCTTGAACATCTCCTCAATGCTGGGTGATGGGGGTGGAGGAGGTGCATTGTTGTTTCTAAATTGTGCTTGATAATTCAGCTTCCCTCCTTGATTCCTCTGCACACCCTGACTCGAACTTTTCCCCTGATGGTTGTTGCTACCCCAGGAGAAATTCGGGTGATTCCTCCAATTGGAATTGTAGCTGTTGCCATACTGTTGGTGGTTGTTCCTTTGTACATTTCCCACAAAGTTCACCGAGTCAGGATTTGCTCCACAACACTCAGCTGAGTGCTCACAGCTCCCGCACACTTCACACCAAATCTACTGCACTGCATTCACTAGGGCTTGAGGCTGGTTCATTGTCATGTTACTGAAGTGGGTGTTGAGTTGATTCTGTAAAGCAACTATCTGTGCAGCAATAGCTTTAAAACCATCCACTTCTAAAACTCCTGCTGCTTTCCTTGTCCCTCCTCTTGATGAATCAGCATTCTATTCCGGACTGCCCTGCGAAATACGGTTCAACAAGGTATACAACTCCTCATAAGTTTTCTCCAGCGCTTGTCCCCCAGCTGCTGAGTCTAGCAATATTTTTGTATGGGGTTCCAAACCCTCTATAAAAGTGTGCACCAGCACATCATTGGATTGATGATGATGAGGACAATCCCGCAACATGGACTTGAATCTCTCCCAAGCCTGATATAGATTCTCTCCCTCTCTCTGTTTGAAACATAGAATTTGACTTCTAAGTCTTGCTGTTTTACCGGAGGGAAAAAATCGTATCGAGAATTTCCTTGCAAGATCATCCCACGTAGAAATAGAATTAGGTGGCTCAGCTTTTAACCACCTCTTGGCTTCTCCCAATAGTGAAAATGGGAACAATGTAAGCCTGACATAATCTGATGACACTCCAGCGGGGATATAAGTGTCACTTATCTCCAAAAAATTTTGGAGATGCTGCTGTGGATCTTCATGAGGGAGACCTGTAAACTGCCCTCTAGTGTGCAGCAATTGCACCATGTTTTGTTTGAGCTCGAACCTCCCTCCTGGCTCAGGTTTGCGGATGCTAGATGTGACATAATTAGCATGTGGGATTGCCACCTCGCGAACCGGCCGAGCTGCTACTTCTTCGGGCACTAAAATTGCCCGTACTACCGGTGGATTCCGTTGTTGCTCCATGAGTGTTTGTCTGAGCAACTGCAGCTTTCTTTCTAGGGCTTCTCTCCACTGACGATGAAATAATCTTTCTGGCTCTAAATACGAGTCCACCAGCTCCTTGTCTCTTGCCAGTGTTCAACAGAGATTAAATCTGCAAAATACAGGTTAAGACCAAGTTGTCAACACTAAGAAAATAAAAATATAGTAAATTAACACTTAAGAAAATTTCACCAGTTGCCAGTCCCCGGCAACGGCGCCAAAAACTTGTTCGATCGTTTGTTGGGTATAAAACTACACGCAAGGGCACATGGTCGAACAAGTAGTAAAGTGGCTTAAGTAAGCCAAGTATCGATCCCACAGGGATTGGGATAAGGTAGCGAACTACTCATGTGTTACTATATTTTAATTTTAACAATGAAGACAACAGTGCAACCAAGAGTTTGATATTTTTGGGTTCTAATTTTTATGCTAAGTCTGAAACGATTATCTAATGTGAGTCTGAACTATGAATGTGAGCATGCTGAGGTTAAATGAACATGTAATGAAATTAATTATCGATATAATTTGGTTAACCCTTCCTCCGATTGCTAGTCAAGAACTACTGCCAATGGATTAAAACTCTCATATTTAACCCAACTTAAGAATCATGAACCATCCACCTACATTTCTGTGATTAAATAAAATTCATGTTCTAGCCATACAAACCCGGTTCCTAAATTGAGTAATATGACTTTCAGGTATATTTCTATCCTGAAGGTAAATCAATTCTCAATTTTCCCAAACTAAGAAAAGATCATATCCTATTAATTCACAACTTTCCAATTTCTTGCTCTCTCGAGTGAAACTGGACTTTTTAGATGTACATTAACGTAGGCCACACATTAATGCAGTAAGAACAAGAATCAATAGAACAACCATGGAAGAAAAGATGAAAACCCAATTTAATCAACAATCACATTTCAATACAATTGTTCTTAACCTCAGCAAGAAGAGGAATTAGCCACTCATTTGTGGATTAAACATCGTTAAATGAGTGTTAAACATACAAGCAATTGAATTCAAGGAGAAGGAAAGAGAGAAAAACCCTGATAATTTCGTCCCCTCAACTGCCTGTAACCCACGTTCTTGCTCCACCAAGTCAGAATATTGAAAAATGAACCTAAGTGTTCTATTTATACTAGTGAGAATTTTTTCCGGAATAACAAGCAACGTGTCACGGAGTGCATCGCAGAGCACTGCCTCCGTCACACGCCACCGACGCAGACCCTCACTGGAAATTGGGGGTCCAGGTAATCAGGTCCAACGTGGCACGGCGTGCAACGCGGAGCTAGGCCATCGTGCCACGGACCCAATGCGAACCCTCACTGAACATTGGCCAAAAATTCCCTATCCAGGCAGAAGGCTGATCTTGGGCAGATTTATATGCCCAAGTGATATTCAAACGTATCATTTTTACCTTGTTTGTTGTGCAATGTGTATATAATATCATGTAATTGGTAATAAAATGCGAATTTATACTAACCAACATGATTAGCATTTGTTTTGCAGGAAAATGTGATTTTTAGGAGCTAAAATGCATGTTGGAACTATGTCGGAGTTGGACTTGGATGCGAGCGTGGAAAAGACCCGGGAATGCAGGATTTATAGGGGCTCCGCGATGGCTCCGTGCCACGCTACCATCGCGGTAGCACACTGCCTGAGCAGGAATTAAATTTGCAATTTCCAGTGTGCATGCGCGTCAGCTCCGTGGCACGGAGATAGGCCTCCGCGATGGCCTCCGTGCCACGTTGCTTGTTATTCCGGGAAAAATTTCCCACTAGTATAAATAGCACACTTAGGTTTATTTTAAGCTTTTTTCAGTTTTTAGACTGCGTTCAGAAGTGGAGAGCAGGAACGTGGGTTAGTAGCAGTTGAAGATTGGAAAAGCTAAGGGATTTCTTCTCTTCCTTTCTTCTTTCTATCAATTGTACGTATGATTTACACTCATTTTAGGATGATCAATCCAAGAATGAGTGGCTAATTCTCTTTCTTGCTGAGGTCTTGAACATGTGTAATGAATTCTGATTTTCATTGATATGGTTTATTCTTCTTCTTTAATGTTGTTCTATTAATTCTTGTTCTTTACTGCATTAGTGCTTGGCCAACATTAATGTATATCTAAAAAGTCTAATTTCACTCGAGAGAGCAAGAAATTGGAAAGTTGTGAATTAATAGGGTATTGTTCTTAACTTGATTTGGGAAAATTGGGTTTTGATGTGCTTTCCTGATAGAAATATACTTGGAAGACGTAATAGTCAAATTAGGAACCGGAATTGTAGTGCTAGGTCATAAATTACATTTGATCACAGAAATGTAGACGGATGGTTTATGATTCTAAAGTGAAATTAAATACGAGAGTTTTAATTTCTAGGCAAATGTTCTTGGCTAGCAACATGAAGAAGAGAATTAACCAAAATTATCATGATTATCAAGTTCATTACTTGTTCTTAACCTTGGCATGTTCATATCCATTGTCTGAATTCAAAAGTAAATAGTCTGTATTAATTGTAGTATATAGTTTAGAAACAAAAATTCAATTACTCTTGGGTACGTTGTTGTTAGCATAATTAGAAGTTGAATAGAAATATAGTAAATTAGGCAATTTTACATATCTTGAGCCTCCTTAGATCGATACTTGGCTACTTAGCCACTTTATTACTTGTTTGACCACGTGCACTTGCATGTCGGTTTTTACCCGTACCCCAAAGCACCGAGCAACTTTTTGGCGCCGTTGCCGGGGAGGCTAGGCGATTTGTAAAATTGTGTTTAGTGTAAATTTACTGTATTTGTATTTTTATTTTCTTAAGTGTTAACAACTTGGTCTTAGCCTGTATTTTGCAGATTTTGTTTCTGTGAACACTGGCAAGGGACAAAGATCTGGTGGAATCTTACTTAGAGCCCGAGCGTGAATTTCATAGCCAACGTAGAGAAGCTCTTCGGAAGAAGCTGCAGTTGCTTCAACAGACTATGATGGAGCAACCAAATCCACCAGTTGTTAGGGCAGTTTTAGTGCCCGATGAAGCAGCAGCAAGGCCGGTTCGCGAGGTGGCAATCCCACACGCTAATAATGTCCATTCTAGCATCCGCAAACCAGAGCCTGGAGGGAGGTTTGAATTAAAGCAGAATATGGTGCAACTTTTGCACACAAGCGGGCAATTTACCGGTCTCCCTCACGAAGATCCACAACAACATCTCCAGAACTTTTTGGAGATAAGTGACACTTATATACCCGCTGGAGTGTCACCTGATTATGTTCGGCTCACCTTATTTCCATTTTCCTTACTTGGTGAAGCCAAGAGGTGGTTAAAAGCTGAACCACCCAACTCTATATCAACGTGGGATGATCTTGCACGGAAGTTTCTTATTAGATTTTTCCCTTATGGTAAAACAGCCAGGCTTAGGAGTCAAATCCTAAGTTTTAAATAGAGGGAAGGGGAAAATCTATATCAAGCCTGGGAAATATTCAAATCCATGTTGCGGGACTGTCCTCACCATCATCAGTCCAACGAGGTGTTGGTACACACTTTTATTGAGGGTTTGGAACCCCACACTAAAATTCTGTTAGATTCAGCAGCTGGAGGGCAAGCGCTGGAGAAGACTTATGAGGAGCTGTACACTTTTCTCAATCGAATTTCACAAGGCAATCCAGAATGGAATGCATATTCTTCAAGAGGTGGAGCAAGGAAAGCAGCGGGAGTGCTTGAAGTGGATGGATTCACAGCTATCGCTGCACAGATAGCTGCTTTGAAAAATCAGTTAAACACTCACTTCAGCAATATCAATTTGAACCAGCCTTCAGTTTCAGTAAATGCAGTTCAACAGATGTGGTGTGAAGTGTGTGGTAGTAGTGAGCATTCAGCTGAATGCTATGGTGCAAATCCTGATTCTGTTAACTTTGTGGGCAATGCACAGAGAAATCAACAGCAGTTTGGTGGTGGCTACAACTCAAATTGGAGGAACCATCCGAATTTTTCGTGGGGTAGCAACAATCAACAAGGTCAGAGTTCAGGGCAGGGTATGCACAGAAACCAAGGAGGGCAACAAAATTATCAAGCTCAATTCAGAAATCACAATGCCCCTCCTCCACCACCATCACCGACTATTGAGGAGATGTTCAAAACCATGATCGCTAATCAGGCACAATTGCAGGCTGACTATGTCAAATTGGCTGCCGAAGTGAAGAACAATCAATTGGTGACCAAGGCTCTTGAATATCAGTTTGGGCAATTTGCTAGTGCCCAAAATACTAGACCTAGAGGAGGACTACCTAGCGACACGGATCCAAATCAGAAGCAGGTTAATGCAGTGACCACGAGGAGTGGTTTACAATTAAAGGAGGTGGAACCGGAAAGACCGCCTCAAAAGTCAGGAGCAGCAGATGTTGAGGGAGAGCAAAGTTCTGATAAGGGGGAGAGTAAAGAAGCTGAACCAGAAAGGCCTCCACCCTCGTTCCCTCAACGACTTAAGAAACACAAGGAGGAGGCGTGTTTCCAGAAATTCATGGAGGTACTTAAACAGGTACATGTTAACTTACCTCTTGTTGATGTCTTGCAGGGAGTGCCAAAATATGCGAAGTATATTAAAGACATTGTGGCTAACAAAAGTCGTTTGACTGAGTATGCCACGGTAGCTTTAACGGAGGAATGCACTTCCCGTATTCAGAATAGGTTGCCCACAAAACTTAAAGACCCTGGAAGTTTCACTATCCAGCTGACTATTGGGCAAAGTATCCGAGCGCGTGGATTATGCGACTTGGGGGCAAGTATAAATCTGATGCCTTCTTCGGTATTCAGAAAGTTAGGTCTAGGGAGTCCTAGACCTACAACGGTAATCTTGCAGCTACCAGACAGGTCTTTCGCTAAGCCGAATGGCATTGTTGAGGATGTGTTGGTGCAAGTAGGCTCCCTCATTTTTCCGGTCGATTTTATTGTTCTGGACTTTGAACCAGATGCTGAAGTCCCATTTATTTTGGGACGACCCTTTTTGGCAACCGGAAAAACATTAATCGATGTAGCTGCGGGTCAACTCACGATGCGAGCACATGACAAGGTCGAAGTGTTCGACGTGTACAAGGTACCTAAGCTCCCGACTGTTTATAAGGATCTCTCGGTGATCAACGTAATTGATCATGGGAAGGCTAACAGATTGAGTGATTCCCGAGAGTTACTAGGTAGGCCACCGGACAAGGTAGAGCACTACTGGGGGGATGATCATGATCGGGACAAATCGTCCATCTCCCTAGTAGATAAATGAGATTAAAGGACTTCGAGCCGCGACGGTAAACCAGGCGCTGCACGGGAGGCAACCCGTGAAAAATATTTTCTTTCTTTCTTTTTAGTGTAAATAATTTTTACTTTTCTTTTCTTTTTCTTGACTAGGTTTAGATTTGCATTTTAGTTAGTATCTTTTATTTTTAGTTAGGGAAATCTATTAATTTAACGAATTTTTGTTTAGTGAGGTGATTTTCAGGTATAACGGAGGAAATATACATGGAATCGAGAAAATAAGGCGAGGTATGAAGATTAAATTTATTGGTGAAATAGAGCACTGGCGCGTTGGCGCCGTGTCACGGAGGCAAGGCTCCGCGTTGGCCTCCGTGACACGTTGAAGGCAAATCTGGATTTTTCAAAATTCCAGTAAGCCAACGCGTTGGCTCCGTGTCACGGAGGAGGGGCTCCGCGTTACCCTCCGTGACACGTTGCCCTTTATCCAGTGCTGGGTCACACCGGGTTTCCGGGTGACCCGCGTGTTTCCTTTAAATAATAACCCCGATTTCGCCCCAAATTACCCCATTCCCTCTTCCCTCCGTGACCAAACACCCATTTCCCCCTCCCCAAGCAACGTGCCACGTTGATAGGCAAAGAAAAACGTCAAGTTTCTTCGATTCTTCAATTCTAAGGTATGTTTCCATCGTCTAACTCAATTTTTTTGGCGATTGTTGTCAAATTTTGGCATATAAGGTGAGAAATATCACCCTAGGTAGAAATTGAACATGATATTGAATTATTTTGTGATTGATTTTTGTTCGGATTGTTGTATTTGGCGTTTGAACTTGTCGATTATGTAAATAATTCGAAATTGATTGTCGAATTGTATTTTAGGGCTTGGGTTGTTGAATTCGACTTGGGCAACTTGATAGTTTGGTGAAATTGATGCCGGGGTGTGGTTATTATTTGAGATAAGTCAGGGTAAATCTTGTATAACTGTTAAAAGACGACTAATTCTCGAATTTTTGTGGGAAAATGCATAATGTGTGAATTGGTTAGATTGTTAGATTAGCTTGTATATAAAATATTTTTCTAGTTGTTTTTAGTTTGTGGTTGTTTTGTTGCTTGTGCGATGGTTGAATTGCTAGCGATAGTAGGATTGGGAATTCGCTGTATGAAGTCTGAGTAGTACGCTAACCGTTATGCTGTCGAAATTTTGTTACGAACGCACTAAGCAATATGTGTATAGTTGTTTGTGTTTGGGGTTGTAAATAGAGCTATCCTTGCTGAAATTTTGTAAATATTGTTAAGGACTAAGTGTGGGGTAAATTTTGTGTAACCGAACCTTAGCCGAAGCTAACAACTATTTAGCTTAACGGTGTGCTTGTTTGTGTAAATTGACAAGTACAATGGCTAGCAGGAAAGACAAAGGCAAGGGTGCTTCTACCTCAAGCACCGGAAGGAAACGGATGAGACTGGGCACTGCAGTCCCAGCTGCACCCGCTGTTCCGCGCGGCCAACACCGCCGATACGGAACAAGATGGGTCACCGATGAAGGGAAGAAATGGTACGCAAAGCATAAGGAGAACAAGTACTTCCCCGAGGAACATATTGCTAGGGAACCACTTGCACAGGAGTTCCCTCGCATTGTACAGAGGATTGAGGCAGCTGGGCTCAGCTTTATTTTTCAGGAGCCCAAGGAGTGCAACCTTCATTTGGTCCGAGAATTTTATGCCAACTGGAACCCGGCCATCAGAAGCCACACTATTAAAATCAGAGGGCAGATTGTCACTCTGGAACCCCAGCAGCTGAATGCCATCGTTGGAGCGCGGGACACAGACGCCCACGTTCTCCGCCAGCTAAACATCACCCTACCTTACGCCGACATCAGACGTACGTTGTGTGGGGCTCGATCCACAGCCCGATGGAGTAGACACATGGAGAGGGGTTACCACCAGACTCTGCCCTATTCGCAGATGAACAGGGAGGCCAGAATCTGGCTAAAAATTGTGTGTTCGTGCTTGATCCCGGGAGTTCATATGACAGACGTGACCCGGGACCGTGTTTGCTTGGTGTATGCCCTTATGAAAGGGCTTGAGATTAATGTTGGGGCGGTCATAATATCCGCCATGAAGAGAGCCAGACTGCACCAGGGTCACAGATACGGGTTTGGCGGACTCATCACCACCTTCCTCCGAGGCCTCGACATTGAGGAAGAAGCCTTGGATTACATTCCGCAGCTGGAGCGGAGGGCCCTTGATGTGACAAAGACTAAGGCCCCCGACACTACACACGGACCCGTGCTAACTTTGGGCGAGCGACATGCTCGTGACGATCAGTACATGGCCCGTATGTTCGGCATGCAGATGTTGCAGCTACGGATAGGTGGTAGACCAGCCACCGAGGAGGAGTTATGGCAGCTGGAGCTGGACTACCCCTTTGGCAAGAATGCCAGAGCCTTATGTAAGGTGGGGCCAGCCTTTGTGGAGCCGACAGATGATGATGTCCCTACTGATGAGGAGACACGTCGTGAGGACTCTGATGTGGAGTCCGATGACGACGATGGAGCTGATTCAGATATGGGCGACGAGGCTGCAACACCGGATGAGGAAGTCGAATATTTCGACTGAGCAGGGAGTTCCACCACCCAAATTTTGTGCTTTGTATTTTTGTGAACACTGGGGACAGTGTTCGATTTAAGTGTGGGGTGGGGAGTAGTTAGGTGCTAGGTCAAGGCTCTAAATTGCTGTATAATTTTTCCTTGCTGTTTATGTATGTTGTGCCTTCCCTGGTGTGAACTGATTTGTGATGTACGTATATATTTGTTTTGTGGCTAATGATGTGTGTTTTTGAAAGTTATGGTTGCAATGGTAAATATTTTGTAAATTTTGTAAATAATTTGTTTTCTCTATCGACATGATCGATATTTTTCAAAAATTTTGTGAAAATATATTGCACTTGTAAATATTTTCTTTCTATCGAAATGATCTATGTGTTGCAAAAATTTTGTCGATTTTTATTTTTTTGGGTTTCTCGGAGTTTGTTTTCGGTTCTTTTACCGAGAATAGTCCCATTGAACCGATGTCATAGTTAGTGACCGTTCCCTATGATGGATGGATGACGACCGTCTTAAGGGAAATGTAGTCGGTAGGAGTAGGATTTTTAATTGTTGTTTTAGTTTTCTTTGGTGGATTGCATCAATGAACTGTAGTTGCTTATGGTTGCTAAAATTTCGTTGCGTGCTGTAATTGATGTTCAAATTGTGAAAATGATTCGTTTGAAAGCATGAAATTCTGTAAATATGTTGAGTTACCTAGGCTATAGAATTTGGTTCATTATGGTTGAGGCTTAATCTTGAATTCATGTAATTGACTAATTAAAGAGTCTGTGAATGCATCTTGATTCGAGCATGTGCATGAAGTGTGAAGTGAGGATTTGCTATTCCATGTCATTGTGAATTGTCTAGAACTTGCCTGGTGTGTATACGAAGCGAAATGAAGGAGGTGTAGTGTTGGAAAGGATGTAGGCATTTCTTTGTTTTAACCGATAGTTTCCATATTTTTTTTTCTTGTCAAATTCTACCTTTTTATATGTTGTATACCCTAGTCAGCCCGTTGAGCCTTTAGCCAATTTCTTTCTTTTGTCCAAAATTGTATGAACTAAGCTTTATTCCTTCTTTTCATTAGCCTTAAAGTCTTTAAGAAGCTCTTAAGCGCTTACAAAGAACATAAAATGTTTCCCAAAGTGTTAAAGAGTGAAAAGAGTGAAAAGAAAAAGAAAAGCAAAGTGAGGAAAGAAAAGATGACGTTGAAGAGGCACTTGTTGTAATTAATTGATATTGAGGGTACATGAAAACCCTCTGTTTTGTGTCAAGTGTGGTTGATGAAATGGGCTGTATGAAAGTAAACCAGCATGAATGGGAGAAAAAGAGAAAAGAGAGGAACAATATCCATGAGTCGATGGGAATGAGTTGAAAAGGCGCTTAAGGATGCTAGCGATTATTATTGGCTAATCCAGTATATGCATACTAGATCCATAGCCCCGTTACAACCCATTAAAAGTCCTATTTGATCCTACATTGCATTTCTTTATATTAGTGGAGTAATACACATAAGGGCAAGCCTATGGGTCATGACATGATGCATGTGAATTCTTTTGGGAGAGAGAGTGAAATTAATTTTTATATGCCCCTACTTGCATGTTTGTATGTTGCATGAACATAAAGGGGAAGTTTCTCTCGAGTTGTGAGGGCACATGCTTGATGAAAGATTGATTTTCGTGTCGGATTTCTTGATTAGTTGATTTGCATGAGTTTGCCGATATCAAGAATCAATTCTTAAAAGTCTAGGAAGCCTTGATGTATTAAGGTCATTGTCTTGTACGACCAAGCATGTTTTCTTGATGATTTGCAAAAATTGAATAATCGGTATGATCGTAGCGTAAATTGTTGCACCATAGTGACGAAAGTTGGGATGTAATTTGCATGAGTTGTGTATGTGTTGTTCGAGGACGAACAAGGATTTAAGTGTGGGGAAAGTGATCTTGGGCAGATTTATATGCCCAAGTGATACTCAAACGTATCATTTTTACCTTGCTTGTTGTGCAATGTGTATATAATATCATGTAATTGGTAATAAAATGCGAATTTATACTAACCAACATGATTAGCATTTGTTTTGCAGGAAAATGTGATTTTTAGGAGCTAAAATGCATGTTGGAACTATGTCGGAGTTGGACTTGGATGCGAGCGTGGAAAAGACCCGAGAATGCAGGATTTATAGGGGCTCCGCGATGGCTCCGTGCCACGCTACCATCGCGGTAGCACACTACCTGAGCAGGAATTAAATTTGCAATTTCCAGTGTGCATGCGCGTCAGCTCCGTGGCACGGAGATAGGCCTCCACGATGGCCTCCGTGCCACGTTGAGGTTAAATTACTGGACCCTGGAAATTCCAGTGAGGGTCCGCGTCCTCGCCGTGTCACGGAGGCAAGGCTCCGCGTTGGCCTCCGTGACACGTTGCTTGTTATTCCGGGAAAAATTTCCCACTAGTATAAATAGCACACTTAGGTTTATTTTAAGTTTTTTTCAGTTTTTAGACTGAGTTCAGAAGTGGAGAGCAGGAACGTGGGTTAGTAGCAGTTGAAGATTGGAAAAGCTAAGGGACTTCTTCTCTTCCTTTCTTCTTTCTATCAATTGTACGTATGATTTACACTCATTTTAGGATGATCAATCCAAGAATGAGTGGCTAATTCTCTTTCTTGCTGAGGTCTTGAACATGTGTAATGAATTCTGATTTTCATTGATATGGTTTATTCTTCTTCTTTAATGTTGTTCTATTAATTCTTGTTCTTTACTGCATTAGTGCTTGGCCAACATTAATGTATATCTAAAAAGTCCAATTTCACTCGAGAGAGCAAGAAATTTGAAAGTTGTGAATTAATAGGGTATTGTTCTTAACTTGATTTGGGAAAATTGGGTTTTGATGTGCTTTCCTGATAGAAATATACTTGGAAGACGTAATAGTCAAATTAGGAACCGGAATTGTAGTGCTAGGTCATAAATTGCATTTGATCACAGAAATGTAGACGGATGGTTTATGATTCTAAAGTGAAATTAAATACGAGAGTTTTAATTTCTAGGCAAATGTTCTTGGCTAGCAACATGAAGAAGAGAATTAACCAAAATTATCATGATTATCAAGTTCATTACTTGTTCTTAACCTTGGCATGTTCATATCCATTGTCTGAATTCAAAAGTAAATAGTCTGTATTAATTGTAGTATATAGTTTAGAAACAAAAATTCAATTACTCTTGGGTTCGTTGTTGTTAGCATAATTAGAAGTTGAATAGAAATATAGTAAATTAGGCAATTTTACATATCTTGAGCCTCCTTGGATCGATACTTGGCTACTTAGCCACTTTATTACTTGTTTGACCACGTGCACTTGCGTGTCGGTTTTTACCCGTACCCCAAATACCAAGCAAAGGCCTCCGCGATGGATGCGTGACATGGCTCCATCGCGGAGCCTCTTTATTTTGTGCCTTCCAATGCCTTATCCTTTGCTCACATCCGAGTCCAACCCCGATTTCTCCCAACACGCATTTTAGCTTCCCAAAATTACATTTTACCTGCATAACAATGCTAATCATGTTGGTTAGTATAAATTCACATTTTATTACCAATCACATGAGAATGTATAAACATTGATAGATAAACAAGGCTAAAATGACATATTTGAGTATCACTTGGGCATATAAATTTGCCCAAGATCACGTACCTCCAACCATTTAACCAAACTTAGCTTCACAACTACTTCTGCGAGTGGTGGAGTGAAAAGCCAGTGTCTTTCTCTCTTCCCATTTTATCAACCAAGCAAGGTATTAGGTATATTTCTATCCTAACCACAAAATCTTATCAAAAGATAAGAACTTGCTTCCTACATTCTTATGTTCTTCCCTAGGTTTGCTCTCTCAAGAATTTGCCTAAGTTTAACATGTGTGTTTTCATGGTGATCAATCATAAAAACAACCATAATTAAGAATGCAAGACAAAACAACAATCAATAACTTAATTCCAAAGAAAATTCATAAAAACACACTCATAACTCATGGCTTCAACCCTAGAGAAAGGGTTCTAGCCATTCAAGTTCATAAAATTACAGGAAAACATTGTTTAAGTAACATACTTACAAGAATTGGTAGATGAGACGATGAAATTGATGAACCCTAGGTGAGTTCTCCCACTTCTCCCTTCACTCCTAGGTGGTTTTTCAGAATAAAATTGTGACAATATGATTTTAGGAGCTAATGGTTCAATTTATACTATGCTGAAAAAATGCAAAATTTGGCCTGTGGTGGAACAGCAACGTGTCACGGAGCTGAACGCCCTACTTGACCTCCGTGACACGGAGGTAACGCGTACCCTCACTGGAATGTGCCAAAAAATGCAATTTTTGGCCAAGTGTTGCCGCGTTGGTAGCGTGCCACGGCCCCTATCGCGCAGGGTGCCAGTTACTGCATGTTTTCTTGTTGACTTTCACGTTTTGCTCTTGATTCCATTCCTCCACTTCACCAAATAATGAATTAGTTCCTCAAATGCATTATTAACCTTCAAAAACAAGGACTAATCATGTTGGTTAGTATATATTCACACATAAAATCACATGAGAATGCATATAATTAATTCTATAAACAAGACAAAAGTAAGTTATAAAGCATCACTCGGGCATGCTATTTTGCCCACGATCAACAGGACGAGTCGTCTAGTGACCCGTGGGGTGCACCATGAGTCGTTGAGTGACTCATGGGGAGGATTTTTGACTTGTTGAAATTTTGGGTTTTGAGGTGACCACAAGTCTTGGTCAGCACCACAATTATTTGTGTGGGCTGTGGTCAAGAGTGATTGAAGGTGGAAGGAGTTTGGGCAGTGTTGATGACGACTTGGTCCCCACGAGTCGTTGGGTACACCATGAGTCGTGGTGTCCCTCGTGGGGACCCTCAAAAGGCATATTTACAGAGCACGAAACGACTTGAGACCATGAGTCATCCATTCCCTCGTTGGGACTGGTAGTGTGCAATTTCCGGCAAATTTATTAAGGGTTTTTACGTTTTCCTAACTTCCTAAGGCCTATACTACGCATTTTAAGCTCAAAAAGGTATGTTTTAAGAGGGGTAAATTCATCCTAAGCCTATTCTCTTCCATGCATACAAGTCTAGAAGCTTCTAAGGGTGATCAAGCCTAGATTCATCAAGTTCTTCCCCAATTCTCCTTTGGGTTCTCAAGAGAGTTGTAAAATCAGATTTCTACAGAAATGTAGGGTTATGAATGGGTGTATCCATCCACACCCATGCCCAATCCCTCTTCAAATCATGAAATTCTAGTTGATGAATTTATGGGGTTTTAACCAAACATGTGATTTGATCTTGGGCAAATTTATATGCCCAAGTGATACTCAAAGGTGTCATTTTAGCCTTGTTTATCTATCAATGTTTATACTTTCTCATGTGATTGGTAATAAAATGTGAATTTATACTAACCAACATGATTAGCATTGTTTTGCAGGAAAAATTTAATTTCGGGAAGCTAAAATGCATGTTGGAAGAGATCGGTTTTGGACTCGGATGCGAGCAAGGGACAAGGCATTGGAAAACACAAAATAAAGGGGCTCCGCGATGGAGCCGTGTCACGCTGCCATCGCGGAGGCCTTCTGCCTAGAGAGGGAATTTTCTGCCTAATTCCAGTGAGGGTACGCGATAGGTCAGTGGCACGGTAGCATGGCTCCGTGTTGCACACCGTGCCATGTTGCGCCTTATTCCCTGGACCACTAGTTTCCAGTGAAGGTCCGCGTCGGTAGCGTGTCACGGAGGCAGTGCTCTGCGATGCACTCCGTGACACGTTTCTTGTTATTTCGGGAAAAATTCCCACTAGTATAAATAGAACACTTAGGTTCATTTTTCAATATTCTGACTTGGTGGAGCAAGAATGTGGGTTGCAGGCAGTTGAGGGGACGAAATTATCAGGATTTTTCTCTCTTTCCTTCTCCTTGAATTCAATTGCTTATATGTTTAACACTCATTTAATGATGTTTAATCCACAAATGAGTGGCTAATTCATCTTCTTGTTGAGGTTAAGAACACTTGTAATGAAATGTGATTATTGATTCTTTGCTTTTTCATTTTTTCTTCCATGGTTGTTTTATTAATTCTTGTTCTTACTGCATAAATGTGTGGCCTACGTAATGTACATCTAAAAAGTCCGGTTTCACTCGAGAGAGCAAGAAATTGGA
Source organism: Datura wrightii (assembly GCA_035772735.1). Lineage (NCBI taxonomy): Eukaryota > Viridiplantae > Streptophyta > Magnoliopsida > Solanales > Solanaceae > Datura > Datura wrightii. The sequence goes on from JASDFA010000001.1 coordinate 56,794,451, forward strand.
AAGTTGTGAATTAATAAGATATGATCTTTTCTTAGTTTGGAAAAATTGGGAATTGATTTACCTTCAGGATAGAAATATATCTGAAAGTCGTATTAGTCAATTTAGGAATCGGGTTTGTATGGCTAAAACATGGATTGCATTTAATCACAGAAATGTAGGTGGATAGTTCATGATTCTTAAGTGGGGTTAAATATGAGAGTTTTAATCCCTTGGTAATAATTCTTGACTAGCAGCCGGAGGAAAAGGCTAACCAAATTATATCGACAATTAATTTCATTACATGTTCGTTTAACATTAGCATGCTCACATTCATAGTTCAGACTCACATTAGATAATTGTTTAGACTTAGCATAATTATTAGAAATCAAAAATATCAAACTCTTGGTTACACTGTTGTCTGCATTGTTAGAATTGAAATATAGTACACTTGAGCAGATTGCACTTCATCCCATTCCCTGTGGGATCGGTACTTGGCTTACTTAAGCCACTTTACTACTTGTTCGACCACGTGCACTTGAGTTTAGTTATATACCCATATAATGCGAAGCCGAACAAGTTTATGGAGCCGTTGCCGGGGATTAGCAATTGGTGAATTTGTTTTAAGTTACTATATTTTTATTTTCTTAGTGTTGACAACTTGGTCTTAGCCTGTATTTTGCAGATTTAATCTCTGTTGAACACTGGCAAGAGACAAGGAGCTGGTGGACTCATATTTGGAGCTAGAAAGATTATTTCATCGACAGCGGAGAGAAGCTCTAGAAAGAAAGCTGCAGTTGCTCAGACAGACAATCATGGAGCAACAACAGAATCCACCAGTAGTACGGGCAATGTTAGTGCCCGAAGAAGTAGCAGCTCGGCTGGTCCGCGAGGTGGCAATCCCACATGCTAATAATGTCACATCTAGCATCCGCAAACCTGAGTCAGGAGGGAGGTTTGAACTTAAGTAGAACATGGTGCAATTGCTGCACACGAGCGGGCAGTTTACACGTCTCCCTCATGAAGATCCACAGAAGCAACTCCAAAATTTTTTGGAGATAAATGACACTTATATCCCCGCTGGAGTGTCATCAGATTATGTCCGGCTTACATTGTTCCCATTCTCACTATTGGAAGAAGCCAAGAGGTGGTTGAAGGCTGAGCCACCTAATTCTATTTCTACGTGGGATGATCTTGCAAGGAAGTTCTTGATACGATTTTTTCCCTCTGGTAAACAGCAAGACTTAGAAGTCAGATTCTAAGTTTCAAACGGAGAGAGGGAGAGAATCTATATCAGGCTTGGGAGAGATTCAAGTCCATGTTGCGGGATTGTCCTCATCATCATCAATCCAATGATGTGTTGGTGCACACTTTTATAGAGGGTTTGGAACCCCATATAAAAATATTGCTAGACTCAGCAGCTGGGTGACAAGCGCTGGAGAAAACTTATTAGGAGCTGTATACCTTGTTGAACCGTATTTCGCAGGGCAATCCGGAATGGAATGCTGATTCGTTGAGAGGTGGAACAAGGAAAGCAACAGGAGTTCTAGAAGTGGATGGGTTTACAGCTATTGCTGCACGGATAGCTGCTTTACAGAATCAACTCAACACCCACTTCAATAACATGACAATGAACTAGCCTCAAGCCCCAGTTAATGTAGTGCAGCAGATTTGGTGTGAAGTGTGCGGAAGCAGTGAGCACTCAGCTGAGTGTTGTGGAGCAAATCCTGACTCGGTAAACTTTGTGGGAAATGTACAAAGGAACAACCACCAACAGTATGGCAATAGCTACAATTCCAATTGGAGGAATCACCCGAATTTCTCCTGGGGTAGCAACAACCATCAGGGGCAGAGTTCAAGTCAGGGTGTGCAAAAGAACCAAGGAGGGCAGCAGAATTATCAAGCACAATTCAGAAACAACAATGCACCTCCTCCACCACCATCACCCAACATTGAGGAGATGTTCAAGACTATGATAGCTAATCAATCTCAATTGCAGGCTGACTATGTGAAACTGGCAGCCGAGGTGAAAAACAACCAGTTAGCTACCAAGGCACTTGAATATCAATTTGGGCAATTCGCTGGAGCCCAAAACACCAGACCTAGAGGAGGACTTCCGAGCGACACAGATCCCAACCCCAAGCAGGTGAATGTAGTGACCACAAGGAGTGGTTTGCAGCTGAAAGAGGTGGAACCAGAAATACCACCTCAACAATCGGGAGCAGCAGAAGTCGAGAGGGAGCAAAGTGATGAGAGGGGGAAGACTAAGGAAGCAGAATCAGAAAGACCACCACCCCCGTTCCCTCAACGATTAAAGAAACACAAGGAGGAGGCGTGTTTCAAGAAATTCATGGAGGTGCTAAAATAGGTACATATTAACTTACCTCTTGTTGATGTTTTGCAGGGAGTGCCGAAATATGCCAAGTATATAAAGGACATCGTGGCAAACAAAAGTCGGTTGAATGAGTATGCTACAGTGGCTCTCATGAAGGAGTGCACTTCCCAAATACAAAACAGACTGCCCACAAAGCTCAAAGATCCTGGGAGCTTTACTATACAAATCACTATTGGGCAGAGTATCCGAGCTCGTGGGTTATGTTATCTAGGAGCGAGCATTAGTTTGATGTCTTCATCGGTGTTCAAAAAGCTGGGTCTAGGGAGTCCTAGACCCATAACAGTGATCTTGCAATTGGCAGATCGGTCCTTAGCCAGACCTGATGGCATTATGGAGGATGCTCTGGTGCAAGTTGGCACCCTGATCTTCCCGGTAGATTTTGTCGTGCTGGATTTTGAACCAGACGCGGAAGTCCCATTTATTTTGGGACGTCCTTTCTTGGCGACCGGGAAAGCGCTGATTGATGTAGCTGCAGAGCAGCTAACAATGCGAGCACACGATAAGGTGGAAGTATTCGATGTGTACAAGGCACCCAAGCTCCCGACGGTGTACGAAGAACTCTCTGTGATCAATGTGATTGATCAAGTCGATGATGAGCAGTTTAAGGATTCACAAGAGTTATTGGGAAAACCAACGGAATGGTGTAAGCACTACTGGGGGGAGGACGGTTTTCAAGAGAAAACGTCCATCACCATAGAGGACAACTGAGCTGAATGACGTCAAGCCGAGACGGTAAACCAGGCGCTGCACGGGAGGCAACCCGTGAAAAAGTTTTTCTTTGTAAATTGTGAATAGATTTTTCTTTTTCCTTTTATTGTTTAACAACAAAATTTTTAGTTTTGTTTTATTTTTATTTTGAGTGAAACCTATAATTCTAACCAATTTCTTTGAGTAGAATGAATTTCAGGTCGAACGGAGGGAAATTATGAAAGGAATCGCAAAGGAAAATTCGAGGTATGAAAATCAATAAAAAGTGGCAAAACAGTGAGCTAGGGCGATAGCTCCGTGTCACGGAGGAGGACCTCCGCGTTACCCTCTGTGAAACGTTGAGGTATAAATCTGAAATTTTAAAAAGAATTCCAGAACGCCCTCGCGACAGCTCCGTGTCACGGAGGCAGTGCTCCGCGATGCACTCCGTCACACATTGCTACGTATATCACGACGGGTCACACCGGTTAACCGGGTGACCCGCGTGATTTTTCCATTTTTAAACCCCGAATCCCCCTCAATTTTTCCTTATTTCTCACACACTCCGCGACCAAACCCCCTAAAACCCCTCCCCCTTCAATGTGACATGGAATATGCCAAGAAGTTCATCGCGTTTCCTTCACTTCTTCAATCTCAAGGTATGTTCTTCGATTCCATCTCATTTCTTATCGACTTTCTTTGATATTGAGCATGTGATGTGAGCTAAGTTCGCCCTAAGTAAAAATTAAACGTAAATTCAATTGAATTAGTGTTGATGAATGTTTGGAATATCATTGTGATTGCTTGAACTCGTTAATTGCATAATTTAATCAAATTTTGTTGATACAATCATATCTAGGGCTTGTTTTTGAATTTGAAGTGGAAAAAGGTAGTGAACTTGTGAAATTCATGCCGGGTTGTACATGTTGAGTGAAATAAGTCGATGTGCTAGTTGTTATGATGTTAAAAAACCGACGAATTCTCAGGTTAGGGGAATAGTGAAATTTGCAAGAATTGGGTGAGTTGTATAGGTTCGTGTAGATAAATTCTTGTTGTTTCGTTTCTTTTTTTTTCCGTGTTAAGTGCGATGGAATAAAATGTTAATCGAGGGTCATGATTGTTGTTAGTTGTACGAAGTCTGAGTAGTACATAGAATATATACCACCGAATTCTTCGTATGCACTAAGTGTGTTTGTATAGTTGGTGGTTTATTTGTGTAAATAGAGATGATCTTGCCGGAATGTTGTAAATTTGGTGAAGGACTAAGTGTGGGGTAGCCTAGCTTAACCCGACCTTAGTCGAAGTTAATATTCATTGGCTTAACATTGATCTTGTCTACTTGGGTTGACAGGTAAGATGGCAAGCAGGCAAGAAAAAGGGAAAGGCGCATCAACATCTGGTATGCAAAGCACAAGGAAAACACCAGAGGTTCCACGTGGCCAACACCGCCAATACGGAACCAGGTGGGTGACGGATGAGGGGAAGAAGTGGTATGCAAAGCACAAGGAAAACAAGTACTTCCCCGAGGAACACATAGCACGGGAACCATTGGCACAGGAGTTCCCTAGGATTGTCCACTGGATCGAGGTAGCTGGGCTCAACTTCATCTTTGAAGAGCCCAAGGAATGCAGCTTGCACCTGATTCGGGAATTCTATGCCAATTGGAACCCAACTCTAAGAAGTCACACCATAAAAATCAGAGGGCAAATAGTCACATTTGAGCCCCACCACGTCAATGCCATCATAGGGGCGCGGGACACAGACGCCCACGTGCTTCGACAGTTGAACATCACTCCACCGTATGCGTACATCAGATGCACATTGTGTGGGACCCGATCGACAGCTAGATGGAGCAGGCACAAGGAGAGGGGCTACCATCAGACTTTGCCCTATTCACAGATGAACAGGGAAGCCAGAATATGGATTAAGATTGTCTATTCTTGCCTAATCCCGGGGGTACATATGACAGATGTAACCCGGGATCGTGTATGCCTGGTGTGCCCTGATGAAAGGGCTGGAGATCAACGTGGGGGCGGTGATTATCTCCGCCATAAAGAGAGCCCGGTTGCATCAGGGGCACAGATACGGATTTGGTGGGCTACTCACCACATTCCTGAGGGGCCTAGATGTTGAGGAAGAGGCGCTTGACTATATCCCACAGATGGAGCGGCAGGCCTTAGATGTCACTAAAACTAAGGCACCCGACACCACCCACGGGCCAGTGCTTACACTTGGCGAGCGACATGCTCGTGATGATCAGTATATGGCTCGCATGTATGGGAAGCAGATGCTCCAGCTGAGGATAGGCGGGAGGCCAGCAACAGAGGAGGAGTTATGGCAGCTCGAGCTAGACTACCCTTTTGGCGAAAATGTCAGGGCTCTATGCTGAGTGGGGCCAGAATTTGTAGAGCCCATGGATGATGATGTCCCCACAGACGAGGAGACACGTCGGGAGGACTCCGATGTGGAGTCCGATGATGACGACGGGGGTGATTCAGACATGGGAGATGAAGCAGCAGCACCTGATGAAGAAGTGGAGTACTTTGATTGATCAGGGAGTTCCACCACCCGATTTTTGTGCTATTTTAATTTTTGTGAACACTGGAGACAGTGTTCGAGCTAAGTGTGGGGTGGGAGTAGTTAGGTGCTGGTTGTGCTGTTATCTATGTATGTCCTAATCTGTTGTTGTTCCTGTGAACAAATTTTTCTGACCCTGTGATTTGTGATTGTAAGTTGTTGTTCTGTATTGCAAATATATGTGAACCTGTTGTGTGTTGCTGAATGTTTCTAGCTGATTTTGTACATATTTTTGTTATCGAATTGATCGATATTTTTGTTATTCGAAATGATTGATATTTTTAATTTTTTTTTCAATTCTTGGGTTTCTCAGCGTTTGTTTTCGGTTCTTTTACCGAGAATGGTCCCATTGAACCGAAGTCATAGTTAGTGACCATTCCCTATGATGGATGGATGACGACCGTCTTAAGGGAAATGTAGTCGTTAGGGGTAGATTGTTGAATTATTTTTCAGTTGTTTTTCTTTTGTGGGTTGCATCCCATAACCTGTAGTTACTTTATGGTTGCGGAATTATGGTTGCGTGTCGTACGTGATATGTGAAATGCAAAGGTGATTCGTATGAAAGCATGCAACTTTGTAAATATGTTGAGATACCTAGGCCATAGAGTTCGATTCAGTGTGATTGAGGCTTAATTTGAATTCCTGTAATTAGCTGATCGAAGAGTCTGTGAATATATCTTGAATTGAGCATGTGCAATAAGTGTGAAGTGAGGTTTTGTTATTCCATGCTATTGTGAAGTGTCTAGAACTTGCCTGGTGTGTGTACAAAACGAAATGAAGGAGGTGTGTTGTAGGAAAGGATGTAGGCATTTCTTTGTTTTAACCGAAATTTTCTATTTTTCATGATCATACCCACCTTGATTGTGTACCCTAGTCAGCCCGTTGAGCCTTTAGCCTATTAATTTTTTCTGTCATAAAAAAGTGTAAACTCAGCTTAATCCCTTCTTTTCATTAGCCGTAAAGTCAATCCAAAACTCTTAAGCGCTTAAGAAGAGCAAATCATTTTCACAAAGTGTCAGAGTGAGAATGGTGAAAAGAAAAGAAAAGCCGAGTGATGGAGGAAAAGAAAAGGTTGAAGGTGCACTTGTTATAAATAAACTATAATGAAGGTGCATGAATAATCTTTGTGTTGTGTCAAGTGTGCTTAATAAGATGGGCCAAACTAAAGAAATACTTCAAGAATGGGAGGATGAAGAAAGAAACAATGTCCATGAGTTTGATGGGATATGTTGAAAAGGCGCTTAAGGATGCTAGTGGCTATTATTGGTTAGCCCAATACTTACTATTTCTGTAGCTTCCATTACAACCCGTTAAAGTCCAACGTGATCTTACATCACACTTCTTTATATTAGTGAAGTAGTACACTAAAGGCAAGCTTATGGGTCATGACATGATGCATGTGAAGTCTTTTGGGAGAGAGAGCGAAATTGTGTTTATATGCCCCTGCTTGAAATTTTGTGAGTTCATATATTCAAAAAGGGGAAAATTCTCTTGTGTTGTGAGGGCACATGCTTGATGAGAGATTAACTTTCGTGTCGGATGTCTTGATCAGCTGATTTGCATGAGTTTGCCAATATCGAGAGTCGATTCTTAAGTCTAGGAGGTCTTGATGTACTGAAGGTCATTGCATTGATAGGACCATACATGTTTTCTTGATGATTTGCTGTATTGAATAATCGGTATGACCGTAACCTAAATTGTCGAACCAAAGTAGCGAGGTTGGGATGTAAATTGCATGAGGTGTAAGATTGTTGTTCGAGGAACAAGGATTTAAGTGTGGGGTAAGTGATCTTGGGCAAATTTATATGCCCAAGTGATACTCAAAGGTGTCATTTTAGCCTTGTTTATCTATCAATGTTTATACTTTCTCATGTGATTGGTAATAAAATGTGAATTTATACTAACCAACATGATTAGCATTGTTTTGCAGGAAAAATGTAATTTCGGGAAGCTAAAATGCATGTTGGAAGAGATCGGGTTTGGACTCGGATGCGAGCAAGGGACAAGGCATTGGAAAGCACAAAATAAAGGGGCTCCGCGATGGAGCCGTGTCACGCTGCCATCGTGGAGGCCTTCTGCCTGGAGAGGGAATTTTCAGCCTAATTCCAGTGAGGGTACGCGATAGGTCCGTGGCACGGTAGCATGGCTCTGCGTTGCACGTCGTGCCACGTTGGGCCTTATTCCCTGGACCCCCAGTTTCCAGTGAAGGTCCGCGTCGGTAGCGTGTCACGGAGGCAGTGCTCCGCGATGCACTCCGTGACACGTTGCTTGTTATTCCGGGAAAAATTCCCACTAGTATAAATAAAACACTTAGGTTCATTTTTCAATATTCTGACTTGGTGGAGCAAGAACGTGGGTTACAGGCAGTTGAGGGGACGAAATTATCAGGGTTTTTCTCTCTTTCCTTCTCCTTGAATTCAATTACTTGTATGTTTAACACTCATTTAACGATGTTTAATCCATAAATGAGTGGCTAATTCATCTTCTTGCTGAGGTTAAGAAACACTTTTAATGAAATGTGATTATTGATTCTTTGGTTTTTCATCTTTTCTTCCATGGTTGTTCTATTAATTCTTGTTCTTACTGCATTAATGTGTGGCCTACGTTAATGTACATCTAAAAAGTCCGGTTTCACTCGAGAGAGCAAGAAATTGGAAAGTTGTGAATTAATAGGATATGATCTTTTCTTAGTTTGGGAAAATTGAGAATTGATTTACCTTCAGGATAGAAATATACCTGAAAGTCGTACTAGTCAATTTAGGAATCGGTTTTGTATGGCTAGAACATGGATTGCATTTAATCACAAAAATGTAGGTGGATGGTTCATGATTCTTAAGTGGGGTTAAATACGAGAGTTTTAATCCCTTGGCAATAATTCTTGACTAGCAACCGGAGGAAAAGGCTAACCAAATTATATCGACAATTAATTTCATTACATGTTCGTTTAACCTCAGTATGCTCACATTCATAGTTCAGACTCACATTAGATAATTGTTTAGACTTAGCATAATTATTAGAAATCAAAAATATCAAACTCTCGGTTACACTGTTGTCTGCATTGTTAGAATTGAAATATAGTACACTTGAGCAGATTGCACTTCATCCCAGTCCCTGTGGGATCGATACTTGGCTTACTTAAGCCACTTTACTACTTGTTCGACCACGTGCACTTGCGTGTAGTTATATACCCATATAACACGAAGCCGAACATGATTGTCTAAGTATCAATCATGGGTATGATCTAAGCATGTTTCTAAAGTTTAATTATGATTCATTGGCAAATTTTACAATGTTCAATTACAAATTATGTTTTCATGTTTTACAAATTATGATCCCAACCATGAAAGTTCATGAATTGATCAGATTATGATATATGTGTTCAAGCATGATGAGATGTATATAAAGAAAATATTATTTCAAAGTACCCATGTCTATATATATGTTTTCAAATGAATTGAGCCATTGTCAAGCATGTTTAAGTATTGGGCAAGCCCATATGAACAAGTATGTTTCATGATTTATCTAAAGTTAATGTATTAGCTTACCACATGGATTTTAGAGTCTAGACTCCTACTATTTTCAGCTTGTGATATGGTTTGAGTCCAAGCCTACCCATGTGATGATTTCAGATTTATGCATTATGTTATGAGTCAGCTTTGTTACTAGACAATGGTTCAGCTTCATTGAAAAATGATGGAGAGCATATGCATGTTTTTGGGAGTAGTGTCTAGAACCGAGTAGGCTAAGGTTCAGTCAACCCTATGTTCAGATTATTTGGGACCTCCCTTGTGAGCGTCCCTTGCCCCTAAGTGGCTTTCAACTTGATATCGATATTATGGTAGCGTCATTACCCCTGGCAAGGCTTTGGATGGCTCTACCAAGTTGAGTGTAGTAGTCGGGACCACGTAAGCTCTATCGTGGTAATGTCGATTATATGACGAGTCTCCCATTATTTCTCATGATTTCAATTATGCATGTTCATCAGTCATGATATTATGTATTCAACAGATTTGACCCAAATGTTCAGTTTTACTTATGTTTATTAGTTTCCATCTTTGGATCACTCAATTCAGTTATGATATTCAGTTATGTTCAGATCATGATTCCAGAAAATAGCATGCAAGCCTTACTCTCAGAATCTTATCTTGATTATGTTTTTATGATATGCATGATTTATGATTTTAATTACTTAGGAGTTTTACTTACCTTAAATACTCGGTACAATCCACATACTGAACACATAATCTATGATGTATCATTTCATGATACAAGCTCGGATATTCAAGCTCAGTCCCGTCATTAGTCAGATCTACAGTATTAGCACTTTCCAGCCAGAGTTGGTAAGTCCTCATATTTCGAGGGCCCTTCTTTTTAGTTATATTTTGTATCTTCAGTTTCATATTATAATGAGTTAGTTGGAGTCTTGTCCCATCAACTCGTCAGTAGCACAGGCTTTTCAGACATAGCATGTATGTAGTTTCAGCCATGTGTTATATATTCAGATGTTATGATACTTCCAGATTTTCGCTTTATTATATATGTTAGACTTCCTCTTGATTATGTTGGATTCATATGTCATGTTCATGCCATGTGTCGACTTGGAGCCGCTCGGGGTTCTTTGTCCTGTTTCTTGATCTAAGCCTATGTTCAGGTCGTGACATATAGTAGATAACATATATAGTTAGAGATTCCTGATTGCATACAAAAGGTTGTATGAATAATGAGCTGGGACCAAAATCGATGCCAAAAATACGACTAGAAACTCAAAACAATCTTATTTCACTTTTATTTTGATGACAATACAGAATGTAGTAGGAGATAGGTGTCACACCCCGCCTTGGGGGGTATGACTGGAACCTGGTGCCCTACTAGGACCTGACCTGCTGGACTGTTAAGCCTGGGCACATCTGGTGCCTGGCTGGCTCTGACTCACATTTCTGGAAATAGAGGGCTATATAACGGCTGTAAACACAGCCCCCGGCCCATTGGCCTATAGCCTTCTGTACCTGTACTAACAGCTGACCAGAAACATATTAACTCAGGGGAACCTATGCGGGCCGACAAGGCCACCATGCTGTCTGGTTATCTGCAACTCAATCATAACGTATTAAGAAGCTACGTGACCGGCAAGGTCACCACTACTGATAACTATGGCCCCATACGACCATCACAATAGCAAGAAGGAATGCTAACAACTATACAACTACACGGCCTCTCACGACCGGCTCATCTCACCACAGGGAATATATACAGAATGCAAGCCTCTAGGAAGAATAATAGAAATGATCGGGACAGGGCCCCGACCTACCCGTACTGTACAACAAAAGGAACTGAACTACACCTCAAGAAATTCAGTCTCCGGATGACAGGAGCTGAATACTCAACCGCTGATGGGGATCACGTGGTATCGCCTGCTCGTCTATGGGTACCTGCAGGCAAGTAATGCAGCGCCCCACTGGGCGTCAGTACCGCTGGTACTGAGTATGTAAAGCAATAACTGAAAGAGATATCTGAAATCAAATACATAACTGACGAAACTGAAATAAGAAGGACTAGATTAACTGTCTGATGGTGTAGATCGTACCTGTTCTTACTTATACTGAAGGGAGTAGGAATCATACCTGGAGACGTATCATTCTACTACTAATCCGCTCGTATCTACTGTAATATAGCATAACATACATAACATAACATGGCATACACAACCTTACTCGACCCCCATATGCCGGGAGGTACAATCAACACAGAATCTATACCCCTACCCCGGTCATCCCATCTCCTATATTGGCTGTAAGCATCCCGCCGGTCCCCTGGGTATGCACTTGGGCTCGCTGAGCCCCTGACTATAACTGCATCTGAGTCCGGAGGACTCCTGAATCTGCACCCGGGCGTATCCGCTCGACTGGGGTGTGTAAGGGCCGATCAAGGCGCAAATATGGGGAAAATTGGCATCCCATCTTCGTCCCCTGGCGGGACGACATTCCACTCCGTAGAGTGACGTATCCTCGTCCTCTGGCGGACGAGTCGATACAGCTATTAACCCTGGGCCGTCATGGATGCTAGGTAATCCAACCCCAAACAATACAACGGTCTCAACTGGTAATACTGTCTGTGTATCTCACATGCTGAGGCTAATAGGGGTAAAGTACCGTATATATTACATGCTGAGCTAATGATAGTAATCTGTAAGTATCTGTTACGTGCTGAGGCAGGTAAATATATATAAATATGAACATAATCCCCTGCCAGACTGTACTGGGGCAAATGCTATACAAGATAATGTTTCTGCTGAAAACTCTGTTGTTTACTAAGTTTCTGTAGACACTATATGCTGGACTAGTGATAGAAATATGTACATGCTTAATACATGCTGAGGCTGGAAGTACTATATATGTATGTACGAATATAGTCTTTCTGCTGAACTATGCTGTATACTGACTTTCTATAGTAACATGATTTACTATTCCTGACATGCTTTCTAAACTTCATTTTAGTCTGCTATTCTATTTCTGAAGTGCTTTACGGGTATTGCATTACTATACGGGGTTTCAACTGAATACAACCATATCTTAACATGGCATATCACATCACATACTGAGTATACTGGTCAATCTCTAACACTTGCGTTAGGATCTATATCATACTGATAGGTTTCATACACATTACAACCCAATGTTTCTCACATCGTACCAATATTCATAATAACGCAATACTCGACTTCTGAACATTCTAATGGTCCGTAATTTATTACACTATATTGATATTACTTAACTTGCCGAAGGAAACTAACTTTACATACCTTCTCTTTGAATTATTCATCCGATTGGCGAGGCTCGGCCGGTACTTCAACTATTTTCTCCCAACTGCATTCATAAATACGTCAATTAATACTAAATACAACTTTATTGTAAAGAGCAACGTCACTTTCGATATAGTTTATAGCCTAAACTTAGGCTTATCGAAAGACGGTCGAAAACTCGCTATTTTTCAGCGACCCAGAAGGGAGAAATATTCACTTCTCAGCTAGGAACACATAGACATTAATTTAGAGCAATTCTACTTACCTTAGTTCGGTGGCTCGCCGATTCGTCGGTCGTATTTCACGAAACTAAATCCGTAGAAATGCTCTCTGCTGCGAAATACTTTGGTATCTGGGATTAATTTAAGGTTGGGCAGCGTTTGGCAGCGTAATCGGACGAAAATATATAATTTTCCTTCGTTTTCCTCTGTTTACTACGCTTTTCTGGAAATTTGCAAGTGATAAATGATTTTAAACTGAAGTGGGGGCTTTATATACTTGGGCCTGGACTTGGGCAACGTGTCACGGAGCCATCGCGGAGGCCTCTCCTCCGTGACATGCCGCCATCGCGGAGGGGCTCTGCCTCGGCTCCTCCCGCGATGGTTCGACGGGTTTCTCGTCCGATCTTTTTCCCGACCTTTCTCTAGCATGTATGGCCTTCTAATATGCTTAACCAACATGCGAATAGGTCATCTAAGTGCCGGGAATTCTACGGGGTATAACATTCTCCCCCCCTTAAGAACATTCGTCCTCGAATGTACACTGTTATCTAGAGGACTACTTACTTTACTTTTCTGGAAAAATTTTGGCAGAGTTTCCCCTGTAATACGGACTATCGCAAAAATCTGAATGCAGAAAAGTCCAACACAGGCACTGCACATAATATTCTAAGATTTACTGGACAACTAAATATCACTTCTTCTTTATCATTTACAAACATACAATCATAAGGTACTGTTCAAGTAATGATACGGACATACCTGTCGTCTGACTAGGCCTGAAATAGGTGAGGGTATCTGATTTTCATGTCTTCTTCAGCCTCCCACGTCATTTCCTCTCGATTTCTGTTACGCCACAACACTTTGACAGATGCAACATCTTTAGTTCTCAGCCTGCGAATCTGTCTGTCTAAGATAGCTATGGGAACCTCTTCATAGGCTAACTCTTCTGTGACCTAAACATCCAGAACTGGAACTACTGTAGAAGGGTCCCCTACGAACTTCCTTAACATAGAAACATGGAGTACTGGGTGAACCGACGCTAACTCTGGAGGCAAGTTCAACTCGTATGCCACGCGGCCTATTCTCCGCCGAATCTGATATGGCCCAATGAATCTTGGGCTAAGCTTGCCTTTCTTGCCAAACCTCATTACCCCTTTCATCGGGGACACTTTCAGATATACCCAGTCGTTTACCGAAAATTCTAGATTCCTGCACCGCCTATCTGCATAAGACTTCTGGCGGCTCTGAGCGGTTAGTAAACGTTCTCGGATAAGCTTTATCTTTTCCTCGGACTGCCGAACAATGTCTGGGCCAACCAATGCTGATTCTCCTATCTCAAACCAGCCCACCGGCGATCTACATTTTCGCCCGTACAATGCCTCGAAAGGCGCCATCTGAATAGCTGAATGGTAGTTGTTATTATAAGCAAATTCAATTAGCGAGAGATGTTCATCCAAGCTACCCCCAAAATCTAACACACACGCTCGTAGCATATCCTCGAGCGTCTGAATTGTACGTTCCGCCTGCACATCTGTCTGAGGATGGAATGTTGTGCTCAAGTTAATCTGCGTCCCCAAACCTTTCTGAAATGACTGCCAGAACCTAGCTGTAAACTGTGCTCCCCAGTCTGAAATGATAAATATCGGCACCCCATGCAATCTAACTACTTCTCTGATATACAATTCGGCGTAATCCTCGGCTGAGAAGGTAGCCCTCACTGGCAGGAAATGAGCTGATTTTGTCAGCCTATCAACTATTACCCAAATGGAATCATATCTGCGTCTAGTACGGGGTAACCCTGTTACAAAATCCATGTTTATCACTTCCCATTTCCACATAGGTATCATTATCTCTTGAGTCAAACCACCCGGTTTCTGGTGCTCTGCTTTCACCTGCTGACAATTAGCACATCTAGATACAAATTCAGCTATCTCAGTTTTCATACCTGGCCACCAGTAGATATCTTTGATGTCGTGGTACATTTTCGTCGCCCCTGGGTGAAGGGAATAGCGAGCGTAGTGTACCTCATGCATGATCTGCCCACGAAGTCCTGCGACATTCGGGACACAAAGGTGGCCCCTACAATGTAGCACACCATCCTCAGTTATCTGAAAATCTGGCTCCTTACGTTTCTGAACTCTATCTCTGAGCTGGACTAAATCGGGATCCTCATACTGCCGTTCTTTTACCTCTGTAACTAATGATGACACTGCAGAATTCTGAATTACTGCTCCATTATTTTCTGTTTCCATTACTCGAACGGCTAGATCAGCCAACTGATGAATTTCCTTAACTAACTTCCGTTTCTCAGCCCGTAAATACGCCAAACTTCCCATTGACTTACGGCTCAGGGCATCTGCTACAACATTAGCTTTTCCGGGGTGGTATAGAATATTCACATCATAGTCTTTTAACAACTCTAACCAACGGCGTTGCCGCAGATTCAACTCCCTCTGGGTGAAAATGTACTGTAAGCTCTTATGATCTGTATAAATATCAACATGGACGCCGTACAGATAATGCCTCCACATCTTCAAGGCATGAATTATTGCGGCCAATTCCAGGTCATGGGTAGGGTAATTCTTTTCGTGTTTCCTCAGCTGTCTGGAGGCATATGCAATTACTCTACCATGCTGCATCAACACACAACCCAATCCGACACCTGACGCGTCGCAAAAGACTGAATAACCCTCTGTGCCTTCCGGCAATGCTAATACTGGGGCGGAGGTTAATCTGTCTTTCAGTTCCTGGAAACTCTGCTCGCATGCCTCCGTCCATTGAAATTTTGCTGCTTTCTGTGTTAGTTTGGTCAGAGGTGCTGCAATAGTCGAGAACCCTTCAACGAATCTCCTGTAATATCCTACCAACCCCAGAAAGCTACGAACTTCCGTCGGAGTGGTAGGTCTAGGCCATGACTTAACTGCTTCTATCTTCTGCTTGTCTACCTGTATACCAGTGTCTGAGACAATATGCCCTAAAAAGGCTACTAAGTTAAGCCAGAATTCACATTTCGAAAACTTAGCATACAACTGGCGGTCCCTGAGAATCTGGAGCACTGTCCGCAAATGAGTCCGGTGATCTGCTTCAGAGCAAGAATACACCAGAATGTCATCAATGAATACTATCACGAACAAGTCCAGGAAATGTCTGAAAATACTGTTCATCAGGTCCATAAAGACTACTGGGGCGTTCGTTAACCCGAAGGACATAACTAGAAATTCAAAATGTCCATATCGGGTCCTGAATGCTGTCTTAGGAATATCTCTCTCACGTACTCGGACCTGGTGATATCCGCACCGCAAGTCAATCTTAGAAAAGTATCTGGCTCCCTGTAACTAATCAAATAAGTCATCAATTCTGGGGAGTGGATACTTGTTCTTTACTGTAACTTTATTTAGCTGCCGATAATCTATGCACATTCGGAGCGAGCCATCTTTCTTTCTCACAAACAAGACTGGCGCACCCCACGGGGAAGTACTCGGCCTGATAAAACCTTTATCTAACAAGTCTTTCAACTGCTCCTTTAATTCTCTGAGTTCTGCAGGAGCCATACTATAGGGAGGTATTGATATCGACTGAGTACCTGGTAGTAAGTCGATAGCAAAGTCTATTTCCCTTTCTGGGGGAATACCAGGTAACTCATCAGGAAATACATCTGGAAATTCATTTACCACTGGGACAGACTGGAGTGTCGGAGATTCTGTTTGGACATCCTGAACTCTGACCAGATGATAAATGCATCCCTTGGATATCAACTTTCTCGCCTGAAGGTAGGAAATAAACCTACCTTTTGGCGTCACGGTGCTGTCCTTCCACTCCCGTAATGCTTCCCCTGGGAAGTGGAATCGGACCGTCTTGGTCCAACATTCAACGTTCGCAAAGCATGGTACCAACCAGTCCATACCCATTATGGCATCAAAGTCTATCATTTCTAACTCGACCAGATCTACTGTGGTCTGACGGTCAACAATCTCTACTGTACACCCGCGGTAAATTCGGCTAGCTGTGATAGAGTCACCGACGGGCGCAGATACTAAGAAGGGTTGCTGTAATGATTCTGGTACAATACTAAACTTCCGTGCCACAAACGGAGTAATATAGGACAAAGTAGACCCTGGATCAATTAACACATAAGCAGGGTGTGAGCAGATAGTTAGCATACCTGTCACAACATCAGGCGACGCTTCTGAATCTTGCCTTCCTGGTAAGGCATATGTGCGGCTTAGGCCCGCACCTGTACTGAAGGCCCCTGATCTGCCCCGAGCCCTGCCTGCTGAAACTGAGGGCCTGCGCCCAATCGAGGATGCTGTGGCTCGTGACCCTGCTGATGTCCTATCCTGTCTATCGCGGTCCTCTCGACCTCTGGCTGGGCAATCTTTCATCAAATGGCCTTCTTGGCCACAAATATAACATGCGGTGGAGCCATATCTGCATGCTCCAGGATGGCGTCGATTACATATAGGGCAAAGTGGTAGGGTATACCTACTCTGCTCCGCCCTCCTCTGTGATGGTGAATCTGCCATCTGTGAGCCTCTACCAGTCCCTGACTGCCCTCTGCGGCTGAATCTACCCCCCTGTGACTGTGGCGGAGGTGGGGGCCTGGGCGGCCTGTCTGACAATCGGGGCCTGGGTCCTCCCCGGGCCTCTCTCTGTAACTCAACTGGCCTGTCCCGGCGACGCTGTTCCTGATTAACCCTTCTAACCTCTCATTGTCGCTGTCTGATGCCCTCAATATTCTGGTCAAATGCCTGAATACGAGCAATATCCATGTCCTCTCGCAGTGTGTCTGTAGTGCAAATCTCAACAAATTCTGGATTCAATCCCGTAATAAAATGATGCACCCTGGATGCCATGGTATCAACGAAGGCCGGTGCATATCGGGCTAAGGAATCAAACTGCAAGGAATATTCCCGAACACTCATAGCCCCCTGTTCTAGATGTAGGAACTGGTCTATCCGGGCCTGTCGAATCTCCCGTGGCAAATAATGATCCAGAAAGGCTCCTGAAAAGCTGGACCAGGTGGGAGGGGAAACATCTCTCCCTCGGGACCTCTCCCAGCTTTCATACCATAACACCGCAATATCCCGTAACCGGAATGCTGCCAACTCAACTGACTCGGTAGACGTGGCATGCATAACCCTGAAAATCCTCTACATTTGGTCCAGAAAATCCTGAGGGTCCTCTGTCCGATCCGTACCTGTAAATTCTGGGGGATTCAAAGCTAAGAACTCTCGGACCCTCGAACTACCGGGCCCTCCTGATGATTCTGCAACTGTAGATGGCATTGGCTGACGCTGAGCAGCCATCATCTGTGCTAACATAACTGCAGCACTCCTAACCTCCTGGACAGAAGGAGTCAATATAGGGGCTGCTGAAGGTAGTGTCGCCCCAAGTGGCTCCTGACGTGGTGGAGACTGCTGAGGAGGCTGGGATGGTGCCTCTGTAGTGCCCTCTGGTCGGGCTGTCTCCAAATGAGGGGGAGGCATCCTGCTGGTGCCTTCTCCTGCTGCAATATCTAAGTTCTGACCTGTGATAGGATGGCGCTGGTCTGACATTATCTGTAACCAAAGAATATGGTAAGATTTTAGGGACTCAACCCTATACTGTACCGCTCTACAACACGACTGAATAAGAATAAAAGACAACCATCCTATCATGCCTCGCAGCCTCCTATCCATAGTATGTGGTGCACAACACATCCATGGACAGGACTCTACTTAGCACGGCTTGCAGACTCCCTGGGATACGACCTGCTCTGATACCGAGTTTGTCACACCCCGCCTTGGGGGGTATGACTGGCACCTGGTGCCCTACTAGGACCTGACCTGCTGGACTGTTGAGCCTGGGCACATCTGGTGCCTGGCTGGCTCTGACTCACATTTCTGGAAACAGAGGGCTATATAATGGTTGTAAACACAGCCCCCGGCCCATTGGCCTATAGCCTTCTGTACCTGTACTAACAGCTGACCAGAAACATATCAACTCAGGGGAACCTATGCGGGCCGACAAGGCCACCATGCTGTCTGGTTATCTTCAACTCAATCATAACGTATTAAGAAGCTACGTGACCGGCAAGGTCACCACTACTGATAACTATGGCCCCACACGACCATCACAATAGCAAGAAGGAATGCTAACAACTATACAACTGCACGGCCTCTCACGACCGGCTCATCTGACCACAGGGAATATATACAGACTGCAAGCCTCTAGGAAGAATAATAGAAAGATCGGGACAGGGCCCCGACCTACCCGTACTGTACAACAAAAGGAACTGAACTACACCTCTAGAAATTCAGTCTCCAGATGACAGGAGCTGAATACTCAACCGCTAATGGGGATCACGTGGTATCGCCTGCTCGTCTATGGGTACCTACAGGCAAGTAATGCAGCGCCCCACTGGGCGTCAGTACCGCTGGTAATGAGTATATAAAGAAATAACTGAAAGAGATATCTGAAATCAAATACATAACTGACGAAACTGAAATAAGAAGGACTAGATTAACTGTCTGATGGTGTAGATCGTACCTGTTCTTACTTATACTGAAGGGAGTAGGAATCATACCTGGAGACGTATCATTCTACTACTAATCCGCTCGTATCTACTGTAATATAGCATAACATACATAACATAACATGGCATACAAAACCTTACCCAGCCCCCATAAGCCGGGAGGTACAATCAACACAGAATCTATACCCCTACCCCGGTCATCCCATCTCCTATACTGGCTGTAAGCATCCCGCCGGTCCCCTGGGTATGCACTTGGGCTCGCTGAGCCCCTGACTATAACTGCATCTGAGTCCGGAGGACTCCTGAATCTGCACCCGGGCGTATCCACTCGACTGGGGTGTGTAAGGGCCGATCAAGGCGCAAATATGGGGAAAACTGGCATCCCATCTTCGTCCCCTGGCGGGACGGCATGCCACTCCGTAGAGTGACGTATCCTCGTCCTCTGGCGGATGAGTCGATACAGCTATTAACCTTGGGCCGTCATGGATGCTAGGTAATCCAACCCCAAACAATACAACGGTCTCAACTGGTAATACTGTCTGTGTATCTCACATGCTGAGGCTAATAGGGGTAAAGTACCGTATATATTACATGCTGAGCTAATGATAGTAATCTGTAAGTATCTGTTACGTGCTGAGGCAGGTAAATATATATAAATATGAACATAATCCCCTGCCAGACTGTACTGGGGCAAATGCTATACAAGATAATGTTTCTGCTGAAAACTCTGTTGTTTACTAAGTTTCTGTAGACACTATATGCTGGACTAGTGATAGAAATATGTACATGCTTAATACATGCTGAGGCTGGAAGTACTATATATGTATGTACGAATATAGTCTTTCTGCTGAACTATGCTGTATACTGACTTTCTATAGTAACATGATTTACTATTCCTGACATGCTTTCTAAACTTCATTTTAGTCTGCTATTCTATTTCTGAAGTGCTTTACGGGTATTGCATTACTATACGGGGTTTCAACTGAATACAACCATATCTTAACATGGCATATCACATCACATACTGAGTATACTGGTCAATCTCTAACACTTGCGTTAGGATCTATATCATACTGATAGGTTTCATACACATTACAACCCAATGTTTCTCACATCGTACCAATATTCATAATAACGCAATACTCGACTTCTGAACATTCTACTGGTCCGTAATTTATTACACTATATTGATATTACTTAACTTGCCGAAGGAAACTAACTTTACATACCTTCTCTTTGAATTATTCGTCCGTTGGACGAGGCTCGGCCGGTACTTCAACTATTTTCTCCCAACTGCATTCATAAATACGTCAATTAATACTAAATACAACTTTATTGTAAAGAGCAACGTCACTTTCGATATAGTTCATAGACTAAACTTAGGCTTATCAAAAGACGGTCGAAAACTCGCTATTTTTCAGCGACCCAGAAGGGAGAAATATTCACTTCTCATCTAGGAACACATAGACATTAATTTAGAGCAATTCTACTTACCTTAGTTCGGTGGCTCGCCGATTCGTCGGCCGTATTTGACGAAACTAAATCCGTAGAAATGCTCTCTGCTGCGAAATACTTTGGTATCTGGGATTAATTTAAGTTTGGGCAGCGTTTGGCAGCGTAATCGAACGAAAATATATAATTTTCCTTCGTTTTCCTCTGTTTACTACGCTTTTCTGGAAATTTGCAAGTGATAAATGATTTTAAACCGAAGTGGGGGCTTTATATACTTGGGCTTGGACTTGGGCAACGTGTCACGGAGCCATCGCGGAGGCCTCTCCTTCGTGACACTCCGCCATCGCGGAGGGGCTCTACCTCGGCTCCTCCCGCGATGGTTCGACGAGTTTCTCGTCCGATCTTTTTCCCGGCCTTTCTCTAGCACGTATGGCCTTCTAATATGCTTAACCAACGTGCAAATAGGTCGTCTAAGTGCCAGGAATTCTACGGGGTATAACAATAGGTTGCAAGATGTAAATGAATATACCATGCTATTTGGCACTGACTATTCATATATGCTTCAGAAACTTGAACATCCATCACATTAACTTTATGAGAGAGTTCACCATATGAAGCAACCACATAAATATTAAGAGCAAAAAAATGAGGTTACTTCTTAAAAAGTTCAGGATTGATTTTTATAAGATATGAACCTAGTTCACTTAAATCAATGAAAGAGTTGGGATTGACATGATTCTATGCTTTCCTTGACACGGCCATCGAATATTAATAGTCATTAGTATGGTTTGACCATAGGAATTCTCTGTATCAATTCAACTCTATTTGTACCCATGGCCATTTTAGTAAAATATTCAGGAATTTGTCTTAAAGAAGCAAAGGTTAAAAGAGCAAAAAATAAAGAAAAGACTCAAAAAGCATTTTCTAGCATCAATAATCACCAAAAAATAGTAGTTTGGTGACAACACTATTGTTATGTAAGTAAAATTGCTTTTAGAAAGTTCAATATGTATATGCTAGTTCAAGAGTGCCTACTTATATTTGGCTATTATTTCACTCTAATGAATTATAGTTTTATAGACTTACAATCTATGATAAAATATTGTAAACGTACAACCTGTATTTACATTTGGCTACTATTTCAAAGACATGCCTAATTCAAGAGCTATTACTTAGTTTAATTTACCTGGGATATGAAAATAAAAAGGAGAAAAAAAGTTGCTCAATATTTATTCAGTGATAAATAGCTTTTGAAGACACCCTAATGAACTATCACCTTATCCTATATAGTCTACCTTTCATATTACCAAAGGAAAGATATTATTATTTTCTTTTTAAGTTTTGGTGTCATCTAAACGCTTATGGTGGACCAAATCTTGCACACTGCAGACATGAATTCACTAAAATAACTTATGATGTTAAAAACGCAAAGATTGAACTCCTCCCATAACACTTCCATTGAGATGGATGTCTCAAGCATTATTTGGGATGAAGACTCACTGTTGTTAGTACTCTATGCTTAGTTAGTTATTTTTTTGTGGTATAAACAAAACTAGTCCGACTCTAGCTTTGATAATTGCTTATTAATGGAACACAAGCAGAAGCGAGCAGCAAGCTAAGAAGAAACAGATCTTATTAATAAGCTGAAAAGAGTCGATTCAAGAGGAAAAATCATAACTATATAGAGCTAGTCGTCGCTATAGAAATACCACTGAAATAGCCAACAAAGTACTTCAACCACTGAAAAATCTTGAAGAAGGAAGACATTACAACAATTTGCACCAAATATAAAGTAAGTACACATAATATGTTTAAGCATCAAATATTGGTGAATACATAATGTTTAAGAAACTTTCTAAGTTTGAATTATATAAGCAATTAGCTATAAGATTTTTTTCTATTGCGCACTCCTACTTTTTTCCTGTTCATAGAACAAGAATAGGGTAAAACCATTACTTCAAATTATTGGCAGGAGAATCAAATGGTCTATTTTATACGAACATGAAGCAGAATTGTAAATGTTGGAGACACAAGAAAACTTAAACATGGAAAATAACAAAAGATGAATGATTAACCCTTGTTATTATCTAAGCCTTCCCTAAAGAAGTTAAATTGAGAATATGACAACTAATTGAATGCGAAAAAATATACATTACCTGAGATGGAAATAGAAACTTTGAGAAACCCTATTAACCATGGGACGAGTTTTCAGAGAGGGACGAGTTGCTGGATTGGGCGAGCTATCTGAGAAGGGCGAGAAGGTTGACGAGAAAGCCACTAGCAACTCTCCTAGGATGAAAGGAGAGAGAGAGAGAGAGAGAGAGAGAGAGAGAGAGAGAACTGCGTATATGTTTCAGACTTTGTTATGTCCATTGTGACCTAGAATATCTCCTATATCATGTGTAGTGATAGTCGACTACACAAATTAATTCATTACAAATTACTTTAAAATCTTTAATTAATGTAATATTCTTAACAAAAATTACCTCAGCTAACTCAACCAAATTAGACTAATATTGTGCAAAATTGAAATATTCAGGAAACCATCAACAACGTCTAGTAAAAACTGTAACAGATCGATCCAACAAGGATTTGAATCATGAGGAAAGGTAATAATAGTAGCTAAACAAGAAGTAATCCAAACCCGACTAATTGATTTTGGGCATATGTACATGCCCAAGTGATATTTTATACCAAATCTTTAGTCATGTTTACACCTTATTTTAATTATAATCTCATGTATTTTGATTAAATTGGTGTTCATGAACTAATGTGTGTGATTAGCCTTTGTTGTAGGTTTTAATTCAAGCTAAAAAGTGGCATTTTGAGTCATCAACATGCCACAGAGAGGAAGTGGGGCATTCAGAGCCATGTCACAGAGCAAGGAAGCAAGTTGGGATGTTAAGGGACTACAAAACAGTGAGAATTTGCATTGGTAGCATTTCACGGAGGCACTTTTATGCGTTGGCCAGCATGCCACGCTAACAAAAAAATCACTTGCTCAAAGCGATTGTAGCAGTGCCTTGGCAGCGTGTCACAGAGGAAAAATCTCCGTGATAGCCAGTGTGTCATGGAGGTAGACCACCACAGGCCAAATTTCAACAATTATAAAAGGAACACTTAGCAGATTAATTGGATATCATGTATTATTTTAAGGAACAGACGAGGAGCAAGGGGAGGAGTATTACAGACTTCTTTCTAGGGTTCTTCTCTTTCCTTCTTTTCGCATTCTTGTAATACATGAATTAAAACACTATGATGAATTCTTGTACTAGCATGAGCAGCTAAAACCCTTCTTCTAGAGTTGAGGTCACATAACATGATTGTATTTGCTTAATTTCTATTTGGATCAAGTTTTCATTATTGCTAGTTCTTGCATTCTTGTTGTTAATCATTTTAATTCTTGATCACCATTGAAATCCAATTATTAATCGTAGGAAAACTTGAAAGACCAAAACCTAGGATAGAACTAGAAATGTAAGAAGTGTGTTCTAGTCTTTAAGGCTTATTCGCGATTAGGATAGAAATATACGTAATTCTCCTTGCTTTGTTATTAAATGGAAAGATAACTACACATCTAATTTGGTGTTTTCATGTAATACCCCAAAAGTTCCTAAGAAATAGATGGGAGAACTAGAAACGAGTTCTGCAGAAAAATATTAAGTTTTCACCAGAACGAGTCGTGATAAGAAGTGACAAGTCGTGGTCTCAGTCTTGGTGGAATTCTGAAATAGGTGTCCAGACCACGAGTCACACCACGAGTCATGAGGTGTTGGTATGACTTGTGGTTAGGAGTCGTGATGAGTTTCCTTGTGGTGCTGAGGTATGATATCACGGGTCATGGTAAGACTCGTAGTAAGAAACCACGAGTCGTGATGGAAGTCAGGGTTAGGAATTTGCATGAGAAGGGGATGATGTAACGACTGACAATATGTCTCATGGTAGGACACCACAAGTCATGATATGCACTCGTGGTGAGATTTAGAGCTGCAAGGAGGGGCAGCAGTGACCACGAGAGATAACCATGAGTCATTAATTCATGGTACGACTCGTGGTAAGAGTCGTGATGACTGGCAGTCCCCATTTTCTAGATTTTTTATTAAGGGTATTTTCGTAATTTCTATACTCCTAAGTCCAAAACTACATCGTTTTAATCTCTATTAGGAGGATTTAAATAGGTTTTAACCAATCCTAATTCATTGAACTCCCATGCATGCAAGAGTAGAAGTTTCCCTTTGAAGATCAATCTTGAAGCCCTCCAATTCTCCTCTAAATTCTATTAGGCTTTCAAGGAAGAGTATGGAATCAGATTTCCTAGGTATGCAGGGCTATGAATGATAGTTCTTTTCACCCTCATACTCAAAATTCTCTTTAATTCTATGAATTTAAGTTCTAGATCAAGTTCATGATCTTATGGGCTTATTCCTAATTTTGTGAAATTCTCTATGATTTATATATGGGTCAATTCTCTTGATATTTCAAATTATGTTTTAAGATCTATGGGTAGATTTTATACCTATTTTGATTATTAATTCATGATTTCAAATTTTAATCAAATTATGCCCAATTATGCAAGTTTCATGAAAAGTCAAATTTATGATTCTATTATGATTTTTATTCTCCTAGGCCCAAAATTATTATTTATGATTTATGATATGATTTTCGTCAAGTACACTTCATGAATTTTTGTGAATTTCAGGTATAGTGATTTTCTCAAGAATGTATGTTTTTCATGATTTATGAGTTGATGATTTTGACTGACTCACAAGCCCTAATTCATGTCTAATCATGTATATTAAGTATGATCAAGTATGTTATGACTTATCTAGCCATGAACTTCATGTATGACCTCATGATTACTATATGAGCCTCCATGTGCATATTTTTGGGAGCCGTGTCTAGCACCGAGTAGGCCCCATATTCAGGTAAACACCATGGTCTCAAAACTATGTGCCAACATAGGTTTATGCTCATGTACTCTAGGTGGGGTCCCTATTAGTTATATCACGCCATGTACTTCCCTTGCCTGGCAAGCATGGGCGGCTCTACCCACTTAAGTGAGATAGTTGGGGCATCATATAAGCTCTATCATGATGGTGTCGGTTAAGATGAGTCCTCCCATTGTTCCTCATGATTTATGCATTTTCATGTTTATGATACTTTGGCTCAAGTTATGTTTTTATCTGGTTTCTCTTATGATTATGATATGACTAGATTACGAATGGTTCTGAAAATCTTGAGCCTCATGTTTATGTTATGACTATCATTGCATGTTTTGAACTATCCTACTCTTATGAACTCTTATGTATTTTGATTAGTCCATTTTATTTACCTTGCATACTCAGTACATACCAAGTGCTAACCGCATACTCTATGTTATTTATTTTCATGATACAGGCTCAGCCTCTCCGCTAGCCGATCATCAGAGTTCAGTTCAGCCAGCTATTGGTGAGTCCTCATCCTTCAAGGACCTTCAGTTAGTTGCATTGTTGCTATTTTTCGTTTCATATTATGAGTGAGCTAGTTAGGTTCTTGTCCCATTAGCTCGTCAGTATGTAGAGGCTTTTTAGACATAGTGTTGTATTCAGTTTCAGATTCAGTGTTATGCATTTTCGTGGTTCAAATGCTTAATGTTCAGACTTTTGCTATGTCGTAATTTAGTTTCTTTCCACCTTGATTATGTTGAGTTAGTTATCATGCTTATTCCATGGGTCGACTTGGAGCCATTTATGATTCTAGGTTCCGTGTCTCGATCCAGGCCTATGATCGGGTCGTGAAAACGTGGTATCAGAGCAAAGGTTCAGTGTATCCTAGGGTTTCTAAAAGTCGCATTATGTAGAGTCTTATTCATGGGTTTGAAGCCAGCCACACCTATGATAAAGAGGCTATGAAGTGTTCTAGGAAATTTCCCTTCTTTCATGATCTATATCTTGCGATGAAATGTCCCTCTATCCTTCTAACTCGTTCTATATGCATTTGCAGAATCAGGCCTCCATGCCGAGTTAACTGAAGAAGGAATGGCAATGAAAACGGGAATGGCCATGATAATGGCAATGGAGATGGGCACCATCAAGCCCCACCAGCCCCAGAGGATCCTGTGCCTCAGCAGGTTTCCCAAGATGAGTTTAGGGCAGCCATCTAGATGTTGGCATAGGCGTTGACTGCTCAGGTCAACCAACAGGCAATAGCTCATGTTCCTATAACGGGATTGCAGCAGTGGCTAAGGCCAAGGACTTCCTCAGGATGAATCCCCTTGAGTTTCTTGGGTCAAGAGTGGACGAGGACCCATATGAGTTAATTGAGGAGCTTTAGAAGATCACTCAGGTTATGAGAGTGACGGGGGTGGAGTCTGCAGACCTAGCCTCCTGTCAGTTGAAAGGGGTTGCTTATATTTGGTATAAACAGTAGAAGGATGGCCGAGGAGTCGGAGAGGGTCTCATTGGTCTGAATGAGTTTCTCAACCGCATTCTTGGACCAACTCTTTCCCCTAGAGATGAGGGAAATCAAGGTAGAGTTTGTGAACCTGAGATAGAACAACATGATGGTTCAATAGTATGCTCTAGAGTTCATTCATTTGTCTAGGTACACGCCGGAGATGGTGGCTAATTAGAGTGCCCAGGTGAGCATATTTGTGAACGGGGTAGCGGACTACTTGGTAAAGGATTGCAGGACCGCTATGCTATATTAGGACACCGACTTCTTCTAACTAGTTTTGTGTGCCCAGAGGTAGTTCATATGAGGGAAAGGGAGAGAGAGGCCAAGAGGTCCAAGATAAATAGTTTTGGGTTCTCCTAGAAAAGGTCAGACGATGGACATCATTAGCAATCCCACCAGAGGTCATCGGCCCCAGCACCGTCAATCAACTAGTGTTCCATCCATATCTCAGGGTGATCAGATGAGAAGGGCATTAGGTTCGAGGGGACAGATAAACCCATCGGCGGAGCGCAAATTTCCAGCCTATGGAAAATGTGGTAAGAACAACATGGGAGAGTGCTTAGTCAGATCAAAACGGCCCTCAGAACATGAGGACTCACCAATAATCTTAAATTACACCCTAAGATGATCTAGATATGAGGATGAGCCTGAGAGCCGAAACCTGTATCGTAAGACTATACATCATAGGAAATATGTCGTTAGTACGTGAAATGTACAGAGTATTCAAGTAAGTAAAACAGGCATTTAAGATATGTAAAAGCTCATAAAACAACATAAAAGTAGGACATCATGCTTATATCATAAATATCATAACATAACATATCATAAGGCTCAAGGTTTTAAAAGCATTCGTAGTACAATCGTAACCATAGTCATGAGAGAAAAGCCATAATAAACATTACCTGAGCCAACATACGTAATCATAAACATGCATAAATTATGATGAATAGTGGGAGATTCTCTTAACCGACATACCCCAAATGAGCACACATGAAGCCCGACTTATGACCCTAGTCAGGAAGGTGTCCGTATCTTGCCAAGGGTAAGACCATGAAAGTGTGATATAAGCATGAAAAGGGCCAATCAGGAGGGGGACAGTCACAAAGGAGGTCCCAACATATCTATGGTGGCACGTAGTTTGTGAGATCCAGGCACAATGTAGGCCTCGAACCTACTTGGTGTTTGATACTACTCCCAAAACATATATAGTGCTCATATTATAACATTCATGAATTCATGGGCTAGTTAAATCATGAGAATCATAAACATAATTGTACGTACTTGAACTAGCCATGACATAAGGCCCGTGAGTCAACCAAAACATAATTCAAGAATCATAGGTTTCTTGCATTCTTGTAGATCATACATATAACTTGAAAATCATCAAAACATGGTGGGTAATTGAATAAATTCATATTACAAATCAGAAATCATGTTGGGCTTGAAAGTATTAGTAATTGAAGCGAAGATCATAAATCGATTCATCATAGATCATGCTTAAATAGGCTTATTTTGGTAGAAATCGAAATCAATAGTATTATAAGTAAAACTAAATGCAAAACTTGATCCAAATCCATAAAATATGATGTAGATCATAAATCATAAAACCCATTAGCAAATCATTCGAATTTCACAAAATTTGAATTAAAACCCCATGTGGTTTTTGAATAGATTTTTTTCATAAGTCAATAGAGGATGGGCATGGGTTTGAACAGAAACACCTATTCGTAACCCTACATACCTGATGGAGGCTGAATCTTACTCTCCCTTTAATTCCCATAAAGAAATTGAAGAAGAAAACTTGAATCACACTTTGCTCATCTCTCTATCACACTTCTATTCTCTTGCATGCATGAACGAACACTTAGGATAGTTTTCTCCCTCTAAAACCCACCTTTCATAGGATAAAATGACGTAGTTTAGGCTTTAGGAACTTACAATTTACGAAAAGACCCTTACTAATTTCACAGAAAATAACTGCCATGTGGTCCTAACGGACGACCTGACGACTCTTTGGTAGAGGTGAATCGTTATATCGATCGTGAAGTGTACTGACTTTTCTTTTCTCCTGGACTCGTAAAGGGTCACTTCACGACTTGTGGTCACCACTCATTAAATACATTGTCTCATTTCCAAACTTTGGACTCCAAGCCTGCCAACGACTCACCCCACGAATCATTAAGGCTGACAATGACTCGTGGGGACCCCTATCAAGTACACTGCCCAGCTTTTTTTTTTCCCAACTATGTTTCTTTCCCTATGAGTCACCTAACGGCTCGTGGGTTGTCCTCATGAGTCGTGCGACAAATCTTCCTGAGACTACAAAAACAATATCCACTTTTCCCTGTTTCAACTCCCCGGTTCAATCTTTGAGCTCCCGGGGTATAACAATATCTCCCCCTTGGGAACGTTCATCCTCGAATGTTGGAAAGCACACCGAAAAGTAGAGATATGCAATTATCATTATCAAATATTGATCTTTTAAACCGAAAACTGACGAAATGACTACCTCCGAAAAGAACTACGTAGCTGAACTGAATTCAAACATCACAAACATTTACCATAACATAAAACAAACTTGCGCACCTGAACTGAGCATGAAGCTCAATAGAGTATTAGGGCAACAACTGATACCTCAAAGTGAATCTAGGACGGCAGGGAACAGGTGATGGTATTTAGTAATCATATCTTCTTCGGCTTCACACGTAGCCCCCTCAACATGCTAATTTCTCCATAACACCTTTACTGAAGCTACTTCCTTGTTACTCAACCTCCGAACCTGACAATCCAATATTTGAATTGGAACTTCCTCATAGTTAAGGCTATCCTTTACACCAATGCTGCCCGTCGAGTCTACTAGAGTTGGATTTCCCAAACATTCCTTCAAAAACGACACATGAAACATAGGATGCACGAAAGGTAACTCTGAGGGCAAGTCAAACTCATATGCTTCCTTACCAACTCTTCTCATAATGCGGTAGGGACCAACATAAAGGGGACTGAGCTTTCCTTTATTCCCAAACTATATGACTCCCTTCATGGGAGACACTTTCAAAAATACCCAATCGTTCACCTCGAACTCCAACTCTCTCCTCCTCACATTAGCATATGACTTTTGATGATTTTGAGCGGTTTTTAGCCTGTCACTTATCAACTGAACCTTCACCATAGCCTTATGAACAAAATCTGGCCCTATTATAGCTGCCTCACCAACCTCAAACCATCCGATGGGCGATCTACATCTCCGCCCATATAGAGCCTCGAACGGTGCCATTTAGATACTGGAGCGATAACTGTTATGGTAAGCAAACTCGATCAGGGGCAAGTGATCATCCAAACTACCTTTAAAGTCTACCACACATGCTCTCAACATGTTCTCGAGAGTTTGGCTTGTTCGTTCCTCTTGGCCATCCTTCTGCGGATTGAAGGCTGTACTGAGCTTAACCTGACTCCCAAGCCCTTTCTAGAAAGACTGCCAAAACTGGGAGGTAAACTGAGTACTTATTCTGAAATAATGGACAAGGGTACTCCATGTAGCCGAGCTAACTCTCGGATATATAATTTGGCATAAGCATCCATTGAGCTATGGTTTTCACTAGTAGGAAATGTGCAGCCTTGGTCAATATGTGTACCACCACCCAAATAGAATCATAGTTTCGACGTGTACGAGGTAGGCCTATTATGAAATCTATGTTAATCTCTTCCCACTTTCAAGTAGGAATGCTGATATCCTGAAGTACTCCTCCCAACCTTTGATGTTCAACCTTTACTTGCTGACAGTTTGGGCACCTAGCTACGAATTCTACAATATCCTTCTTCATGCCATCCCACTAATAGATTTCTCGTAAATCATGATACATCTTAGTGGCACCTAGATGGATAGAATACCTAGATCCATGGGCCTCATGCAATATTCGGCTCCTCAAATCATCAATATCTAGAACACATAGGAACCCTGGTGCCGAAGCACACCATCTCCCCCTTGGGAGAAGACCTCCACCTTTTGACTTTGAACGGCTTCTTTCAGCTTTACCAAAATAGGATCCTCATCTTGTCTAGCTTTCACATCAGTCACCAAGGAAGATTCTGATCCATTCTGGTCAAAAACACCGCCATCGGTCGAGTCGACCAACCTAACTCCCAACCTTGGAAGCTGATGGACATCTTTCACCAGCTCCTTCTTGCCCTCATCCACATGGGACACACTCTCCATAGCGAGCCTACTAAGTGCATCCGCTACCATATTAGCCTTACCCGGATAGTAAAGGACACTCATATCGTAGTCCATGAGTAGCTTCAATCACCTTCTTTGCCGAAGATTGAGATTTTTCTGCGTGAACACATATTACAAGCTCTTTTGGTCCGTAAACACATCCACATGGACCCCATAAAAGTAATGCTGTCATATCTTCAAGGCAAACACCATTGCGGCCAATTCAAGATCATGGGTTGGGTAATTCTTCTCATGGACTTTCAACTGTCTCGACGCGTATGCTATCACCTTCTATTGCTAAATCAATACACACCCATGTCCAATTATCGAAGCATCATAATACATCACAAAACCATCTATACCCTCGGGTAGGGTCAACACCGGCGCAATAGTAAGTCGAGCCTTCAACTCTTGGAAGTTCTTCCCGTAAGCCTCCCACCATAGGAACTTCACCTTTTTTTGAGTCAACTTAGTCAAAGGTGCTGCAATAGATGAGAAACCCTCAACAAACGTCCGATAGTACCCAGCTAAACCCAAGAAACTCTGAATATCTTAGGTATTCACTGGTCTAGGCCAATTCTTCACCACCTCAATTTTCTGAGAATGTACTTTTATGCCCTCGCCTGATACTACATGGACTAGAAATGCTACCGAGTTCAACCAGAACCCGCACTTGTTGAACTTACATAAAATTGGCGATCCTTGAGAGTCTGAAGCACTACTCTCAAATGAGAAGCATGCTGCTCCTCGCTTTAATGAACATAATCACGAACATATCCAGATATTGCTTGAATACCGTATTCATCAAGTCCATGAAAGCTACAGGAGCATTCATTAGTCCAAAAGACATAACTAGAAACTCATAATTGCCATACCACGTCCTGAAGGCTGTCTTCAGGATATCACTCCCCTAAACTATGAGCTGATGATACCCGGACCTAAGATCTATCTCGGTGAAACACTTGGCACTCTGAAGCTTTTCAAACAAATCATTGATCCTAGGTAAAGGATACTTGTTCTTGACGGTTACTTTGTTCAAATATCAATAGTCAATACACATCCGAAGCGAACCATCCTTCTTCTGGACAAATAACACTGGTGCACCCCATGGAGACTTGCTTGGTCTAATAAATCCCTTATCTAATAGGTCCTTCAACTGATCCTTTAACTCTTTTAGCTCAGATTGAGCCATCCTGTAAGGAGGAATAGATATAGGCTACGTGTCAGGTAGAAGGCCAATGCAAAAATCAATCTCTCGCTCGGGAGGAACACCTAGAAAATCATTAGGAAAGACCTCTGGAATATCACGCACTACCAGAAGTGACTGGATAGTCGAGGTCTCAGACTCAACATCCTTAACCCTTACTAGATGATACATACAATCCTTAGAAATCATCTTCTAGGCATGAAGATATGAAATAAACCAACCTGCTGCTGATCTTGGGCATAATTGCATGCCCAAGTGATACTTTATTACCTAATTTTGACTTGTTTATCTACTTTTATGTGTACATTCTCATGTGATTTTTTATGTAAATGTGGATATGTACTAACCAACATGATTAGTTATTGTTTTTGTAGTTAGAATGAATTTTGGGAACTAATCTACAAGTTGGTGAAGTGGAGGAATGGACTCGGAAGCAAAACTAGGAAGTCGACAAGAAAATGCTAAAAAATTGATGCTCCGCGACAGGGCTGTGTCACGCCACCATCGCGGATGCAATTCTTGCTAAATATTGATGCTCTGCGACAGGGACGTGTCATGCCACCATCGCAGAGGCATTCTTCCTAGAGTGGAATTTGGGTGAAATTCCAATGAAGGTGCGTGATGGCACCGTGTCACGGAGCCCAGGCTCCGCGTTCACGTGAGTGACATGGTGGGAGGACTTAGCTGCTTACCTAGATTCCAGTAAAGGTGTGCGTTACCTCTGTGGCACGGAGTTGAGGCTCCACGATACCCTCCGTGCCACGCTGAAGATAATTACCCGGCACCCCAAGTTCCAGTGAAGGTCCGCGTTAAGGCTGTTGCACGGAGCTGGTGCTCTGCGATACCCTTCGTGCCACGTTGCCAGTTTATTTGGGGAAATTTCCCACTTGTATAAATAACACACTTAGGTTTTATTTTAAGATATCTGACATTTCAAGCTAAGAATGTGGGTATCAGGCAGTTGAGCTGAAGAAGTTCTTGGGTTAATTTCCTTCCTTTTTCTCTTCAATTTCAATTGCTTGTATGATTTCTGCTTGTTTGAAGATGTTTAATCATCAAATGAGTGGCTAATTCACCTTTGGCTGAGGTTGAGGATGATTGTAGTAATATGTAATTGATGTTCTTTCAGTTTTTATCTTCTCTACAACGGTTGTTCTACAAATTCTTGTTTTCACTACATTAATAATTGGCCATTGTTAGTGTAAATCCTAGAATTCCAGTTTTAATTCCGAAAGGAAGATTAATTTGATTGATGTGAATTGGTAGGATATGTTCTTTTCATGGTTAAGAAATTAAGAGAAGATTCACATTCAGAATAGAAATATATCTTTAATGTCATATTTAGTCATCTATGGAATTGGTTATGTATTGCTAGAATATGAAGTGTTTGCATCACAAAAATGTGTAATGTGAGTCTCATGATTCATTAATTGGAGAGGAATTCGAAAGACCCAATCCATTGGTTGATAATTCCTGACCAACAATCGAAGAGAAGTGTTGACTGAAATTGAATCAGTAAATTACACATCTGCATGTTTTGCCTTAACCTTAGCTTGTTCGTATTATTGTTCAGATTATAATTTACAATCTTCTTACTTAAAGTTACATTAACTAATACTCTTGAAAAATCATCATTTGTTCTATTTGTTTACTTGTATAAAGAATTGTGTATACTAGACACCTAACAAAAAATTACTATAACATTACAGTCCCTGTGGGTTCGATACCTGGCTTGAAATAAAGCCACTTTATTACTTGTACGACCACGTGCACTTGCGTGTAGTTGGGAGTGAACAAGTTTTTGGCACCGTTGCCGGGGAATGCAATTGGTTGTTTAATTTTCTTTGTGTTAGTTTACAAGTTCGATACAAGTGTTGACGACTTGATCTTCGCCTTTCTCTTGCAGGTACTAAATTGTTTCTGAACGCTGGCAAGGGATAAGGAGTTGGTGGATCCGTTGTTAGAACCAGAGAGACAATTTCATCTACAGAAAAGGGAAGCTCTAGAAAAGAAGTTGCAGTTATTAAGGAGAACAACTCTGGAGCAACAACAGCAACCACCAATTGTAAGGGAAGCTTTAGTGCCCGAAGAGATGGCAGCAAGACCGGTCCGCGAGGTGGCAATCCCACATGCAAACAATGTAACATCCAGCATTCGCAAGCCGGAACTAGGAGGGAGGTTCGAACTTAAGCAGAACATGGTGCAGCTATTGCACACCAGCGGGCAATTTATAGGTCTCCCTCATGAAGATCCACAACAGCATCTCCAAAACTTCTTGGAGATAAGTGACACATATATACCCGCTGGAGTATCATCTGATTATGTGAGGCTTACCCTATTCCCGTTCTCACTGCTGGGGGAAGCCAAGAGATGGTTGAAGGCTGAACCGCCAAATTCTATTACTACTTGGGATGACCTAGCAAAGAAGTTTTTGATATGATTCTTTCCATCAGGGAAGACAACCAGGCTTAGAAGTCAGATTAAAAGCTTCAAATAGAGAGAGGGTGAGAATTTGTATCAGGCTTGGGAGAGGTTCAAGTCAATGCTAAGAGATTATCCTCACCATCACCAGTCTAATAATGTGTTGGTGTATACATTCATTGAGGGCTTGGAACCGCATACAAAGATTTTGTTAGATTCAGCATCTGGGGGGCAGGCATTGGAAAAGACCTACGAAGAGCTTTACACCTTGTTGAACCGTATTTCACAAGGTAATCCGGAATGGAATGCGGATACAACTTGAGGGGGAGAAAAGAAAGCCGTAGGGGTCTTTGAGATGGATGGATTTATAGCTATTGCTGCACAGATAGCTGCTTTGCAAAATCAACTTAACACTCATTTCAACAGTATGAGCTTGAGCCAAGCACAAGCCACAGTCAATGAAGTTCATCAGGTATGGTGTGAAGTTTGTGGAAGTAGTGAACACTCAGCTAAGTGTTGTGGTGCAAATCCAAATTCGGTAAATTTTGTTGGAAACGCCCAGAGGAGCAGTAATCAGCAGTATGGCAACAGTTACAACCCAAATTGGAGAAATCATTCAAACTTTTCATGGGGAAGTAATAGTCATCAGGGACAGAGTTCAAATCAGGGCATGCACAGAAA
Source organism: Datura wrightii (assembly GCA_035772735.1). NCBI lineage: Eukaryota > Viridiplantae > Streptophyta > Magnoliopsida > Solanales > Solanaceae > Datura > Datura wrightii. Next base: position 56,830,029 of record JASDFA010000001.1, read on the forward strand.
TCAAGGGGGTCAGCACAATTATCAGTCACAGTTCAGAGGAAATAATGTATCTCCTCAGTCCAGTCATATCGAGGATATGCTCAAAACCCTAATAGCTAACCAGGCGCAAATGCAAGTTGATCAGGTAAAATTGACAGCTGATATGAAATATCAGCAGTTAGCTACAAAGCAATTGGAGTATCAGTTGGGACAGTTAGTTGGAGCCCAAAATACTAGACCGAGGGGAGGATTACCTAGTGATACTGACCCAAATCCTAAGCAGATGAATGCAATTACTACCCAGAGTGGAAAGCAACTAGAGGAGGTGGAACCCGAAAGACCACCTCAAAAATTTGGAGCAACAGAAAAGGATGAAGGATATGATGAAGCAAGGAGGAATGAAAAGGCAGCAGAGATGGAAAGACCACTGCCCCATTTCCTTAAAGATTGAAAAAGCACAAGGAGGAAGCATGTTTTAAGAAGTTCATGGAAGTGCTGAAGCAGGTACATATTAATCTTCCTTTGTTTGATGTGTTGTAGAGTGTGCCAAAATATGCCAAGTACATCAAAGACATTGTGGCAAACAAGAGCAGATTGACAGAGTATGCTACAGTTGCACTTACTGAAGAGTGCACCTCCCGTATTCAGAATGGATTGCTGACAAAGCTCAAGGATCCTGGAAGCTTCACTATTCAGATTACAATTGGGCAGTCTATTCGAGCTCGTGGATTGTGCGATTTGGGCAGTCCTAGACCCACTACTGAGATCTTGCAGCTAGCTGACCGTTCATTGGCCAGACCTGATGGTATTGTGGAGGATGTGCTAGTGCAAGTAGGTTCCCTCATTTTCCCGGTGGATTTTATAATTCTTGATTTTGAGCCAAATGCAGAAGTCCCATTTATTTTCGGACATCCCTTTTTAGCAACTGGGCGAGCCTTAACTGATGTAGCTGCTGGGCAGCTAACCATGAGAGCTCATGATAAGGTAGAGGTCTTTGATGTCTACAAGGTCGTGAAGCTACCAGGCATATATGAAGAGTTATCAGCAATCAGTGTGTTGAATCAGGAGTCAACCCTTTAGATTATTGGCTCACAGGATCCCTTGGAGAGAGCCTTGGTGGGACGTGATCATTTTGGGGACAGTGCGACATATGAGATGGTGCAGACTTTGAATGAGCAAAAATGGTTTTTCAGGAAGTAAGATTTTGAACCATTGCAGAGGTCTTTGGAACCATCCCCAAAGCCATCAATAGATGAGGCACCTAAATTGGAGTTAAAAACATTGCCTCCACATCTGCAGTATGTATTCTTGGGTGAAGATGACACTTTACCAGTTATCATTTCAGCAGAACTGACAGATGCACAAGTGAAAGATGCATTGGTGGTCCTTAAGAGGTGAAAGATACCAATGGGATGGCAGATGTCGGACATTAAGGGGATTAGTCCAGCTTTCTGCATGCACAAAATATTTATGGAAGAGGGATCCAAGCCAACCGTGCAACATCAGCGGAGATTGAATTCGGTGATGAAAGATGTAGTCAGAAAGGAAGTGATCATGCAGGAGTGGTATATCCCATCTCAGACAGTGAATGGGTTAGCCCAATTCAATGCGTTCCCAAGAAAGGGGGAATGACAGTGGTTACCAATGAGAAGAATGAGCTGATTCCCACATGCACAGTCACGGATTGACGAATTTGCATGGATTACAGGAAGCTCAATGAGGCCTCTCGGAAAGATCATTATCCTATTCCATTTATTGATTAGATGTTGGACAGACAGGCAGGGAAGGAATATTATTGCTTGTTGGATGGATACTCTAGCTATAATCAAATAGCCATAGCACTAGAAGATCAGGAGAAGACCACATTTACATGTCCTTATGGGACATATGCTTTCAGGCGGATGCCTTTTGGTCTATGCAATGCACCAGCCACATTCCAGCCATGCATGATGGCGATATTCCATGATATGGTGGAAGACTGAGGTATTTGTGGATGACTTTTCTATTTTTGGTAACTCGTTTGCCATGTGTTTGCAGAATCTTGACAGGGTGTTAGCCAGATGTGAAGACTCAAACCTGGTGCTCAACTGGGAAAAATGTTACTTTTTAGTCAAGGAGGGTATTGTCCTTGGCCATAAGGTGTCATGCAGAGGTTTGGAGGTCGATCGTGCAAAGAAAGAGGTGATTCAAAAGCTACCACCGCCAGTATCAGTAAAGGGTGTCAGCAGCTTTTTAGGACATGCTGGGTTTTACAGACGGTTTATTCAAGACTTCTCTAAAATTTCTAGACTGTTATGTCTGTTGCAAGAAAAAGAGGTGAAGTTCAAATTTGGCAAGGATTGTGTAGAAGCATTTGTGGAGCTGAAAAAGAAGCTGGTGGAAGCTCCTATTCTAATTTCTCCTGATTGGGAATATCCTTTTGAGTTAATGTGTGATGCAAGTGATGTGGTTGTAGGAGCGGTATTGGGGCAGCAAAGGAATAAGATTTTTCATTCCATATACTATGAAAGCAAAACACTTGATGCTGCACAAGTTAATTATACAGTCACTGAGAAGGAGATACTGGCTCTAGTATTTGCATTTGACAAGTTTATATCCTATCTGGTGGGTTCTAAAGTGGTGGTCCACACTAATCATGCGGCAATTCGGTACCTATTTTGAAAGAAGGATGCGAAGCACAGGCTAATCAGGTGGATATTATTGCTGCAAGAGTTTGATCTTGAGATCCGAGATAGAAAGGGAAGTGAGAATCAGGTCGCAAATCACCTATCGCGGCTAGAGAACTGTTCACATGTGAAGGAAGGTGATAGCATCAGAGAAGAGTTCCCCGATGAACAACTCTTGGCAATAAAGGGAGCTGAACTCCCTTGGTATGCAGATATTATGAACTTGTTGGTAAGTGGAGTATACCCACCTGAGGCAACGGCTCAGCAAAGGAAGAAGCTGAGGCATGATTCCCAGTACTACATGTGGGATGAGCTGTATCTATTTAAGCAAGGACTGGATCAAGTGATGAGGTGATGCATTCCAAAAAGCCAGACGATAGAGGTACTTAGGAGTTGTCATTCATCGCTGTATGGAGGTCATCATGGAGGTGAGCGTAATGCTAACAAAGTACTGCAATCTAGGTTCTTTTTTCCCACACTGTTTAAAGATGCTGCAGCTTATGCCAAAGTATGTGATCGATGTCAAAGAACAGGAACAATCGGTAGAAGACAGGAAATGCCATTGCATCACATATTAGAAGTTGAGGTGTTTGACGTGTGGGGGATAGATTTCATGGGCCCATTTCCACCACCGTTTGGAAATCGATACATCTTGGTGGCGGTGGACTACTTGTCCAAGTGGGTTGAGGCAGTAGCGTGTCCCAGAAATGACAACAAGGTGGTGACTAAATTTGTGAAGAAGCAGATTTTCATAAGGTTTGGTACAATACGAGCAATTATCACCAATAGAGGGGCACACTTTGTGAATGCAGGTTTCAGGAATCTGCTAGCGAAATATGGGGTTCGGCATAAAGTTGCTACAACTTATCATCACCAAACTAGCGCGCAACTGAAGCTGTCAAACAGGGAAATTAAACAGATTTTGCAGAAAACGGTGAATGCACAATGCTTAGATTGGTCAAGTAAAGTGGATGATGCGTTGTGGGCTTATTGAACGACATATAAGACACCCATTGGGACTTCACAGATTGGTGTATGGGAAGGCATGTCATCTACCCGTGGAGCTGGAACATCGAGCTTTTTGGGCTGTGAGGAAGATAAACATGGATCTTAAGCTTGCAGGAAAGAAGAGATTGATGCAACTGAGTGAGTTGGACGAGTTTCTATGGCACGCATATGAAAGCGCCAAATACTACAAAGAAAGAACTAAAAGGTGCCATGACAAGCACATGGTGCATCGAATCTTTGAGCTGGGTCAGAAGGTGTTGCTATTTAACTCAAGGTTGAAACTCTTTCGAGGTAAGTTGCGCTCCAAGTGGTCAGGGCCATTTGAAGTAGCAAGGATGACCCCGCACGGGGCGGTTGAATTGTGGCAAGAGGATAAAAGTGCCACATTTTTGGTGAACGGGCAGAGGTGTAAGCACTATTGGGTTGAAGACGTTAATCGAGAGAAGACATCTATCACCTTAGTAGAGGAATGAGAATGTCAAGCGTCGAGTTGCGACGGTAAACCAGGCGCTGCACGGGAGGCACCGTGGATGTAATGAACTAGACTAGTAAGAAAAAAAAAAAGAAAAGAAAAACTAGCACTAGGTGGGAGGAAACCTATGATTTTCTAACAAATTGTTGTTGTTTGTGAATTGCAGGAAATATGGAGGGAAAAAATACAAAAAAATCGCAAGTGGAAAAATAAAGGTAAAGAGTGAAAATTGGGGCAAGAAACACTGAGGGTCCGCGTTAGCTCCGTGTCAAGGAGGCTGACCTCCGCATTACCCTCCGTGACACGTTGAGGCTATTTCCAGGTATGTTCAAAATTCCAGTGAGCCTCCACGTCGTCTCCGTGTCACGAAGCTGAGCCTCCGCGTTACCCTCTGTGACACGTTGAGTGTAATTTCTCGACGGGTCAGTTCAGGGAAATGGGTTGACCTACACGAAATCACCCTTTTTAACCCAAAATTCCTTATTTTTCCCCATTTTTCTCAAACCCTCCGCGACCAACACCCCCAAAACCCCTTTTTCCTCAACGTGCCACGGCCTTAGCTAGAAAATTTCTTCGATTCTTCTTAAATTTCTTCAAGTAAAGGTATGTTCTCAAATTTTTTCTCATCATGCTGAATATTTCGATTCTTTAACATGTTTTCTTTGATGAAATTCTGCCCTAAGTGATTAATAAGTGTTGTAATCAATTGATTTATGGATGAATGTGGTTTGAATGATCATTTTGATTGGATGAACTCAACAATTACATGATTTGTATTGAAAATCTTACATTGTTGATAATTACGGGTGAGAAATTTAATTTGGATGAAGAAGAAATGGGTAAAAATGGCGGTATCGTGGGCTTTGCATGTTGTTTGAGTGGAAACATGTTGTGATTGAAGTTGGAGTATGTTATGGTAGAAGATGGATTTAGGGGGATCAAATTAGAAAATTCTTATAGGTTGCTATGAACAAATTGCAAAGTGCTCATGATTATATGAATGAATCGACGGATGAACTTTCATAATGCATTGTATGAAGTCTGAGTAATACAATGAAATTATTCCATCGACTTGTATGAATGCACTGAACATTTTGGGAAATAAGAACTGAAAACATGTGATTGCTCTTGTTGAATTGTATTGACTGCGGCTAATGACTAAGTGTGGGGTGATCAATTTAAGCCCAGCCTTATTAGTAGCCAACTATACCATGAATGACATTTGAAATTTATGCTTTTGATGGACAGGAAAAATGTCTAGAAGACAAGACAAAGAGAAAGGCGCATCCACATCTGGCGCTAGCAGAAAAAGATTGAGAAATGGTGCAGTAGTGCCAGCGACACCACCAGTTCAAAGGGGGCAACGTAGACAATATGGAACACAATGGGTTACCGATGAGGGAAAGAAATGGTATGCCAAACACAAGGAAACCAAGTATTTCCCAGAGGAACAAATAGCACGGGAACCACTAGCTCAAGAATTCCCGAGAATCCTACATAGGATAGACACTGTTGGGCTAAACTTCATCTTGAACCCAAAGAGTGCAATCTCCATCTCATAAGGGAATTCTACGCTAACTGGAATCCATGCACAGCCACACAGTCAAGATCAGAGGACAGGTGGTTACTTTTGAACCACAATATCTAAATGCCATCTTGGGGACGCGGGAGACAGACGCACATGTCCTCCGCCAGCTTAGTATCACTCCACTATACACAGATATGAAACTCACTTTATGTGGAGCACGATCAACAGCTAGGTGGAGCCGTCACAAGGAAAGAGGGTATCACCAGACATTGCCATACTCCCAAATGAACAGAGAAGTGAGGATCTGGTTGAAGATAGTATGTACTTGCCGGATCTCGGGGGTGCACATGACTGATGTCACCCGGGACAGAGTTTGTTTGGTGTATGTGTTGATGAAAGGACTGGAGATAAATGTGGGAGCGATGATTGTTTCCGCCATGAAGAAAGCCAGACTTCATCAAGGGCATCGGTATGGTTTCGGTGGTCTTCTCACTACTTTCCTCAGCGGCCATGGTATTGAAGAAGAGGCCTTGGACTACATTCCTCAACTTGACCGGCGTGCTTTGGATGTTACTAAGACCAAAGCACCTGATACCACATACGGCCATGTGCTTACACTCGCCGAGCGACATGCTCGGGATGATCAGTACATGGCTCGAATGTATGGGATGCAAATGCTGCAACTGCGAATTGGTGGAAAGCCTGCTACGGAGGATGAATTGTGGCAGCTCGACATGGATTATCCATTCAATGAGCATGCCCGAGATTTATGCAGAGTTGGGCCTACATTTGTAGAACCAGTTGATGATGACGTCCCTACTGATGAGGAAATGTGCCGGGATGACTCAGACATTGAGTCAGAGGAGGAAGGTGAAGAGGATTCTAATCTTGGTGATGAGGCACTAGCACCTAATTAAGAGATTGAACATTGTGATTGATCAGGGAGTTACACCACCCAAACTTTTGTTTTTAATTGCAGATATGCGAACACTGGGGACAGTGTTCCAACTAAGTGTGGGGTGGGAGTAGTTAGGTGCTGGTGTAGTAAGGCTGTGCTATGTTTGTGCTTTTGTGGCTGTTTGATGTGTGACATTGTGTTCATGTTATGTTGTTGATGCTTTTGTGTGTGATGTTGGTGATGTAATTGGAATAAATTGTTGAGTAGTTATTTGTGTAATTATTTATGTAAGTTATTTGCTATTTTTATTTTTTTACTTTATTTTCTCTATATTTTTATTTGGGTTTCTCGATTTTTGTTTTTGGTTCTTTTTCCGAGAATAGTCCCTTTGAACCAAAGTCTTAGATAGAGATTGTTCCCTATGATGGATGGATGACGACCGTCTTAAGGGAAATTTAGTCAGTAGGTTTTGAGTTTTTCTTTTGAACACATAGCTAATTAATGGTTCGACATTCTTGTTATGTGCTATATTGTAAGATGCAAGTGTGAGTCGGATGGAAGCATGCAAGTGTGTTAAACATGTTGATACACCTAGGCTACAGAATTCGACTCGATGTGATTAAAGCTTAATTTTGAATTCTTGTAATTAACTGAGTTAAGAGTCTGTGAATATGTCTTCAATTGAGCATGTGTAGTAAGGGTGAGTTTTTCTAATATTCCATGCTAATGTGAAGTGTCTAGAACATGCCTGATGTGTATATAAAATGAAATGAAGGATGTGGATTGTAAGAGAGGATGTAGGCATTTCTTTGAATGAACCTAAATTTTATCCCTTATCTTACCTACCTTGAAAATTAAATCTTAGTTAGCCCCATTGAGCCTAAAGCTTATTCTTTGATAGCTACAACATAAGCTTAATCTTTTCTTTCATTAGCCGTGAATTTGATCCAAAACTCCTAATTGCTTAAGTGAAAAGTTCCAAAGAGTAAAGGAGTGAGAAGCGTGAAACAGAAGGAAAAGTGGATGTTGTGAAAGTTGAAAAAAGGAAAAAAGTGCACTTGTTGTAAATGATTGATTATTAGTAGAGAGTATGAAAGTAAATGAATTTTTTTTAAAATACGCTTTACTAGTAAGCTGAGTGTGCTTAAAGAAATGGGAACAAAAAGAGAATATTCGAAGGTGAGAAGAGTGAGGAAGAAGTATAGAGGAGATGTCTTTAATGAATGTGGATGTAGTAAAAGCGCTTGGGGGAAAATGGTCACTATTACTGTCTAGAATAGTACCTACCCATCCCTTAGCCTATATTACAATCTATTAAGTCCTACTTGATCTTACATTTATGCATCCTTAAATTAGTGGAGTAAACACTAAGGGAAAGCTTATGGTTCAGTACATGAATGCATGTGAATTCTTTGAGAGAGCTAGCATAATTTGATTCATATACCCATATCTTTTGTGATTTGAAATTCTTTTGAAGTAAAAATGGGGTAACTCTCTTGTGTTGTGAGGGCACATGTTTAATGAGAGATAACATTCATGTGGAATTTTTGATCGGTTGATTTCAACGAGTTTGCTAAGATTGCGAGTCGATTCTTGAGGGTAGGAAGTCTTAACATAGTTGTAATTCATCTTAATGATGCAATCATGAATGCTTTATTTTTAACTTGCTATCTTAAATAATCTTTATAGCCGTAGCTTGAATTGTTGTACTAAATTAGCTATGCGTGAGTTTTCAATTACATGAGATGTGAAAGGGTTGTTCGAGGAAGAACAAGGCTTTAAGTGTGGGGTAGGTGATCTTGGGCATAATTGCATGCCCAAGTGATACTTTATTACTTAATTTTGACTTGTTTATCTACTTTTTTGTGTACATTCTCATGTGATTTTTATGTAAATGTGGATTTATACTAACCAACATGATTAGTTATTGTTTTTGCAGTTAGAATGAATTTTGGGAACTAATCTACAAGTTGGTGAAGTGGAGGCAAGAAAATGCTAAAAAATTGATGCTCCGCGACAGGTCCGTGTCATGCCACCATCGCGTAGGCATTCTGCCTAGAGTGGAATTTGGGTGGAATTCCAGTGAAGGTGCGCGATGGCACCGTGTCATGGAGCCTATGCTCCGCGTTCACTTCAGTGACACGGTGGGAGGATTTAGCTGCTCACCTGGATTCCAGTAAAGGTGCGCGTTACCTCCATGGCACGGAGCTGATGCTCTGCGATACCCTCCGTGCCACACTGAAGATAATTACCCGGCACCCCAAGTTCCAGTGAACGTCCGCGTTAAGGCCGTGGCACGGAGCTGGTGCTCTGCGATACCCTCCGTGCCACGTTGCCAGTTTATTCCGGGAAATTTTCCACTTGTATAAATAACACACTTAGGTTTTATTTTAAGATATCTGACATTTTAAGCTAAGAACGTGGGTATCAGGCAGTTGAACTGAAGAAGTTCTTGGGTTAATTTTCTTCCTTTTTCTCTTCAATTTCAATTGCTTGTACGATTTCTACTTGTTTGAAGATGTTTAATCATCAAATGAGTGGCTAATTCACCTTTGGTTGAGGTTGAGGATGATTGTAGTAATATGTAATTGATGTTCTTTCCGCTTTTATCTTCTCTACAACGGTTGTTCTACTAATTCTTGTTTTCACTACATTAATAATTGGCCATTGTTAATATAAATCCTACAATTCTAGTTTTAATTCCGAAAGGAAGATTAATTGGATAGATGTGAAGTGGTAGGATATGTTCTTGTCTTGGTTGAGAAATTAGGAGAAGATTCACATTCAGAATAGAAATATATCTGTAATGTCATATTTGGTAATCTATGGAATTGGTTGTGTATTGCTAGAATATGAAGTGTTTGCATCACAGAAATGTGTTATGTGAGTCTCATGATTCTTTAATTGGAGAGGAATTCGAAAGACCCAATCCATTGGTTAATAATTCCTTACCAACAACCGAAGAGAAGTGTTGACTGAAATTAAATCAGTAAATTACATATCTGCACGTTTTGCCTTAACCTTAGCTTGTTTGTATTATTGTTTAGATTATAATTTACAATCTTCTTACTTAAAGTTACATTAACTAATACTCTTGAAAAATCATCATTTTTTCTATTTGTTTACTTGTATAAAGAATTACATATACTAAACACTTAACAAAAAATTACTATAACATTACAGTGCCTGTGGGTTCGATACCTGGCTTGAAATAAAGCCACTTTATTACTTGTACGACCATGTGCACTTGCGTGAAGTTGGGAGTGAACAACTGGCATAGACGAACTACCCTTCCACTCCAAAACTGATTCACCTTGAAAACAAAATTCCACCACACGGGTTCTATAATTTACATAAGCATAACATGCATAGAACCAATCCATTCAAAGAATAATGTCGAAGTCGGTCATGGCTAACTCTACATGGTCTGGGGAGGTAACTTTATGCAATATAGTGACCAGGCATCCTCTATATACCCGCCTAGCTACAACCGAATCTCCAACAGGTGTAGAAATCGATAATGGTTCTGACAGAGTCTCAGGACTAACTCCAAAGCTACTAGCAATGTAAGGAGTCACAAAAGACAAGGTAGCTCCCGGATCAAGCAAAGCATAAATATCGATATGAAAAACATGCAACATACCAGTAACCACATCTGGGGAGACCTCCTGCTCCTGACGGGGTGCTAAAGCGTAGAACTTAGTTTGGCGCTGAAAACCGACTTAACTAGTCGAGGCACCCTACTGAGGGGGACGTGCTGCTGGGGCGACAAAATTGGCTGCTGGCGTACGGGCTCCACCATCCCCTGATCAGGTTGTAGGGCAATCCCTGAGTCTGTGTCCGGGTTTGGCACACCCGAAACAAGCATCCGAGCCGACTAGGCACCTCCTAGTATTACTCTTGCTGCACTTTGCGTAAGCTGGGGTGCTCTATCTGCATGTTTCCTTAGTCTCTCAAATATGGAGCCCTACTCCTCCGATCCCCTCGGAATCTAGATGGCATACTGGTCGATGATGGTGCTGGATCAATGGACCTATGCAGAGACTGCTGACGCTATCCACCCCCTGATCTAACCTTAGAAGTACAGTAACTGTCGGTCCTAGCCCTCTTGGCCTCTCTTTGCCTCCGATATACCGACTCCATCTACTGAGCATACAGCATAATGCGGGGAAAGTCTATATATCGATGCAACATGGCAATCCTGCAGTCCTTATCTTGATAGTCCGTCACTCCATGCATAAAACGGCTCACCCGAGCCCTCTGGTCCACCACCAGCTCTAGCGCATACTTGGATAAATAGGTGAACTCCAATGTGTACTCCTGAATAGACATATCACCCTGCTTCAAGTTAAAAAAGCCGGCCGCCTTTTGCTCCATCATCTCTCGAGGGAAGAATCGATACAAGAATGCTGTGTGGAACTCTTCCCAACCGATAGGGCCTTCACCCACTGCCCTAGCATCTCGCCACTATTTGAACCATATGTACGCCACCCCCTTTAGCTGATATGAGGTCCAACACAATCTCCATTGCTCACCACCATAACCTGGGTGATCTTTAGAATCTCATCGATGAAATCATGCGGATCGTTATCCACCTTTGACCCAAGGAACTCCGAAGGGTTCATCCTCAAGAAGTCACCAATTCGGCCCGCTGTCGCATTACCATTCTGTGGGATATGCTCAACAGCCTGCTGGTTGACCTGATCAGTTAAGTCCTGCACCAACATCTGGATAGCCGCTCGAAACTCAGCATGGGCAACTGGCTCTGGTGCCTGGGCCTCCTAAACAGGTGGGGCCTATTGATGTCCATGATCAGTGCCATCTCTGTGGCCTTCACCGTTCCCGTTTCTCCTCCCATTCACTCTCTTGGGAGCCATGATTCTGCTATCACGAATAGCATGAATTAGAGGGTTAGAATGTTTTTTCATCGCACGACATAGATCATGAAGGAAGGGAACATTTCATAAATGTCTCTTAGCCTCTTCATCATAAGTGTGGCGCGCTTCACACCCATGAAAAAGACTCTACTTAACGCGACTTTCAGACACCTTAGGACACTTCAAACCTATGGCTCCGATACCATGTTTGTCACGACCCGAACGTAGACCCGGATCATAACACGGGACAAGGAACCCCGAGAGGCCCCAAGTCAATCCATGGCATAAGCATACATCTAACTTCATTCATTATAAGCGGAAGACTAATCACAAGGCATAGAGGAAAAGTAAACATAATTATAACACATCATAATGAGCGGTAACACTTAGACATACACAAGCTGAGTACTACACACTTGTCTGAAAGCCTCTACTACATACGATGGGTTGATGGGACGACACCACCAACTAACCCGAACAAGTATTGAAACATAAAATAGCATGAATGTCTATCAAATGGCCCTTAGAACATGAGTACTCACCATTAAAATGAAAGTACACCCTCAGATGATCTAGATATGAGGATGAGCCTGAGAGCCAGAACCTGTATCATAAGACAATACAACATAGAAAGTATGCGGTCAGTACATGAAATGTATCGAGTATTCAAGGAAAGTAAAAAGGACATTTAAAATATGTAAAATCTCATAAAATAGCATAAGAGTAGGACATCATGCTTACATCATAAATATCATAACATAACATATCATAAGGCTCAAGGCTTTCAAAGCATTCGTAGTACAATCGTAACCATAGTCATTAGAGAAAATCCAAAATAAACATTACTTGAGCCATCATAAGTAATCATAAAGAAGCATAAATCATGAGAAACAATGGTAGATTCTCTTAACCAACATACCCCATATGAGTACACATGAAGCCCGACTTGTGACCCTAGTCGGGAGGGTGTCCATACCTTGCCAAGGGTAGGACCATGAAAGTGTGATATGACCATGAAGAGGGCCTATTGGGCCGGGGACAGTCACAAAGGAGGTCTCCACATACCTAAGGTGGTACGTAATGTGAGATCCAGGGCAGAACCTAGGCCCTGAACCTACTTGGTCTTCGATACTACTCCCAAAACATATATAGTGCTCATAGTATAACATGCATGAACTCATGGGCTAGTTAAATCATGATAATCATAAACATAATTGTACATACGTGAACTAGCCATTAAAGGCCCATGAGTCGGCCAAAACATAATTCATGAATCATAGGTTTCTTGCATACTTGTAGATCGTATATATAGCTTGAAATCATCAAAACATGATGGGTAATTGAATAAATACATATTACAAATCGGAAATCATGCTGGGCTTGTAAGTATTAGCAATTGAAGCGAAGATCATAAATCGATTCATCATAGATCATGCTTTAATAGGCTTATTTTGGTAGAAATCGAAATCAATAGTTTTATAAGTAAAATTAAATGTAAAACTTGATCCAAATCCATAAAATATGATGTAGATCATAAACAATAAAGCCCATTAGAAAATCATTCGAATTTCATAAAATTTAAATCAAAACCCCATCTAGTTTTTGAATAGATATTTTTCATAAGTCAATAGAGGATGGGCATGGGTGTGAACGGAAACACCCATACGTAACCCTACATACCTGATGGAGGCTGAATCTCACTCTTCCTTGAATGCCCAGAAAGAAATTGAAAGAAATTGAAGAAGAAAACTTGAATCACCCTTTGCTCACCTCTTTATCACTCTTCTATTCTCTTGCATGCATGAATGGACACTTAGGATAGTTTTCTCCTTCTAAAACCCACCTTTCATAGGCTAAAACAACATAGTTTAGGCTTTAGGAATTTAGGAATTATGGAAAGACCCTTACTAATTTTGCAGAAAATAATTGCCAGGTGGTCCTAACGGACGACCTGACGACTCGTTTCTAGAGGGCACGACTCGTTATATCGATAGTCAAGTGTACTACCTTATCTTATCTCTTGGACTCGTAATGGGTCACTTTACGACTTGTTAGGAGTGACCACGACTCATGGTCACCACTCATTAAGTACATTATCTCATTTCCAAACTTTGGACTCCAAGCCTGCCAACGACTCACCCCACAAATCGTTAAGGCTGACAATGACTAGTGGGGACCCCCGTCAAGTACACTACCCAGCTTTCCTTTTCACAACTATGTTTTGTTCCGTCACCTGACGACTCGTGGGATGTCCTCACGAGTTGTGAGATGACTCATCCTGAGATTGCAATAAGAATTTTCACTTTTCCCCGTTTCAACTCACGGGTCCGATCTTTGAGCTCCCGGGGTATAACATCAACATCTTTGATGGGCATGGAGACCCAATCAAACATCTGAAGGACTTATGCGGCAGATTAGTTGGAATTGGGCAGATGAAGCTCTTTTAATGAGATTATTTATGCAGAGTCTGTCAGGAATAACATTCACTTGGTATGTCAAGAAAGATTTTGACAAATGGCATACATGGGAGTATATGGCTCGAGAATTTGTGGAGCTATACAAGTTTAACACCATGGTTGATACAATATTTCTATATTTTCTCGAAGTAAGAAAAATGACTCATGAGTCTTTCGAGGAATTTGTGATACGATCGAGGAGGGAAGCTTCTAAGATACGTTATTCACTATCTGACAAGGAATTAGTCCAATTTTTAATCAAGTCACTAGACAGTATATACCATAAATACTTGTATTTCACAATCATTCATAGCTTCACAAGTCTGATTCAAATTGGAAAAGAATTGGAATATGGCATTCGAACAGGAGAGAATTATCGATATAGCCACAATGCAAACAATTTCTCAAGCACCAGAAAGTCCTTTGAAGAAAAGGGAAGAAGGTATCTCAAACACTATATCTCCACCACAATACCATCAAGATACTTAACAAGTACATTTCATCTTTGATTCTTTCAATGTGCAAAGTTCTCAACACCAAGTTTATCAGACACCAGTTGATTTCAACCAACATGATTTTCGATACCAGGATCATCCGATGAAATTTAATCAATTAAAAGAAGTAAGCTCTCGCACATTTACCCCTCTAATTGAACATTTAATGACCATATTTGAAAGGTTGAGGGCCCAAAGAGTTTTGAAACGAAGGGGAGGATGGATCCCAAATATTCCGTTCCCAAATTTTGGTTCATCCAAGAGTTGCGCATATCATTCAAATATTCAAGGCCGTGATACTAACATTGAGATACAAGATTCAATATTTGATTGAGAAAAGAAAGATAATAGTGCATGAAAGATCAATGAACTACAACTATATCACTGTTGGAGCAATCATTGTTCAAGGTGATCCGACAATAATAGTTTCGCGACATTCGACAAGAAAGTGTAAAAAGAACTAACAAAGATGACATCATCATGAGCAGAGTGCCTTTATTTCCCATTCCCCGACTTTATAGGTTTTCCATCTTTATTCATTTCTTTGTACTCATAAACTATGTTTGACCTGATTTCCTTTTGGATACATAGGAAACCCACTATTGGGTTCGGTCTCAATCGAATAAAATTCTCTTTCTTCCCATAGCCAAATCATATATCTTGCTCACATCCAACTATGAAATTCACGACAGTTTGTTCATCACATAAATGGAAAACGTGAATTCGAAATTGGATCTTGATGTTCAAAAGTAAGATAACCATTTACTTTTGAACTGAAAATCTTCTTTAAGTGAAGCAGCAATACAACAGTCAAACTGGGGAAAAAATTTTAAAGTTTCCTTAAAAATTCCACAAGAAGGCAATAAAGAGATGTGCAATCATTTTTGCGTTTTGAACTAGGGCAGAAATTTTTAGGATTCCTTAAAATTTTCACCAACACGAATTGCAAAGACCTTACAGGCCGAAACCATAACAAGAAAAAAAGGAAAAGCAAAGGTACGTATCAACCTTTCCATTTAAAACTTTCAATTTTTATGTGACCGCAAGAATGATAGACACAAGGCCAAAGATATTCTCATAATGGAAAATGATCAATGCTTTTCTCTCTCAATTTCAAGTGCATATCACAAAATTTTTATGTCAGATCCCTATTGTGATACTTTTAGATGATTATTTAAGTTATTGCTATGCCACTATTGTGTTATCAGGCCATATTGTGCTACTATTCCAGTTATTATTATGTCGTACCATATTGCTATTATCTTATTTCATCAAGACTGTATTATGCTATTGTCAAGCCCCTATTGTGTCACTATTTTGCTACTATTATTCAATTAGGCCCTGTTCATGCTACTATTATGTCATTCGATCAGACCCGTATTATGCTACCATCAAGCTGTTATCGTGTTATTATGCCACTATCATGACATTATTCAATAAAACCCGTATTATTTAACTATAATGTTATTCAATCAGGTTCGTATAATGCGACTTTTAGGTTACATTTTGCTACTACTATGCCATTACTGTGGGGTTTGTCCACCCTACAATTGGACAATTAGCTAGTCCACCCTAAAATAGGGCAATTGGGTTACTCTGCCCTAAAAATGAACAATTGAGCCCATGATTTATATTTTTGAGCCCGTGATTTGTATTTTGAGCCCGTGAATTAATTTTGAGCCCGTGATTTATATTTTGAGCCTGTGATTTATGTTTTGAGCCTGTGAATTAATTTTGAGCCCGTGATTTGTGTGTTTTGAACTCGTGATTTGTATTTTAAGCCCGTGATTACATTTGAGGCCGTTATTTATATCTGAGCTCGTAATTTACATTTGATCCCACAATTTATGTTTTGAGCCTACGAATTAATTTTGAGCCCGTGATCTGCATTTTGAGCTGTTATACCCTGGAAGCCCAAATATTAGACCCGGGAGTTGAAATGGAGAAAAGTTAAAATTTGGCACCAGGCATCAGGACAGGTCGTGAGGTGCCCCATGAGAGTAGCCCACGAGTCGTGATTTGCTCATGGGGAGGCCTAGGCGATGAATTTGAAAATTTATAAATGGGATCCCCATGGATGTGACCACGAGTCGTGGTCAAGCCCTATGACTAGTTAGGTCAGCCGTGGGGTGGGGTGAGTAAGAAAAGAGAAGGAAGAGGGCAGTGTACCTAACGGAAGGACCCCACGAGTCATGGTCTGTCACCAAAATTCATGGGGAGGGTCGTGAGAAGCTGGATGAAGCAAGGCAAGAATTGGAGGCATTGTACATAACAAGTGGTGTCCGCGAGTCGTGGTCACCAGTGATGAATCATGAGGTCTCTCGTTACGAGCACAGAAGACTTGACTAGAAGTGTATGATGTCGCCCAAATTACACCTCGCAATTGAGATATAAAGCGGTCGATATCAAATATAGAACCCAACTAGAGGTTGAGGTCGATCCCACAGGGAATATGGAAAGAACTTGAGTTAATGCGAATAGTTGTTACTATTGAGTTACTTATTTCCTTATGGGAAAAGAAATAAAATAATAAACAAAAGTGAAACTACTGAATGCTTAGATCAAATTCGGTTTGTATTCAATTAACGACTTGACTAGGATTATGTTCCCCAAGACTTCATAACCACAAGTCTTATACACTAGTGATCTATTCAAGTGTTCAACATGCAATATCAGTAAGTTAGGTTCACCTAAATGGTTGGTCTCCTATTTAGATGATTATCACCACGCAACTTGGTCCATATACAAGTGTACTTTTAATTGACCCTTACCCTTTTTAATATCGGATTAGCTATCCCCGAACAAGTTCAAGCTATTAGATGAGGGTTGATAGCCTCAAATCTCCGTTGTTAAATCTCTTTTCCCATTCATTACCTACTTTGTCTGGTAAGTAAGAATAAGGAAAGTCCTAACGTTTGCAATTGTCAAGAATCAATCAAAACGAAGGGAAAATCAATACATGCATTAAACTCCCTTCAAGAATCACTAAGTATTTTACCTATGTGTTTTAATTCATCTTGGTTCCCATGACCTTAGTTATAGGTTTAGCTACTCATGATTGTATGATCATAAACACAAAATATAAAATAAATTATAATTGCAACTTACAAATTATCGTAGAAGAAAACCAAGTAAATTGAATAAAACTCCAAAATTGATTAATAAATTCCAATGTTGCTTTTGATCCTCAAATTCAAGAACAAAATTGTAAACCTTCTTTCTTGACTCAAGAATAATCGTGCAACACCAAAATCCTACGTGAAAAAAAAGTAATAATCAAGTTCTCTACGAAAATAAACCTAAATAGTGTATTTATAGTTCCAATAAAACCTTTTCCTAACTAAAAATGTAAACCAAGTCGTCAGTGACCACGGGCTTGGTGACGATTTGTTGGGACCTTTGACGAGTCGTGCCTTGCTAAAATAGTCATCCTCAGCATCGTACCCAGTTGTGGCAATGGGTCACCTAATGACTCGTTATGCCTGGGCATGAGTCGTTAGGCCCCTCGTGGTCTAACTCCTTCAAAATTCTAGTGCACCTTATGGTTTGTTCCAGTGATCTGCCAATGAGTCTTTTAGTCAACTAACGACTCATTAAATCTGTCGTCATCTCCACTGGTCACTTTGCCAATAATTTCTCTCTCAGTCTTCAGGACTGACTTCATGACTCATTACTAGATGTAACAAGTCGTTCCCTTAACCTGTCAGGTACACTGTTTCTGCTTCTTCAAACTTCAATAATTGCCCACGCCTTCAGCAATGAGTCGTGCTTCTTGCCAACAACTTGTGAAGTGCCTGGCAGTCACCCGTTTAGTTGTTTTCAGCATTAATTTTCCCAGTTCACTTCCGAACCTATTTTCCTACAACATTAAACACAAAACACATCATACCTATATAAACATACCTGAAATGTGTATAATTTATTGGTTTTAAGCATCGAAAGTGTCGTAAAATCACAGCACATCAACAACCTCAACTTAGAACTTTTGCATGTCCTCAGGAAAAAATAAAATAAAATAAAATAAACTATTTTGATGCTTCAATCGAAAGAACTCTAGGAAACTTGCGGCAGTCACATTTATACATCAAATCGAATTTTCTAACTCCTCCCTCATCATATCAACTCAAGTCACAATGCATATGCAAAATTTCCAACCATGACACAGAGGAATCAAAACATGGCAAAACACTGGCACTTGCAACCACGCACATAAATCTATAACACTGACCTAGGCAGTTCGCAGAAGATTTTGTTGACCAAATGCTCTCACCTCAAATAAATCTCATACTCACACATGTCTATATGATTATGTCGATAAATTTCTCTTGGTACTAAGTAAGATTCACTCGCTCTCACAAAGAAATTCAAATTTTATGCACGCAATACCATAGGCTTGCCTTTACGTTCAATACCTCGATTTTCAGAAAAGTAACTAGGATCACTATAGGACTTTCTAGGCTTGTAAAGTAGGCTCGGGATAGTGTATGGTACATATGGAATTAGTAGCTCAACCCTCCTTGGCACTACACACCTCTTGACTCCACTTTTCACCTTTTTTCCTATTTTCTCCCCTTTTTCCTTTAACTGCTTCTTCTTTTCTGTGCATTTGCAACTACCGATGCGGTTTCTCTTTATTCAAGCTTTCATTGATGTCACATTTTTCTTTTCTTTTCTTTTCTTGCTCTTTGACAACAAAAATTTTTATTTCTTTCTTTTCATTATGCATACTGCACCCCCTCTTTCCTTTTTTCCATTACCCAATTTTTATTCCACTCGACTCTTCTTAATCACCCCTATAATAGCCACCCTCAAATTAGGCGATTTGCCTGAGTTGAGATTCACCATCTCCAAGGAGGGACCAGCGCAAAAATAGGTTCATTTTTAATAAAAGCAGGAAGGTGAATTGGTGTAAACAAAAAGAAAGGTCAATTTAAGCTCAGACATTTGGATCAACGAATTTTTTATTCTCTTTCGGTAGGTCTTTTAAGGATAAAGTAGACTCATAAATCAAAAACAGCCTATGATCCTTTCCTAGTTTCCTATCCTCTATCTCGGTACGACTGACCAGGCATTCTAGATTGACACACACAACCGAATTCAGATATCCTCACTCACACACAGCACAGGTCAACATCGTCACTTCTACTAACTGTTAGTTCAGGTACAGCCATACAATGGTAAACATGTTCACAGTGTCAATGCCATGCAAACATTCACAAAAGTCATACTTGTCAACTTTCACATACACATAAAAAATTTTCAGAGGGTTATCAAATTATTAGTCAACAAGAATCAACAATTTAAACTCTTGACTGCCTACATTTCACCTAACTTTCTTCTGACTAACACAAAAAAACACAAAAAATATAAAACCCTAAACATGTTGGTTCTACTAGATATGGATCACCCGAAGGAAAAGATATCCGGCAAGAAGAAACCTCAGTTTACGTTCAGCAAAAGCATGCACAGGTATCCCTCCCCACCCCCATTAAGAAAAGCATGTGTCATCCTCGACGCATATATATATCTGACAAAATTAGGGAAATAGGGAACATACCTGTGCGACCTAGGTGTCAGCTACCTTGTCGGTGGAGGGGTGTAGATACGCCTCCAATGTTATCTCCAACATTATCGGCTTGACTCGGTGTATTCTCAGATCCAAATGAGCTCGCGCCTTCTCCATGAGCTCTCGCTGCCTCAGTCTTGGCTCTCTGTCGAGCCTCCTCTCTCGATGCAGCGCTCTCTCCATCTTACTCTGCTCTCGTTTTTGCTGACGGAGTAGAGAAACATCATCTCTTTGAAACTTTCCTCCTCACGAGGCCTCTTTCCCTTATCATGTGCTTCCGGCTCCTCCATGAAAAAATCAAAAATTGGTGGTAACTCTTCTTCAAGCTCATCATCTATCATAGGAACTACTGGTGTTGTTACTGCAGCTACCTATCGTGCGGCCAAGTCCCGCACATCGGCTCTGAGTGCTCCTAGCTCTGAGTACCATTTTGACAACTCAGGCGCCTGTAACTGTGCAAGGAGCCTATCCATTCTCTTCTCGAAAGCATAGAATTGGACAATTTCTCCAACTCTTTTGACACCCACGACTTTACCTTCTCCATCAGAACTTTAACCTATAGAACCGTGTGTGCCTACTGATTTTCAGCCTTAGTTAGCCACCTAGCCATATCAACTAAAAACTCCTGCAAAATTGTAACTAGGCCGGCTGTGGTGGCTTATGGAGGAGCAACTGGTAGTCTAGGAGTTGCTTCTGTGGATGATGACTTGGGAACATCAGCAGGTGCAGAGGTGTTCGCTGCATCTGTAGCATCAACTGGCTACCTGTCTCTCTACCCTTAATGGCTCAGCCTCCAACTCACTAAACTATGTGGAATCGGTCTGCATACCGCTACCAAATTCCTCTGCTAATATGGTTGCTCCAGCGGATGCAGCTGCTTGAGTCCTTGCTCTCGATACTTGGTTTGTGTCATCGCAAACCAACCTGATATCTGTTATCTTCTGGACCACTATTCTCTGGTCAACTGATGGAAACTCTGGCACCTTTGACTCCTGACAGAGTCTATCAATCAGACAAGAAGAGGGGATTGTAACACCGTCATTGATTACCCACTCTCTAATCTCCTCAGCAATGTACCACGGGAAATTGATGTCATATCTGTCCATTATACTTGCTACCAATGCTTCTCTGTCATGTGAGAGGATGTTATCATTACTGGTTGGTACCATCCTGTGTCGCACCAGTGACCACCAAAATTTAGCCTGAAAGTTCTGTGTGGCCTTCTTTATCTGAGACTCTGTGTCGTGCAACAATTCAATGAGCGGGCCTCTTGTAGCAATGATACGAGACAGCCAAGTATATTGTCTAATTCACTCCTAGCTATTCAAATTTTTGTTCTTGACTTTCTTCAACTCATATATCCTATGTTCGAACTTGGCTGTGTTTATTGGAGCATGATACTCTAGCCCATACAGCATCCTGGAAATTGTCTTCTCATATATATCGACCGGTGTCTCTCGCACCAACACCTGATTTAAGGCGGACCTCTTTTTCCAGTCCTGGCCCCCTAATGCCAAACACTGCAATATAGCCGCATAGGCTGCATAGAACGCTCTGACTAGGCACGGGCTATAGCTACCTAATGGCTCGGTCAACCACCTGAACCTGTACTTGTCGAACACAACTTGTAGTTCTGGAAAGTCTTTCAGCCCTATAGTGATCAGCCTTGGCTCCTCATATATGCTCCTCTTTAGATTTCCTTTCTCATTAGGAGCAATATCTCCGTTATATATGGCCCTCATACCATGAACACACCATCTCCGCATGTTCCTTCGTTTCTCATTTGATGTGTCCGAGGTCTCAGTTAGTTCATCATCAGAGTCCCCTCGCTGAGCATGTGACTCTTCAGCTATCTCTGTGTTTTGCCCTGCTATGGGGGCCTCGGGAGATAGTGCAGTTGCAGCCCTGGCATTATCATCAATGCGAATGGGCGGATCCCTTGCCAGTGGAGTGGGAGCATCGACCAAGTCTGTCGGATTTGAAGTTTGTTGAGCCTTAGCCCTAGTTTACCTCCTCACTAACTGCTCCTCTGATATGTCATATTCCTCCTCAGAGCCACTTGAATCTTTGGAGGAGGATGGCTCATCCCGAAGTCTGTGTTTTGATGGTTGACTGTGCTCATGTGTTTGCTTCTTTGGCGGACCTTTCTTCGGTGTACCTCTTGGAGCCATTGTACCTATAGAAACATTGTTAGTACATGAGATGAGATGAAACAAATCATTTTTTTGTTGTTGCCTAGTGGACCTGACGAGTAACTATACGAGTTGTTGCCATTGGCAACGACTCGTGAGGTTGCTCATTATCCCAAACTAGACTTCCTTCATGTTGGGCTAGGGTACTTGACGACTGGTCCCAATGAGTTGTTACCAAAGGCAACGAGTCATTAGGTCAGTCTTTAGGTACACTACCTTAGTGATTTACTTCTTCCACTCAAGATGAGTTACACAACGAGTCGTTTGGTGATCCAACGACTCGTGATGTAGCTCGTGCTCAAGAATTTAAGTTCACCCATTCATTCATATTCATCTACAATTTACAGTTTTAATTCCACAAACACAAAATCATCATATTCTAAAACCAACCCCAATGTATTCAATCACAATTTCTTTGTTTAAACCTTCCTAGGGTTTATTATCATCATAAGGCAAAAATTGAAACACATATAACGTTTCATTAGACCATTGCAAGTTCATTAAAACATGGATCACCAACATTCTTATTTAAATGCAAAAGTATTCACAAGTTAATGGGAAAGACTACTCACAAGATTCTTGATCGAAGATGGGAGTGGAAACTATATGTGCGTATGAATGGTTAGAGTGCATCTTAAGGATTTTTCGATGGGTTTGAGGGGAATCAGAAGAAGAGGGAAGTTTAAAGTTGTAATGGTTCTTGGTTAAAACTTAGGTGAGAATTTTCAAAAGTAAAAGAATCGGGTTCGTATTATTAGGTTAAATTATACCATAATTCCAACCTGGGTCGGGTAGAATGTCAGTTAATTGAAATACCTGACGACTGACTAGAAGAGTCGTTACATGATGAAACGATTAATTTTAACCCTTCATTCTTTGACTTAAGTTCAACAAACTTACCTAGGACCTAACAAGTCAAGCAATGACTCGTTGTGTTACCCAACGAGTCGTGGTCCTTGGACAAGTGTAGCTTCATGACAGGTCACTTAACGAATCATTTGGTCTCCCAATGATTCATTGAGTGAGTCGTTCTCACCCTTTTTCTTTTGATTCTGACTTTTATCCAGTGTATATGACGGAGGACATCATGATTCATTTCTTGGAGAAACGAATCGTCGTCACCCGTTGCTCCCCTATTTTTCTGCAGTTCTCTTCACGATTTGGTTGAAAGAGTCATTAGGTCAAACGACGACTCGTTCTGTGACATTTTGCACCAGAATTGAAGTTCCAAATTTTTGTTCCAACTTCAAATTTTCCATCTTTATCACCTGCACCCATCAACAAACATAAACACTATATTTTTATTACATTTACAACTTGGGTTGCCTCCCAAGAAGCGCTTGATTTAAAGTCACCGTACGATGTGGATGTTTTGTCTACTCATACTTCAACAAAACACCTCCATGGGTTGCCTCCCATGCAACGCCTGATTTAACATCGCGGCATGACCCAAGTCTCTTGACTACTCAGAATTCGTCAAGTATTTCGTCTCCATTCTCCAGTGCTGATACTATGTTTAATTCCTTTGGCTGTTACATGGTTCGACAAATGTTGAAGGTGACCACTTCTTTATTTAACCTGAATTTTAACTGACTTGCCTCCACATCTACTAGGGCCCTACCTGTTGCAAGGAATGGTCGCCCCAAAATAGTAGGGACCTCAGAATCGACTTCGCAGACTAGAATCACGTAGTCTATTGGGAATATAAATTTTTCCACCTTGACAAGCACATCAAATAAAATCTCCATTGGCTTTTTAATGGTTCTGTCAACCATCAGTAGCCTCATAGTAGTCGGTGTGGGGTTCCCAAGCCTAACTTTTTGAATACTTCTAGCGGCATCAAATTTATGCTAGCTCCCAAGTCACAAAGCGCCCTTGCAAACTCGACATCCCCAATGGTGCAAGGTATAGTAAAATCACCTGGGTCTTCCTTCTTCTGAGTTAGGACCCGTGTATTTATGGCACCAAAGTGGTGCAAATTATCGGCAGGTTTTAAACATATAGTCCTTTTCCTGGTGACGAGGTCTTTCATGAATTTGGCATATCGGGGCATCTTCTCAAGTACCTCAACTAATGGGATGTTCACCGACAACTGCTTAAGCATAGAGATAAACTTTTGATTCTTCCCATCTTCGACTTTCTTCTTCAAACACTGTGGATAAGGAGGAGGAGGTCTAGGGATCGATGTAAATTTTTGTTGTGCATCCTTGTCCTTCTCATTGGCAGCTCCTTGCTCCTTTGCATTACTTGGAGCAGTTTTCACATCTGAATCTCCAACCAAAGTTGGGTCTTCAAAATTCGCTGCACTATCATCATTCATCAAGACGGGCTTTTCTGACTCCTTAATTACGACCGGCCTCGGAGGATCAACTGTGTCCTTCCTGCTCCAAGTAGTGACCACCATGCAATGACTGTCATTTTTCAGATTTTGCACTATGTTGCTGGGAAGTGTGCCTTTCTACCTCTTATTCATTGCAATAGACATCTGACTCATATGCCTGATTGCCACGGCATGTGACTCCATCTTTTGATTTAAACTAGAAATATCAGCGCTGAGCTCCATAAAGTGGCAATTTATTGTCTCCTTCTACTTGAGTACTTTGGATAGCATGTCCTCAACCCTTGAACCACTGTACTCTAGCTCACAGTTTCTTGGGGAAACATACAAACTGCTTCTATCATTTTTGAACTCCTTGCGCTTCTTCCAGTCTCCATTATCTCAGTATTGGCCCCGGTTGTAATTATTATCCTTGTAAAAGTTCCGACCTTGGTTCCCTTGACCTTGACACCAATATTTTTGGTTAGACCCTTAGATATTGGTTCGTAAACCAGCCCTCTAATCATTTAAATAATTAGCTTCTTCCTCAGACCCAGATTCACATCCATCATTTCTCGGGGGCTTGCCCTAAGAATCCAAAGAATTTATTTTGTCCACTCCGACTCCCATTAAGTGCTTGGCCAGCAACCCCATAGTGGTCTTTATCTCTGCAATATCTTGATCACGCTCCTCATCTTTTCTCCTCTATTCTGATGATATACCAACCGCATAAGAACCAGCCGGAATCTCTGACTCTCTAGTGTGCCAAGCTCGGTTGGTTTTGGTGATCCTGTCTAGTAGCTCTGCAACCTCTGCATAGGCTCATAAAGGTTCCTCCGGAGACGGTATCAATCACCGCCTTGGTGTTGGCATTCATAGACCCATAAAAGATCTCCAACAATGTACCATCCGGAATCCTATGATTTGGCACCCTTTGGAGCTTTTTGTTGAAACGCAGCCAGGTCTCGTGAATTTCCTCCGCATTTAGTTGTCTGAAGTTATATATTTCATCTTTCAACTACAACAGCTTTGGAAGGTCAGAAGAACCTTTCAAGAAAAGCATCTTAAGTTCTCCCCAAGTAGTGATGGAATCATTCGGCAGCTCAGCCAACCACATCATTGCCTCACTCCCTAGTGAGAAGGGAAATAACCTCAGTCTGATTACGTCCTGGCTCACTCCCAGCTGTTGGTATGCCTTACATATACCCACAAAGTTTTTCAAGTAACCTTGGGCATCATCGACTGCATGACCCGCAAATATTCCTTCATATTAAGTAGTTGGATCATTGCACTTGTAATATCAAACTTTTCCCCAGCAGGCAAAGGAGGAGGGACTATAGCTCCAGTGGCACCGGCTTCATCTATATTGGCGTCATCCTCCTCATCAAAATACCGATGTCTATGGTGTTCTGGACCTCTGTGTCATCTAGCTTGCTCTGCTTCTTTAGCTAGACGTTGCTCTTCAGCAACTCTAGCTAACTCACGATCTCTAGCCCGAGCTTGTTCTTCAGCCAACATTCTCATTGTTGCTTGGTCCACGGTCTCCTGCTATTGGATGTTGGCCATTCTTATCAGGTTTCTTAAATTCTGCTAAAGTTCGTGATCAATTGAAACCAGGGGATTTCCTTAGCTCTTAGTATCGGGCATGCCCAAACCTAAGATCTGTTAAGCAACCAAAACAACAAAAGAAAAGTAAAAAATAAATAAGAACCAATAGTAAAGCAAACACAATTAACAAAAGCTTTAGCCGTATTCCCCGGCAACGGTGCCAAAATTTGATGTCGCCCAAGTTACACCTCACAGTTGAGATATAAAGCGGTCGATATCAAATATAGAACCCAACTGGTGGTTGAGGTCGATCCCAAAGGGAATATGGAAAGAACTTAAGTTAATGCGAATAGCTGTTACTAGAGTTACTTATTTCCTAAGGGGGGAAGAAATAAAATAATAAATAAAAGTGAAACTACTGAATGCTTATATAAAATTCGATTTGTATTAAATTAACAACTTGACTAGGATTATATTCCCCAAGACTTCATAACCACAAGGCTTATACACTAGTGATCTATTCCAGTGTTCAACATGCAATATTGGTAAGTTAGGTTCACCTAAATTATTGGTCCCCTATTTAGATGATTATCACCATGCAACTTGGTCCGTTTACGGGTGTACTTTTAATTGACCCTTACCCTTAATATGGGTTTAGCTATCCCTGGACAAGTTCAAGCTATTAGATGACGGTTGATAGCCTCAAATCTCCGTTGTTAATCCCTTTTACCATTCATTACCTCCTTGGTCCAGTAAGTAAGAATAAAGCAAGTCATAACGTTAGCAACCGTCAAGAATCAATCAAAACGAAGGGAAAAACAATACATGCATTAAACCCCGTTGAAGAATCACTAAGTATTTTATCTATATGTGTTAATTCATCTTGGTTCCCACGACCCTAGTTATGGGTTTAGCTACTCATGCTTGTATGATCACAATCACAAAATATAAAATAAATCATAATTGCAACTAACAAATTATCGTAGAAGAAAACCATGTAAATTGAATAAAACTCCAAAATAGATGAATAAATTCCAATGTTGCTTTTGATCCTCAAATTCAAGAACAAAATATAAACCTTGTTTCTTGACTCAAGAATAATCATACAACACCAATATCCAACATGAAAAAAAGTAATAATTAACTTCTCTATGAAAATAAACCTAAACAGTGTATTTATATTGCCAAGAAAAACTTTTCCTAACTAAAACTGGAAACCAGGTCGTCAGTGACCATGGGCTTGGTGACGATTCGTTGGGACCTCTAATGAGTCGTGCCTTGATAAAAATAGTCTTCCTTAGTATCGTACCTAGTTGTAGGAATGGGTCACCTAACAACTCGTTGTGCCTGGGCATGAGTCTTTAGGCCCCTCGTGGTCTAACTCCTTCAAAATTCTAGTGCACGTTACGGTTGGTTCTAGTGATCTGCCAACGAGTCATTTAATCAACTAATGACTCGATAAGTTTGTCGTCATCTCCACTGGTCACTATGGCAATAATTTCTCTCCCAGTCTTCACGACTGAGTTCATGACTCGTTACCAGATGTAATGAGCCGTTCCCTCAACCCGTCAAGTACACTGTTTCTGGTTCTTCAAGCTTCACTGATTTCCCACGCCTTCAGCAACGAGTCATGCTTCTTGCCAACAACTCGTGAAGTGTGTGGCAGTCACCCTTTTAGTTGTTTTCACCATTAATTTTCCTAGTTCACTTCCGAACCTATTTTCTTGCAAAATTACCCACAAAACACATCATACATATATAAACATACTCGGAATGTGCATAATTTTTGTGTTTTAAGCGTCGAAAGTGCCGTAAAATCATGGCACATCAGTGTACTTCACGGATCATGCCACGGGTCGTGGCCAGAGAGGACGAACCGTTAGGTCCCTCGTGGGGACAACTTGGCAGTTATTTTCTAAGAAGTTAGTAAGGGCTTTTCCGTAATTCCTAAGATTCTAAGGCCTAAACTCTTACACCCCGTAAGTTTCTAACATTTAGTTGGCCTATTCACATGTTGGTTGAGAGTTTTAGAATGCCATGCGTACGAGGAAAGGGCCCGGGGAAAGGCCGAATGAGTACCAAGTTTGGATTTCATGAGAGGAGGCCGAATCAAGCTGCCTAGAGGGGCAAAGTGGCACGGAGCAGAATCAGCGCGTTAGCCAATGTGGCATGGAGAAGAATCAGCACGTTGGCCAACGTGCTACATTGCCTTATCTACCGCCTCAAGTATATAAGGGTCTCACACTTAGAAGCTAGGATATAAATCAAAAACCACGACCAAGAGAAGATAGGGACGAAGGAAAACATATAATTTTCATCCAATTAGGTTGCTAAACGCCGTCAAAATCCAAATTAACTTCGGGTATCGAAGTATAAGGCTGCAGGGAGCATTTCTACGAAGTTAGTTTCATGAAATTCTCCCGGTGAATCGTCGTACCGCCGAGCCAAAGTTGTTGGAATTGCTCCAAATTAGTGTCAATATGATTACGTGCCTGAAGTAAGAATTTCTCCCTTCTAGATTCTCGAGAAATAATGAGGTTTCGACCGTGTTCCGTAAAGTTGGAATAGATTCTCGAGAAATAACGAGGTTTTGACCGTGTTCCGTAAAGTTGGAATATAGTTAATATTTTTATATAAAGTTTTCTTTTTTGCTAGATTTAGTGTTAAAACTAGTCCTATCTTTCCAGTAACACGATTTCAGTTGGGAAGAGCTATTGAATACTAATTGGAACCTATCAGTTAATCAGAAATTGGCAATCGAGGTATGTTAAAGCATTTTCCTTCAGCAAGTTAGTTTCTTCAGTATAGTAATCCAGTATGAATCCCAGTAAAGTATGTCAAGAGTATGTTATTATGTTAAGTTCTCGTTGATCAGTTTGAGACTTATAAATTGTATTGTTTTGGGTTGGATAATACCTGTATAGCTTCCGTGACCGCCCCAGGGTTAATAGTTGTGTCGACTCGCCCTCCAGGGGCGAGGATACGTCGCTCTACGGAGTGGCATGCCTTCCGCAAGGTTTGAAGATGGGGATCCAGATCCTCATATTTGCCGTGGTTGTCCTTATACACACCCCTGCCCAGCGCTTACGCCCAAGGTGTAGATATCAGGAGTCCTCCGGACTCAGGCACAACTATAGTCAGGGGCCGAACGGGCCTAGTTGCAGACCCAGGGGATTGGTAGGACACTTATAGTTGGTAGTTCACTCAGTATGACCTGGATAGGGGTGTACAGATTGAGGTGTACTCACTAGGGCTAATGGGGGCCTAGGTGGGTTGTTCTGTGCTGATTGTACCTTCTGGCTTATGGGGGCCAAGTAAGGTTTATGTTGCTTTAGTTACTGATAGTTAGACAGTAGGACGCCTTATTTGTCAGGTATGACCCCTACCCTCCGTATCACAGTTATGTTTAGTCCTGATTTCACTACTTCAGTCATTTTCAGTCCATTTTCTTTACTTCAGTCAGTGTCAGTTCTATTTCCTTACTTCAGTTATTTAAAGTTACTACTTTACATACTCAGTACCTGTGGTACTGATGCCCTCTTCTGGGGCGCTGCATTACTTGCCTGAAGGTACACATAGACGAGGAGAAGGTCCCTCGTAGTTCCAGTCAGCCGTGCAGAGCCATCAGCTCCTTTCTTCCGGAGCTTGTGTGATAGAGGTTCATTTCTTCTGCTTGTACAGTATAGGTAGGTCGGGGCCCTGTCCCGACCATCTTATTACTCTTACAGGCTTGCAGATTGCATTACTTCCTGTGGTTAGTTGATATCGATGGTGTGGGGCCCATATGTGTTTTAGATTATGTGTGTTGGCCGTGTGGGGCCCTATTTTGCTGTTTATTGGTGGTTTGTAGGTCATAACTCAATTTTGGAATCGGGTTTTACTTTTCAGTTATAACTAGATATCATGGTGGCCTTGTCGGACCGCATAGGACCCCCTATATTTTTTTGTCTCTGGTTAGCTTTTTATTTTCACAAGTGGCTATATGCCTCATCGACCGGGGGTTGTATTTACAGCTGCTATATAGCCCGTTGTTTTCTCGATTCTAGAGTTAGAGTCAGTCCTGCACCAGAAGTGCTTAGGCTCAGTCAGCTCAGCAGTTCAAGTCCTAGTAGGGCACTACGCTCCAGTCATGCCTCCCAAGGTGGGGCATGACATAAACTATGTCATTTTGAGTTATGAATTATGACTTTTAAAGAGGTTAAGTTCATTTTAGGCCATATTCATTCATGCATGCAAGATAAAAGGTGAGAGAGGATGTTCAATCTTAGTGGTCTTCAATTTCTTCTTGGGCTATCAAAAAAGTGTAAGAATCAACTATGAATAGGTGTGTAGGGTCATGAATGGGTGATTCCTTTCACACCCATGCCCAATCCCTCTCTAGATCATGAATTTTCTATGTCCAATCTATGGGGTTTTAACCCAATGCATGAAATTCCTAATTCACTACATGAGTGTGATATAATTATGTTTCTACTACTGAATTATGAAGCATGGGCAAGTTTTATAATGTTTTCACTTAAAAATCATGTTTCTAGTTTTATGAATTAAAAAGCCCATTGATGAGAAGCTCATGAAAGATGAGATTTGTGATGAATGTACGATAATGATGAGATATTATAATGAAAAGCATATTTTAAAGCTACCCATGTTTATTATCATGTTTCTGATACGAATTGAGTATTTCAAGCATGATAAAGTATTGTGCAATGCCTCAAGTCAAGTATGAATTATGATTTCCCGAATTAAGCTTGCCACATGATTTTGGAACGAAGACTCCCAATTATCTTTCAGCTTGTGGTATGTTTTGAGCTAAAGCTTCTCATATGCATGATTTCATATTTGAGATGTATTTGATTATTGAGCTTCATCAAAAGATGATGTTGAGCTTCGTTGCAAAATGATGTAGAGCATATGCATGTCTTTGGGAGTAATGTCTAGCACCGAGTTGGCTAAGGGTCGATCACCCTATGCGTCAGAACTACACGCCAACATAGGTTTTGTACTATATATATATTACTTGGGACCTCCCTTATGAGCTATCCCCTGCCCCAATTGGGCCCCAAGCTTGATATCGATATCATGGTATCATTCCTAGCCCTGACAAGGCTTTGGACAGCTCTACCCACTTAAGTGTGATAATTGGGACCACGTAAGCTTTATCGTGGTTTGTCGGATAAAAGATGAGTCTTCCAATTTTCCTCATGATTTTAGTAATGTATGTTCATCATTCTTGAGATTTATACATTAATGCATATTCCAAAGAAGGTTTGACTCAATGTCCAGTTTTGCTTATAAATATCAGATTTCAGCTTTGAGTTAATCGATTCAGTTATGATGTATGTTATTTTATGATGAGATCATGATTTCAAAAAGAATGGATGCAAGCTCTACTATCAGATTCTTAATGTTTATGTTTACATCATACATTGTCTTTAAATGATTTTACTTACTTAAGTGATTTTACTTACTTAAGTGATTTTACTTACCTTGCATACTCGGTACATTCTATGTACTGACCGCATACTCTATGTTGTATCATTTCATGATATAGGATCCGACTCTCAGGATTAGCCCTGTTCATAATTAGTATTTAGTGTTAGCACCATCGTTGTTGGTGAGTCCTTATCTCTCGAGGACTAGATTTATTCAGATTTTCTATACATACTTTCAATTTCAGCTTTATTGAGTTAGTTGGGGTATTATCCCATCAACTGGTCATGTTCAGAGGCTTTTCAGACATATGGATGTATTCAACTTCAGATTGTGTATTCTGATGTTATGTTTAATCTAGACTTCCGCTATGATTATCTTGTTGATGCTTCCATTTATTGATTGAGTTAGATGTATGTTCATGCCTTGGGTCGACTTGGAGTCTCTCGGGACTCCTTGTCCCGTGTTGCGATCCGAGCCTCTGTTCGGGTCGTAACACGAGCCCGTAATTTATATTTTGAGCCCGTGATTTATATTTGAGCCTGTTAATTGCAATTGAGCTTGAATAATTGGGTTTATCTGCAGGGGATATGTCAAATACTAAAATAATTTTTTATATGTATCTAAATACTAACGAGTTTACCTAGTTTTGCAGGTATCCTCCTTAGAAAACTGGAATTGGGACAAACCTTTTGAAAGTCCATTAAAGAATATACATATACCTTTCCTTCATTTTCACTTATTCTGACATTGCATTTCGTATTAGTTTGTGTTTTTTTAATATATTTGATTAACCGCTTTATCTAGTAGTGTAAAATTTGCAGCTACAAAATCAAAGACAAACGATAGATTTTCTATCGAATCGAATCAATTTCACTTTTCAATCTTCTATCCTAACTCGATTAACTCTCATCCTTATATCACCACAATTTGATATCAAAATAATAAGTCATGCACCTTTCTCATCTCTCCGCTCTTATCACCTCGTACTATTTTTATCTCAAATCCCATATTATTAATTTCTTTATGGAATTTGCTCATTTCCAAATCTGAAACTACACACGACCTGATTCTCGTGAAATTTGAGATATGTAGGCGACTTAAAAACTTAAGTCTTGGATGCAATATCTTCATAATTCCATTTTCTCTCATCTGGCCCGACCAAAAGAAAATTCTTTCAGTCAGACAAAATTTGCTACTAAGCCAACGTTCATTGCTCGATAATT
This sequence comes from Datura wrightii, assembly GCA_035772735.1. NCBI lineage: Eukaryota > Viridiplantae > Streptophyta > Magnoliopsida > Solanales > Solanaceae > Datura > Datura wrightii. The sequence continues at coordinate 56,862,686 of JASDFA010000001.1, forward strand.
CATCCTTCATTCCCGAATAAAGAAGGGGAAATTGTTGACATCTAATTTTGACCTCCCTATGCTCTGTCTAAGTTGCTTATTAACATATATATATATATACACACATATTTTAGAAAAAAAAAATTACCCTTCTAACATAGTTGTTTAGTTTGCATTCATAATATTTTAGTATTAATTATAATACATAATTAGCTTTTGCATGAGTATTTATCGTTTATACACCTTTCGAATTATACTTTAAAAATACTTTATTATATTAGCTTCAAGTTATTAATTTTTCTATCATATCATATATATCTAATATATCGTATACATATTTTCAGCTAAACAAGCTTTTATTGACAAAATATACTTTACTTAGTTTAATAAATTATTTGATCGTGATAGTAATGTTTATATAATTTTATCATGAATTAAACTATTATGTTACTCATTTACTAAATTATATAAGTATAGTATTTTTATTAATTTAATAGCAACTATTTAATTTTCATCCAATTTATTTAAAATCTAGCCACTTTCTATCTAATTTATGCCAATTCTGGCCACTCTGCATCAATTTTGGCTAAATCTTAAACCCAAATTCAATTTCAATTAAATCCTACCAATTTATTTAACCCAGTCCGTGACCCATATCATAATTCGAAATCTGACCCACTTCTGAATTTGTAATCTCAACCGTTCATCTCATCAAATCAACTATCCAAATCAAGCTTCCACTTATTTTCTTTATTACGCAAAAGACCCCCAATACCCAAAAACCTAATCACCCACAAAATAAATCCGCCTCATTTTCTCCGCTCCCTCTTTGTATTTTCTCCTCTCCAGAGAACAATAGCATTGCCTTCACTGTTCCAGCCAGACCACCATCGCATTTCTCCCTCTTTTTCTCTTACTAGAAACCCACTGCAACCCCTATCGAGTTTCAATTTTGGCCAGTGACCACCACCAAACACAACCTGCCACAACCACCCCTACAGTTCGTCGTTTTCCTATTCTCTGGCGGATCACCAATAGAGAAATAGCATGTCCCATCTTCGTCCAACGACCTCTATCGGTCGTCTCTGATAGCCACCGCATCTCTCACTTCTTCTACTCCTTCTCTCAAGCGGGCAATTACCAGAACTCAAATTGTGAAAATTTTCAATAGATTTTGTTTTTACTTGAACTCTATTATGTTACGTTACTAGTAAAACAAAAATTCAAACTCTTTGTGTTCTACATGCCTACTTAATTTTAACTTTCAACTTAAATTTCCTTAGATTATGTTACTGTCAAAATCTGTCTATTTTTTTGTTCTATAGTTGTATTTTAGCATCAAACTTGCATGGTAGTTCATTTGATTCATCTCCTTCCTCATCAAAACATTGATTCACGACTGCTTAAAATTCTGTTATTTGTGACCAACGAGTATGACTTTGTCATTAGTTTCGCTTATTTTGTTTTTTTAAGAGAAATATCTTTATGTTCTTTATGGGACAACTTTATTTTTCCAATTTGCTTGAACTTAAATGTTCTTCTAGATAAATTGCATACTTAGCTGTGTAAAATGGCAACTTAAGATCCCTGATGTATGCATATCATCTGCGGAATAAAATGAAACTTTTTTTACACTTTCATTTATAGTCATTTTCCAATATCTTTCATTTTGGATTCCATTACGTTATTTAAGAGAAAATCCCTACGAGTTGTGTTTCAGCTATCCTTTTCCAAAATTAACACAGAAAATTAGTATTTGTCTACTCTTGGTGATTTGGTACTCTTACCTTGCATGCCAAGGGACAACCTCTAATCTTGGATGTTTTTGAATAACTGTTCCCCTCCTTTAATAATTTTGAGTCATAACTTCTGCTAAATAGGGTAATTTTATGATCCTACCCAATCTAAACAGAATTATCGCCTATTACTTTTATTATTTGATTAATTATATTACTAATGAATTAATAGTCTTGACCAATATATGTTTCTTTTTGAGTTTAATTTAGGGCCGAAACATGACATGCTGAATATGGTAAACATATGATAATTGCATAATGTCAAGAATTTCCCTCTTCCTTTTCTTTTGAATCAATTAGGATACTTGTAGTTATTTGAGGAAAATTCCATCAAAACCTATTATGAGTATATATGATTGATTTCTTTCCTTAACTAGTTCAACATGTGGTCTGTAAAGAAAATTGATTAAATATTGATTTGTTTTAATTGCGGAAAGGATTTCTTTTGGCTGATTTTCTCTTATTATTTCCTTTCCTTTTATATCTCTGTGACTTAATTGACTCTTCTCCTATAGCTGCTTTACGATTTAGCTATATATAAGCATGTCATCTCATCCTTCCTAGATCATCAGAATCTATCCTATTTATAAGTTTTATCATTCCAACATGACTTTGTAGAAAAAAAATTAAAATATTCTTGCTCTTTTAGTACTAAAGAACTCGAGTTTCATTACATCGAAGTTCCCGCTGAGTTTCTAGTCTTGAATCTTAAGACATATTCTTCTTAACTTTGTTAGTTATCTAACTATGTGATTTTTATTTATCTTGTTATTTCAACTAAGTAGATATAATGTGATACATGTCTAACATGTATTTTCATTTGATTTTTTGTTCGCTAGTTCTTTTATGTCTACATAAAATTTATTAATATTTGAGTTTTATTCATAACTATGATGTTATTTTTTTTTGTATATGTCTTGTTGTTTGTATTTTTGTTCTTGTGTTTGTTTAGTTTGTTTAAAGCTAGAGTCCTTTCAAAGGAATTTGGGATATGAATAAGAGTCGTTTGGAATCAAAAAATGGGAGACTTCTCGAATTAGAATCAATCTAGTTTAGATTTTTGTTACTTTTTGTTACCTCATTCACTGGATTTGTCATAGTGTAATGAACACTAATAATAGTGAAAAAGCGGAAGTTAAACGGGAAACCCGAGCACATGTGCTGGGAGTGTCCTTTGGATAGACAGGGCGATGGCAGGGGTCATACTCAGACTACCAGTTCAGTAGCAGCTCTAGCAACACATCTTCCTCAAAACGCTGCATCCACTAGTGCAGGTGGTGGTCACCGACAAAGCAGGTTTTATGCCCTAGCATCTCATCAGCAGCAGGAGGTGTCCCCAGATGTAGTTACTGGTATGTTATGAGTATTTCATTTTGATATTAATGCATTGTTATATCCAGGGGATGCCTTATCTTTTGTGACTCCCTATGTTGCTAGTAGTTTTGGAGTTAGTCTCAAAATCCTATCAGAACCTTCTCAGTCTCAACTCCAATTGGTGACTCAGTTATAGCTCGACGGGTATACAGAAATTGCCCTAAAATTACCCTATCACTTTCCTTCAGAAAGTCACCTCAGTAGATTTGGTAAAGTTAGACATGACAGATTTTGATGCTATTTTTGGCATGGATTGGTTGCATGCATGTTATGCCTCCATGAATTGTAGAACCCGTGGGGTAGAGTTGCCATTTTCAGGTGAGCCAATCCTAGAGTGGAAGGGCAGTTCAGTTGTGCCTGTAGGTCGCTTTATTTCCTACCTTAAGGCCAGAAAGATGATCTCTACGAGTTGCATGTACAATCTAGTTCGGGTTAAGGATGCTACATCCGAGACCCTGACTCTCTAGTCAGTTCCTATAGTGTGTGAGTACCCGAAGGTGTTCCTAGCTGATCTACCCGGAGTTCCTCCCAATGAGAGATCGACTTTGGTATTGATCTTCTTCTCGATACACAGCCCATATCTATTCCTCTTTATAGAATGGCTCCAATTGAGCTAAAGGAGTTGAAAGTGTAACTAAAGAATCTCTTGGACAAGGGTTTCATCAAACCTAGAAAATCCCCATGGGGTGTACCTATTCTCTTTGTTCAAAAGAAGGATGGTTCTCTTCGTATGTGCATCGACTATCGGTAGTTGAACAGAGTTACCATCAAGAACAAGTATCCTCTTCTTAGAATTGATGATTTATTTGACAAACTTCAGGGTACTAAGTGCTTCTCAAAGATAGATCTCAGGTTCGGCTATCACCAGCTCAGAATTAGGGAGAGTGACATCCCGAAGACAGCCTTCAGGACTCGGTATAGTCACTATGAGTTTGTAGTTATGTCTTTTGGACGAACGAATGCTCCTGCAACATTTATGGATTTGATGAATAGGGTTTTCAAGCCCTATTTAAATATGTTTATGATTGTCTTCACAGATGACATTCTCATATACTTTAGGAGTGAGGAGGAGCATGCCACCACTCATTTGAGAATTGTGCTACAGGCTCTCAAGGATCGCCAGTTGTTTGCTAAGTTCAGCAAGTATGAGTTTTGGTTGGACTCATTAGTATTTTTGGGTCATGTGGTGTCAAGTGACGACATACATGTGGACTCTCAAAAGATAGAAGCAGTGAATAATTGACCGAGACCAGTTAATCCTTTAGATATCAGGAGTTTCTTGGGTTTGGCTGGTTAATATAGGAGGTTTATTGAGGGATTTTTGTCCATTTCATCACCGTTGACTAAGTTGACCCAATAGAAAGTTAAATTTCAGTGGTCGGATACATGTGAAAAAAGTTTTCAAGAATTAAAGACTCGACTCACTTCGCCCCTAGTAGTGACCTTACCCGAGGGCGCAGATGGATTTGTGGTGTATTGTGATGCCTTTAGGGTTGGACTTGGTTGTGTGTTGATGCAGCATGTCAAAGTCATTGTGTATGCCTCTAGACAGCTCAAGACTCACGAGAAGAATTATCCAACGCATGACCTAGAATTGGCAATAGTGGTATTTGCATTGAAGATTTGGAGGAACTATTTGTATGGGGTCCATGTGGGTGTGTTTACTGACCACAAGAGTCTTCAAAACATGTTTACCCAAAAGTTTCTGGATTTGCGACAAATGAGGTGGTTAGAGCTTCACAAGGACTATGACATGAGTGTCCTTTTATCATATGGGCAAGGACAATGTAGTGGTAGATGCTCTTAGCATATTATCTATGAAGAGTGTGTCTCATATGGAGGAGGAAAGGAAATATTTGGTGAAGGATGTCCATAGGCTTGCTCGTTTAAGGGTTCGCCTTATTGACTCGACAGATGGTGGTGTGATTGTTCACAATGGTTCAGAATCCTCTTTGGTGATGGCAGTTAAGTCTAGACAAGATGAGGATCCAATCCTAGTTAAAGGAAGCGGTTCATAATTAGAAGGTAGAGGTCGTTTCCCAAGGGGGAGATGGGGTGCTCCGATATCAGGATTGTTCATGTGTTCCAAATATTGTTGACTTGAGAGATCAAATGTTGCATGAAGCTCATGGTTCACAATATTCTATACATCCAGGTGCCACCACAATGTATCATGACCTACAGGAAGTCTATTGGTGGAACGACATGAAGAAAGACATTGCAAAGTCTATGGCTAAGTGTCTGAATTGTCAGCAAGTGAAGATTGAGCATCAAAGACCTGGAGGTATACTTCAAGGCATTAGTATCCCTACCTGGAAGTGGGAAGAAATCAATATGGACTTCATCACAGGATTGCCTTGCACACATCAACAGTATCACTCGATTTGGGTGATTGTAGAAAAGTTGACTAAAGCAACTCATTTTCTACTGGCGAAAACAATAGATTCAACAGAGGATTATGCCAAATTATACATTCTATAATTGGTTCGGTTGCATGAAGTTCCCTAGTCTATCATATCATATAGAGGTACTCAGTTTACCTCGCAATTTTGGAAGTCATTTCAAAATTGACTTGGTACTCAGGGCAAGCTTAGCACAGCTTTTCACCCACACACGGATGGTCAGGCCGAGTGGACCATTCAGACTCTTGAGGATATGTTGAGAGCATGTGTGATTGATTTTAAAGGTAGTTGGGATGACCATTTACCCCTTATTGAGTTTGGGTACAACAACAATTACCACTCCGGCATTCATATGGCTCCGTTTGAGGCTCTTTATAAATGGAGATGTACATCGCTTATTGGTTACTTCTAAGTAGGTGATGCTTCATTGATAGGGTAGGATTTAGTTCATGAGGATATGGAGAAAGTTCATCTTATAAGGGAGAGCTTGAAAACAGCTCAGAGTCATCAAAAATCCTATGCAGATGTGAGAAGAAGGGAACTTGAGTTTGAAGTTAATGATTGGGTGTTTTTGAAGGTGTCTCCCATAGAGGGAGTGATGAGATTCGGGAAGAAAGGGAAGCTTAGTCCTTGCTATGTTGGACCGTATAGGATTGTGAGACGCATTGGCAAGGTGGCCAATGAAATAGAATTTCCCTTAGAGTTGGCTTCAGTACATCCAGTTTTCTATGTTTAACTTTTGAAGAAGTGCATTGGTGACCCGACTTTGGTTGTTTCGGTGGAGAGCATAGGTGTGAAGGATAGCATTAGCTATGAGGAGGTACTAGTTGAAATTCTTGCTCGTTAGGTTTGGAAGTTGAGGAACAAAGAGGTAGCTTTAGTAAAGGTTTTGTGGAGGAATCAACATGTTGAGGGAGCTACGTAGGGAGCCGAGATAGATATGATGGCTAAATATCTACGTCTTTTCCCTTTCGGCTCAGTTCCAGCTTGAGGTACCAGTTTTCTCCTTGGTACTTTATTTAGTTTCATGTCTCTTAGTTTCCTGTATGTCAATGTATATATGTATAATTCATGAATTTAGTTCAGTCAAGTGTTTCAGTCCGGAGTCAGTCACTTCGTCAGTTTTCAGCTTCAAGTGTTCAGTATTTGAGATGGAAGGTCCTTTCCCTAGTTATTCAATATATTTACCCACATTCAAGGATGAACGTTCCCAAGGGAGAGATATTGTAATACTACAAAAGTTCCTAAGAAATAGATGGGATAATTAGAAATGAGTTCTCCAGAAAATCTAAAATTTGCACTGGAACGACTCGTGGTATGAGTCGTGATAGGAAGTGATGGGTTGTGGTCTCAGTCGTGGTGGAATTCTAAAGTTGGTGTCCAGACCACGAGTCATACAACGAGTTGTGAGGGTGTAGATATGAGTCGTGGTTAGGAGTCGTGAGGTGTAGGTACAACTCATGGTTAGGAGTCATGATGAGTTTCCTTGTGGTGCCAGGGTATGATCTCACGGGTGATGGTACGACTCATAGTAAGTAACCAGGAGTCGTGATGGAAGTCGGGTTAGGAATTGGCAAGTGAAGGGGATGATTTCACGACTGACAGTACTGCTCGTGGTAGGACACCACAAGTCTTGATATGCAATAATGGTGAGTTTCATAGATGTTGCAGGGAGGGGCAGCAGTGAACACGAGAGGTAACCATGAGTCATTACTTCATGATACGACTCGTGGTGAGAGTCGTGATGACTGGAAGTCCCCATTTTTCAGATTTTTTATTAAGGACATTTTTGAAATTCCTAAGCTCCTAAGTCCTAAACTAGTTTGTTTTAAGCTCTGTTGGGAGGATTTTTAGAGGGTTTAGCCTATCCTAATTCATTTAACTCCCATGCATGCAAGAGTAGAAGTTTCCCTTTGAAGATAAAGCTTGAAACCCTCCAATTCTCCTCCAAATTCCCTTGGGCTTTCAAGAGAGAGTGTGGAATCAGATTTCCCAGGCATGTAGAGCTATGAATGAGAGTTTCTTTCACTCTCATGCTCAAAATTCTCTTCAATTTTATGAATGTAAGATCTAGATCAAGTTCATGATCTTATGGGGCTTATTCATCATTTTATTAAATTCTCTATGATTTATCTATAGGTCAATTCCCTTCATGTCTCAAATCATGTTTTAAGATCTATGGGCAGATTTTATACCTATTTTGATTATTAATTCATGGTTTCAAATTTTAATCAAATTATGCCCAATTATGAAAGTTTCACAAAAAGTCAAATTTATGATTCCATTTATGATTTTGATTCCCCTAAGCCCTAAATTATGATTTTTGATTTTTGATTTATGATATGATTTCCCTCAAGTACTCTTCATTAATTTTTGTGAATTTCAAGTACAGTGATTTTTTCACGTATGTATCTTCTTCATGATTTATGAGTTTATAATTTTGGCTGACTCACGGGCCCTAATTCATGGTTAATCATATATTTTAAGTATGATCAAGTATGTTATGATTTATCTAACTATGAACTTCATGTATGACCTCATGATTACTATATGAGCCTCCATGTGCATGTTTTTGAGAGCCATGCACCAGTAGGCTCGGTATTTAGGTAAACCCCGTGGTCTTAGAACTACGTCCAAACATAGGTTTATGCTCATGGACTCTAGGTAGGCCCCTATTAGCAATATCACACCATGTATGTCCCTTGCCTGGCAAGCCTGGGACGGCTCTGCGCACTTGAGTGAGATAGTTGGAGCATCATGTAAGCTCTATCATGATGGTGTCGGTTAAGACAAGTCCTCCCATTATTTCTCATGATTTATGCATTGTCATGTTTATGATACTTTGCTCAAGTTATGTTTTTATCAGTTTTCTCTTATGATTATGATTATGACCAGATTATGAATGGTTCTGAAAATTTTGAGCCTCATGTTTATGTTATGACTATCATTGCATATTTTGAGTTGTCTATGAACTCTTATGTATTTTAATTAGTCCATTTTATTTAAATTTCACACTAAATACGTTTCAAGTACTGACCGCATACTCTATGTTATATCATTTCATGATATAAGCTCAGATGTTCAAGGTCAGTCTCTCCACTACCCGGTCATCAGAGTTCAGTTTAGCCAACTGTTGATGAGTCCTCATTCTTTGAGAACCTTCTGTTAGATGCATTGTTGCTATTTTCAGTTTCAGATTGTTATTGAGCTAGTTAGGGACTGTCATGACCCGAACATAGGCCCGGATAGAGACACAGAACCTAGAACCATAAAGGTCTCCACGTCGACTCATGGCATGAATGTCACAACTAAAGCTTAACATAAATATTTGAAAAAATAAATATTTGAATTAACAAAAGTCTGAATAACTAATAACATCTGAAAAATGGAATACATAACACTGATACAAAATTGAATACAATCTATGTCTGATAAGCCTCTACAATCTGACGAGTTGATGGGACAAGACCCCAACTAACTCACAAATAAACTAAAAGTGAGAATACTGATAACAAGATAGTAATAAGGTCCTCGAAGGATGAGTACTCACCAACGAGCTGGGTATGCTGGAACTCTGAGAAACTGGCTAGCGATGGGACTAAACTTGAACATCCGAGCCTGTATCATGAAATGATACAACATAGAGTATGTGGTCAATACCTTGAATGTACCAAGTATGCAAGGTAAGTAAAACTGGAATCGTGCATATCATAGAATATTTCATCATAAGATTCTAAGAGTAAGGCTTGCATGCTATTATCTGAAAACATGATTTAAACATAGCTGAATATCAAAATTGAATTAAATGACCCAAAGATAAAACTGATAATCAACAATAAAACTAAACATGGGGTCAAACCTGCTGAAAACATAGTATCACAGCTGATGAATATGTATAATTGAAATCATAAGGAATAATGGTAGACTCGTCATATAACTGGCATTCCCATGATAGAGCTTTTGTTGTCTCGTCTATTACACTCAAGTAGGCAAAGCCGTCCAAAGCCTTGTCAGGGCTAAGGGCGATTCCATGATATCGATATAAAGATGAAGGCCCCTCAGGGGCATGGAAAGATCACAAGGTAGGTCCGAAAGAATCTTACCATACCTACATTAGCGCGTAGTTCTGAGGCATAAGGTTAACTGAACCCTTAGACTACTCGGTGCTAGACACTACTCCCAAAAATATGCATATGCTCTTCAGCATTTTTCAACGAAGCTGAACCATCGTCTTCCGACGAAGCTGAATCATAATATTTCATACATAATCTGAAAACATGACATGAGGATCTTTGGGTCAAACCATACTACAAGCTGAAAAGTGGGAGTCTAGACTCCAAAAACATGTGGTATACTAAATACATGAAATTGAAGTAACTTATGAAACAAACCTTATTATATGGGCTTTCCCAAACTTAAACATGTTTTGAAATAGACTTGATAGTAAAAATCATGGATATAGTCATGGGTAAATTGAAATCATACTTTTATCATAGACATATCATCATACTTGAAAACATAGATCATAATCTCAACACTTCACGAACTTTCATAATTGAGCATCATATTGGTAAAACTTTGAAATCAAAATTTGTAATTGAAACCATCATAAAACATGCCCATGAATCTTAAAGAAATATTAGAAACATGAATAGAATTTACCCATGATAGATATTTAGAGAATTTCATAAAACACGGAAAAACCCCATAGATTCATCAACCTTGAATTTCATGAATTTAGAAGAGGATTTGGGCATGGGAGTAAAGGAAAACTCCCATTCATAACCCTACATACCCGGGTACTTTGATTTCTTAATCTCCTTTGAAAACCCAAGTGAATTGAGGACGAACCTAAGGAATCCTCTAGCTTGATCTCCAATAACTCCTTAATCTTGCATGCATGGAATGGGAAGGCTTAGAATAGGTTAAGAACCCTTAAAAGCCTCCTACCTCTTTGTTCCTCAACTTCCTAACCTGACGATTAGGAATCTCGATCGAATGCACTTCTTCAAGAGTGATACAAGGAAAACTGAATGTACTAAAGCTAATTCTGAGGGAAACTCCAACTCATAGGCCACCTTGACAACATGTCTCACAATTATGTATGGGACAACATACCGGGGACTAAGTTTCCCCTTCTTTTCAAATCTCATCACTCCTTTCATGGGAGACACCTTCAGAAATACCCAATCATGATCTTCAAATTCAAGTTCTCTCCTCCTCACATCAGCATAAGACTTTTGACGACTCTGAGCTATTTTCAACCTTTTGCTTTATAAGCTGGACTTTCTCCATAGCCTTATGAACCAAATTTGCTCCTATCAATGTGGCTTTACCGAATTCAAACCAACTAATAGGCGATCTACACCTCCATCTATAAAGAGCCTCAAATGGAGCCATTTGAATGCTGGAATGATAGTTGTTGTTATATGCAAACTCGATGATAGGTAAATGGTTATCCCAACTACCTTTAAAATCAATCACACATGATCTCAACATGTCCTCAGGAGTATGGATGGTCCACTCCGCCTGACCATCTGTCTGCGGGTGAAAGGCTGTGCTAAGTTTAACCTGAGTACCAAGTCCCTTCTGGAACGACCTCCAGAACTAGGACGTAAACTGAGTACCTCTATCTTATATGATGGAGAAGGGAACTCCATGCAACCTAACTAACTCCGAATATACAATTTAACATAATCCTCCGCTGAATTGGTAGTTTTGACAGGTAGAAAATGCATTGCCTTAGTCAACCTGTCTAAAACCACCCAAATAGAGTCATACTGTTGAAGAGTACAAGGCAACCCTGTAATGAAGACCCTATTGATTTCCTCCCACTTCCAAGTAGGGATACTAATGTCTTGAAGGACACCTCCAGGTCTTTGACTTAGCCACAAACTCTGCTATGTCCTTCTTCATGTCGTTCCACCAATAGACTTCCTGTAGGTCACGGTACATCATGGTGGCACCTGGATGTACAGAATATCTGGAACCATGAGCCTTGTGCAACATTTGATCTCTCAAATCATGAACACGAGGAACACACAGATGAACCTGATATTGAAGTACACTATCTCCTCCATGGGAGAAGACCTCCTTTTTCTGATTCTAAACCACTTTCTTCAACTTTACCAAGATAGGATCCTCGTCTTGCCTAGCCTTGACTTAAGTCACCAAAGAGGATTCTAATTCATTCTAAATAATGGCACCACCCTCTATCGAATCAACAAGGTGAACCCTTAGTCGTGCAAGCCGATGCACATCCTTTACCAAATCTTTTCTCCCCTCATCTACATGAGACACACTCTCCTAGAAATCCTACTAAGAGCGTCTTCCACCATATTATCCTTGCCTAGATGATAAAGAACATTCCTATCATAACCTTTAAGAAGCTCCAACCACCTTCTTTGTAACAAGTTTAGATCCTTCTGGGTAAACACATACTGTAGACTCATATGGTTCATAAACACATCCACATGGACCCCGTACAAATAGTGTCTCCAAATCTTCAAGGAAAATACTATCACTTCTTCTCATGGACCTGAAGCTGCCTAGAAGCATAAGTTATAACCTTACTGTGATACATTAATACAAAACCAAGGACGATCCTCGAGGAATCAAAATATACCATAAATCCATCAGTACCCTCTAGTAGGTTCAACACTGGTGCTGAGGTGAGTCGAGTTTTCAACTCCTGGAAGCTCTTCTCACAGGCCTCCTACTATTGAAACGTCATTTCTTATGGATCAACTTAGTCAACAGTGCTGCAATGGATGAAAACCCTTCGACAAATCCCCTATGGTAGCCAGCTAAACCCAAGAAACTCCTGATATCTGAAGGACTAACTGGTCTAGACCAATTCTTCATAGCTTCTATCTTTTGAAAGTTCACTTGTACTCCCTTACTTGACACCACATGATCGAAAAATGCAACTGAGCTCAACGAAAACTCAGACTTGCTAAATTTAGCATACAATTGGTGATCCTTAGGAGCCTGTAGTACCACCCTCAAGTGAGTAGCATGCTCCTTCTTGCGCCAAAAATATATAAAAATATCATCTATGAATTCGATCACGAACATGTCCAAATTGACTTAAACACCCTATTCATCAAATTTATGAAAGTTGCAGGAGCATTCAGTAGTCCAAAAGACATAACTACAAACTCATAGTGACCATATCGAGTACTGAAGGCTGTCTTAGGGATGTCACTCTCTCTAACCCTGAGCTGATGATACCTGGATCTGAGGTCTATCTTTGAAAACATGTAGCACCCTGAACCTGGTCAAGTAAGTCATCAATTCTATTGAGGGGATACATGTTCTTGATTGTGACGTTGTGCAACTATCGATAGTCAATGCACATCCGAAGGGAAACATCCTTCTTTCAGACAAACAGAATTGGTGCGCCCCATGGGGATTTTCTAGGTCTGATGAAACCCTTGTCTCCTTTAGCTCAGCTGGTGCCATTCTATAAAGAGGAATAGATATAGGCTTTGTATCAAGAAGAAGATCAATGCAAAAGTCGATCTCCCGCTTGGGAGGAATTCCCGGTAGGTCATCTGGAACCACTTCTGGATACTCACACACTATACGAACTGACTGGATAGTTGGGGTCTCGGATGTAGCATCCTTAACCCTAACTAGATGGTACATGCAACCCTTAGAGATCATCTTTGTAGCCTTAACATAGGAAATGAAATGACCTATAGGCACAGTTGAACTACCATTCCACTTTAGGACTGGCTCACCCGAAAACCGTAATTCTACCGCACAAGTTCTACAATTTACTGAAGCATAACATGCATGTAGCCAATCCATGCCAAAGATAACATAAAAATCTATCATGGATAGCTCTACTAAATCTGCTGAGGTGACTTTCTGAAAGACTGTGACTAGGCAATTTCCGTACACCCATCGAGCTATGATTGAATCACTGACTGGAGTAGAGACTAAGAATAGTTCTGATAGGATTTTGGGATTGACTCCAAAACTACTAGTAGCATAGGGCGTCATAAAATATAAAATAGCCCCTGGATCTAACAATGCATAAACATCAAGATGAAATACTCTTAACATACTAGTGACTACATTTGGAGAGACCTCCTTTTCCTAACGAGATACGAGGGCATAAAACCTATTCTGATGCTGACCACCACCTGCACTAGTGGAGGCACCCTACTGAGCTGAGCGTACAGGTGGAGCTGCTAAACCAGTGGCAGGGCCTTGATCTTGGGCAGATTTATATGCCCAAGTGATACTCAAAAGTATCATTTTCGACTTTTTTATCTATCAATGTGTATACATTCTCATGTAATTGGTAATAAAATGTGAATTTATACTAACCAACATGATTAGCATTGTTTTGCAGGTAAAATTTGATTTCGGGAAGCTAAAATGCATGTTGAATGATATTGGAGTTGGACTTGGATGCGAGCAAGGAACAAAGCATTGGACAACATGAAATAAAGGGGCTCCGCGATGGAGCCGTGTCACGCTGCCATCGCGGAGGCATTCTGCCTGGATGGGGAAAATTCACCCAAATTCTAGTGGAGGTCCGCGTTTGCTCCGTGGCACGGAGCCAGTGCTCCGCGATGCACGTCGTGCCACGTTGAGCCTGAATTCCTGGACCCCCAGTTCCAGTGAGGGTCCGCGTTCATGGCGTGTCATGGAGGCAGTGCTCGGTGATGCACTCCGTGACACGTTGCTCATTATTCCGGGAAAAATTCCCAGCAGTATAAATAGAACACTTAAGTTCATTTTTCATAATTCTGACTTGGTGGAGCAAGGACGTGGGTTACAAGCAGTTGAAGGACGAAAAGTTCAGGGTTTTTTCTCTCTTTCTTTCTTCTTTAATTCAATTGCTTGTATGATTAACACTCATTTTATGATGATTAATCCACAAATGAGTGGCTAATTCCTCTCCTTGCTGAGGTTATGAACAATTGTGATGAAATTTGATTATTGATTCTATTGTTTTTCATCTTTTCTTCCATGTTGTTCTATTAATTCTTGTTTTTACTGCATTGGTGTGTGGCCTACATTAATGTACATCTAAAAAGTTCGGTTTCACTCGAGAGAGCACGAAATTGGAAAGTTGTGAATTAATAGGATATGTTCTTTACTTGATTTGGGAAAATTGAGTCTTGATTTGCTTTCAGGATAGAAATATACCTGAAAGTCGTATTAGTCAATTTAGGAACCGAAATTGTATAGCTAGGACATGAATTGCATTTGATCACAGAAATGTAGACGGATGGTTCATGATTCTTAAGTGAGGTTAAATACGAGAGTTTTAATCTCTTGGCAGATGTTCTTGGCTAGCAACTGGAAGAAAAGATTAACCAATTTATGATGATAATCAATTTCATTACATGTTCGTTTAACCTCAGCATGCTCTCATTCATAGTTCAGATTCAAAGTAGATAATTGTCCTTAGTTTTAGTATAAAATTTATAAAACAAACTATCAACTTTTTGGTTACACTGTTGTCTGCATTTTTAGAAATAAAATATAGTACACTTGAGGAATTTGCACTTCATCCAAGTCTCTGTGGGATCGATACTTGGCTTGCTAAAGCCACTTACTACTTGTTCGACCACGTGCACTTGCGTGTCGGTTTTATAACCCAACAAACACCCGAACAAGTTCTTGGCGCCGCTGCCGGGGACTTGGCAATTGGTGAAATTGTTTTAAGTGTTAATTTACTGTATTTTTATTTTCTTAGTGTTGACAACTTGGTCTTAGCCTGTATTTTGCAGACTCAATTGCTGTGAACACTGGCAAGAGACAAGGAGCTGGTGGAATCATATATAGAGCCTGAAAGAATATTTCACAGTAAACGAAGAGAAGCTCTACAAAGAAAGCTACAGTTGCTCAGACAGACGATCATGGAGCAACAACAGAATCCACCGGTAGTACGGGCAGTGTTAGTGCCCGAAGAAGCAGCAGCACGGCCGGTTCGCGAGGTGGAAATCCCACATGCCAATAATGTTACATCGATTATCCGCAAACCAGAGCCGGGAGGGAGATTTGAACTTAAACAAAATATGCTGCAGTTGTTGCACACAAGCGGGCAATTTACCGGTCTCCCTCATGAAGATCCACAGCAGCATCTCCAAATTTTTTGGAGATAAGTGACACTTACATACCCGCTGGAGTGTCACCAGACTATGTCCGGCTTACATTATTTCCATTCTCATTATTGGGAGAAGCCAAGAGGTGGTTGAAAGCTGAGCCACCGAATTCTATTTCTACGTGGGATGATCTTACACGGAAGTTCTTGATAAGGTTTTTTCCCTCTGGTAAAATAGCAAGACTTAGAAGTCAAATTCTAAGTTTCAAACAGAGGGAGGGAGAAAATTTATATCAGGCCTGGGAGAGATTTAAATCAATGTTGCGGGATTGTCCTCATCATCATCAGTCCAATGATGTGTTGGTGCACACATTTATTTAGGGTTTGGAACCCCACACCAAAATATTGCTAGACTCAGCAGCTGGAGGGCAAGCGCTGGAGAAGACTTATGAGGAGCTGTATACCTTGTTGAACCGGATTTCACAGGGCAATCCAGAATGGAATGCTGATTCATCACGAGGTGGGACAAGGAAAGCAGCAGGAGTGCTTGAAGTGGATGGGTTTACAGCTATCGCTGCACAGATAGCTTCATTGCAAAATCAATTGAACAATTACTTCAGCAACATGACATTGAACCAGCCTCCAGCCGCAGTTAATGCAGTCCAGCAGATGTGGTGTGAAGTGTGTGGAAGCAGTGAGCACTCAGCTGAGTGTTGTGGAGCCAATCCTGACTCGGTAAACTTTGTGGGTAATGCACAAAGGAACCACCAGCAGTATGGTAGTATCTACAACTCCAATTGGAGGAATCATCCTAATTTCTCATGGGGTAGCAACAACCATCAGGGCCAAAGTTCGGGTCAGGGTGTGCAAAGGAACCAAGGAAGGCAACAGAACTACCAAGCTCAATTCAGAAACAACAATGCACCTCCTTCACCACCATCACCCAGCATTGAGGAGATGTTCAAGACCATGATAGCTAACCAAGCTCAATTGCAGGCTGACTATGTGAAATTGGCAGCCGAAGTGAAAAAGAACCAGTTAGCTACCAAGGCACTTGAATATCAATTTGGGCAATTTGCTAGTGCCCAAAATACAAGGCCTAGAGGAGGACTGCCGAGCGACACGAATCCAAATCCCAAGCAGGTAAATGCAGTGACCACAAGGAGTGGTTTGCAGCTGAAAGAGGTGGAACCAGAAAGACCACCTCAACATTCGGGAGCAGTAGAAGTTGAGAGGGAGCAAAGTTCTGAAAGGGGGAAAACCAAGGAAGCTGAATCAGAAAGACCTCCACCCCCGTTCCCTCAACGACTAAAGAAACACAAGGAGGAGGCGTGTTTCAAGAAATTCATGGAGGTGCTGAAACAGGTACATGTTAACTTACCTTTTGTTGATGTCTTGCAGGGAGTGCCAAAATATGCGAAGTATATAAAGGACATCGTGGCAAACAAAAGTCGGTTGACTGAGTAAGCTACGGTGGCTCTAACGGAGGAGTGCACTTCCCGGATCCAAAATAGACTGCCCACAAAGATAAAAGACCCTGGGAGTTTTACTATCCAGCTTATTATTGGGCAGAGCATCCGAGCTTGTGGATTGTGTGACTTGGGAGCGAGCATAAATTTGATGCCTTCATCGGTATTCAGAAAGTTGGGTCTAGGGAGTCCTAGACCCACAATGGTAATCTTGCAGTTGGCGGATCGATCCTTAGCTAGGCCGGATGGCATTGTTGAGGACGTTCTGGTGCAAGTTGGCTCCCTAATTTTCCCGGTAGATTTTGTCGTGCTGGATTTTTAACCAGATGCGGAAGTCCCATTTATTTTGGGACGTCCCTTCTTGGCAACCGGGAAAGCACTAATCGACGTAGCTGCGGGGCAGCTAACAATGCGAGCACATGACAAGGTAGAGGTGTTGGATGTGTACAAGGCACCCAAGCTCCCGATGGTGCATGAAGAACTCTCGGTGATCAATGTGATCGATCAAGGTGATGATTAGCAGATGAAGGATTCCTGAGAGTTAATGGGAAAACCACCGAAAAGGTGTAAGCACTACTGGGGGGAGGATGGTGATCGAGAGAAATCATCCATCACCCTAGTGGACAATTGAGCTTAAACGACGTCGAGCCGCGACGGTAAACCAGGCGCTGCACGGGAGGCAACCCGTGAAAGTAAAAAAAATATTTCTTTTATTTTGTAAAGTGTAAATAGATTTTTCATTTCCTTTTTCTTGATTTACTATAAAAATTTTCGTTTTAGTTTTTGTTTATTTGTATTTAGAGTGAAACCTATAATTCTAACCAATTTTGTATAGTGAGATGATATTCAGGTCAAACGGAGAAAATGTGCATGGAATCGCGAAGGAAAAGTTGAGGTATGAAAAATTAATAAAAAGTGGAAAACAGTGAGCTGGGGCGATAGCTCCGTGTCACGGAGGAGAACCTCCGTGTTACCCTCCGTGACACGTTGAAGTATAACGCGGAAATTTTAAAAATTTCCAGAACAGCCTCGCGATGGCTCCGTGTCACGGAGGCAGTGCACCGCGATGCACTCCGTGACACGTTGCCGTGTATATCGCGACAGGTCACACCGGGTCGCCGGGTGACCCGCGCGATTTTCTTCCTTTTTAACCCCGAAAACCTCCCTTTTTCCCTCATTCTCTAATCCCTCCGCGACCAAACCCCCCAAAACACATCCCCCATCAACGTGCCACGGCGTAAGGTAAGAAATTCACTGAGTTTTCTTTGATTCTTCAAAAACAAGGTATGTTCTTCGATTCCCTCTCAAATTCTTGTCGATTTTCTTCAATTTTTAGCATGGGAGGTGAGCTAAATTTCCCTAAGTCGAAATTAATCATGAATTTGATTTCATTGTTGATTGATGAATGTTCGGAATGTCGTATGATTGCTTGAACTTTTCGATTGCATGAATTGATCGAATTTGATTGATAAAATCAATTCTAGGGCTTGTTAGTTGAATTTGAAGTCGAAAATGTATTGAACTTGTGAATTTTATGCCGGGATGGATGTGTTGAATGAGATGAGTCGATGTACAAATTGTTAGGACGTTAATAGAACGACGGATTCTCGGGTTGGGGGAAATGTTGAAATTTGTAAAAATTGGTTGGTTGGATAGGCTCGTGTGTGGATATATTTTTTTGTTGTTTTTGTTTCTTTGTTTTTCTTTGCTAAGTGTGATGGTTAAAATGTTAGTGATGGTAGTGATTGTGATTAGCTGTATGAAGTCTGAGTAGTACGCAGAAGTTACACTAAGCATGATTGTATAGTTGTTTGTTTTGTGTAAATAAAGATATTCTTGCCATCGTGTTGTAAATGCAGCTAAGGACTAAGTGTGGGGTAACCTAGCGTAACCCGACCTTAGTCGAAGTTAATATCCGTGAGCTTAACATTGATCTTGTTTGCTTGGGTTGACAAGTGAAATGGCTAGCCGGCAAGATAAAGGAAAAGGCGCATCAACTTCAGGCGCCGGAAGGAACCGGATCAGACTGGGCACAGCAGTCCCAGCTGCACCAGCAGTTCCACGCGGCCAGCGCCGCCAGTACGGAAATAAATGGGTGACCGATGAGGGGAAAAAGTTGTACGCAAAGCACAAAGAAAATAAATATTTCCCCGAGGAGCACATAGCACGGGAGCCATTGGCACAGGAGTTCCCTAGAATGGTCCACCGGATCGAGGCAGCTGGGCTCAAGTTCATCTTTGAGAAGCCCAAAGAATGCAATCTGCACTTGGTTCGGGAGTTCTATGCCAATTGGAACCCAACAATCAGGAGTCACACCATCAAGATCAGAGGGCAAATAGTCACTCTGGAGCCCCACCACCTCAATGCCATCATAGGAGCGCGGGACATAGACGCCCACGTCCTCCGACAACTGAACATTACCCCACCGTATGCGGACATCAGACGCACATTGTGTGGGACCCGATAAACAGCTAGATGGAGCAGACACAAAGAGAGGGGCTACCACCAGACGTTGCCCTATTCACAGATGAACAGGGAAGCCCGAATCTGGCTGAAGATAGTCTGCTCATGCCTAATCCAGGGGGTACATATGACTGATGTAACCCGGGATTGTGTTTGCCTGGTGTACGCCCTGATGAAAGGGCTGGAGATCAATGTCGGGGCGGTTATTATATCCGCCATGAAGAGAGCCCTGTTGCACCAGGGGCACAAGTATGGTTTTGGTGGACTACTGACCACCTTTCTCAGGGGCCTCAATGTTGAGGAGGAGGCCCTTGATTATATCCCGCAGTTGGAGCGGCGGGCCTTAGACGTTACTAAAACTAAGGCTCCCGACACCACCCACGGGCCAGTGCTTACACTTGGTGAGCGACATGCTCATGATGACCAGTACATGGCACGGATGTATGGGATGCAGATGCTCCAGCTAAGGATAGGTGGGAGGCCGGCGACAGAGGAGGAGCTATGGTAGCTCGAGCTAGACTACCCTTTTGGCGAAAACGCCAGGGCTCTATGCCGAGTGGGTCCAGCATTTGTAGAGCCCACGGATGATGATGTCCCCACGGACGAGGAAACACGTCGGGAGGACTCCGATGTGGAGTCTGATGATAACGACGGAGGCGACTCGGACATGGGAGATGAAGCAGCAGCACCCGATGAAGAAGTGGAATACTTTGACTGATCAGGGAGTTCCACCACCCAATTTTGTGTTATTTTAATTTTTGTGAACACTGGGGACAGTGTTCGAGCTAAGTGTGGGGTGGGAGTAGTTAGGTGCTGGGCTGGGCTGTTTTGCATGTATGCTCTATTTTGCTGTCGTGTATGTGAAAATGTGTTTGTCCCTGTGAGTTGTGAATTTTCAAGTTATTGTTCCATTTTTGTAAATATTTGTGAAATTGATGTGTGTTGCTGAATGGTTGCTAGCTGATTCTGATTCTGTACATATTTTTGTTATTTTGTTATCGAAATGATCGATTTTTTAAAATTTTTAAAATATTGTGTAAATAATTTCTCTATCGAAATGATCGATATTTTCGACATTTTTAATTTTGGGTTTCTCGGCATTTGTTTTCGATTCTTTTACCGAGAATGGTCCCATTGAACCGATGTCTTGAGTAGTGACCGTTCCCTATGATGGATGGATGACGACCATCTTAAGGGAAATGTAGTCGTTAGGAGTAGTTTTTTTCTCAATTATTTTTTCCTTTTTTTCTTTGGTGGATTGCATCCCAGAACCTGTAGTTACTATATGGTTGCGAAATTCTGGTTGAGTGTTGTACAGGATATTCAAAATGCAAAGGTGATTCGTATGAAAGCATGCAAATTTGTAAATATGTTGAGATACCTAGGCTGTAGAGTTCGATTCAGTGTGATTGAGGCTTAATGTTTGAATTCATGTAATTAGCTGATTGAAGAGTCTGTGAATACATCATGAATCGAGCATGTGCAGAAAGTGTGAAGTGAGGTGTTGACATTCCATGCTATTGTGAAGTGTCTAGAACTTTCCTGGTGTGTGTACAAAACGAAATGAAGGAGGTGTATTGTAGGAAAGGATGTAGGCATCTCTTTGTTTTAACCGAGAGTTTCTATATTTTTTTCCTTGTCATACCCCCATTTTCTGTGATTGTATACCCTAGTCAGCCCTTTGAGCCTTTAGCCGATTGTTTCTTTCTTTTGTCCAAAAAGTGTAAACCGAGTTTAGTTCCTTCTTTTCATTAGCCATAATGTCTATACAAAACTCTTAAGCGCTTAAGAAGAGAAAATCATTTTCCCAAAGTGTCAAAGAGTGAGAATGGTGAAAAGAAATAGAAAAGCAGAGTGAGGGAAGAAAAGAAAACGTTGAAGGTGCACTTGCCATAAATAAACAATAATGAAGGTGCATGAATAATCTTTGTTGTTGTGTCAAGTGTGCTTAATACGATGGGCCATACTAAAGAAAATCATCAAAAATGGGATGATGAAAAAAAAAAAGAGAAACAATGTCCATGCGTTGATGGGATGTGTTGAAAAGGCGCTTAAGGATGCTAGTGGCTATTATTGGCTAATCCAATATTTACTAGTTCCATAGCTTCCATTACAACCCATTAAAGTCCTACGTGATCTTACATCGCATTTCTTTATATTAGTGGAGTAATACACTAAGGGCAAGCTTATGGGTCATGACATGATGCATGTGAATTCTTTTGGGAGAGAGAGTGAAATTGTGTGTACATGCCCCTATTTGAATGTTTGTGAGTCATATGATCAAAAAGGGGAAGATTCTCTTGTGTTGTGAGGGCACATGCTTGATGAAAGATTAATTCTCGTGTCGGATATCTTGATCAGTTGATTTGCATGAGTTTGCCGATATCGAGAGTCGATTCTTAAAGTCTAGGAGGTCTTAATGTATTGAAGGTCATAGCATTGATAAGACCATGCATGTTTTCTTGATGATTTGCTTTATTGAGTAATCGGTATGACCGTAGCCTAAATTGTCGAACCAAAGTAGCGAGGTTGGGATGTAAATTGCATGAGTTGTATGTTTGTTGTTCGAGGACGAACAAGGATTTAAATGTGGGGTAAGTGATCTTGGGCAGATTTATATGCCCAAGTGATACTCAAAAGTATCATTTTCGCCTTGTTTATCTATCAATGTGTATACATTCTCATGTAATTGGAAATAAAATGTGAATTTATACTAACCAACATGATTAGCATTGTTTTGCAGGTAAAATTTGATTTCGGGAAGCTAAAATGCATGTTGAATGATATCGGAGTTGGACTTGGATGCGAGCAAGGAACAAAGCATTGGACAACATGAAATAAAGGGGCTCCGCAATGGCAGCGTGACACGGCTCCATTCTGCCTGGATGGGGAAAATTCACCCAAATTCCAGTGGAGGTCCACGTTTGCTCCGTGGCACGGAGCCAGTGCTCCGCGATGCACGTCGTGCCACGTTGAGCCTGAATTCCCGGACCCCCAGTTCTAGTGAGGTCCGCGTTCATGGCGTGTCACGGAGGCAGTGCTCCGCGATGCACTCCGTGACACGTTGCTCATTATTCCGGGAAAAATTCCCAGCAGTATAAATAGAACACTTAAGTTCATTTTTCATAATTCTGACTTGGTGGAGCAAGGACATGGGTTACAGGCAGTTGAGGGACGAAAAGTTCAGGGTTTTTTCTCTCTTTCTTTCTTCTTTAATTCAATTGCTTGTATGATTAACACTCAATTTATGATGATTAATCCACAAATGAGTGGCTAATTCCTCTCCTTGCTGAGGTTATGTACAATTGTGATGAAATTTGATTATTGATTCTATGGTTTTTCATCTTTTCTTCCATGTTATTCTATTAATTCTTGTTTATACTGCATTGGTGTGTGGCCTACATTAATGTACATCTAAAAAGTTCGGTTTCACTCGAGAGAGCACGAAATTGGAAAGTTGTGAATTAATAGGATATGTTCTTTACTTGATTTGGGAAAATTGAGTCTTGATTTGCTTTCAGGATAGAAATATACCTGAAAGTCGTATTAGTCAATTTAGGAACCGAAATTGTATAGCTAGGACATGAATTGCATTTGATCACAGAAATGTAGACGGATGGTTCATGATTCTTAAGTGAGGTTAAATACGAGAGTTTTAATCTCTTGGCAGATGTTCTTGGCTAGCAACTGGAAGAAAAGATTAACCAATTTATGATGATAATCAATTTCATTACATGTTCGTTTAACCTCAGCATGCTCTCATTCATAGTTCAGATTCAAAGTAGATAATTGTCCTTAGTTTTAGTATAAAATTTATAAAACAAACTATCAACTTTTTGGTTACACTGTTGTCTGCATTTTTAGAAATAAAATATAGTACACTTGAGCAATTTGCACTTCATCCAAGTCTCTGTGGGATCGATACTTGGCTTGCTAAAGCCACTTACTACTTGTTCGACCACGTGCACTTGCGTGTCGGTTTTATAACCCAACAAACACCCGAATAGGCCTCAGCCTCTACCATGGCCTTCTCTAGTTGGTGGACAACCTCTGAGCATATTCTTAGGCTTTCCACACTTGAAATGCACACCTATACCTACTAAGAACTAACCAGTGTGCCTCCTACCACACCTATCACAACCTGGAATGTTGGGCTCTACCAACCTGCTCCTCTAACCTCAAGGGGGTGATGCTCGTCCCCTCTGATCGCACCTAGATCTAGATGGCACACTTGCTACTAACGGCGCTAGGCTAATGATCTTTGGTTAAACTGCTGACCATGCCCACCACCAGGTCTCTACTAGAAAAACCCAAAACTGTCAGTCCTATCCCTCTTGGCATCTCTCTCTCTCACTCACTCGCACTACCTCTATCTGTTGGGCATACAGGACCAACCGAGAGAAGTTAATATCCTGATGAAGCATCATGTCCCAGCAATCTTTGACCAAATAGTCTACTATCCCATGCAGAAACCTACTCACTCAAGCTGTCTGATCAGCCACCATCTCTAGTGCATATTTGGACAAACGGGTGAACTCCAAGGTGTACTCCTGGACTATCATACTGTTCTGCCTCAGGTTCACAAACTCAGCTGCCTTAATCTGTATTATCTCTCGGGTAAAGAATCTATCCATGAAAGCGGTAAGAAACTCATCCCAACCAAAGGGATCCACTCCAAGTACTCTACTATCCTTCCACTATCTGAACTAGGTATGGGCGACCCCTTTTCAACTGATAAGAGGCTAAATACACATACTCTTCCTCCATCACCCCCATAATCTGGGTGATCTTTCGAATCTCATTAATAAACTCATGTGGATTCTCATCCACCTTCGATCCAAGAAACTCTAGGGGATTAATCCTAAGGAAGTCCCTGACTCTCGCCGCTGTCGTGTTTCCATTCTAGAGAATATGGGCCACTGCCTACTGGTTGACCTGGGCTATCACGACCCGAACGTACACCCAGATCGTAGACATGGGACAAGGGACCCCGAGAGACCCCAAGTCAACCCATGGCACATACATACATCTAATCTCATTTAATAAAGAGTAATACTTAGCATAAAACATAACGTAAACGTAAACATAACATAACAACCAGAAGTACTAGGCATATACATAAGTTGGGTTCTACATCCTGTCTGAAAGCCTGTACTACATACGATGGGTTGATGGAACAACATCCCCAACTAACCCGACCAATACTGAAACATAAATAACCTGAAAGTATGTCAAACGGCCCTCGGAACATGAGGACTCACCAATATTTGTGAGCGAGAACTGAGATGAACTAAGGATGAGGATGAGCCTAAGATCCGGACCCTGTATCATGAAATGATACAGCATAGAAAGTATGCGGTCAGTACGTGGAATGTATTGAGTATGCAAGGTAAGTAAAATGGACATTTAAAAGTAAAATAAACTCATAAATAAATATAGGAGAAGGAAATCATGCTTGTATCATAAACTTCGTAAGTAAACATAAGGATCAAGACTTTCAAATCGTTCATAAATCATTCATTATAATAATCGTATATAAATTTAACCAAAACATAACTTGAGCCAATAACATAAATATAAAAATGCATAAAACATGCGGAACAATGGGAGGAATCTTCATAATCGACACCATCATGGTAGATCCTTTCATGATGCCCCAACTATCTCACTCAAGTAGGCAGGGCCGACCCTGGCTTGCCAGGCGAGGGTCGTGCATTAGGTGTGATATCACATTTGAGGGGATCATTATCAATACAATATATCATTAGAAACCAATGGTGGCATGTGGTTATGTGACACCCGTATAGTCCTTTGAACACCAGGCTGCTTGGTGCTAGACACGGCTCCCAAAAACATGCATATAGACTCATAGATAAATTAATATCACCATGCATTAAAATTCATTGGCTAAAATATAACATTTATCATCATTAATCCCCTTTAAAACATGCTTAGCTAAGAATCAAAGGCCCTTTTCATCGGCCAACATCATAAATCGATAAATCATGTAATTCGTTCATAAATTGTAACTCATTCTTAAACATGTGGGCACTGCCCAATACTTTGACATACTCAATTCTTTCAAAAATATTCTCATACACATGGGTAACTTGAAATCATGTTTTTCCATCATCAATAAACTAAAAATACTGAATATTCATCACAAATCATAACTTTCATAAACCTTCATCAAATGGGCATCTTAGATTTAAAAAGATTAAATCATAATCTTAAAGAAAATAATATAAAACCAGCCCATCATTCATAGTTCAATAATTAAAACTCAATTGAATCAAACCCATAAGGAGAAATCACATTTTTATGGTTTTGGGTAAAACCCCATGGAATTGAATTTGAGGATTCATGATTAAATTCGAAATTTGGGCATGGGTGTGAAAGGATTCACCCATTCTAAACCCTACATACCTGGGAAGAATGAATCTACCACCTCACTGATTGCCAAGGAGAAATTGGAAGAAGAATCCCTTAGAAAAGCTCTTGGTCATCTCCTGAATTCATAAACTTGCATGCATGGAAGGAACATACTTAGAATAGGTTTTCCCCTAGTAAACCAACTAAAACGAGTCTAAAACGACGTAGTGTAGGGCCTTAAGATGACGAAATAACGTAAATACCCTTACTAATTATGCTGAACATTGCCCACTGGACCAACCAACAGACGAACCAATGGGCCTTTGGAAGATACCACGACCCGTGGTATCCGCTCGTGCTAAGCACTTCCCTAATGCATATCTCGGAATCAAACCACGGACATACAATACGGGTCATCCTATGTTTCAATGGGTCGTTCCTTTAGTCATTGTTTCCTTCTTCTGAAACTCTACACTTCTATTTAATGAGCCTCACCACGACTCGTGTAAGATACAATGGGTTGTGGTTCCCATCCGTCATTTCCCACTAGAGATCTGGGCTCCCTTACCACGACTCTTCACAACGGCTTGTTGCAACCCACAACGTGTCGTTGCATGACCCGTTAAACTCCCCAACTGCTAAGACCATCTCCTACCACGACCACTAACAATGACTCATTATTTCGTACAATGAGTTGTTACACCAATCGTTGTGTCCACTGCCACCTGAGAACCTGAACCCACGACTGCTAACAATGGCTCGTGATTACGTACCACGAGTCATTGTACCTCTCGTCCTGCAACTTTTTCCCCAACTTCCCGCAGTTTTGCATTTTAGCTTCCCGGGTATACCCTTAGGCACTTCCGGGGTATTACATGGGCAGTCAAAGCCTGTGCTAACATCTGGATGGCTGCCCCAAACTCAGCATGGGGAACCTGATCAGGCACATGATCCTAGGGGGCTAGTGGGGCCTACTAGTGCCCATCTCCGTTGCCATTCTCATGGCTATCGCCGTTCCCATTCCTTCTTTCATTAACTCGGTGAGTAGGCATGATTCTACAAATGCATATAGAACGAGTTAGAAGGATAGAGAGACATTTCATTACATGACATAGATAATGAATGAAGGGAAATTTCCTAAATGTTTCGTAGCCTCTTCATTATAAGTGTGGAACGCTTCACACCCATGAAAAACACTCTACTTAATTCGGCTTTAAGACACCCTAGGACACTTCAAAACCTAATGCTCTAATATCAAGTTTGTTATGACCCGAAAATAGGTCCGGATCTAGACACGGAACCTAGAACCATTAATGGATCTAAGCCGACCCATGGCATGAACGTGACAACTAAAGCTTAACATAAATATTTGCGGAAAGAAATATTTGAAATAGCGGAAGTATGAATAACTAATAACATCTGAACAACGAAATACATAACACTTATCCAAAGCTGATTACATTCTATGTCTGATAAGCCTCTAAACCTGATGAGTTGATAGGACAAGACCCATACTAATAACAAATAAATAGAAACTGAGAATACTTATAACAAAGCTAGTAATAAGGTCCTTGAATGATGAGGACTCGCCAACGAGATGGGTATGCTGGAACTCTGAGAAACTGGCTAGCAGTGGGACTGAACCTGAACATCTGAGCTTGTATCATGAAATGATACAGCATAGAATATGCGGTTAGTACTTGAAATGTATCGAATATGCAAGGTAAGTAAAACTGTTAAGTAAGTAAAACTAAAATCATGCATATAATAGAAAATTTCATCATAAGATTCTAAGAGTAAGGCTTGCATGCTATTATCTAAAAATATGATTTAAACATAGCTGAATATCATAACTGAAATGAATGACCCAAAGCTGAAATCGATAATCAATAGTTAAACTGAACATGGAGTCAAACCTGCTGAAAACATAGTATCATAACTTATTAACATGCATAATTAAAATAATGAGGAACAATGGGAGACTCATCATATAATCGACATTACCACGATAGAGCTTACGTGGTCCCAACTATTACACTCAAGTGGGTAGAGACATCAAAACCCTAGCCAGGGCTAAGGGCACTACCATAATATCGATATCAAGCTAAAGACCCCTGGGGGTAGGGAATTCTCACAAGGGAGTTCCCAAAGATTATGATCATACCTACGTTGGCACGTAGTTCTGAGGCACAAGGTTAACTGAACCCTTAGCCTACTCGGTGCTAGACAATACTCTCAAAAACATGCATATGCACTCCATCATTTTTCAAAGAAGCTGAACCATCATCTTTCGACGAAGCTAAATCATAACATTTTATATATAATATGAAAACATGACATGAGGAGCCTTGGCTCAAAACATAGCACAAGCTAAAAAGTGGTATTCTTGACATATGGGCATTCCCAAAACTTAAACATGCTTTGAAATAGACTTGATAGTCAAAATCATGAATATAGACATGGTAATTGGAAATCATACTTTTATCATAGACATCTCATCATACTTGAAAACATAGATCATAATCTCAACACTTCATTAACTTTCATAATTAAGCACCATATTGGTAAAACTTTAAAATCATAATTTGTAATTGAAATCATCATAAAACATCCCTATGAATCTTAAAGCAACATTAGAAACATGAATAAAATGTACCAATGATAGATACTTATAGAATTTCACAAATTAGGATAAAATCCCATAGATTCATCAACCTTGAATATCATGAATTTAGAAGAGGATTTGGGCATGGGAGTGAAGGAATACTCCCATTCATAGCCCTACATACCTGGGTACTTTGATTTCACAATCTCCCTTGAAAACACAAGTGAATTGAGGAAGAACCTAAGGAATCCTCTAGCTTGATCTCCAATAACTCCTTAATATTGCATGCATGGAATAGGAAGGCTTAGAATAGGTTAAGCACAATTACAAGCCTATCATCGGCTTAAACTAACGTAGTTTAGGACCTAGGGGCTTAGGAATTACGAAAAAACTCTTACTAAAATACAGGAAAAATATACTCTGCCAGTCACCAAGAACGATACCATGACTCATGGTGTACCTAACGACTCCTGGTGACTCACTTATGAAGTACATTGCCCTAAATTCAAACTTTAAATCCTACTCCTGGCCATGACAAACTCCATGAGTTGTGGAGTCACTTCGCGACTTGGCTTCCTCTCGTGGTCATCCCCAAAACATAAATCATTGCCAATCATCCTCTCACTTCACGAGTCACTTAACGATTCATGAAGTTCTCCCATAGGTCACTGGATGACTCATCCTGTGGCCCAGGCAACCTTTTTCCCATTTTCTTTGCTCGAACCCTCAGGTCTGATCTAAGGGGCTATCGGGATATTACATGGTCTTGTCCAATCAACTAATCAGTATGTAAAGGCTTTTCATACATAGTGTTGTATTCAGTTTTGAATTCAGTGTAATGCATTTCTATGGTTCAAATGTTTAATGTTCAGACTTCTGCTATTTCAAAATTCAGTTTCTTTTCGCCTTAATTATGTTGAGTTAGTTATCATCTTGATGCCATGTTATATCTCGGAAGTCCTAAGATCAAACCCGAGAGTTAAAATGGAGAAAATTGGAAATCTGGCACCAGGTGACAGAACGAGTCATTCTGTGACCCGTGGGGTAGACCACGAGTCGTGAGGTGACTCGTGGTGAGGTCCAGGGTGTGAGTTGGAATTTTGGGATTTGAGGTCCCCACGGACGTGACCACGAGTTGTGGTCAGATCTCACGACTCGCTGAGTCAGTCGTGGGCAAGGAATTTGGGAAGGTAAAGGAGGCTAGGTAGTGTACCCTGCGGAACGCCCCCATGAGTCTTGGTCACTCACCACAAATTATGGGATGGGTCGTGGTCAGCTTGATGGGTATAATTTGAAACTTAAGCCAGTAAAGGTGACGAGTGGTGACCAAGAGTTGTGGTCACTGACAATGATTCATATGATGGCCCGTTACGAGTTCCAGCTGAGACCTTGAAAGTGTACCCAACGAGTGATGTAACAACCCGTGGTGGGTGCAACGACTCATAGGTCCCTCGTGGGGACTAACGAGCAGTTATTTTCTGCAAAGTTATTAAGGGTATTCTTGTCATTCCTATGCTCGAGGGTCCTATAATACGTCGTTTTAAGCTATGAATAATGGGTTTTAAGAGGGGAAAAATATATTCTAAGTTATTCATATTCATGCATGCAAGAGTAAGAGTCTAAAGAGGTGATCAAGGCTAATCCTTCAAGGTTCTTCTTCAAAACGCCCTTGGGCAATCAGAGAAGTCGTAGAATCAAACCCTTTCAGGTATGTAGGGTTATGAACGGGTGAATCCGTCCACACCCATGCCCAATCCCTCTCTAAACCATGAAATTCCTTTGTTAACTCTATGGGGTTTTAACCCAATGCATGAAATTCCTAATTCTCTACATGGGTAGATTTAAATATATTTCTACTATTGAATTATGATTCATGGGCAAGTTTTACGTTGTTTTTCATTAAAATTATGTTTCAAGCTTTGTAAATTTAAATGCCTATTTATGAGAAGTTTATGAAAGTTAAGATTTATGATGAATGTTAATGTATGATGAAGTATTAATGATGAAAAGCACATTTTCAAGTTACCCATGTTTATAGTCATGTTTTCAAGTGAATTGAGTATTTTCAAGCATGTTAATGTATTGGGCAATTCCCACATGTTCAATATGATTTATGATTTATGATTTGGATTTCATGATTGATCGATTTATGACATTGGCCAATTAATGGGCCCTTGATTCATGGCTAAACCTGTATTTAAATGGGGATCAACAATGTTAATATTTATTTGGCTATGAATCTCAATGAATGATGTTATTGATTTATACACGAGCCTAATGTACATGTTTTTTGGGAGTCGTGTCTAGCACCAAGTAGCCCGACATTCAAAGAATTATGCAGGTGTCTCATAACAACGTGCACCATAGGTTCATGATGATATATTACAATGTTAATGATCCCCTCTTTCATGAGATCACATAATGCACGTCCCTTGCCTGGCAAGCAGGGATGACTTTACCCATCTGAGTGAGATAGTTGTTGCATCATGTAAGGCTTTACCATGATGGCATCGATTATAACAAGTCCTCCCATTGTTCCGCATGTTTTTATATATTGTTATGTTTTTATGTTATTTTTGCTCAAGTTATGATATATAAAGTTTCTCTTATGAATATGATAACGAATGGATTACGAATGTTTTGAAAACCTTAAGCCTTATGTTACATTATGATCTTTATGTTATGAGAATGTTGTCCAACTCTTATGATCTCTTATGAACTTTTATGTATTTATAATGTCTGTTTTACGTACCTTGCATACTCGGTACATTCCACATACTGACAGCATACTCTATGTTGTATTGTTTCATGATATAGGCTACGATCTTCAGACCCAGCACCGTCATTAGCTCATTCCCGTTGTTAGTATCCAGATCATTGGTGAGTCCTCATTCTCCGGGGACCAATTGATATCAGTTATCTCTTTATGTTTAGTTTTCTAGACTTGTCGGGTTAGTTGGAGTGTTGTCCTGTCAACCCATCAAATATGTTAGAGGCTTTCAGACTAAGTGTAGTATTCAGCTATTATGTATGAAGTGTGTTTCACTTTCTATGTTATGTCATGGTTATGCTTCCGCTATGTTATTATGTTGAGTATTCCACTTTATTGATTGAGTTAGATGTACGCTCACGTCATGGGTCGACTTGGAGTCTCTCGGGGCTCTTTATCCCGTGTTGTGATCCGAGTCTACGTTCGGGTCGTGATATACCATGGGTCAACTTGGAGCCGTTTATGGATCTAGGTTCCATATATCGATTCGAGCCTATGTTTGGGTCGTGACATGTCACATCACCACTCTTTGATGTAGTTGTGAAGATAAGTTAGGTCAAATGGTAAAAGGTTTGAAAGTCCATAACCAAGGGAATTAACTCCGTGAACCACTTCATATAGACAATAACATATAATTAGGTTGTGACATCCCCGCTCAATGATGTAGTTGCGAGGCTATTTCGACTATGTTTAGAGGCTTGAAAGATCATGAACATGACATTTATCTTGTGAAACAACAAAAGAAGTTCATACTTGAACCAATATAAATGTAGCATTACATGAATGTTTGGCTCATGCCCTTAGTTTACATCTTGGAGGGAACACGGTACTTGGAGTCACAAGTGACCCCAAGTCAACCCCCGGGAAATTCTATAGTCAAACTGATCAGTTGACATTTTTTGAATGAAACTGAGAATTCTAACATTCTTACTAAAATTGAGCCGACAATAATCTAGTTTAGTTCAATGCTACTAACAACATCGGAGTCCACAACACTAATAAATCCAAGAAAAAATTCGTATTCAAGCACTTATGTAATTTTCAAGAATTTCTAGTTCAAGAAATAGGGATAAATTTCACTTCACAAGATTTAGCATCATTTCAATCACGAACTGGTGGAAAATATGTATTCCTAACATGGTATAACATTCCACAGGATTTAGACAAAGTATGACTAGCAATTTCTTGACATTCAATAATTTCAGCTCTACAACTGATAGAGAAATGGGGAGGAATTTGGGGACACAAGGGAAGAACTATTTCCCTTGTTGAATTTCCACATACCTGGTGAAAAAGCTCGAATAATTCCTGGAGAAACTGAGGAGAAAAGGTTTCCCTAGCTCTTGCTCTGAAAAACTCTAAGAGAAGTTCTACAATCTGTTTTCTGAAGGTCTGAGTGGGAAATGAGGAAAAAAACCGTTTAACCCCTCTAATAAGTCTGAAAATATGCTTAAAACGATGTTTTAAAGTTTTGGAGGGTAGGAAATTACTCAAAGACCCTTGAAAACTTGTAGGGGAAAACTAATCGTTAGTCATCATGGGTGACCTAATGGGTCGTGGTCAGAGAGCACGACTCATGGTCACACTCGTGAGGTGCACTACGTGGAACACACTGTTGGTCACCACGAGGGACCTAACGACTCGTTACCCTGGGCAACGACTCATGGAATCACCCATCAGGTGCACTGATTAGCAGTCGTCTGGGGCTCGTAACTGGAGACTCAACGATTCATTACCTGGTGACCACGACTCGTGGTCACCACTCGTCAGGTACACTGCCTCAACTCCAAATGATTTTTATCTAGTTAACCATGAATCATCCCATGAATCGTGGTGATTGACCACGACTCGTGGGTTCTTTACCTCAGGTACACTGACTCCTTCCTTTCATTTGTCAATCACCCTTTCCCACGACTAACCTAATGAGTCATGGGACCTGACCACGACTCATGGTCATGTCCGAGGGGAGTAAACTTCCCAAAGCACTTCCCATGACTCATCTAATGACCCGTTAGTTCCTATAATGACTCATTAGATGAGTCGTTCTGAGACATTGTTGCAGATTTTTCTGCTGAGCTCATTTCAAATTCCAGCTTTAAATCTTGGAATCTTTTGGGGCGTTACAATATCTCCCTTTGGGATCATTCATCCTCGAATGAAGAATAAAAATGATGAAACAATAGGAAAAGAGGTGAGATTCCTAGACTGAGACTATGAGTTAGTTTCTGAAGGAGTAACTGACTCTGAACTGACTTTTCACCGTACTAACAGAGCTGATGCAACTAGAATGCACATAGAAAATCTAGATAAAGCTGGTGAGTATGGGACTGAATAGAGTACTAGGGAGGAATTTAGTACCTGATGCTGGAACTAAACTGGAAGGGAACAAGTGTGGTTATCTAGCCATCATATTGCTTCGGCTTCCCACGTAGCTCCTTCTACATGTTGATTTCTCCATAAGACCTTGACTGAAGCGACCTCCTTGTTCCTCTGCTTACGAACCTGACGGTCAAGGATCTGACTGGTACCTCCTCATATAAGAGACTATCTTTCACTCCCACACTGTCCAATGGCACAATTAAAGTTTGATAACCAATGCACTTCTTCAATAGTGACACATGGAATACTGGATGCACAGACGCAAATTCTGAAGGTAATTCTAGCTCATAAGCTACTTTGCCAATTCTCGTCAGAATTCTGTAGGATCACATTGTTACGACCCGAACGTACACCCAGATCGTAGACACGGGACAAGGGACCCCAAGAAACCCCAAGCCGACCCATGGAAAATGCATACATCTAATCTTATTTAATAAAGCGGAGTACTTAGCATAAAACATAGTAGAAACGTAAACATAGCGTAACAACCGGAATTACTGGGATATACATAAGTTGAGTTCTACATCCTATCTGAAAGCCTCTACCACGTAAGATGGGTTGATAGGACAACATCCCCAACTAACCCGACCAATACTGAAACATAATAACATGGAAGTTTTTCAAATGACCCTCAGAACATGAGGACTCACCAATAGCTGAGAGCGAGAACTGAGATGAACTAAGGATGAGGATGAGCCTGAGATTCGGACCCTGTATCATGAAACGATACAACATAGAAAGTATGCGGTCAGTACGTGGAATGTATCGAGTATGAAAGATAAGTAAACAGACATTTAAAAGTAAAAATAAACTCATGAATAAACATAGGAGAAGGACATCATGCTCGTATCATAAACTCCGTAAGTAAACATAACGCTCAAGACTTTCAAATCGTTCATAAATCATTCATTGGAATAATCGTATCTAAAATTTATCAAAACATAACTTGAGCCAATAACATAAAGATAACAATGCATAAAACATGCGGAAAAATGAGAGAACTCGTCATAACCGACACCATCATGGTAGAGCCTTTCATGATGCCCTAACTATCTCACTCAAGTGGGCAGAGCCGACCCTGGCTTGCCAGGTGAGGGTCGTGCATTAGGTGTGATATCACAATCGAGGGGATCAGTATCAATACAATATATCATTAGAACCCACGGTGGCACGTGGTTATGAGATGCCGGCGTAGTTCTTTGAACGTCGGGCTGCTCGGTGCTAGACACGACTCCGAAAACATACGTATAGGCTCATACGTAAATCAATAACATCATGCATTAAAATACATTGGCTAAGATATAACATTTATCATCATTGATCACCTTTAAAACATGCTTAGCCAAGATTCAAAGGCCCTTTTCATCGGCCAACATCATAAATCGATAAATCATTCCAT
The DNA here is from genome assembly GCA_035772735.1 of Datura wrightii. NCBI lineage: Eukaryota > Viridiplantae > Streptophyta > Magnoliopsida > Solanales > Solanaceae > Datura > Datura wrightii. Next base: position 56,897,763 of record JASDFA010000001.1, read on the forward strand.
TCGTTCATAAATTGTAAATCATTCTTCAACATGTGGGCATTGCCCAATACTTTGACATACTCAATTCTTTCAAAGGCATGCTAATAAACATGGGTAACTTGAAATGATGCTTTTCCATCATCAATAAACTAAAAATATTGAATATTCATTACAAATCGTAACTTTCATGAACCTTCATCAAATGGGAATTTTAGATTTAAAAAGATTGAAACATGATTTTAAAGAAAATAATATAAAATTTGTCCATCATTCATAATTCAACAAATAAAACTCAATTAAATCAAACCTATAAAAAGAAATCATATTTTCATGCATTTGAATAAAACCCCATAGAATTTAATAGGAGGATTCATGATTAAATTCGAAATTTGGGCATGGGTGTGAAAGAGTTTCACCCATTCACCCTACATACCTGGGGAAACTTGGTTCTTAATTTCCCTTTTGAAAGTCCAAGATGGAAATTTGGAGAATTTGAGGAAGAAAACTTGAATCACCTTCTACTCCCCTCTCTAACTCTTGCATGCATAAAATGAGGCTTAACATGGAGTAATCCCCCTTAAAAGGCCCTATTCCGACCTTAAAACGATGTAGTTTAGGCCTTAGGAGTTTAAGAAATTACGAGAATGCCCTTACTAATTCACAGAAAATAACTGCTAGGTGACCCTAACGGGTGACCTGACGACTCATCAGGACGGACAACGACTCATCGTGTCGCCCGTCAAGTATGCTGCCTCAGCCTCAATTAAAACACCCTAGGCTTTCTCACGACCCACCTCACAAGTTATTGGGATTGACCACGACTCATGGGATCCCATCCGTTAGGTACACTGGTCAAACCTCCTATTTAATCCTTGACCTCACCCCATGGTAGACCTGAGACTCGTGGTAGATGACCACGAGTTGTTCCTACGTCTGTGGAGACCTCAACTCCTCAGCCCAGTCCAACCTTCCTACGAGCCACCTGACGACTCGTGGGGTCTCCTCATGAGTCGTCTAACGACTCGTCCTGCACTACTACAATATTTTCCAGATCTTTCCCTGTTTGATTCTCGAGTCTGATCCTTGGGTTCCCGGGGTATAACAATATCTCCCCTTTTGGAACAACTATCCTCGAATGTTAGAAACATGCAGAAAACTCAGAAACTAGCAATCACCATATACAATTATTGATCATTTAAGTCGAAAACTGACGGAATGATTACCTCCGAAAAGAACCACATAGCTTGGCTGAATTCAGACATCTCATATATTTACCACATCATAAAATAAGCTTGTACGCATGAACAGAACATGAAAATTGATTAGAGGTTTAGGGAAAGAACTGATAGCTCAAATTTAAACTAAGCCGGTAGAGAACAAATGTGGGTATCTAGCCATCATATCCGCTTCGGCTTCCCGCGTAGCTCCCTCAACATGTTGATTTCTCCATAAAACCTTAACTGAAGCTACTTCTTTTTTTCTCAACTTCTGAACCTAATGATCCAAGATTTCAACGGGAATTTCTTTATAACTGGGGCTAACTTTTACCCCAATGCTGTCTACCGGGACTACCAAGGTTGGATCACCCAAACACTTCTCAAAAGCGATACATGAAAGACGGGATGAACTGAAGATAACTCTGATGGCAAGTCCAACTCATATGTCACCTTACCAACTCTTCTCACAACCTGATAGGGACCGAAATAGCGGGGACTGAGATTCCCTTTCCTTCCGAACCGCATGACTCCCTTCATGGGAGATACCTTTAGAAATACCCAATCGTCCACATCAAACTCCAGATCCCTTCTCACATCAACATATGATTTCTGGCCACTCTGAGGGGTTTTCAACCGGTCCCTTATCAACTGAACCTTTACCATTGCCTCGTGAACCGAATCTGACCCTATCATAGCTACCTCACCAACCTCAAACCATCCTATGGGAGATCTACACCTCCGCCCGTAAAGAGCCTCGAATGGTGCCATTGGATACTAGAGTGATAGCTGTTTTTATAAGAAAACTCGATTAGAGGAAAATGATCATCCCAACTACCTTTGAAATCCATAACACATGCCCTCAACATATCCTCAAGGGTATATATGGTTCGTTCTGTCTGGCCGTCTATTTGTGGGTGGAAGGCTATACTGAGCTTAACGTGAGTCCCAAGTCCCTTTTGAAAAGACCGCCAGAATTGGGAGGTAAATTGAGTACCTCGATCTGAAATAATAGACAAGGGAACTCCATGAAGTCGAACCAACTCCAGAATATACAATTTAGCATAATCATCTACTAAATCTGTGGTCTTGGCTGGTAAAAAGTGTGCAGCCTTAGTTAACATGTCTACCACCACCCAAATGGAATCATACTGTCTCCGAGTACGAGGTAGGCCTGTACTGAAATCCATGTTAATTTCTTCCCACTTCGCAGTGGGGATGCTAATATCTTGAAGTGTGTCTCCCGATATTTGATGCTCGACCTTCACTTGGCTACGAACTCCGCAATATCCTTTTTCATACCATCCCACATATAGATTTCCCACAAGTCCCGATACATCTTCGTAGATCCCCGATGGATGGAATATATGGTACCATGTGCCTTATGCATTATCCGAACCCTTAAATTATCAACGTCTCAAACACATAGTCGACCCTGGTATCATAGCACACCATCTCCTCCTTGGGAGAAAACCTCCACCTTTTGACTCCGCACTGCCTCCTTCAGCTTCCTCAAAATTGGATCTTCATCTTGCTTACATCTGACATCAACCACCAAGGACGATTCTGATCCATTCTGCACAACGACACTGCCCTCGGTCGAGTCGACCAATCTAACCCACAATCTTGCAAGTCGGTGGACATCCTTCACCAACTCCTTCTTTCCCTCATCCACGCGGGACACACTTTCCATAGAGAGCCTACAAAGCGCATCCTCAACCACATTAGCCTTGCCCGGGTGGTAAAGGATACTCATGACATAGTCCTTCAGTAGCTCCAACCACCTCCTTTGCCAAAGATTTAAATCTTTCTGTGTGAACACATATTGCAAGCTCTTGTGATCTGTAAATACATCCACATGGACCCCATACAAGTAATGCCGCCATATCTTCAATGTGAACACCACCGTGGCCAACTCAAGATCATGGGTCGGGTAATACTTTTCATGAACTTTCAGCTGTCTTGAGGCATATGCTATTACCTTCCCATGTTGCATCAATACACATCCCAGTCTGACTCTCAAAGCATAACAATATACAACAAATCCATCAATACCCTCGGGTAAGGTCAACATTGGTGCTGAAGTGAGTCGGGTCTTCAACTCTTGGAAGCTTTTCTCACAAGCATCCATCCATGCAAACTTTACCTTTTTCTGAGTCAACCTGGTCAATGGGGCCTCCATTGATGAAAAGCCCTCAATGAATCTTCGGTAGTAGCCTGCCAAGCCAAAGAAACTCTGAATTTCTGAAGGATTTACCGGTCTAGGCCAATTCATCACAGCCTTGATCTTCTGGGAATCTACCCTTATGCCTTCGCTTGATACCACATGACCCAGAAATGCCACCGAGTTTAGCCAAAATTCACACTTACTGAACTTTGCATATAGTTAACGATCCTGCAGGGTCTAAAGCACTACTCTCAGCTGAGCAGCATGCTCCTCCTCGCTCCGTGATTATATCAAGATGTCATCAATGAACACAATCACAAACATGTCCAAATATGCCTTAAACACCCTGTTCATTATATCCATAAAAGATGCAAGGGTTGGTTAGTCCGAGAGACATAACAACAAATTTGTAGTGACCATACCAAGTCCTGAAAGCGGTCTTCGGGATGTCACTCTCCCGAACCCTGAGCTGGTGATACCCGAACTTGAGATCAATCTTGGAGAAGTACTTGGCACCCTGAAGCTGGTCAAACAAGTCATCGATCCTGGGTAAGGGGTACCTGCTCTTGACGGTAACTTTGTTCAACTGCCGATAGTCAATATACATGCGAAGGGAACCGTCCTTCTTTCGAACAAATAGAACTGGTGCACCCCAGGGAGACTGGCTCGGTCTAATGAAGCCCTTATCCAACTGATCCTTTAAATGATCCTTCAATTCCTTTAGCTCGGTTGGAGCCATCCTTTAGGGAGGAATAGAGATAGGTTGCGTATCTAGTAATAGATCAATACCAAAATTAATCTCCCTCTCCGGAGGAACACTTGGCAAATCATCGGGGAACACCTACGGATATTCGCACACCACCGGAATAGACTGAATAGTCGGGGTCTCGGACTCCACATCCTTAACCCTAACTATGTGGTACATGCAACCTTTCGATATCATCTTCCTAGCCTTAAGATAGGAAATAAACCGACCTGCTTGTACCGCCGAATTACCCTTCCACTCTAAAACTGACTCACCTAAAAAATGAAATTCCACCGTACGGGTCCTACAATTAATCGAAGCATAACATTCAAACAACCAATCCATGCCAAGAATAACGCGAAAGTCAGTCATGGCTAAGTCTACAAGGTCTGCGGAGGTAACCTTATGCAACACAATGACCAAGCATTCTCTATATACACGTCTAGCTATAACTGAATCACCAATAGGGGTCGAAACTAAAAACAGTTATGACAAGGTCTCGGGACTAACTCCAAGGCTACTAGCAATGTAAGGAGTCACAAAAGACTGAGTAGCTCCCGGATCTAGCAAGGCATAAGCATCAATATGAAAAACACGCAACATACTAGTGACCACGTCTGGCGAAGTCTCCTGCTCTTGGCGCGAGGCAAGGGCATAGAATTGGTTTTGGCGTTGTCCGCCACCTCCACTAGTCGATGCTCCCTGCGGAGCGGAACGGGCTGGAGTTGTTGTGTTCTTGGTGGTCTGTGCACGACCCCTTTCATCACCCTGTCTGGCTTATGGGCACGCTCGGTGCATATGCCTGAATATACCACACCCATAGCAAACATCTGAACTAAGCAGGCACTCCCTGGTATGACCCTTGTTGCACTTCCCGTAGGCTGCAGAGGTATAATCTAACTAGGTGCCTCTATGATCCCTCAATCCTGAAGCCTTGCTCCCCTAATCACCCCTGGATAGACCACTAGCTGATGATGGTGCTGGGGCTAGTGATCTCTATTGAAACTGTGGACGATAGCCACCGCCGGACCTTTGATGCGAAAACCCATGGCTATTCGTCCGAGCCCTCTTTGCCTCCCTCTCCCTCGCATGAGCTGCCTCCATCTGCTGGGCGTACAACACTATGCGAGGAAAGTCCATATCCTGGTGAAGCATGGAAGGCTTGCAATCCTTGTTTAAGTAACCAGCCATACCATGAACGAATCGGCTCACCCCCGCCCTCTGATCCATCACTAACTCTGGGGCTTACTTTGACAAATGAGTGAACTCAAACAAATACTCCAACACTGTTATCTTTCACTACTTGAGGTTCGTAACTCAGCTGCTTTAAACTCCCTCATCTCCTGAGGGAAAAAACTGTCGAGAAAAGCCATATGGAACTCATTCCAATTGATAGGGCCCGCACCCGCTGCACTGGTATTCTTCCATTGCTTGTACCAAATATAAGCAACCTCTTTTAGATGATAAGAGGCCAAGTCCACACACTCCCCATTTTTCACCCCCATAACCTGAGTGACCTTCAAGATCCCTTCAATGAACTCGTGTGGATCCTCGTCCACCTTTGATCCTGTAAAATTAGGATGGTTCATCCTCAAGAAGTCTCTAATCCGAGCCACTGCTACATTGCCATTCCATGGGACCTGCGCAACAGCCTGCTGGTTGACCTAAGCTATCAAGGATGCACCAACATCTGAATAGCTGCCCGAAACTCAACATGGGCAGCTGGCTCTAGTGCCTGGGGCTCCTGAACAGGTGGGACTTGCTGATGCCCATGATCATTGCCACCTCTGTGGCCTTCATCACTCCCATTCCTCCTTCCGTTCATTCTTCAAGGAGCCATAATTCTGCAATCGCGAATAGCACGAATTAGAAGGAGGGAGGGACTTTTTCATCGCATGACATAGAATCATGAAAGAAGGGAACAATTCCTAAATGTCTAGTGGCCTCTTCGTCGTGTGGCGTGCTTCAGACCCATTAAAAAGACTCCACTTAACATGGCTTTCAGACAACCTAGGATACTTCAAACCTATGGCTCTGATATCAAGTTTGTCACGACCCGAATGTACACCCAGATTGTAGATGTGGGACAAGGGACCCCGAGACACCCCAAGCCGACTCATGGGACATGCATACATCTAATCTCATTTAATAAAGTGGATAATTAGCATAATACATAGTGGAAACATAAACATAGAGTAACAACTGGAACTACTGGGCATATACATAAGCTGAGTTCTACATCTTGTCTGAAAGCCTCTACCACGTAAGATGGGTTGATGGGACAACATCCCCAACTAAACCGACCAATATTGAAACATAAATAACATGGAAGTCTGTCAAACGACCCTCGGAACATGAGGACTCACCAATAGCTGAGAGCGAGAACTGAGATGAACTAAGGATAAGGATGAGCCTGAGATCCAGACCCTGTATCATGAAACGATACAACATAGAAAGTATGCGGTCAGTATGTGGAATGTATCAAGTATGCAAGATATGTCAAATGGACCTTTAAAAGTAAAAATAAACTCATAAATAAACATAGGAAAAGGACATCATTCTCCTATCATAAACTCCGTAAGTAAACATAAGGCTCAAGACTTTCAAATAGTTCATAAATCATTCATTAGCATAATCATATGTAAACTTTATCAAAATATAACTTGAGACAATAACATAAAGATAACAATGCATAAAACATGCGAAACAATGGTAGAACTCATCATAACCGACACCATCATGGCAGAGCCTTTCATGATGCCCCAACTATCTCACTCAAGTGGGCAGAGCCCACCCTGGCTTGCCAAGTGAGGGTCGTGCATTAGGCGTGATATCACAATTTATGGAATCATTATCAATACAATATATCATTGGAACCCACAGTGGCACGTGGTTATGAGACATCGGCGTAGTCCTTTAAACGTCGAGCTGCTCGGTGCTAGACGCGGCTCCCAAAACATACATATAGACTAATACATAAATCAATAACATCATGCATTAAAATTCATTGGCTAAGATATAACATATATCATCATTGATCCCCTTTAAAACACAGCCATGAATCAAAGGCCCTTTTCATCAGCCAACATCATAAATCGATAAATCATGCCATTCGTTCATAAATTGTAAATCATTCTACAACATGTAGTCATTGCCCAATACTTTGACATACTCAATTCTTTCTAAGACATGCTCATAAACATGGGTAACTTGAAATGATGCTTTTCCATCATCAATAAACTCAAAATATTGAATATTCATTATAAATCATAAGTTTCATGAACCTTCATCAAATGGGCATTTTAGATTTAAAAAGATTGAAACATGATTTCAAAGAAAATAATATAAAATCTGTCCATCACTCATAATTCAACAAATAAAACTCAATTAAAAATCAAGCCTATAAAGAGAAATCACATTTTCATGCATTTAAATAAAACCCATTTAATAGAAGGATTCATGATTAAATTCAAAATTTGGGCATGGGTGTGAATGAATTTCAGCCATTTTAAAACCCTACATACCTGGGGACACCTGGTTCTTAATTTCCCTTTTGAAAGCCCAAGATGGAAATTTGGAGAATTTGAGGGAGAACACTTGAATCACCTTCTACTCCCCTCTATAACTCTTGAATGCATAAAATGAGGCTTAACATGGACTAATCCCCCTTAAAAGACCCTATACTGACCTTATAATGGCATAGTTTAGGCCTTAGGAGTTTAGGAAATTACGAGAAGGCCCTTACTAATTCGCAGAAAATAATTGTCAGGTGACCCTAATGAGTGACCTGAAGACTCGTCAGGATGGGCAATGACTCGTTGTGTTGCACCTCAAGTACACTACCTCGGCGTCAATTAGAACTCCCTAGGCTTGCTCACGACCTACCTCACGAGTCGTTGGGATTGACAACGACTTGTGGGGTCCCATCCGTTAGGTACACTAGTCAGACCTCCTATTTAATCCTTGACCTCACCCCATGGTAGACCTGGCGACTCGTGGTATTTGACCACGAGTCCTTCCCACGCCTGTGGGGACCTCAACTCCTAAGCCCAATCCAGCCTTCCCATGAGCCACCTGACGACTAGTGGGGTCTCCTCACGAGTCGTGTAACGACTCATCCTGCACTGCTGCAACATTTTCCAAGTATTTCCACGTTTGACTCCCGGGTCTGATCCTTGGGTTCTCGGGGTATAATACCAACATATCTCGGACTAGGCTTTCCCTTTTTCTTAAACCTTATCACCCCTTTCATGGGTAAAATTTTCAGATAGACCTAGTCATCCATAGCCAACTCCAATTCTCTTCTCCTCACATCAGCATAAGATTTCTGATGGCTCTGAGCTGTTTTCAATCTTTCTCTAATGAGTTGTACCTTATGCATAGCTTCATGAACCGAGTATGGCCCGATTATAGTAGCTTCACCAACCTCAAACCATCCAATTGGAGACCTGCACCATCTACAATACAATTCCTCAAATGGGGCCATCTAGATAATAGAGTGATAGTTGTTGTTGTACGCAAACTCGATAAGAGCCAAGGGGTCAACCCAACTTTCCTTGAAGTCGATCGCGCATGCTCTCAACATATCTTCTAGGGTTTGAATAGTGCTCTCAGCTTGCCCATCAGCCTGCGGGTGAAAAGTTATGTTGAGCTTGACCTGGGTACCAAGTCCCTTCTGAAAAGACCTCCAAAAATGTGAGGTGAATTGGGTACCTCGGTCTGAGATAATGGATAATGGCACCCCATGAAGCCTGACCAACTCCCGGACATAAACTCTAGCATAGTCCTCAGCTGAAACTGTAGTTTTAAACAGGGAGGAAATGTGTTGACTTAGTCATCCAGTCTACTACAACCCAAATAGAATCATGTTGTCAATGAGTTCGAGGTAGACCCATAATAAAGTCCATATTTACTTCTTCCCACTTCCACGTGGGTATGCTGATATCCTGGGTCATACCTCCTAGTCTCTGGTGCTCTACTTTCACTTGCTGGCAGTTCGGGAACCTAGCTACGAATTCGGTGATGTCTCTCTTCCTGCCGTTCTACCAGTAAACATCCCGCAAATTGCAGTACATTTTAGTAGCACTAGGGTGGATGGAGTACCGCAAACTATGAGCTTCAGCCAGTATCTGTTGTCTTAAATTACCGACATACGGTACACACAACATGCCCTAGTAATGGAGCACACCATCTTCCCCTTTGGAGAAAGCCTCAACTTCTTTCCTGAGAATCATTTCCTTAAGTTTAAGTAAAATGGGATCTTCATCCTGTTTGGACATAACTTCAACAACCAAAGAGGAATCTGACCCACTTTGCATCACCACTCCACCCTCAGCTGAGACAACCAACTACACCCCTAACCAAGCTAGTCTGTAAATATCCTTTCCCAATTCCTTTTTGCCTTTGTCAATATGAGCCACGCTACCCATAGACACTCTGCTTAGGGCATCATCCACCGTATTGGCCTTGCCCGGGTGATATAGTACGCTCATGTCATAATCTTTGAAGAGCTCTAACCACCTTCTTTGACAAAGATTCAGGTCCTTCTGACTGAATACATACTGAAGGCTCTTGTGATCGGTGAAATCATTTACGTGAGCCCCGTATAGATAGTGTCACCATATTTTTTAACGCAAACACTACCGCTGCCATATCCAAATCATGAGTTGGATAATTCTTTTCATGAACCTTGAGCTGTCTGGAGGCGTAGGCTATCACTTTTCCTTGCTGCATTAGAACACAACCGGTTCCAACACTAGAAGCATCGCAATATACTACAAACCGGTATGATCCTTATGTTAGGGTCAACAATAGAGCGGTAGTGAGTCAAGTTTTTAACTCCTGGAAACTATTATCATATGCATCTGACCATTGAAATTTCACCTTCTTCTGAGTTAGCCTAGTCAGAGGAGATGCTATAGAAGAAAAGCCTTCCACAAAGAGTCGGTAATAACTGGCCAAACCCAAGAAACTTTTGATTTTAGTTGGGGAGGTAGGTCTGGGCTAGTCTTTTACTGCTGCTATCTTTTGAGGATCAACTTGAATACCCTCACCTGAGACCACATAACCCAGGTTAGTCACGTTCTTCAACCAAAATTTGCACTTGCTGAACTTGGCGAATAGCTGGAGGTCTCTTAGTGTCTGAAGCACTATCCTCAGGTGATTATCATGCTCTTACTCATTTTTGGAATATACCAGAATGTCGTCGATAAATACAATAATGAACATATCTATATACTGCATGAAGACTCTATTCATCAGGTCCATAAAGGCTTCAGGGGCATTAGTTAGTCCGAAGGACATAACCACAAACTCATGGTGACCATATCAAGTCTTGAAAGTTGTTTTCATTATGTCACACTCTCTGACTCTTAGCTGATGATACCCCAAAGTAAGATCTATTTTGGAGAAATAGTTGGCTCCCAAAAGTTGGTCGAACAGGTCATCAAGTCTGGGTAGGGGATACCTGCTCTTGACTGTGACCTTGTTCAACTGACGGTAATCGATGCACATTCTGAGGGTACCGTCTTTCTTTCACACTAATAGCACTGGAGCATCCCGGGGAGAGATACTGGGTCTGATAAAACCCTTATCAAGAAAGTATTTCAGCTACTCCTTCAACTCCTTAAGTTCACCGGAGCCATTCTGTAAGGAGGGATGGAGATGGGCTGAGTATCTGGAATAAGGTCTATACCGAAGTCAATTTCCCATTTTGGAGGAACTCCAGAAATATCTTCGGGAAACACATCTGCAAATTCGCTGACAATAAGGACTGACTGGATAGTTAGAGTCTCGGAGTTAGAATCCTTGACCCAAACAAGATGATAAATACATCCCTTACAAATAATCTTCCTAGCCTTATGGTAGGAAATAAACCTACCCTTAGGCACTGAACTACTGCCCGACCATTCTAGAGCTGGCTCATTAGGGAACTGAAACCTAACGACCCTAGTTCTGTGGTCGACTAAGGCATAACCGGAGTGTAACTAATCAATGCCAAGAATGAGGTCGAAGTCAACCATGTCTAACTCTACAAGGTCAGCTGGAATGACTTTATTGAAGACTGAAATTAGGTAGCTTCTATACACCCGGCTTGCTCTAACTGACTCACCAACTGGGATGGAGACTGAAAATGGTTCTGAGAGGACTTCTAGACTGATATCAAATTAGACTGCTACGTAGGGAGTCACGAATGATAGTGTGGCCCCCGGATCAAGTAAGGCATATACATCTAGGTGGAAAAGATGTAACATACGTGTAACCACATCCAGTGAGTCCTCATGAGATGATAATGCATAAAAATGATTTTGGCGTTGACCGCCCTCCGTACCTGATGTGTTAGCCTGCTGAGCTGGTTGGCCTGCTGGAGCTACTGAGGTAGTGGATTTTGACCTTTCCCATCTTAATGATGGGCACTCCTTAAGCCGATGCCCAAGTTGCCACAACCAAAATAGCCCTCTCGACCCTGAAGACACTCTCCTGGGTGGTAGTGGAGACAACGGACGACACAAAGAGTCATTGTTGGAAATGAGCCATTGTTAGCAGGCATTGGAGGAGGCTAGGTTCAGCAAATGGGATACAATGGGTCGTCCAATGACTTGTCTTGAGAAGTGACAACCTGGGTTACTGATCGTCATTGGGTTGCAAGAATTTCCAGTGCATATGGCAGATCAAGACCACGACTCGTTGGGAGCAACCACGGGTCATGGTAAGGCTCGTGGTGGGAAGGTTCAGTGTTTGTGAAAGGCAAATGGTTGATGTAAGGTTTCGTGGTTTATGAGGATGAGTCATCTTTTCCGACCGTTGGTCAGTTCCGAAGCATGTCCTAGCAGTGCAAACGACGAGCAATAGAATGGGCTGTAGTTATTTGTAACGACCCGTGGGTTCCGTCCGTTGGTTCAACCTAGACAGTTTTCAGGCTAGATTCATTAAGGGCATTTTCAACTTTTCCACGCTATGGGACCCTAAACTACGTCGTTTTAGCTTATGGAAAGTGGGTTTTAGGGGGGATAATTTATTCTAACTCCCCATTTATGCATGCAAGAGTATAGAGAGGTGATCTTAGAGGGATTCAAGGCTTTTCTCTTCAAATTCTTCCAATTCCTTCTTGGGTATTAAAGGGCGGTTAAGAATCAGTGTTTCCAGGCATGTAAGGCTATCAATGGGTGTTTTCTTCCTCACCCATGCCAATTCTATACGATTTTATGAAAATTCTATCAAAAGTTTATGGGGTTTTGAAGTAGATTTATATAAAACTCTAACGATTACTAATGAGCTTTGTGATTTTTGAATCTTATCATATTCTAATGGGTTTTGATCAACTTTATGATATAAATTATTTATAATATTATCAATTCTTGATTTGTATTGAATTTAGCCTAGTTATAAGATCTTGGGCATATTTACATGCCCAAATACTATTTTATACCCATGTTTTACCCATTCTGTACCTTAATTTCAGAATAATCTCATGCATTTTGTGAAATTTGTGGCCACGGACTGACAAATATAATTAGATCTCTTTGTAGGTTGAAATTGCCAATATATGGAGCTCAATGTGAAAATAATTGTCACACCCCACCTTGGGGGGTGTGACGGGCACCTGGTGCCTGCTAGACTCTGGCTCTATTTCAAGAAACCAAACGGCTATATAGCGGTTGTAAATACAGCCCCCGGCCGATTAGGCCTATAGCCACCTATAATGCATAACAGCTAACCAGAACAATGACACTATAATCTAAAGCAACTGCTATTCACATTTGTGACCGACAAGATCACTAATTATAACCAGAAGAAGGCCCCACACGGCCAACATCAACGACTAAACACATACATACATGCACGGCCCCACACGACCTGCTCCACCACCGCAGGAAACATCAGACTGCAAGCCTCTAGGAAGTAATAATAGAATGGTCGAGACAGGGCCCCAACCTACCCAAACTGTAATCAAAAAGGAAATAGGAACAACCTCCAACTATCTAGCTCCGAAGGATAGGAGTTGATAACTCTGCTGACTGGATCATGAGGGATCGACTCCTCGTCTATGTGTACCTGCAGGCAAGCAATGCAGCGCCCCACGGGCGTCAGTACCACAGGTACTGAGCATGTAAAGCAAACTGAAATATACAACTGAAATGGGTAGCAACAATAACATGACATATAAGCAGGAAGTAGCTTAGTCTATCTGGCTGAGGATAACTGGGGAGAGTTTACCCATTCTACAACTAAACTGGGCGTACCTGATGACGTGTCGTCCTACTGTCTATCAGTATCTAATAGCACATATAGATATACATATAAATACACACAATACCTGACGGACCCCCATAAGCCGGAAGGTGCCAATCAACAGAACAATCTATTTACCCCTACCCGGGTCTAAACCAACCAAAAACAAGTCACTCCACTCATCTGATAACTGTGAGCTCCTCCTATCGGACCCCTTGGGTATGTAGCACAGGCCTTGGCCTATGACAATAAATTGTGTCTGAGTCCGAAGACTCCTGGCTCTGGGCGCAAGCGCTCACGTGGTAATCTGTTGTTGTATCTGTGACTGAAACTGCCCCTGGGTGCAAGCGCGCAACAGGGTAATTTTATAAAAATCTGTATCTGAAATTGCCCCCAGCCACAAGTGCACACAGAGTAATCTGCCCCTGTAAACAAGGTAATCTGGCTCTAAGCAGAGCGAACTGAACTGCCCCTGCAAGCAGGGTAATCTGGACCGTATTATCATGGTGGTCGACCATCATCGTCCTCTAGGCGGATGGCATCGCCCAGCTGGTGGCGGTATCTAAATCTGCTATCGACAGAGCTATAACCCAGGGGCGGTGGGGAGGCTAAACGGTGCCCACATGCCACAACAAGTCTGAACATACAAAACACATACACAGCAAGCACGCTCAAATGAAAAATATCAATCCTATTCTCTTCTTTTATTTCAAGGCCAGTCTGTATTAAACAACTGATACTATATTCTTTTTTGCACTGCTTCTGATTGCTGGGCTAACTGCTACCTGGCGTTTATCTGATTATCTGATTATTGTTATCCGTAATCTGAAGCTATATCAGTTTCTAGAGCCATATCTGTTTCTGGAGCTACATCTATATCTGGAGCTATTTCTATATTTGATTACTGATCTGATTACATCTGGATATAACTCAATAACATAGGACATGCCATCTATAACTGGATATAGCTCAATAACATAAGATGTGCCATCTATTACCAAATATAGTCTCAACAAATGTAATACATACTATCTGTAATCTTGCTAATTCATTATACTACTTTTACAACTTCCATTCTGGGTATTACGTAGAAACATACTGAGCTACTAGCTGACACCACAATACTATCTAAAATCATCTGACAATCTGTTACTGTGATTATCACATGATACGTAATGCTATACTAGCATGCTTGCTGGAAATTGTACTAAAATCGTTCCTATACGCTGGGTATGTATTAATAGCCTTTATTCTATTTAATTTCTAGACTGTACTTCCTGTCTTGCCCAAAGAATAGCTTTACATACCTGGTTTCTGAGTACCCGACTGACCGATGTGATTTCCGTCAGTACTTCGGCTGTTTCTCCCAACTACATTCATATACATATCAATTAGAACTAAATACATTAATATCCGGGAGAAATTATCACTTTTAATATATATTTATCCCAAACTTCGACCTTTCGGAAAACGGTCAAAAACTCATTATTTCTCGATAGTCCAGAAGGGATAAATTCTCACTGCAAAGCTAGGAACGCATTGGTACTAATTTAAAGCAATTCTATTTACTTTACCTCGGTAGCACGACATTTCGCCGGCCAAATTTCACGAAACCAACTCCGTAGGATTGCTCTCTACAACTTTATACCTCGGTATCTAAGCCGGAATGGAGTTTAGACCGCGTTTCGAAGCGTAATCGGAAGGAAATATATATATAAAGTCGTGGGTTTTGCCTTACATGGCTATACCCTCTGTTTTCTTTGGTTTTTATTGAAGAAGATGGAATAAACCGACTTTCCTTTTTTTTTTCTAAATCCCTTAACCAACATGCCATTAGGCTATTTATTTATTTAAAATTTACGGGGTGTAACATCCTCCCCCCCCTTAAGAACATTCGTCCTCGAATGACATTCTGTCTACAGGACGTCTCAACTTACTCAACTTGTTTCTAGAAAAATTTCGGCAGAGTTTCCCCTGTATTATGGACTATCTCAAAATTCCTGAAAAGCAGAAAAGCCCAATACAGGTACTCCACACGATATAATAACATTATTTGAAATATAAGCATTCATAAGGAAAAACAGTTCTAACATACCTCCTGTTTGCCTATACCTGGAATAAGTGGGGATATCTGGCTTTCATGTCCTCCTCGGCTTCCTAGGTCATCTCTTCTCGGTTCCTGTTACGCCACAATACCTTGACAGATGCAATATCTTTAGTTCTCAATCTATGAATCTGTCTGTCTAAGATAGCTACTGGAACCTCTTCGTATGCTAACTCTTCTGTGACCTGGACATCCTGAACTGGAACAACTGTGGAAGGGTCTTCTACGAATTTCCTCAACATAGATACATGGAATACTAGGTGAACAGACGCTAATTCTGGGGGCAAGTTCAATTCATATGCTACTCGGCCTATTGTTCGTCGAATCTGATATGGCCCAATGAACCTCGGGCTAAGCTTGCCTTTCTTGCCAAATCTCATCACTCCTTTCATCGGAGACACTTTCAAATATACCCAGTCATCCACTGCAAATTCTAAATTTCAGCGCCGCATATCTGCATAAGACTTCTGGCGGCTCTGAGCAGTCAATAGGCGTTCTCTAATAAGCTTTACCTTCTCCTCTGACTGTTGAACGATGTCTGGCCCAATCAATGTTGATTCTCCCGCTTTAAACTAGCCAACCGGTGATCTGCATTTTCGCCCATATAATGCTTCAAAGGGCGCCATCTGGATGGCTGAATGATAACTGTTATTATAGGAAAATTCAATCAATGGCAGATGTTCATCCCAGCTACCCCCAAAATCTAATACACACGCTCGTATCATATCTTTGAGCATCTGGATAGTTCGTTCTGCTTGCCTGTCTGTCTGAGGATGAAAGGTTGTACTTAAGTTAATCTATGTCCCCAGACCTCTCTGAAACGACTGCAAAAACCTAGCTGTAAATTGTCCTCCTCTGTCCGAAATAATAGATACTGGAACTCCATGTAATCTAACTATTTCTCTGATATATAATTCGACATAATCCTCAACAGAGAATGTAGTTCGTACTGGTAGGAAATGGGCTGATTTTGTTAATATGTCAACGATTACCCAAATAGAATCATTTCTGCGTCTGGAACGGGGTAACCCTGTTACAAAATCCATATTTATTGCTTCCCATTTCCACAAAGGCACGGCTATATCCTGCGTCAGACCGCCCGGTTTCTGGTGTTCTGCTTTCACCTGCTGGCAGTTAGGACATCTAGATACAAATTTATCTATTTCAGCTTTCATACTTGCCCACCAGTAGATGTCTCTGATGTCGTGGTACATTTTCGTTGCTCCTGGATGGAGGGAATAGTGAGCGTAATGTACCTCATGCATGATTTGCTGGCGAAGCCCTGAAACATTCGGGACACATAGGCGACCCATAAACGTAGCACTTCATCCTCAGTCACCTGGAAATCTGGCTCCTTACCTTTCTAAACTCTATCTCTGAGCTGGACTAAGTCAGGGTCCTCGTACTATCGTTCTTTTACCTTTGTAACTAACGATGACATAGCAGAGTTCTGAATCACCACTTTGTTATTTTCTGTTTCTACTACTCGAATGGCTAAACCAACTAGCTGATGAATTTCCTTGGCTAACTCCCGCTTCTCGAGTCGCAAATACGCTAAACTCCCCATTGACTTACGGCTGAGGGCATCGGCTACTACATTAGCTCTCCCTGGGTGGTAGAGAATATTTATGTCATAATCTTTCAGCAATTCTAACCAATGATGTTGCCGCAGATTTAACTCCCTCTGTGTGAAAACGTACTACAGGCTTTTATGATCTGTAAAAATGACTACATGAACGCCATATAGATAATGCCTCCAAATTTTTAGAGCGTGGATTACTGCGGCCAGTTCCAGGTCATGGGTCGGATAGTTCTTTTCGTGCTTTCTCAGCTGTCTGGAAGCATAAGCAATTACCTTTCCATGCTGCATCAGCACACAACCCAGTCCAATGCCTGAAACGTCGCAATACACCGCATACCCATCTTTTCCCTCTGGCAATGCCAGTACTGGGGCGGAGGTCAATCTGTCTTTCAATTCTTGAAAACTCTGCTCACATGCCTCCGTCCACAAAAATTTCACTGATTTCTGTGTCAGCTTTGTCGGAGGTGCTGCTATAGTGGAGAATTCTTCAACAAATCTCTGGTAATACCCTGCTAAACCTAGGAAACTGCGGACCTCGATCGGAGTGGTAGGTATGGGACATGTCTTGACCGCCTCTATTTTCTGTGTGTCCACCTGTATACCAACATCCGACACGATATGCCCCAAAAAGGCAACTGAGTTCAGCCAGAACTCACACTTGGAAAACTTGGCGTACAGCTGACGGTCTCTAAGGATCTGGAGTACTGTTCGTAAATAGTTCTGGTGATCTGTCTCTGAACGAGAATATACCAGAATATCATTGATAAATACTATCACGAACAGATCCAAATACGGTCTGAATATGCTATTCATCAGGTCCATAAACACTGCGGGAGCATTCGTCATCCCAAAAGACATGACTAGAAATTCAAAGTGACCATACCTGGTCCTGAAAGCAGTCTTTGGAATGTCCCTCTCATGAACCCGAACCTGGTGGTATCCGAACCTCAGATCTATCTTAGAGAAACATCTGGACCCTTACAACTGGTCAAACAAATCATCTATTCTAGGGAGCGGGTATTTGTTTTTAACCGTTACCTTATTCAGCTTCCGGTAGTCTATACACATACAGAGTGAGCCATCTTTCTTTCTTACAAACATAACTGGCGCACCCCACGGGGAAGTACTAGGCTTGATAAAGCCTTTGTCGAGAAAATCTTTTAACTGCTCTTTCAACTCTGTAAGCTCAGCTGGTGCCATGCGATACGGAGGAATGGATATAGGTTGAGTCCCTGGCAACAAGTCAATTGCAAAATCTATCTCCCTTTCGGGAGGGATACCAAGCAACTCATCTGGAAATACGTCAGCGAATTCATTGACCACTGGAACAGACTGAAGAGTCGGAGGTTCCACCCAAATGTCCTGGACTCTAACTAGGTGGTAAATACATCCCTTTGCTATTAAATTTCTCGCTTGAAGGTAGGAAATACACCTACCTTTTGGTGTAGCTGTGCTCCCTTTCCATTCTCGCACTACTTCCCCCAAAAAGTGAAATCGGACCGTCTTGGTCCAGCATTCTAAGTTGGCATAGCATGGCACTAACCAGTCCATACCCATAATGGAATCGAAGTCGACCATCTCAAGTTCTATTAAGTCTACTGTGGTCTGGCGATCAACAACCTCTACCATACATCCCCGGTAAACTCTTTTAGCTGTAATCAAGTCACCGACCGGTGTAAGCACTGAAAAGGGCTGCTGAACCAATTCTGGTTCGATACCCAACTTCCGGGCCACAAATGGTGTAATATATGACAAGGTAGACCCTGGATCAATCAATACATAAACAGGGTATGAGCAGATAATCAATATATGTGTGACCACGTCGGGAGATGCCTCTGAATCCTACCTCCCTGGTAATGCATAGGTACGGCTGGGGCCTGCACCTGAGCCAGAGGCTCCTGATCTACCTCAGCCCCTATTTGCTGAACCTGAGGGTCTGCGCCCTGCTGAGGCTGCTGGAGCTCGTGGTCCCGCTGATCCTCTATCCAGACTATCTCGGCTACCCTGTCCTCTGGCCGGACAATCTCTCATTAAATGCCCTTCCTGTCCGTAGTGATAGCACCCTGAGAAGCCTTGCCTGCAGGCTCCAGAATGGGGTCGGTGGCATATAGGTCAAGGGGTAGGTGCAAATCTACTCTGTTCTGCCCTCCGCTGCTGAGGTGATGCTACTGTCCGTAAACTGCTACCGGACTCTGACTGACTCCGGCGAACAAATCTGCCCCTCTGTTGTTGTACCGGAGGTAAAGATCTGGGCGGCCTATCTGAAAATCGTGGTCTTGGACCCCTAGGGATTTCCCCCTGAATCTCAGCGGGTCTGTTTCTACGGCGCTGCTCTGAAGTCGCCTGCCTGTCGCCCCGCTGCTGCTGTCTCAGGCCCTCAATTATTTGTACGAAGGCCTGTACCCTGGCTATGTCCATGTCCTCTCTCAAGGTAGCCGTCATGCACGTCTCTATGTAATCTGAATTCAGGCCCATAATAAAGCGATGGACTCTGGACGACATGGTGTCCACAAATGCTGGAGCATAGCGGGCTAAGGAGTCGAACTGTAAAGAATACTCACGGACGCTCCTGGCCCCCTGATCTAAGTGCAAGAACTGGTCCATCCGGGCCTGTCTGACCTCCCGGGGTAAGTAGTGGTCCAGGAAGGCCTCCGAGAAGCTGGACCAGGTTGGAGGGGCAACATCTCTCCATTGAGACCTTTCCCAACTCTCGTACCGTAATACAGCTATGTCTCGCAACCGAAACACTGCCAGCTCAACTGATTCTGTAGGGATCACATGCATAACTCGGAAAATTCTTTGCATCTGATCTAGGAAATCTTGGGGGTCCTCTTCCTGATCTGACCCAATGAACTGCGGGGTCCCAATGCCAAGAATTCTCTAACCCTGGAACTACCTAGCCCATCTAGATATTCTGCTGCTGTAGGTGGTACTGGTTGACGCTGGGTAGCTAACATCTGGGTTAACATAACCACCGCACTACGTAGCTCCTGATCAGATGAAGTGGGTGCAGTAGCTGTGGGAGGCGGTGCTGCCTCAAATGGTGTCTGGCGAGGTGGAGACTGCTGGGAGGGTCGAGATGACACCTCCGTATTGCTCTCAGACCGGGCTGAACCTGGCTGTAAGTGAGGCATCCTGCTGGTGCCTTCGCCTGCCACTGTATCCAATCTCCTGCCTGTAGCTGGGTGCCACTGGTCTGCCATAGTATCTGTAAACAAAGAGGGTGGTAAGTTTCAAAAGAACCAACCCTATACTGTAGTGTACTATGGCACGACTGAGTATGAAAGAAGGGTAACCATCCTATTATGCCTCGCAGCCTCCTGCCTATAGTATGTGGTGCACAACACATCCATAGACAAGACTCTACTTAGCACGGCTTGCAGACTCCCTAGGACACGAACTACTCTGATACCAAGTTTGTCACACCCCACCTTGGGCGGTATGACGGGCACCTGGTGCCTGCTAGACTCTGGCTCTATTTCAAGAAACGAACCGGCTATATAGCGGCTGTAAATACAGCCCCCGGCCGATTAGGCCTATAGCCACCTGCAATGCACAACAGCTAACCAGAACAATGACACTATAATCTGAAGCAACTGCTATTCACATTTGTGACTGACAAGGTTACTAATTATAACCAGAAGAAGGCCCCACACGGCCAACATCAACGACTAAACACATATATGCATGCACGGCCCCACACAACCTGCTCCACCACCACAGGAAACATCAGACTGCAAGCCTCTAGGAAGTAATAATACAATGGTCGGGATAGGGCCACGACCTACCCAAACTGTAATAAAAAAGGAAATAGGAACAACCTCCAACTGTCTAGCTTCGGAGGATAGGAGTTGATAACCCTGTTGACTGGATCACGAGGGATCGACTCCTCGTCTATGTGTACCTGCAGGAAAGCAATGCAGTGCCCCACGAGCGTCAGTACCACAGGTACTGAGCATGTAAAGTAAACTGAAATATACAACTGAAATGGGTAGCAACAATAACATGACATATAAGCAGGAAGTAGCTGAGTCTATCTGGCTTAGGATAACTAGGGAGAGTTTACCTATTCTGCAACTAATCTGGGCGTACCTGACGACGTGTCGTCCTACTGTCTATCAGTATCTAATAGCACATATAGATATACATATAAATACACATAATACCTGACGGACCCCCATAAGCCGGAAGGTGCCAATCAACAGAACAATCTATTTACCCCTACCCGGGTCTAAACCAACCAAAAACAAGTCACTCCACTCATCTGATAACTGTAAGCTCCTCCTACCGGCCCCCTTGGGTACGTAGCTCAGGCCTTGGCCTCTGACAATAAACTGTGTCTGAGTCTGAAGACTCCTGCCTCTCGGCGCAAGCGCTCACGGGGTAATCTGCTGTTGTATCTATGACTGAAACTGCCCCTGCGTGCAAGCACGCAACAGGGTAATTTTATAAAAATCTGTATCTGAAACTGCCCCCGGCCACAAGCGCACACAGAGTAATCTTGCCCCTGTAAATAGGATAATTTGGCTCTGTGCAGAGCGAACTGAATTGCCCCTGCAAGCAGGGTAATCTGGACCGTATTATCATGGTGGTCGGCCATCATCATCCTCTAGGCAGACGGCATCGCCCAGCTGGTGGCGGTATCTAAATCTAGTATCGACACAACTATAACCCAGGGGCGATGGGGATGCTAAAGGGTGCCCACATGCCACAACAAGTCTCAACATACAAAACACATACACAGCAAGCATGCTCAAATGAAAAATACCAATCCTATTCTCTTCTTTTATTTCAAGGCCAGTCTGTATTAAACAACTGATACTATATTCTTTTTTGCACTGCTTCTGATTGCTGGGCTAACTGCTACATGGCCTTTATCTGATTATCTGATTATTGTTATCCGTAATCTAAAGCTATATCAGATTCTAGAGCCATATCTATTTTTGGAGCTACATCTATATCTGGAGCTATTTCTATATTTGATTACTGATCTGATTACATCTGGATATAACTCAATAGCATAGGACATGCCATCTATAACTTGATATAGCTCAATAACATAAGATGTGCCATTTATTACCAGATACAGTCTCAACAAATGTAATACATACTATCTGTAATCTTGCTAATTCATTATACTACTTTTATAACTTCCATTCTGGGTATTACGTAGAAACATACTGAACTACTAGCTGACACCACATTACTATCTAAAATCATCTGACGATCCGTTACTCTGATTATCACATGATACGTAATGCTATACTAGCATGCTTGCTGGAAATTGTACTAAAATCATTCCTATACGCTGGGTATCTATTAATAGCCTTTATTCTATTTATTTTCTAGACTGTACTTCCTAGCTTGCCGAAAGAATAGCTTTACATACCTGGTTTCTGAGTACCCGACTGATCGATGTGATTTCTGTCAGTACTTCTGTTGTTTCTCCCAACTACATTCATATACATATCAATAACTAAATACATTAATATCCGGGAGAAATTATCACTTTTGATATATATTTATCCCAAACATCGACCTTTCGGAAAACAGTCGAAAACTCGTTATTTCTCTATATTCTAGAAGGGATAAATGCTCACTGCAAAGCTAGGAACACATTGGTACTAATTTAAAGCAATTCTATTTACTTACCTCGGTAGGACAATGTTTCGCCGGCCAAATTTCACGAAACCAACTCCGTAGGATTGCTCTCTGCAGCTTTATACCTCGGTATCTAAGTCAGAATGGAGTTTAGACCGCGTTTCGAAGCGTAATCGGAAGAAAATATATATATAAAGTCGTGGGTTTTTCCTTACATGGCTATACCCTCTGTTTTCTTTGGTTTTTATTGAAGAAGATGGAAAAAACCGACTTTCCTATTTTTTGTTATTTATTTATTTTTTTTTCTATATCCCTTAACCAACATGCCATTAGGCTATTTATTCATTTAAAATTCACGGGGTGTAACAATAATGGTCCTAATATTGAAGATAAATGTTAAGGGATGGATTATGGATGATGAGACAAGCTAAAAGGGACATTTGGAGTCAACTCCGTGCCACGGAGAAGCATTGGGGCGTTCAACAACGTGCCACAGAGCAAAGAATTAATTTATATAAGCAGGGGCTACCAAACAGTGAACCTCCGTGTTTGCTCCATGGCATGGAGGAAAATCTCCGTGATAGCTTCCGTGCCATGGAGCTATTCCACTACAGGAAAAATTTTGCATTTTTTCAGCTTAGTATGAATTGAACCCTTATCTTCTAAACTAATTTTTGTCACGAAATATTTTCTGAAAACTGTAGAGGAGCGAAGGGAGAAGTAAATAACTCACCTAGGATTCACCAATTTTACATTCTCTTTCACCTATTCTTGTAAGTACACTACTTTAACGATGTTTTTGAGTATTTGTACGAATATGAGTGGTTAAAACCCTTCCTCTTGGGTTGAGGCCACGTGATATGATTGTAATTGCATGAATTCATTTTGGTTTGAGTTGTTAATTGTTGTTTTGTCTTACATTCTTCATTATTGTTGTTTTTATGCTTGATCACCATGAAAACAAATGTGTTAAGCTTAGGTAAAAGCTTGAAGGAGTAACCCTAGGCAAGAACATAGGAATGTAGGGAGCAAGTTCTTATCTTTAGATATGATTCTCGGTTAGGATAGAAAATATACCTAATATTCCTTGGTTGGTTGCTAAAATGGGATGAGCAAGACACCGGCTTAGAATTATCACTCCACCACTCGTAGAAGTAGTTGTGAAGCTAAGTTGGATCAAATGATTAGAGGTATGAAGGTCCCTAATCAAGAGCATAAACCCCGTAAACCACATCCATGTAGTTGAATTGCTCAGAACTAGGTTATCACATCCCCGCTCAACGATGTAGTTGTGAGGCTAGTTTGTCGTGTTTAGAGGCTCGAGAGACCATGAACATCGCATTTTCAACTATGTGAGACAACAATTGATAATATCATACTTGAACCATTATAAAATGTAGCATTGCACGATTATCCGGCCTTAGCTCTAGGTGCTTCTTATATTGTTTCCAGATTGTTTTTTGACCACCCCAAAACTTAATGATAATTTACCAAAAACTTCTATAATCAACACTTGTGAAGGTTAATCTTACACTTTAACTTCATAATTTGCTAAATTGGTCCGGTCCCTGTGGGTTCAACATCTGGCTCTTAAAAAAGGGCACTGTATTACTTGTACGATCGCGTACGTTTGCGAGTGCGCTGGAGCGCAACATAAGACTAGGTCCAATAGCTGAGAAGGGAAATAAACAAAATGCTTGACACGACTCGAGCCTACATCTTGGATGCAACACAGTACTTAGAGTCATGAGTGACCCCAAGCTAACCCATGGCATAACTTAATACTGATATTCTAAGTGTTGTAAGAAATCTATATGCGAAAGTTTCGTGATACATAAATGAACGAATACTTTAAAGTAAACATGATATATAATAAGATAATGAAATTTATTCAACTATTGCAAGAACAACTGAACTAGAACTCTTTTGGAAAGCCATCTAAAGAGCTGATGAGTCACTAGGACAAGGCCCTAGCTAACTTCCAAATCTAAATAGTACTGAAAATAAAGAAACATAGCTCTCTTCCTCAAAAGATGAGGAATCACCACTGAACTCTACTGATTATCACTAGAGAAGGACTACTAACAATGCTAAGACTGAAAACCTGCACATGTATCATAAGATGATACAACATAAAAAGTATGTATTAGTACTTTGAATGTACTGAGTGAGATATGAATTAAACGTAAAAATACTGAAAATCTGTAAACTGTACTGACAGGATATGCACTGAACATAACTAAAATGATAAATACTAAAGCATCTAAAAATTTGATAAGACTGTAAGTACTAATGACTATTTGAAGGTCATAAGCATATCCTAAAATCTGGAGGATAGAACTGAAACTGGAGACTGTGATTGTACTGGACTGAGTTGAACTGTGTTATACTGTGGGAGAGACTATAACTAACACATAACCACATGAGCTAGACGTGGAGTCCGGTGTATACACCCCATCAGAGAAAGCCTACTATACCCTGCCAGGGTATTGTGGCTAAGCTGGGTGATCAATGTCTGAGGCCCAATTGGGTTAATAACCTACGGTGGCAACGTAGTTCTGGGAACCTGGGTGCGCTAAACCCCAGCCCGCTCGGTGCTAAGTTCTACTTCCTCTGGAAATCCTAATTGTTTCTACTAGGCTGATAGCTTGAGCTAATATCCTAAGACTTAAGTCAGAACTACTTATCTAGAAGCACCCTTAGAGTCTGAAGGACCTGATAACTGAAATAGTGGTGTTCTTAGACTTGTTAGAGCTTCTATATCTGAAAGCAATCGTTATAGTCTAAAGAATGACTAACAAGCTGATAACTGGTGCTACTGAGTTCCTCAAAGATTGTTATCAGTCAAACTGATCAGCTAACATTTTTGTAGAACACTATGTATACTGAGTATTGAATGAGACTCTGAGACTGAATATACCAAGATATTAACTTCTATTCAAGTATCTGTACTAATCATTCATAATTCGAGTAAAAGCTACCATATCAAAATGCATTTCTGTCTGACTTCAAATCATGCAGGTTTTACTCGAATTTATGCTAAGAATTAAGAACAAGAAAGAAAACTAAATAAACAGAACTAGGGCATGAATTTAATTCAGGAAATACTCATGTAAATTAAAGGAACTAACAAGATTTAAGGAGTTCTTTCATAACTGAAAACTCTAGCTTCAACTATTCTGCAGGCCTAGAATTTTTAAAGTTTCTAAAGTTAGTTTTGGACACAAGGGGGAAAGGAATCCCTTGTTGAATTCCCATATACCTGAAGAAGAATTGTTCTAAGAAAAGTACCTGAATTCTAAAGAAGAGAAGAAGCCCTAGCTTTGCCTTGAAATATCTGACTACGTCTGCTACAGACTGATTTTGAGAGAAGTGAGAAATGAGGAAGGAATGTCGACACCCCCCCACCCCACTAATCCACTGAATATTTACCCAAAATTGACATGGTATAGGCATTAAAATAACGGAAAGTTATAGAAATGCCCCTGGGGAAAAGTCTAGAAGACTGCACATTGGGATCCAATGGGTCACACAACGAGTCATTGATGGTGACCATGACTCATTGGGACCATTCATTGGTCCTGGGATTTCAAACTTCTAGTTTTGGGCTTGGCCAATGGATGGGAACAACGACTCGTTAAATGAGACAACGAGTAGTTGGTTCCACCAGTGGTCACTAGAAGAATTTAGGATAATTTTTGAACTCCACCTAACGACTCACAAGATGAGCCATTACTCCTTCTAATGACTCATTACCCCAAGTCATTTTCACCACTGGACATTTTCCATTCTTTCATCCCTCCCAGACAACGACTCACTTGACGAGTCGTTACACTAGATAACGGCTCGTCGTATGGCTCATTGGTTATAGGGTAGGTTTGGACAGGTTTCTAAACTGAGCAACAATGAGTGATAAGACAACTCGTTACTCCTCACAACGGGTCGTTCCATGACATGTTGATTCCTGAATGAAAACTTGTGGAGCATGACAATGACTCGGGCAATAGTCGTTATTGTTGACAACGACTCATTGTCTGAATCATTCTAAGATAAAAATTTTTCTAGTTTCTTTCTGGTTTTCATGTTGTCTGGGTTGGTCTAAGAAATTCTTGGGGTGTTACAATATCTTCCCCTTGGGAACATTCATCCTTGAATGAAGGCTAAGTTACTAAAAGACTAGGGAAGGATCTATAATCCTAAACTAAAAGTTATAAGCTAATTACTGAAGGAGTGACTAACTCCAAACTAGGATAGACATACAAACTAGAATTATGCAACTAGGGTGCACATTTTAACATGAGTAGGGCTGATGAATATTGAACTGAATAGAGTACTGAGGAGGAATTTAGTACCTAATGTCGAAGCTAAGCTGGAACGGAATAAGTAAGGGTACTTAGCCATCATGTCTGCTTCTTCTTCCCATGTGGTTCCCTCAACTAACTAGTTCCTCCATAAGACCTTTACTGAAGCAACCTCCTTGTTTCTCAGCTTACGAACCTGACGGTCTAGGATCTAAACTGGAACTTCATCGTAAGAGAGACTATCCTTTACACCCACACTCTCTAAAGGCACTATTGAGGCTGGATCACCGATGCATTTCTTCAACAAGGACATATGGAAGACTAGGTGCTCTGATGCTAACTCTATAGGCAACTCCAGCTCGTATGCTACATTGCCAATGCGTCTCAGGACTCAATAAGGGTCGATATGCATGGGTGAAATTTTCAAGTATCCAATCATCCAACTCTCCAACTCCCTTCTCCTTACATCTGCATATGATTTATGCTGGCTTTGAGTTGTTTTCAACCGTTCCCTAATAAGTTGAACATTCTACATGGCCTCATGTACTGAATCTGGTCCTATAAAGGTGGCTTCACCAATCTCAAACCATCGTATAGGAGATCTGCACCTCCTACCATATAATTCTTGGAACAGGGCCATATGAATACTGGAGTGGTAGCTGTTGTTGTATGCAAACTCAATGACATGTAGGTGATCATCCCAACTACCCTTGAAGGTCACACAAGCCCTCAACATATCCTCCACAGTCCGAAGCATCTACTCTGCCTATCCATCTGTCTGTGGGTGAAAAACCGCGCTGATCTTGACCAAAGTACCAAGTCCTTTCTGAAATGACTTCCAAAAATGTGAGGTGAACTGAGTACCTCTATCTTAAATGATGGACAAGGGCACTCCATGCAATATGACTAACTCCAGGATATACAATCTAGCATAATCCTCTATTGAATCTATGGTCTTAACTAGCAGGAAATGTGCTGACTTAGTCATCCGGTCTACAACCGCGCAACTTGAGTCGTGTTGTGAATGAGTATGAGGTAGGCCTGTTATAAAGTACATATTCACTTCTTCCCACTTTCAAGTAGGAACACTAATATCTTGAGTCATACCCCCACGTCTCTAATGTTCAACCTTGACATGCAGACAATTTGGACACTTAGCCACAAATTCTGCAATGTCCTTCTTCATGCCATTCCACCAGTAGATTTCCCATAGCTCACGGTACATCATGGTGGAGCGTAGGTGGATAGAATACCTAAAGTTGTATGCTTCCATTAATACCCGCTACCTCAAATTATCTACATCTGGAACACACAACCTACCCTGGTAATGGAGCACACCATATCCCCCTTTGGAGAACACTTCCACCTCTTTTATTAGGACTGTTTCCTTCAATTTGAGAAAAATTGGGTCTTTATCCTACTTTGACTTAACCTCCACCACTAGGGAGGATTATGACCCACTCCGGACTACAACTTCACCTTCTGCTAAGTCAACCAACTGGACCCCTAACCGAGCCAATCTGTGAACATCTCTAACCAGCTTCTTCTTACCATCCTCAACATGAGCAACATTCCCCATGGACAATCTGCTGAGGGTGTAATCCACTATGTTAGCCTTCTCCGGGTGAAAAAAAATACTCATGTCATAGTCTTTCAATGGCTCTAACCATCTCCTATGACGAAGATTCAAATCCTTCTGACTAAACACATACTGAAGACTCTTGTGATTAGTGAAAACATCCACATGAACCCCATAGAGATAATGCCTCCAAATTTTCACAGCGAACACTAGTGCTGCTAATTCTAGGTCATGAGTCGAATAGTTCTTCTCATGAACCTTGAGCTGTCTGGAAGCGTAAGCTATGACTTTGCCATGCTGCATCAGAACACAACCAAGGCCAACTCTGGAGGCATTGCAGTAAATCATAAACCCATTTGAACCTTTTGACAGAGTCAGAATTGGGTCTATAGTAAGTCGAGTGTTCCACTCTTGAAAGCTCTTCTCACATGCATCTGACCACTGAAACTTTACCTTCTTCTGAGTTAATTTGGTCAAAAGGGAGGCAATGGAGGAGAACCCTTCAATAAACAATCTGCAATAGCCGGTTAGACCCAAGAAACTCTTGATGTCTGTTAGAGAGGTAGGTCTTGGCCAGTCCTTAACTGCCGCTATCTTCTAAGGATCCACCTGAATACCCTATTTGGAGACCACATGACCGAGGAATGAAACTGATTTTACCTAGAATTCACACTTGCTAAATTTGGCGAACAGCTAGCAGTCCCTGAGAGTTTGTAAAACTATCCTCAGATGGTCTGCATGTTCCTCCTCTGTTTTGGAATAAACCAGGATGTCATCTATAAAGACAATGAAGAACATGTCTAGGTACGACTTGAATACCTTGTTCATCAAATCCATAAAGGCTGCAGGAGCATTTGTTAGTCCAAAAGATATAACTACGAATTCAGAGTGACCATACCGAGTTTTGAAGGCTGTTTTCAAATGTGACATTCTCTGATCCTGAGCATATGGTATCCTAATCTGAGATCTATCTTGGAGAAACAACTACCCTCATGAAGCCAATGAAACAAGTCATCAATCCTGGGTAGAGGATACCTTTTCTTGATTGTGACTTTGTTCAACTGATGGTAGTCAATGCACATTCTAACTGTACCATCTTTCTTTTGCATGAACAGAATTGGGGCACCCCATTGAGAGTTTTGGGCCTGATGAAGCTCTTATCTAGAAGGTCTTTCAGCTATTCTTTTAACTCCTTAAGCTTAGTTGGAGCCATTCTATAAAGAGGAATAGAGATAGGCTAGGTATCTGGAAGAAGATCTATGTCGAAGTCTATTTCCTTCTCGGGAGGGACTCTAGAAAGATCTTTGGGAAATATCTGGAAACTCATGTACAATTGGAGCTAACTGAAGTGTCGGGGTCTCGGAACCAGAATCTTTGACCCTAACCAGGTGGTAGATGTACCCCTTAACAATCATCTTTCTAGCCATAAGGTATGAAATGAAATGACCCTTAGGCACTGAAGTACTACCCTTCCACTCAAGAACTGGTTTGTTAGGAAACTGAAACTTGACAATCCTAATTCTGCAGTCAACAGAAGCATAATAAGAATGCAACTAGTCCATGTCAAGGATGAGGACGAAGTCGACCATGTCTAGATCTACTTGATCAACTTAGGTGACTTTAAGCAATATAGTGATCGGAAAATTTTTATAGACCCGGCTAGCTCTAATTGGCTCACCAACTGGAGTAGAAACTGAAAATTGCTCTGAGAGAATTTTTGAACTAATATCGAACTGTACTGCAATGTAAGGAGTCATGAAGGAAAGTATGGCACCTAGATTTAGTAAAACATATACATTAGTGTGGAAAAGGAGTAACATACTAGTAACCACATCAGGTGAGTTCTCCTAATCTTATGGGGAAGATAGAGTTTAGAAACAGTTATGGCGTTGACCGCCACCTGTACCTGAGGTGGTGCCCTACTTGGCTGGATGTCCTGGCAGAGTTACTGATGTGGTCAACTGGGCCTTCCTCGTCCTATTGATGGGTAATCCCTCAATTTGTGACCCAGATGGCCACATCCAAAACAACCATCCTTGCCTAGAGGGAACTTCCCTGGATGATTCTTGCCGCACTTAGGATATGCTGGAAAAGTGCGACTGCTGGAGACATGACTCTGGGACTGGAATTCTGATATCCCACCCCTCTTATCTTTGTGGGGCCTAAAAGATGGAGCACTAGCTAAGGAAGGTGTTGGTGGCATCTGCTGCTGCTAGGGGAATTTACCACCGCCCGACCTCTACTGGGAGTACTCAAACTGACCGATTTTGGCCCGTTTACTCTCCATATCTATCTCCTTTAACTTTTCTGCCTCTATCTATTGTGCATGAATGATGAGACTGGAGAGGTCTATGTCTTTGATAAGCATGTGATTCTAAATTCTTTGAACACCAGGTCCGAAACTCCATTTACGAATTTGAGCATGTTGGCCCTTGGCTCAGCAATCATTTCTGGAGAATATCTTGACAGCTAAGTCAACTTTAGGGCATACTCTTGCACGGTCATGTCATTCTGCCTCAAGTTCATAAATTTTGTAGCCTTAGCTTCCCTCAATTCCCGGGGAAAGAACTTGTCTAGGAATGATGTAATGCATCCATCCCATTCCACTGGACCCGCACCATTATCTCTTCCCTTCTTCCATTGATTGTACCAAATCTGGGCTACCCCTTTCAACTGATAAGCAGCCAGATCAACACTCTCTGTAGAGGTGACAACCATGATTTGGGTGATCTTTTGCACTTTGTCAATGAATTCTTACGGGTCTTCATCAACCTTTAACTCATTAAATACTAGGGGATTCGTGCGAATAAAATCCTGGACCTTAGCAGTAGCCGTGCACCCATTTGTATTTACTAGCACCACAACCTATTGATTGACCTGATTGATCATTTCCTGGGCTAGCATCTGAATCACAGCATGAAATTCTGCGTGGGACATCTGGTTGTCTTGAGGAGCTGAGGGAGCTGATGGGGCTGACCTTTTAGCATTTTGGATCCTCTTTCCATTTCCTCTTTTAGGAGGCATCGTTATCTGAAAAGGGTAGAGCATGAGTTAGGAAGACATATTAGAGTCTAAAACTTCACGCACGATAAGAATCATGAATAAAGGGAACTTTCCTAATAACGTCTTGTAGCCTCCCCCTCATAAGTGTGCCGTGCTTCACACTCATGAAAAGGACTCTACTGAAGCGGCTTGCAGATATCCTAGGACACTCTAAACCTAAGTCTCTAATACCAAGTTTTTCATAACCTGAGCCTGCACTGTGGTCGCGACACAGTACTTAGAGTCATGAGTGACCCCAAGCTAACCTATGGCATAGCTTAATACCGATACTCTGAGTGCTATAAGAAATCTATATGCGGAAGCTTCGTGATACATAAATGAACAAATAATTTAAAGTAAACAAGATATCTGATAAGATACTGAAATTTATGCAACTGCTACAAGAACAACTGAACTACAACTCTGTCTGAAAGCCATCTAAAGAACTGATGAGTCACTAGGACAAGCCCCAAGCTAACTCCCAAATCTAAAACAAAAATAGTACTAAAAATAAATAAACATAGCTCTCATCCTTAGAA
The DNA here is from genome assembly GCA_035772735.1 of Datura wrightii. Lineage (NCBI taxonomy): Eukaryota > Viridiplantae > Streptophyta > Magnoliopsida > Solanales > Solanaceae > Datura > Datura wrightii. The sequence goes on from JASDFA010000001.1 coordinate 56,929,847, forward strand.
GATGAGGATTCACCCCAGAACTCTACTAATTATCGCCGGAGAAGGACTACCAACGATGCTGAGACTGAGAACCTGTGCTTGTATCATAAGATGATATAGCATGGAGAGCATGCATCAATACTTTGAATGTACTAAGTGATAAATGAATTAAACATAAAAATACTAAAAATCTATAAATTATACTGAGAGGATATGCAATGACCATGCTGAAATCATAAATACTGAAGCATTTGAATATCTGATAATACTATAAGTACTAATAACTGTCTAAAGGTCATAAGCATATCCTTAAATTTGGAGGACTGAACTGAACTGGAGACTGTGACTGTACTAGACTGAGTTGTACCATGCTATATTGTGGGATAAACTATAATTTACATGTAACCATGTGAGCTAGATGTGGAGTCCGATGTATATACCCCATCGGAGAAAGCCCACTGTACCTTGCCAGGGTATAGTGTCTGAGCTGGGAGATCATTGTATGAGGCCCATTTAGGATAATAACCTATGATGGCAATGTAGTTATGGGATCCTAGGTGCACTGAACCTCGGCCCCCTCGGTGCAAAGTTCTACTCCCACTGGAAATCCTAATTATGTCTACTAGGCTGATAGCTCGGAACCAATGTCCTAATACTTAAGTCAGAACTACTTATCTAGAATCATTCTGAGAGTCTGAAAGGACCTAATAACTTAAAGTACTGGTGTTCTAAGACTTGTCAAAGCTACTTTATCTAAAAGTGTCATAACAGCCTAAAGAATGACTAACTAGCTGATAACTAGTGCTACTGAGTTTGTCAAAGAGTGATATTAGTCAAACTGATCAGCTGACATTTCTGTAGAACATTAACTATACTGAGTATTGACTCTGAGATTGAATATACCAAGATATTATCTTCTATTCAAGTATCTGTACTAGTCATTCATAATTCGAGTAAAAGCTACCATATCAAAATGCATATCTAGTTATGTCCAAAATCACGCAAGTTTTACTCGAACCTATGCTAAGGATCAAGAATAAGAAAGCAAACTAAATAAATAGAACTAGGGAATGAATTTAATTTAGGAAATACTCATGTAAATTAAAGGAACTAATAGGATTTAAGGAGTTCCTTAATAACTAAAAACCCTAGCTTCAACTATTATGCAGGGCTGGAATTTTGAAAGTTTTTTAAGTTAGTTTGGTACTCAAGGAGGAAAGGAAGCCCTTGTTGAATTCCCACATACATGAAGAATAATTGTTCTGAGGATAGCACTTGAGTTTTGAAGAAGAGAAGAAGCCCTAGCTTTGCTTTGAACTGTCTTACTAAGTCTGCTACGTACTGATTTTGAGAGAAGTGAGAAATAAGGAAGGAATGTCGACATCCCCCCCCCCATCAAATCCCCTGAATATTAACCCTAAAACAACATAGTTTAGGCATTAAAATAATGGAAAGTTACAAAAATACCCCTGGGGAAAAGTCTGGAAGATTTTCCATCGGGATCCAATGGGTCACACAACGAGTCGTTGGTGGTGACCACAACTCATTGGGACTAGTCATTACTCTAGGTCTTTTACACATCCGGTTCTGCGCTTGACCAATAGACTGGAACAATGACTCGTTAGACGAGACAACGAGTCGTTGGTTCTACCCATGGTCACTGGAAGAATTTTGGATAATTTCTAAACTCCACTTAATGACTCACAAGATAAGTCATTAATCCTTCTAACAACTAGTTACGCTGACTCATTTTCACCACTAGACATTTTCCATCCTTTCACCTCTCCCAGATAACGACTCACTTGAGGAGTCGTTACACCAAACAACGACTCGTCGTTTGGCTCGTTGGTTCTGGGGGAGGTTTGCGCAGGTTTCTAAACTGAGCAACAACAAGTGATAGGATGACTCATTACTCCTCACAACGGGTCATTCCATGACTCGTTGGTTCCTGAATGAAAATCTACAGAGCATGACAATGGCTCAGGAAATGGGTCGTTGTAGTTGACAATGACTCATTTTCTGAATTGTCTTGAGATAAAAAAAATTTATGGTTTCTTTCTTGTTTTTCATTCTAAGTCTGGGTTCGATCTAAGAAACTTTTGAGGTGTTACAATGTTGCGGCATATAATTCACAATTAGCAGTGTAGCCAATACAGAGACCACCCCCGCCATTTCCTCAAAGGCTTAAGAAAATCAAGGAGGATGCTTATTTCCAGAAGTTCTTTGATATTTTCAAATAACTTCACATAAATTTGCCTTTGATTGACCTTTTATAGGGAATGCCCAAGTATGCTAAGTACTTCAAAGACGTGGTGGATAATAGGATGATACTGATGGATGTGCAGACTGTAGCACTAATTGAGGAGTGCAGTTTTAGGATAATGAGCAAGTTGCCAAAGAAGCTCAAAGACCCGACGAGTTTCACCCTCCCCATACAAATAGGTAGAAAGGATCTGATGAGGGCCTTATGTGATATAGGGGTGGCAGTGAACTTGATTCCCCTATCTCTGTTCAATACACTTGGTTTGGGAAAATCAAGACTCACCAGAGTGATGCTGCAGCTGGCTGAAAAGTTGAGGGTGGCCCTAAAGGGGATTATTGAGGATCTGCTCATCAAAGTTGCCACAGGAGGAGCTGTCATTGATGTGAGAGCTGGCACCCTAAAAATGAGGGTGAATGATGAGGAGGATACCAACCCCCCCAACACACTATAGAGATCTTTACAAGATTAGTGTACTGACAGAGGATGAGTATACGGTGGTGCATCCCAAAGGTCCACTTCTGAAGGATCTCTCAAGAAGAGAAACCTATCCTATTATTTGGAAGTGCCAAAGAATTTGGTGAAGCATATGATGGAGGTTAAGAGGGAAAGTGTGGAGGCTTTTTCCTCTAAAGTTAAGAGAAAGAGAAGATGGTTCCCGAAAGGGAAGAAATATTTGAGGACATCCCAAAAGGATGTGCACGTTGTGCCGCAATCTAAAATTAGGCACTGCTTAGGAGGCAACCCAAGTGTACCACAGGTGTGATTTTTTTTTCCTTTTAGTTTTTTTATTTTTTTTATCTTCACTTTGCTTTTTATTTTTGCTAAATAAGCACAGAGAAACGGGAAATTTGAGTACCCTTTGAAGCCAAAGCTAAGGAGCATGAAAAAACATAAGTGTGGGGTTTATGACCCTTGTGATGAAAAATGGAGAAAATATGTTGTTAGCTAAGCCTAGAGGCCTCAAGAAGTATCCCTAACCCTTGTTGTGAATTTCAATTAATGTTTTGGGCATATTTTTATGTGTAGAGTGAGGGAAATTTCAAAAATTTTTAGGTTGATTTAAGGTGAATCATGTGCTTGGTCTTAAATTATTTGATTTGAAAGTCTTGAGTTGAGTACAATTCACCCACCCTTTGTTTTTTTTTCGGTTCTTTTTCGAAGGGGGCCATTTTAAACCGAGAATAAAATTAATGTTGTTTGTAAATAGCTGCTTTAGTCTTAGTTAAGGACTTTTCCTTACAATAGATGGATGATGACTGTTTGAGGGCAAATTAGTCATCAGGATATTGTTTGTGAACCTTTGACTGATTGAATTGTTTGATACTCTTGTTGAGTGTTATACATGATTGTAAGATGCAAGTGAATGTTACTTGTGAAGCATGTTGAGAAATTGTATGACTTTGTTGAGACACCAAGGCTCTTAGATATAACTTTGTATGCTATATTCTTAATGTTTGAATTCATGTTACTAGTTGTATTAAGAGTTTGTATGGTCTGTATAGACTTGAACATGTGTAGTGAGTGCGATATTTTGTGTATTACATGCTATCATGTAGTATCTAGAACTTTCTTAGGGTGTTTGCAAAATCTAAATGAGGGATGTTAAATAAAGGAGATGATATAGGAATTTCTTTGAACAAGCTTATTTTCATCATTTGTTTTACCTACCCTTAACGCATAATTCTAGTTAGCTCCATTGAGCCTTTAGCCATTTCTTTGTTGGCCATAATAAAAGCTTAATCCTTTTCTTTCAATAGACCTAAGTTTCATCCCAAGCTCCTAAGTTCTTAAGTGAAAATGCAAAAGAGTTAAAGGAGTAAGAAAATTGAAAAAGAAGGGAAATAGTTGGTTGTGGAAGTTGAAGAAAAGATTAGAAGTGCAATGTTCAAAATGTATAAGCGTTGGGAGTAGAAAAGAACAAAAGAAGGAAGAAGTTTCTAAAGCTTAAGTACTCCCTACTAATAGTGTGAGCATTCTTAAAGAAATGGGGAAACAAAAAGGGAAAGTGATAGACAGAAGAGAAGGGAAAGAAGGGAAAGAAGTTAAAGAAATGAGGGTGATTAATGAGAAAATGCGATGTAATAAAAGTGCTTGATAGCCACTATACTAGCCAGAACAGTACCTACCTGACCCTTAACTTACATTTCAACCCATAAATTCCTACTTAATCTTACTTTTAGATGTTCTTGTATTAGTGGAGTAATACACTAAGGGCAAGAATATGGGTCGTTGCAAGTTGCGTGTGAATTCTTTGGGAGAATGAGTGTAATTGTTATTATTATACCTATACATGTTATAACTGTAAATATGTGAGTGAAAATGGGTATCTCTTTTGTTTTAAGGGCACATGTTTGAGGAAAGATAGAATTCATACTGGACTTCTTGCTTGGTTAACTTGCATGAGTTTGCTGAAGATGTGGAGCTAATTCTTGAGGCTAGGACGTCTTAACTTGGTTATAGTTGGTTCATATATAGCATACATTATTTGAACTTTCCATCTAAGTTAGTCATGCTAGCCTTGATTTTAGTGGTCTTGCTTCAATTGGTAAATTGGGTGAGTCTTCCGCGTGCATGAGATGTAATGAATTTGTTCGAGGACGAACAAGACTTTAAGTGTGGGGTAGTGGTCTTGGACATATGTACATGCCCAAGGAATATTTTATACCCAATCTTTAGTCTTGTTTGCACTTTATTTTAATTATAATCTCATGTTGTTTGATTGAAATGGTGTTCATGAACTAGCATATGTGATTAGCTTTTATTGTAGTTTAGAATGCAAGCTAAAAGTGGCATTTGGAGTCATCAACATGCCATGGAGAAGAAGTGGGGCGTTCATAGCCATGTCACATGAAGCAAGGAAATAAGTTGGGACATTAAGAGACTACAAAATAGTGAGCATCCGCATTGGTACCGTGTCGTAGAGGCACTTTTGCGCGTTGGCCAGCATGCCACTTTAAGGAAAATATCACTTGCTCAAAGCAGTGTAGCTGCGCATTGGCAGCGTGTCACGAAGGAAATCTCCATGATAGCCAGCGTTTCAACGGAGGCAGTCCATCACAGGACAAATTTCAAGCAATTAGAAAAGGAACACTTAGCAGTTTAATTGGATATCATGTATTATTTTGAGGAATAGATGAGGAGCAAGGGAGGAGCATTGCGGACTTCATTCTAGGGTTCTTTTCTTTTTTTCTTTTTCCATTCTTGTAATACATGAATTCAAACACTATAATGAATTTTGTACTAGCATGAGCGGCTAAAACCCTTCTTCTAGGGTTGAGGCCACATAACGTGATTGTATTTGCTTAATTTGTATTTGGTTCAAGTTTTTATTGTTGTTAGTACTTGCATTCTTGTTGTTAATCATTTTAATGCTTAATCACCATTGAAATACAATTTTTAATCGTAGGAAAACTCGAAAGAGCAAAACCTCGAATAGAACTAGGAATGCAAGAAGTGAGTTCAAGTCTTTAAGGCTGATTGGTGATTAGGATAGAAATATACCTAATTCACCTCGCTTGGTTATTAAATGGGAAGATAGCTAGACACCTAATTTGAAATTGTCACATCACCGCTCTTTGATACAGTTCTGAACCCAATTTAGGTCAAATGGTTAGACGTTCGAAAGTCCATAACCAAGGGAATTAACCCCATAAATCATTACACATATATAATTTTATATGAATTAGGTTGTCACATCCCCGCTCAATGATGTAGTTGTGAGGCTAATTCGAATGTGTTTAGAAGCTCAAAAGACCATGAACATAACATTTATCTTGTGAGACAACAAATGAAGTTCATACTTGAACCAATATAAGTGTAGCATTATGAGTTTTGTAAATTTAAAAATAATGAAGGTAACCATTAGTGAATTAAACGACGTAGATTTAATCAATATGCAAGAATATTCTAAGGTTAAGGCATGAGATGAAATCATGTACGACATGTATTTTTTTCCAGCTAAGTTCTCTATCTGGTTGATGGCTATGAGGAATTAAGTTTTGACTATGGTCTTTCGAACCTCTAGTCGTTTACCTAAGAATGACTTTTGCAACTACGCTTATTAAATTGTGATTCAAGAATTCATCTTAGGTCTAGAAGTGTTTGTTTTCCTTTTCAACCGAATGCAGCATTGTGGTATATTTCTATCCCACACGTGAATTATATCTTTAATTTACAGCAAAGATAAGAACACATTCCCCTATTCTTCGGTCTACCCTATTAATTCTCCTTTTGGATTCACACTATGATTACAAATTTATCTTAATGGTGGCCAAACATTAAAATACAAAAAGCAAGAATAGAAGAACAACCGTTCATGATAGAATAAACTCAAGCTGAAAATAAAATCATATTATACAATCATGCAAGTAGTCTCAACCTCAGAATGAGGTAATTTAGCCACTCGTTATTTGATTAAACATCTACAAACAAGTTTTAAGCGTAAGCATAACTAAAATTAGAAGAAAAGAGAAGAAAAAGAACCCTAGAATTTTCTTCAACTCAACTGTCATTTTCCCACGTTCTTGCTAAAATTACAGATAATGAAATAAAAATGACTAAGTTTTCTATTTATACAAATGAAAAATAACACATTGGAAGATCATCATCATGTCACAGAAGCCATCACGGAGGATCAGCTCCGTGAAACGGAGCCAACTCGGACAAACACTGAAATTTGACACAAGCTGGAAAAACCAAGCGTTGTGTGATAGAGGCCATCGGGCCAAATATGCTCCGTCAAATGGACCCAATGCGGTCCTTCAGTAGAAATTGGACCTCCAAAAGCTTTCAACACCTCAGCATGTCACGGAGGCCATCACGCCAAACCTCCTCTGTGGCATGTTGCTATTGTAGAGGCTCACTATTTTGTGCCTTCCAAATTTAATTTTTTTACCAACGCACTATAGAATATTGAACACGAACGATCTTCAATGCGACATGGAATTGACCCCCAACATAAATTTTTGGCTCTCTTAACTTCCCATACATCAACTCCGAGTATCCTTCTGCAAGTCAATCTAAATTTGCTGTATTTTCCACCTGCAAATAGTCTAATCACATTTATTAGACTACAAGCATAAATCATTCAAAATGTGCATGAATACATCGGTATTATCCTCAAATAGGCCACAGTATGGGTGATAACATTGCATTTGGTCGTATAAATAAGCCCAAGATCACTAATCTCACTATTCTTGAAGCAATAGAATCACCAACACACCTGAAAAGATGAGCTTGAAAACAGATGTACAACATAGGAAGTTTCCATGAGTTCATGATTGAGAATTGATTGGGAATTTAGAAGGATAGAAGGACAAGGAATTGGAGAAGGAGAGAAAATTTTGGGAGAAAAGGGGAGCATAAGAGAGATATATTACCAAATTTCACAACCCCACCATGATATTGTATTTGTATGAGGCTGATCACGTGCCCCCACATGATTATATTGCATTAGGGTCATTACAACTAACTATCAATTTTTCCATAGCAACATATTTTAAAATATTTTCATTAATGAAGTATAGATAGCGGTGGAATAATCGACGCTAATATTTAGTAAAAATTTTTTGCCCACCTTTTGTTGCTAATTTTGTAGCTAAATTTGAGGCATGAAAATTTTGCGCAGAAATTTTAGCGACGAATTAAGTTCAAATACGTTGTTAAAATGGATGTCAATTTGTTTTTGCATTTTTGGCGAAAAAATTATAATTCGGAGGTAATCACTAATTAGCGACGAAAAACTATTTGTAGCTAAAAAATTAATCAGTAAACCTAATATTTTTATAATGTAAGTGGAGGCTAGAAATCTTAAAATAGACTTATAATATTGTAATGTTTTCTAATCTCCATAGAATTGAACATATTGGTGATAGTTAACAAAGCCTCCAGAAAATGATACAATTTGTAGAGGTATTAATAATCCCCACAGATTAAGAGTTTTCTTGTAGTGATTTAGCATAGTCCTTCTATGCAATAAATATTAATTAATTATTCAACACAACCTATGTAATACTTGATCTCGAGAAAAATAGCATGCCCGAGTGATGCTTGTTAAATTAATTTAGTCTTGTTTAGCTAATTAATTATATACATTTTCATGTAATTTTATATAAATGTGAATATATGTACTAACCAACATGATTAGTCTTTGTTTTGTAGGTTTTAATGAATTTGAGGAACTAATTCATAAGTTGGTGAAGTAGAGGAATATAGTCGGGAGAAAATTGCGAAAGTCGGCAAAGAGTATGCCATGGCAAGGCTGGCCGCGCCAGGCAGCGTGCCACGCTGTGCGTGTGCCGCGCTCAGCGCCGTGCCATGCCCATGGCAGGCACGCGAGAAGAGGCAGCAGGCAGGCAGGCTCTAGCGCGCCAGCGCCGTGCCACGCCAGGGGAGATGCGCGCCAGCAACAGCCCAACGCGCTGCATGAGTAGCGTGTCACGCCGGCAGCGCGGTGACACTTGGCAGTTTAGGCACCGGAGGCAATTTCCAGAGAGCCTCCGCGTTACCTCTGTGTCACGGAGGCAATGCTCCACGATACACTCTGTGACACGGAGCCATTCCACGACAGGGTAAATTGTGCATGTTTCTCATTTACTATAAATAGGTCCCTTAGCTCCTAAAAACATTTTGTCACGATTTTATTTTGGAAAAACACCTAGGAGTGAAGGGAGAAGTGGGAGAACTCACCTAGGGTTTGGCAAATTCCCTTCTCTTCTACCAATTCTTGTAAGTATGTTAATTTAGTTGTAGTTTCTTGTAGTTTTACGAACATGAATGGCTACAACCCTTCCTCTAGGGTTGAAGCCATGAATTATGAATGTGTTTTTATGAAATTTTGTTGGAATTAAGTTATTGATTGTTGTTTTGTCTTGCATTCTGGATTATTGGTTGTTTTTATGATTGATCACCATGAAAACATACACGTTAACTTGGGCATTTTCTTGAGAAGGCATTTACTTAGGTCAGAACATGAGAATGTAAGGAGCTTGATTGTATCTCACGATATAATTTGTGTTAGGATAGAAATATACCTAATGCCTGGCTTGGTTGATAAAACGGGATGATTTAGAGACAGACTTAGAATTATCATATCACTTCTCGAAGAAGTAGTTGTGAGGCTAAGTTGAGTTAAATGATTAGGTGCACGAGAGTCCCTACTCATTTCCACGCAAACCACATCAACATAATTAATTGCCTACGAACTAGAATTAGCATCCTCGCTCACAATGATGCAGTGAGGCTAGTTTGTCATGTTTAGAGGCTCGAAAGGCCCTGAACATGCAATTCTAATTATGTGAGACGACAATTGATAGTTTCATACTTAACCCATTGCAATTCGTAATAGCGCATGATTATCTGGTTTTAACTCTATTTTGCTCCTAGAGTGAATTCAGAATATGTCGTTGACCAAAATTAGACTAAATTAAACCTTTTCGACAACTTCTATAATCGACATTTTGGGTGTTTAATATCACACTTGGAATAGATAGTTAGAGGAATGGGTCCAGTCCCTGTGGGTTCGGCATTCCGGTTCTTAAAAAGAGCCACTATATTACTTGCATGACCCGTACGCTTGCGGTATGCGCGAAATGAGTCGAACAAGTTTTTGGCACCGTTGCCGGGGACTCGTCGAACTTTTGATAATTTATCTATTTTTGTGGATTGTTGAATTTCCTTAAGTGTTGAGAAACTTGGTCTTAGTCTAATCATTTGCAGGTGACAGGTTGTCCTGCCGAGCTAGCTAAAAATAGAGAGCTTGTGGAACTGTTGCTTGAACATGAACGTCAAATCCATTTGCGAAGGAGAGTATCTCTAGAGCAAAAGCTGAAGAGACTTCAAGAACAGATACAACAATGACCACCCGTGGGAGAAGCACAATTGTCATCGGAAGCAATGGCAGCTAGACCAGTGTGCGAAGTGGCAATCCCACCAGCGACTAATGTGAAATCTAGCATCCGGAAACCGAAGCCTGGAGGGAACTTTGAGCTTAAATAGAACATGGTGCAGCTATTACATTCCAATGGTCAAGTAACTGGAATGGCACATGAGGACCCGCAGCAGCACTTACAGAACACTCTAGAGATTAGTGACACGTTTGTCCCCACCGGCGTGTCCACAGATTATGTCCGACTGACCCTCTTCCCATTTTCATTGTTGGGAGAGGTGAAAAAGTGGTTGAAGGCTGAGCCACCGAACTCCATAACTTCTTGGAACGATTTGTCAAAGAAGTTCCTTATCAGATTTTTTCCTTCAGGCAAGACTGCAAAGTTGAGAAGTGAAATACTGAGTTTCAAGCAGAGGCTTGATGAGAATTTATATTTGGCTTGGGAAAGATTCAACTCATTATTGAGAGACTATCCCCATCACCAGCAATCAAATGAAGTGCTGGCCCATACCTTTGTAGATAGTCTAGACCCACACACAAAAATATTACTAGACTCGACATCGGGTGGGCAAGCCTTGGAGAAGACGTATGATGAGTTGTACACATTGTTGAACAGAATTTCTCAAGGAAATCCAAAGTGGCACAGCGAGTCATCGAGAGGGGCAGGAAAGAGATCGGGGTTGATCGAGGTAGATGGAATGAATGCCTTGGAAGCGCAGTTAGCTTCGTTCCAGCATCAGATGATGACTCAGTTTAATAAACTGAGTATGAACCAACAATAGGGCCAGGTTAATGCAGTTCAGCAAGCTCCGAGTTGGTGTGAAATTTGTGGTAATAATGGGAACAAAGCAGAACCGTTTGGAGCCAATCCGGAATCAGTCAATTTTGTTGGGAATGTGCAGTGGAACAATCAGAATGTTGGACACAACTACAACAGAAATTGGCAGGGCCACCCGAATTTTTCATGGGGTGGAAACCAAAAGCAGAGTTATCAACAATATCAACAGTAGCAGTATCAGCAGAATAGGCAGAATGATGGTCAAGTGAGCAGCAACATTGAGGAAACATTGCAGAAACTCATGGAGACCCAAACTTAGTTAGTAGAGAATCAGGCGAGGATGGCAACAGACTTAAAGAATCAGCAAATGGCCATCCGCAATCTTGAAAAACAAGTGGGTCAGATAACAGCTGCTCAAAACATGAGATCGTAGAGGGGATCACCAAGCGACATGGATCCTAATCCCCGGCATGTCAATGCATCAGTCTGAAAACCGGCAAGCACTTAGTTGATGCAGTGCCAAAAGAGCTAAGAAAGGAGGTGCAACCGGAGTTGGTTAGACCAGGGCCATCCAGCAACACAGGAGATAATTAGAGTGCTGGGAAACAAAATGCACAATCTTCATTGCAGCCATCAAAAAGACCACCACCACCATTCCCTCAGAAATTTAGAAAGAGCAAGGAGGAGGAATGCTTCAAAAATTTCTTTGAGAGTTTCAAAGAACTTCACATAAATTTGCCTCTTATTGATTTTTTGCAGGGAATGCCCAAGTATGCTAAATACTTGAAAGACATGATGGCAAACAAAGTTAGGTTGGTGTATGCCCAGACTGTAGCACTGATGAAGGAGTGCAGTCACAGGGTATTGAGCAAGATTCCAAAGAAGCTCAAAGACCCAGGGAGTTTCACCCTCCCCATACAAATTGGTAAAGCTGAGGTGCTACGAGCTTTGTGTGATCTAGGGGCAGCAGTTAACCTAATGCCCCTATCCTTATTTAACACCCTGGGGTTGGGAAAACCGAGGCCAACGAGGTTGATACTGCAGTTGGCTGATAAGTCACGAGTGACACCTGATGGAATAAAGAGGACCTTCTCATCAAAGTAGGTAAGTTTATTATACCTGCTGATTTTATTGTCTTAAATTTTCAGGTGGATGACCAGGTACCCCTAATCTTAGGACAGCCATTCTTGGCCACCGGAGGAGCGGTGATTGATTTGAGAGCAGGGACCCTAAAAATGAGGGTCGATGATGAAGAAGAGCTCTTCCGTGTTTACCAAGAAATGAACCCATCCGCACACTACAGAAACCTTTGTCAGGTTAGTGTGTTGTCAGAGGATGAGTGTGGGGTGGAGGATTCCATAGGTGCATGGTCAAAGGCAATGACAAGTGTTCAGCCCGAGTTTGATAAAGGGCTTCAGATTGTGAAGAAGTTGGAGGAAGAGAGGAACAGAGTTGAGGCTATTTCCTTTAAAAATCAAAAGTAAAGGAGATGGTTCTCGAATGGGAAGCCAGGTATGAGGATGTCCTGAAAAGGATAGTCCACGTCGTTCCGCTACGTAAAATAAGGCGCTGCTTGGGAGGCAACCCAAGAGTACCACAGGTACAAATTATGATTTTGTTATTTCATTGTGTTTGTGTTTTTGGTGGAAAGTTAAGCACAGATGGAAGGGAAGTCTGAGTACCCGAGAAGGAGGAAGCCAAAAAGCATGGAATAGAAGAAGTGTGGGGTCAAACATCCACTTATGAAAACTTGAAGAAAAGCATGCTTTTAGCTTGACATAAAGGCTCAGGGAGTATTTCTCATCCTATGAATTTTAATTTTATGCTATGAGGACATAGTAGGATTTAAGTGTGGGGTGAGGAAAATTTCAAAAATTTTGTGCTTAACGATTTTGGTGAATGTAATGCTTGTGCGAAATATTCGAAAAATAAATTTGAAAAATTTTTGTGAATTTTTGTGAGTAACTTCATCACCCGTTGGTTGTTCTTTTCCGTTCTTTTCCGAAGGGGGGTCTTTGAACTGAAGAATCAAAATTTTTCTTTGTCTGTATATAATGTTTTTAGTCATAGTTAGGGACTGTTTCCGACAATGGATGGATGACGACCGTCTTGAGGAAAATTAGTCAATAAGTTTTGGTTTTTGAACCCGTAGCTAATCGATGCTTAATGTTCTTGTTATGTGCTATAAATGATTGTAAGATGCAAGTATGTTCAGTTTTGAAGCATGTAAGAAAGGTATAACTTTGTTTGAGACACTTAGGCTCTTGAATTTGACTCAATATGATTGAAGCTTAATTCTGAATTCTTGTGATTAGCTGAGCAAGAGTCTGCTGAATGTGTCTTGATTTGAGCATGTGCCATGAGTGTAAGGTTTTTGAGTATTCTGTGCTATTGTGGAATGTCTAGAACTTTTCTGGTGTGTTTATAAAACGAAATGAAGGATGTGAATTGTAGGAAATGATTTAGGCATTTCTTTGAATGAACTTAAATGTTATCCCTCAGTGTACCTGCCTTTAATATTTAATCCTAGCTAGCCCCATTGAGCCTTGAGCCTGTTCTTTGGTAGCTACAACATAAGCTTAATTCTTTTTCTTTCATTAACCTTGAATTTGAACCAAAACTCCTAAGCGCTTAAAGGAAAAATCCGAAAGAGTAAAGGAGTAAGAAAAATGAAAAAAGAAGGAAAAGTGGCAATTGTAAAAGTTGAGAAAGGTCAAGGGTGCACTTGTTTGAATATGGCTGAGTATTAGTAAGGTGTAAGAAAATAAATTAATGAAAAGTTACTTATAGAACTCCTTACTAATAAGCTAAAAGTGCCTAAAGAAATGGGGAAACAAAAGAGGAAAAAGAAAGCTGAAAAGAGATGAAGGTGAAGTAAGAGAAGGGAAGTCCGTAATTAGGGTGTGATGTATTAAAAGCGCTTAGGGAAGTTAGTCACTATTACTGGCCATAATAGTACCTACCCGTCCCTTAGCTACATTACAACCTAAAAAGTCCTACTTGATCTTACATTCATACATCCTTAAATTAGTGGAGTAAAACACTAAGGGCAAGCTTATGGGTCATTACATGATGCGTATGAATTCTTTGTGAGAGTGAGCGTAATTGTATTCATGTACCCACACATTTTGTGATTTAAAAGTTTTTTGCGTGTGAAAATGGATGTGAGGGCACATGTTGAATGAAGGATTTAAATCAGGTTGGATTCCTTGATCAGCTGATTTGCATGAGTTTTCTAAGATTGAGAGTCGATTCTTGAGGTTAGGAAGTCTTGGCAGAGTTGTATTTCATTTCAATGATCAAATCGTGCATGCTTTATTTTTAGCTTGTCATCTTAAATAATCATTATAGTCGTAGCTTCAATTATTTTGCTAAATTAGCTATGTCTGAGTCTCCATACGTATGAGATGTAAAAGGTTTGTTCGAGGATGAACAAGACTTTAAGTGTGGGGTTGTGATCTCGAGCAAAATAGAATGCCCGAGTGATGCTTGTTAACTTAATTTAGTCTTGTTTAGCTAATTAATTATATACATTTCCATGTAATTTTATGTAAATGTGAATATATGTACTAACCAACATGATTAGTCTTTGTTTTGTAGGTTTTAATGAATTTGGGGAACTAATTCATAAGTGGAGTAGAGGAATGGAGTCGGGAGCAAATTGCGAAAGTCGGCAAAGAGCATGCCATGGCAAGGCTAGCCGCGCCAGGCAGCGTGCCACGATGTGTGTGTGCCACGCCTAGCGTCGTGCCACGCCCATGCCAGGCACGCAAGAAGAGGCAGCAGGCAGACAGGCTCCAGCGCGCCAGCGCCGTGCCACGCCGGGGAGATGCGCGCCAGCAACAGCCCAACGCGCTACATGAGCAGCGTGTCACGCCGGCAGCGCGGTGACATTCAGCAGTTTAGGCATCCGGAGGCAATTTCCAGAGAGCCTCCGCATTACCTCTGTGTCACGGAGGCAATGCTCCGCAATAGACTCCGTGACACGGAGCCATTCCACGACAGGCTAAATTGTGCACGTTTCTCATTTACTATAAATAAGTCCCGTAGCTCCTAAAAACATTTTGTCACGATTTTATTCTGGAAAACCACCTAGGAGTGAAGGGAGAAGTCGGAGAACTCACCTAGGGTTTGGCAAATTCCCTTCTCTTCTACCAATTCTTGTAAGTATGTTAATTTAGTTGTAGTTTCTTGTAGTTTAACGAACATGAATGGCTAGAACCCTTCCTCTAGGGTTGAAGCCATGAATTATGAATGTGTTTTTATGAAATTTTGTTGGAATTAAGTTATTGATTGTTGTTTTGTCTTGCATTCTAGATTATTGGTTGTTTTTATGATTAATCACCATGAAAACATACACGTTAACTTGGGCATTTACTTGAGAAGGCATTTACTTAGGTCAGAACATGAGAATGTAAGGAGCTTGATTGTATCTCACGATATAATTTGTGTTAGGATAGAAATATATCTAATGCCTGGCTTGGTTGATAAAACGGGATGATTTAGAGACAAACTTAGAATTATCACTTCACTTCTCGAAGAAGTAGTTGTGAGGCTAAGTTGAGTTAAATGATTGGGTGCACGAGAGTCCCTACTCATTTCCACGTAAACCACATCCACATAATTAATTGCCCACGAACTAGAATTAGCATCCTCGCTCACAATGATGCAGTGAAGCTAGTTTGTCGTGTTTAGAGGCTCGAAAGGCCCTGAACATGCAATTCTAATTATGTGAGATGACAATTGATAGTTTCATACTTAACCCATTGCAATTCGTAATAGCGCGTGGTTATCTAGTTTTAACTCTATGTTGCTCCTAGAGTGAATTCAGAATATGTCATTGACCAAAATTATACTTAATTAAACTTTCTCGACAACCTCTATAATCGACATTTTCGGTGTTTAATATCACACTTGGAATAGATAGTTAGAGGAATAGGTCCAGTCCCTGTGGGTTCGATATTCCGGTTCTTAAAAAGAGCCACTATATTACTTGCATGACCCGTATTCTTGCGGTATGCGCGAAATTAGTCGAACAATACCTCGGAAGTGACTAAGACTAAACTCGAGAATTTAAAATGAGAAGCGGCAGAAATTTTTGAGATTTTACTCAGAACAACTCATGGCACGAGTCGTTGGAGGGTCTAACAACCGGTGGGAGACACTCGTGGTTAGGTTCTGCAGAAGTAGACTCAGAGTTAATGGGTCCATGGTATGACTCGTATGAAGATGTAACGAGTCATAGGTTGGGCTCATTGGTTTTCACCAGGGTACCAGGGATGGATAGTACGAGTCGTAGTATGATTTGTTGTGAGGAACAACGAGTTGTGGTAAGTGCCCATGGGAAGGAGCCGGAAAAATCCCCAGTCAAGGTAATGGATGGAACCCATGACTTGTTGGATGAAGGCACGACTCGTGGGTTGACTCATGGGAAGTCCAAATGCAAGTTCCATTAGAGGCAGCAACGGGAGGCAGTAACGAATTGTGGTTTCTAGTAACGAGTTAGTCCTGTCGAGTCATGGTATTAGGACTTGAGAAGATATGAAATGATGGAGGATGTGATGTATGGAGACCACGAGTCTTGGTATTAAGGGATGACCCGTGGTATCATTCATTGTCACTGGCAGTGCAGGAATTCTAGACTTTTTATTAAGGGTATTTTCATAATTCCTAAGTTCGAAGGTCCTAAACTACATTGTTTTAAGCTCAGTTAGCAGGGTTTTAAGGGTGTTAAAACTACTATAAGCCTTACCATTCCATGCATGCAAATTACAGTTCTTCCTTGGAGATCAAGCTTGAAGAATTCCCCAATTTCTCTCCAATTTCCTTTGGGCTGTTAAGAGGGAACATAAATCAGATTTATCTATGTATGTGAGGCTATGAATAAGAGTTCCTTTCACTCTGATGCTCTAAATTTTTCTCAATTCCCTGGATTTCAATTCTAGATTCAAGTTCATGATATATTGGGGTATATTCCAATTTTTGTGAAATTCTCTATGATCTATCTATGGGTAAATTCCCTTCATGTATCAAATTATGTTTTAAGATCTATGGGCAGATTTTATATCCATTTTGATCATTAATGCATAGTTTCAAATTTTACTTTAATTATGCCCCATTTATGTGAGTTTCATGAAAAATCAAGTTATGATTCTACTATGATTTTGATCTTACTAAGTTTAAATTACGATTTATGATTCATGTTATGATTTCTCCTCAAGTACTCTTCATGAATTTATGAATATCAAGTATATAAATGTTTTACAAATATTCATAGTTTTCATGATTTATGGATTTATGACTCTTGGCCAGCTCATGGGCTCTTATTCATGGATAGTCATATATTTCAAGTAGGATCCATCATGTTATTATCTATTTGTCCATGAACTTCATGAATGATTTCATGATTACTACACGAGCCCTCATATGCATGTTTTTGGGAGCAGTGTCTAGCACCGAGTAGACCCAGCATTCAGGTAAACCCCGTGGTCTCAGAACTACATGCCACTATAGGTATATATATTTATTATTGGATCCCTTTGATATCACCATACTGCACGTCCCCTTGCCTGGCAAGCTGGGGGCGGTCCTAACTACTTGGGCGAAATAGTGGGGCATCATGTAAGGCTCTATCATGATGGTGTCGGTTAAGACTAGTCCTCCCATTGTTCCTCATAACTTATACATGGTTATGTTTATGTTACTTTGGCTCAAGTTATGTTTTATAAAGTTTCTCTTATGATTATGATTTAGGATTGAAATTATAAATGGTTTGAAAACTTTGAGCCCTTATGTTTACATTATGATATTTACTTTATGATCATGTTATCCTACTCTTATGAACTCTTATTTATTTTAACTGTTCAATTTTACTTACTTTGCATAATTAGTACATTCAAAGTACTGACCACATACTCTATGTTGTATTGTTTCATGATACAGGTCCATGGGATC
This sequence comes from Datura wrightii, assembly GCA_035772735.1. NCBI lineage: Eukaryota > Viridiplantae > Streptophyta > Magnoliopsida > Solanales > Solanaceae > Datura > Datura wrightii. Next base: position 56,947,706 of record JASDFA010000001.1, read on the forward strand.
AGACTCAGCCGCATCACTAGTCTTACTTTCCCCTCAAGCTTGTCCAGCTAATGTTGGTGAGTCCTCATCCTTTGAGGACATTCAATTATCTCTTGTTACATTCTTTCAGTTATAGACTTTGTCAAGCTAGTTGGGGATGTTGCCCCATCAGCTCATCAGTTATGTTAGAGGCTTGTTCATAAATTATGTAGAAATCAACTTATCATTGTTGACTCTATTTTAGATAAATATGTAGGCAGACTTCCACTTAAGCATGTTTTATTTTATCATGTTTCGCTTGTTGTATTTCTTAGCTTCTATATTCATTCCATGGGTCGACTTGGAGTCTCTTGGGGTTCCTTGTCTCGTGTCTCTATCCGGTCCTATGCTCGGGTCGCGAAAAACTTGGTATCAGAGCATTAGGTTTTGAAGTGTCCTAGGGTGTTTGAAATCTGCATTAAGTAAAGTCTTTTCATGTGTGTGAAGCGCGCCGCACTTATGATGAAGAGTCTATGAAATGTTTAGGAAACTTCTCTTCTTTCATGATCTTTGTCGTGCGATAAAATGTCTCTTTATCCTTCTAACTCATGCTATATGCATTTGCAGAATCATGCCTCCTTGCCGAGTTAATGGGAGAATGAACGGAAATGGAAATGGCCATGAGAATGGTAATGGAGATGGGACCAGCAGGCCCCACCAGCCCCTGAGGATCATGTGCCCGAGCAGGTGGCCTATATAGAGTTTAGGGATGCCATTCAGATGTTATCTCAGGCCTTGACCGCCCAAGTCAGCCAACAGGTGGTACCGCATGTCCCCCAAAATGGGAATGCAGAAGTGATGAGAGTTAGAGATTTTATTTAGATGAACCCTCCAAAGTTTCTCAGATCAAAGGTGGGCTAGGATCCACATGAGTTTATTGATAAAATTCTGAAGATCATCCAGATCATGGGGGTGTTAGGGGAGGAGTGCGCAGATCTAGCTTGTATCAGTTCAAAGGGGTTGCGCCTATCTAGTTCAGGCAATGGAAGGATAGGAGGATAGTTGAAGCAGTCCCTATTGGCTGTGATGAGTTCCATACCGCATTTTTGGATCAGTTCTTTCCTTGCGAGATGAGGGAAATCAAAGCAGCTGAGTTTGTGAACTTGAAGAAAAATGATATGGCAGTCTAATAGTATGATTTTTAGTTCACCCCCTTGTCCATGTATGCATAAGAGATGGTGGTTAATCAAAGAGCTCGGGTAAGCGATTTGTGCATAGAGTAGCGGACTACCTGGTCAAGGATTGTAGGACCGCTATGCTTCATCAGGACATTGACTTTCCTCGATTGGTTTTGAATGCCCAGTAGATGGAGGCGTTGCATCTAAGAGAGAGGGAGGCCAAGAGGGATAGGACAGACAGTTATGGGTTCTCTCAGTAGAGATCGGGAGGCGGACATCGCCAATAGTCTCATCAGAGGTCATTAGCCCCAGCGCCATCATCGGCCAATGCTCCATCTAGACCACGAGGTGATCAAAGGAGCGGAGCATCAGGTTTGAGGGGACAAAGGAGCATGTAGGTGGAGCGTACCTTTTCGGTCTGCAAAAAGTTTGGCAAGAATCACATAGGGGAGTGCTTGATTGGGCCAGATATCTGTTTTGGGTGTGGTAGACCCGGGCACAGGCATCGAGAGTGTTCGTTGGGTAGACAGGGTTATGGTAGAGGTCGTGCTCAGGCTACCAACTTAGCAGCAGCAGCAGCACACCCAGCTCAGCAGGGTGCGTCCACCAGTGTAGGTGGTGGCCAGTGCTAGAATAGGTTTTATACCCTTGAATCTCGCTAGGAGCAGGAGACTTCACTAGATGTGGTCACTAGTATGTTACAAGTATTCCACTTTGATGTAAATGCATTGTTTGATCTAGGGGCTACTTTATCTTTTGTGATGCCCTATGTTGCTAGCAGTTTCGGAGTCTGCCCCTAAATCCTATCAGAACCCTTCTCAGTCTCTACTCTAGTCGGTGATTCAGTTATAGCTCGACCAGTATATAGAAATTGCCCTATCACAGTCCTTCAAAAAGTCACCTCAGCAAATTTAGTAGAGCTAGACATGATAGATTTTGATGTTATCTTTGGCATGGACTGGATACATGTATTTTATGACTCAATAAATTGTAGAACCCATGTGGTAGAGTTCCGATTTCTGGGTGAGCCAGTCCTAGATTGGAAGGGTAGTTTAGTTATGCCTGTAGGTCACTTCATTCCTACCTTAAGGCCAGAAAGATGATCTCCAAAGGTTGCGTGTACCATCCAGTAAGGGTTAAGGATGCTACATCTAAAACCCCAACTATCCAATCAATTCTTGTACTGTGTGAATATCCAGAAGTGTTTCCAGATGCTTTACCCGGAATTCCTCCCCAAAAGAAGATCGATTTTGGTATTGACCTTGTTCCCGATACACAACCTATATCTATTCCTCCTAACAGAATGGCTCCAACTAAGCTAAAGGAGTTGAAATAGCAATTGAAGGATCTCTTGGACAAGGGTTTTATCAAACCAAGCAAGTCCCCATGGGGTGCACCACTTCTCTTTATTCGGAAGAAGGATGGTTCCCTTCAGATGTGGATTGACTACCGGTAGTTGAACAAGGTGACAATCAAAAATAGGTATCCCCTCCCTAGAATTGATGACATGTTTGACCAACTTCAGGGTGCCAGGTGTTTCTCAAAGATCTACCTCAAATCCAGATATCATCAGCTCAGGGTTTGGGAGAGTGACATTATGAAGACAGTCTTCAGGACTCGATATGGTCATTATGAGTTTGTAGTTATGTCTTTTGGACTAACGAGTGCTCCTGCAACTTTTATGGATTTGATGAATAGGGTGTTCAAGCTGTATTTGGATATGTTCGTGATTGTGTTCATTGATGACATTCTCATATACTCTCGGAGCGAAGAGGAGCATGACACTCATTTGAGGGTGGTACTACAGACTCTTAAGGATCGCCAGTTGTATGCTAAATTTACAAGTACGAGTTTTTGTTAAACTCGATAGCATTTTTGGGTCATGTGGTGTCAAGTGAGGGTGTACAGGTGGACTCTCAAAAGATAGAAGCTGTGAAGAATTGGCCTAGATCAGTAAGTCCTTTGGATATTAGGAGTTTCTTGGGTTTAGTTAGTTATTACCGAAGGTTTGTTGAAGGATTTTCATCCACTGCAGCACCATTGACTAAGCTGACCTAGAAGAAAGTGAAGTTTCAATGGTCGGAGGCTTGTGAGAAGTGTTTCTAATAGATGAAGACTCGACTCACCTCAACACCATTGTTGACTCTACCTGTGGGTACCGATGGGATTGTGGTATATTGTGATGCCTCAAGGATTGGCCTTGGATGTGTATTAATGCAGCACGATAAGGTTATAGCCTATGCTTCCAGGCAGCTGAAAGTCCATGAAAAGAATTATCCAACTCGTGACTTCGAGTAGCGGCGGTAGTATTCACCTTGAAGATTTTGAGACACTATCTATACAGGGTCCATGTGGATGTATTTACGGACCACGAAAGCCTACAGTACGTGTTTACCAAAAAGGATCTAAATCTACGACAAAGAAGGTGGTCAGAGCTTCTTAAAGATTATGATACGAGTGTCCTTTATTATCCGAGCAAGGACAATCTAGTGGTAGATACTCTTAGTAGGCTTCCTATGGAGAGCGTGTCCCATGGAGATGAGGAGAGGAAAGAGTTAGTAGATGATGTGCATCGTCTTGCACAACTAGGAGTTCATATTGTTGACTCAACGGATGGTGGTGTCATAGTTCAAAATGGATTAGAATCTTCCTTGGTGACCTAGGTCAAATCTAGACAAGAAAAAGATCCTATTTTTGTCAAGTTGAAGAAAGTTGTTCAGAATCAGAAGGTGGAAGTGTTCTTCCATGGGAGAAATGGTGTACTATGATATTAGGGTCATTTGTGTGTACAAGGTGTTGACGACTTGAGGGAGAGAATGATGCATGAGGCTCATGGTTCCATATATTCTATACATCCTGGTGCCACCAAGATGTACCGTGAACTACAAAAAGTTTATTGGTGGAATGGAATGAAGAAGAACATAGCAGAGTTTGTGACTAAGTGTACAAATTGTCAATAGGTGAAGCTTGAGCATCAAAGACCTGGAGGGGTGCTTCAATAGATTAGTATCCCTACTTGGAAGTGGGAGGATATCAATATGGACTTCATTACAGGGTTGCCTCATACTCGTCGACAGTATAACTCTATTTGGGTGGTTGTAGACAGGTTGACTAAAGTGGCTCATTTTCTACCATCAAAACTACCGATTCAATGGAGGATTATGCTAAGTTGTATATTCTGGAGTTAGTTCAGTTGCATGGAGTTCCCTTGTCCATCATATCAGATAGAGGTACTCAGTTTACCTCCCAGTTTTAGAGATCATTTCAGAAGGGACTTGGTACTTAGGTCAAGCTTAGCATAGCATTTCACCCACAAATAGATGGTCAGGCTGAACGGATCATTCAGACTCTTGAGGATATGTTGAGAGCATGTGTGATTGATTTCAAAGGTAGTTGGGATGATCATTTTCCTCTCATTGCATTTGCATATAACAACAGCTACCATTCCAGCATTCAGATGGCTCCGTTTGAGGCTCTTTATGGGTGGAGATCTAGATCGCCTATTGGTTGGATCAAAGTCGGTGAATCTGTGTTGGTAGGAACAGATTTAGTCCATGAGGATATGGAGAAGGTTCATCTTATAAGAGAAAGGTTGAAGATAGCCCAAAGTCATCAAAAGTCCTATGCGGATGTGAGGAGGAGAGAACTTGAGTTTGAAGTTGATGATTGGGTGTTCCTAAAGGTATTTCACATGAAGGGACTGATGAGATTTGGAAACTCAAGGAAACTTAGTCCCCGTTATGTTGGCCTGTACCAGATTGTGAGACGGGTTCCCAAGGTAGCATATGAGTTGGAGCTACCCTCAGAATTGGCTTCAGTGCATATGTTGTTTCATGTGTCACTTTTGAAGAAGTGCATAGGTGATCCAGCTTTGGTTGTTTCGGTGGAGAGCGTAGGTGTGAAGGATAGCCTCAGTTACGAAGAGGTTCCAGTGGAAATACTTGATCGTTTGGTTCGGAAGCTAGGAAATAAGGAAGTAGATTCAGTAAATGTTTTGTGGAGGAATCAGCATGTTGAGCAAGCTACGTGGGAAGCCGAAGCAGATATGATGGCTAAATACCCGCATCTATTCCCTTCCAGCTTAGTTTCAGCTTGAGGTATCAGTTTCCTCCTTAGTATTCTATTCAGCTTCATGTTTAATTCATGGGTCCCAGTTTCCTTCATGTTAATGTGTTATACCCCAAAAGCACTAAGATCAGACCCGGGAGTTGAAACGGAGAAAACAGAATTTTCTGCACCAGGTCACAGGACGAGTCGTCTAGTGACCCGTCAGGATACCATGAGTTGTTTAGTGACTCATGGTGAGAAGTCTGACTTAGTTAAAAATTTTAAAAGTTTGGGGTGACCACAAGGTGTGACCACGAGTCATGGTCAACCCCACGATCCGTTAGGTCACCCGTGGTCAAGGATGGGCGAAGAAAAAAGAGAAGTTTGGACAGTGCACTTAACGGGTCCTCACCATGATTCATCGGGAACACCATGAGTTGTGGTGTCGCCCATGGTGACACCCAGGTATTTTTTCGGCAGTGAGGGTGACAGAAGGTGACCTCTAGTCGTGGTCACTAGTAACGGGTCGTTAAGTACCTCGTAGTGGTGATCTTGATGTAACTTCCAGTGTGCCAACGACTCCAGACCACGAGTCATGTCCTGTGATGACGACTCATCCAGTCCCACGTTTGGATTGGTAGTTTGTATTTCCCTACGAACTTAGTAAGAACTTTTCCATAATTTTTATGTTCCTAAAGCCTAAACTACGTTATTTTAAGCTCTGAATAGTGAGTTTTAAGAAGGGTAAGTTCATTCTCATCCATTTCTAATTCATGCATGCAAGTTTAGAAGTCTAGAAAGGTGATCAACCTCAATCTCTCAAGGTTCTTCCTCAATTATTCGTTGGGCAATCAAAAATGTTGTAGAATGATATTCTCCTAGGCACGTAGGGTTATGAATGGGTGAAATTATTCATACCCATGCCCAATCCCTCTCTAATTCATGAAAATCTACATGTTGATTCTATGGGATTTTTACCTAGTGCATGATTTCCCTAAGTTAATATGATGGGTATGATCTAAGCATGATTCTATTGTTGAATTATGATTCATGGGCAAGTTTCACAATGTTTTCAATTATAAATCATGTTTTCGTGTTTTATAAAAAATGATGCCCATCCATGAAAATTCATGAAAGTTGAGATCCATGATGTATGTTAAAGTATGATCAGATATTTTTGAGAAAAGCATGTTTTCAAGTTACCCATGTCTATAATCATGTTTTCAAGTGAATCAAATATTCTCAAGCATGTTTAAGTATTGGGCAAGCCCATATGTTCAAGTATGAATTATGATTTCATGTCAATTAGCTTACCACATGGTTTTGGAGTCTAGACTCCCGTTTATGTTCATCTTGTGGTATGGTTTGAGCCAAGGCTTCTCATATTATGATTTCAGATTATGCATGTATGCTATTATTCTGCTTCATCACTACACGATGGTCAACTTCATTGAAAAATGACGGAGAGCATATCATGTTTTTGGGAGTAGTTTCTAGCATCGAGCAGGCTAAAGGTCAATCAACCATATGACTCAGAACTACTTGCAAACGTAGGTATGATCAGATTATTTGGGACCTCCTTTGGAGCTTTCCCCTGCCCCAAGGGGCCTTGAACTTGATATCGATATCATGGTATCATCCTTAGCCCTGGAAAGGCTTTGGACGGCTCTACCCACTTGAGTGTGATAGTCGGGACCATGTAAGCTCTATTGTGGTAATGTCGGCTATATGTCGAGTCCCCCATTGTTCCTCATGAATTTATTTATGCATGTACATCAGTCATGATATCATGTTTTCAGCAGGTTTGACCCAATGTCCAATTTTAATTATGATTATCAGTTTTTAGCTTTGGGTCATTTGATTCAGTTATGTTCAAATCATGGTTTCAAAAAATAGCATGAAAGCCCTGCTCGCAGATGCTTATATTGATTATGTTTTACATTATACATGTTCCATGATTTTACTTACTTAAGCGGTTTTACTTACCTTGCATAGTCGGTATATTCCACATATTGACTGCATACTCTATGTTGTATTATTTCATGATACAGGCTCCGATATTCAGACTCAGCCTCGTTGCTAGCCAGCCTTCTAGAGTAGCATATCCACTCTCAATATGTGAGTCCTCCTGAGGACCATTCCTTATCAGATCCTTACATTTTCAATTTCAGACTTAGAGAGTTAGTTGGGATCTTGCCCCACAACTCATCAGAAGTAGAGGCTTTCCAGACATAGATTGTATTCAACTTTAGACTCGTGCTGTATGTTATGATGTTATGTTATGTTCAGACTTCCGCTATGTTTATTATGTTGATCTTCCGCTTTTATTGATTGAATTATATGTATGTTCATTCCATAGGTCGACTTGGAGTTTCTTGGGACTCCTTGTCCTGTGTCTCAATCCGGTCCCATGTTCAGGTCGTGACAAACTTAGTATCATAGCATTAGGTTTTGAAGTGTCCTAGGATGTCCGAAAGACACATTAAGTAGAGTCTTTTTCATGGGTGTGAAGCATGCCACACTTATCACGAAGAGGCTACGAGATGTTTAAGAAATGTTTCCTTTTGTCATGATCTATGTCGTGTGGTGAAATATCTATTTTTCCTTCTAACTCATGCTATATGCATTTGCAGAATCATGCCTCCCCCGCAAAGTTAACAGCAGAAGAAACGTAAACGGAAATGGGCACGAGGATGGCAATGGAGATGGGCATCAGTAGGCCCCACCAGCCCATGCAGAGCACATACCCAAGCTAGTTGCCCAAGCAGAGTTTCAGGTAGCTATTCAAATGTTAGCCGAGGCCTTGACAACCCAGGCCTTGACCGCTCAAGTCAATCAGTAGGCGGTAGCGCATATCCCTCAGAACGGGAATGTGGCGGCAGCACGAGTCCGAGATTTCCTAAGGATGAACCTTCCAAATTTCCTTGGGTCGAAGGTGGACAAGGATCCACATAAGTTTATCAATGAGATTCTAAAGATCACTCAGGTCATAGGGGTAACAGGAGAGGAGTGCGCCGACTTAGCCTCATATTAGTTGAAAGGGGTTGCACACATCTGCTTTAAGCAGTCGAAGGATAGTAGGGAAGTGGGAGCAGGCCCTATTGGTTGGGATGAGTTTCATGTCGCATTTCTAGAGCAGTTATTCCCTCGTGAGATGAAGGAGAGTAAAGTAGCTGAATTTGTGAATCTGAGACAAGGGAAGATGATAGTGCAGGAGTATGCCCTAGAGTTCACTCGTCTGTCCAAGTACGCACCAGACTTAGTGGTTGATCAGAGAGCTCGAGTGAGCATTTTTGTACATGGAGTGGCGGACTACCTGGACAAGGATTGCAGGACTGCCATGCTTCATCAGGATATGGATTTTCCTCGAATGGTTTTGTACGCCCAGCAAATGGAGGCGGTGCAACTGAGAGAAAGAGGCCAAGAGGGCCAAGACAGACAGCTATGGGTTCTCTCAGCAGAGACCAGGAGGTGGGCACCGACAATAGTCCCACCAGAGATCTTCTGCCCCAGCGCCATTGGCTATGAGTGTGCCATTCCGGTCTAGGCATGACCAGAGGGGACGAGCATCAGGCTCGAAAGGACAGAGCAGCACGCCCGTAGAGTCCAGCATCCCACAATGTAGCAGATGTGGCCATAGGAATATAGTGCAGTGTTTGGCAGGTATAGGTGCGTGCTTCGGGTGAGGGAAGCTCACATGCTTAGGGATTGTCCAGCAGCCAGACAGGGTCATGATAGGGGCTGAGGCCCAGCTTCCAATTCAGCAGCTCCACTAGCATGCCCAGCTCAGCAAGGCGCATCTACTAGTGCGGGTGGCGGACAGCGCTAGAACATATTTTATGTCCTAGTATCTAGCCAAGAGTAGGAGGTCTCCCCGAACATAGTCACTGGTATGTTACGAGTTTTCCACCTTAATATATATGCTTGGCTAGATCTAGGGGCAATTTTGTCTTTTGTGACGCCCTATGTTGCTAGTGGTTTCGAAGTCAGTCCCGAAATCCTATCAGAACCCTTCTCAATTTCTACTCTGGTCAGTGATTCAGTTAGAGCTCGACAGGAGTATAGAAATTTCCATGTCACAGTTCTTCAGAAATCATTTCAGTAGATTTAGTAGAGTTAGCCATGACTGACTTTGATGTTATCCTCGGCATGGATTGACTATTTGCATGTTATGCCTCAGTTAATTGTAAAACTCGTGCGGTAGAGTTTCGATTTCCGGGTGAACCAGTCTTAGAATGGAACGGTAGTTTAGTTGTGCCTATAGGTCGTTTCATTTCCTACCTTAAGGCCAGAAAGATGATCTCTAATAGTTGCGTGTACCATCTAGTTAGGGTTAAGGATGCCACGTCCGATACCCTGATTATCCAGTCAGTTCCAGCAGTATGTGAGTATACAGAAGTCTTCACAGATGATTTATCAGGAATTCCTCCCGAGAGGGAGATTGATTTTGGTATTGACCTTCTTCCCGATACGCAGCCTATATCTATTCCTCTTTACAGAATGGCTCCATCCGAGTTAAAGGAGTTGAAAGAGCAGTTCAAATACCTTTTGTACAAGGGATTCATCAAACCAAGAAAATCCTTATAGGGTGCAGCAGTTCCCTCTATCCGAAGGAAAGATGGTTCTCTTTGTATGTGTATTGATTATTGGCAATTGAATAAGGTCACCATCAAGAATAGGTATCCACTCCCTAGACTTGATGATTTGTTTGACCGGCTTCATGGTGCTTAGTGCTTTTCGAAGATAGATCTCATATTCGAATACCATCAGCTTAGGGTTTGGGAGAGTGACATCCCGAAGACAGCCTTCAAGATTTGGTATGGTCATTACAAGTTTGTAGTGTTGTCTTTTGGACTAACGAATGCTCCTGCAACTTTTATGGATATGATGAATAGGGTGTTCAATCCATACATGTATATGTTCGTGATTGTGTTCATAGATGACATCTTGATATACTCTCGAAGTGAGGAGGAGCATGCTGCTCATTTGAGGGTAGTGCTACAGACTCTCAAGGATCGCCAGTTGTATGCTAAATTCAGTAAATGCAAGTTTTGGTTGAACTCTATGGCATTTTTGGGGCATGTGGTGTCAAGTGAGGGTGTTCAGGTGGACTCTCAAAAGATAGAAGCAGTGAAGAATTGGCCTAGACTAGTGAAACCTTCGGATATCAGGAGATCCTTGGGTCTAGCTGCATATTATCAGAGATTTGTTGAGGGTTTTCATCAATTGCAGCCCTGTTGACTAAATTGACTAAGAAAAAGGTGAATTTCCAATGGTCGGAGGCTTGTGATAAAAAATTCCAGGAGTTGGAGACTCGACTCACCTCAGCACCGGTGTTGACCCTACCCAGGGGTACCGATGGGTTTGTAGTATATTGTGATGCCTCGAGGATCGGCCTTGGTTGTGTATTGATGAAGCATGGTAAGGTTATAGCATATGCTTCCAGGCAGCTAAAGGTTCATGAAAAGAATTACCTGACTCATGATCTCGAATTGGCGGCGGTAGTATTTGCCTTGAAGATTTGGAGACACTATTTGTATGGGGTCCATGTGGATGTGTTTACGGACCACAAAATCCTACAACATGTGTTTACCCAGAAGGATCTAAATCTACGTCAAAGGAGGTGGTTGGAGTTACTCAAGGATTATGATATGAGTTTCCTCTATAACCTGGGCAAAGCTAATGTGGTAGCAAACACTCTTAGTAGGCTTCCAATAAAGTGTGTGTCCCATGTTGATGAGGAGAGGAAGAAGTTTGTGAAGGGTGTGCATCGGCTTGCACAGTTGGGAGTTCCTCTGGTTGACTCAACAGATGATGGAGTTATAGTTTAGAATGGGTCAGAATCATCCTTGGTGACCGATGTTAAAGCTAGACAAGACGAGGACCTTATTTTGGTGAAATTAAAGGAAGCTATTCAGAATCAGAAGGTAGAGGTCTTCTCCAAAGGGGGAGATGATGTGCTTCAATATCAGGGTCATTTATGTGTTTCATATGTTGATGATATGAGAGATCAGATGTTGCATGAAGCTCATGGTTCCATATATTCGATACATCTAGGGCCACCAAGATGTACCGGGACCTACTGGAAGTCTATTGGTGGAATGGCATGAAGAAGGGCATAGTAGAATTTGTGGCTAAGTGTCCCAATTATCAACAGGTGAAGGTTGAGCATCAAAGACCTGGAGGTGTGCTTCAAGATATTAGCATCCCTACTTTAAAGTGGTAAGAGATCAATATGGACTTCATTACAGGTTTGCCGACTCCATTTGGGTTGTTGTAGACAGATAGACTAAAGCAACTCATTTCCTACCGATTAAAACTACCGATTCAGTGGAGGATTATGCTAAGTTGTACAATTGGGAGTTAGTTAGGTTCCATAGAGGGCCCTTTTTCATCATATCAGACAGAGGTACTCAGTTTACCTCCCAGTTTTGGAGATCATTTCAAAAGGGACTTGGTACTCAGGTCAAGCTTAGTACAGCGTTTCACCCGTAAATAGATGGTCATGTGGAGCGGACTATTCAGACTCTCGAGGATATGTTGAGAGCATGTGTGATTGACTTCAAGGGTTGTTGGGATGATCATTAGCCTCTCATCGAGTTTTCATATAACAACAACTACCATTTGAGCATTCATATGGCTCCGTTTTTATGGGCAGAGATGTAGATTGCCTATTGGTTGGTTTGAGGTCGATGAAGCTGCGATGATAGGACTAGATTCAGTCCATGAGTCTATGGAGAAAGTTCAGCTCATATTGGACAGCTTGAAAACAACTCAAAGTCGCCAAAAGTCCTATGCGGATGTGAGAAGGAGGGAACTTGAGCTTGAAGTTGATGATTGGGTGTTTCTAAAGGTGTCTCCCATAAAGGGAGTGATGAGGTTCAGAAAGAAGGGAAAACTCAGTCGCCATTATGTTGGCCTGTACCCGATTATGAAACGGGTTGGCAAGGTAGCATATGAGTTGGAGTTGCCCTCGAAATTAGCTTCAATCCATCCAGTTTTTTGTGTATCGCTCTTAAAGAAGTGTTTGGGTGACCCAGCTCTAGTTGTTTTGGTGAACAGTGTCGATGTGAAAGACAACCTTAGTTATGAAGAGGTTCTGGAGGAAATATTGGATCGTCAGGTTCGAAGGATAAGAAACAAATAAGTAGCTTTAGTTAAAGTTTTATAGAGGAATAAGCATGTTGAGGAAGCTACATAGGAAACCGAAGTAGATATGATGGCTACATACCCATATCTATTCCCTCCCGGCTCAATTTCAACTTGAGGTATCAGTTTTTCCCTAAAACTCTATTCAGTTTCATTTTCAGTTCATGTACCTCAGTTTCTTCCATGTCAAAGTATGTGTGTATAATTCATGAATTCAATTTCAGCTATGTAGTTCAACTCGGAGGCAGTCATTCTGTCAGTTTTCAGCTTATATGATCAGTGTTTGAATGTGATGATCGCATTTTCTGCTTTTCTGTATGATTTTAAACATTTGAGGATGAATGTTCCTAAGGAGAAGATGTTATTATACCCCAAAAGCCCTAAGATCAAACCCAGGAGTTAAAGCGGAGAAAAAAAGAATTTTCTGCACCAGTTCACAAGACGAGTAGTCTAGTGACCAATCAGGATGTCACGAGTCGTTAAGTGACTTGTGGTGAGGAGTTTGACTTAGTTGAAAATTTTCAAGTTTAGGGTGACCACGGGTGTGACCACGAGTAGTGGTCAACCTCACGATCTGTTAGGCCACCCGTGGTCAAGGATGGGCCAAGGAAGAAGAAAAGTTTGGACAGTGCACTTAATGGGTCCTCACCACGACTTATCAGGAACACCACGAGTCGTGGTGTCGCCCGTGGTGACACCCAGGTAATTTTTCGGTAGTGAGGGTGATGGAAGGTGACCACGAGTTATGGTCACACATAATGGGTCGTTAAGTGCCTCGCGGTAGCAATCTTGATGTAACTTCCAGTGTAGCCAACGGCTGCAGACCACGAGTCGTGGCCTCTGACAACGACTCATCCAGTCCCTCGTTGGGACTGGCAGTCTGTTTTTTCTTGTGAATTTAGTAAGGGATTTTTCGTAATTCCTATGTTCTTTAAGCCTAAACTACATTGTTTTAATCTCTTAATAGCGATTTTTAAGAAGGGTAAGTTCATTCTAAGTCATTCCTAATTCATGCATGCAAGATTAGAAGTCTAGAGGGGTGATCAAGCTAAATCTCCTAAAGTTCCACCTCAATTATTCCTTGGACAATCAGAGAAGTTCCAGAATTAGATTCTCTCAAGTATGTAGGGTTACTAATGGGTGAAATTGTTCACACCCATGCCAATCCCTCGCTAATTCATGAAAATCTACATGTTAATTCTATGGGATTTTTACCCAATGCATGAATTCCCTAAGTTTCTACCATGGGTATGATCTAAGCATGTTTAATTGTTGAATTATTTTCATGGGCAAGTTTTACAATGATTTCAATTATAAATCATGTTTTCGAGATTTATAAGTAATGATGCCCATCCATGAAAGTTTATGAAAGTTGAGATCTAAGATGTATGTCCAAGTATGATGAGATATTTATGAGAAAATCATGTTTTCATGTTACCCATGTCTATGATTATGTTTTCAAGTGAATCAAGCATTCTCAAGCATGTTTAAGTATTGGGCAAGCCCATATATTCAAGTATGAATTATGATTTCACGTCAATTAGCTTACCATATGATTTTGGAGTCTAGACTCCCATTTATGTTCAACTTGTGGTATGGTTTGAGCAAGGGCTCCACATGTTATGATTTCAGATTATGCATGTATGTTATTATTCAGCTTTGACACTAGATGATAGTCAGCTTCGTTGAAATATGATGGAGAGCATATGCATATTTTTGGGAGTAGTGTCTAGCACCGAGTAGGCTAAGGATCAGCCAACCCTATGCCTCAGAACTATGCGCCAACGTAGGCATGATCAGATTATTTGGGACCTCCTTTGGAGCATTCCCCTGGCCCAAGGGGCCTTGAACTTTATATCCATATCTTGGTATCGTCTGTAGCCCTGGCAAGGCTTTGGACGGCTCTTCCCACTTGAGTGTGACCATGTGAGCTCTATCGTGGTAATGTTGGTTATATGACGAGTCTCTCATTGTTCCTCATGATTTCAGTTATGCATGTACATCAGTCATGATATCATATTTTCAGCAAGTTTGACCCAATGTTCAGTTTTAATTATGATTATCAGTTTTCAACTCTGGGTCATTCAATTTAGTTATGATGTTCAGTTATATTCAAATCATGATTTCAGAAAATAGCATGCAAGCCCTACCCATGCATGCAAAGTTAGAAAATTGAGAAGGTGATCAAGCTTGTTCCTCAAGGTTTTCTTCAATTCTTCCTTTGGGCTTTCAAAGAGTGGTGAGATTTGATTCTTTTCCAAGTATGTAGGGTTATGAATGGGTGTTTTCATTCACACCCATGCTCAATCTCTCCTAATTCATGAAGTTTGTTCAAAAATCTTATGGGGTTTTAACTTAAATTTTATGGAATTCTAATGATCTATCAATAGGTTATTATTTTTCGTGATTTATATCATATTTAATGGATTATGATCAGATTCTACAACTATTTTGATTATAAATTTATTGATTTTGATTTCTACCAAATTACGCCTAATTATGAATGTTCTATGATGAATCGAGTTATGATATTTACCTCAATTGTTGATATTCATAAACACATCATGATTTATGAGTTATAATATGGATTTATTCAAATTCCCATTATGAATTTATGATTTACAAAGTCTATATATGATTTACAAGTATGCATGAATCTCATGATTTTACTAATTATGTTTTGGCCGACTCACGGGATTTACCCTCATGGCTAGTTCACGTATTTACAAGCATGTTTATGATTATCATGATTTAACTAGCCCATGAATCTCATGCATATTATACTATGAGTACTATATATGTTTTGGGAGTAGTATTTAACACCGAGTAGGTTCGGGGCTCAGGTTTTGCCCCGAATCTCAGAACTACGTGCCACCGTAGGACATGATGGGACCTCCCTTGTGACTGTCCCCTTTGCCCAAATGGGCCCTTTCATGTCTGATATCATGCCCTTCAAGGTTCTACCCTTGGCAAGGTATGAACACCCTCCCAATTAGGGGTTTACCGGTCGGACTCCATGTGTGCTCATATGGGGTATGTCGGTTATAAGAATCTCCCATTGTTCTGCATGTTTTATGCATTGATATGTTTATGTTATTTGGCTCAAGTGATGATTTATTAAAGTTTCTCTCATGAATATGATAATGAATGGTTTACAAATGTTTTGAAAACCTTGAGCCTTGTGTTATCGTATGCTACTTATGTTATGAGCATGTTGTCCCACTTTTATGATCATTTATGAGCTTTTATATATTTATAAATGTCCGTTTTACTTACCTTGCATACTCGGTACATTCCACGTACTAACCGCACACTCTATGTTGTATCGTTTTATGATACAGGACCCAGCTCTCAGGCTCAGCCCCGTCAGTAGTTCATTTTAGAGTTTAGCATCCAGCCTCTTGGTGAGTCCTCATTCTCCGAGGACCATATGTTTAAGATGTTGATATTCCTTTTTGTTTTCTGTTTTGCCGGTGTTTGGGATGTTGTCCCATCAACCCATCTGATACGATAGAGGCTTTCAGACTAATTGTAGTACTCAGTCGTTATGTCTTTTAGTATGTTCCGCTCATCATGCTATGTTATGCTATGTTTATGTTTCCTCTTAATGATATGGAATTAGATGAATGTTTATGCCATGGGTCGACTTGGAGTCTCTTGGGGCTCCTTGTCCCGTGTTATGATCCGGGTATACGTTCGGGTCGTGACATATACACATCCACATACATGAAAGAATCTGGGGCACATGAACTGAAGATGAAAACTAAATAAAGTTTTAGGGTCAAAAACTAATACCTCAAGCTGGAATTGTGCCAATAGAGAATAAATGTGGGTATCTAGCCATCATGTCTTCTTCGGCTTCCCTCGTAGCTCCTTCAACTTCTTGATTCCTCCATAACACTTTGACTGAAGCTACTTCCTTATTCCTCATCCTTCGAACCTGATCATCCAATATTTCAACCGGAATTTCCTCATCACTAAGGCTGTCTTTCGTACCAACACTGTCCAACAGGACAACTAGAGTGGGATCACCCAAACACTTTTTCAAGAGCGATACATGGAAAACAGGATGCTCAGAGGCTAATTCTGAAGGCAACTCCAATTCATATGCCACCTTGCCAACCCGCTTCACAATCCGGTAGGGACCAACATAATGAGGGCTAAATTTTCCTTTCTTTCCAAACCTCATTACTCCCTTCAAGGAAGACACCTTTAAGAACACCCAATCATCTACCTCGAATTCCAATTCTCTCCTTCCCACATCAGCATAGGACTTTTGGCGACTTTGAGTTGTTTTTAACCTGTCCCATATGAGTTGAACCTTTTCCATAGCCTCATGGACTGAATCTGGTCCTATCATCGCCGCTTCACCAACTTCAAACCAGCCAATGGGCAATCTACATCTCCATCTATAGAGAGCCTCAAATGGAGCCATTTAAATACTGGAACAATAGCTATTATTATATGAAAACTTGATAGGAGGCACATGATCATCCCAACTACCCTTGAAGTCAATCACGCATGCTCTCAACATGTCTTCGAGAGTCTGAATTGTCCGCTCCGCTTGACATTCGTTTGTGGGTGAAATGTTGTGCAGAGCTTAACCTGTGTACCCAATTCTTTATGAAATGACCTCCAAAACTGAGAGGTAAATTGGGTACTTCTGTCTGAAATGATGGATAAGGGCACTCCATGCAACCGAACTAGCTCCCGGATATATATATTTTGGCATAGTCTTCCTCCGAATCCATGGTTTTGACCGGTAGAAAATGAGTGGCCTTGGTCAACCTGTCCACAACCACCCAAATGGAGTCATATTGTCGACGAGTATGAGGCAAACCTGTTATGAAGTCCATATTGATTTTTTCCCATTTCCAAGTAGGAATACCGATATCCTAAAGCACACCTCCTGTTCTCTAGTGCTCGACCTTCACTTGCTGATAGTTTGGACACTTAGCTACAAACTCCACGATGTCCTTCTTCATGCCATTCCACCAATAGACTTTTCATAAGTTAGGTACATCTTGGTGGCACCTGGATGGATTGAATACCTAGATCCATAAGCCTCATGCAACATCCGACTCCTCAAATCATCAACATCTGGAACACATAAGCGACCCTGGTATCGAAGCACACCATCTCCCCCTTTGGAGAAGACCTCTACTTTCTGATTCTGAACGGCTTCCTTTAGCTTTACCAAGATCGGGTCCTCATATTTTCTGGCTTTTACATCTGTCACCAAGGACGATTCTGATCCATTCTGAACTATAACACCGCCATTGGTCGACTCAACCAACCGAACTCCCAACCTTGCGAGTCGATGCATATCCTTCACCAGCTCCCTCTTTCTCTCATTCACATGGGACACACTTTCCATAGAGAGTCTACTAAGTGCATCTGCTACTACATTGGCCTTACCCGGATGATAAAGAACACTCATATCATAGTCCTTGAGTAGTTCCAACCACCTCCTTTATTGAAGATTGAGATCCTTCTGTGTAAACACATATTGTAAACTCTTATGGTCCATAAAAACATCCATGTGAACCCTGTACAAATAATGTATCCATATCTTCAAGGCAAATACCACCACGACTAATTCAGGATCATGGATCGGGTAATTCTTCTCATGAATTTTCAACTGTCTAGGGGCATATGCTATAACTTTTCTGTGTTGCATCAATACACACCCAAGTCCAATCCTTGAAGAATCACAATACACCACGAACCTATCGGTACCCTCGGGTAGGGTCAACACCGGTGCTAAGGTAAGTCGGGTCTTCAACTCTTGAAAGCTCCTCTCACAAGCCTCCGACCATTGGAATTTCACTTTCCTTTGAGTCAATTTGGTCAATGGCACTGCAATAGATGAAAATCCCTCAACAAATCTTCGATAGTACCTAGCTAAACCCAAGAAACTCCTGATGTCTAAAGGATTCACCAGTCTAGGCCAGTTTTTCACCACTTCTATTTTCTATGAGTCCACCCTTTTGCTCTCACTTGATACCATAAGGCCCAAAATTACCACTGAGTTCAACCAAAACTCGCACTTGCTGAATTTAGCATATAATTGGTGATCCTTGAGAGTCTGAAGCACCACTCTTAAATGAGCAGCATGCTCTTCCTCGCTCCGAGAGTATATCAGGATGTAATCATTAAACACAATCACGAACATATCCAGGTATAGCTTGAACACCCTGTTCATCAAGTCCTAAAAGCTGCAGGAGCATTTGTTAGTCCAAAGTACATAACTACAAACTCATAATGACCATACCGCATCCTGAAGGCTGTCTTCGGGATATCACTCTCCTGAACTCTAAGCTGATGGTACCCGAATCTGAGATCTATCTTCGAAAAGCACCTGGCACCCTGAAGCTGGTCAAATAAATCATTAATCCTGGGTAGAGGATACATGTTCTTGATGGTGACATTGTTCAATTGCCGATAATCAATACACATACAAAGAGAACCTTTTTTCTTACAGACAAAGAGAACTGGTGCACCCTATGGGGACTTTCTTGGTTTGATGAAACCCTTATCCAACAAATCCTTCAACTACTCCTTCAACTCTTTCAGCTCGGCTGGAGCCATTTTGTAGGGAGGAATAAATATAGGTTGCGTGTAGGGAAGAAGGTCAATACCAAAATCGATTTACCTCTCGGGAGGAGCTCCCGATAAATCATCAGGGAATACCTCTGGGTACTCACACATTATCAGAACTAACTAGATAGTCGGGGTCTCGGACTCAACATCCTTAACCCTAACTAGATGATACACAAAACCCTTGGAAATCATCTTTTTGGCCTTAAGATAGGAACTAAAATTGCCTACAGGCACAGCCGAACTACCCTTCCACTCTAAGTCTAACTCACCAAATAGTGGAACTCCACCACACAGGTCTATAATTAATAGAAACGTAACATGCATATAACCAATCTATGTCGAGAATAATATCAAAGTCAGTCATGGCTAACTCTAAAACGTCTGCGGAGGTGACTTTATGCAATACTGTGATCGGGCAACTTCTATACACCCACCTAGCTACAACAGAATCGCCAATAGGAGTAGAGACTGAGAATGGTTCTGACAAAATTTCAGGATTGACTCCAAAGCTACTAGAAATATAAGGTGTCACAAAAGACAAGGTAGCCCATAGATCTAACAAAGTATAAGCATCAAGGTGAACACTCGTAACATACCAGTAACCACATTGGGGGAAGTCTCCTGCTCCTGATGGGTCGCAGGAGCATAGAACCCGTTCTGGCACTGACCGCCAGCTGAACTAGTTGAAGCGTCGTGCTGGGAGGGACGTGCTGCTGGAGCGGCTGAACTAGTGGCTGGTATACGGGCTTCTCCGCCCCCTAATCTGGACGAAGGGCAATCCCTGAGTCTGTGTTCGGGTTTGCCACACCTGAAACAAGCGTATGAGCCGACTAAACACCTCCCTGGGTGGTTCTTGCCACACCTTGCACATGTTGGAAAGGTGCGCTTTATTTGCATGCTACCAGGACCCTCAAATTTGTAGCCCTGCTTCTCTAATCACCTTGTGGTATAGATGGTGCACTAGCTGATGATGGTTGTGGAGCAAAAGACCTGTGATGAGTCTGCTAGTGATGTCTGCCTCCCGATCTAGGATGAGAAGTCCAATAATTTTCTTTCTTGGCCTCCCTCTGCCTCCGATACACCGCCTCCATCTGTTGAGCGTGTAAAACTATGCGGGGAAAATCCATGTCCTGATGCAGCATGACAATCCTACAGTCCTTATCTAGGTAATCCGCCACTCTATGTTCAAATTGGCTCACTCAAGCCCTCTGGTCTGCCACTAACTCTGGTGCATACTTGGATAAGAGGGTGAACTCCAGAGCGTACTCTTGAACCAACATGTCCGCCCACCTCAGATTTATAAACTCGGACGCCTTCAGTTCCCTCATCTCACGAGGGAAGAACCGACCAAGAAAGGCGCCATGAAACTCTTCCCAACTGATAGGGCCTGCTCCCACTGCCCTACTATCTTTACACTTTTTAAACCAAATATGCACAACCCCTTTCAATTGATAAGAGGCCAAGTCAACGCACTCCCCATTTGCCACCCCCATGACCTAGGTGATCTTTAGAATATCATCAATGAATTCATACGGGTCCTCATCTACTTTCGACCCAAGGAACTCTGGTGGGTTCATTCTCAGAAAATATCTAACCCGAGCCGCTGCCGCATTCCCGATCTGAGGGAGATGCACCACCGCCTGTTGATGGACCTGAGCAGTCAAAGCCTGTGCTAGAATCTGTATGGCTGCCCTGAGTTCAGCGTGGGCAGCCGACTCTGGTGCATGCTCCTTATAGGCTAATGGGGTCTGATGGTGCCCCTCTCTATTGTCGTTCCCATTTCTCCTTCCATTTACTCAACACGGAGGCATGATTTTGCAAATGTGTATAGCACGAGTTAGAAGGATGGATAGGCATTTCATTGTAGGACATGAGATTATAAAAGAAGGGAATATTTCCTAAATGTCTCGTAGCCTCTTCGTCATAATTGTCGCACGCTTCACAACCATGAAAATGACTCTACTCAACACGGCTTTCAGATACCCTAGGACACTTCAAACTAATTGCTCTGATACCAAGTTTGTCACGACCCAAACATGCACCTGGATTGCAACACGGGACAAAGAGCCTTGAGAGACTCCAAGTCGACCCATGGTGTGAGCATACATCTAACTCAATCAATAAAGAGTAATACTCAACGTAATAACATAGCGGAAGCATAAACATGACATAACATAGGAAACGAAGTGTACTTCATACATAATAGCTTAATACTACACATAGTCTGAAAGCCTCTAACATATCAGATGGGTTGATGGGACAACACCCCCAACTAACCCCACAAGTCTAGAAAACTAAACATACATAGAGAATCTGATAAACATGGTCCTCGGGAGATGAGGACTCACCACAAGCGAAAGATTCTGACTCTGAAAGGCTGGCTAAGAACTGGGCTGAGTTTGAGAGTCGGGGCCTGTATCATGAATTGATAAAGCATAGAGTATGTGTTCAGTACGTGAAATGTACCGAGTATGTAAGGTAAGTAAAATAGACATTAAAAAATACATAATAGCTCATAAGAGATCATAAGAATGGGACCATATGCTCATAACATAAATATCATAATATAACATAAGGCTCAAGGTTTTCAAATTGTTCCTAATCCATTCATTATCATAGTCATAAGAGAAATTTATAAATCATCGCTTCAGCCAAAATAACATAAACATAATAATGTATAAAACATGCGGAACAAACGGAGATTCTTATAACCTACATACTCCATATGAGCATACATGGAGCTTGACCTGTAAATCCCTAGTCGGAAGGGTGTCCGTACCTTTCCAAAGGTAGAACCATGAAGGGCGTGATATTACACATGAAAGGCCCATTTGGGAAAAGGGGATAGTCTCAAGGGAGGCCCATCATGTTCTATGGTGGCACGTAGTTCTAAGATTCGGGGCAAAACATGGGCCCTGAACATACTCGGTGTTAAATACTACTCCCAAAACATATATAGTGCTCATAGGATAATATACATGAGATTCATGGGCTAGTTAAATCATGATAATCATAAGCATGCTTGTAAATACGTGAACTAGCCATGAGGGTAGAGCCCGTGAGTCAGCCAAAATCATAAATCATAAATCATGAGGTTCATACATACTTGTAAATCATGTATATGCTCTTTTAAATCATAAATTCATAATGGGAATTTGAATAAATCCATATTATAACTCATAAATCATGATGGGTTTAAGAACATCGAAAATAAAGGTAAAAATCATAACTCGATTCATCTTAGAACTTGCATGATTAAATATAATTTAATAAAAATTGAAATCAATAAATTTATAATTGAATTAGTGGTAAAATCTAATCATGATTCATAAAATTTGATGTAAAACATGAGAAGCAGTAACCCATAGATAGATCATTAGAATTTCACAAGATTTAAGATAAAACCCCATAAGATTTCTAAACAAAACTTCATGAATTAGGAGAGATTGGGCATGGTGTGAATGAGAACATTCACTCATAATCCTACATACTTGATTATAGCTCATTCTTACACTTTCCTGATTGCCCAAGAAGAATTTGAGAAGAATTGGAAGGGCTAAGGCTTGATCTCCTCTCTAACTCTCTCTAACTTGCATGCGTGAGTTTTGAATAGGTTAGAATGACTTAACCTATCTCAATACACTTTGAAAATAACTTAAAAAGACGTAGTATAGGACCTTAGAGCATAGGAATGACAAGAATACCCTTAATAATTTTGCAGGAATTAACTGCTCGTCAGTCCCCACGAGGGACATAATGAGTCGTTGCCACCACCCACGAGTCGTCACCTCAGTCGTTCGATACACTTTCTATTAGATCACCTGGGCTCGTCACGGGGGACTTCATGAGTCGTCACAGGTGACCACGACTCGTGGTAACCACTCGTCACCCTCACTGTCCAGATTTCAAATAAACCCTATCCTGCTGACCACGACCCACCCTACGGGTCATGGTGTCTGACCACGATTCACGGGGTATACCCGTTAGGTGCACTGCCTAACATTTTCTCCCTTCTTAATTCCCTTGGCCACGGCTGACCTAACGAGTCGTGGGGCCTGACCAGGACTCGTGGTCATGCCTGTGATGACCCCTCTTCACTACTTCTTTTAACTCTGCCCAGTACTTCACCACCAGTCACCTCACGACTCGTGGTTCTCCCCCATGGGTCATAGAATGACTCGTTCTGTGACCTGGTGCAAAATTTTCAATTTTCTCCATTTCAACTTCCGGGTCTGATCTTTGGGCTTCCGAGGTATAACAACTCCATGTCTAGGTCACGTGGTTATATGTCGCTTATAGACTCTCCCACTAGTCAGTTCAGTCTCAAATTAGCTCAGTTTATAACAGTTTCAGTTTACTCAGTTCGGTATAATTAGTTCAGATTTAGTATCTCAAATTCAGGGCATGTCTATGACTATCAAACAGGGTTATTTTGACAATATCAGTATATTTCAGTTTATTCAATTTCAGATTTTTATTTGGTCATTGCGTGTCACTACAGTTCAGTTATTTATTCTCAGCGTTATTTTTTCTCCTGCTTACTCAGTACATTCAAAGTACTGACGCATACCTTCTATATTGTATCATATTATGATATAGTTGTAGGTTCTCAGTCTCAGTACCATTAGCAGACCCTATCCAGGAGTTATAAGCTGCACCAGTGGTGAGTCATCATCTTTCAAGGATGATGTTTATTTTTCTTCAGTTATTTTTCATAGAGTTAGACTTTAAATTTAGCTGGGGGCTTTTCCTAACAACTCATCAGATATAGATGGCTTTTGGACATAGACTCAGACTTTTAGATTTATTTTCCAAATGTGTAAACCTTTGTTATTCAATTTTCCTTAAATGATTTATTTATTTAAGCTTCTGCTAAGATTACTCAGATTACCAGTCTTATGATAGACCATAAGTTGACTTGGGGTTACTTGTGACTCCAAGTACCATGTCTCATCCAGGGTATAGATTTGGGTTGTGACAGATTGCGCAAGATTGATTCCTCCTAAGGTGCTAGTTGCAAGTTACTATCTCATTTCTTGCCACTCTCCTAAGCAGCCAAGAACTATCTCATGAACCCTAACGCCTATATCCCTATGGTTGCAGGAGAAACATGAAACGACAGTTATGCCTACTTGTATTTCAACTAAAGAGGGTTGAAGGGTAGACCCTATCCTCAACACCAACTTCTAACCTCCAACCAATGGGCCAAAGGATTTTTGAATTCCTATTTTATATTTACTTTTAACCCTTTCAGTTCCCTTTCCCACGTTGAACCAAAAGCCAATAGATTTACTCACAAGTTGATCAGTGTAGTGAATAAATAATTAAAACAAGTAAATATATACAACCTCTATGAAAGAATCAAAACTAACAATCAACAGTCTTTTAAACTTCAATTGTCAACTATGGCCAAAACTCTAGAAGGGGCGTTAGCCACTCATAGACAAACGGAGAAACAAAGTTAACATCATCATTATTAGTAAAAAATGAAAGAAAAGAAGAACCCTAAGTCGAACTTGTCTCTCCTCCAAAGTTGCATTTACAACCTTCAAGATGATGAACGATATAATGAATCCCTGCTAAAAATTCCCTAGATGTTATAATTATAGGTGAGCCTTCAAATGATGTTTTTGCCCTCAAGTAATTCACTTAAATTTTCAAGAATCCTTCCAGGAGGGTCTGGCACGCTGCCCCACGAATAGCCCCAAGGAGTTCGTCGAATTTCCCTAGAAGAATGACTCCAGGCGCCCCACTCTCACCATAACACTATGGACTAAGCAAAATTTTTGTACTTCTAACACCTTTGGCACCCCACTTCATCCATAGAACCAGAGTGTTAGTCAAATTCTTGAGCTTTAGGCCCTTCTAGCACCCTACTTCATCCATAGCCCCAGAATGTTTGGAAAATTTCCTAAGTCTAGAATGTCTCTGGGGCTCCACGCCATCCATCTCACCAAGGTGTTAGTTAAATTCTCATCTCTAAAGCTAAGATTTCTGGCATAGGCTTGGCACCCCACTCCATCCATAGAACCAACTTTGGTGCATTTTATCTGAAACACAAATGTTGGGCGCATCACGCCAGTCATAGCCCAAGGCAACTTTTACAAACTCTTCTTCTTCACACCTTGTGTCATTTTTGGGTCCTTTTTCCTTTGATTCCTACTCAAAACATCTTAGAAACATTCATTAGCTCACAAGACACATGAAAACATGACTTCATACATTTTATAGGGATTATTCAAAATAAGGCAAAATATATTTAAAAACATGGAAAATGGGCGTAAGGATATGCCCAACATCACACCCCACGGAGAGTTACTAGGCCTAATGAAACCCTTATCCAAGAGATCCTTCAACTCCTTTAGCTTGATTAGAGCCATTCTATAAGGAGGAATGGATATGTGTTGCATATTAGGGAGAAGGCCAATTGCAAAGTCAATGTCCCCCTCGAGAGGACTTCCTGGTATCTGGAAACACCTCTAGATACTCACACACGATCGGGAATGACTGAAGTGTTGGGGTTCTAGACTTGGAATCCTTAACCCAAACTAAATGGTACACACAACTCTTGGAGATCATTTTCCTGGCCTCAATATAGGTAACAAAGCGACCTACAAGCACTGCTGACCTACCCTTCCATTCTAGGACTGTCTCACCTGAGGATTGAAACTTTACTGACTGGGTTCTACAATTGATCTAGGAAAAACATGTATACCACCAATCCATACCAAAAATAACATTGAAATGTATCATTTCTAACTTTACTAAGTCGGCTGCCATGACTTTCAGAAGAAATGTGATAGGGCAATCTTTGTATATCCATCGAGCTATAACTGACTCACTGACCATAATAGAGATTGAGAAGGGTTCTGAAAGGATTTCTGGATTGATAATGAAACTGATGGAAACATAAGGAGTCACGAAGGATAATGTGGCCCCTGGATCTAGCAACTCATAAACATTATGATGGAAGACTTGTAACATACCAGTGACCATATCCAGTGAGCTCTCCTGCTCCTGGCGGGATGATAGTGCATACAATTGTGCTTGCCGGAGCTACTAAATTAGTTTCTAATGCACGACCTCTATCATCAGCCTGTCTAGCAGAAGGACAATCCCTGCGTAGGTTTCCAGGCTTCCCACACCCAAAACAAACATCTGATCCAGCCAAGCACTCTCCTGGGTGGTTCTTACCACATTTCATGCATGCTAGGAAAGTGCACTCCCCTGACATGCTCCTATGATCCTTAGATCCTAATGCTCTACCTCTGAAACCACTTCTAGGCCTAGTTGGAGCACTGGCGAATGATGGAGCTGGGGTTGATGACCTTTGATGGAACTGTGGCCGTTGTCAACCATCAGACCTCTGTTGAGATACCTAAAGCTTTCTTACCTAGATTTCTTGGCCTCTCTCTACCTCTCCTTCATTTTATCCTCCTCTATCTACTGAGCATAAACCATCAATTAAGAGATATCCATGTTCTTGATAAGCATAACAATCCTGCACCCCTTGACTAATGAATCTACAACCCTTGATACAAACTTGCTCATATGATCTCTCGGCTCGGCAAGCATCTTCGGAGCATACTTGGATAGCTGGGTGAACCTCAAGGCATACTCCTAAACAGTCATGTCGTTCTGCTTCAAATTGATGAACTCTGTTGCTTTTGTTTCCCTCAACTCTCCATGAAAGAACCTATCCAAGAACATTGTTATGAACTCATGCCAAGCAATAGGAGCTACACCTACTTTACAACCCTCCTTCCACTATCAGAACCAAATGTGACCTCCCTCCTTCAGTTGATAGGAGGCCAAATCTGAACTCTCCTCTCCCGAAACCCCCATAATCTGGGCAATATTCTAGATCTCCTCAATGAAATCATATGGATCCTCTTCCACCATAGAACCATGAAACTCTGGCAAGTTCATCTGGTGAAGACTTGCACTTTAACCACTGCAACATTTCTACTAGTGTTTACATGGGCAACCGCCTGCTGGTTGACTTGGGTTGTCATAGACTGTGCCAATACCTAAAAAGCAACCCTGAATTTAGCATGAGTCACTTGTTGATTCAAAGTATTCACTGCAATTGGTGGGGCTGGCTAGTGCCATCTCCATTGCCAATCCCATGTCTATTTTCATTTCCATTCCTTCATCATTAGCTCTTTGGGGAGCCATTTTCTGCAAATGCACATAGCATGGGTTAGAAAAATAGAGAGAGTTGAACTTCATCGCACAATATAGATCATGAAAGAAGGGAAGTTTCCTAAAACATCTAGTAGCCTCTTCCATATAAGTGTGGGTTGCTTCACACCCAGAAAAAAGACGCTACTTAACGCGGCTCTCAAACACCCTAGGACACTCTAAAACTCTCTCTAATACCAACTTTTTCAGGACTCGAGCTGGGACCTCAAATCATAACACTGGACCTAGAACCACAAATGGGTCCAAGATAACCCATGACACATGTTAACATACTTCAGGGAATAAGCTAAGCATAAGAATCATAAAACATAACATAAGGCATGAGCAAAAGTCTATGATATCATAAATCCTATGGAAAAGTACAACAAGCCAAAAGTGTTGAAACATCTAATATAAAGTCTAAAAGCCTCTACTCATACGATGAGTTGATGGGACAACACCCCCAACTAGCTCTACTAAATTCTGAATCTGAAAGACATAATGAGAACATGCATCAAAAGTGACATCCTAGGATGATGAGGACTCACCAAAATTGATGAAGCTGGAACCGAATAGAATCTAGCGGCGTGGCTGAGACTGATCACCTGAACCTACAATATGAGATGATATAGAATAAATTTATGTGGTCAGTTGTCACGCCCTAAAGATTGGGGTATCTTATGGCGGACAATATGCTGGCGGATGTATCAAGATGCTGACAGAATGGCTTCAGAAAGGTGTGGCGTAGGGACGACTGTGTCCCCTTCCTGAATTGACGGTGAAGAGGGGACTTGGCCAACCCTGCACAAACCTGGTCGGGAACTGGAGCCGTTCTCCTGATGAGCCCGTGGCAGGGCGAAACCAGTGTATTGTCCCGGTGAGAGAGGCTGGCCTCGCGGGGCGAGGCGCCGCACGGGCCTCCGGAGCGTGCTGGAGTCCGAGCCCGTGACATCAGTACTTTGAACGTACTAAGTATGTAGGATAAGCAAAACATGAGAGTAGGGACAACATGCTAAAATCATGATCGTGAGATAATAATAAACATGAGTTATTCATCATAAGCTAAATCATAATGACCCAAGGTTTTGAAAGTAAAATCATATGTTTTAACATGTTTAAAATCTTAAATAAAAGCTCGTAAACTTATCAATGGACTATAAAATATGAAATCATAAATCATGACATGAATAACTTAAAATATGCAGAACAATGGGAGATTCTCATAACTAGCACAATCATAAATGAGCATATGATGCCCAACTATCTTGCTCAAGTTGGTAGAGCCATCCTAAGCCTTGCCAGGGAAAAGAACGATAAAGTCATGATATCACTCGTGAGCTCATTCAGGCGGGGGAAACACTCTCTGGCAAGTCCCCAATCATGAATATACCTGCGGTGGCACATAATTTTGAGACTTGGGTGCATTGAACCTCGGTCTACTCGGTGCTAAATACTACTCCCAAAACATGCATATTGCTCATAGTCATAATCATGAAAAATACTTTATTATGCATGGGCTAGTTGGAGAACATAAAAATCATAAACATATTTGACATATGTGAACTAGCCATGAAAATAATGTCACTGATTCGGCCATGACACGCATGCTTGAGATTCATGAAATTCATGCATAATTGAGTAAATCATAGTAACTTAAGAGATATAGGTTCATAAGAGATTTTTATATAAAACATGTAATTATAATCATAAACATGGATTGAATCATAAGAGAATTGCATTCGTAGCAGACCATGAGAGATTTCATCAAATTTGGGTCTAACCCTAGAATTTTCATAAAACATGATTTGAGACTTAAATTCATGAAATTTATTTAAAATTGGAAATGAGGGTGGAAGAAATCTCCCATTCATGACCCTACATACATAGGCTTGATGGAATTCTTGCGTAGGATTGAGACCCAAGAGACTTGGAGAAGATGAAGATGAAGAACCTTACTTGCCTTGAGAGCTTGAATTCTCAATTACGGAGTTCAAGAGGAATGAGAAATTAAGATAAGTAAAACCTTCTAATACACCCTTTAGGATTTCCAAAATGACATCATTTAGAGGTTAAAAGCATAGAGTTTTACTAAAATACCATTGGACTACTTAATTAAAAATCTCGCTAGCAGAACCCATGATCCATGCAAGGGATCATTAGTTCAACCAACGGACCATTGGTTGATCCATTGAACCCTGCTTCTACTCTGAGTCACCCTCTAAACCCACTCCAATGACTGAAACTAATGACGGGTACAATTTAACAACGGGTCATACAATCCACTCGTTGGTTCTAGGTGAATTTCGAAATTTTTTAGATATTCCTCACCATAATACAATCGAGGACTTGTTGGTTCTATGGACGACTCGTCCTAATGGTTGTTCAATGTCTTGGTGCCACTTTTCCTTTTGGTTTTTGCTGCAAGTCTCGGATATGATCTTAGGGACTTTCGAGGTGTTACATCTAGCTACTCTTATGGGAACTTATGATCAAATTGATGATGTGAAAGGATATGGGGAAGCAATGAACTAATTTAAAGGGCTTGGATATTATTTTCACAAGCCATGAAAGTTATAACTTGACCTTTAAAATCGATCAATCCCTATCTAACTGTTCAATTGAAGAGCCCCCAAAGTCAAAGCTGAAGCCATTACCTGCTATGCTACAAATTCTTAGGGCCAAATGAGACTTTTTCACTTATCATGTCCTCCTTTCTGATTGACGAACAGGTGCGAAAACTTCTCAAAAAACTTCGAAAATATAGAAAATTTGTTGGCTGGACCATAGCCAACATGGCATTCCTTCTAGCATTTGTGAGCACAAAATCATATTAAAAGAAGGCAGTTCCCCTAGTATAGAGAACCAAAAAAGACTAAATACAACTATGCAAAAGGCTTTTAAGAAGTAGATAATTAAGTGGTTGGATGCTGGAGTGGTCTACCGCATTTTTGACAGCCAATGGGCTAGTCTGGTCTAATGTGTACCAAAGAAAGAAGGCATACCGCTGGTGAAAAATAAATGAAAAGAACTAGTTCCCACCCGAACTGTCATCCAGTGGAGAGTGTGCGTGGACTATAAAAACTCAATGCTTCCACTTGCAAGGACCATTTCCTCATGTCTTTTATCGACCAAATGTTGGATCGGTTAGCAGGAAGAGCTTATTATGATTTTCTCGATAGTTACTCTGGTTACAATAAAATTAATATAGATTTGGAGGACCAAGAGAAGATCAAATTCAGATGTCCCTATGGAACTTTTGCATTTAGTAGGATGCCTTTCTAGTTATTTAATGCCCCATCCACCTTCCAGCAGTGCTTGTTGGCAATATTCTCTAAAATGTTGGAGCACGTTCTTGAAGTCTTCATGAATGATTTCTTAGTAGTTGGTGATACTTTTGATGAATTCCTTGATCTTCTCAGTCAAGTATTGAGGTGGTGTGAAGAAATCAACCTAGTTCTTAATAAGGAAATGTGCTATTTTATGGTCAAGGAAGGGATAGTACTTGGTTACAAGTCTTCAAAAAGGGGATCGGGGTGGATCAAGCCAAAGTGGATATAATTGCTAAACTTACTACACCTATATTAGTTAAGGGTGTATGGAGTTTTCTGGTCCATGTAGGGTTCCATAGACAATTCATCAAAGATTTCCCAACCCACGTGCAAACTCCATAAAAAAGATGCTAAGTTTAGTTTTGATGAAAAAATTTTGCAAGCATTTGAGGAGTCAAAGCGACAGTTGAGTTCCGCCCCTATCATCACCACTTTTAATTGGTCCTTACCATTTGAACTAATGTGTGACGCTAGCGAATTGGCTGTTGAAGTTGTATTGGGGAAGCGACATAATAGAATTATGCACCCAATCTATTATGCTAGAAAAACCTTAAATGCAACACAAATGAACTATACAGTCACGGAACAATAGTTGCTTGCCATCGTTTGTGCCTTATAAAAATTTAGGGCATATTTGTTGGGGTCAAATGTGACTATATACACCGACCGTGCTGCTTTGAGGTACTTGATGACAAATAAAGATGCAAAACCTTGGTTTAGTCGGTGGGTGCTCTAACTTCAAGAGTTTGAGTTTGAGATCAAAGACAGAAAAGGCACAGAAAATCAAGTAGCTAACCACTTGTCCTGCCTTGAAGATGCTAGAAGGCTGGTTGCAGAGTTAGAGATTAATGATTCCTTCCCTGATGAGTGCATTTTGGTTGTGACCACCACTCCAGCACCTTGGTATGCTAATTTTGTGAATTATCTAGTGACGAGAGTTGTGTTTGAGGAGCTAAAGTCTTATCAATTCTCAATGATCTTCAAGACTACACTACTTCTTGGAGTAGCCATATTTATTCTACATGTGTGTAGTACTATTGTCAGACGGTGTGTGCACAAAGATGTGATGATGTCCATTTTGAGGGCGTGCTATTTCTCCCCGATGGAGGATATCATGGGGGTACTCGCAAGGCTTCAAAGATATTAGAGTGTGGCTGTTACTAGCCTAATATCTATCGGATGCTAATATGTTGGCCAAAACATGTACCAATGCCAGCATCTAGGGTCCATATCACGAAGACAAGAAATGCCCCTTAATTTTGTGCTTTAGGTAGAAGTTTGATGTTTAAGGAATTGACTTTATGGGGTCCCTTCATGAGTTCATATTGGATGATATACATCTTGGTGGCAGAGCACTATGTGTCCAAGTGGGTCAAGGCCAATGCACTACCCAATAATTAAGCAAAGTGTATTACATCCTTCCTCAAGAAAAATATTTTCATAAGATTCGGCACTCCAAGATGGACAATCAGTGATGGTGGATCTCATTTTTGCAATAGGGCATTTGGTAATCTACCCTTGAAATATGGAGTAAAACACAATGTAGCAACCCCATACAACCCCTAAACAAGTGGCCGAGTGGAGGTATCAAGTAGATAAATAAAGAACATTCTAGCTAAAACTGTCAATACCAATATGATCGATTTGTCCAAAAGCTAGATGAGCTCTATGGGCCTATAGGACAGCTTATAAGACACCAATCGTAGCTTCTCCTTATCTACTGGTGTTTGGAAAATCCTACCGCCTACCAGTTAAATTAAATCATAAAACCTTCTGGGCTTTGAATAAACTAAATATGGAGTGGGAAGATGCGGCACAGCTAAGAATGAATCAGCTTACTGAATTGGATGAGATCCATTTCTATCCATTTGAACGTGTGGCCCTGTACAAGTAGAAGATGAAACACTTGCTAATAAGAAAATTCAGCACTGTAAGTATCATCCTGGAGATCAAGTATTGCTATCCAACTCTAGATTTAGCTTGTTTCTTAGGAAGCTGAAAACTAAATGGTCTGGGCCATTTAAGGTGGTGAATTTCTCCCCCTATAGTATTGTAGAGTTGGAAACTGAAGATATAACCCAAACATTCAAGGTGAATGTTCAGAGGGTCAAGCATTATTTGGGCATCATTGATGAAGAGAGGCTTATTGACAAGTTCCACCTCAGGGACTGCTCAACGCATGCCTAGCATGATCATGCCATTGCATCATTCCGTAATGTGAAATCAGGCGATGTTCTGGAGGCAACCCAGTGGAGTCAACTCCATTTAACATGCTTCAGAGTGTGCTCGACATACTAGTGCACCATGTTCGCCTTAGGGAGTTCTAACCCTTGATCTTTATCTTTTCATGCCTTGAGGAAATTGTTTGTTTTCAAATTATAGGGATTAGGTGCATTGTGGGTCTGCTTTGATGTATGACAATAAAACCCTAAAAGTTCTTTAGACAAAACCCCAGACATGAAATGAAAAACCAAAAAGAAACCAAAAACTTTTTGCCTCAGAACGACTCAACTAACGAGCCGTTGTCAGGACAAATGACCCGTCAGGAGAGTCATTTTCAGCCACTAAAAATTTCCTCTCAGGTACCAATGAGGCATAGAACGACTCTTTGTATAATGTAACGGGTTGTCCTATCGCCCGTTGTGTCCTAGTCCAAAAACATGTCAAATCCTTCCCCATAACTAACGAGCTAGATGATGAGGTGTTGGAAGAAGTAATGACCCGTCCTATGAAGCCATTGAATGAAACATAGAAAATGCTAAAGTCACCCCAGTGACAACTGGTGAAAACAACCACTCATTGTTTCAGATAATGTGTCGTTCTGTCCATCTAATTGGGAGTGCTTCAGAGATTGTTAAAACCCTTCCAGTGACCATAACTGGATTTAATGACCCATTTTCCCATCTAATCGATTATCCTTCCTATTCATTGGTTGAATTCCAGAAACTAAATTTTCAGACCCAAAGCCAACGACTGGTACCAACGAGTCATGTCCACAACCAATGACTTGTTGTGTGTCCCGTTCGATCCTGACATACAGTTTTTTAGACTTTTCTCTAGGGGCATTTTTTTAACTTCTTGCTATTTTAGTTCCTATACTATGTATTATTGGGATTGGTGGAGGGGGATTTAGGGGAGTAGTCGACCCTCTCCTCTCATTTCTTTCCTAAGTACTCAGACTTTCATCATAAGAACTCAGACAAGTTTCTCAAGGCAAGAGCTAGGGCTTCTGTTTCTTCTCAAGATTTTAGGAGCTTTCTTAGAGAATTCTTCTACAGGTATGTGGTGATTTATAAGGGGTATTCCTTTCACCCTTGTGCCCTAAAATAACCAGTGAACCCTAGCTTTCTTTCAAGTTTACTAGATATCATGGCTTAGGGTTTTTCTTCCAGATGTTGAATTTCTGTAACTCTTAAATCTTTTTGAGTTTCCATAATCAATACTATATTGTAATTGTGCTGTTGATTTCAACTTGTAAAATATCTCTCCAGACTCTTCATTTTTACATGACTGTGATACTTCACTTTGTGATTTAGCAGTGTCTTTGAACAACATGATCTTTCATAAATATGCATGAGTTATGTCCTATGCTTTACAGTTCTAGTAACATTTTAGCATACTCAGTAATATCAGTACTACCAGTATATCAGTACCATTAGTATCAGGTTCTTTAGACTCTCAGGGCACCTCCAGACAAGTAGTCCTGACCCAGTCTTATGACATTAGTTTCGAGCTATCAGTATAGTACAGTTACATATACCTATATCTATTTATGTGTCTTCAGTTGGGAGTAGTACTTAGCGCCGAGTGAATCAAGGTTCAGCATACCTAGTCTCTCAGAACTACATGTCACCATAGGATTTGACCCGAATGAGTTTTACAATTAGTGATCACAAAGCCAGTTACTGTACCCTTGCAAAGTATGGTGGGCCCTATCGATGGGGAGTAAACATCAAAATCCACGTCTAGTTCACATGGTTATATATCAATTAATAGACATTCCCACAATTCTATACAATCAGAGTTCACAATCTAGTCCAGTCTATCAGATTTTAGGATATGCTTATGACTCTAATTCAGTTTACCAGTTTTTACAGTATTCTCATATATGTTAGACTATTTGTTGTATCATCATTTTTGATAAAATCTTTGCATGTTATTTCTGTTTAGTTTATGAGATATTAGTATATGTATGTTTTATTTATATCTCACATACTCAGTACATTTCAAGTACTGATCGCATTCTCTCTATATGCTATATCATTTTATGATATAAGCTGGTTACCTAGCTGACATTCTGGTCAACCCAGAGGTTGTTAAAATCTGACTGAAACTAGGCTGACATTTTGAGTAATATAGAGTATATAAACTTTCTGACTGAAACTGACTAACATATATGTGACTGAGTTTCTAACACATACAAATATCATAGGAACCCCTAACTTTGAAAGATTCAAGCAATTTTCGAGAATTTAATACTTAAGTAGGATTCTAGTTTCTGATTTTCAAGAGTTAAGGCTAAAATTCACATTCAAGAGAACAGACATCATTATAATTACAATTTGGTGGAAAACATAAAAATTTAGCATAGAATAATATTCCTCAAGAAATAAATAGGGTTTGATAGCAATATCTTCACAATCGAAAACTCAGGGCTAGAACTGATAGTGAACTGAGAAAGAGTTTTAGGGGACACAAGGGAAGAACAATCCCCTTGTGGAATTCCCACATACCTAAGTTGAATTTCCTTGGAGAAGGAGCTTGAATTTGCTGCAATGGGTGTGAAACCCTAGTCTTGCCTGAGAGTTCCTGAGAGGATATATGATCGGTTTCTA
This sequence comes from Datura wrightii, assembly GCA_035772735.1. Lineage (NCBI taxonomy): Eukaryota > Viridiplantae > Streptophyta > Magnoliopsida > Solanales > Solanaceae > Datura > Datura wrightii. The sequence continues at coordinate 56,982,989 of JASDFA010000001.1, forward strand.
AAAGTTTTACGTGGGGAATAAGGGGAAAAACCGTTCAATCCCTCTAATATCTCTGAAATTTCAGTCTAAATGACATAGTTTAGGGACTAAATAGGTAGGATATTACCAAAATATCCCTAGGCTAAAATCTGAAAGCTGATCGACAGGGTCCCAACGGGTCACTCAACGAGTCGTTGGTTGAGACCACGACTCGTTGGGTCTACTACCTGAAGATTGAAAAATACCGGATCTGGCAACAGGGGTCACCACGAGGGACCTAACGACTCGTTACCCAAGGCCACAACTCGTGGCATCACTCGTTAAGTACACTATCAAATAATTGTCCGGGGCTGATAACGGGAGACGTCACGACTCGTTACTGGTGACCACGACTCGTGGTCACCATCCGTCATGTTCACTTCCTAAATTCCAAAAATTCCCTTCTACATGGTAACGACTCATCTCACGACTCGTGGTGTCTGACCACGAATCGTGGGGTCCTTTCGTTAAGTACATTGCCTTCACCTTTCTATACTTTTGCTTTCCAGTCCCCACAACTGACCTAATGAATCGTGGGGGATGACCATGACTAGTTAGTTTGTCCGTGGGGTATCCTTTTCCCAAAACTTAAAACTTCCTCACTTGGCCTCCCCCCGAGTCACCTCACGACTCGTGGGCACCTCCAACGGGTCACTTAACGACCCGTTTTGTGACTGGTGCCAGATTTTCTGATTTTCTGCAAATTTTCCCTTTTTGAGTCTCGTGTCTAATATTTGAGTTTTTAGGGCATTACACCTGTGTCACGACTTGAGCTGAGACCCCGGATCGAGATACGGAACCTAGAACCATGAATCGCTCCAAGCTAAGCCCTGGTACATATATAGCAAGACTGAAGAGCATAATCAAGCAAAAATCAACATATACATGAATAAGCGGAAGACTAAATCTCATAAAGCATATACAAAATGATAATATCACAATGATGAGTCACAAGTTGAACATACTAAGTCTTCAAAGTAGTAATAGCATACTTTTATGCTATATCATCTCATGATATAGGTTCGGGTGTTCAGTCTCACCCCCGCTGCTAGATCAGCTTGTCCCAACTCTAGTATCACTTTTTGGTGAGTCCTCATCGTTTAAGGATGTTAGCTTCGGCTTATGTTTACTTTCATTAATTCCAGTTTTCATAATACTCGGCATCCAAAAATTTTTTGGAATGGGCCTTAGCACCGGGGTTAGCTTTGTAACTGAGTTGAGCATAAATCCTCGAGTTTGGTCCTTTTAATACTGGAGATGCCCCCAGTATATAGTTCACATAGATATGTGCCGTGAATTGGCTACTTGAGTTCCTTTCTGAGTAACTCCATAATCAGGGAGACAATATTAAGGCCGACCCCTGATACATCTCCCCTACACTCCTTTGAAAGGAGACCTTCCATGTCAATAAGTGTTCTAGATAGCATATGGCCACTTATTCCAGAGATTTTAGAAACCATAATAATCAATTCTTCCTACAACTCTATCAACCTTTTACCCTGTATGGTTATGCAGTCCATCATAAACTTTTGCTTATCGTCTAGAATGCATAGAGCATCTTTAAGGTCATTCATGAATGCCCGACCCTTATTGCTTCCTCAAGTACTCACGCGAGCCAAACCTACGTTCTTTTGATTGGCCTCAATCTCGCTGGTAATAAAAATTTACCTTTGTTTAAGATCTGGGACTTTGTCGAGGAGTCGTGCATCAACCACATTCTCGTTATTTTGGTCTAAATTTTCCATAAGTGATTTTTGTGAAATAAACCAATTCAAGCAAATAAGAAGGTAGATTAGTGAGTTAAACTAACACCCAACTGTCCTGGCCATACACTGGGTGCCAAACTATTTATTAGAAAAATGAGACAGTTAAATTAGTGATGAGGTTAAGGATATGTGTTATGATTTAACTCGTTAAGTTTAATTATTAGCAACGGAATATGTTTTAAAATAACTAAAAATAGTAGAGAAAATAAAGAAAGTCAAACGAAGCAGTAGAGCTCCGATAATATGTGGTTTACACCATGTACGGTCATGTCTTAGTGTTTTTGGACTCAGATTTGAAGATATTTTAAGTATATCAATGCTAAAAAATAAAGACTTAGTGAAATGCAGAATGTTTGGAGTGCAAAAATATCAGGCTTTAGTGTTATTCAAAATCCAACCCTTTACAAGTGTATTAAAACTCATATTTATAGGAAACAAAGGTAATACATCAACCAATAAAAAAGTTTCACTCAATCCCTAAAGCACTATGCGCAATGACTGTATTCCACGTGTAAATATCGTTAGTTAGGCTAGCTAGTGTCCCTTTATTGTTGGTTGGATAATGTGCGAATATATCTGGCATATCTGTCATTTTGTCTTTTCTCTATGTCATCAGGACATGAGTCATTCTCTTTCTTCAGGCCTCGTTTTTATCTTTTTCTCGATGATCATTTTATAATACCGATAACATGTCGGGGTCTAGCTTACTAATCATACCTTTGAATCGAGCAATCTTTCTTGAATACTCTCCGGCTGTCTGTGTGTCACGTGTTCATTCAGCATCCCCCCACATTCATAAACTATTCTTCATGCCACATACTCAAGTTATTCTTCACTCAATGCAATAGTATCACTTATCAATATTTATTTTTGAAGTTATAGACCAACATCATCATTCCCATATCTCTAAAATACCAAAAAATTTATTTTTTTAATTTATATTACATTTGATAAATGCTTGAATACTCGTGATAAATACAAAATTCCATCATTTTAGATTTAATATTAAAAATAATGATAATAATTATTTTCATATGATATTGGCAAAGATTTATGTCCTTCAAATTCATATGAGTCATCAATATAGGCTAAGTTTTGTGGGCCAACCCAGTCCAATTCATAAATTGATATGGTTGAACTATAATTTTTGGAGTCCATTTAAGAATGTGATTTTTTAACCCAGCCCAAGTAAGCCTGCTATCGCATGGGCTTGAGCAAAGTGGATCAGGCCATCCCGTGGGCCAAAAAGAAATTAGTTTTAAAAATAGAGTGCTAGAAATAACCAGAGAATTTCTAACATAAAATTTACTTAAACTATCATTTTAATACGTGGAATATTTTCATCTATTTTTATATTTTATTGTGATCTATTGGAACAAAACTAGGTTAATATTTCAATTTAGCTAGTTGTATTGTTACTCAAAAATATCAAGTTTTATAGAAACTTTATGTCCAATACATTTTCTTGTAAGGTGGTACCTATAGCTGTCAAAATGGGCTAGCCAGCTCAATCCAACATAAGCCTCATGGGTCAAGAAATTTAATGGGCTAGGACGGGCTAGCCCTTCATTTTAAAGTGCCTTAAAATGATCAATCCAACCCAGCCCTAAAAGGGCCACGAGCTAGGGCGAGCTAGCCCTTCATTTTTTTTAATCTTTGTTTTTATAAGAAAATTTCTTTTCAATATACATTTAAACTTATAGGTATGAAAATTTGTTAATATTTCTAGCATATGATTATTATGAAAATACATAATTCAATAATAACTTATAACATATTGAACACCTACACATTGTCAAGCATATTTGAATCCGCTGATAAAATTATCTTAATTAACATCTTCATTTCCATCTACATTCATATGCAAATTTAATTAGTTAAACATTATCAAATAACTATTTACAAAAATTAATAATATTTAGATTCACTTCAAAACTTTACCACTATAAATTTGGGTAAAGTCGTGCAGCCTATTTCGAGTTGCAACAATGTTTGAACATTTTGATGATGGATGCAATTTTTATACTTGGTGACTTGAAATTTTAATATTAGGAATTTAACGCTAAATGAGTGTTACAGCCCGTAAACTTAATCGGTCTATTCGTACGTTAGTCAAGAGTTTTAGAGTTCGGTGCGCGCAAGAAAGAGCCCAGATAAAGGTCGAACGAACGCGGAATCGGGGAAGCGAGGGAGAAGGACGGAGCAGGCTGCTAGAGGGGCAACGCTCCCCTCTGCATTGGGCTCCGTGACTCGCCCGTATTTTGGCGCGATGAGGTCCGTGCCACGGACCCCTTGCCCACCTCCCAAGTATATATAAGGTCCCTTTAGTTGTTGAATCATTTTCTATATACCAACTTCGGCCAGAGAAGAGAAAGCACGAAGAAAATAGTAGTTTTTCGTTCGTTTACGCTACAAAACGCCGTCCAAATTCAAATTAACTTCTGGTATTGAATCCTAAGCCCATAGGGAGCATTAATACGAAGTTATTTTCGTGAAATTCGCTCGGCGAACCGTAACTCCGTCGAGCAAAAGCTATCAAAATTGCTTCAAACTGATATCTATACGATCACAAGGTTCAAGTAAGTATTTCTCCCTTCTAAACTCTCAAAAAATTATACGTTTTCAGTTGTATTTCGTTAAGTTGAAGCATAGTCAATATTAGTCTATAAGTTATTATTTCTACCGAATTTAGTACTGAAACTAGTTTCAATCTCTCAGTAGTACGATTACAATTAGGAAGGGCTATTGAATACCAGTTGAAACTCGCCAGTTACTGAGGAAACAACAATCGAGGTATGTTAAGGCAAATTCCTTCGGCAAGTTAGCTTCCTTAGTATTGTCATACAGTTTGAGTCCTAGTAAAAGAGTCAAAGGCATATCTATTTTAATTAGCTGAGTTCTGTTATATTGAGGCCGCGAGGGCCATATTGAGTTCTGTTATATTGAGGTCGCGGGGGCCATATTGAGTTTTGTTATATTGAGGCTGCGAGGGCCATACCGAGCTCTATTGTACAGAGGCCGCGAGGGCCATATTGATTCCTATTCTACTGAGGCCGCAAGGGCCATAGCGAGTTCCATTATATCGAGGTCGTGAGGGCCATAGTGAGTCCCATCAGATTGAGGTTGTGAGGGTCATAGTGAGTTCTATTAAATTGAGGTTGTGAGGGCCGTTTTGAGTTACCATATACTACAATCATTAGCAACCAGGTAGTGGATCATATATTGTTTGTACCTGCCAAGGCTTATGGGGGCCCCAGGTAGGTTACTCTTGTATGGGTTGTACCTTCTAGGCTTATGGGGGCCCGGTTAGGTTCTTGTTTGTATATATGTGTGCCTTGTTAATTAGATACTACAGATGGTGAGATCATTCAGGTTAAACTCTTGCCCTTCTGTATGATTATTTCAGTTCTTCATCTCTCATTCAGTTACTACTTTACTGCCTTACATATTCGGTACATATTATACTGACGCCCTCCCTGGACGTTGCATTACTTGCCTGCAGGTGCAGATAGGCACATACCAGGACCTTCGTAGCTTCCAGTCAGGGTTAGCAGCACAGTCGGCTCCCTTCCTCCGGAGCTAGTAGTTAGAAGGTCTGCCCTTTTGATTGTTCAGTTTATGGGTAGGTCAAGGCCCTGTCTCGATCACTATTCTACTCCTAGAGGATTGCATATGTACAGTTCCCTGTGGTTAGGCTGTTGTTGGCCGTGTGGGGCCCAGATATATGTTTCATTTTGTGATGACCACCGTGTGGGGCCTTGTTTAGCTATTGAATAGTGGCCTTGTCGGCTATAGTATATGTAAGTTGCTTTATTTCCATTACAGTCATAACTAGACATTATGGTGGTCTTATCTGCCCGCATAGGATTCCCTATTATTATATGTTTCTAGGTAGTTGTTTTATTTTACAGGTAGCTATGCGGCCTTGTCGGCTGGGGCCTGTGTTTACAACCAAGATATAGCCCGTTGTTTTCTTGATTTGAGAAGTAAGTTTGCACCAGAAGTGCATAAGTCCAGTCAGATCAATCCAGACCCTAGTAGGGCACCAGGTGCCAGTCATACCTTCCAAGGCGGGCCGTGACAAGAGTAAGTATTGTGTAAGGTATTAAGACTTATTCAGTAATTACTATTCTTAGTTTTTACTTCTTTTTTCACGATCTTCTCAAATTTAAATTTAAATTAAAATAGTCTTTTGGCCCACAGGTCGGCCTCGGTCCAGCGTTGGTCAAGCCTCAAGGGCCAGCATGCTGACTTGGGCTGGGCTTATAAGCCTCAGTTTAAATGCGCTTAAAAAATCTCAACTCAACCCTATCCTAATATCGGGTTGGATTGGGCTGGCCTAAAGGGCCAAACCCATTTTGATGGCTCTATTTGTACCTAAGATATTTGCGCAGAATGACAGTGATTTCAAAGTGAAGTCATACAACCAAATCTTTACTTGAAGCCAAACTTAATAACTATTATTAGGATCATTTTGTTGGTGATTTAAGACTTGATTAGCAAGTAGTAACTCATATAATATTATCTTATGAATATTTATATTTAGCATTTCTAAATTAGAATTTTAAAAAATATTTTTTTTAAAAAAATAGTCTAGCATGGCCCACTGTCCACATTGTGATGGATTGAACTTGCTATTTTAAAGCCTATCAAAATAATGTGTCGGTCCAACCTGATTCGTCAAATTCTAAAATCGTGTTGACTAATCCGAATAAATTGGGCCGGCTCATATTGACAACAAATACATCTGCCACGCCCATGTACAATCACTAGTATCTTTGAAGTACAAGCGGGATAAAGTTACCTTCGGTTGGTTCATAACGATTCGGTTAAAACAAAGTGGACATCAACCTTTATTTAAATCAAAGAGGTTGACACTTGTTTTGCTTCTTTTGAATGGGAAAAATAGAAAATTTCCAATTATAGGTTATCAACTCCGGGGGAGCAGGGTGGTCTATAATTTGTTGAAACAAAAGGGGTAACTATTTTTCAGCTGGGTTATCAACTCCGGGGCTGTAGGGTGGTCTAAAATTGTTGAAACATAAGGAGTAACTAGTTTTCAGCGATAGAAATTAGAAAATACAGGGGCATAATAAAAGACAACTTTTGTCCTTTTCAATTGTTGGGAATTTTGTCATTTAAAATACCACCCCTTTTTTCTTTTTTTTCTTGTTTTCCCTTTGTAATCATGAAGACAGGACTCTCTTCTCCATGATACGTAGTACCTTTCGCCCTTAATTTTTAATAATTCTTAATTACTCTTTAATTATTGAAAGATAGATTGAGAATTTCAATCACCTAAAACTGTGGGGACGTTTATGAGTTCTCTACATCATACATATAAAGACTTGTTAATCGTATGTCGTCTTCTTAATTTTTGATAAACCTAAGCAAATATCAAGATTGTGTTTTACCTTGTCTTGTGTCTCACTCCTTTCCTTTTTATTTTTCTTCATATTCCATTTACACGCACAGCCCCGTACAGAGGGATTCTGTATAAAGTGAGAGTGGGGGGAGGGGGGGGGGAGATAAAGGTGAGGTGTTTTTGGAGATTGAATCAAAAGGGATTGAAAGTTATTCAATGGAAAGCAACAGTAGAAGCAAGTTCAAGAGAATTTGTGTTTTCTGTGGAAGCAACCCTGGCCACAGGAAAGTCTTCAGTGATGCTGCAATCGAGTTGGGGAATGAATTGGTTTGTCTTGATTCTTGAATCCTCTGGTTTGAATTTGGTTGACTCTTATTCTTATGTTTTCTTTCCTAGTTCTTCAGTTTCAACTTTAGCCTTCAGCTTTTGGGTCAATTTGGGATTTGTGTATGTGCAGTTCTGTTACCTTTCTGCTCTACCAATCTCATTTTAGGTTGGTAACAGGACTGTTTGACTTAAAATTCCCAACTCTTTGCAAAATATGTTGTTTTTGTTGCTGTCCATGTTTCTTCTATTGACATTCTAATAGTATTGGTTTTTGGTACTCAGAATAGTAGGCATTGACTTTCTTATCGGTACCTACCATTGTTGATGTGTTATCCCCATAATGAATGTGACTTGGCTTTGAATGTTTCAGATTTAAGTCATCTATTCTTTTGGTTTCCCATTTGACTTTGATAATGCTATTTGCAGGTAAGTAGGAAGATTGACTTGGTCTATGGTGGTGGAAGTGTTGGATTGATGGGGTTGATTTCCCAGAGAGTTTACCAGGGAGGTTGTCATGTCCTTGGGTGAGTGAAATATTAACATTTCAAGTTTACAATGGCAAACTGTACGTGAGGTCTTTCTAGTTCTGCTGTAGGATTTCAACTCATTCTTGATTTCTATGAACTTGCAGGGTAATCCCAAAAGCTCTTGTGCCTATTGAGGTATGTGGACATTAGCTTGACTCATCAAATTTGCAATTTGATAGAGCTTTCATCTACTTGTTCTCTTTTTTTTTTTTCTTTTTTTTTTTTTCATTCTCTTGTTTGGACTACATTACTGCTATTTCTTCCACTTGGAATTTTTCTTTTGCTGAAAATTCAGACTCAAATTTCTCAATTATCTGAGCTACAATCTCTCTTTTTTCCCCAATTTATTATTATCTTCTAATCTGTTTGCTTGGAGTTTTTCTTTTGCTGAAATGTTATCATCGATATGAAATGGTTTTGCACGATATCCCTGATTACTGAATAGCTTCGAAGTGCCAAAGTGATTCAAAAGTTAATCCAAGTTTCATCTCACATTGAAATTGGTAAAAACATGGAAATTTGATGCATTGTCCTAATAAATTGCAGATTAATGATTCTTTCCTAGCTTTATCAAAAATAGTTAATGATTCTTTCATAGAATGTATTTATGCTCACAATTAATTGGAAGTGATTGAGTGGTGCAGCATCTGATAGTAAGAAATAGTTTTCTTAATTGGTAGAACTTTGATTTTGCGTTCTGTGATGTTGTTTCGATTGTAATAGTTACACTTTCAACCTGAGTGGCACTGACAGATATCAGGTGAAAGTGTTGGTGATGTAAAGATTGTCTCGGACATGCATGAGAGGAAAGCTGAAATGGCTAGTCAGGCTGATGCCTTTATTGCACTTCCAGGTAAATATCTGTAAGAGTAGATTTGAGATACATAGGCTCTCAGACACCTGTCAAATTGCTTTTATTATGTTTAGGTGGATATGGAACCATGGAGGAGACTCTGGAAATGATAACATGGGCACAACTTGGAATTCACAAAAAACCGGTATCTTAGTATTACATTCATATAGTTTGATTGTTACCTGCAAGATCTTCACCATCTTAACCTCTTCTGCAGGTTGGTTTGCTAAATGTTGAGGGTTATTATAACTCTTTGCTTTCACTATTTGACAATGGTGTTGAAGAAGGTTTCATTAAGCCAGGGGCTCGTGACATTGTTCTTGCTGCTCCTACAGCCGGAGAGCTTCTAAGCAAGATGGAGGTACTGACATTACCTAATTGCATGTATTTGCTTGTTGTGTTTAAATGTACACCTGGATTCAATCAGTCTTTGAGGTTGGTACTTTTCTTTCACCAGCATGATTACCATCTTTACTCCAAAGAAAATCTATTCAACACCAGAAACCTTTGACTGACACAAAGAATATATACTACTATACTATTATCGTTTTCTGGAAATATTCTTTAAATGTTCCAGTTACTGAGATTTGTTTTGCAAAGTAACCTTCTCTCGTGGATTTACCAGTAAAAGGTGAAAATAAAACAATGCTTAACTATGTGCTATTGGAATGATAACTTTTGTAGCTAGGACTGTACTTTTGGTTCACCTGTTTTGTGGAAGATTGAAAATATTCCTACTTTTGGTTCACCTGTTTTATGGAATATTGAAAATATTCTTACTGTTGGTTTCTGTTCATTTCTCTTGGGGTCACTTGTTCAATAATGTTAAAATGTGAAATGTTGATCCTTATGGCAGGAATTGATTACTAATTGTCCTTCCATTTATATGAGTTCTGTTGTCAAATTGTTGTTATTTTTGCATCCTGCTGATGAGTCTTATCTTGTTTGTCAATTTGCAGCAATATACTCCTTCACATGACCATGTTGCTCCCCATGAAAGCTGGCACATGTAGGAGTTGGCTTATCCAGGGGAAATGTCTCCGTGACAAAACACATTCACCAGTTAGGTCAATCTCCAAAATAGAAGTCTGATATGATTCATCATCATTAACTCTTGGATGAGAATTTATTCAGGTGGAGCCACAGATAATGCATCATTGTGTACTCTTGTCATTCTTTACTGTTACATTTACTATAATCATTGTTGGTGTTTTGCATAAGCTAACATTGATTTACAAATTGGTCAATGGATGCACTATTTTGTGATTATTTAGGCTGTTACCACCTTTAGCACCATTCTATTCAAAGAAGCACTCAGCACTATATAACTTGATGGCAGTTAATAAGGTTCAATACTTGATTCGCACCAATGAGGAAGGTTGTACAAGGAACCTTCTGTCTCAATATGTTTAAATTGGTTCAATAGTAATCCTTATCACTGATAAATAGTTTTTATTTCCTTAAAAGAAACTCCATTTACATAAAACTTTTATTGTCAAAAGGTAATTTTCAAAATTTTATGCTCTCAACTATGTGAGGAGAAACCTGTTAGTGAAGCTCAACTAATGGAAGTCTGTCATAGCTCTTGTGCTTTCAGCGTGAACCTTTCTTCTCCATCTCAAAGGTTGCTCTCGTATAAAGTTTCAGTTGCCTTCCAAAGCTAGAGTTACCCTTGTGTACTTAAATCCTTAGAGAAGGATGAAATTTTGTTATGGGATTGTAAGCCTCCAAATTGGCTGAGCCGTGCTTGTTTCCTGCACATACTTTTTGAGGAAATAAGTATGTGTTCTCCTTACTGGTTATGCCAACTGCAGCTCACATGCAATTTTCCACAGATGAATTACTTGAGGCGTGGGGGCCCAATTCTCTTTAAAGTACTAAGGTTCATGTCACTTTCAGTTGTTCTGTAACATGGATGTTTTATTCAGTGAACATGACAGCATTTTGCATTGCTATTATTGCCTTTTAGAATACTTAGGGGTCAGCTGGTATTTCCTGAGTTAAGAATGCGCCATCTTTATTACTCATTTTTTTCGTTTCATACTGATCTCATAAAACCCGTCAACCTTGTGAGATTCAGGATTTAAACACTCAGCACTTTGAACTGTGAGTTTCTGCCAAACCCACAGAACACATTGGATCACTACCAGTCAAACCCACGTGACAAAATTGTTATTATAATGCGTTTAGTATCCAGTTAACCTAGCCTGTAGTTTTATGCTTTTTTCATTCAAGTACTTCTATAGGTTGAAACTCAGCATTTTGCAGCCCTTTAATGTGCTTTATGGGCAAAGTGGAGGGAATCTTTTGGTGTGATGATATGATGAACACTCCAAGTTGGTGAAATTTGGACCCCAAACAACCATCGAAAAGCCATCGACTATTCATCAATAAATAAAAGAAGTTAAAATTGACAGTTGAGTTGACTGTCAAGGTGTAAATGCTGGCCACTTATAAGTTGTAGGTCCCTGATTCTTGCTGGGAGAATCAAAGGACAATTTTAGTCAGACCCAATTCAAATATCTTCTCTTTGTTTTGCCTTCTATTTAGGAGTCATACATCTCAATTGCATTAGAAATCAACAGAATAAATATTCAGGAAGAATATTAAAGAGGCTGTGCCACATACACATGATATTTAAGGGGTCATTTGCAGTTTCACTCTTATTTTGTGTTGATAATTTTTGTTTCTAAGCATAAATAAACTTTTTACGATACCTAAATATATATTTTTGCATCATAAACTTTTCACAAGTTATACTCCGTGCCTTTAAATAATTGATCCCGCTATCTATAAGTTTAATGTTTAAAGCTAAAAATTACTCCATCCGTTTTAAAATAAGTGGTGTTTTTAGTTTGGGCACACTCTTTAAGAAAACTCTACTCATTTCTAGAAAGTAAAATATGATTTCACAGTTACCTTAATAAATATTTTGAAAAAGATACAATTCGTTAGTATTTTCTTGGTTATGTAAAACTCTCTCCATTTAAATAAGGATAAAATTGAAAGAAGTATTATGAAATAATAAAGAAAGAACAAGAATAATGTAGAGAAAGAGAGAAGGAGAGAAGTTGTTATTTCCCTTGATGGGATAAAATACAATGAAGGAGAACCCCTCTAATTTCTCCGAACTTTTCTCCAAAAGATAGACTTTCACTATAATATAAACACATGTATCCACTATAATACAAATACCTTTATAGACATTCACTGTAATACAAATATGTTTATAACACTCCCCCTTGAATGTCCATTTGATAGATAATGTGTCTCGTTAAAACCTTACTAGAAAAAATCTCTAGTGAAGGAAAAAGAGTACACATATCTAATATTACGCATTTTGGCTGCCTCATTAAAAACCTTATAAGGAAAACCCAGTGGGACAAAACCTCATAAGCGAAAAAGAGTACAACACATATTAATTCCCCCTAATGAGAACATCCTTCAAACTCATTTGGGGACCTATCTTTATGCGTTGTGATGGAGAAATTGAATCATATATCACATATTTAAATTTTTAGATGGAATTATTTGGTTCCTGACCTGAACCAATTGTGATAAGGGAAACCTTGTTGGCTTGATGCATTCAAGTGTTACTATATGTTAAATAAACATATCTCATACCAAATTTTATTTGAGAGTTTTATTCTCATAACCAATGATTTAGTTATAATTGGAGGCATACAATTTTTGCTAAACCAACATAGATATGAATCAACATTATCAACATGATTTTATAATTTGGAACTATGCTCTTAATTTAATAATTCGAGCAACAACCTTACAAAAATCAATTGCAAGTTGATATCAAAACACATGTGAGCATACCATAGATGCATCTATTAGCAAACGGTTCACATGGTAGGTGAACGGGCTCATATTCACCCTTTTATAAGTTCCAAAATTTCAGAGAATATAATTTCAATCTTAACTGATCAAGATCATTCTATCACGAGCACAAGCAACACAAGAGAATTCTTGAAGAATCTTTTATTTCTTAACATATAGCCACGTGAATTCTCAATTATTTTTTGCATCACATTTGAACCGGGATGGCCAACCAGTTATGCCAACTTATTTCAGTAAACTTCTAGTTTACTTTCGTATGTGATTTCATTATCATACCCATATTTATGTACTACAAATAAAAAAAACGGTGGGTAATCTTTTACATAAATATTTATAACCCGCTTCAATTGTAGTAACATGATATTAGATCTTCCCATAATTTATAGTCTCAATTTTGTTTTTCAATGTCATTGAAACTTATAAGTTTCCTTTTGAAACTTACTACAATAATTTCATTCCTTCAAGTAGTAATACATTAGCTCTTCCGGAGCTCTCAATTAATTTTGTTTACTACCACATATTCAATCATATCAACATCATTAATAGTTTCTCCACATAGTTTCAACTTAGAAACAATTTTGAATGTTGATAAGCTATACTCATGAACAGACTTATAGTCTTGATGGATCCCATCATATCGTGCCTTTTGGTGGATGACCATTTTCAGGTGGTCATACCTTTCTTTTAGGCTATTCCACAAAACAAGTGGATCCTTAATTGTGAGATATTCAATTTTAAGAATTTCGTCAAGATGATGACGCAAGAATATCATAGCCTTAGCACGATCTTGATTTGATGTTTTATTTTCACTTTTAATGGTGTCTCCAAGACCCATTGCATCCAAATAGATTTCAACATCCAACACCCATGAAAGGTAGTTCTTGCCCAAACTTTGAAGGGCAACGAAATCAAGTTTTGTAAGATTAGCCATATTAAAAGAAAGAAAAAAAAAATAATACCTCGGCCTTCAAATTTTGAGACGGTAGAGTCGTAGAGCAACAATATCACCAAAGGAATATCATTCATGTGGTTAAGTAATACATCTTTCGAAAAAGAAATAAGGCAGAGACTCGTGCTGATGACGTATTATGAAATAATAAAAAAAGAATAAGAATATTGTAGAGAAAGAGAGAAGGAGAGAAATTGTTATTTCTCTTGATGGGATAAAATATAATGAAGGAGAACCCCTCTATTTATAGGGATATTTCTCCTAACTTTTCTTCAAAAGATAGACTTTCACTATAATATAAACACATGTATCCACTACAATACAAATAACTTTATAGAAATTCACTATAATACAAATATGTTTATAACAAGAACATCATTAATGTCTTCTTAATTATGTAAAACATCACTTATTTTGAAATAAATCAAACAACTAAAACACCACTTATTTTGAAAAAAAGGGACTAAAAAATCAACTTATTTGTAAAATAAAAATAAAAGACCAGTCCATAATCACGCAATTATATGACATTTAAGTGGAGGATAGACAAGCAGATGAATTGCATGTATTTAGGGTCAATTTGGAAAGCAATCAGGTAATTAAATTTGGATATAATTGGGTGTAATTATACATTTTGGCATGTTTGTTGGGTCAGGTAATTTCATGGTTAGCAGGAAATTAGATGTAATTGGGAGAAAGTCTCTCCCCAAATCCAATGGGAGGTGAGAATTGCAGGTAATTGCATGGTGTAATTACAAAGTCTTCTAATTTCTTTATTTTTGTATTTATTTTTATTTATTTTCTTTTTAAGTTATTTTTTTAAATTTCTATTGTTTTAATTTCTTTTTAAATTTTTTTATTTTTAATTTATTTTTATTTTACATTATTTATCTTTCTTCATATTTTTCAACCTTTACTTCTTGTGATTTCATGTAATTGCTCATATATATATTTTTTTAATTTAATATAAATGTATTATTTTTCTATTTTCGAGTTAAAGTATAATTTCAGTGTTGAATATGTCATACACTTATGTTTTCTTTTTCTTTTGAATTATATTTACTTAAATTATATTGCAACTTATCTTGAGTTATGTTTGAATTTGACATAAGAGTATTATGTTTTCTTTTTCTTATTTTTGAATTTATGTTATATGTTTAGTTCTAATTTATTTACTTTAGTAGTGTTGACTTTTTATTTCGTAATGCATGCTATTCATCTTTTAGTTAAAATTGATATATTAGTTTGTGTCAAACATTTGAATAATTTTATGACATTATATTTAAAATATTAATATTTTTGTCAAACATGTATTTCATGATGTTCTTAATAAATATGACTTTTAGTTTTTATAATTAATTAAATTAAAATATCTATCAATTATATTTTATAATATTAGTTAAAAATATATATTTATTAATTAATATTTTTTAGAGACAATATGTATTCTAAATACCTAAGTAAATATTATTTATAAAGATACATATTTGTCAAATATTAATTTTTAATAATTAACTTTTATTTTAAACATTTAATCTAACTGTGTAATTATACTTGTGCAATTAAAAAATACGCTTATAATTACATGATAATTACATTATGATAAATAAATAAATTATTATAATTATTATACTGATTAATTACTATCCTAAAAATTATACTAATTTTAATTACACAGTAACTTTTTAAACAGACCCTCCAATTAACTAAAGCGCAGAGTAGCAAATCTATTATTCATCTGAGTTTACATAACATGCGTCACTGGCATCACATATTTCATGATGATAAAAGCAAAAGATATTAAGGTGGTCGAAATATTATAGAATTTTGGGAAAAAGATTAAAATAGAATAAAAATATTTTTTATTAATAACTTAGTTTAAAAATGTTCTGTTATTAATATTTTAATTCAAAAATATCTCTAATATTATTTTTGATTTAAATATTTTTTAATAAATATATTTTTTAAAAGTATATATTTTTCTAATAAAATATTATTTTTAAAGAATTTTTTTTTATACTTCTTTCTTTTAAAATCTCTTTAACTAATAAAAAAAGTAAGAAATAATATTTTTCTTCTTAATCTTATTTTATCTATTAAAATTGAATAATTTTGTGTATTTTATAAACTGATAATATAGGTCATATATATAAATCGAGTAACCTTATAATTAAGTTTTGTTTAAATAATAAAATTTCTAATAAAATATAAAATATTTTCATTTCTTAATATTTTTTTTTAACATTGAAGTAAGATAAGAATTTGCTAATATATTTCTTGATTTCAAAGTTAAAATTTTTTAAGAAAAAATCAACAATAACTCTATCGATGATATTTTAAAGATATTTTATCATTTGAAGCAATGTAATAAATTTTATATTTTGTGACATTATGATTTTTGTATTTTAACTTTAAAATCAACGATTATATTAATAAATGCTTATCTTCCTTCAATTCGGAAAAGATTAAGAAATAAAAATATTTTCTAATTTATTACAATTTTTTTTTTATCATATCTAGATAATAATTAATGGTAAATTATAGTGATCTTATATATATATATATATATATATATATATATATGAAAATTACTGATAGTTATAATATTTTTATTAGAAAAATAATGTACTTTAAAAAAATAATATATTTATTAAGAAAAGGATATTTTTGACTAACAATAAGGACATTTGTGGATTAAATTATTAACAGTAATGATATCTTAGGATCAAAATATTATGATAAAAATATTTTTGAATCAAATTATTAACGGATGACGTTTTTATTTAATTTTTAATTGCCAACCATTTGGGAGAATTATATTAAAGAATAGTACACTACAACTCATGTTCAACTTTAATTTTTATTGATTAAAAATTCGATCAATATTTATTTGTATTATTTTTAGAATTGTTTTTTGATGGTGTATTATACTTTATTATTAACTTTTATTTATTTGGTAAGATTGTATAAGAATTGAGGAAATTTTAATAATTTTCACAACTTATGGGATTTTTATGTTCGTGAAAAAATAATACAACTTAAGAATTTTAAATTACATGTCCAAATAAAATTTCAATTTCATCTCATATAATTTCATATCATGATTTCAAATTAAAATTTTATCTCACATGGACAAACGAGCCCGCCCTAAAGTGTTTGACTTACATCTTATATATATCACTACTTATAAATGCCCAGACCTCGACGTCTTTGGGATTTATCAAGGGTGCCCTTTAATATGAAATGCAATATTTTTTTGGGCTTAAAGTACTAACCTTTTTGTATTTTTTTGTTATAATTCATAAGTTTCTGATCTTGCTAGGTTATTTTGAACTATTTGCTACCGAAAAAATGTGTGAACATGTTTTATAGTATATGCTTGTCTTGACTATTTGTGTCTAATGTAATTCTCTTTATTGTCACGGGATGTCCTATACTTCCACAAACAAAAAATTTCCTTGGAAAAGTATTTATATAGATCTTGTGACAGTCTAGTAAAGGAAGTCTTACATCAAGGGAGAAACAATCACAAGATAGTTAAAAAAAATGAACTGTTTCTTGCAAAAATGTTGTCAATGATAAAGTGAAATAATACTGCGAAAAGTCATGGATAAAGTAGCACACAATCATATACAAAACAAATAGAAAAGAATAAATAACAAATTCAATGAGTTTCGTTATGTATATGTTCTCAGGATAGAATTAGAGAGAGTCTTCCACTGTGAATACAGAGAATAAAATAAAGATTCTCAATTACAATGCTTCTATACAAATTCCAAGCGTTTCCCAAAGTTACATAGACAACAGGCTTAAAAAAGTGCGAGGAAATCAGTCAAAATTCAAAATCATAGTGTTCAATATACAAACAACAAATCTTTCGCTTGGCTTAAATTTTGTTTATCAATAGGAGCGATATCTCTTTGTCTTGTCTTTAGCCTTCACAAATTCTCTATTAAATACTGCACAAACTAATTAAGTTTAAGCAATGCTTAAATTTATTGGTTGGGACTACCTTGATCGTCATATTTGTTGGAATTATCATGTGTAGGCACTATCCCTTTTGATATAATATTTTGAATCAAATTATGTTTGAATCTAATATGCATCGTCAACTTAAGGAACATATGATTCATAGCAATATAAAAGAACACTTTGGCAAAAAACATCAAATGACCTTCTAATATCAATTACCAACCATTATAGCCAAATAACCTCTTTAACTACTGTCATAATTGAGATATACTTAGCCCTGGTGCTAGACAATGCAATAACAAACTACAAAGTCGCATTTTAGCTAATGATACTACTTGAAAGACCTCAAACATTCAGAGCTCTTCTCTTATCCAAATGTCCTACATAATCTGAGCTAATATAATCAATTATGAATTCGCTTAGTGTGTCTTTATTAAATTCAAGTCCACATATTCAGTATCCTTCAGGTGTATATCTCAAGATTCACACAAGGAAATACCATGTAACACTAATAACATGTGAAATGTCAAGGTTAGTGTAAACCATAACATATGTAATTCTTTACGAAATGCTCAAATATGAACCATTAGACATCTAATCTATCTTCTTATATGTTATTTGTGACAAATATGTAGAAAACTTAAAATGAGAAACAAAAGGAATAAACATAAATTTAACTTGTCATGTTTAATCTCTTTAGAACCTTCTTAATATAGGATTATTGAGACAACATAACTTTCCAATCTTCTAGATCGTGTAATCTCAATTCTCAGTATCTTTTTTTGCTATACTAATTTTTTTTTATCTCAAACTTCTTACATAGTTATTTCTTCAATCACATAATATGCTTTTGGCATCAACAGGCATGCCATTCATATATAACAATAAATATACCAGCAATCATCTTCAAGTTTCTTATAATACACACAACTATGATATGCACTTTAAAAGAAACATTTCAAATCATGAATGTGTTAAATCTTTTGTAGTACCATTATCTAAAAATAGATTTAATCAATCCAACATGATTTTTCACACATAAAGTGATAAATCCTTCGGGTTGACTAATATAAATTACTTCTTTCAACTAAAATTATTCAAAAATGTAATTTATGTTAGAACATGTACAATGGAAGCAAGTATAATGGATCAATAAACTTACATGAATCATAAGATAACAATAATGAATTAGATTACGAATTACTAACCTCTTGAAGCTTTCGCACACAATGTCCAACTCACTCTCCAGGTCTGCGGTCTTCTGCCATAGCCTCAAAAATCTCCGAATAGGGAATACTTGTGTGGGCAAATGCCGCTTCTCAGAAAATTAAAGTGAATTTTTCATGGAGGAAGAGGCCCTATCTATAGTCACGTTTTTAGGATATAAAACTCTAATCTCAAAACATATAGGATTCCCACTTTCCAAGTATTTTCACACGTTTTTGGGCTATTACAAACCCAAAACGTGTATAAGTTACCTTTCTAGAAGTTGTCCAAAATCTTGTAGGATTTTACTACTTTTAGAAAACAGATTTCTTCCTTTTTTAAATTCTTTAATTAATCAGGCATAGCAGGGACTACGTATTTTAGTAGTGAGACTTTCAATTATGGTATTAATTCGCAAAATAAATGAATAACCTACCATAATAAATTGTAGAATATTTCACTAAAAATTTGTAATTGCACTCCTAGTTATAATTTTAAAATCGTTCATTAAATCTTATTTAACTTCCCATGTTAAGATCATAGATACTAACCAATCGAATTAAATTTTTGACTATTTAATTCATTGATTAATTTAATTCTTTATTCAAACGCTTAACTTATTTCATGTGACGAATACATAATCCACCTACAGGGTTTTCATATGAAAACTTATAAGTAATCGTAAAGGGGTATCATCAATCTCAAGGTCGAGACATGGATTCCATCAACTAACTATTATTTCACAAATGTCATTTGTCATCATCCAACCAATCGAAAATCTTTTAACTTGCGAAAGAGTTTCATCCTTTAATAGGTCAAAACAATAAACAAATCACATTGATAATAATGATTATATCAAGATTAAGAGTATAAGTACATTTAATGATCTAGAGAATTTAATTTATTAAGTTAGATAAAATATTTATCTCTACTTGGTCCATTCAATACATACAAAATATACTAGCAACAAAAGTTGGAATAATACCATTCCCATAATTAAGATAAATTATATTTAATCTTGTGCTACAATCGTATCGATGAATTTGTCCAATTTTTATCTTAGATCATGGTCATATATAAACTTTATACTTATAAGAACCGATGATTTAATCTTTTGTGTATAAGCTAAACTCTATACACTAAATCATCTACTTATATAAGTAAATGATACACATGCAAAATTGATCTACTTAAAATAAGGCTTTATTAATCCCAATAAATAAAATAAGAAGTCTTACATAAAAATGAAACATAATACTATATTAAACCTATTATACCCCGGAAGCCCAAAGATCAGACCCGGAAATTAAAACGGAGAAAAACTGGAATTCTGCACCAGGTCACATAACGGGTCGTTAGGTGACCCGTGAGGAGAGACCACGAGTTGTGAAGTGACTCGTGGTCAAGCAAGGAATTGGCATGGACTGGGAAAGACCATGGGCGTGACCATGAGTCTTGGTCAGACCACATGACTCGTGAGGTCACCCGTGGCCTGGACTGGGTGCTTGGCTAGTAGTTTGGGCAGTGGGGATCACGGGTGGTGACCACGAGTCGTGGTTAACCACCCCGATTCATGGGGTCCCTTGATGATTTTGGGCAGTGTACATCACGACTCAAGGCCACGAGTCGTGGTCAGTGGGGACGAATCATTGGGTCCCTCGTAGGGACCCCCTGACAGTTAATTTTCTACGAATTAGTAAGGGCCTTTTCGTAATTCTTAAGTTCCTAAAGCCTTTACTACGTTGTTTTAGCCTATGAAAGGTGGGTTTTAGAGGGGAAAAACTATCCTAAGTCTTCGTTCATGCATGTAAGAGAATAGAGAGGTGATCAAAGGGGTGATTCAAGGTTTTCTTCTTCAATTCCTTTTTGGGCATTCAAGGGAGAGTAAGATTCAACTATCTTCAGGTATGTAAGGTTACGAATGGATGCTTCCGTTCACACCCATGCTCGATCTCTATGAATTTATGAAAAATCTATAGAAAATCTATTTGGGTTTTGAAATCAAATTTTATTAAAACCTAATAATTTACTAGTGGGGTTTTATGTTTTATTAATCTCATTATATTCTATGGATTTTGATTAGGTTTTACAACGTATTTTTACTTATAAAATTATTGATTTCAATTTCTATTAAATTAAGCTTATCTAAGCATGATCCATGATAAGTCGATTTATGATCTTTGTTTCAATTGATAATATTTACAAGACCAGCATGATTTATGATTTGAAATATGAATTTATTCAATTACCCATTATGAATTGATGATTTTCAAGTTATATGTATGATCTATAAGTATGCATGAAACCTATGATTCACGAATTATATTTTTGCCGACTCACGGGCCTTATGTCATGGCTAATTCACTTATGTACAATTATATTTATGATTATCATGATTTAACTAGCTCATGAATTCATGCATGTTATACTATGAGCACTATTTATATATTTTAGGAGTAGTATTGAACACCCAATAGGTTCGGGGTCTAGGTTCTACCCCGGATCTCATAAACTATGTGCCACTGTAGGTATGTTGGGACCTCCTTTGTGACTTTCCCCGGCCTAAATGGCCCTTTTCATGGTAATATCACACTTTCATCGTTCTACCCTTGGCAAGGTACGAATGGCCTCCCGATTAGATTTACAAGTCAAACTTCATGCGTGCTCATATGGGGTATATCGGTTAAAAGAATCTCCCACCGTTCCTCATGATTTATGCATGCCTATGATTATGTATATTGTCTCAAGTTATGTTCAATACGACTTTCCTCTTATAATTATGATTTCGATTGTATTACGAATGTTTTGAAAATCTTGAGCCCTATGTTATGTTATGTTATGATATTTATGATATGAGCATGATGTCCTGCTCTTATGCTATTTTATGAGCTTTCACACATTTTAATGTCCGTTTTACTTACCTTCCATACTCGGTACGTTCCACATACTGACTATATACTTTCTATGTTGTATCGTCTTATGATACAGGTTCCGGCTCTCAGGCTCATCCTCATATCTAGATCATATCAGAGTGTACTTTCATCTTATTAGTGATTCCTCATGCTCCGAGGGCTGTTTGAAGAATAACATGCTATTTTTATGTTTCAGTACTTGTCCGAGTTAGTTGGGTTGTTGTCCTATCAACCCATCGTATGTAGTAGAGGCTTTCAGATAGTATGTAGTACTCAGCTTGCATGTATGTCTATAGATTTCCTTACGTTACGATATGTAATGATTATGTTTACGTTTCCTCTATGCCTTGTGATTAGTCTTCCGATTTTAATGAATGAAGTTAGATGTATGCTTATGCCATGGGTCGACTTAGGGCCCTCTCGGGGTTCCTTGTCCTGTTTTACGATTTGGGTCTATGTCCGGGTTGTGACAAACTTGGTATCGGAGCCATAGGTTTGAAGTGTCCTAGGGTGTGTGAAAGCCACGTTAAGTAGAGTCTTTTTCATGGGTGTGAAGCGCGCCACACTTATGACGAAGAGGCTACGAAACGCTTAGGAATCTTTCCTTCTTTCATGATCTATGTTGTGTGATAAAAGGTCCTTTTATCAATTCTAATTCATGCTATTCGCGTTTGTGAAATCATGCCTCCACGCCAAGTGAACGTCAGAAGAAATAGAAATGGCAATGATCATGAGGGTGCCAATGGTGACGGGCATCAGCCAACCCCCCCTGTTCATGAGGAGCACGCACCAGAGCCAGCTGCCCACGCTAAGTTTAGGAAAGTGATTCAGATGTTGGCATAGGCCATGGTTGCCCAGGTTCATAATCAGACAGTGGCGCATTACTCTCAGAACGGGAATGCGGCAACAACTAGAGTGAGGGATTTCTTGAGAATGAGCCCTCCTGAGTTCTCGGGGTCGAAGGTAGACGAGGATC
The DNA here is from genome assembly GCA_035772735.1 of Datura wrightii. Lineage (NCBI taxonomy): Eukaryota > Viridiplantae > Streptophyta > Magnoliopsida > Solanales > Solanaceae > Datura > Datura wrightii. The sequence goes on from JASDFA010000001.1 coordinate 57,005,709, forward strand.
CACATGATTTCATCAAGGAGATTCTGAAGATCACTCAGGTTATGGGGGTGAACAAAGGAGAGTGTTTTGACTTGGCCTCCTATCAGCTAAAGGGGGTGGCTCACATATGGTTCAAGCAATGGAGGGACGCTAGGGCTGTGGGTACAGGCCCTATAGGCTGGGAAGAGTTTCACATGGCATTCTTGGATCGGTTTTTCCCTCGAGAGATAAGGGAGCTCAAGGTGGCTGAGTTTTTTAATTTGAAACAGGGTGACATGTCCATGTAGGAGTACGCATTGGAGTTCACCCGTCTATCCAAGTATGCCCCAGAGTTGGTGGCGGATCAGAGGGCTCGGGTGAGTCGTTTTGTACATGGGGTGGTTGATTATCTAGATAAGGATTGAAGGATAGCCATGTTGCATCCAGATATCAACTTTTCCCATATTATGCTGCATGCTCAACAGATGGAGTCGGTATATCATAGGTACAGAGAGGCCAAGAGGGCCAGGATCGATAGCTACGGGACTTCTCAAGTCAGGTCAGGGGGTGGACAACGTCAATAGTCCCAACACAGGTCTATTGCTCCAGCCCCATCATCGGCCAGCACGCCATCTAAGTCAGAAGGGATTGGAGGAGCAGGGCTTCAGAGTCGAGAGGTTAGGGTAGCATGCAAGTGGAGAGCACTTTCTTAATTTGTGCGGGGTGCGGCAAGAATCACCCCGGGAGGTGCCTAGTTGGCTCGGATGCTTGTTTCGGGTGTGGCAAGCCAAGACACAGACTCAGAAATTGCCTTTCAGCTAGATCAGGGGTTGGTGGAGCCCGTGCGCCAGCAGCCAGTTCTGCTGCTCCGCCGGTACGTCCCCTTTAGCAGGGTGCCTCTACTAGTTCAGTCGGTGGTCAGCGTCAAAATAGGTTTTATGCTTTGACATCCCATCAGGAGCAGGAGATCTCCCTGGATGTGGTCACCGGTATGTTGCGTGTTTTTCATATTGATGTTTATGCTTTTCTAGACCCGGGAGCTACTCTGTCTTTTGTGACTCCTTATATTGCTAGTAGCTTTGGAGTTAGTCCCGAGATTTTGTCAAAACCATTCTCAGTCTCCACTCTGGTTGGTGATTCAGTTGTATCTAGGCGGGTGTATAGAGGTTACCCCATTACATTATTGCATAAGGTTATATCAGCGGACTTAGTAGAGTTAACTATGACTGACTTTGATATTATTCTAGGCATGGACTGGTTGTTTTCATGTTATATTTCTGTTAATTGTAGAACCTATGCGATGGAGTTTTGTTTTCCGAGGGAGTCAGTCTTGGAATAGATGGGTAGTTCAGCTATACCAGCAGGTAGGTTTATTTCATATCTTAAGGCCAGGAAGATGATTTCTAAGGGTTGCTTGTACAATTTAGTTAGGGTTAAGGATGTTGAGTCCGAGACCCCGACCATCCAGTCAGTTCCGGTGGTGTGTGAGTATCCAGAGATCTTTCCCGATGATTTGCCAAGTGTTCCTCCTGAGAGGGAAATTGATTTTGGTATTGACCTTTACCCGATACACAGCCTATCTATATTCCTCTTTACAAGATGGCTCTAGACAAGCTAAAGGAATTAAAGGATCAATTGAAGGACCTGTTAGATAAGGGCTTTATCAGACCGAGCAAGTCTCCATGGGTTGCACCAGTGCTCTTTGTCCGAAAGAAGGATGGTTCTCTTTGCATGTGTATTGACTATCGATAATTAAACAAAGTCACCATTAAGAACAGGTACCCTCTTCCCAGGATCGATGATTTGTTTGATCAGCTTCAGGGTGTCAAATGTTTCTCAAAGATAGACCTAAGGTCCGGGTATCATCAACTTAGGGCTCGGGAGTGTGATATTTTGAAGACAGCCATTAGGACACGGTATGGTCATTATGAGTTTGTAGTTATGTCTTTTGGACTAACAAATGCTCCTCCAGCTTTTATGGACCTGATGAACAGGGTATTCAAGCCGTATCTAGATATGTTAGTGATTGTGTTCATTGATGACATCCTTATATTCTCTCGGAGCAAGGAGGAACATGCTGCTCATTTGAGAGTAGTGCTTCAGACCCTCAAGGATCGTCAGTTGTATGCCAAGTTCAGCAAGTGCGAGTTCTGGTTGAACTCGGTAGCATTTTTGGGCCATGTAGTATCAGGTGAGGGAATAAAAGTAGATTCTCAAAAAATCGAGACCGTGAAGAATTGTCCTGGACCACTGAATCCCTCGGATATTCGGAGTTTCTTAGGTTTAGATGGTTACTATCGGAGGTTTGTTGAGAGTTTCTCATCTATTGCAGCACCTTTGACCAAGTTGACTCAGAAAAAGGTGAAGTTCTAATGGTTGGAAGCTTGTGAGAAGAGCTTCAAAGAGTTGAAGGCTCGACTTACTACCGTGCTGTGTTGACACTACCTGAGGGTACGGATGGTTTCATTGTGTATTGTGATGCCTCGAGAATCGAACTTGGGTGTGTATTGATGTAGCCGGAAAAAAGCATATGCCTCTAGACAGTTAAAAATCCATGAGAAAAATTACCCAACCCATGATCTAGAGTTGGCAGCGGTGGTGTTCGCCTTGAAGATATGGCGACATTATTTATATGGGGTCCATGTGGATGTGTTTACGGACCACAAGAGTTTATGATATGTGTTACATAGAAAGACCTCAATTTACCACAAAGAATATGTGTTACATAGAAAGACCTCAATTTACCACAAAGAAGGTGGTTAGAGCTACTCAAAGACTATGATATGAGTGTTCTTTACCATCCGGGTAAGGCTAATGTTGTGGCAGACGCACTTAGTGGGCTCTTGATGGAAAGCGTAACCCATGAGGAGGAAGGAAATAAAGAGCTGGTGAAAGATGTGCATTGTCTCGCTAGGTTAGGAATGAGGTTGGTTGACTCTACCAATGGCGGTGTTGTTGTACAAAGTGGATCCGAATCGTCCTTAGTGACTGATGTGAAAGCTAGGCAAGATGAGGACCTGATCTTGATAAAGTTAAAAGAAGCCGTTTGAAGTCAGAAGGTAGAGGTTTTCTCACAACGGGGAGATGGTGTGCTTCGGTACTAAGGTCGTCTGTGTGTCCCAGATGTGGATGATTTAAGGAGCCAGATAATGCATGAGGCACATGGGACCAGGTACTCTATCCATTCGGGATCCACCAAGATGTATCGTGATTTACGAGAAATCTATTGGTGGGATGACATGAAAAGGGATATTGTAGAATTCGTAGCCAGATGCCCAAACTGCCAGCAAGTAAAGGTTGAACATCAAAGGCCAGTAGGAGTACTTCAGGATATCAGCATTCCTACCTAGAAGTGGGAAGAAATTAATATGGATTTCATAACATGATTACCTCGTACTAGCCGATAATATGATTCCATTTGGGTGGTGGTAGACAGATTGATGTTCGAGCTAGTTAGGTATATAACTACACGCAAGTGCACGTGGTCGAACAAGTAGTAAAGTGGCTAAAGTAAGCCAAGTATCGATCCCACAGAGACTGGACTAAGGTATATCTACTCAAGTGTCAATAAACTTTACTTCTAAATTGCAGACAACAATGTGAAGAAAAGGTTGATATTTTGTTTCCTAATTTTATACTAAGTCTAAAACGAATATATAATTTGAGTCTAAACTATAAGTATGAGCATGTTGAGGTTAAACGAACATGTAGAGAAATATATTATCGATACAATTTGGTTAATCTTTCCTCCGGGTGCTAGTCAAGAATTATTGCCTATGGATTAAAACTCTCGTATTTAACCCAACTTAAGAATTATGAACCTTCCACCTACATTTCTGTGATAAAACGAAATTCATGTTCTAGCCATACAAAACCGATTCCTTAAATGACTAATACGACTTTCAGGTATATTTCTATCCTGAAGGTAAATCAATTCTCAATTTTCCCAAACTAAGAAAAGATCATATCCTATCAATTCACAACTTTCCAATTTCTTGCTCTCTCGAGTGAAACCGGACTTTTTAGATATACATTAACGTTGGCCACACATTAATGCAGTAAGAACAAGAATCAACAGAATAACCATGGAAGAAAAGATGAAAAACCAATTGATCAATAATTACATTTCAATACAATTGTTCTTAAACTCAGCAAGAAGAGGATTTAGCCACTCATTTGTAGATTAAACATCTTTAAATGAGTGTTAATCATACAAGCAATTGAAATAAAGAAGAAGGAGATAGAGAAAAACCCTGAGATTTTCGTCCCCTCAACTGCCTGTAACCCACGTTCTTGCTCCACCAAGTCAGAATAATTAAAAATGAACCTAAGTGTTCTATTTATACTAGTGGGAATTTTTCCCGAAATAACAAGCAACGTGTCACGGAGTGCATCGCAAGCACTGCCTCTGTGACACGCCACCAACGCGGACCCTTACTGGAATTCAGATGTCTAGGTGTTAAGGCCCAACGCGGCACGGTGTGCAACGTGGGGCTAGGCCAACGTGCTACGACCCCAACGCGCACCTCCACTGGAAATAGGCATAATTTCACCATCCAGGCAGAGTGCATCCGCGATGGCAGCGTGACATGGCTCCATCACGGAGCCCCTTTAATTCGTGCCTTCACGTGCTTTTTTTTTCCTTGCTAGCTTCCGAGTCCAATCCCGATCTCTCCCAACATGCATCTTAGCTCCATAACTTTATATTTTTCCTGCAAAAACAACGCTAATCATGTTGGTTAGTATAAATTCACATTTTATTAAAATCACATGAGAATGTATAAACATCGATAGATAAACAAGGCAAAATGACACATTTGAGTATCACTTGGGCATATAAATTTGCCCAAGATCACTTACCCCACACTTAAATCCTTGTTCGTCCCCGAACAATAATCTTACACCTCATGCAATTGACACCCCATCCTGGCTACTTTGGCTCGACAATTCAAGCTACGGTTATACCGATTATTTAATACAACAAATCATCAAGAAAACATGCATAGTCTTATCAATACAATGACCTTCAACACATTAAGACCTCCTAGACTCAAGAATCGACTCTCGATATCGGCAAACTCATGCAAATAAGCTGATCAAGATATCAGACATGAAATTTAATCTCTTGCCAAGCATGTGCCCTCACAACACAAGAGAATTTTTCCCCTTTTTTAATTACATGAACTCAAAGACATTACATGCAGGGGCATATAAACACAATTTCACTCTCTCCCCCAAAGGAATTCACATGCTTCATGTCATGAACCATAGGCTTGCCTTTAGTGTATTACTCCACTAATATAAGGACGTGTGTTGTAAGATCACGTAGGACTTAACGGGTTGTAATGTAAGCTACGGAACTAGTAAATACTGGGCTAACCAATAATAACAACTAGCATCCTTAAGCGCTCAATACATCCCATCAACCTAATGGGCATTGTTTCTTCCTTCATCCTCCCATTCTTGAAGTCTGTCTTTATTTTTGACGCTATATCTTTAAGCACACTTGACTCAATAACAAATATTATTGATACATCTTCATTATATTTAATTTATAACGAGTGCACCTTCGACCTTTTCTTTCCTTTCATCACTCTGCTTTTTCTTTTCTTTTCACCATTCTCACTCCTTGACACTGTGGGAAAATTATTTTCTTTTCTCGAGCGCTTAAGAGTTTTGGATCAAATTCACGGATAATGAAAAGAAGGGGTGAAGCTCGGTTTACACCTTTTTGACAAAAGAAAAATAATAGGCTAAAGGCTCAATGGGCTAACTAGGATGTACATTCAAGGTGGGTACGATAATGAAAAAAAAAAAGAAACTTTCGGTTAAAGCAAAGAAATGCCTACATCCTTTCCTACAATACACATCCTTCATTTCGTTTCATACAAACACCAGGCAAGTTCTAGACACTTCACAATAGCATGGAAGAAACGAAACCTCACTATACACTCATTTCACATGCTCAACTCAAGACATATTCACAGACTCTTTCAATCAACTAATTACAAGAATTCAAACATTAAGCCTCAATCACACTGAGTCGAACTCTATGGCCTAGCCATCTCAACATATTTACAAAGTTGCATGCTTTCATACGAATCACCTTTGTATTTCAAATATCATGTACAACACGCAACCAGAATTTCGCAACCATAAAGTAACTACAGGTTTTGGGATGCAAACCAACAAAAGAAAAAACTAAAAAAGAAAAAATGAACAAAGAAATCTACTCCTAGCGACTACATTTTCCTTAAGACGGTCGTCATCCATCCATCATAGAGAACAGTCACTAATTACGACTTCGGTTCAATGGGACTATTCTCGGTAAAAGAACCGAAAACAAACGCCGAGAAACCCAAAAATAAAATTTCACAAATTTTTTTTAAAAATGTCGATAATTTTGATAAAACAAAGATATGTACAAAACCAGCTAACAACATTCAACAACACACAACGGCTTTAACTTAATTACAATACAGACATACACACAAAAATCACAGGGCCACCTGTTTATCCAAGCACAACAACAGAACAGAAACATACATTAATAACAACAACAACCAGCACCTAACTACTCCCACCCCACACTTAAATCGAACACTGTCCCCAATGTTCACAAAATTCAGCATAGTACGAAAGTAGGTGGTGAAACTCCCTAATCAATCAAAGTATTCCACTTCCTTGTCAGGTGCCGCTGCCTCGTCTCACATGTATGAATCGCCCCCGTCGTCATCATCTGACTCTACATCGAAGTCATCATGACGTGTTTCCTCATCTGTGGGGACATCATCATGACGTGTCTCCTCATCTGTGGGGACATCATCATCAGTGGGCTCCACAAAAGCTGGCCCCACTCGGCATAGAGCCCTGACATTTTCGCCAAACGGGTAGTCTTCCTCGAGCTGCCACAACTCCTCTTCTGTTGCCGGCCTCCCGCCTATGCACAGCTGGAGCATCTGCATCCCAAACATGTGAGCCATGTACTGATCATCCCGAGCATGTCGCTCGGCTAGTGTAAGAACTGGCCCGTGAGTGGTGTTGGGTGCCTTAGTTTTGGTGACATCTAAGGCCCGTCTCTCCATCTGCGGGATGTAGTCAAGGGCCTCCTCCTCAATATCCAGGCCCCTCAGGAACGTGGTCAGTATGCCACCAAACCCGTACCTGTGCCCTTGATGCAAATGGGCTCTCTTCATGGCAGAGATAATCACCGCCCCCACATTGTTCTCCAGCCCTTTCATCAAGGCGTAGACCAAGCATACACGATCCCGGGTGACATCTGTCATATGCAGCCCGGGATCAGGCAGGAACAAACAATCTTCAGCCATATCCTGGCTTCCCTGTTCATCTGTGAGTAGGGCAAGGTCTGATGGTAGCCCCTCTCCTTATGCCTGCTCCAACGTGCTGTAGACCGAGTTCCACACAAAGTGCATCTGATATCCGCATATGGTGGAGTGATATTCAGTTGCCGAAGCACATGGGCGTCTGTGTACCGCCCCCCCAAGATGGCATTAAGGTGATGGGGCTCAAAAGTGACTATTTGCCCCCTTATCTTGATGGTGTGACTTCTGAGTGTCGGGTTCCAGTTGGCGTAGAATTCCCGAATCAGGTGCAGGTTGCACTCCTTGGTCTCTTCAAAGATGAAGTTCAGCCCGGCTGCCTCTATCCTGTGGACAATTCTGGGGAACTCCTGTGCTAACGGTTCCCTAGCAATGTGTTCTTCGGGGAAGTATTTGCTTTCCTTATGCTTTGCATACCATTTCTTCCCCTCCTCTGTCACCCATCTAGTTCCATATTGACGGCGTTGGCCGCGTGGAACCGCTGGTACTTCTGGGACTGTTGTTCCCAGTCTAATTCTTTTCCTTCCGACGCCCGATGTAGATGCGCCCTTCCCTTTATCTTTCCTGCTTGCCATTGTTTCTGTCAAACCAAAAAGACAGTCCCAATGTTATTCCAATTAAAATTAGCTTCGACTAAAGTTGGGTTAAGCTAGGCCACCCCACACTTAGTCGTTAGCCACAATCACAACATTATAGCAAGATCATACTTATTTCCAATTAAAAAACACAAAACACAACAAATATGCCTCGTGCATTCAAAGAATTCGACGGTATAAATTCTTTTGTACTACTCAGACTTCGTACAACTAACCACAACCTTACCATCGCTCACATTTCATCACATAACACTTAGCAAGGAGAAACAAAGAAAAAAAAATTTATCTACATGAACCTATACAATTCACCCATTTCTTGCATCTCACAATTTCATTACCCCGAAAATCCGTCGGTCTTTTACCATATTAACAGTTAGCACACCCAACTCATCTCACCCAACATACACAACCCAGCAAGAATTTCAAAGTTCAACTAAATTTTCCCTTTTTAAACTCAACTACAAGCCCTAGCTATGATTTTACAAAAATTCGATCAAGTTATGTAATTATCGAGTTCATGCAATCACAATGATACTACGAACGTCAATCAACAATAACTCAATTAAATTTAAGATTAATTTCTACTTAGGGCAAGTTTTGCTCACATCACCTGCTAAAAATCGGAAAAATAAGGTAAGAAATGAGATGAAGTTAACAAACATACCTTAAATTCGATGATATCGAAGAAAAGTTGATAAAATTGAGCTCCTAGTCCATGTCACGTTGGGGAAGGAGGGAATTTTGGGTTGTTTGTCGCAGGAGGTGAGAAATGGGAAAAAATGAGGGAAAACGGGGTTAAAAAGGGGGTTTTTCGCACGGATCACCCGGTGACCCGGTGTGACCCGTCGCGAAATACACTTCAACGTGTCACGGAGGGTAACAAGGAGCATGCTCTCCGTGACACGGAGCCATCGCGCAGGTGTTCTAGAATTTGTAAAAATTCCAGAATTACCTTCAACGTGTCACGGAGGATAACGCGGAGGCCCTCCTCCGTGACACGGAGCCATCGCGTGGGCTCACTGTTTTGCCACTTTTTATTATTTTTCATACCTCGATTTTTCCTTTGCGATCCTTTGCATATTTATCCTCCGTTCAACCTGAAATTCATCTCACCATAAGAAATTTTTTAGAATTTATAGGTTTCACATAAAATACAAATTTTGTTTTTATTTTTATTTTTCTCATTTTTTTTCTTTTTTTCTTTTTTTCTTTTTTTCTACGAAATCTAATATAATATTACAAAAAATTTAACGGGTTGCCTCCCGTGCAGTGCCTGGTTTACCATCGCAGCTCGACGTCATTAAGCTCAGTCATCCTCTAGGGTGACAGACGTTTTCTCTCGACTGCTGTCCTCACCCCGGTAATGCTTACATCGCTCCAGTGGTTTCCCCAATAACTCCCGTGACTCAACTCTCTGGACAACATCAGCCCGATTAATCACATTGATCACCGAGAGTTCCTCGTACACAGCCGGGAGCTTGGTGGCCTTGTATACATCAAAAACCTCCACCTTGTCGTGTGCTCGCATAGTTAGCTGCCTTGCAGCTACATCAATAAGTGCTTTCCCGATAGCCAAGAAAGGATGTCCCAAAATAAATGGGACTTCCGCGTCTGGCTCAAAATCCAGCACGACAAAATCTACTGGGAAGATAAGGGAGCCCACTTGCACCAGCACGTCTTCCACAATGCCATCAGGTCTGGCTAAGGAACGATCCGCTAGTTGCAAGATCACTGTTGTTCGTCTAGGACTCCCTAGACCCAACTTCTTGAATACCGATGACGGCATCAAGTTAATGCTCGCTCCCAAATCACATAATCTACAAGCTCAGATACTCTGCCCAATTGTAATTTGTATAGTAAAGCTCCCAGGGTCCTTGAGCTTTGTGGGCAACCTGTTTTGTATTCGGGAAGTGCACTCCTCCGTAAGAGCCACTGTAGCGTACTCCATCAACCTGCTTTTGTTCGCCACGATGTCCTTAATATACTTTTCGTACTTCGGCACTCCCTGCAAAATGTCAATAAGAGGTAAGTTAATATGTACCTGTTTTAGCACCTCCATGAACTTTTTGAAACACGCCTCCTCCTTGTGTTTCTTTAATCGTTGAGGGAACGGGGGTGGTGGTCTTTCTGGTTCAGCCTCCTTTTTCTTCCCCCTCTCATCACTTTGCTCCCTCTCAGTTTCTGCTGCTCCTGATTGTTGAGGTGGTCTTTCTGGTTCCACCTCTTTAAGCTGAAAACCACTCCTTGTGGTCACTGCATTCACTTGCTTGGGGTTAGGATCTGTGTCGCTCGGAAGTCCTCCTCTAGGCCTGGTGTTTTGGGCTCCAGTAAATTGCCCAAAATGGTACTCCAGCGCCTTTGTAGCTAATTGATTGTTCTTTACCTCGGCTGCCAATTTCACGTAGTCAACCTGCAATTGAGCTTGGTTAGCTATCATTGTCTTGAACATTTCCTCGATGCTGGGTGATGGTGGTGGAGGAGGTGCATTGTTGCTTCTATATTGTGATTGATAGTTCTGCTGCCCTCCTTGAGTTCTCTGCGCCCCCTGACTCGAACTTTGCCCTTGATGGTTATTGCTACCCCAAGAGAAATTTGGGTGATTCCTCCAGTTGGAATTGTAGCTGTTGCCATACTGTAGGTGGTTGTTTCTCTGTACATTCCCCACAAAGTTCACCGAATCAGGATTTGCTCCACAACACTCAGCTGAGTGTTCACTACTCCCGCACACTTCACACCAAATTTGCTGCACTACATTCATTGGGGCTTGAGTCTAGTTCATGCTCATGTTACTGAAGTAGGTGTTGAGTTGATTCTGTAAAGCAACTATATGTGCAGCAATAGCTGTAAAACCATCCACTTCTAGGACTCCTGCTGCCTTCCTTGTTCCTCCTCTTGACGAATCAGCATTCCACTCCGGATTTCCCTGCGAAATACGATTTAACAAGGTATACAGCTCCTCATAAGTTTTCTCCAATGCTTGTCCCCCAGCTGCTGAGTCTAGCAAGATTTTTATGTGGGGTTCCAACCCTCTATGAAAGTATGCACCAGCACGTCATTGGATTGGTGATGATAAGGAAAATCCCGCAACATAGATTTGAATCTCTCCCAGGCTTGATACAGATTCTCTCCCTCTCTCTGTTTAAAACTTAGAATTTGACTTCTAAGTCTTGCTGTTTTAACGGATGGAAAAAACCGTATCAAGAATTTCCTTGCAAGATCATCCCACGTAGTGATAGAATTAGGTGGCTCAGCTTTCAACCATCTCTTGGCTTCTCCCAAAAGTGAAATGGGAACAATGTAATCCTGACATAATCTGATAACACTCCAGTGGGGATGTAAGTGTCACTTATCTCCAAAAAATTTTGGAGATGTTGCTGTGGATCCTCATGAGGGAGACCTGTGAACTGCCCGTTGGTGTGCAACAATTGCACCATATTCTTTTTAAGCTCGAACCTCCCTCCTGGCTCAGGTTTGCGGATGCTAGATATGACATTATTAGCATGTGGGATTGCCACCTCGCGAACCGGCCTAGCTGCCATGTCCTTGGGCACTAACATTGCCCTTACAACTGGTGGATTCTGTTGTTGCTCCATGATTGTTTGTTTGAGCAACTGCAACTTTTTCTCTAGAGCTTCTCTCCTTTAACGATGAAATTGTCTTTCCGGCTCTAAGTATGAGTCCACCAGCTCCTTGTCTCTTGCCAGTGTTCAACAGAAATTAGTATCTGCAAAATACAGGCTAAGACCAAGTTGTCAACACTAAGAAGAAATAGTAAACTAACACTTAAGAAAAATTTTCCAATTGCCAGTCCCCGGCAACGACGCCAAAACCTTGTTCGAGCTAGTCGGGTATATAACTACATGCAAGTGCACGTGGTCGAACAAGTAGTAAAGTGGCTTGATCTTGGGCAGATTTATATGCCCAAGTGATACTCAAACGTATTATTTTCGCCTTGTTTGTGTGCAATATGTATATATTCTCATGTAATTGGTAATAAAATGTGAATTTATACTAACCAACATGGTTAGCATTTGTTTTGCAGGAAAATATGATTTTTAGGAGCTAAAATGCATGTTGGAATTATATTGGAGTTGGACTTGGATGCGAGCATGGAAAAGACATTGGAATGCGCAAAGTATAGGGGCTCCGCGATGGAGCTGTGCCATGCTACCATCGCGGAGGCACACTGCCTGGAGGGGAAATTAATTGGCAAATTCCAGTGAGGCCTCGTGACAGCTCCGTGGCACGGAGATAGGCCTCCGCGTTGGCCTCCGTGCCACGTTGAGGCTATAATCCCGGACCCTGGAATTCCAGTAAGGGTCCGCGTCCACGCCGTGTCACGGAGGCAGTGCTCCGCGTTGACCTCCGTGACACGTTGCTTGTTATTCCGGGAAAAATTCCCACTAGTATAAATAGAACACTTAGCTTATTTTTAAGGAATTGAGACTTGGTGGAGCAAGGACGTGGGTTAGAAGCAGTTGAGGGACGAAAAAGCTAAGGGATTTCTTCTCTTCCTTTCTCTTTCAATCAATTGTATGTATGATTTACACTTGTTTTAGGATGATTAATCCACAAATGAGTGGCTAATTCTCTTCCTTGCTAAGGTTTTGAACAATGGTGATGAATTTTGATTGTTAATAATATGGTTTTCTTCTTCTTCTTCTATGTTGTTCTATTAATTCTTGTTTCTACTGCATTAGTGTGTGGCCGACATTAATGTACATCTAAAAAGTCCAATTTCACTCGAGAGAGCAAGAAATTGGAAAGTTGTGAATTAATAGGGTATTGTTCTTAACTTGATTTGGGAAAATTGGGTTTTGATGTGCTTTCCTGATAGAAATATACTTGAAAGTCGTATTAGTCAATTTAGGAACCAGAATTGTAGTGCTAGGTCATAAATTGCATTTGATCACAGAAATGTAGAAGAATGGTTTATGATTCTAAAGTGAAATTAAATATGAGAGTTTTAATTTCTAGGCTAATGTTCTTGGCTAGCAACATGAAGAAAAGATTAACCAAATTGTGATTATCGTCAAATTCATTACTTGTTCTTAACCTTGGCATGCTCATATCCATAGTTTCAATTCACAGTAAATAATTGTTAATAGTTTTAGTATATATAATTTCTAAACAAAAACTTATTTAACTGTTGGTTATGTTGTTGTTAGCATAATTAGAAGTAAGATAAGAATATAGTGTACTTAGGCAATTTTACTTATCCAGAGTCTCCTTGGATCGATACTTGGCTTACTTAGCCACTTTATTACTTGTTTGACCACGTGCACTTGCGTGTCGGTTTTTAACCCCTACCGAACCAGCCGGACATGGCTCAAGTAAGCCAAGTATCGATCCCACAGAGACTGGAGTAAGGTACCAATCTACTCAAGTGTCAATAAACTTTACTTCTAAATTGCAGACAACAAGGTGAAGAAAAGGTTGATATTTTGTTTCCTAATTTTATACTAAGTCTAAAACGAATATATAATTTGAGTCTGAACTATAATTATGAGCATGCTGAGGTTAAACGAACATGTAGAGAAATAAATTGTCGATACAATTTGGTTAATCTTTCCTCCGATTGCTAGTCAAGAATTATTGCCTATGGATTAAAACTCTCGTATTTAACCCAACTTAAGAATCATGAACCTTCCACCTACATTTCTATGATAAAACGAAATTCATGTTCTAGCCATACAAAACCGATTCCTTAAATGACTACTACGACTTTCAGGTATATTTGTATCCTGAAGGTAAATCAATTCTCAATTTTCCCAATTTCGGACCGAGGTACTCAATTTACCTCCCTGTTTTGGAGGTCTTTTTAGAAAGGGCTTGGGACTCAGGTTAAGCTCAGTACATCCTTTCATCCGCAAACGGATGGCCAAGCAGAACGAACAATCCAAACCCTCAAGGACATGTTGAGAGCATGTGTGATGGACTTCAAAGGTAGTTGGATGATCATTTGCCACTGATTGAGTTTGCTTACAATAACAGTTATCACTCCAGCATCCAAATGGCATCGTTCGAGGCTCTTTATGAGCGGAGATGTAGATCGCCCAATGGATCGTTTGAGGTTTGTGAGGCAGCTATGATAGGGCCAGATTCGATTCATGAGTCTATGGTGAAGGTTCAGTTGATAAGGACAGGCTAAACACTTTTTAGAGTCGTCAAAAGTCATATGCTGATGTGAGGAAGGATTTGGAGTTCGAGGTGGACGATTGGATATTTATGAAGGTATCCCCCATGAAGGGAGTCATGCAGTTTGGAAAAAAAAGAAAACTTAGTCCCCGTTATGTTGGTCCCTCGGGGTTATGAGAAGAGTTGGTAAGGTAGCATATGAGTTAGACTTACCCTCAGAGTTATCTTCCGTGCATCCTGTGTTTCATGTGTCACTTTTGAAGAAATGTTTAGAAGACCCAACCCTTGTAGTCTCGGTGGACAGCGTTGGTGTAAAGGATAGCCTCAGCTATGAGTAAGTTCCAGTTGAAATATTGGACGTTAGGTTCGAAGGCTGAGGAACAAGGAAGTAGCTTTAGTAAATGTTATACCCCGAGAACCCAAGGATCAGACTCGAAAGTAAAAACGGAGAAAAATTGAAAATTCGCACCAGGTCACAGAACGACTCATGAGATGGGTCGTGAGGACTAACCACGAGTCCTGAGGTGACTCGTGGTCAACATGGTTTGGCAAGGCTTGAGTGAGGAGGCCACGGGCCTGACCACGAGTCGTGGTCAGACCTCACGACTCATGAGGTCACCCGTGGTCTACCTTGGAGGTTTGGCAAGTTGGGATGGGCATTGTAAGCCACGGAAGGTGACCACGAGTCTTTGTCTGGCCTCACGACTCGTGAAGTCACCAGTGGGGTCCCTTGGATGTTTTTGATAGTGGACTTAACGGACCATGGCCACGAGTCGTTCCCTATGGCGACGACCCGTGAGGTCCCTCGTAGTGACTGGCGACCAGAAATTTCTTGCATTTTAATAAGGGTGTTTTCATAATTTTTAAGTTCCTAAGGCCTAAACTATGTCGTTTTAAGGTCTGAATAGGGTCTTTTAAAGGGGATTAATTCTTTCTAAGTCTCATTCATGCATGAAAGGTTTTGATAAGTGATCTAAGGGGAGATTTCAAGCTTTTCACCTCAATTCGTTCAATTTCATCCTTGGGATTTTAAGGAGGGTTAGGAGTTGATAAAGGTATGTAGGGTCTTCAATGAGTGGATTCTTCCACACCCATGCTCCTTCACTATTAACTACTCAAAATTTATTTAAAAACTCATGGAGTTTTGTATTTGATTTGTATAAAATTAAATGATTTAATTATGGATCTGGTAATTTTGAAATCTTATCATAATCTACTGATTTTGATCATCTTTTGAGACTTATATTGATTATAATGTTGTTGATTTTGAATTTCTAAACGAGTAAGCTTGATTATGCATGCCCCATGATGAATCGATTTATGACCCATTGATCCATTGGTGTTTTGATAAGCCCAACATGAGTTATGAATTTATTTATGAATTTATTATGTTATTTATTATGAACTTATGAATTTCAAGCTATATACATGATCTACAAGTATGTATGAATTTTATCAATCATGAATTATGTTTTTGGCCGACTCACGGGCCTCAAGTCATGGCTAGCTCTTATATGTTCACACATGTTTATGATTATCCTGATTTAACTAGTCCATGAACCCGTGTATGTATTAATATGAGCACTATATATATGTTTTGGGAGTAGTATCGAACACCGAGTAGGTTCGGGGCTCAGGTTATGCCCTGGATCTCAGAACTATATGCCTCCGTAGGTATGTTGGGACCCTTTCATGTTTACCCCTGGCCCAAATGGCCCTTTTCATGTGTGATCACGCCCTTCATGGTTCCTACCCTTGGCAAGGTACGAACACCCTCCCGACTAGGGTTATAAGTCGGGCTTCATGTGTGCTCATATGGGTTATGTCGGTTAAAAAAATCTCCCACTGTTCCTCATGACTTATGCATGTTATGATTATGTATTTTTGGCTCAAGTCATGAGAAGTAAAACTTTTCTCCTACGATCATGATTATGTTGTATTGTGAATGTTTGTAAACCTTGAGCCTTATGATATGTTATGATGATTTACGATACAAGCATGATGTCCTACTATCATGATTATTTACAAGAATTATGTATTTTAAATGTCCTTTTTACTTACCTTTCATACTCAGTACATTTCACGTACTGATCGCATACTTTTTAATGCTGTATCAAGACCCAGATTTCAGGTTCAGCCTCGCCCCTAGCTTTCTCCCGGCATCTTACTCTCAGTTCTCTTTGGTGATTCCTCATGTTTCGAGGGCCTTATGTTCAGACTTTATGTTTCTTTCAGATTCAGTATGGTAGGGTTAGTTGGGGTCTTGTCCCTTCAACCCATCTACTATGATTAGAGGCTCTTCAGATTGTATGTAGTAGTCAGTGTTGATGTATGAATCATATATCCTTGTCTTTTCTATTCCATATCATGATTTCCACCTATTTCATGTTATTATGTTTAAAGTCTTCCGCTTCGTGTGATTGGATTAGATGTATGCTCATGCCATGGGTCGACTTGGGGTCTCTCGGGACTCCTTGTCCCGTTTCTACGATCCGGGTGTATGTTTGGTCATGACAAACTTCATATCAGATCCATAGGTTATGTGTCATAGAGTGTCTGAAAGCCGCGTTAAGTAGAGTCTTTTTCATGAGTGTGAAGCGCGCCACACTTATGAAGAAGAGGCACTAGAAGTTTAGGAATGTTCCCTTCTTTCATGATCTATGTCGGGCGATGAACGTACCTCCACGTCGAGTAAATGTAAGTAGGAACGGTAACGGTAATGATCATGAGGGTGCCCATGATGGAGAGCATCAGCCAACTCCACCCATTCATGTGGAGCACGTACCAGAGCCAGCCGCCCAACTGAGTTTAGGGCGGCGATTCAGATGTTGGCACAGGCCATGATAGCTCAGGTCCAGAATCGGATTGTGGCCCATTATCCAAAAATGGGAATGCGGCAGCTGCTAGGGTGAGGGCCTTTTTGAGGATGAGCCCTCCAGAGTTCACAGGGTCGAAAGTAGATGAAGACCCACATGACTTTATTGAGGAAATTCTGAAGATCACCCAGGTTGTGGGGGTGAATAATGGGGAATGTGTTGATTTGACCTCCTATAAGCTCAAGGGGGTAGAACATATATGGTTTAAGCAATGGAAAGGTGCTAGAGCAGTGGGTGCAGGCTTGATACCGAAAGACGGAAAGGTGAACCAACTTGTTCCTTCCTTGTGGAGGACGAATCAAGGCCTGAAGTTGGTTCGTCGAGCAAGAGGAGAGAAGGATCAACAAGGATTTCATACTCTATGCTAGTTCTTTTTCTCTCTTCCCCAGTTATGCCTTTAATAAGTCCTCCACCTATTCTCGTGTGACGACATCTATGATTGTGAAATTAAGGAATGAACAGTTGCAACAATCATGTTCAATTTCTTTTGACAGTTTTTAGATTGTGGTGCTTTGTAATCAAGGGAGAGAAGGAAGTTCATGGAAAGGTATCTCACATACCTTTCCAGGCCTAATTCTTTAATAATCACTTAAGCTCTTTCATACTTCTAACGTCCACATTCATGGATCGGTTCTTCCCTCGGGAGATGAGGGAGCTCAAGGCGGCTGAGTTTGTGAATTTGAAGCAGGGCAATATGTCAGTACAAGAGTATGCCTTGGAGTTCACTCAGCTATCTAAATATGCTCCGGAGTTGGTGGTGGATCAATGGGCTCGGGTGAGCCGCTTTGTGCATGGAGTAGCAGATTACTTTGATAAGGATTGCTGGATTTCCATGCTACACCGGGACATCGACTTTCCCAATATTGTATTGCATCCCCAACAGATGGAGTTGGTCTATAGGAGGCAGAGAGAGACCAAGAGGGCCAGGATCGATAGCTATAGGGTTTCTCAGGCTAGGTTAGGAGGTGGATCACGTCAGCAGTCTCAGCACAGGTCCACTGCTCTAGCTCCATCATCGGCTAGCACGCCATCCAGGTTCGAGGGAGACCAGAGGAGTAGTGATACAGACTCGAGGGATCATGGTAGCATGTATGTGGAGCGCACTTTCCCAACTTATGCGATATGTGGCAAAAACCATCCCCAGAGGTGCCTGATCGGTGCGGATGCTTGTTTCGGGTGTGGTAAACCCGAGCACAGGATCAGAGATTGCCCTGCAGCTAGTTCTACTGCTCTAGCAGCACGACCCCCTCAACAGGGTGCCTCCACTAGTTCGACAGATGGTCAGTACCGAAATAGGTTTTATGCCGTAGTGCTTCGCCTGGAGTAGGAGGCTTCGCTAGATGTGGTCATGGGTATGTTTCAAGTCTTCCATATTGATGTGTATGCTTTGTTAGATCTAGGAGCTACCTTGTCTTTCGTGACCCCTTACATTGCTAGTAGTTTTGGAGTTAGTCCTAAAATTCTATTAGAACCATTCTTCATATCTACTCCAGTCGGTGAATCAGTTGTAGCTAGGCAAGTATATAGAGGTTTCCCTATTACGGTGTTGCATAAGGTTACCTCCTCGGACTTAGTAGAATTGTTCATGACTGATTTTGACATCATTTTTGGTATGGATTGGTTGTTTGCATGTTATGCTTCAATTAATTGTAGGACCCGTGCAGTGGAATTCCGATTTTCGGGTGAGTCAGTTTTGGAAAGGAAGTGTAAGTCAGCTGTATCAGCCGATCGGTTTATTTCATATCTTAAGTCTAGGAAAATGATCTCTAAGGGTTGCATTTACCATCTAGTTAGGGTTAAGGATGTAGTGTCCGAGACCCCGACTACTCAGTCGGTTCCAGTGGTGTGCTATCCAGAGGTTTTTCCTGATGATTTATCAGGTGTTCCTCCAGAAAGGAAAATTGATTTCGGAATTGATCTACTACCCGATACACAACCTATCTCTATTCCTCCTTACAGGATGGCCCCAACTGAGATAAAGAAGTTAAAGGAATAGTTGAAGGACTTGTTGGGTAAGGGTTTCATTAGACTGAGCAAGTCCCTATGGGGAGCACCGATTCTATTTGTTCGGAAGAAGGATGGGTCCCTTCGAATGTGTATTGATTATCGACAACTTAATAAAGTCACCGTCAAGAACAGGTACCCCTTGCCCAGGATTGATGATTTATTCGACCAGCTCCAGGGTGCCAGGTGTCTCGAAGATAGATCTCAGGTCTGGGTATCATCATCTTAGAGTTTGGGAGTGTGATATCCTGAAGACAACCTTTAGAACTCGGTATGGCCATTATGACTTTGTAGTTATGTCATTTGGACTAACCAATGCTCCTGTAGCTTTTATGGACCTGATGAACAGGGTGTTCAAGCAATATCTGAACATGTTCATGATCGTGTTCATCGATGATATTCTTATATACTCCTGGAGCGAGGAGGAGCATGCCGCTCATTTGAGACTAGTGCTGCAGATCCTCAAGGATCGTCAGTTGTATGCAAAGTTTAGCAAGTGTGAATTTTGGCTAGACTCGGTGGCATTTCTAGGTCATGTGGTATCAAGTAAAGGCATAAGGATAGATTTCCAAAAGTTCGAGGCGGTGAAGAACTGGCCCAGACCGGTGAATCCTTCAGAAATTCAGAGTTTCTTGGGCCTAGCGAGGTACTACCGGAGATTTGTTGAGGGCTTTTCATCAATTGCAGCCCCATTGACCAGGTTGACTCAGAAAAAGGTGAAGTTTCAATGGTCGGATGCTTGTGAGAAAAGCTTCCAAGAATTGAAGACCCGACTCACTTCAGCACCAGTATTGACTTTACCCGAGGGTATGATGGCTTTGTTGTGTATTGTGATGCTTTGAGAGTCGGACTGGTATGTGTGTTGATGCAACGGGGGAAGGTGATAGCATACGCCTCTCGATAGTTAAAGGTTCACGAAAGGAATTCCCCGACCCATGATCTTGAGTTGGTCGCGGTGGTGTTTGCACTAAAGATCAGGCATTACTTGTATGGGGTTCACGTGGACGTGTTCACGGATCACAAGAGCTTGCAATATGTGTTCACTCATAAAGATCTCAATCTTCGACAAAGCAGGTGGTTGCAGTTGCTAAAAGACTACGATATGAGTGTCCTTTACCTCCCGGGCAAGGCTAATGTGGTTGCTGATGCACTTAGTAGGCTCTCTATCGAGAGTGTGTCCCACGTGGATGAGGGAAGGAAGGAGTTGGTGAGAGATGTCCACCGACTTGCTGGCTGGGGGTTAGATTGATCGACTCGATCGATGGCGGCGTTGTTGTGCAGAATGGGTTAGAATCGTCCTTGGTGGTCGACGTCAAATCTAAGAAATATGAGGATCCAATTTTTGAGAAGGCTGAAGAAAGCGGTGCGGAGTCAAAAGGTGGAGGTTTTCTCCTAAGGGGGAGATGGTGTCCTTCGATACCAGGGTCGGCTATGTGTGCCGGACGTTGATAATTTGAGAGTCCAGATATTTCATGAGGCACATGGTACCAGATATTCCATCCATCCGGGATCCACAAAGATGTATTGAGACTTGCGGAACATCTATTGGTGGGATGGTATGAAGAAGGATATCGCAGAGTTCGTAACCAAGTGTCCAAACTGCCAGCAAGTGAAGGTTGAGCACCAAAGTTTGGAAAGCGTACTTCAGGATATTAGCATTCCCACTTGGAAGTGGGAAGAGATTAATATGGATTTTATTACAGGCCTACCTCGTACTCGGTGACACTATGATTCCATTTGGGTGGTGGTAGACAGGTTAACTAAGGCTGCACACTTCCTACCGTTCAAGACACGGATTCAACAGATGATTATGCCAAGCTGTATATTCGGGAGGTTGTTCGACTTCATGGAGTGCCCTTGTCTATTATTTCAGACCGAGGTATTCTGTTTACCTCCCAGCTCTTGCAGTCTTTTCAAAAGGGACTTGGGACTCAAGTCAAGCTTAGCACAACCTTTCATCCGTAGACGGATGTCCAAGCCAAACGAACAATCCAGACTCTTGAGGATATGTTGAGGGCATGTGTTATGGATTTTAAAGGTATTTAGGATGATCATTTGCCCTTAATCGAGTTTGCTTATAATAATAGCTATCACTCTAGTATCCAAATGGCACCGTTCAAGGCTCTTTACAGGAGGAGGTGTAGATCTCCCATCGGATGGTTTTAGGTTGGCGAGGCAGTCATGATAGGGACAAATTCGGTTCACGAGGCAATGGTGAAGGCGTAGTTGATACGGGACCGGTTGAAAACCACTCAGAGTCCTCAGAAATCATATGCTGATGTGAGGAGAAGATATTTAGAGTTTGACGTGGATGAGTGGGTATTTCTAAAGGTATCTCCCATGAAAGGAGTAATGAGATTTGGTAAGAAAGGGAAACTCAGTCCCCGCTATGTTGGCCCATACCGGATTGTGAGACGTGTGGGTAAAGTGGCTTATGAGTTAGAGTTACCTTCATAGTTAGCTGCAGTTCATCCCGTCTTTCATGTATCGCTCTTGAAGAAGTGCTTGGGAGATCCAGCTTTAGTCGTTCCGATAGAAGGCGTTGGTGTGAGAGATATCCTCAGTTATGAGAAAATTCTAGTTGCAATCTTCGATTGTCAGGTTCGGAGGCTAAGGAAAAAAGAAGTAGCTTCAGTAAATGTGTTATAGAGAAATCAACATGTTGAGGGAGCTACATGGGAAGCCGAATAGATATGATAGCCAAATACCCTCATTTGTTCCCTACCGGCTCAGTTTCAGTTTGAGGTATCTGTTTTTCCCTAAACCTCTTATCAGCTTTTCATGTTCAGTTCATGTGTACAAGTTTGTTTTATGATATGGTATATGTATGGGATGTCTGAATTTAGTTCAGCTATGTAGTTCTTTTCGGAGATAGTCATTCCGACAGTTTTCGGCTTAAATGTCTGGTAATTGTATATGGTGATAGCTTGTTTCTGAGTTTTCTGCATATTTCTAACACTCGAGGACAAATGTTCTCAAGGGGGAGATATTGTTATACCTCGAGAACCCAAGGATCAAACCCAGAAGTAAAAACGGAGAAAAACTGAAAATTCGCACCAGGTCACAGAACGACCCGTGAGGAGTGACCACGAGTCGTGAGGTGACTCGTAGTCAGCATGGTTTGGCAAGGCCTGAGTGAGGAGGCCACAGGCCTGACCACGATTCATGGTCAGACCTCATGACTCGTGAGGTCACCCGTGGACTACCTTGGAGGTTTGGCAAGTTGGTATGGGCAGTGTAGGCCACGGAAGGTGACCACAAGTCGTGGTCTGACCTCACGACTCATGAAGTCACTCGTGGGGTCCCTTGGATGTTTTGGACAGTGGACTTAATGGACCATGGCCACGAGTTGTGCCCTGTGGCAACGACCCGTGAGGTCCCTCGTGGGGACTGGCGACCAGAAATTTCCTGCGATTTAATAAGGGTGTGTTCGTAATTCCTAAGTTTCTAAGGCCTAAACTACATCATTTTACGGTCTGAATAGGGTCTTTTAAAGGGGATTAATTCATTCTAAGTCTCATTCACGCATGCAAGGTTTTGACAAGTGATCTAAGGGTAGATTTCAAGCTTTTCACCTTAATTCCTTCAATTTCATCCTTGGACTTTGAAGGATGATTAGGAGTTGATAATCCCAGGTATGTATGGTTTTCAATGGGTGGGTTCTTTCACACCCATGTTCCCTCTCTATTAACTACTCAAAATTTATTTAAAAACTCATGGGGTTTTGTATTTGATTTGTATAAAATTAAATGATTTAGTTATGCGTCTTGTGATTTTGAAATCTTATTATAATCTACTGATTTTGATCATCTTTTGAGATTTAAATTGATTATAATGTTGTTGATTTTGAATTTCTAAACAAGTAAGCTTGATTATGCATGCACCATGATGAATCGATTTATGATCCATTGATCCATTGGTGTTTTGATAAGCCCGACATGAGTTATGAATTTATTATGTTATTTATTATGAACTTATGAACTTAAAGCTATATTATCAATCATGAATTATGTTTTTGGCCGAACCACGGGCCTCAAATCATGGCTAGCTCTTATATATTCACGCATGTTTACATCTATCCTGATTTAACTAGTCCATGAACCCATGTATGTATTATTATGAGAAATATATATGTGTTTTGGGAGTAGTATCGAACACTGAGTAGGTTCGGGGCTCAGGTTAAGCCCCGGATCTCATGAATTACGTGCCATCGTAGGTATGTTGGGACCTTTACATGTTTTTCCCTGACCCAAATGGCCCTTTTCATGTGTGATCACACCCTTCATGGTTCCTACCGTTGGCAAGGTACGAACACCCTCCCGACTAGGGTTACAAGTTGGGATTCATGTGTGCTCATATGGGGTATGTCGGTTAACAGAATCTCCCACTGTTCCTCATGACTTATGCATGTTATGATTATGTATTTTTGGCTCGAGTCATGTTAAGTAAAACTTTTCTCCTACAATCATAATTATGTTGTATTACGAATGTTTGAAAACCTATAGCCTTATGATATGTTATGATGATTTATGATACAAGCATGATGTACTACTCTCATGATCATTTACGAGATTTATGTATTTTAAATGTCCGTTTTACTTACCTTGCATACTCAGTACATTTCACGTACTGACCGCATACTTTCTATACTATATCATTTTATGATACAGGACCCAGTTCTTAGGTTCAGCCTCGCCCCTAGCTTGCTCCCGGCATCTTACTCTCAGTTCTCTTTGGTGAGTCATCATGTTTCGAGGGCCTTATGTTTAGACTTTATGTTTCCTTCAGATTAAGTATGGTAGGGTTAGTTGGGGTCTTGTCCCTTCAACCCATCTAGTATGATTAGAGGCTCTTCAGATTGTATGTAATAGTCAGTGTTGATGTATGAATCATGTATCGTTGTCTTTTCTATTCCATGTCATGATTTCCACCTATTTCATATTATTATGTTATGTCTTCCACTTCGTTTGATTGGATTAGATGTATGCTCATGCCATGGGTCGACTTGGGGTCTCAGGGCTACTTGTCCCGTGTCTACGATGCAGGTGTGGGTTTGGGTCGTGATAGTAAAGGTGTTATGGAGGAATTTGCATGTTGAGGGATCTACATGGGAAACCGAAGCGGATATGATGGCTAAATGCCCACATCTATTCTCTACCAGCTCAATGTCAGTTTGAGGTATTAGATTTGACCTAAAACTCTAATTAGTTTCATGTTCACTTCATGCACGCAAGTTTCTTCTATGAATATGGGTGTGCTGGTGATTTGCGAATTCAGTTCAGCTATATGTTTGGAATCGGAGATAGTTATTCCATCAGTTTTCGGTTTAAATGATCAGTATTTGATAATGATAATTGTGTATCTCTGCTTTTCTGTATGTTTTCCAACATTCGAGGACGAATGTTCCCAAGGGGTAGATATTGTTATACCCCAGAAGTCCAAAGATCATACCCGACAGTTGAAACGAAGAAAAACTAAAATTCTTCTCCAGGTTAACGGGTTGATAAGTGACCCGTGAGGAGTGACCACGAGTTGTGAAGTGACTCGTGGTCAAGCAAGGAATCTGCATGGACTGGGGAAGACCACGGGCGTGACCACGAGTCATGGTTAGACCACACGACTGTGGCAGTGGGGATCACGGGTGGTGACCACGAGTCATGGTCAGCCACCACGATTCGTGTGGTCCCCTGATGATTTTGGGCAGTGAACATCACGACTCAAGGCCACGAGTCGTTGCCAGTGGGGATGAATCGTTGGGTCCCTCGTTGGGACCCCCTGGCTGTTTATTATCTTCGAATTAGTAAGGGCCTTTTCATAATTCCTAAGTTCCTAAAGCCTAAACTACGTCATTTTAGCCTATGCAAGGTGGGTTTTAGAGGGGAAAAACTATCGTAAGTCTTCATAGAGCATGCAAGAGAATAAAGAGGTGATCAAAGGGGTGATTCAAGGTTTTCTTCTTCAATTCCTTTTAATTCCTTTTGGGCATTCAAGGGAGAGTAAGATTCAGCTATCTTCAGGTATGTAAGGATACGAATGGGTGCTTCTGTTCACACCCATACCCAATCTCTACTAATTCATGAAAAATCTATCAAAAATCTATTTGGGTTTTGAAATCAAATTTTATGAAAACCTAATGATTTATTAGTGGGCTTTTATGTTTTATGAATCTCATTATATCTATGGATTTTGATTAGTTTTTACAATGTAATTTTACTTATAAGATTATTGATTTCAATTTCTATTAAATTAAGCTTATCTAAGCATGATCCATGATAAGTCAATTTATGATCTTTTCTTCAATTGATAATATTTATAAGCCCAGCATTATTTATGATTTGAAATATGAATTTATTCAATTACCCATTATGATTTGATGATTTACAAGTTATATGTTTGATCTATGAGTACGCATGAAACCTATGATTCACGAATTATATTTTTGCCGACTCATGGGCCTTATGTCATGGCTAGTTCAAGTATGTACAATTATGTTTATGATTATCATGATTTAACAAGCCCATGAATTCATGCATGTTATACAGTGAGCACTATATATATGTTTTGGGAGTAGTATCGAACACCGAGTAAGTTCGGGGTCTAGGTTCTGCGTCGGATCTTATAAAGTTCGTGCCACCGTAGGTATGTTGGGACCTCCTTTGTGACTTTCCCCAGCCTAAATGGCCCTTTTTATGGTGATATCACACTTTCATGGTTGTTTCCTTGGCAAGGTACGAACAGCCTCCCGACTAGGTTTACAAGTCGGACTTCATGTGTGCTCATATGGGATATGTCGGTTAAAAGAATCTCCCACTATTCCTCATGATCTATGCATGCCTATTATTATGTATATTGGCTCAAGTTATGTTCAACAAGACTTTCCTCTTATAATTATGATTTCGATTGTATTACGAATGTTTTGATAACCTTGAGCCCTATAATATGTTATGTTATGATATTTATGATATGAGCATGATGTCCTACTCTTATGCTGTTTTATGAGCTTTCACACATTTTAATGTCCATTTTACTTACCTTGCATACTCGGTACATGCTACGTACTGACCTCATACTTTCTATATTGTATCGCCTTATGATACAGGTTCTAGCTCTCAAGCTCATCCTCATATCTAGATCATATCAGAGTGCACTTTCAACTTATTAGTGAGTCCTCATGTTTTGAGGGCTGTTTGATAGACACTCATGCTATTTTTATGTTTCAGTACTTGTCCGGGTTAGTTGGGGTGTTGTCCCATCAACCCATCGTATGTAATAGAGGCTTTCAGATAATATGTAGTACTCCGCTTGCATGTATGTCTAGAGATTTCCTTACGTTACGATATGTAATGATTATGTTTACATTTCCGCTATGCCTTGTGATTAGTCTTCCACTTTTAATGAATGAATTTAGATGTATCCTTATGCCATGGGTCTACTTGGGGCCCTTTCGAGGTTCCTTGTCTTGTATTACGATCCGAGTCTACGTCTGGGTCATGACAAAACCGCATGGTTAATAGTATATCCAAACAATCTCTCGCTTAGACTTATAACCATACACCTACAACTTTAACACCCATTCCTTCTACATGCTTATCAAAAGGCTTCTGTGACAAACTCTTTGTAAACGGATCCGCCAAATTGTTCTCTGATGCAATCTTCAAAACCTTCACATCTCCCCTCTGAGTTATGTCCCGAATCAAGTGATATTTTCTCTCAATGTGTTTTCTTCTTTTATGACTTCGTGGTTCCTTTGAGTTTGCAATCGCACCACTATTATCACAAAAAAGTGTAATTGGTGCTTGAACTGAATGAATCACTCAAAGATTGAAAAAATTAGTCATTCACAGCCACTCATGAAGGATTTCTTGAAAAGTTAAGGATTAGTAATCCTTTTTAGAAATCGAATGGATTTGGTCTTATACATACGCGAGGAAGGTTATTAAAAAAGAAAGAAAATGGGTTCTTCTTTCTTTTATCACTTAGGAGCCGTTGAGATGAAAGTCTCATGCACAGTTTTGAATGAGAGAAAGAAGTGAGGAATCCTCTTTTAGACTTTGACTCTCCCACTCCAGTCGTTGTTTTTCTTTCTGTTACTTCGAAAGTAGCTGCTTCAGCTTCAAGCTCTTTTTAGGAAGTTCCGAAGCCAAACAACTTCCTTAGTCGCCTTAGAGGCAATTACATACCCGACTTCCATGGTGGAATCAGCAACGCATGATTTCTTGATACTCCTCCAACTTATGGATCCACCTCCTAAGGTAAACACATATTGTGAGGTTGATTTTCTAGAATCTCTATCAAACTGAAAATCTGAATCTGTATACCTTATGGGCACCAGATCACCCGAGTGAAAAACCAGCATATAATCCCTAGTCCTTTTCAGATACTTATTATATGCTTAACTGCAGTCCAATGTTCATTTTCAGGATTAAACTGATATATACTAACCATGCCAACAACAAAGAAGATGTCAGGTCTAGTATAGAACATAGCATACATGACACTCCCAACAGCAGAAGCGTAAGGGATCATCCTCATCCTCTCTATCTTGTCAATTATTTTGGGAGACTGATCCTTCAATAGAAATTTCATGCCCAAAAGGAAGAAATCCCTTTTTGGAATTTTGCATGCTAAACTTGGTAAGAATAGTATTAATATAAAGTTCTTGGGACAAGCCTAATATCCTTTGCTTGCGATCTCGCATGAGCTTGATCCCAAGGATATGAGCTACTTCACCCAAGTCTTTCATATCAAAACGCGGGGACAACCACTCCTTGACCGATTTCAGCATGCTCACATTATTTCCTATGAGCAAGATGTCATCTACGTACAAAATAAAAAATGCTACTTTATCTCCCTCCACTTTTTATAGATGCACGACTCATTGTCACATTGATCAAAATCAAAAGTCTTAATCGAATTGTCAAAATAAGTATTCCATGCCCTAGATGCCTGTTTCAACCCATAAATGGATTTTTTCAGCTTACACAACATGTGTTCTTTGTCGCTTTCCACGATACCCTCTGGTTATGCCATATATATGCACTTATCAAGACTTCCATTAAGAAAGGCCGTCTCTTTTTCAAGAAATCGAAGAAGCTATATAGGGGTTTTCTCGGGCCTATTCATATGGTACCTAACGTAATTATATGATACCGTGGGACTTTGGGGATCTCTAGTTTAGCTAGGTATCGATTAGATCTAGAAATGAATCAACAGAATCTTCTTCATTTTAGGATTTTAGGTTTAAATTATTTGCTTTTGTGAATGAATAAAATGTACCTGCCACCTTTTTTGGATTCCTATCTGAATCATTCTTTAAAATTTGATTAATTTATTGGAATTGATAAAATTAGGGGTTCATAAAGAAATTAAGTCTATATAGCACTTTCAAATTACTGGCATTCTTACTACTGATCGATAAAATTTGATAAAATCCATATCTACAAAATAAAAAAGGGAAAATTCATTTATGGTAAAAAATTATGTCATTTCAGTTATTTCTCAAGAAGAAAAGAGAGGATCTATTGAATTTCAAGTACTCAATTTCACCAATAAGATAGGGAGACTTATTCCTCATTTAGAATTGCACAAAAAAGACTATTTATCTCAGAGAAGTGTGAAGAAAATTTTGAAAAAACGTCAATGACTGCTAGCTTATTTGGCAAAAAAAAAAAAGAGTACGTTATAAAGAATGAATTAATTAGTTGGACATTCGAGAGACAAAAACTTGTTAATTTGATTAGTTTGAAGAGTCATTTCATTTTCACTTATATGTTTCGATTAAATTTTGATGAACTTCTTTTCACTTTCAGTAACTCATGGAAGAATTAATCGATAAAAAACTTATGACTACACCAACTACAAGAAAAGACCTCATGATAGTCAATATGGGACCTCAACACCTATCAATCATGGTGTTCTTCAACTAATCGTTACTCTAGATGGTGAAGATGCTGTCAACTGTAAACCAATATTGGGTTATTTACATGGAGAAAATTGCTGAAAACCGAACAATTATATAATATTTGCCTTATGTAACACGTTGGGATTATTTAGCTACTATGTTCATAGAAGCAATAACCATAAATGGACCAGAACAATTAGGCAATATTCAAGTACCTAAAAGGGCTATAGCTAGCCCTTTAGGTACTTGAATATTGCCTAATTATTCGGGTCCATTTCGTAATAGCCCTTTAGGTACTTGAATATTGCCTAATTATTCGGGTCCATTTCGTAATTGATTTAGCAAAAAATACATTTTAAATCTATTGAACTTAGTGAAAATAGATTGAAAATCTTTAGCAAAAATATGTTTTAAATCTATTAAACTTACTTAGTGAAAATAGAATGAAAATCTTTAGCAAAAAATACATTTTAAAGATCCCAAATTATAGATCTACTACCAGAAATTCAATGCGTAATCTCAACATTTCATGTGTAATCCTGAATAATCTCATTTTTCAATTATTCAACCATTTCATTTTACCAAGTTCAATATTAGCTAGATTAGTCAACATTTATCTTTTTCGATGCAACAACAAGATCTTATTTGTAACAAGTGATTTTGTTGGTTGGTTAATTGGTTACATTTTATTCATGAAATGACTTGGATTGGTATTAGTCTGGACATGGCAAAATCATTCTATTAGATCGAATAGGTGCATTCGATCTAATAAACCTTATGTTAATTGAGAAATTCTACGGCTCGGATCATTAGTATTCTCTTATTTTGTTACCTGTGTCTACTATTTAGGTAGAATACCCTCACCCATTCTTATTAAGAAACTAAAAGAAGCCTCAAAAATAGAAGAAAGAGATGTCAAAATAGAAATTGCTTCCGAAATGAAGGGGACTAAACAAGAACAAGAGGGATCCACTGAAGAAGATCCTTATCTTTCCCTTTTTTCAGAAGAAGGGTGGGATCCGAACAAAATCGAAGGATAAGAGAATTTTAATGGATTTAAACATGGCTACTGGCGAAAAGGTTTCCTCATAGTCAATCCCTTCGTTTTGAGTAAAACCTTTTGCAACAAGCCTAGCTTTAAGAGTTTGAACTTTTTTATACGCACCTCTCGTTTTCTTATAGATCTATTTATAGCAAATGGGCTTGACTTTCGCAGGTGGTTCTATAAGATCCCAGACTTTATTGGAGTGCATAGACTCCATTTCAGATTTCATAGCAACAATCCATTTTTCAGCATCTATATCTTGTAGTGCTTTAATGTAATTGAGGGGTTCTGTATTATGCTTTTCAGGGATTCTATCATAAGATTCTCCTAAGAGCGCAACCAAATGGATTTTCTAATAATTCTCTCACTACGATGACTCACTACAACATTATTTATTTGATCTGGCGGTTGAACCACAACATCACTTTTGGGAACTAAATCTTAATTAACACGAACTTCTTCCTCAAGCACAGGCTGCTCGACAAGTGTAGGCTGGTCAACATTGCTCCCACTATCTTGAGGTAATGAGATGTCAGACCCATACACTTATGCCTCCCGTTGCCTATTAACATCGCCTCCACCACAATAATAGAGTGGTATGTCAATAGTTGCTTATGGAATTTGTTCTTGGGATACATCATTAGTTATTCCATTGCTCAATTCCTGTAAAACGAGTTTACTTCTTGGAATATGGTTCATTAAATAGTTCTCTTCCAGAAACATGACATTTGTTGTAGAAATTACCTTCTTTTCTTTAGGACAATAAAACAAACCACCTTTCATTCCTTTTGGATATCCATCAAAAACACATACTTCTCTCTTTGATTTCAACTTATCAGTTTTTACTTTTATCACATGAATTGGACAACCCCATACCCGAATATGTCTGAGACTAGACTTTCGTCTAGTCCAAAATTCTAGTAGAGTTAAAGGTACTTATTTGGAAGGAACCAAGTTCAACAGGTAGTTTGCTGTATCTAATGCATATCCCTAAAAGGAAGGAGGAAAATTAGAATAACTCAACACTGATCTTACCATTTTCAAAAGAGTTCTGTTTCTTCTTTCTGCCACACAATTTTGTTGTGGTGTTTCCAGAGCAGACAATTGAGATGTATTTCCACAATCTAATAAGTATTTAATGAATTCATCTGAAAGGTATTCACCACCACGATCCATTTAATATGTTTATCATGTCTCTTTTTTGTTTCTACCTTTAAATTCTTTGAACTTGTCAAAGCATTCAGACTTACCGCACAACAGGTAAAACATATCCATATTTAGAGTAGTCATCTATGAATGTCACAATATACTAAAACACCTCTTGCTTGTATATTTATAGGACCACACAAATCATAGTGAACTAATTCCAACTTATCTTTAGCTCTATTTCCTTTAGAGGGAATAGGTCTCTTAGTCATTTTTCCTTCTAAACAAGATTTGTAGGTTGGTACTGCCTCCACTTTCAATGAACTTAAAGTCCATCAGAGACCAACCTTGAAATCCTATTTAGATTTATATGACCTAAATGCAAGTGCCCCACAAGTAGGTTTGGCTCAATTCAAAAACACATTTTCTTTTATTGGACATATTAATGCTATTTAGTTCCTTTGGTTGCAGCAAATTTGGAGGTGTTTCAAGTACAAATAGATCATGTATTCTAGTAGCAGTATATATAAAATACTTGTTAAATTTGATAACAGCAGAATTATTGCTAAAATATATATTATAACCAGCATCCATCAGTTTTGAAACTGAAAGCAAATTCCTTCTAATAAAATGTACATAGAGAACATCTGTTAAATCTAAAACTCTAGAACTGCTAAAAGAAATGCTAATATCTCCTAAAGCTAAAGATGGTGCTGGTTCGCCATTGGCTTGAAAAATTCCAACTTCATTCTAACTTAGCCGTCGCGCTTCCCAAAACTCTTTCAAAGAAGTGCAGACATGATTAGTAGTTCCCGAATCTACAGCCCACAGGATCGTAGAGACAGCCGCTAAACAAGTTTCAACGATATTCAGGTAAGAAGAATTACCTTGTTTTTTCAATTTAGCCAAGTAGTCGGGACATTGCTTCTTGTGATGCCCAGGATTTTTGCAATGATAACATTTACCTATTGGCTAAGCCACACCATCATTCACAACTCCAGATGCCTTGCGAGGTCTCTTCATTTTTTGTCCACCTTTTAGCTTAGAAGAAGAAGTTCTCTCAACATTCAGTGACACAATAGGAGCTTGCTATTTGATAATGGATTCAGCTACTTGCAGCTCATTCAATAATTTCGCTAGAGACAGATCCATTTTGTTCATATTATAGTTCAAGAGAAATTGCTGAAAACTGTCAGGTAAAGTCTGTAGGATCATCTCAACCTGAGATTCCTTATCAATCTTAGCTCCAAGTATTTCCAGTTCATTAAGAAGACCAATCATCATAAGAACATGATCCCTTACGGATGAACCTTTAGCCATTTTCATGTTCAAAAGGGCTTTCATGACTGTCTGCTTTGAAGAAAAATTATGCTCACCGAACATCTCTTTGATACTTTTAAGCATGTCATAAGCAGACTCCATAAACTGATGCTGATGCTACAAAACATCCGATATTGAGGCAAAAATGTAACATCTCATTATATCATCAGCCTTAACCCATTTTTCATAGTCTTTGATTTGGTACTTGGTGGAATTCTTAGGTTTTTCAGGGTATTCTTCAACGAACACAAAACTATACCCATCAGCAGTTAGGACAATATCCAGTTTTTTTTAGTCAACATAATTCAGGCCCTCTAACTTGTTTTCTTTTAAGATAAAGGTGAGGGGATTGAATGAAGACATTATTAATCAGGGAAGATAGAAAAAATCAAATTGATCATTAAGCATGCAACAAGAATATTTAAATTCATACAAAAACATATCACATATAACTATGAATATTGAACAACTAGATTCGATAGGGAAACTTAACTATTCATGCAAACTATATGAGTTATGCCAGATTTTTACCCTATTTAAAATAGAATCAACTTAGTTGGAGAGTAAACTGCTTATTTAAGACAGGTGATAACGCTCAAACTACCCTTCCAACTGGAGTATGAAGCGGACGTTGTCAATAAAGAACCCAACTTAGAGGCTGGGGTCGATCCCACAGGGAATATGGAACATCTAGATTATAGCCGGTAGATGAACTCGTATGGTAATTACTTCACAATGGGGGGTTCTAATAAAAATAAATAAAAGAAATAAACAGCAGTCAAGTTTATATTTGCGAATCAATAATTAAAGGAAAACTAGGGTTTGTGTTCCCCTTGGGTTCATAACAGCTTTGGGTATACACTCGTGATCTTTACCAATACTTAATTACTTATATTGTAGTCTCTTCATCTTTAATGATTCTTAGCGGTGTGCAACGTTAGGAAGTGCTTGAATTCTTTACTTGCTTTGGTCGAAGAGGTAGAGATTAGGAAAAGAGAATTACAACAGAGCCTTGATCTTGATGATCATTGTATTAACTTGAGCTGTGGTCGCAGGATAGTTATATCTAGAACTTAGTGATAACGGTTAGTTTGCAAAACTCATGAGACTTGGTAGAGTAATTAAGGATAGCCATTCAATAGGGATTGGTCGATCGTTTGAATGAACCTAAGTTATCAGTTCTGTAAGTAAGTATTGGTAAAGCTCACGAGTGTATACCCAAAGCTGTTATGAACCCATGGGGAATACAAACCCTAGTTATCCTTTAATTATTGATTCGCAAATATAAACTTGACTACTATTTATTTCTATCATTGATTTTAATTAGAATCCACCCATTGTGAAGTAATTACCATACAAGTTCATCTACCGGTTGTAATCTAGATCTTCCATATTCCCTGTGGGATCGACCCCAACCTCTTAGTTGGGTTCTTTATTGACAACGTCTACTTCATACTCCAGTTGGAAGTGTGGTTTGAGCGTTACCAAAAAGTGGCGTCGTTGCCACGGAATACGACTAAGACTAGGTTATTTGCTTGTATTTGAATTTTCGGTAGTTATTTCCTTAATTACGTTTATTTTTGTGTTTTTTTGATACCCGCAGGCTGTCCTCCGGTGAATTCCAAGCACTTGGAGTAGAGGAACTCCTTTGTTCCACTAAATCCCGAAATCAAACGAGCACCGCATAGAATGGAAAACCCTGAGCAAAGAGAAGCCCGCTTAGCTGAAGAAGCTAGGCAAGCCAAGCTAGCTCGGTTAGCTGCAGTTCAGCAGGCTGGTGATGGCAGAGATAAGGTGGTAAACGCTGGTTGACATGGGAGGGGAAATCGAGCTCAGAGATTTGCCCCCCAGTTCTTCGATAATGAGGACCCAGATATTGATGAAGTTGGGTCAACTGGAGCAATTGTGCCACTACCACTACCCTCTGGGCCAACTTTGATATTACGAGCACCATGATTCAATTATTAAACATGATAGGGGTGTTCAGTGGTCATGCAGCGGATGACGGCAACTTGCACTTAATGAACTTTGTAGGAATATGCAGGGCATACAGGTTGCCCAGAGTAAAGCCAAGATGCCATACGACTCCGACTCTTCCCTTTCTCTCTATCACGGGAAGCTACTTTGTGGTTATCGGAGTTGACCAATGACTCCATAACCAATTGGAGAAAGCTTAAATAAGCCTTCTTGGAGAGATTCTTTCCCCCATCAAGGATGTTACAGTTAAAATATGAGATCTATAATTTCCGGCAAATTAAGATGAAGGCATTTCATGAAACCTGGTTGAGGTTCAAAAAGAAGTTGACTAAGTGCCCGAACCATAAAATCCCAGATGACAGTTTGTTGGAAATTTCTTACAGGTCTGTTAATAATAGCACCAAGGCTGTAGTAGACACGGTGGCTGGAGGAGCATTGATGAGTTACACTTGGGAGGAAGCAGCCACTATCCTTAACAAGGTGACTAAGACAAACAGGGCCTGATATACGAGGGAGGCTGATGCAGTGGCAGGTACATATGCTGTTGGTTTGACTACAAACCAATGAAGGAAGGAGGAAGAACGCGATCAGGAGTTGGCTCACATGCGCGCATCATTGGATTTGCTGACAAAGCATATCATAGGAGCAGGAGCCAAAAAGGTAAATGCAGTGGGAACTCAAGGAAGGGAGCAAGGAGTAGATCACTCTGATTCTGAGGAAGAGGCAAACTTCCTAGACAGCCAAGTGGCAGGTTTTCGATCCAACGCCCAAAGCGTCTGGACAAGAAAATTGGTGCCAAGGTTCTGGAAATCAAGGTCGGAACCAAAATAGAGACAACTACAATAGGAACGGGTTTTAGAGATAGGAGCCATGGTCGTGAGCGAGAGGGAGAATGGAGAAGAAATGACGGATATCGCAATGACCGGACTTGAGTCTATGTGCCTCCCAACACACGACAAGGGGAGGCCGGCAATCAAAGTTGGAGAGCATGATGGCCGAAATACTGAAAAAGGTGAGGTCCACGGATGATCAGTTAAAAGAAATTCGAAGTTACTTATCTAACATGGGTCAGAAAGTGGAATCTCATGCCATCGCCATCAACCAGATAGAACACCAACTTAGGCAACTGTCAGCATCAATAAATCCTAGGCAAAAGGGTACACTTCCTAGCAACACTATCCAGAATCCAAAGATTGATGCTCATTGCATGGCAGTGATGCTAGGAGTGGTAAAATCACAGTTGACCCCCCGTTCCCTTTTGAAGTTGAAAGGAGGAAAGAGAGCATAATTGAGTAAGAAGACATTGGTGATGAGACACAACATGATGAGTTGCAAGAGGCCCCTAAGGGTGAGAAGGAATGTGACATTGATCAAGGGGCAACTCTAGTGGAAAAGGCTATCCCAAGACCACAACCACCATTCCCACAAAGGATGAAGAAAAAGGCGGACAACGGTAAGTTCCAAAAATTTCTTTCAATGCTTAAACAACTTTCTGTGAATATACCGTTGGTCGAAGCACTAGAGCAGATGCCAGGATATGCAAAATTCATGAAGGACCTAGTGACGAAGAAAAGATCTATAAGCTAAGAGCCGGTTGACAAAGTCCATCACTGTAGTGCCATAGCAACAAGGGTCTTAGCTTAGAAAAAGGAAGACCTAGGTGCCTTCACGATACCTTGCACCATCGATAATGTCGAGTTCACAAGGGCACTCTGTGATTTGGGAGCAAGAATTAATCTAATGCCCTTGGAAGTCTTCAAGAAGCAAGGATTGGGAGCCCCACACCAACCAACATGCGACTAATGATGGCCAACAGAACAGTAAAGAGACTAGTGGGCATCCTAGTTGATGTGCTCGTCAAGGTTGATAAGTTCATATTCCTAGCAGACTTCGTGATCTTGGATTGCAAGGTAGATTATGAGGTCCCCATCATTCTGGGGTGATGTGCTGTGGATTTACAGCACTATTGACGCTCAAAACTAAGAAAATAACATGGACTTAGGTGTATTTATGTGGATATGAGGCACTTTCCCTTTGATTTCAGGATAAATGGGTGTTGGAACAATAAATTGCAAAAGGAAGCTAAAAGTGTGCAAAAAAGGGCAAAAAGGGCAAAAAGTGCAGTCCACAGTACGATCCGTAGGATGGACCTACGAGTCTTACTGAGGGCCTTGATGAGAAGCTGAAAGTTTAACCGGAAGACTGATCCCACGAGACTTGTCACGGATCGTACCTTGATGGTACGAGTCGTGGTAAGCCAGTTGTGATGAAATTCATAAGAATTGCACAGGAGGTTGATTCTCAGTACGAGAGGATCCTATGACCCGTGAGATGAAGGTACGAGTCGTACCATACCGGTCGTGGTGAAGTTCAGACAAAGTTCAAAGTATCAGGATGAAACCACAGGTGCAATAGACGAGTCATAGGATGTTAATACGAATCATACCTTGGACCAATAGCCAAATTTCAGCCAACACTTCAAGGCACGAGTTGATGCCACGGACCGTGAGAAGACCCTACGAGTCGTAGGTGGACCCGTGACGAGGTCGGCTACAGATATGGAAAGCAGTCTTGTTAGTTTAGGAAAAGGATTCTTGTGTCTATATAAATACTTTTTATGCTTTATTTTTCATAGAGGACGACAAATAGACTTAATTCTAGTAGGAAAACATTGTAGTAAGCAATTTTACATCATTGAAAGAGAGAATTGAGTTGGTTCAACCTTGTGATCAACCTTTTCTTGAATTCATCTTGTTCTTGCTACTTGTTATTCAAGATTTCGTGGTTTAATTGAAGGAAATCGTTTTTCTCAATCATCTTTGTAAGTTTGGTTTTGTGTCTTCAATAATGAACACAATTCACAACCTTGCAACTATGAGAGGCTAAAACCTCCATAGCTAGGGTTGTGGGAACCATGGGGGATTAACAAGTTAGGGTTGCACAAAGTGAGTCTAAAACCAATACTAATTACTTATATGCAATTCTCTTCATCTTTAACAATTCTTAACGGTGTACAACGTTAGGAAGTTCTTGAATTCTTTACTTGCTTTGGTCGAAAAAGTAGAGATTAGGAAAAGAGAATTACAACGGAGCCTTGATCTTGATGATTATTGTATTAAATTGAGCTGTGGGCACATGATAGTTATATCTGGGTCTTAGTGATAACAGTTAGTTTGCAAAACTCATGAGACTTGGTCGAGTAATTGAGGATAGTCATTCAATAGGGACTGGTCGATCGTTTGAATGAATTTAAGTTATCAGTTCTGTAAGTAAGTATTGGTAAAGATCACGAGTGTATAACCAAAGCTGTTATAAACCCATGGGGATCACAAAACCTAGTTACCCTTTAATCATTGATTCAAAAATCTAATCTTAACTTATGCTTATTTTTATTATTTTTTATTAGAATTCCCCCATTATGAAGTAATTACCATACAAGTTCATCTATCGACTGTAATCTAGATCTTCCATATTCCCCGTGGGATCAACCCCAACCTCTAGTTGGGTTCTTTATTGACAATGTCCGCTTCATACTTCAGTTGGAATTGTGGTTTAAGCGTTATCATGGGGAGACCATTCCTTGCTACTGGGAGAACTCTAGTAGATGTGAAAGCTGACCTGTTAAAGTTTAGGCTAAAGAAAGAAGAGGTCACTTACAACATTTATCGGACCATGAAGCAACCAAAGGAATTTAGTGTGATCTCAGCACTTGGGGATGAGTATGAGTCACTTGATGAATTTTGAGTAGTCAAGAGACTTGCGTCGTGCCGCGACATTAAATCAAGCTCTTCTTGGGAGGCAACCCAAGTGGTGGTTTTGTGAAATCTGAGTAACCAGACCACCTGCGTCGTGCCGTGACATTAAATCAAGCGCTTGTTGGGAGGCAACCCAAGTTGGTGAACTAATGTGTGATTAGTGTGTAGGGAAACAAAAATAGGTGCCTGAAAAATCTACTTCTACAAGATCTCAGTACGACTCGTGGTGTGGTCCTATGAGCCGTGGCAGCAGTGGTAGTGAAAAGCAGAGAACATTCAAAGCAAACTCCGACCTATGACTCATCCTATGATTCATACCTCAATTGTACGAGTCGTAGGATGCGCTCGTAGGTCACCAGGTAAGTTCTCATTTGTTAAAGTCACTACGGGTCAAGGGACGAGTCGTAGGTTGTTCCTACGACTCGTGGCACGAGTTGTGATGGGTCAAAATTTCCCGATTCGGCCTAGATTTTTAAATCTGCCCTTACCTACTAAGCTGCATGAGAGAGTTAGAGGAGCAGGAAGCTCCATCACAGCTCAGCCTGAGCTTTCTAGTGGCCATAACCCTTCGGGTGACCCACATTCAGCCCCAGTTACCACAGAGGCTGTTCAAGCGGTTACTTCCACTGGGGGGGGGGACCACTCCCCCCATTGTTACACCATTGAGTGCGTCGGCCACCGCTAGCGCCATTACTACCGCGGAGGTACCACCTTAGCATGATGACAGAGGTGAAATCTGAGTAGCCACAGGTATTTCCTTCTCCCTACATGCTTATATTTTATGCTTTCGGGACGAAGCTCATTTTTTTAAAAAAGAGGGGGGGGGGTCTACTTGTATTTTTGGGATTTTTTGTTTGTCTGAGGGTTTTTCTTCCCGTGTTTCTTTTCCCTAAGGCATACTATCTAGTAGAACCAGCATGTGTTAGGATATTTGTTTTTAGTCATGATTTTTGTTTGATTAGAAAGTAACTTAGGAATACTCAGCCAATGGATATGAAGTAGTTTTGTTGTTTTCGAAAAAATTGACCCTGCTTAAAAATTTTTGCTATGTACTTGTGACAACAATGCATGATTTCTGTGGATCATTTTATGTCATTTACTTATTAATAGTTCTAGTCTTGTTAAGCCATGTATGAACCAGACAGGTAAAGTGAAAATAGTTTATGTACCATGTGTGAGTGAGGTCTTAGTATTTATTGCGGTATGTTATTGAAGATCTAGAACTTGCCTGGTTGGTCTCTACATAGGTTAAGGATGGTTGGTTAGGAGATGATCATAGGCCATTTTTGTTTTATCTCACTTTTAGCCTATATTGCCCTACCAATGTTTCATGAATCCCTTGATCCCAAGTTTGAGCCTTAATAGACCATATTTCTTTGATTTACCTATTATCTGTACCCATTTGTTTATAATGAACCTGTTTGGCCCTAGTCCTTCCTTGGATATTATGAACCTCAACATAAGCAAAATGCTTAAGTTGAGGGTGGCTAGAGTAGGGGTGCATAAATGGTGGGAGCGGGAGAAAAGAAAAAGAAAAAAAATGGTGAAAAATAAGGTGTGGTGAGGTGAAAAAGTAAAAAGCTAAAAATTTAAGAACATGGAAAAAGAAAAATTCAAAAGAGCTTGAAATTTTTGAAAAATGTGAAAAATCACCTCACCCATGCAAATATTCTTTAAATGGGAAAAAGGGAAGAAAAGAAGACAAAAAGAATAAAGGGTCAAATAGGAAAATGATGCAGCCAATGGATGTAGTGCCAAGGAAGGGATAGTCATGTTCGGTGTTTTTCACAAAAACACGCAAGTGCACGTGGTCGAACAAGTAATAAAGTGGCTCAAGTAAGCCAAGTATCGATCCCACAGGGACTGGGCTAGGGTAACAATCTACTCAAGTGTCAATAAACCTTAACTCTAAAAATGCAGACAACAGTGTTGAGAAAAGTTTGATATTTTGGTTTCTAATTTTACACTAATTATAAAACGAATATACAATTTGAGTCTGAACTATAAGTATGAGCATGCTGAGGTTAAACGAACATGTAGAGAAATAAATTATCGATACACTTTGGTTAATCTTTCTTCCGGTTGCTAGTCAAGAATTATTGCCTATGGATTAAAACTCTCGTATTTAACTCAAATTAAGAATCATGAACCTTCCACCTACATTTCTGTGATAAAACGAAATTCATGTTCTAGCCATACAAAACCGATTCCTTAATTATCTAATACGACTTTCAGGTATATTTCTATCCTGAAGGTAAATCAATTCTCAATTTTCCCAAACTAAGACAAGATCATATCCTATCAATTCAAAACTTTTCAATTTCTTG
Source organism: Datura wrightii (assembly GCA_035772735.1). Lineage (NCBI taxonomy): Eukaryota > Viridiplantae > Streptophyta > Magnoliopsida > Solanales > Solanaceae > Datura > Datura wrightii. The sequence continues at coordinate 57,046,092 of JASDFA010000001.1, forward strand.
CTCTCTCGAGTGAAACCGGACTTTTTAGATATACATTAACGTTGGCCACACAATAATGCAGTAAGAACAAGAATCAACAGAACAACCATGAAAGAAAAGATGAAAAAACCAATCTATCAATAATCACATTTCAATACAATTGTTCTTAACCTCAGCAAGAAGAGGATTTAGCCACTCATTTGTGGATTAAACATCGTTAAATGAGTGTAAATCATACAAGCAATTCAAATCAAGAAGAAGGAGATAGAGAAAAACCCTGATATTTTCGTCCCCTCAACTGCCTGTAACCCACGTTCTTGCTCCACCAAGTCAGAATAATTAAAAATGAACCTAAGTGTTCTATTTATACTAGTGGGAATTTTTCCTGGAATAACAAGAAATGTTCGTGACACGCCACTGACGCGGACTCTTACTGGAATTTGGTCATCCAGGTATTGAGGCCCAACGTGGCACGGCGTGCAACGCGGGGCTAGGCCAACGTGCCACGGCCCCAACGCGCACCTTCACTGGAATTTGGCAAAAATTCCATATCCAGGCAGAAGGCATCCGCAATGGCAGCATGACACGACTCCATCGCGGAGCCCCTTTAATTTGTGCCTTCAAGTGCTTTTTCCCTTGCTAGCGTCCGAGTCCAACCCCGATTTCTCCCAACGTGAATTTTAGCTTCCCAAAGTTATATTTCACCTGCAAAACAACGCTAATCATGTTGGTTAGTATAAATTCACATTTATTACAAATCACAGAAAGATTATTTCATCGTCAGCGGAGAGAAGCTCTAGAAAGAAAGCTGCAGTTGCTCAGACAGACAATCATGGAGCAACAACAGAATCCACCGATAGTACGGGCAATGTTAGTGCCCGAAGAAGTAGCAGCTCGGCCGGTTCGCGAGGTGGCAATCCCACATGCTAATAATGTCACATCTAGCATCCGCAAACCTGAGCCGGGAGGGAGGTTCAAACTTAAGCAGAATATGGTGCAATTGCTGCACACTAGCGGGCAGTTTACAAGTCTCCCTCATGAAGATCCACAGCAGCATCGCCAAATTTTTTTGGAGATAAGTGACACTTATATCCCCGCTGGAGTGTCATCAGATTACGTCCGGCTTACATTGTTACCATTTTCACTATTGGGAGAAGCCAAGAGGTGGTTGAAAGCTGAGCCACCTAATTCTATTTCTACATGGGATGATCTTGCAAGGAAGTTCTTGATACGATTTTTTCCCTCTGGTAAAATAGCAAGACTTAGAAGTCAAATTCTAAGTTTCAAACAGAGAGAGGGAGAGAATCTATATCAGGCTTGGGAGAGATTCAAGTCCATGTTGCGGGATTGTCCTCATCATCATCAATCCAATGATGTGTTGGTGCACACTTTTATAGAGGGTTTGGAACCCAATAAAAAAATATTGCTAGACTCAGCAGCTGGGGACAAGCGCTGGAGAAAACTTATGAGGAGCTGTATACCTTGTTGAACCGTATTTCACAGGGCAATCCGGAATGGAATGCTGATTCATCAAGAGGCGGGACAAGGAAAGCAGCAGGAGTTCTAGAAGTGGATGGGTTTATAGCTATTGCTGCACAAATAGCTGCTTTGCAGAATCAACTCAACACCCACTTCAGTAACATGACAATGAACCAGCCTCAAGCCCCAGTGAATGTTGTATAGCAGATTTGGTGTGAAGTGTGCGGAAGCAGTGAGCACTCAGTTGAGTGTTGTGGAGCAAATCCTGACTCGGTGAACTTTGTGGGAAATATACAAAGGAACAACCACCAACATTATGGCAACAACTACAATTCCAATTGGAGGAATCATCCGAATTTCTCCTGGGGTAGCAACAACCATCAGGGGCAGAGTTCGAGTCAGGGTGGGCAAAGGAACCAAGGAGGGCAGCAGAATTATCAAGCATAATTCAGAAACAACAATGCACCTCCTCCACCACCACCACCCATCATTGAGGAGATGTTCAAGACTATGATAGCTAATCAAGCTCAATTACAGGCTGACTATGTGAAATTGGCAGCCGAGGTGAAAAACAACCAGTTAGCTACCAAGGCACTTGAATATCAATTTGGGCAATTTGCTGAAGCCCAAAACACCAGACCTAGAGGAGGACTTCCGAGCGACACAGATCCCAACCCCAAGTAGGTAAATGCGGTGACCACAAGGAGTGGTTTGCAGCTGAAAGAGGTGGAACCAGAAAGACCACCTCAACAATCGGGAGCAGCAGAAGTCGAGAGGGAGCAAAGTGATGAGAGGGCGAAGACTAAGGAAGCGGAATCAGAAAGACCACCACCCCCGTTCCCTCAACAATTAAAGAAACACAAGGAGGAGGCGTGTTTCAAGAAATTCATGGAGGTGCTAAAATAGGTACATATTAACTTACCTCTTGTTGATGTTTTGCAGGGAGTGCCGAAATATGCTAAGTATATAAAGGAAATCGTGGCAAACAAAAGTCGGTTGACTAAGTATGCTACGGTTGCTCTAACGGAGGAGTGCACTTCCCGGATATAAAACCAACTGCCCACAAAGCTATAAGACCCTGGGAGCTTTACTATACAGATTACTATTGGGCAGAGTATCCAAGCTCGTGGATTGTGTGATTTGGGAGCAAGCATTAAATTGATGCCATCATCGGTATCGAAAAAGCTAGGTCTAGGGAGTCCTAGACCCCCAACCGTGATCTTGCAATTGGCAGATTGGTCCTTAGCCAGACTTGATGGCATTGTGGAGGACGTTCTGGTGCAAGTGGGATCCCTGATCTTCCCGGTAGATTTCGTCGTGTTGGATTTTGAACCAGACGCGGAAGTCCCATTTACTTTGGGACGTCCTTTCTTGGCAACCAGGAAAGCGCTGATTGATGTAGCTGCGGGGCAGCTAACAATGTGAGCACACGACAAGGTGGAAGTGTTCGATGTGTACAAGGCACCCAAGCTCCCGACTGTGTACGAAGAACTCTCAGTGATCAATGTGATTGATCAAGTCGATGATGAGCGGATTAAGGATTCACGAGAGTTATTGGGAAAACCACCGGAATGGTGTAAGCACTACTGGGGGGAGGATGGTTTTCGAGAGAAAACGTCCATCACCCTAGGGGACAACTGAGCTGAACGACGTCGAGCCGCGACGGTAAACCAGGCGCTGCACGGGAGACAACCCGTGAAAAATTTTTCTTTGTAAATTGTGAATATATTTTTCTTTTTCTTTTTCTTAATTAACAACAAAATGTTTAGTTTTAATTTTGGTTTTTATTTGTATTTAGAGTGAAACCTATAATTCTAACCAATTTCTTGTAGTAGAATGAATTTCAGGTCGAACGGAGGAGGAAAACATACAAGGAATCGCAAAGGAAAATTCGAGGTATGAAAATTAAGAAAAAATGGCAAAACAGTGAGCTAGGGCGATAGCTCCGTGTCACGGAGGAGGACCTCCGCGTTACCCTCCGTGACACATTGAGGTATAAATCTGGAATTTTAAAAAGAATTCCAGAGCACCCTCGTGACAGCTCCGTGTCACAGAGGCAGTGCTCCGCGATGCACTCCGTGACACGTTACTGTGTAGATCGCGCTTCAATTGAATTAGTGTTGATGAATGTTCAGAGTATCATTGTGATTGCTTGAACTCGTTAATTGCATAATTTAATCAAATTTTGTTGATACAATCATATTTAGGGCTTGTTTTTGAAGTTGACGTGGAAAATGTAGTGAACTTGTGAAATTCATGCCGGGTTGTACATGTTGAGTGATATTAGTTGATGTGCTAATTGTTATGATGTTAAAAAAACAAAAACCGACGAATTCTCGGGTTGGGGGAATAGTGAAATTTGCAAGAATTGGGTGAGTTGTATAGGTTCGTGTAGATAAATTCTTGTTGTTTCGTTTCTTTGTTTTTCCGTGCTAAGTGCGATGGAATAAAGTGTTATCGAGGGTAATGATTGTTGTTAGCTATACGAAGTCTGAGTAGTACATAGAATATATACCGTCGAATTCTTCGAATGCACTAAGCATGATTGTATAGTTGGTTGTTGGTTTGTGTAAATAAGCATGATCTTGCCGAAATGTTGTAATTTTGGGTAAGGACTGAGTGTGGGGTAGCCTAGCTTAACCCGACCTTAGTCGGAGTAAATATTCATTGGCTTAACATTGATCTTGTCTACTTGGATTGACAGGTAAAATGGCAAGCAAGCAAGAAAAAGGGAAAGGCGCATCAACATCGGGCGTCGGAAGAAAGCGAATCAGACTGGGCACAGCAGTCCCAGCAGCACCAGCGGTTCCACGCGGCCAACGCCACCAATACGGAACCAGGTGGGTGACAAAAGAGGGGAAGAAGTGGTATGCCAAGCACAAGGAGAGTAAGTACTTCCCCGAGGAACACATAGCACGTGAACCGTTGGCACAAGAGTTCCCTAGGATTGTACACCGGATCGAGGCAGCTGGGCTCAAATTCATTTTTGAAGAGCCAAAGGAATTCAACTTGCACCTGATTCAGGAATTCTATGCCAATTGGGACCCGACTCTCAGAAGTCACACCATCAAAATCAGAGGGCAAATAGTCACCTTCGAGCCCCACCACCTCAATGCTATCCTAGGGGCGCGGGACACAGACGCCCACGTGCTTCGACAGATGAACATCACTCCACCATATGCGGACATCAGACGCACTTTGTGTGGAACCCGATCGACAGCTAGATGGAGCAGAAACAAAGAGAGGGGCTACCATCAGACTTTGCCCTATTCACAGATGAACAGGGAAGCTAGAATATGGATAAAGATCGTCTGTTCCTACCTAATCCCGGGGGTACATATGACAGATGTAACCCGGGATCGTATATGCCTGGTGTACGCCCTGATGAAAGGGCTGGAGATCAACATGGGGGCGGTGATTATCTCCGCTATGAAGAGAGCCCGGTTGCATCAGGGGCACAGATACGGATTTGGTGGGCTACTCACCACCTTCCTGAGGGGCCTGGATGTCGAGGAAGAGGCCCTTGATTATATCCCGCAGATGGAGCGGCGGGCCTTAGATGTCACTAAAACTAAGGCTCCCGACACCACCCATGGGCCAGTGCTTACACTAGGCGAGCGACATGCTCGTGATGATCAGTACATGGCTCGCATGTATGGGATGCAGATACTCCAGCTGAGGATAGGCGGGAGGCCAGCAACAGAGGAGGAGTTATGGCAGCTTGAGCTAGACTACCCTTTCGGCGAAAATGCCAGGGCTCTATGCCGAGTGGGGCCAGCATTTGTAGAGCTCACGGATGATGATGTCCCCACGAATGAGGAGACACGTCGGGAGGACTCCGATGTGGAGTACGAGGATGACGATGGGGGTGATTCAGACATGGAAGATGAAGCAGCAGCACCTGATGAAGAAGTGGAGTACTTTGATTGATCAGGGAGTTCCACCACCCGATTTTTGTGCTATTTTAATTTTTTTTTTGAACACTAGGAACAGTGTTCGAGATAAGTGTGGGGTGGGAGTAGTTAGGTGTTGGTTATGCTGTTTTGTATGTCCTAATCTGTTGTTGTGCTGTGAACAAAATCTTCTGACCTGTGATTTGTGATTGTAAGTTATTGTTCTGTATTGTAAATATATGTGAAACTGTTGTGTGTTGCTGAATGTTGCTAGCTGAGTTTGTACATATGTTTGTTTATCGAAGTGATCGATATTTTGAAAATCGAAATGATCGATATTTTTAAATTCTTTTTTACTTCTTGGGTTTCTCAGCGTTTATTTTCGGTTCTTTTACCGAGAAGGATCCCATTGAACCGAAGTCCTAGTTAGTGACCGTTCCCTATGATGGATGGATGACGACCGTCTTAAGGGAAATGTAGTCGTTAGGAGTAGATTTTTCAATTATTTTTCAGTTGATTTTCTTTTGTGGGTGTCATCCCAAAACTTGTAGTTACGTTATGGTTGCGGAATTATGGTTGCGTGTTGTACATGATATCTAAAAGGAAAATGTCATTCGTATGAAAGCATGCAACTTTGTAAATGTGTTGAGATACCTAGGCCATAGAGTTTGATTAAGTGTGATTGAGGCTTAATGTTTGAATTCCTGTAATTAGCTGATTGAAGAGTCTGTGAATACATCTTGAATTGAGCATGTGCAATACGTGTGAAGTGAGGTTTTGTTATTCCATGCTATTGTGAAGTGTCTAGAACTTGCCTGTTGTGTGTACAAAATGAAATGAAGGAGGTGTGTTGTAGGAAAGGATGTAGGCATTTCTTTGTTTTTAACCGAAAGTTTCTATTTTTCATGATCATACCCACCTTGATTGTGTACCCTAGTCAGCCCGTTGAGCCTTTAGCCTATTATTTTTTTCTTTTGTCAAAAAGTGTAAACCGAGCTTAATCCCTTCTTTTCATTAGCCGTAAAGCCGATCCAAAACTCTTAAGCACTTAAGAAGAGAAAATAATTTTCCCAAAGTGTCAAAAGAGTGAGAATGGTGAAAAGAAAAATAAAGCAGAGAGATGGAAGGAAAGAAAAGGTTGAAGGTGCAATTGTTATAAATAAACTATAATGAAGGTGCATGAATAATCTTTGTTGTGGAGAAAAGTGTGCTTAATAAGATGGGCCAAACTAAGGAAAAACTTCAAAAATGGGAGGATGAAGAAAGAAACAATGTCCATGAGTTTGATGGGATGTGTTGAAAAAGCGCTTAAGGATGCTAGTGGCTATTATTGGCTAGCCCAATATTTACAAGTTCCGTAGCTTCCATTACAACTCGTTAAAGTCCTATGTGATCTTACATCACATTTCTTTATATTAGTGAAGTAGTACACTAAAGGCAAGCTTATGGGTCATGACATGATGCATGTGAATTCTTTTGGGAGAGAGAGCGAAATTGTGTTTATATGCCCCTGCTTGAAATTTTGGGAGTTTATATGATCAAAAAGGGGAAAATTCTCTTGTATTGTGATGGCACATGCTTGATGAGAGATTAATCTTCGTGTCGGATGTCTTGATCAGCTGATTTGCAGGAGTTTGCCAATATCAAGAGTCGATTCTTAAGTCTAGGAGGTCTTGATGTATTGAAGGTCATCGAATTGATAGGACCATGCATGTTTTCTTGATGATTTGCTGTATTGAATAATCGGTATGACCGTAACCTAAATTGTCGAACCAAAGTAGCGAGGTTGGGATGTAAATTGCATGCGGTGTAAGATTGTTGTTCGAGGACGAACAAGGATTTAAGTGTGGGGTAAGTGATCTTGGGCAAATTTATATGCCCAAGTGATACTCAAAGGTGTCATTTTAGCCTTGTTTATCTATCAATGTTTATACATTCTCATGTAATTGGTAATAAAATGTGAATTTATACTAACCAACATGATTAGCATTGTTTTGCAGGAAAAATGTAATTTCGGGAAGCTAAAATGCATGTTGGAAGATATCGGGGTTGGACTCGGATGTGAGCAAGGGACAAGGCATTGGAAAGCATAAAATAAAGGGGCTCCGCGATGGAGCCGTGTCACGCTGCCATCGCGGAGGCCTTTTGCCTGGATAGGGAATTTTCGCCCAATTTCCAGAGAGGGTTCGTGATGGGTCCGTGGCACGGTGGCCTGGCTCCGCGTTGCACGCCGTGCCACGTTGGGCCTTATTTCCTGGACCCCCAGTTTCCAGTGAGGGCCCGCGTCGGTAGCGTGTCACGGAGGCAGTGCTCCGCGATGCACTCCGTGACACGTTGCTTGTTATTCCAGGAAAAATTCCCACCAGTATAAATAGAACACTTAGGTTCATTTTTAATATTCTGACTGGGTGGAGCAAGAATGTGGGTTACAGGCAGTTGAGGGGACGAAATTATCAGGGTTTTTCTCTCTTTCCTTCTCCTTGAATTCAATTGGTTGTATGTTTAACACTCATTTAACGATGTTTAATCCACAAATGAATGGCTAATTCATCTTCTTGCTGAGGTTAAGAACACTTGTAATGAAATGTGATTATTGATTCTTTGGTTTTTCATCTTTTCTTCCATTGTTGTTCTATTAATTCTTGTTCTTACTGCATTAATGTGTGGCCTACGTTAATGTATATCTAAAAAGTCCGGTTTCACTCGAGAGAGCAAGAAATTGGAAAGTTGTGAATTAATAGGATATGATCCTTTCTTAGTTTGGGAAAATTGAGAATTGATTTACCTTCAGGATAGAAATATACCTGAAAGTCGTATTAGTCAATTTAGGAATCGGTTTTGTATGGCTAGAACATGAATTGCATTTAATCACAGAAATGTAGGTGGATGGTTCATGATTCTTAAGTGGGGTTAAATACTAGAGTTTTAATCCCTTGGCAATAATTCTTGACTAGCAACTGGAGGAAAAGGCTAACCAAATTATATCGACAATTAATTTCATTACATGTTCGTTTAACCTCAGCATGCTCACATTCATAGTTTAGACTCACATTACATAATTGTTTTAGACTTAGCATAATTATTAGAAATCAGAATATCAAAATCTTGGTTACACTGTTGTCTTCATTGTTAGAATTAAAATATAGTACATTTGAGCAGATTGCACTTCATCCCAGTCCCTGTGGGATCGATACTTGGCTTACTTAAGCCACTTTACTACTTGTTCGACCACGTGCACTTGCGTGTAGTTATATACCCATATAACAAATAGCCCGAACAAATATCGATCATTTCGATAAAACCAAAAATATGTACAAAACCAGCTAACAGCATTTAACAACACACAACAGCTTCACCTTAATTACAATATAGACATACACAAAAAAAAATCACAGGGCCACAAATTTATCCAAGCACAATAACAGAACAGAGACATACATTAATAACAACAGCAACAAACACCTAAATACTCCCACCCCACACTTAAATCAAACACTGTCCCCACTGTTCATAAAATTCAGCATAGCACAAAAATGGGTGGTGAAACTCCCTGATCAATCAAAATATTTCACTTCTTCGTCAGGTGCTGCTGCCTCGTCTCCCATGTCTGAATCGCCCCCATCGTCATCATCTGACTCCACATCGGAGTCATCAGGACGTGTCTCCTCATCTGTGGGGACATCATCATCGGTGGGCTCCATAAAAGCTGGCCCCACTCGGCATAGAGCCCTGGCATTTTCGCCAAAAGGGTAGTCTAGCTCGAGCTGCCACAGCTCCTCTTTTGTTGTCGCCCTCCCGCCTATCCGCAGCTGGAGCATCTGCATCCCAAACATGCAAGCCATGTACTGATCATCCCGAGCATGTCGCTCGGCTAGTGTAAGAACTGGCCCGTGAGTGGTGTCGGGTGCCTTAGTTTTGGTGACATCTAAGGCCTGCCGCTTCATCTGCGGGATGTAGTCACGGGCCTCCTCCTCGATATCCAGGCCCCTCAGGAATGTGGTCAGTAATCCACCAAACCCGTACCTATGCCCCTGATGCAAACGGGCTCTCTTCATGGGGAGATAATCACCGCCCCCACGTTGATCTCCAGCCCTTTCATCAGGGCGTATACCAAGCATACACGATCCCGGGTGACATCTGTCATATGCATCCCCGGGATCAGGCAGGAACAAACAATCTTCAGCCATATCCTGGCTTCCCTGTTCATCTGTGAGTAGGGCAAGGTCTGATGGTAGCCCTTCTCCTTATGCCTGCTCCAACGTGCTGTAGATCGAGTTCCACACAAAGTGAGTCGGATATCCGCGTATGGTGGAGTGATATTCAGCTGTCGAAGCACATGGGCGTCTGTGTCCCGCGCCCCTAAGATAGCATTAAGATGATGGGGCTCAAAAGTTACTATTTGCCCCTGTATCTTGATGGTGTGACTTCTGAGAGTCGGGTTCCAGTTGGCGTAGAATTCCCGAATCAGGTGCAGGTTGCACTCCTTGGGCTCTTCAAAGATGAAGTTCAGCCCGGCTGCCTCAATTCTGTGGACAATCCTGGGGAACTCCTGTGCCAACGGTTCCCTAGCAATGTGTTCTTCGGGGAAGTACTTTCTTTCCTTATGCTTCGCGTACCATTTCTTCCCCTCCTCTGTCACCCATCTGGTTCCATATTGACGGCGTTGGCCGCGTGGAACCGCTGGTGCTGCTGGGACTGTTGTTCCCAGTCTAATTCTTTTCCTTCCGGCGCCTGATGTTGATGCGCCCTTTCCCTTGTCTTGCCTGCTTGCCATTGTTCCTGTCAAACCCAAAAGACAGTCCCAATGTTATTCCAATTAAAATTAGCTTCGACTAAGGTTGGGTTAAGCTAGGCTACCCCACACTTAGTCTTTAGCCCCCAATCACCACGTTACGGCAAGATCATACTCATTTCCAAAAACAAACAACAAAACATAGCAAGTATGCTTAGTGCATTCAGAGAATTCGACAGTATAAATTCTTTTGTACTACTTAGACTTCGTACAACTAACCACAACATTACCATCGATCACTTTTCACCCCATAGCACTTAGCAAGGAGAAACAAAGAAAAGTTATCTACATGAAGCCATATAGTTCACCCATTTCTTGCAATTTCCACAATTTCCTTGACCCGAAAATCTGTCGGTCTTTTAGCATATTAACAGTTAGCACAACCGACTCATCTCACCCAACATAAACAACGCAACAAGAATTACAAAGTTCAACTAAATTTTTTTCCTTTTCACACTCAAATTCAAGCCCTAGCTATGATTTTATCAAAAATTCTATCAAGCTATGCAATTATCGAGTTCATGCAATCACAATGACTCTACGAACATCAATCAACAATAACTCAATTGAATTTAAGCTCAATTTCTACTTAGGGCAAGTTTTACTCATATCACATGTTCAATATCGAAAAATTCGACAAGAATTGAGATAGAGTTGAAGAACATACCTTGAATTCAATGAAATGAAGAAAACTTGATGAAAATGTGTACCTAGGTCCGTGTCACGTTGAGGGAGAAGGGGTTTTTGGGATGTTTATCGCGGAGGGAATGAAAAATGAGCAAAAATAAGGGGAAATCAGGGTTAAAAAGTGAAGATTTCGCGCGGGTCACCTAGCGACCCGGTGTGACCCGTAGCGATATACACCTGAACGTGTCAGGAGGGTAACAAGGAGCATGCCCTCCATGATACGGAGCCATCGCGTAGGTGTTCTGGAATTTGACAAAATTCCAGAATCACCTTAAACGTGTCACGGAGGGTAACGCGGAGGCCCTCCTTCGTGACACGGAGCCATCGTATGGGCTCGCTGTTTTGCCACTTTTTATTATTTTTCATACCTCGATTTTTCCTTTGCGATCCTTTGCGTATTTATCCTCCGTTCAACCTGAAATTCATCTCACAACAAGAAATTTGGTTAGAATTATAGGTTTCAATTAAAATACAAATTTTGTTTTTATTTTTACTTTTCTCTTTTTTTTTCATTTTCACGAAATCTAATAAAATATTACAACAAAAATTTCACGGGTTTCCTCCTGTGCAACGCCTGATTTACCGTTGCGGCTCGACGTCATTCAGCTCAGTCATCTTCTAGGGTGAAAGATGTTTTCTCTCGACCACCTTCCTCACCCCATTAATGCTTACATCTTTCTAGTGGTTTCCCCAATAACTACCGTTACTCAACTATCTGGACAACTTCAGCTTGCTTAATCACATTGATCACCGAGAGTTCCTCATACACAGCCGGGAGCTTGGTGGCCTTGTATACATCAAACACCTCCACCTTGTCATTTGCTCGCATAGTTAGCTGCCTTGCAGCTACATCAATCAGCGGTTTCCCAGTTGCCAAGAAAGGAAGTCCCAAAATAAATGGGACTTCCGCGTCTGGCTCAAAATCCAGCACGGCGAAATCTACCGGGAAGATAAGGGAGCCCACTTGCACCCGCACATCCTCCACAATGCCATCAGGTCTGGCTAAGGAACAATCCGCTAGTTGCAATATCACTGTTGTTGGTCTAGGACTCCCTAGACCCAACTTCTTGAATACCGATGTCGGCATCAAGTTAATGCTCGCTCCCAAATCACATAATCCGCGAGCTCGGATACTCTGCCCAATTGTAATTTGTATTGTAAATCTCCCAGGGTCCTTGAGCTTTGTGGGTAACCTGTTTTGTATCTGGGAAGTGCATTCCTCCGTAAAAGCCACCGTAGCATACTCAGTCAACCGACTTTTGTTCACCACGATGTCCTTAATATACTTTGCGTACTTCGGCACTCCCTGTAAAACATCAACAAGAGGTAAGTTAATATGTACCTGTTTTAGCACCTCCATGAATTTCTTGAAACACACCTCCTCCTTGTGTTTCTTTAATCTTTGAGGGAACGGGGGTGGTGGTCTCTCTGGTTCAGCCTCCTTTTTCTTCCCCCTCTCTTCACTTTGCTCCCTCTCACATTCTGCTGCTCCCGACTGTTGAGGTGGTCTTTCTGGTTCCACCTCTTTAAGCTGCAAGCCACTCCTTGTGGTCACTGCATTCACCTGCTTGGGGTTGGGATCCGTGTTGCTCAGGAGTCCTCCTCTAGGCCTGGTGTTTTGGGCTCCAGCAAATTGCCCAAATTGATACTCCAGTGCCTTGGTAGCTAACTGGTTGTTCTTTACCTCGGCTGCCAATTTCACATAGTCAGCCTGCAATTGAGCTTGGTTAGCTATCATTGTCTTGAACATCTCCTCAATGATGGGTGATGGTGGTGGAGGAGGTGCATTGTTGCTTCTATACTGTGCCTGATAGTTCTGCTGTCCTCCTTGATTCCTCTGCGCTCCCTGATTCGAACTTTGCCCTTGATGGTTATTGCTACCCCAAGAGAAATTCGGGTGATTCCTCCAGTTGGAATTGTAGCTGTTGCCATACTGTATATGGTTTTTTCTCTGTACATTTCCCACAAAGTTCACTGAATCAGGATTTTCTCCACAACACTCAGCTGAGTGTTCACTACTACCGCATACTTCACACTAAATCTGCTGCACTACATTCACTGGGGCTTGAGATTGGTTCATGCTCATGTTACTGAAGTGGGTGTTGAGTTGATTCTGTAAAGCAGCTATCTGTGCAGCAATAGCTATGAAACCATCCACTTCTAACACTCCCGCTGCTTTCCTCATTCCTCCTCTTGACGAGTCCGCATTCCACTCTGGATTTCCCTGCGAAATACGATTCAACAAGGTATACAGCTCCTCATAAGTTTTCTCCAACGCTTACCCCCCAGCTGCTGAGTCTAGCAAGATTTTTGTGTGGGGTTCCAAACCCTCTATGGAAGTATGCACCAGCACTTCATTGGATTGGTGATGATGAGGACAATCCCGCAACATAGATTTGAATCTCTCCCATGCTTGATACAGATTCTCTCCCTCTCTCTGTTTAAAACTTAGAATTTGACTTCTAAGTCTTGCTGTTTTACCGGATGGAAAAAACGTATCAAGAATTTCCTTGCAAGATCATCCCACGTAGTGATAGAATTAGGTGGCTCAGCTTTCAACCACCTCTTTGCTTCTACCAAAAGTGAAAATGGGAACAATGTAAGCCTGACATAATCTGATGACACTTCTGCGGGGATGTAAGTGTCACTTATCTCCAAGAAATTTTGGAGATGTTGCTGTGGATCCTCATGAGGGGGACCTGTGAACTGCCCGCTGGTGTGCAACAATTGCACCATGTTCTGCTTAAGCTTGAACCTCCCTCCTGGCTCAGGTTTGCGAATGCTAGATGTGACACTATTAGCATGTGGGATTGCCACCTTGCGAATCGGCCTGGCTGCCATGTCATCGGGCACTAACATTGCCCATACAACTGGTGGATTCTGTTGTTGCTCCATAATTGTTTGTCTAAGCAACTGCAGCTTTTTCTCTAGAGCTTCTCTCTTTTGACGATGAAATTGTCTTTGCAGCTCTAAATATGAGTCCACCAGCTCCTTGTCTCTTGCCAGTGTTCAACAGAAATTAGTATCTGCAAAATACAGGCTAAGACAAAGTTGTCAACACTAAGAAGAAATAGCAAACTAACACTTAAGAAAAATTTACCGATTGCCAGTCCCCGGCAACGGCGCCAAAAACTTGTTCGGTGTTTTTCACAACAACACGCAAGTGCACGTGGTCGAACAAGTAATAAAGTGGCTCAAGTAAGCCAAGTATCGATCCCACAGGGACTGGGCTAGGGTAACAATCTACTCAAGTGTCAATAAACCTTAACTCTAAAAATGCAGACAACAGTGTTAAGAAAAGTTTGATATTTTGGTTTCTAATTTTATACTAATTATAAAACGAATATACAATTTGAGTCTGAACTATAAGTATGAGCATGCTGAGGTTAAACGAACATGTAGAGAAATAAATTATTGATACAATTTGGTTAATCTTTCTTTCGGTTGCTAGTCAAGAATTATTGCGTATGGATTAAAACTCTCGTATTTAACCCAACTTAAGAATCATGAACCTTCCACCTACATTTCTGTGATAAAATGAAATTCATGTTCTAGCCATACAAAACCGATTCCTTAATTGACTAATACGACTTTCAGGTATATTTCTATCCTGAAGGTAAATCAATTCTCAATTTTCCCAAACTAAGAAAAGATCATATCCTATCAATTCACAACTTGACGAACAACTCATTTTTCCTCAGCACCTCAAATACCTTCCGAAGGTGTTCCACATGCTCCTCCAAGCTACTATTGTAGAACACAATGTCGTCCAGGTAGATGGCAACAAACTGGTCCAAAAAAGGGTGTAATAGCTGGTTCATAAGAGTGCAAAATGTGCAGGGGCGTTGGTTAGGCTGAATGGCATGACCAGCCACTCGAAAGCTCTGTACCGGGTGACAAAGGTTGTCTGGGCTCATCTCTTTTGGCAATATAGACTTGATAATAGCCCTTCCTTAAGTCCATTTTTGTGAACACCTTCGCTTGCCCTAATCGATCAAACAAATCTGCTATTAGCGGTATTGGATACTTATTCTTTATTGTCACCTTGTTGAGAGCCTGATAGTCAATGCATAGCTGCAGCGTCCCTTCCTTCTTCTTCTGGAACAGGATGGGTTCTCCAAAGGGAGCCTTTGACAGTCGAATGTTCCCTGCCTCTAGTAACTCGGTAAGCTGCCTCCTTAATTCTTCTAACTTTGGGGGTGCCATGCGGTAGAGGGGTATGGAAGGCGACTTTGCTCCTGAAACAAGTTCTATTTGGTGATCAACCTCCTTGCAGGGAGGTAGTTTCTTCGGGAGTTCGTTCGACATGAAGTCGTTGTGCTCATCTAGGTCATGCTGAATGCATGGTGGGATAGGCTCTATCTCATGGATTGCTAGTACCTCCAATATAGTGGCAAGGAAGGTCAGCTCTCCCTTGTTGAATCATTTGACTAGCTGTATGACCGACAACTGCATGCCTTTTTGGGGTACACGGATCAATGACACTACACATGAGCCTCTTTGGTCACTAATGTGCAGCTGGTTGACACGCGGAAAAATAAACACGTTGATCTCATACCAAAAGTATAACTCGAGCACTATGTCAAACACATCCATGTGTGCTACTCTGAAGTCTGTCAGGCTATGCCAAGCCCCTAGAGTAATCAACACATTGGGAGAAATTTTTTTAACATTAGTGGGAAGGGCATTGACGGTTTTTAGCAAGGTGTCGCTGGAGATAAAAGTGAG
The DNA here is from genome assembly GCA_035772735.1 of Datura wrightii. Lineage (NCBI taxonomy): Eukaryota > Viridiplantae > Streptophyta > Magnoliopsida > Solanales > Solanaceae > Datura > Datura wrightii. The sequence continues at coordinate 57,061,650 of JASDFA010000001.1, forward strand.
TCCAAGCTCCCTGGCCTTTTCCTTGGTTACAAAGTTGTTCGCTGCACCAATGTCCACCATGATGTGGATGGGCCTGCCATTCACACAAGCCTCGATGAATAGTGACTCCCATGGCCTCACGTGAGGTGGCTGGGCTGAAATTACTGCAAGCGCCATATGGTTGAACCAGGTCATATGGTTGAGCAGGCCCAGTGCCTTGTCTTTCCCCTGGTCGGCTCCGCCTCCTTGTTCTTTCTGTCCGCTGGTTTGAACCTTGGCTAGCGAAAATGCGTGGGCTGTTTGCTTGTAAGCAGGAATCATGGACCCAAGTTTACCCAATTTTGGGTAGTTTCAGTACATATGAGAGGGGTCACTACACAAATAGTAGCCATCTCGGTGACTGACTCCCCTCTTCCACTCCTCATAGTCCTTACAAAATTGTGATGACCGGTTGCAGTCGCCTTTACCGTCACGACCCTGATTGGAAACGAACTTGCCTTTGTCCCTCTCTCCTCGGTCAACCTTGGCAGCAACCTGTCACCTGGCGCTCTCCTTTGGTTTGGTGCTTTCGGAGCGAAAATTTGTGAAAGACTCGGCTGCTACTATTGCCTCGTCCACATCCTTCACCTGGCGCTGATGTAGCTCTTGTTTGGCCCAATTTTGGAGGCCATCTAAGAAATAAAACAACTAGTCCTTGCTGGTCAAGTTTGGGATTTGTAGTGTGAGCTTGGTGAACTCCTTCACGTATTCACCAGATGGTGGATGTTTTCTTGACCTCCCTCAACTTTCGACGGGCCTCATGCACAACATTCTGTGGGTAAAACTTCCGCTTGATCTCTTCCTTGAACTGCTCCCAGACGGCTATGGCACATGTCCCTCAGTCTATGTCGGCCTTCTTCCACCGCCACAATAGCATGGCTGTGTCGGTCAGGTACATTGCCACTGTCCTGACTTTGACAGATTCATCCTCGATGCCAATGTTCTCAAAGTAGCAATCTAGTTGCCAAATGAAGTTTTCAACATCTTTGGCATTGCGATCTCCTTTGAACTCCTTGGGTTTAGGAGCATCTATGCGGGCTTCTCGCATCGTGGCCGATCCAGTGCCTCCACCGATGCATCTAACTGCTTCCACCTGCTTCCTAAGGGCTTCAACTTTCCCTTGTAGCGGAGAACATCTCTGTGAGCTTATGCTCAAGGCTGGTCAGCCCATCCTTTTTCTCCTCTGCTTGGTCCAAGATATTCTCCTTAACTTCATCTAGCCCCTCAAGAGCAACGCTCTCAAGGGAAGAATAGTTGCCTTCAAGAACATCGATGCGCCCGTTCAAGGTCACCATGCCATCCTCTGCACGAGTTAGTCACTCATTTCCTTGGGTTCGTAGAGTCGAGTTTCCCATTTAGCCACAACAGAGGAGCCTCCCCCACCAGGTAGGCGGCCACGGGTCATAACGCAAGCTGCCTGGTTCCTAAACCCTCGATCTCCTCATATGTAAGTCCCTTGCTGACTGGAATAAGGGAGGGATCCCTTCCTCGGCTCTTGTCCCTTCTACTGGACTTGGACTTCTTTTGGGGCTCATTGTCCTGGTTGTCTCCATGGAACGCAGCTTCTTTCTCTTCGTGATTTGCCATGAACGATGCTTTGATACCACTTGTCACGGGCTTGTCTTTTCTAAGGCCATGGGACAACTAAGTTGGCTAAACTTCTACTCAAAGCTTCAATCCTTACTGCTCACAAAGGCACAAAACGTGCTAAGGATCGGATGGCAAATAATGAAAGAAGGCAAGAGGGCAAGTAAAGTAAAGAAGACAAGTATTTGGGAGGCAAAGAGCCTTTTTGATTTCACTAAGTATGTGAGAATCTGAAAATATATGAATGAGTACAAGTGTTGCCCCTTGAGGCCTATTTATATACAACCATGTCCCTACACTATATGCCATGTGGCTGTGTCAACCTGGCTACGTGGCTGTGCCAGGCATGCCATGTCAGGCATGCAGGCATGCTGTGTCAGGAGTGCAGGCATGCTGTGCCAGGCGTGTCAGGCATGTTGTGTTAGGCGTGCAGGCATGATGTCTCTGGCGTGTCAGGCATGCTATGTCAGGTGTGCAAGCAGGCTGTGTCAGGCATGTCAGGCATGCTGTGTCAGGCATGTCAGGCATGCTATCTTTGGCGTTTCAAGCAGGCTGTGGCAGGTATGCATGATTGCGTGCTGGCTATCCCAAGGTTCCGTGTTGCCTTGCCTTTGATTCCCAACATTGGTAGCTTGTGATTCTGAATATTCAGGCTCGGTACATCTGTCAAGGGGGAAAATGCGACAAATTTAATATATTTGCTTGCAGGTCGGTACATTAGCCTCCTATCAGCTAAAGGGGGTTGCTTATATTTGGTATCGTCAGTTGAGGGATGGTAGAGCAGTGGGCGTAGTTCTCGTGAGCTGGGAGGAGTTCATGACAACCTTCTTAGACAGATTCTTCCATAAGGAGTTGAGGGAGGTAAAGGCGGCAGAGTTCATCAACTGGAGGAAAATGATATGACTGTCCGAGAGTACACGTTGGAGTTCACCCGACTGTCCAAATATGCATCAAAGATGGTGGCATATTAGAGAGCTCGCTTGAACAGGTTTGTGTATGAGGTGTCAGATTCACTAGTCCAGGAGTGTAGGACCGCAAAATGTTGAATAGTGATCATGATTTCTCATGATTGGTGATATATACCCAGCAGATTGAGGCAGATCAGATGAGGGAAAGGTAGAGTGAGGCCAAGAGGGCTAGGATAGGCAGTTTCAGGTTTTTCCAGTAGAGGCCCAGTGGCGGACATTGTCAACAGACCCACCAAAGGTCATCAACCCTGCACCGTCATCAGCTAGTGTCCCATCCAGACCTCAGGGTGATCGGAAGAACAAGACATCAGGTTCAATGGGACAGAGGGTCACACCAATAGAGCGCACCTTTACAGTCTACGGACAATATGGTAAGAACCACATAGGAGAGTGCCTAGTTGGATCAGCTAATTGCTTCAGGTGTGGGAAAACTGGACACATGTGCATGGAGTGTCCTTTGGCTAGACGCGGCGATAATAGAGGTCATTCCCAGACTACTATTTCAGCAGCAGCTCCAGCAGCACGTCCTTCTCAGTAAGGTGTATCCTCTAGTACAGGTGGTGGACAACATTAGAACTGGTTTTATGCCCTCTTATCATATCAGGAGTAGGAGGTCTCTCCAGACATAGTCACTGGCATGTTGCAAGTATTTCATCTTGATATGTACGCATTGTTAGATTCAAGGGCTACTTTATCTTTTGTGACTCCTTATGTTGCTATTTATTTTGAATTTAGTCCCGAAATCCTATTACAACCCTTCTTAGTCTCTACTCAAGTCAGTGACTCAGTTATTGCTCGATAGGTATACAAGAATTTCCCTGTCACAATCCTTCAGAAAGTCACCTTAGCCGACCTAGTAGAGTTAGACATGATTAATTTTGATGTTATCTTTGGTATAGATTGGTTGCATGCATGTTATTCCAGAGTGAATTATAGAACCCGCATGGTAGAGTTCCGATTTTCTGGTGAGCCAGTCCTAGAATGGAAGCGTAGTTCAGCTGTTCTTGTAGGTCGCTTTGTTTCTTACCTTAAGGACAAAAAGATGATTTCCAAGGGTTGTGTTTACCATCTAGTTCGGGTTAAGGATGCAATGTCTGAAACCCTAAATCTCAAGTCAGTTCCTATAGTGTGTGAGTATCCAAAAATTTTCCCAGATGATCTACCAGGGGTCCCTCCTGAGCGGAATATTGACTTTGGTATTGACCTTCTTCCCAAAATGCAGCCTATATTTATTCCTCTGTACATAATGACTCTAGTTGAGCTAAAGGAGTTGAAAGAATAGTTGAAGGATCTCTTGGATAAGGGCTTTATTAGACCTAGCAAGTCCTCATGGGGTGCACCAGTTCTCTTTGTGCGAAAGAAGGATGGTTCTCTTCTAATGTGCATTGACTATAGACAGTTGAACAAAGTTACAATCAAGAACAAGTATCCCTTTCCAAGAATTGATGACTTTTTTGACCAACTTACTAAGTGATTCTCAAATATAGACCTCAGATACGGGTATCATCTACTTAGAGTAGGGAGACTGACATTTTGAAGACATCTTTATGGACTCGGTTTGGTGACTATGAGTTTGTGGTTATGTATTTTGGGCTAACAAATGCTCCTGCAACTTTTATGAATTTTCTGAATAGGGTGTTCAAGCCATATCTAGATATGTTCGTGATTGTCTTCTTAGAAACATTCTACATACTCTTGGCGCGAGGAGGAGCATGTTGGTCATTTGAGGATTGTTGATGTGTTGTGGATTTACAACACTATTGACGCTCAAAACTAAGAAAATAGCATGGACTTAGGTGTATTTATGTGGATATGAGGTACTTTTCCTTTGATTTCAGGATAAATGGGTGTTGGAACAATAAATTGCAAAAGGAAGCTAAAAGTGTCCAAAAAAGGGCAAAAAGTGCAGTTCACAGTACAATCCATGGGATGGACCTACGAGTCATACTAAGGGCCTTGATAAGAAGCTGAAAGTTTAACCTGGAAGACTGATCCCATGAGACTTGTCACAAATCGTACCATGATGGTACGAGTCATGGTAAGCTAGTCGTGATGAAATCCAGAAGAATTGCACAGGAGGCTAATTCTCAGTATGAGAGTATCATATGACCTGTGAGATCAAGGTACGAGTCGTAATATACCGGTCATGGTGAAGTTCAGACAAAGTTCAAAGTATCAGGATCAAGCCACGGGTGCAATGTACGAGTCGTAGGATGTATACGAATCACACCTTGGCCCACCACTTAGCCAAAATTCAGCCAACACTTCAAGCCACGAGTCGATGCCACGGTCCCTAAGAAGCCTCTACGAGTCGTAGGTGGACCCGTGACTAGCTCGGCGACAGACATGGAAAGCAGTCCTATTAGTTTAGGAAAAGGATTCTTGTGTCTCTATAAATACATTTGATGTTTTATTTTTCATAGAGGACGATGAATAGACTTAATTTTAGTAGGAAAACATTGTAGTAAGCAATTTTTACATCATTGAAAGAGAGAATTGAGTTGGTTCAACCTTGTGATCAACCTTTTCTTGAACTCATATTGTTCTTGCTACTTGTTATTCAAGATTTTGCAGATTAATTGAAGGAATCATTTTTCTAAATCATCTTTGTAAGTATTGTTTTATGTTTGCAACCATGAACACAATTCACAACCTTGCAACTATGAGAGGCTAAAACCTCCATAGCTAGGGTTGTGGGAACCATGATGGATTAACAAGCTAGGGTTGCACAAAGTGATTCTAAAACCAATACTAATTACTTATATTGTAGTCTCTTCATCTTTAATGATTCTTAGTTGTGCGCAACGTTAGGAAGTGCCTGAATTCTTTACTTGCTTTGGTCGAAGAGGTAGAGATTAGGAAAAGAGAACTACAATAGAGCCTTGATCTTGATGATCATTGTATTAACTTAAGTTGTGGTCGCAGGATAGTTATATCTGGAATTTAGTGATAACGGTTAGTTTGCAAAAACTCATGAGACTTGGTCGAGTAATTGAGGATAGTCATTCAATAGGGATTGGTCGATTGTTTGAATGAACCTAAGTTATCAGTTCTGTAAGTAAGTATTGGTAAAGATCACTAGTGTAAACCCAAAGCTATTACGAACCCATGGGGGACACAAACACTAGTTATCCTTTAATTATTGATTTGAAAATATAATCCTGACTGCTGTTTATTTTTATTATTGATTTTTAGAATTTCCCCCATTGTGAAGTAACTACCATACGAGTTCATCTATCGGCTGTAATCTAGATCTTTCATATTCCTATTGGGATCGACCCCAACCTCTATGTTGGGTTCTTTATTAACGATGTCTGCTTCATACTTCGGTTGGAAGTATGGTTTGAGCATTATCAAAAAGTGGCACCGTTGCAGGGGCTAAGACTAGGTTATTTGCTTGTATTTAACTTTTTGGTAGTTATTTCCTTAATTACATTTATTTTTGTGTTTTTGATACCCACAGGATGTCCTCCGATGAATGCCAAGCACTCGAAGTAGAGGAGACCCCCTTGTTCCACTAAATGTCGAAATCGACGAGCACTGCATAGAATGGAAAACCCTGAGGAAAGAGAAGCCCGCTTAGCTGAAGAAGCTAGGCAAGCCGAGCTAGCTCGGTTAGCTGCACTTTAGCAGGCTGGTGATGACAGAGATGAGGTGGTAAACACTGGTCGACATGGGAGGGGCAACCGAGCTTAGAGATTTGCCCCCTAGTTCTTCGATGATGAGGACCCAGATATTGATGAAGTTGGGTCAACTGGAGCAATTGTGCCACCACCACTGCCCGCTGGGGCCAAATTTGATATTACGAGCACCATGATTCAATTGTTAAACATGATAAGGGTGTTAAGTGGTCATGTAGTGGATGACGCCAACCTGCACTTAATGAACTTTGTAGGAATATGCAGGGCATACAGGTTGCCCGGAGTAAGCCAGGATGCCATACGACTCTGACTCTTCCCTTTCTCTCTATCAGGGAAGCTACTTTGTGGTTATCGGAGTTTCCCAATGACTCCATAACCAATTGGAGGGAGCTTAAAAAAGCCTTCTTGGAGAGATTCTTTCCCTCGTCAAGGATGTTACAGTTAAAATATGAGATCTATAATTTCCGAAAAATTAAGACGGAGGCATTTCATGAAACTTGGTTGAGGTTCAAAAAGAAGTTGACTAAGTGCCTGAACCATAAAATCCCAGATGACATTTTGTTGGAAATTTTTTACACATCTCTTAATAATAGCACCGAGGCTGTAGCAGACACGGTGGCTGGATGAGCAATAATGAGTCACACTTGGGAGGAAGCAGCCACTATCCTTGACAGGGTGACTAATACATACAGGGCCTAGCATACGAGGGAGGCTGATGTAGTGACAGGTACATATGCTGTTGGTTTGACTGCAGACCAACTAAGCAAGGAGGAAGAACGCAATCAGGAGTTGGCTCACATGAGCACATCATTGGATTTGGTGACAAAGCATATCATAGGAGTAGGATCCAAAAAGGTAAATGCAGTGGGAACTCAAGGAAGGGAGAAAGGAGCAGATCATTCTGATTCTGAGGAAGAGGAAAACTTCCTAGATGGCCAAGTGACGGGTTTCCGAGCCAACACCCAAGCGTCTGGACAAGACAATTGGCACCAAGGTTCTAGAAGTCAAGGTCGAAGCTAGTACAGAGACAACTACAATAGGAACGGGTTCAGAGATAGGAGCCGTGGTTGTGAGTGAGAGGGAGAATGGAGAAGAAATGATAGATATCGCAATGATCGGGCTAGAGTCTACGTGCCTCCCAACGCATGAGAAGGGGAGGCCGGACAATCAAAGTTAGAGAGCATGATGGCCGAAATACTGAAAAAGGTGAGGTCCACGGATGATTAGTTGAAAGAAATTCGAAGTGACTTATCTAGCATGGGTCAGAAAGTGGAATCTCATGCCACCGCCATCAAGCAGATAGAACACCAACTTGGGCAACTGTCAGCATCAATGAACCCCAGGCAAAATGGTACACTTCCTAGCAACACTGTCCAGAATCCAAAGAATGATGCTCATTGCATGGTAGTGATGACTAGGAGTGGTAAGACCATAGTTGACCCCCCGTTCCCTGTTGAAGTTGAAAGGAGGGAAGAAAGCGTGATTGAGGAAGAAGAGATTGGTGATGAGACACAACACGATGAGTTGCAAAAAGCCCCTAGGGGTGAGAAGGAATGCGACATTGATCAAGGGGCAACTCTAGTGCAAAAGGCTATACCAAGACCACCGCACCATTACCACAAAGGATGAAGAAAAAGGTGAACAATGGTAAGTTCCAAAAATTTCTTTCAATGCTTAAACAACTTTCCGTGAATATACCGTTGGTCAAAGCACTAGAGCAGATGCTAGGATATGAAAAATTCATGAAGGACCTGGTGACGAAGAAAAGATCTGTAAGCTATGAACCGGTTGACAATGTCCATCGCTACACTGCCATAGCAACAAGGGTCTTAGCTTAGAAAAAGAAAGACCCAGGTCCCTTCACGATACCTTACACCATTGGTAATGTAGAGTTTGCATGGGCACTCTGTGATCTGGGAGCTAGCATTAATCTAATGCCCTTGGCGGTCTTCAAGAATCTAGGATTAGGAGCCCCCACACCAACCAACATGCGACTACTGATGGCTGACAGAATAGTAAAGAGACCAGTGGACATCCTAGTTGATGTGCTCGTCAAGATTGATAAGTTCATATTCCCAGCAGACTTCGTGATCTTGGATTGCGAGGTCGATTATGAGGTCCCCATCATTCTGAGGCAACCATTCCTCGCAACTGGGAGAGCTCTAGTAGATGTGGAAGTTGGCCTGTTAAAGTTCAGGCTATACAAGGAAGAGGTCACTTTCAACATCTGTCGGACCATGAATCAACCAAAGGAATTTAGTGTGATCTCAGAACTTGAGGATGAGTATGAGTGACTTGATGAATTCTCAGAAGTAAAGAGACTTACGTCGTGCTGCGACGTTAAATCAAGCGCTTCTTAGGAGGAAAGCAAGTGGTTGTTTGGTGAAATCTGAGTAACCAAACCACCTGCATCGTGCTGCGGTGTTAAATCAAGCACTTCTTGGGAGGCAACCCAAGTTAGTGAACTAATGGGTGCTTTGTGTGCAGGGAAACAAAAGTAGGTGGCTGAAAAATCTGCTGCTACAAGATCTCAGTATAACTCACAGTGAGGTCCTACGAGCCATGGCAGCATTGGTGGTGAAAAGCAGAGAAAATTCAAAGCAAAGTCTGACCTATGACTCATCCTAGAATTTGTACCTCAATCCTACGAGTCGTAGGATGCACTCGTAGGTCACCAGGTAAGATATCGTTGTTAAAGTCACTACGGGTCAGGGGACGAGTCGTAGTTTGTTCCTACAACTCGTGGAACGAGTCGTGATGGGTTAAAATTACCCGATTCGGCCCAGATTTTTAAATCTACCCTTACCTCTTTAAACTTCAAAATCCACCCTTCTCCCATGCGAACACCTCACAAACCCACAACCCACGACTTGAGCAACTTCTTCCCACAACCCGTAACTTAGTAATTCATCAACCAACAACGGAATCGAGTGAATCTTTGCTCAATCCAAGTCGGCCAAACCCATACCTATGCTACCCAGTCGAAAAAAAGGCAAAAACCAAGTAAGTGATTTACATTGCAAGCTCTAAATGTTTGAAAGTGAACTTAAGGGAATCAAAACCCATAAGAATCACTAGGTATGCTTGAAAATCACTGGGTGTGTTTTAAAACACAAACTCGACTAGAAACCCACTAGAAATTTATTGAAATTTTGGCCTTGGAACACCTAAAGGGAGTTACAGGTAGGGGTTAAAAAAAGGGGGATTGAGTAGTGGCAAAATGGAGTTCACAATATGCTTAGACCTAGGGGAAATCTGAGTACCCAAAAATGTGCAAAACAAACACTTACACACTGAGAAAAAAGAATCGCGAATGTGGTCTGAAAAAGGGTACGCAACACAGTACGAGTTGTAGGTTGACAATACGAGTCGTACTAAGTGCTCGTACCACCGATCTTGAAAAATTTATCTAGGAAGCCCACCCTATAGTTAATGGAATCGACCTACGGGTCGTACCATGAGTCGTGGTGAAAATAGAAATTTATTAAAAAGGGACTTCATCAGATGACTCAAGGTACGAACCCTACCTTCATGGTACGAGTCGTACCTACTAGTCATGGGGAATCATCAGGACTTCTCACGAGTCGTACCTTCGTGGTACGACTCGTAGTGGGGACTCGTGATGAGATTCTGGAATTCTCTTACTTGATTTTTCTTTTTTCTAAAATGGACAACTATACTCTTTCTCACTAGGTACAATGAAATATAAATGCAAGGTAGACAAAACACAACCCCACAGGACATTGATTGATGAAACAACTGACTCGGAGTCTGACAAGGCTAGAGATTCACCTAGTGGTTCAGTTGAGGATTATCAAGTCGACACCTCATACACCGATGGAACAAGAACCACTAGGGCAAGAGAAAGGTCCCAAGCCGAAACAACCACCGTCACATCCGCTCAAGCTCCCCAGTCTGAAGAGGGAGCTATAGAGGAACAACAAAGGTCGAAAACCGACTCCAACACTGAGGAAAGGTCAGAAGGGACTCAGAATGATGCGGAAAGCATTGATGAAGAAGTGGAGGAGGAGACCCCTGCCAGAGAAAACAGAACAATGCGGTGGAGAGTGCTGGGTGCTAAAGAAATATATGAACAAGGCATAGCTCTCACCGCCAAGAACAAACCAAAAAGAAGTATGCAAGAAAAATCGTGGATCCTCACTAATTCCTTGATTGAAGTTGAGGAGATGAAGCGTACTTTTAGCTTCTATGGGTTAGAATGGATGGCCAAGACCCCTACACAATACACAAATGAGATTGTTAGGGAGTTCTATGCCAACTATCCGGCCACAATGGAGGAAAAAGCAAAGGAGGGGCAAAAGATAAAGGATCAACCTTGTTTGGAGAGTGTTCTAGTCTGAGGGCGAGTAGTAGATGTATCCGATCGAACCATTGCACGGATGTTATATGGACCTCAGTTCAAACCAACAAGGATAACACCAGAGGATGATTACAAGGTAGAGGCAATGAAGCAGATTAGAAGTCTGAGCAGGGGTGAGCGACAGAGGCAGCTGTAATGGCTAGCAGAGGTGATCGATGAGAACAAGGACGAGGCCTAGTGGGTTACAGGTGGCAAGCAAGTGACAAATAATTCACTAAAATTCATAGAAAAATCCTGTTGGACATTGGTAAGACGTCGATTAGCACCCACAGTTAATGACAACACGCTGAGTGCTGATAGAGCGGCTTTGGTGGCATGCCTCATGTCTCGCTACCCTCTTAACATCCCGAAGGTCATAGCTACAGAGATACGAGACCGGGCAGTGGGAGTAAGCACTCCTATCCCATTCCCGAGGCTTATATACAGTTTTTGCAGGGAGGTGAGAGTTCAGCAGGGTGATGAGAGATTGATTGGAGGCCAAAGATTTATAGGCATAGGCCTTATCCGGGATGAGATGAACCCAGTAAGCAGATCTAGGATTCATACAACTATCCCAGTAGCTCAGCCAGTAGAGGACGTACAGGTGAATGTCCCCAGTACTCAGGAGCAGAGCGAGACACCGGCTACAGATGTCGGTCATTCAGAGTCAGCTCCTAGCACCTCAGCTACACCATTGCCCAGTGTACAAACTCAAAATCCAGCAGGGTACATCTTGGTACCGCAGGATTTCATCCAAAAGCTAGCCAAGAGATTGACCACGGTCGAGCGCAAAATTCAGGCAATGATGGAGAATATAAATCCATGGGTCAAATCCGAGATAGATGCAGCACCTCAGGCCCTTCATGCCCACTTGGATAGTTTCGAGAGCAGATTTAACATGAGGATGGTGGAGCAATCAGACACTGGCAGTCTCCCTGCAGAGTTGGGGGCTCTTCGGAGTCAAGTGGTTGAGTTGTCTTTGCGACAACCAACTGTTATAGCAGCCCCCACTCTTCCGGACCTAGATGCTGAGCTTGATGAGGATATTGATTTGGTAGCATACTGGGATCCAATTGCAGCTGGTGATAAAGGCAAGAAGAGAGCTGCTAAAGATGCTGTGAGGAGAGTTTGATAAAAAATAGAAAGAAGGAGAGGAAAGAGCGCAACCGAGCTAGACCGGAGAGTATGCGGGCTCATGACGAGCATATGTCTGAGCTGCAGGAGAGAGCCAGAGGAGCAGGTGGCTCCACAGTTGCTCAGCCCGAGCTTGCTAGTGGCCATGACCCTTTGGGTGAGCCACATTCATCCCCAATTACCACAGAGGCCGTTCAAACGACTAATCCACTGAGGAGGGGACCACTCCCCCCATTGTTACACCATTGAGTGCGCCGGCCACCGCTAGCGCCACTACTACCGCGGAGGTACCACCTTCGCAAGATGACAGAGGCGAAGTCTGAGTAGCCACAGGTATGTCCTTTTCCCTACATGCTTATATTTTATGCTTCGGGGACAAAGCTCATTCTTTAAAGGAGGGATGTACTTGTATTTTTGGGATTTTTTACTCGTCTGAGGGTTTTTCTTGCCGTGTTTCTTTTCCCTCAGGCATGCTATCTAGTAGAACCGACATGTGTTAGGATGTTTGTTTGATTAGAAAGTAACTTAGGAATACTCAGCCAATGGATATGCACTAGTTTTGTTGTTTTTGAAAAAAATTGACCCTGCTTAAAATTTTTTGTTATGTATTTGTGACAATAATGCATGATTTTTGTGGATCATTTTATGTCATTTAGTTATTAATAGTTCTAGTCTTGTTAAGCCATGTATGAACCAGACAGGTAAAGCAAAAATAGTTCATGTACCATGTGAGTGAGGTCTTAGTATTTATTGCGGTATGTTGTTGAAGATCTAGAACTTGCCTGGTTGGTCTCTGCATAGGTTAAGGATGGTTGGTTAGGATATGATCATAGGCCATTTTTGTTTTATCTCACTTTTTGCCTATATTGCCCTACCTAAGTTTCATGAATCCCTTGATCTTGAGTTTGTGCCTTAATAGACCATATTTCTTTGATTTACCTGTTAACCGTACCCGTTTTCTTATAATAAACCTATTTGGCCCTGGTCCTTCCTTGGATATTGTGAACCTCAACATAAGAAAAATGCTTAAGTTGAGGGTGGCTAGAGTAGGGGTGCATAAATGGTGGGAGCAGGAGAAAAGGAAAGAAAAGAAAAAGAAGAGAAAAAATGGTGAAAATTAAGGTGTGGTGAGGTGAAATAGTAAAAAAAAAAACTAAAAATTCGAGAATATTGAAAAAGAAAAATTCAAAAGAGCTTGAAATTGTTGAAAAATGTGAAAAATCACCTCACCCATGCAAATGTTCTTAAAATAGGAAAAAGGGAAGAAAAGAAGAGAGAAAGAATGAAGGGTGAAATAGAAAAATGGTGTAGCCAATGGATGTAGTGCCAAGGAAGGGATAGTCACTCATAAAATCTTTCATCTTTATCATGTCCAGCCCTAAGCCTACACTACAAGCCATATCAAGTCCTATAGTGATCTTAATTTGACCATCTAACAAACCAAAGCAGAGAAAATAAGGGCAAGCCTATGGTATCTGATGCATAATACTTGCATTTCTTTGAGAGAGTGAGTGCTCCATTTGCCTAGTCCCATGTTTCATTTGATACTTCATATTAGAGTGGGGACTTCATTTTTGTGAGAGGGCATGGACTATGTTTGCTTTTACCATTGGTCTGTATGAAACACATAGGTTATGACTTGATTGCTTGTTGATAGTTAGATGACATGTCTTGATCCCTGGATATGATGTTTTGATGTTGCTTGCAATATATTAGCTGATGATGTTTCATGAGGAAGGGTCAATAGAGTTTGTATATAGAGTGCACAAATTTGTTTGAGTTTGGGATGTAGTATCTTAAGTTTATTTTCTAGTTGAGCGTTGTGTTTAGTTTTTCTTTTTCATTGCCCGAGGACATGCAAAAGTCTTAAGTTTAGGGTGTTGATGTGTTGTGGATTTACAACACTATTGACGCTCAAAACTAAGAAAATAGCATGGACTTAGGTGTATTTATGTGGATATGAGGTACTTTTCCTTTTATTTCATGATAAATGGGTGTTGGAATAATAAATTGCAAAAGGAAGCTAAAAGAGTGCAAAAAGGGCAAAAAGTGCAGTTCACAGTACGGTCCGCAGGATGGACCTACGAGTCGTACTGAGGGCCTTGATAAGAAGCTGAAAGTTTAACCTGGAAGACTGATTCCACGAGACATGTCACGGATCATACCATGATGGTACAAGTCGTGGTAAGCCAGTCGTGTTGAAATCCAGAAGAATTGCACAGGAGGCTGATTTTCAGTACGAGAGGATCATACGACCCGTGAGATCAAGGTACAAGTCATACTATACCGGTCGTAGTGAAGTTCACAAAGTTCAAAGTATTAGGATCAAGCCACGGGTGCAATGTACAAGTCATAGGATGTAGGTACGAGTCGTACCTTGGCCCAACACTTAGCCAAAATTTAGCCAACACTTCAAGCCACTAGTCGATGCCACGGTCCGTGAGAAGCCCCTATGAGTCGTAGGAGGACCTGTAACTAGCTCGGCGACAGATATGGAAAGAAGTTCTATTAGTTTAGGAAAAGGATTCTTTTGTCTCTATAAATACGTTTTTTATTTTTCATAGAGGACGACGAATAGACTTAATTTTAGTAGGAAAACATTGTAGTAAGCAACTTTTACATCATTGAAAGAGAGAATTGAGTTGGTTCAACCTTGTGATCAACCTTTTCTCGAACTCATATTGTTCTTGCTACTTTTTGTTCGAGATTTTTTAGATTAATTGAAGGAATCATTTTTCTCAATTATCTTTGTAAGTATTGTTTTATGTCTTCAACCATGAACACAATTCATAACCTTGCAACTATGAGAGGCTAAAACCTCCATAGCTAGGGTTGTGGGAACCATGGCAGATTAACAAGCTAGGGTTGCACAAAGTGATTCTAAAACCAATACTAATTACTTATATTGTAGTCTCTTCATCTTTAATGATTCTTAGTGGTGCGCAACGTTAGGAAGTGCCTAAATTCTTTACTTGCTTTGGTCGAAGAGGTAGAGATTAGGAAAAGAGAATTACAACAGAGCCTTAATCTTGATGATCATTGTATTAACTTGAGTTGTGGTCATAGGATAGTTATATTTGGAACTTAGTGATAACGGTTAGTTTGCAAAAACACATGAGACTTGGTCGAGTAATTGAGGATAGTCATTCAATAGGGATTGGTCGATCGTTTGAATGAACCTAAGTTATCAGTTCTGTAAGTAAGTATTGGTAAAGATCACGAGTGTAGACCCAAAGCTTTTACGAACCCACAGGGAACACAAATCCTAGTTATCCTTTAATTATTGATTTGTAAATATAATCCTGACTACTGTTTATTTTTATTATTTATTTTTAGAATTTCCCCTATGTGAAGTAACGACCATACGAGTTCATCTATCGGCTGTAATGTAGATCTTCCATATTCCCCGTGGGATTGACCCCAACCTCTAAGTTGGGTTCTTTATTGACAACGTCCGCTGCATACTTCAGTTGGAAGTGTGGTTTGAGCATTATCAATTGTGCTACATACTCTCAAGGATTGTCATCTATTTGTTAAATTCAGATAGTGTGACTTTTGGTTGGACTCAGTAGCAATTTTGGGCCACGTGGTGTCAAGTGAGGGTGTGTAGGTGGACTCTCAAATGATAGAAGATATAAAGAATTGACCTAGACTAGTTAGTCCTTCAGATATTAGGAGTTTCTTAGATTTAGTTGGCTATTACAGGAGGTTTGATAAAGGATATTTATCCAATGCAACACCGTTGACTAAGCTGACCTAGAAAAAAGTTAAATTTCAACGGTCGGATACTTGAGAGAAGCGTTTTTAGGAGTTAAAGACCCAACTTACTTCATCCCCACTGTTGATCCTACCTGAGGGTATAGAGGGATTCGTTGTGTATTATGATGCCTCTGGTTGGTCTTGGATGTGTGTTGATGCAGCATGGTAAAGTCATTGCTTATGCCTCTAGACAGATTAAGACTAATGAGAAGAATTACCTGACGCATGACCTAGAATTGGTAGTGGTGGTGTTTGCATTGAAGATTTAGAGGCACTATTTATATGGGGTTCATGTGGATGTGTTTACAGATCATAAGAGCCTACAGTATGTGTTCATCCAGAAGGATTTGAATTTGTGACAAAGGAGATGGTTAGAGCTTTTCAGGGACTATGACATGAGTGTCCTTTTATCATCCGGTAAAGAAAAATGTTGTGGTGTATGCCATTAGTAGGCATTCCATGGAGAGTGCTTCACATGTAGACTATGGCAAGAAGGAGTTGGTAAAGGATGTGCATCAACTTGCGCGGTTAGGGGTTCGCCTTGTGGATTCGGCAGATGGTGTTGTCATTGTTCAAAATGATTCATAATCTTTTATAAAGACTGAGGTTAAGTCTAGGAAAGATGAGGATCCTATATTGGTAAAGTTGAAGGAAGTGGTTCAAAATCAAAAGGTAGAGGTCTTCTCCCAAGGAGGAGATGGTGTACTTTGATATCAGGGTCATTTATGTGTTTCAGATGTCAATGATTTGAGAGACTGGATGTTGCATGAGGCTCAAGTTTCATGTTATTCTATCCACTTAGGTGCCACCAAGATGTACCGTGACCTACGGGAAGTCTATTGGTGGAATGGCATAAAGAAGGACATAGCGGAGTTTGTGGCTAAATGTCTGAATCGTCAGCAAGTGAAAGTGGAGCATCAAAGACTAGGAGTTGTGCTACAAGACATCAGTATCCACACTTAGAAGTGGAAAGAAGTCAATATAGATCTCATCACAGGGTTACCTCGCACACGTCGGTAGTATGAGTCCATTTGGGTGGTTGTACAAAGATTGACGAAAGCAGCCCATTTTCTACTCATTAAAACTACTGACTCAGCGGAGAATTATGCTAAATTGTTCATTAGGGAGTTAATTCGGTTTCATGTAGTTCCCTTGTCCATCATTCGAATAGAGGTTCTCAGTTCATTTTGCAGTTTTGGTGATCGTTTAAGAAGGGACTTGACACTCAGGTCAAGCTTAACACATAGACAGATGGTCAGGCTGAGCGGACCATTCATACTCTCAATGATATGTTGAGAGCATCTGTTGTTAACTTCAAAGGTAGTTGGGATGATCATTTACCTCTTATCGAGTTGTCCTGCAAAAACAGCTACCACTCCAGCATTTAGATGGCTCCATTTGAAGCTCTTTATTGGCAAAGATGTAGATTGCGTATTAGTTGGTTTGAGGTAGGTGAGGCTACATTGATAGGGCCAGATTCAATTCATAAGGCTATAGAGAAAGTTTAGCTTATAAAGGGGAAGGCTGAAAACAACTCAGAGTCGTCAAAAGTCCTATGCTAATGTGAGGAAGAGAGAATTGGAGTTTGAAGTTGACAATTGGGTGTTTTTCAAAAGTGTCTCCCGTGATGGGAGTGATTACGTTCGGGGATAAAGGGAAACTTAGCCCCCGATGTGTTGGTTCCTACATGATTGTGAGTTGTGTTGGCAAGGTGGCATATGAGTTAGAGCTACCAACAGAGTTGGTTTTGGTACATCCAATTTTCCATGTATCATTGTTAAAGAAGTGCGTTGATTATATGACTTTGGTTGTTTCAATGGAGAGCGTAGGTGTGAAGGATGACCTTAGCTATGAGGAGGTACCGGTTAGGATCCTTGATCGTCAGGTTTGAAAGCACAGGAACAAAGATGTATCTTTGGTGAAAGTCTTGTGGAAGAATCAGCTTGTTAAAGGAGCTATCTGGGAGGCTGAAGGAGATATGATGGATTGATACCCGCATTTATTCCCTTCTGACTCAATTTCAACACGAGGTATCAATTTCCTCCTTAGTACTCTATTTAGTTTCATGTCTAGTTCATGTCTCTTGGTTTCCTTTATGTTAGTGCATGTATGTGTGATTCATGATTCAGTTCAGTCATGTATATTAGTTCGTAGTTAGTCACTCCATCAGTTTTCAGCTTCAGATGTTCAGTATTTGAGATTTCAGTTCCTTCCCCAGCTTTTCAGTATGTTTAGTCTACATTCGAGGATAAATGTTCCCAAGGGGGAGAAATTGTAATACCCCAAAAGTTCCTAAGACTAGATGAGAGAATGGAAATAAGTTCAGCAGAAAAATTTGCATTTTTCACCTAAATAAAACTCAACCTACCAGTCGTAGGTTAGTAGTACGGTTCGTAGGAAGACCCGTGGATCAAATCAAAAATTTTGTTCCCCAGACCACGAGTCCCCGCTACGAGCTGTAGTATATGGGTACGACCTATGATTAGGAGTAGCATCAAGTCCTCAGAGTTATCCAGTGATTGATGGTACTAGTGATGGTACAACTCATAGGATGCTGTTACGGATCATAGTAAGATTCATGGAAATATTCAAAGGGTTGGAGGTTTTGGACTTGTTTATTACGGGAGGATACCAAAAGTCTTAAGAGGATTGCACGACTCGTAGTACAATTTGTGATAGTTGACAGAACAGTTTTCCTGTGAATTCATTAAGGGTGTTTTCATAAATCCTAATCTCCTAAGCGCTAAGCTACTTCATTTTAAACTCCGAAAAGAGGGTTTAAGGGAGTTTAACCTATTCTAATTCATTCAACTCCCATGCATGCAAATTTAGAGGTTCCATTGAAGATCAAGCCTAGAATCCTCCAATTCTTCTACAAATCTCTTACGCTTTCAAAGTCAAGTTAAGAATCAGGTTATCTAGGTATGTAGGGCCATGAATGAAAGATTCCTTTCACTCTCATGTCCAATTTTTCCTCAAGTTCATGAATTCAAATGTTGATTCAAGTGTATGATCTTATGGAATTTTATCCCAATTTCCTGAAAACTCTATGATTTATTTATGGGTCAATCCCCTTCATGTTTCAAAGCATATTATAAGATCCATGGGCATATTTTATACCTATATTGATGATTAATTCATGATTTCAAATTTTTAGAAAATTATGCTCAATTATGCAAGTTTCATAAAATGTCAAGTCTATGATTCTATTATGATGTTGATTCTTCTAAGCCCTAATTTATGATTTATGATTTATGATATGATTTCCTACAAGTGCTTTTCATGAATTTATGAATTTCAAGTATGGTGATCTTCTCAAGCATATATGTTCTTCATGATTTATGAGATTATGATTTTTGGTCGATTCACGGGACCGATTTCATGGCTAATCATGTATTTCAAGTATGATCAAGTATGTTATGATTTAACTAGCCATGAACTTCATGTATGATTTCACGATTATTATATGAGCCCTCATGTGCATGTTTTTGGGGGCAGTTTCTAGCTCTGAGTAGCTCAGCGTTCAGGTAAACTCCATAGTCTCAGAACTACGTGCCAACATAGGTTTATATTCATGAACTCTAGGTGGGTTCCTATTAGTGATATCACGCCATTTATGTCCTTTGCTAGGCAAGGTTGGGATGGCTTTGTCCACTTGAGAAAGATAGTTGGGGCATCATGTAAGCTCTAGCATGATAGTGTCGGTTAAGATATGTCCTCCCATTGTCATGTATACTATACTTTGGCTCAAGTTATGTTTTACAAGGTCTCTCTTATAATTATGGTTATGACTAGTTTATGAATAGTTTGAAGACCTTGAGCCCTCATGTTTATGTTATGATTATCACTTTATGTCTGAAATGTATCTACTCTTATAAACTCTTATGCATTTTATTAGTCCGTTCTTACATACCTTGCATACTCAGTACATTTAAAGTACTGACCGCATATTCTATGTTGTATCATTTTATGATACAAGTTTGAGAGATCAGATTCAACCGTGCCATTAGTCCTGCTTCCGTATTAGTTCAGTTTAGCCAATGTCGGTGATTCCTCATCTTCCGAGGCATTCAGTTTGGTTTGTTGTTTAGTTGTTTCAGTTACAGACTTTTGTTGAGCTAGTTGGGGTTGCTATCCCATCAGCTCATCAGTTATGTTAGAGGCATTTCAGACAGTATGTAAAATCTCAGCTTGTCAGTATTGATTCAGTTTATGATTATTACGTGTGGACTTCTGCTTATTCATGTTTAGTTAAGAAATTTCTATTAATTCATTCTCTTTAGCCACTAAAGATCATGCCATGGGTCGACTTGGAGCCATTAGTGGTTCTAGGTTCTGTGTCCTGATCTGAAGTCGCAGGTCGTATCATGACAAACTTGGTGTGAGAGCAAAGGTTCACTATGTCCTAGGGTGTCTGAAAGACGCGTTAAGTAGAGTCTTTTCCATGGGTGTGAAGTGTGCCACACTTATGGGAGAGAAGCTACAAGACATTTTAGGAAATTTTCCTTCTTTCATTAATTATGTCGTGCGATGAAGCATCTCTCTATTCTTCTAACTTGTTCTATACGCATTTGCAGAATCATGCCTCCAAGCCATATGAATGGAAGAAGGAACATAATTGGAAATGTCCATTAGGACGGCAACGGGGGTGAGCACCAGTAGGCCTCGCTAGCACCTGTAGGTCCTTTGCCAGAGCAGGTCTCTCATCTCGAGTTTAGGGAAGCTTTTCAGTTGTTGGCTAAGCCCTTGACCGCTCAGATAAATTAGCAGGCAGTGGCTCATGATCCCTAGAATGGGAACGCAGCGGTGGCTCGAGTTAGGGATTTCCTCAGGATGAATCCCCTTGAGTTTCTTTGGTCGAGAGTGGATGAGGACCCACATGAGTTTCTAGAAGAGATATAGAAGATCACCCAAAATTATGGGGGTGACTGGAGAAGAGAGCATAGACTTAGCCTTCTATCAGTTGAAGGGTGTTGCTTATATTTGGTACTATCAGTGGAGGGATAGTAGAGTAGTGGGCGCAGTTCGCATGAGCTGGGAGGAGTTCATGACAACTTTCTTAGATGGATTCTTCCCTGGGGAATTGAGGGAGGAAAAGGCGGCGGAGTTCATCAACTTGAGGCAAATGATATGACTGTCCAAGAGTACGCCTTGGAGTTCACCCAATTGTCCAAATATGCGCTGGAGATGGTCGCAGATCAGAGATTTCGCATGAATAGATTTTTGTATGGGGTATCAGATTCGTCGGTCAAGAAGTATAGGATCCTAATGTTGAACAATGATCTTTATTTCTCCCGATTGGTGATATACACCTAGTAGATTGAGGCGGATTAGATGAGGGTAAGGGAGATAGAGGCCAAGAGGGCCAGGACAGGCATCTTTTGGTTTTCCTAGTAGAGGCCCAGTGGCGGACATCGTCAACAGTCCCACCAGAGGTAATCGGCCCCGACGCTGTCATCAACCAGTGTCCTATCTATACCTCAGTGTGATAGGAAGAGCAAGGCATCAGGTTCTAGGGGGCAGAGGGACACACCGGTAGATTGTACCTTTCTAATTAGCGAAAAATGTGGTACGAACCACATACGAGAGTGCCTAGTCAAATCAGATAATTGCTTCGGGTGTGGGAATCTGGGCACATGCGCAGGGAGTATCCTTTGGCAAGATAGGGAGATAGTAGAGGTCATGCCTAGACTACTATTTCAACAGTAGCTCCAGCAGCACGTCCTTCTCAGTAGGGTGCATGTGGCGGACAACGTCAGAACAGGTTTTATTCTCTCTCATCATGTCAGCAGTAGGAGGTCTCTCCAGATGTAGTCACTGGTATGTTGTGAGTATTTCATCTTTATGTGTATGCATTGTAAGATCTAGTAGCTACTTTATCTTTTGTGACTCCTTATGTTTCTATTAGTTTCATAGTTAGTCCCAAAATCCTATTAGAACCCTTATCAGCCTCTACTCTTG
This sequence comes from Datura wrightii, assembly GCA_035772735.1. Classification (NCBI taxonomy): domain Eukaryota; kingdom Viridiplantae; phylum Streptophyta; class Magnoliopsida; order Solanales; family Solanaceae; genus Datura; species Datura wrightii. The sequence goes on from JASDFA010000001.1 coordinate 57,083,078, forward strand.
TCGGTGGCTCAGTTATAGCTCGACGGGTATACAAAAATTGCCTTGTCATAATCCAGAAAGTCACCTCAGCCGACCTAGTAGAGTTAGACATGACTGATTTTGATGTTATCTTTAGTATAGATTGGTTGCATGCATGTTATGCCTCAGTGAATATTGGAACCCGTACTGTAGGTTTTTGATTTTCGGGTAAGCCAGTCCAAGAATGAAAGGGTAGTTCAGCTGTGCCTGTAGGTCACTTTATTTCCTATTTTAAATCCAGAAAGATGATTTCCAAGGGTTGTGTTTACTATCTAGTTCGGGTTAAGAATTCAACATCTGAAACCCCGACTCTCCAGTCAGTTCCTATAGTGTGTGAGTATTCGGAGGTTTTCCCAGATGATCTACCAAGGGTCCCTCCTGAGCAGGAGAGTGACTTTGGTATTGACCTTTTTCCCGACACGTAGCCTATATCCATTGCTCAACAGAATGGCTTAGCTTAGCTTAAGGAGTTGAAAGAATAGTTGAAGGATCTATTGGATAAGGGCTTCATTAGACCTAGCAAGTTCCCGTAAGGTGCACTAGTTTCTTTGTTCGAAAGAAGGATGGTTCTCTTCTAATGTGCATTAACTATCGGCAGTTGAACAAGGTTACTAATGAGTTGGTAATTTACCGACTCATTAGGTTCTAAAACTTGAGTTTTTGCTTAGTTTTTGAGTTGATTATTTAGATTTTATGCCATTTTTTCTTTTGTTGTGTGTTGATGAATAAGAATGAAGAAAAGAGCAAAAAAAGAGAAAAAAGAAGAGAGTGAGAGTAAATCGACGATCCACTGGTGAAAATCAATGAAACGCCGGCCAAAGGTCGAACATCAATTCCTCTGAGGATTAATGCCACTGGCAGTTCATGAATTGCCAGCGGCGATTCGCCGGTCCAGTCAATAAAAAACACCCAAGAGTTCTTGAAAATAGCTTGAAGATCCGGCGGTTCATGAATTGGCATCGGCGAAACGCCGAATGAACTGCCGATGTTCACTGGAATTGCGTAATGATTCAAAAAAGGTACCCAGTGGTTTACGAATTGGAATCAACGAACCACCGGTGTCTCCGCCGATTCCAGAATGGTGCTCAGGGGGTATAATCGTCCAACACTAGAAAAGAGATAAAAAGTGTTACACCCCGTACAAGTTAACGATTAGTAAGCGTACGCGTGGATTTGTGATAAATAAAGTGATTATGAAGTGTGTAGGGAAGCCTCAAAAGCAGGGTCAAGTGAGGCGAGGCCGCGAAGGGCCAGCGTGACGTGCCAGTCGGTAGGGCATCGACCAGTGCGGCGCGCCAACATCCTGACGCTATGGGGGCCGCATCGCGGGGCTGGTTCTGGTGCCGTGGGCGGCGCCACTGCCCAAACAGTATATAAGGCTCCCTTGTTTCATTTCATTTCATTTTCCATAGTTCACACGGCCATAGAGGAGGAAACACGAGGAGATCAATAAATTTTCGTCCGTTTACGCTATGAAACGCCGCCCGAATTTAAATTAATTTGGGTATTCAAGTTTAAGTGCGCAAGGAGCATTACTACAGAGTTATTTTCACGAAATTCGCCCGGTGAATCGAAATCCCGCCGAGCCAAAGTTGTCAAAATTGCTCCAAACTAATTTCTATACGATCACAGACTTTGAGTAAGCATTTCTCCCTTCTGAAATTTTGAGAAATTAAACGTTTTCAACCGTGTTCCATTAAGTTGAAGTTTAGTTAATATTTTCATAGAAAGTTATCATTTTTTCCAAAAATAGTACTGAAACTAGCCTCATTCTCCCAGTAATACGATTACAGTTGGAAAGAGTTGTTGAGTACGATTTGAAAAACTCACTAGTTAATCAGAAATTGACGATCTAGGTATGTTAAGGCAAATTCGTTCGACAAGTTAGTTTCTTTAGTATTGTAATTAAGTTCAAATCCCAGTAAGAAAGCCAAAAGTATATCTATTGTGATTAGAAGTTGTTATTAGCTAAGACCAGTATTCCAGGTTTAGTTGGGGATTGACGTTGCCCTGGCCTTCCATAACCAACCCCAGGGTTAATAGCTGTGTCGACGCCCACCAGAGGTGAGATGACGTTGCTCCAAGGAGCGGTATGCTGTCCGCAAGGGATAAAGATGGGGTCCAAGGTCCTCATACAGTCTATTCCATGGCTGGACTATTTTTATGTCGATCCGTACTACACCACACCCCTTGTCGAGCCTGGTGCCCGGGGTGTAGATGTCAGATATCAGGAGTCTACCAGACTCAGACACAACTACAGTTCAGGGGTCGAGCGAGCTCAGTTGCAGACCTAGGAGACTGGTAGGATGGCTACGGTTATTAGTTGACTCAGTACGACCTTTTCGGGGTATATAGATTGGAGTGTACTCACCAGGGCTTATAAGGGCCCCAGGTGGGTAATTCTGTGCTGGTTGTACCTTCTAACTTATGGGGGACAGTTAAGGTTCTTGTTTGTAGTAGTTACTGATACATTAGATAACAGGAAGTTCAGCTATTCAGGTGGTATTTCTATCCCTTCCTTTCAGTTACTTTCAGTTTCATTTCAGTTCATTCAGTTATTTACAGTTACTGCCTTACATATTTAGTACATATTGTACTGACACCCTTTTTGGGGCGCTGCATTACTTGCCTGTTGGTGCGGATTGACACAGATTAGGACCTTCCTAGTTTTCAGCTAGATTAGTAGTGCAGTCAGCTTCTTTCCTCCGGAGCTCATAGTTAGACTCTCTTTTTGTCTGTACAGTTTATCGGTAGGTCGGGGCCTTGTCTCGACTAGTATATCATTCCTAGCGTCTTGTAGATTATTTTAAATTCCCTGTGGTTAGCTGTTGATGGTTGTGTGGGGCCCGTGTGTGCTTTATCTTACGTGTTGTCCTTCTGGGGCCTTGTTTAGCTCTTAGATAGCGGCCTTGTCGGCTATAGCTTAGTTTAGTGCTGGATTTACTTTACAGTCATAACTAGACATCATGGTGGTCTTGTCGGCCCGCATAGGATTCCCTACCATTATCTATGTCTGGGTAGCTACTTTCTTTTACAAGTGGTTATAAGGCCTTTCCGGCCGGGGGCTGTGCTTACAGCAGAGATATAACCCTTTTTTTCTTGATTTGAGATTTAGTGTTAGTCATGCACTAGAGGTGCGTAAGCTCAGTCAGGCCAGTTTAGACCCTCCCTAGTAGGGCACCAGGTGCCAGTCATGCCTCCCAAGGTGGGGCGGGACAAAAAGTGCCCTACTTTCAGGATATAAATTGAAGATAAAGTACTTTGTACTCGGATATGCAGAGGGAGAGATAGATATAGAGATATTGAGAGAGAACAAAGCATATATCACATCATTGTTTCTCTTTTTAGCTGCAAAACATTCTCTTAGTTGAAATAGGGAGATTTTGATTGGTAAATCTGTAGAAAGTACTCTGCTCTATTTATTCTTTGCACTAGTATGTTTCAGCTATTATTGGAAATTATCTTGTGAAGTTGATATTTCTATTCATGCTATTAAATTCAATGGAGCTATTGATGAATGTGTTTCTGAATTTCTTAACCATGAGTAGCTAAATCATTAACTAGAGGTGTGTGATGATGAATACTTAATTAGATTGGGTATTACTGGAGTCATCTTCATATTGTTCAAATAAGTGTAAATCTATTAGATTCTCTTCAATCTATAAAGGAAGATCCATTGATTATGATATGGGTTTATTTATTCTTGCTTGATTATTGCTTGTAAAAGAATAATTAAGTATTGGAAGAGAATTTAATAGTGGGTATGGATAAGAGATTGTGAAATTCGGCTAGAAATAGCTGAAATTGGATTCTCATTCCTTATTAGCAGCTAATAGCTAGAAATTAGTGTAGTTGTGAATCCAAATCAATTCGGGTTGAGCTAAATCGTGACTAGAGGTTTGACAAAACTCCAGTAAGAGGTAATTAGAAGGCTGAAAAGCTGTAATTACCCACTTTCCGAGATTATTTACACTTGTTGAACTCATAAGATGACCTGGCATGTCCCGATCTAGTTACTATTTCATCTACACAGCACCTCTACTCTTTCACACTCTTGTTGACAACTTAACTGATCTTGCTATTTTATTTCACTAAATCACCCAATACAATTCTCTACAAATTTTAATCTCCCTAATTTTATTTTCTTTTATATTGAATCTACGTGGTGTAGGCTAACGTCAATTTCTCAACCGACACTTGTAACTATCATTCCCTAATCCTCGTGGAATTCGACCCTGACACTCATCAGATTACTTGTTTTGATACTTTGGCCATGTATATTCTTTGCATGAAGGATATATTTTGGATGTTATCAAAAATGGCGCCGTTGCCGGAGACTAGCGCTTGATATTCTTGTGTTGATTGTTAAGTTGAACTAGTTTTGCATCATAGCTACTTGATGTGAGTTTGCTGTGTTGTTAGGATCTCATAACCACATGAGTCATCACTCCCAAGTAGGGGATAGCTCAATGGAAGCTAACATGGAACTCGAGGAAGATAATCCAGTGATGCTAAAAGTTACGGGAGCCATATGCCTACCACCAACGGTAGGGAATGCAGTATTTCATGTCCCAAGCACCATGTTGCACTTGTTGTAAATGAAGGGGCTCTTTGGCGGAAAACCAAGTGAAGACGCGAATCGACCTTTGAGAAATTTCTTGGAAATATGCCAGCCCTTCAATATAACAAATATCAGTTAAGTAGGTTAAGACTCTTTCCTTTCTCACTGACGGGGGAGGCAACAATGTGGCTAGAGGAACTCCCTCTGGAGTTAATCGAGGCCTTCTTGGACCGCTTTTTCCCTCCATCAAAGATGCTTCAGTTGAGGGATGATATTACAAATTTCAAGAAACAACCAGGAGAGCCTTTACACGAGGCATGGTTAAGGTTTAAAAAGAAGGTTGCTCTTTGCCCAAATCATGGATTGTCGGATGGAGTGCTTCTCCGAAGCTTCTATAGGGCCCTTAATTTAATCAACAAGTCCGTGGACAACAACCTAGCTGGTGGTTCTATTATGGATCAAACCTATGGGTTGGACAAAGCCCTTCTAGACAGAATTACAAAGACCAATATGGCTAGGCACATGAGAGAAACAAATGTGTCAACTCATGAGATCAGCTCAAGCGCATTGGCGGCTGAGTTGCGGAAAAGGGATGAAGAGCGGGATGAGAATCTTGCCAAGATGATGACACAATTAGAATTGATGACGAAGCACATAATGGGAGCAGGGCCCAAGGTGGTAAATGTTGTGGGAATGCTGGGTCCCTTACAATATAAGAGAGAGTCTTCATCGCCAAGATATGAAAAAGAATGCCAATACATGGGAAACCAAATGGGAGGTCCTCGACCTGGATTCCAAGGATCAAACCAAGGCCCATGACGCCCAAGGGATGACAACCAAGGTTGGAGAAATCATGAGCCATAGGGATGGCCCGAAAGGAATGAAAGGTGGGGTAATAGAGAGCTAAACCAAGAGGGTTATCGCTATCACCGGAGTTTGAACCCATATGTTTCCCCTCTAAAGGTTGGGAATCCCCACAATCAGCCGGGCATGATTGATGCGGGTAATACAAAAATTAAAGAAATGCTATTGAGAGTTCTGAAGAAGGTTGAGTCGACCGAGAGTGGGGTGAAAGAATTAAGAGGGGAGGTATCTAAACTTACCCAAACAATGAGTTCATATTCCGCCTCCATCAAGCACTTGGAGGCCCAAATGAATCACTTGTCAGCTCAAATGAACCCCCAGATGAAGGGATCACTACCTAGTGACACAATGCCTAATCCCAAGAAAGATGGCCAATGCATGGCTATCGTCACTAGGAGTGGCAAGGTGATTGGAGATGCCCCGGTGAAGCCTAGTGAGGTTGATAATCCGAATGTAATTGAAGAAGATGAAGTCGACAAAACACCAATGACCCCAAGGAATGAGGAAAAGATTGATGAGGAAGGAGGGAAAGGATGATGAAATCCTCTCCCATGATGATATTGATGAGGCGGGCATGACCGCCCCAATTGACGACAAGGTTGAATCAAGAATCTCACCTCCTTATCCACAACAGCTGGCCAAACAAAAAGAAGGATGACCAGTTCAAAAAGTTTGTTGAAATGTTTAGCAAGTTATCCATTAATATACCGTTAGTGGATGATCTACTCCAAATGCCCAGTTATGCAAAGTTTATGAAAGAATTGCTAAAGAAGAAAAAGGTGGTTGATGCAGGTAATGGTGAGAAAACGCACCATTGTAGTGCCGTTATGATAAGTAATCTTTCCCCCAAACGGGAGGACCCAAGAGCTTTTCTCCCATGTACAATTGGGATGTGTGTGTTTAAAATAGCTCTATGTGATCTTGGCGCCAGCATAAATTTGATGCCCCTGCTTATTTTTAAGAAATTGGGACTCGAAAGCACAAAACCGACATCAATGAGGCTGCTAATGGCAAATACGTCAATAAAAAGACCGGTGGGGGTGTTAGAGGATTGTTGGTGAGAGTGGACAAGTTTATTCTACTAGATGATTTTGTTATTTTTGATTGTGAAATGGATACAGAGGTTCCCATTATTTTGGGAAGACCAATGTTAGCTACGGGGAGAGCCGTGGTGGACGTGGAGCTTGGACAGCTAAAATTTTGAGTTGGAAGTGAGGAGGTCACCTTCAAGGTGTGTCCATTAGCTGAAATGCCCCCTGAATGAGAGGTGGTTGAAGTGTTGCAAAATGAAGAGGAGGACAAGGGATTGGAGCTGAAGGAGACAGAGTCGGATGATGACCCATCGGAAAAGAGTTGTTGAAAAAAAGTCTACGTCATGCCACGATGTTAACTAAGGCGCTTCTTGGGAGGAAACCCAAGTGTTTAGTGAATTATTTGATGTCTTTGTTGTTTTGTTTTTTTAGGAGCTATGAAGTGAGGAACAAAGGGAGAAACAAACCATGAAGAGAGGGAAGGCGCGGAACCGGTGAGCCGCTGGTCTAGAAGCGCGAACCTCTGATGAAGGCGAATACAAAATAGAAGGCTGGGTTTTGGATCGAAGAACTGATGAACCCATCGGTGAAACACCAAATTGGAGTCGTGGACCGCCGATGGGTTGCCGATGGAAGACAGAGGAACTGAAGCTCGGGCACATAAGCGGCGGTAATTGGTGGATCGCCGATACCATTCGTGAACTATCGGTGCATCGCCAGCCAAGAAAAAGATAACTGGGCACAAAATACATGGCAAAGGAAAATTAAAGCGGCAAAATGCCAGTGGTGATTTAGCGAACCTCCGATGAAACGCCGGTCGAGGTATGAGTTTATTTCAAAATGGAATTTAAAATGATGGCCCACAAAATTCCTAATACGTGACCAGCTGCCCTATTATGCAAATATTCCCCTAGTTCCTCTTTTCCACCATTTTCCATTCCATTTTTGTCTCTCCATTATCGAACATTCCCATTTCCTCCTATTCATCTATTTTCAACCTTTCCACTTTCCCACCTTTCCACCTTCCCACTTTCCACCAACACACCCACATTAAACTCTCCACCTTTCCCTCAACCTACCAAACTTCCATCTTTCACCTATAAAAACATCTCCATATTTCACTAACACACTCACTTCACTCACATTTCCTTCCTCTACTACATATATCTAGAAGATCCATTGTAAGATTTAGCTAAGCATTTTGAAGTTCAAGTGTGCAAGCAATCCTACAATTTGATAAAAATTTTCTTGCCCTTGTCTTAATTTTCTCATTGGTGCTTAATTCTTTAGCAGTAATACTTTGTTTTCCCTCCTTATTGAACTCATGAATATGATATAGTTGTTGAATAGATTGGGAAATATGTGCTTATGTGTGTGAAAAGGGCGAAGATTGAGTAACCCAATTGAATAAAATGCAATGTTTTGCCCAATGATAGACTGAGTGATGGCATTCTTAAGGGACAAATGTCATGAGATTGTGTTTAACAGGAGTAGTGGTTATTTATCATGCCATGTGTGAGTGTGTGTTAATGGGTGTCTGTGATTTGTAAGTCAAAATTAGGGACGATGGGGACAGGCGTTTCGTCGGTCAGATTCAGCGAATCGCTAATGGAATGCTGGCTAACTCTGAAAATTGGCTTCAAGACACTGAGTGGATCCCGCGTTACATCGGCGGTTCACGAATCTAAACTAGTGATTCTCCACTTAACTGTCGATACATCCCTCACTTGCCTAGTTTTCTAAAAAGCATCGGCGGGTAAACTACGGTTCGCAAAATTGCTCCTGCAAACCACCGGTCCTTCGTTAGTGCTATTAGTTCTTTAAATGAATGTCGGGTTTACCTTGTTCCTCAGTTCTCCCTTAGACTAGTCTTTTATTTTAATTTTCTCTTCAACTAGCTGTCACTAACATCATTCTTGTAGAAAAACAAACCATGTCTTCATTAAGAAACAAAGGAAAAGGAAAGGCCCATGCCTCATCTTCTAGCAAGGGCAAGGGAAAGGCAAAGGCCGCTCCACCGCAAGGCAACACCAAGGAAGCAATAATCTTTTGCGTCCCCAATATGCAAGAGCACTATGTCTTATGTCAAGGCCGAGAAATCATCGTGGAGAAGCGATTTGACTTGGCTTGGTTGAGAGGCGATTTTCCCTACATCACCGAGCAGTTCACTACAAGGCAATGGCATACATTTGCCAACCCTCTCACGCATTACTATCCCGGCTTGGTGACGGAGTTCTATGCCTCATATCAAGCCTGACAGTATAGCATGCAACATCGTGGAAAGGTTGATGGCTTCCCATGCCAACCTTCGGTGATGCTAAGGGGGGTGGAAGTTGACATTAACCCCGCAACCATCAACTCTTTATTTTGGGAAGATGAAGTGGAATCTGGTATGGAGTATATGGCCCGGGTAGCTGATATAAAGGATCAGTTTGCTTGGGTAGCGCACATCATCGCTTTTGACAATCCTCTATGGGCCTCGATGGGTGGCAAAATCTCTCGCCACGACTTGAAGTTTGAAGCCAAGATGTGGTTGGATTTTGTTTGTGCTCAGATCATCCCCTATAAAATTGAGTAGAGGGTCAGCCTTGAAATTGCCATCTTATTTCTTGCATAATGACGGGAATCCCCATTAACTTCGAGGAAATTGTTGCTCAGCAAATGAAGAAAAAGGCCCAACAGTACAACACTTCAATGCCCTAAGCTGTCTTGATTGCCCAGCTTTGCTTAGCTGCTGGAGTGCCTGTGTTCCCAGATGAAACTCCTTCCGCTGCTCTAGGAGTGATAAACATTGAGCGAAAGTGAGATGTCGAGGCACCAACAATGAAAAGAAAGAGACTGTAGGCCTTTGCAGTGCAAGAAGGATCCCTCTCCCATGGGTTAGACCAATCACCAAGAGTCAAATATGCCCCAGCCAGAAATGTTAGGCCAATCATCAGGTAACATGCCTTAGAGGGGTGCCTCTCCCCTCCGCAAACCTCTCAGCCAAGTGGCCTCCATAGACTCGTGGAGATGAAAAACTTGCACGAAAGCCAACTCCAACGATTGGCTAAGAGCTCCCCACACTCATTTCAAAAACAATTAAAAAGGAGCTCAAGTCATTGTACGATAATGTCACCACGCTATGCAAAAGAGTAGATGCAGTGGAAGGGGAGTCGCTTCCCTCCGGACTGAGGTGCAAGAGTGGAAAAGTCAGACTTTGATAGAAGTGTTGGATATGAGCACCTTGGATGCTTCAATGGTTGCTCCTTCCTCAGTTCGAGTCTAATTGATGATCATTTTGAAGGGCTGGGAGATGATTTTGCTGCGCTAGGTGAGGCCAACGTTGGTGGTGGTGAGGAAGATGTTGATGATGAAGAGGAGTGGCCCACTCAGGGAGTTTCTTGTCCCTTTCCCTTTCACATATTTACATTGGGGACAATGTATTCTCTTAAGTGTGTGTGGGGGGGGGGGATGAGCACAATGGATGAGGGGTCAAGAATGGATATTTCTTTATTTCATTGGTTGTTCTTATGTTTTTGTTGAATTTGATTAAGTCCAGCCTTTGTCGGGTTGTTGTTTTATTTTGTTGATTGATGATTGCCCTCGTCGGGCATGTCTTGGTTGGAAATGAGTCAAATGAATGACTTGGTTCAGTTTTTATGATTGATGATTAGTGACCAAATGGGGTCTCTGTTTTGAATTGCAAAATCTTGATTGAAATGACCCAAAGTCTTGTTATTTTTTTTAGCCATTGTAAATAGTAGTGTAGAAATTAAAACTCCAAGGGTTTTCTTCTGACCAAGGTTCTTTCCCGAGGAGCATTCTTTATTTTGTTTATTTTTGGTTGTCGAACCGGGTTGGTGTTTTCCGTTGATAGATTGAGTGGTGATATTCTTAAGGGAAAATACCCTGTTTCTTTGAGTCTTTTGTGAATTTGTGTTCAGAGGCACCACCAGAAAAGATTGTTGAAATGGAATTTTAAAAACAAGGGCATGAAAATGTAGATAATGAGCAAGTCTTGGCACCGTACCATAGCATTCTTTGTCATACATTGTAAATTCTTTGCTTGACTTATGATGTTTTCCTACTTTGATGTCCTAATTTGGTATCTTGTGTTGAGAATGACTCTTGTAGACCCTTTAAGGGTGATTCCTTGTGTAGTGAGGAATCTTTTGATGAATCTCATGCATTACATCTTGTCTAGAATTTGCCCCAAATGTGATTCAAGGAGAAATCCTAGATGTAGTTGCACCAAGAACATGAGTTTAGGCTTTTCGTTGTCTAGTCACTTCACCGATATGCCCTCCATGAGCATTGATCCTTGTTAGCCAATGTTGAGCCTTAGACTCTTTCTTTGGCAACCACATTACAAGCCTTAAGACTGTTCTTAATACCTCTCTTTGGCCCCCATTCTTCCTAAATTCTAGTGACAAGATAAGTAATGAAATAAGGTTTAAAGCCTAAGAAAGAGGGAGTGGTAAAAGAATTTGAAAAATGAGGCAAAAGCCTAAGTTTGGGGGTGCGCAAAACAAAGGGGGAAGATAAGAATTATAGTGTGAGGGGAACACCACATTGTGTCAAAATGCACCAAAGGACAAAGCAAAAAGAAAAAGACAATTTGTATGAACCGGTGTTTTCTCTTGAGGTGATAAGGTTAGTTGTGACAGCCAAAGGGGTTATAAGTACTGTTGTTAAAGAAATGAAAGTCATAAACAAGGAAAGAAGCGAAACAAGGTGAAGTGAGTGGAAGAAGTTGATGTAAGGTATATTCACAAAAAGCATTAAGGAGGATCTAATCACTATAGCCAAATCTTTATCCTACCCTTACCCCGAGCCTACATCATAAACCGCAAGCCCTAAATGATTCTAGGTGCATCTACCTACATTAGTAGCGAATTACATAAAGGAAAAGCCTATGGGTCAAGTGTATGCATGAAGATTTCTTTTAGGAGAATGAGTGTGAGTGTCTCTTCCAAATAATCCCTTGTGTGCATTCAAATAATCACATGACCAAAAGAATAGGGATTCTTATTTTGGTGAGTGACATCATTCATTTTTAGGTCAGAGTTAATGTGGGAATAGGGCACAGGGAGTGTACACTCTAAGGCAAGCTTTGAATGTGCACTAATTATAACTTGAGATGCTATGTGTGTTTCATGGTTGAGCAATGCCCTCGTTTTGCTAAATGATTCCTTGCATAAGCTTTGATTGGTGGAAGGTGGTATCTTGTTTGAAACATCTTCGTTGTTTTGGTCTCTTGGGGTATTTTCTTCTCTTTTTCAATGAGCGTGGTGAGCATATTTTGGGTTATCATAGTTTAGGTGATTGGTGAGGTCTAATTATGAATAGAGGTGGCATATTTCTCTATGAATGAGTATTGCATTACTTGAGGACAAGTAATGATTTAAGTTTGGGGGTTTGATGAGTTGGTAATTTACCAACTCATTAGGTTCTAAAACTTGAGTTTTTGCTTAGTTCTTGAGCTGATTATTCGGATTTTATGCCCTTTTTGCTTTTGTTGAGTGAAAATGATTAAATGTGAAGAAAAGAGCAAAAATGGAGCAAAGAGAAGGGACTGAGAGTAAATCGGCGATCCACAGGTGAAAACTGATGAAATGCCAGCCAAAGGCCGAACATCACTGCCTCTACAGATTAATGCCACCGGCAGTTCACGAATTGCCAGCGGTTGTTCATGAATTTCCAGCTGTGATTCACCGGTCTAGTCACCGAAAGACTTCCAAAAGTTCTAGAAAATAGCTTGAAGATTCGGTGGTTCACGAATTTTAATCTCCCTAATTTTATTTGTTTTTATATTGAATCTGCTTGGTCCAAGGTAACGTCAATTTATCAACCGACACTTATAACTATCATTCCCTAGTCCTCGTGGGATTCGACCTCGGCACTCGTCCGGTTACTTGTTTTGAACTTCGGCCTTGTATATTATTTGCATGAAGGATATATTTTGGATGTTATCAGTTACACTCAATAATAAATATCCCTTTCCCAGAATTGATGACTTGTTTGACCAACTTCAGGGTGCTAAGTGCTTCTCAAAGATAGACCTTAGATCCGGGTATCATCTGCTTAGAGTTAGGGAGACTGACATTTCAAAGACAACTTTATAGACTCAGTATGGTCACTATGAGTTTGTGGTTACGTCTTTTGGACTAACGAATGCTCCTGCAGCATTTATAGATTTGATGAACAGGCTGTTAAGCCGTATCGAAGATGTTCGTGATTATCTGCATAGATGACATTCTCATATACTCTCCGAGCGAGGAGGAACTTGTCCCTCATTTGAGGATTGTGCTACAGACTCTCAAGGATTGCCAACTTTTTACTAAAATCAGCAAGTGTGAGTTTTGGTTGGACTTAGTAGCATTTTTTGGCCACGTGGTGTCAAGTGAGGGTGTGTAGGTGGACTCTCAAAAGATAGAAGCTGCAAAGAATTGTCCTAGACCAGTGAGTCCTTCGGATATCAGGAGTTTCTTGGGTTTAGCTGTCTATTACAGGAGGTTTTTTGAAGGATTTTCATCCATTGCAGCACTGTTGACTAAGTTGACCCAGATGAAAGCCAAATTTCAATGGTCGGATGCCTGTGAGAAGAGTTTTCAAGAGTTAAAGATTTGACTCACTTCAGCCACAGTGTTGACCCTACTTGACGGTACAGATGGATTCGTTGTGTATTGAGATGCCTCTAGGGTTGGTCTTGGGTATGTGTTGATGCAGCATGGTAAGGTCATTGTGTATGTGATGAGTTTGTAATTTACCAACTCATTAGACTCTAAAACCTGAGTTTTTGTCTAGTCCCCGAGTTGATTATGTGGATTTTATGCCCTTTTTGCTTTTGTTGTGTGCAAATGCCTAAGTTTGAAGAAAGGAACAAAAATGGAGTAAAAAGAAGGAAATGAGTATAAGCGGAGAATCATAGGTGTTAACTGGCAAAATGCCGGTTAAAAGCTGAAGGTCACTGCCTAAAGGGAGGAATGCTACCAGCGGTTCACGAGTCACCAGTGGCGAGACACACAACGGTTCTGGTATTGGCATTGAAGATCTGGAAGTTCATGGATTGGAATTGGAAAAACACTGAGTGAACCGCCAAAGTTCACTAGAAATGAATGCAGAAGAAGAGCAAGTATCCGGCGGTTCACGGATTTCATCGATGAACCGTTGGTACCTTCGCCGGTTTTAGAATGATGGTTTTAAGGGTATAACTGTCCATTGCTGAAAAAGGAAGGAATAGTACCCTACTTTTCAGGGCATAAATATAAAGAGAAGTACTCTGCAAAAGAAAAAAGGAGAGAGGAAAAAGATAGAGAGTTAGAAAGAAAAGCCAAGTACACATCACATCATTATTTCCTCTTTTAGCTGAAGACAATCTCTTAGCTGATAAAGGGATTTTGATAGAAATTTGTAGAAGATACTCTACTCTATTTTCTTCTTTGATATTATTAAGTTTCAGTTGTAGTGAAGGATAATTGTGTTTTTGATTTATCTACTCTTCTTATTAAATTCACTGATGCTATTGATGACTGTGTTTTTGAATTTCTTAACTATGAGTAGCTAAAATCATTAACTAGAGGTGTGTGATGATGAATACTTAATTTGATTGGGTATTTCTAGAGTCAACTTCATGATGTTCAATAAAGTGTGAATCTATTTGATTCCCTTCAATCTATTAATGAAGATCCATTGATGATGATATGGGTCTATATATACTTGCTTGATTGTTGCTCGGGAGAGAATAATTAAGTATTGGAAGGAAATCTAGTAGTGGGTATGGATAAGAGATTGTAAAATTAAGCTTGTAATAGCTGAAGTCACTTTCTCCTTCCTAATAAGCAGCTAATAGCTAGGAATAGTGAAGTTGCTGATCCAAATCAATCCGGGTGAGCTAAATCGCAGCTAGAGTTTGAGAAAACTCTACCTAGGGGTAGTCAATAGGTTGGGAAGATGAGGCTACCTATTTTCCGAGAATATTTACACTTGTTGAACTTATGAGATGACCTGTCCTATCTCGATCTAGTTAGTATTGTATCTACACTGCACCTCTACATTGTCAAGAACATAGTTGATCCTTTTACTTTTGGTTCACTAAAGTAACTTGTGTAATTCTATGCGAAGTTTAATCCTCCTGTTTTCCTTGTTTTTATGTTAAATCTATATGGTGCAAGCTAATATCAATTTCTCAATCGATGCTTGATTTCATCACTCCCTAGTCCTTATGGGATTCGACCTCGGCACTCGTCGGGATACTTGTTTTGATACAACGACTGTGTATATTCTTTGACTTAAGAATATATTTTGGACGTGATAAAAAATGGCACCGTTGCAAGGGACTAGCGCTTGATAATCTAGTGATTGATTGTTAAATTGAATTAGTGTGCATTGTAGCTACTTAGTTTGATTTACTACTATGTTGTTAGGATCCCGCCACCTCATGAGCCATCACTCCCAAGCAGGAGATAGCTCAGTGGAGGGGAACATAGAACTTGAAGAAGATAATCCGGTGATGCCGTGTAACACCCTAAAAGTTCCCAAGATTTAAAACCCGAAGTTGAATAAGTTCAACAGTAAAATCTGCAAAATGGCCTCAAGAAGACTCATCTAACGAGTCGTGGAAGCAGTCGTTAGATAGGGAAAAGGGTTCCTAATCAGTGGCAATGGATGGTCATAACGGGTCATTGGAGCTGGTAACGACCTATGGTGTCAATCGTTGGATGGGACACAAGGTTGGTCCAGTGGAGGTGAAGAATGGAATGATGAGTCGTTGGATCAAGTAATGACTCGTCATGTCAAACATTAGGAGGAAGGAGATAAGACCATGAAGGAAGTTCCAATGCACTTGACGAGTAGGTCAAACGAGTCATTGGGTGGAGTAACGACTCGTTACGTTGGTCGTGGTTTGAAGAATGATGAAGTTGTGCGAAATTTCCAGTGTACTTAACGGACAAGACGACGAGTCATTTGAAGTGGCGATGACTCGTCACGTGAGCCATGGCTTCAGTTGGGGCAGTTTTTTCAGTTTTCTCCAGGGGCATTTCTGTAAACTCCTATGCTTTTAACTTCTAAACTATGTCGTTTTGGGTAATACCTTGCATGTTTTTAAGGGTTTTACTAAGCCTAACCTCTCATTCTGTGAAAATACTTTCTCAAACCTTTCTTCCTTCTCTCTCTCAAGTTCAAGGGTTTCACCAAGGTGTTCATCAAGCTTCAAGGAAGATTTTGAACAGGGTTCTTCTACCAGGTATGCGGGCCTTCAACAAGGATATTCTTCCATCCTTGTGCCCCAAAATTTTTTATCTAAAAACCTGATTTTAATGAAGTTAGAAAATTATGATCTAGGATTTTGTGTTATGGGTAAATTTCTTCTATGCTGCTCATAAATGCTATTATCTACTATGATTATGAAATTTATTGTGATATGAACCATGGGTTCTCTTGAATTGTGAAATATAGGTTGGGAATGCAAAAGTGTAGCATGTTCTTCATAAATTGGCTTGGGTATTGAATGGGATGTGTTTATTACTCATTTGATTATCATAGTAATTTATGAACATAATGGAATTGTGGAAATCTTGTATGATTAACCCTAATGACCCGATTATGACATTGATGACTATGTTGGGATGAGTTGGAGTTTTTGGGCTTGAGCAATTAAAAGTAAATCACATATTATCACCATGTTTTCGATTTAATTGATTGGGTATGATTAGATTGTATTTATATTGATGGATTATGAAGCTTGGGAAGATTCTAAATTGTTTCTCCAAATTTTTGAATCTAAAATGTCCATGGATTGAAAGTTTGTAAAAGAAGTGATTCATGATAAATGTGATATGAGGATGAGGTTGACGATAAAAAGCATGTCTCTAAAACTACCCATGATTATGTCGTTGTTTTCAAAATGAATTGATTAGATCCAAGTGTGATAAATCTTTGGGTAATGTCCACATGTCGATTTAAAATGATGATTTTCCCGAAATAAGCTTACCACATTGGTTGGAGCGAGGTCTCCTAAATTTTATAAATGTTAGCTTGTGGTATGTTTTGAAATAAATGAAGACATGCATCTTTGATAAAGTATGAGTGGAATCTATTAATCATGCATGATCTTATGCTACATGTTGATGAGAATGATATTGAAACTGTTGGGCTTGTTGTTATTAGAAAGTAGCCCTAATCCTGTCGAAAAGAATGTTGCATGATGAAAATTAGTAAATGTCCTTGTCTCTAATTAGCTGTTGAAACTTAGATTAGCGTTAGTCAGTCGGGATTCTCATTAGCAAGAATGTTTCCCTAGTTAGTAGGGATTCTCGTTAGAAAGAATGTTTCCCTTTGATAGTTCGGGACCTTCTTGGTATCAGTCATGGCATTGTACCTCTGTATTATTTCTGATTATTACTTCTGCGCATCAGTTGATCTTATAATAATGCATGTCCTTATAAAGTGGTTATGGTGATATGAATATGTGAACCTCATATAAGATTGTTGTATCTCCTTTCAGTTATATTACTATTAATGTGTGTTTAAATTACTTCCTCCTTGTATATTGTAAGTTTAGTTTAATTATGCTTCCCATATGCTCAGTACATTCCAAGTATTGACCGCACGCCTTCTTATGCTATATCGTGTCATGATATAGATTTAGGTTTCCATACTTAGCCTCGTGGTTAGATACGCTTCATCCTCTCCCAACTGATAGTAGTGAGTCCTCATCTTCCGAGGACCTGATTTATGTTCAATTTTCTTATGTTTCAGTTTTTCTCTAGATTTTAGGAGTTAGCTGGGGCTTGTCCCATCAACTCATCAGTTTAAGTAGAAGACTTTCAGACTTGTCTAGATAGATTCAACGTTGTATTTAAGTGTTATTACATTGTCCTTATGGTTTATGTTAGATTCTTAATGTTAGCTTCCGCTTATTCATGTTGTTAATCATGTCTGATGTTAAGTGTTATGCTATGATTATGCCATGGGTCGACTTGGAGCCTTTCCGGGTTCCTTGTCCCGTGTTACGACTAGGGTGGGAACTCGGGTCATGACATGCCGAAAGTTGCAGGAGCCATTCACCTACCACCGACAGTAGGGAATGTGATGTTCCATGTTACTAGCACCATGTTGCACTTATTATAGATGAAAGGGCTTTTCGTCATCAAACCAAGCAAAGATGCAAAGTGGAACTTGAGAAATTTCTTAGAAATTTGCTAGCCCTTCAACATCACAAACATTAGTCAAGAGTCAATCTGGTTGAGACTCTTCCCTTTCTCATTGACGGGGGAAGCAACAATATGGCCGGAGGAACTTCCTCTAGGGTGTATTACTTCGCGGAAAGAGTTAACTGAGGCTTTTCTGGATCGGTTTTTCCCTCCCTCAAAGATGCTACAACTGAAGGATGATATCACAAACTTCTGACAAGAACAAGGAGAGCCTTTGCATGAGGCCCGATTAAGGTTTAAAAAGAAGGTTGCTCTTTTCCTAAATCATAGATTACCGGATGGAGTACTTCTCCAAAGCTTCTATAGGGCCCTCGATTCAACCAACAAATCTATTGCCAACAACCTAGCTGGGGGTTAGCCAAAGCTCTCCTTGACCGAATGAAAAAAACCAACAGGGCTTGGCACACAAGGGAGAAAAGTGTGTCTACTCATGAGATCAGCTCAAGTACATTAGCGGCGGAGTTGCGAAAAAAGGATGATTAGCAGGATGAGACTCTTGCCAAGATGATGACACAATTAGAATTGATGACCAAACATGTGATGGGAGCAGGTCCGAAGGTGGTAAATGCTGTGGGAATGCAAGGTCCCCTGCAATATGAAAGAGAGCCTTCACCACCAAGATATGACGAAGAATGCCAGTATATGGGTAACCAAATAGGAGGGCCTCGACCTACTTCAAAGGAGTAAACCAAGGCCCGTAGCGCCCAAGGGATGAAAACCAAGGGTGTACAAATCGGGAACAGCAAGGATGGCCTAAAAGGAATGAGAGGTGGAGTAATAGTGAGCCAACCCAAGAAGGTGATCATTACCATCGAAGTGTAAATCAATACATTCCACCTCCTAAGGTTGGAAATCCTCAAAACCAGCCAGGAGTAAGTGACGCAGGTAGCTCAAAAATCGAAGAAATTCTCTCAAGAGTTTTAAAGAAGGTGGAGTCAACCGAAAGTGGGGTGAAAGAATTAAGAGGGGAGGTTTCTAACCTCGCTCAAACAGTGAGTTCACACTCGGTATCCATCAAGCATTTGGAAGCTCAAATGAATCACCTATTAGCTCAAATGAACCCTAGAATGAAGGGAACATTACCTAGTGACACAATGCCTAATCCGAAGAAAGATGGTTAGTGTATGGCTATTGTCACTAGAAGTGGCAAGAGGATTGGAGATGCCCTGGGAAAGCCTAGTGAGATGGAGAACCCGAAAGTAGTTGATGAAGATGAGGTTGATAAAATATCAATGACTCCGGAGAATGAAGAAAACGTTGAGGAAGAAACAGAGAAAAAGGATGATGAGATCCACGTTCAAGTTGATGATAAAGAGGCGCGCATGAAGGCCCGGTTGATGATAGGGTTGAATCAAGAATCCCACCACCGTATCCACATAGTCTTACCAAGAAAAAGAAGGAGGATCAGTTTAAGAAGTTTTGTTGACATGTTTAGCAAGTTGTCCATAAACATACCGTTAGAAGACACTTTGATCCAAATGCCCGGTTATGGCAAGTTTATGAAAGACTTGTTGAAAAAGAAGAATGTGGTTGATGCTGGAAATGAAGAGAAAACATACCATTGTAGTGCGGTAATGATGAGCAACCTTACACCAAAAAGTGAAAATCCCTGAGCTTTTACAATTCCATGCACGATTGGGATTTTTGTGTTTAAGAAAGCTCTATTTGATCTAGGTGCAAGTATAAATCTGATGTCCCTACTCATTTTAAGAAATTAGACCTCGGAAGCATGAAACTGACATCGATGCGACTGCTAATGGCGGACAGGTCAATCAAAAGACAGGTGGGGGTGCTAGAAGATGTACTGGTGCAAGTGGACAAGTTCATTTTCCCGGATGGTTTTGTTATTTTGGATTGTGACATGGATGTGGAAGTTCCTATTATTCTGGGAAGATGTTTGTTGGCTACCGGAAGAGCAGTGGTAGATGTGGAGCTTGGAGAGTTAAAATTTCGGGTTGGTAATGAGGAAGTTACCTTCAAGGTATGTCCGTCAGCTGGAACTCCACCTGAATGCAAGGTGATTGGAGTATTGCAAACTGATGATGAGGATAAGGGATTGAAGTTGAGCGAGACGGAAGCGGACAATGACCCATCGGAAAAGAAGAATTGAAAAAAGACTACGTCGTGCCGCTACGATAAATAAGGCGCTTCTTGGGAGGCAACCCAAGTGTTTATTGAACTTATTTGATGTTTTTGTTGTTTTTGTTTGTGGAACTGAGAAATGAGAAGCAAAGTAAGAAACAAATCATGAAGAAAGTACCGACGAGAGACTGGCGAGCTTCCAAACCAGATTCGTGGGTCACCGGTGTATCGCCGACCTAAAGCAGAAAACCTGAAGCCTACTCATAGATTCGGCGGATGACCGACAGACTGCAAATGCAATTCGTGAACTGCCGGTACATCACCAGCTGGAACCAGAACACTAGGCACAATACAAGGTAAGGTAAGCAATATCGACAAACCGCCGAAGGGAAGCAGCGAATCGCCGATGCAGCATCGGTCGGGGCTCGTATTGAGTAAAAAGGGGAATCTACATAGATTGGCCCACACAATCCCAAATGCCTACTCAACCACCCTATTCTGCAAATATTCCCATAGCTGCCCTCTTTCAAACATTCTTCTTTCCATTCTTGTCTCTCCATTACCAACCATTCTCAATTCCCTACATTTTTCCATTTTCAACCTCTCCACCTTCCCACCTTTTCACCTTCCAACTTCCCACCAGCACACCCACATTAAACACCTTACTTCCCCTCAACCTATCACATTCCTACTCTCCACTTATAAATACCCATCCATATTTCACCATCAAAATCACTTCACTCATACTATCTACTCTATACTCATCTGAAGGTTCCCCTGCAATCTTGAGCTATTTTCGTTTTTGAAGCTAACTGTACAAATATTCTCCCAATTCGGTAACTTTTCTCTTGCCCTGCTTTAATTTTAGTGTTGGCACCTGACTTTATAGGAGTAATATTTCACTTCCATTCCTCGTTCAAATCTTTAATGTGTTATACTTGTAAATGGAGTGGATATGAGTTTTTGTGATGAAATTATGAAAAAGGTGAAGTCTGAGTAACCCATTTAAATCTAGAACAATGTGTTGCCCGATGATAGATCGGGTGACGCCAATCTTAAGGGATAAACGTCATAAATATATGTGAATGGAGTATAGTTGCTGGTATTATGTTTGTTGTGAATGTTTGTTAACGGGTGTTTGTGATTAATGAATCGTAATTTGGGACAACAGGGGTCGGCAATTCGCCGGTCAGATTCAGCGAAATGCTGCTTGGGGCGCTGGTTCACTCTGAAATTGATCCTGGCTACTGAGTGAATCCGGCGCTACTACGGTGGTTCAGGAAATGTGGCCGGAGAAACGTCGCTTGAATCATCGAAAATGGCTTGATTTTCCCTAGTGATATGTTAAGCATCGATGGCCAAACGACGGCTCGTGAATTTCTTCGGTGAACTGCCGGTTGTCCCTGGTACCACCTGATCTTTGAATGATTGTTTGATTTTCCTTTGCTTCTCAGTTCTTCTTTAGACTAGTTTCTTTTCTTGTAAATTCTACTTCAATGTCTTGTCACTAACATACCTCTTGCAGAAACACAAATCATGCATCCTTAGGAACACCGGCAAAGGAAAGGCCCCTGCTTTTTCTGCTAGCAAGGGCAAAGACAAAGAAAAGGTTGCTCCACCATGAGCCAACACGAAGGAAACCATCATTCTCTGTGTTCTGAATATGAAGGAACACTATGTCATCTGCCAGGTATGCTCTATCACAGTGGAGAAGAGGTTTGACTTGGCTGGGTTGAAAGGTGATTTCCCTAATATCACCGAGCAGTTCACCCACTGACAATGGCATGCATTTGCCAACCCTTTGCCACCATACTACCCCAGCCTTGTCATAGAGTTCTATGCCTCCTATCAGGCCTTCCAAGAGAGCATGCAACATCGGGGTAAAGTGGATGAGTTTCCCTGCTTGCCTTCGATGATAATTCATGGGGTACAAGTTGATATCACCCCGACTGTTATAAATTATCTGTTTTGGGAAGATAAAATAGACTCTAGTATGGAGTACATGGAACAGGCGGTCGATATGAAGGACCAGTATGCGTGGGTGGCTTGCATTATTGCTGCTGATACTCCTCTGTAGGCCTCCATGGGTGGCAAAATCTCTCGCCACTATTTGAAGTTCGAAACAAGCTATGACTAGATTTTATTTGTTCCCGCATCATCCCATCCAAGAATGAGTAGAAGATCACTACGGAGGTAGCCATCCGTATTTCTTGCATTATGTCGGGTGTCCCCATCAACTTTGGTGAAATTGTAGCTCAACAGATGAAGAAGAAGGCTCGGCAGTCCAGCACTTCCATGCCATATGCTGTTTTGATCTCCCAACTTTGTGTAGCAGTTGGAGTGCCTCTTTTTCTAGACTAGACTCCTTCCTCTACTCTAGGAGTGATTACCATTGACAGGAAGAGAGACGCCAAGGCACCAGAAATGAAACGGAAGTGCATGCTGATCTTGGGCAGAATTATATGCCCAAGTGATACTCAAATGCTCCATTTCGTCGTGTTTATACATTGATAATTGTACCTTCTCATGTGATTTGTAGTTAAAATGTGAATTTATACTAACCAACATGATTAGTGTTGTTTTGCAGGAAAAATATAATTTTAGGAAGCTAAGATGCATGTTGGGAGAAATCGGGAAGAGACTCGAAAGCGAGCAGTGAAAAAGGTTCAGGTTATGCAGCAAACTAAGGGGCTCCGCGATGGAGCCCTGTCATGCTGCCATCGCAGATGCATGATGCCCTGGATGATAAATATATGCCAAGTTATAGTGAAGGTCCGCGTTGGGGCCGTGGCACGTTGGCCAAGCCCCGCGTTGCACGCCGTGGCACATTGGGCATAATTACCTGGAGGAACGGATTCCAGTGAGGGTCCGTGTTTGTGGCATGTCACAGAGGCAGTGCTCTGCGATGCACTCTGTGACACGTTGCTTGTTATTTCGGGAAAAATTCCCACTAGTATAAATAGCACACTAGGTTTATTTTTAATAATTCTGACTTGGTTGAGCAAGAACGTGGGTTACAGGCAGTTGAGGGGACGAAATTCTTAGGGTTCTTCTCTATCTCTTTCTTTCTTGTTTCAATTATTTGTATGATTTACACTCATTTAATGATGTTTAATCCACAAATGAGTGGCTAAATTCACTTCTTGCTGAGGTTAAGAACATTTGTAGTGGAATGTAATTATTGATCATCTTGGTTTTTCATCTATTCTTCCATGGTTGTTCTATTAATTCTTGTTCTTACTGCATTAATGTTTGGCCAATATTAATGTATATCTAAAAGATCTGGTTTGCGCTCGAAAGAGAAAGAAATTGGAAAGTTGTGAATTAATAGAATATGATCTCTTCTTGGTTTGGGAAAATTGAGAATTGATTTACCTTCAGAATAGAAATATATCTGAAAGTTGTATTAGTTAATTAAGGAATCGGTTTCGTATGGCTAGAACATGAATTTCTTCTTATCACAGAAATGTAGGTGGAAGGTTCATGATTCTTAAGTTGGGTTGAATACGAGAGTTTTAATCCATAGGCAATAATTCTTGACTAGCAACCGGAGGAAAGATTAACCAATTTGTATCAATAAATTGCTTCCCTGCATGTTTGTTTTAGCCTCAGCATGCTTATTACTATAGTTCAGACTCAAATTGTATATTTGTTTTAGACTAGTTTAAATTAGGAAACAACCTCCCAAAAATCTTATTGAAATTGTTGTCTGCATTACTAGAGTTAGAGTTTATTAACGCTTGATTCGATTATTACCTTGGTCCAGTCCCTGTGGGATCGATACTTGGCTACTCTAGCCATTTTACTACTTGTTCGACCACGTGCACTTGCGTGTAGGTATTCCAAACCACCGAACAAGTTTTTGGCGCCGTTGCCGGGGACTGGCAATTGGTACAAAATTGTTGTCTTAAGTGTTAGTTTACTATTCCTTATTAGTGTTGACAACTTGGTCTTAGCTTGTCTTTTGCAGATATTGAAATATGTTGAACACTGGCAAGGGACATGGAGTTGGTGGATTCACACTTAGAGTCGGAAAGACAATTCCATCGCCAAAGGAGAGAAGCTCTAGAGAGAAAGCAGCAGTTGCTCAGATAGACCATCCTGGAGCAACAACAGAATCCACCCATTGTAAGGGCAGTATTAGTGCCCAAAGAAATGGCAGCTAGGCCGGTTCGCGAAGTGGCAATCCCACATGCTAACAACGTTACATCTAGCATTCACAAACCTGAGCCAGGAGGGAGGTTCGAGCTTAAACAGAATATGGTGCAATTGCTGCACACCAGCAGGCAATTCACAGGTCTCCCTCACGAGGATCCACAACAACATCTCCAAAACTTTTTGGAGATAAGTGACACTTACATTCCTGCTGGAGTGTCACCCGATTATGTCAGGCTTACATTGTTCCCATTTTCACTTTTGGGAGAAGCAAAGAGGTGGTTGAAAGCTGATCCACCAAATTCCATCACTACTTGGGATGATCTTGCAAAAAAATTTTTGATACGGTTCTTTCCATCCGGTAAAACAACAAGACTTAGAAGTTAAATTCTAAGTTTTAAACAGAGAGAGAGAGAGAATCTGTATCAAGCCTGGGAGAGATTCAAATCTATGTTGCGGGATTGTCTTCATCATCACCAATCCAATGATGTGTTGGTGCATACTTTCATAGAGGGTTTGGAACCCCACACAAAAATCTTGCTAGACTCAGTAGCTGGGGGACAAGCATTAGAAAAAAATTATGAGGAGCTGTATACCTTGTTGAACCGTATTTCCCAGGGAAATCCAGAGTGGAATGCGGACTCTTCTAGAGGAGGAACAAGGAAAGCGGCAGGAGTCTTAGAAGTGGATGGTTTTATAGCTATCGCTGCATAGATAGCTGCGTTACAAAATCCACTCAATACCTACTTCAGCAATATGAGCATGAATCATTCTCAAGCCCAGTGAATGTAGTGCAGAAAATTTGGTGTGAAGTGTACGACAGTAATGAACACTCAGCTGAGTGTTGTGGTACAAATCCTGATTCAGTAAACTTTGTTGGTAATGTACCGAGAAATAATCACCAACAGTATGGCAAAAACTACAACTCTAATTGGAGAAGTCACCCGAATTTCTCTTGGGGTAGTAACAGCCATCAAGGGCAGAGTTCGAGTCAGGGAGCACAAAAAATCAAGGAGGGCAGCGACACTATCAGTCGCAATACAGAAACAACAATGCACCTCCTCCACCACCATCACCCAGCATTGAGGAAATGTTCAAAACTATGATAGCTAACCAAGCTCAATTGCAGGCTGACTATGTGAAATTGGCAGCCGATGTAAAGAAAAATCAGTTAGCTACAAAGGCATTGGAGTACCAGTTTGGGCAACTAGTTGGAGCTCAGAACACCAGGCCGGGAGGAGGACTTCCAAGTGACACTGTCCCCAACCCCAAGCAAGTAAATGCAGTGACCACGAGGAGTGGTTTGCAACTCAAGGAGGTGGAGCCAGAAAGACCACCACAGCAGTCGGGAGTAGTGGAGAAGGAGAGGGAGCACAATGATGATAGGGGGAAGGAGAAGGAAGATGAACCAGAAAGACCACCACCCCCGTTCCCTCAAAGACTAAGGAAACACAAGGAGGAAACGTGTTTCAAAAAGTTCATGGAGGTGCTTAAACAGGTACACATTAATTTACCTCTTGTTGATGTTTTGCAGGGAGTGCCGAAGTACGCAAAATATATCAAGGACATCATGGCGAATAAAAGCAGGTTGACGGAGTACGCTACGGTGGCGCTTACGGAGGAGTGCACTTCACGGATACAAAATAGGTTGCCCACAAAGCTCAAAGACCTTGGGAGCTTTACAATTCAACTTACAATCAGGCAGAGTATCCGAGCTCGTGGATTATGTGATTTGGGAGCGAGCATTAACTTGATGCCTAGATCGGTATTCAAGAAATTGGGGCTAGGCAGTCCTAGACCGACAACAGTGATCTTGCACTAGCGGATCGTTCTTTGGCCAGACCAGATGGCATTGTGGAGGACGTTCTGGTGCAAGTGGGCTCCCTTATCTTCCCGGTTGACTTCATTGTGCTGGATTTTGAGCCGGATGCGGAAGTCCCATTTATTTTGGGATGTCCTTTCTTGGCAACTGGGAAAGCACTTATTGATGTAGCTGCAGGGCAGCTAACTATGCGGGCACTTGACAAAGTTGAAGTATTTGATGTGTACAAGGCCACAAAGCTTCCGTCCGTGTATGAGGAACTCTCAGTGATCAACGTGCTTGATCGAGCGGATAATGCTCAAAGTGTTGATTCGTGAGAGCCTATGGGAAAACACCCGGTGAAGGACCCCCCAAAATGAGAATCGTGGCAAGAAGATGGAAGTGCCACATTCTTAGTCAATGGGCAGCGATGTAAGCGTTACTGGGGTGAGGACGGTAGTCGAGAGAAGACATCCGTCACCTTAGAGGATGACTGAGATTCAATGATGTCGAGCTGCGACGATAAATCAGGCGTTGCACGGGAGGCAACCCATGGAATTTTTGTAATATTTGAGTAGATTTCGTAGAAGAAAAAAAAAGAAAGAAAAGAAAAAAAAATTAAAATTAGAAAAATAATAATAAAAACAAAAAAAATTGTATTTTATGTGAAACCTATAAATTCTAACCAATTTCTTGTTGTGAGATGAATTTCAGGTTGAACGGAGGGTAAAAATGCAAAGGATCGCAAAGGAAAAATCGAGGTGAGAAAAATAATAAAAAGTGGCAAAATAGTGAGCCTGCGCGATGGCTCTGTGTCACAGAGGAGGGCCTCCATGTTACCCTCCGTGACACGTTGAGGTTTAATTCTGGAATTTTTAAAATTCCAGAATACCTACGCGATGGCTCCGTGTCACAGAGGGGGTGCTCCGCGTTACCCTCTGTGACACGTTGAAGTGTTATGCGCGACGGGTCACACCGGGTCGCCGGGAGACCCGCGCGAAATTAACTCTTTTTAACCCCGAAAACACCCCATTTTTCCCATTTTTCACTCCTCTCCGCGACAAACTCCCCAAATTGCCCCCATCCCCAACGTGACACGGACTTAGGCACACGTTTCATCGACTTTTCTTCAATTTCATCGAACTAAAGGTATGTTTTCTATTTTCTTCTCAATTCTTGTCAAATTTGTCGAGTTTGAGCATGTAAAGTGAGAAAAACTTGCCCTAATTGTAAATTGAGCTTGAATTCCTTTAATTTAGTGTTGATTGAAGTTCGGAGTATCATTTTGATTGATGAACTCGATAAATGCATGCTTGATCGAATTCTGGTGAAATATGTAGCTAGGGTTAGAATTTGATTGCGAAGAAATGAAATGTGATTGAAAATGTGGAAATTATGGGTTGAGCATGTTGGGTAAGGTGAATTATGTTGTGCTTGTTGTGAATATGCTAAGTAAACCATGGATTTTTTTTGGGAGAATGAAATTTTGAATTGCATAGAACTTGGTGAATTGCATAGGTTATGTTGAGAGTTTTTCTTTGCTAAGTGCTATGGGATGAAATGGTATTGATGGTGATATGTTGATTAACTGTACGAAGTCTGAGTAGTACGTAAAATATATTCCATCGAATTCTCTGAATGCACGAGGCATGTTGTTGTTTTTTCTTGTAAATTGGAAAGTGAGAGTTGTCTTGCCGTAATGTTGTGATTGTGGCTAAAGACTAAGTGTGGGGTGGCCTAGCTTAACCCAACCTTACTCGAAGCTAATTTTAATTTAAATAACATTGGGACTGTCTGTTTGATTTGACAGGAACAATGGCAAGCAGGCAAGATAAAGGAAAATGTGCGTCTACATCGGGCGCCGGAAGGAAAAGGATTAGACTGGGACGGTAGTCCCAGCAGCACCAGCGGTTCCGCGTGGCCAACTCCGTCAATACGAAACCCCATGGGTGACAGAGGAAGGGAAGAAATGGTACACAAAGCATAAGGAAAGCAAATACTTCCCCGAGGAGCACATTGCTAGGGAGCCGTTGGCACCGGAGTTTCCCAGAATCGTACATAGGATTGACGCTGCCGGGCTGAACTTCATCTTTGAAGAGCCCAAGGAGTGCAATCTCCACCTGATTAGAGAGTTTTACGCCAACTGGAACCCGACACTTTGAAGTCACACTGTCAAAATAAGGGGGCAGGTAGTCACTTTTGAGCCCCATCACCTTAATGCCATCTTGGGGGCGTGGGACACAGACGCCCATGTACTCCGGCAGTTGAACATCACTCCACCATATGCGGACATCAGACGTACTCTGTGTGGAGCCCGTTCGACAGCACGATGGAGCAGGTATAAGGAGAGGGGCTACCATCAGACACTGCCCTACTCTCAAATGAATAGGGAAGCCAGAATTTGGCTTAAGATCATGTGTTCCTGCCTGATCCCTGGGGGTGCACATGACAGATGTCACCCGGGATCGTGTGTGCTTGGTATACGCCTTGGTGAAAGGGCTGGAGATTAATGTTGGGGCGGTGATCATCTCCGCCATGAAGAGAGCCCGTTTGCATCAAGGGCACAGGCACGGGTTTGGTGGCTTGCTGACCACTTTCCTGAGGGGCCTAGATGTTGAGGAGGAGGCCCTAGACTACATCCCACAGATGGAGAGATGGGCCTTAGACGTCACCAGAACTAAGGCACCCGACACCACTCACGGGCCAGTTCTCACATTAGCCGAGCGACATGCTCGGGATGATTAGTATATGGCCCGCATGTTCGGGATGCAGATGCTACAGTTGCGCATAGGTGGGAGGCCAGCAACAGAAAGTGAGCTGTGGCAACTAGAGTTGGACTACCCCTTCAGCAAAAATGTCAGGGCTTTATGCCGAGTGGGGCCAGCTTTTGTGGAGACCACTGATGATGATGTCCCCACAAATGAGGAGACGCGCCGCGAGAACTCAAATATTGAGTCAAATGATGATAGCGGAGGTGATTTGGATATGGGGATGAGGAAACCGCACCTGACGAAGAAGTGGAATACTTCGATTGATCAGGGAGTTTCACCACCTACTCTTGTACTATGTTGAATTTTGTGAACACTGGGGACAATGTTCGATTTAAGTATGGGGTGGGAGTAGTTAGGTGTTGGTTGTTTTGTTGTTATTTACCTGTTTTGTTGTTGTGCCTGTGCAAAATTGTGACCCTGTGATTTTGATGTTTATGTTTTGTATTGTAATTAATGTGAAGTTGTTGTGTGTTGCATGGAGTTGTTGTTAGCTGGTTGTGTAAATATTGTTGTTTTATCGAAATTATCGATATGTTTAAAATTTTGTGAAATCTTTTTTTTTTTGATTGGGTTTCTCAGCGTTTGTTTTCGGTGCTTTTACCGAGAATAGTCCCATTGAACCGAAGTCGTAAATAGTGATCGTTCCCTATGATGGATGGATGACGACCGTCTTAAGGGAAATGTAGTCGATAGGAGTAGATTTTGCTCTTTTTAATTTTTTTTCTTTTGTTTGTTTGTATCCCAAACGTGTCGTTACTTTATGGTTCGGAATTCAGGTTGCGTGTTGTACATGATATTTAGAATGCAAAGGTGATTCATATGAAAGCATGCAACTTTGTAAACATGTTGAGATTCCTAGACCATAGAATTCGATGCGGTGTGATTGAGGCTTAATGTTTGATTTCTTGTAATTGGCTGATTGAAGAGTCTGTGAATATGTCTTGAGTTGAGCATGTGCAATGAGTGTGTGGTGAGGTTTCGTTTCTTCCATGGTATTGTGAAGTGTCTAGAACATGCCTGGTGTGTGTACGAAACGAAATGAAGGATGTGTATTGTAGGAAAGGATGTAGGCATTTCTTTGCTTTAACCGAAAGTTTTTTTTTCATTATCGTACCTACCTTGAATGTACATCCTAGTTAGCCCATTGAGCCTTTAGCCTATTTTTTTCTTTTGTCGAAAAGGTACAAACCCAGCTTAACCCCTTCTTGTCATTATCTGTGAATTTGATCCAAAACTCTTAAGCGCTCAATAAAAGTAATTTTCCCACAGTGTCAAGGAGTGGTAATTGTGAAAACAAAGGAAAAGCAGAAGTGGTGAAAGTAAAGAAAAGGTCAAGGGTGCACTTGCCGAATTTAATAAAAGGAAGATGTATAACTAATCTTTGTTATTAAGTCGAGTGTGCTTAAAGATATGGAAAAAAAATAAAGAAAGACTTCAAGAATGAGAGGATGAAGGAAGAAACAATGCCCATAATGTGGTGGGATGTATGGAAAAGCGCTTAAGGGTGCTAGTTGTTATTATTGGTTAGCCCAGTATGTACTAGTTCCTTAGCTTATATTACAACCCATCAAGTCCTACGTGATCTTACATCACTCGTCCTTATATTAGTGGAGTAATATACTAGAGGCAAGCTTATGGGTCATGACATGATGCATGTGAATTCTTTGGGAGAGAGAGAGAAATTGTATTCATATGCCCCTGCATATAATGCTTTTGAGATCATATGATTGAAAAAGGGGAAATTCTCTTGTGTTGTGAGGGCACATGCTTGACGAGAGATTTAATTTCGTGTCGGATGTCTTGATCAGCTGATTTGCATGAGCTTGCCGAGATCGAGAGTCGACTTGTGAGTCTAGGAGGTCTTAATGTGTTGAATTTCACTGTATTGATGAGACTATGCATGTTTTCTGGATGATTTGCTATGTAATTAATCGGTATAACCGTAGCTTGAATTGTCGGGCCAAAGTAGCTATGATTGGGTGTCAATTGCATGAGATGTGAGATTATTGTTCGAGGACGAACAAAGTTTTAAGTGTGGGGTAAGTGATCTTGGGCAGAATTATATGCCCAAGTGATACTCAAATGCTCCATTTCGTCGTGTTTATACATTGATAATTGTACCTTCTCATAATATTTGTAGTTAAAATGTGAATTTATACTAACCAACATGATTAGCGTTGTTTTGCAGGAAACATATAATTTTAGGAAGCTAAGATGCATGTTGGGAGAAATCGGGAAGAGACTCGGAAGCGAGCAGTGAAAAAGGTTCAGGTTATGCAACAAACTAAGGGGCTCCGCGATGGAGCCCTGTCACACTGCCATCGCGGATGCATGCTGCCCTGGATGATAAAAATATGCCAAGTTACCGTAAAGGTCCGCGTTGGGGCCGTGGAACGTTGGCCAAGCCCCGCGTTTCACGCCGTGGCACATTGGGCATAATTACCTGGAGGAACGGATTCTAGTGAGGGTCTGCATTTGTGGCGTGTCACGGAGGCAGTGCTCCGCGATGCACTCCGTGACACGTTGCTTGTTATTTAGGAAAAATTCCCACTAGTATAAATAGCACACTAGGTTTATTTTTAATAATTCTGACTTGGTTGAGCAAGAATATGGGTTACAGGCAGTTGAGGGGACGAAATTCTTAGGATTCTTCTCTATCTCTTTCTTCCTTATTTCAATTATTTGTATGATTTACACTCATTTAACGATGTTTAATCCACAAATGAGTGGCTAAATTCACTTCTTGCTGAGGTTAAGAACATTTGTAGTGGAATGTAATTATTGATCATCTTGGTTTTTCATCTATTCTTCCATGGTTGTTCTATTAATTCTTGTTCTTACTGCATTAATGTTTGACCAATATTAATGTATATCTAAAAGATCTGGTTTGCGCTCGAAAGAGAAAGAAATTGGAAAGTTGTGAATTAATAGGATATGATCTCTTCTTGGTTTGGGAAAATTGAGAATTGATTTACCTTCAGAATAGAAATATATCTGAAAGTCGTATTAGTTAATTAAGGAATCGATTTCGTATGGCTAGAACATGAATTTCTTCTTATCACAGAAATGTAGCTGGAAGGTTCATGATTCTTAAGTTGGGTTAAATACGAGAGTTTTAATCCATAGGCAATAATTCTTGACTAGCAACCAGAGGAAAGATTAATCAATTTGTATCAATAAATTGCTTCCCTGCATGTTTGTTTTAGCCTCAGCATGCTCATTACTATAGTTCAGACTCAAATTGTATATTTGTTTTAGACTAGTATAAATTAGGAAACAACCTCCCGAAAATCTTATTGAAATTGTTGTCTGCATTATTAGAGTTAGAGTTTACTAATGCTTGATTCGATTATTACCTAGTCCAGTCCCTTTGGGACCGATACTTGGCTATTCTAGCCATTTCACTACTTGTTCGACCACGTGCACTTGCGTGTAGGTATTCCAAACCACCGAACACATGCAAGCCTTCTGCGTACAAGAAGAAGCCCTCTCCCACGGGTCAGCCCAATCTCAAATCTCCCTCATATCCAATGTGCCCCAGCCTGACATGTTAGGCCAAACATCGGGTGACACGTTAGCCCCAGCAATGAGTTTCTCCACCTCCCCAATCTTCTTAGTCAAGTGGTCTCCATCACCTTGCGGAGATTAAAAACTCACATGAAAGCCAGCTTCAATGTTTGGCTAAGAGCCTCCCAACAGTCATTGCCAAAACAATCAAGAAGGAGCTCAAATCATTATACGAGAATGTCGCCACTTTGTGTAAGAGGGTGGATGCAGTATGTCACACCCCAAACTCGGGGAGACGTGACTGGCACCTGTTTCCACCCCCGGTATGAGCATACCCGACGCCCCAAAAGTAAAACAAACGCTAGAATCGATGAGTTTAAACAACACAACAACTATAAAATCAAAATAAGATGATAGACTATAGCGGAAGCTGGCTCACCTGGCCAACCAAAAAATAAAAACAACATGCCTTCAAGGCCAGGGAATGGAAAACAACTATACATCATGGCCCACCTAGCCTATAACAATAGAACTACACCCACAATAAATATCTATGAGCCTCTTAAAATATAATAGAGATCAACTGTCCGGGACAGGGCCCCGAACTACCCATAATTCAACCTCTGGCAACTGCGAAAGAACTGGAGCACACTGACTCAGCTGGAACTCCACTCAGCAATCAAGAACCTGATCTAACATCCCACCATCACCTGTAGGCATGAATACAGTGCCCCAACTAGGGCGTCAGTACAATAATGTACCGAGCATGAAAGGCAGAAACAACTGGAAGACTAAGATTAGAGGTTAACAGATATACCAGATATCGCAGAAGGAGAACTCAATTTAAGTAAACACATAAAATCTACCTGGCCTCCATAAGCCTGACAAGTACAAGCAAACATACAAACAGAACCTATCTATCCCCCATAAGCCTGGAAAGTCCAAAAAGTAAATAACAATACAACGGCACCTAGCTGACCCAGCTCACCATTCATCGCCTCTAGACCTTTCAATGGCCTCGGCTAACAACAGCCAACATTTAGCATCCACTGCTATCAGATAACAAATAACACAAGCAACAACCACAATATAATGCCAAACAAGTCACAAGTAAACACCAGTTAATCAACATCATTAATCAAGCACTGTCGGACACTCTCTCGGCTGCGCACAGTTAGCAGAGCCTAATCACTCTGGGAGAACCAATCACGATCCCAGGAACGCTCAGACATGTCGGACCACTCTCGAATCATGTATCAATTCGACACTATGGAGGACATCATTCTCAACCCCGTGGTCATTTCACTCCTTGGGCTCAACCCCCAGCCGTAAACACTCTAATGCATCGGGTATCCACAAGCCACAAGGCACCTTAGGCTCGATCCCTAGCCGAAACAATTCTTGTGCATCGGTATCCACAAGCCACAAGGCCTCAAACAGAACACACACAAAATCACAATATTCAAAATCAATAAAAATAATAACATGCTCAAACATCTCACAATCAGCTCTCAAACCTCACAACCTGACTATTACAACACAATACTATTCTTTCACGTCTAGCCGTCCACCGACGAGACACCAACCAAGCTAAGGATTACCATCCTGACCAGTTTATCCTCAAGCTTTACAAACAGCCCACATGCCACTCTACTTACTACTAACATCAAGGGACACAGCCAAATTAGCCCAAGTGCCACCACGGCCATCACGTGCCATCGACACGGTCGACACGATCGCCGATTCAAATATAACAAAAGATCATCGAAACCATCAACCATAAAAACTCTAATCCCTCATTCACTTGTCAATATGATCACTTAATCTCATTCACTCCAACATCCCAAAACTTTCTACAAAACCACACACCTCACACTTAACCTCTCGACACGAGCCTAACAATTTGCCATGACTACGATTCTCCGCACTCAAGCCTGAGCAACAAACCAAACCAGCACCTTAAACACACCATTATCACCATAAAAATAGCAGAACAAGAGTTCAATAATAGTAAGAACACAAGCCATCACAAAACAGGCAACACACACGTCAACTTCAACACGGACGACAATGGCTATGGAATTCATGCCGACAAAGGGAGGGACAAGCCTAACATACCTTAGCTTCAAGCCTAGACAAACTTGAGCCTTAAAAACCATGAAACTAATACCTAAAGGAACTCAAATTTTCTTCCAAAACACAGCCAACATAACTCAATAACAAAACAAGACAAACGAAGCTTACCTGATAAGATTCATAAGAATTCGACGGTAGAAACTCCGAGACAACAATCTACCGGTGTTAACAAACCTATAAACAACCTTAAAAACTAAGAAGAACAAAATAAAGAAGTCTTACCATTAGCTTTACCACAAAATAGCCACCAACAGCATGGAAAAGCCACCAAACCACGGACTTCACCAAGCTCCCTACTTCTCAACACCAAAATCATGTTGAGCCATGGGTTCTAGCATCAAAACCCAAAAGAAACCGTGGACAGAGCCTTGAGAGATGTTTTGGACGTGAGAAGCTCTGGAAAATAAGAAAATAAGGCAACCAACCGATCAAGGGGCTTTTTAAAGTCCTCCACCGCCTTAGACCCTTGTGAGGTGCCTGCTTGCGTGGTCTCGCGAAAACGCGAATATCTCTCTACTCCGAAGTCGGATTTGTAAACGGTTTGATGTACTGGAAATTAAACTCATAGATCTTAAATTTCATAGGTCGCACACCCCACAAATCCTTATAAATTGGGAGAAAAGTTCTGAGACATTTGACCTAAATTTCAAAGAATCTCAAGAAGGAAATTTTGCGATAACTTTTTCCGAATTTTGTTCTACAACTTGATCGATGTCCAAACTTAAATACAACCATAGAGTGACTCAAATAACTCATAGAACTTCCTTCTTTTCCAATTAGGTACTTAGTCCTACCTCAAAAACACGATTTTATCGCTTAAATTATCCGAGGTGTTACATCCTTCCCCCCTTAGAAACATTCATCCTCGAATGTTGGATGACATCACACGACATAGCCTCACATGAAAAGCTTATCACATACAACTAAAAATAATAAAACCTCGCACCATGTTGAGGTGCGACACTACTATAACCATAATCAAAATGAATCTTACCTACTACCATGTTTAGCCACTGGCTGACTATAATTCATCATGTTACAAGCGTCCCTGCAAAAGTTTGCAAACGTGAGTCTAGACCCGACTCCCGTGACATCTGACTTCTCACACGACTTCGATCCAAAAATAAGGGTAACAATCCTAAATATCCTGTAGCTTCCTCTTTATAAGTACATTGCGCAATGCACATATAAACAAGACTAGAAACGGCTCATAGACTTTCTAGGAAGAACTGCTCTGATACCAAGTCTGTCACACCCCAAACCCGGGGAGGCGTGACTGGCACCTGGTGCCACCCCCGATATGAGCATATCTGACGCCCCAAAAATAAAACAAAGGCCAGAACCGATGAGGTTAAACAACACAACAACTATAAAATTAGAATAAGATGATAGACTATAGCGGAAGCTGGCTCACCTGACCAACCAAAAAATAAACACAACATGTCGCCAAGGCCAGGGAATGTAAAACAACTATAAAACATGGCCCACCTGGAAAATAACAATGACACTACACCCACAATAAATATCTACGAGCCTCTAAAAAATATAATAGAAATCAATTGTCCGGGAAAGGGCCACAAACTACCCATAACTCAACCTCTGGCAACTCCGAAACAACTGGACCACATCAACTCAGCTGGAACTCCACTCAGAACCAAGAACTTGATCTAACAGCCCACCATCACCTGCAGGCATGAATGCAGCGCTCCGACTAGGGCATCAGTACAATAATGTACCGAGCATGAAAGGCAGAAACAACTAGAAGACTAAGATTAGAGGTCAACAGATATACCAGATATAGTAGAAGGAGAACTCAACTTAAGTAAACACATAAAACCTACCTGGCCCCCATAAGCCTGGAAAGTATAAGCAAGCATACAAACAGAACCTATTTGGCCCCCATAAGCCCAGCAAGTCCAAAAACTAAACAATAGTACTATGGAACCTAGCTGATCCAGCTCACCTGTCATCGCCTCTAGACCTCTCAATGTACTCGGATAACACCAGCCAACATCTAGGATCCACTTCTATCAGATAACAAATAACACAAGCAATGACTACAATATAATGCCAAAAAAATCACAAGAAAACACCAGTTAATCAACATCATCAATCAAGCACTGTCGGACACTATCTCAGTTGTGTACTGTTAGCAGAGCTCAATCCATCTGGGAGAACCAATCGCGATCCCAGGAAGGTCAGACATGTCGGACCACTCTCGAATAATGTCTCAATTCCACACAACGGAGGACATCATTCTCAACCCCATAGGTCATTTAACTCCTTGGGCTCAACCCCTTAGCCAGATTCACTCTCATGCGTCGGGTATCCACATTCCACAAAGCACCTTAGGCTCGATCCCTATCTGGAACCACTCTTGTGCATCGGGTATCCACAAGCCAAAAGGCCTCAAACACCACACCCACACAATCACAATATTCACTATCCACAATAATAATAATACATGCTCAAACAGCCCACAATCGGCTCTCAAACCCCACAACCCAACTATTACAACACAATACTATTCTTTCACGTCTAGCCATCCACCGACGAGCCACTAACCAAGCTAAGAATTACCATCCTAACCATTATATCTTCAATCTTTACAAAGAGCCCACATGCCATTATACTTACTACTAACATCAAGGGACACGACTAAATCAGCGCAAGTGTCACCACGGCCATCACTGTGATCAACAGGTCGAGACGATCGCTGATTCAAATATAACAAAAGATCGTCGCAACCATCGACCATAAAAACTCTAATCCCTCATTCATTTGAAAATACGATTACCTAATCTCATTCACTCAAACATCCCAAAACTTGCTACAAGAACCACACGCCTCACACACGGCCTCTCGACATGAGCCTAACAATTTTCCATGACTATGATTCTCCGCACTCAAGCCCGAGCCACAAACCAAACCAGCACATTAAACACACCATTATCACCATAAAAATAGCAGAACAAGAGTTCAATAATAGAAAAAATCCAAGCCATCACAAAACAGCAAACACACACGTCAACTTCAACACGGACGACAACAGCTATGAAATTCATGCCGACAAAGGGAGGGACAAGCCTAACATACCTTAGATTCAAGACTAGACAAACTTGAGCCTTCAAAACCATGAAACTAGTACCTAAAGTAGGTCCAATTTTCTGCCAAAACACAACCAACATAACTCAATAACAAAACAAGACAAACTAAGCTTACCCGATAAGATTCATAAGAATTCGACGGTAGAAACACCGAGACAACAATCTACCGGTGTTAACACACCTATAAACAACCTTAAAAACTAAGGAGAACAAAATAAAGAAGTCTTACCAATAGCTTTACCACGAAACAGCCACCAACAGCCCGGAAAAGACACCAAACCACGGACTTCACCAAGCTCTCGACTTCTCGACACCAAAATCATGTTGAGCCATGGGTTCTAGCCTCAAAACCCAAAGGAAACCATGGATAGAGCCTTGAGAGAGGTTCTGGACGTGAGGAGTTCTGGAAAATAAGAAAATAAGACAACCAACCAATCAAGGGGCTTTTTATAGTCCTCCACCGCCTTAGACCCTTGTGAGGTGCCTGCTTGCGCGATCTCGTAAAAATGCAAATGTCTCTCTACTTCGAAGGCAGATTGGCAAAAGGTTTGATGTACTGGAAACTAGACTCATATATCTTTCATTTGATAGGTCTTACACCCCGTAACACTTTATATATTGGGAGAAAAGCTTCGAGACATTTGACCTAAATTTCAAAGAATCTCAAGAAGGAAATTTTGCGATAAGTTTTTGCGAATTTTGTTCTACAACTTGATCGATGTCCAAACATAAATACAGCCATATAGTGACTCAAATAACTCATAAAAATTCCTTCTTAGCCAATTAGGTACTCTTAGTCCTACCTCGAAAGAACGATTTTATCGCTTAAATTATCCGGGGTGTTACAAAGTAGAAGGGGCAGTCACATCCCTCCGAACTGAAGTGCAGGAGTGGACAAGTTAGACTTTAGTCGAAGTGTCCAACATGAGTGGTTTGGATGCTGCAATAGATGCTCCGTCTTCAGCTCGAGGGCCAATTGATGACTTGTTTAAAGGGCTGGGCGAAAGATTTTGCTGGGCTTGGTAATGCCAGCGGAGGTGATGGTGGTGACGCTGAGGCTGAGAATGAAGAGGAGTGACCTGTTCAGGGAGTTGCTTGTCCCTTCTCCCGTTGTTCTTTTTTCATATTTACATTGGGGACAATTTATGAGTTTAAGTCAGGGGAGGGATGAGCGCTGTTGATAGGGGGAGATCTGTTTCTTTTAAAAAAAATTTCTTGATGTTTTTTAATTTAAGTTTGAGTAAGTCTAGCCTTTGTCGGGCTGTTGTGATTGATGATTGCCCTTGTCGGGCATGTTTGTTTTATGAGTGAATGAATGACTTGGTTTGTGTCTTTTTGTTAATGGTAATTAGTGACTAAATGGGGTCTTTGGTTTTAGGCATCATCTTTTGAAAATCTAGTATGATATTGACCCCAAAATTGTGTTTCTTTTTCGCTATTATAAATAGTAGGGTAGAAATTAAAGCTCCTAGGGTTTTCTTTTGACCACGGTTCTTTCCCAAAGAGAAGTTTTTTATTTTATTTTAGTTATTTTTGTTGTCAACGGGTTGTCTTTTTTCGATGATGGATTGAGTGGCGACATTCTTAAGGGAAATGCCATGTCAATTTGAGTTTGTTGTGAAGTTGTTTTAAGAGGCACCAACTAAAATTTTTCTTGTGTTGAAATGAGAATGTGAAAACAAGGGCATGAAGATGAAGATACTGAGCAAATTTTGACACCGTAGCATAGTAATCTTGGTTGTACATTGTAAATTCCCTACTTGACTTATGATGTTTGCTTGCTTGATGTCCCAATGTGATGTTTTATATGGGAAAATGACTCTTGTAGACCCTGTAAGGGTGATGCTTTGTGTGGCAAGGATATTTTTGTGAATAGTTTGCATTACATCTTGTCTAGAACTTGCCCTAAATGTGATTCAAGGCAAAATAGAAGATGTAGTGGCACCAAGAAAATGAGTTTAGGCCCTCAGTTGTCTAGCCACTTCAACCATACGCCCTCCATGATCGTTATTCCTTGTTAGCCAATTTTGATCCTTAAAACCTTTCCTTGGCAACCACATTACAAGCCTTAAGACCATTCTTAATACCTTTTTTGGCCCCCATTCTCCCTAAATGTTAATTACAAGATAAGTGTTGAAGTAAGGCTCAAGGCCTAAGAAGAAGGGAGTGAGAAAAACCAGTGTGGAAAATGAGGCAAGAGCCTAAGTTTAGGGTTATGCAAAGCAATGGGGGAAAGACGAGAATCTTAGTGTGAAGGTAACATCACCTTTTGTCAAAGTGTGCAAAAAGATGAATAAAAAAAAAGAAAAGGAAAAAAAAACTATTAGTGTGAATTGGTGTTCCCTCTTAAGGTAATAAGGTTAGTAGTGGAAGAAAAAGAGGGGCTATAAGGGAGAGTATTAAAGAAATAGAAGGCAACAACAAGAAGAGAATTGAAAAAGAAGGTTGAGTGAGCAAAATTGCTGTAAGGCATGTCACGAAAAGCATTAGGGAGGATCTACTCACTATAGCCAAATGTTCATCCGACCCTGACCTTAAGCCTACATCACAGCCCGCAAGTCCTAAATGATTCTAGGTGTAGCTACTCTACATTAGTGGCAACCTACATGAAGGGCAAGCCTATGGGTCAAGTGTATGCATGAAGATATCTTTTTGGAGAGTCAGTGTGAGTGTCTCCTCCAATTAATCCCTGGTATGCATTCAAATGATCAAAGAACTAAGAGAATAGGGATCCTTATATTAGGTGAGTGGCATCATTCCTTTTAGGGATGCAAGAGAATTTAGAGTTCATATGGACATAGAACAACGAGTGAAAACTCTAAGGCAAGCTTTGAATTTTTAGTGATTATAACTTGATATGCTATGTGTGTTACTTAGTTGAGAAATGCCCTTGTGTGATTAATGATTCCTTGCAGGTTTACTCGATAAAAAGTTGTTGCCTACCTGAAACATCTTCATTGTTTTGGTCTTTTGGGGTATTTCCTTCTCTTTTCGGTGAGTATGGTGAATATTTTTGGGTTGTCATAGTCCGTGTGATCGGCGAAGTCTAATTGTGAAGAAATTTGATATTTTCCTTAATAGTTGAAATATTGCATTACTTGAGGATAAGTAATGATTCAAGTTTGGGGGTTTGAGGAGTTGGTAATTTACCAAATTATTAGACTCTAAAGCCTGAGTGTTTGTCTAGTTCCCGAGTTGATTATCTGGATTTTATGCCCTTTTTGCTTTTGTTGTGTGCAGATGCCTAAGTTTGAAGAGAAGAACAAAAACAGAGTAAAAAGGAGGAAATGAGTATAAGCGGCAAATCGCAGGTGTTAACCAGTGAAACACCGGTTAAAATCTGAAGGTCACTACCTAAAGGGAGGAATGCTACCGGCGGTTCACGAGTCACCAGTAGCGATACGGTAGTGCAGTTGCTGAATGACACTCAGAAAATTCTAGAATTGGCACTGAAAATCCGAGCATCCAAGGATTAGCATCGGAGAAACGCTGGGTGAACCGCCAAAGTTCACTGGAAATGAATGAAGAAGAAAAGCAAGTATTTGGCGGTTTACGAATTACATCGGCGAACCACCGGTACCTTCACCGGTTTTAGAATGGTGCTTTTAAGGGTATAACTATCCACTGCTGAAAAAGGAAGGAAAAGTACTCTACTTTTCAGGTTATAAATAAAAAGAGAAGTAATCTACAAAAGAAAAGAGGAGAGAGCAAGAAGATAGAGAATTAGAGAGAAAAGCCAAGTACACATCACATTATTATTTCTTCTTTTAGCTGACGACAATATCTTAGATGATAAAGGGATTTTGATTGAAATTTGTAGAAGGCACTCTGCTCTATTTTCTTCTTTGATATTATTAAGTTTCAGCTCTAGTGAAGGATAATTATTTTTTTCATTTATCTACTCTTCTTATTTAATTGATGCTATTGATGATTGTGTTTTTGAATTTCTTAACTATGAGTAGATAAAATAATTAACTAGAGGTGTGTGATGATGAAAACTGAATTGGATTGGGTATTGCTAGAGTCAACTTCATGATGTTCAATTAAGTGTCAATCGATTGGATTCCCTTCAATCTATTAATGAAGAACCATTGATGATTATATGTATCTATACTTGCTTTCTCAGGAGAGAATAATTGAGTATTGGAAGGGAATCTAGTAGTGGGTATGGATAAGAGATTGTAAAATTAATCTAGTAATAGATACAATTACTTTCTCCTTCCTAATTAGCAGCTAATAGCTAGAAATAGTGAAGTTGCTGATCCAAATCAATTCAGGTGAGCTATATCGCAGCTAGAGTTTGAGAACACTCTAGCTAAGGGTAGTCAATAGGTTGAGAAGCTAAGGCTACCTATTTGCCGAGATTGTTTACACTTGTTTAACTTATGAGATGACCTGGCCTATCCCGATCTAGTTAGTATTTCATCTACACCGCACCTCTAGTTTTTCGCACTATTGTCAACAACTTAGTTGATCCTTTTACTTTTAGTTAACTAAACTAACTTGTGTAATTCTCTGCAAAGTTTATTCCCCCCATTTTCCTTGTTCTTATGTTAAATCTATATAGTGCAAGATAATATCAATTTCTCAATCGACGCTTGAATTCATGACTCCCTAGATACAATGATCGTGTATATTCTTTGACTTAAGAATATATTTTGCACGTTATCAGTATGCCTCTAGACAGCTTAAAAGTCATGAGAAGAATTACTGACGCATGACATGGAATTGGCAGCAGCGGTGTTCGCATTGAAGATTTGGAGTCACTATTTTTGGGGTCCATGTCGATGTGTTTATGGATCACAAGAGCCTACAGTATGTGTTCATCCAGAAGGATTTGAACTTGTGACAAAGGAGATGGTTAGAGCTGCTCAAGGACTATGACATGAGTGTCCTTTATCATTCGGACAAAGACAATGTAGTGGTGGATGCCCTTAGTAGGCTGTCCATGGAGATTGTTTCACATGTAGACAATGACAATAAGGAGTTGGTGAAGGATGTGCATCGACTTGTGCGGTTAGGGGTTCTCTTTGTCGATTCGGCAGATGGTGGTGTCATTGTTTAGAATGGTTGAGAATCTTCTTTGGTACTGAGGTTAAGGCTAGGAAAGATGATAATCCTATTTTGGTAAAGTTGAAGGAAGCGGTTCAGAATTAGAAGGTATAGGTCTTCTCCTAAGGGGGAGATGGTGTACTTCGATATCAGGGCCATTTATGTGTTCCAAATGTCGATGATTTGAGAGAGAGAATGTTACATGAGGCTCACGGTTTGCGGTATTCTATCCACTTAGGTTCCACCAAGATGTATCGTGCCCTACGGGAAGTCTATTGGTGGAATGTTATAAAGAAGGACATAGCGGAGTTTGTGGTAAATGTCTGAATTATCAACAAGTGAAAGTGGAGCATCAAAGATCAAGAGGTGTGTTATAAGACATCAGTAGCCCCAGTTGAGCATCAAAGACCAGGAGGTTTGCTACAAGACATCAGTATCTCCACTTGGAAGTGGGAAGAATTCAATATGGATTTCATCATAAGGTTACCTCACACGCGTCGATAATATGACTCCATTTGGGTGGTCGTAGACAGATTGACAAAAGGATCCATTTTCTACCTATAAAAACTACTGACTCAGTGGAGGAGTATGTTTAATTGTACATTAAGGAGTTAGTTTGGTTGCATGGAGTTCAATTTTGCATCATTTTGGATAGAGGTACTCAGTTCACCTTGTAGTTTTGGAGATCATTTTAGAATGGGCTCGGCACTCAGGTCAAGCTTAGCATGGCTTTTTACTCATAGACAGATGGTCAGGCTGCGCGGACCATTCAGAATCTTAAGGATATGTTTAGAGCATGTGTGATTGACTTCAAAGGTAGTTGGGATGATCATTTACCTCTTATCGAGTTTGCCTACAACAACAGATACCACTCAAGCATTTAGACGACTCCACT
Source organism: Datura wrightii (assembly GCA_035772735.1). Lineage (NCBI taxonomy): Eukaryota > Viridiplantae > Streptophyta > Magnoliopsida > Solanales > Solanaceae > Datura > Datura wrightii. Next base: position 57,126,256 of record JASDFA010000001.1, read on the forward strand.
TGAGGCTCTTTATGGGAGGAGATGTAAATCGCCTATTGATTGGTTTGAGGTAGGTGAAGCTATATTGATAGGGCCAAATTAAGTTCATAAGGTTATGGAGAAAGTTCAGCTTATAAGGGAAAGGCTAAAAACAACTCAGAATCGTCAAAAGTCCTATGTTGATGTGAGGAGAGAACTGGAGTTTGAAGTTGACAATTGGGTGTTTTTGAAAGTGTCTCCCATGAAGGGAGTGATGAGGTTTGGGAAGAAAGGGAAATTTAGTCCCCGATATGTTGGTCCCTATAGGATTGTGAGGTGTGTTGGCAAGGTGGCATATGAGTTGGAGCTACCAGCAGAGTTGGCTTCGGTACATCCAGTTTTCCATGTATCATTGTTAAAAAAGTGCATTGGTGATCCGACTTTGGTTGTTCTGGTTGAGAGCATAGGTGTGAAGGATGACCATAGCTTTGAGGAGGTACCAGTTGAGATCCTTGATTGCCAGGTTCGGAAGCTGAGGAACAAAGAAGTAGCTTCAGTGAAAGTCTTGTGGAGGAATCAGCTTGTTAAAGGAGCTATGTGGGAGGCTGAAGCAGATATGATGGATAGATACCCGCATTTTTTCCCTTCCGACTCAGTTTTAGAATGAGGTATCAGTTTCCTCCTTAGTACTCTATTAAATTTCATATCTAGTTTATGTATCTCAGTTTTCTTTATGTCAATGCATGTATGTGTGATTCATGAATTTAGTTCAGTCATGTATATTAGTCTGGAGTCAGTCACTCCATCAGGTTTCAACTTCAGATGTTCAATATTTGAGATTTCATTTCTCTTCCCCAACTTTTCAATATGTTTAGTCTACATTCGAGGATGAATGTTTCCAATGGGTAGATATTGTAATACCCCAAAAGTTCCTCAGACTAGATGAGAGAAATGGAAATAATTAGTAGAAAAACATGCATTTTTTTGCCTTAGTACGACTCAACCTACTAGTCGTAAGTTAGTAGTATGGGTCGTAGGAAGACCCATGGATCAGGTTAGAGATTTTGTTCCCCAGACCATTAGTCCCCACTATGAGTCGTAGTATGTGGGTATGAGCCGCGATCAGGAATCATAGCAAGACTTTGGAGTGATCTAGTGATAGATGGTACGGATGATGGTACGACTTGTAGGATGGTGTTATGGATCATAATAAGATTCATGGAAATATTCAGAGGGTTGGAGGTTTTGGACTTGGTCAGTACGAGAGGATACCACGAGTCTAAAGAGGATTGTACGACTCGTGGTACAATTCACGTCAGCTGATAGAACAATTTTCCTGCAAATTCATTAAGAGTATTTTTGTAAATCCTAAGCTCCTAAGCTCTAAACTATGCTGTTTTATGATTTGAAAAGAGGGTTTAAAGGGAGTTTAACCTATTCTAATTCATTCAATTCCCTTGTATGCAAGTTTAGAGGGTTCTGTTGAAATCAAGCCTAAAATCCTCCAATTCTCCTCCAAATCTCTTAGAGTTTCAAAGTCAAGTTTAGAATTAGGTTACCCAGGTATGTAGGGCCATAAATGAGAGATTCCTTTCACTATCATGCTCTAATTTCTCTTGAAGTTCATGAATTCAAGTTTTGATTCAAGTGTATGATCCTATGAGGTTTTATCCCAATTCAATGGAATTCTCTATGATTTATTTATTGGTCAATCCTTCATGTTTCAAAGCATATTTTAAGATCTATGGCCAGATTTTTATACCTATGTTGATGATTAATTCATGATATTAAATTTTTAGAAAATTATGCTTTATTATGCAAGTTTCATTAAAGTCAAGTCTATGATTCTGTTATGATATTGATTCTCCTAAATCCTAATTTATGATTTATGATTTATGATATGATTTCCTACAAGTGCTCTTCATAAATTTATGATTTTCAAGTATGGTGATCTTCTCAAGCATGTATGTTCTCATGATTTATGAGATTGTGATTTTTGGCCGACTCACGGACCCTTATTTCATGGCTAATAATGTATTTGAAGTATGATCAAGTATGTTATCATTTAACTAGCTATGAACATCATGTATGACTTCATGATTATTATATGAGCCCTCATGTGCATGTTTTTGGGAGCAGTGTCTAGCCCCGAGTAGGCCCAGCGTTCAGGTGAACTCTGTGGTCTCAAAACTACGTGCCAACATAGGTTTATATTCATGGATCTAGGTGGGTCCCTATTAGTGATATCACGCCATTTAAGTTCCTTGCCTGGAAAGCCTGAGACGACTCTGTTACACCCCGTAAAATTCCCAACACATAGATGGCCTATTCGCGTGTTGGTTAAGAGTATTTGAAAGCCATACATGCTAGGAAAAGGCTCGGAAAAAGATTGGACGAGGAACCTGTCGAACCATCACGGAAAGAGCCGGGGCAGAGCCCCTCCGCGATGGCAACGTGTCACGGAGGTGGAGCCTCCGCGTTGGCTCCGTGACACGTTGGCCCTGTCTAGCCCCAAGTATAAAAACCTCCAACTTCAGTTTAAATGTTATATTTCACATAATTTCCAGAGAAGTCGAGGGAAAAACAGAGAGGACGAAGATTCCATTGAAATTTCCTTTCGATTACGCCGTCAAACGCAGTCCAAACTCAAATTAACTCCAGATACCGAGGTATTAAGCAGTAAGGAGCATTCCTACAGATTTAGTTTCGCGAAATTCGGCCGGCGAATCGTCGTGCTACCGAACTAAGGTAAGCGAAATTACTCCAAATTAGTGTCAATATACTCCTAGCCTTAAAGGGAATATTTCTCCCTTCTGGACTTTCGAGAAATAACGAGTTTCCAACCGTTTTTTGAAAAGCCAAAGTTTGGGATATATATATATATATATCGAAAGTGACGTTTTCTTTCAGAATATTGGTGTATTTGGTTCTAATTGACTTGTATATGAATGTAGTTGGGAGAAACAGCAGAAGTACCGACGGGAATCACATCAGTCAGTCGGGTACTCAGAAACCAGGTATGTAAAGCTATTCTTTCGGTAAGCCAGGAAGTACAGTCTAGAAAATAAATAGAATAAAGGCTATTAACAGATACCCAGCGTACAAGAACGATTTTAGTACAATTTCCAGCAAGCATGCTAGTATATCATTGCGTATTATGCGATAATCAGAATAACAGATAGTCAGATGATTTTAGACAGTAATGTGGTATTAGCTAGTAGCTCATCATGTTTTTACGTAATATCCAGAATGGAAGTTGTAAGAGAAGTATAATGAATTAGCAAGATTACAGATAGTATGTATTACATTTGTTGAGACTGTATCCGGTAATAGATGGCACATCTTATGTTATTAAGCTATATCCAGTTATAGATGGCATGTCCTATGTTATTGAGTTATATCCAGATGTAATCAAATCAGTAATTAGATATAGAAATAGCTCCAGATACAGATGTAGCTCCAGAAATAGATATGGCTCTAGAAACTGATATAGCTTCAGATCACGGGTAACAATAATCAGATAAAGGCCAAGTAGCAGTTAGCCCAGCAATCAGGAACAGTGTAAAACAGAATATAACATCAGTTGCTTAACACGGACTGGCCTTGAAATAAAAGAAGAGAATAGGATTAGTATTTTCCATTTGAGCATGCTTGTTGTGTATGTGTTTTGCATGTTGAGACTTGTTATGGCATGTGGGCACCCTTTAGCATCCCCGCCGCCCCTGGGTTATAGATGTGTCGATACCAGATTCAAATACTGCCACCAGCTGGGCGATGCCGTCCTCCTAGAGGACGATGATGGCCGACCACCATAATAATACGGTCCAGATTACCCTGCTTGCAGGGGCAGTTCAGTTCGCTCTGCGCAGAGCCAAATTACCCTGTTTACAGGGGCAGATTACTTTGTGTGCGCTTGTGGCCGGGGGCAGTTTCAGATATAGATTTTTATAAAATTACCCTATTGCGTGCTTGCACCCAAGGGTAGTTTCAGTCACAGATACAGCAGCAGATTACCCCGTTGAGCACTTGCGCCCAGAGGCAGGAGTCTTCAGACTCAGACACAGTTCATTGTCAGAGGCCAAGGCCTGAGCTACGTACCCAAGGGGACCGGTAGGAGGAGCTCACAGTTATCAGATGAGTGGAGTGACTTATTTTTGGTTGGTTTAGACCCGGGTAGGGGTAAATAGATTGTTCCGTTGGTTGGCACCTTCCGGCTTATGGGGGTCGGTCAGGTATTGTGTGTATTTATATGTATATCTATATGTGCTATTAGATATTGATAGATAGTAGGACGACACGTCGTCAGGTACGCCCAGTTTAGATACAGAATAGGTAAACTCTCCCCAGTTATCCTCAGCCAGATAGACTCAGCTATTTCCTGCTTATACTTCATGTTATTGTTGTTACCCATTTCAGTTGTATATTTCAGTTTGCGTTACATGCTCGGTACCTGTGGTACTGACGCCTGTAGGGGCGCTGCATTGCTAGCCTGCAGGTACTCACAGACGAGGAGCCAATCCCTCGTGATCTTAGCCAGCGTAGAGTTATCAACTCCTGTCATTCGAAGATTGATATTCAGAGGTGTATTTCATTTTCTTTTGTTGTATAGTACGGGTAGGTCGGGGCCCTATCCCGACCATCTTATCAGTATTCCTAGAGGCTTGCAGTCTGTATATATTTCCCTGTGGTTAGTTGTACCGGTCGTGTGGGGCTGTGCGTATGTTTAGTTGTCTATGCTGGCCGTGTGAGGCCTTATCTAGTCAGTAGTGGTGACCTTGCTGGTCACGTAGTTGTTCCACATTTTTTATATTGACTCAGAGATAACTAGACAGCATGGTGGCCTTGTCGGCCCGCATAGGTTTCCCTACATGTAAGTATGTTTCTGGTTAGCTGAAGTTTTATACAGGTGACTGTAGGCCCAGTCGGCCGGAGGCTGTGTTTACAGCCATTATATAGCCCGTTGATTCCAGAAATCTGAGTTAGAGCTAGCCAGGCACCAGATGTGCTTAGGCTCACCAGTTAGCAGTCGAGGTCCTACTAGGGCACCGGTGCCAGTCATACCCCCCAAGGTGGGGCATGACAGACTCTACCCACTTAATCGAGATAGTTGGGGCAACATGTAAGCTCTATCATGATGGTGTCGGTTAATACGAGTCCTCCTATTATTCTTCATGATTTATGCATTGTCATGTCTACGCTACTTTGGCTCAAGTTATGTTTTACAAGATCTCTCTTATGATTAAGATTATGACTAGTTTATGAATAGTTTGATAATCTTGAGCCCTCATGTTTATATTATGATTATCACTTCATCTTTGAAATGTCCTACTCATATGAACTCTTATGTATTTTATTAGTCCATTTTTTACTTACATTGCACACTCAGTACATTCAAAGTACTGACCGCATACTCTATGTTATATAGTTTCATGATACAAGTTCGAGAGATCAGATTCAACTGCGCCATTAGTCCTAATTCCGTATCAGTTCAGTTCAGCCAGTGTTGATGAATCCTCATCTTTCGAGGATATTCAATTTGGTTTGTTGTTTTGTTGTTTCAGTTACAGACTTTTGTCGAGCTAGTTGGGGATGTTGTCCCATCAACTTATCTGTTATGTAAGAGGCTTTTCAGATATGTAGAATTTCATCTTGTCAGTGTTGATTTATTTTATGATTATTATGTGTGTGGACTTCCGCTTATTCATGTTTTGTTTATCATATTCTGTTAATTTATAATCTTTAGCCGCTATGTTCATCCATGGGTCGATTTGGAGCCATTGTGGCTTTGTGTTTTGTGTCTTGATCTGGGGTCTCATCTCGGGTCATGACATGTTTATGTCACGTTTTTAGGGTATAAATACCTAATCCTAAAATGTATAGGATTCCCTCTTTTCAAGTATTTTCACACGTTTTTGGGCGTGTACAAGTTACTTTTCTAGAAGTTGTCCAAAATCTTGTAGGATTTTACTACTTCTAGAAAATAAGTATGTTCCTTTTCTAAATTCTTTAATTAATCAGGGATAGTAGGGACCACAAATTTAATTAATGAGGCTTCTAATCACGATATTAATTCGCAGAATGAATGAATTAACCTATCATAATAAATTACAGATTATTCTACTAAAAATTCATAATTTCACTCCTCGATATAATTTCAAAATCGTTCATTAAATCTTATTTAACTTCTCATGTTAAGATTATAGGTACTAACCAATTGAATTAAATTTTTGACTATTTAATTCATTGATTAATTTAATCCTTTATTGAAATGCTTAACTTATTTAATGTGACGGATACAGAATCCACCTGCAGGGTTTTCACATTAAAACTTATAAGAAATCATAAAAAGGTCTCAAGGTCGAGACATGAATTCCATCAACTAACAATTATTTCACAAATGTCATTTGTCATCATCCAACCTATCGGAAATATTTTAACTTGTGAAAGAGTTTCACCCTTTAATAGGTCAAAACAATAAACAAATCACATTGATCATAATGATTTTATCAAGATTAATACTATAAGTACATTTAGTGATCTAGAGAATTTATTTTATTAAGTCAGATAAAATGCTTATCTCTACTTGGTCCATTCAATACATACAAAATATAGTAGCACAATAAGTTGGAATAATACTGTATGACCCAAGTCTACACACTGGCCGACACATAATGTTTGGTGCCACAAGTGAACCCAAGCTAACCCATGGTCTAACATTTGCACTGGTATACTAAGTAAACCTGAGTGGAAGATTTAAAGGAAATATTTATAAATCAATACTGCTGGAAGTGTAAAACATCACTGAAAACTGTACTACACAATTGTGTGTGAAAGATACTACTAGCTGAGGAGTTGCTGGGACAAGCCCCCAGCTAACTCTAAAGTCTGACTGAAAAGAAACTAACTCAAAAGAAAATAATATCCTCGGAAGATAAGGACTCACCAAATGGACTGTTGCTGCTGGAATCATCGAGAGGAACTACTGACGATGCTGGGGTTGAGAACCTACGCCTGTATCATAGTACGATACAACATAGAAAGTATGCGTCAATACTTTGAATATACTGAGTAAGTGAGATATACAATAAGCATGGAAAATAAACAACTGAGCTGAAATAACATGAAATGACCAACTGATACTGTATACTGATAAACTGAGTTATAACTGATATGGTCAATAATGACCCTAACTGGTGGTCAATAACATGTCCTGGAACTGAATGACTGAACTAAGCTAAATTGAGCTGAACTGAACTAAGAGCCACCTTTTTAACACCTTAAACTCTCCACTAAGACTTATCTAAACAAGAGATAGCACCATTCAACTTTACTTTTTCTTTGTTTTAACCAAGGGTTTTTTTTAATCGACTAATTTGTCTTTTCATCAAACACTTGGTGCTACCTCACAGTGAGGCTCATTTCTCTTTCTTATTTTGTGCACACCCCCAAACTTAGGCTTTTACTTGCATCACATTTCACTTTCTCATCCTTTCCCAGACTTTGGGCTTCAAACCCCATTTTTCTTTTATCACTAGAAATTAGGGAGGATTGGTTCCAAAGAAGAAGATTAAAAGGGGTATAAGGCATGTAATGTGGTCGCCAAGAAAAGGGCTTATGGCTCAGATAGTGGTTAACAAGGGTTGATGTTCAACGAGGTCAATTTATGGTGAAGTGACAAACCAAAAAGTGCCTAAACATCTTGGATTTGGCCTTGAATTACATTCGGGGCAAGTTCTAGACAATATTCATACACAAGAACCAAGCTAAAAATGTCAACACAAAAGGACTCACACTCCAAGGAGTTCAACTATTTTCATAATCAATTCAAAGATATGAATTTAGGCAAGCTATTTTTGAGTTTTCGCACACTTATCAAATTCATGTGCTCCCTTTCATTTCAAAAAATCATTTTCTTATGACAATCAAAAAATTTTGGTGGTACCGCTCAAAGTTAGTGAAACAATGACTCAAAAAGATAAACTAAACTTGGCATTGTCCCTTAAAAAAGTCACCTCTCAATCTATCATAGGAAAGTATCACTCAGTTCGACGCACAAAAAGAGAGAACAAAATTTTGCTCCTTAAAAAAGAACCGTAGTATAAAGAAAGCCCTTGGAGTTTATTACATCTACTATCTATGAAGGCAACTGCAAAGCACGAGTCAAGAATAAATTGGCATGTAAAACTAACCCGTCAATGGCAACTCATGTCATCAAAGAAAGGAAATTAGTCCAACAATATAATCAATTTAAAACAAGCCCGACAAGGGCATCAAAACAAACTTTAAAATTGTTACATAACAAGCCCTACAAGGGTATCTATCCGCCCTCCCCCCCTCTCCCCGGCAAAAAAATCATGCATTGTCCTCAAGGCACATTAGCAACAAAATAGGGTAGGAGAACTCCCTGTATGAATGATAAAATAACATAATTCTATCATGAGAAATGTTGTTTAGATATGTCTGCAACAGAGGGCATCAAAGGATCTGGTGGGAGTGCAAGCGGCTCATGCGGCGAAGTAACTACCCATTTGTTCTGTAGGGTCCTGCCTTTGTTGTAAGAATAAATCGGAGGTACCCAATACGGGTCACCACGATGCACAACACCCCTGGTAGGAAGTACCTCCCCACTAGGTCTCTCTCCATAATGCACTTCTCCCGCCGTAGCCACTTTAGAAGTGTTGTACCCAACACACCAATCATCTGGGGGACTTTTATTAGCAACAGGTGGGTTAGACCCTACCATTGGGATGTTCAGGTCTATCTCCACCATTGGGCTAATAACTTTCCATTTGGCCATCTTTTCCCACATTGATTCCACTTCTTCATCAAGTGCGCCCACTCGAGCATGCAGGCTTCCTAACTTTTCCATTACAGGCTTCACAGCCATTTTGACGGCATGGTGAAGCGTAGACAGGATGGATTTGGCTATCATCAATATTTGAGAATTATGAGCACGAGTCATTTGTGCCAATTTGAGAAGGTCACTTGTCTGTGGAGGGACATGTCTATCCACTATAGGTGAAATAAGGGCATCTTCAGACCTCTCAATAGGTGGAGGATCACTTATTCCCGCAGTTAACTTCTGCTCTTTGAAAATTGGGGTGTCTTTTTATGTCTTTGTGGACAAATCAATAACTCCATCTTCTCATCACGTTTCGTCTAGCGGTTGAAATAAAGGGCATCCAGCCTTTAGGCATAACAAGCTAATGAGGACTAGGTATGACATAGAAGTAGCCTGCTATTGCGCCTTTCTCCTGAATTGTTCAGCTATGATCTCCCCCACATTAATGTGAATTATATCCATGATGCATGCTATGAGTATGAATATCTCAATTGGAACATGTATTGTATTTTTGGAGGGAATAATACAGGCACATACTAGGTTAAGCCATATTCTAACTTCAAATTTTAGATCGTGGGAATGAATCTCACTCTTCATAACCGCCCATTGAGGATGACCTTCAGCAATAATTCCTGCCACCCATGCATATTGATTCTCTTTTTCTTCTAATCTCTTTGTATACCCTAAGACAGGATGGACTAGATAGCCCCAATAAATGGAACTGATTTCCTCAGAGGTGATGTCTACTTCTTTGCCTCTCACTAGCATGGATGATAAGAAAGGCATCATGTCTACTTGGCCTTTATGCTTCAGAATGTCCTATTGGGCCCTATAGGAGGCATAAAACTTTTGCACTAATTTTTGAAAGTAGGGGCCCAAGGGCTAAGTGAAAGGCTCCCAATCCCATATTTCAAATTATTTTTCAATATAAGGGAAGTCAGCCTTGAAGAGTCAACATTAAATCTGGCCTCTTTCGTAATTGCTCGCTTCTCCTTGAATGAGAGAAAATAAGCCTCTATTTTTTCAAGCCCAAAGCAGATCGGGAAATTCTCCTTTCCTCTATTGGATCAGATTCCTGATATGGTCTAGCCTCCATAGGAGCTTTTCCTTTATCCTGACGCCTAGATTATGACATTTTCCTGTAAGACAATGTGAATTCCACAACCCAAACCCAACTCTTTTTGTAATTTTCTTAAAGAAATGAAAGAAAGAAGCTACACTAGAATAGGGAAAGGGAAAGAAAGAAACTGGACCGCAAGCAAAGTGAAGCAACAAATAAAATCACTGCCAGCACCTGCATTTCACAGGTGCGGACCTACGACCTGCAGTTGAATCATAGATGCTAGAAAGAATCACTACAATCTGGCACTAGCACCTGTGTTTCACAGATGGGGATCTGCAGCACACAAGTGGAACGCAGGTGTAAGGTAGTGAGTCTGAAGCCCAATACCCAAACTGCATTGAGCTTGTGTTCCACAAAGAAAGATCTGCGGCATGCAATTGCTCAATAGTGCCTAAAATTCAAATCATAAGATGTCATTAAATTTCCCAAGAAAGTATGAAGAAAATCATTATAATGGCTACACAGACTTCCTAGAAAGATTTTCCAACAATATCAACAACAATTTTGACCATTATAACCACTTAACGACTTTTCTTAAGAAGGCCTCTACCCCATCTATCATCGAAAAATGTCAAGTGACCAATTCTACCAATATCATCAAATAAATTTCAACAGCTCATAATACTCACAAGCATTATCATATTTTCATCTACATTATTAAACACATAAGATGAAATGATGATTTTTGCTTAATATAGACGTCATCCAATCCATCACCGGGAAATGTCATTCATCTCAAGCAAATGGTTACTCATACTTCACCCCCACTAAAATTTCAAAGCAAGATAGCATACACAATTAATAAAGCATTATGAAATAAGAATTCCTACCCATCTACTTTGCAAATTCGAACCTCCCCTCACAATAATACCCAAGAACTAATTTCAACATGAACATGAAGAACACATAATAGGGAAATGGAGGAGAAATGTGGGTCAAGAAAAATAAAAACTATCATGCATTTTGTGCTACACTTATCATCAAGCTCAAGGAAACAAAGATGAATAGTAAAAGACATACCAAATACAGTGAGTAGAAGAATGAAATTGAACTTTGAAGCCTTTTTTTTCATAAGATGACACTGACCCAAGCTCCTTGCTTTGTTTGGTGTTTGAAGGTTTGTTTGTGATGGTAGAAAAATGGAAGGGATGGTGGAATTTATAGGAGAGAAGAAGGTGAAGAGGTTGGGTGGAATTAATGGTAAGTTAATGGAGGAAGGAAATGGAGGAGGTAGTTGAGGAGTTAAGAAAATGGTGCATTGCAGAAAATTAGGGGTTTAGGGAAGTCCGGAAAAAGTTTAAAAGACATGGTCAGATCTGGGTTGGGTTGGTCAAATGAACGGTCAACTTTTTAAAATAACTCATACTTGAGCATGCAATTGACCTGCAACTGCAGATGTGGATCTGTGCATCGTAAGTCAAACGCAAGTTGTCCTTAATTGTCCTTGTTCACTATCTCGGACCTGCGCTACACCTGCGTCTCGCAGATATGTGTCTATGTTTCGCAGGTGAGACACAGGTCACCTATTTTTGAGAGATTTCTTCTAAGTGTTCAGTCTTTGACCTGCGCTACACCTGCATCTCGCAAGTCCTTGCCTGCATTTTGCAGGTGAGATGCAGGTGCTCACCTTTTCCTCAGGTATTTTGAATTAAATGTGCATTTGGACCATTGCTCTGCAAGTTTTTACCTGCATTTTACAGGTCCAATGCAAATGCCCATACTCTTATTCTTCCACTTTGTTCACAATCCAATCATGATACACAATAAAAACAACAAAAAATGTGAAGTAAAAAGAAATTAAAAGACATTTGGATTGCCTCCCAAGAAGTGCTTGATTTAACATCGCAACACGATGGTTTTACCTCACAATTTTCCAATCATCTGGAGGTTTGTCCTCCACATCAAGATCATTCCCCTACTCATCTCCATCATCCATCACTACTATCACCTAGCACTCATCTGGTGGTTCCAATAGTTGGCACACATTAACGTGACCTCATCACCACCTACTTGAAATTTTAGCTCGCCGAGCTCAACATCTACTAGAGCTCGTTCTATGGCAAAGAATGGACACCCTATGATAATGAGCACCTCTATGTCAACATTGCAATCCAACACAAAAAAGTCGGCTGGAAGAATGAATTTGTCTACCTTGACCAACACACCCACAAGGATTCCTATGGGGCACTTAATAGACCAATCAGCCATGAGCAGCCTCATCGCGGTAGTCTTGGGACATCCCAATCCTAACTTTTTAAAGATCACTAGGGGAATCAAGTTAATTCTTGCTCCCAGGTTGCACAAAGATTTATTGAACAAATACACCCCGATGGTGCATGGAATAGTAAATGCTCCGGGATGATCTCTTTGCGAAGAAGGGTTGCTTTCCATCACTGCACTAAAATGATGCGACACCTCCACTATGCCCGCATCCACAACTCTTTTCTTCTTTTTTAGCATATCCTGGCTTTTGGAGCAATGAATCCACCAGCGGTATGTTGATGGACAACTTGCTAAACATATTGATAAACTTCTTAAATCGGTCGTCATCTTCTTCTTGGCTAACCGTTAAGGGTAAGAAGGTGGAACTTTAGGTGCCTGGCCTTTAGTACTTGGGGCCTCCTCGCCCTGTTCATCAACATTCACAGTTTAAGGAGGAGCATCAACTCGTTCCTCCTCGAGCACCTTTTCATCAACAACAAAAATAGGTGCACTTGGCACCTCATCATTCAATTCTTCTTCATTTGTTTTGTAACCAACAACCACTTTGGGCTTATCACCCGCATTAGTAGCAACCTTCCTACTCCTTGTGATGATTGCTATATAATGGCCATCTTTCTTTAGATTCATCATCGTTTCACTAGGAAGGGTTCGTTTCATTCATGGATTCATTTGGTTGGATATATGATTCATTTGATGTTCCAAGTGTTTGATTTGAAGCTAAATGGGAGCTTACCATTTGGGAAAGGTTAGACACCTCCCCTTTTAATTCTTTGAAACCGCTATCGGTGGACTCCACTTTCTTTAATACTCTCGACTGCATCTCCTCAATCTTGAAATTACCCATATTATTCAAACTAGCCTACATCGGGGCCACATCATCTTTAGTAGGAGGAATACAGATTTGAACTTCAGTGGTACCTATCCGTATATCATTTAGTCTTACGGTTCCTCCACTAGATATCTCTATCTCTCCATCATTGATCATTTCTATCTCTCCAACCTTGATTCCCATTATGAGGATTCCAAGGGAATTGAATGGCACCTTGATATTCTTGACGAGAACCCATTATTTGGCCCGCCATAAACATACACTCCTCATCATATATTGCCTACGGAACATCCTCCTCATATGAGTGGTGACCTTCCGTCCCAACAAAATTAATGCTTTTGGCTTCATACCGCAATATGTGCTTGGCCATAAACTCAATTTGGGTCATCATCTTGGCCAATGTCTCATCCCGCTCCTCATCTCGTCTACTCATTTCGGTTTCTAGTTGGTTGGAAGATGCATCCTTTGAGGACATCTTAGCGTCTCAATGAATGCTTCAGTTAGCTCATTCCAAAATGTGATAGATCTAGGAGGTAAATCCTCCAACCATACCATGGGCTCTCCTGTCAAAGTGAATGGGAATAATCTCAAACAGATTGATTCTTCAATAATGTTGGTTATATTAAAAGGCTGACAAATTTCAATGAAGTTCCAGAGGTGCCGATTAGCATTATCACTAGCTTGTCCTCCAAATAGACCTTTCATTTATAATAGATATAACATGGTGCTTGTTACATGAAAGATAGAATTCCCCATCATAGGTGTTAGGAAAATGGCACTAGCTATATCATTAGCCACAGATCAGCATCTACATCCATAAAACCTTCCACCCTACCTACGCTACTAGCATGGTTCAGCTTTACACTCCTAAGAAATTAGCAAAAAACATAAAAACAACGTATAAATAACATAAGATGCAAAAATAAATTTGAATCACTAAATAACTAATGGCAATCACAACTCAATTCCCCGACAATAGTGCCATTTTTTCATAACACTCAATATATCTCTCCCTTTCAAAGGAGGTGAAACCGGTCGTTGTCAAAAAAACTATACCCAACAGATGTCAGGGTTGAATCCCACAAACAATTGAGAAAGATAATCTATAAGTTTAAATTAATTCAAACTAGTATGCATCATTGCTTGACATTTGCAAAGTAAAAATTTGATGAAAAAGGAAAGAAATATCAAATTCAAATTGGTAAAATAAAATTTAGCAAATGATTTGTAGCAATTGATGAGAGAAGGCTAGGGATATGCAGTAGATGGGGTGTCAACTAGATTGGGGATGATTTATTTACCCTAAATTAGATTTTAGAACAGATAGCAAGGATAAAATACATCCTCTTATTTTTCCACCACAAGGATGCTTTTTCCTTGGGGTTTTTGATACCCCAAGGCCACAATCACAAATCAGCCACAATGCTTGAGGAAGAGACAAGCTATCTCTAGCCTTAATTCTTGATTGGAGCGGAGATGTGGGTTTTGACTATCTCTAGCTCAACCCCACACATTGTACTACCCCAACAGTGCCTAAGATTTGTCCTGGGATTTTAAAATGGGAGATGACTGAATTGGGAAAAATCCCACAGAACGGACGACCCAACGGATCGTTGGTTTCAACAACGACCAGTGGGAAGTAGTCATGGGAAGATGTTGGCCTGGTAATAGTGGGTAGTGACGAGTGAAGTAATGACCCGTTGTTTGATACAATGAGTCGTTACTGGGAGTCGTGGTGAGAATTGGTCCTCAGCTTAAGGAGAAGTAACTGGTCATCCCATGACCCGTCGTCAGAAGTAACGGGTCGTAGTCACCAGTCATGGGAAAGGATGCTTATAATTTCCAGTCTATATAACAAAATCAAACCACGACTCATTGGAGGAAGTAACAAGTCGTGGTGAGGCTCGTGGGAAAGATTGGTGCAGGTCATGATAGGGGAAAATAATGGATGACTTAACGGGTCGTCACTTCAAACAAAGACTCATCCTGTCGAGTCAGGGGAAGGAATCTGAAGTGTGAACTAAGGAAGCGGATCCAAC
This sequence comes from Datura wrightii, assembly GCA_035772735.1. Taxonomy (NCBI): domain Eukaryota; kingdom Viridiplantae; phylum Streptophyta; class Magnoliopsida; order Solanales; family Solanaceae; genus Datura; species Datura wrightii. The sequence continues at coordinate 57,141,270 of JASDFA010000001.1, forward strand.
AACTCGATACCACGAGTCGTGATGTCATGCAACGACTCGTGGGACTATCCGTTTGTTCATCCAGTGCAAAATTTTTAGGGATTTTATTAAGGGTATTTTCATCATTTCTTAGTCCTAAGGTCCTAAACTACATCATTTAAGGCTCGAAAATTAGTGTTTATTGTGGGTAAAACCCACCCTAGGCTTATTTATTTTCATGCATGCAAAGTTAAGGAATTGAAGAGGTGATCAAGCTTGTTCTTCAAGGGTTTCTTCAAATTTTCCATTGGGTTTTCAAGGAGTTGTGAGATTTGATTTTTTCCAGGTATGTAGAGTTATGAATGGGTGAATCCTTTCACACCCATGCCCAATCTCTTTCAATTCATAAAATTTCCTATCTAAATTCTATGGGATTTTTACCCAATGGATGAAATTTTTATTTCTCTACATAGGATTGATCTAATTGAGTTAGTATTATTGAATTACAAAGTATGGGCAAGGTTTATGTTATTTTTCATTAAAAATCATGTTTCAAGTTTTACAAATTAAAATGCCCATTTATGAAAAGTTCATGAAAGTCAAGGTTTATGATGATTATTCATGTATGATGTATTATTAATTATGAAAAGCATGTTTTCAAGTTACCCATGTTTATAATCATGTTTTACAATGAATTGAGTATTTTCAAGCATGTTAAAGTATTGGACAATGCCCACATGTTTAAGTATGACTTACGATTTATAAAATGGATCTAATGATTTATCGATTTATGATGTTGGCTGACTAAAGGGCCTTTGATTCTTCGATAATAATGTATTTTAATGGGGATCAATGATAATAATGTTTAATTAGCCATGAATCTCAATGAATGATGTTATTGATTTACATTTGAGCCTAATGTGCATGTCTTTGGGAGCCGTATCTAGCACCGAGCAGCCCGACATTCAAAGGACTATGCTGGTGTCTCATAACTACGTGCCACTGTAGGTCTATTTGATACATTACAATGATAATGATCCCCTCTTTCGTGATATCACATAATGCACATCCCTCGTCTGGCAAGGCAGGGACGACTCTGCCCACTTGAGTGAGTGGGGCATCATGTACGACTCTACCATGATGGTGTTGGTTATGCTGAGTCCTCCCAATTTCCACATGTTTTATGCATTGTTATTTTTACATTATTTGTCTCAAGTAAGGATTTAATGAAGTTTCTCTTATGACTATAGTAATGAATAGTTTATGAATGATTTGAAAACCTTGGGCCCTATGTTATCATACAATATTTATATTATGAGCATGTTGTCCCACTCTTATGATCATTTATGAGCTTTTATGTATTTTTAAATGTCTGTTTTACTTACCTTGCATACTCGGTACATTCCACATACTGATTGCATACTCTATGCTATATCATTTTATGATACAGGCTCTGATCTTCAGATCCAGTATCTTTAGTAGTCCATCTCAGAGTTAGCATCCAGTTTCTTGGTGAGCCCTCATTCTATGAGGACCATATGTTTCAAATGTAGATGTTCTTTTGGTTTTCAGTTTTCCAGGTTAGTTGGGGATGTTGTCCCATCAACCCATCTATTATGTTAGAGGTTTCAGACTATATGTAGCACTCAGCTGTTATGTATTTAGTACATACCGCTTATCATGCTATGTTATGTTTATGCTTCCACTATATCGTTATGTTAAGTATTCCGCTTTAATGATATGGATTTAGATGAATGTTCATGCCATGGGTTGACTTGGAGTCTCTCGGGGCTCCTTGTCCCATATTATGATTCGGGTCTACATTTGGGTCATGACAAACTTAGTATCAGAGCAATAGGTTTGAAGTGTCCTAGGGTGTCTGAAAGCTGCGTTAAATAGAGTCTTTTTCATGGGTGTGAAGCGTGCCACACTTATGACGAAGAGGCTACGAGACGTCTAGGAAATTTTCCCTTCTTTCATCATCTATGTCGTGTGATGAAATGTCTCCCTATCCTTATAACTCGTGCTATGCGCGTGTGCAGAAACATGTCTTCTTAGGACAACAATGGGAGTCAGCCAGCCCCGCCAACTCCAATAGATTCCATGCAAGTTACGGATGTAGAACTCGGATCAGCCCTTAGAGTGTTTATACGAGCCATGATCACCCAGCCTAACCAGTAGGCTATCACACCAGTGAACCTTACCGGGGAGGTGGAAGCTACTAGGGTTCAAGGACTTATAAAGAGGAGCCCGCCTGAGGTTGGTGACTCGAATGTAGGTGGGGAGCGTAAGGGGAAAGGAAGGGGGAACAAGAGGCCCAGGGCTGGAAACATTGAGGGATCCCAGCAAGGGTCGAGTAGTGGGAGTCACTCTCAAACCCGTCAGAAGTCTCTAGCCCAAGATCGAGGATACAAGCCCCGGGTGAGGGAGATTACTTACCCAATTTGCGGGTGCTGCGGGAAGCACCACCGAGGAAAGTGCTTCGCAGGTTCAGATGTTTTCTTCTATTGTGGCCAACTTGGTCATAATCACAAGGCTTACGCTTCAGCTAGGCGAGATGGCTAGAAAGGTCGTGCCTGAATCCCCCTCCATCAGCTCTAGCAAATCGCCCATCCCAGCAGCACAGGTTATCAAGAGCATGTGGCAGTTAGCCTCAGATGTAGTCCCAGGTATGTTATAAGTTTTCCCCTTGAACCTCCATGACTGTTAGTTCCGAGAACTACTATAAGAGGTACAAATCCCTTCGTGTATTTTAGGATAAGATTTATTTCATGGAAGGTAAGGTGATGGTAAGTGAAGGGCCCAGTCAAGTCTTGAGTTTTCTAGTAGGGAGTCCTATAGATAATTCCTGGGGGGGAGGGGTAGTCCATTCTTTCTCCTTTAGAGGTTTCCCTTATGTTTCGATCATGCTACGCTCGACTCATGCTTACACTCAGAACCCTAAGATAATAGGCAAACCCATCCGTCAGCGATCGTAGTATTACCCGTTCAGCATCATGTCATGACCCTCGTATTGTATGTGATTAGCTCATAAGATCGTGTTATGTCAGGTATATACCTAGCTTAGATTTCCTAAATGATTCTTTGTCATGGTTCCGTTACTCTAAACCCTATGGATGTTCCCCATGAAGGAAATGATGGTTAAGATGTGTACATTCAGGATAACTCCCTATCCCCACCATAGATGCCAGATATAGTTCAGGAAGCCTAGTTGTTAGCTAAGCTTGGAAGTGTAACAACCCACATGGTCATTTTGTGGTTGTCGATCTGTTTTCCTAGGTTAAACCTTTCTGTATCATTATCTATTATTCATGATTTATAGAGGTGGATGACATCGTTTTTGAGTTGACTTAATGAAGATTGGGTGAGACTTCAATTTTTGAAGGGTTTGAAGTTTGAGGGGTTGACCAAAGTCAACAATCCAGGTTGTCAAGCTCGAATTTGGATTCTGAAAGCTTTGTTGGTTCCGGATGGTGATCTATTTAGTTGGGTAGTTTGATTGGATTACAAGGTGATTCGGGAGTGATTTAACCTTGGGTTGAATTTATGAGCTTTCAGGAAGCTAGGTGAGACCACAGTCAACTTGGGGTCAAACAACCTTATATGAATAACTTGAGGGTTCCAACCGGTCCGGAATGGGTTTCATGATAGGATAGTGTGTTTTGGTTGTGACCGGAGGTTTTGGATAGGTTTCAGGTGGATTCGAGTGGATTATGTATTTGGCATGATCTTAAACATAAAGGAGGAGAGCTCAAAGGTCCGGGACTTCAAAATATTTTTAGTAAGCATTGTAGGAGTTTGTTTGGTTGCCTCGACCGGTGATGTAAAAGCATAAGGACCCAGTTTTGGTAAAGTTGAAGGAATCCATTCAAAATTAGAAGGGTAGAGGTCTTCTCCAAAGGGGGAGATGGGGTGCTTCCATACCAGGGTCGCCTATGTGTTTGGATGTTGATGATTTGAGGAACCAGATGTTGCACGAGGCTCATGGATCCAGATATTCTAATCATCTAGGTGCCACCAAGATGTACCGTGACATATGGGAAGTCTATTGGTAGAACGACATGAAGAAGGACATCACAGAATTTGTAGCTAGGTTACCAAACTGTCAGCAGGTGAAAGTCGAGCATTAGAGACCGGGAGGTGTGCTTCAGGATATCAGTATTCCTACTTGGAAGTGGAAAGAAATTAATATGGATTTCATCACAAGTTTACCTTATATTCGCCGATAATATGACTCTATTTGGGTTGTGGTAGACAATTTGACCAAGGTTGCCCACTTTCTACCAGTAAAAACCACGGATTCGGCGGAGGATTATGCCAAACAATATATATCTGGGAGCTAGTTCGATTACATATCCATCATTTTAGACAGGGGTACCCAATTTACCTCTCAGTTTTGTAGGTCATTTCAAAAAGAACTCGATACTCAGGTTAAGCTCAGCACAACATTTCACCCACAAATGGATGGTCAAGCGGATCGAATAATTCAGACTCTCGAGGACATGTTGAGATCATGTGTAATCAACTTCAAAGGATGTTGGGATGATCATTTGCCTCTTATCGAATTTGCATACAATAACAACTATCATTCCGGCATCCAGATGGCTCCATTTGAGGCATTCTATGGGCGGAGATGCAGATCGCCCATTGATTGGTTTGAGGTTGGTAATGTGGCGATGGTAGGACCAAATTCAGTTCGTGAGGCTATGGAAAAGGTTCAATTGATAAGGGACAGGCTGAAAATCGCCTAGAGTCGCCAAAAGTCCTATGCCGATGTGAGAAGGAGAGAATTAGAATTTGAAGTTGATAATTGGGTGTTTCTGAAGGTATCTCCCATGAAGGGAGTGATGCAGTTTGGAGAAAAAGGAAAATTCAGACCCCGTTTTGTTGGCCCCTATCGGATTGTGAAACGAGTTGGCAAGGTGGCATATGAATTGGAGTTGCCATCAAATTAACTTCTGTGCATCCTATTTTCCATGTGTCACTCTTAAAGAAGTTTTTGGGTGATCCAGCTCTAGTTGTCCTGGTGGACAGTCTTGGTGTGAAAGATAGCCTTAGTTATGAGGAGGTTCCGGTGGAAATATTGGATTGTCAGGTTCGAAGGCTAAGGAACAAGGCAGTATCTGCAGTTAAAGTGTTATGGAGGAATCATTATGTTGAGGGAGCTACGTGGGAAGCCAAAGTGGATATGATTGCTAAATACCCACATTTATTCTTTACCGGCTCATTTCCAGCTTGAGGTATCAGTTGTTTCCCTAAAACTCTATTTAGTTTTCATGTTCAGTTCATGTGCCCAAGTTTCTTTTATGTATATGAATGTGTATACGAATCATGAATTCAGTTCAACTATGTAGTTTGAAATGGAGATAGTCATTCCGTCAATTTTCGATTTAAATGATCAGTGTTCAAGTGTAGTGATTGCATTTCTCTATTTTCTGTATGTTTTCCCACATTCGAGGAAGAATGCTCCCAGGGGGGAGATATTGTAATATCCCAGAAGTGCCTAAGATTTGACCTGGAATTTAAAAGTGGGAGATGGCTAAAATTGGGAAAAATCCAACCGAACGGATGACCCAACGGATCGTTGGTCCAACCAATGACCCCTGGGAAGATGTTGGCCTGGTAACAGTGGGTACTGATGAGTGAAGTAATGACCCATTGTTTGATAAAATGAGTCGTTACTGGGAGTCGTGGTGAGAACTGGTCCTCAGTTTAAGGGGAAGTAACAGGACATCCCACGACCCATCGTCAGAAGTAACGGGTCGTGGTCACCAGTCGTGGGAAAGGATGCTTATAATTTCTAGTCTATATAACGGAAGCAAACCAAGACTCATTGGAGGAAGTAATGAGTCGTGGTGAGGCTCGTGGAAAAGATTGGTATAGGTCATGATAGGGGAAAAGAACGGATGACTTAACGGGTCATCACTTCGAACAACGACTTGTCCTTTCGAGTCATGGGAAGGAATCTGAAGTGTGAACTAAGGCAGTGGATCCGACGGCTCAATACCACGAGTCGTGGTATCATGCAATGACTCATGGGACCATCCGTTAATTCACCCAGTGCAGAATTTTCAGGGATTTCATTAAGGGAATTTTCATCATTCCTAAGTCCCAGGGTCCTAAACTACGTCATTTAAGGCTCGAAAATCAGTGTTTATTGAGGATAAAACCCACCCTAGGCTTATTCATTTCCATGCATGCAAAGTTAAGGGATTGAAAAGGTCATCAAGCTTGTTCTTCAAATTTTCCATTGATCTTTCAAGGACTGGTGAGATGTTTCATATGTTGATGTTCTTTTGGTTTTCAGTTTTGCAGGGTTAGTTGGCGATGTTGTCCCGCCAACTCGTCTGTTATGTTAGAGGCTTTCAGACTATATGTAGCACTCAACTGTTATGTATTTAGTATGTACCGCTTATCATGTTATGTTATGTTTATGCTTTAGCTATATAGTTATGTTAGGTACTCTGCTGTAAATGATATGGAGTTAGATGAATATTCATTCCATGGGTCGATTGGAGTCCCTCGGGGTTCCTTGTCCCGTGTTACGATCCGAGTGTACGTTCGGGTCATGACACACATATACACTCCAAATCCTCCCGATTGATTCCTCACTCAAATCTCACTTCTCTTTCTTAATAACAAACAAGATCAGTAATCTAAACTAATGTTTGCAACCATTAATTTTTCTATTAAAACTCAGAGAAAACAATAGATCCATGCTTACAAATAGAATTTAAGAACAATTTATCAACATCTAATCAAGTTTAAACACCTATCATGCACACACCCCTGGCTAGAAATTTAGTTACTCATGAATAAAGATAGAGAAATTATACCCATGGACAATTCCTTAACAATCATCATATTGAATAGAAAATTAAGCTTTCAAAATCTGCAACAATGGTGTTCTTTCCCAATGAAATTGAAGAGGAAGAAGAAGTAGAAAAATGTACCCTACTCTATATCTCTCTACTTCTCTCTACAATTCAATTCTATGCTATAATGTGTTATGAGTTGGGTGTGTAAATTTGGGGTAAAATCTGCACATTCCTCTTGCACAGCTTTAAAAATTTTCTCTTGGAATCTTCTCAGGTACACTTTATGCCAAAGCTGGACGATTTCGCCCTTGTCAGCATCTGGGTCACTTGCCAGCACCTGTGTTCCCCAAGTGCCAATCCGTGGTCGCAACTGCTTTACAAGTCAAGAAAGTGTTGTTTGAAGCCTTTGTACATTTGCACCTACGAACTCGCAGGTTCATATCAACTCAACCTCCAGTGCCAACTATGTGGCACCTTCATTTCCCAGGTGCCATTGTGCGACACACACGTTCTGTGCCTCCAGCAGAGTGATTTTAATTCAATTCTTCTATTTTCTTTGTCTAAGTCAAATACCTGCACAACAAAGAGAAAAGGCATAAAACATTCCTAATTTTTGTGAAAACAAAGCACAAGCTCATGCTTAAAAGCCTGATGAGTTGGTAAATTACCAACTCATCAAAGTTACAGAAATACCCCTACAAATTTAAAGTTCGTATCACTCCATGACTCACTGGGTCTTACCACGAATTATGGTGACCTCTCATTGACACTGAACCATTTTGGCCAAATTCTGAACTTCTCATCGCTGCTCAATAGGATGACTTGTCCTTTGACATCACGAGTCGTGATGTCCACTGAACCAATTTTGAACCATTTCTGAACCTCATGCAACAACTCATTAGAATGAGTCATTACTTGCCACCACCAATTGTCATTTGGCTCGTAGATTTTGGGGAAAAAATTGACAAGTTTCAGGACTTTGACTGCACTACTCAGAATGAGTGACATAACGAGTCGTCACTCCCTACCACGACTCCTTATAGGAGTGTTCTATGGGAAATGCCAATTTTCTTGTTGGTTTCTACTTTAAGTCTATGATATGATCTTACAAACCTTTGGAGTGTTACATAGACGAGCCTCAATAATTACATCCTTTCTCGGTAAGATCCAGACTCTTTCTCTCTGGAATAAAGCCATCACTAAACATGGGAATAGGAGAGAGGTGGCTTCCTGCAAAGATTTCTCCTTGAGCTCCATATATAACATTTGCCCTATGTTGATCCCCTTCTTCTCCATAATCGCTGCCATAACCAATGCATGTCCATATGGAAATCTTTTGTCACTCTTTGTTGGGAAATCCTACTATATATGATATTCCACAAAAACTTAACCTCAAGCCGCAAATCCTTCTTAAAAATCTTAGTTGTCTCAACAATGACCTATGTGGGTGTACACCAAGCTATAACCCTATCTATTTCCTATATTGAAAACCCAACTCTACTACTGAATAAGTACAGGTGTCGATGGTCTCATATCCATCACCGAGGTAGTATCGGTTGATTACTTGGGGGATGATATCAACATACACTCCATGAATAATCGCTAACATGAGAGGCTCTATCTGAGGCCTCAATCCTGGGTTGATCCGCTGAAGAAATACCCCATACACTACATAGAACTCCCTTATGAGAGTCCAGTTGTGCTGTTCCAGAGGACAGAGGAGAAATTCCCAGTGCTGGAGTTGGATCTGCTATATGATATTCAAATATTGATCCAACCCAGTGGTACTAATAGTCCTTTCCTCTGTGATGCTCCAATGGAGACTGCCCAAGTGAGTGTTTCAACCCTTAAGATATCTGTCACATCCTCCCTATACCGCCCATCTAATTCAAAACATATCCTTCCCCTGCTTCCTTCTTTATTCTACTAAGTCAACCGAGGAGGAGGGTGTGTAACTAGCAGAGTCCTTACTTGTGGATTCCCTAGAAGATATATCGTTTTGTTTTCCATTAGACTAGGCTATGCATGTTTCTCTAATGATTGGAATGAAGATCCCTGAAATGGGGTGTTACACCCCGTAAGATTTCCGACACCTAGATGGCCTATTCGCATGTTGGTTAAGCGTATTTGAAAGCCATACGTTCTAGGGAAAGGCCCGGGAAAGGATCGGATGAGTAACCTGTCGAACCATCACGGAGGGAGCCGGGCCAGAGCCCCTCCGCGATGGCAACGTGTCACGGAGGTGGAGCCTCCACGTTGGCTCCATGACACGTTGGCCCTGTCCAGGCCCAAGTATATAAAGCCCCCACTTCGGTTTGTGAGGTCATATTTCTTATTTAATTTCCAGAAAACGTAGAGAAACAGAGAGAGACGAAGAGGGGTAATATATTATCTTTCGATTATGCTGTCAAACGTAGTCTAAACTCAAATCAACCTCAGGTACCGAGGTATTTAGCAGCAGGGAGCATTCCTACGGATTTAGTTTCGCGAAATTCGGCCGACAAATCGTCGAGTTACCGGGCTAAGGTAAGTGGAATTGCTCCAAACTAGTGTCTATGTGTTCCTAGCTGTGAAGTGAATACTTCTCCCTTCTGGACTTCTGGAAAATAGTGAGTTTTCGACCGTCTTTCGATAAGCCTAAGTTTAGGCTATAATTATATCGAAAGTGATGTCGTCCTTCAAAATAAAGTTGTATTTAGTACTGATTGACGTATATATGAATGCAGTTGGGAGAAATAGCTGAAATACTGACCGAGCTACACCATTTAGTCGGGAAATCAAAAGCGAAGGTATGTAAAACTAGTTTCCTCGGCAAGTTAGTAGTCTCGGTATAGTAAAATGGTTCAAAGGCCAGTAGAATGTTTCAGAAGTTGTGTGTTATGTTTAGTATGAATTAGCACGATATTGGAAACATCATATCATATATAACGTGAAACTTGCTAGCATGGTATAACTTCTAATATAAAGTGTTAGGACCTGTACAGCAGGCCCAGTATGTGACCTAGAAAAGTATGTTGAGTTTTCGACCGTCTTTCGATAAGCCTAAGTTTAGGCTATAATTATATCAAAAGTGATGTCGTCCTTCAAAATAAAGTTGTATTTAGTACTGATTGACGTATATATGAATGCAGTTGGGAGAAATAGCTGAAATACTGACTGAGCTACACCAGTTAGTCGGGAAATCAAAAGCGAAGGTATGTAAAACTAGTTTCCTCGGCAAGTTAGTAGTCTCGGTATAGTAAAATGGTTCAAAGGCCAGTAGAATGTTTCAAAAGTTGTGTGTTATGCTTAGTATGAATTAGCACGATATTGGAAACATCATATCGTATATAGCGTGAAACTTGCTAGCATGGTATAACTTCTAATATAAAGTGTTAGGACCTGTACAGCAGGCCCAGTATGTGACCTAGAAAAGTATGTTTGGATATTATGGTATTTAGTTGAAACTTAGTAAAGCAATATAAGTATCTATAAGGCATCTCAGAAGTAGAATGGTAGATTAAAATGAAGTTTAGAAAGCATGTTAGAAATAGTAAACCATGTTACTATGAAACTCAGTTATACAACATGATTCCCAACAGAAAAACTATATCTTGTTCAACATTAGACTCAGCACAGTATGACAGCATGATTATATATATACCATTATCAGTCTCAGCATGTATTAAATACATACCTATCACTATCACTAGTCAGCATATCGTACGTACAGATACATTATCATCACTAGCTTCAGCATGCGGTATACGCAGTTAGTATTACTCGTTGAGACCACTGTATTGTCTTGGGATGGATTACCTAGCACTTATGACCGCCCCAAGGTTAATAGCTGTATCGACTCGTCCTCCAGAGGATGAGGATATGTCGCTCTACGGAGTGGCATGCCATCCCACAGGGGACGAAGATGGGATGCCAGTTTCCCCATATTGTGCCTTGGTCGGCCTTTATACACCCCCGTCGAGCGGGTACGCCCGGGGTGTTGATTTAGGAGTCCTCCAGACTCAGGTATAGTTATACTCAGGGGCTCAGCGAGCCCAAGTGCATACCCAGGGAATCAGCAGGATGCTTATAGTTATTATAGGAGATGGGACGACCGGGGTAGGGGTATAGATTGCGTGTTGATTGTACCTCCCGACTGATAGGGGCCGGGTAAGGTTTGTGTGTGCTATGCTATGTTATGTTATGCCATGTTACACTAGATACGAGTAGATCGACAATAGAGCGATACATCTCCAGGTATGACTCCTACTCCTTCCAGCATAGTTGAGAGTAGGCATAGCTTTACATTTTCAGTCAGTTTAGTCTATTCCTTTCTGTCTCAGTTCCTTCAGTTGTATTGTTGTTTTCAGATATTTTTCAGTTGTTGTTTTACATACTCAGTACCAGTGGTACTGACGCCCGTTTGGGGCGCTGCATTACTTGCCTGCAGGTACTCATAGACGAGGAGGCGATCCCTCGTGATCCTAGCCAGCGTAGAGTCATCAGCTCCTGTCATTCGGAGCTTGATATTTCAGAGGTTTATGTCATTTCCTTTTGTTGTACAGTACGGGTAGGTCTGGGCGCTGTCCTGACTATCTTATCAGTATTCCTAGAGGCTTGCAGTCGGTATATATTTCCCTGTGGTCAGTTGAGCCGGTCATGTGAGGTCGTGCAGTTTGTTATAGCTATTTAGCATTTCAGTTTATGTTGGTCGTGTGAGGCCTTACCCAGTCAGTAGTGGTGACCTTTCCGCTCATGTAGTTATTCAGTATTCCATTCTTGAGTTACAGATAACTAGACAGCATGGTGGCCTTGTCAGCCCGCATAGGTTCCTTGTTACGAGTATGTTTCTGGTTAGCATTCATTATAGGTACAGGTGGCTATAGGCCTAGTCGGTCGGAGGCTGTATTTACAGTCGTTATGTAGCCCGTTGATTCCTTGAATCTGAGTTAGAGCTAGCTAGGCACCAGATGTGTTTAGGCTCACCAGTTAGCAGTCTTGGTCTTACTAGGGCACCAGGTGCCAGTCATACCCCCCAAGGCGGGGCGCGACAAAGTTGGTATCAGAGCAGGTCGTGTCCCAGGGAGTCTGCAAGCCGTGCTAAGTAGAGTCTTGTCTATTGATATGTTGTACACCACATACTATAGGCAGGAGGCTGCGAGGCATAATAGGATGGTTACCCTTCTTTCATATTCGGTCGTGCCATAGCACAGTACAGTATAGGGTTGGTCCTTTTAAAACTTATCATATTCTTTGAATACAGATACAAGTCAGACCAGCGAAATCCTATTCCAGGCAGAAGATCAGATATAGCAACAGGAGAGAATATCAGCTAGTTACAAGGTAACTACAGTAGCAGGAGGAGGTAACAGGGACCTCCCAATGTTATACTTTTATCGGTATCATCCCCAGTATATGTCGATAACTTCAGAATAGGAAGTCATAAGCATAACGTATAAATGAGTCGATTTATTTGTTAGATATATAAGATCTGATTAAGATAATAAACAATATTAGATTATCAGATAAGTGTGAGAAAGAGAGGGAAATGTAGGATTCCCACCTCCATCCCTTCAGGTATGGTACAGTTCCATGTTTTCGTCTCGTTGCAGTAAGAAAAAGTCATTCCTAACCCTTAGTTTTGATCCCAGTGTAGCAAAGGGCATAAGGATTGAGACGGTGTTACCAAAGTAGGCAGTAAGTGAAAGGTGGATTAGTTGATTCCAGAAAGGGTTAGAAAGAGTAAGGAGCCCTTATGATTATGTAAGTTGTGCAGACCCTCGCGGTAATAAGTCAGAAGAGAAAGTAAGACTACTAGCTTACTCGAAGTGGGTGTAGGAGATCCGTCAATGATGGATTCCCAGTAAGAGTCAAGTTCAAGTCAGAAAAAGGTTGAATCCGTCGTAGCATGCTAACGACGGAAGGATATGTCTGCAAGATAATAGTTATAATCTTAGTTGTGATATCAAAAGACAGGGAGATTATATGAATAAGATGGGTCTGACTGCAGGTCAGGAGAAGTATAGGTTGGAACTTGACTGGCAACCTTATTGACAATGCAAGGTAGGTACCTTGAACCCCAGAGCTCAGTTTAAGGAAGATGAGGGTGAGAATCATGAATACTAGATGTTGAGGGGAAATCAGAATCACCTCCAGATTGATAGAACATCGTGTATTAAGGACTAAACCTCAGACGAACAGCTAAGAGACAGTAAGATTGTAGTTTAGGATGTTGCGGTACGTCCGCCTAAGGAGAGGGTAAGAGGGTACCGACCCAGAGACTCCGATCTAGTGTGGCCCAGAGACAAGGTCCAACAGACAGTCACGGGTCTTAATATAATGCCAAGTAAGGCCACAAGGTTCGGATGTGGACCCCACATTGTAAGAGTGGCGAAATTCCAAATAGCAGATCATAGCTAAAGTGCATGTGTGTGTTGCTTCCAGAATGGGATGGAAAAACAAATCTAATGAAATGATACGAGAGGATATGAGATATCACTAGACCGTAGAAGCGGTATATCATGTGCAGTATGAAATTCAGTAAAGTATGTCAGAGATTACGTATCATCACAGAATTCAGTATGTATTGTACTTAGTTGTGATATATATATGTACAGATAATAGATATGATGTGAGTAGTTGGCTATAGGGGTTACAGTCACACAGATTTTGGTTAGCTGCTTGGAAATATATACAGATCGTATTGCAGGACCCCTCACCAAAAGAGGGGGGCCTGTTAAATGTGACTCACGTATGAAGCCATAGAAACTTTCTCGGTTCTCAGTTTATTGAGTTAACGGACTTATATGCTTGTTGCATGACCTAGACTTAAGAAGCCTACAGGAATTAGTAGCCTGAGTCACGTGGTTGATGATAGGGGCACAGTTAGACGGTCTAACGACCAGCTGGCGCCTGTATTAGCAGGGAAGCATCCCTAAAGATCAGTAACATTGTCGCATGTGCCAGAACCAGAAAAAGAGGCCGAATAGGTATACTTCAGGGGTTAGCAATACCAGAATTTTTTCCAGTATGTTAAGTGGTCGTACATCGTTTTCCCAGCCTTATAGGTGAGAGTCGGCCTTAGTCAACCTAGCAGCTACTATGTGGAACACCCCGCAGGTCAGCCAATTGTTTCAGTCAGACAAACCTGTGGGTACCCCAAGAAAGAGTCCATATCAGTAGTCAGCGACGGACTAGTACTTTAGCTGGTTCTCGTAAGGTATTCAGATACAGAAACAGAAGGCCAGTTTTTACAGAATGGCTCATAAGACCGAAAAATTTCCAAGAACAGTAATATAAATCCAAGGGGGGTACGAATAAGGCGTAAGAAATTGGTAGTGCTCTGCTAGCACAATGTTTACTAAGACAAGGAGATCGGTAGGTTCCCTATGAAGATCCAGGGATGGATCGCCTGAGAGTAAGTTGGACTAAGTACAACACTACAATTGTTCAATTAGGAGGACAAAACAGTTAGTTGTCCACAACACCGCAGTTATGCATGAGCTACAGATGTACGAGTAGGACATATAGAGCATCGTTTGACTACTGCAGCATTCAACCCAGCTATTCAGTTGTTCAAGGTTATTCAGTCAGACTATTAGAGATCATAATCATTTTCAGGATCCTTTGATCAGATACGGGCACATGGTGTGCATATAGTCGTTCAGGTTATCTCAGCAACAAGTAGCCTTAGCATGCGGCTAGAGGGCCAGATAAGGTCTAGCTATATCGGTAAATTACCTGTCGGATTCTCCGGCATAGTAAGCTAGTTTAGCCGTTCGTGTGGCAGAAACAGAGGACAACAAAGATGTAATTTCAAACAGCACAGTGTCGTCATTAGTTTTGGAAGTAAAGGGACGACAGTATAAAGATCTCGACCAGGTTCGGTTTAAAGATAGAGTTCAGCAAGGAAAAGTGTCAGACTTCCAGGTAACCGGGGATGAAATGTCGTGATGTAAAGGTCGCCTATGTGTTCCAGATGTTTCAAGGCTCCGCCAGCAGAGTATGAACGAGGTACATTACGCCCGTTGTTCTCTTCACCCCGGTGCGACAAAAATGTACCATGATATCAAAGAAAACTACTGGTGGCTAGGTATGAAAAGAGAAATTGCCGAATTTGTAGCCCAGTGTCCTAACTGCCAATAGGTGAAAATAGAACATCAGAAACCAGGCGGTTTGACTCAGGACATAGCTGTGCCTCTCTTGAAATGGGAAGCAGTAAATATGGATTTTGTAGTAGGATTACCCCGTACTAGACACATACATGATTCTATATGGGTGATAGTTGACAGATTGACAAAATCAGCTCATTTCCTGCCAGTAAGAGCTACTTTCTCGGCCGAAGATTATGCGGAGTTGTATATCCGGGAAATAGTTAGATTGCATGGAGTACCGGTATCCATTATTTCAGACAGAGGAGCACAGTTTACGGCTAGATTTTGGCGGTCATTTTAGAGAGGTCTGGGAACGCAGATTAATTTGAGCACAGCATTCCACCCTTAGATAGATGGACAGGTTGAGCGCACTATTCAGACGCTCGAAGATATGTTGCGAGAGTGTGTGCTAGATTTCGGTGGTAGCTGGGATGAGCATTTGCCGTTAATTGAATTTGCTTATAATAATAGCTATCACTCGGCTATTCAGATGGCGCCTTTTGAGGCTTTGTATGGGCGGAAATACAGATCGTTCGATTGGCTGGTTTGAAATAGGGGAATCAGCATCGATTGGGCCAGATTGTTCAGCAGTCAGAGGAGAAGGTAAAGCTTATTAGAGAACGCTTACGGACTGCACAGAGCCGCCAGAAATCATATGCGGATGTGCGGCGCAGAAACTTGGAATTCGATGTGAACGATTGGGTATTTTTGAAAGTGTCCCCGATGAAAGGGGTGATGAGATTCAGCAAGAAAGGTAAGCTCAATCCGAGGTTTGTTGGGCCTTATCAGATTCATCGAAGGATAGGCCGAGTAGCATATGAGCTGAACTTGCCTCCAGAATTGGAATCCATTCATCCGGTCTTTCACGTGTCTATGCTGAGGAAATGCATAGGAGACCCATCCAGAGCAGTCCCAGTCCAGGATATTCAGGTTACAGAAGAGCTGACCTATGAAGAGGTTCCAGTAGCTATCCTAGACAGACAGATTCGCAGATTGAGGACTAAAGATATTGCGTCTGTCAAAGTATTGTGGCATAACAGGAACCGAGAGGAGATGACATGGGAAGCGGAGGAAGATATGAAAGCTAAATATCCTCACTTATTCCAGGCCTAGTCAGGCGACAGGTATGTCCGTATTATTACTTATACAGTACTTTATGGTTGTATGTGTATAAATGAGAAAGATTGATGTTTAGCTATCAGGTGAATCTTAAAATAATGTGTGCGGTACCTGTATTGGACTTTCTGTGTTTCAGGTTTTCGGGATAGTCCATATTATAGGGGAAACTCTGCCGAAAATTTCTTGGGAACAAGTTGAGAAGTCCTCTAGATTAAACTTTACATTCGAGGACGAATGTTCTTAAGGGGGGAGAATGTTACACCTCGTAAGATTTCCGACACCTAGATGGCCTTTTCGCACGTTGGTTAAGCATATTTGAAAGCCATACGTGCTAGGGAAAGGCCTGAGAAAGGATCGGATGAGTAACCTGTCGAGCCATCACGGAGGGTGCCGGGGCAGAGCCCCTCCGTGATGGCAACGTGTCACGGAGGTGGAGCCTCCCCGTTGGCTCCGTGACATGTTGGCCCTGTCCAGGCCCAAGTATATAAAGCCCCCACTTCGGTTGGTGAGGTCATATTTCTGTTTAATTTCCAGAAAACGCAGAGAAACAGAGAGAGACGAAGAGGGGTAATATATTATCGTTCGATTACGCTGTCAAACGTAGTCTAAACTCAACTTAACCTCAGGTACCGAGGTATTTAGCAGCAGGGAGCATTCCTACGGATTTAGTTTCGCAAAATTCGGCCGACAAATCGTCGAGCTACCGGGCTAAGATAAGTGGAATTGCTCCAAACTAGTGTCTATGTGTTCCTAGGTGTGAAGTACATACTTCTCCCTTCTGGACTTCTGGAAAATAGCGAGTTTTCGACTGTCTTTCGATAAGCCTAATTTTAGGCTATAATTATATCGAAAGTGATGTCGTCCTTCAGAATAAAGTTGTATTTAGTACTGATTGACGTATATATGAATGCAGTTGGGATAAATAGCTGAAATACTGACCGAGCTACGCCAGTTAGTCAGTAAATCAGAAGCAAAGGTATGTAAAACTAGTTTCCTCGGCAAGTTAGTAGTCTCAGTATAGTAAAATGGTTCAAAGGCCAGTAGAATGTTTCAGAAGTTGTGTGTTATGTTTAGTATGAATATTAGCACGATATTGGAAACATCATATCGTATATAGCGTGAAACTTGCTAGCATGGTATAAATTCTAATATAAAGTGTTAGGACCTGTACAGCAGGCCCAGTATGTGACCTAGTAAAGTATGTGAGGATATTATCGTATTCAGTTGAAACTTAGTAAAGCAATATAAGTATCTGTAAGGCATCTCAGCTGTAGAATGGTAGATTAAAATGAAGTTTAGAAAGCATGTTAGAAATAGTAAACCATGTTACTATGAAACTCAGTTATACATCATGATTCCCAGCAGAAAAACTATATCTTGTTCAACATTAGACTCAGCACAGTAATACAACATGATTATATATATACCATTATCAGTCTCAGCATGTATTAAATACATACCTATCACTATCACTACTCAGCATATAGTATGTACAGATACATTATCATCACTAGCTTCAGCATGCGGTATACACAGTTAGTATTACTAGTTGAGACCACTATATTGTCTTGGGATGGATTACCTAGCACTCATGACCGCCCCAGGGTTAATAGCTGTATCAACTCGTCTTCCAGAGGACGAGGATACGTTGCTCTAAGGAGTGGCATGCCGTTCCACAGGGGACGAAGATGGGATGCCAGTTTCCCCATATTGTGCCTTGGATGGCCTTTATACACCCTCGTCGAGCGGGTACACCCTGGGTGGTTATTCAGGAGTCCTGCAGACTCAGGTACAGTTATAGTCAGGGGCTCAGCGAGCCCAAGTACATACCCGGGGAATCGGCAGGATGCTTATAGTTATTATAGGAGATGGGACTACTGGGGTAGGGGTATAGATTGCGTGTTGATTGTACCTCCTGGATTATGGGGGTCGGGTAAGGTTTGTGTGTGCTATGTTATGTTATGTTATGCCATGTTACACTAGATACGAGTAGATCGACAATAGAGCGATACATCTCCAGGTATGACTCCTACTCCTTCCAGCATAGTTGAGAGTAGGCATAACTTTACATTTTCAGACAGTTTAGTCTATTCCTTTCTGTCTCAGTTCCTTCAGTTGTATTGTTGTTTTCAGATATTTTTCAGTTGTTGTTTTACATACTCAGTACCAGTGGTACTGATGCCCGTTTGGGGCGCTGCATTACTTGCCTGCAGGTACTCATAGACGAGGAGGCGATCCCTCGTGATCCTAGCCAGCATAGAGTCATCAGCTCCTGTCATTCGGAGCTTGATATTTCAGAGGTTTATATCATTTCCTTTTGTTGTACAGTACGGGTAGGTCGGGGCCCTGTCCCGACTATCTTATTAGTATTCCTAGAGGCTTGCAGTCTGTATATATTTCCCTGTGGTCAGTTGAGCCGGTCATGTGAGGCCGTGCAGTTTGTTATAGCTATTTAGCATTTCAGTTTATGTTGGTCGTGTGAGGCCTTACCCAGTCAGTAGTGGTGACCTTGCCGGTCACGTAGTTATTCACTATTCCATTATTGAGTTACAGATAACTAGACAGCATGGTGGCCTTGTCAGCCCGCATAGGTTCCTTGTTACGAGTATGTTTCTGGTTAGCTGTCATTACAGGTACAGGTGCCTATAGGCCTAGTCGGCCGGAGGCTGTATTTACAGCAGTTATATAGCCTGTTGATTCCTTGAATCTGAGTTAGAGCTAGCCAGACACCAGATGTGCTTAAGCTCACCGGTTAGCAGTCTAGGTCTTACTAGGGCACCAGGTGCCAGTCATACCCCCCAAGGCGGGGCGTGACATGGGGTGTCTGCTGAAGCCACTTTGCTAAAAGATCGGGTGACAAGGCCGGAGCTCATGTAGTGGCCCTCCTAGTAGCTGGAGACTGATACTCCTCATTATCTTTGTAGCGAAGTTAGGACCACTTTTATGCATTGGCCTTGACACCTCTTGGAGCTCCTCTTTGTGGTTCCATTTCCTTTGATCATTCAACAATCGTTAACACATGAGTATTGAACAATATAGAAATAAACATCTCAAGCCAAAAGTCGGGGAAGTAGATGACCCGTATCTTGAAGATGGCACTGCATCTTACATCGT
The DNA here is from genome assembly GCA_035772735.1 of Datura wrightii. NCBI lineage: Eukaryota > Viridiplantae > Streptophyta > Magnoliopsida > Solanales > Solanaceae > Datura > Datura wrightii. Next base: position 57,160,411 of record JASDFA010000001.1, read on the forward strand.
CTTTTAAAAAAATAGATCAATCTTACAACCTCAATGGACGGAATAGAATGCGTACCATCCTTTCGAAAAATAGCCGACATCTTGTATTGTCCATTGAACAAGACCAAATGGTCTCGCTGGTTCAAGATGTGGAGAAAAATATGATCTGTATTTTCAATAAATGGATTGTTCTTTCATATTAAATAGAGGAAAGAAACACTTGGAAACATCGTTTCACGCCCCGAGCCTACACCCTGAACGTAACATGGTACTCGAAGCCACAAGTGACCCCAAGTCAACCCCTGGTCTATCAATCACTAGCATTCTGAGTAAACATGCACAACGAAACTTTGAAATAAAATCATAAAAATATTTATGAAAGACAAGTATGAAAACCTAAAGTTCAAAACATTTGAGTGATACTGATAAGTTTGAAAATTATGTCTATCTGAAAGCCATCTATCTGAGGAGTTGCTGGGACAAGCCCCCAGCACACTCTAAGTCTAACTGAAGCTATGAAATAACTGAAGGAAGGAAATAATGCCCTTGGATGATGAGGACTCACACTTCAACTGCTGAGATGGAGAACCTGAACTGCAGCGTCTAGCGGTACTGAGTTTGAGAACCTGTAGCTGTATCATGAAATGATATAGCATAAAGTATGTGTCAGTACTTTGAATGTACTGAGTAAGTGGGACAAACATAACTTAATATAAAGTCTGCACTGAAATGACACGTAATGACCAACAACTAAGCTGAACTGAACTACTGATATAATCTGAAATGGTCAAGATGACCCTGTCTAATGGTCAAGGACATGCCCTAAGTCTGAAACACTGAGTCTGAGATACAGTACTGAACTAAGTTAAACTAAGGACTAGAACTGAACTGAGCTGCTTATTCTGAAACTGGATTGGACTGACTAGTGGGAGAGTTTATAACTGACATATAACCACGTGAGCTAGACGTGGAGTTTGATGTATACACCCCACCGGTAGGACCCAATATACCTTGCCAGGGTATAAAGGCATGAACTGAGTGATCACAAATGTCTGGGGCCAATCAGGCCAAGTAATATTGTAACCTACATTGGCAACGTAGTTCTGGGAATCTGGGTGCGCTGGAACCCCGGCCCGCTCGATGCTAAGTTTTACTCCCACTGGAAAACCTAAACTGAACTACTAAGAAGATAGCTCAAAACTGGGTTCCAAGACTAGTCAGGGACGTAAACTGCATGTACCCTGAAAATCTTATTGGACCAGATTCTGAAACTGGGTTCTAGATGGGTCAGAGTTGCTTGTCTGGAAGCGTCGTAACCTTCTAAGAACAAGTTGTAACTGAACTGGGGTATGGGGCTGGTCAGAGCTATATACTAAAATGTCATGACCACCTAATGGACCAAAAACTATAATCTGAGTCTGATTCTGATAACTGAGAGGAACCATTGACACCTCGAAATAATACTGAAGTCAAACTGATCAGTTGAAAATTTTCTGAATGATTCTTAAGAGATTCTACGTTCTAACTGGTCTGAATTACTAACAGCTAATAGAGAATTCAACTTATCCCAACAACCCGAAAATTTTCATAATATGCCGAAATCTCAAGAATTTAAGAAATCTCACCCGACAAGGCTAAGCTCATTCTTATTAATGGGGTAGTTGCTCAAAATATATATAGTAAGAATTTCTAGGAAATTCAGCCCAAAAAAATCTTCATTCACTAGATGGAATTTAATAAGCAAAATCATTACTCAAATGTTAGGGCTTAAATTCACTATTTCCAAGAACCTCGATAATTTAAGTAAAAACTGATGGGAATCATATCAATAGCAAACGAGGATATCATTCTATGTGAAATTAAAGAAATATAACATGCGATTTGCTTGTATTCGATAACTCAGGGCTAAAACTGATAGAGAACTAGTAGAGGATTTTGGGGGACACAAGGGAAGAACAATTCCCTTGTTGAATTCCTACATACCTGACTAATATTCTCCCGAAGAAGAGGAGTTGAACTGCTGTAATGGAGGACAACTCTAAGATTTCTTGAGAGTTTTCTTGAGGAACCCTTCGATAGTTTTCTGAGAATATACGTGAGAATGAGGGGAGGAACCGCCCAACCCTCTAATAAGTCAGAATTCACATCCAAAATGTCGTGGTTTAGAGCTTAGGAGAATAGGAAATTACTAAATAGACCTTAGAAATTCGCTGGGAAAAACTGTCAGGTGTCCCTAACGGGTCATTGTGAATGACCACGACTCATGGTCACTCCCGTCAGGTACACTACCTGGGATCCTCAGTAGGATATCACGAGGGACCTAACGAGTCGTGATCACCAGTCGTGGACCACATTGGATCACTGCTGAAGATTTAACCCTAGACTAGGTAACGAGTCCCTTAATGAGTCGTTGCCACAAGTGATGACTCGTTTCACCCACTAGTCAAGTACACTGGTCAACTCAAAATATTCCCAACTCAGGCTCGACCACGAGTAACTTAACGGGTCGTGGTCAGTGACCACGACTCGTGACGTCCCTCGTTAGGTACACTGCCTCCCTCCTTTACATTATCCTGCCTTCTTCTCACAGCTCACCAAACGAGTCGTGAGGTTACTTAACAACTTGTCAGGTGGGCTGTCCTGCAACATTTCTGCAGTTTTTCGGATTTTCTGATTTAAGTCTCGGAATTAGATTTTGAGTTTCTAGGCATTATACATCAATATCATTTTGAAGCATACAATGCATTGGATGGGGCAATATACGGTAGTCTTTCACATGGATGGAGCATTTATATCACAAACTCAAGCACATTCAAACATTTCCTTATCAACTTTCAAACAGATCCCCCATGTTCTCCGCCCATTTCAAGTTCCAAAGACAAGGTGTTCAATTACCCACAAAAAACATACATAAATTTAGATTTAAAATAATCGCCATACCTTGGTTTTCAGAGGAAGAGAGTGCAATCTATGCATTAGTGAAGATGCTCAGTTCGCAGCTTAATTTAGCCCTAGGTGCTCGAAGACTTGATGCTGTAATAATGGACAGTGGTGCGTGTGTGTGTGGAGAAAATGATGTGCAGGTTTGCAAGCTTTATCATGTTCAACAATGGAGATTTTTCACAGAGGAGTGAAAGCGAAGAAGGTAATTAAACGTGAGGGAGTACCGTGAGGTCTCGTCATTTAACCCTCAAGTAAAATAGGCATCGGGTTGGGTAGATTTCACAGAAGATAGGCATTTTTTTGAAAAACAACCCATATTTGCCAAACCAACATGTAACGATGATCTGAAAGCCCTCCTTATTAATTATAAAAGTCAATCTAGAAGACGAACCGACATTTCAATGTGTGCTCCATATATCATACCATTATTTAATTTTCACTAAAATAGATGACTGCCATAACTATCATTCAAGAGACAAATCAATTGACAATCCGCATCTTGAAGATGTGGTTCGTCATTTAAACGGTTCATAGGAGGCTACAATTTTCTACCTCATGAGACATTATATACCATCTTAGATCAACAAGCATACATCAACACACATTAGTCTAAAACACTTGGGTAGCCTCCCAAGAAGTGCTTGATTTAATGTCGCGGCATGACATAGATACTACACATAGTGTAGCATCCCTTTGGTTTCCTCTCAAAAAGTTTCTGATTTATTGTCATGATATGATGCATGGTACCTGAATCAAAACAAAGGTGAGTCTTCCTTAGGACGGGACCTTTTTCACCCATTTTTTTCCTTTGGAGCCACAAAGATACTACTTCACCAACTTGTGTTTTTCCTTCTTCTTTTTGGATGATCCTTTGATTCATGACCATCTCTTCCCAATTCAATCCTCAACTATGATAGTCACACAAACATTTCCAACATCTATGGGCAATAAGTGGTCATTCCCAACTTTGAAGGATATTCTTTCATTCTTGACCCAAAACATGAATTCATGTAGCTCCGAATCCATAAGTGCCCTTTCAGTAGAAAGAAAAGGTCTCCTAAGAATAATTGGGATGTGCATGTCAACATCACATTCAATACCATAAAATTGATCCGGAGCACAAATTTCCTAACATTCACTAATACGTCTCTATCGCCCCTACTGGCATTTTGATTGACTTGTCAGCCATTTGGAGTCGAATAAAGGTAGGTTTTAGCATGGATAATCCTGACTGCTTGTATATCTCTAGGGGAATCAAATTGATAATATCCCTATTATCACACAAATCCTGCAAATAGTCATAATTGCCAATTTTGCAAGAAATGGTGAACTCTCCCGAATCACCCTTTTTCTCCATACTTGTGCCAACAATGATGGCACTAATTCAGTGGGTTATAGGATTCACTTCTTCATCATGTGGTCTCTTCTTGGTCAATAGCTCCTTGAGATATTTAGCAAACTCCATTATCTCTTTAATAGCATCAATAGATGGGATCCAAAGTGTTGCTTTCTTTAATCTCTCAATGAGTTTAGAATTTTTGCATCGAAAGCTTGTTTGGCCAGCCTTTGAGGGAAGAGAGGAGTAGGTGGAAGGAAAGATTTTATATTATCATCAGCACTCTCCTTAGCCTTCTCCTTTCTCTTGGAAATCACTACAGCATCATCAATTACCATATTCAACCAATGGCTTATTCAAACCTACATCAACCGGTGGCTTCTTCAAACCTCTATCAACACCCTTAAAATCATCATCCACACCATTTGCAACAACACCATCACAAACATCATCATTAATAGGTTGTATATTTTTTCCACTTCTAGTGACAATAGCCATACATTGAGCATTTGAGGCACCAACATGTCCCATTTGGGTTGGCTGCAGTTTCAATAAAGAGATGCCTCTTTTCCTTGGGATTATGCTATCTTGAAAGATCCCTCACTATTTGCTCCAATTTTCGTGTGGGAGCCAATAATTCCCATCAAACTTTTTAAACATGAATCAGACCTCTCTTGGTTGGAGAGCACTTTCTCCGATATTCCTTCAATCTTGAAACCTCTTTGCTCTTGAGAAGGTCCCTCCCTCCATTTTGGGAACTAGAAGAAGGACCGCTCAGTGGGACATAGGGTTTCAGACTCTTGCTTGCAAAATTTTTACTGTTGTTGTTATACCCCGTAAGATTCCCGGCACCTAGATGGCCTATTCGCGCATTGGTTAAGCATATTTGAAAGACATACGTGCTAGGAAAAGGCTCAGGAAAAGACTGGACGAGGAAACCTGTCGAACCATCGCGGAAGGAGCCGGGGCAGAGCCTCTCCGCGATGGCAACGTGTCACGGAGGTGGAGCCTCCGTATTGGCTCCGTGACACGTTGGGCCTGTCCAAGACCAAGTATATAAATCCCCACTTCGGTTTTAAATGAAATAATTCTTATATTTTCCAGTGAAAACAGAGAGAAAAACCAGAGAGGAGAAAGGGACGAAGGTTCCTTGATAATTTCCTTTTGATTACGCTGCCAAACGTTGTCCAAACTTAAATTAACTCCAGATACCGAAGTATTTAGCAGCAGGGAGCATTCCTACGGATTTAGTTTCACGAAATTCGACCGACAAATCGTCGTGCTACGGGGCTAAGGTAAGTGGTATTGCTCCAAACTAGTGTCTATGTACTCCTAGCCGTATAGTGAATACTTCTCTCTTCTGGACTTCTTGAAAATAGCAAGTTTTCGACCGTCTTTCGATAAGCCTAAATTTAGGCTATAATTATATCGAAAGTGACGCCGTCCTTCAGAATAGTGTTGTATTTAGTACTAATTGGCGTGTTTATTAATGCAGTTGGGGAGATTTAACTGGAATACTGACTGAGCCTCGTCCGACAGTTGGATAACTCGAGGTTAAGGTATGTAAAGTTGTTCTTCAGCAAGTTAGTAAGTCTTAGCTTGGTAAATCATAGTAAACTCCGTATTTGAAGCTCTCGGAGTTGAATGTTGAGAATTAGGTAAGTCTAATAGATTCTGAGTTGTGTTGTTGTATCGTATCCAGTTCGAAAGTTAGTAAAGCATGCGCCAAAGGGCGAGTTAGCATTCCAGATTCAGTATAGCTTATTGTGTGATTACCAAGCATGTTGTAGAATAAAAAGAGACTGATTTTCAGAATAAAAGTTAGTAAAGTAAAATCAGATAGACAGACAGTTTTATGGCTACAGATTAGCCATTTAGACAGATAGTATCCCGGCTACAGATTAGCCAAGCAGTTAAATAAAGATTTCAGAATCAGTATAATCAGTAAAGAATCAGTTCAGTATAGAAACAAATCAGAATAAGAAATCAGATTCTAGATAGTCTTTTTGAGTTATACATGCTTGCTATCTATATGTGCTATTTGTTTGTTGAGACTTGATGTGGCGTGAGGGCACCCTATTGAGCGTCCTCGCCGCCCCTAGGTTGGTAATCGTGTCGCCCACTGAGCGGGTGGGTTTTCCGTCACTCCGAGGAGTGGCATGCCGTCCCCAGCTTGGACGAAGATGGGATGAAGCTTTCCCCATAGTAGTCTGATCAGCATTACAGGTGCAGCTCCGGTTTTAGATAGCCCTGTTGAGTTTTGTGTCCAGGGAACCAGACCCTATCTGTTACTGTCTGTACATTCAGTTATTACAGGTGTAGCTCCGGTTTCAGGTAGCCCTGTTGAGTTGTGTCTGGGGATCCAGACCCTATCTGTTACTGTCTACACAGGAGTCCTCTGGACCCAGACACGGTTGCTTATATCGGAGGCTATGGCCCGAGCCGGAGACCTAGGGGGCCGGTAGAGGAGCTCCGAAGTGAGCAGATGAGTGGAGTGACTTATTTTTAGCTGGTTTTGACCCGGGTAGGGGTATATAGATTGTTTTCTTGCTTGGCGCCATCCGGCTTATGGGGGTTGGTATTGGCTCTTGCTTGCTAAATGTATATGTACTTATGTGTTTTATATATATTAGTTAATAGACAGCAGGCCGCCATGACTACAGACACGCTCCTGCCTATCAGTGCAGAAAGGTTTGATCTAGTTCCTATTAGCTCTTTAGATTCAGTTATCTTCTGCTCATGGACTTGTTAGTTATGTTATTTGTATTCAGTTGTATTATTTCAATTACTTTACATACTCGGTACCAGTGGTACTGACGCCCAATGGGGTGCTGCATTACTTGCCTGTAGGTACTCATAGACGAGGAAGCGATCCCTCGTGATCCTAGCCAGCACAGAGTCATTAGCTCCTGTCATCCAGAGCTTGATACTTCAGAGGTTTATATCATTTCCTTTTGTTGTACAGTACGGGTAGGTCGGGGCCCTGTCCCAACCATCTTATCAGTATTCCTAGAGGCTTGCAGTCTGTTTATATTTTCCTATGGTCAGTTGAGCCGGTCATGTGAGGCCGTGCAGTTTGTTATAGCTGTTTAGCATTTCAGTTTATATTGTCCGTGTGAGGCCTTAGTTTGACAGTAGTGGTGACCTTGCCGGTCACGTAGTCTTACAGTAGTCTTGTGTTGAGTTACAGATAACTAGACAGCATGGTGGCGTTGTCGGCCCGCATAGGCTCCCTTATATTGAGATGTTTCTGGTTAGCTATTATTAAAAGTACAGGTGGCTATAGGCCCAGTTGGCCGGAGGCTGTGTTTACAGCCGTTATATAGCCCTTTGTTTCCAGAAATCTGAGTTAGAGCCAGCTAGGCACCAGATGTGCTCAGGCTCAGTAGTCTAGCAGTTCAGGTCCTAGTAGGGCACCAGGTGCCTGTCATACCCCCCAAGGCGGGGCGTGAAAGTTGTATTACCCTTAATTTGGGCCACCATAGTCATTCCTAGGATAGTATTGAATATCCTTGCGGTTGAGATTGCAATTGACCTTTGTATGAGGAAGATAGATGGCATTGATGTTGTTGTGGGTAATGTGGCCTATAGCCTCCCGATGTGTTGTTAACATAGTTAGAATATTCTATTTGCATGGGAGGAGGCTCTTTGTAAGGTTGGCATTGATATGGAGGAAGGAGGCATCCATGCCCGTATAGAGAACTATTTGTGGCTTCTTCCATAAAATGCACCTTCTTGACCTCGGATTCAGTCAAATTTTTAGTCAATAGGGCAATATTGGTGGTCATGGTCACCATAATCTGATCATGATCCTGGTTCTCCTTCATCAAGTGAGACAATGAAGGAGTACCTACATTCAGCCCTCCAATTTGGTCTCCACCATGCCATGCTTGGTTATGCTTTACAATCTGATCAAGAATAATGGCAATCCGGTTGTAGGTTTTGACCATGAAAAAACCTCCAGCTGCATTCTTGGCAAGGATTGAGTTCAAAGAGTCCAAACAAGTGTAGAATTTCTAAAGCAATATATGATCGGAGACTCATGGGTAGTGGCCCTCATTGCATATTTCTTGAAGCGATATATGGTTTATATATTTGTTCTCCTAGAAGTTGTCTAAAGTAGAATATTTTATTCCTCTGTTTATCTTTTTTGCTACGCAAAAACCATTCCTTCAAGAACACGTTGACAAGCTCATGCCACGTATGAATGGAGTTGGGAGGTAATCAGAGGAACCAATCTCGAGCTTCTCCAGCCAAGGAGTACTTGAAACCCATAGTTTAATGGTGTTGTCGGAGATAGTATATTGCTTATGGAGGTTGCAAACCTCCAAAAAATTCTTGAGGTGTTGATGTAGGTCATCATCTATGGAATTATGCAATTGACCTTCAGCTTTGAGCTTGGTGGAGATACTACCACCAATCTTAAATGAGGTAGCATTGACTAGTGGTGGAAAAATCTCACTAGCGTGGTCAACCTCATTTTTAATTTTTTGCAAACATATTGTCCACTTTTCCTTTGTAATACCCCAAAAACCCTAAGATCAGACCCAAGAGTTGAAACGGAGAAAACAGGATTCTCTACACCAGGTTACAGGACGAGTCCTCTAGTGAATCATGGGGTGCACTGTGAGTCATGGAGTGACTCGTGGGGAGGAGATTGGATATTTCCAAGATTTTGGTATTTGAGGCTGACCACGGGTGGGACCACGAGTCCTCCAGTAGGTCGTGGTCAGTGATTAGTCTGAAGGATAAATGTTCTGGCAGTCCACCAAACGACTTGGTCACCATGAGTCATTGGGTACACCATGAGTCGTGGTGTCCCTCGTGGTAATCCTCAGAAGGAAGATTCTAGTGTGGGAAATGAGAGTGACAACGAGTTGTGGTCAAGGACAACGGTTCGTCCAGTCCCTCATGGGGACTGGTAGAGTGTCTTTTCTTGCGAATTTATTAAGGGCTTTTCCATAATTGCTAAGTTCCTAAGTCCTAAACTACGTTATTTTAAGCTCAGAATAGAGTGTTTTAAGAGGGGTAAGTTCATTATAAGCTTATTCACTTCCATGCATGCAAGTCTAGAAGTTCCTAAGGGTGATCAAGCCAAAATCTCTCAAGTTCTTCCCCAAATTCTTATTGGGCAATCAAGGATGTTTTGAAATCAGATCTCTTAAGATATGTAAGGTTATGAATGGGTGTAATTGTCTACACCCATGCCTAATTCTCTCTCAATTCATGAAAGTTCTAATTGATGAATCTATGGATTTTTACCCAATGTCTGAATTCTCTATGTTTCAATTATGGGTATGATCTAAGCATGTTTTCAATGTCAAATTAAGATTAATGGGAAGATTTTTTAATGTCTTAAATTCTATAGTATGTTTTCAATTTTTATAAATTATGATGTCCATCCATGAAAGTTCATGAATGTTGAGATCTATGAAATATGTATTCAAGTATGATGAGATGTTTATGAAGAAAGTATGATTTTGATTTACCCATGTCTATGCTCATGTTTTCAAATGATCAAGTCTATGTCAAGCATGTTTATGTATTGGGCAAGCCCATAAGATCAAGTATGTTTGATGATTTATCTAAATTTCTTGTATTATCTTACCACATGGATTTTGGAGTCTAGACTTCCACTATTTTACAGCTTGTGGTATGATTTGTGCCAAGGCTCCTCATGTTATGATTTCAGATTTATGTATGTATGTCAGAGTTAGCTTCGTCATTAGACGATGATTCAGCTTTGTTGAAAAATGATATAGAGCATATGGATATTTTTGGGAGTAGTGTCTAGCACCGAGTAGGCTAAGAATCAATCAACTCTATGCCTCAGAACTACATACCAACATAGGTATATTCAGATTATTTGGGACCTCCCTTGTGAGCTTCCCCTGCCCCCAAGGGGCCTTCAGCTTGATATCGATATCATGGTAGCATTCTTAGCCCTGGCAAAGCTTTAGATGGCTTTGCCCACATGAGTGTGATAGTCGGACCATGTAAGCTCTATCATGGTAATGTCTTTTATATGACGATTCTCCCATTGTTCCTCATGATTTCAGTTATGCATGTTCATCAGTCATGATATTATGTTTTCAGCAGGTTTGACCCAATGTTCAATTTTACTTATGATTATCATTTTTTAGTTTTGGGTCATTCGTTTCAATTATGATATTCAGTTATGTTTAGATCGTTACTTCAGAAAATAGTATGCAAGCCCTACTCTCATAATCCTATCTTTATTATGTTTTATAATATGCATGATTTATGATTTAACTTACTTAGCAGTTTTACTTACCTTACATACTAGGTGCATTCCACGTATTGAACGTATAATCTATGCTATATCATTTTATGATACAGGCTCGGATATTCAAGCTCAATTTCATCATTAGCCAGACCTGCAGCTTTAGCATCAGCCAGAGTGGTGAGTCCTTATCATTCAAGGGCCCTTCTTTTCAGATGTATCTAGTACTTTCAGTTTCAAACTTTAAAGAGTTAGTTTGGGTCTTGTCCCATCAAGTCGTCAAAGTAGAGGCTATTCATATATAGAAGGTAATCAGCTTTGATTTTGAGTTATCTATTTTGATGTTATGTGACTATCAGACTTCTGCTTTATTAATTATGTTGATATTATGATTATCTATGTTTAAGTTTGATATTATATTCATTCCATGGGTTGACTGGGAGCCTCTCGGGGTTCTTTTTCCCATGTCCCAATTCGGGCCTATGTTTGGGTTGTAACGAACTTGGTATCAGAGCATTAGGTTTTGAAGTGTCCTAGGGTGCCTGAGAGCCGCGTTAAGTAGAGTCTTTTTTCATGGGTGTGAAGCGCACCACACTTATGAAGAAGAGGCTACGAGACGTTTAGGAAATATTCCCTTCTTTCATGATATATGTCGTGCGATGAAATGTCTCTCTTTCCTTTTAACTCGTGCTATACGCGTTTATAGAATCATGCTTCATTGCCGATTTAATGAAAGAAGAAACAGGAATGGAGAGGGCCACGAGAATGAAAATGAAGATGGGCATCAGCAAGCCCCACCAGCCCATGAGGAGCATGTACTCGAGGCGGCTTCCCACGCTGAGTTCAGGGCATCCATACATATGCTAGCTCAGGCCTTGACTGCCCAGCTCACAGCAGGCGCTAGCACATGTCCCTCAGAATAGGAATGCGGTGGCGGCAAGAATCAGGGATTTTCTGAGGATGAACCCTCCAGAGTTTCATGGGTCAAAGGTGGATGAGAACCCACATGAGTTTATTGATAAGATTCTGAAGATCACCCAAATCATAGGGGTGATCGGAGAGGAGTGCGCTGATCTAGCCTTGTATCAGTTGAAAGGGGTTACTCACATCTGGTTCAAGCAATGGAAGGATAGCAGGGCAGTTGGAGCAGGCCCTATTGGTTGGGAGGAGTTTCATGCCGCTTTTCTAGATCGGTTCTTCCCTCATGAGATGAGGGAGATCAAAACAGCCGAGTTTGTTAACCTTAAGCAAGGGAAAATGAAAATTCAGGAGTATGCCTTATAGTTCACTCATCTATCCAAGTATGCCCCTGAGATGGTGTCAGATCAGAGATCCCAAGTGAGTCGATTCGTGCATGGCATAGCAGATTACTTGATCAAGTATATCCGAACCACATTGCTTCTTTAGGACATTGACTTTGCTTGGATAGTCCTATAAGCCCAACAGATCGAGGGAGTACCGATGAGCGAGCAGGAGAGAGAGGCCAAGAGGGCCAGGACTGATAGCTTTCGATTCTCCCAGAAGACCTAGTGGGCACCGCCAGCAGTCCCACCAGAGATCACCATCCCCAGCGCTTTTGGCTATGAGTGTGCCATCCAGGTCCAGGTGCGACCAAAGGGAACGAGCATCAGACTCTATAGGTCAGAGTGGCATACCCGTAGAGACCAACTCTCAAAAGTGTAGAAGATATGGTCGAAGACAAGTGGGTTAGTGTTTAGTAGGTTCAGGTGCTTGTTTCAGGTGCAGGAAGCCTGGACATATTCTTAGGGATTGCTCAGCAGCCAGACAGGGTCATGATAGGGGTCGAGGCCTAGCCTCAAGTTCAGCAATCCACTAGCACACCCAGCTCAGCAGAGGGCATCTACCAATACAGGTGGTGGTCAGCGTCAAAACAGATTCTATGCCCTAACATCCCATCAGGAGAAGGAGGTCTCCCTAGATGTAGTCACTGGTATGCTACGAGTATTCCACATTGATGTGTATGCATTATTAGATCCAGGGGATACTTTATATTTTGTGATGCCATATGTTGCTAGTAGTTTCAAAGTCAGTCTCGAAATCTTATTAGAACCCTTCTCAATATATACTCCTAGTTGGTAATTTAGTTATAGCTAGATGGGTATATAGAAATCGCCCTGTCATAATACTTCAGAAATTCACGTCACCAGATTTAGTAGAGTTAGCCATGATCGGTTTTGATGTTATCCTCAGCATGGATTGGTTATATGCATGTTATGCCTCAATCAATTGTAGAACTTATGTAGTAGAGTTCAGATATCCGGGTGAACTAGTCTTAGAGTAGAAAGGTAGTTTAGTTGTGCTTATAGGTCTCTTCATTTCCTACCTTAAGGCAAGAAAGATGATTTCTAAGGGTTGCATGTACCATCTAGTTAGGGTTAAGGATGCTACGTCTGAAACCCCGACTATCCAGTCAGTTCCTGTAGTGTGTGAGTATCCATAGGTGTTTCCAGATGATTTACCGAGAATCCCTGCCGAGCGGGAGATCTATTTTGGTATTTACCTTCTTTCCAATACACAACCTATATCTATTCCTCCTTACATAATGGCTCCAGCTGAGCTAAAGGAGTTGAAGGAGTAGTTGAAGGATCTCTTAGACAAGGGTTTCATCAAAACTAGCAAATCCCCATGGGGTGCTCCAGTTCTCTTTCTCCGCAAGAAGGATGGTTCTCTTTGTATGTGCATTAATTATTGTCAATTAAACAAAGTTACCATCAAGAAAAGGTATCCTCTACCCAGGATTGATGATTTGTTTGACTAGCTTCAGGGCGCCAAGTGATATTTGAAGATAGACCTTATATCCGGATACCATCAGCTCAGGGTTAAGGAGAGTAACATCCTGAAGAAAGCCTTCCGGACTTGGTATGGTCACTATGAGTTTGTAGTTATGTCTTTTGGACTAACGAATGCTCCTGCAACTTTGATGGATTTGATGAATAGGGTGTTCAAGCCATATTTGGATATGTTCATGATTGTATTCATAGATGACATCTTGATATACTCTCGGAGCGAGGAGGAGCATGTTGCTCATCTGAGGGTGGTGCTACAGACTTCGAAGGATCGTCAGTTATATGATAAATCCAGTAAATGCGAGTTTTGATTGAACTCAGTGCCATTTTTGGGCCATGTGGTGTTAAGTGAGGGTGTACAGGTGGACTCTCAAAAGATAGAAGTAGTGAAGAATCGGCCTAGATCACGGAGTCCTTCGGATATTAGGAGTTTCTGGGTTTAGCTAGTTATTATCAGAGATTTGTTGAGGGGTTTTCATCTATTGCAGTACGGTTTACTAAGTTGACCCAGAAGAAAGTGAAGTTTCAATGGTCAGAGGCTTGAGAGAAGAGCTACCAAGAGTTGAAGAATCGACTCACCTCAGCACTGGTGTTGACCCTACCTGAGGGTACCGATGGGTTTGTGGTGTATTGTGACGCTTCAAGAATCAGCCTGGGTTTTGTACTCATGCAGCACAGTAAAGTTATGGCCTATGCTTCCAAGCAGCTGAAGGTACATGAAAGAATTATCCGACTCATGATCTCGAGTTGACAGTGGTAGTATTTTCCTTGAAGATTTGGAGACATTATTTGAACGGGATCCATGATGATATGTTTACGGACCACAAGATCCTATAATACGTGTTTACCAAAAGGATTTGAACCTACGTCAGAGAAGGTGGTTGGAGATTTTGAAGGATTATGATAGGAGTTGTCACGCCCAGCCTTGGGGGGTATGACTGGCACCTGGTGCCCTACTGGGACCTCAACTGCTAGACTGCTGAGCCTAAGCACTTCTGGTGCCTGGCTGGCTCTAACTCTTGATTCAAGGAAACGACGGGCTATATAACGGCGGTAAATACAGCCTCCTGCTGGCTAGGCCTATAGCCACCTGTACTATAACATCAGCTAACCAGAATCATATACATATAGGGGAACCTAAGCGGACCGACAAGGCCACCATACTGTCTAGTTAACTCTAAATCAATATAAAAAATGCTAAACATCTACATGACCGGCAAGGTCACCACTACTGACTGGATAATGCCTCACATGGCCAACATCAACAACTAAACATACGTGCGGCCCCACACGACCGGCACAACTAACCACAGGGAAATATATACAGACTGCAAGCCTTTAACAATACTAATAAGATGGTCGGGATAGACCTCTAGCTATTTAGCTCCGGATGACTAGAGCTGATGACTCTGTGAGCTGGCTGGAATCACGAGGTATCGGCTCCTCGTCTATGAGTACCTGCAGGCAAGTAATGCAGCGCCCCCAATGGGCATCAGTATCGCTGGTACTGAGTATGTAAAGCAACAACTGAAAACTATCTGAAAACAACAATACAACTGATGGAACTGAAATAGAAGGAAATAGACTAAACTGACTGAGAATGTAAAGCTAAACCTATTCTCAACAATGCTGGAAGGAGTAGGAATCATACCTGGAAATGTATCACTCTACTATCGATCTACTCGTATCTAGCGAAACATGGCATAACATAACATAGCATAGCACACACAAACCTTACCCGACCCCCATAAGCTGGGAGGTACAATCAACACGCAATCTATACCCCTACCCTGATCGTCCCATGTCCTATAATAACTATAAGCATCCTGCCGATCCCCAGGGTATGCACTTGGGCTCGCTGAGCCCCTGACTATAACTGTACCTGAGTCTGGAGGACTCCTGAATCAACACCCCAGGCGTACCCGTTCGACGGGGGTGTACAATGGCCGACCAAGGCACAATATGGGGAAAACTGGCATCCTATCTTCGTCCCCTGTGCAACGGCATGCCACTTCATAGAGTGACGTATCCTCTCCCTCTGGCGGATGAGTCGATACAGCTATTAACCCTGGGGCGGTCATGAATGCTAGGTAATCCAATCCCAAGACAATACAGTGGTCTCAACTAGTAATACTAACTGCGTATACCACATGCTGAAGCTAGTGATAATAATGTATCTATACATACTATATGCTGAACTAGTGATAGTGATATGTATGTATTTAATACATGCTGAGACTGGTAATGGTATATATATAATCTTCTGTCATACCGTGCTGAGTCTAATGTTGAACAAGATATAGTTTTTCTGCTGGGAATCATGCTTATAACTGAGTTTCATAGTAACATGATTTACTATTTCTAACATGCTTTCTAAACTTCATTCTAATCTACCATTCTACTTCTGAGATACCTTACAGATACTTATATTGCTTTGCTAAGTTTCAACTAAACACGATAATATCCTAACATACTTTACTAAATCACACACTAGGCATTTTGTACAGTTCCTAACACTTTGTATTAGAATTTATATTGTGCTACCAAGTTTCACACTATACATAACATGATGCTTCCAATATCGTACTAATATTCGTACTAAACATAACACACGACTTCTGAAACATTCTACTGGCCTTTGAACTATTTTACTATACTGAGACTACTAACTTGCCGAGGAAACTAGCTTTACATACCTCAGTTGTCGGCTTCCGGCTAACTGGCGTAGCTCGATCGATATTCAGCTATTCCTTCCAACTGTATTCATATATATATCAATTAGGGCTAAATACATTAATATTCTAGAAGAAAATATCACTTTCAATATATAAATATAGCCCAAACTTTGGCTTATTGAAAACGGTCGAAAACTTGCTATTTCTCGAAAATCCAGAAGGGAGAAATACTCACTTTAGGGCTAGGAGTGTATTGACACTAATTTGGAGAAATTCCACTTACCTTAGTTCGGTAGCACGACAATTTATCGGCCGAATTTCACGAAACTAAATCCGTAGGAATGCTCCTTACTGCTTAATACCTCGATATCTAGAGTTAATTTGAGTTTGGATCATTTTTGATAGCGTAATCGGACGAATATTTCTAAGGAACCTTCGTCTCCCTGTTTTCTCTCAGCTTCTCTGGAAATTTTTATGAATTATATCATTAAAACCGAAGTTGGAGGCTTATATACTTGGGCCTGGACAAGGCCTCCATGACACGGAGCCAACGCGGAGGCCCTCCCTTCGTGGCAAGTCGCCATCGCGGAGGGGTTCTGCCCCGGCTCCTTCCGCGATGGTTCGACGGATTTCTTATTCGGTCTTTCCCCCGGGCCTTTTCCTAGCATGTATGGAATTCAAAAACTCTTAACCAACATGCGAATAGGCCACCTACATGTCGAGAATTTATGAGGTGTAAGATTCTCCCCCCTTAAGAACATTCGTCCTCGATTGTAAACTTCTATTTATAGGAATTCTCAACTTACTCAACTTATTTCTAGGAAAATTTTGGCAGAGTTTCCCCTGTAATATGGACTATCTCAAAAACCTGAAATACAGAAAAGTCCAATACAGGTACTCCACACAATACTATAGCAATCATCAGACAAAAGATTGGAGTCGATTATCTCGTTTATGCATATACTATAAGGCACTGTATAAAATAACAATACTAACATACCTCTTGACTGACTTGGCTTGAAACAAGTGAGGATATCTGATTTTCATATCTTCCTCTGCCTCCCAAGTGATCTCCTCTCGATTCCTATTACGCCAAGTACCTTGATAGACGCAATATCTTTAGTTCTCAATCTACGAATCTGTCTGTCTAAGATAGCTACTGGAACCTCTTCATAGGCCAGCTCCTCCGTAACCTGGACATCCTGGACTGGGACTACTCTGGATGGGCCTCCTATGTACTTTCTTAGATTCGATACGTTGAAAACTAGATGGACGGATTCTAATTCTGGAGGCAAGTTCAACTCATATGCCACTTGGCCTATTCTTCGACGAATCTGATAAGGCCCAACGAATCTCGGACTTAGCTTACCTCTCTTACTGAATCTCATCACCCCTTTCATCGGAGATACCTTCAGAAATACCCAGTCATTCACATCAAATTCCATGTCTCTACATCGCACATCAGCATACGATTTTTGGCAGCTCTGTGTAGTCAGTAGGCGTTCTCTGATAAGCTTTACCTTCTCCTCTGACTATTTAATAATATCTGGCCCAATCAGTGCTGACTCTCCCATTTCAAACCAGCCGACTGGCGACCTACATTTTCGCCCGTATAATGCCTCAAAGGGCGCCATCTGGATAGCCGAGTGATAACTATTATTATAAGCAAATTTAATTAGCGGCAAATGCTCTTCCCATCTACCTCCAAAGTCTAGCACACACACCTGTAGCATATCCTCGAGCGTCTAAATAGTGCGTTCAGCCTGTCCATCAGTCTGAGGGTGGAATGTTGTGCTCAAATTAATCTACGTTCCTAGACCTCTCTGAAATGACTGCCAAAGTCTAGCTGTAAATTGTGCTCCTCTGTCAGAGATAATAGATACTGGAACACCGTGTAATTTAACTATTTCTCTGATATACAATCCGGCATAATCTTTGACGGAGAAAGTGGCTTTTACTGGCAGGAAATGGGCTGATTTCATCAGTCTGTCAACAATAACCCAAATTAAATCATGTCTATGCCTGGTACGGTGTAATCCTGCTACAAAATCCATGTTTAATGCTTCCCATTTCCAAAGAGGCACAACTATGTCTTGAGTTAACCCGCCTGGTTTCTGGTGTTCCGCTTTTACCTGTTGGCAGTTAGGACATTGGGCTACAAACTCGGCTATTTCCCTTTTCATACCTGGCCACCAATAGATATCCTTGATATCGTGGTACATTTTCGTCGCACCTGGGTGGAGGGAATAGCGGGCGTAATGTACCTCACTCATAATTTGCTGGCGGAGCCCTGAAACATCTGGAACACAGAGACGACCCTTGCATCTCAGCACTTCATCCTCACTTACCTGAAAATCTGGCGCCTTCCCTTGCTGAATTTTGTCCTTAAGCTGAACCAGGTCAGGATCTTCATACTGCCGTTCTTTTACCTCCTCAACTAATGACGACACTGCGGTATTCTGAAATACCGCTCTGCTGTCATCTGTCTCTGCTACACGAACGGCTAGGCTGGCTAATTGATGTATTTCTCTGACCAACTCCCACTGCTCGAGCTACAAATACGCCAAACTCCCCATCGATTTACGGCTGAGAGCATCTGCTACTACATTGGCTTTCCCCAGATGATACAGAATGTCCATGTCATAATCTTTCAATAACTCCAACCAGCGACGCTGTCGCAAATTCAACTCCCTCTGAGTGACGATATACTGTAGGCTCTTATGATCTGTGAAAATATCCACATGGACGCCATACAAGTAATGTCTTTATATCTTTAAGGCGTGGATCACTGCGGCTAACTCCAGGTCATGGGTAGGATAATTCTTTTCGTGTCTCCTCAGCTGTCAGCATAAGCAAGAACTTTACCGTGCTGCATCAACACACATCCCAACCCAATACCTGATGCAACACAATATACCGAATAACCCTCTGTACCTTCTGGCAATGCTAAAACTGGGGCAGAGGTCAACATGTCTTTCAATTCTTGGAAACTCTGCTCACATGCCTTTGTCCATTGGAACTTTACTGCTTTTTGCATTAGCTTAGTAAGAGGTGCCGCTATGGTGGAGAATCCCTCAACAAACCTTCTATAGTACTCTGCTAATCCCAGAAAACTGCGAACTTCAGTCGGAGTGGTAGGTCCGGGCCATGTTTTGACTGCTTCTATTTTCTGCATATGTACCTGTATACCAGCATCCAACACAATATGCCCCAAGAAAGCTAATGAGTTCAGCCAGAATTCACATTTGGAGAACTTGGCGTACAACTAACAGTCCCGAAAAATCTGGAGCACTGTCCGTAAATGATTCTGGTGGTCTGTCTCTAAGCGAGAATACACCAGAATGTCGTCGATAAACACTATCATGAACAGGTCCAGGTATGGTCTGAAGATACTGTTCATCAGGTCCATAAATACTGCTGGGGCATTTATTAGCCCAAAGGACATAATTAGAAATTCAAAGTGGCCGTATCTAGTCCTGAAGGCTGTCTTGGGAATGTCTCTCTCACAGACTCGAACCTGATGGTATCCGGACCGTAAATCAATCTTGGAGAAATATTTGGCCCCCTGTAACTGGTCAAACAAATCATCTATTCTGGGAAGCGGATACTTATTCTTAACGGTAACCTTATTCAACTGTCGATAATCTATACACATGCGGAGCGAGCCATCCTTCTTTCTCACAAATAGAACTGGCGCACCCCACGGTGAAGTACTCGGCCTGATAAAGCCCTTGTCTAACAGATCTTTCAGCTACTCCTTTAACTCTCTGAGTTCAGCAGGAGCCATACGATACGGAGGAATTGATATGGGCTGAGTTCCTGGTAATAAATCAATTGAAAAATCTATTTCCCTTTCTGGAGGAATACCAGGTAGTTCATCTGGAAATACATCAGGGAATTCATTCACCACTGGGACTGACTGGATAGTCGGAGGCTCTAACCGAACATCTTGAACTCTGACAAGGTGGTAAATTCACCCCTTAGCTATCAACTTCCTCGCCTGAAGGTAGGAAACAAACCTACCTTTTGGCGTAGCTGTGCTGCCCTTCCACTCTCATACTACCTCTCCTGGAAAGTGGAATCGGACTGTCTTGGTCCAACATTCTACATTTGCATAGCATGAAGCCAACCAATCCATACCCATAATGGCGTCGAAATCGACCATTTCCAATTCTACCAGGTCTACTGTGGTCTGACGATCAGCAACCTCTACTATACACCCGCGATAGACCCTTCTAGCTACAATGGAGTGACCAACGGGGGTGGATACTGAAAAGGGTTGCTAAAGCAATTCTGGTGCAACACTAAACATCCGAGCCACAAATGGAGTAATGTAGGACAAAGTAGATCCTGGGTCAATCAATACATAAGCAGGGTGTGAGCAGATAGTCATCATACCTGTCACAACATCAGGTGACGCTTCTGAATTCTGCCTCCCTGGTAAGGCATATGTGCGGCCTGGACCCGCACCTACACTGGAGGCCCCTGCCCCTGATCTGCCCTGACCCCTGCCTGCTGAAATTGAGGGCCTGTGCCCTGCCGAGGATGCTGAAGCTTGTGACCCTGCGAATGCCCTGTCCTGTCTATCCCGATCTTCCTGAGCTCTGGCTGGGAAATTTCTCATCAGATGGACCTCTTAGCCACAAATATAACATCCGGTGGAGCCATACCTGCATGCTCCAGAATGGCATCGGATGCATATAGAGCAAAGTGGTAGGGTATACCTACTCTGCTCCGCCCTTCTCTATAATGGCGAATCTGCAATCTGCGAGCCTCTGCCAGTCTCTGATTGCCCCCTGCAGCTAAATCTGCCCCTCTGCGGTTGTGGTGGAGGCGGGGGTCTGGGCGACCTATCTAACAATCATGGCCTACGTCCTCCCCGAGCCTCCCTCTGTAACTCAACTGGCCTATCCCTGCGGCGCTGTTCCTGATTGGTCCTCCTGATCTCCTGATGCTGCTGCCTGATGCCCTCAATATTCTGGGCAAATGTCTGAACTCGGGCAATATCTATGTCCTCTCGCAGTGTGGCCGTAATACAAGTCTCAACATATTTTGGATTCAACCCCATGATAAAGAGGTGTACTCTGGATGCCATGGTATCAACAAAGGTCGGTGTGTACCGGGCCAAAGAATCAAACCGCAAGGCGTATTCCCGAACACTCATGGGGCTCTAAATGTAAAAACTGGTCCACCCGGACCTGTTGAATCTCCCGTGGCAAAGAGTGATCCAGAAAAGCTCCTGAGAAGCTGGACCAGGTCGGAGGGGAAACATCTCTCCCTCGGGACCTTTCCCAGCTTTCATACCACAACACGGCGATGTCCCGTAACCAGAATGCTGCCAACTCAACCGATTCTATAGGCGTGGCATGCATAACCCTGAAAATTCTCTGTATCTGATCTAGAAAATCCTGAGGGTCCTCTGTCCGGTCCGTACCTATAAACTGTGGGGGATTCAGAGCTAAGAACTCTCGGACCCTCGAACTACCAGGGCCTCCTGATGACTTCGCAACTGTAGACGGCATCGGCTAACGCTGAGCAGCCATCATCTGTGCTAACATGACTACCGCACTCCTAACCTCTTGGTCGAAAGGTATCGGTATAGGGACTGCTAGAGGTGGTGTCGCCCTAAGTGGCTCATGATGTGGTGGAGACTACTGAGAAGGTTGGGACAATGCCTCTGTATTGCCCTCTGATCGGGCTGTTTCTAAATGAGGGTGAGGCATCCTGCTGGTGCCTTCCCCTGCTGCAATATCCAAGCTCCGGCCTGTGATAGGATGTCGCTGGTCTGACATTATCTATAACCAAAGAATACAGTAAACTCTAGGGACTCAACCCTATACTGTACCGCTCCACAAGACGACTGAACAAGAATAAAAGGCAACCATCCTATCATGCCTTGCAGCCTCCTACCTATAGTATGTGGTGCACAACACATCCATAGGCAAGACTCTACTTAGCACGGCTTGCAAACTCCCTGGGATACGACCTGCTCTGATACCACGTTTGTCACGCCCCGCCTTGGGGGGGGTATGACTGGCACCTGGAGCCCTACTGGGACCTGAACTGCTAGACTGCTAAGCCTAAGCACTTCTGGTGCCTGGATGGCTCTAACTTTGGATTCAAGGAAACGACGGGCTATATAACGGCTGTAAATATAGCCTCCGGCCGACTATGCCTATAGCCACCCATACCATAACATCAGCTAACCAGAATCACATACATATAGGGGAACCTAAGCGGGCTGACAAGGCCACCATACTGTCTAGTTAACTCTAAATCAAGATAACAAATGTTGAACAGCTACGTGACCGGCAAGGTCACCACTACTGACTGGATAAGGCCTCACATGGCCAACATAAATGACTAAACATACGCACGGCCCCACACGACCGGCACAACTAACCACAGGGAAATATATACAAACTGCAAGCCTCTAACAATACTGATAATATGGTCGGGACAGGGCCTCGACCTACCCATACTGTACAACAAAAGAAAAGTGATAAACCTCTAGCTATTTAGCTCCGAATGACTGGAGCTGATGACTCTGTGAGCTGGCTGGAATCACGAGGTAACGACTCCTCGTCAATGAGTACCTGCAGGCAAGTAATGCAATGCCCCCAATGGGCGTCAGTACTGTTGGTACTGAGTATGTAAAGCAACAACTAAAAACTATCTGAAAACAACAATACAACTGATGGAACTCAAATAAAAGGAAATAGACTAAACTGACTGAAAATGTAAAGCTAAACCTATTCTCAACTATGCTGGAAGGAGTAGGAATCATACTTGGAAATGTGTCGCTCTACTGTTGATCTACTCGTATCTAGCGTAACATGGCATAACATAACATAACATAACATAACATAGTATAGCACACACAAACCTCACCCAGCCCCCATATGCCGGGAGGCACAATCAACACGCAATCTATACCCCTACCCCAGTCGTCCCATCTACTATAATAACTATAAGCATCTTGCCAATCCCCTGGGCATGCACTTGGGCTCGCTGAGCCCCTGACTATAACTATACGTGAGTCCGAAGGACTCCTGAATCAACACCCCGGGCGTACCCGCTCGACGGGGGTGTATAAAGGCCGACCAAGGCACATATGGGGAAAACTGGTATCCCATCTTCGTCCCCTGTGGGACGGCATGCCACTCCGTAGAGTGACGTATCCTCGCCCTCTGGCAGACGAGTCGATACAGCTATTAACCTTGGGGCATTCATGAATGCTAGGTAATCCAACCCCAAGACAATACAGTGGTCTCAACTAGTAATACTAACTGTGTATACCACATGCTGAAGCTAGTGATAATAATGTATTTATACATACAATTTGCTGAACTAGTGATAGTGATATGTATGTATTTAATACATGCTGAGACTGATAATGGTATATATATAATCTTCTGTCATACCGTGCTGAGTCTAATGTTGAACAAGATATAGTTTTTCTGCTGGGAATCATGCTTATAACTGAGTTTCATAGTAACATGATTTACTATTTCTAACATACTTTCTAAACTTCATTCTAATCTACCATTCTACTTCTGAGATACCTTACAAATACTTATATTGCTTTGCTAAGTTTCAACTGAACACGATAATATCCTAACATACTTTACTAAATCACATATTGGGCATGTTGTACAGTTCCTAACACTTTGTATTAGAATTTATATCGTGCTAGCAAGTTTCACGCTATACATAACATGATGCTTCTAATATCATACTAATATTCGTACTAAACATAACACACGACTTTTGAAAAATTCTACTGCCCTTTGAACTATTTTACTATACCGAGACTACTAACTTGCTGAGGAAACTAGCTTTACATACCTCAGTTGTCGGTTTCGGCTAACTGGCGTAGCTCGACCAATATTCAGCTATTCCTTCCAACTGTATTCATATATATATCAATTAGGGCTAAATACATTAATATTCTGGAAGAAAATATCACTTTTAATATATATGTAGCCCAAACATTGGCTTATCAAAAAACGGTCGAAAACTTGCTATTTCTCGAAAATCCAGCAGGGAGAAATACTCACTTTAGGGCTAGGAGTATATTGACACTAATTTGGAGCAATTTCACTTACCTTAGTTCAGTATCACGACGATTCACCGTCCGAATTTCACAAAACTAAATCCGTAGAAATGCTCCTTACTGCTTAATACCTCGATATCTGGAGTTAATTTGAGTTTGGATCGTGTTTGATAGCGTAATCGGATGAATATTACTAAGGAACCTTCGTTCTCCCTGTTTTCTCTCGGCTTATCTGGAAATTTTTATGAATTATATCATTAAAACCGAAGTTGGAGGCTTATATACTTGGGCCTGGACAGGGCCTCCGTGACACGGAGCCAACGCGGAGGCCCTCCCTCCGTGGCAAGTTGCCATCGCGGAGGGGTTCTGCCCCAGCTCCTTCCGCGATGGTTCGACGGATTTCTTATTCGGTCTTTCCCCCAGGCCTTTTCCTAGCATGTATGGCATTCAAAAACTCTTAACCAACATGCGAATAGGCCACCTACATATTGAGAATTTATGAGGTGTAACAGGAGTGTCCTCTAGCATCCGGGCAAGGCTAATGTGGTGGCAGACGCTCTTTGTAGGCTTGACATGGAGATTGTTCCCCATATAGGTGAGGAAAAGAAGAAGTTAGTGAAGGATATACATCAGCTTGCATGGCTAGGAGTCTGTCTTATTGACTTGACAGATAGTGGTGTCATCTTTCAGAATGGGTCAAAATCATCCTTAGTGACCAAAGTTAAAGCTAGACAAGATAAGGATCCTATTTTGGTAAAGTTGAAAGAAGCTATTGAGAATTAGAAGGTAGAAGTCTTCTCCAAAGGGGGAGATGCGGTGCCTTGATACTAGGGTCGCTTATGTATTCTGGGTGTTGATGATTTGAGAGATAGGATGTTGCATGAGGCTAATGGTTCCAGATACTCTATACATCCAGGTGCCACCAAGATGTACCGTGATCTACGAGAAGTCTATTGGTGGAGTGGCATGAAGAAGAAAATAGAAGAATTTGTGGCTAAGTGTCCGAATTGTCAATAGGTGAAGGTTGAGCATCAAAGTCCTGGAGGTGTGCTCCAAGACATTAGTATCCCTACTTGGAAGTGGGAGGAGATCAATATGGACTTCATCACAGGGTTTGCTCGTACTCGTCAATAGTATGACTCTATTTTGGTGGTTGTGGATAGGTTGACTAAGGAAGCTCATTTTCTACCAGTCAATACTACCGATTCATCAGAGGATTATGTTAAGTTGTACATTTGGGAGTTAGTTCGGTCGCATGGCATGCCATTTTCCATCTTATCAGATGGGGTACTCAGTTTACCTCCCAGTTTTGGAGATCATTTCAAAAGGGACTTGGTACTCAGGTCAAGCCTAGCACAACCTTTCACCCGCAAATGGATGGTCAGGTGGAGCGGACTATTCAGACTTTTGAGGATATGTTGAGAGCGTGTGTGGTTGATTTCAAGGGTAGTTGGGATGATCATTTTCCTCTCATTGAGTTAGCATATAACACCAACTACTATTCCATCCTTCAGATGGTTCCTTTTGAGGCTCTTTATGGGCGGAGATGTAGATCGCCTATTGGTTGGTTTGAAGTCGGTGAAGCTGTGATGATAGGACTAGATTCAGTCCATGAGGCTATTGAGAAAGTTCAGCTTATAAGGGCAGGTTGAAAATAGCTTAGAGTCGACAAAAGTCCTATACGGATGTGAGGAGGAGAGATCTTGAGTTTGAAGTTGATGATTGGGTGTTTCTGAAGGTATCCCCTATGAAGGGAGTGATGAGATTTGGAAAGAAAGGGAAACTCAGTCCCTATTATGTTGGTCACTACCGGATAGTGAAATGGTTTGGCAAGGTAGCATATGAGTTGGAGTTGCCCTCAAAATTTGCTTCATCCATCAAGTTTTTTATGTGTCGCTCTTAAAGAAGTGTTTGGGTGATCCAACTTTGGTTGTTCTGGTGGACAGTGTCGATATGAAGGATAGCCTTAGTTATGAGGAGGTTCTGATAGAAATACTTGATCGCCAGGTTCGAATTCTAAGAAACAAAGAAGTAGCCTTAGTTAAGGATTTGTGGAGGAATCAACATGTTGAGGGAGCTACGTGGGAAGCCAAAGAAGATATGTTGGCTAAATACCCACATCTATTCCCTTTCGACTCAGTGTCTGCTTGAGGTACCAGTTTCCTCCTTAGTACCCTATTCAGTTCATGTGACCAAGTTTCTTTTATGTCAATAAGTGTATGTGTGATTCAGGAATTCAATTCAATCATGTAGTTCAATTCGAAGCCAGTCAGTCCATCAGTTTTCAACATATATGTTCAGTATTTGAGTATGATGATTGCATTTCTATACTTTTTAGTATGTTTTCCCACATTCGAGGATGAATGTTCCCAAGGGGGAGATATTATAATACCCCAAAAATCCTAAGATCAGACCCGGGAGTTGAAACGGAAAAAATAGGATTCTCTGCACCAGGTCACAAGATGAGTCATGCAGTGACCTGTGGGGTGCTCCACGCGTCATGAAGTGACTCTTGGGAAGGAGGTTGGACATTTCTGAGATTTTGGGATTTGAAGCTGACCACGGGTGGGACCACGAGTCCTGATCACCACCACGAGTCATCTAGTGGGTCGTGGTCAGTGATTGGTCTGAAGGATGAATGTTCTAGTAGTGCACCTAACGACTTAGTCACCAAGAGTTGTTGGGTACACCACGAGTTGTGGTGTCCCTCGTGGTGACCCTCAGAAAGCAGATTCCAGTGTGGGCGACGAGAGGTGTCCACGAGTTGTGGTCAAGGACGACGTGTCGTCCAGTCCCTCGTGGGGACTGGCAGTGTGTTTTTCCCTACGAATTTATTAAGGGATTTTCCGTAATTCCTAAGTTCCTAAGGCCTAAACTACATCGTTTTAAGCTCAGAATAGAGTATTTTAATAGGGGTAAGTTCATTATAGGCTTATTCACTTTCATGAATGCAAGTTTAGAACTTTCTAAGTGTGATCAAGCCTAAATCTCTCTCAAGTTCTTTCCCAAATTCTCATTCGGCAATCAAGGAAGTTGTAAAATCAGATCTTCAGGTATGTAAGGTTATGAATTGGTATAATTGTCCACACCTATGCCCAATTCTCTCTCAATTCATGAAAATTCTAATTGATGAATCTATGAGGTTTTTACCCAATGTGTGAATTCTCTAAGTTTAAATCATGGGTATGATCTAAGCATGTTTTCAATGTTGAATTACTATTAATGGGCAGATTTTTCAATGTTTTAAATTATATATTATGTTCTCAAGTTTTATAAATTATGATGCCTATCCATGAAAGTTCATGAAAGTTGAGATCTAAGAAATATGTTTTCAAGTATGATGAGATGTTTATGAAGAAAGTATGATTTCGATTTAGCCATGTCTATATTCATGTTTTCAAATGATCAAGTCTATGTCAAGCATGTTTAAGTATTGGGCAAGCCTATATGATCAAGTATGTTTCATGATTTATCTAAATTTAATGTATTAGCTTACCACATAGATTTTGGAGTCTAGACACCTATAATTATTCAGCTTGTGGTATGGTTTGAGCCAAGACTCCTCATGTTATGATTTCAGTTTTATGTATGTATGTTATGAGTCAGCTTTGTCATTAGACGATGGTTCAGCTTCTTTGAAAAATGATGTAGAGCATATGCATGTTTTTGGGAGTAATGTATAGCACTGAGTATGCTAAGGGTCAGTTAACCCTATGCCTCAGAATTACGCACCAACGTAGGTATGTTCAGATTATTTGGGACCTCCCTTGTGAGCTTCCCCTGCCCCCAAGGGGCCTTCAGCTTGATATTGATATCATGGTAGCGTCCTTAGCCCTGGCAAAGCTTTGGACGGCTCTGCCCACTTGAGTGTGATAGTTAAGACCACGTAAGGTCTATCATGGTAATGTCGATTATATGACGAGTCTCCCATTGTTCCTCATGATTTCAATTATGCATGTTCATCAGTCATGATATTATATTTTCAGCAGGTTTGACCCAATGTTCAGTTTTACTTATGATTATTAGTTTTCAACTTTGGGTCATTCGTTTCAGTTACGATATTCAGTTATGTTCAGATCATGATTTCATAAAATAGTATGCAAGCCCTACTCTTAGAATCCCCTCTTAATTATGTTGTATAATATGCATGATTTATGATTTTACTTACTTAGCAGTTTTACTTAACTTATATACTCGGTACATTCCACGTACTGACTGCATACTCTATGTTGTAGCATTTTATGATACAGGCTCAGATATCCATGCTAAGTTTCATCATTATCCAGACCTGTAACTTTAGCACTTATCAACCAGAGTGGTGAGTCCTCATCTTTCGTGGGACTTTCTTTTCAGATGTATCTAGTACTTTCAGGTTCATACTTTAGAGAGTTAGTTGGTGTCTTGTCCCATCAACTCGTCAGTAGTAGAGGCTTTTCAGACATAGAATAAAATCAACTTCAGTTTTGAGTTATGTATTCCAATGTTATGAGACTATTAGACTTCCACTTTATTAATTATGTTAATCTTCCGCTTATCTATGTTTGAGTTAGATGTTATATTCATGCGATAGGTCGACTTGGAGCCTCTCGACATTCTTAATCTCGTGTCCTGATCTGGGCCTATGTTCGGGTCGTGACATCCTTGTGGTAAAGCCATGATACTCCTGCTTCACAAAACAAAGCAAAAGTGACAGAATAGAATCAATCAACAAATTAAATTAAAAATGTTAGATAGGACCTGTACCAAAGTTCCCGGCAATTGCACCAAATTAACTATTTTTCCCTTAATCCACTTAACTAGTTAGTGTATATTCGGTCAGTATAGTAAAATTACCCAAGTTTAGGGTATAAAAACATATCCACAAACACTTTGTTAGCCCAATGCTATCAAGTGATTTAAAATATGATTTGTGGGTTGAGGGTCTATTCAAATTAGAGTAAAGAGAGAGATTATAACTAAGGACTTAAATGCTTCAGGTAGTATATTAAAAGTAGGAAAAACTAGGAGAGTGTCCCCAAGTTTGTGTTAACCCCCTAAATCTTTCAAACTGGATAAATGAGAGTCTTGTTATTGTGAGTATGTATGAAATCAACTTAGGCAATGAATAGGTGTCTTTCTACAATCCTAATAGTGTCAATCTACATCAATTTTGTCAAATTGATGAGAACTCTATTTTACTCGATTGCAATTTGCCAATTGGATTCCTCCTAGGTGTAAGTGAATCCATTTAACAAGGGTTAGAGAATCGGGTTAATGTTAGTTGATTCTACCCAAATCTGAATTGGTTTTCTCAAGCACAATAAAGACAACTGGGAGGGATTGAATGACTTTCATCACCAATCACACATTACAAAATGCAAATCAATTAAATATTCTCAAGCTCATAATCAATTTCAACCAACTGAGATCAATTTCACCCAATTGAGATCATTAGGATTCACAAAATAATTAGGTTCACAATCCTAGAACTAGGTTTAGTTACCCGTAACAAAAGAAGAAGAAGAGAGCTAGTAATTAGACATTCTTACTTACAAAGCAATAATAAGAAAAGAAACCTTTGATTGAGCAACATGATCTTCAAGTTCAATTACAATGCTAGGCTATGGAGAAAAATTGAAAAACTAGCTAAAAGTATATATGAAAATTTGAACTAGTCAAACTATCCTAAAAAAAGAACCAAAAAGACTATTTATACTAAGTTTCTAAAAGCCTAATTTAATTTAAATTCAGAGAGTCCCAGTTAGCAGTGACAAACTGTCTTTTGGAAAGACGATCCACATGTTGAACTGCCACTTGGTTTGGTATTCTGTCTGGCCTCATCCGTCTTTGATTAACGCAAAATCTTTTTGAAAGACGGTCTACACATTTGAATCGTCAACTACTTTAGTATTTTGACTGACCTCAATTTGTCTTCTGATTGGCAAACCGTCTTTTGGAGAGATATTTCACATCTTAAACCGTTAGTTGCCTACCACTCGGGGATGGTCTCTAGATCATGAGGCGTTTGAGCATACAGACCGTCTATTATAAGAACGAATCCATCTTTTGCTCCAGTTTTAGCAGACTTTAGTGATCTTAATGCCTCCTTTTATCAACTCATTAGGTTCCTGAAACTTAGCAAAATAGAGTTAGTTTTGACTTAAATTAGTACTTAAAGGCATACAGACTCCATGAAAGGAAGTACAAATGTGTCACAAATTCCCGATACATCAGTAGATTATTTGTTCATATTCACATGCTTTTATACAACTAATTCCTATAGGCATGGTATCTAGAGTTATTAATTTAAACATGATTCATGATTCTTATGGGCATAATCCTAAACCTGACAGTAATTGTCAATTATTAAACATGGTCTTCAAATATTATAAACACGATGCCTAATAAAGGTATACACTATGAATGAGATAACTTATCCTAAGCAAATCCTATAGATGTGATTTCTATTATGACACAATTATTGGTTTTCATGTTAAGTGACTAAAGTAAAACAAGTAGCAGCTAGTCCCCTCTATTGAAACAATAAACCCCTTCAATTATTTATTATTATTTACACATCATTATTACAAATACCAATATAAATTAAAAATAAAATATTTATACTAATTGAAATCGAGCAAAATAGCTCCCGTTTAGCCATATCTGTCATGACCCCAAATTCCATTGAATCTTGCGGGCACCCACGATCCCCGCTGGTGAACCGCATTGGTTTATTAACCATTTAATAACATAATTAATGTGAAAATAATATGAAATAAGATACTAATTTTAATATAAATAAACGATTCAAAATAAAATCAAAACAACCCTAAAACCTAGTGACACTAGCACAAGAGCATCTACAAGTACCAAATAAGTCTAAACAAACTAAAGCGACTCTCTAGAAAGAAATAAGATAGGAATAAAAAATAAAAAGTCTCTAGAATTCAATACTATCAGCAAGAGAGCAGATCACCCTGAACACTAAACGCAATAATCTCAAACATATTAGCAACTCAAGTAGCGCTAGTACCTAGTTTCGTCTCTACACGCAAAAGGTGCAGCAAGCGTAGAGTGAGTATGAGAAACATGTGCAGTCAACAAGCTTTGTTAATTGACTCTTTCTAGAAGTTATGATGAGATATAATCTTAATAATTCTTTTTCAACAGTTATAAATATATAATAATAATAATTCACCCTAATAAGATTTTATGGATTTAATATCAAAAAATGAAGAAAATAAAACACATATTATTCGAAGCCAACAACACCACTGATGATATCACAATATACCTCAATATAGTCACTACATCAGATATACCACTGATTATATCACAATGAGTCTCAAATGTACCGAGTAAAATCAATATCACAACCACCTCAACACTTCAACACTCAAATCAATACGAAATGTAATGAAAATAAAGTGTAATGCAATGTATTGGCCAAGAATCTTTATACACTCACTTCGTATGTCAGATAGCCGGGACCCATGGAGGATTTGCGAGGTCCATATATCTGCCAAAATCATTTTTCATTGGCAACAACATACGTCAAAACTATTTTTCATTGGCAATAACATATGTCGGATCCATTTACCATCAGAAATAACATACTTTGAAATTAGTTTTCATCAATAATAACACATGCCGGAACCATTTTCTATCGACAATGACAAGCAGTATAATCATTTTCCATTGGCATTATAAGAGTGTAAATTTTTACGAAATAACTCAATAGTCACTATTAGAAAATAATCACCATGCAATAATAAAAGTGAAATGAATATATATGATATATAACACAAGTTAATCAATCAACCCTACAATCAAGGATCATCAAGTCAAAATCAAGTATTACGTAGTGCAAAAGTATCAATAAGTCAATCACATCATAATTCATATACCATTAATATATTTGTTTCTTATAAATTTATCCATATCATGATACAAATATACACATAAATACTCATAATATCTTTTATACAGTAGCCCCTTATTATCCATTACCCTTTAATTCATTTAATATATACAAAACTAACACCTCAAATCCTTTAATTCATTTAATATATACAAAATTAACACCTCAAAGAAACGTAAAATTTCTACATGCCTTAAATCAAAGTGCAAGTATCTAATTATTAATTTGTCCTTCTGTAACACCTTCGAGTGATCAAAATTTTATTCAAATGCATAATCTTCATAAGAATACAAATTCAATGGCACTCATATTATTATATCTTTTTCGGGTCAAATAGTCACCCCAAGCCCTGGAGCTATGAATTTTTCTTTCAGATTATGTTTAGCCATAATGAAACAAACTTGCACATCTGATTTCAGCTAAAACGGACCATTATTCGACCCCCAATTTAAGAATTCTTACTCTAAGAATCCTAGGCCTAACTTTATTAATTCCTCATAATCACCCCGTGTTTCTGCCAAAACCTTTATCCATAATCATGAAATAAACTTATAGAAAATATTATAAATATTACCTTGATATTGTGGGAAAAAATTCTTATTTTTCTTTTCTCTTTTTCTCTCTTTTTTTTTCCTTTCTTTTCTTTTCTTTCTCTGTGTTTTCCTTTTTTTTTGTCCCAAGTTCTGCATTTTTTTGTTTCCTTTTATTGCTTTGTCTACTGATACCTTTTTATTTTTTCTAAGGTGGCTTTGCTCTTTTTCTTTTATGTTTTATTTTTTCCTTTTCTAAATTCTTATTTTCTTTTATTTTTTCTAATTATATATAACTCTTAAATTTTGATTTATTTCATTCTTCTTACTTGTACTCTCAAAGGGAACTATCTTGTTCAAAATTCATTCGATCACCTCGGAAATTATGTCATCCATCATCATAAGCCGTAAATTACGTATAAAAGTTGTGATGAGAGTTTAAATGGGGAAAAACAGATAAAATTCACAAAACAACTAGGAGGGTCGTTACATCATCCACCACTAAAACACATGTTAGTCCACGAACATAAAGAGAAGAGTAGTACACGGACTATTAAAAAGTTGAGGATATTTGCTCCACATGTCAAACTCAACCTCCTAAGTGGCTTCCTCTGTAGGATGATGCCTCCACCGCACCTTCACAGATGCTACCTCTTTGAACCATAGCTTTCTAACCTGCATATCGATAGTAGCTATAGGCTCTTTCTTAAATACAAGGTTTTGGTCTAACTACATAGAGTCCTATTGAATCACATGAGAATCATCACCATGATATCTCTTTCAACATTGAAACATGGAATACTATCGGATGAACACCTGATAAGTATGGTGGCTGATCTCGGGCAAAAATAGCATGCCCGAGTGATGCTTTATAACTTAATTTAGTCTTGTTTATCTAATTTATTTTATACATTTACATGTAATTTTATATAAATGTGAATACATGTACTAACCAACGTGATTAGTCTTTGTTTTGTAGGTTTTAATGAATTTGAGGAACTAATTCATAAGTTGGTGAAGTAGAGGAATGGAGTCGGGAGCAATTGGCGAAAGTCGGCAAGGAGCATGCCATGGCAAGACTCCAGCGCGCCAGCTCCATGCCACGCTAGGCCAGCTGCTCGAAAGAGCAAGGCCAACGCGCTGCATGAGCAGCGTGACACGTTGGCAGCGCGGTGACACTCGACAATTTTGGCATCCAGAGGTAATTTCCAGAGAGCCTTCGCGTCACCTCCGTGTCACGGAGGCAATGCTCCGAGATACACTCCGTGACACAGAGCCATTTCATGACAGGCTAAATTGTGCACGTTTCTCATTTATTATAAATAGGTCCCTTAGCTCCTAAAACCACTTTGTCACAATTTTATTCTGGAAAACCACCTAGGAGTGAAGGGAGAAGTGGAGAACTCATCTAGGGTTTGGCAAATTCCCTTCTCATCTACCAATTCTTGTAAGTATGTTAATTTAGTTGTAGTTTCTTGTAGTTTTACGAACATGAATGGCTAGAACTCTTCCTCTAGGGTTGAAGCCATGAATTATGATTGTATTTTTATGAATTTGTGTGGAATTAAGTTATTGATTGTTGTTTTGTCTTGCATTCTAGATTATTGGTTGTTTTTATGATTGATCACCATGAAAACATACACATTAACTTGGGCATTTGCTTGAGAAA
Organism: Datura wrightii; assembly: GCA_035772735.1. Taxonomy (NCBI): domain Eukaryota; kingdom Viridiplantae; phylum Streptophyta; class Magnoliopsida; order Solanales; family Solanaceae; genus Datura; species Datura wrightii. Next base: position 57,194,550 of record JASDFA010000001.1, read on the forward strand.
GCATTTACCTAGGTCAGAACATGAGAATGTGAGGAGCATGATTGTATCTCACGATATAATTTGTGTTAGGATAGAAATATACCTAATGCCTTGTTTGGTTGATAAAACGGGATTATTTAGAGACAGACATAGGTTTATCACATCACCACTCAAATAAGTAGTTGTGAGGCTAAGTTGAGTTAAATGATTAGGTGCACGAGAGTCCCTACTCATTTCCACGTAAACCACATCCACGTAATTAATCGCCCACGAACTAGAAGTAGCATCCTCGCTCACAATGATGCAGTGAGGCTAGTTTGTCGTGTTTAGAGGCTCGAAAGGCCTTGAGCATGCAATTCTGATTATGTGAGAAAACAATTGATAGCTTCATACTTAACCCATTGCAATTCGTAATAGCGCATGATTATCTGGTTTTAACTCTATGTTGCTCCTAGAGTGAATTCAGAATATGTCGTTGACCAAAAATTAGACTTAATTAAACCTCCCTCGAAAAATTTTATAATCGACATTTTCGGTGTCTAATATCACACTTGGAATAGATAGTTAGAGGAATGGGTCCAGTCCCTGTGGGTTCGACATTTCGGTTCTTAAAAAGAGCTACTATATTACTTGCATGACCCGTACGCTTGTGGGACGGGCTCAACATGTTTATGGTGCCGTTGTCAGGGAAAAATGGCGAAGTTTTGATAATTTATCTATTTTTGTGTGATTTTTGAATTTCCTGAAGTGTTGAGAAACTTGGTCTTAGTCTGATCATTTACAGGTGATAGGTTGTCCTGCCGAGCTGGCTAAAAATAGAGAGCTTGTGGAACCGTTGCTTGAGCCTGAACATCAAATCCATTTGCCAAGGAGAGAAGCTCTAGAGCAAAAGCTGAAGAGACTTCAAGAAAAGGTACAACAACAACCACCCGCGGGACAAGCACAATTGTCATCGGAAGTAATGGCAGCTAGACCAGTTCGCGAAGTGGCAATCCCAGTAGCGACGAATGTGACCTCTAGTATCCAAAAACGGAGCCTGGAGGGAACTTTGAGCTTAAACAGAACATGGTGCAGTTGCTACATTCTAGTAGTCAATTCACTGGGATGGCACATGAGGACCCGCAGCAGCACTTACAGAACTTTCTAGAGATAAGTGACACATTTGTCCCCACCGGCGTGTCCACAGATTATGTCCAACTGACCCTCTTCCAATTTTCATTGTTGGGAGAGGCGAAAAAGTGGCTGAAGGCTGAGCCACCAAACTCCATAACTTCGTGGGATGATTTGGCAAAGAAGTTCCTTATCAGATTTTTTTCCTTCAGGCAAGATTGCAAAGTTGAGAAGTGAAATGCTGAGTTTCAAGCAAAGGCCTGATGAGAATTTATATTTGGCTTGGGAAAGATTCAAGTCATTGTTGAGAGACTGTCCCCATCACCAGCAATCAAATGAAGTGCTGGCCCATACCTTTGTAGAAAGTCTAGACCCATACACAAAAGTATTACTAGACTCGGCATCGGGTGGGCAAGCCTTGGAGAAGACGTATGATGAGTTGTACACTTTGTTGAACAGAATTGCCCAAGGAAATCCAGAGTGGCACAGCGAGTCATCGAGAGGGGCAAGGAAGAGATCAGGGTTGATAGAGGTAGATGGAATGAATGCCTTGGTAGCGCAGTTAGCTTCGTTCAAGCATTAGATGATGACTCAGTTCAATAAACTGAGTATGAACCAACAATAGGGTCAGGTTAATGCAGTTCAGCAAGCTCCGAGTTGGTGTAAAATTTGTGGTAATAATGGTCACAAGGCAGAATCGTGTGGAGCCAATCCGGAATCAGTCAATTTTGTTGGAAATGTGCAGCAGAACAATCAGAATGTTGGACACAACTACAATAGAAATTGGCAGGGCCACCAGAATTTTTCATGGGGTGGAAACCAAAAGCAGAGTTATATGCAATCTCAACAACAGCAGTATCAGCAGAATAGGCAGAATGATGGGCAAGTGACCAGCAACATTAAGGAAACATTGCAGAAAATCATGGAGACCCAGACTCAGTTAGTGGAAAATCAAGCGAGGATGGCAACAGACTTAAAGAATCAGCAAATGGCCACCCGCAATCTTGAAAAACAAGTGGGTCAGATAGCAGCTGCTCAAAACATGAGATCGCAAGGGGGATTACCAAGCGACACAGATCCTAACCCCCGGTAGGTCAATGCCATCAGTCTTAGAAGCCGAAAGTAATTAGCTGATGCAGTGCCAAAAGAGCTAAGAAAGGAGGTGCAACCGGAGTTGGTTAGACCAGGACCATCCAGCAACACGGGAGATAATCAGAGTGCGGGGCAAAAAATGCACAATCTTCATTACAGCCAGCACAAAGACCACCACCACCATTCCCTCAGAAATTCAGAAAGAGCAAGGAGGAGGAATGCTTCAAAAAGTTCTTTGAGAGCTTCAAAGAACTTCACATAAATTTGCCTCTTATTGATGTTTTGCAAGGAATGCCCAAGTATGCTAAATACTTGAAAGACGTGATGGCGAACAAAGTTAGGTTGGTGGATGTCCAGACTGTAGCACTGACTGAGGAGTGCAGTCACCGGGTACTGAGCAAGATTTCGAAGAAGCTCAAAGACCCAGGGAGTTTTACCCTCCCCATACAAGTTGGTAAAGCTGAGGTGCTACGAGCTTTGTGTGATATAGGGGAAGAAGTTAACCTAATGCCCCTATCCTTATTTAACACCCTGGGTTTGGGAAAACCGAAGCCAATGAGGTTGATGGTACAACTGGCTGATAAGTCACGAGTGACACCTGATGGAATAATAGAGGACCTTCTCATCAAAGTAGGTAAGTTTATTATACCTGTTGATTTTATTGTTGTAGATTTTTAGGTTGATGACCAGGTACCCTTAATCTTGGGACAGCCATTCTTGGCCACTGGAGGAGCGGTGATTGATTTGAGAGCAGGGACCCTGAAAATGAGGGTCGAAGATGAAGAAGAACTCTTCCGCGTTTACTAAGAAATGAACCCATCCGCACACTACAGAAACCTTCGTTAGGTTAGTGTGTTGTCTGAGTATGAGCGTGGGGTGGAGGATTCCACAGGTGCAGGGCCAAAGGTAATGACAAGTGTTCAGCCCGAGTCTAATAAAGGGCTTCAAATTGAAAAGAAGTTGGAGGAAGAGAGGAACAGAGTGGAGGCTGCTTCCTCTAAACAGCAAAAGAAAAGGAGATGGTTCTCGAAAGAGAACCCAGGTATGAGGATGTCCTGAAAAGGACAGTCTGTGCCGCGGCGTAAAATAAGGCGCTGCTTGGGAGGCAACCCAAGGGTACCTTAGGTACAAATTGTTTAATTTTGATTTTGTGTTGATTTTGTTGATTTCATTATGTTTGTGATTTTGGTGGAAAGTTAAGCACGGATGGAAGGGAAGTCTGAGTACCGAGAAGGAGAAAGCTAAAAAGCATGAAATAGAAGAAGTGTTGGGTCAAACACCCACCTAGAAGAACTTGAAGAAAAGCATGTTTTTAGCTTGGGATAGAGGCTCAGGGAGTATTTCTCATTCTTTAAAATTTAATTTAATGTTGTGAGGACATAGCATGATTTAAGTGTGGGGTGAGAAAAATTTCAAAATTTTTGTGCTTAACAAAATTTTTTTGTGAATGTAATGCTTGTGAGAAGAATTTTTGAAAAATATTTGTGAGTCAAGCAGGACTTCATCAACCGTTGGTTTTTCTTTTCGGTTCTTTTCCAACGGGGGTCTTTGAATCAAAGAATAAAAATTTTCTTTGTCTTTATATAATGTTTTTAGTCATAGTTAGGGACTGTTTCCGACGATGGATGGATGACGACCGTCTTGAGGAAAGCTAGTCATAAGTTTTGGGATTTGAACCCGTAGCTGATTGATGGCTTGATGTTCTTGTTATGTGCTATAAATGATTGTAAGATGCAGGTATGTTCAGTGTTGAAGCATGCAAGTGTATAACTTTGTGTGAGACACTTAGGTTCTTGAATTTGATTCCATGTGATTGAAGCTTAATTTTGAATTATTGCGATTAGCTGGGTTAAGAGTCTGCTGAATGTGTCTTGAATTGAGCATGTGCCATGAGTGTAAGGTTTTTGAGCATTCTGTGCTATTGTGGAATGTCTAGAACTTGTCTGGTGTGTTTATAAAATGAAATGAAGGATGTGAATTGTAGGAAATGATTTAGGCAATTCTTTGAATGAACCTAAATGTTATCCCTCATTTTACCTACCTTGAATATGTAATCCTAGTTAGCCCGTTGAGCCTTGAGCCTGTTCTTTGACAGCTACAACATAAGCTTAATCATTTTTCTTTCATTAGCCTTGAATTTGAACCAAAACTCCTAAGTGCTTAAAGGAAAAATCCGAAAGAGTAAGGGAGTGAGAAGAATGAAAAAGAAGGAAAAGTGGCAGTTGTAAAAGTTGAGAAAGGACAAGGGTGCACTTGTTTGAATACGGTTGAGTGTTAGTAGGGAGTAATAAAATAAATTAATGAAAAGTTACTTATATAACTCCTTACCAATAAGCCAAGAGTGCCTAAAGAAATGGGAAAACAAAAGAGGAAAAAGAAAGCTGAAAAGAGATGAAGGTGAAGTAAGAGAAGGGAAGTCCGTAATGAAGGCATGACATATGAAAAGCGCTTAGGGAAGTTAGTCACTATTACTGGCCATAATAGTACCTAGTCGTCCCTTAGCTACATTATCTTACATTCATACATCCATAAATTAGTGGAGTAAAACACTAAGGGCAAGCTTATGGGTCATTACAAGATGCATATGAATTCTTTGTGAGAGTGAGCGTAATTCTATTCATGTACCCACACATGTTGTGATTTAAAAAGTTTTTGCGTGTGAAAATGGGTAACTCTCTTACCGTGAGGGCACATGTTGAATGAAGGACATAATTCATGTTGGATTTCTTGATCAGTTGATGTGCATGAGTTTGCTAAGATTGAGAGTCGATTCTTGAGGTTAGGAAGTCTTGGCAGAGTTGTATTACATTTCAATGATCAAATCGTGCATGCTCTATTTTTAACTTGCTATCTTAAATAATCAGTATAGCCATAGCTTGAATTCTCTTGCTAAATTAGCTATGGGTGAGTCTCCATATGCATGAGATGTAAAAGGTTTGTTCGAGGACGAACAAGACTTTAAGTGTGGGGTTGTGATCTCGGGCAAATATAGCATGCCCGAGTGATGCTTTATAACTTAATTTAGTCTTGTTTATCTAATTTATTTTATACATTTTCATGTAATTTTATATAAATGTGAATACATGTACTAACCAACGTGATTAGTCTTTGTTTTGTAGGTTTTAATGAATTTGAGGAACTAATTCATAAGTTGGTGAAGTAGAGGAATGGAGTCGGGAACAATTGGCGAAAGTCGGCAAGGAGCATGCTATGGCAAGGCCCCAGCACGCCAGTGCCGTGCCACGCTAGGCCAGCTGCGCGACAGAGAAAGGCCAACGCACTGCATGTGCTGCGTGTCACGTTGGCAGCGCGGTGACACTCGGCAGTTTTGGCATCCGGAGGCAATTTCAAGAGAGCCTTCGCGTCACCTCCGTGTCACGGAGGCAATGCTCCGCGATACACTCTGTGACACGGAGCCATTTCATGACAGGCTAAATTGTGCACGTTTCTCATTTATTATAAATAGGTCCCTTAGCTCCTAAAACCACTTTGTCACGATTTTATTCTGGAAAACCACCTAGGAGTGAAGGGAGAAGCGGGAGAACTCATCTAGGGTTTGGCAAATTCCCTTCTCATCTACCAATTCTTGTAAGTATGTTAATTTAGTTGTAGTTTCTTGTAGTTTTACAAACATGAATGGCTAGAACCCTTCCTCTAGGGTTGAAGCCATGAATTATGATTGTGTTTTTATAAATTTGTGTGGAATTAAGTTATTGATTGTTGTTTTGTCTTGCATTCTGGATTATTGGTTGTTTTTATGATTGATCACCATGAAAACATACACATTAACTTGGGCATTTACTTGAAAAAGCATTTACCTAGGTCAGAACATGAGAATGTGAGGAGCATGATTGTATCTCACGATATAATTTGTGTTAGGATAGAAATATACCTAATGCCTTGCTTGGTTGATAAAACGGGATTATTTAGAGACAGACTTAGGTTTATCACATCTCCACTCAAAAAAGTAGTTGTGAGGCTAGGTTGAGTTAAATGATTAGGTGCACGAGAGTCCCTACTCATTTCCACGTAAACCACATCCACGTAATTAATTGCCCACGAACTAGAAGTAGCATCCTCGCTCACAATGATGCAGTGAGGCTAGTTTGTTGTGTTTAGAGGCTCGAAAGGCCTTGAGCATGCAATTCTGATTATGTGAGACAATAATTGATAGTTTCATACTTAACCCATTGCAATTCGTAATAGCCCATGATTATCTGTTTTTAACTCTATGTTGCTTCTAGAGTGAATTCAGAATATGTCATTGACCAAAAATTAGACTTAATTAAACCTCCCCCGAAAACTTTTATAATCGACATTTTTGGTGTCTAATATCACACTTGGAATAGATAGTTAGAGGAATGGGTCTAGTCCCTGTGGGTTCGACATTCCGGTTCTTAAAAAGAGACAGTATATTACTTGCACAACCCGTACGCTTGCGGGACGGGATCAGCAGTGGCATAGCCAATTCATAGGCCACCTCACCAATAGTCCTTCTTTGTAAATCGCATAACACTCTACATAGGTGATACTTTCAGCAAAACCTTCATACCAACTGTGAACTCTAGATCATGAACCTTCCAACCCGCATAACTCTTTTCTCTATTCTGGATTGTGAGAAGTCTACTGAATCAACTTGATCTTATTTAAGGAATCTCTCAGCAAAACTATACACAAGGCCTGACCTCGAATGCCTCAAAACAACCCACCAGAGAATGAGATCTCCTACCATACAAAGCCTCAAACGTGGCCATTTGGATGTCGGAATAGTAAATATTATTATAGGCAAGCTTCACAAATGACTAGAAATAGTCTTAATGACCATCGAAATCAATCAGACACCCATAACTTATCCTCTAACACATGAATAGTTAGCTCAGACTGGCCACCCACATGTGAATAATTGTTGTGCTAACATCCACTCACGTACCTAACTTATGAGCCCTAGGTGAAATATTGTAAGTGTACATGACGGTTGGTGGCCACGAGTCGTGGCCTTGGGCAATGACTCATCCAGTCCTTGGTGGGGACTGGCAGTCAGTTTTTCTCTGTAAATTTAGTAAGGGCTTATCTGTAATTTCTATGATCCTATTCCTAAACTACATCATTTTAAGGTATGAATAGTGAGTATTAAGAGGAGCAAGTTCATTCTAATCTATTCCTATTCATGCATGCAATGTTAGAAGCCAAGAGAAGTGATCAAGGCTAATTCCTTCAAGTTTTTCATCGATTCATCTTTGGGCAATCAGAGAAGCTGTAGAATCAGATTCTCTCAAGTATGTAGGGTTATGAATGGGTGAATTTGTTCACACCCATGCCCAATCTCTCGGTAATTCATGAAATTCTGTTGATAATCCTATGGGGTTTTATCCCAATTCTTATGAAATCCTTATGATCTATCTATGGGTTAATTCCTTTCATGTATAATTTCATGTTTTACGAATCATGGGCAAATTTTATAACTATTTAAAATTTGAATTTCCTACAAGCTATGCCCAATTATGTATGTTTCATGATAAATCAAGTTATGATTCTACTTTGATCATGATGTTCATTAACCCATTATTATTTTTGATTATGATATGATTTCTCTCAAATGCTCATCATGAATTTATGAATATCAAGTATATACATGTTATATAAGTATGTATGAACCTCATGATTTATGATTTATGATTATGGCCGACTCAAGGGTCTTACTTTCGTGGATAGATCACGTATTTCAAGCATGCTTATAATTATCATGATTTTAACTAGCCTATGAATCTCATATATATTATCCTATGATCACTATATATATTTTGGGAGTAGTATTTAACACCGAGTACATTCAGGGTCCAAGCATGCCCTGAGTCTCAGAACTATGCACCAACATAGCCACGATGGGACCTCCATGTTACTATACCTTTTGCCCAAATGGGCCCTTTGTTGTGGTATCACACCTTTTCATGGTTCTACCTTTGCGAAGGTACAAACGCCCTCCCGACTAGGGATTTACATGTCGGGCTCCATGTGTGCTCATATGGGGTATGTCAGTTATAAGAATCTTTCATTGTTTCTCATGATTTATTTATGATTATGATTACGTACTATGGCTCAAGTAACATTTAATAAAGCTTTTCTCTCGTGAATATGATTATAAATGATTTACGAATGTTTTGAAAACCTTGAGCCTTATGTTGTATTATGATATTTATGTTATGATCATGTTGTCATACTCTTATGAACTTTTATCTATTTAAATGTCCATTTTACTTACCTTTCATACTCGGTACATTCCACGTACTGACCGCGTACTCTATGTTGCATCGTCTCATGATACAGGTCTGAGGGATCTATCTCTGTCCTTAGTCACTGCGTTCCCATTCAGACTTGTTCAGCTAACATCGATGAGTCCTCATCTTCCGAGTACATTTAGTATTCGTGGTCGTTATGTCTTTCTTCTGTTTCATACTTATCGAGTTAGTTGGAGGTGTTGTCCCATAAACCCATTGTATATGTTAGAGGCGTTCAGACTGTATGTAGTAATCAACTATTCATGTATGATGTGAATTCCACTCCTGATGTTATGTTATATTTAGACTTCCGCTATATTTATTATGTGAATTCTTCCGCTGTTATTGATTGAGTTAGATGTATGTTCATGCCATGGGTCAATTTGGAGTCTCTCAAGGATCCTTATCCTGTGTCTCGATCCAGGCCTATGTTCGGGTCGTGACAAACTTGTTGTTAGAGCAATAGGTTTAGAAGTGTCCTAGGGTGTCTAAAAGTTGCATTAAGTAGAGTCATTTTCATGGGTGCGAAGTGTGCCACACTTATGATGAAGAGGCTATGTATAGGACATGTTCCCTTCTTTCATAACTCTATCTCGTGCCATGAGTTCAACTCTCTCCATTCCTCTAACTCATGCTATATGCATATGCAGAAACATGTTTTCTCAAAACTACAATAGGAGCCTGCCAGCCCCACCAACTCCAATGGATCCCATGTAAGTTACGGATGTAAAACTGGGGGCCGTCCTCAGAGTGTTGATCCAAGCCATGATCACCCAGCCTAACCAACAAACTATCGCAACTGTGAAGCCTACTGGAGAGGTGGAAACTACTAAGGTTTGAGAACTCACAAAGAGAATCCCGTCTAAGTTTGGTGATTAAAATATGGGTGGAGAGCATAAGGGGGAAGAAAGGAGGAACAAGAGGCCCAGGAACGAAAACCTTGAGAGTTCCCAACAAGGGTCAAGTAGTGAGAGTCGTTTTCAACCCCATCAGAAGTCTCTAGCTCATCGGGGATACTAGCCCCGGGTGAGGGAGATTACTTACCCATTTTACAGGCATTGTGAGAAGAACCACCTAGGAAAGTACATGGTAGGTTCAGTTGTATGCTTCTATTGTGGTCGGCCCAGTCATAAACACAGAGATTGCCCTTCAGCCAAGCGAGACGGCTAGAGAGGCCTTGCCCCGACCACCACTCTAGAAACCCTATCTAGCTTTTCGTCATGCTTGGAATGTGGTAGATCACATGTGGGACGGTGTTTGGAAGGTTCAAAAATTTGTTGCAGATGTGGGAGGCCGGACAGTTGTGCAGGAATTGCCCATCGGCTGAGCAAGGAAAGGGTACAGCCGATGCGCCAATCACCAGATTAGCAGCTTCAGGAAACCGCCTATCTCAACAGCACGGGTTAACTGGAGACGGAAGTCAGCCTCAGATGTAGTCTTAGGTATGTTACAAGTCTTCCTATCGAACCTACCATGATTGCTAGTTCCGAGAACTATTGTACAAGGTACAAGATCCCTTTGTGCATTTTAATATGAGATTTATTTCATGGAAGGTAAGGAAATGGTAAGTGAATTACCAAGTCAAGTCTTACGTTTCCTAGTAAGGATGTTCTATAAATAATATCTGGGAGTAAGTCCATCAATTCCCCTTTAGAGTTTCCCTTATGTTTCGCTTGATGCTACGCTCAACTCATGCTTATGTTAAGAACCCTAAGATGATAGGTAACCCTGTCAGTCAGTGATCCCAATATTACCTGTTCAGCTTCATGTCATGACCCTCACTACTTATGTGAACTCATGTCTCTCGGCACACTCAGCTCTATGAACTCAGTCCCAAAGATTTGCCCTATCAGCTCATAAGATCGTGCTATATCAGGTATATGCCCAGCTTGAATTTCTTAAATGATTCGTGCTCATGATTCCCTTACTCTAAACCCTATGAATGTTCCCCATGATGGATATTATGATTAAAATGGGTACTTTCAATGTAACTCCCTATCCCTACCTTGGGTGCGGGGTATGTGGAAGTCCAAGAATTGTGGTCATTAGCGAAGCCTAGGAGTGTAACATCCCGCATGGTCATTGTTGCTTGTTAATCCATCTTCCTAGGATGAACCTTTCCATATCTTTATTTTCTTATTCACGACTTGCAGAGGTGGATAACATCGTTTCCGAGATGGTCTAATAGAGATCGGGTGAGATTTTCGATTCTTGGAAGGTTTGAGGTTTAAGGGGTTGACCAAAGTCAACATTTGAAGTTAACGAGCTCGAATTTGGGTTCTGGAAGCTCTGTTGGTTTCAAATGGTGATTTATGACTTAGTTGGGCAGGTTTCATGGATCCCGAGGTGATCCGAGAGTGATTTGAACCTTTGGTTGAAATTATGAGCTTGGAGGAGGCTAAGTTTGACTGCGGTTAACTTCCGATCAAAATGAATTTATATTGGTAATTTGATGATTCCAACTGGTCTAAAATGTATTTCATGGTTGAATTGCATATCTAGATTATGAACAGGGGATTTCAGATGAGTTTCGGGTGGATTTGAATGTTTTTTGTATTTGGCATGATCGTAAGCATAAAAGATGAAAACTCAGAGGTTCGGCACTTCAAAATTCTTATCAGGAATTATAGGAGTTTGTCTTGTTGCCTCGACGGATGGTGGTGTTGTTATTCAAAATGGGTCAGAATCATCTTTGGTGACTGATGTAAAAGCTAGACAAGACGAGGACCCTATTTTGATAAAGTTAAAGGAAGTCGTTCAGAATCAAAAGGTAGAGGTCTTCACCAAAAGGGGGGATGGTGTGCTTCGATATCAAGGTCACTTGTGTGTTTCGAACATTGATGATTTGAGAAATCAGATGTTGCATGAGGCTCGCAATTCTAGATATTCAATACATCCAAGCGCCACCAAGAAGTACCGTGACCTATGGGATGTCTATTGATGGAATGGCCTGAAGCAGGACATTGCAGAATTTGTAGCTAAGTGTCCAAATTGTCAGCAAGTGAAGGTAGAGCATCAAAGACTGGGAGGTGTGCTTCAGGACATCAGTATCCCTACTTGGAGGTGGGAGGAGATTAATATGGACTTCATCATTGGGTTGCCTCGCACTCGTCGACAGTATGACTCCATTTGGGTGGTGGTGGACAGGTTGACCAAAGCCGCTCATTCTCTATCGGTCAAAACTATCGATTCAACGGAGGATTATGCCAAACTATACATTCGAGAGCTAGATCACTTGTATGGAGTGCCCTTGTCCATCATATCAGACAGAAGTACTCAGTTTACCTCTCAGTTTTGGAGATCGTTTCAAAAAGGACTTGGTACTCAGGTCAAGCACAGTACCGCATTTCACCCGCAAATGGATGGTCAGGCAGGTGAACTATTTAGACTCGCGAGGACATGTTGAGAGAGTGTGTATTTGACTTCAAGGGTAGTTGGGATGATCACTTGCCTCTTATTGAGTTGTATATAATAAGAGCTATCATTCCAGCATTCAAATGGCTCTTTTTGAGGCTCTCTATGGGTGGAGGTGTAGATCACCAATTGGTTGGTTTGAATTCGATGAAGCTGCAATGACAGGACCAGATTCAGTCCATGAGGCCATGGAGAAAGTTCAGCTCATAAAGGGACAGGTTGAAAATAGCTCAAAACTGCCAAAAGTCCTATGCCGATGAAAGAAGGAGGGAACTTGAGTTTGAAGTTGATGATTGGGTGTTTCTAAAGGTGTCTCTCATGAAGGGAGTGATGAGATTCAGAAAGAAAGGAAAACTCAGTCACCTTTATGTGGGTCCGTACCAGATTGTGAAACCTGTTGGCAAGGTAGCATATTAATTAGAGTTGCCCTCAAAATTAGCTTCTGTTCATCCTGCTTTCATGTATCGCTCTTAAAGAAGTATTTGGGGGGATCCAGCTCTAGTTGTTCAAGTGGAGAGTGTAGGTGTGAAATACAGCCTTAGTTATGAGGAGGTCTTGGTGGAAATATTGGATCGTCAGGTTCGAAGTCTAAGAAACAAGGAAGTAGCTTCAGTCAAAGTTTAATGGAGGAATCAACATATTGAGGGAGCTATGTGGGAAACCGAGGCAGATATGATGGCTAGATACCCACATCTATTCCCTTCCGGCTCAGTTTCAGCTTGAGGTATCACTTTTTTCCCTAAAACTCTATTCAATTTCATGTTCAGCTCATGTACCTCAGTTTCTTTCATGTAAATGGATGTATGTATGGTTCAGGAATTCAGTTTAGCCATGTAGTTCAGTTAGAGGTAATCACTCTATCAGTTCTCAGCTTATATGATCAATATTTGAATATGATGATTGGATTTCTCTTATTTTCTGTATGATTATCAACATTCGAGGATGAATGTTCCCAAGGGGGAGATGTTGTAATTCCTCGAAAATCCTAAGATCAGACCCGAAAGTTGAAATGAAAAAAATAGGATTTTCTGCATCAGATAACAGAATGAGTCGTTACCCGTGGGTTAGACCACGACGTAGTGAGGTGCTATACTTAAGTTAGAAATTTTTGAGTTTGGGGTGACCACAGACATGACCACGAGTCGTGGTCAGCAGCACGACTCATTGAGTCAGTCATGGCCAAGGATGAGGTGAAGAAAGAGGACTTTTTAGCAGTGAAGACCACGAGTGGTGATCACAAGTCATGGTCACCAGTAACGACTCGTGTAGTTCCCCGTGATGAGCCCTAGGTGAAATATTGGCAGTGTACACGACGGTTGGTGACCAAGAGTCATGGCCTTGGACGACGACTCGTCCAGTCTCTCGTGGGGACTGGCAATCAATTTTTTTTGCGAATTTAGTAAGGGCTTATCCGTAATTTCTATGATTCTAAAGCCTAAACTACATCATTTTAAGCTATGAATAGTGAGTATTAAGAGGGGTAAATTCATTCTAAGCTATTCCTATTCATGCATACAAAGTTAGAAGCCAAGAGAAGTGATCAAGCTTAATTACTTCAAGTTTTTCATCAATTCTTCATTGGGCAATCAGAGAAGTTGTATAATAAGATTCTCTCAGGTATGTAGGGTTATGAATGGGTGAATTTGTTCACACCCATGCCCAATCTCTCTCTAATTCATGAAATTGTATTGATAATCCTATGAGGCTTTATCCCAATTCTTATGAAATCCTTATGATCTATCTATGGGTTAATTCCTCTCATGTATAATGTCATGTTTTACGAATCATGGGCAGATTTTATAACTATTTCAAATTTGAATTTTACAAACTATCCCGAATTATGTATGTTTCATGATAAATCAAGTTATGATTCTACTTTGATCATGATGTTCATTAACCCATATGATTTATGACTTATAATATGATTTCTCTCAAATGTTCATCATGAATTTATGAATATCAAGTATATAGATGTTTTATAAGTATGCATGAACCTCATGATTTATGATTTATGATTATGGTCGACTCACAGGCCTTACATTCATGGCTAGTTCACGTATTTCAAGCATGCTTATGATTATGATGATTTTAACTAGCCTATGAATCTCATGTATATTATCCTATGAGCACTATATATGTTTTGGGAGTAGTATTTAACAACGAGTAGATTTGGGGTCCAAGCATGCCCCGAGTCTCTGAACTACGTGCCAACGTAGCCACGATGGGACCTCCATGTTACTGTCCATTTGCCCAAATGGGCCCTCTATTGTTATATCACACCTCTTTCATGGTTCTACCATTGGAAAGGTACGAACACCCTCCCGACTAAGGGTTTACAGGTCGGGCTCCATGTATGCTCATACGGGGTATGTCGGTTATAAGAATCTCCAACTGTTCCTCATTATTTATGTATGATTATGATTATATACTTTGAGTAAACTCATGTTTAGTAAAGCTTTTCTCTCGTGAGTATGATTATTAATGATTTACGAATGTTTTGAAAACCTTGAGCCTTATGTTGCATTATGATATTTATTTTATTATCATGTTGTCCTACTCTTATGAACTTTTATCTATTTTAAATCTCCGTTTTACATACCTTGCATACTCGGTACATTTCATGTACTGACCGCATACTCTATCCTGCATCATCTCATGATACAAATCTGAGGGATCTATCTCAGTCCTTAGTCACTGCTTTCCCATTCAGACTTGTTCATCTAGCATCGATGAGTCCTCATCTTCCGAGAACGTTCAGTATTCATGGTTGTTATGTCTTTCTTCAGTTTCAAATTATCGGGTTAGTTGGGGATGTTGTCCAATAAACCCATCGGATATGTTAGAGGCTTTCAGACTTTATGTAGTAATAACCTAGTCATGTATGATGTGAATTCCTCTCCTGATGTTATGTTATGTTTATACTTACGCTATATTTATTATGTGAATTCTTTCGCCTTTTTTGATTGAGGTAGATGTATTTTCATGTCATGGGTCATCTTGGAATCTCTCGGGGTTCCTTGTCCTGTGTCTCGATCTTGGTCTATCTTCGGGTCGTGACATATAGACATCCTCTGAGTCATACCACTTGGTATATGGTGCTCATATTTTATTTGTTGGAAGTTCAAATACTGAGATACATACTCCAAAATGTCTCTATTCATCCAACGTTGCTAATAATATCGTTTCAGATAATAATACATTTTTGCTGCTCCTGGATGATTAGAATATCTAGAGCTATGAACCTTTTTCATAATCAACTTGGTCAAATCACTAACTCTAGGAGCACAAATATAGTTGTTGATCGTCAAAACACCTTATGGATCAATAATTTCTTCCTCTGTTTCTCCCTTTAATACCCTATCGTGAATTATCTTAAACTCTCATCCTCAAACTATCTAGCCTTGATTTGATCCAAAAGAACAAAGATTATGTCTCAAAAAAAGAAAGAATCCTACCAGACTCCAAAATATCGAGTCTTAAAAAGTTGTTAGCCAACCAATAATCATATATGGAAAAAAGATGCTCCTCCACTAGCAGCATAGCCAAGCTATCCATACTAACTGATTTCCAACTCGAAGTATCCTCTCTACATTCGCCTTGTGCAGGTGATATAAAATAGTGATGTCATTATCCTTAAGCTACTCCAACCATCTTCTTTTCCTCAAATTTAGATCTCTCTAGTTGAAAATATATTAAAGACTGTAATGATTCGTTAACACCTCATAATGCACTCTATATAGATAATGTCTCCAAATTTTTTAAAGAAAAATCTTTGTTGTCAACTCTAGGTCATGAATAGGGTAGTTTCTTTCATGAGTCAACTTACTTGAAGCATACATTATTACCTTACCTTACTGCATCAGCAAACACCCAACACCAACCCGTGGAGCATCATAGTGCACAGTGAAGCCTTCACCTTCCATGACCAAAAACCAAAATTGAGGTTAAAGTCAACAATGTCATGAGCCTTTGAAAGCTTGCCTCACACTCCTCAGACCATTGGAAAGTCACATTATTCTAAGTTACTTTTGTCGATGGAGATACAATATGAGATAAGACCTTCACATGACCTGTAGTAAACGACCAAGCCCCTAAAACTTCGAATCCTATAGGTGAAGTAGGCCTAATCTCTAACATCCTTAATCTTCTTCCAGTCTATCATAATACCATCTTTGGTCATCACATGCCCCAAAAATATCACATACTGAGCCAGAACTCACACTTAAAAACATTTGCATAAAGTTGCTCCTTTTTCAAAATATGAAATACTATTCTAAAATGTTGCTCATGCTCCTCTACTACAGAAGTACATCAAAATATCATAGACGATAATTATATGAAGGAATCCAAATAAGGCCTAAACAACAATTTATCAACTCCATGAATATTGTTGGGGTGTTGATCAACCCATAAGACATAACCAAGAACTCATAGTGGCCATAACAGGTCCTGAAGGCAGTTTTAGGGATATCCTCTACCCTAATCCCTAACTGATGGTAACTAGACCTTAAATCAATCTTGAAAAATACCTAAACACTCTGAAGCTAATCGACACGTCATCAATACATGCAATAGAAAACTTGTTCCTAATGGTCATTTTATTCAATTTTCCGTATTCAAAACACATACTCATGGTGTCATCCTTCTTTTTCACAAACAAAACTGGAGTACACCAAGGAGAAACACTTAGACTAATAAAGCCTTATTCAATAATCTTGCAATTGTTCCTTCTATTCTTAAAGTTCTAACAAATTCGATTGCTTTGGAGGAATATAAATGGGTTTAGTGCACTACTTTGAGTCGATACCGAAATCAATATCGCGATCAACTGGAATACCTAGAATATTAGTTGGAAAGACATCTGGAAATTCTTTCCCTAATGGTTTCAACTCCAAAGAGGGTGTATCGACACTACTATCACTCACATAAGCCAAATAGGTGAGACACCCCTTCTCAATCATAGCTGAGACTTAGAAACTATAGTTACCTTCATCGGATAGGGACTGAGAGTGCCCTACCACATCAGTTTGGGAATACTTGACATATCGAAGGTCACTATCTTAATATAATAGTCTAGAACTACATGATGGGGAGAAAGCCAATACATACTGAATATGATATCGAAATCTGCTATATCTAATATAACTAAGTCTGCCAACATGTCATGTACTATCAAGTCAACTACACAAGATTGATGTAGTTGATCCACCACTAAGAACCATCTACTAGCATAGGAACATGAACACGTATAGAAGGAGAGTCAAAAAGCATATTCAAATCAGAAATAAAGTAGCATGTATGTAAACAGAAGTTGATCCATGATAGAATAAAACTGTAGCAGGTCGAGAGCACAATGAAACAATACCTGAGACAAACGTAGTGGAGGTCTCTGCCCCTAGTGAAGGAATCTGAGAACCTTGGTTACTTCAATAGAGTTACTTACTTATCAATGTTATATCCCGATGTTTTATCCCCAAGTGCTAGTATATTGGTCCATAGTCTATAGGGCGCTTCTTAACTACTATACACACATTTCTACGAACATTCTCGTTTAACATCATACAAGTACCTTTGCCAAAATTCTCTAACCAAATAATTCTCTATCCCTCTAGGTTTATAAGTTTACCAACCCAACATAAACACTCAAAAGTCCTATAGTGAATTCACTTTTTTTAGTTTCAACTAATGCAACTGATCCTTTCAAGCTTCCATTGTCTTCAAGACATCAACATTGTACCATTTCATTACTGAATTATTAACTTGTTATTAATACATCTATGTTATAAGACTGTCGTAATAAACTAGGACGAAGTTGAAGTATTCTTTTCCAAATCACACCTCGAGCTAATCATCCTTGCTATGCCCAGCCTCCTCATTATTAGAAGTTGCCACTTTTATTACATAGTTACCTTGCTAAGCATATCACAACATATTGCACTATACAACATAATGTCATTTCCTGCCGCTGGTGTGCAAATTTGAGAACGTTTTCTCACCATTAATGAGAGAATGAAATAAAAAAGTTTATGCCTTATACAAAATCATATACGCATAATAAGGACTGAAAAAAAAGGAAGTTTCATAAAGCCATGTAGCCTGCCAAAGATATGTAACGGATGTCTCCGCATTGATTCACAAGACTCTAATAGATTTTGCTTTTGTACTTAGTGGGACCTATGAACCATGCATCGATACTATATTGTCACGACCCAAAATCCTACTGATTTGCGAGGGCATCCACTAGGCGAACCATGTTCCTCTATTAACCATTTAATAACATAATTAATGCGAAAATTTTATGAAATAAGAAACTACATTCATTGCGCATAAATGAATCAAAAGAAAAATGAAACAACCCCAAAATCTGGTGACACTTGTACAAGAGCATCTACGCGTACCAACCAAGTGTAAAAAAAACTAATGCCATTATTTGGAAAGAAATAAGACACGAATAAAAATAAGAAGTTTGTAGAATTCAGCACTTCCAAAGAGAGAGTAACTCACCCTGAACTCTAACCCTAATAATCTCGAATAGCTTAGAAACTCAAGTACCACTAGTATTTGATTAAATCCCTGTATGCAAAAAAAGTTTAGCAAGTATAGCATGAGTATGGAAAATACATGTACTCAATAAGCTTTCCTAACTGAACCTTTTCTAGAAGTGATGACTGAGATATAATACTAGCAATTCTTTTCTAACAGTTGTAAATATATAATAATAATAATTCACCCCAAGAAGAGTTCATGGATTTAATATCAAACAATGAAGAAAATAAAACTAGTATTATCCAAAGTCAACTATAACATTGATGATATTATAGTATGCCTTAATATAGCCATTACATCAAATTCACCACTAATTGTATAACACTAAGCCTCCAAATGAATCGAATAAAATCAATATCACAACCATTTCAACACTTCAATACTCAACTCAATATGAAATGCAATGAAGATGAAATGTAATGCAATGCAATGCACTGGCCAAGAACTTGTATACACTTGTTTCCTATGTCGGATAGTCAGGACCCATGGGGGACTCGCAAGGTCCATATACCTGCCAGAGTCATTTCTCATCGACAACAACACATACTGAAACTATTTTTTATCAACAATAACATATGTATGAATCATTTCTCATCGGTATCACAAGAGTATGAATTTCTACAAGTTAACTCAATGGGCGCTATTAGCCAATAAACATCATGCAATAATAAAAGTGACATGAATATGTATGCACAAATATATAACACAAGTTAATCAATCAAGCATACAACCAAGTATCACATAGTGTGTAAGTCGCAATAAGTCAATCACATCATAAGTCATGGAATACCATCAATATATCAATTTCATCTAAGTTTACACATATTATGATACAGGTACCACAGAAATACTAGTGATCTCATTCATACGGGATTCCCTTATTACCCATTACCCTTAACTTCATTTATTATATCTAAAATTAACGCCTCAAAGAATCAAGAAATTTCTATATGCCTCAAATCGAAACTCAAGCATTAAATTATGAATTTGCTCTTCTGTAACACTTTCGAGTGGCCAAATATGTTCAAATACACAATTTTCATAAGAATATGAATTCATGACACCCATATTACTATATTTCTTTTTGGCTCAAAATACTGATTCTAAAAGTCGCCCCAAGTCCTGGAACCGAATCTGAATTTATTTTTCAGATTATGTTTACTCATAATAAAACAAACTTGCACATCAAATTTATGATAAAACAGGTCATTATTCGATCCCCAAATCAAGAATTCTTACTCTAAGAATCCTAGGCTTAAAACTTTCTTACTTCCTCATAATTTCTCCATGTTTGAGCGAAAAACTTTACCCATAATCATGAAATAAACTCATAAAAAAAATTAAAAATATTACTTGTATTTTTCTCTTTATTTTTCCTTTCTTTTTCTCCCTTTCTTTCCTTTTCTTTTCTTTCTCTGCATTTTTCCCTAGCTTCTGCGTTTTCTTGTTCCCTTAGTTACTGCATTGCCTGCTGATACCTTTTTGTTTTTCTTAAAGTGGGTGCCCTTTTTCTTTTCTCTTTAGTTTTTTCTTTTCTGAATTGTATTTTCTTTTGTTTCATTTAATTATTAAATAACTCTTAAATTATGAGTTATCATATTCTTTATTATTTATACATTCAAAATGGACTATCTTCTTCAAAACTCATCCGACAACTTTGAAGATCGTGTCATCCAATTTCATAATTTATAAACTACATATAAAAGCTACGAGAAAAGTTAAAATAAAAATAATAAATAAAATTCACAAAATAATTAGGAGGATCATTACAATATCCTCAACAACCCTTCCAATAGCCCAAACATGCCAGGGAAAACTTGTTAAAGAATACAAAAACATGCATATACATGCACACACATACGCAAGTTTTGTCATTAAAGATAAGAGTATTCTGACAGAATTAACTAATCCCAAGGAGACAAACATATATAGCTATTTTATCATGTAAAAGAAACATGCTAACTAAAAATAATAAAACCTATATGTGAGCAAAACTTTGTCATAAAACCACGAATTCTATATGTTGACGGACTACTTTAAAGTGGTGGACTAAATATATGTCTCAGGAGTTATAAGTGAGTACTAAAACCATGGCAATTATATATCTTCAAGTCTAAGTTAATCTTACGATTGATATCAAATCTTGCCACAAAATGACAGAACAACAATTTGAACACAAGAACGATCATATATGTATTGAATGCATGGGTAAAAGAGTATCTAGTTAAAAAGAATAAATTATCAGTAAGCAATCCAAAGTTTTCAGCAGCAGCCAAGTATACACCAACAGCTTAATCGATCCTTGATCATATTTTGATGCCCCAATCTTCAACATGTCAAGTTTCAAGGAAATATCAATGACCCCAAGCAGCTCGTGTTGAAGCGGGATGAAGGAAGCACAGAATTAATTTTGCCTTAACTTAGAGCCGGCAAAAGACGAGAGATAAAAGAGAGTATGAGAGGCTAGATATGCTTGAGGAATTAGAGAGAAGAGAATAGTATCAAATGATCATAGAAGAAAGGAGAGGCTAAGCTTTTAGTTAAAGGAGTCCTCTTGAGTATAGACAGAGAATCAGTATTAATTACATCACAGAGCCAATTGAGGTAAAGGGAAGGAAATAATTAACCATGCTAGAAGTTTCTCTGAGAAGATGAATCAATTACATTTACCAGTAATAATAATTTAGCGTAAACAAACATATACTCTAAGTTAATGAAAGAATATGAAGGGAATATTCAGAAAGGTAAAACAGTGAAAATTTTTAATTCCTAAAATAATATAGTCAAAATCAGATCATACTTAATAGAGGTCTAATTTACCATAATTGTTTTAGTACTAAAGTTAACCACAAACTAGTTAAGGGAAGAAAAATCAAACAACATAGAAAGACATTACCATATACATACGAGCAATAAAGGTTTTTCAATTAGTCAAGAAACGAAAGTTAGTCGACAAGAGGAATATGTAATATAGTTTCCATGATTGGTGGGTTTTAAGATGTAAAACAAAACCAAACTTACTATGAGCAAGCAAGAACTAAAGTTATCTTTATTAATTAAAAGAAAAGAAATGTAGTTATAGCAATTGAAATCAGTTAAGTTAATACAGATTAGATTTATACCATAAATAATGAGATGATAAATTTGTCACATGGTTTGAAATAGTATACATAAGGTAAAATATTTTGGTTTCCATATTTGATATCTAAAAGATTTTTCCTAATTCCAGTTTTCGAGAAGGAAAGGGAAACAAGTTTAGGTCAAGACTATCAGTGCATCAATATCATAATTTACCAAAATAATTAAACAATTGGCAGTTACTAAGTACAATATCCCAATTTTCCATTTTTAATATATAGAAAGTTATCCAAAAATACTGGAGTAATTAGTGGCTAGAATCAATTATAAAATTGTCAATGTATTTGAATATCAAAGCGTTTGAAGTGATCAAGATTTATAGCAAATACAAAACTAAATTTATCATGAATGAATTGAACAAAAATATAATAAATTATGCTATATCAGTTGCACTTTCAAAAACAAATTTAGATATATAAATCACACACAAACCACTAATTTCACAAAGACATATAAACATATTGAGCATGATATAGAGTAAGAGTTAAGTCAGACTTGTAACAAGTAGGGATCTTTACTCAATCTAATTTATACACGTAGAAGAGTAGGAATCAGCAAGTCTTAAGGTAGAAACCAACACTTAACATTCATAACGACTTAAACAACTAGGACTTGGGCAGAAATTCAAAGTGTGTAAAATTGAGGATTTTCACTTATGACAGTCTAGAGACACAAACAAACCATAACCGAAAGAAAATGAGCGAAAATTAACCATATAACTATGTGAATTTCATATCTAGGAACACAAATATCAACAGTTTTGCAAACTAACAATGGCGGGTGAGGATAATGTAGAGAGTGTCATACCTTGGACAGTATCTTACTATCCTTAAAGTAGAAAAAGCACGACTCAAATAAGGATGAGGGTGTTCGACATCTTCTTTCTTATTCTTTTATCGGAATCTCTCAAATCATCATGAAAGTAGGCAGTCAACAGGTGACTAGTCAGTAATAACCCAAAAAGTTCTTTAGATCAGACCCGAGAGTTCAACAAAAATAGCAGAAAAATGACAGCAGAACCAACAAAGGAACCTTAATACGGTTCGTTAAATGAACGAACGAGTCATTGCTTGTGGCCGTTGTTTGAGTTCCAGTAAGCTGTTAAGAATTAGCCTAGGACAAGGGAATTGTACAGACCGTTGTCTAATTGTACTAGTGGTTGTTTGTGGTCATTGAATCAGATTCAAAGAGAGTTTCAGAGGCAGGACGGGGAACAACTGACCAACGGTCCGTTGTATTTGACCACAACCCGTGGAATGGGTTGTTGTTTCTACCAGTTGTTTTAAAATCTAGGCAGGCCAGTGACATTTTGGTAAACCTCTATGCTTTTAAATTCTAAATGATGTCAATTTAGGATTCCTAAAGATCATATTATAGGGGTTTAATTTAGCCAAATTATTCATTCCCTTCAAAGGTCGTAAGTTGAAGGTCCTCTCTCAAGTCAAGCTACGGTTCATCATCCCCTTCATTTCAAGTTCTCTTGGATTTTCAAGACAAGCCAAGGGATCAATTTACCCATGTATGTAGGGTTATGAATGAAAAATACTTCTACCTTCATGCCCTTTTTAAGGTCAATTTCATGATTCTTACTTCTCAAGTTCTAAATTGTGAAATTCTAGGGTTTAACCCAATTCAATGCAATGAGCCATGGTGTCTCTATGGGTTCAATTCTTTCATTTTCCATTTGATGAAGTATGGTGATTAGGGTGGATTTAACTCTTAAATTTCTTACTAATTCATGATTTCAAGTTTATGGTGATTTTTTTCTATTATGCATGATTTATGAATTTCAAGTTTATGAGCCATGATTTCTAATATGATGAATTATCAAAGTATGCATGAATGTTTACGAATTCTTGAACTTATGATTCCATGATTTTGAATTATGAAGCCTTTTTCAAGTATGTAAGATTTCATGATTTGGACAAGTATATGTAAAGTCAAGTATGTTTCCCCATGATTATTAGCAAAGGCTAAAAATATAAGTTTTAAGGAGATGTTTTGGAGTCAATAATCCCAAGAAACAGATTTAAGCTATGTTTTAAGAATACGATTATGAGAAATATGCATGTTTTGGAAGTAGTGTCTAGAACCGAGTAGGCAAGGGATTCCGTAGACCCAGGTCTCATAACTATGTGCCACCGTAGGTTTATATTCATATTCAGGACCTCTCAACAGAGTGTTTTTCGTGCCAGAAGGCACACCAGTGATATCACACCGTAATCATTCTTTGAAATTGCAAGGCTTAGGACGACTCTACCCACTTGAGCGAGATAGTTGGGGCATCACGTAAGCTCTAACGTGATGGTGTCGGTTCTGAAAGAGCCTCTCATTGTTCCTCATGTTGTAAGTTTCTCATGTTCATGTCTTATGATATTATGTATTATTGCATATTTGACACATTGAGTAGTTTCAGAGTTTTCATGTCTGATTTTATGTATGGTATATTATATGACTTCTATTTCTAAAACATGGCTCATTATGTTCAACTTGAGATGAATATCTCATGATTATGTTTACTTCTGGAATATGACTTTTAGCATGTTGTCCTTACTCTCATGTTCTATCTTGATTTATATTCATGATTTCACACTATCTTATTACTAGTGTGTTTTACTTTCTCTACATACTTAGTACATTCAAAGTACTGACTGCATACTATATTCTATATCATCTCATGATATAGGGTTGGGTGACCAGTTTCAGTCTCGATATTAGCACGCTCTCGCTTCAGTCTAGTACCGTCCCAGTTTTGGTGAGTCCTCATGATCCAAGGATGGCAGTTTTGGTTCATGCCTCTTTTTCTTATGTCTTTAGTTTCAGACTTAGTTAGCTAGTTGGGGGTGTTGTCCCATTAGCTATTCTTATGACTACAGGCTTTCAGACAGTTATGTACTAGATGGTTCAGTGTTGTAACTTGTCATTCTTGTTCATGCTTTATATCATTTAGACTTCCGCTTATCCATGTTTATGATTTATTTCTGCTTTAATTATGCTCTTATTCATGTTATGTATGTGTCATAGGTTAGCTTAGAGACATTCATTGTTCTAGATCATGTGTTGCGGTCAGGGGTCTACGCTCGGGTTGTGACATAATCGGTTAGAGATGGAGAGGCATACGACATTCAATGTGAGAGAAGGAGAGGAGAGAAAAGGTAAGAACAAATGGAGGAAATGTTGATGGCATTTTGTAACGACTAGTCCAGTTGTTATAGAGTACTATAGTGAAAGGGAGCTAATAAAACTCAAGGGTGGGGAAGTTTATAAATTGAAATAGCGTATAAGTTTGATAACTAATATTGTGTTGTCTTCCGTTGGGGGAGGGGGAATTTTGAGACTACGAGTAAATTCATAGCACTATTTTACAATGAAGTACACGTTTGAAATGTGTTGTTATGTCTTGACGTAATACTAGTATTTTGAAATGGAAAAGTGTTTAGTTTTACCAAGCTACTAGTTAATAAGGCACCGTTGCAGTGATAAGATTTCCGCTGCAGTGAGACCATTGTAGCAGTTTGGGTGCCGCCATAGCGGTGGTTGGCGAGATATCGTGTTTGGATATAATGAGACCTTGGTCTCCATACCAGGTCCGTTGCAGAGAAGGTGGTGACCGCTGTAGTGTATGACGCGAGGCAGATACGTGTATAAGTCAGTTATTTTAAAGTTTTTATCTCATTGTTCTATGGCACAAACTCTGAGAGCTAAAGAATAATTTTTCCAATGCTAGGGCATATCTCCTCTTCAAGATAAGTCCATCTAAATTTGCATCTATCAATCCTCTAACTCTTTAAAATTATTGGGAAGTCATTAATGTGTGGTTTATGACTAGATAGTTGGTAATTTATGGTTCTACCACTGGAGGATTATTGTGTGTGCCAATCACGGCAAATAGGTCATGATGAAGTTGGTGTCAGAGCTTTAGGTTTATTGATCTCATTGTATATGGATGGGTCTAGTACAATCTTGCAAAATAGTACAGAGACGTCTGTACTACTTTTCGATAGGCTACATGACTTTAGAAAAACTCAATTCTTTCTTTCATTCTACTTTTACTTTATTCGAATTGGTATATGGTGATCCAAAATGTAATCTAACACCTTTCATTAACGGCGAGGATGATAGCCCGTCAGACTAGCGACGGAACGTCGCATATTGCATTGCTTGGAGTCTTTGAGTTCTAGGTGTGACGACTGACTTGACGGACCATCAAGGGAGTGACGTCCCATCACCTCCACCATAGTCTAGGCTAGTCAGGACCCCATTTCTATTTAGGAGTGATGGTAAGGGAGAAGGACCATAGGGCGAGTGACGGCCCATCACGACCACTGTTGGGACGCCCAATTATTCAAATTCAGCCCGATTTCCAGAGGCAATTTTGTAATCTCCCAATCTTCTAATCCCTAAGTGACATTATTTTGGGGATCCTTAGTGTAATGAGGGTTTTACTTAGTTTATTCCTCACTCCTCTCATACACCAAGATTGGGAAAGATCAAGGCTAAGAAGTCTTCATCAAGTTTCTTTCGAATCCTCTTTGGGTCTTCAAATTTGGTTGCAAGTTCATCAAACCTAGGTGTGTAGAGTTATGAATGGGGGAAATTCTTCCAACCTCATTCCCAATTTAATCCTAATTCTTTGATTTCAAGTTTCTAAGCATGTCAAATTGAATTTTAGGATTTTTACCCAATTTTCATAAAATCTTCCATGCATTCTCTATGGGTATAACACCTTCATATTTTGATTGATGTTCCATAACTATTAGGGAAGATTTAAACCTCAATTTACTTATTTAATCATGTTTATGGAGATTATGCCATGTTATGCATGATGTATGAAATTCAAGCTTATGAGTCTATGATTTCAAGTGTGATGAATTATCTAGTATGCATAAATGTTTATGAATTTTTAATTTATAATTCCGTGATTATGAATTATGAAGCTTATTTCAAGTATGTATGATTTCATGACTTGCGCAAGCCCATGCAAAGTTAAGTATGTTTATCATGATTTTAGCCAAGGCTTACAAGATCAGTTTTAAAGAGATATTTGGAGTCAAGACTACCTAAACATTCAGATTTATACTATGCTTTAAGAATATGATTATATGAGCAATATGCATGTTTTGGGAGTAATGTCTAGCACCGAGTAGGCCAGGAATTTCGAGGATCCTGGACTCTGAACTACGTGCCAGCGTAGGATATATTCTTATTTGGGACCTATCAAGAGAGTGTTACCCCGCTCGATGGCACACCCCTGATATCACACCTTATTTGTCCTTTTCCTTGAAAAGGCTTATGATGGCTCTCCTCCATGTAGGCAAGACATGGGATCATAATGTCCTCATATGTGATGGTTGTCGGTTATGACCTCCCGTTATTCCTCATGTTTTCAGTTATTCATAGTCAGGTTTTATGATATTATGTCTTGTAACATATTTGACCAATTGATCATCTTATGAGTTTTCAGTTATGTTTTCAAGTATGACACATTATATGATTTTTGTTTCTAAACCTTGGGTCATTATGTTCAGCTTATGATGAATAGCTTATGATTATGTATATGTCAGATATATGGCCTTTAGCATGTGATCTTTAGTCTAATGATCTATCTTGATTTATATTTATGATTTCTACTAACTTTCTACTAGCATGTTTTACTTACCTTATATATTCAGTAGATTTAAAGTACTGGTCGCATACTCTATACTATATCATCTCGCGATATAGGTTTGGGTGATCCATCTCAGTCTTACTGATAGTTCGCTCCTGGTCATCCTAGCTTTATTCTCTCATTGGTGAGTCCTCATTCTCCGAGGATATTATCAGCTATATGTTTTTATTTTGTCTTTTAGTTTCAGACTTAATGAGACTAGATGGGGGTAATGTCCCATCAGATTGTCGTAGTAGTAGAGGCTTCTCAGAAAATCATGTATAGACATTTCAGCGTTGTTGATTTGTGTTTATGCTTTAATCCTTATGATACGTAGACTTCCACTTATATTATGTTCATGCTTTATTTCTACTTAGTAAGGCTCTTATCATTCTATGTTAGTACCATGGGTTAGCTTGGAGCCATTCGTGGTTCTAGGTCCTATGTCTCGACCCAGGGTCTCAGCTCAAGATGTGACAAATATGGTATCAGAGTCAAGGTTTTGGTGTGTCCTAGGGTGTCCGAAAGCCATGTTAAGTGATGTATTTTCTATGGGTTCGAAGCGCGCGACACTTATAGAGAAGAGGTTGTTTGTTCCCTTATTTGCGCATCTGCAAGTGTTCGGGTCGTGCAAGTAATATAGTGGCTCTTTTTAAGAACTGGAATGTCGAACCCACAGGGACTGGACCCATTCCTCTAACTATCCATTTCAAGTGTGATCTTAACTTTCGCAAGTGTCGGTTATAGAAGTTTTCGAGGGAGATTTAATTAAGTCTAGTTTTGGTCAACGAAATATCCTGAATTTACTCTAGGAGCAACATAGAGTCAAAACCAGATAATCATGCGATGCTACGATTTGCAATGGTTTAAGCATGGAACTATCAATTATTATTTCACATAATTTGAATTGCATGTTCATGGTCTTTCGAGCCTCTAAACACGACAAACTAGCCTCATTGCATCATTGTGAGCGAGGATGCTAATTTCTAGTTCGCGGGCAATTAATTATGTTATGGTTTATGAGGAAATGATTAGGGACTTTCGTGCGTCTAACCATTTAACTCAACTTACCTTCACAACTACTTCTTCGAGTGGTGATGTGATAATCCTAAGTTGGTCTCTTAATAACTCCCGTTTATCAACCAAGCAAGGTGTTAGGTATATTTCTATCCTAACGCGAAATTATATCGTGAGATACAAACATGCTCCTTACATTCTCATGTCCTGACCTAGGTAATTCTTTCTCAAGAAATTGCCCAAGGTAACGTATATGTTTTCATGGTGATCAATCATAAAAACAACCAACAATCCAGAATGCAAGACGAAAACAACAATCAATAACTTAATTCCAAAACAATTTCATAAAATCACAATCATAATTC
Organism: Datura wrightii; assembly: GCA_035772735.1. Taxonomy (NCBI): domain Eukaryota; kingdom Viridiplantae; phylum Streptophyta; class Magnoliopsida; order Solanales; family Solanaceae; genus Datura; species Datura wrightii. The sequence continues at coordinate 57,223,133 of JASDFA010000001.1, forward strand.
ATGGCTTCAACCCTAGAGGAAGGGTTCTTGCCATTCATGTTCATAAAACTACAACAAACTACTACAAAACTAACATACTTACATGAATTTGGTAGATGAGAAGGGAATATGCCAAACCCAAGATGAGTTCTCCCACTTCTCCCTTCACTCCTAGTTAGTTTTCCAGAATAAAATCATGACAAAGTGGTTTTAGGAGCTAAGGGACCTATTTATAATAAATGAGAAACGTGCACAATTTAGCCTGTCGTGGAATGGCTCCATGTCACGGAGTGTATCGCGGAGCACTGCCTCCGTGACACGGAGGCAACGCAAAAGCTCTCTGGAAATTGCCTCCGGAAGCTGAAACTGCCAAGTGCCAGCGAGTTGGCACACCCCTGTCGCACAGTTGGCACGGTGTGGCACGTTGCTGGCGCGCTGGTGCTGCCTGCCTGCCGCATCTGCTCCCGACTCCATTCTGCTATTTCACCAGCTTATAAATTAGTTCCTCAAAATCATTGAAACCTACAAAACAAGGACTAATCATTTTGGTTAGCACATATATTCACATTTATATAAAATCACATGAAAATGTATATAATAAATTAGATAAACAAGACTAAATTAAGTTATAAAGCATCACTCGGACATGCTATTTTTGCCCGAGATCACCTACCCCACACTTAAAGCCTTGTTCATCCTCGAACAAACTTTTACATCTCATGCATATGGAGACTCACACATAGCTAATTTAGCAAAATAATTCAAGCTACGACTATAATGATTATTTAAGATAACAAGTTAAAAGTAGAGCATGTATGATTTGAACATTGAACTGTAATACAACCCTGCCAAGACTTCCTAATCTCGAGAATCGACTCTCAATCTTAGCAAACTCATGTATATCAACTGATCAAGAAATCCAACATGAATTATATCCTTCATTCAACATGTGCCCTCACAGCAAGAGAGTTACCCATTTTCACATGCAAAAACTTTTTAAATCCCCACATGTGTGGGTACATGAATAGAATTACGCTCACTCTCACAAAGAATTCACATGCATCATGTGATGACCCATAAGCTTGCCCTTAGTGTTTTATTCCACTAATTTAAGGATGTATGAATGTAAGATCAAGTAGGAATTTTTAGGTTGTAATGTAACTCAGGTGCGGGTAGGTACTATTATGGCCAGTAATAGTGACTATCTTTCCTAAGCGTTTTTAATACATCACGTCCTCATTACGAACTTCCCTTCCCTTACTTCACCTTTTTCTCCTTTCAGCTTTCTTCTTCCTCTTATGTTCCCCCCTTTATTTAGGAATTTTTAGCTTATTATTAAGGAGTTCTATAAATAATTTTTCATTAATTTGTTTTCTTACTCCTTACTAATAATCAACCATTTTCACACAAGTGCACCTTTGTCCTTTTCTCACTTCTACAACTTGCTACTTTTCCTTTCTTTTCATTCTTCTCACTCCTTTACTCCTTTGGATTTTTTCACTCAAGCGCTTAGGAGTTTTGGATCAAACTCAAGGCTAATGAAAGAAAAAGGATTCAGCTTGTGTTGCAGCTATCAAAGAATAGGCTCAAGGCTCAATGGGGCTAACTAGGATTAAATTTTTTTTCAGGTTGGTAAAATGAGGGATAGAAATTAGGTTCATTCAAAGAAATGCCTAAATCATCTCCTACAATTAAGATCCTTCATTTCATTTTATAAACACACCAGGCAAGTTCTTGACATTCCACAATAGCACAGAATACTCAAAAACCTTACACTCATGGCACATGCTCAAATCAAGACACATTCAGTAGACTCTTACTCCGCTAATCACAAGAATTCAGAATTAAGCTTCAATCATATTGAGTCAAATTCAAGAGCCTAAGGGTCTCAAACAATGTTATACACTTGCATGCTTCAACACTGAACATACTTGCATCTTACAATGATGTATAGCACATAACAAGAACATCAAGCACCAATTAGTTATGGTTTCAAAAACCCAACACCTATCGACTAATTTTCCTCAAGATGGTCGTCATCCATCCATCTTCGGAAACAGTCCCTAACTATGGCTAAAAACATTATATACAGCCAAAGAAAATTATTTTTATTCTTCGGTTCAAAGATCCCCCGTCGAAAAAAAACTGAAAAGAAAAACCAACGGGTGATGAATTCATGCTTGACTCCCAAAAGTTTTCAAATTTCTCCCAAATTCCACACAAGCATCACATTCACCAAAACCTTGTTAAGCACAAAAAATTTAAAATTTTTCTCATCCCACACTTAAATCATGCTATGTCCTCATAGCATCAAATTAACATTTAAAGGATGAGAAATACTCCCTGGGCCTCTATGCCAAACTAAAAGCATGCTTTCCCTTCAAGTTTTCAGAGGTGGGTGTTCGACCCCACACTTCTTCTATTCCATGCTCTTTAGCTTCCACCTTCTCGGTACTCAGACTTTCCTTCCATCTATGCTTAACTTTCCACCAAAAAACACAAACAAAATGAAAATAACAAAACCAACAGAAAAATTAAAATTACAAATAGTACCTGAGGTACCCTTGGGTTGCCTCCCAAGCAGTACCTTATTTTACGTCTTGGCACGACGTGGACTGTCCTTTTTAGGACATCCTCATACCTGGGTTCTCTTTCGAGAACCATCTCCTTTTCTTTTGCTGTTTAGAGGAAACAACCTCCACTTTGTTCCTCTCTTTCTCCAACTTCTTCTCAATTTGAAGTCCTCTATTAGACTTGGGCTGAACACTTGTCATTGCCTTTGGCCCTGCACCTGTGGAATCCTCCACCCCACACTCATCCTCCGCCACCACACTAACCTGACAAAGGTTTCTATAGTGTGCAGATGTGTTCATTTATTGGTAAACGCGGAAGATTTCTTCTTCATCCTCAACCCTTATTTTCAGGGTCCCTGCTTTCATGTCAATCACCGCTCCTCCGGTGGCCAAGAATGGCCATCCCAAGATCAGGGGTACCTGGTCATCAACCTGAAAATCTAAGAGAATAAAATCAGAAGGTATAATAAACTTACCTACTTTGATGAGAAGGTCCTCTATTATTCCATCAGGTGTCACTTGCGACTTGTCAGCCAGCTGCAATATCAACCTTGTCGGCCTCGGTTTTCCCAACCCCAGGGTGTTGAATAAGGATAGGGGCATTAGATTAACTGCTGCCCCTAAGTCACACAAAGCTCGTAGCACCTCAGCTTTACCAATTTTTATGGGGAGGGTAAAACTCCCTGGGTCTTCAAGATTCTTCGGCATTTTGCTCAATACCCTGTGACTGCACTCCTCAGTCAGTGCTACAGTCTGGACATCCACCAATCTAACTTTGTTCGCCATCAAGTCCTTCAAGTATTTAGCATACTTGGGCATTCCATGCAGAACATCAATAAGAGGCAAATTTATGTGAAGTTCTTTGAAACTCTCAAAGAACTTATTGAAGCATTCCTCCTCCTTGCTCTTTATGAATTTCTGAGGGAATGGTGGTGGTGGTCTTTGTTCTGGCTGCAATGAAGGTTGCGCATTTTGTTGCGCAGCACTCTGATTTGCTCCAATGTCAGTGGATGGTCCTGGTCTAACCAACTCCGGTTGCACTTCCTTTCTCAACTCTTTAGGCACTGCATCAGTTAATTGCTTTCCGCTTCTAAGACTGATGGCATTGATTTACCGGGGGTTAGGATCTGCATCACTTGGTTATCCCCCCTGCGACCTCATGTTCTGAGCAGCTGCTATCTGACCCACTTGTTTTCCAAGAATGCGGGTGGCTACTTGCTGATTCATTAAGTCTATTGCCATCCTCGCCTGATTTTTCGCTAACTGATTCTGGGACTCCATAATTTTCTGCAGTGTTTTCTCAATGTTGCTACTGAATTGCCCATCATTCTGCCTATTCTGCTGATACTGCTGTTGTTGAGGTTGCATATAATTCTTCTTTTGGTTTCCACCCCAAGAAAAATTCGGGTGGCCCTGCCAATTTTAGTTGGAATTGTTCCCAAAATTCTGATTCCTATGCACATTACCAACAAAATTGACTGATTCCAGATTGGCTCCACAAGATTCTGCATTGTGCCCATTATTACCACAAATTTCACACCAACTGGGAGCTTGTCGAACTGCATTAACTTGGTCCTGGTGTTGGTTCATACTCAGTTTATTAAACTGAGTCATCATTTGATGTTGGAACGAAGCTAACTGTGCTGCCAAGGCATTCAAACCATCTACTTCTATCAACCCTGATCTCTTTCCTGCCCCTCTTGATGACTCGCTGTGCCACTCTGGATTTCCTTGGGCAATTCTGTTCAACAAAGTGTACAACTTATCATATGTCTTCTCCAAGGCTTTCCCACCTGATGTAGAGTCTAGTAATATTTTTGTGTGTGGGTCTAGACTTTCTACAAAGGTATGAGCCAACACTTCATTTGATTCCTGGTGATGGGGGCAGTCTCTCAACAATGACTTGAATCTTTCCCAAGCCATATATAAGTTCTCATCAGGCCTCTACTTGAAACTGAGTATTTCACTTCTCAACTTTGCAGCTTTGCCTGAAAGGAAGAATCTGATAAAGAACTTTTTAGCCAAGTCATTCCATGAAGTTATGGAGTTTGGTGGGTCAGCCTTCAGCCACTTTTTCACCTCTCCCAATAGTGAAAATGGGAAGAGGGTCAGTCGGACATAATCTGTGGACACGCCGGTGGGGACAAACATGTCACTAATCTCTAAAAAGCTCTGTAGGTGTTGCTGCGGGTCCTCATGTGCCATCCCAATGAATTGACCACTAGAATATAACAGCTGCACCATGTTCTTTTTAAGCTCAAAGTTCCCTCCAGGCTCCGGTTTATGGATGCTATAGGTCACATTCGTCGCTAGTGGGATAGCCACTTCGTGAACTAGTGTTGCTGCCATTGCTTCTGATGACAATTGTGCTTTTCCTGCGGGTGGTTGTTGTTGTACCTTTTCTTGAAGTCTCATCATCTTTTGCTCTAGAGCTACTCTCCTTCGCAAATGGATTTGATGTTCAGGTTCTAGCAGCCGTTCCACAAGCTCTTTATTTCTAGCCAGCTCGGCAGGACAACCTGTCACCTGCAAATAAAAAGACTAAGACCAAGTTTCTCAACACTTAAGGAAATTTCAAAAATCACACAAAAATAGAGAAATTATCAATACTTCGCCGAGTCCCCGGCAACGGCGCCAAAAACTTGTTCGTGCCCTTATTTGCGCATCCGCAAGTGTACGGGTCATGCAAGTAATATAGTGGCTCTTTTTAAGAACTGGAATGTTGAACCCACAGGGACTGGACCCATTCCTCTAACTATCCATTTCAAGTGTGATCTTAACTTTTGCAAGTGTCGGTTATAGAAGTTTTCAAGGGAGATTTAATTAAGTCTAGTTTTGGTCAACGAAATATCCTGAATTTACTCTAGGAGCAACATAGAGTCAAAACCAGATAATCATGCGATGCTACGATTTGCAATGGTTTAAGCATGGAACTATCAATTATTATTTCACATAATTAGAATTGCATGTTCAAGGTCTTTCGAGCCTCTCAACACGGCAAACTAGCCTCACTGCATCATTGTGAGCGAGGATGCTAATTTCTAGTTCGCGGGCAATTAATTATATTATGGTTTACGAGGAAATGATTAGGGACTTTCGTGCGTCTAACCATTTAACTCAACTTACCTTCACAACTACTTCTTCGAGTGGTGATGTGATAATCCTAAGTTGGTCTCTTAATAACCCCCGTTTATCAACCAAGCAAGGTTTTAGGTATATTTCTATCCTAACGCGAAATTATATCGTGAGATACAAACATGCTCCTTACATTCTCATGTCCTGACCTAGGTAATTCTTTCTCAAGAAATTGCCCAAGCTAACGTATATGTTTTCATGGTGATCAATCATAAAAACAACCAACAATCCAGAATGCAAGACGAAAACAACAATCAATAACTTAATTCCAAAACAATTTCATAAAATCACAATCATAATTCATGGCTTCAACCCTAGAGGAAGGGTTCTTGCCATTCATGTTCATAAAACTACAACAAACTACTACAAAACTAACATACTTACATGAATTTGGTAGATGAGAAGGGAATTTGCCAAACCCAAGATGAGTTCTCCCACTTCTCCCTTCACTCCTAGTTAGTTTTCCAGAATAAAATCATGACCAAGTGGTTTTAGGAGCTAAGGGACCTATTTATAATAAATGAGAAACGTGCACAATTTAGCCTATCGTGGAATGGCTCCGTGTCACGGAGCACTGCCTCCGTGACAGGGAGGCAACGCGAAAGCTCTCTGGAAATGCCTTCGAAAGCCGAAACTGCCGAGTGCCACCGTGTTGGCAGCGTGTCACGCTGCTTGGGTAGCGCGTTGGCACACCCCTGTCGCGCAACTGGCACAGTGTGGCACATTGCAGGCGCGTTGGTGCTGCCTGCCTGCCGCATCTGCTCCCGACTCCATTCCGCTACTTCACCAACTTATAAATTAGTTCCTCAAAATCATTGAAACCTACAAAACAAGGACTAATCATGTTGGTTAGCACATATATTCACATTTATATAAATTCACATGAAAATGTAAAAAATAAATTAGATAAACAAGACTAAATTAAGTTATAAAGCATCACTCGGACATGCTATTTTTTCCCGAGATCAGAGGCTACGAGACGTTTTAGGAAATTTCCCTTTTTTCATGATTTATGTCTTGCAATGAAGTACATCTTTATTCCTCTAACTCGTGCTATAAACATATGCAGAAATATACCTCCACGCCGAGTCAATGATAGAAGAAATGGCCATGGAAATTTCCAAAGCAATGGAAATGGAGACGGGTATCTGATAACGTCCAAAATATGCTCCTCTTTTATGAAAAAGAGTAAACTGTCATTGTATCAAAATAAATATTCCAATGGATGTCGGGGTCGAATCTCACAGAGAATTGAGTCGATAATTCAAGAGTTATAAACTAATTCAAACTAGAACTCATAATTGTTCAACATTTAAAAAGTAATATTGGGGGGAAATTAAAGGGGAAGAACTATCTAATTCTAGACTAAGACTAATTGGGGGGAATTCCAATTGTTGCAATCACAAGTGATATTGCTAGGGACATTTTATAGATGAGATCACAACTAAATTGGAAATTTCTTCAATGCATTAGACTCACAATTAGCATAGATAGCAGTGGATAATTCACATTCTCTTGTTTTTCAACCATAAGAATGTTTATGCCTTGGGTTCTTTCAAACCCCAAAGCCAATTCAAGTAATCAACCACACAAGCTTGAGGGACGACTAGCTATTTCTAGCCTTGACCTTTAATGGTGTGAAAATATGGGTTTTAACTATCTCTAGCCTAATCCCATACACAAACACTCGAATTCCTCACTATTATCTTCTCACCCAATTCTCACATTTCTCTCTCAAATGAAAGAAAGAAAAGTAAAGCACAATTCATGTTTGCACACCATCAGTTTTGGCAATTACAACTTGGGAGAAGATAATAGATCTACAATTCAATAAGAATCCAAGAGAAATTTATCAAAACCTAATCAAATTAACAAACCCACCATGAATATACCTCTAGCTAGAAAATTAGTCAAGCATATTTAAAAATAGAGAGAAGATACCAAGAGGATTCCCCTCATATTCATCACATTAGCTTCACAAATTTACTTCACAAGTTCTTACAACAATGATGAAATTCCCCCAAAATGGGTTAAAGAAAAAAATAAGAGATGTTCTATATAACTCTACAAATTTATGGTGAAAAGATGTGTGGAAGATGAGTGAATGGTTGGTGAATTGGTTGAATGCATCATTGGTGTATAATAAAAGCTATGTAAATATCTGTACTTTCTTGTGTACAACTTTATCCAAATGCCCTTGAGGCTTTTAGATGCTTTGAAGACCTTTCTATACCTTTTTACCCTTCATTAGACGGCCTCTCCTGTGAAGAACCAGCGTTTAGCCGGTGTCAATCCGCAGAGCACTGATAACATCCAAAATACACTCCTCTTTTATGAAGAGTGTAAACAGTCGTTGTATCAAAATTAATATCCCAACGGATGTCGGGGTCGAATCGCATAGAGAATTGAGTCGATAATTCAATAGTTATGAACTAATTCAAACTAGAGCGCATAATTGTTCCAAATTTGAAGAGTAAAATTGGGGGAAAATCTAACTCTAAACTAAGACTAATTGGGGGGAATTCCAACTGAAGCAATCACAAGTGTGAGGCTAGGGGCATTCTATAGATGGGCACAATTAAATTGGGAATTGACTAACCTTAGATTCTCTCACAAGTTCAACAAGTGTAAATAATCTCGGAAAGTGGGTAATCTAAGATTCTCAGCCTATTGACTACATCTTGCTAGAGTTTTATCAAAACTCTAGCTACAAAATAGCTCAACCTGATTTGATTTGGATTAGCAACTTCACTATTCCTAGCTATTAGTTGTCAATAAGGAATGAGAAAGCAATGTCAGCTATTTATAGCCTAATTTCACAATCTCATATCCATATCCACTACTATATTCTCTTGCAATACGTGATTATTCTCTCTCAAGCAATAATTAAGCAAGAATAAATAGACCCATATCATAATCAATGGATCTTCATTAATAGATTGAAGAGAATCCAATAGATTTACACTTAATTGAAAAATATGATGATGAATCTAGCAATACCCATCTATAATTCAATAAGAATCCTAAAGCAATTTATCAAAATCCCAATCAAATTAACAAACCCACCATGAATATACTTCTAACTAGCAAATTAGTAAAGCATATTTAAAAATAGAGAGAAGATACCAAGAGGATTCCCATCATATTCATTGCATTAGCATAACAAATTTGCTTCACAAGCTCTTACGAAAATGGTGGAATTTTCCCAAAACGGGTTAAAGAAAAAGAAGAAGAAAAGTACTACCTAACTCTACAAATCTATGGAGAAAAGATTCTACTAAAAAGTCTATGAAGAAGATGAATTCTAGATGATTGAATTTATGAATGAATGTATTCAATGATAGCTATCCAAATATCTGTACTTTCTTGTGTACAATCTTTCAAAAGTGCCTTTGGAGGCTTATAGGAGCTTTGGGAACCTTTCTGGACATTTTTCTCTTCCATCAGTGAAATTGGGTCACTTGCCCTTCGAACTGCGAACAACCAGTGTCAAACTATGAACAACCAGTGCCAACCTGTGAACCACCGGCGAATAGTCGGTGCCAAACCCACAAAGAGCCGGTTGGTTAGCTGGTCTGGGCAATAACTTCGGCGTTTCACCCGCGTTTCGCCCTTCTGGATCCGCGTTTAGCTGATTCAAAGCATGTCCTTCACCTCTTTTTGAGCTCAAATCTTCCATTATCTTTGGCTCCTCTCCTTCATATTCTAACTCATCAAATTTCTTTTCAAATTCCATGTGTTTTGTTCTATTTCATGCTTTCTTTACTCACATGAGGTACCTACAAAGAATTCAAGAGAAAGGGCATAAAATCCACATAAACGACTCAAAACTAAGCAAAAACTCATGATTAGGAGCCTAATAAGTTGGTAAATTTCCAACTCATCAAACCCCCAAACTTGAACCATCGCTTGTCTTCAAGTAATGCAATTATTTAAAGTTGAGCAAATGAACAACATGCTATACATGAGTTTTTGCATCAAGGGACAATCAAGATATTCTTGCACAAGTGGACATTGCTAAAGCTTACGACACTCTGGTAGTTGTACACCAAATCATCAATCTGCAAGATAACCCTAACATTACAAACCAACTCAAGAAAAACAGAAAAGACTAAAACCATATTGCAAAAGCTTCAATAGGTAACCATAATCATTAAACATATCTTGCATCTATTCATTTCATTCAAAAAAGGGGCATAGTTCCTCAAAACAAGTTCACAGAGCATCTCAAGTCATTGACAATTCACAATCAAAGCTTGCCTTAATGTTCGCTACCCTCTTTCTTTAATCATACCTCTCTTTGAAAATAATTTTGTGCGTGTACACCAAGGAAGTGACGCCCCTTACAAGAAAAGAGAACCCCACACACATTTTTTTTCTTTTAGCATTTCACACGATGGGATTATAAGATAAGATAAATGCGCTCACTCTCACAAAGAAATTCAAGTGCATACAAATTGACCCATAGGCTTGACCTTCATGTATATCTCCACTAATGTAGTGTTGCTACACTCAAAATCAATTATGACTTGTGCATCATAATGAAGGCTAGGGGTAAGGGTAAGCCAAATATTCAGCTTTAGTGACTAGAACCTTCCTAATGCCTTTTGTGAACATTTTAAACATCTCTTCAACTCTTTTTAATCACTCCACCTTATTTCTTCTATTTCATCATCTTTGGCTTTTGTGTAACACAAGCCACCCTTATAACACCCATGAATTTCACATTTATCCTTATCTATGCAAGAGATATCACTTTTTTACTATTTTTTCTCTTTTGATGATTCAAGATTTTTCAACCGATCAATTCATTTATGTCATCACAATTTTGGTGCTACCTCACATTGAAGCTCTCATTTCCCCCCCTACTCTTGCAAATACCCAAACTTAGTCTTTTACCTCATCTCACATTCATTTCCTCATCGCTCCCCATTTCATGGGCTTCATGCCTCATTTTTTCTTTATTTTATCACTAGCAATTAGGGAGGATGGAAGCTAAAGAGAAGGATTAAAAATGGTTATTAGGCTTGTAGTGCTGTTTCCAAAGAAAGGGTCCAATGCTCAAACGTAGGCTATCAAGGATTAATGTTCAAGGAGGTCATTTGGGTGAAGTGACTAACGCAAGAGGGCTTGAGATCATGTTTTAAGTGTAGTTTCATCTATCATTTCCCCTTGAATCAAACTTAGGGCAAGTTCTAAACACTCATGCATACACAAGAATTAAGCCAAAAACCTCACCACACAAGGCATCACAATCCATGGAGTTTAGAAACTTCCTTTGTCACATTAAGAGGATGCCTTTTAATGAGCTAGTTATGAATCACCAAGACAAGCAAGGAATATATAATTAATGATAAGAGTGTTCTCATTTTCACATTTAGATACCCCTCTTTTATTTTCAAAATTCATGCACAATGCCAAACAAGAAATGTCGGTGGTATCTCATCAAACACGTGCACAAAAGACTCTACAAGACTCTAGACTTGAAATTTTCCCTTAAAAAAGACGCCTCTCAATCTATCATCAGGAAGTGCCAACCCGGTTCGACAATAAAAATAAAAGACAAAGAAATCGCTCCTTGGGAAAGAACCGTAGTATAAAGAAAACCCTTGGAGTTTATTCAAAGACTACTATCTAAAAAAGTGATACTACTAACAAGTAATGACGATTTACCCTTAAGAATGACGTCACCCAATCTATCATAGGGCCATATCGTGCATCACTTAACAAGTGGGTTACTCAGACTTCACCCCCAACACAAATAAAGCATTGTCCTCGATGCACATGGTAAAACAAAGTAATAAATGAATAGGTGAAAGAACTCCTTGGGCCTTCTGCTTGACATCTGCATTTCGTGCATTTGGACTTGCGCTTCGCCAGTTTAGCGCTGGTTGCTCAATTTGAATTGGGCTTCTCTCACCTTGATCACATTTCATACTTATTCCATCCTTCCACACTCAAAGACAACACCAACATAAAGTAAAAAAAACAAAAGGAAAAGTAAGAACAAAAAGTAAAAGCACTTGGGTTGTCTCCCAAGAAGCGCCTCAGTTAACATCGTGGCTCGACGACTTCACTTCACCACTTTTCTCTCCATTTTGAGCATTTGAATCGCACCCCTAGCTTCTTATCCATTCTTATACTCTGCTTCAGGGGTGCTGGTGTAAGCATCAATGGGACCAAGGAATGGATATTGCATCTTGTGTTTCTTGGCCCTTAAAGGAGGGAGGTGCTTTGGCTTGATTGGCATGGCATACTCTAAGATGAAGCCTCCTCGATCTTCCTCCTCAACATCCTCCATTGACTTGGTCTCCTCAGTTTCCATTTTTTCAACCAAGTTCAATGTTGAAAAATGATAAGAGGGTGGTCTAAGTCGCTCTCCTTTCAAGCATGCTTCTTCCTTGACATCCTCCTCTTGAAGTGCACTAGAGTCCTTGAGCGTGATTTATTGGATGACATTTGGAGACTCTAGTGTCACTTATTCAACCTTGACATCTTGCATTTTTACAATGTTGGTTGGTTGGTACACCTCTATGACTTCTTCAACACTCACCTTGACTCCTTCTTCATCATTATTTTGAGCTTCCTCCAATGAGTCAAGTTGAAGTATGCCCCATTGTTCACTTCTTCTTGTTATGCTCATCAATCTCTCCTCCACTTTTTCTTTTAGAGATTTACCACTCTCTTCTTGAGGAGTTGATGATTCCATAGTCATGGAGGGGTTGACATTCTTTTCCGCATTAGAGTCCTGCTCCAAAAAGGATTGGAGCATGGCTTCTATGCGCCCACATATATTTCTCCTTCCTTCACTTGCCATGTCTTCATTCCTTTCAAGCTTAGGAGCACAACTTCTACCATAGTCACTATAGCGAGAAGTGACCCCATTTGGGAATCCATCCCAATGTCTCCCATGACTAACACATAATGTGCATCTATACCCATCATAGGAAGGAGAAGGTGCACTCATTGATCTTGGGCATAATTGCATGCCCAAGTGATACTTTATTACTTAATTTGGACTTGTTTATCTACTTTTATGTGTACATTCTCATATTATTTTTATGTAATGTGGATTTATACTAACCAACAGTATTAGTTATTATTTTTGCAGTTTAGAATGAATTTTGGAAACTAATCTACAAGTTGGTGAAGTGGAGGAATGGACTCGGAAGCAAAACGCAGAAGTCGGCAAGAAAATACTAAAAACTTGATGCTCCGCGATAGAGGCCATGTCACGCTACCATCGCAGGGGCATTCTGCCTAGAGTTGAAATTTCAGGCGAATTCCAGTGAAGGTGCGCGATGGCAACATGTCATGGAGCCTATGCTCCACGTTCACTTCCGTGACACGTTGGGAAGACTTTGCTGCACACCCGGATTCCAGTAAAGGTGCGCAACAGGTCCGTGAAATGGAGCTGAGGCTCTGCGATAGCCTCCATGCCATGCTGAGGCTAAGAATCTGTGCATCCAAGTTCCAGTGAGGCTCCGTGACAAGGCCGTGGCATGGAGCTGATGCTCCGCGATAGCCTCCGTGCCACGTTGCCAGTTTATTCCGAGAAACTTCTCACTTGTATAAATACCACACTTAGGTTTTATTTTAAAGTTATCTAAAATTTCATGCTAGAACGTGGGTATCAAGCAGTTGAGCTGAAGAAGTCCTAGGGTTAATTCTCTTCCTTTTTCTCTTAAATTTCAATTGCTTGTATGTTTTCTACTGGTTTGAAGATGTTTAATCCTCAAATGAGTGACTAATTCACCTTTGGCTGCGGTTGAGGATAATTGCAGTAGTATGTAATTGAGGTTATTTCAGTTTTTATCTTCTCTAAAACGGTTGTTCTACTGATTCTTGTTTTTACTACATTAATGATTGGGCATTGTTAATGTAAATATTAAAATTCCAATTTTATTTCCAAAAGGAAGATTATTTGGATGGATGTGAATTGGTAGAATATGTTCTTGTCTTGGTTGAGAAATTAAGAGAAGATTAACGTTCAGAATAAAAATATATCTGTAATGTCATATTTGGTCATCTATAGAATTTAGTTTGGTTTATGAGAATATGAGTTGTTGCATCACAGAAATGTGTAATGTAAATATCATAATTCTTTAATTGATGAGGAGTTCGAAAGACCCAATCCATTGTTAATAATTCCAGACTAACAACCGAAGAGAAGTGTTGACTGAAATTTAATCAATAAATTACATCTCTACATGTTTTTCCTTAACCTCAGCTTGTTCGTGCTATTGTTCAGATTATAATTCATATTTTTCACTTAAGGTTACATTAACTAATATTCTTGAAAAATCACCATTTGTTTTGCTTGTCTACTTGTATAAAGAAGTGTTTATACTAAACACTTAGAGAAAAATTACTCCTTCGTTACAGTCCCTGTGGGTTCGATACCTGGCTTGAAATAAAATCACTTTATTACTTGTACGACCACGTGCACTTGCGTGCGATTGGGAGTGAACATGTTTTTGGCGCCGTTGCCGGGGACTGGCAAAATTGGTGACTTAATTTTCTTAGTGTTAGTTTACAAGTTCAATACAAGTGTTGACAACTTGATCTTAGCGATTTCTCTTGCAGGTACTAAGTTGTTTCTGAACGCTGGCAAGAGATAAGGAGTTGGTGGATCCATTTTTAGAGCCGGAGAGACAAGTTCATCTACAGAAGAGGGAAGCTCTAGAAAAGAAGTTGCAGTTATTAAGGAGGGCAATTCTCGAGCAACAACAACATCCACCAATTGTAAGGGCAGTTTTAGTGCTAGAAGAGATGGCAGCAAGACCGGTCCACGAGGTGGCAATCCCACATGCGAATAATGTAACATCCAGCATTCGCAGGCCGGAACTAGGAGGGAAATTTGAACTTAAGCAGAATATGGTGCAGTTATTGCACACCAGCGGGCAATTTACAGGTCTCCCTCATAAAGATCCACAGCAACATCTCCAAAACTTCTTGGAGATAAGTGACACATATATACCCGCTATAGTATTATCTGATTATGTGAGGCTTACACTATTCTCATTTTCACTGCTGGGGGAAGCCAAGAGGTGGTTAAAGGCTGAACCGCCAAATTCTATTACTACTTGGGATGACCTAGCGAGGAAGTTTTTGATACGATTCTTTCTATCAAGGAAGACAGCCAGTCTTAGAAGTCAGATTCTAAGTTTCAAACAGAGACAGGGTGAGAATTTGTATCAGGATTGGGAGAGGTTCAAGTCAATGTTAAGAGATTGTCCTCACCATCATCAGTCTAATGATGTATTGGTGCATACATTCATTGAAGGCTTGGAACCGCATACAAAGATTTTGTTAGACTCAGCAGCCGGGGGGCAGGCATTGGAAAAGACATACGAAGAGCTGTACACCTTGTTGAACCATATCTCACAAGGTAATCCTGAATGGAATGCTGATACAACCTGAGGGGGAGTGAAGAAAGCGGTAGGGGTCTTGGAGGTAGATGGATTCACAGCGATTGCTGCACAAATAGCTGCTTTGCAGAATCAAATTAACACTCATTTCAGCAGCATGAGTTTGAGCCAGGCACAAGCCCCAGTCAATGCAGTTCAGCAGGTGTGGTGTGAAGTCTGTGGAAGTAGTGAACACTCAGCTGAGTGTTGTGGTGCCAATTCAGATTCGATAAATTTTGTTGGAAACGCCCAGAGGAGCAACAATCAACAATATGGCAACAGTTACAACACAAATTGGAGAAATCATCCAAATTTTTCATGGAAGAGTAATAGTCACCAGGGACAGAGTTCAAATCAAGGCATGCACAGAAATCAAGGGGGTCATCACAATTTTCAGCCGTAGTTCAGAGGAAATAATGCACCTCCTCAGTCCAACAACATCGAGGATATGCTTAAAATCATAATAGCTAACCAGTCGCAGATGCAGGCTGATCAGGTAAAATTGACAACTGACATGATAAATCAGCAGTTAGCTACAAAGGCATTGGAGTATCAGTTGGGACAGTTAGCTGGAGCCTAAAATACTAGATCGAGGGGAGGATTACCAAGTGATACAGACCCAAATCCTAAGCAGGTGAATACAGTTACTACCCGGAGTGGAAAGCAACTCGGGGAGGTGGAACCCGAAAGGCCAGCTCAGAAATCTGGAGCAACAGAAAAGGATGAAGGAAACGATGATGTGAGGGGGAATGAAAAGGAAACAGAGATGGAAAGACCACCGCCCCCGTTTCCTCAAAGATTGAAAAAGCACATGGAGGAAGCATGCTTCAAGAAGTTCATGGAAGTGTTGAAGCAGGTACATATTAATCTTCCTTTAGTAGATGTGCTGCAGGAGAGCCAAAATATGCTAAGTACATCAAAGACATTGTAGCAAACAAGAGAAGACTGACAGAGTATGCTACAGTTGCACTTACTGAGGAGTGCACCTCCCATATACAGAATCGATTGCCGACAAAGCTCAAGGATCCTGGGAGCTTCACTATTAAGATTACAATTGAGCAGTCTATTCGAGCTCGGGGTTTGTGCAATTCGGGAGAAAGTATAAATTTGATGCCAACATCAGTATTCAAGAAGCTGGGGCTGGGCAGTCCTAGACCCACCACTGTGATCTTGCAGCTAGCTGACCGTTCATTAGCCAGACCTGATGGAATTTTGGAGGATGTGCTAGTGCAAGTAGGCTCCCTTATTTTCCTGGTGGATTTTATAATTCTTGACTTTGAGCCAGATGCGGAAGTCCCATTTATTTTGGGACGTCCCTTCTTGGCAACAGGGCGAGCCTTAATTGATGTAGCTTCTAGGCAGCTAACCATGAGAGCTCATGATAAGGTAGAGGTCTTTGATGTCTACAAGGCCATGAAGCTACCTTCCATCTATGAAGAGTTATCAGCAATCAGTGTTTTTAATCAGGAATCGACCCTTCTGATTATTGACTCACAGGATCCCTTGGAGAGAGCCTTGGTGGGACGTGATCATTTTGGGGATAGTGCGACATATGAGATGGTGCAGACTTTGAATGAGCCAAAATGGTTCTTCAGGAAGCAAGATTTTGAACCATTGAAGAGGTCCTTGGAGCCATCCCCAAAGCCATCAATAGAGGAGGCACCTAAATTGGAGTTAAAGACATTGCCTCCACATCTGCAGTATGTATTCTTGGGTGAAGATGACACCTTACCAATCATCATTTCAGTAGAACTGACAAATGCATAAGTGAAAGATGCATTGGTAGTCCTTAAGAGGCGAAAGAGAGCAATGGGATGGTAGATGTCAGACATTAAGGGGATCAGTCCAGCTTTCTGCATGCACAAGATATTCGTGGAAGAGGGATCCAAGCCAACCGTGCAACATCAGCGGAGGTTGATCCCGGTGATGAAGGATGTAGTTAGAAAGGAAGTGATCAAGTGGCTGGATGCAGGAGTGGTATATCCAATCTCAGACAGTGAATGGGTTAGCCCAGTTCAATGCGTTCCCAAGAAAGGGGGAATGACAGTGGTCACAAATGAAAAGAATGAGCTAATTCCCACACGCACAGTCACGGGCTGGCGTATTTGCATGGATTATAGGAAGCTCAATGAGGCCACTCGGAAAGATCACTATCCGATTCCATTCATTGATCAGATGTTGGATAGGCTAGCAGGGAAGGAATATTATTGCTTTCTGGATGGTTACTCTGGTTATAATCAAATAGCCATAGCACCAGAAGATCAGGAGAAGACCACGTTTACATGTCCTTATGGGACATATGCTTTCAGGCGGATGCCCTTTGGTCTATGCAACGCACCAGCCACATTCCAGCGATGCATGATTGCAATATTCCACGATATGGTGGAAGACTATGTCGAGGTATTTATGGATGACTTTTCTGTTTTTGGTAACTCGTTTGCTATGTGTTTGCAGAATCTAGACAGGGTGTTAGCCAGATGTGAAGATTCAAACCTGGTGCTCAACTGGAAAAGTGTCACTTTTTAGTCAAGGAGGGTATTGTCCTTGGCCATAAGGTATCATGCAGAGGTTTGGAGGTCGATCGTGCAAAGATATAGCTGATTGAAAAGCTACCACCGCCAGTATCAGTTAAGGGTGTTCGCAGCTTCTTAGGACATGCTGGGTTTTACAGACGGTTTATTCAAGACTTCTCTAAGATTTCTAGACCGATATGCTAGTTCTTAGAAAAAGAGGTGAAGTTTGAATTTGACAAGGAATGTGTAGAAGCATTTCAGGAGCTGAAAAGAAAGCTGGTGGAAGCTCCTATTCTCATTGCTCCAGACTGGGAATATCCTTTTGAGTTAATGTGTGATGCAAGTGATGCGGCTGTAGGAGCGGTATTGGGGCAGCGAAGGAATAAGATTTTTCATTCCATCTACTATGCAAGCAAAACGCTTGATGCTGCACAAGTTAATTATACAGTCACTAAGAAGGAGATGCTGACTCTAGTGTTTGCATTTGACAAGTTTAGATCCTACCTAGTGGGGTCAAAAGTGGTGGTACACACTGATCATGTGGCAATTCGGTACTTATTTAGCAAGAAAGATGCGAAGCCCAAGCTACTCAGGTGGATATTATTGCTACAAGAGTTTGATCTAGAGATCCGAGACAGGAAGGGAAGTGAAAATCAGGTTGTAGATCACCTATCACGACTAGAGAACCGTTCACATGTGAAGAAAGATGAGCGCATCTGAGAAGAGTTCCCTAATGAACAATTCTTAGCAATAAAGGAAGCTGAACTCCCTTGGTATGTAGATATTGTGAATTTGTTAGTAAGTGGAATATACCCACCTGAGGCAACGACTCAACAAAGGAAGAAGCTGAAGCATGAGTCCAGGTATTACATGTGGGATGAGTCGTATCTATTCAAGAAAGGACCAGATCAAGTGATGAGGCGGTGCATTCCAAAAAGTCAGACGGCTGAGGTGCTGAGTAGTGTTGTCATTCACCGCCTTATGGAGGTCATCATGGAGGAGAGCGTACTGCTCACAAAGTGCTGCAATCCGGGTTCTTTTGGCCCACACTGTTCAAAGATGCTGCAGCTTATGTCAAAGTATGTGATCGATGTCAAGGAGCAGGAACAATCGGCGGGAGACTCGAGATGCCATTGTATCACATATTGGTAGTTGAGGTGTTCAATGTGTGGGGAATAGATTTTATGGGACCGTTCCCACCATTGTTTGGCAATCAATACATCTTGGTGGCAGTGGACTACGTGTCCAAGTGGGTTGAGGCAGCAGCATGTCCCAAGAACGACAACAAGGTGGTGGCTGGATTTGTGAAGAAGCAGATTTTCACAAGGTTTGGTACGCCATGAGCAATTATCAGCGATGGAGGGGCATATTTTGTGAAAGCAGGATTCAAGAATTTGCTAGTGAAATACAGGGTGCGGCATAAAGTGGCTACAACATATCATCCCCAAACTAGCGGACAAGTGGAGGTGTCAAACAAGGAAATTAAATAGATTTTGCAGAAAACGGTGAATGCACAATGCAAGGATTGGGCAAGCAAACTGGATGATCCGTTGTGGGCTTATAGAACTACATATAAGAACCCATTGGGACTTCACCGTATAGATTGGTTTACGGGAAGGCATGTCATCTCCCCGTAGAGCTTGAACATCGAGCTTATTGGGCTGTGCGGAAGCTGAACATGGATCCTGAGCTAGCAGGAAAGAGGAGATTGATGCAGCTGAGTAAGTTGGACGAATTTCGATGGCACGCATATGAAAGTGCAAAATGCTACAAAGAAAAAATGAAAAGGTGGCATGACAGGCATATGGTGCATCGAATCTTTGAGCTGGGCCAAATGGTGCTGCTATTCAACTCTAGATTGAAACTCTTCCCAGGGAAATTGTGCTCCAAGTGGTCGAGGTCGTTTGAAGTAGTAAGGATGACCCCGTATGGGGCGGTTGAATTGTGGTAAGAAGATAAAAGTGCCACATTTTTAGTGAATGGACAAAGGTGTAAGCACTACTGGGGTGAGGGCGCTAATCAAGAGAACACGTCTATCACCTTAGTAGAAGAATGAAGATGAGAGGCGTCATGCCGCGATGGTAAATCAGGCGCTGCATGGGAGGCAACCCGTGAATGTAATGTTATATAATAGTTAGAGACTTTATAAGAAAAAGAGGGGTTATGCCATGACGAAAACTAAGACGCTAGGTGGGAGGCAACCCACTATTTTCTAACTAAGTGTTGTTTCTGGATGAATTTCAGGGGATACGGAGTGCAAACAAAAATCGCAAGAGGGTGAGCAAAGGTAAAAATTGGGGCACTGAGGCAGTAAGGGTCCTCGATGGCCCCGTGTTACGAAGCCCGAGCTCCGCGATGGCCTCCATGCCAAGCTGGGGCAAAATTCCAGGTAAGCCTAAGTCCAGTAAGGGTTTGCGATGGCCTCCGTGACACGTTGAGGTCAATCTCGCGACGAATCAGTTTAAGAAGTCGGGTCGACCCACCCAAAATCTATTCTTTTTAACCCCAAACACACGATTCCACCCTCATTTTCTTCATCCCTCCGCAACAACACTCCCAATCCCCCTTCTCCCTCAACGTGCCACGCCCAAGGCTTCAAGAATTCTTCCTCTTTTCTTCAAAAACACAAGATACCAGGTATGTTCTTCTATACTTTTTTGAAAATTTTGAATCTGGAACATGTGGTAGGTTTAATTTTTCCCTAAATAGTGAAAAATTATGGTAATCGACTGGGTTGTAAATAAATGCTGCTATTATGATAGTCTTGGTTTGGGGAACCCATTGATTACAAGATACTTGTTGAAATTCTGAAATTTTCCACAATTAGGGCAGGAAGTTGAGTTGAAAGAGGAAAAAGCTAGAAAAAGTAGAAATTGGGCTGTACATTCTGCTTGTTTTTGTTAAAAATTTGACAATCAAGTTTGAACATGTGGTAGTTAGAGTGTTGATCTTTGTAGATTAAGGTAGGAATAATCCCATAGGCTGTTGTACATAATATTGAATTACCTCTTGATTGTAAGCCTAAGTTAAGCATCAGTTATTTTGTGAAGTTGATAGATGGATGAACTTTAAAAATGAATTGTACAAAGTCTGAGTAGTACATAGAAGCTATTCCATCGATTTTTACTGATGCATTGCACCTTGTGGTTGATGATAGCTGGTAGTCAGTTTTTTTATCTTGTCGAAATGAAATTCAAATATGTTTGGAGAGTAGCAAGCATGAAAATATGAAGAAGGGGAAGTCTGAGTACCCGACTGACTATGACTCGTGAAATTGTGCTAGCAACTAAGTGTGGGGTGACCAATTGGAGCCTGGACTTAGTATTAGCTAGCCATATTGTGATTGATATTAAGAATAAATGTTTCTACTGGATAGAATTTTGGCTCGGCAAGACAAGGGAAAGGTGCATCCACATCGGGCGCCATCCGAAAAAGACTTAGAGTTGGGGTAGCAGTGCAAGCAGCACCACTAGTTCCAAGGGGGCAACGAAGGCAGTATGGAACACGATGGGTATTGGATGAGGGGAAGAAATGGTACTCCAAGCACAAGGAAACCAAATATTTCCCTGAGGAGAAAATAGCAAGGGATCCACTAGCTCAAGAATTCTTGAGAATCTTACACAGGATAAACATTGTGGGGTTAAACTTCATCTTTGAAGAACCCAAAGAGTGTAATCTTCATCTCATAAGGGAATTATATGCTAATTGGAACCCCACCGTGCACAGCCACACAGTCAAGATCAGAGGACAGGTGGTTACTTTTGAACCACAACATCTTAATGCCATCTTGGGGATGCAGGACACAGACGCGCATGTCCTCCGCCAGCTGAACATCACTCCACCGTATGCATATATCAGATGCACATTATGTGGAGCACGATCAACAACCAGGTGGAGTCGTCACAAGGAAAGAGGATATCACCATACATTACCATACTCCCAAATGAACGGAGAAGCAAGGATTTGGTTGAAGATAGTGTGTACTTGCCTGATCCTGGGGGTGAATATGATTGATGTCACCCGAGACAGAGTTTGTTTGGTATATGCATTGATGAAAGGGCTCGAGATAAATGTTGGAGCGGTGATTATTTCAGAAATGAAGAAAGCCAAACTTCATGAACGACATTGGTATAGGTTCGGTGGTCTTCTAACAGCTTTCCTCAGGGGGCATGGTATTGAAGAGGAGGCGCTAGATTACATTCCTCAATTTGACCGGCGTGCTTTGGATGTCACTAAGACCAAAGAATCTGATACCACATTTGGGCATGTGCTTACACTCGCTGAGCGACATGCGCGGGACTACCAATACATGGCCTGAATGTATGGAATGCAGATGCTGCAACTGCGGATTGGTGGAACGCCTGCTACGGAGGATGAATTGTGGCAGCTCGAGATGGATTATCCATTTAATGATCACGCCTGAGCATTATGTCGATTTGGGCCCGCATTCATTGAACCCGTTGATGACGACGTACCCAATGATGAGGAAACTCATCGGGACGACTCAGACATTGAGTCAGAGGAAGACGATGGAGAAGATTCTGATCTGGGAGATGAGGCATTAACACCTGATGAAGAGATTGAGCATTTTGATTGATCAGGGAGTTACACCACCCAAACTGTGTTTTTAATTGCAGATATGTGAACACTGAGGACAGTGTTCCTACTAAGTGTGGAGTGCGAGTAGTTAGGTGCTGGTGTAGTAAGACTGTGTTGTGCTTGTGCTTGTGCTTAAGTGGTTGAATGTGTGACATTGTGTTTCGTGCTGTGTTGATGATTTTGTGTGTGTGTGTGGTGCTTGTTAAGGATTTATTTGTGTAATTATTTGTGCAAGTTGTTTCTATTTTTGAATTTCTTGTTTGGGTTTCTCGATTTTTGTTTTCGGTGCTTTTTCCGAGAATAGTCCCTTTGAACCGAAGTCTTTGATAGAGACTGTTCCCTATGATGGATGGATGATGACTGTCTTAAGGGAAATTTAGTCAGTAGGTTTTGATTTTCTTTTTACACATAGCTAATTAATGGTTCGACATTCTTGTTATGTGCTATATTGTAAAATGCAAGTGTGATTAGGATGGAAGAATGCAAATGTTTTAAACATGTTGAGATACCTAGGCTCTAGAATTCGACTCGATGTGATTAAAGCTTAATTTTGAATTCTTGTAATTAACTGAGTTGAGAGTCTGCGAATATGTCTTAAATTGAGCATATGCAGTGAGTGTGAGTTTTTCTAATATTCCATGCTACTGTGAAGTGTCTAGAACTTGCCTGGTGTGTATACAAAATAAAATGAAGGATATGGATTGTAGGAAAGGATGTAGGCATTTCTTTGAATGAACCTGAATTTTATCCCTCATTTTACCTACCTTGAATATTGAATCCTAGTTAGCCCCATTGAGTCTTAAGCCTATTCTTTCATAGATATAACATAAACTTAATCCTTTTCTTTCATTATCCTTGAATTTGATCCAAAACCCCTAAGCGCTTAAGTGAAAAATTTCAAAGAGTGAAGGAGTGAGAAGTGTGAAACAGAAGGAAGAGTGGAAGTTGTGAAAGTTGAGAAAAGGACAAAGGTGCACTTGTTGAAAATGATTGATTATTAGTAGGGAGTAAGAAAATAAATGAAGGAAAGAAAAAAATTGTTTAAGTACTCTGGACTAATAAGCTTAGTGTGCTTAAAGAAAGGGGAACAAGAAGAGAATATTCAAGAGTGAGAAGAGTGAGGAGGAAGTATAGAGGAGATGTCTTTAATGAATGTGGATGTATTAAAAGCGCTTGGGGGAAGATAGTCACTATTACTAGCCAGAATAGTACCTACCTGTCCCTTAGCTTACATTACAACCCCTTAAGTCCTACTTGATCTTACGTTCATACATTCTTAAATTAGTGGAGTAAACACTAAGGGCAAGCTTATGGTTCACTACATGATGCATGTGAATTCTTTGAGAGAGTGAGCGTAATTTTATCCATATACCCATACCTTTTGTGATTTGAAATTTTTTTGAAGTAAAAATGGGGTAACTCTCTTGTGTTGTGAGGGCACATGTTTAATGAGAGATAACATTCATGTGGATTTCTTGATCAGTTGATTTGCATGAGTTTGCTAAGATTGAGAGTCGATTCTTGAGGTTAGGAAGTCTTAACATAGTTGTATTTCATTTCAATGATTAAATCATGCATGCCCTATTTTTAACTTGCTATCTTAAATAATCGTTATAGCCATAGCTTGAATTGTCTTGCTAAATTAGCTATGCGTGAGTCTTCAATTATATGAGATGTGAAAGGGTTGTTCGAGGACAAACAAGGCTTTAAGTGTGGGGTAGGTGATCTTGGGCATAATTGCATGCCCAAGTGATACTTTATTACTTAATTTTGACTTGTTTATCTACTTTTATGTGTACATTCTCATGTGGTTTTTATGTAAATGTGGATTTATACTAACCAACATGATTAGTTATTGTTTTTGCAGTTTAGAATGAATTTTGGAAACTAATCTACAAGTTGGTGAAGTGGAGGAATGGACTCGGAAGCAAAACGCGGAAGTCGGCAAGAAAATACTAGAACCTTGATGTTCCGCGATAGAGGCCGTGTCACGCTATCATCACAGGGGCATTCTGCCTAGAGTGAAATTTCAGGTGAATTTCAGTGAAGGTGCGTGATGGCAACGTGTCACGGAGCCTATGCTCCGCGTTCACTTCCAGTGACATGTTGGGAAGACTTTGCTGCACACCCGAATTCCAGTGAAGGTGCGCGAGAAGTCCGTGGCACGGAGCTGATGCTCCGCGATAGCCTCCGTGCCACGTTGCCAGTTTATTCCGGGAAACTTCTCACTTCTATAAATAACACACTTAGGTTTTATTTTAAAGTTATTTGACATTTCCTGCTAGAACGTGGGTATCAAGCAGTTGAGCTGAAGAAGTCCTAGGGTTAATTCTCTTCCTTTTTCTCTTAAATTTCAATTGCTTGTATGTTTTCTACTGGTTTGAGGATGTTTAATCCTCAAATGAGTGACTAATTCACCTTTGGCTGCGGTTGAGGATAATTACAGTAGTATGTAATTGAGGTTATTTCAGTTTTTATCTTCTCTAAAACGGTTATTCTATTGATTCTTGTTTTTACTACATTAATGATTGACCATTGTTAATGTAAATATTAAAATTCCAATTTTATTTCCGAAAGGAAGATTATTTGGATTGATGTGAATTGGTAGAATATGTTCTTGTCTTGGTTGAGAAATTGAGAGAAGATTAACGTTCAGAACAGAAATATATCTGTAATGTCATATTTGGTCATCTATGGAATTTAGTTTTATTTATGAAAATATGAATTATTGCATCACAGAAATGTGTAATGTAAATATCATAATTCTTTAATTGGTGAGGAGTTCGAACGACCCAATCCGTTGTTAATAATTCCTGACTAACAACCAAAGAGAAGTGTTGACTGAAATTTAATCAATAAATTACATCTCTGCATGGTTTGCCTTAACCTCAGCTTGTTCGTTCTTTTGTTCAGATTATAATTCATATTTTTCACTTAAGGTTACATTAACTAATATTCTTGAAAAATCACCATTTGTTTTGCTTGTCTACGTGTATAAACAAGTGTGTATACTAAACACTTAGAGAAAAATTACTCCTTTGTTACAGTCCCTGTGGGTTCGATACCTGGCTTGAAATAAATCCACTTTATTACTTGTACGACCGCGTGCACTTGCGTGCCATTGGGAGTGAACACTCATCTTCCTTCTAGGGGCATATTTTCAATCTTTCCAATAGTGTGGTCCTCAACAATAGGGACATGGGTCATCATAAGAAGAGTTTCCACCAACAAACCTCCTTTCATTCAATTATTGTATCATTCAACTACAAACAAACAATATCAAAAAAAAAATATAAAAGCAAAACAAAATGTAAAACAAAAATACAAAATTAGTTCAAATCAATAACTAACTATTGTCTTATCATAACTTAATTCTCTGGCAATGGCGCCATTTTTTATAATGTCCAAATTACACTCCTCTTTTACGAAAAAGCGTAAACAGTCGTTGTATCAAAAAAATATCCAGACAGATGTCGAGGTTGAATCCCACAGAGAATTGAGTCAATAATTCAAGAGTTATGAACTAATTCACACTAGAGCGCATAATTGTTCAACATTTGAAGAGTAAAATTAGGGGGAAACTAAAAGAGAAAATAACTATCTAATTCTAAACTAAGACTAATTGGGGGAATTTTTCACGCCCCACCTTGGGAGGCATGACTAGCACCTGGTGCCTTACTAGGATCTGAACTGACCTGGCTGAGCTTATGCACTTCTGGTGCATGCGTAATCCTTAAATCGAGAAAACAACAGGCTATATCTTAGCTGTAAACACAGCCCCCTGCCGACAAGGCCTTATAGCTACCTGTAAAAGAAAACAGCTAACCAGAAATAGGTAATAGCAGCGAATCCTATACGGGCCGACAAGACCACCATGAGGTCTAGTTATAACTGTAAAATAAATCCAACACTAAACTAAGCTATGGACGACAAGGCTGCTAACTAACATCTAAACAAGGCCCTACACGTCCAACACTTAAAATAAAGCATACACGAGCCCTCACACGACCATCAATAACTAACCATAGGGAATCTGAAACAATCTGCAAGCCTCTAGGAGTGATTTAATGGTCAAGACAGGGCACCGACCTACCCATAAATTGTACAATCAAAAGAGTAGACCTTCTAACTGTTAGCTCCGGAGGAAAGGAGTCGATTACACTATCAATCTTGGATGGCTACTAGGAAGGTCCTGAACCACGTCTATCTGTACCTGCAGGCAAGTAATGCAGCATCCTAGAAAGGGCGTCAGTACAATATGTACCAAATATTTAAGGCAGTAACTGCAAAGGAAACTGAAAGTAACTGAATGAAAGGAATAGAGATACTACCTGAATAGCTAAACTTCCTACTATCTAATCTATCAGTAACTAATGCAAACAAGAGCCTTACCTAGCCCCTATAAGCCCTAGCAAGTACACTTCAATCTATATACCCCTAACAAGGTCACACTGAGTCATCTAATAACTATAGCCATCCAACCAGTCCCCTGGATCTGCAACTGAGCCCGCTCGGCCCCTGAACTATAGCTGTGTCTGAGCCTAGTGGAATCCTAATATCTGCACCTCGGGCATCAAGTTCGACGGGGTGTGGTGCTGATACGTCATATAATAGTCCAGCCATGGAATAGACTGTATGAGGCCCTTGGACTCCATATTCGTCCATTATGAACGACATACCACTCCTTAGAGCAATGTCATCTATCCCCTGGCGGGCGTAACCTGGGGTTGGTTATCGAAGGCTATCATGGCGAAGTTAATCGCAAACTAAACATATTTATTGGTTTCAACTAATAGAAATAGCTGATCATAATGGATATACTTCTGGATCTCTTTACTGGGATTCAAGCTGTATTATAATACTAAAGAAACAAACTTGCAAAATGAATTCGCCTTAACATACCTTAATCGCCAATTTCTGATTAATCGGCGAGTTTCAATTCGTATTCAGTACCCCTTTCCAACTGTAATCGTATTACTGGAAGAATAAGACTAGTTTCAGTACTAATTCGGCAAAAATGATAACTTATAATACTAATAATAACTATACTTCAACTTAACAAAATACGGTCGAAAACGTATAATTTCTTGAGAGTTCAGAAGGGAGAAATGCTTACTTGAAGCCTATGATCGTATAGAAATTAGTTTGGAGCAATTCTGAAAACTTTTTCTCGGTGGGGTTACGATTTCCCAGGCGAATTTTGAGAAACTAACTCCGTAGTAATGCTCCCTACAGGCTTATAACTCGATACCTGAAGTTAATTTGAATTTGGACGGCATTTGGCCGCGTATTCAAAAGGAAATTACTTTAAAATTGCGTCCCTCTCTCTGGATGAAGATATATATATATATATATATATATATATATGAAATGATTCAATCAAGTGAAGAGGCTTTATATATATACTTGGGCGGTGGACAGGGGGTCCGTTTCACGGACCCCAACGTGCTGTATTACGGGCGCGTCACGGAGCCCAACCCGCAGGGGGAGGGTTCGTGCACGTTTCCCCATTTGGCAGCTTGTCCGGCCTTCTCCCTTGAAACCTCGATTCCACGCTAGTTCAACCTTTCCCTGGGCCCTTTCTCGTACGCGTCGTACTCTTAAACTCTTGAATAATGTATGAATATGATGACTTAAATGATAGAAACTTACGAGGTGTAACAGAATTCCAATTTAAGCAATCACAAGTGAGAGGCTAAGGGCATTCTTTAGATGGGCACAATTAAATCGGGAATTGACAAGACTTAGATTCTCTCACAGGTTCAACAAGTGTAAATAATCTCGGGAAGTGGGTAATCTCGGCTTCTTAGCCTATTGAGTACCTCTTGCTAGAGTTTTATCAAAACTCTAGCCACAACATAGCTCAACCCGATTTGATTTAGATTAGCAACTGCACTATTCCTTGCTATTAGTTACCAATAGGAATGAGAAAGCAATGTCAGCTATTTCTAGCCTAATTCACAATCTCTTATCCATACCCACTACTGTATTCTCTTCCAATACTTAATTATACTCTCTCAAGCAATAATCAAGCAAGAATAAATGGACCCATATCATAATCAATGGATCTTCATTAATAGATTGAAGAGAATCTAATAGATTTACACTTAATTGATCAATATAAAGATAAATCTAGCAATACCCATCTATTATTCAATAAGAATCCAAGAGCAATTTATCAAAATCCCAATCAAATTAACAAACCCACCATGAATATACTTCTAATTAGCAAATTAGTAAAGCATTTTTAAAGATAGAGAGAAGATACTAAGAGGATTCCCCTCACATTCGTTGCATTAGCTTCACAAATTTACTTTACAAGCTCTTACAACAATGGTGGAACTCCCCCAAAATGGGTTAAAGAAAAAGAAGAAGAAAAGTACTACCCAACTCTACAAATCTATGGAGAAAAGATTCCACTAAAAATTTTATGAAGAAGATGAATTCTAGATGATTGAATTCATGAATGAATGAATTTAATGAAAGCTATCTAAATATCTGTACTTTCTTGTGTACAACCTTCCAAAAGTGCCCTTGGAGGCTTCTAGGTGCTTTGGGAACCTTTCTGGATGTTTTTGCCCTTCCACCAGCAAAATTAGGTCACTTTCCTTTCGAACTGTGAACAACCGGTGTCAAACTGCGAACATCCGGTGCCAACCTGTGAACCAATGGCAAATAGCCGGTTTCAACCCGGGAAGAGCCGGTTGGTTAGCTGTTCTGGGCAGTAACTTTGGCATTTCACCCGCGTTTCTCCCTGTCGGATCTGCGTTTAGCCAATTCAAAGCATGTCCTTCACCTCTTTTTGAGCTCAAATCTTCCATTATCTTTGTCTCCTCTCCTTTATATTCTAACTCATCAAATTTCTTCTCAAATTCCACGTGTTTTTCTCGATTTCATGATTTCTTTACTCACATGAGGTACCTATAAACAATTCAAGAGAAAGGGCATAAAATCCACATAAATGACTCAAAAACTAAGCAAAAACTCCTGATTAGGAGCCTAATGAGTTGGTAAATTTCCAACTCATCAAGCACCAAACTATAGCTGGTTGAAAACAGTGTCCTAGCAGGGGAAACTAGCAGTTCAATGGGCTTTTAGCCGATGCCATTCCGCGGACAACCAGTTGAATAGTTGGTTTGGGCAATAGCTTCGGTGTTTCGCCCGCGTTTCTCCCTTTCGCATCCGCATTAAGTCGATTAATAGAATGTATTTGCACCTTTTCTTGAGCTCAAATCTTCCATTATCTTTGGATCCTCTCCTTTATATTCTAACTCATCGATTCCATCTCAAACTTCATGTGTTTTGCTCGATTTCATACTTTCTCCACTCACATGAAGTACCTACAAAGAATTCAAGAGAAAGGGCATAAAATCTACATAAACGACTCAAAAACTAGGAGTTGGTAAATTTCTAACTCATCAAACCCTCAAAATTGAACCATTGTGTATCCTCAAGTAATGCAATTCTTTACAGTTGAGCAAATTAACAACATCCTATATATATGATTTTTTGCGTCAAGGGCCAATCAAGACATTCTTGCACAAGGGAACATTTCTAAAGCTTAGAGCACTATGGTAGTTGTACACAAAATCATCAAGCCTCAAGACAATCCAAACATTATATGCCAACACAAGAAAAAGAAAAGACTCAAACCATGTTGCACAAGCTTCAATAGGTAATCACAATCATTAAACATATATTTCATGCATTCTTTCATTCAAACAAGGGGCATAGTTCCTCTAAACAAGTTCAAAGAGCATCTCAAGTCATTGACAATTAACATTCAAATCTTGCCTTTAAAGTTCGCTACTCGCTTACCTTAATCATGCCTCTCTTTGAAAACAATTTTAAGCATGTAATCCAAGGAAACGATTCCCTTCACAATAAGAGAGAATCCCACGCACATTTTTTTCAGCATTTCACACAACAAGATTATAAGATAAGACAAATGCGCTCACTCTCACAAAGAAATTCAGGTGCATACAAATTGACCCATAGGCTTTCCCTTCATGTATCTCGCCACTAATGTAGTGTTGCTACACTCAAAATGAATAAGGAATTGTGGGTCATAATGAAGGCTAGGGGTAAAGGTAAGATAATTGTTTAGCTTTGGTGACTAAAGCCTCCCTAATGCCTTTACAAACACTTGTAACATCCCATCATCTTATTGAGATCATTCCACCTTATTTCTCCTTGTTCATTATCTTCACCATTTGTGTAACACAAGTCACCCTTATAACGCTGGTGAATTTCACATTTAGCCTTATATATGAAAGAGATAGCACCTTTTTACTATTCTTTCTCTTTTGATGATTCAAGGTCTTTCAACCTATTGATTAATTCATTTCATCACAATTTTAGCGCTACCTCACATTGAAACTCTCATTTTCCCCCCTTCTCTTGCAAACCCCCAAACTTAATCTTTTGCCTCATCTCACATTCAATTCCTTATTGCTCCCTCTTTTATGGGCTTCAAGCCCCATTTTTTCGTTATTTTATCACTAGCAATTAGGGAGGATTGGTGCCAAAGAGATGGATTAAAAATGGTCATTAGGCTTATAATGTGGTTTCCAAAGAAAGGGTCCAAGGCTCAAACGTTGGTTAACAAAGATTAATGTTCAAGGAGGTCATTTTGGGTCAAGTGACTAAGAAAGAGGGCCTAAGATCATGTTCTAAGTGCAACCACATCTATCATTTCGCATTGAATCAAACTAAGGGAAAGTTCTAGAAAATCATGTATACACAAGAATTGAGAAAAAAGCCTCATGTGATTTTGGACAAGCTAGTTATGAACCTGATCTTGGTCAAATTAATATGCCCAAGTGATACTCAAATGTGTCATTTTGCCTTGTTTATCTATCGATGTTTATACATTCTCATGTGATTTGTAATAAAATGTGAATTTATACTAACCAACATGATTAGCGTTGTTTTGCAGGAGAAATATAATTTTGGGAAGATAAAATGCATGTTAGGAGAAATCGGAAGTGGACTCGGAAGCAAGCAAGGAAAAGGCCAAGGACAACATGAATTAAAGGGGCTCCACGATGGAGCCGTGTCACGCTGCCATCGCGGATGCCTTCTGCCTGGATATGGAATTTTTGCCAAATTCCAGTGAAGGTGCGCGTTGGGGCCGCGACACGTTGGCCTAGCCCCGCGTTGCATGTCATGCCACGTTGGGCATTAATACCTGGACATCTGAATTCCAGTAAGGGTCCGCGTCGGTGGCGTGTCACGGAGGCAGTGCTCCGCGATGCACTCCGTGACACGTTGCTTGTTATCTCGGGAAAAATTCCCACTAGTATAAATGGAACATTTAGGTTCATTTTTAATTATTCTGACTTGGTGGAGCAAGAACGTGGGTTACAAGAAGTTGAGGGGACGAAAATCTCAGGGTTTTTCTCTATCTCCTTCTTCTTTATTTCAATTGCTTGTATGATTTACACTCATTTAACGATGTTTAATCCACTAATGAGTGGCTAAATTCCCTTCTTGCTGAGGTTAAGAACAATTGTATTGAAATGTAATTATTGGTTAATTGGTTTTTCATCTTTTCTTCCATGGTTGTTCTATTGATTCTTGTTCTTACTGCATTAATGTGTGGCCAACGTTAATGTACATCTATAAAGTCCGATTTCACTCGAGAGAGCAAGAAATTGGAAAGTTGTGAATTAATAGGATATGATCTTTTCTTAGTTTGGGAAAATTGAGAATTGATTTACCTTCAGGATTGAGATATACCTGAAAGTCGTATTAGTCAATTAAGGAATCGGTTTTGTATGGCTAGAACATGAATTTCTTTCTATCAGAGAGATGTAGCTAGAAGGTTCATGATTCTTAAGTTGGGTTAAATATGAGAGTTTTAATCCATAGGCAATAATTCTTGACTAGCAACCGGAGGAAAGATTAACTCAATTGTATCGATAATTTATTTCTTTACATGTTCATTTAGCCTCAGCATGCTCATACTTATAGTTCAGACTCAAATTTTATATTCGTTTAGACTTAGTATAAAATTAGAAACCAAAATATCAAACTCTTCTTCACACTGTTGTCTGCATTTTTAGAGTTAAAGTTTATTGACACTTAAGTAGATTGTTACCCTAGCCCAGTCCCTGTGGGATCGATACTTGGCTTACTTGAGCCACTTTATTACTTGTTTGGCCATGTGTACTTGCATGTATTTGTGAAAAATACCGAACAAGTTTTTGGCGCCGTTGCCGGGGACTGGCAATTGGTAAAATTGTTTTCTTAGTGTTAGTTTACAAATTCTATATAAGTGCTGACAACTTGGTCTTAGTGTTTGTTTTAATTATTTTTTATTATTTTTTTTGTCTTCTTTTTCGGATACCCTTATTTATATGACATCGTGGAATACAAATGGTTTAAATGGTGGATACTCATATATTGGCGAATCTTGTCTGAATTGCGGGGGACACCAGTCGTGGCAACACTATAACACGTGCAATATATGTGGTGGTCAAGATGGCCATGGGGATGGCTGTCCGAATGCATATTCCCCTCCCCCAAGCCCCTACTATCCTTCTGTTGCTTTTGCTGAATATAGGCATGCTGAAAATGAGGACTTGGGACGCCAAGCTCAAATAGAAGACATGCTGAAACAACTCCTGGAGCAATCAGAAGCAATGAAGGAGGCGATGGCAGTATTGAGAATTCAGCAAGAAGAGAATGCAGAGGCTCTAGAAAGGATGAGCGTCAAAGTCACGGAGATGATTGCTGAGGCTAAAGCTTGTGATAAATTGCAGGTAACAGTTTTAGCCGATATTCAAGAGGAACTACAAGAGGAAGACAAGGGTGAATTTTTGGATGAAGCCCAACAATTAGAATCTCTTGAGTGTCCCCGTGATGGGCTCACACTTATGGAAAATCCATTCATGGAAGAAGAGATAGAGTATCCCCCAGTTGACATTAATGGAGAGATAGATGTCGATGCTAAAAAGGTGTATACAAGTAAGGAGGTCAAGCACAATGCAGTTTCAGAGTTGAGGTGTATTGGACCACACTCGAAGCAATTTTCGACATTAAGTTTGGTTGACAACCGAGAAATAGAGTCTTCTCAGCTTATAGAGAAATGTCTAGAGGAGGACCAAGCCCCGTATATTTTGAAATTTGCTAACTCGGAGAGACAAAATGACTTCGCTTACTTAAGGGCCAATAAATTCAAAAGGCAACATCTACTGCTTGGTCCTTAAAATTTTTCACCACCACCCCTGGAGCATAAGAGAAAATTAGAGAAGAAATTAGGGGTGAGATTCATATCGTCAAGGTGGAGGAAAAAACGGTGAAACTTGATATGTCGTGCCGCGACGTAAAATTAGGCGCTGCACGGGAGGCAACCTTTGAAATTTTTGTTGTAATATTTTATTAGATTTCATAGAAGAAGAGAAAAAAAAACAAAAAAATGAGAAAAATAAAAATAAAAACAAAATTTGTATTTTATGTGAAACCTATAAATTCTAACCAATTTCTTGTGGTGAGATGAATTTCAGGTTGAACGGAGGATAAATATGCAAAGGATCGCAAAGGAAAAATTGAGGTATGAAAAATAATAAAAAGTGGCAAAACAGTGAGCCCATGCGATGGCTCCGTGTCACGGAGGAGGGTCTCCGCGTTACCCTCCGTGACACATTGAAGGTAATTCTGGAATTTTTACAAATTCCAGAACACTTGTGCGATGGCTTCGTGTCACGAAGGGCATGCTCCGCATTACCCTCCGTGACACGTTGAGGTGTATTTCGCGATGGGTCATACCGGGTCACCGGGTGACCCCCGTGAAAACCCCCCTTTTTAACCCCGTTTTCCCTCATTGTTTCCCATTCTTCACCTCCTCTGCGACAAACAACCCAAAATTTCCCCCTTCCCCAATGTGACACAGCCTAGGAGCTCAATTTTATCAACTTTTCTTCGATATCATCGAATTTAAGGTATGTTTGTTAACTTCATCTCATTTCTTACCTTATTTTACTGATGTTTTTAGCATAGGAAGTGAGGAAAACTTGCCCTGAGTGTAAATTGAGCATGAATTCATGTAAATAATTATTGATTGAAGTTCCTAGTATCATTGAGATGGTATGAACTCAATAAATACATGTTTGATTGAAATTCTTGCGAAATGATAGCTAGGGCTTGAATTTGAGTTTAAAAAGGGAGAATTAGTTGAACATTGAAATTCTTGCTGGGTTGTGTATGTTGGGTGAGATGAGTTGGTTGTGCTAACTGTTAATATGGTAAAAGACCGACGGATTTTCGGGGGAATGAAATTGTTGAAATTGCAAGAAATGGGTGAATTGTATAGGTTCATGTAGATAAATTCTTTTCTTTGTTTCTCCTTGCTAAGTGCTATGTGATGAAATATGAATGATGGTAATGTTGTGGGTAGCTGTACGAAGTCTGAGTAGTAGAGAAGAATTTAGACCGTCGAATTCTCTGAATGCACGAGGCATATTTGTTGTGTTTTTGTTTTTGTTTTCTTTTTGTAAATTGGAAATAAATAGTATCTTGCCGTAATGCTGTGATTGTGGATAAAGACTAAGTGTGTGGTGGCCTAGCTTAACCCAACCTTAGGCGAAGCTAATTTGATTTGTCTTAACATTGAACCTGTCTGTTTGGTTTGACAGGAACAATGGCAAGCAGGCAAGATAAAGGGAAGGACACATCTACATCGGGCGCCGGAAGGAAAAGTATTAGGATGGGAACAGCAGTCCCAGCAGCACCAGCGATTCCACGCGGCCACCGCCGTCAATATGGAACTGGATGGGTGATAGAGGATGGGAAGAAATGGTACGCGAAGCATAAGGAAAGCAAGTACTTCCCCAAGGAACACATTGCTAGGGAGCCATTGGCGCAGGAGTTCCCCAGGATTGTCTACAGGATCGAGGCAGCCGGACTGAACTTCATCTTTGAAGAGCCCAAGGAGTGCAACCTGCACCTGATTCAGGAATTCTACGCCAATTGGAACCCGACTCGCAGAAGTCACACCATCAAGATAAGGGGGCAGATAGTCACTTTTGAGCCCCATCACCTTAATGCCATCTTGGGGGCACGGGACACAGACGCCCATGTGCTTCGGCAGCTGAATATCACTCCACCATACGCGGATATCAAATACACTTTGTGTGGAACCCGGTCTACAGCACGTTGGAGCAGGCATAAGGAGAGGGGCTACCATCAGACCTTACCCTACTCACAGATGAATAGGGAAGCCAGGATATGGCTGAAGATTGTTTGTTCCTGCCTGATCCTGGGGGTGCATATGACAGATGTCACCTGGGATCGTTTATGCTTGGTATACGCCCTGATGAAAGGGCTGGAGATCAATGTCGGGGCGGTGATCATCTCCGCCATGAAGAGAGCCCGTTTGCATCAGGGGCATAGGTATGGGTTTGGTGGCTTACTAACCACGTTCCTGAGGGGCCTAGATGTTGAGGAGGAGGCCCTTAACTACATCCCGCAGATGGAGAGGCGGGCCTTAGATGTCACCAAAACTAAGGCACCCGACACCACTCACAGGCCAGTTCTTACACTAGCCGAGCGACATGCTCGGGATGATCAGTACATGGCTCACATGTTTGGGATGCAGATGCTCCAGCTGCGAATAGGCGGCAGGCCAGCAACAGAAGAGGAGCTGTGGAAGCTCGAGATAGACTACCCGTTTGGCGAAAATGCCAGGGCTCTATGCCGAGTGGGGCCATCTTTTGTGGAGCCCACCGATGATGATGTCCCCACAGATGAGGAGACACGTCGTGGTGACTCTGATGTAGAGTCAGATGATGACGACGGGGGCGATTCAGACATGGGAGATGAGGCAGCGGCACCTGACGAAGAAGTGGAATACTTTGATTGATCAGGGAGTTTCACCACCTACTTCCGTAATATGCTGAATTTTGTGAACACTGGGGACAGTGTTCGATTTAAGTGTGGGGTGGGAGTAGTTAGGTGTCGGTTGCTGTTGTTATTATTAATGCCTCTGTCTGTTGTTGTGCTTGGATAAACTTGTGACCCTGTGATTTTTGTGTATGCTTGTATTGTAATTAAGGTGAAGCTGTTGTGTGCTGTTGAATGTTGTTAGCTGGTTTTCGTAAATATTTTTATTTTATTGAAATTATCGATATTTTTACAAATTTTTTTGTGAATTATTTTTATTTTTGGGCTTCTCGATGTTTGTTTTTGGTTCTTTTACCGAGAATAGTCCCATTGAACCAAAGTCGTAATTAGTGAATGATCCCTATGATGGATGGATGACGACCGTCTTAAGGGAAATGTAGTCGTTAGGAGTAGATTTCTTTGTTCATTTTGTTTGTTTTCTCTGTTTTTTCTTTTGCGGGTTTGCATCCCAAAACCTGTCGTTACTTTATGGTTGCGACATTCTGGTTGCATGTTACGCAAGATATTTGAAATGCAAAGATGATTCGTATGAAAGCATGCAACTCTGTAAATATGTTGAGATGCCTAGACCATAGAGTTCGATTCATTGTGATTGAGGCTTAATGTTTGAATTCTTGTAATTAGCTGATTGAAGAGTCTGTGAATATGTCTTGAGTTGAGCATGTGAAATGAGCGTATAGTGAGGTTTCGTTTCTTCCATGCTATTGTGAAGTGCCTAGAACTTGCCTAGTGTGTGCACGAAGCGAAATGAAGGATGTGTATTGTAGGAAAGGATGTAGGCATTTCTTTGCTTTAACCGAAATGCTTTGTTTCATTATCGTACCCACCTTGAATGTTCACCCTAGTTAGCTCATTGAGCCTTTAGCCTATTATTTTTCTTTTTGTCAAAAAGGTGTAAACTGAGCTTAACCCCTTCTTTTCATTATCCATGAATTTGATCCAAATCTCTTAAGTGCTCAAGAAAAGAAAATAATTTTCCCAAAGTGTCAAGGAGTGAGAATGGTGAAAAGAAAAGAAAAAGCAGAGTGATGAAAGGAAAGAAAAGGTCGAAGGTGCACTTGTTATAAATTAAATATAATGAAGATGTATAAATAATATTTGTTATTGAGTAAAGTGTGCTTAAAGATATGGGGTCAAAAATAAAGACGGACTTCAAGAATGGGAAGATGAAGGAAGAAACAATGACCATAAGGTTGATGGGATGTATTGGAAAAGCGCTTAAGGATGGTAGTTGTTATTATTGGTTAGCCCAGTATTTACTAGTTCCGTAGCTTACATTACAACCCGTTAAGTCCTACGTGATCTTACATCACACGTCCTTATATTAGTGGAGTAATACACTAAAGGCAAGCCTATGGTTCATGACATGATGCATGTGAATTCTTATGGGAGAGAGAGCGAAGTTGTGTTTATATGCCCCTGCATGTAATGTTTTGAGTTCATGTGATTAAAAAGGGGAAAATTCTCTTGTGTTGGGAGGGCACATGCTTGACGAGAGATTCAATTTCGTGTCAGATATCTTGATCAGCTGATTTGCATGAGTTTGCCGATATCGAGAGTCGATTCTTGAGTCCAGGAGGTCTTAATGTGTTAAAGGTCATTGTATTGATAAGACTATGCATGTTTTCTTGAGGATTTGCTGTGTTAAATAATCGGTATAACCGTAGCTTGAATTGTCGAGCCAAAGTAGCCAGGTTGGGGTGTCAATTGCATGAGGTGTAAGATTATTGTTCTGGGACGAACAAGGATTTAAGTGTGGGGTAAGTGATCTTGGGAAAATTTATATGCCCAAGTGATACTCAAATGTGTCATTTGCCTTGTTTATCTATCGATGTTTATACATTCTCATGTGATTTGTAATAAAATGTGAATTTTATACTAACCAACATGATTAGCATTGTTTTGCAGGAGAAATATAATTTTGTGAAGCTAAAATGCATGTTGGGAGAAATCGGGAGTGGACTCGGAAGCAAGCAAGGAAAAGGCCAAGGACAACATGAATTAAAGGGGCTCCGCGATGGAGCCGTGTCACGCTGCCATCGGGGATGCCTTCTGCCTGGATATGAAATTTTTGCCAAATTCCAGTGAAGGTGCGCGTTGGGGCCGTGCAACGTTGGCCTAGCCCCACGTTGCCTACCATGCCACGTTGGGCCTTAATACCTGGACATCTGAATTCCAGTAAGGGTCCGCGTCGGTGGCGTGTCACGGAGGCAGTGCTCCGCGATGCACTCCGTGACACGTTGCTTGTTATCCCGGGAAAAATTCCCACTAGTATAAATAGAACACTTAGGTTCATTTTTAATTATTCTGACTTGGTGAAGCAAGAACGTGGGTTACAAGAAGTTGAAGGGACGAAAATCTCAGGGTTTTTCTCTATCTCCTTCTTCTTTATTTCAATTGCTTGTATGATTTACACTCATTTAACGATGTTTAATCCACTAATGAGTGGCTAAATTCCCTTCTTGCTAAGGTTAAGAACAATTGTATTGAAATGTAATTATTGGTTAATTGGTTTTTCATCTTTTCTTCCATGGTTGTTCTATTGATTCTTGTTCTTACTGCATTAATGTGTGGCCAACGTTAATGTACATCTAAAAAGTCCGATTTCACTCAAGAGAGCAAGAAATTGGAAAGTTGTGAATTAATAGGATATGATCTTTTCTTAGTTTGGGAAAATTGAGAATTGATTTACCTTCAGGATTGAGATATACCTGAAAGTCGTATTAGTCAATTAAGGAATCGGTTTTGTATGGCTAGAACATGAATTTCTTTCTATCAGAGAGATGTAGCTAGAAGGTTCATGATTCTTAAGTTGGGTTAAATACGAGAGTTTTAATCCATAGGCAATAATTCTTGACTAGCAACCGGAGGAAAGATTAACTCAATTGTATCGATAATTTATTTCTTTACATGTTCATTTAGCCTTAGCATGCTCATACTTATGGTTTAGACTCAAATTGTATATTCGTTTTGGACTTAGTATAAAATTATAAACCAAAATATCAAACTCTTCTTCACACTGTTGTCTGCATTTTTAGAGTTAAAGTTTATTGACACTTGAGTAGATTGTTACCCAAGCCCAGTCACTGTGGGATCGATACTTGGCTTACTTGAGCCACTTTATTACTTGTTCGACCACGTGCACTTGCGTGTAGTTGTGAAAAACACCGAACAGAACCAACAAGCCAAGTAAGGAATACATAATTCATGACAAGTGTGTGCTTATTTTAACATTTAGATACACCACTTTTCTTTTCAAAATTCATGCACAATGCCAAGCAAGAAATGTTGGTGGTACCTCATCAAACAAGTGCACAAAAGACTCTTATAAGACTCTAGACCTGGTATTTTCCCTTAAGAAAGTCTCCTCTCAATCTATCATCAGAAAATGCCAACCCGGTTCGATAATAAAAATAAAAGACAAAGAAACCGCTCCTTTGGAAAGAACCATAGTATAAAGAAAACCCTTGGAGTTTATTCAAAGACTACTATCTAAAAAGGCGATGCTACTAACAACTAATGATGATTTTTCCTTAAGAATGACGTTACCCACTCTATCATAGGGCCATATCATACATCACTTAATAAGTGGGCTACTCAGACTTCAACCCCTTGACAAATAAAGTATTGTTCTCGATGCACATGATAAAACAAAGCAAGAAAGGAATACATGAAAGAACTCCCTAGGCCTTCTGCTCATAGCCGACATTCCAATGGCATTTCGCACCTTAGAATTGGCATTTCGCCGGGCTAACACAGATGTGCCAATGCATAAGAAATTTTCTTCCAGGCATTTTGTTTGGCATCTGCGTTTCACGTATTTGGACTTGCACTTCACCAGTTTAGCGCGGGTTGCTTAATTTGAATTTGGCTTCTCTCACCTTTATCACATTTCATACTTGTTCCATCCCTGCACAATCAAAGAAAACATCAACATAAAGTAAAAATAAACAAAAGGAAAAGTAAGAAGAAAGAGTAAAAGCAGTTGGTTTGCCTCCCATGAAGCGTCTTAGATAACGTCGTGGCTCGACGATTTCAACTTCACCACTTTTCTCTCCACTTTGAGCTTTTGAATCACAGCCCTAGTTTCTTGTCCATTCTTCTACTCCGCTTGAGGGGTGGTGGTGTAAGAATCAAGAGACCAAGAAATGGATGTTGCATCTTATGTTTCTTGGCCCTTAAAGGAAGGATGTGGTTTGACCTTGATGGCATGGCATACTCTGAGATGAACCCACTTAGATCTTCCTCCTTAACTTCCTCCATTGACTTGGTCTTCTCAATCTCCATTTTTTCAACCAAGTTCAATGTTGAAAAATGATAAGAGGACGGTTTAAGTCGATCCCCTTTCAAGCATGCTTCTTTCTTGACATCCTCCTCTTCAAGTGCACTAGAGTCCTTAAGCATGATTTGTTGGATGTCACTTAGGGACTCTAGTGTCACTTCTTCAACTTCGGCATCTTGCATGTTTGCAATGTTATTTGGTTGGCACACCTCAATGAATTCTTCAAAGCTCACCTTTACTCCTTCTTCATCATCATTTTGAGCTTCCTCCTATGAGTCAAGTTGAGCTATGCCCCATTGTTCACTTCTTCTTGTTATGCTCCTCAATGTCTCCTCCTCTTCTTCTTTTAAAGATTTACAACTTTCTTCTTGAGGAGTTGATGATTCCATGGGTATGGAGGGATTGCCATTCTTTTCCGCATTGGGCTTCTACTCCAAAAATTATTGGAGCATGGCTTCCATGCGCCCACATGTATTTGTCCTTCCCTCATTTGCCATGCTTTCATTCCTTTGAAGTTTGGGAGCACTACTTCTATCATAACCATTATAGAGAGAAGTAAACCCATTTGGGCATCTATCCCATTGTCTCCCATGACTACCACATAATGTGCATCCATACCAATCGTAGGAAGGAGAAGGTGCACTCATCTCCCTTCTTGGGGCATATTTGCAATTTCGCCAATAGTGTGGTCCTCCACAATAGGGACATGTGTCATCATAATAAGGGTTGCCACCAACCAAGATGTAAAACAAAAATGCAAAACAAGTTCAAATCAATAAATAACTAATGTCTTATCATTACTAAATTACCCAGCAACGACGCCATTTTTTATAACGCCCAAAATACATTCCTCTTTTACGAAAGAGCATAAACGGTTTTTGTATCAAAAAAAATATCCCAATGGATATCAGGGTTGAATCCCACAGAGAATTGAGTCGAAAATTCAAGAGTTATAAACTAATTCACACTAGAACGCATAATTGTTCAACTTTTGAAAAGTAAAATTGGGGGAAAATTCAAGGGGAATAACTATCTAATTCTAGACTAAGACTAACTGGGGGGAATTCCAATTATTGAGATCACAAGTGATATGGATAGGGACATTATATAGATGAGATCACAACTAAATCGAAAGTTTCGTCAATGCCTTAGACTAACAATTGGCATAGATAGCAGTGGATAATTCACATTCTCTTGTTTTTCAACCATAAGAATGTTTATGCCTTGGGTTCTTTCAAACCCCAATGACAATTCAAGTAATCAACCACACAAGCTTGACAAAGGACTAGCTATTTCTAGCCTTGACCTTTAATGGTGTAAAAATGTGGGTTTTAACTCTAGCTTAATCCCACACACAAAACTCCAATTCCTCACTATTATATTCTCACCCAATTCGCACCTTTCTCTCTCAAGCAAAAGCAAGAAAAGTAAAGCACAATTCATGTTTGCACACCATCAGTTTTGGCAATTATAACTTGGGAGAAGATAATAGATCTACAATTTGAATAAGAATCCAAGAGAAATTTATCAAAACTCAATCAAATTAACAAACCCACCATGAATATACCTCTAGCTAGCAAATTAGTCAAGCATATTTAAAGATAGAGAAAAGATACCAAGAGGATTCCCTTCACATTCATCACATTATCTTCACAAATTTGTTTCACAAGCTCTTACAAAAATGGTGAAATTTACCCAAAATGGGTTAAATAAATAAATAAGAAAAGTTCTATCTAACTCTACAAATCTATGGTGAAAAATTGTGTGGAAGATGAGTGATTGGTTGGTGAATTGGTTAAATGCATGGTTGGTGTACAATGAAAGCTATGTAAATATATATACTTTCTGGTGTTCAACTTTTCCCAAATTCCCTTGAGGCTTTTAGATGCTTTGGAGACCTTTCTAGACCTTTTTACCCTTTATTAGACGGCCTCTCCTGTGAAGAACCGGTGTTTAGCTGGTGTCAATCCGCGAAGCACCAAACTTTAGATGGTTGAAAATAGTGTCCTAGCAGGGGAAACCGGCTGTTCAATGGGCATTAGCAGATGCCATTCCACAAATAGCCAGTTGAATAGCTGGTTTAGGCAGCAACTTTAGTGTTTTTCCCGCGTTTTGCCCTTTTTGAATCTGCATTTAGCCGATTTAAAGCATGTCTTTGCATCTTCTTTAGCTCAAATCTTCCATTATCTTTGGCTCCTCTACTTCATATTCTAACTCATCAAATTCCATGTCAAGCTTCATGTGTTTTGCTCAATTTCATTCTTTCTCCACTCACATGAAGTACCTACAAAGAATTCAACAGAAAGGGCATAAATCCACATAAACGACTTGAAAATTAGGCAAAAACTCATGCTTAGGAGCCTAATGAATTGGTAAATTTGTAACTCATTAGTATTAGCCATCCCCACCAGCTCTAGCGGATCCCTTGCCCGAGTAGGTTACACATGTCGAGTTTTAAGCTGCATTTTAGATGATTGCTCAAACTATGACAGCCTAGGTCAACCAATAGGTAGTGGCCCATGTTCACTAGAATTGGAATGCAACAGCGACAAGAGTTCCATACTTCCTCAAGATGAACCCACCTGAGTTTCTTAGGTTAAAGGTGGATGAGGACCCACATGAGTTCATAGAGAAGGTTCAGAAGATCACCCAGATTGTAGGGGGACAGGAGAGGACAGTGCAAACTTAGACTCCTATCAGCTGAAAGGGGTTGCATATATATGATTCTATCAGTGGAAAGAGAGCAGGGAAGTTGGTGTGGTTGCCATTGGTTAGGATAAGTTTGTTACCTCTTTCTTGGACAGATTCTTTCCTCGAGAGTTGAGGAAGGCAAAGGCAACCGAGTTCTTCAATCTGAAGTAGAACAATATAACTATCCAGGAGTATGACTTAGAGTTTACTTGGTTGTCCAAGTAAGCACCGGAGATGGTTGCTGATCCAAAAGCTCATATGAGCAAGTTTGTTAATGGAGTAGCAGATTCACTGATCAAGGAATTCAGAACTGCCTTATTGATCAATGATATAGATTTATCCTAGCTGATTAATATGCCCAGTAGATACAGGCAGAGCAGATGAAGGAGAAAGAGAGGGAGACCAAGAGGGCCAGGACAGGGAGTCATGGGCACTCTCAGTAGAGACCCGATGGTAGGCATCGCCCTCAGTTACGGTCCCTCTGTAACCAGTCATCCAAAATATCAAATAAATCATTTTCGTCTTTTGTAGACTTACCAATGGCTATAGTCATAGTGATCCTCCTATTCAACTACTTCGACCATTTCCGAGCAAGCTCCAGCTCAGTCATCAACCAGCGTCCCATCCAGACCTCGCGCAGATTAGAGAGGTAGAGCGTCAGGCTCTAGGGTTTAGAGGAGTATGTCAGGGGAACACATTTTTACAGTT
The DNA here is from genome assembly GCA_035772735.1 of Datura wrightii. NCBI lineage: Eukaryota > Viridiplantae > Streptophyta > Magnoliopsida > Solanales > Solanaceae > Datura > Datura wrightii. Next base: position 57,266,928 of record JASDFA010000001.1, read on the forward strand.
TGTAGAAAGTATGGAATGAAGCACCCTGGAAAGTGCTTGGTTGGTATAGATGGTTGTTTCGGGTGTGGGAAGTCGGACATATGCTGGGAGATTGTCCTTCAGCTAGCCGGGACGATAGTAGAGGTTGTGCCCTAGCTAATACTTAAGCAGCTCCAATAGCTCACCCATCTCAGCAAGGCGTCTCTTCTGGTGCGGGTGGGGGACAATGCCAGAATAGGTTCTACGCAATATCATCTCGACAGGAGCAGGATGTCTCTCCCGATATGGTCACTGGTATGTTATGAGTATTCCATCTTGATTTTTATGCATTTCTAGATCCAGGGGACACATTGTCTTTCTTGACTCCTTATGTTGATGTTAGTTTCAGAGTCAATCTCAAAATCCTATCAAAACCCTTTTTAGTCTTTACTCCTATCGGTGAGTTAATTTTAGCTTGATGGTTACATAGAAACTGCCCTATCACGATCCTTTGAAAAGTCATCTCAGTTGACTTAGCAGAGCTAGATATGACCGACTTTGATGTTATATTCGGTATGTATTGGTTACATGCTTGTTATACCATACTTAGTTATAGAAACCGTATGGTAGAGTTTTGATTTTCGGGTAAACCAGTCATAGAATGGAAGGGTATATCAACTATGGCTGTAGGTTGCTTTGTTTCCTATCTCAAAGCTAGAAAGATGATCTCCAAAGGTTTTGTGTACCATTTAGTTTGGGTTAAGGATGCTACGTCTGAGACCCTGACTTTTCAGTTAGTTCCTGTAGTATGTGAGTATCAGGAGGTGTTTCCATATGATCTACCAAGAGTCCCTCTCGAGCAGGAGATTGACTTTGGTATTGACCTTCTCCTTGATATGCAACCTATATCCATTCCTCCTTATAAAATGGCTCCAACCGAGCTAAAGGAGTTGAAAGAGCAGTTGAAGGATCTCTTAGATAATGGTTTCATCAGGCCTAGTAAATCCCCCTAGAGTGCTCCAGTTCTCTTTGTTCAAAAGAAGGATGGTTTTCTTAGGATGTGCATTGACTATTGGTAGTTGAACAAGGTCATAATAAGGAATAAGTATCCCCTCCCTAGGATTGATGACCTATTTGACTAGCTTCAAGGTGCTAAATGGTTTTCTAAGATAGACCTCAGATTCAAGTATCACCAGCTCAATGTTAGGGAGAGTGACATTTCGAAAACAGTTGTCAGGACTCGGTAGGGTTACTATGGGTTTGTAGTTATGTCTATTGGATTAATGAATGCTCCTGCAGACTTTATAGACTTGATGAACAAAGTGTTTAGACAAAATTTGGAAATTTTAGTGATTGTTTTGATAGATGATATTCTCATATAATCTTGGGGCGAGGAGGAGCATGCCACTCATTTGAGGATTGTGTTGCAGACTCTCAAGGATCGCTAGCTGTTTGCTAAATTTCAAGTTTTGGTTAAACTCAGTAGCATTCTTAGGTCATTTGGTGTCATGTGAGGGCATACAAATGGACTCCCAAATGAAAGAGGCGGTGAAGAATTGGCCTAGACCTGCTAGTCTGACAGATATTAGGAGCTTTTTAGGTTCCGCTGGTTACTATAGGAGGTTCGTTGAGGGATTTTCATCCGTTGCAGCACCATTGACTAAATTGACCCAGAAAAAGGTCAAATTTTAGTGGTCAGATGCTTGTGAGAAGAGTTTTCAGGAATTAAATACTCGACTCACTTCAGCCCCAGTACTGACCCTACTAGAGGACACATATGCTTTTGTTATGTATTGTTGTCACGACCCAACATAGGTCCGGACGGAGACACGAAACCTAGAGCCACGAACAGCTCAAAGTTGACCCATGGCATGAACATGATAACTAAAGCACATACTCTAAACGAAAGTTGATAACTAAAAACATGAACAAGTGAAAGTCTGAATACTTATCAACCATAAAGAGTCAACATTGTCAAAGCTGCAATTCTACATAGTCTGAAAAAGTCTTTAACATAACTGAAGAGCTAATGAGAAAATATCCCCAACTAGCTCACTAAAAGTCTAAAAACTGAAAGTAACACAACTCAATAATCTGGAGGTCCTCAAAGGATGAGACTCACTAACAAGGAACTGGACTAAGCTGTGGAGACTGTTTAACAGTGAAACTGAGCCTAAGCGTTTAAACCTATATCATGAAATGATACAATATAGAGTATGCGGTCAATACTTGGAATGAACTGAGTGTGCAAGGCAAGTAAAACATGATGAGTAACTGCTAGCTGAAATCATGCATATAAACATATATAATAAGATCATGAGAATAAGGATTCATGTTGAAATCTAAAAACAAAAATAGTCATAAACGACATCTCATATCTCAATGAATGACCCAAAGCTTGAAATAGAATCACATGGTTTTCCATAACTGAAATCATAAGTAAAAGCTTATAAACTGATCATTGGGTCAAACCTGCTGAAAACATAATATCATAAGTCATAATCATGCATAACTAAAATCATGAAGAACAATGGGAGATTCATCTTAATCGAAAACCACCACGACAGAGCTTACATGATGCCCCAGCTATTACACTCAAGTGGGTAGAGCCGTCCAAAACCTTGTCAGGGCTAAGGATGCTACCATGATATTGATATCAAGATGAAGGCCCCTTGGGGGCAGGGGAAGCAGACAAGAGAGGTCCTAATGTAAATTTTTAAACTTACGTTGGTGCGTAGTTCTGAGACCCGGGGCTCTCATGAACCCCTAGCCTACTCGGTGCTCGACACTACTCCCAAAAACATGCAAAGTGCTCTCCATCATTTTTAACAAAGCTCAAACCATCATTTTTCAATGAAGCTAATAATGTAATTGCATGTATAGTATAAAATTTGGATATGGAGAGTGCTAGCTCCAAACCTATCATAAGCTAAAAATAGGGAGTATCACTCTAAACCATAAGGTAAGCTGGTATTGTAAAACTGAATTGAATCATGAAAACATACTTAACATGTGTGGTTTTTCCCAAATGTCAAAAATCAAACATACTTGAAATGGACTTCCTAAGTCAAAATCATAAATTCATACATGAGTAATTTATAAACATTCAATCATGCTAAATTTCTCATCGTACCTGAAATCATAAATCATAAATCATAAACTTGACTTCTCATGAACTGCATAATTGGGCATAGTTTTCTAAAATTTGAAATCATGAATTTATAATCAAAATAGGTATAAAATCTGCCTATCAATCTTAAAATATACTATGAAACATGAAAAGAAATGACTCGTAAGTAAAACTTCATAGAGAATTTCATAAAATTGGGTTAAAATTCCATAAGATCATGAACTTGATTTAGAACTTGAATTCATAGAATTGAGGAGAATTTTGATTATGAGAGTGAAAGGAACTCTCATTTACAACCCTACACATCTGGGTAAACGGAATCTACACTTGTACTAAAAAGCCCAAGATATTTGAAGAAGAACTAGAAGAATTCTAGGCTTGATCTTCAAGGAGAATTTTCTCGTCTTTCATGCATGAGAAGGAAATGATTTAGAATAGGTTGAACCAACTTAAAACACTCCTAACAGAACTCAAAATGACATTGTTTAGGGCTTAAGAGCTCAAGAATTATAAAAATTCCCTTACTGATTTGCAGAAAAGATGATGCTGCTAGTTACCATGAGGAACATAACAAGTCGTTAGGTCCTCTAATGGCTCGTTGTCTCCCCTCGTCACCACCACTAGAAATTTCCAATCTCCCAACCTTTTCATTCCCATGACCAACTTAATGAGTCGTTAGGGATACCGACGACTCATTCCCTTGACCCATTACCAACACTGCAATCTCACCCTTTATCCACTTGATGGGTCATATAACTATTTGTTGGGAGTCACGATGACTCGTCGTCCCATTTGTTTCCACTGCCAAGAATGACATATCCTCAAAATTGGGCACCACTTGACATGTCACTTAACGACTCATTAAGTGACACCATGAGTCACTCGATGACTCATTATGTGACCTGGTGCATATTTTTCTGATTTCTCTGTTTCAGCCCTCAAGTCTGATCTTAGGGACTTTTGGGATATTACAGTATCTCTTCCTTGGGAATATTCATCCTTAAATATAGGTTAAACATATTGAAAAGCTAGGGAAAGGAATTGCAATCCCGAATACTAAACATCTGAAGAAGAAATTGATGGAGTGACTGACTCCAGACTAACATACATGACTGAACAGAATTCATGAATCATACATATATGCTAGAAAATGAAAGGAACTGAGAGACATGAACTTGACATGAAACAGAATAGTGTATTAGAGAGGAAACTTATACATCATGCTAGAATAGAACTGGAAGGAAATAAATGCGGGTATTTAGCCATCATATCTACTTCAGTGTCCCATGTAGCTCCCTCAATAAGTTGATTCCTCCACAAGACTCTCACTGAAGCTACTTCTTTGTTCCCCAGCTTCCGAACTTGAGGATCAAGGATCTCAATGGGTATCTACTCATAGGTAAGGCTATCCTTTACGCCTATGTTCTCAACGCGAAAAACCAAAGTTGGGCCACCAATGCACTTCTTTAACAATGATACATAGAAAACTGGATGCACTGAGGCTAACGCTGCTGGTAGCTCCAACTCAGAGGTGACCTTGCCAACACGTCTTGCAATCCTGTATGGACCAAAATATCAGGTACTAAGTTTCCCTTTTTTTCCGAATCACATCACTCTTTTTATGGGAGATACCTTCAGGAACACCCAATCATCAACTTCAAACTTGAGTTCTTTCCGCCTAACATTTGCATATGACTTTTGATGACTCTAAGTTGTTTTCAGCCTCTCCCTTATAAGCTGAACTTTCTCCATGGAATCATAAACTGAATCTGTCCCCATCATCATAGCCTCACCTACCTCGAACTATCCAGTGGGGAATCTACATCTCCGCCCATAAAGAACCTCAAATGGAGCCATCTGAATGCTAGAGTGTAAGCTAATATTGTAAGAAAACTTGATGAGAGGCAAATGATCATCCCAACTACCCTTGAAGTCAACCACACAAGCTCTAAACATATCCTCATGAGTTAAATGGTCTACTCGGCCTGACCATCATCTGAGAATGAAAAGCTGTACAAAGCTTAACCTAATTACCGAGTTCTTCATGAAACGATCTCCAAAACTGTAAGGTAAACTGAGTACCACTATCTGAAATGATGGACAAGGGAATCCCATACAACCAAACCGACTCTCGAATGTACAATCTAGCATAGTCCTCAGCTGAATGGACAGTTTTGACCGATATGAAATGAGTTGCTATGGATAACCTATGTACCACCACCCAAATAGAGTCATACTGTCTGCGAGTGCGAGGCAACCCTATGATGAAGTCCATATTAATCTCTTCCCACTTCAAAGTGGAAATACTGATGCTTGTAGCATACCACTAGGTTTCTGATGCTACACTTTCACTTGTTGACAATTCAGATTCTTAGCCACAAAATCTGCTATGTCCATCTTCATGCCATTCCACCAATAAACTTCCCGTAGGCCACGATACATCTTGGTGGCACCTAGATGTATAGAATATTGGGATCCATAAACCTCATGCAATATCTATTTCTCAAATCATCGACACTCAGAACACATAAATGATTCTAATATTGAAGCACACTATCTCCCCGTTGGGAGAAGGCCTCCACCTTTTGATTTTTAACTGCTTCTTTCAACTTCACCAAGATAGGATCGTCATCTTGCCCTAGCTTTGACTTTAGTCACCAAAGAAGATTCCAAACCATTCTGAACAATGACACCACCATTGTAGAATCCACAAGGCGAACCCCTAATTCTGCAAGCCAATGCACATCTTTCACCAAATCTTTCATTCCATCTTCCATGTGAGAAACACTCCCCATGGATAGTATACTAAGGGCATCCACCACTACATTGGCCTTGCTCGGATGATAAGGACACTCATCTCATAGTCCTTGAGCAGCTCTAACCATCTTCTTTGTCGCAAATTCAAATCCTTCTAGGCGAACACATATTGTAGGCTCATGTGGTCCGTAAACACATCCACATGGACCCTATACAACTAGTGTTTCAAGATCATCAATGAACACAATACCGCTGCCAATTCTAGGTCATGCGTCGGGTAATTCTTCTCAGGAGTCTTAAGCTATCTTGAGGCATATGCAATGACCTTACCATGATGCATCAACACACATACAAGACCAACCATATAGGCATCAAAATATATAATGAATCCATTCATACCCTCTGGTAGGGTCAACACTGGGGCAGAAGTGAGTCGAGTCTTTAACTCTTGAAAACTCTTCTCACAGGTATTCTACCACTGTATTTTGACTATCTTCTAGGTCAACTTATTTAATGGTGCTGCTATGAATGAAAATTCCTCCACAAACCTCCTATAGTAGCAAACTAAACCCAAGAAGCTCCTGATATTCGAAGGATTAATCGATCTAGGCTAATTTTTCACCGCTTCTATCTTTTGATAGTCCACCTGCACAACCTTACTTGACACCACAGGACCAAAAAATGCTACTGAATCCAACTAAAACTCACACTTGAAGAATTTAGAAAACATCTATCGATCCTTAAGAGTCTATAGCACAATCCTCAAATGAATGACATGTTCCTCCTTGCTTCGAGAGTATATAAGAATTTCGTCTATGAAGACAATCACGAACATGTCCAAATATTGCTTGAACACCCTGTTCATCAAATCCATAAAAGCTGTAGGAACATTCATTAGTCCAAACAACATAACTACAGACTCATAGTGACCATACAGAGTTTATAAGGTTGTATTCGGGATGTCACTCACCCTAACTATGAGTTGGTGATAGCCGAATTTGAGGTTTATTTTTTAGAAGCACTTAGCACCTTGAAGTTGGTAAAATAAGTCATTAATTCTGTGGGAGGGGTTACTTGTTCTTGATTGTAACCTTGTTCAACTGACCATAGTCAATGCATATACGAAGTGACTCTTCCTTCTTTTGAACAAAGAGAATTGGGGCACCCCACGAGGACTTGATAGGTCTAATGAAGCCCTTGTCTAGAAGATCCTTTAGCTACTCTTCCAACTCCTTTAGCTCAGCTGGAGCCATTCTATAAGGAGGAATAGATATAGGCTGTGTATCAGGAAGAAGGTCAATACCAAAGTTAATCTCACGCTCGGGTGGTACTCCTGGTAGATCATATGGAAAACCTTTGATATTCACATATAATAGGGACAGACTAAAAAGTCAGGGTCTCGAATGTATAATCCTTAACCCGAATTAGGTAGTGCACACAACCCTTGGAAATCATCTTTCATGCCCTAAGATAGGAAACAAAGAGACCTACAGGCACAACTTAACTACCCTTCCATTCTAAGACTAGCTCACCTGGAAATCGAAACTCTACTGTTTGGGTTATACAATTCACTGAGGAATAACATGCATGCAACCAATCCATGCAAAAGATAACATTGAAATCAGTCATGTATAACTCTACTAAATTAGTTGTAGTGACTTTCTAAAGGACCGTAACCAGGCATCTCTATATACTCATCGAGCTATAATTAAGTCACCGACTAGAGTAGAGACTAGGAAGGGTTCTGTTAGGATTTCGGGACTGACCCCGAAACTAATGGCAAAATAAGGAATCACAAAAGATAAAGTAGCCCCTGGATCTAACAACGCATACACATCAAGATGAAATAGTCATAACATAACATACCTGTGACCACATTTGGTGAGACCTCCTGCTCCTGGCGAGATGAAAGGGCATAAAACCTGTTCTGAGGCTGCCAACCACCTGCACTAGTAGATGCACCCTGTTGAGTTGAGTGTGCTGGTGGAGATGCTAAACTGGTGGCCGGGTCATGACCTCTACCATGGCCTTATCTGGTTAAAGGGTAGTCTCTAAGCATGTTTCCGGGCTTCCCGCATGCAAAACTCTCCAGTGTGCCTCCTACCACACCTACAACAAACAGGAATGCTGGGCTCTACTGACATGCTCCCCTAACCTTGGGAGTATGATGTCCTTCCGCTTTGATCATGCCTAGATCTAGATGGCACACTAGCTGATGATGGCGCTGGGGCTGATGATCTCTTATGGGAGTGCTGACGATGTAGGCCACTAGACCTCCGCTGGAAAAAGACAAAGCTACTTGGCCACTCTCTCCCTTTCCTTATGTCTGATCCGTTTCTATTCGTCGGGCGTATATAGCAAATTGAGAGAAGTCCAAATTACTGTTCAATATTGCGATTCTACACTCTTTGACCACCGAATCTGATACTCCATCCACAAATCTGTTCATTCAGGCTCTCTGATCCATAACCATCTCCTTTGCAAAATTGGATAATCGGGTGAATTCCAAGGCGTGCTCCTACACAGTCATATTATTTTTCCTGAAGTTGATGAACTCTGCCGCCTTTTCCTCCCTCAACTACCTAGGGAAGAATATATCCATGAAGGAAGTCAGGAACTCATCCTAGCTCACGAGAACTGCATCCATTGCTCTACCATCTCTCCATTGATGGTACAAAATATTAGCAACCCCCTTCAGCTGATAGGAAGATAACTTTGCGCTCTCTTCTCCCATTACCCCCATAATCTGGATGATCTTCTGTACCTCTTCAAGAAACTTATGCAAGTCCTCACCCATTCTTGGCCTAAGGGACTCAGGTGGATTCATTTTGAGAAGGTCAAAAACTCGAGCCGGTTGCATTCCCATTCTGAGGGACATGGGCCATAGCCTGCTGGTTGACCTGGATGGTCAAAGCCTAGGCCAACATCTTCAAAGCCTCTCTAAACATTGCATGAGAGACCTACTCGGATAAAGGACCTACTGGTATTGGTTGGGCTTGCTGGTTCCCATCTCCATTTCCATATTCATGGCTATTTCTTTCATTTCTTCTACCATTCACTAGGTGTGGAGGCATGATTCTACAAATGCTATAGAACGAGTTAGAAAGATAGATAGGTACTTTATCGCATGGCATAGATCATGAAAGAAGGAAAATTTCCTAAAATGTCTTGAAGCCTCTCTCTCATAAGTGTGGCGCTCTTCACACCTATGGAAAAGACTCTACTCAACACGAATTTCAGACAACCTTGGACACTCTAAACCTTTGCAATGATACCAAGTTTGTCATGACCCGAGCATATGTTCGAACCAAGATATGGAACCTAGATACACAAATGGATCCAAGTTGACCCATGTCAAGAATATGATAACTAAAGCACAAATGAAAGCTGATAACTTAAAATTTGAAAAAGTTGAAGTATGAATACTTATCAATCATAGAGAGTCAAGATTGATAAAGCTACAATTCTACATATTGTTTGGAAAAGCCTCTAACATAACTGAAGAGCTGATGGGACAACATCCCAACTAGCTCACTAAAAGTCTGAAAACTGAAAGTAACACAATTCAACAATTTGAAGGTCCTCCGAGGATGAGGACTGTTCGGCTGTTTCGGTATATGTAAAACCGACACGCAAGTGCACGTGGTCAAACAAGTAATAAAGTGGCTAAGTAAGCCAAGTATCGATCCAAGGAGACTCAGGATAAGTAAAATTGCCTAAGTACACTATATTCTTATCTTACTTCTAATTATGCTAACAACAGCGTAACCAACAGTTAAATAAGTTTTTGGTTATAAAATATATATATACACTAAAACTATTAACAATTATTTACTGTGAATTTAAACTATGGATATGAGCATGCCAAGGTTAAGAACAAGTAATGAATTCGATTATAATAATAATTTGGTTAATCTCTTCTTCATGTTTCTAGCCAAGAACAGTAGCCTAGAAATTAAAACTCTCGTATTTAATTTCACTTTAGAATTATAAACCATCCGTCTACATTTCTGTGATCAAATGCAATTTATGACCTAGCAATACAATTCCGGTTCCTAAACTGACTAATACGGCTTTCAAGTATATTTCTATCAGGAAAGCACATCAAAACCCAATTTTCCCAAATCAAGTTAAGAACAATACCCTATTAATTCACAACTTTCCAATTTCTTGCTCTCTTGAGTGAAATTGGACTTTTTAGATGTACATTAATGTCGGCCACACACTAATGCAGTAGAAACAAGAATTAATAGAACAACATAGAAGAAGAAGAAGAAGAAAACCATAAAATTAATAATCAAAATTCATCACAAATGTTCATAACCTCAGCAAGGAAGAGAATTAGCCACTCATTTGTGGATTGATCATCCTAAAACAAGTGTAAATCATGCATACAATTGATAGAAAGAAGAAAGGAAGAGAAGAAATCTCTTAGCTTTTTCGTCCCTCAACTGCTTCTAACTCACGTCCTAGCTCCACCAAGTCTGCACTAATTAAAATAAACCTAAGTGTGCTATTTATACTAGTGGGAAATTTTTCCCGGAATAACAAGCAACGTGTCACGGAGGCCATCGCGGAGCACTGCCTCCGTGACACGGCGTGGACGCAGACCTTCACTGGAAATCCAGGGTCCGGTAAAATAGCCTCAACGTGGCACGGAGGCCAACGCGGAGGCCTATCTCCGTGCCACGGAGCTGTCGGAGGCCACACTGGAATTTGCCATTTAATTTCCTCTCCAGGCAGTGTGCCTCCGCGATGATAGCGTGGCACGGCTCCATCGCGGAGCCCCTATACTTTGTGCATTCCAATGTCTTTTCCACGCTCGTATCCAAGTCCAACTCCGATATAGTTCCAACATGCATTTTAGCTCCTAAAAATCATATTTTCCTGCAAAACAAATGCTAATCATGTTGGTTAGTATAAATTCACATTTTATTACCAATTACATGAGAATATATACATATTGCACACAAACAAGGCGAAAATAATACGTTTGAGTATCACTTGGGCATATAAATCTGCCCAAGATCACTTACCCCACACTTAAATCCTTGTTCGTCCTCGAACAACACATACCCAACTCATGCAAATTACATCCCAACCTTCATCACTATGGTGCGACCATTTACGCTACGGTCATACTGATTATTCAATTTTTTGCAAATCATCACGAAAACATGCATGGTCTTACAATACAATGACCTTTAATACATCAAGACTTCCTAGACTTTAAGAATCGACTCTCGATATCGGCAAACTCATGCAAATCAGCTAGTCAAGATATCCGACACGAAAATCAATCTTTCATCAAGCATGTGCCCTCACAACTCAAGAGTGTCTTCCCCTTTTTGTTCATGCAACACACAAACATTCAAGTAGGGGCATATAAAAATTAATTTCACTCTCTCCCAAAAGAATTCACATGCATCATGTCATGACCCATAGGCTTGCCCTTAGTGTATTACTCCACTAATACAAAGAAATACAATGTAGGATCAAGTAGAACTTTAATGGGTTGTAACGGGGCTATGGATCTAGTATATATATTGGATTAGCCAATAATAGTCGCTAGCATCCGTAAGTGCCTTTTCAACACATTCCCATCGACTCATGGACATTGTTCCTCTCTTTTCTCTTTTTCTCCCATTCATGCTGGTTTACTTTCGTACCGCCCATTTCATCAAACACACTTGACACAAAACAAAGGGTTTTCATGTACCCTCAATATCATTTAATTATAACAAGTGCCTCTTCAACATCATCTTTTCTTTCCTCACCCTGCTCTTCTTTTTCTTTTCACTCTTCTCACTCCTTGACACCTTGGGAACATTTTCTTTTCTTTGTAAGAGCTTAAGAGTTTTGTATAGACTTTTACAGCTAATGAAAAGAAGGAATAAAGCTTGGTTTATACAATTTTGGACAAAAGAAAGAAAGAAATCGGCTAAAGGCTCAACGGGATGACTAGGGTATACAACATATAAAAAGGTAGAGTTTGACAAGAAAAAAAAATGGAAACTATCGGTTAAAACAAAGAAATGCCTACATCCTTTCCAACACTACACCTCCTTCATTTCGTTTTGTATACACACCAGGAAAGTTCTAGACAATTCACAATGGCATGGAATAACAATACCTCACTTCACACTTCATGCACATGCTCGAATCAAGATGCATTCACAGACTCTTTAATTAGCCAATTGCATGAATTCAAAATTAAGCCTCAATCATACTGAATCAAATTCTGCAGCCTAGGTACTCAACATATTTACCAACTTGCATGCTTTCAAACGAATCATTTTCACATTTTGAACATCAGTTACACACGCAACGAAATTTTTGCAACCATAAAGCAACTACAGTTCATTGATGCAATCCACCAAAGAAAAGTTAAAAACAAATTAAAATCCTACTCCTACCGACTACATTTCCCTTAAGACGGTCGTCATCCATCCATCATAGGGAACGGTCACTAACTATGACATCGGTTCAATGGGACTATTCTCGGTAAAAGAACCGAAAATAAACTCCGAGAAACCCAAACAAAATAAAAACCGAAAATTTTTGCAACACATCGATCATTTCGATAGAAAGAAAATATTTACAAGTGCAAAATATTTTTGCGAAAATTTTTGAAAAATATCGATCATCTCGATAGAAAAAAAAATATTTACAAAATATTTACACTGGCAACCATAACTTTTCATAACACACATCATTAACCACACAAACAAATATATACACATACAACACAAATCAGTTCACCACAGGGAAAACACAAATATACATACAAACCAAGGAAAAAGCATACAGTAGATTAGAGCCTAAGTCCCAGCACCTAGCTACTCCCCACCCCACACTTAAATCGAACACTATCCCCAGTGTTCACAAAAATTACAAAACAACATTTCGGGTGGTGGAACTCCCTGATCAGTCAAAATATTCGACTTCTTCATCTGGTGCTGCTGCCTCATCCCCCACGTCTGAGTCAGCTCCATCATCGTCATCGGACTCCACATCGGAGTCCTCTCGATGTGTCTCCTCATCAGTAGGGACATCGTCATCAGTCGGCTCCACGAAGGCTGGTCCCACTCAGCATAAGGCTTTGGCATTCTTGCCAAATGGGTAATCCAGCTCCAGCTGCCATAATTCTTCCTCGGTGGCTGGTCTCCCACCAATCCGTAGCTGAAGCATCTGCATGCCGAACATATGTGCCATGTACTGATCGTCACGAGCATGTCGCTCGCCCAAAGTCAGCACTGGCCCGTGTGTGGTGTCGGGGGCCTTAGTTTTTGTCACATCGAGGGCCCTCCGCTCCAACTGCGGAATGTAATCCAAGGCTTCTTCCTCGACATCGAGGCCTCGGAGGAAGGTGGTGATGAGTCCGCCAAACCCGTATCTGTGGCCCTGGTGTAGTCTGGCTCTCTTCATGGAGGATATAATGACCGCCCCAACATTAATCTCAAGCCCTTTCATAAGGGCATACACCAAGCAGACACGGTCCCGAGTCACATCCGTCATGTGAACTCCTGGGATTAAGAACGAACATACAATCTTCAGCCATATTCTGGCCTCCCTGTTCATCTGCGAATAAGGCAGAGTCTGGTGGTAACCCCTCTCCTTATGTCTACTCCATCGGGCTGTGGATCGAGCCCCACACAACGTACGTCTGATGTCGGCGTACGGTGGGGTGATGTTTAGATGGCGGAGAATGTGGGCGTCTGTGTCCCGCGCTCCAACGATGGCATTAAATTGCTGGGGTTCCAGAGTGACAATCTGCCCTCTGATTTTTATTGTGTGGCTTCTGATGGTCGGGTTCCAATTTGCGTAGAACTCTCGGACCAAATAAAGGTTGCACTCCTTGGGCTCCTGAAAGATAAAGCTGAGCCCAGCTGCTTCAATCCTCTGCACAATACGAGGGAACTCCTGTGCTAGTGGTTCCCGTGCAATATGTTCCTCCGGGAAGTACTTGCTCTCCTTATGCTTAGCATACCATTTCTTTCCTTCCTCGGTTACCCACCTTGTTCCGTATTGGCGGTGTTGGCCGCGCGGAACAGCTGGTGCAGCTGGGACTGCGGTGCCCAATCTCATTCTTTTTCTACCGGTGCCTGAGGTAGAAGCACCCTTGCCCTTATCCTGTCTGCTAGTCATTGTACCTGTCAATATAAATTAACAAGCACAAAGTTAAGCTATAAAGATGTTAACTTAGGCTAAGGTCGGGTTACACAACGTTTACCCCACACTTAGGCCTTAGCTACTTTTACAAAACTACGGCAAGGATAACTCTACTTACACCAAAGACAACAACTATACAATTTATGCTTAGTGCGTTCACAAAAAATTTCGACAGCATAACGGTTAGTGTACTACTCAGACTTCATACAGCTAATTCCTATCCTACTATCGCTAACAATTCAACCATCGCACTTAGCAACAAAAACAACAAATAAAAAAAACAAAGACAAACATTCTATATACAGTCGAATCCAAATAATCAAACCAATTTACACAATTTTCGCATTTTCCCTAACAATTCGAGAATTCGTCGTCTTAACATTCATACAATATTTACAACGACTTATCTCTATTTACAAACACACCCCGACATCTAATTTACCGAATTATCAAGTCACCCAACTCAAATTCAACAACCCATGCCCTAAAATACAATTCTACAATCAAATTCGAATTATTTACGTAATCGATAAGTTCAAACGCTAATTAGAACAATCCGAACATTTATCCATCACAAATAACTCAACATCATGTTAAATTTCTAATTAGGGTGATATATCTCACCTCGCATGCCCAAAGTCGACTAAAATCGCCAAAAATTTGAGAGAAACAAGGAAAACATACCTTTGAATTGAAGAACCGAAGAAACTTGACGAATTCTGTTATACCCCGTAGAATTCCTGGCACTTAGATGACCTATTCCCACGTTGGTTAAGCATATTTAAAGGTCATACGTGCTGGGGAGAGGCCCGGGAAAAAGATCGGACGAGAAACCTGTCGAACCATCGCGGGAGGAGCCGAGGCAGAGCCCCTCCGCGATGGCAGCGTGTCACAGAGGTGAGGCCTCCGCGATGGCTCCGTGACACGTTGCCCAAGTTCAGGCCCAAGTATATAAAGCCCCCACTTCGGTTTAAAATCAAATATCACTTGAAAATTTCCAGAAAAGCGCAGTAAATAGAGGAAGACGAAGGAAAATTAAATATTTTCGTCCGATTACGCTGCCAAACGCTGCCCAAACTCAAATTAATCCTAGATACCAAAGTATTTAGCAGCCGAGAGCATTTCTACGGATTTAGTTTCGTGAAATACGGCCGACGAATTGGTGAGCCACCGAACTAAGGTAAGTAGAATTGCTCTAAATTTATGTCTATGAGTTCCTAGCTGAGAAGTGAATACTTCTCCCTTTTGGGCCGCTGAAGAATAGCGAGTTTTCGACCGTCTTTCGATAAGCCTAAGTTTAGGCTATAAACTATATCGAAAGTAACGTTGCTCTTTACAATACAACTGTATTTAGTATTGATTGACGTATTTATGAATGCAGTTGGGAGAAAATAGTTGAAGTACCAGCCGAGCCTCGTCCGACGGACGAATAGTCAAAGATAAGGTATGTAAAGTTAGTTTCCTCGGCAAGTGGAGTAACATTGAGACAGTATAGTAATTTACAGACCAGTAGCATGTTCAGAAGTCGAGTATTGCATTATTATGAATATTGGTACAATGTAAGAAGCTTTGGGTTGTAACGTGTACGAGACTTATCAGTATGATATAGGTTCGGACGTAAGTGATTACGATTGCCCAGTATATACAGTATGTGATGATTATATGCCATGTTAAGATATTGTTGTGTTCAGCTGAAACCCTGTGAAGTAGTACAGTATCTGTAAAGCATTTCAGACATAGACTAGTAACTAAATAAGGTTTAGAAAGCATGTTAGAAATAGGAAATCATGTTAACACAGAACTCAGTAAACAGTATAGCTTTTAGCAGAAACACCATCTTGTATAGCATTGCTCCAGTACAGTCTGACAGGAGACTATATTCGTATTTATATCTACCTGCCTCAGCACGTATCAGACACTTATAGATTACTATTATTAGCTCAGCAGGTATATATTCGATACCTTACCCCTGCTAGCCTTAGCTTGTGAGATACACAGACAGCATGACTAGTTGAGACCGTTGTATTGATTGGGGTTGGATTACCTAGCATCCCTGACCGCCCAGGGTTAATAGCTGTATCGACTCGTCCTCCAGAGGACGAGGATACGTCACTCTACAGAGTGATATGCCGTCCCGCAAGGGGACGAAGATGGGATGCCAGTTTCCCCATATTGTGCCTTAGTCGGCCCTTATACACCCCCGTCGAGCGGGTACGCCCGGGGTGTTGATTTTAGAGTCCTTCGGACTCAGGTACAGTTATAGTCAGGGGCTCAGCGAGCCCAAGTGCATACCCAGGGACCGGCAGGATGCTTACAGCTACTATAGGAGATGGGATGACCGGGGTAGGGGCATAGATTCTGTGTTGATTGTACCTCCCGGCTTATAGGGGCCGGGTAAGGTTTGTGTATGCCATGTTGTGTTATGTATGTTATGTTATGTTATAGTAGACATGAATAGATTAGTAGCAGATGATACATCTCCAGATATGACACCTACTCCTCCCAGTATGATTGAGAATAGGTACGACTTACATCATCAGACAGATAATCTAGTTCTTCCTATTTCAGTTTCGTCAGTTATGTTATTGATTTCAGATATCTTTTTTTTTCTTCAGTTATTGCTTTACATACTCAGTACCAGCGGTACTGACGCCCGGTGGGGCGCTGCATTACTTGCCTGCAGGTACTCATAGACGAGCAGGCGACTCTATGTGACTCCCTGTCAGCGGTTGAGTATTCAGCTCCAGCCATCCGGAGGCTGAATTTCAGAGGTGTAGCTCAGTTCCTTTTGGTTGTATAGTACGGGTAGGTCGGGGCCCTGTCCCAATCAGTTTATTGCTATTCCTAGAGGCTTGCAGTCTGTAAATATTCCCTGTGGTCAGTTGAGCCGGTCGTGTGAGGCCGTGCAGTTGTTTAGTTGTCAGTATTCTTGCTTTCTTTTACGTTGGCCGTGTGGGGCCATAGTTTATCAGTAGTGGTGACCTTGCCGGTCACGTAGCTTTTCCGTATGTTATGTTTGAGTTACAGATAACTAGACAGCATGGTGGCCTTGTCGGCCCGTGTAGGTTCCCCTGAATTGAGATGTTTCTGGTCAGCTGTTAGTACAGGTACAGAAGGCTATAGGCCAATGGGCCAGGGGCTGTATTTACAGCCGTTATATAGCCCTTTGTTTCCAGAAATGTGAGTTAGAGCCAGCCAGGCGCCAGATGCACCCAGGCTTAACAGTCCAGCAGGTCAGGTCCTAGTAGGGCACCAAGTGCCAGTCATACCCCCCAGGGCGGGGTGTGACAAATTCCTTGCCTAGTAACGTGGCACGGTGCTTGGGGAGGGGGAAATGGGTATTTTGGTCGCGGAAGGGAGAGTAGAAGAAATGGGGATAAATTAGGCAAAATCGGGGTTAATTTAAAGAAAAACACGCGGGTCACCCGGCAACCCGGTGCGACCCGGCACCAAATATAAGGCAACGTGTCACGGAGGGTAACGCGGAGCCCCTCCTCCGTGACACGGAGCCAACGCGCCAGTGCACTGTTTCTTCAATTAAATTATTTTTTCATACCTTGCCTGTTCCTTCCCGATTCCATGCATATTTCTCTCCGTTAGACCTGAAAATCACCTCACTAACAAAATTGGTTAGATTAATAGATTTCCCTAACTAAAATGAAAAATATTAACTAAAACAAGAATCTAAACCTAATCAAGAAAAGAAAAATAAAAATAAAAATTATTTACACAAAAAAAAAAGAAAGAAAGAAAATATTTTCCACGGGTTGCCTCCCGTGCAACGCCTGGTTTACCGTCGCGGCTCGACGTACCAAGTTTCACCACTTTTTCCTCCACCTTGAGGATATGAATCTCACCCCTAATTTCTTTTCTAGTTTCCTCTTATGTTCTAGGGGTGGTGGTGAAAAATTGTAAGGACCAAGTAGTAGATGTTGCCTTTTGCACTTGTTGGCCCTCAAGTAAGCGAAGTCATTTTGGCTCTCTGAGTTAGCGAATTTCAGAATATACGGGGCTTGATCCTCCTCTAGACACTTCTCTATAAGCTTGGAAGACTCTATTTCTATGTTGTCCACCAAACTTAATGTCGAAAAATGGTTCGAGTGTGGTCCAATCAACCTCAACTCTGAAATTGCATTGTGCTTTACTTCCTTACTTGTGTACACCTTTTCAACATCGACATCTATTTCTCCATTAAGGTCAAATGGAAGATATTCTTTCTCTTCTTCCATGAATGGATTTTCTATAGGTATGAGCCGATCACGGGGACACTCAAGAGATTCTAATTGTTGGGCTTCATCCAAAAATTCACCCTTGTATTCCTCTTGTAGTTCCTCTTGAATATCGGCTAAAACTGTCACCTACAAATTATCACAAGCTTCAGCCTCATCACACATCTCCGTGAGTTTGACGCTCATCCTGCTTACAGCCTCTGCATTCTCCTTTTGCTGAATTATCAATTCTGCCATCGACTCCTTCATTGCTTCTGATTGCTCCAAGAGTTGTTTCATCATGTCCTCTATTTGAACTTGGCGTCCCAAGTCCTCATTTTCAACATGCCTATATTCAGCAAAAACAACAGAATGATCATAGCGGGGGCTTGGGGGAGGGGAATATGCCTTTGGACAATCACCCCAATGGCCATATTGACACCCACATATATTGCACGTGTTACAGTTTTGCCACAAGTGGGGTCCTCCGCAATTCATGCAAGATTCGCCGAAATATGCGTATCCACCATTTATATTCCAAGATGTCATGTCAATGAGGGTATCCGAAAGAGAGAAAAATTAAAATGAACAAAGAATTAAAACAAATACTAAGACCAAGTTGTCAGCACTTGAGAAAAATAAAAATACAGTAAATTACACTTAAAACAAATTCACCTATTGCCAAGTCTCCCCGGCAACGGCACCAAAAACTTGTTCGGCTGGTTCGGTATATGTAAAACTGACACGCAAGTGCACGTGGTCAAACAAGTAATAAAGTGGCTAAGTAAGCCAAGTATCGATCCAAGGAGACTCAGGATAAGTAAAATTGCCTAAGTACACTATATTCTTATCTTACTTCTAATTATGCTAACAACAGCGTAACCAACAGTTAAATAAGTTTTTGGTTATAAAATATATATATATACTAAAACTATTAACAATTATTTACTGTGAATTAACAACAGTTAATGAATTCGATTATAATAATAATTTGGTTAATCTCTTCTTCATGTTGCTAGCCAAGAACAGTAGCCTAGAAATTAAAACTCTCGTATTTAATTTCACTTTAGAATCATAAACCATCCGTCTACATTTCTGTGATCAAATGCAATTTATGACCTAGCAATACAATTCCGGTTCCTAAACTGACTAATACGGCTTTCAAGTATATTTCAGGAAAGCACATCAAAACCCAATTTTCCCAAATCAAGTTAAGAACAATACCCTATTAATTCACAACTTTCCAATTTCTTGCTCTCTCGAGTGAAATTGGACTTTTTAGATGTACATTAATGTCGGCCACACACTAATGCAGTAGAAACAAGAATTAATAGAACAACATAGAAGAAGAAGAAGAAAACCATAAAATTAATAATCAAAATTCATCACAAATGTTCATAACCTCAGCAATGAAGAGAATTAGCCACTTATTTGTGGATTGATCATCCTAAAACAAGTGTAAATCATGCATACAATTGATAGAAAGAAGAAAGGAAGAGAAGAAATCTCTTAGCTTTTTCGTCCCTCAACTGCTTCTAACCCACGTCCTAGCTCCACCAAGTCTGCACTAATTAAAATAAACCTAAGTGTGCTATTTATACTAGTGGGAAATTTTTCCCAGAATAACAAGCAACGTGTCACGGAGGCCATCGCGGAGCACTGCCTCCGTGACACGGCGTGGACGCGGACCTTCACTGGAAATCCAGGGTCCGATAAAATAGCCTCAACATGGCACAGAGGCCAACACGGAGGCCTATCTCCGTGCCACGGAGCTGTCGCGAGGCCACACTGGAATTTGCCATTTAATTTCCTCTCCAGGTAGTGTGCCTCCGCGATGATAGCGTGGCACGGCTCCATCGCGAAGCCCCTATACTTTGTGCATTCCAATGTCTTTTCCACGCTCGTATCCAAGTCCAACTCCGATATAGTTCCAACATGCATTTTAGCTCCTAAAAATCATATTTTCCTGCAAAACAAATGCTAATCATGTTGGTTAGTATAAATTCACATTTTATTACCAATTACATGAGAATATATACATATTGCACACAAACAAGGCGAAAATAATACGTTTGAGTATCACTTGGGCATATAAATCTGCCCAAGATCAAGGACTCACCAACAAGGGAACTGGACGAAGCTGTGGAGACTGGCTAACGGCGAAGCTAAGTCTCAGCATCTGAACCTGCATCATAAAATGATACGACATAGATTATGTGGTCGGTACATAAAATTTACTAGTATGCAAGGTAGTAAAACATGCTGAGTATCTGTTAGCCGAAATCATGCATATAAACATATATCATAAGATCATGAGAGTAACACTGCATGCTGAAATCTAAAATCATTAATAGTAATAAACTACATCTCATATTTAAATCAAATGACCTAAAGGTGGAAATATATTTATATGGCTTTCCATAATTGAAATCATATGTAAAATCTTATAAACAGATCATTGGGTAAAACCTGCTGAAAATATAATATCATAAGTCATAAATATGCGTAACTGAAATTATGAACAACAATGGGAGACTCATCTTAAGTGGAAACCACCACGACAGAGCTTACATGATGCCCCAACTATTACACTCAATTGGACAGAGCCATCCAAAATTTTGCCAGGGCTAAGGACGATACCATGATATCGATATCAAGCTGAAGGCCCCTTGGGGTAAGGGAAGGTCACAAAGGAGGTCCCAAGGTAAACATATAAACCTATGTTGGCTCGTATTTTTGAGATATAGGGTTTACATGAACCCCTAGCTAATTCAGTGCTAGACACTACTTTAAAAAACATGTAAGGTGCTCTCCATCATTTTTCAGAAAAGCAGAAAGTATTGTTTTTCAACGAAGATGATAATGTAATTACATACATAGTCTGAAATCTGAATATGGGGAGTCCTGGCTCCAAATATACCATAAGCTAAAAATGGGGAGTATCACTCCAAACCATATGGTAAGCTGGTATTATGAGACTGAACTAAATCATGAAAACATACTTAACATGTGTGGACTTGCCCAAATCTCAAAATCTAGCATACTTGAAATAGACTTCATAAGTCAAAATCACAAGTTCATACAAGGGTAATTTGTAAATATTCAATCATGCTAGATATCTCATCGTACTTGAAATCATAAATTATAAACTTGACTTCTCATGAACTTGCATAACTGGGCATAATTTTTTAAAATTTGAAATCATGAATTTGTAATCAAAATAGGTATAAAATCTGCACATGAATCTTGAAATATACTTTGAAACATGAAGGGAATTGACCCATAAATAAATCATAGAGAATTTCATAAAATTGGGTTAAAACCCCATAAGATCATGAACTTGATTTAGAACTTTAATTCATAAACTTGAGGAGAATTTTGAGAATGAGAGGGAATGGACTCTCATTCAAAGCCCTACATACCTGGGTAAACTGAATCTACACTTATCCTTGAAAGCTCAAGAGATTTGGAGAAGAACTTAAAGAATTCTAGGCTTGATTTTAAAGGAGAATTTTCTAGTCTTTCATGCATGGTAGGGGAATGATTTAGAATAGGTTAAACCCACTTAAAATCCTCCTAATAGAGCTTAAAACAACATAGTTTAGGGGTTAAGAGCTTAGGAATTATGAAAATGCCCTTACTAATTCACAGAAAAAATAATACTGCCAGTCACTACGATGGACATAACAAATCATTAGGCCCTCTGACGAGTCATTGTCTCCCCTCGTCACGACACTGGAAATTTCCAATCTCCCGATCTTCTCATCCCCATGACCAACTTAATGAGTCATTAGCGATACCGACGACTCGTTCCCTCAACTCGTTACTAATACTGTAATCTCACCCTTTATCCACTTGATGGGTCATACCACGATTCGTTGGGAGTCACGATGATTTGTAATCCCATCCGTTGCCACTGGCCAAGAACGACATCTCCTTAAATCTAGGAACCACCTGACGGGTCACTTAACGACCCGTTAGGTCACACTACGAGTCACTCGATGACTCGTTCTGTGACCTGGTATTGATTTTCCTGCTTTCTTTTTTCAACCCTCGGGTATGATCTTAGGAAAGTTTGGGATATTATAATATCTTCCCCTTGGGAACATTCGTCCTCGAATGTGGGTAAAACATACTAAAAGCTGGGGAAAGGAACTGCAATCCTGAACACTGAACATCTGAAGCTGAAACTAATAGAGTGACTAACTCCATACTAATATACATGACTGAACTGAATTCATGAATCACACATATGTGCGCTGACATGAAAGAAACGGGAATACATGAAATAGACAAGAAACTGATTAGAGTACCAAGGAGGAAATCAATACCTCAAGTTGGAACTAAGCTGGGAGGGAAAAGATGCGAGTATTTAGCCATCATATCTGTTTCAGCTTCCCACGTAGATCCCTCTACATGCCAATTCCTCCACAAGATTTTTACTGAAGCTAATTCTTTGTTCCTTAACTTCCAAACCTGACGATCAAGGATCTCAACAGGTATCTCCTCATAGGTAAGGCTATCCTTCATGCATATGTTCTCCACCCCAACAACCAAAGTCGGGTCACCAATGCACTTCTTCAATAACAATACATGAAAAACTGGATGCAATGATGACTCTGCTGGTATCTCCAACTCATAGTCCACCTTGCCAACACATCTCACAATCCTGTATGGACCAACTTATCGGGGACTAAGTTTTCATTTCTTTATGAATCTCATCACTCCATTCATGGGAGATACCTTTAGGAACACCCAATCATCAACTCAAACTTGAGTTCTCTTCGCCTGACATCCGCATATGATTTTTGATGACTCTAAGCTATTTTTAGCCTTTCCCTTATAAGCTGAACTTTTTCCATGGGCATCATAAACTTAATCTGGACCTATCAATGTAGCCTCACCTGCCTCGAACCATCCAATAGGGAATCTACATCTCCATCCATAAAGAGCCTCAAATAGAGCCATCTGAATATTAGAGTGTATGGTTTTATTGTAAGAAACCTCGATGAGAGGTAAATGATCATCCCAACTATCCTTGAAGTCAATCAAACAAGCTCCCAACATATCCGTAAGATTCTGAATGTTCTGCTCAGCCTAACCAACTGTTTGCGAGTAAAAAGTTGTACTAAGCTTGACCTGACTATCGAGTCCTTTGTGAAACAATCTCCAAAACTGCGAGGTAATCTGTGTTCCTCTATCTGAAATGATGGAAAAGGGAATCACATGCAACCCAACCAACTCTCAAATGTACAATCTAGTATAGTCCTCAGCTGAATCAATAGTTTTGACCAGTAAGAAATGAGCTACTTTGGTCAACCTTTCTACCACCACCCAAATGGGGTCATGCTATTGGCGAGTGCGAGGCAACCCTGTGATGAAGCTCATATTGATCACTTCCCACTTACAAGTGGGGATACTGATGTATTTAGCATACCTCCCAGTCTCTGATGCTCCACATTCACTTGTTGACAATTTGGATACTTAGCCACAAACTCTACTATGTCGTTCTTCATGTCATTCCACCAATAGACTCTTCGTAGGTCACGGTACATCTTGCTGGCACATAGATGTATAGAATATCAGGAGCCATGAGCCCAATGCAACATCCTTTCTCTCTAATCATTGACACTAGGAACACATAAATGACCATGATATCGAAGCACACTACCTACCTCTTGGGAGAAGGCCTCCACATTCTGATTTTTAACCACTTCTTTTAACTTCATCAACATAGGATCCTCATCTTGTCTAGCCTTGACTTCAGTCACCAAAGAAGATTCTGACCCATTCTGAACAATGGCACCACCATCTATCAAAACCACAAGGTGAACCCCTAATCGTGTAAGCCAATACACATCCTTCACCAACTCTTTCCTTCCATCTTCCACATGAGAAACACACTCCATGGAAAGTCTACTAGGGGCATCTGCCACTACATTGGCCTTGCCCGGATGATAAAGGACACTTATGTTATAGTCCTTGAGCAGCTCTAACCATATTCTTTGTTGCAAATTCAAATCATCCAGGGTGAACACATACTATAGGCTCTTATGGTCCGTAAACACATACACATGGACCCCATACAAGTAGTGTCTCTAGATCTTCAATGCAAACACTATCGCTGCCAATTCTAGGTCATGCATCGGGTAATTCTTCTCATGAGTCTTAAGATGTCTAGAGGCATACACAATGACCTTACCATGTTGTATCAACACACATCTAAGACCAATCCTAGAGGCATCACAATACGTAATGAATCTATCCTCACCCTCTGGTAGGGTCAGCACTAGGGTAGAAGTGAGTCGAGTCTTTAACTCTTGAAAACTGTTCTCACAGGCATCCGACCACTGCGATTTGACTTTCTTATGGGTCAACTTAGTTAATGGTGCTGCTATGGATGAAAATCCCTCCACAAACCTCCTGTAATAGCCAGTTAAACCCAAGAAGCTCTTGATATCCAAAGGATTAACTGGTCTAGGCTAATTCTTCACCGCTTCTATCTTTTGAGAGTCCACCTGCACACCCTCACTTGACACCACATGGACAAAAAATGCTACTGAATCCAACTAAAACTCACATTTTCTTAATTTAGCAAACCTCTACCGATCCTTAAGAGTCCATAGCACAATCCTCAAATGAGCGGCATGTTACTTCTCACTACGAGAGAATATGATAATGTCGTCTATGAAGACAATCACGAATATGTCCAAATATGGCTTGAATACTCTGTTCATCAAATCCATAAAAGCTGCAGGAGCATTCGTTAGTCCAAATGACATAACTACAAACTCATAGTGACCATACTGAGTCTGGAAGACTGTCTTTGGGATGTCACTCTCCCTAACTCTGAGTTGGTGATAGCTGGATCTGAGGTCTATCTTTGAGAAGCACTTAGCACCATGAAGTTGGTCAAAAAAGTAATCAATTCTAGGGAGGAGATACTTGGTCTTGATTGTGACCTTGTTCCATTGTTGATAGTCAATGCACATACGAAGGGACCCATCCTTCTTTCGAACAAAGAGAACTGGTGCACCCTACTGGGACTTGCTAGGTCCGATGAGGCCCTTATCTAGAAGATCCTTCAATTGCTCTTTCAAAACCTTTAACTTAGCTGGAGCCATTCTATAAGGAGGAATATATATAGGTTGCATATAAAAAGTAAGGTCAATACCAAAGTCAATCTCCCGCTCATGAGGGAATCCTAGTAGATCTCTGGAAAACCTCCAGATATTCACATATAATAGGGACAAACTGAAGAGTCGAGGTCTCAAATGTAGCATCCTTAACCCGAACTAGGTATTACACGCAACCCTTGGAAATCATCTTTCTTTCCCTAAGATAGCAAACAAAGCGTCCCATAGGCACAGCTGAACTACCCTTCCATTCTATGACTGGCTCACTAGAAAATTAGAACTCTACCATTTAGGTTCTATAATCGCTGAGGCATAATATGCATACAAACAATTTATGCAAAAGATAAAATCGAAATCAATCATCTTTAACTCTACTAAATTGGTTGAAGTGACTTTCTAAAGGACTGTGATCGGGAAATTTCTACATACCCATCGAGATATAACTGAGTCACCGACTGGAGCAGGGACTGATAAGGTTCTGCTAGGATTTTGGGACTGGCGTCAAAACTAATGGCAACATAAGGAATCACAAAATATAAAGTAGCCCCTTATCTAACAATGCATACACATCAAGATGAAATACTCATAACATACCAGTGACCACATCTGGATAGACCTCCTACTCCTGACGAGATAAAAGGAAATAAAACCTGTTCAGATGCTATCAACCCCCTGTACTAGTGGATGCACCCTGTTGAGCCGAGCATGCTGGTTGAACTGCTGAATTGGTGGCGGGTCATGACCTCTACCATGACCTGTCTGGCTGAAGAGCAGTTTTTGTGTATTTGTCTGGGCTTCCCGCACCCAAAATGTGCTCCTGAACCTGCTAAGCACTCTCTGGTGTGCCTCCTACAACACTTGTCACAAACTAGAATGCTGGGCTCTACTAACATGCTCCCCTAACCTTGGGAACCTGATGTCCTTCCCCTTTAATCACGCCTAGATCTAGATGGCACACTAGCAGATGACGGCACTAGGGCTGATGATCTCTAGTGGGACTGCTGACGATGTCCTCCACTGGACCTTTGTTGGGAAAACCCAAAGCTACTTGTCCTGGCCCTCTTTGCCACTCTCTCCCTTTCCTTTATCTGATACACCACTATCTACTAGGCATATATAACCAATTGAGAGTAGTCTAGATCATTGTTCAGCATTGCGGTCCTACAGTCCTTGAACAACGAATCTGATACTCCATACAAAAATCTATTCATACGGGCTCTCTGATCTATAACCATCTTCGCTGCATACTTGTACAATCGAGGGAACTCTAAGGCGTACTTCTGCACAATCATATTTTTCTTACTCAAGTTGATGAACTCCACCACCTTTGCTTCCCTCAACTCCCTAGGGAAGAATCTGTCTAAGAAGGCAGTCATGAACTAATCCCAGCTCATGGGAACTGCTCCCATTTCTCTATTGTATCTTGACTGATGGTACCAAATATAAGCAATCCCCTTCAGCTGATAGGAAGCTAAGTTTGCATTCTCTTCTCCCGCCACCCCCATAATCTAGGTGATCTTCTATAACTCCTCAAGTAACTCATGCGAGTCCTCACCCACTCTTGACCCAAGGAACTCAGATGGATTCATCCTGAGATAGTCCCGAACTTGAGCCGCCGCTGCGTTCCCATTCTGAGGGACATGGGCCACCGCTTGCTGGTTGACATGAACGGTCAGATCCTGGGTCAAAATTTGAAAATAAACGCTAAGCATTGCATGAGAAAGGTGCTCGAGCAAAGGACCTGCTGGTGGTGGCGGGACCTAGTGCCCATCGTCATTGCCATCTTTGTAGCCATTTCCACTTCTGTTCCTTCTATCGTTCACTTGGCACAGAGGCATGATTCTTCAAATGCAATAGCATGAGTTAGAAGGATAGAGAGGTACTTATCACATTACATAGATCATAAAAGAAGGGAAATTTCCTAAAATTTCTTGTCGCCTCTCCCCCATGTGTGGCGCGCTTCACACCTATGTAAAAGACTCTACTCAACGAGGATCTCAGACACCCTAAGACACTCTAAACCTTTACTCTGATATCAAGTTTTTCACGACTCAAACATATCTTCGAACTGAGATATGTAACCTAGAATCACGAATGACTCCAAGTTGACCCATGGCATGAACATGATAACTAAAGCACATACTCCAAACGAAAGCTAATAGCTGAAAATGTAAATAAGTGAAAGTTTGAACACTTATCAATCATATAGAGTCAACACTGATAAAGGTGCGATTCTACATATTGTCTGAAAAATCCTCTAACATAACTGAAGAGCTGATGGGACAACATCCCTAACTAGATTACTTGATGTCTGAAAATTGGAAGTAACACAACTCAACAATCTGAAGGTCCTACAAGGTTGAGGACGCACTAGCAAGAGAACTAGACTATGTTGTTGAGACTGAATAACAGCAAAACTGAGTCTGGACGTTTGAACTTGTATCATGAAATGATATAGTATAGAGTATATGGTCAGTACTTGAAACGTACTGAGTATGCGAGGTAAGTAAAACATGCTGAGTAATTGTAAGCTGAAATCATGCATATAAACATATTTCACAACATCATGAGAGTAAGGCTGCATGCTGAAATCTAAAATTATGAATAGTCATAAACTGCATCTCGTATCTGAATCGAATGATCAAATCTAGAAATAGAACTATATGGCTTGCCATAACAGAAATCATAAGTAAAAACTTATAAACTTATCATTGGGGCAACCCAGCTGAAAATATAATACCAAAAGTCATAAACATACATAAAATAGCAACAATGGGAGACTCGTCTGAATCGGCAACCACCACGATAGAGCTTACGTGATGCCCCAACTATTACACTCAAGTGTGTAGAGTCATTTAAAATCTTTTCACAGCTAAGGATGATACCATGATATCGATATCAAGCTGAAAGCCCTTTGGGGGAAGGGAAAGCTCACAAGGGAGGTCTTAATGTAAATATATAAATCTATGTTGGCACGTAGTTTTGACAACCAAGATTACATGAACCCCTAGCCTACCAGTGCTAGACACTACTACCAAAAATATGCAAGGTGCTCTCCATCATTTTTCAACGAAGCTGTAACCATCATTTTTCAAAAAAGCTAATAATGTAATTACATGCATATTTTGAAATTTGAATATGGGGAGTCATGGCTCCAAACATACCATAAGCTAAAAATAGGGAGTATGACTCCAAACCATATGATAAGCTGGTATTATAAAACTTAACTGAATCATGAAAACATACTTAACATGTGTGGGCTTGCCAAAATCTCAAAATCAAGCATACTTGATATAAACATTGATCTTGGGCAAATTTATATGCCCAAGTGATACTCAAAAGTACCATTTTAGCCTTGTTTATCTATCAATGTGTATACATTCTCATGTAATTGGTAATAAAATGTGAATTTATACTAACCAACATGATTAGCATTGCTTTGCAGGTAAAATGTAATTTTGGGAAGCTTAAATGCATGTTGGATGATATCGGGGTTGGACTTGGATGCGATCACGGGACAAGGCAGTGGAAAGCATGAAATAAAGGGGCTCCGCGATGGAGCCGTGTCACGCTGCCATCGCGGAGGCCTTCTGCCCGGATAGGGAAATTTCGCCCAAATTCCAGAGAGGGTCCGCGTCTGGTCCGTGGCACGGTGGCTTGGCTCCGCGTTGCAAGCCGTGCCACGTTGGGCCTTAATTCTTGGACCCCCAGTTCTAGTGAGGGTCCGCGTCCGTAGCGTGTCACGGAGGCAGTGCTCCGCGATGCACTCCGTGACACGTTGGTCGTTATTCCGAGAAAAATTCCCACTAGTATAAATAGAACACTTAGGTTCATTTTTCAATATTCTTACTTAGTGGAGCAAGAACGTGGGTTACAGGCAGTTGAGGGACAAAAATATCAGGGTTTTTTCTCTCTTTCTTTCTTCTTTAATTCAATTGCTTGTATAATTAACACTCATTTAGAGATGTTTAATCCACAAATGAGTGGCTAATTCCTCTTCTTGCTGAGGTTATGAACAATTGTGATGAAATATGATCATTGATTCTTTGGTTTTTCATCTTTTCTTCCATGGTTGTTCTATTAATTCTTGATCTTACTGCATTAATATGTGGCCTACGTTAATGTACATCTAAAAAGTCCGATTTCACTCGAGAGAGCAAGAAATTTGAAAGTTGTGAATTAATAGGATATGTTCTTTACTTGGTTAGGAAAAATTGAGTATTGATTTTCTTTCAGGATAGAAATATACCTGAAAGTCGTATTAGTCAATTTAGGAACCTGGTTTGTATGGCTAGAACATGAATTGCATTTAATCACAGAAATGTAGGTGGATGGTTCATGATTCTTATGTGAGGTTAAATACGAGAGTTTTAATCTCTTGGCAATTGTTTTTGGCTAGCAGCTGGAGGAAAATATTAACCAAATTATAATGATAATTAAATTCATTACATGTTCGTTTAACCTCAGCATGCTCTCATTCATAGTTCAAACTCAAAGTAGATAATTGTTTTTAGCTTTAGTATAAAAATTATAAAACAAACTATCAAACTCTTGGTTACACTGTTGTCTGCATTTTTAGAAGTAAAATATAGTACACTTGAGCAGATTGCACTTCATCCAAGTCTCTGTGGGATCGATACTTGGCTTACTAAAGCCACTTACTACTTGTTCGACCACGTGCACTTGCGTGTCGTTTTATATACCCACAAATCACGCGAACAAACATCATAAGTCAAAATTATAAGTTCATACATGGGCAATTTGTAAACATTCAATCATGTTATATATCTCATCGTACTTGAAATCATAAATCATAAACTTTATTTCTCAAGAGCTTGCATAATTGGGCATAATTTTATAAAATTTGAAATCATGATTTTATAATCAATATAGGTATTAAATCTACACATGAATCTTAAAACATACTTTGAAACATGAAGGGAATTGACCCATAAGTAAATCATTGAGAATTTCATAAAATTGGATTAAAACCCCATAAGATCATGAACTTGATTTAGAACTTCTATATATAATATAAAAGAGAAACATAAATCCAGTGATGTGGTGCTCTCTAAGATCAGTATCCATATTTATCTTTTTTCTCAAATTTTGACTCTTTTTCTCTATTTAATTATAGTTATACTATATATTTTTAATAAAAGGATAAAGTTTAAGTGAAGTGACCTTTCAAAAAAGTGTGTCCTTCTGATTTATTAGTATCTAACTATCTTATGGGTTTGAGTGACTTAGAACGGTTTGGTTTAAAAGTAACATTTTTATCTTTTTAGTGTCAATGGTCAAGAAGCTTCTTCAGGTCGGTATGAACATCTCCAAGTCCAACTTATTCTGTGGATCGCACGAGTATCATTAGGAGATTATTGATAATCTCCGACAGGCTATGAATAATATTGGTATTCTCTATGCCATTATACATGGTGATTCCAAGAGTACTGAATTCCGAACAAGGTTTTAAAAAAATTAGCAGATCAGGATGCAAATAGCGTGATTTTATTTGTATCCTTTCAAGATACACTGTATTGGAACGTAACTGCTTCTGTGATCAAGATTGTTATAGTCAAGTAATGGTTTTTGACCCAAATTTTTTTTTGGATTTGGTTTTTTCAAAACTTAGTTGCATTTGCTTACTTCACTAATTCATTTTCTACTTTCTAGTGAAGAAATTTATGACTGAATGGAATTTCACTACTTTTTATCTTCTTTTGCTATTTGTCTGCTACAGCCTATAGACACAGTAATGTGATATGAAAAAAATTCCTTATATATTTGCCTTGAAAGGAAAAAAGAGAGAGAAACATATTCTTTATCGCCAATTTTTTTTAAAACTAAAAGAAAATTAGAGTGAGGTTTTTCACTTTTTCATCATTTCACTTCAATATTGATGTAGTTCTTGCGTATGACTATACTGTTCTTTGGTGCTCTAATGAGATTCTTTAGGGAATTTGATTTGCTTTTTCAACAAAGTACTTTATTTCAATTTATGCGGTTGAAAATTTTAGGTTTGAATTTCTAAATTTTGACTGTCTATTAAGATATAAAAGCTTCATTTTTTTAAAAAAATAAAAATTTATATATTTGAAAACTACCTATAAAATACAATATAAATCAAAATAATTAATAACTTGAAATATTTGAAAGTCCTTTAAAAGAATTCATCAAAAAAGTTTAAATAATTCTAGAAATTTCAATTGTGCCGCATAAATTAGGACAAAGAGAAATAAATTATGTAAATAATTCACCAATTTTGAGATATGATTTGATTTTTCTTGGTTTTTCCATCGGATGAGACTTTGTTTTTAATTTAATTTTTTTAAATCATAGATAATTCATCAGCTTTGTTACTTATGTGGACTGCATTTTCTTTGTTTTGCATTGGATGAGTCAAGTTTGATTTTGTTTTTCGTTAATTTTAAAAAACTAATAGAATTTATATTTATTCCTGTTTAATTTCATTGATTACATAATTTCTTAATTTGTTTTTTATTCATTAATTTGTTTTTCAAAATATATTTTATTTCTGTGTCATAATATGCGAAGAATTACTGTATCACCAGTGATATGCAACCTTCTTTTCCGAAAGTTGGAGCTATTAATAGTTTCACTTTTTCCTTTTGCCATTCGTTTGTCAAATTTATTTTTTGAACTATTACAATGAATTTTTTTGTTACAATAACTATGTTTTGATTAAGACATGGAAATAAAACATCTTATATTTATTTGCAGTGACCATATGTTGATTCATTTACTCGATCATAGAGCGTAAGTACTATTTGTATTTTCTCATTTCTGTTCTTTATTCTCAATTTTCAAGATGCAGTATATTTAATTAAGAACGGAAGGCGAGAGGACTTATGTAAGGCCAAAAGTCTACAAAATATGTTATGTATAAACAACTTTCACCTCTAAATACAAGCAATAATAAACATCATTACTTATAATAATTAATATTATTTATGAATAATGTTTAAACATGGAAGGAAGGTGAGAAGACTTATCTTATATTATTTCATAAAGTCAGGAGAAATGGTTTTTTAGCGTTTTATAATTTTTTTAGTTTTATGACCTTTTTACAAGAGATTTATTTTTACACATAAGAGATCTCAAAAATGTCATTGTAAAAGGGCAAGAGATCTCATTTCCTCCATAAAGTTAGTGTCAATTCTATTTTTCAATTGAGAGGATAGTTGAAGGGGAGTTGGATCAATAGTAAAATTATTTTCTGTGACCTATAATTCACGAGTTGAAGGGGAGTCTTAGAATAAAGATAAAGTTGTCTCCATGTGACATATAGGCAACGAGTTTGAGTCGTGGAAGCAACTACTAATGCTTGCTTAAAATAGACTGTCTATATCACACTCCTTTGAATGTGACTCTTCCTAGGACCCTGCATGAATAAAAGATATTTTTATGCAGCAGGCTTCCTTTAATTGAGAGGACAGCTCCTCGAGCTCTCTAGCATTATAAAGCTATAAAAAGGTGTGACACGTTTATTCAGATTTATTTCTATGTTTTATCATTTTCATAAAAAATTATTATTCTTATAAGTTTGTTTTTTCTTGTATGTATATCGTACATTGTATAATTTATAATTTTGGTATTGTGGATGTCTTTTTCATATCTAATAAATTATAATATGATAAATTCGTGAATTATATTTTTATTCATGATCGCGCGAAGCGCGAGTAAATTTACTAGTGAATTCATAAAATTGAGGAGAATTTTGAGCATAAGAGTGAAACGAACTCTTATTCACAACCCTATATACCTGGGTAAACTGAATCGACACTTGTCCTTGAAAGCTTAAGAGATTTGGAGAAAAACTTGAAGAATTCTAGGCTTGATCTTCAAGGATAATTTTCTAGTCTTGAATGCATAGGAGAGGAATGATTTAGAATATGTTAAACCCCCTTAACCCTCCTAATAGAGCTCAAAATGATGTAATTTAGCGCTTAAGGGCTAGAAATTATGAAAATGCCCTTACTGATTCGGTCATTATAGATTCGGTCATTATGAAGATCCCCTTACTGATTCAACCCCTTACCAACACTGCAATCTCACCCTTTATCCACTTGATGGGTCATACAATAATTTGTTGGGAGTCGCGAAGACTCTTCATCCCATCAGTTTCCATTTCTTAAGAACGACATCTCCTCAAAATTGGGCACCAACTGATGGGTCACTTAATGACCCATTAGGTCACACCACGAGTCACTGGATGACTCATTCTATAACCTAGTGCAGATTTTCCTACTTTCTCTATTTCAACCCTTGGGTCTAATCATAAAGAATTTTGGGGTTATTACAATTGTGATGCTTCTAAGGTTTGGACTTGGTTGTGCTTTGATGCAGCATGGTAAGGTCATTGCATAACCCTTTAGACAGCTTAAGATTCACGAGAAGAATTATACAATGCATGTCCTAGAGCTGGTAGCTATAGTGTTTGTTTTAATGTTTTGTAGGCACTATTTGTATGCAATACATGGGGATGTGTTCACAAACCACAAGTGTCTTCTGTACGTGTTTACTTAGAAGGACCTGAATTTGCGTCAAAGGAGATGGCTAGAGTTTCTTATGGACTATGACATGAATGTCCTTTATCATCCAGGCAAGGCCAATATAGTGGCAGATGCTCATAGTCGATTTTCTATTAAGAGTGTGTCTCATGTTGAGGATGGGAGAAAGGAGTTGGTGAAGGATGTTCATAGGCTTGCTCATTTAGGAGTTCGCCTTATAAATTTGATGGATGGCAGTGTTATTGTTCAAAATGGGGTGAATCTTCATCGGTGATAGATGTTAAAGAAAAGAAAGACAAGGTTCCTATCTTAGTGAAGTTGAAGGAAGTAGTTCGAAATCAGAAAGTGGAGGTTTTCTCCTAAGGGGGAGATGGTGTACTCTGATATCAGGGCTAATTATGTGTTTTGGTTGTAGATGACTTGAGGGAGAAGATGTTGAGCGAGGCTTATGGCTCTCGTTACTCTATCCATCCAGGTGCCACCAAGATGTACCATGATCTACGGAAAGTCTATTGGTGGAATGGCATGAAGAAGGACATAGCAGAGTTTGTGGCTAAGTGCCTGGATTGCCTACAAGTGAAGGTTGAGCATCAAAGACCTGGAGATGTGCTTCAGGATATTAGCATTCCCACTTGATAGAGTGAAGAGATCAATATGGACTTCATTGCAGGCTTGCCTCATACACACCGACAGTATGACTCTATATGGGTGATTATGGACATGTTGACCAAATCAGCCCATTTCCTACCGGTCAAAACTACTCATTCAGCTGAGGATTATGCAAGATTTTACATTCGGGAGTTGGCTCGATTGCATGAAATTCCTCTATCCATCATCTCAGATAGGGGTACTCAGTTCACCTCTCAGTTTTGGAGATAATTTTACAGGGCCTTGGTACACAGATGAAGCTTAGCACAACTTTTCACCCTCAGATAGATGGCCAGGCCGAGTAGACCATTCAGACTCTTAAGGTCATATTGATAGCATGCGTGGTTGATTTTAAGGGTAGTTGGGATGATCACTTGCCTCTCATAGAATTTTCCTACAATAACAGTTATCACTCCATCTTTCAGATGACTCCGTTTGGGCTCTTTACGGGTAGAGATGTAGGTCACCTATTGGATGGTTTGAGGTAGGTAAGGCTATGTTTTCAGGTCTAGATTCAGTCGATGGGGATATGGATTAAGTTCAGCTTATTAGAGAAAGGCTAAAAATAGCTTAGAGTCATCAAAAATCTTATGCGAATGTTTGGCGAAGAGAGCTTTGAGTTTGAGGTTGACGATTGGGTGTTTCTAAAAGTGTCTCCCATTAAGGGATTTATGATATTCGGTAAGAAAGGAAGCTTAGTACCCGATATGTTTATCCTTATTGGATTTTGAGGCGAGTTGCCAAGGTGGCATATGAGTTGGAGCTACTAGCAGAGTTAGCTTCAGTGCATCCAGTTTTTCATGTATCTCTGTTGAAAAAGTGCATTAGTGACCTAGTCTTACTTTTTCCAGTAAAGAGCATTGTTATGAAGAATAGCCTTACATATGAGGAGATTTCGGTTGAGATCCTTGATCGTCAGGTGTGAAAGTTGAGGAAAAAGGAAGTAGCTTCAGTGAAGGTGTTATGGAGAAATCATCTTGTTGAGGGAGCTTTGTGGGAAGTCGAAGCAAATATAATGGCTAGATACATGCATCTTTTCCCTTTCGGCTCAGTCCCATATTGAGGTACCAATTTCCTCCTTACTACTCTATGTAGTTTCATGTCTCTAAGTTATTTCGATATCATAGCATGCATGTATGTTGCATTAATTTAGTTCGGTCATGTATTTTGGTCTGGAGTCAGTCACTCCATTAGTTTTTATCCATGGTTTTTCAGTTTTGGGATTGCAGTTCCTTCCCTAGCCCTCCAGTATGCTTAAGTCAACATTCGAGGACGAATGTTTCCAAGGGGGAGATATTGTAATACCTCGGGCTTCAAGATGGCTTCTTGAGGAAATAGAGTTGAAATTGAAAGTCTTGTGTAGAGGTTGACGGAGGAACCGATGACCCGCTGTAATGGCCTAGTGGCTCCGGCTGTGTGAATGAAGGCCGCCAGGAAGGCAATGGACCGTCAAGGGAAGCATCAAGGTTTGATAGTGAGGATGACAGCCCATCAGACTAGCGATAGACCGTTGCATGTTCCATCATATGAAGTCTCATAGTTCTAGGTGTGACGACCGAATTGATGGACCATCAAGGCTAGTCAGGACCACTTTTCTATTTAGGAGTGACGGCAATGACAATGGACCATTGGGCGAGTGACTGCCCGTCACGGCCACTGTCGGGACACCTAGTTGTCTAAATTCAGCCCGATTTCTAGGGGAAATTTTTTAATACCCCAAGCTTCTAATCCCTAAGTGACATCATTATGGGAATCCTTAAGGGTGTAAGAGTGTTTTACTTAGTTTATTCCTCACTCCTCTCATACACTAAGGATGGGAAAGATCAAAGCAAAGAATTATTCATCATGTTTCTTTCAAATCCTCTTTGGGTCTTCAAATTTTGCTTAAAGTTCATCAAACCCAGATATGTGGGGTTATGAATGGGGGAAATTCGTCCACCCTCATACCCAATTTCATCTCTATTCTATGATATCAAGTTGTTAAGCATGTCATACTGAATTCTAGGGTTTTTATCCAATTTTCATGAAATCTTCCATACTCTCTCTATGGGTATAATACCTTCATGTTCTGATTGATGTTCCATGACTATTAGGGAAGATTTAAACCTCAATTTACTTATTAATTCATGATTTCATGTTTATGGAGATTATGCCCTATTATGCATGGTTTATGAAAATTCAAGCTTATGATTCTATTATTTCAAGTATGATGAATTATCTAGTATGCATGAATGTTTATGAATTCTTAACTTATGATTCCATGATTTCGAATTATGAAGCTTATTTCAACTATGTTTGATTTCATGACTTCGGCAATCCCATGCAAAGTTCAGTATGTTTTTCATGATTTTAGCTAAGACTTACAAGATCAGTTTTAAAAAGATATTTGGTGTCAAGACTTCCAAAATATTTAGTTCCAACTATGTTTTAATAATATCATTATATGAGCAATATGCATGTTTTGAAAGTAGTGTCTAGCACCGCGTAGGCTAGGGATTTCGAGGACCTGGGTCTCTGAACTACGTGCTAACATAAGATATATTCTTATTTGGGACCTTTCAAGAGAGTATTTCCCCTACCTGAAGGTAAACCTGTGATATCACACCTTATTCGTCCTTTTTCCTGACAAGGCTTAGGATGGATCTCCTCCACGTAGGCAAGACGTGATATTATCATGTGCTCATACGTGATAGTTGTCGGTTATAATGAGTCTCCCATTGTTCCTCATATTTTCAGTTACTTATGTTCAGGTCTTATGATATTACATCTTATAACAAATTTGACCAATTAATCAACTTATGAGTTTTAGTTATGTCTTCAAGTATGGCACACTATATGATTTTGGTTTCAAAACCTTAGGTCTTTATGTTCAACTTATGATGAATAGCTTATGATTATGTATATCTCAGATATATGGCCTTTAGCATGTCGTCCTTACTCTCATGATTTGTCATGATTTATTTATGATTTCAACTAACGTTTTACTAGCATATTTTACTTATCTTACATACTCAGTATATTCAAAGTATTGACCGAATACTCTATGCTATACCTTCTCATGATATAAGTGTGGGTGATCCATCTCAGTCTCGCCAATAGTTCGCTTCCTTATCAGCCCAACTCTATTCCTGCTTGTGTGAGTCCTCATTCTCTGATGACATTATCAACTTTATGTTTTATTCTGTTTTTTACTTTCAGACTTAGTGAGCAAGTTGGGGGTGTTGTCCCATCAACTCATCATAGTAGTAGAGGCTTTTCAGATAATCATGTATAGAAAGTTCAGTGTTGTTGATTTGTGTTTACGTTTTGTCCTTATGATACGCAGACATCCGGTTATATCATGTTCATGCTTTATTTCTGCTTAATAAGGCTCTTAACATGTTGTTTAAGTACCATGGGTTAGCTTGGATCATTTCGTGGTTCTAGGTCTCGTGTCTCGGTCCGGGATCTCAGCTCGGGTCATGACAACAGTCATGTATTGCACCTATTCCAGCTTCAGTATTTGTATTAACATAGATGTTGAACTTGTTGAGTGGGATGGTAGAGAAAGGGACGACACCCCATCTACAAAAGGTTAGCATTTAGGAATGCAAGATGAAGTTGCGGTAGCTCCACGGATGGATGAGGTCACAGATATAGGGATATTTCCCAGGGTAGTGACTAGGCCGGTAATGGCTATTGATGAGCATGATATATTCTAAAGGTTCACTAAAATAAAGCCTCTCATCTTATATGGTACCAAAATGAAAGACACATATGAGTTCATTATTGATTGTCATGAGAGGCTTTTAATGATGGAGGAAGTGGAGAAATATGGGGTGGAGTTTGTTACTTTCCAACTACTAGGGGATCTCGAGTTGTGGCGTAAGGCTTTTGTAAAATGTAGGCCAGCTAGGTCACCTCCGTTGTCCTGGACCTAGTTTTACTCTATCTTGTTGGAGAAATATATTCCTCATACCTTATGAGATAGGAGGCATGATGAGTTCACAAGCATTGAGCAGGATAATTCATCAGTTGCAGCATACGAGGCCCATTTCCATTTTTTATCTAGGTATGCCTTCCAGTTCTTACACACAGATGAGGAGAGGATCAGACAGTTCGTGAAAGGACTGAATGTGGGACTTCAACTCTTATCTCTTCAGATAGTGTCTTCTAGGAAGACTTTCCAGGAGGTGGTTGAGTATGTCTAAAACGTTGAGGGAGTTAAGTAGGATTACATGCCAAGAACACGGAGAATAAGGCCTGCAAGGGTAGTAGTTAAAGCGGGTCTATCTTAAAAGGGTGAGTTTCTCAAGGGTATTCCGGACGCCCCATTCATTCATCTATGCAGATTTCCACTGGAGGTCAATTAAGGGCCAGCCAGTACTCCTCAGGACATATAAAGAGTGTACCACCAGTCGTCTAGATTATGGAAGTTATTTTGCTCCTTCAGTTTTAGCTCAGTGGCCTATCCTAGATGAGGTATGTCATGAGTGTGGTGAGGTTGAGCACTGTAACATCCCGCATGTTCGGGGACATCCGATTAAATTAAAATTTTAAAAAAATATAATTTTTGCCTCATTATTTATGAAAAATTTTCAATTATGATATATTAATGTATGTGTTAAAATTTTCAAGATTATTATATTTTATTAGTTTAGCGAAAATATTAAGTTTATCCATGTAGAGAAATTAGAGACAATATATTTTTTAACAAACTCGTATATATGACGTGACGTGGGACGCCCATATCTCCCGATTTATGAGGTTTAGGGGACACACTACCTATTAAGTTAGAGGTCTTCGCGTATAGTTTCCGGAAAGATAAACCGCTTATCAATCCGAGTTTGAGATAAAAAGTTATATATATTTTACCATGAACCTATGCAACACCCGAGTGGTTAACATAATATAGACCCCACCCCAGTCTAAAGGGATAATGATAGATGAAATGTAGCCTCCTACTAGCCCACGTGAACGTGGAGGAACTGGTATAGTAACTAAATAAGACTTACTCATCTATTAAGTGATCATTACCTAATAATTAAATGATCTGGTAAGTTATATATATATATATATATATATATGCGTTTAGAACAGTAATATGATTTGCTTTCTTTTTATTAGCACCAGGAAAACGCCTAGGGGCACTATACCTCCATTGAAATATGTATGTATATATATATATATATATATATATATATATATATTTATGTAGTTAGAAGGTTAGATTGCTAGCTAAATATTCCTTCGACGACCTATTTAATTTTTCAAGTTGGATTCATGATTAAAATGTCAAATCTACATACTAGCTCGTGTTTTGTGTAATGTTGTTGAAGCTGTTAGTGGCTATTTTGTGGTCATCTGCTTGGTAATTCTCTTTTGTTTGTATTCTTTAGTTGTTTAAATTGGTTAATAATCCATATACATCGATACATTGTTGTTTTAAAGATTCTACTGTCGAATTTGTAAGAATCTTGTCGGGTAAGCTCCGTGTGTCTTGTTTCTTTGTTGAACCTTGTTGTCCATGTTCTTGGCACTGGCTTTGACTAACTTTATGCAGCACATTTATTGTGTGTGTATCTTGGGATTCAACTTATCTTAAGTTCGTCAGCTCCAAGGTATGTTAAGGCATTCATCTCTCCATTTTGGCGTTATTTTCATTCCAATCATATTTTTGTTGTATTTTCTGAATTTGTTGTTCTATTAGCTTTTGTTTGACTCATGTAGGAGGCTATTGGGCTATGGTCTTTGCCTCATATATTGAGGCTGTGGAAATTATTTGATTTGTTGTCGTACGTCCGTAGAGCTTTATTTGGTGTCGGTTACGGAATATGTCATGGTTTCTATAGCTTGTGTTGTGGGCTAGTTTGTAGCTAGAAATGGATAGATATAGGCGTTACTATATGTGGTCGATGGTTAGATAAAAGCATAGGTTGGTGGTGAGATGAGGTGGTCACTAAACTTGTGTTAATGGTCACAGTCGCCGTGTCGATGAACTAGACTGTCTATTGGGAAATTGGGGATAGAGTTGGATAAGCTTATATATTATTGGGATGGAGTCAAGTGTCACACCTCTCATGTTGGTTGTAAAGTTAGAAGGATAGACTCGATAGGGTGATGGCTCTTAGGTTGTTATGTGGAGCATTGATGGATGGCTAGAAATGTGATGTTAATGCCACGTTGTTGTAGTTGGGTGGTAGAATTAGATAGTATATTGTGGAATATTTGAACATACATTTTTTTGCAATTGTTAATTATGAATGTTATGGCTTAGATGATGCCTTGGAGTCCGTTTTTTACCCAAAGCACAAGAGTTGTTCCAGCTGCTGGTTGAGTTTGGGGATTGAGTTTGGCCTACAAAGTTTGAGTGTTTCCTCCACTAGGATCGAGTTGAACCATTTCTCGAGAGTTGTTTCGACATGGTTAGACTTGTAATTGTGAATAGTCTATGATTCAAGAGTTGTTCCACCAAGGGTTTATTTGTGAATTTATATGTATATTGTGTCATATTGTGCTTGTTTGTTCGATTAGCTATAGAAGTTAGAGGTGATTTGGTGGTGGCCGTGAGTGTTGGAGGACCTAGATATGTGAAAGTTAAGACGATTTAGATGAATCCAGTGTGACATAGATTGTGATAGGTGAACTATATCGGTTAGGTATTGACTTATTATTTTGATTGTTTATTTAATTATTATTTTGGTATTACTTGGCTTATGTGGGCAAAGTATGTTCTTGTCTCATTTGATATTTTGGATATGTCTCTATTGATGTCCTTAGAATCTCCTGTTGTTATCCTGTACATTCATAGATTTGCAATCTATATCATATTGACATTTTTTTCCTTATATACTTGGTACATTTTCATACGGATGCCCTAGTGAGGGCGCCGCATTCATGGCTACAGGTGCTGATCAGCAAGTAAATTGAGTTCTTGGTTGTTGATTGAAGTTCTAGTTGAATCAGTAAAGCTACAGGTCTTTCGGAGTTTCTAGATTATTTGTGTTATGGGTAGTTCCTGGTCCTGTCCCAGATTGTTAATTTATATTGTATTCATAGAGGCTTGTTGATATCTGTTGTGGGTTTAGCATGGTCATTGTAGGCCAGGTGGGCCTTATTGTATAGACTGTTTTATATTTTGTGGCCTTGAAGACCTAGTGTTTATCTTTTGGTTAGTCCGTCAATTAGCTTTCATTTTTATCTCTTTACTCTGATCTAATAGTTGTTGTGATACCAAACCTCATCGGTTCTGGCCTATTGTAGTTAGAATTGTGGTAGAGTGTACTCGATCAGGTGTAGCACAGGGTGCCAATCAGGCCTATCCAAGTTTGGGGTGTGACCGACATGGTATCAGAGCAATTCTCGCTCTAAGAAGTCTACGAGACATGTCTAGTAGATTCTTGTTTATGTGTGTCTTGTGCTACGTACTTATAGACAGGAGGCTACAGGACATTTAGGATTGTTATCCTTCTTTCTGGATCAAAATCATGTGAGATGTCAACTGTCGTAGGAGTCAGATTAAGACTCATGTTTGTTGACTTATGCAGGAAGTACTTGTGATCTAATAGATTATAGCTGGCCAATGGCTAAATGTGACGGAAGGTAAGATCCTTATTTTGACTTTGAGTGTGGCTATGTCGCACCTTAGCATGGCACAAGGCCATTTTGTTTAGAATCGTATGTGGTAGACCTAAGAGCCTTGTGATTGTGTAAGTTTGTATCATTCTTCATAGTACTTTGATGTGAATCATGCGCATCATTCAATATTCAAGGATGAATGATTCTAAGGGGGGAGAATGTAACACCCCACAAGTTCGTGGACATTCGATTAAATTAGAATTTGAAATAAATATATTTTATGCCTTATTATTTATGAAAAATTTTCTACTATAATATATTAATGTATGTATTAAATTTTTCAAGATAATTTATTTTATTAGATTTAAATGAAAATATTACGTTTATCCATGTAGAGAAATTAGAGACGATATATTTTTTAGTAAACCCATATATATGACGTGACTTGGTGTTGTGCCCGCAAGTGTACGGGTCGTACAAGTAATATAGTGGCCCTTTTTAAGAGCTGGATGTCGAACCCACAAGGACTGGACCAATTCAGCTAACTATCAAGTTCAAGTGTGATATTAAATGCTGCAAGTGTTGATTATAGAAGTTTTCAATAAAGTTAATTAAATCTAGGGGCGGTCAACGAAATACTCTGAATTAATTTAAGGAGCAACTAGAGTTAAAGCCAGATAATCATGCGATACTACGATTTGCAATGGTTTAAGTATGAAACTATCAATTGTCGTCTCACATAATTGGAATTGCATGTTCATGGTCTTTCTAACCTCTAAACACGACAAACTAGCCTCACTACTACATTGTTGAGTGAGGATGTTAATTCTAGTTCGTGGGCAATTCACTACGTGGATGTGGTTTATGGGGTTTATGCTCTTGATTAGGGACTTTCATACCTCTAATCATTTAACTCAACTTAGCCTCACAACTACTTCTTCGAGTGGTGATGTGATAATTCTAAGTTGGTGCTAGATCATCCCATTTTATCAACCAAGCAATGTATTAGGTATATTTCTATCCTAACACAAATCATATCGTGAGATACAATCTTGCTCCCTACATTCTCTTGTTCTTGCCTAGGTTATCTTTCTCAAGCATGTACCTATGCTTTTAACCCACTTGTTTTCATGGTGATCAGTCATAAAAACAACCATAATTCAGAAAGCAGGACAAAACAACAATCAATTACTTAAAACGAAGACAAAATCGCGAAATCGCAATGATATCTTGTGGCTTCAACCCTAGAGGGAGGTTTTTAGCCACTCATGTTCGTATAATTACAAGAAAACATTGTTAAAGTAACCTACTTACAAGAATTGGTAGAAGAGAAGATGAAATTGACGAACCCTAGGTGAGTCTCCCACTTCTCCCTCACTCCTTGGCAGTTTTTTAGAAATAAATCGTGCCCTCCTATTTTTAGGAGCTAAGAGACCTGTTTATAGTAAATGATAAAAAGCAACTATTTAGCCCGAAGTGGAGTGGCTCCGTGGCATGGAGTGTATCGCAGAGCATTGCCTCCGTGACACGGAATGTATCGCAGAGCACTGCCTCTGTGACACAGAGTGTATCGCGGAGCACTGCCTCCATGACACAGAGGTATCGAGGAAGCCCTCTAGAAATCGCCCAATTTATTCCAACTTTGGTGTTTCGCTCCCGATATCATTCCTCCACTTAACCAAATCATAGATTGGGTCCTCCAATGCATTATTTCCTTCAAAAACAAAGACTAATCATGTTGGTTAATATTTCTTCTCATTTATATAAAAAGGCATGAAAATGTACATAATTAAATGCATAAACAAGGCAAAACTAAGTTATAAAGTATCACTTGGGCATGCTATTTTGTCCACGATCACTTGGGACGCCCATATCTCCCGATTTATGAGGATTAAGGGACCTACTACCTATTAAATTAGAGTTCTTTTCATATAGTTTTCGACAAATAAACCACTCGTCAATCTGAATTCAAAATTAAAGTTATATATATTTTACCATGAACCTATGGATTACACAAATGGTTAATGTAATATGGACCCCACCCTAAAATGAAGGGATACAGATGGATGAAATGTAGCCACCTACTGTCCCACGTGGGAGAGGAGGAACTAGTATAGTAACCAAATAAGACTTACTCATCTAGTAAGTGATCATTACCCAATAACTATATGATCTGGTAAGTTACTTTCTCTCTCTATACACACACATTTAGACTAGTATTACTTTTTGCTTTCTTTTTCTTAGAACCAGGAAAACGCCCAGAGGCATTATGCCACCAATGACATATATATATTTATGCCCATAGAAGGTAAGGTTTCTAGATAAATATTCCTTTGACAAAATATTTAATTATTCGAGTTTGGATTTATGATTAAAATGTCAATTCTACTAACTAGCTGGTGTTTTAGGTGACGTTGTTGACGCCATTGGTGGCTTTTTTCGTGGTCATTTGCTTGGTAATACTCTTTTCTGGGTATTT
The DNA here is from genome assembly GCA_035772735.1 of Datura wrightii. Classification (NCBI taxonomy): domain Eukaryota; kingdom Viridiplantae; phylum Streptophyta; class Magnoliopsida; order Solanales; family Solanaceae; genus Datura; species Datura wrightii. Next base: position 57,311,504 of record JASDFA010000001.1, read on the forward strand.
TTTAGTTGTTTAAGTTGGTTATGAATCTTTAAATATTGATACGTTGTTGTTTCAAAGATTCTACCGTCGAATTCATAAGAATCTTGTCAGGTGAGCTCTGTTTGTCTTGTTTTTTTGTTGAACCTTGTTGGTCGTGTTCTTGATAGTGGCTTGGACTGCATTTATGAAGAATATTGATTGTGTGGATAGCTTGGGATTCAACTTAGCCTATGCTCATTGGTTTCAGGGTATGTTAAGGCTTTCGTCTCTCTGTTTCGGCATGATCTTCGTTCCAATCATATTCTTGTTGTATTTGTGAATTTGTTGTGTCATTAGTTGTTGTTTTTCTCATGTAGGGGGATGTTTGGCTGTGGTCTTTCACTCATCTATTCCGGCCATGAATTCGGGCAATAGTTTGGTTGGTTGTCATACATCTGTAGGGCGTTAGTTAGTGTCGATTCTAGAATATGTTGGGTGGCTATAACTTGTGTTGTGGGATGGTTTGTATCTAGAAATGGATATCTACAGGTTATACTATATTTGGTTGATGGTTAGATAAAATAATAGGTTGGTAGTGTGATGAGGTGGTCACTAAACGTGTATTAATAGTCGTAGTCGTCGTGTCAATGAATCTAGACTGTCTATCGGAAAATTGGGGATAGAGTTAGATAAGAATACATATATATATTATTGGGATGGGATCGAGTGTCACACCTCTTAGGTTGGTTGTAAATCTTGAGGGATAAAATCGATAGGGTGATGGGCCTTAGGTTGTTATGTGGAGCATCGATGAATGGCTAGAAATGTGAAGTTAACGCCACATTGTGGTAGTTAGATGGTAGAATTGGAAAGGAGATTGCAGGCTATTTGAACACGCAGTAGCGTGCAATTGTTAATTATGTATCTTGTGGCTTAGATGATGCCTTAAGTCTCATTGATTATGCACAACACGAGAGTTTTTCAACCTGTGGGCTGAGTTCGGGTATTGAGGCTAGCCTACAAAGTTTGAGTGTTTCCTCGGGTAGAGTCAAGCTGAACTATTGCTCGAGAGTTGTTTCGATGTAGTTAGACTTGTAATTGTTAATAGCTTATGATTCGATAGTTGTTCTGGGCAGGCTTTATTTGATTATTTATATTTATATATGTTATGTTGTGCATATTATTTGTTCGATTAGCTATGGAAGCTAGAGGTGATTTGGTGGTGGTTGTGAGCGCTGGAGGACCTATAAATATAAGAGAGGTAAGACGGTTTAGACGAATCTTGTGTGACACAGGTGATGACATGTGAGTTGTATCGGTTAGGTACAGACTGATTGTTCCAAATGTTTATTTGATTATTATTTTGGACTTTCCTGGCTTATGTGGGCCAAGTAGGTCCTTGTCTCATTTAGATATTCTAGACATGTCTCTATTGATGTCCTTGGGATCTCCTGTTGTTATCTTATACATTCGTTGATTTGGAATCTATATCTCATCCTCTTTACGCCTTACATATTCGGTATATTTTTGTACTGATGCCCTTACAAGGCGCTGCATTCACACCTGTAGGTGCTGATTGATATATAGATTTTCTCGACTCGAACATAGACTCGGACCGAGATACGGAATCTAGGACCATAAATGACTCAAAGTCGACCCCTAGCATCAACATGATAACTAAGGCTTAACATAAATAAAATGGATAACTGAGTTCAGAAATAGTGGAAGTCTGAATATCAAAGCATCTGAACAATGAAATGTCAAAAACACTAAATTCGAAGCTGAATAAAACATAATGTCTAAAAAGCCTCTGACATACTAACGAGTTTTCACAACCCGAACATGGGCCCAGATTGAGACATGGGATAAGGAACCCCGAGAGACTCCAAGTCAACCCATGGCATTAACATAACTTCTAACTCGATCAATGAAAGAGGAAAATCAATCATGATAATCATAGCAGAAGTCTAAACATACATAACCTCATAATACAACCGTAAATCTGAAGAAAAATACAATCTGTGTCAGAAAAGCATCTATGTCTGATGAGTTGATGGGATGAGACCCCAACTAACTCTCTAAGTCTGAAACTAAAAATATGTAAACATAACTGAATAAAAAGGGGCCCTCGACTGATGAGGATTCACCAATAGAGACTGGATGCTAACTCTAGAACTGGCTAGTGATGGGGTTGAGTCTGGATATCAGAGCCTGTATCATAAAATGGTACATCACAGAGTATGCAGTCAGCACGTGAAATATACCAAGTATGCAAGGTAAGTAAAACCGCTTAATTAAGTAAAATCATTTAAAATATGCACAATATAAAACATAATCAAGATAAGAATCTGAGAATAGAGCTTGCATGTTATTTTCTAAAATCATGATTCGAACATAAATAAACATCATAACTGATTCAAATGACCCGAAGCTGAAATTTGATTACCATAAATAAAACTGAACATTGAGTCAAACCTGATTTAGAACATATATATATACATCATAAATGATAAACATGCATAACTGAAATCATGAGGAATAATAGGAGACTTTTCATATAACCAACATTACCACGATAGAGCTTACGTGGTCCCGACTATTACACTCAAGTGGGCAGAGCTTTCCAAAGTCTTGCCAGGGCTAAGGACGCTACCATGGTATCGATATCAAGCTAAAGGCCCCTTGGGGTGGGGAAGCTCCAAAGGAGGTCCCAAAGATTATAAGTAAACCTACGTTGGCGCGTAGTTATGAGGCATCGGGTCGACTGGCCCTTAGCCTACTCGGTGCTAGCCACTACTCCCAAAAACATGCATATTCTCTCCATCGTTTTCAGCATAGCTGACCATTGTCTAGTGACAAAGCTTAATAATAACATACATGAATAATCAAAAATCATAACATGAGGAGCCTTGGCTCAAATCATACCACAAGCTATAAAAAATTGGGAGTCTAGACTCCAAAATCATGTGGTAAGCTAATTGACATAAAATCATAAATCATACTTCAACATATGGGCTTTCCCAATACTTAAATATGCTTAAAAATATTTTATTGTCTTTAAAACATGATCATGGACATGGATAACTTAAAAACATGCTTTTCGTCACAAATATCTCATCACACTTGAACATACATCATAGATCTCATTTTTTCATGAACTTCCATGGATGGACATTATAATTTATAAAACATGAAAACATGATTTATAATTGAAAATATCATAAAACTTGCCCATAAATCATAATTCAATAATAGAAACATGCTTACATCATACCCATGGTAGAAATTTAGGAAATTCATGCATTGGGTTAAAACCCCATAGGTTCAACATATAGATTTTTCATGAATTAGAGAGGGATTGGGCATGGGTGTGAACAAATTCACCCATTTATAACCTTACATACTTGAAAGGGTTTGATTAAACAAATTCCTCGATAGCCCAAAGAGAATTGAGGAAGAACTTGTAGAAAACTTAGACTTGATCACCTTCTAAACCCTCAACTTGCATGAATGAATATGAATGAGCCTAGAATGAACTTACCCCTCTTAAAACTCCCTATTTCGAGCTTAAAACGATGTAGTTTAGGACCCTAGGGCTTAGGAATGATGAAAATACCCTTAATGAATTTCCTGGAAAAATTGTTCTGCCAGCAACAGCAAATGTCAGAAAAGTCCATTGCTAGATCCTACGATCCATTACTGCCCCTCGTTGTTACACCTTGAATTTATGTCTCAGATCCCCCACCATGACCGGACAGGACGGGTCATGTCTAGCTCAAACGACTCATTGTTGCCAGTCTTCGTCACCACTGCCATAACCTGGGATCCCTTTAAACAACTGGTGAAAATGGCCTATTGTTTACTGCAATGGGTCGTTCTACGACTCGTTACTTCCTCCTTGACCAAGGACCAGTCTCACAATGAACCCATCCAATGACTCGTTACATCAAACAACTGGACGTTCCTAGACCCATTACTTCCAACTCCAAACCTGCAGTACCGCACCACATCCACATCGAACGGGTCGTTAGTCGCACCAGCGACCCATACCATGAATCATTTTGAGAAAATTTTCTAGATTTCTATGATTTTTCATTTTAAAATTCTGGTCTAGTCTTGGGAACTTCTGGGGTATTACAATATCTCCCCCGTGGGAACATTCATCCTCGAATGTGGGAAAACAGACAACAAAGAAATGTAATTGCCATACTCACACTGAACATACATGCTGAAACTGATGGAGTGACTAACTCCGTATCGAACTACATGACTGAACTAAACTACTGAATCATACATGTCCATTTATGTGAAAGAAACTGGAATACAAGAGCAAAACATGAAACTAAACAGAGTATTTAGGAGGAAACTAATACCTCAAGCTGAACTGTGCCTGTAGGGAATAGATGCGGCTATTTAGCCATCATTAATGCTTTGGCTTCCCTAGTAGCTCCCTCAACATTCTGATTCCTCCATAAAACCTTAACTGAAGCTACTTGTTTGTTCCTTAGCTTCTGAACCTGACGATCTAATATTTCCACCGGAATCTCCTCATAACTAAGGCTATCTTTCACAGCAACACTGTCCACTGGGACAACTAGAGTTTGATCCCCCAAACACTTCTTTAAGAGCAATACATGAAAAACAGGATGAACGGAAGCTAATTCTGAGGGCAACTCCAATTCATATGCCACCTTGCAACCAGATTCACAATTTGGTACGAGCCAACATAATGGGGACTGAGTTTTCCTTTCTTTATGAACCTAATTACTCCCTTTATGGGAGAAACCTTTAGAAACACCCAATCATCGACTTTGAACTCAAGTTCTCTCCTTCTCACATCAGTATAGGACTTTTGGCAAGTTTGAGCAATTTCAAACCTGTCCCGTATGGGATGAAATTTCTCCATGGCCTCACGGACTGAATTTGGTCCTATCATCGTAGCGTCACCAACTTCAAACCAACCAGTAGGCGATCTACATCTCCGCCCATAGAGAGCCTCAAACGGAGCCATCTGAATGTTGGAATGGTAGCTGTTATCGTATGCAAACTCAATAAGAAGCAAATGGTCATCCCAACTACCTTGAAGTTAATCACACATGCTTTCAACATGTCCTCGAGAGTCTGAATTGTCCGCTCTGCTTGAAATCCCATTTGCAGGTGAAATGCTATACTGAGCTTAACCTGAGTGCCAAGTCCTTTTTGAAACAATCTCCAAAACTAAGAGGTAAATTAAGTACCTCTGTCTGATATGATGGAAAAGGGCACTCCATGCAACTGAACTAGTTCTCGGATGTATATTTTGGCATAATCCTCCGCTGAATCAGTGGTTTTAATCAATAGAAAATGAACGGCTTTGGTCAACCTGTCCACGACCACCCAAATGGTGTCATACTATCGACGAGTGCGAGGAAACTCGTGATGAAGTCATATTGATTTCTTCCCACTTCCAAGCAGGGATACTGATGTCTAGAAGCACACTTCCTAGTCTCTAGTGCTCAACCTTCACTTACTGACAATTTTGATACTTAGCTACAAATTCTTCAATGTCCTTCTTCATGCCATTCCACCAATAGACTTCACGTAGGTCACGGTACATCTTGGTGGCACCTTGATGTATCGAATACCTGGAACCATGAGCCTCATGAAACATCTGATTTTTCAAATCCTCAATGTTCGGGACACACAAGCGACCCTGATATTGAAGCACACCATATCCCCCTTTGGAGAAGACCTCTACCTGCTGATTCTAAATGGCTTCCTTCAACTTTATCAAAATAGGGTCCTCTTCTTATCTAGCTTTTACATCAGTCAGCAAGGAGTCTGACCTATTCTAAACTGTAACACTGCCATCAGTCTAGTCAACCAAACAAACTCCCAACCTTGCAAGTCATTGCACATCCTTCACTAGCTCCTTCCTCCCCTCATCTACATGGGACACACTCTCCATATAGAGTCTACTAATTGCTTCTGCTACTACATTGGCCTTACCCAGATGGTAAAGGACACTCATGTCATAATCCTTGCGTAGCTCCAACCACCTTCTTTGGTGTAGATTTAGATCCTTCTGTGTAAACACATATTGTAGGCTTTTGTGGTCCGTAAACACATCTACATGGATCCCATACAAATAGTGTCTCAAAATATTCAATGCAAATACCATCGCTGCTAATTCAAGATCATGGGTCGGGTAATTCTTCTAATGAACCTTCAGCTGCCTAGAAGCGTATGCTATAACTTTACCATGTTGTATCAATACACAACCAAGCCCGATTTTAGAAGCATTGCAATACACTACAAACCCATCGGTACCGTCAGGTAAGGTTAACACTGGTGCCGAGGTGAGTCGAGTCTTCAACTCCTAGAAGCTCCTCTCACAAGCATCTGACCATTGGAATTTCACTTTCTTTTGGGTCAATTTGGTCAATGGCACTGTAATGAATGAAAAACCCTCAACAAATCTCCAATAGTAGCCAGCTAAGCCCAAAAAGCTTCGGATATCTGAAGGATCCACCAGTCTAGGCCATCCTTCACCACTTCTATTTTCCAAGAGTCCACCTTTATACCCTCACTTGACACCACATGGCCCAAAAATGCCATTGAGTTTAACCAAAACTCGCACTTGCTTAATTTGGCATATAATTGGGGATCTTGAGAGTCCGTAGTACCACCCTGAAATGAGCAGCATGCTCCTCCTCACTCGAAGAGTATATTAGCATGTCATTAATAAACACGATCATGAATATATCCAAGTATGTCTTGAACACCCTGTTCATCAAATCCATAAAATATGTAGGAGAATTCGTTAGTCCAAAAGACATAACTACAAACTCATAATGACCATACCGCATCCTAGAGTGTCTTGGGGATGTCACTTTCCCAAACACTGAGCTAATTGTATCCAGACCTGAGATCTATCTTTGAAAAGAACTTGGCACCCTGAAGTTGGTAAAACAAATCATCAATCCTGGGAATATGATACCTACTCTTGATGGTGACCTTGTTCAATTGCTGATAATTAATATACAAACCAAGAGAACCATCTTTCTTTTGGACAAAGAGAACTGGTGAACCCCATGGGGATTGGTCGGTCTGATGAACCCCTTATCTAAAAGGTCTTTCAACCGCTCCTTTAGCTCCTTTAACTGGGCTGGAGCCATTCTGTAGGGAGGAATAGATATAGGATGCATATCGAGAAGAAGGTCAATACCAAAATCAATCTCTCACTCGGGAGGGACTCCTAGCAAATCATCTAGAAAGACCTCCTGCTCCTGGCGGGATGCTAACACATAGAATCTGTTTTAGCACTAACTGCCATAAGTTCTAGTAGATGCCCCATGCTGACTGGGCGTGCTGGTGGAGCTGCTGAACTGGAAGCTGGGCCTCGACCCCTATCATGGCCCTGTCTACCTCCTGGGAAATCTTTGAACATATGTCCGGGCTTCAAACACCCGAAGAAAGCACTTGTACCCGCCAAACACTGACCTGTGTGTCTCCAGCCACATTTGCGTCACTCTAGGATACTAGAATCCATGGGCCTACTGTTATGACCTCTAAAGCCTGACACTCATCCTCTCTGGTCGTGCCTGGACTTGGATGGTGCACTCATAGAAGAAGGCGTTGGGGCTAAAGATCTCTGATGGGAGAAATCAAAGTTATCAGTCCTAGCCCTCTTGGCCTCTATGATCACACATCATTTCAAGTGCATATCTGGATAAGCGAGTGAACTCTAAGGCATACTCTTGAATTTTCATCTTTCCCTACTTTAGATTCATGCACTCGGCCGCCTTCAGCTCCCTCATCTCATGAGGGAAGAACCGATCTAGGAATGTGACATGAAACTCGTCCTAACTGATAGGGCCTGCTCCAGCTGCCCTACTAACCATCCACTATTTAAACCAAATATGTGTGACCCCCTTCAACTGATATGAGGCTAAATCAGCACACTCTTCTCCATTCACCCCCATGAACTAGGTGATCTTCAAAATCTCATCAATAAAACTCATGTGGATCATCGTCCACCTTTGACCCAAGAAACTTTGGTGGGTTCATCCATGAGAAATCTCTGACTCATGCTGCCACCACATTCCAGTCCTAGGGGACATGCACTACTGCCTGCTGGTTGACCTGGGCGGTCAAAGACTGAGCTAGCATCTGAATGGCTACCTTAAATTCAACGTGGGCAACTGGCTTCGATGCATGGTGCTCATGGGCTGGTGGGGCTTGTTGGTGACTGTCTCTATTTCCATCATCGTGGCCATTTCCATTTCCATTCCTTCTACCATTAACTTTATGGGGAGGCATGATTCTGAAATTGTGAATAGAATGATTTAGAAGGATAGAGAGATATTTCTCCGCACGACATAGATCATGAAAAAAGGGAACATTTCTTAAACGTATCATAGCCTCTTCGTCATATATGTGGTGCGCTTCACACCCATGAAAAAGGATCTACTTAATACGGCTTTCAGACACCTCAGGACACTTCAACACCTATGGCTCTGATACCAAGTGAACATGACCCTATATCAAGACACAGGACAAGGAACCCCGAGAGACTCCAAGTAGACCCATGGCATGAACATAACTTCTAACTCGATCAATGAAAGCTGAAAATCAATCATGATAATCATAGAAGAAGTCTAAACATACAAAACATCAGAATACAACCGCGAATATAAAGCTAAATGCAATATATGTAAAAAAAGCATCTACGTCTGATGAGTTGATGAGAATAGACCCCAACTAACTCTCTAAGTCTGAAACTGAAAATATGTAAACATAACTGAATAGAAAGGGGCCCTCGACATCACCAATAGAGACTGGATACTAACTCTGGAACTGGATAGTGATGGGGCTGAGTCTAGATGTCAGAGCTTGTATCATAAAATGGTATATCATAGAGTATGCGGTCAGAACATGGAATGTACCAAGTATGCAAGGTAAGTAAAACCATTTAATTAAGTAAAATCAATTAAAACTTGCACAATATAAACCATAATCAAGATAAGAATATGAGAATAGAGCTTGCATGCTATTTTCTGAAATTATGATCTGAACATAAACAAACATCATAATTGATTTGAATGACCCAAAGCTGAAATCTGATTACCAAAAATAAAATTGAACATTGAGTCAAACCTGCTTTATAATATATATATATATATACATACATACATACATCATAAATGATAAACATGCATAACTGAAATCATAAGGAACAATAAGATACTTTTCATATAACCGACATTACAACGATAGAGCTTACATGGTCCAGACTATTACACTCAAGTGGACAAAGCCGTCCAAAGTCTTGCCAGGGCTAAGGATGCTACCATGTATAGATATAAAGCTCAAGGCCCCTTGGGGCGGGGAAAGCTTCAAATAAGGTCCCAAAGTATATAAGTAAACCTACATTGGCGCGTAGTTCTAAGGCATCGGGTCAACTGACCGTTAGCATACTCGGTGCTAGACACTACTCCCAAAAACATGCATACGCTCTCTATTGATTTAAATGAAGTTGGCCATCATCTAGTGACGAAGATTAATAGTAACATACATGCATAAGCGAAAATCATAACATGAGGAGCCTTGGCTCAAACCATACCACAAGCTGAATAAAATTGGGAGTCTAGACTCCAAAATCGTGTGGTAAGCTTATTGACATGCAATCATAAATCATACTTGAACATATGGTCTTTCCCAATACTTAAACATGCTTTAAAATACTTGATTCTCTTTAAAACATGATCGTGGACATGGATAACTTGAAAACATGCTTTTCGTCAAAAATATCTCGCCACACCTGAACATACATCATATATCTCAATTTTTCATGAATTTTCATGAATGGGCATTATAATTTATAAAACTTCAAAGCATGATTTATAATTGAAAATATCATAAAACATGCCCATAAATCATAATTCAACAATAGAAACATGCTTAGATCATACCCATGGTAGAAACATAGGAAATTCATGTGTTGGGTTAAAACCCCATATGTTCAACTTATAGATTTTTCATGAATTAGAGAGGGATTGGGAATGAGTGTGAACAAATTCACCCATTCATAACCTTACATACCTGAAAGGGTCTGATTACACAAATTCCTTGATATCCAAAAGAGAATTGAGGAAGAACTTGTAGAAAACTTAGACTTGATCACCATCTAAACCCTCAACTTGCATGCATCAATGTGAATGAGCATAGAATGAACTTATCCGTCTTAAAACTCCCTATTTCGAGCATAATACAACGTAGTTTAGGACTCTAGGGCTTAGGAATGAAGAAAATACCCTTAATGAATTTCTTAGAAACACTGCTCTGCTAGTGACAACGAACGTCAAAATGTTCTGTTGCTAGCTCCCACGATCTGTTACTACCCCTCGTTGTTACACCCTAAATTCAGGTCTCAGATCCCCTACCACGACTGGACAGGAGGGGTTGTTGCTAGCTCCAACGACTCATTGTTGCCAGTCATCGTTTCCACTGCCTTTACCTGGGATCCCTTTAAACGGTTGCTGAAAGCAGCCCGTTTTTTCCTGGAATGGGTTATTCTACGACTTGTTACTTCCTCCTTAACCACGGACCAGTCTCACAACGACCCCATCCAGCAACTCGTTACATCAAACAATGGGTCGTTCCTGGACCCATTACATCCAACTCCAAACCTGTAGTAGCTCACCACGGACATATCCAATGGGCCATTAGCCACACCAATGACCCGTACCACGACCTGTTCGGAGAAAATTTTCCATATTTATGTTATATTTCATTTGTAAATCCCAATCTTGAGCACTTCCAGGGTATTACATGAGCTGATGAAACAACAACTCAACTAGATTACCATAATTTTGAAACTGAAAGATAATAATAAAAAAGATAACTAAAGGTCCTCGAAGGATGAGGACTCACCAACTGGAGAACCGGACAAGGTTGGGAAACTTGCTAGCGCGGGACTAAATCTGAATGTATGACCTTGTATCATGAAATGATACAACATAGAGTATGTGGTCAGGACTTGGAATGTACCAAGTATGCAAGGCAAGTAAAATAGCTAAGTTAGTAAAACTGAAATCATGCATATCTTAAATTATTTCATCATAAGATTCTGAGAGTAAGACTTGCATGACGATATCTTGTAAACATGATTATACATAAGCTAAATTTTATAACTGAATCGAATGACCCAAAGCTGAAACTAATATTCATAAGTAAAACTGATAAACTAAACATTGGGTCAAACCTACTGAAAACAAAATAACACATCTGATGAACATGCATATCTAAAATCATGAGGAATAATGGGAGACTCTTCATATGAATGACATAATCATGATAGAGCTTACGTGATCCCAACTATTACACTCATGTGGGCAGAGCCGTCCAAAGCCTTGCAGGGGCTAAGGGCGCTACCATGATATCGATATCAAGCTGAAGGCCCCTTGGGGGCGGGGAAGCTCACAAGAGAGGTCCCAATGAATCTGAATAAACATGCATTCACGCGTAGTTCTGAGGCCCTGGGTTTCATGACCCCTAGCCTACTCGGTGCTAGATACTACTCACAAAAACATGCATATGCTCTCCATCATTTTTCAATGAAGTTGAACCATTGTCTTTCGATGAAGCTGATCATGAAATTACATACATAGCCTGAAATCTGAATATAAGGAGCCTTGGCTCAAAACATACCACAACCTGAAATGTGGGAGTCTAGACTCCAAAACCATTTAGTAAGCTAATATCATAAAATAGAGCTAATTCACGAAACATATTTAGATCTTGTGGGCTTTCCCAAACTTGAACATGCTTGAGATAGACTAGATAGTCAAAATCATGGATACAAGAATGGGTAAATCATAATCATACTTTCATACTAGACATCTCATCTTGCTTCAAAACATAGATTATAATCTCAACTTTTCATGAAACTTGCATAATTGCGCATCATATTTTTAAAACTTTGAAATCATAAATTGTAATCAAAATAATTATAAAACATGCCCATGAATCTAAAAACATCATTAGAAACATGAAGAGAATTGACCCAGGATTGAGACATAGAGAATTTCATAGATTGGGTTAAAACCCCACGGAACCACACACTTTGAATTCATGAATTGAGAAGGGATTTGGGCATGAGAGTGAAGGGAAACTCCCATTGATAACCCTACACACCTAGGTAAATCTGATTTCACACCTTTCCTTGAATGCCCTCGAAGTTTGGGGAAGAACCAAGGGAATTTTGAAGCTTGATCTCCAATGGAACACTCTAGTCTTGCATGCATGGAATAGAATGGCTTAGGATAGGTTAAGCACTATTAAAACCCTCCTAGAAGAGATTAAAATGACGTAGTTAAGGACCTAGGACCTTAGGAATTACGAAAACACCCTTAGTAAAATGCTGGGAATTTGGACACTGCTAGTCCTCACGACTGACCTCACGACTTGTGAGGTACTGGATGATTCGTGAGGTACCATCCATGAAGTCCATTGGAAAAATCAAGTCTCCAACTCAGTATCCTGGTCATGACCAACTTCACGAGTCTGACGTACTCCACGACTCATGACTTCCACTCATGGTCACCCCCGAACACGACTTCCAATCACTCAACCTCCACTTCGTGTGTCACTTCATGACTCATCAATTCTCCTCACGGGTCACTAGATGACTTGTCCTGTAACCTGGGCAATATTTTCCTACTTTCACTGCTTGAACCCTCGATTCTGATCTTAGGGACTTTCGGGGTATTAAAATATTTCCCCCTTGTGAAAAGTCATCCTCAAATATGGATAAACGTACTGAAAAGCTGGGGAACGGAACTGTCACCCCAAATACTGAAGATCTAAAGCTGAAACTAACAGAGTGACTGACTCCCTACTGAAATACATGACTTAATTGAATTTGTGAATCACACATATGCAAGATGACATGAAAGAAATTGAAATACATGAACCTGACACAAAACTGAATAGAGTACTAAGGAGGACCCAGATACCTCAAACTGAAACTGAGGTGGGAGGGGAAAGATGCAGGTATTTAGCCAGCATATCTACTTCAGCATCCCACATAGCTCCCTCAACATGTTGATTCCTCCACAAGCCTTTTACTGAAGCTACCTCTTTGTTCCACAACTTCCGAACCTGACGATTGAGGATCTCAACTGGTACCTTTTTATAGCTAAGGCTATGCTTTACACCTGCAATCTCCATTAGAACAACCAAAGTCGGGTCACCAATGCACTTCTTCAAGAGAGAAAAATGGAAAACTAGATGTACTGAAGCCAACTCTGAGGGATACTTCAACTCATAGGCCACCTTGCCAATACATCTCACAATCTTGTATGGGCTGACATATAGGGGACTAAGCTTCCCTTTTATTCCAAACCTCATTAATCCCTTCATAGGGGACACCTTCAGAAACACCCAATAATCAATTTCAAATTCAAGTTCTCTCCACCTCACATCCGCATAGGACTTTTGATGACTCTGAGCTATTTTCAACCTTTCCCTTATAAGCTGAACTTTTTCCATAGCCCCGTGGACTAAATTTGGACCTATCAATGTAGCCTCACCTACTTCAAACCAACTAATAGGAGATCTACATCTCCACCCATAAAGAGCCTCAAATGGAGAGATCTGAATGTTGGAATGGTAGTTGTTGTTTTATGCAAATTCAATAAGAGGTAAATGATCATCCCAACTACCATTAAAGTAAATCAAATATTCTTTCAACATATCCTCAAGAGTCTAAATGGTCTACTCAGCTTGGCCATCGGTCTGTGGTTGAAAAAGATGTGCTAAACTTGACCTGAGTACCAAGTTCCTTTCTAAAACGATCTTCAAAAGTGTGAGGTAAACTAAGTACCTCTATCCGATATGATGGACAAGGGCACTCCTGTAATACCCCGGAAAGGGCCTAAGAATAGACCCGGGAGTTAAATGTGAAAAGTGTAGAAAACTAGAAAAAACATCACAGAACGGACGACCCTATGACTCATGGTAGGGCACCACGAGTCGTTACAAGCTATCGTGGTTTGGGAAGTCAGGGAAAAATTGGAGACAATGGATGGTTCCACAACCCGTTGTCAGGAACAACGAGTCATTTTCACCAGTCGTGAGGAGGTTTGGACTTAAGCTAAGGAGAAAGCAATGGGGCATCCCACGATTCATGGTTAAGAGGGACGACCCATTGTTTCACATCGTCGTTGATGGGTTGAAGGTTACATTGTAGGCAATAGATGGAAACCATGACACGTTGAAGGTCATCATGAGTTATGGTAAGGCTCTTGGTAGGGAAAGCCATATTTGGTCAAGGAGTTGACGACGGTTGATCCAACAACTCGTCCTTTGTAGTCACGGCTCGTCCTGAAGAGTCATGGGAAGGATATGAGACATGTGATGAAGCAGCTGGCTCAACGACTCGATACAACAAGTCGTGATATGTTGTCACAACCCGTTGGGTCTGTCGTGGGTCCATCCGGGATAGTTTTTAGGGATTTAATTTTAAGTGCAATTTTGACTTTTCTATGCTTTGAGACCCTAAACTACATCGTTTTGGCTTTGGAAAAGCTGAGTTTTAAGAGGATGACCTATTCTAAACACCCATTCATCCATGAAAGACTTTGAGAGGGGATTCAAGGGGAGATTTCAAGCTTTTCACCTCAATTCCTTCAATTTTATTCTTGGGCTTCTAAGGAGGGTTAGGTGTTTATAATTCCAAGTATGTAAGGTCTTCAATGGGTGGATTCTTCCACACCCATGCTCCTACTCAATGATTTTACTTATAAATTATAAAAAACTCATGGGGTTTTGTATTTGATTTGTATGAAAGTAAATGATTTAATTATGGGTCTTGTGATTTTGAAATCTTATCTTAATCTACTGATTTTGATCATCTTTGAGATTTCTATTGAGTATAATATTGTTGATTTTGGATTTCTAAACAATTAAGCTTCATTATGCATGCCCCATGATGAATCGATTTATGATCCATTGATCCATCGGTGTATTTGATAAGCCCGACATGAATTATGAATTTATTTATGAAATTATTATGTAATAAATTATGAACTTATGAATTTCAAGCTATATGCATGATCTACAAGTATGCATGAATTTAATCAATCATGAATTATGTTTTTGGCCGACTAACGGGCCTAAAGTCATGGCTAGTTCACGTATGTTCAAGCATGTTTACTATTATCACGATTTAACTAGCCCATGAACTCATGTACGCATTATTATGAGCACTATATATGTTGTGGGAGTAGTATCAAACACCGAGTAGGTTCGGGGATCAAGTTAAGCCCCGAATCTCATGAACTACGTGCCACCGTAGGTATGTTGGGACCCTTGCATGTTGTTCCCTGGACCAATTGGCCCTTTTCATATGTGATCACGCCTTCAAGGTTCCTACCCTTGGCAAGGTACGAACACCCTCCTGACTAGGGTTACAAGTCGGGCTTCATGTGTGCTCATATGGGGTATGTCAGTTAAGAGAATCTCCCACTGTTCCTCATGATTTATGCATGTTTATGATTATGAATGTTGGCTCAAGTTATGCTATGTAAGGCTCTTTATTTATGATTATGATTATGTTTACATTATGAATGTTTCGAAAACCTTGAGCCCTATGTCATATTATGATAATTATGTTATGAGCATGTTGTCCTATTCCTATGATCACTTATGAGTTTTATACGTGTTTTAAATGTCCATTTTACTTACCTTGCATACTCAGTATATTCCACATACTGATCGCGTACTTTCTATGTTGTATCATTTCATGATACAGGACTCGGCTCTCAGGCTCACCCTCCTCAGTAGCTCCTGAGAGTTTGCTATAAGCTTATTTGGTGAGTCCTTATGTTCCTAGGGCCATATTTCAGACTCTATTGTTTCTCTTTTAGTTTCACTATTGTAGGGTTAGTTGGGGTGTTGTCCCATCAACATGTCTTCCATGATTAGAGGTTGTTTAGACTGTAAGTTGTATTCAACCGTCATGTATGGATCATGTATTGCATTTTTTCCATTATTATGACATGTTTACATTTTCTTATGTTAAGTCTTCCGCTTATGTGAATGAATTAGATATATGCTCATGCCATGGGTCAACTTGGGGTCTTTCGGGGCTCCTCTATCCCTTGTCTAAGACTCAGGTGTACGTGTGGGTCGTGAACAACTTTGTATCAGAGCCATAGGCTTGAAGTGTCCTAGGGTGAAAACCGCGTTAAGTAGAGTCTTTTTCATGGGTATGATGCACGCCACACTCATGACGAAGAGGCTACTAGACGTTTAGGAATGTTCCATTCTTTCATGATCTATGTCATGCAATGAACTTCCTTTAATCCTCTAATTTATGCTATTCACGTTTGCAGAATAATGCCTCCATGCCGAGTAAATGCCAGGAGGAAAGGTAATGGTGATGATCATGAGGGTGCACATGATGGGGAGCATCTGCCAGCCCCACCCATTCATGAGAGGCACGTACTAGAGCCAGCTGCCCACACTGAGTTTAGGGTGGCGATCCAGATGTTGGCACAGGCCATGATAACCTAGGTCCAGAATCAGATGGTGGCCCACTATCTGCAAAAAATGGGAATGCGGCAGCTGCTAGGGTGAGGGACTTTCTGAGGATGAGCTCTCCAGAGTTCACAGGGTCTAATGTAGATGAGGACCCATATGACTTTATTGAGGAAATTCTAAAGATCACCCAGGTTATGGGGGTGAATAATGGGGAATGTGTTGATTTGACCTCCTATCAGCTCAAGGGGATAGCACACATATGGTTCAAGCAATGGAGAGGTGCTAGGGCAGCGGGTGCAGGCCCGATAGGTTGGGATGAGTTCCACACTGCATTCATGGATCGGTTCTTCCCTCGGGAGATGAGGGAGCTCAAGGCGGCGGAGTTTGTGAACTTGAAACAGGGCAACATGTGAGTCTAGGATTATGCCTTGGAGTTCACTCGGCTATTTAAATATGCTCTGAAGTTGGTGGCAGATCAGTGGGAGAGGGTGAGTCGCTTTGTGCATGGAGTAGTAGATTACTTGGATAAAGATTGTCGGATCGCAATGCTACATCGAGACATCGATTTTCCCCGTATTGTATTGCATGCCCAACAGATGGAGTCGGTCTATAGGAGGTAGAAAGAGACCAAGAGGGTCGGACCGACAGCTACGGGGTTTCTCAGACCAGGTTAGGAGGTGGATCACGACAACAATCTCAGCGCAAGATCACTACTCCAGCTCCATCATCGGCTAGCACGTCGTCCAAGTTCAGGGGAGACCAAAGGAGTAGGGCGCCAGTCTCGAAAGATCATGGTAGCATGCAAGTGGCGCACTTTCCTAGTGTGTGCGTGATGTGGAAAAAATCATCTCGAGAGGTTCCTGGTCGGTGTGGATGCTTGTTTCGGGTGTGCAAAACCCGGGCATGGTATCAGAGATTGTCCTACAGCCAATTTTACCACTCCAGCAGCACGACCCCCTCAGCAGGGAGCGTCCACTAGTTTGGCAAGTGGTCAGCGCCGGAACAGGTTTTATGCTATAGTGCCTCGCCAGGCGCAGGAGGCTTCGCCAGATGTGTTCACAGGTATGTTGCAAGTCTTCCATATCGATGCTTATGCTTTGTTAGATCCAAGATCTACCTTTTCTTTTGTGACCCCTTACATTTCTAGTAGTTTTGGAGTTAGTCCTGAAATTCTGTCCGAACCATTCTCTGTATCTAGTCTAATTGGTGAGTCAGTTGTAGCTAGGCAGGTATATAGAGGTTGCCCCATTACAGTGTTGCATAAGGTTACCTCCGCAGACCTAATAGAATTGGCCATGAAAGATTTTGACATCATTTTGGGTATGGATTGCTTGATTTCATTTTATACTTTGATTAATTATAGGACCGATGCAGTGGAATTCCAATTTCCGGGGGAGGCGGTTTTGGAATAGAAGGGTAATTCAGTCGTACCAGCCGATCGGTTTATTTCCTATCTTAAGGCCTAGAAGATGATCTCTAAGGGTTGCGTGTACCACCTAGTTAGGGTTAAGGATGTGGAGTCCGAGACCCCGACTATTCAGTCAGTACTGGTGGTGTGCGAATATCAAGAGGTATTTCCTGATGATTTGCCAGGTGTTCCTCCAGAGAGGGAGATTGATTTCGATATTGATCTACTGCCCGATACGCAACCTATTTCTATCCCTCCTTACAGGATGGATCCATCTGAGCTAAAGGAGTTAAAGGATCAGTTAAAGGATTTGTTAAATAAGGGTTTCATAAGACTGAGCAAGTCTCCATGGGGCGCACCGGTTCTATTTGTTCGAAAGAAGGATGGATCCCTTTGAATGTGTACTAATTATCGGCAATTTAATAAGGTCACCATCAAAAATAGGTACCCCTTTCCCAGGATTGATGATTTATTTGACCAGCACCAGGGTGCCAGGTGTTTTTCGAAGATAGATCTCAGGTCCGAGTATCACTAGCTCAGAGTTTGGGAGTGTGACATTCCAAAGACAGCCTTCAGAATCCGGTATGGCCACTATGAGTTTGTAGTTATGTCCATTGGACTAACCAATGCTCTTGCAACTTTTATGGACCTGATGAACAAGGTATTCAAGGAATATTTGGAAATGTTTGTGATTGTGTTCATTGATGACATCCTTATATACTCGTGGAGCAAGGAGGAGCATGCCGCTCACCTGAGGGTAGTACTTCAGACCCTCAAGGATCGTCAGCTATATGCAAAGTTTAGCAAGTGTGAATTTTGGCTGGACTCGGTGGGAATTGGCCTAGAATGAATCCTTCAGAAATTCGGAGTTTCATGGGCCTAGCAGGCTACTACCGGAGATTTGTTGAGTTTTTCTCATCTATTGTGGCACCTTTGACTAGGTTGACTTAGAAAAAGGTGAAGTTCCAATGGTCAGAGGGTTGTGACAAAAGCTTCCAGGAATTGAAGACCCGACTAACTTCAGCACCAGTGTTGACTTTACCCGAGGGTACCGATGGCTTTGTTGTATATTGTGATGCTTTGAGAGTTTAGGACTGGGATGTTTGTTGATGAAGCGTGGGAACGTGATAGCATACGCCTCACAACAGTTAAAATTTCTCGAAAAGAATAACCCGACCCATGATCTTGAGTTGGCTGCGGTGGTGTTTGCATTAAAGATATGGTGGCATTACTTATATGGGGTTCACGTGGATGTATTTATGGATCACAAGATCTTGCAATATGTTTTCCCACAGAACGATCTAAATCTTCGGCAAAGGAGGTGGTTGGAGTTGCTAAGGGACTACGACATGAGTGTCCCTTACCACCCGGGCAAGGCAAATGAGGTTGCAGATGCACTTAGTAGGCTCTCAATGGAGATTGTGTCCCATGTGGATGAGGGAAAGAAGGAGTTGGTGAAAGATGTCAACCGAATCGCAAGACTAGGAGTTAAATTGATCGACTTGATCGATGGCGGTGTGGTTGTACATAACGGGTCAGAATTGTCCTTGGTGGTTGATGTTAAATCCAAGCAAGATGAGGATCCAATATTGATGAAGCTGAAGGAGGCGGTGTGGAGTCAGAAAGTGGAGGTTTTCTCTCAAAGGGGAGATGGTGTTCTATGATACCAGGGTTGACTATGCATTCCAGACATCGATAATTTGAGGTTTTAAATATTGCATGAAGCACATGGTACCAGATATTCCATCCATCTGGGATCCACGAAGATGTATCGGGACTTGCGAGAAATCTATTGGTGGGATGATATGAAGAACGATATTGCAGAGTTTGTAGCTAGACGTCTGAACTGTCAACAAGTGAAAGTCGAGCATCAATGACCAGGAGGTGTACTTCAGGATATTAGCATTCCCACTTGGAAGTGGGAGGAAATCAATATTGACTTTGTAATGGGTCTACCCTGCACTCATAGACAGTATGACTCCATTTGGGTTGTGGTCGACAGGTTGACCAAGGCTGCTCATTTCCTACCGGTCAGACCACGGATTCAGGGGATGATTATGCCAAGTTGTATATTCGGAAGTTGGTTCGACTTCATGGAGTGCCCTTGTCTATTATTTCAAACCGAGGTACTCAATTTACCTCCTAGTTCTGGAGGTCTTTTCAAAAGGGACTTGGGACTCAGATTAAGCTCATCACAGCATTCCATCTGTAAATGGATCCAGGTGGAACGAACAATCTAGACTCTTGAGGAAATGTTGAGGTCATGTGTTATGGATTTCAAAGGTAGTTGGGATGATCACTTTCCCTTGATCGAGTTTGCCTATAATAACAGTTATCACTCTAGTATCCAGATGGCACCGTTCGAGGCTCTTTACGGGTTATGGTGCAAATCGCCCATCAGATGGTTTGATGTTGGTGAGGCAACCATGATAGCCTGATTCGGTTCATGAGGCCATGGTAAAGGTCCAATTGATAAGAGACAAGTTAAAAACTGCTCAGAGTCGTCAGAAATCCTATGCTAATGTGAGGAGAAGGGATTTGGAGTTTGATGTGGGCAACTGGGTATTTCTAAAGGTATCTCCCATGAAGGGAGTCATGCAGTTTGTAAAGAAAGGAAAACTTAATCCTCGCTATGTTGGTCCCTATCGGGTTTTGAGGAGAGTTGGTAGGTGGCATATGAGTTGGACTTGCCATCGGAGTTATCTTCAGTTCATCCCATCTTCCATGTGTCGCTTTTGAAAAAGTTTTTGGGTGATCCAGCCTTGGTAGTCCCGGTAGACGGCATCGGAGTAAAAGACAGCCTCAGTGATGAAGAAATTCCTATTGAAATCTTGGATCGTCAGGTTCGGAGATTGAGAAACAAGGAAGTAGCTTCAGTTAAGGTTTTATGGAGAAATCAGCAAGTTGAGGGAGCTACGTGGGAAGCCGAAGCGGATATTATGGCGAGATATCCACATTTGTTCTCTACCTGCTCAGTTTTGAATTGAAGTACCAGTTTTGCCCTAAGGCTCTGTCTAGTTTTTATGTTCAGTCATGTTTGGAAGTTTCTTTTATGTGTTGGAATGTGTGTGTGAATTATAAGATCAGTTCAGCTATGTGGTTTTATTCGGAGGTAGTCATTCCGTGAAAATTTCGGTTAAAATAGTCAGAATTTTAGTATGATAATTGTATGTTTCTATTTTCTACTTGTTTCCCACATTCGAGGACGAATGTTTTCGGGGAGATATTGTAATACCCCGGAAAGGGCCTAAGAATAAACCCAGGAGTTAAATGTGAAAAGTGCAGAAAACTAGCAAAAAACATCACAGAATGGATGACCCTATGACTCGTGGTAGGGTACCATGAGTCAACACAAGCTGTCGTGGTTTGGGAAGTCAGGGAAATAGTTTAGACAATGGACGGTTCCACGACCCTTTACAAGAACAATGAGTCGTTGTCACTATTCGTGGGACTTAGGCTGAGGAGGAAGCAACAAGGCGTACGCGATTTGTGGTTAAGAGGGATGACCCGTTGTTTCACATCGTCGTTCGTGGGTTGAAGGTTCTAGTGTATGCAACGGATGGAGACCATGACTCGTTGGAGGTCATCATGAGTCGTGGTGAGGCTCGTGGGAAGGAAAGCAAGATTTGGTCAAGGAGTTCACGATGGTTGATCCAACGACTCGTCCTTTGTAGTCATGACTCGTCCTAACGAGTCATGGGAAGGATCCGAGGCATGTGATGAAGCAGTGGACTCAAGGAATCGATACCACAAGTCATGGTATGTTTTCACGACCTGTTGGGTTGGTCGTGGGTCCGTCCGGGATAGTTTTCAGGGATTTAATTTAAGGGCAATTTCAAATTTTCTACGCTTTGAGACCTTAAACTCCCATTCATGCATGCAATACATTAAGAGGAGATTCAAGGGGAGATTTCAAGCTTTTCACCTCAACTCCTTCAATTTCATTCTTAGGCTTTTAAGGAGGGTTAGGAGTTGATAATTCCAGGTATGTAAGGTCTTCAATGGGTGAATTAGTCCACACCCATCTCCTACTCAATGATTTTACTTATACATTATAAAAAACTCATGGGGTTTTGTATTTGATTTGTATGAAAGTAAATGATTTAATTATGGGTCTTGTGATTTTGAAATGTTATCTTAATCTACTGATTTTGATCATTTTTGAGGTTTAAATTGAGTATAATATTGTTGATTTTGTATTTCTAAAGAATTAAGCTTTATTGTGCATGCCCCATGATGAATCGATTTATGATCCATTGATCCATCGGTGTATTAGATAAGCCCATCATGAATTATGAATTTATTTATGAAATTATTTTGTTATCTATTATGAACTTATGAATTTCAAGCTATATGCATGATCTACAAGTATGCATGAATTTCATCAATCATGAATTATGTTTTTGGCCGACCCACGGGCCTAAAGTCATGGCTAGTTCACGTATGTTCAAGCATGTTTACGATTATCATGATTTAACTAGCCCATGAACTCATCTACATATTATTATGAGCACTATATATATTTTGGGAGTAGTATCAAACACCGAGTAGGTTCGGGGCTCAGGTTAAGCCCCGGGTCTCATGAATTACATGCCACCGTAGGTATGTTGAGACCCTTTCATGTTTGTCCCTAGCCCAATTAGGCCTTTTCATGTGTGATCACGCCTTTCATGGTTCCTACCCTTGGCACGGTACGAATACCCTCTTGACTAGGGTTACAAGTCGGGCTTCATGTATGCTCATATGGGGTATGTCGTTTAAGAGAATCTCCCACTGTTCCTCATGATTTGTGCATGTTTACGATTATGCATGTTGGCTCAAGTTATGTTATGTAAGGCTCTTTATTTATGATTATGATTATGCTTACGTTACGAATGTTTCGAAAACCTTGAGCCCTATGTCATATTATGATAATTATGTTATGAGCATGTTGTCCTATTCCTATGATCACTTATGAGTTTTATACATGTTTTAAATGTCCATTTTACTTACCTTGCATACTCAGTACATTCCACGTACTGATTGCATACTTTCTATGTTGTATGTTTTCATGATACAGTTCCCGGCTCTCAGGCTCACCCTCCTCAGTAGCTCCTCAGAGTTCGCTATTAGCTTATTTGGTGTGTCCTCATGTTCCGAGGGACATATGTTCAGACTCTATTATTTATGTTTCAGTTTCAGTATTGCAGGGTTAGTAGGGATGTTGTCCCATCAACCCGTCTTCCATGATTAGAGGCTCTTCAGACCGTAAGTTGTATTCATCCATCATGTATGGATCATGTATTGCATTTTCTCTGTTATTATGACATGTTTACATTTTCTTATGTTAAGTCTTCCGCTTATGTGAATGAAATAGATGTATGCTCATGCCGTGGGTCGACTTGGGGTCTTTGGGGGCTCCTTGTCCCGTTTCTACGACTCAGGTGTACGTGCGGGTCATGACAACTCCATGCAACCAAACTAATATTCGAATGTACGATTCGGCCTAATCTTCCACTGAGTCGGTAGTTTTGACTAGTAGAAAATAAGTTGCTTTAGTCAACCTGTCTACCACCACCCAAATAGAGTCATACTGTCGACGAGTATGAGCCAACCCTATAATAAAGTCCATATTGATTTCCTCCCACTTCCACGTAGGGATACTAATGTCTTGAAGCACACTTCTATGTCTTTGATGCTCGACTTTCACTTGCTGACAATTCCGACACTTAGCCACAAACTCTGCAATGTCCTTCATCATGCCATTCCACCAATGGACTTCCTGTAGGTCATGACACATCTTGTTGGCACTTGGATGTATAGAATATCGGGAACCATGAGCGTCATGAAACATCCGATCTCTCAAGTTATCAACATCTGGAACACATAAACGACCCTGATATCGAAGCACACCATCTCCCCCTTGGGAGAAGACCTCTACCTTCTGATTCTGAACTGCTTCCTTCAACTTTAACAAGATTAGATCCTCATCTTTTCTAAAATTGACTTCAGTCACCAAAGAGGATTCTGAACTATTCTGAACAATGACACCACCATCTGTCGAATCAACAAGATGAACTCCGAACCATGCAAGCTGATCCACATCCTTTACCAACTCTTTCCTTTCCTCTTCCACATGAGACACACTCTCAATGGATAACCTGCTAAGAGCATCCGCCACTATGTTGGCCTTGCTTGGATGATAAACGACACTCATTTCATAATCCTTGAGAAGCTCTAACCACCTCATTTGTCACAAATATAGATCCTTCTAGGAAAACACGTACTGAAGACTTTTGGGGTCTGTAAACACATCCATATGGACCCGATATAAATAGTGCCTCCTTCAATGAAAATACCACCACTGCCAATTCCTGATCGTGGGGTAATTTTTCTCATCAATTTTAAGTTGTCTATTAGCAGACGTAATGACTTTGTCATGCTGCATCAATATACAACCAAGTCCAACCGTAGAGGCATCTGAATACACCACAGATCCATCTATACCCTCAGTTAAAGTCAATAATTGGGCTGAAGTGGGTCGATGTCTTTAACTCTTGAAAACTCTTCTCATGTGCATCCCACCACTAAAATTTGACTTTCATCTGGGTCAACTTAGTAGTGTTGCAATGGACGAAAATCCCTCAACAAACCTTCTGTAGTAACTAGCTAGAACCAAGAAACTCCTGATATCTGAAGGATTAATTGGTCTAGGCCAATTCTTCACCGCTTCTATCTTTTGAGAGTCTACCTGTACTCCCTCACCAGACACCACATGACCAAAAAATGCTACTGATTCCAACCAAAACTCATACTTGCTTAATTTAGCAAACAACTGGTGATTCTTGAGAGTCTGTAACACAATCCTCAAATGAGCGGCATGATCCTCCTCGCTCCTAGAGTATATGATGATGTCATCTATAAAGACAATCACAAACATATATAAATATGGCTTGAACACCATGTTTATCAAATCCATAATAGATACATGAGTATTTGTTAGTCCAAAAGACCTAACGACAAATTCATAGTGACAATATCGAGTCCTGAAAGTTGTCTTCGGAATGTCACTCTCTCTAATTCTAAACTAGTGATAACTGCACCTAAGATCTATCTTTGAGAAGAACTTAGCACCCTTAAGTTTTTAAAAAAAATCATCAATCCTGGGAAGAGGATACTTGTTCTTGATTGTAACCTTGTTCAACTACCGATAGACGATGCAAATACGAAGAGAACCATCCTTCTTTTGAACAAAGAGAACTGGTGGACCTCATGGAGATTTGATAGGTCTGATGAAACTTTTGTCTAAGAGGTTCTTCAACAACTCTTTCAACTCCTTTAGCTCATTTGGACCCATTTTATACGGGGGAATAGATATAGGCTGTGTATCGGGAAGAAGATCAGTAGATCATCTGGGACAACCTCTAGATACTCACACACTACAGAAACTGAGTGGAGAGTCAGGGTCTCGGACATAACATCCTTAACCCAAATTAGATGGTAAACATAACCCTTAGAAATAATCTTTCCAGCCTTAAGGTAGGAAATAAAGCGACCTACAGGCACAGTTGAACTAACATTTCATTCTAGGACTGGCTCACCCAAAAATTGAAACTCTACCGCACGGGTTCTACAATTTATAGAGGCATAACATGTATGCAACCAATCCTGCCAAAGATAGCATCGAAACCTATCATGTCTAAATCTACTAAATAAGCTGAGGTGACTTCCTAAAGGACTGTGACATGGAAATTTTTGTATACCCGTCGAGCTATAACTAAATCATTGACTAGAGTAGAGACTGAGAAGGGTTCTGATAGGATTTTGGGAATGACTCAGAAACTACTAGCAACATTGTATGTCACAAAAGATAAAGTAGCCCCTGGATCAAACAATGCATAAACATCAAGATAGAATACTCGTAACATACTAGTGACTACACCTGGGGAGACCTCCTGCTCCTGACGAGACGAGAAGGCATAAAACCTGTTCTGGCGCTGACCATCACCTACACTAGTGGATGCACCCTACTGAGCTGAGTGTGCTGGTGTAGCTGCTAAACTGGTGGTTGGATATTGACCTCTACCATAGCCCTGCCTAGCCGCTGGACAATCTCTGAGCATATGACCGGGCTTCCCTCACTCGAAACATGCAGTTGTACCTGCTAAGCACTGACTAGTGTGCGTCCTACCACACCTTTCACAACCTAGAATGCTGGGATATACGAGCCTGCTCCCCTAAACTAGATAACTTGATGCCCATCCCCTCTGATCACGCCTACATCTGGATGGCACACTTGCTGCTGACGGCGCTGGGGCTAACGATCTTTGGTAGGACTTTTGATGATGTTCACCACCAGGCCTCTGTTGGGAGAGCCCGAAACTGTCTGTCCTGGCCCTTTTGGCCCCTCTCTCAATCACTTACCTGTACCGCCTCTATCTTCTGGGCGTACAGGATCAATCGTGAGAAGTCAATATCCTGATAAAGCATAGCGGTCCTGCAATCATTGTCCAAGTAGTACATTAACTCATTCACAAACCTACTCATTCAAGCACTCTGATTGGTCACCATCTTCGGTGCATATTTAGACAACCGAGTGAACTCTCGAGCATACTCTTGAACTATCATGTTGTTCTGTCTCAGATTCATAAACTCTACAACCTTGATTTCCCTCATCTCTCGGGAAAAGAATTGGTCCAAAAACGCGATGAGAAACTCATCCCAACCAATGGGATCCTCTCCAACTCCGCAGCCACCCTTCCACTGTTTGCACCAAATATAAGCAACCCCTTTTAATAGATAAGAAACTAGGTCTGCACACTCCTCCCCTATCACTCCCATAATTTTGGTGATCTTCTGAACTTCCTCAATGAACTCATGTAGGTCCTCTTCCAATATTGACCCAAGATACTCAGGGGGATTCATCCGAAGGAAATCGCTGACTCTGGCCGCCGCTGCCTTCCCCTATACTGCTGATTGACCTGAGCAGTTAATGCCTGTGCCAACATCTGGATGGATGCCCTAAACTCAGCATGGGCAACCTGCTCGAACACATGATCTGCTGAGGCTAGTGGGGTTGATGGTTCCCGTTCCCTTACCATCCTCGTGGCCATTTTCATTTCCATTGCTGTTCTTTCTTCAGTTAACTCGGATGGGAGGCATGATTCTACAAACACGTATAGCACGACCTACAAGGATAGAGAGGTACCTCATAACATGATGTAGATCATGAAAGAAGGGAAGTTTCCTAAAACACTTCATAGCCTCTTCGTCATAAGTGTGGCGCACTTCACCCCCATGAAAAAAGACTATAGTTAACATATCTTTCTAACACCCTAGGACACTCTAAGCCTTTTCTATGATACCAAGTTTGTCACAACCCGAACATAGGCTCGGATTGAGACACAGAACCTAGAAACATAAATGGCTCCAAGTCGACCCTTGGCATGAACATGATAACTAAGGCTCAACCTAAATGAAACAGATAACAGAGTTCTAAAATAGCGGAAGTCTGAATATCAAAGCATCTGAATAACGGAATGTCAAAAACATTAAATCCGAAGCTGAATACAACACAATGTCTGAAAAGCCTCTAACATACAGACGAGCTAATGGGATAACACCCCAACTAGCTCACTACAAGTATGAAACTAAAAGATGATAAGAACAAAGATAACTGAAGGTCCTCTAAGGATGATGATTCACCAACTATAGAACTGGACAAGCTCGGGAGACTGGCTAGCGCGGGACTAAATCTGAACGTCTGACCCTGTATCATGAAACAATACATCATAGAGTATGCGGTCATGACTTGGAATGTACAAAGTATGCAAGGCAAGTGAAGCAGTTAAGTAAGTAAAACTGAAATCATGCATATCTTAAATCATTCATCATAATATTATGAGAGTAAGGCTTGCATGCTGATATCTTGAAAACATGATTATACATAAGCTAAATTTCATAACTGAATTTAATGACCCAAAGCTGAAACTGATATTCATAATAAAACTAATAAACTAAATATTGGGTCAAACCTGTTGAAAACATAATATCATATCTGATGAACATACATAACTAAAATCATGAGGAATATTGGGATACTTGTCATATAACCGACATAATCATGATAGAGCTTACGTGATCCCAACTATTTCACTCAAGTGGGCAGAGCCGTCCAAAGACTTACAAAGGCTAAGGGAGCTACCACGATATCGGTATCAAGCTGAAGGCCCCTTGGGGATGGGGAAGCTGACAACGGAGGTCCCAATGAATCTGAATGAACCTACATTGGCGCGTAGTTCTGAGGCCCAGGGTTTTCAAGACTCCTAGCCTACTCGGTGCTAGATAGTACTGCCAAAAACATGCATATGCTCTCCAACTTTTACAAACGAAGATGAACCATCATTTTCGACGTAGCTGATCATGAAGTTACATACATAGCCTAAAATATGAATATAAGGAGCCTTCGCTCCAAACTTACCATAAGCTGAAAAGTGTCACGACCTAAGCTAGAACCCGGATCGAGACGCGGGACAAGAAACCCCGAGGTTCTCCAAGTCAACCCATGGAATGAACATAACATCTAAGATTAAAGCGGAAGTTCAATTCACATAAAACCGGAAGTCTGCATATAAATCAAACTAGAATAGAATATTACATGACAAGCTGACTTGTACATAATGTTTGAAAGCCTCTAACCCATCTGATTAGTTGATGGGACAACATCCCCAACTAACTCGAAAAGTCTAAAACTGAAAGAAACATAAAAAATACAGATACTGAATGTCTTAGAAGGATGAGGACTAACCAATGCTAGCTGGACAGGTTTGAGAGGGGATAAGGACTACAGATGCGGCTGAGACTGATCCCTCGAACCTGTATCATGAAAAGATATAGCATAGAGCATGCAATCAATACTTGAAATATACCGAGTATGCAAGGTAAGTAAAACAAATAGTTAAAATACATAAGAGTTCATAAGAGTAGGACAACATGATCATAATGTAAATATCATAATGTAAAAATAAGGGTACAAGATTTTCAAAACATTTGTAAATCATTCATAATCATAATCACAAGAGAAAAGCTTTATTAAACATGACTTGAGCCAAAGTAACATAAACATAACCATATTCTTATAACAGACATACCCCATATGACCACACATGGAGTCTGACCTATAAACCTTTAGTCGGGAGGGTGTTCGTACCTTGCCAAGGGTAGAACCATGAAAAGAGGCGTGATATCACTCATGAAAGGCCCATTCGGGCAAAAAGGAATAGTCTCAAGAGAGGTCCCATCATGGCTACGTTGGCACGTAGTTCTGAGACTCGGGATATGCTTGGACCTTGGGTCTACTCGGTGTTAAATACTATTCCCAAAATATATATAGTGCTCATATGATAATAGGGAAAACATACATGAGATTCATGGGCTATTTAAAACATAATAATTGTAACCATGCTTGAAATACGTGAACTAACCATAAAATAAGGCCCGTGAGTCGGCCATAATCATAAATCCATAAATCATGACATTTATGCATACTTGTAATATATGAAATTTCTTAAATCCATGATAAATACTTGAGAGAAATCATATCATAAAGCATAAATCATAATTGGGCTAATTTAGATCAAGATCATAATGAAATCATAACTTGATTTTTCATAGAAATACATATAATTGGGCATAATTTGATTTAAATTTGAATCTCTAAATTTATATTAAAAATAGTCATAAAATCTTCCCATAGATCATAAAACAGGATTCAACACATGGTAGGGATGGACCCATCGATAGATCATACAGAATTTCACGAGAATTGGAATAAACGCCATAAATCATGAAACTTGAATCTAGAATTTAAAATCCATGGAAATTTTGAAGAGTTTTGAGAATGAGAGTGAAAGGAACACTCATTGATAGCCTCACATACCTGGGTAAGTTGATTTTACCCTCTTCCTTGAATACCCAAAGGAAATTGAAGGAGAATTGATGGACTTTAGCCTTGATCACCCCTAAGAACCTTCTACTCTTTCATGCATGGAGAGGAGTGATTTAGAATGACTTAACCCTTCTTAAAACATACTATTATGAGCTTAAAGCAACGTAGTATAGACCTTAGAAACTTAGAAATTATGGAAAAGCCCTTAATAAATTCGTAGGAAATTGCCCACTGCCAGTCCCAATGAGGGACTGGATGAGTCATGCCTACTGACCATGACTTGTGGTCACCTCTCATTACCTGCACTTCCATTATTCATCTGAGGGTCACCACGAGGGACACCATGACTCATGGTGAACAACCCGTTGCCAAAACTGTCGAATTTCTCATCCTTTAGATCACCCTTGACAAGGGGTGACCTAACGGATCGTGGTGTTGACCACAACTCGTGGTCACCAAAAACATAAAATTTCCAATCATAGTCGAACCCCTCCCCACGAGTCACTAAACGACTCGTGATGTTCCTGATGGGTCACTGGACGACTCATGCTTTGACCTGGTACAAAAAATTCTATTTTCTCTATTTCAACTCCCAGGTCTGATCTTAGGGTTTTTGGGTAATTATAATACTCCCTCTTGGGAACATTCATCCTCGAAAGTGGGAAAACATACTGAAAATTAGAGAGATGCAATCATCATACTCAAATACTGAACATATATGACAAAAACTAACGGAGTGACTGACTCCGAATTGAACTAAATGGCTGAACTGAATTCCTAAATCACACATATATTCATTAATATGAAACAAATTGGGGTACATAAGGTAAACATGAAATTGAATAGAGTATTAAGGAAGAACTGATACCTCAAGCTGAAATTGAGTCGGAATGGAATAGATGTGGGTATTTAGCCATCATATCTGCCTCTGCTTCCCACGTAGCTCCCTCAATATGCTGATTCTTCCATAAAAACCTTGATTAAAGCTACTTTCTTGTTCCTTATCACTCCCTTTATGGCTGATACCTTCAAAAACACCCAATCATCAACTTCAAACTCTAGCTCCCTCCTCCTCGCATCCACATAGGACTTTTCGCGACTATGAGCTGATTTTAACCTATCCCTTATAAGCTGAACTTTCTTCATAGCCTCATGGACTGAATCTGGTCCTATCAATGTAGGTTTATCGACCTCAAACCAACCAATGGGCAATCTACATCTCCGCCCATAGTGAGCCTCAAATGGAGCCATCTGAATGCTGGAATGGTGTTGTTATACGCAAACTAAATGAGAGGAAAATGATTATCCTAACTACCCTGGAAGTCAACCACACACGCTCTCAACATGTCCTCAAGAATCTGAATAGCCTGCTCCACCTGACCATCTATTTGCGGGTGAAATGTTGTGCTAAGCTTGACCTAACTACCAAGTCCCTTTTGAAACGATCTCCAAATTGGGAGGTAAACAGAGTAACTCTATCCGATATGATGGACAATGGCACTACATGCAACCGAACTAACTCCCTAATGTATAATTTAGCATAATCCTCCGCTAAATCGGTTTTGACCGATAGGAAATGAGTTGCTTTAGTCAACTGGTCCATAACCATCCAAATGGAGTCATACTGTCGACGAGTGCGAGGCAACCCTTTGATGAAGTACATATTGATCTCCTCCCACTTCCAAGTAGGATTACTGGAGTCTTAAACTACACCTCCTGGTCTCTGGTGCTCAACCTTCACTTGTTGACAATTTGGACACTTAGCCACAAACTCTGCTATGTCCTTCTTCATGCCATTCCACCAATAGAAATTCCGTAGGTCATGGTATATCTTGGTGGCACCTGGAGGTATAGAGTATCTGGACCCATGAGCCTCGTGGAACATCCGATCTCTCAAATCATCAACATCCAGTACACACAAATGACCCTAATATCGGAGCACACCATCTCCCCCTTGGGAGAAAACCTCAACCTTCTAATTTTGAACCGTTTGCTTCAAATTCACAAAAATAGGATCCTCATCTTGTCTAGCCTGAACATCGGTCACCAAAGATAATTGTGATCCATTCTGAATGATGACACCACCATGCGTCGAATCAACTAGACGAACTCCTCCTAGCTGTGCAAGCCGATGCACATCCTTCACTAGCTCCTTCCTTTCCTCGTCTATATGGGATACAGTCTCCATGGAAAGCCAACTAAGAGCATTCGCCACCATATTAGCCTTTCCTGGATGGTAAAGGACACTCATATCATTATCCTTGAGTAGCTCCAACCTCCTTCTTTGACGTAGATTTAGATCCTTTTTGGTGAACATATATTGTAGGATTTTATGTCCCGTAAACACATCTACAAGGACCCCATGTAAATAGTGTCTCCGAATCTTTAAGGTAAATACTACCACTGCCAATTCGAGATCATGAGTTGGGTAATTCTTTTCATGGACCTTCAGCTACCTAGAAGCATATACGATAACCTTACCGTGCTGTATAAGTACACAACCAAGGCCAATCCTCAAAGCATCACAATATACCTAAAACCCATCAGTACCCTCGGGTAGGGTCAACACCAGCGCTGAGGTGAGTCGAGTCTTTAACTCTTGGAAGCTCTTCTTACAGGCCTCCGACCATTGAAACTTCACTTTATTCTGGGTCAACTTAGTCAACATGGCTGCAATGGATGAAAACCCCTCAATAGATCTCCTATAATAACCATCTAAGCCCAAGAAAATCCTAATATCTGCAGGATTCACTGATCTAGGCATATTCTTCACCGCTTTAATCTCTTGAGAGTCCACCTGCACATCCTTACTTGACACCGCATGGCCCAGAATTGCCACTGAGCTTAACCAAAACTGACATTTACTGAAATTGGCATACCCCGACAGACCCGAAGTCGACCCATGACACATGCATATATCTAATCTCATTTAATAAAGCAGAATACTTAGCATTAAAACATAATGGGAACGTAAACATAGCGTAACAACCGAAAGTACTGAGCATATACATAAGCAGAGTTCTATGTACTTTCTGAAAGCCTCTACTACGTAAGATGGGTTGATGGGACAACATCCCCAACTAACCCAACCAATACTGAAACATAAATAAAATGAAAGTATGCCAAACGAACCTCGGAACATGAGGACTCACCAATAGCTGAGAGCGAGAACTGAGATGAACTAAGGATGAGGACGAGCCTGAGATCCAAACCCTGTATCATGAAACGATACAACATAGAAAGTATATGATCGGTACGTGGAATGTACCAAGTATGCAAGGTAAGTAAACCAGACATTGAAAGTTAAATAAACTCATAAATAAACATGGGAGAAGGACATCATGCTTGTATCATAAACTTCATAAGTAAACATAAGGCTCAAGGCTTTCAAAAATCATTCATTATAATAATCGTAAGCAATCTTTATCAAAACATAACTTGAGCCAATAACATGCGGAACAATGGGAGAACTCGTCATAACTGACTCCATCATGGTAGAGCCTTTCATGATGCCCCTACTATCTCACTCAAGTGGGCAGAGCGACCCTGGATTGCTAGGCGAGCGTCGTGCATTAGGTGTGATATCATATTTGAGGGGATCATTATCAATACAATATATCATTAGAAACCCACGGTGACACGTGATTATAAGACACCGACGTAGTACTTTGAACTTTAGGCTGCTCGGTGCTAGACACGGCTCCTAAAAACATGCATATAGGCTCATACGTAAATCAATAACATAATGCATTAAAAATTCATTGGCTAAGATATAACATTTATCATCATTGATCCCCTTTAAAACATGCTTAGCCAAGAATCAAAGGCCCTTTTCATCGACCGACATCATAAATTGATAAATCATGTAATTCGTTCATAAATCTTAAATCATTCTTCAACATGTGGCAATTGCCCAATACTTTGACATACTCAATTCATTCAAAAATATGCTCATGCACATGGGTAACTTGAAGTCATGCTTTTTCATCATCAATAAACTCAAAATATTGAATATTCATCATAAATCATAAGTTTCATAAACCTTCATCAAATGGGCATTTTAGTTTTAAAAAGATTAAAACATAATTTTAAAGAAAATAATATAAAACTTGCCCATCATTCATAATTCAATAATTAAAACTCAATTAAATCAAATCCATAAAGAGAAATAACATTTTCATACATTTGAATAAAACCCCATAAAACTTGAATAGGAGAATTCATGATTTAATCGAAATTTGGGCATGGGTATGAAAGGGTTCACCCATTCTAAACCCTACATACCTGGAAGTGGACTGATTTCAATATTCCTTGAATACCCACAAAGAAATTGATGGAAACTTAGAGAAGAAGGCCTTGAGTCTCCGTAAAACCTCTATAATGCTCTTGCATGGGAATAGGCATGCATTATGGACTTAACCCATATTAACACACTAAGAAATACACACAAAACGATGTAGTATAGGGCCTTATATTGTGAAAAAGTTGAAAATACCCTTAATGAACCTGTACTGAAAACTGGCCAGATTGATCCCACGGGTGGGACTAACGGTTCATTGGAACCAACGATGACCCGTTACGTCCCTAGCTGAAACCACTGTTGATAGCCCATTCTCAGAAGCAAACCACGGATCTTCAGGACGACCCAGACCTCCAACCAACGACTCGTCACATCGCTCGTGGTTAGACCCCTGAACCTTGGCTCTCATTTCCCAATGGGTCACACCACGACCCATCACCACAAACAACGGACCGTTGTTTTCCCCTGTAGAGTCCACTAGAAAACCTAACACTCAAACAACGACCACAACCAACGACTCATGGTCTATTCTAATGGGTCATTGGGACGCGTGTTGAAAGTCACCTGAAAAACCTAACTCCTTCCCACGACTGCTAACGACGACTCGTAGTTTCCCACAATGAGTCTTCATATCTCCCGTGGTTTGAACTGTCACCCAGCCTTTCCCCAACAATGACTCGTTACAACGACCTGTGGTATGTCACCACGAGTCGTACCTTGACCTGTCCTGAGTCATTTTTCCCAATTTTCTACATTTTTCAAATTTTCACTTCCTGGGCTACTCCTATGCACTTCCGGGATATTACAATATCTCCCCTTTGGGAACATTCATCCTTGAATGTTAAAAACAAGAAGCAATCTGAGTGTCATGACCGGAGCATAGACCCAGATTGTAGACACGGGACAAGGGACCCCGAGATACATCAAGTCGACCCATTGCATAACCATTCACTAACTCATTCAATAAACATGAAGAAAATATAATTATAAACTTAGCAGAAGTCTAACTTAGCATAACAACAGAATGAACATCTGAAGCTGAATATATGGCCAAGTCTGATAAGCTTCTAATCTGGACGAGTTGATAGGACAACGCCCCCAACTAGCTCAACAATACTAAAACTGAAAGTATATTCCTTGAAGGATGAGGACTCACCAATCAAGCAGGTACTGACTCTAATAAGCGACTACGAATGGGGCTGGACCTGAGAACCGGATCCTGCATCATGAAACGATCTAGAATAGGAAGTATGCGGTCAGTACGTGGAATGTACTGACTATGCAAGGTAAGTAGAACCGCTTAACTAAATAAATCATTTAAAACATTCCATGACATGTCATAAGCTTTTGAGTGAAAATAGAAGGCTACACGCAATCTATGATAGTACTCTTATCATAACATGACCATGCATAGCTTTAGAACATTATGATTGACTCGAATGACTCAAAGCTAAAACATAACATTTATATTAAAAATTTAACAATGAGTCAAACCTTGCTTTATGAACAAACATGCATAAGTAATCTTTCTCAGTAAGAGTATACCAATCTGAATTGTATAGACAGTGGGAGACTCGTCGCTTAACCGACATACCACTATAGATATTACGTGGTCCAAACTATAACACTCAAGTGGGTAGAGACGTGCATAACCTTGCTAGGGCAATGGACGATACCTTGATATCGATTTCAAGCTGAAGGGCCAATAAGCTTACAAGGGAGGTCCCAATAATATAATAGTATCAACCTACGTTGGCGCATAGTTCTAGGGCATAGGGTAGTCGATCCTTATCCCGCTCGGTGCTAGACTCTTCTCCCAAAAAATGCAATGGTCTACATTGTATAAATACGAAGCTTAACATCGTCTAGTGACGAAGCTCATCATAAAATCATGCATAAAATCAACATCGTATGAAACGAAGCTCAACATTGTCTATTGACAAAGCTCGATAATAATATACATATCAAGTAAGGATTTACGCATAGAGAAGACTTTACTTTGAAACATACTGCAAGCTAGAATTCATAATAAGGGTTAAAAGAAAATTTCATCTCAACCATGTGGTAAGCTCATGTCGGGGACAATCACTATTTGAAAACATCATACGGGCAACATCCAAAGTTCTATCATACTTAGGTCTACTTAACCTTCTTTGAAAACATCATCAAAATCATGGGTAAGGTTGGAAACAT
Source organism: Datura wrightii (assembly GCA_035772735.1). Classification (NCBI taxonomy): domain Eukaryota; kingdom Viridiplantae; phylum Streptophyta; class Magnoliopsida; order Solanales; family Solanaceae; genus Datura; species Datura wrightii. The sequence goes on from JASDFA010000001.1 coordinate 57,347,816, forward strand.
GCTTTTCATCATCTATTCTATCATCATCACATTCTACTATGAAATATCCACACATGGGCATTTTAGATTCAATTTTAGAAAGACAATTTTGTAAAAGAAATTAAGTTAAAATCCGCCCAAGCTCAGTAAATCACCAATATCAACTCAATTTAATCATATCCATGAGTAGAGATGTAAGAATCACACAAGTGAATGAAAACCCATACTTGATCATCACCAACCAATCACAAATTTATAGGGAATGGGCATGGGTGTGAAAGGAAGCACCCACTCATAGCCTTACATACCTGGGATTGAAGAATCCTAAATCTTCCTAATTGCCCAACTGAGATTTCCCTTTGAAAACCTTGAGAATTAACCTTGATTCTTCTCCTCAAACCCCCAACCTTTCATGCATGAAGTAATGGCCTAAGATAGGTTTCTCCCTGCTAAAACCCCTCTATTACGAGCTTAAAATGACGTAGTATAATCCCTTAGAACCTAGGAATTACGGAAAAGCCCTTAGTGAAATCATTGAAAATAGCTGTCAGGAGGTCCTAACGGACGACCTGACGACTTGTCACCAGGGCTCATAATCCATTGGTTCGCTCGTCAGGTTCACTAGATAAATGGTCTGCCGGGGTTCCTAACGAGTGACATGATGACTCATCCCCAGCAGCCACAACTCGTTGCCACCTCCCGTCAAGTGCACTAGATTAATTTTCCAGTCTTCCTATAGAACCACCTCATGACTGACATGATGACTCGTGGTGTCTGACCACGAGTTGTTACGTCGCCCGTGGGGATCTTGAGTCCCTCATCCTTCTAGGCTCTCCCACAAGTCACATGAAGACTCGTGGGGCCTCCACACGAGTCGTCCAGTGGCTTGTTCTGCAACTGCTGCAACATTTTCCAATTTTTCTCCGATTCACTTCCAGGTCCAATTCCTTAATTCTCGGGATATAAAACAGATACATACAATTATCATACTCAATTCTTGACTATTTTAACCGAAATTATCTTGGAATGACTACCTCCAAATAAAACCACATAGCTAAACTGATCTCATACTTCACACACACATTCATACACATAAAAGAAACTTGTACACATGAACTGAACATGAAAACTAGGTAGAGTTATAGGGCCAAAACTGGTACTTCAAGTCGAAACTGGGCCAGCAGAGAATAAATGTGGGTATTTAGCCATCATATCCGCTTTGGCTTCCCTCGTAGCTCCATCAACATGCTGGTTTCTCTTTAAAACCTTAACAGAGGCTACTTCCTTGTTCGTTAGCTTACAGACCTCACAATCTAATATTTCCACGGGTACCTCTTTATAACTGAGGTTGTCTTTTACACCAACGCTGTCCACCAGGACTACTAAGGATGGATCACCCAAACACTTCTTCAAAAGCAACACTTGAATGATGGGATGAATTGAAGATAACTCTGATGGCAAGTCCAACTCATATGCCTCCTTACTAACTCTTTTCACCACTCAGTAGGGACCAACATAGCAAGGACTGAGTTTCGCTTCCTTTCTTAATTGCATGACTCCCTTCATGGGAAATACCTTTTGAAATACCCAATCGTCCACCTCAAACTCCAAATCTCTTCTCCTCACATCAGCATACGATTTCTGACGACTCTAAGCGGTTTTTAACAAGTCTCTCATCAACTGGACCTTTACCACGGCCTCATGAACCAAATCAAGTCCTATGGTGGCTGCCTCACAAACCTCAAACCATCTGATGGGCGATCTACACCTTTGCCCATAAAGAGCCTCAAATGGTGCCATCTAGACACTAGAGTGATAACTATTATTTTAAGCAAACTCAATTAAGGGCAAATGATCATCCCAACTACCTTTAAAATCCATAACACATGCCCTTAACATGTCCTCGAGAGTCTGGATTGTTCATTCTGCCTGCCCATCCGTTTGTGGGTGGAATGCTGTGTTGAGCTTACCCTGAGTCCCATGTCCCTTATAAAAAGACCGCTAGAACTGGGAGGTAAACTGAGTACCTCGGTCTGAAATAATAGACAAGGGCACTCCATGAAATCCAACCAACTCCCGAATATACAATTTAGCATAATCATCCGCTGAATCTGTGGTCTTGACCAGTAAGAAGTGTGCAGCCTTAGTTAACCTGTCTACCACCTCCCAAATGGAATCATAGTGTCCCTGAGTACGAGGTAGGCCTATAATGAAATCCATGTTAATTTCTTCCAACTTTCAAGTGGGGATGCTGATATCCTGAAGTACGCCTCCCGACCTTTAATGTTCAACTTTCACTTGCTGACTGTTTGGACACTTGGCTACGAACTCTACAATATCCTTCTTCATACCATCCCACCAATAGATTTCCCGCAAGTCCTGATACATCTTTGTGGATCCCGAATGGATGGAATATCTGGTACCATGTGCCTCGTGCAATATCCAAACCCTCAAATTATCAACGTTTGGAAGACATAGCCGACGCTGATATCGTAGAACACCACTCCTCCTTGGGAGAAAACCTCCACCTTTTGACTCCGCACTGCTTCCTTTAGCTTCCTCAAAGTTGGATCCTCATCTTGCTTAGATTTGACATCGACCATTAAGGACGATTCTGACCCATTCTGCAGAATAACGCCGCCATCAGTTGAGTCGATCAATCTAACTCCCAATCTTGCAAGTCAATGGACATCCTTCACCAACTCCTTCTTTCCCTCATCCATGAGGGACACACTCTCCATAGAAAGCCTACTAAGAGCATCCGCAACCACATTAGCCTTGCCCGAATGGTAGAGGACACTCATCTCATAGTCCTTTAGCAACTCCAACCACCTCAATTGCCGAAGATTGAGATCTTTCTGTGTGAACACATATTTCTAGCTCTGTGATTCGTAAATAAATCCATGTGGACCCGTACAAGTAATGCCGCCATATCTTCAATGCAAACACCACCGCAGCCAACTCAAGATCATGAGTGGGATAATTTCTTCCATGAACTTTCAAATGTCTCGGGGCATATGCTATTACCTTCCCATGCTGCATCAACACACATCCCATTCCGACTCTAGAAGCATCATAATACATTACAAAGCCATCAGTACCCTCGGGTAGAGTCAACACTGGTGCTGAAGTGAATTGGGTCTTCAACTCTTGGAAGCTTTTCTCACAAGCATCCGACCATTGGAACTTCACATTTTTCTGAGTCAACTTGGTCAATGGGGCTGCATTTGATGAAAAGCCCTCAATGAATCTTCGGTAGTAGCCTACCAAGCCCAAGACACTCCAAATTTCAAAAGGATTCACCGGTCTGGGCCAATTTTCACCACCTCAATCTTCTGGGAATATACCCTTATTCTGTCGCTTGATACCACATTACCCAGAAATGACACCAAGTTTAGCCCAAATTCACACTTATTGAACTTTGCAAATAACTGACGATCCTTGAGGGTCTAAAGTTCTACTTTTAGGTGAGCAGCATGCTCCTCCTTACTCCGTGAGTATATCAAGATTTCATCAATGAACACAATCACGAACATATCCAAATATGCCTTGGACACCCTATTCATTAGATCCATAAAAGCTACAGGGGCATTGGTTAGTCCGAAAGACATAACAACAAATTCGTAGTGACCATACCGAGTCCTGAAAGCAGTCTTCAGGATGTCACTCTCCCGAACCCTGAGCTGGTGATACACGGACCTCAAATCAATCTTGGAGAAGCACTTGGCACCCTGAAGCTGGTCAACCAAGTCATTGATCCTGGGTAAAGGGTACCTATTCTTGATGGTAACTTTGTTCAACTACCGATAGTCAATACACATGCAAAAGGAGCCGTCCTTCTATCAAACGAGTAGAATTGGTGCACCCCATGGAGACTAGCTCGGTCTAATGAAACCCTTCTCCAACAAGTCCTTCAACTGTTCTTTTAACTCTTTTAGCTCAACTAGAGCCATCCTCTAAGGAGGAATAGAGATAGGCTGCATATCTAGTAATAGATCAATACCAAAATCAATCTCCCTCTCCGGAGGGAGACCTGGCAAATCATCAGGAAACACCTCTCAATATTCGCACACCATCGGAACAGACTGAATAGTCGGGGTCTTAGACTCCACATCCTTAACCCTAACTAGGTGGTACATGCAACCTTTAGAGATAATCTTCTTGGCCTTAAGATAGGAAATAAATTGACCTGCTAGTACCGCCGAACTACCCTTCAACTCCAAAATCGACTCACCCGAGAAATGAAGTTCCACCGTACGAGTCCTAAATTAATCGAAGCATAACATGCAAACAACCAATCCATGCGAAGAATAATGCCAAAGTCAGTTATGGATAACTCTATAAGGTATGTGGAGGTAACCTTATGCAACACAATAACCGAGAATTCTTTATATAATCGTCTAGCTATAACCGAATCAGCAATAGGGGTCGAACCGAAAACGGTTCTGACAAGGTCTCGGAATAACTCCAATGCTACTAGCAATGTAGGGAGTCATGAAAGACAAGGTAGCTCCCATATCTAGCAAGGAATAAACATCAATATGAAAGACCGCAACATACCAGTAACCACGTCTTGTGAAGTCTCCTGCTCCTGGCGCGAGGCAAGGGCATAGAATCAGTTTTGACACTGTCCGCGACCTACACAAGTCGATGCTCCCTGCGGAGCAGAACGGGCTGGAGCTGCTGTTGTCCCGGTGGTCTGTGCACGACCCCTATCATCACCCTGTCTAGCATATGGGCATGCTCGGCGCATGTGCCCAGATCTACCACACCTATAGAAAATATCTGAACCAAGCAAGCACTCCTCGGTATGACTCTTTCCGCACTTCTCGCAGGCTGGAGAGGTATTACTCTAACTGGGTGCCTCTCTGGTCCCTCGATCGTGAAACCCTGCTCCTCTAATCGCCCTGTGTCTGGATGGAACACTCTGATGATGGTGCTGGGGCTATTGATTTCTGCTGAAACTGTGGACGGTAACCATCGTTGGACCTCTAATGCGAAAACCCATGACAATCCGTCCGATCCCTCTTTGCCTCCCTCTCCCTCACATGAGCCGCCTCCATCTGTTAGGCGTAAAACACTGTGCGAGGAAAGTCCAAATCCTCATGGAGGATGGTAGTCCTACAATACTTGTCTGAATAACCAGCCACACCATGAACGAATTGGCTCACCCGCGCCCTCTAATCCATCTCTAACTCTGGGGCGTATTTCAACAAACGAGTGAACTCAAGCGAATACTCCAGCACTATTATATTTCCCTTCTTGAGGTTCAAAAACTCCGTTGCTTTCAACTTCCTCATCTCCCGAGGGAAGAACCTATCGAGAAAAGCCATGTAGAACTCATCCCAGCTGATAGGGCCCGCTCCCGCTGCCCTGCTGTCCTTCCATTGCTTGTACCAAATTGAGCAACCTCTTTTAGCTGATAAGAGGCCAAGTCTACACACTCCCCATTTTTCACCCCATAACCTAAGTGACCTTTAATATCCCTTCAATGAAGTCATGTGGATCCTCGTCCACCTTTGATCCTGTAAACTCAGGAGGGTTCATCCTCAAGAAGTCTCTAATTCGAGTCGTCGCTGCATTGCCATTCTGTGGGACCTGTGCAACAGCCTGCTAGTTGACCTGAGCGGTCAAATCCTGCGCCAATATCTGAATAGCCACCCGAAACTTAGTGTGGAAAGCTGGCTCTGGTACCTAGGGCTCCTGAATAGGTGGGGCTTGCTGATGCCATGGTCATTGCCATCTCCATGGCCTTCATTATTCCCATTCCTCCTTCTGTTCGTTTTTGTAGGAGCCATAATTCTGCAATCGCGAATAGCATGAATTAGAAGGATGGAGGGACTTTTCATCGCACGACGTAGAACATGAAAAAAGGGAATATTTCCTAAATGTCTAGTAGCCTCTTCGTCATAAGCGTGGCGCGTTTCACACCCATGAAAAATACTCTACTTAACGCGGCTTTCAGACTCCCTAGGACACATAAACCTATGCCTATGATAACAAGTTTGTTACGACCCGAACGTACACCCGGATCGTAGACATGGGACAAGGGACCCCGATAGACCCAAAGTCGACCCATGACACATGCATACATCTAATCTAATTTAATAAGGCGGAATACTTAACATAAAACATAAAGGGAATGTAAACATAGTGTAACAACTGGAAGTACTGGCCATATACATAAGTCGAGTTCTAAATCCTTTCTGAAAGCCTCTACTACGTAAGCTGGGTTGATGGGACAACATCCCCAACTAACCCGAGCAATAGTAAAACATAAATAACATGAAAGTCTGCCAAACGGCCCTCAGAACATGAGGACTCACCAATAGTCGAGAGCAAGAACTGAGACGAACTAAGGATGAGGATGAGCCTGAGATCCGAACCCTGTATCATGAAATGAATCAACATAGAAAGTATGCAGTCGGTACGTGGAATGTACCGAGTCTGCAAGGTAAGAAAATCAGAAATTAAAATGAAATAAACTCACAAATAAACACGGGAGAAGGACATCATGCTTGTATCATAAACTTCGAAAGCAAACATAAGGCTCAAGGCTTTCAAATCATTCATAAATCATTCATTATCATAATCGTAAGAAAACTTTATCAAAACATAACATTAGCCAATAACATAAATATAACAATGCATAAAACAGGCGGAACAATGGGAGGACTCGTCATAACCTACACCATCATGGTAGAGCCTTTCATGATGCCCCAACTATCACACCCAAGTGGGCAGAGCCGACCCTAACTTGCCAGGGGAGGATTGGGCATTAGGCGTTATATCACATTAGAGGGAATCATTATCAATACAATATATCATTAGAAACCCATGGTGGAACGTGGTTATGAGAAACCGGTGTAGTCCATTGAACGTCGGGCTGCTCAGTGCTAGACACGGCTCCCAAAAACATGCATATAGGCTCATACGTAAATCAATAACATCATGCATTAAAAATTCATTGGCTAAGATATAACATTTATCATCATTGATACCTTTTAAAACATGCTTAGCCAAGAATCAAAGGCCCTTTTTGTCGGCCGACATCATAAATCGACAAATCATGTAATTCGTTCATAAATCGTAAATCATTCTTCAACATGTGGGCATTTTCCAATACTTTGACATACTCAACTTTTTCAAAAATATGCTCATGCACATGGATATCTTGAAATCATGCTTTTCGATCATCAATAAACTAAAAATATTGAATATTTATCAAAAATCATAACTTTCATAAACCTTCATCAAATGGGCATTTTAGTTTTAAAAAGATTGAAACATAATTTTAAAGGAAATTATATAAAACCTGTCCATCATTCATAATTCAATAATTAAAACTCAACTAAATCAAATCCATAAAGAGAAATGAAATATTCATGCATTTGAATAAAATCCCATAGAACTTGAACAGGAGAATTCATGATTTAATCGAAATTTGGCCATGGGTGCGAAAGGATTCACCCATTCTAAACCCTACATACTTGGAAATGGACTGATTTCAATGTTCCTTGAATACTCACAAAGAAATTGATAGAAACTTGGAGAAGAAGGCCTTGAATCTCCCTAAAACCTCTCTAAAGCTCTTGCGTGGGAATGAGTATGCATTAAGGACTTAACCCATCTTAACACACTCAGAAAAATACACAAAACGATGTAGTCTAGGACCTTATATCGTGAAAAAGTTGAAAATACCCCTAATGAAACTGCCCTGAAAACTGGCTAGATTGATCCCATGGGTGGGACTAATGGGTCGTTAGAACCAACGACGACCCGTCACGTCCCTCGTTGAAACCACTACTGATAGCCCATTATCTAAACCAAACAAAGGATCGTCAGGACAACCCATACCACCAACCAATGAGTCGTCATATCTCCCGTAGTTTGTACTGTCACCCAGCCTTTCCCCAACCCCAACTCATTACAATGACCCGTGGTATGTCACCACAAGTCGTACCTTGACCCATCCTGAGACATTTTTCCCAATTTTCTCTAGTTTTTAATTTTTCACTTCCGGGGCTACTCCTACACACTTCCAGGTATTACAACATCTCTCCCTTGGGAACATTCGTCCTCGAATGTTAGAAAAAAGCAGCAATCAGAGACATACAATTATCATTCTCAATTCTTGACTATTTTAACTGAAATTTTCATGGAATGACTACCTCCGGATAAAACCACGTAGCTGAATTGATCTCATACTTCACACACACATTCATACACATAAAAGAAACTTGTACACATGAACTGAACAGGAAAACTAGGTAGTGTTATAGGGAAAAAACTAGTACCTCTTGTTGGAACTGCACTGGTAGAGAATAAATGTGGGTATTTGGCCATCATATCCGCTTCAGCTTCCCCCGTAGCTCCCTAAACATGTTGGTTTCTCCTTAAAACCTTAACTGAGGCTACTTCCATGTTCCTTAGCTTACGGACTTGACGATCTAATATATCCACGGGTACCTCTTCATAATTGAGGCTGTCTTTTACACCAATGCTGTCCACCAGTACAACTAAGGCTGGATCACCCAAACACTTCTTCAAAAGCAACACATGAATGACGGGATGAACCGAAGATAACTCTGATGGCAAGTCCAACTCATATGCCACCTTACCAACTCTTCTCATAACCAAGTAGGGACCAACATAGCGGGGGGGGGGACTGAGTTTCCCTTTCTTTTCAAACCGCATGACTCCCTTCATGGGAGATACCTTTAGAAATAACCAATCATCCACCTCAAACTCCAAATTCCTTCTCCTCACATCAACATACGATTTCTGAAGACTCTGAGTGGTTTTTAACCAGTCTCTTATCAACTGGACCTTTACCATAGCCTCATGAACCAAATAAGGTCCTATCATGGATGCCTCACCAACCTCAAACTATCTGATGCACGATCTACACCTTCTTCCATAAAGAGCCTCAAACGGTGGCATCTGGATACTAGAGTGATAGCTGTTGTTATAAGCAAACTAGATTAAGGGAAAATGATCATCCCAACTACCTTTAAAATCCATAGCACATGCCCTCAACATGTCCTCGAGAGTCTGGATTGTTCATTTTGCCTGGCCATCTATTTGCTAGTGGAATGTTGTGCTAAGCTTAACCTGAGTCCCAAGTCCCTTCTGAAAAGACCACCAGAACTGGGAGGTAAACTGGGTACCTTGGTCTGAAATAATAGACAAGGGCACTCCATGAAGTCAAACCAACTCCAAATATACAGTTTAGCATAACCATCCACTGAATCTGTGGTCTTGACTGGTAAGAAGTGTGCATCCTTAGTTAACCTGTCTACCACCTCCCAAATAGAATCATAGTGTCACTAAGTACGAGGTAGGCCTGTAATGAAATCCATGTTAATTTCTTCCCACTTCCAAGTGGGGATGCTGATATCCTGAAGTACACCTCCCGGCCTTTGATGTTCGACTTTCACTTGTTGATAGTTTGGACACCTGGCTATGAACTTTGTGATATCCTTGATGGTAACATTGTTGAACTGCCGGTAGTCAATATACATGCGAAGGGAACCATCCTTCTTTCGAACGAATAGAACTGGTGCACCCCATGGAGACTGGCTTAGTCTAATGTATCCCTTCTCCAACAAGTCCTTCAACTGTTCTTTTAACTTTTTTAGCTCGGTTGGTGCCATCTTGTACGGAGGAATAGAGATAGGATGCGTATCTGGTAATAGATCAATACCGAAATCAATCTCCCTCTCCGGAGGGACACCTACAAAATCATCGGGAAACACCTCCAGATATTCGCACACCACTGGAATAGACTGAATAGTCGGGGTCTTGGATTCCACATCCTTAACCCTAACTAGGTGGTACATGCAACCTTTGGAGATCATCTTCCTGGCCTTTAGATAGGAAATAAATCGACCTGTTGGTACCGTCGAACTACCCTTCCACTCCAAAACTAACTCACCCAGGAAATGAAATTCCACCATACGGGTCCTACAATTAATTGAAGCATAACATGCAAACAACTAATCCAAGCCGAGAATAACGTCAAAGTCATTCATGTATAACTCTACAAGGTCTGTGGAGGTAACCTTATGCAACACAATAACCGGACATTCTCTATATACTTGTCTAGCTATAACTGAATCACCAACAGGGGTCAAAACTGAAAACGGTTTTAACAAGGTCTCGGAAATAACTCCAAGACTACTAGCAATGTAAGGAGTCACGAAAGACAAGGTAGCTCCCGGATCAAGCAAGGAATAAACATCAATATGAATGACACACAACGTACAAGTAACCTCGTCTTGTGAAGTCTCCTGCTCCTGGTGCAAGTGCATAGAATCAGTTTAGGCGCTGTCTGCCACCTCCACTAGTCAATGCTCCCTGCGGAGCAGAATGGGCTGGAGGTACTGCTGTCCTGGTGGTCTGTGCACGACCCCTATCATCACCATGTGTAGCATATGGGCACGCTCTGTGCATGTCCCCAGATCTACCACACCCATAGCAAACATCTGAACCAAGCAGGCACTCCCCAATATGACTCTTGTTGCACTTCACGCAGGCTGGAGAGGTATACTCTAAATGGGTGCCTCTCTGGTCCTTCGACCCTGAAGCCCTGCTCCTCTGATCACCCCTGGGTCTAGATGGAACACTAGCTGATGATGGTTCTTGGGCTAGTGGTTTCTGCTGAAACTGTGGACGGTAACCACCACCAAACCTCTCATGCGAAAATGCATGGCTATCCATCCGAGCCCTCTTTGCCTCCCTCTCCCTCGCATGAGCTGCCTCCATCTGCTTCGCGTACAACACTATGCGAGGAAAGTCCATATCCTGATGGAGCATGGCAGTCCTGCAATCCTTGTCTAAATAACCTGCCAAACCATGAATGAATCAGCTCACTCGCGCCCTCTTATCCATCACTAACTCTGGGGCGTACTTCGACAAACGAGTGAACTCAAGCAAATACTCTAGCACTGTCATCTTTCCATGCTTGAGGTTCACAAACTCCACTGATTTCAACTCCCTCATCTCCCGAGGGAAGAACCTATCGATAAAAGCCATATAGAACCATCCCAGCTGATAGGGCCCGCTCCCACTGTCCTACGTTCCTTCCATTGCTTGTACCAAATATGAGTGACCTCTTTTAGCTAATAAGAGGCCAAGTCCACACACTCCCCATTTTTTAACCCCTATAACTTGAATGACCTTCAAGATCCCTTTAATGAACTCACGTGGATCCTCGTCTACCATTGATCCTGTAAACTCAAGAGGGTTCATCCTCAAGAACTCTCTAATTCGAGCCACCGCTGCATTGCCATTCTGTGGGACCTGCGCAACAGCCTACTGGTTGACCTGAGTGGTCAAGGCCTACGCCAACATCTGAATAGCCGCTCGAAACTCAGCGTGGGCAGCTGGCTCTAGTGCTTGGGGCTCCTGAACAGGTGGGGCTTTCTAATGCCATGGTCATTACCACCTCCATGGCCTTCAGCATTCCAATTCCTCCTTCCATTCATTCTTCTAGGAGCCATAATTCTGCAATCGCAAATAGCACGAATTAGATGGATGGAGGGACTTTTCATCACACGACGTAGAACATGAAAGAAGGGAACATTTCATAAACGTCTAGTAGCCTCTTCATCATAAGCGTGGCGCGCTTCACACCCATGAAAATGAGTCTACTTAACGTAGCTTTCAGATTGCCTAGGACACATAAACCTATGGCTCTGATACCAAGTTTGTCACGACCCGAATATACACCCGGATCGTAGACATGGGACAAGGGACCCCGAGAGACCCCAAGTCAACCCATAGCACATGCGTACGTCTAATCTCATTTAATAAAGCAGAATACTTAGCATAAAGCATAACGAGAACGTAAACATAACATAACAACTTGAAGTACTGGGCATATACATAAGCTGAGTTCTACATCCTGTCTGAAAGCCTCTACTACGTAAGATGGGTTGATGGGATAAAATCCCAACCTAACCTGACCAATACTGAAACAAAAATAACATGAAAGTCTACCAAACGGCCTTCAGAACATGAGGACTCACCAATAGCTGGGGGCGAGAACTGAGATGAACTAAGGATGAGGATCAGCCTGAGATCCGGACCCTGTATCATAAAACGATAAAATATAGAAAGTATGCGGTCGGTACGTGGAATGCACTGGTAGGCAAGGTAAGTAAATCAGACATTAAAAGTGAAATAAACTCATAAATAAACATGGGAGAAGGACATCATGCTTGTATTATAAAATTCATAAGTAAACATAAGGCTCAAGGCTTTCAAATCATTCATAAATCATTCATTATCATAATCGTAAGCAAACTTTATCAAAACCTAACTTGGGCCAATAACATAAATATAACAATGCATAAAACAGGCAGAACAATGGGAGGACTCATCATAACTTACACCATCATGGTAGTGCCTTTCATGATGCCCCAACTATCTCACTCAAGTGGGCAGAGCCGACCCTGGCTTGCCAGGAGAGGGTTGTGCATTAGGCATGATATCACATTTGAGGGAATCATTATCAATAAAATATATCATTAGAAACCCATGGTGGAACATGGTTATAAGACACCGTCGTAGTCCTTTGAGCGTCGGACTTCTCGGTGCTAGACAGGGCTCCAAAAAACTTGAATATTGGCTCATACAAAAATCAATAACATCATAAATTAAACATTCATTGACTAAGATATAACATTTATCATCATTGATCCTCTTTAAAACATTCTTAGCCAAGAATCAAAGGCCATTTTCATCGGCCGACATCATAAATCAAAAAATCATGTAATTCATTCATAAATCGTAAATCATTCTTCAACATGTGGGCATTGCCAAATACTTTTACATACTCAACTCTTTTAAAAATATGCTCATGCACATGGGTATCTTCAAATCATGATTTTCCATCATCAATAAACTCAAAATATTTAATATTCATCGTAAATCATAACTTTCATAAACCTTCATCAAATGGGCATTTTAGTTTTAAAAAGATTGAAACATAATTTTAATGGAAATAATATAAAACCTTCCCATCATTCATAATTCAATATTTAAAACTCAATTAAATCAAATCCATTAAGAGAAATCACATTTTCATGCATTTGAATAAAACCCTATAGAACTTTAATAGGAGAATTAATGATTTAATCGAAATTTGGGCGTGGGTATGAAAGGATTCACCAATTCTAAACCCTACATACTTGGAAATGGACTGATTTCAATGTTCCTTGAATACCCGCAAAGAAATTGATGGAAACTTGGAGAAGAAGGCCTTGAATCTCCCTAAAACCTCTCTAAAGCTCTTTCATGGGAATGGGCATGCATTAGGGACTTAACCCATCTTATCACACTCAGAAAAATACACAAAATGATGTAGTATAGGGCCTTATATCATAAAAAAGTTGAAAATACCTTTAATGAACCTGCCCTGAAAACTAGCCAGATTGATCCCACGGGTGGGACTAATGGGTCGTTGGAACCAATGACGACCCGTCACGTCCCTCGTTGAAACCACTGCTGATAGCCCATTCTCTATACCAAACAACAGATTGTCAGGATGACCCATACCTCCAACCAACGACTCATCATATTGCCCGTGGTTAGCCCCCTGAATCATGGCATCTCATCTCCCAATGGGTCACACCGCGACCCGTCACCACAAACAACGGACCGTTGTTTTCCCCCATAGAGTCCACTGGAAAAACTAAAACTCAAACAATGACCAAAACCAATGACTCATGGCCTATTCTAACGGGTCATTGGGACACCCGTTGAAAGTCACCTGAAAACCCTAACTCCTTCCCACGATTGCTAACGATGACTCGTTGTTTCCCACAATGAGTCGTCATATCTCCCGTGGTTTGCACTGTCACCCATCCTTTTCTTAACCACGAATCGTTACAATGACCAGTGGTATGACACCACGAGTCGTACCTTGACCCGTCCTAAGACATTTTTCCCAATTTTTTGTAGATTTCAATTTTTCACTTTCGGGGCTACTACAATGCACTTTCGGGGTATTACACTTAGCCTCCGAACCTGACGATCTAATATTTCAACCGGAACCTCCTCGTAGCTAAGGCTATCTGTAACACCAACACTTTCCACTGGGACAACTAGCGTTAAATCCCCCAAACACTTCTTCATGAGAGATACATGAAACACAGGATGCACGGAAGATAACTCTAAGGACAACTCCAACTCATACGCCACCTTGCCAACTCTTCTCACAATCCGATTGGGGCCAACATAGCAGGGATTAAGTTTTCCTTTCTTCCCAAACCGCATCATGATCTTGGGCAGATTTATATGCCCAAGTGATACTCAAAAGTATCATTTGCGCCTTGTTTATCTAGCAATGTGTATACATTTTCATGTAATTGGTAATAAAATGTGAATTTATACTAACCAACATGATTAGCATTGTTTTGTAGGCAAAATGTGATTTCGAGAAGCTAAAATGCATGTTGGATGATATCGGAGTTGGACTTGGATGCGAGCAAGGAAAAAGGCATAGGACTGCACGAATTAAAGGGGCTCCGCGATGGAGCCGTGTCACACTGCCATCGCGGAGGCATTCTGCCTGGAGGGTGAAAATTCATCCAATTTCCAGTGGAGGTTCGCGTCTGCTCCGTGGCACAGTGGCTAGCCTCCGTGTTGCACGCCGTGCCACGTTGGTGTTTAAATTCCCGGACCCCCAGTTCCAGTGAGGGTCCGCGTTCATGGCGTGTCACGGAGGCAGTGCTACACGATGCACTCCATGACATGTTGCTCATTATTCCGGGAAAAATTCCCACTAGTATAAATAGAACACTTAAGTGTATTTTTCATAATTCAGACTTGGTGGAGCAAGGACGTGGGTTACAGGCAGTTGAGGGACGAAAAGTTCAGGGTTTTTTCTCTCTTTCTTTCTTCTTTAACTCAATTGTTTGTATGATTAACACTCATTTTATGATGATTAATCCACAAATGAGTGGCTAATTCCCTTCCTTGCTGAGGTTATGAACACTTGTGATGAATTTTGATTATTGATTATATGGTTTTTCATCTTTTTCTTCCCTGTTGTTCTATTAATTCTTGTTCTTACTGCATTGGTGTGTGGCCTGCATTAATGTACATCTAAAAAGTCCGATTTCACTTGAGAGAGCACGAAATTGGAAAGTTGTGAATTAATAGGATATTGTTCTTTACTTGATTTGGGAAAATTGAGTTTCGATGTGCATTCAGGATAGAAATATACCTGAAAGTCGTATTAGTCAATTTAGGAACTGGAATTGTATGGATAGAACACGAATTGCATTTGATCACAGAAATGTAGACGGATGGTTCATGATTCTTAAGTGAGATTAAATACGAGAGTTTTAATCTCTTGGCAATTGTTCTTGGCGAGCAACTGGAAGAAAAGATTAACCAATTTATGATGATAATCAGTTTCATTACATGTTCTTTAACCTCGGCATGCTCTTATTCATTGTCCAAATTCAAAGTAGATAATTGTTCGTAGTTTTAGTATAAAATTTATAAAACAAATTATTCAATTTTTGGTTATTTAGTTGTTAGCATATTTAGAAGTAAAAATATAGTATACTAGAGCAAATTGCACTTATCCCAAGTCTCTGTGGGATCGATACTTGGCTTACTAAAGCCACTTACTACTTGTTCAACCACGTGCACTTGCGTGTCGGTTTTATAACCCCAAAACCACCCGAACAAGTTTTTGGCGCCATTGCCGGGGACTTGGCAATTGGTGAATTTGTTTTAAGTGTTAATTTACTGTACTTTCATTTTCTTAAGTGTTGACAACTTGGTCTTAGCCTGTATTTTGCAGACTTAATTGCTGTGAACACTGGCAAGAGACAAAGAGCTGGTGGAATCTTATATTGAGCCAGAACGTATATTTCACAGTAAATGGAGAGAAGCTCTACAAAGGAAGCTGCAGTTGCTCAGACAGACCATTATGGAGCAACAAAATCCACCGGTTGTAAGGGCAGTGTTAGTGCCCGAAGAAGCAGCAGCAAGGCCGGTTCGCGAGGTGGCAATCCCACATGCCAATAATGTTACATCCAGTATCCGCAAATCAGAGCCTGGAGGGAGATTTGAACTCAAGCAAAATATGGTGCAATTATTGCACACAAGCGGGCAATTTACCGGTCTCCCTCATGAAGACCCACAACAGCATCTCCAAAACTTTTTGGAGATAAGTGACACTTACATACCCGCTGGAGTGTCTCCTGATTATGTTTGGCTTACATTATTTCCGTTCTCATTACTCGGAGAAGCCAAGAGGTGGTTGAAAGCTGAGCCACCAAATTCTATTTCAACGTGGGACGATCTTGCACGAAAGTTCTTGATAAGGTTTTTTCCCTCTGGTAAAACAGCAAGACTTAGAAGTCAAATTCTGAGTTTCAAACAGAGGGAGGGAGAAAATTTATATCAAGCCTGGGAGAGATTTAAATCCATGTTGCGGGAATATCCTCATCATCATCAGTCCAATGAGGTGTTGGTGCGCACATTTATTGAGGGTTTGGAACCCCACACCAAAATATTGCTAGATTCAGCAGCTGGAGGTCAAGCGCTGGAAAAGACTTATGAGGAGCTGTGTAACTTGCTAAACCGGATTTCACAGGGCAATCCAGAATGGAATGCTGATTCATCACGAGGTGGGGCAAGGAAAGCAGCAGGAGTGCTTGAAGTGGATGGGTTTACAGCTATCGCTGCACAGATAGCGGCCTTGCAAAATCAATTGAACAACCACTTCAGCAACATGACTTTGAACCAGCCTTCAGCTCCGGTTAATGCAGTCCAGCAATTGTGGTGTGAAGTGTGTGGAAGCAGTGACCACTCAGCTGAGTGCTGTGGAGCCAATCCTGACTCGGTAAACTTTGTGGGTAATGCACAAAGAAATCACCAGCAGTATGGTAGTAGCTACAATTCAAATTGGAGGAATCATCCTAACTTCTCATGGGGTAGCAACAACCATCAAGGCCAAAGTTTGGGTCTGGGTATGCAAAGGAATCAAGGAGGGCAACAGAACTACCAATCTCAATTTAGAAACAACAATGCACCTCCTCCACCACCATCACCCAGCATTGAGGAGATGTTCAAGACCATGATACTAACCAAGCTCAATTGCAAGCTGACTATGTGAAATTGGCAGCCGAAGTGAAAAACAATCAGTTAGCTACCAAGGCTCTTGAGTATCAATTTGGGCAATTTGCTAGTGCCCAAAATACAAGGCCTAGAGGAGGACTGCCAAGCGACACAGATCCAAATCCCAAGCAGGTAAATGTAGTGACCACAAGGAGTGGTTTGCAGCTGAAGGAGGTGGAACCAGAAAGACCACCTCAACACTCGGGAGCAGCAAAAGTTGAGGGGGAGCAAAGTTCGGAATGGGGGAAGACCAAAGAAGCTGAATCAGAAAGACCTCCACCCCCATTCCCTCAACGACTCAAGAAACACAAAGAGGAGGCGTGTTTCAAGAAATTCATGGAGGTGCTTAAACAGGTACATGTTAATTTACCTCTTGTTGATGTCTTGCAGGGAGTGCCTAAATATGCCAAATACATAAAGGACATCCTGGCCAACAAAAGTCGGTTGACTGAGTATGCTACGGTGGCTTTAACTGAGGAGTGCACTTCCCGGATCCAAAATAGACTGCCCACAAAGCTAAAAGATCCTGGAAGTTTTACTATCCAGCTTACTATTGGGCAGAGCATCCGAGCTCGTGGATTGTGTGACTTGGGGGCAAGTATAAATTTGATGCCATCTTCGGTATTCAGAAAGTTGGGTTTAGGGAGTCCTAGACCTACAACCGTAATCTTGCAGTTGGCGGATCGATCCTTAGCCAGGCCGGATGGCATTGTTGTGGATGTTCTAGTGCAAGTTAGCTCCCTAATTTTCCCGGTAGATTTTGTTGTGCTGGACTTTGAATCAGACGCGGAAGTCCCATTTATTTTGGGACGACCCTTCTTGGCAACCGGGAAAGCATTAATCGACGTAGCTGCGGGGCAACTCACAATGCGAGAACACGACAAGGTAGAGGTGTTCGATGTGTATAAAGTACTCAAGCTCCCGATGGTGCATGAAGAACTCTCGGTGATCAATGTGATTGATCATGGTAATGCTAAGCAGATGGAGGATGCCCGAGAGTTAATGGGAAGACCACCGGATAGGTGTATGCACTACTAGGGGGAGGACAGTGGTCGAGAGAAATCGTCAATCACCCTAGCGGACAATTGAGCTTAAATGACGTCGAGCCGCGATAGTAAACCAGGCGCTGCACGGGAGGCAACCCGTGAAAATTTTTTCTTTCATTTTGCAAAGTGTAAATAGATTTTTCTTTTTCTTTTTCTTGATTGATTACAAAATTTTTCATTTTAGTTAGTATTTTTTATTTTTAGTTAGGTGAAACCTATTATTCTAACCAATTTTATTTAGTGAGATGATTTTCAGGTCAAACGGAGAAAAATGTGCACGGAATCGTGAAGGAAAATTCGAGGAATGAAAAATTAATAAAATGTAGAAGACAATGAGCTGGGGCGATAGCTCCGTGTCACGGAGGAGGACCTCCGCGTTACCCTCCGTGACACGTTGAGGTATAACCCAAAAATTTTATAAAATTTCCAGTATGCTGTCGCGATGGCTCCGTGTCATAGAGGCAGTGCACCGCGATGCACTCCGTGACACATTGCCTTGTATATCGCGATGGGTCACACCGGGTTGCGGGGTGACCCGCGTGTTTTTCTACCTTTTAAACCCCGAAAACTCCCCTTTTCCCCTCATTTTTGATTTCTTCCGCGACCAAACGTCCCAAAACCCCTCTCCCACCAACGTGCCACGGCTTAAGGCAACAAATTACCGAGTTTTCTTTGATTATTCAACTACAAGGTATGTTTTCCGATTCCCTCTCAACTTTTTGTCAATTTTCTTTGATTTTAAGCATGGGAGGTGAACTAAATCGCCCTAAGTCGAAATTAAGCATGAATTCGAGTTATTTGTTGATTGATAAATGTTCGGAATGTCGTTATGATTGTTTGAACCTGTCGATTGCATAAATTATTCAAATTTGATTGCGAAAATCAATTCTAGGGCTTGTTGTTGAATGTGAAATTAGAAATGTGTTGAAAGTGTGAATTGTATGTCGGGTTGTACGTGTTGAATGAGATGAGTCATTGTACAAAGTGTTAGGATGTTAATAGACGACGAATTCTTGGGTTTGGGGGAAAATGTTGAAATTTGTTCGAAGTTGATTGGTTGGATAGGTTCATGTATATAAGTTTTTGTTGTTGTTTTTGTTTTCTCATTTTTCTTTGCTAAGTGCGATGGTTAAAATGTTAGCGATGGTAGTGATTGGGATTAGCTGTACGAAGTCTGAGTAGTACGCAGGAGTTATACTATCGAATTTTTCTATTTGAACGCACTAAGCATGATTGTATAGTGTTTGTTTTGTGTAAATAAAGTTATTCTTGCCGTATTGTTGTAACTGTAGCTAAGGACTAAGTGTGGGGTAACGTGGTGTAACCCGACCTTAGCCGAAGTTAATATTTATTTAGCTTAACATTGAGCTTGTTTACTTGGGTTGACAGGTAAAATGGCAAGCCGACAAGATAAAGGGAAAGGTGCATCAACTTCAGGCACCGGCAGGAAGAGACTCAGACTGGGCACAGCAGTCCCAGCAGCACCAGCAGTTCCACGCGGCTAGTGCTGCCAATATGGAACAAGATGGGTGACTGACGAGGGGAAAAAGTGGTACGCCAAGCATAAAGAGAACAAATATTTCCCCGAGGAGCATATAGCACGGGAGCCATTGGCACAGTAGTTCCCTAGAATAGTTCAATGGATCTAGGCAGCGGGGCTAAAGTTCATATTCGAGGAGCCCAAAGAATGCAACCTGCATTTGGTTTGGGAGTTCTATGCCAACTGGAACCGGTCAATTCGAAGCCACACCATCAAAATCAGAGGGCAGATAGTCACTCTGGAGCCCCACCAGCTCAATGCCATCATAGGAGCGCGGGACACAGACGCCCACGTCCTCAGACAGCTGAACATTACCCCACCGTATGCTGACATTAGACGCACACTGTGTGAGGCCCGATCTACAGCTAGATGGAGCAGGCACAAGGAAAGGGGCTACCATCAGACTCTGCCATATTCTCAGATGAACAGGGAAGCCCGTATTTGGCTGAAGATAGTCTGCTCTTGCCTCATCCCGGGGGTACATATGACTTAACCCGGGATCGTGTTTGCCTGGTGTACGCCCTGATGAAAGGGCTGGAGATAAATGTTGGGGCGGTTATCATATCCGCCATGAAGAGAGCCCGATTGCACCAGGGGCACAGGTATGGTTTCGGTGGACTACTCACCACCTTTCTCCGGGGCCTCGATGTTGAGGAGGAGGCCATCGATTATATCCCGCAGTTGGAGCGGCGGGCCTTGGATGTGACTAAAACTAAGGCTCCCGACACCACCCACGGGCCAGTGCTGACACTGCGCGAGCGACACGCTCGTGATGACCAGTACATGGCACGGATGTATGGGATGCAGATGCTCCAGCTTAGGATAGGTGGTAGGCCAGCCACGGAGGAGGAGCTATGGCAGCTCGGGCTAGATTACCTGTTTGGCGAAAACGCCAGGGCTCTATGCCGAGTAGGGCCGGCCTTTGTAGAGACCACTGATGATGACGTCCCCACGGACGAGGAGACACGTCGGGAGGACTCCGATGTGGAGTCTGATGACGACGACGGAGGCGACTCGGACATGGGAGACGAGGCAGCAGCACCTGATGAAGAAGTGGAATACTTTGACTAATCAGGGAGCTCCACCACCTGATTTTGTGCTATTTAATTTTTGTGAACACTGGGGACAGTGTTCGGATTAAGTGTGGGGTGGGAATAGTTAGGTGCTGGGCTGGGCTGGCTTGTTTGTATGTTCTCCTCTGTTATTTTGTATGTTGTGTTTCCCTGTGTTTGTGAATTTTCAAACTGTTCTGTATGTGTAAATATGTGTGGAATTGATGTGTGTTGTTGAATGTTGCCAGCTGATTCTATAAATATTTTTGTAAATATTTTTGCTTATCGAAATGATCGATATTTTTAAAATTTTTGAAAATATTTTGTACATATTTAAAATAATTTGTAAATAATTTTTCTATCGAAATGATCGATATTGTGCAAATTTTTCAACTTTTTTAATTTTGGGTTTCTCGGTGTTTGTTTTTGGTTCTTTTACCGAGAAGGGTCCCATTGAACCGACGTCATAGTTAGTGACCGTTCCCTATGATGGATGGATGATGACCATCTTAAGGGAAATGTAGTCGTTAGGAGTAGATATTTTTTTCAATTTATTTTCAGTTTTTTTTCCTTGGTGGATTGCATCCCGGAACCTGTAGTTACTATATGGTTGCAAAATTTTGGTTGCGTGTTGTGCATGATATTCAAAATGCAAAGGTGATTCGTATGAAAGCATGCAATTTTGTAAATATGTTGAGATACCTAGGCTGTAGAGTTCGATTCAGTGTGATGGAGGCTTAATGTTTGAATTCATGTAATTAGCTGATTGAAGAGTCTGTGAATACATCTTGAATCGAGCATGTGCATAAAGTGTGAAGTGAGGTGTTGATATTCCATGCTATTGTGAAGTGTCTAGAACTTGCCTGGTGTGTGTACAAAATGAAATGAAGGAGGTGTATTGTAGGAAAGGATGTAGGCATTTCTTTGTTTTAACCGAGAGTTTCCATTTTTTTCTTGTCATACTCCCCCTTTCTATGATTGTATACCCTAGTCAGCCCTTTGAGCCTTTAGCCGATTATTTCTTTCTTTCATCCAAAAAGTGTAAAACGAGCTTAATTCTTTCTTTTCATTAGCCGTAAAGTCTATACAAAACTCTTAAGCGCTTAAGAAGAGAAAATAATGTTCCCAAAGTGTCAAAGAGTGAGAATGGTGAAAAGAAGAAAAGTAGAGTGATGAAAGGAAAGAAAAGGGTGAAGGTGCACTTACTATAAATAAACGATAATGAAGGTGCATGAATAACCTTTGTTATTGTGTCAAGTGTGCTTAATGAAATGGGCCATACTAAAGTAAACCATCAAGAATGGGATGATGAAAAAAGAAAAAAGAGAAACAATGTCCATGAGTTGATGGGAATGTATTGCAAAGGCGCTTAAGGATGCTAGTTGCTATTATTGGCTAATTCAATATATACTAGTTCCATAGCTTCCATTACAACCCATTAAAGTCCTACGTGATCTTACATTGCATTTCTTTATATTAGTGGAGTAATACACTAAGGGGAAGCTTATGTGAATTCTTTTGGGAGAGAGAGTGAAATTGTTTTTACATGCCCCTACTTGAATGTTTGTGTGTCACATGAGCAAAAAGGGGAAGATTCTCTTGAGTTGTGAGGGCACATGCTTGAGGAAAGACTGATTTTCATGTCGGATATCTTGATTAGCTGATTTGCATGAGTTTGCCGATATCGAGAGTCGATTATTAAAGTCTAGGAAGTCTTAATGTATTGAAGGTCATTGCATTGTTAAGACCATGCATGTTTTCTTGATGATTTGCAATATTGAATGATCGGTATGACCGTAGCTTAAATTGTCGTACCATAGTAGCAAGGTTAGGATGTAAATTGCATGAATTGTATGTTTGTTGTTCGAGGACGAACAAGGATTTAAGTGTGGGGTAAGTGATCTTGGGCAGATTTATATGCCCAAGTGATACTCAAAAGTATCATTTGCGCCTTGTTTATCTAGCAATGTGTATACATTTTCATGTAATTGGTAATAAAATGTGAATTTATACTAACCAACATGATTAGCATTGTTTTGTAGTTAAAATGTGATTTCAAGAAGCTAAAATGCATGTTAATGATATCGGAGTTGGACTTGGATGCGAGCAAGGAAAAAGGCATAGGACTGCACGAATTAAAGGGGTTCCGCGATGGAGCCGTGTAACGCTGCCATCGCGGAGGAATTCTACCTAGAGGGTGAAAATTCATCCAATTTCCAGTGGAGGTTCGTGTCTGCTCCGTGGCACGGTGGCTAGCCTCCGCGTTGCACGCCGTGCCACGTTGGTGTTTAAATTCCCAGACCCCCAGTTCCAGTGAGGGTCCGCGTTCATGGCGTGTCACGGAGGCAGTGCTCCGTGATGCACTCCGTGACACGTTGCTCATTATTCTGGGAAAAATTCCCACTAGTATAAATAGAACACTTAAGTGTATTTTTCATAATTCAGACTTGGTGGAGCAAGGACGTGGGTTACAGGCAGTTGAGGGATGAAAAGTTCAGGGTTTTTTCTCTCTTTCTTTCTTCTTTAACTCAATTGTTTGTATGATTAACACTCATTTTATGATGATTAATCCACAAATGAGTGGCTAATTCCCTTCCTTGCTGAGGTTATGACTACTTGTGATGAGTTTTGATTATTGATTATATAATTTTTCATCTTTTTCTTCCATGTTGTTCTATTAATTCTTGTTCTTACTGCATTGGTGTGTGGCCTACATTAATGTACATCTAAAAAGTCTGATTTCACTCGAGAGAGCACGAAATTGGAAAGTTGTGAATTAATAGGATATTGTTCTTTACTTGATTTGGGAAAATTGAGTTTTGATGTGCATTCAGGATAGAAATATACCTGAAAGTCGTATTAGTCAACTTAGGAACCGGAATTGTATGGCTAGAACATGAATTGCATTTGATCACAGAAATGTAGATGGATGGTTCATGATTCTTAAGTGAGATTAAATACGAGAGTTTTAATCTCTTGGCAATTGTTCTTGGCTAGCAACTGGAAGAAAAGATTAACCAATTTATGATGATAATCAGTTTCATTACATGTTCTTTAACCTCAGCAGCTCTTATTCATTGTCCAAATTAAAAGTAGATAATTGTTCGTAGTTTTAGTATAAAATTTATAAAACAAATTATTCAATTTTTGGTTATTTAGTTGTCAGCATATTTAGAAGTAAAAATATAGTATACTTGAGCAAATTGCACTTATCCCAAGTCTCTGTGGGATCGATACTTGGCTTACTAAAGCCACTTACTGCTTGTTCGACCACGTGCACTTGCGTGTCGGTTTTATAACCCCAAAACCACCCGAACACATCACTCCCCTCATGGGAGATGCCTTCATAAATACCCAATGATCGTCCACCTCGAACTCCAACTCTCTCCTCCTTACATCAGCATATGACTTTTGACGACTCTGAGCGGTTTTCATCCTATCCCTTATCAACTGAACCTTCACCATAGCCTAATGAACAGACTCTGGCCCTATCATAGATGCCTCACCAACCTCAAATTATTAACATTTGGAACACATAGATGACCCTGGTACCGCAGCACCCCATCTCCCCCTTGGGAGAAGACCTCCAGCTTCTGACTTCGAACGGTTTCCTTCAACTTTACCAAAATCGAATCCTCATCTTGTCTAGCTTTCACACTAGTCACCAAGGACGATTTTGATCCGTTTTGCATAACAACGCCGCCATCGGTCGAGTCGACCAATCTAACCCCCAACCTTGCAAGTCGATGGACATCTTTCACCAACTCCTTCTTTCCCTCATCCACGTGGGACACACTCTACATAAATAGCCTACTAAGTGCGCCGTTACCACATTAACCTTACCCGGGTGGTAAGGGATACTCATGTCGTAGTCCTTTAGTAGCTCCAACCACCTCCTTTTGCTGAAGATTGAGATCCTTCTATGTGAATACATATTGCAACCTCTTGTGGTCCGTAAATACATCCAGATGGACCCCGTATAAGTAATGCTGCCATATCTTGAATGCAAACGTCACTGCGGCTATCTCAAGATCATGGGTCGGGTAATTCTTCTTATGGACTTTCAACTGCCTAGAGGCATATGCTATCAATTTTCCTCGCTGCATCAAAACACACCCGAGTTCGATTCTCGAAGCATCACAATATACCACAAAACCATCGGTACCCCTCGGTTAGGGTCAACACTGGTGCTGAAGTATGTCGAGCCTTCAACTCTTGGAAGCTCTTCTCACAAGTCTCCGACCATTGGAACTTCACCTTTTTCTGAGTCAACTTGGTCAAAGGTGCTGCAATAGATGAGAAACCCTCAACAAACCTCCGACAGTAGCCCGCTAATCCCAAGAAACTCCGAATATCCGATGGATTCACTGGTCTAGGACAATTTTTCACCGCCTCAATTTTCTGAGAATCTACCTTTATGCACTCACTCGATACCACATAGCCCAAAAATGCCACGGAGTCCAACCAAAACTCACACTTGCTGAACTTTGCATACAACTGATGATCCTTGAGGGTCTGGAGCACTACTCCTAAGTGAGCAGCATGCTCCTCCTCGCTCCGAGAGTATATAAGGATGTCATCAATGAACACAACACGAACATGTCCAAATATGCCTTGAACACCCTGCTCATTAGATCCATAAAAGTTGTAGGGGAATTGGTTAGTCAAAAGACTTAACAACAAATTTGTAGTGACCATACCGAGTCCTAAAAATGATTTTTGGGATGTCACTCTCCCGAACCCTGAGCTAGTGATACCCGGATCTGAGATCAATTTGGGAGAAACACTTGGCACCCTGAAGCTGGTCAAAAAAATCATTGATCCTAGGTAAAGGATACTTGTTCTTAACAGTGACCTTGTTTAACTTCCAATAGTCAATGCACATCCGAAGCAAACCATCCTTCTTTTGGACAAATAACACTGGTGCACCCCATGGAACCTTACTCGGCCTAATAAAAACCCTTATCTAACAGGTCCTTTAACTTTAGCTTGGCTAGAGACATCATGTAGGGAGGAATAGATATAGGATGCGTGTCGAGAAGAAGATCAATACCGAAATCAATCTCCCGCTCGGGAGGAACACCTGGAAAATCATTAGGAAAGACCTCCAGATACCCACATACTACTGGGACTAAGTGGATAGTCGGGGTTTTGGACTCGACATCCATAAACCTAACTAGATGGTACATGCAACCCCTAGAAATCATCTTCCTAGACTTAAAGTAGGAAATGAATCGACCTACAGGCACAGCTGAACTATCCTTCTATTCTAAGACTGGCTCACCCGGAAATCTGAACTCTACTGCCCGGATTCTACAATTAACTGAAGCATAACATGCAAATATCCAATCCATTTTGAGAATAACATCAAAATCAGTCATGGCTAACTCTATCAAATCTGCTGAGGTGACCTTATGAAAGACTGAGACTGGGCAACCTCTATAAACCCATATAGCTATAACTGAGTCACCTACTGGAGTGGAAACCAAGAAGGGTTCTGACAAGACATCGGGACTAACTCCGAAGCTATTGGCCACATAAGGTGTCACAATAGACAAGGTAGCCCCCTAATCTAGAAAAGCATATACATCAATATAGAAAACTAGCAACATACCAGTGACCAAATCTGGGGAGACCTCATGCTCCTGACGGGATGCTAAAGCATAGAATTTGTTCTGGCGTTGACCGCCAGCTGTGCTAATAGATGCCCCCTAATGTGTTGAGCGTGTGGAAGGGGCTACTGATTTAAAAGCTTGGCCTCGGTCCCCAACCTAATCCTTCCTCATAGCTAGACAACCTCTAAGCATGTGTCTGGGCTGTCCACACTGATACAAGCACCTAAACCTACCAAGCACTGGCCTGTGTGGCTCCGACCACATCTGCGACAAGCTAGAATGCTAGAATCTGCGGGTTTGCTGCTCTGACCCCTCAAGCCTGATGCTCTCCCTCTCTGATCATGTCTAAGCCTGGATGGCACACTCAATGTCGAAGATGCCGGGTCTGATGATCTCTGGTGAGTCTGCTGTAGGTGCCCACCACAGGACCTCTGCTAAGAGAATCTGTGGTCCTCGGTCCTGGCCCTCTTGGCCTCCCTCTCTCTTGAATATGCCGCCTCCATCTGCTGGGCGTACAACACTATGTGCAGGAAGTCCATATCTTGGTGGAGCATGGCAATCCTGAAATCTTTTTCCAAATAACCTACTATCCCATGGACGAATCTACTCACTCACATCCTCTGATCGGCTGCCAACTCTAGGGCATATTTTGATAGGCGAATGAACTAAAGAGCATACTCTTGTACAATCATTCTCCCTTGCTTCAAATTAACGAATTCAACTATTTTCAACTCCCTCATCTCCCAAGGGAAGAACCGGTCTAGAAATGAAACCTGAAACTCTTCCTAAGTGACCAGACCTGCTCCTGTGACTCTTCTATCCTTCCATTGATGGAACCAGATATGTGCGACCCCTTTCAGCTGATAAGAGGCTAACTCGGTGCACTCAACTCCATTCACCTCCATAACTTGGGTGATTTTGCCAATCTCATCAACAAACACATGTGGGTCCTCATCTACCTTGGACCCAAGGAACTCCGGCAAGTTCATCCTCAAGAAGTCTCTGACTCGAGCCTCCACTACATTGCCATTTCGCAGAACATGCGCAATAGCCTGTTGATTGACCCGAGTGGTCAAAGCCTGTGCAAGCATTTGTATAGCGGCCCGAAACTCAGCATGGGCTACTAGCTCCGGTGCCTGGGGCTCCTGAACTAGTAGGGCTGGCTGATGCCCATAACCATTTCCATCCTCGTGGCCTTCACCACCTCCATTCCTTCTTCTGTTCATTCTTAGAGGAGCCATGATTCTTCAATCATGAATAGCACGAATTAGAAGGATAGAAAGACTTTTCATCGCACGACATAGATCATGAAAGAAGGGAACATTTCCTAAACATCTCGTAGCCTTTTCGTCATAAGTGTGGCATGCTTCACACCCCATGAAAAAGACTCTACTTAATGCGGCTTTTAGAAACCCTTGGACACTTCAAGCCTATTTCTCTAATACGTTTTTCACGACCCAAATGGAGGACAGGATCATAACAGGGGACAAGGAGCCCCGAGAGACCCCAAGTCGACCCATGGCATAAGCACACATCTAACTCAATCAAGAACTGAATAACCATCAATACCATCATAGTGGAAGTCTAACTTAAATATAACATACGGTTATAAAATCTGAAGCTGAATACATACATATGTCTGAATAGACTCTAAACATGACGAGTTGATAGGACAAGACCCCAACTAACTCAACAAGCTGAAACCTAAAATACATAAAGAAAGATAGATAGTCTGGTCCTCGGAAGATGAGGACTCATTAATAAGCATACTCTAACTCCAATGAACTATCTAATAGCGGGGTTGAACCTGAGAGCCGAGTCCTTTATCATGAAATAATACTGCATAGAGAGTATGTGGTTAGTACGTGGAATGTACCGAGTATGCAAGGTAAGTAAAACCGCTAAAATAAGTAAAATCACTTTAAGACTAAGCAATAGTAGAAACATAAACATCATTATCTGAGAGTAGGGGTTGCATGCATTCTTCTGAAATCATGATTTTTTATAACATGACAATACCTACTTTGTAACATCCAACTGACTAGAATGACTCAAAGCTAAAACATGACATTTATAGAAAAGCTGAACATTGAGTCAAACCTTGCTTTTGGAACATGCATGTACAAAATAATAACCATGAGTAATGAATATGCAAATCTAAATCATATAGAAAATGGAAGACTCATCACATAACCGACATACCATGATAGAATTTGTGTGGTCCTGACTATTACATTCAAGTGGGCAGAACCGTCCACAACCTTGCCCGGGCTAAGGACGCTACCATGATATCGATATCAAGCTCATGGGCCATTAGGGCCGGGGATGGCTCACAAGGGAGGTCTTAATAATAATAGTATCAACCTACGTTGGCGCGTAGTTCTGGGGCATAGGGTGATCGCCCCTTATCCCACTCAATGCTAGACTCTTCTCCGAAAACATGCAATGATCTACATCGTATATAACAAAGCTCAACTGTCACACCCCACCTTGGGGGGTATGACTGGCACCTGGTGCCCTACTAGGACCTGACCCGCTGAACTGTTAAGCCTGGGTGCATCTGGCGCCTGGCTGGCTCTGACTCACATTCTGGAAACAAAGGGCTATATAACGGCTGTAAACATAGCCCCCGGCCCATTGGCCTATAGCCTTCTATACCTGTACTAACAGATGACCAGAAACATGGTAATTCAGGGAAACCTATGCGGGCCGACAAGGCCACCATGCTGTCTAGTTATCTATAGCTCAAACATAACATACTGAAAAGCTACGTGACCGGCAAAGTCACCACTACTGACAAACTATGGCCCCACATGGCCAACATAAGAAAGCGAGAATACTGATAACGAAACAACTGCACGGCCTCACACGACCGGCTCAACTGACCACAAGGAACATACACTGACTGCAAGCTTCTAGGAATAGCAATAGAATTGATCGGGACAGGGCCCCGACCTACCCATAATATACAACAAAAAGAACTGAACTACACCTCTGAACTTCAGCCTCCGGATGACTAGAGCTGAATACTCAACCGCTGACAGGAAGTCACATAGAATCACCTGCTCGTCTAAGAGTACCTGCAGGCAAGTAATGCAGCGCCCCACCGGGCGTCAGTACCGCTGGTACTGAGTATGTAAAGAAATAACTGAAAAAGATATCTGTATCAATAATATAACTGACGAAACTGAAACAGGAAGAACTAGATGATCTGTCTGAAGATGTAAGTCGTACCTGTTCTCAATCATACTGGAAAGAGTAGGTGTCGTGTCTGGAGACGTATCATTCTACTACTAATCTACTCATGTCTAATGTAACATAACATGACATACATAACATAACATGGCATACACAACCTTGCCCAGCCCCCATAAGCCGGGAGGTACAATCAACACAGAATCTATACCCCTACCCCGGTCATCCCATCTCCTATAGTGGCTGTAAGCATCCTGTCGGTCCCTGGGTATGCACTTGGGCTCGCTGAGCCCCTGACTATAACCGTACCTGAGTCTGAAGGACTCCAAAATCAACACCCCGGGCGTACCCGCTCGACGGGGGTGTATAAGGGCCGACCAAGGCACAATATGGGGAAACTGGCATCCCATCTTCGTCCCCTTGCGGGACGGCATATCACTCCGTAGAGTGACGTATCCTCATCCTCTGGCGGATGAGTCAATACAGCTATTAACCCTGGGTGGTCAAGGATGCTAGGTAATCCAACCCCAATCAATACAACGGTCTCAACTAGTCGTGTTGTCTGTATATCTCACAGGCTAAGGCTAACAGGGGTAAGGTATTATATAAATCACATGCTGAGCTAATAATAGTAATCTGTAGGTGTCTGATACATGCTGAGACAGGTAAGTATAAATATGAATATAGTCTCCTGTCAAACTGTACTGGGGCAAAGGTTATACAAGATGGTGTTTCTGCTGAAAGCTATACTGTTTACTGAGTTTCTGTATTAACATGATTTCCTATTTCTAACATGCTTTCCAAACTTTATTTAGTTACTATTCTATGTCTGGAATGCTTTACGGATACTGTACTACTTCACAAGGCTTCAGCTAAACACAACAATATCTTAACATGGCATATTACATCATATACTGAATATACTGGGCAATCTTAATCACTTACGTCTGAATCTATATCATACGGATAGGTATCGTACACGTTACAACCCAAAACTTCTCATATTGCACCAATATTCATAATAACACAATAATCGATTTCTGAACATTCTACTGGTCTATAAATTACCATACTGTCTCAATATTACTTAACTTGCCGAGGAAACTAACTTTACATACCTTATCTTCGACTATTCGTCCGTCGGACGAGGCTCGGCCGGTACTTCAACTATTTTCTCCCAACTGCATTCATAAATACGTCAATCAATACTAAATACAGCTTTATTGTAAAGAGAAACGTCACTTTCGATATAATTTATAGCCTAAACTTAGGCTTATCGAAAGACGGTCAAAAACTCGCTATTTTTCAGCGGCCCAGAAGGGAGAAGTATTCATTTCTTAGCTAGGAACACATAGACATTAATTTAGAGCAATTCTACTTACTTTAGTTCGGTGGCTCGCCAATTCGTCGGCCATATTTCGCGAAACTAATTCCGTAGAAATGCTCTCTGCTGCTAAATACTCGGGTATCTGGGATTAATTTGAGTTTGGGCAGCGTTTGGCAGCGTAATCGGACGAAAATATTTAATTTTCTTCGTCTTCCTCGGCTTCACTGCGTTTCTCTGGAAATTTATAAGTATGAAATGATTTTAAACCGAAGTGGGGGCTTATATACTTGAGCTTGAACTTGGGCAACGTGTCACGGAGCCATCGCGGAGGCCTCACCTCCGTGACACGCTGCCATCGCGGAGGGGCTCTGCCTCGGCTCCTCCCGCGATGGTTTCGACGGGTTTCTCATCCGATCTTTTCCCGGGCCTTTCCCTAGCACGTATGGCCTTCAAATATACTTAACCAACGTGCGAATAGGTCATCTAAGTGCCGGGAATTCTACGGGGTATAACATTCTCCCCCCCTTAGGAACATTCGTCCTCGAATGTATACTGTTATCTAGAGGACTGCTTACTTTACTTCCTGGGAAAATTTCGGCAGGGTTTCCCCTGTAATATGGACTATCGCAAAAACCTGAAATGCAGAAAAGTTCAACACAGGCACTGCACACAATATTCTAAGATTCACTGGACAACTAAATATCACCTCTTTCTTTATCATTTACAAACGTACAAGCATAAGATACTATATAAGTAATGATACGGACATACCTGTCATCTGACTAGGCCTGAAATAGGTGAGGGTATCTGATTTTCATATCTTCTTCAGCCTCCCACGTTATTTTCTCCCGATTTCTGTTATGCCATAATACTTTGACAGATGCAACATCTTTAGTCCTCAGCCTGCGAATCTGTCTGTCTAAGATAGCTACGGGAACCTCTTCATAAGCTAACTCCTCTGTGACCTAAACATCCTGAACTGGAACTACTGTAGAAGGGTCCCCTACGAACTTCCTTAGCATAGAAACATGGAATACTGGATGAACCGACGCTAACTCTGGAGGCAAGTTTAGCTCGTATGCCACGCGGCCTATTCTTCGCCGAATCTGATACGGCCCAATGAATCTTGGGCTAAGCTTGCCTTTCTTGCCAAACCTCATTACCCCTTTCATCGGGGACACTTTCAAATATACCCAGTCATTTACCGAAAATTCTAGATTTCAGCGTCGCCTATCTGCGCATGACTTCTGGCGGCTCTGAGCGGTCAGTTAACGTTCTCGGATAAGCTTTATCTTTTCCTCGGACTGCCGAACAATGTCTGGGCCAACTAATGCTGATTCTCCTATTTCAAACCAGCCCACTGGCGATCTACATTTTCGCCCGTATAATGCCTCGAAAGGCGCCATCTGAATAGCTGAATGGTAGTTGTTATTATAAGCAAATTCGATTAACGAAAGATGTTCATCCCAGCTACCCCCAAAATCTAACACACACGCTCGTAGCATATCTTCGAGCGTCTGAATTGTACGTTCAGCCTGCCCGTCTGTCTGAGGATGGAATGCTGTGCTCAAATTAATCTGCGTCCCCAGACCTGTCTGAAATGACTGCCAGAACCTAGCTGTAAACTGTGCCCCTCTGTCTGAAATGATAGATACCGGTACCCCATGCAATCTAACTATTTCTCTGATATACAATTCGGCATAATCCTCAGCTGAGAAAGTAGCCCTTATTGGCAGGAAATGAGCTGATTTTGTCAGCCTATCAACTATTACCCAAATGGAATCATTTTTGCGTCTAGTACGGGGTAACCCTGTTACAAAATCCATGTTTATTGCTTCCCATTTCCACGTAGGTATCATTATCTCTTGAGTCAAACCACCCGGTTTCTGGTGCTCTGCTTTCACCTGCTGACAATTAGCACACCTAGATACAAATTCAGCTATCTCAATTTTCATACCTGGCCACCAATAGATGTCTCTGATATCGTGGTACATTTTCGTCGCCCCTGGATGAAGGGAATAGCGAGCATAATGTACCTCGTGCAAAATCTACTCACGAAGTCCTGCGACATTCGGGACACAAAAGCGGCCCTTACAATGTAGCACACCATCCTCGGTCATCTGAAAATCTGGCTCCTTACCCTTCTGAACTCTATCTCTGAGCTGGACTAAATCGGGATCCTCATACTGTCGTCCTTTTACCTCTGTAACTAACGATGACACTGCAGAATTCTGAATTACTGCTCCATTATTTTCTGTTTCCATTATTCGAACGGCTAGATCAGCTAACTGATGAATTTCTTTAGCTAATTTCTGTTTCTCAGGTCGCAAATACGCCAAACTCCCCATTGACTTACGGCTCAGGGCGTCTGCTACAACGTTGGCTTTTCCTGGATGGTACAGGATGTTTACATCATAATCCTTCAACAATTCTAACCAGCGACGTTGCCACAGATTCAACCCCCTCTGAGTAAAAATATACTATAAGCTCTTATGATCTGTGTAAATATCAACATGGACGCTGTACAGGTAATGCCTCCACATCTTCAAGGCATGAATGACTGCGGCCAATTCTAGATCATGGGTGGGGTAATTCTTTTCGTGCTTCTTCCGCTGTCTGGAAGCATATGCAATTACTCTACCATGCTGCATCAACACACAACCCAACCCGATACCTGACGCGTCACAATAAACTGAATACCCTTCTGTGCCTTCCGGCAGTGCTAGTACTGGGGCGGAGGTCAATCTGTCTTTCAGTTCCTGGAAACTCTGCTCGCATGCCTCCGTCCACTGAAACTTTGCTGCTTTCTGCGTTAATTTAGTTAAAGGTGCTGCAATGGTTGAGAATCCCTCAACGAACCTCCGATAATACCCTGCCAACCCCAGAAAGCTACGAACTTCAGTCGGGGTGGCAGGCCTAGGCCATGACTTAACTGCTTCTATCTTCTGCTTATCTACCTGTATACCAGCGTCTGAAACAATATGCCCTAAAAAGGCTACTGAGTTAAGCCAGAATTCACATTTCGAAAACTTAGCATACAACTGGCGGTCCCTGAGAATCTGGAGCACTGTCCGCAAATGAGTCCGGTGATCTGCTTCAGAGCGAGAATACACAAGAATGTCATCAATGAATACTATCACGAACAAGTCCAGGAAAGGTATGAAAATACTGTTCATCAGGTCCATAAAGACTGTTGGGGCTTTCGTTAGCCCGAAGGACATAACCAGAAATTCAAAATGTCCATATCGGGTCCTGAATGCTGTCTTAGGAATGTCCCTCTCACGTACTCGGACCTGGTGATGTCCGGACCGCAAGTCAATCTTAGAAAAGTATCTGGCTCCTTGTAGCTGATCAAATAGGTCATCAATTCTGGGAAGCGGATACTTGTTCTTTACTGTAACCTTGTTTAGCTGCCGATAATCTATGCACATTCGGAGCGAGCCATCTTTCTTCCTCACAAACAAGACTGGCGCACCCCACGGGGAAGTACTCAGCCTGATAAAACCTTTATCTAACAAGTCTTTCAACTGCTCCTTTAATTCTCTGAGTTCTGCAGGAGCCATACGATAAGGAGGTATTGATATTGGCTGAGTGCCTGGTAGCAAGTCAATAGCAAAGTCTATTTCCCTTTCTGGGGGAATACCAGGTAACTCATCAGGAAATACATCTGGGAATTCATTTACCACTGGGACAGACTGGAGTGTCGGAGATTCTGCTTGGACATCCTGAACTCTGACCAGATGATAAATACACCCCTTAGATATCAACTTTCTCGCCTGAAGGTAGGAAAAAACCTACCTTTTGGCGTCGCGGTACTGCCCTTCCACTCCCGTACTGCCTCCCCCGGGAAGTGGAATCGGACCGTTTTGGTCCAACATTCAACATTAGCAAAACATGGTACTAACCAATCCATACCCATTATGGCATCGAAGTCTATCATTTCTAACTCGACCAGATCTACTGTAGTCTGACGATCAGCAACCTCTACTGTACACCCGCGGTAAATTCGGCTAGCTGTGATAGAGTCACCGACGGGCGTAGATACTAAGAAGGGCTGCTGTAATGATTCTGGTACAATACTAAACTTCCGTGCCACAAATGGAGTAATATAGGACAAAGTAGACCCTGGATCAATTAGCACATAAGCAGGGTGTGAGCAGATAGTTAGCATACCTGTCACAACATCAGGCGATGCCTCTGAATCTTGCCTCCCTGGTAAGGCATATGTGCGTCTTGGACCCGCACCTGTACTGGAGGCCCCTGATCTGCCCCGACCCCTGCCTGCTGAAACTGAGGGCCTGCGCCCAGTCGAGGATGCTGTAGCTCGTGATCCTGTTGATGCCCTATCCTGTCTGTCCCGGTCCTCACGACCTCTGGCTGGGCAATCTCTTATCAAATGGCCTTCTTGGCCACAAATATAGCATGCGGTGGAACCATACCTGCATG
The DNA here is from genome assembly GCA_035772735.1 of Datura wrightii. Classification (NCBI taxonomy): domain Eukaryota; kingdom Viridiplantae; phylum Streptophyta; class Magnoliopsida; order Solanales; family Solanaceae; genus Datura; species Datura wrightii. The sequence continues at coordinate 57,383,161 of JASDFA010000001.1, forward strand.
CTCCAGAATGGCGTCGATTGCATATAGGGCAAAGTGGTAGGGTATACCTACTCTGCTCCGCCCTCCTCTGTAATGGTGAGTCTGTCGTCTGCGAGCCTCTACCAGCCTCTGACTGCCCTCTACGACTGAATCTACCTCCCTATGACTGAGGTGGAGGCGGGGGCCTGGGCGGCCTGTCTGACAATCATGGCCTGGGTCCTCCCCGGGCCTCTCTCTGTAACTCAGCTGGCCTATCCCGGCGACGCTGCTCTTGATTGACCCTTCTGATCTCCCGATGTCGCTGTCTGATGCCCTCAATATTCTGGGCAAATGCCTGGATTCGGGAAATATCCATGTCCTCTCACAGTGTGGCCGTGATACAAGTCTCGACATATTCTGGGTTCAACCCCATAATAAAACGGTGCACTCTGGATGCCATGGTATCCACGAAGGCTGGTGCATATCGAGCCAAAGAGTCAAACCGCAAGGAATATTCCCGAACACTCATGGCCCCCTGTTCTACATGTAGGAACTGGTCTACCCGGGCCTGTCGGATCTCCCGCGGCAAATAGTGATCTAGAAAGGCTCCTGAAAAGCTGGACCAGGTGGGAGGGGAAACATCTCTCCCTCGGGACCTCTCCCAGCTTTCCTACCATAACACCGCAATATCTTGTAACCGGAATGCGGCCAATTCAACTGACTCAGTAGGCGTAGCATGCATAACCCTGAAGATTCTCTGCATCTGGTCCAGAAAATCCTGGGGGTCCTCTGTTCGGTCCGCTCCTGTGAACTGTGGGGGATTCAGGGCTAAGAACTCTCGGACCCTCGAACTACCGGGCCCTCCTGATGCTTCTGCAACTGTGGATGGCATTTGCTGACGCTGAGCCGCCATCATCTGTGCTATCATAACTACAGCACTCCTAACCTCCTGGTAGGAAGGTGTCGGTATAGGGACTACTGAAGGTACTGTCGCCCCAAATGGCTCCTGACGTGGTGGAGACCGCTGAGGAGGCTGAGATGAAGCCTCTCTAGGGCCCTCTGATCGGGCTGTCTCCAAATGAGGGGGAGGCATCCTGCTGGTGCCCTCCCCTGCCGCAATGTCTAAACTCCGACCTGTGGTAGGATGTTGCTGGTCTGACATTATCTGTAACCAAAGAATATGGTAAGCTCTTAGGGACTCAACCCTATACTGTACCGCTCTATAGCACGACTGAATCAGAATAAAAGACAACCATCCTATCATGCCTTGCAGCCTCCTACCCATAGTATGTGGTGCACAACACATCCATGGATAGGACTCTACTTAGCACGGCTTGCAGACTCCCTGAGATACGACCTGCTCTGATACCAAGTTTGTCACACCCCACCTTGGGGGGTATGACTGGCACCTGGTGCCCTACTAGGACCTGACCTGTTGAACTGTTAAGCCTGGGCGCATCTGGCGCCTGGCTGGCTCTGACTCACATTCTGGAAACAAAAGGCTATAAAACGGCTGTAAACACAGCCCCTGGCCCATTGGCCTATAGCCTTCTGTACCTGTACTAACAGCTGACCAGAAACATGGTAATTCAGGGAAACCTATGCGGGCCGACAAGGCCACCATGCTGTCTAGTTGTCTATAGCTCAAACATAACATACTGAAAAGCTACGTGACCGGCAAGGTCACCACTACTGACAAACTATGGCCCCACACGGCCAACATAAGAAAGCGAGAATACTGATAACGAAACAACTGCACGGCCTCACACGACCGGCTCAACTGACCACACGGAACATACACAGACTGCAAGCCTCTAGGAATAGCAATAGAATTGATCGGGACAGGGCCCCGACCTACCCATAATATACAACAAAAAGAACTGAACTACACCTCTGAAATTCAGCCTCCGGATGACTGAAGCTGAATACTAAACCGCTGACAAGAAGTCACGTAGAATCACCTGCTCATCTAAGAGTACCTGCAGGCAAGTAATGCAGCGCCCCACCGGGCGTCAGTACCGCTGGTACTGAGTATGTAAAGCAATAACTGAAAAAGATATCTGCATCAATAATATAACTGACGAAACTGAAACAGGAAGAACTAGATGATCTGTCTGAAGATGTAAGTCGTACCTGTTCTCAATCATACTGGGAAGAGTAGGTGTCGTGTCTGGAGACGTATCATTCTACTACTAATCTACTCATGTCTAATGTAACATAACATGACATATATAACATAACATGGCATACACAACCTTGCCCGGCCCCCATAAGCCGGGAGGTACAATCAACACAGAATCTATACCCCTACCCCGGTCATCCCATCTCCTATAGTAGCTGTAAGCATCCTGCCGGTCCCTGGGTATGCACTTGAGCTCGCTGAGCCCCTGACTATAGCCGTACCTGAGTCCGAAGGACTCCAAAATCAACACCCCGGGCGTACCCGCTCGACGGGGGTGTATAAGGGCCGACCAAGGCACAATATGGGGAAACTGGCATCCCATCTTCGTCCCCTTGCGGGACGGCATATCACTCCGTAGAGTGACGTATCCTCATCCTCTGGCGGACGAGTCGATACAGCTATTAACCTTGGGCGGTCAAGGATGCTAGGTAATCCAACCCCAATCAATACAACGGTCTCAACTAGTCGTGTTGTCTGTATATCTCACAGGCTAAGGCTAACAGGGGTAAGGTATTATATAAATCACATGCTGAGCTAATAATAGTAATCTGTAGGTGTCTGATACATGCTGAGACAGGTAAGTATAAATATGAATATAGCCTCCTGTCAAACTATACTGGGGCAAAGGTTATACAAGATGGTGTTTCTGCTGAAAGCTATACTGTTTACTGAGTTTCTGTATTAACATGATTTCCTATTTCTAACATGCTTTCCAAACTTTATTTAGTTACTATTCTATGTCTGGAATGCTTTACGGATACTGTACTACTTCACAAGGCTTCAGCTAAATACAACAATATCTTAACATGGCATATTACATCATATACTGAATATATTGGGCAATCTTAATCACTTACGTCCGAATCTATATCATACGGATAGGTATCGTACACGTTACAACCCAAAACTTCTCATATTACACCAATATTCATAATAACACAATAATCGATTTCTGAACATTCTACTGGTCTGTAAATTACCATACTGTCTCAATATTACTTAACTTGCCGAGGAAACTAACTTTACATACCTTATCTTCGACTATTCGTCCGTCGGACGAGGCTCGGCCAGTACTTCAACTATTTTCTCCCAACTGCATTCATAAATACGTCAATCAATACTAAATACAGCTTTATTGTAAAGAGCGACGTCACTTTCAATATAATTTATAGCCTAAACTTAGGCTTATCAAAAGACGGTCAAAAACTCGATATTTTTCAGCGGCCCAGAAGGGAGAAGTATTCACTTCTTAGCTAGGAACACATAGACATTAATTTAGAGCAATTCTACTTACTTTAGTTCGGTGGCTCGCCAATTCGTCGGCCATATTTCGCGAAACTAATTCCGTAGAAATGCTCTCTGCTGCTAAATACTCGGGTATCTGGGATTAATTTGAGTTTGGGCCGCGTTTGACAGCGTAATCGAACGAAAATATTTAATTTTCTTCGTCTTCCTCGGCTTCACTGCGTTTCTCTGGAAATTTATAAGTATGAAATGATTTTAAACCGAAGTGGGGGCTTATATACTTGAGCCTGAACTTGGGCAACGTGTCACGGAGCCATCGCGGAGGCCTCACCTCCGTGACACGCTGCCATCGCGGAGGGGCTCTGCCTCGACTCCTCCCGCGATGGTTTCGATGGGTTTCTCGTCCGATCTTTTCCCGGGCCTTTCCCTAGCACGTATGGCCTTCAAATATACTTAACCAACGTGCGAATAGGTCATCTAAGTGCCGGGAATTCTACGGGGTATAACATCAACATCTTCTAATGACGAAGCTCAACGATCAAATACATCTCAAATACGAAATCATGCATATGAGAAGCTTTAGTTCAAACATACCACAAGTTGAAAACATACTTGGGAGCCTTTGCTCCAAAAATCATGTGGTAAGCTATGCATAGAAAGACTCAATTCAAAACATACCGCAAGCTAGAACTTAAAATTTGGGAGTCTTCGCTCCAAAACAACGTGGTAAGCTTAGTTCGGGAAAAATCATCATTTAAACTTATTATATGGGCATTTCCCAAGGCTTTATCATACTTAGAATTACTCAATTCTCATCGATAACATAATTATAGATGTGGGCAGCTTCAAATCATGATTTTCATCATAATATCTCATCGTTATCACATATACTTCACAAATCTCACTTTTCATGATCATGTCATCAATGGGCTTCAACATTCATAAGGCTAGAAACATAATTTAATTGAAATTATTAGAAAATTAGCCCATGCTTCACAATCCGATAATAAAAACATAATCAATTCATACCCTTGTAAAGAAATCGAAGATTCAAGCATTTGGGTAGAAACCCCATATTTGATCATAGGAGATTCTCATACTTAGATAGAAAATTAGTCATGGTGTAGAAGAAGACACCCACTCATAACCTTACATACTTTGAACGGATTAATTCTACCACTTCTCTTATTGCCCAAGAATAATTTGAATGAAAACCTTGAAGAATTTCTCTAGATCACCTCTTTAACCTCTCAAGCTTGCATGCATGGAATGAAATAACTTAGAATAGGTTTTTCCCTCCTTAAACCCACTAAAACAACCCTTAAATGATGTAGTATAGGGCCTTAGGACGTGGAAATAATGAAAATACCCTTACTGATTACGTAGAAAATTCTTCACTGGATGAACCAACGGGTGCCCCAACGGGTCGTTGGAAGATACCATGACCTGTGGTGAAGATTTGTCCTGTACACTGTCCAGGCTTGGTCTCGGCTCAAACCACCACTAGAAACGATGGGTCGGCGTTACTTGCAGCAGGTCGTTCTATCTACCATTGTTTACTCCTACAACTTTACACCTCCTCAAACGACGAGCCTCACCACGACTTGTTACACCCACTAACAAGACATGGTCTACTTCCATTGAATACACTGGTCATTTCACCATCCAAACAACGACTACTAACAATGGTCCGTGGTAACTCATGACGGGTCATGGGATGACCCGTCACTTCCTAGATGCTAAGGTCCATCTCCCTCCATATCCATAAATGAAGACTCGTTCTTTCCTATAACGAGTCATCACATCGCTTGTTGTTTCCACTGTCCCAAGACCAGATGCTTTCCACAACTCGTCCCAACGGGTTGTTGGTTGGACCAATGATCCGTAGGGTCACCCATTCTGCAACATTTTTCCTAGTTTTAGTAGTTTTGAACTTTAACTACTGGGTCTACTCCTAGGCACTTCTAGGGTATTACAGGGAGCTCAGGGAGGCTACCGTGGCTAAATTTATGAATCTGAAATAGGGAAATTGGACGGTGGAAGAGTATTCACTAAAGTTCACAAGGTTGTCTAAATATGCTCCAGAGATGGTAGCCAAGCCAAGGGCTCGCATGATGGAGTTCGTCAATGGAGTACAGAACTTTGTCCTCAAGGAGGGTAGGACTGCAATGCTTATTAAAGATATCGATCTCTCCAGCCTCATAGTTCATGCCCAGCAGATTGAGGTAGAAAAACTAAAAGACCGGGAGCAGGAGAACAAACAAGAAAGGACTGGCCAGTCAGATTATAGCCTCCAGAGATCTAGCGGTAGTAGCCGCCCACAGCAGCAACAATAGAGGGCTCCAGCACCCACTTCAGCCAGCGCCCCTACTTTCCGGTCCCACAAAGATTGGAAGGGCAGAGCATCTAGCTAATAGTCCCAGAGCCACAACGCCAGCAATCGCTACCCAGCTTGCCTTAAGTGTGGAAAGAATCATCCAGGGGAATGCCTTCAAGGACAAGAGGGTTGCTTTGGGTGTGCACAACTCGGTCATCAGCTCAAACAATGCCCGTCAGCAGGATGAGGGTGATCACAATCCACCAATTCAATAGATCTAGTAGGCCAGCTAGCTCAATAGACCAACACTTTAGGTACAGATGGCGGCCAGTGCCAAAACTGTTTTTATGCTTTGTCCTCTAGTCAGGATCAGGAGAGCTCACCTGACGTGGTCACGGGAATGTTACACCTTTTCCATCTAGATGTGTATGCCCTACTAGATCCAAGAGCCACACTATCTTTTGTGACTCTTTATGTAGCTGTCCAATTTAATATCAGTCCAGAAGTCCTCTCAGAACCATTCTCAATCTCCACCCCAATTGGCAAGTCAGTTAGATCCAGCCGAGTGTATAGAAACTGCCCAATCTCAATCTTGAATAAGGTTATTCCAGCTGATCTTGTAGAGTCAGACATGGTTGACTTTGACCTCATTCTTGTCATGGATTGGTTACACTCTGGTTATGCCTCAATCGACTGCAGAACTAGGGTCGTCTGGTTTCAGTTCCCTAATGAGCCAATTTTAGAGTAGATGGGTAGTAGTTCAGCGCCTAAGGGTTGGTTTATTTCTTACCTTAAGTCCAGAAATCTTATTTCCAAAGGGTGTATTTATCATCTAGTTCAAGTCAAAAATTCCAGCTCTGGGACCCCGACTATTCAGTCAATTCCAGTTATCAGTGAGTTCCCTAATGTGTTTCCCGAAGATCTTCCCGAAGTTTCTCCTGAGCGGGGAATAGACTTCGGCATATACCTCCTCACAGACACTCAGCCATATCCATCCCTCCTCACAGAATGGCTCCAACTTAGCTTAAGGAGTCGAAGGAACAACTAAAAGACCTCCTTGATAAAGGCTTCATCAGGCGCAACATCTCTCCATGGGGTGCTCCAGTATTATTCATGCGGAAGAAAGATGGTACCCTCAGAATGTGTATCAACTACCATGAGTTGAATAAGGTCACTATCAAGAACAAGTACCCTCTACCCAGGATTGACGACTTGTTCCATCAGCTTCAGGGATCCAGTTGTTTCACTAAGTTAGATATCAGGTCGGGGTATCATCAGCTAAGGGTTAGAGAGTGTGACACACCAAAAATAGATTTCAGAACTCGATATGGTCACAACGAATTCGTGGCTATGTCCTTTTTACTAACTAAGCAAAGAGTATGTGAAGTTTGTAAATAAGGGTCAAATTTAAATGGACATATCTCCAAATATATGACGATTCAGAGGTCCTATATCCTATCAAATGAAAGATATTTGAGTCTAGTTTACAGTGAAAAAACCGCTCGTTAATCAGACTTCGGAGTAAAAAGTTATGCTCATTTGAAGACAGCACTGTTGGTTGGAAAACGCTCATGCACGCGGGTGCCGAGACAGGCAGGCAGAAGGCACACGCGCGCGAGGGCACGTCGCACGGGTGCCGCACGCGGGCACCGCCCAACCTACCTATATAAAGTAATTTTGAGCTAAAAAGCTCATTTCTACTCCGTTTCACCTCATTTTTTTTTCAAAATTCGCAGAATTAAGAGCTCTATCCAATGGTGAAAACAAATTCCAGGTAATAAATTGTATGGATAGGTCAAATTTCCTTATAGTCCAAGCTTGGAAAGGGTTTCTTATGTCGTGAGCTTCTAATCGTCGAGTTGCTGCGTTTTTGGCTGCCAAGATGCTGCATTTTTTGGCAGTAGGTAGGTGAAGTTCTACCTACATATTGGTGAGAGTTGAGTACACAATGAGGTGGTGTTTTTACTCTTTAAATTATCATGAATTAACAAATTATGTTGGAAATGAAGTTGGAACTTATGTGTTGCTTGGGTGTGTGTTGTTGTTGAGGTTTTGCAGCATGGTTGCTACATTTTTGGAATGGAATTTAGCTGAAGAGGAACCCCATATGAGCAGGGGTTATACACAAGTGAAAGGTAAGTGTTCCTACTTCGTTTATCCGCTCAAATTCGCAAGATAAAGTAAGGAAATAACATAAAGTCAATATGTGTTTTATGTGATATTTGACTGAGGTTTCTGCCCATTTTTTGGGAGGTTGTTACAGCTGTATAGATGCTGGAATTTATCCAGAAGACGGAAGGAATACACCACACCTTTGGGGAGGTTAAACACCAAAAGCACGTAAGCGAAGTTCTCTTGAATTTCCTCAAGTTTAAGACTCCTAAGGTATGTAGGATTGCTGAAAATTATATTATGATGTGGCTGTTTGGTTGTACGTTTTGGGACATGAATTGTGACTGGGAAATTGGCATAAACAGTACTCATTCCAGGTAGTGTAATTTAGGAAGTTGAAGGTGACGGAGTTTCTAGCAAGCGGAAGAAATTGGGTAAAAAGACGCGACGAAGTGAGGTATGTAAAGGCGTCCCTTTCCTTGTTTCTCAAGCATGAAACTAAGCTATTGAAAGGATCAATATTCCTATATTTTTAAAATCATATTGAGGCATGTATGATCCTTTCCAAAGGGTTGGAACTACTTGGCATAAAGCTTGAATCGTTAAGAATGGTTGAAGCGAACAAACGTGAAGCGAAAGGCGTAATTTTTATACAATTATTGTCGTAGTTCTAAATCGAGTCTGAAGTCCCCTTAACGTGGGCACCGTGAGCTGGTCCTTTTCAGTATACTGTATATGTGATATTCAATATATGTTAAGATCTGGTTACTTAGTGAAATTGGTACGAAATGCTAAGACGACGACATGTAATTGAACTTAAGCTAAGAAGATGACGCTAAGCCGATTGAGGGTAAACGAGCTTATTGAAATGATGTTTTAATAATATTGTTAATCCCTCCTATATGTTTAAGTTTTAAAGTGCTTAAGGTAAAAAGTAGATTTTATATTTTTCCTATTTAAAGCTAAGCAAGCGGCACGTAGAGAATAAGCTAAATCGATACACATTAACGGGGAAAGCGTGGCTAAGTTGTCAATTAGGCAAAGAGGTAAGTGTGTATAAGAATTGATGGAATAGTGAACACGAGGGTAAAAACTTGAGTGTAGAGTGAATAATTTTTGGCAAAGAAGTTAAGATGAATAAGGAAAGTAGAGCTAAATATTGTTAAATTAGACGATACGAGTTACGATGGTGAACGAGGTACGCAACAACTAGGAAGATTAACCCTGTTCTAAAGACGTTTAGCAAAAGAGTTATAAATTAAGTTTTTTATGTTCAATATGTATTACGTTGATGAATAACCACTAAAGTGTTAACCTTCTATGAAATAATTAGAGTTGAACGTTTGCAAAATAATAATTTAAGTTAAGAAGCTCTCTGCTATACCTCTAAAGGATTATGTTAAGTTATCTATTCTAACTGTTGAAATTTTCTACCATGTCTGAAAAGGGTAATCCTAGGATCTTCTAAGTCACTTATGATTATGTAAGCTTTCTTAAGCTCCGCAGATAATTGCAAAGTTATGTAAGTCAATCCAGCATCACCTGAATTACGGCTATATATCCTTATTTGCCTATAAGGAATCACTTAGAGAGTTACCACGAGTTATTAAGTTATAGAGCTCCAAGTCTCAGATCCTTAAGTTATGTCTTTATGTCCCTAATTTATGTTGAAATGTGCTACCTGATCTAAGAAGTTTTTGAGAGATCATATTTCAAGAATTGTGCTAATGTCTCGGTCAAGTATTTGATGTTGTATACGAGTCTAAAAACTCAAGTCTTTATATGTCTTTCCAGTAAGAAGTCTTAATGTATATGATTTTCATGTTATAACATACAGTTATATTCTTTCAGTTATATTCAAGTCACGCATCTTTATGTTTAGCTCTTGTTGAGTTATCAGTTGAATTTCCTAAATTCAGAGGAGAGATTCTCCTATGTACCAATGTTCCTAATGTCTAAGTAAGTATAAGTGCAAAGCTATGATAATGATCAGTTAAGCTCAGAACTTTGAATACCAAGAAGTCTCCTAGAGGTCACCTAGTTAACTTAATACGAGTTATACATTATATTGAAGTCTCGTACGTTGTATGTCTGTAATTCAGTTCTTAGCTCTATGTATATGACAAATAACTCCAAGTTCCTAGTTATAATTTCCATGTTTTCCTGCAAATAAGTCAAATGAATTAAGAACTATATGTGCTTATCTACATGATAAATATGGCAATGAAATTCCAATGTATAGTTGTCGATACAGGTAAAGGAACCACCTAGTAGGCAGTATATATATGCAGTTCCCAAATGTTAAAGAATTGTGTAGAAATGAGCTCTATGTGTTTCTATCCAAGTAATATGTTCAATTTATAGGATTATTTGTAGGACATTGTTTGTAAGCCTACAAAAGTTCTTATGTTGTCTAAACCTCTTGAAGGTCCTTCAACTAACTGAGTCGACATGTTCATGTATAATTTGACAACTTTATGTGATATGTATATACATATTTTCTAGCTTCACATGATATGGGTGCTCACTTGCATTTATGGGTTACGAAAGAGGCCTATTCCAGCCACAGATTTAACATTGTCATTTATATGCCATACGTGTTAAATTGACTCAATATAAGCCATATCAACCTTATTTATAATTATGATTGAGAATTATTTTTATTTTACCCTGGTGTGGTACATCGGCTGGAGATATTTATATTTTACCCCAGTGTGGTACATCGGCTGGAGATATTTTTATTTTACCCCGATGTGGTATATTGGCTGGAGATATTTTTATGTTACCCCGATGTGGTACATTGGCTGGAGATATTTTTATTTTACCCCGATGTGGTAGATCGGCTGGAGATATTTTTATTTTACCCTGGTGTGGTACATCGACTGGAGATATTTTTATTTTACCCCGATGTGGTACATCGGCTGGAGATATTTTTATTTTACCCCAGTGTGATACATCAGCTGAAGATACTTTTATTTTTCCTTGGTATGGTACACCGGCTGGACGAATTTTATATATGGATTTATGGTTGGTTGGTTGTTGGCATTACAATTATAGTTTTTCTTGTGCATTACTTGGTTGCATTTGCACTTCAGTATTGACTTATTGCCAGGTTTTAGTTTCCCGGATTTCAAGTTGTTGTTATTCCTTATTTTTGGCTTAACTATCATTGCTATCTTACATGTTTATAGTTTTCTGCCTTACATACCAATACATTTCATTCGTACTGACATCCCTTCGCCTAGGGACCTGCGTTCGTGCCACAGGTGTAGGTAGAGGTCGAGATTGCCAGTTGCAGTAGCAGTTCATAAGATTAGCAGATGTGTTGGTATGCTCCTTTCTTTCTGGAGCTAAGAATGGTTTTGTTTCAGTTAGAGTTTTGAGATGTAGTTATGGGTAGGTCGGAGCCCTATCCCGACCATCAGTCAGTTTACTCTCTAGAGGCTTTGTGGACTTAGTGTGTACAATGGTATTCAGTTTATGGCCTTGTCGGCTTTTTGTTGTTTAGTTTGGCATACTCATAGCCTTGTTTGCATTTCAGTTGTTTACCCTGTATTGTTGAGACATTATGGGTCCAGTTTATGCTCCAGTTGATTGTGACAGGTGGCCTGGACGGCCTAAGTATTACAGTTACAGATGTCATATAGCCGGCTTCCCAGTTAGTCTAGTATGGGGAGCCAGTCGTGCCCTCCCCGCAGTTATGGGGCGTGACAGAAAGACTGGCCCAGACCTACTTCCCCAATTGAAATCAGAAGCTTTTTGGGTCTAGCCGGTTATTATCGATGTTTTGTGAAAGGTTTCTCCTCTATTGCATCCCCTCTGACTAGGTTGGTTTGAAAAAAAGTGAAATTTCAGTGGTCAGATGCATGTGAGAAGAGTTTCCAAGAGTTAAAAAACTCAACTCACTACCACTCCAGTGTTAACCTTGTTGGAAAGAACAGATGGGTTCGTGGTGTATTGTGACTCTTCCAGAGTTGGACTTGGTTCCGTTCTGATGCACTGGGGTAAGGTGATAGCTTACGCCTCCAAACAACTCAAAGTTCATGAGAAGAACTATCCGACTCATGACTTGGAGTTGGCAGCGGTGGTGTTTGCATTGAAATATGGAGGCACTACCTTTATGGGGCTCACATGGATGTTTTCACCGATCACAAGAGCCTTCAATATATGTCCAGTCAGAAAGATCTAAATCTTCGTTAGAGAAGATGGTTGGAGCTACTGAAGGACTATGAAATGAGTGTGTTGTATCACCTGGGCAAAGACAATATGGTGGCTGATGCATTGAGAAGGATGTCTATGGGGTGTGTGGCTCATGTTGAAGAGGGAAAAAAGGAACTGGCAAAGAATATCCACAAGTTAGCTCGATTGGGAGTGCAGTTGGTTGATACAACTGTGGGCGGAGTAGTGGTGCATAGTGGATCAGATTCCTCATTGGTAGTTAAAGTTAAGTCAAGGAAGGATGAACAATCCATATTGCTTAAGCTGAAGGAGGCGGTTCTTAGAAAAGAAGTGGAGTCTTTCTCCGAGGTGGAGATGGTGTACTCTGTTACTAGCTTAGATTCTGTGTGCCGGATATGGGTGACCTGAGACAACAGATACTGGCTGAAGCCCATAGTTCAAAATATTCTATCCACCTAGGAGCTAATAATATGTATTGTATCTATGAAATATTTACTGGTGGAGCGGCATTAAAGAGACATTATAGAATTTGTAGCTAAGTGCCCCAACTGCCAGAAGGTCAAGCTGGAACATATGAGACTGGGTGGTATGACTCAGGATATCAGCATACCCACATGGAAGTGGGAAGAAATACATATGGATTTTATTACATGTCTACCTCGTACTGATCGGCAGCATGACTCAATCTGGGTGATAGTAGACCAGATGACCAAGTCAGCACATTTCCTCCTTATTAAAACTACAGACTCAGCTGAGGATTATCCTAGGCTTTATATCCGGAAGGTGTTCAGACTACATGGGGTGCCCTTGTCCATTATTTCAAATAGAGGTACCCAGTTCACCTCTCATTTCTAGAAGTCATTTTTGAAAGGACTCAGTATACAGGTCAAACTTAGCACAACTTTTCACCCGCAGATAGATGGATAAGCTAAGTGAACTATATAGACCTTAGAAGATATGCCGAGAGCATGTGTGATCAATTTCAAAGGCAGTTGGCATAATCACCTATCTCTCATCGAGTTTGCGTACAACAACAGCTATTACTCCAGTATCCAGATGGCCTCGTTTGAAGCATTGCATGGTAGGAGGTGTAGATCTCCTATAGGGTGGTTTGAGTTGGTGAAGCTACCCTGATAGGGCCAAACTCAGTTCATGAGGCTATACAAAAGGTGCAACTTATCAGAGAGAGGTTGAAAACAGCGCAAAGTCGTCAAAAATCCTATGTGGATGTGAGGAGAAGAGAGTTAGAGTTTGCAGTGGATGACTGGGTTTATCTAAAAATTTCACCCATGAAAAGGGAGATGAGATTTGAAAAGAAAGAAAAACTCAGTTTGAGATATGTGGGACCCTACAAAATTCTGAAGCGAATTGGTAGTGTGACATATGAGTTAGAACTACCCCTAGAGTTAGCATCGGTGCACCCAGTCTTTCATGTGTCACTGTTGAAGAAGTTCATCGGTGATCTAACTTTAGTTGTGCCACTACACAGCATGGCAATAAAATATAGTCTCTATTATGAAGATGTCCCAGTTCAGATTCTTGACCGTCAGGTTCGTAAGTTGAGAAACAAGGAAGTCACTTCGGTGAAAGTTTTGTGGAGTAACTAGCAGTTGAGAGAGCCACATGGGAAGCAGAAGCAAACATGATGGACAGATACCCTCAGTTATTTCCTTCCTATTCAGTTTCAGTAGCAGGTACTAAATCCATTCTCGGTACTCTATTCGGTTCTGTACTTATCAGCTCTATTCAGATGTTCTATGTGCATTCTAGTTGCTTCAGCTCAGCTAGTATGGTTAAGTCAGCTCGGAGTCAGTTACTCCTTCAAAACCCAGCTCATAGTCTTAGTCTAGGAATTACAGTTCTTTTCCTAGTTTTCCAATAGTTTTAGTCTTTATTCAAGGATGAATGATCCCAATGGGGAGATATTGTAACACCCTGAAACTTTCCTAGACCAGGTTCCGACCTTGCAAGAAAAATCCAGAAGAAAACCAGAAAAATGCCTCAGAACAATTGAGACAATGAGTCGTGGTAAGCTCCAATCCTCGTCGTGTCAGTCGTGGTCAGCCATGCTTGATCAATCGAGAACCCACGGGATAAGGAATGACTCGTTGTGAGAAACAACGAGTCATCCTGTCACTCGTTGGTTCCCGAGCTCAGAAATTCTTTCCAGGAGCCCACGACTCAACTAACGAGTCATTGTCAGAAACAACGACCCATTGTGTGAGTCATTGGGTGAGACCCTAAAATTCCATCCAGTGATGACGAGTGGGAACAACAAATTATTGTGTCCCACAATGAGTCGTGGTCACCACCTGTCATGGCAAGTTTGATATTTTTAGAAATTCTTCCAATGAACATAACAACTGGACACAGTGATCCGTTGGGTCCAACAACAAGTCATTGTGTCACCCGTTGTCAAGCCTTCTAAGTTTCCTCATCCAGTAACCATGGGAGGAACCAACAACCTGTTGGTTCAACAAACGGTCGTGGTGTCCCCCATTGCCAGACCTAGTGATACCATCACCTAGGCAGTAGGACCAACAAGAGGTCCCAATGAGTCGTGGTCACAACTAATGACTCGTTGAGTGACCCGTTGGTTCCCTGTCGGTCAGTTTCCTGATTTTTACTCTAGGGATATTTTTGTAATTTCCCACATATTTAGTCCCTAAACTATGGCGTTTTAAGTATTATTTTAGATAATTTAGAGGGATTAAATGGTTTTCCCCCTAATTCCCCACGTAAACTCTCAGAATATCGATCATAGAAATTCAGACTTTTCCTCTAGAGTAAAAACTAGGGTTCCTTGTTAGTTAAAGAGTTTCAAGCTTTGTTTCTTCAGGGATTTCTTATCAAGGTATGTGGGAATTCAACAATGGAATAGTTCTTCCCCTGTGTCCCCAAAATCTTCTATATTTTTCTTTAACAATTATAGCCCTGTAGATTCAAAATATAGAAAGTTTTCAGACAGATTTCTTTAAGATTTCAAGTGGAATATTTCTCATGATTTTAATTTCTTTATTATTCCCTATTTCTAGAAATTTGTAAAAATTGAATCCAGTGAAAAAATTTAGCCCTAGTTCTTAGTGCAGTAGAATTTTGAATCTTGCGTGTTGGACTAGTTTCCCTGTAGCTTGATTCTAACTGATTTGAGATCCCCTATTGTTACTTTGGAAATTTTAGTCGGATATATACATGTCTAGTCTCAGTCAGATTATTACACTCAGTGTTGTCCAGAAATGTTAGCTGATCAATCTAACTACAGTTAATTCTTGAGTTGTCTGTGGTGCCTCCCAGTTATCAATATTAAACTCAGTTATTAGATTTTAGTGGTGTTTTAGGCGGTCGTGACACTTCTAGATAAGCAGCTTTGACCAACCTTAGGACCCCAACATCAACTGACAGTTTGTTCTTTAGACGATTACGACACTTCCAGATAAGCAGCTCAGACCAGTCTTAGAATACTAGTTACAGAATCTGGTACAATAAGACTCTCAGGGTACTTCTAGATAAGGTATTGCTGACTTAGTCTTGGGCTCCAGTTTTGAGCTATCAACTTAGTAGTCATTCTAGGATTGTCCAGTGGGAGTAGGACTTAGCACCGAGCGAACTGGGGTTCCAACGCACCCAGGTTCCCAGAACTATGTTGCCACCATAGGTTATTTTTATTGGCCTCATGGCCCCTTACTTGTGATCACCCTGTCCATGCCTTTATACCTTGGCAAGGTATAATGGGTCCTACAGATAGGGTGTATACATTGGACTCCACGTCCAACTCACGTGGTTATATGTCAGTTATAGACTCTCCCACTAGTCAGTTCAGTTCTGTCTCAGATTAGCTTAGTTTAGTTCAGTTTCGGTAGCTCAGCTCAAAACAGTTTCAAATTAGTCAGTTCATATCAGTTCAGTACAGTATTTCAAATCACTACCTCAGATTTAGGGCATGTCTTTCACCATCAAACAGGGTTATTTTGACCATCTCAGTATATTGTAGTTTATTCAGTTTTAGCATTTCAGTTGGTCATTGCATGTCTTTACAGTTTAGTTATTTTATTCTCCATGTTGTGGTTTCTCCTACTTACTCAGTACATTCAAAGTATTGACGCATACCTTTTATATTGTATCATTTTATGATACAGCTGCAGGTTCTTAGTCTTAGCACCGTTAGCAGATCACATCTAGGAGTTTTCAGGTGCACCAATGGTGAGTCCTCATCTTTTGAGGATGGTAATTTTATTTTTCTTCAGTTGTTTCTTTTTTCAGTTAGACTTAGAGTTAGCTGAGGGCTTGCCCCAGCAACTTATCAGATTAATGGCTTTCAAACACAGACACAAGCCCTATTTTTCAATTTTTTTTAGTTGTACTAATACTTTATGATTTAGTTCTTCTTCATAAATGGTTTTATTATTTTAAAGCTTCCGCTATGTTTTTAGTCAGATTGCCAGTGTGATGATAGACCATGGATTGACTTGGGGTTACTTGTTACTCCAGTATTGTGTCTCGTCCATGGTATAGACTCAGGGCGTGACAAGTACCTTGAGCAAATCCTTATGACGTTTATCATGACTCATCGTATACCTATCGCTCGTACTAAAGTCTGTACTTGGCCAAACTGTTGCACTCTTTTTCCTTCTTTCATAGGTTTAAACTCCAACACCTTATTTCTCTAAAAACAAAGCAAAACTACATCATATCCGTATAAAAATGTGCTATATCATTTCATGATATAGATTCAGGTTTTCAAACTCATCCATGTGGTTAGATACGCTTCATTCCCCTCTCAATTGCTTGTGGTGAGTCCTCATCTCTCAGAGACACGATTTATGTTTTCATGTGTGTTCAGTCTTCATACTCTAGGAGTTAGCTGGGGGCTTGTCCCAGCAATTCATCAGTTTAGTAAAGGCTTTCAGACTTGTATAGATAGACTCAACTTTGTATCGGAGTTTTATGAGATTTTGTTATTTTGAGGTTTTAAATTAGACTCTTTCAGTTAGCTTCCTCTTGGTTATGATTTCTGTTACTTGTTATTCTGATAATATTATGCTATGATCATGCCATGGGTCGACTTGGGGCCTCTTGGGGTTCCTTGTGTTATGTCTCTCCCAGGGCCTATGTTCGGGTCGTGAAAAACTTGGGGTCAGAGAAAAAGGTTTTGAAGTGTCCTAAGGTGTCTGAAAGTCGCGTTAAGTAGAGTCTTTTTCATGGGTGTGAAGCGCTACACACTTATGACGAAGAGGCTATGAGACATTTTAGGAATGCTCCCTATTCTTCATGATTCTTATCGTGCATAGAGTATGAAACTTTAATAGTTCCTCTCCTGACTCGTTCTTTATGTGCTCGCAGATAATGCCTCCCAAAAGAGCGAATGGAAGAAGAAATGGTAATGGGAGGCAGCAAGCACCACCAGCCCCAGCGAAACTGATGGACGACCATGTTAGTCATGCCAAGTTTCGGGCAGCCTTTCATATGTTGGCGCAGACCATGACCACGCAGACTAATTAGAAAGTGATGGCATTCCCCAGAGTGGGAACGTAGCATCGGCAAGAGTAAGATACTTCCTCCGAATGAATCCACCTGAATTCTTAGGGTCAAAGGTGGACGAGGACCCGTATGAGTTCTTGGAAGAGATCCAGAAGATCACCCAAATCATGGGGGTGACGGGAACTGAGAGCGCAGACTTAGCCTTCTACCAACTGAAAGGAGTTGCATACATATGGTTTTGCCAGTGGAGAGATAGTCAGGGAGTTGGACCAAACCCCATAAGTTGGAATGAGTTTATGACTATGTTCTTGAACAAGTTTTTCCCTAGGGAGTTGAGGGAGGCAAAGGCGGCAAAGTTCTTTAACTTGAGACAAGACGATATGACTGTCCAGGAGTACGTGTTGGAGTTTACCCAATTGTCCAAGTATGCACCAGAGATGGTAGCCGATTACAGGGCTCGAGTGAGCAGGTTCCTGAATGGAGTGTCAAACTCCTAGGTCAAAGAGTGCAGGATCTCCATATTGCACAAGGACATAGACTTCCCATGTTTGGTGATATTCGCTCAACAAATAGAAGTGGAACAAGTGAAAGAAAAAGAGAGAGAGGCCAAGAGAGCTAGAATCGGAGATTTAGAGTTTTCCCCGTAGAGGACGAGTGGTGGACACATCTCACGCTACCAGCAGAAATCATCAGCCCCAGCACCTTCGACAACCAATGTTCCGTATAAACCCATGGAAAGGGAGATTACGTACCCATTGTGTACGAGTTGTGGAAACACCATTTGGGAGAATGCATGGCCGGCTCAAATGATTGTTTCTGGTGCAACAAGTTGGGTCATAAGCACCGAGATTGCGCAGTAGCTAAGCAAGGCGAGAGTAGAGCCTCAACCACCTCTTTAGTAGCTCTGAGAGCCTGTCAATTCAGCTGGGTGCATCATCTAGCGTAGGTGGTAGACAACATCGAAACTGCTCCTACGCCTTGCAACATATTAGGATAAGCGCAAGTCTCCAGAAGTAGTCCCAGGTATGTTATGAAATTTCTTGTGTTACTCTTTTCATGTTGCTAGCCCCAGAACCCCAGTATTGAATAAGAAGCTCTATGATGTTTGTTGAGAAGAGATTGTCAATGGGTGATGTGAATAGTTGCGAGTATAAGGCTTGCAGTGAATGTTAGAGGTGAAGGAGAAGCTCGGAGTTAGTGATTTAGCCCCAACCTTAAGAAAGGTTTAGGAGCCTTAGAATGATGGCTTAAAGCTAAGGGGGAGATGGTGAGTATGTGAGACAATGCAGATCTTGATTATGCTAGTAAGGGAGTTCCATCCCTAGCGGTTGCGGTATGTCGATCTCTTCAGGTTCAAATAACCTCTCTTGTATTTCAGTTGAAGCTAGGCTTTACCCATCCCTATGTGTAGACTTCTAGATTCCTTAGTAGCCGCTTTAGACAGCGATGCCAGTTTTACTCTATAAATCCTTAAGGCTCATCCTTATGTTATAAACCAGCTATGTGTGTTGACTCATGCCTTCCAGTATGTTTAGTTAAAATTCAGTCTTTAGAAGTTGCTTAGTAGCCCAGTAGGTTAAGGTACCTCCTATATGTGCTCAGTTTTAGATGTCGTGAATGACTCATGCTCATGAATTCCTTACTTTCAGTTAGACTAGATATCATGAATTCTAGCTCAGTATCAGAAAGCGGTTTGAAAATCATGGCTCAGTCTGTATCACCCTAGTGCTAGTTAGAGGGAAAGAATCCTTCTTAGTGTTCTATTTAAATGCATGTCAGTTTCATGTCTTTCAGTCCCTTTCACGCCTTAGTATGAATGTAAGATTAAGATATTTAGTTCAGATTTGTAAAATCAACCCTGGTCAGATACTCCATTGGTTTCCGCTGTAATTGATCAATTTTGGGATTTTAGTTCCGTCCCTATCTTTCAGTATGTTTAGCCAACATTCGAGGAAGAATGATCCCAAGGGGGAGATATTGTAACACCCCGAAAGTTTTTAAGATTAGACTCGGGACTTAAAGAAAGAATTCATAAGGGAAGTGGAAATTTCGCCTCAGAACGAATCGTGGTACGACTCATTAGGTGACCTAATGGGTCGTGGTTAGACCCGTGAGGAGAATTCAAGAGGTGCAGCAATGATCAGTGACCACGGATGACCTGACGAGTCATCATGTCAAGTAATTATCGTCAGGGTAGTCATCTGAAGGAGGAGCACGGATTGTGGGCTCCAGTGGCAAAGGGAGGAATCACGAGTCGTTAAGATGGACAGCGACTCGTGAAGTCAGTCGTCGGTAGATCTAAGAAAATTTTGAGAAATCGTCCAATGCACTCCACAACTGGGAACCACGAGTCGTTGCCAACCCCATGACACATGGAGTGCCTCGTGGGGACTGGCAGGGTGGATTTTCCCTGTGAATTTCCAAGGGTATTCTCATAAAATCCTATACTTTTAATTCGTAAACTAAGTCATCTTGAGTATTATATGGAACTTTTTAAGAGTTCTTCTAGCCTAATCCCTCATTCCCTCAAGATACTCTCTCAAACTCTTCTTCCTCCCCTCTCAAGACTAAGGATTCAACTAGGGTTCTTCAAGAGCTTCAAGAGTTAAATTCAAGTGGGGATTTCTCCTATTCAGGTATGTGGATTTTTCAACAAGGACATCCTTCCATCCTTGTGCCCCGAACTTTCTATTAAAAACCAAAATCTCTTGTTCTAGAACAGTATACATTAGGGTTTCAATTTATGGATGATTTCTTCCACGCCTTCTACAAATTTTAAAACCCATTATGATTAACAATCATGTATTCTTATGGGATTATATTCAATATCTCGAATTATGTCCTTGATATGAGAAATGCATGATTATAGAATTTTCACCATGAAATAGCCTAGAACTTCATATGGGATTTTGTAATTATTCACTTGCTCTTATCATGAGCTTGTTTCCTTGTTTAAAGTATATGAATATCATAAGAATTCTCTTAAAAACTAGAATATACGATTTAACAAATATGTTGAGATACGATTAGAACTTATGGGCTTTGACCAATGTCAAGTATGTGCATGTTTTTCCCTATGATTTCGATGTAAATGTTTTGGGTATGAGTTCAACCTATGGTAATGGCATGAATATCGAATTTTCATCATGATTTAGAGTAAATTTCAAAACGGGGTTTCATGAAATAGTCATATGCTTTCACCATGATCTCATTGTAATGTTCAAGGTATGAGTTGATTATATTGATTTTTTGTAGATCTAGAATATATGATTTAGTATACATGTTAAAGTATGATTTGGACCTATAGATCTTACATGAATCTAAGATATGCGTCATATGCTATAAACTCAGGATTTGAATGTTGTGGATGTGCATAATGTATGATCTGATCCTATAGATTTTCATGAATGTAAAATGCGTGGATTTAAGTGATGACTCAGGACCATAATGATATGAATTGTGATAATAAAGCATAAGAATGATCCTTCAGACTTGTGGGATTGTTTTGAGTAGAAAATAGCCTGACCAGAATCTAGATGAATTCGGTATAATGTAATTAGTTGAATGCTCATGTCTGTGATTAGCTGTAGTAACTTAGACTAGTTTTAGTCTGTCGGGACTCTCAGTAGCTGGGAAAGCTTCCCTTAGTATGTCGGGACTCTCCTTAGCTGAGAATATTTCCCACTCTCAATAGCTGTCGGGACTCTTCTTAGCTAACAATGATTCCCTTAGTCAGTCAGTGACTCTCTATATCAGAGAATGTTCTCCCTTAGACAGCTTGGGACTCTCCATAGCCGAGAACACTTCCCTTCGACCGTCAGGGACTCTCCCTTAGACAGTTAAGGACTCTCAACTGCCGAGAACATTTTCCTTCGACAGTCATGGACTCTCTATGATATCTTTCACGACTTTGGTCCTTAGTATATGTTCAGTATATAATCTTTGCACATCAGTTGATTATACTTCAGTAAATATTTTCAAATAAATCTTCATGTTAATATATATATATATGTATGTATCTCAGACAGGGTTGTTGTATCTTTGTTTAGTTATGCATCCAGTAATGTGTTCATTTTACTTTCTTTTCTTCTTGTATACTTGCATGTTTTAGTTTATTTACGCTCCCCGCATACTCAGTATATTCCAAGTACTGACTGCATACTTTATGTGCTATATTATTTTATAATATAGATTCAGGTTTTCAGACTCAGCCACGTGGTTAGATACGCTTCATTCCCCTCTTAGCTGCTTGGTGAGTCCTCTTCTCTCGGGGAAACGACTTATATTTTCATATGTGTTTAGTCTTCATACTCTAGGAGTTAGCTGGGGGATTGTTATACCTCAGGGACTCAAAGATCAAACCCGAGAATTGAAACGGGAAAAACTGGAATTGGGTTCTTCAGTTGCAGGACGAGTCATTGGATGACTCGAGAGGAGACCCCATGAGTCGTCAAGTGACTCGTGAGGAGGCCTGAAGGAGAAGGAGTACCCACAGGCGTGGGAATGACTCATGGTTAGACACCATGACGTTAGGTCAGCCATGGGTGATAGAAAAGGAAAAGAATAGGCGAAGTCCCCCAGTGCACATGATGGGAGGCGACCACGACTCGTTAGGACTGGCAACGAGTCGTGGTATGAGTCGTTGGGTGAAATTTAAGCAACTTGAAGTTGGGGAGGCAGTGTACATGACGGGAGGGGGCCTGGGAGGCAGTGTCCAATGAAAACGGATCGTTAAGTCACCCATTACGAGCCAAAAGAGATCTGATAACAGTGTACTTAGGGACGACTCGACGAGTCTTGACCCCTGGTGACGAGTCATTAGGTCCCTCGTTGGGAGCCCCTGGCAGTTATTTTCAGCAATTTTAGTAAGGGCTTTTTCGTAATTCCTAAATCCTAAGGGCCTATACTATATCGTTTAAGGCTCATTTTTGTGGGTTTCTAGCAGGGGAAGACCTACTCTAAGTCATTCTTTCCATGCATGCAAGTTTGAAGGATTGAAGAGGTGACTCAAGGAAAAATCTCAAGGTTTCCATAGGAGTCTCATCTTGGGCAATTAGAAGGTGGTAGAATTCACCATTCCCAGGTATATAAGGTTATGAGTGGGTATTTGCTGTTCACTCTCAATCGCACGCAAGTGCACGTGGTCGTACAAGTAATAAAGTGGCTTTATTTCAAGCCAGGTATCGAACCCACAGGGACTGTAACGAAGGAGTAATTTTTCTCTAAGTGTTTTGTATACACACTTCTTTATACAAGTAGACAAGCAAAACAAATGGTGATTTTTCAAGAATATTAGTTAATGTAACCTTAAGTGAAAATTATGAATTATTATCTGAACAATAGCACGAACAAGCTGAGGTTAAGGCAAAACATGCAGATACGTAATTTATTGATTAAATTTCAGTCAACACTTCTCTTCGGTTGTTAGTCAGGAATTATTAACAATGGATTGGGTCTTTCGAACTCCTCACCAATTAAAGAATTATGAGATTTACATTACACATTTCTGTGATGCAACAACTCATATTCTCATAAACCAAACTAAATTCCATAGATGACCAAATATGACATTACAGATATATTTCTATTCTGAACGTTAATCTTCTCTTAATTTCTCAACCAAGACAAGAACATATTCTACCAATTCACATCCATCCAAATAATCTTCCTTTCGAGAATAAATTGGAATATTATATATACATTAACAATGGCCAATCATTAATGTAGTAAAAACAAGAATCAGTAGAACAACCGTTTTAGAGAAGATAAAAACTGAAATAATGTCAATTACATACTACTGCAATTATCCCCAACCTTAGCCAAAGGTGAATTAGCCACTCATTTGAGGATTAAACATCTTCAAACAAGTAGAAAACATACAAGCAATTGAAATTTAAGAGAAAAAGAAAGAGAATTAACCCTAGGACTTCTTCAGCTCAACTGCTTGATACCCACGTTCTAGCATGAAATGTCAGATACTTAAAATAAAACCTAAGTGTGCTATTTATACAAGTGAGAAATTTTTCCGGAATAAACTGGCAACGTGGCACGGAGGCTATCGCGGAGCATCAGCTCCGTGCCACGACCTTGTCGCGGAGCCTCGCTGGAACTTGGATGCACAGATTCTTAGCCTCAGCGTGGCACGGAGGCTATCGCGGAGCATCAGCTCCGTGCCACGGACTTGTCGCGCACCTTCACTGGAATCCGGGTGTGCAGCAAAGTCTTCCTAACGTGTCACGGAAGTGAACGCGGAGCATAGGCTCCGTGACACGGTGCCATTGCGCACCTTCACTGGAATTCTCCTAAAACTTTACTCTAGGCAGAATGCTACCGCGATGGTAGCATGACACCGCCTTTATCGCGGAGCATCAAGTTTTTAGTATTTTCTTGCCGACTTCCGTGTTTTGCTTCCTAGTCCATTCCTCCACTTCACCAACTTGTAGATTGGTTTCCAAAATTCATTCTAAACTGCAAAAACAATAAATAATCATGTTGGTTAGTATAAATCCACATTTACATAAAAACCACATGACAATGTACACATAGAAGTAGATAAACAAGTCCAAATTAAGTAATAAAGTATCACTTGGGCATGCAATTATGCCCAAGATCACCTACCCCACACTTAAAGCCTTGTTCGTCCTCGAACAACCATTTTACATCTCATGCAAATGAAACTCACACATAGCTAATTTAGCAAGACAATTCGAGCTACAGCTACAATGACTGGATGAGATGACAAGTAAAAAATTAGTGCATGCAAGGTTTACCCATTAAAATCGTATTTAACTATGTTGAGACTTCCTAGCCTCAAGACTTGACTCTCAATCTCAGCAAACTCATGCCAATCAACTGATCAAGAATCCGACATGAATGTTATCCCTCATTAAACATGTGCCCTCACCACACGAGAGTTACCCATTTTTTTATTCACGAATTTTCAACTCACAATATGTATGGGTGTATGAATAGAATTTCGCTCACTCTCTCAAAGAATTCGCACGCATCATGTGGTGAACCATAAGCTTGCCCTCAGTGTTATACTTCACTAATTTAAGGATGTTTGAATGTAAGATCAAGTAGGACTTTTTAGGTTGTAATGTAGGCTAAGGGCAGGTGGGATCACCTTATGGCTAATAACAGTGAAAATCTTTCTCAAGAGCTTTACTATATCACATTTTTATTAAAGACACATTTTCTTTTTCTTCACCTTCCTTCTTTTCACTCTTGAATTATCTTCCTTCCTGTTCCCATTTCTTTAAGCACACTTGGCCTATATTGGTAAGGAGTACTTAAGCACTTTTTCATTAACTTATTTTCTTACTCCCTACCATTAATTAGGCATTTTCAACCAAGTGCACCTCTAAGTTTTTCCTTAACTTCCACAACTGCTATTTTTCCTTCTTTTTCCCACTTCTCACTCCTTCACTCTTTCAGATTTTTCACTTAAGCGCTTAGGAGTTTTGGATCAAATACAAGGCTCATGAAAGAAAAGGATTAAGCTTATGTTGTAGCTATCAAAGAATAGGCTTAAGGCTCAATGGCGCTAACTAGGATTCAACATTCAAGGTAGGTAAGGCTATGAGTAATACTAGGGTCATTAGAAGTAATGCCTAAATCATCTCCTACACTCTACATCCTTCATTTCGTTTTGTATACACATCAGGCAAGTTCTAGACATTCCACAATAGCACAGAATATTTGAAAAACTCACACTCACTGCACATGCTCAATTAAACATATTCAACAGACTCTTAACTCAGCTAATTACAATAATTCAAAATTAAGCTTTAATCACATTGAGTCAAATTCTAGAGCCTAGGTGTCTCAACATATTTAGAACACTTGCATGCTTCTATACTAACCACACTTGCATCTTACAATCATGTGTAGCACATAACAAGAATGTCGAATCATTAATTAGCTACGTGTTTAAAAAAACTCAAAACCTACTGACTAAATTTCCCTTAAGACAGTCGTCATCCATCCATCATAGGGAACAGTCTCTATCTAAGACTTCGGTTCAAAGGGACTATTCTCGGAGAAAGCATCGAAAACAAAAACCGAGAAACCGAAACAAAAAATTTAAAAATAGAAACAACTTGCACAAATAATTACAAAAATAAATCCTTAACAAGCACCATACACACACACAATCATCAACACAACATGAAACACAATGTCACACATTCAACCACTTGAGCACAAGCACAACACAGTCTTACTACACCAGCACCTAACTACTTCCACCCCACACTTAGTCAGAACACTGTCCTCAGTGTTCACATATCTACAATTAAAAACATAGTTTGGGTGGTGTAACTCCATGATCAATCAAAATGCTCAATCTTTTCATCAGGTGCCAATGCCTCATCTCCCAGATCAGAATCTTCTCCACCGTCTTCCTCTGACTCAATGTCTGAGTCATCCCGATGAGTTTCCTCATCAGTGGGTACGTCGTCATCAACTGGTTCAACAAATACGGGCCCAACTCTTTATAATGCTCGGGCATGCTCATTAAATGGATAATCCATCTCGAGCTGCCACAATTCATCCTCCGTAGCAGGCCTTCCACCAATCCACAGTTGAAGCATCTGCATTCCATACATTCGGGCCATGTATTGGTCGTCCCGCGCATATCGCTCGGCGAGTGTAAGCACAGGCCCAAATATGGTATTAGGTGTTTTGGTCTTAGTGACATCCAAAGTACGCCGGTCAAATTGAGGAATGTAATTCAGGGCCTCCTCTTCAATACCATGGCCTCTGAGGAAAGCTGTTAGAAGACCACCGAACCCATACCGATGCCCTTGATGAAGTCTGGCTTTCTTCATTGCTGAAATAATCACCGCTCTAACATTTATCTCGAGCCCTTTCATCGATGCATATATCAAACAAACTCTGTCCCGAGTGACTTCAGTCATATGCATCCTCGGGATCAGGCAAGTACACACTATCTTCAACCAAATCCTTGCTTCTCTGTTCATTTGGGAGTATGGTAATGTCTGGTGATATCCTCTTTCCTTGTGACGACTCCACCTGGCTGTTGATCGTGCTCCACATAATGTGCGTCTTATATCTGCATATGGTGGAGTGATGTTCAGCTGGCGGAGTGCATGTGTCCTGCGTCCCCAAGATGGCATTAAGATGTTGTGGTTCAAAAGTAACCACCTGTCCTCTGATCTTGACTGTTGGGCTGCGCACGGGGGGGTTCCAATTAGCGTAGAATTCCCTTATGAGATGAAGATTACACTCTTTGGGTTCTTCGAAGATGAAGTTTAACTCCACAATGTTTATCCTGTGTAAGATTCTCGGGAATTCTTGAGCTAGTGGATCCCTTGCTATTTGCTCCTCAGGGAAATACTTGGTTTCCTTGTGCTTGGAGTACCATTTCTTCCCCTCATCCAATACCCATCGTGTTCCATACTGCCTTCATTGCCCTCTTGGAACTGGTGGTGCTGCTGGCACTGCTTCCCCAACTCTAAGTCTTTTTCGGCTGGTGCCAGATGTGGATGCACCTTTTCCCTTGTCTTGTCGTCCAGACATTTTTCCTGTTCATCACAAGTATATATTTCAAATATCATTCATGGTATAGTTGGCTACTACTAAGGCTAGGCTTAAATTGATCACCCCACACTTAGTTGTTGGCCGTAATTCATTCAATTCGGCAAGAACAACCACATAATTCCAGCTCTTATTTCTCAAAAGGTTCAGTGCATTAGTAAAAGTCGATGGAATAGTTTCATTATACTACTCAAACTTCATACAATGCATTGTTAAAGTTCATCCATCTATTCATTTGTGCACAACAACCTATTGGATTTCCTACTTTCATCCCCAAAAATCAACCTTCAACCTTAATATAATCTAAGTTTAATCACAACTTTTTAACTCCAACAACATACACAGCCCAAGAGTTTTTTTCTTTTTCATCCTTTCTTCTTCTTCCAAACTCAATTTCTCATCCCTAGTGATCAACAATGTAAGATTGTCAATACAAATCATGTAATTATTGAGTTAATAACACAACATTAGCACAAAATCAACATTCATCCATGACCCAATCAATTACACATCTTATTAACTTGGGGCAGAAATTAAACATACAATATGTTCATGATTCAAAAATTTGCAGAAAAATGGATAGAAGTGCAAGAACGTACCTGGTATGTTATGTTTTTGAAGAAGGAATTGAAACTTTTTGATGTTAGGGGCGTGTCACGTTGAGGGAGAAAGGGGAAATGGGAGTTTTATCGCGGAGGTGTGCAAAAGAATGGGAGAAAAATGTATTTGTGGGGGTTAAAAAGAAGGATTTCGCGCGGGTCGACCTGACTGCCCGAACTGACCCGACGCGAACATAGCCTCAACATGTCATGGAGGCTATCGCACAGCTCAAGCTCCGTGACACGGAGCTAACGCGGAGGCATTCTGCCTCCTACCCCATATTTTTGCATTTTTACCTTTTTTCACCCTTTGCAATTTTTATTTGCACTCCGTATCTCCTGAAAATCATCAAACAACAACAACTCGTTAGAAAATAGTGGGTTGCCTCCCACCTAGCGCCTTAGTTTTCTTCATGGCATGACCTTTTTTTTAAATAGTTTCTAACTATATAGTACATTACATTCACGGGTTGCCTCCCGTGCAGCGCCTGATTTACCGTCGCGGCACGACGCCTCTCATCCTCATTCATCCGCTAAGTTGATAGACGTCTTCTCTCGATTAACGCCCTCACCCCAGTAGTGCTTACACCTTTGTCCATTCACTAAAAATGTGGCACTTTTATCCTCTTGCCACAATTCAACAGCCCAGTATGGGGTCATCCTTACTACTTCAAACGGCCCCGACCACTTGGAGCGCAATTTCCCTAGGAAGAGTTTCAATCTAGAGTTGAATAGCAGCACCATTACGCCCGGCTCAAAGATTCGATGCACCATATGCCTGTCGTGCCACCTTTTCATTTTTTCTTTGTAGCATTTTGCACTTTCATATGCGTGCCATCGAAATTCGTCCAACTCACTCAGCTGCATCAATCTCCTCTTTCCTGCTAGCTCAGGATCCATGTTCAGCTTCCGCACAGCCCAATAAGCTCGATGTTCAAGCTCTACGGGGAGATGACATACCTTCCCGTAAACCAATCTGTACGGTGAAGTCCCAATGGGTGTCTTATATGCAGTTCGATAAGCCCACAACGCATCATCCAATTTGCTTGCCCAATCCTTGCGTTGTGCATTGACCGTTTTCTGCAAAATCTATTTAATTTCCCTGTTTGACACCTCTACTTATCCTCTAGTTTGGGGATGATATGTTGTAGCCACTTTTATGCCGCACACCGCATTTCGCTAGCAAATTCCTGAATCCTGCATACAAAATGTGCCCCTCCATCACTGATAATTGCTCATGGCGTACCAAACCTGGTGAAAATCTGCTTCTTCACAAATCTAGCCACCACCTTGTTGTCATTAGTCCACTGCCACCAAGATGTATTGATTGCCAAACGATGGTGGAAACGGGCCCATAAAATCTATCCCCCACACATCGAGCACCTCAACTTCCAATATGTGATGCAATGGCATCTCATGTCTCCTGCCGATTGTTCCTGCTCTTTGACATCGATCACATACTTTGACATAAGCTGCAGCGTCTTTGAACAGTTTGGGCCAAAAGAATCCCGATTACAGCACTTTGTGAGCAGTACGCTCTCCTCCATGATGACCTCCATACGGCGATGAATGACAACTCCTCAGCACCTCTGTCGTCTGACTTTCTGGAGTGCACCGCCTCATCACTTGATCTAGTCCTTGCTTGAATAGATACGGCTCATCCCATATGTAATACCTGGACTCATGCTTCAGCTTCTTCCTTTGTTGAGTCGTTGCCTCAAGTGGGTATATTCCACTTACTAACAAGTTCACAATATCTGCATACTAAGGGAGTTCAGCTTCCTTTATTGCCAAGAGTTGTTCATCAGGGAACTCTTCTCGGATGCGCTCACCTTCCTTCAAATGTGAGCGGTTCTCTAGTCGCGATAGGTGATCTGGAACCTGATTTTCACTTCCCTTCCTGTCTCGGATCTCCAGATCAAACTCTTGCAGCAATAATATCCACCTGATTAGCCTGGGCTTCGCATCTTTCTTACCAAATAAGTACCGAATTGCCGCATGATCAGTGTGTACCACCACTTTCAACCCCACCAGGTAGGATCTATACTTGTCAAATGCAAACACTAGAGCCAGCATCTCCTTTTCCGTGACTGTATAATTAACTTGTGCAGCATCAAGCGTTTTGCTTGCATATTAGATGGAATGAAAAATCTTATTCCTTCGCTGCCCCAATACCGCTCCTACAGCCGCATCACTTGCATCATACATTAACTCAAAAGGATATTCCCAATCAGGAGAAATGAGAATAGGAGCTTCCACCAACTTCTTTTTCTGCTCCTCAAATGCTTCTACACATTCCTTGTCAAATTCAAACTTCACCTCTTTTTCTAACAACTGGCATATCGATCTAGAGATCTTAGATAAGTCTTGAATAAACCGTCTGTAAAACCCAGCATGTCCTAACAAGCTACGAACACCCTTAACTAATACTGGTGGTGGTAGCTTTTCAATCACCTCTATCTTTGCACGATCGACCTCCAAACCTCTGCATGACACCTTATGGCCAAGGACAATACCCTCCTTGACTAAAAAGTGACACTTTTCCCAGTTGAGCACCAGGTTTGAGTCTTCACATCTGGCTAACACCCTGTCTAGATTCTACAAACACATAGCAAACGAGTTACCAAAAACAGAAAAGTCATCCATAAATACCTCGACATAGTCTTCCACCATATCGTGGAATATTGCCATCATGCATTGCTGGAATGTGGCTGGTGCATTGAATAGACCAAAGGGCATCCGCCTGAAATCATATGTCCCATAAGGACATGTAAACGTGGTCTTCTCCTGATCTTCTGGTGCTATGGCTATTTGATTATAGCCAGAGTAACCATCCAGAAAGCAATAATATTCCTGCCCTGCCAGCCTGTCCAACATCTGATCAATGAATGGAATCGGATAGTGATCTTTCCGAGTGGCCTCATTGAGCTTCCTATAATGCATGCAAATTCGCCAGCCCATGACTGTGCGTGTGGTAATTAACTCATTCTTTTCATTTGTGACCACTGTCATTCCCCCTTTCTTGGGAACGCATTGAACTGGGCTAACCCATTCACTGTCTGAGATGGGATATACCACTCCTGCATCCAGCCACTTGATCACTTCCTTTCTGACTACATCCTTCATCACCGGGTTCAA
The DNA here is from genome assembly GCA_035772735.1 of Datura wrightii. Taxonomy (NCBI): domain Eukaryota; kingdom Viridiplantae; phylum Streptophyta; class Magnoliopsida; order Solanales; family Solanaceae; genus Datura; species Datura wrightii. The sequence goes on from JASDFA010000001.1 coordinate 57,413,930, forward strand.
CCTCCACTGATGTTGCACGGTTGGCTTGGATCCCTCTTCCACGAATATCTTGTGCATGCAGAAAGCTGGACTGATCCCCTTAATGTCTGACATCTGCCATCCCATTTCTCTCTTTCGCCTCTTAAGAACCACCAATGCATCTTTCACTTGTGCATCTGTCAGTTCTTCTGAAATGATGACTGGTAAGTGTCATCTTCACCCAAGAATACATACTGCAGATGTGGAGGCAATGTCTTTAACTCCAATTTAGGTGCCTCCTCTATTGATGGCTTTGGGGATGGTTCCAAGGACCTCTTCAATGGTTCAAAATCTTGCTTCCTGAAGAACCATTTTGGCTCATTCAAAGTCTGCACCATCTCATATGTCGCACTATCCCCAAAATGATCACGTCCCACCAAGGCTCTCTCCAAGGGATCCTGGGAGTCAATAATCTGAAGGGTCGATTCCTGATTCAAAACACTGATTGCTGATAACTCTTCATAGATGGCAGGTAGCTTCATGGCCTTGTAGACATCAAAGACCTCTACCTTATCATGAGCTCTCATGGTTAGCTGCCCGGCAACTACATCAATTAAGGCTCGCCCAGTTGCCAAGAAGGGACGTCCCAAAATAAATGGGACTTCCGCATCTGGCTCAAAATCAAAAATTATAAAATCCGCTGGGAAAATGAGGGAGCCAACTTGCACTAGCACATCCTCCACAATTCCATCAGGTCTAGCTAATGAACAGTCAGCTAGCTGCAAGATCACAGTGGTGGGTCTAGGACTGCCCAGCCCCAGCTTCTTGAATACTGATGTTGGCATCAAATTTATACTTGCTCCCAAATTGCACAAACCACGAGCTCGAATAGACTGCCCAATTGTAATATGAATAATGAAGCTCCCAGGATCCTTGAGCTTTGTCGGCAATCGATTCTGTATACGGGAGGTGCATTCGTCAGTAAGTGCAACTATAGCATACTCTGTCAGTCTGCTCTTGTTTGCTACAATGTCTTTGATGTAGTTAGCATATTTTGGCACTCCCTGCAGCACATCTACTAAAGGAAGATTAATATGTACCCGCTTCAACACTTCCATGAACTTCTTGAAGCATGCTTCATCCTTGTGCTTTTTCAATCTTTGAGGAAACGGGGGCGGTGGTCTTTCCATCTCTATTGCCTTTCCATTCCCCCTCACATCATCATTTCCTTCATCCTTTTCTGTTGCTCCAGATTTCTGAGGTGGCCTTTCGGGTTCCACCTCCCCGAGTTGCTTTCCACTCCAGGTAGTAACTACATTAACATGCTTAGGATTTGGGTCTGTATCACTTGGTAATCCTCCCCTCAGTCTAGTATTTTGGGCTCCAGCTAACTGTCCTAACTAATACTCCAATGCCTTTGTAGCTAACTGCTAATTTTTCATGTCAGCTGTCAATTTTACCTGATCAGCATGCATCTGCGCCTGGTTAGCTATTATCGTTTTAAGCATATCCTTGATGTTGCTGGAATGAGGAGGTGCATTATTTCCTCTGAACTGCGGCTGAAAATTGTGATGACCCCCTTGATTTCTGTGCACGCCCTGATTTGAACTCTGTCCCTGATGACTATTACTCCCCCATGAAAAATTCAGATGATTTCTCTAATTTGGGTTGTAACTGTTGCCATACTGCTGATTGTTTCTCCTCTGGGCGTTTCCAACAAAATTTACCGAATCTGGATTGGCACCACAACACTCAGCTAAGTGTTCACTACTTCCACAGACTTCACACTACACCTGCTGAGCTGCATTGACTGGGGCTTGTGCCTGGCTCAAACTCATGCTGCTGAAATGAGTGTTAATTTGATTCTGCAAACCAGCTATTTGTGCAGCAATCGCTGTGAATCCATCTACCTCCAAGACCCCTGCCGCTTTCTTCACTCCCCCTCGGGTTGTATCAGCATTCCATTCAAGATTACCTTGCGAAATACGGTTCAACAAGGTGTACAACTCTTAGTATGTCTTTTCCAATGCCTGCCCCCCGATTGCTGAGTCTAACAAAATCTTTGTATGTGGTTCCAAGCCTTCAATGAATTTATGCACCAACACATCATTAGACTTATGATGGTGAGGACAATCTCTTAACATTGACTTGAACCTCTCCCAATCCTGATACAAATTCTCACCCTCTCTCTGTTTGAAACTTAGAATCTGACTTCTAAGCCTAGTTGTCTTCCCTGATGGAAAGAATTGTATCAAAAACTTCCTCGCTAGGTCATCCCAAGTAGTAATAGAAGTTGGCGGTTCAGCCTTTAACCACCTCTTGGCTTCCCCTAGCAGTGAAAATGGGAATAGTGTAATCCTCACATAATCAGATGATACTCCAGTGGGTATATATGTGTCACTTATCTCCAAGAAGTTTTGGAGCTGCTGCTGTGGATCTTCATGAGGGAGACCTGAAAATTGCCCGCTGGTGTGCAATAACTGCACCATATTATGCTTAAGTTCAAATCTCCCTCCTAGTTCCGACCTGCGAATGCTGGATATTACATTATTTGCATGTGGGATTGCCACCTCGCGGACCGGTCTTGCTGCCATCTTTTCTTGCACTAAAACTGCCCTTACAATCGGTGGATGCTATTGTTGCTCCAAAATTGCCCTCCTTAATAACTGCAACTTCTTTTCTAGAGCTTCCCTCTTCTGTAGATGAAATTGTCTCTTCGGCTCTAAAAACGGATCCACCAACTCCTTATCTCTTGCCGGCGTTCAGAAACAACTTAGTACCTGCAAGAGAAATCGCTAAGATCAAGTTGTCAACACTTGTATCGAACTTGTAAACTAACACTAAGAAAAGTAAGTCACTAATTGCGCCAGTCCCCGGAAACGGCGCTAAAAACTTGTTCACTCCCAATCGCACGCAAGTGCACGTGGTCGTACAAGTAATAAAGTGGCTTTATTTCAAGCCAGGTATCGAACTCACAGGGACTGTAACGAAGGAGTAATTTTTCTCTAAGTGTTTAGTATATACACTTCTTTATACAAGTAGACAAGCAAAACAAATGGTGATTTTTCAAGAATATTAGTTAATGTAACCTTAAGTGAAAATTATGAATTATAATTTGAACAATAGCACGAACAAGCTGAGGTTAAGGCAAAACATGCAGATATGTAATTTATTGATTAAATTTCAGTCAACACTTCTCTTCGGTTGTTAGTCAGGAATTATTAACAATGGATTGGGTCTTTCGAACTCCTCACCAATTAAAGAATTATGAGATTTACATTACACATTTCTGTGATGCAACAACTCATATTCTCATAAACCAAACTAAATTCCATAGATGGCCAAATATGACATTACAGATATATTTCTATTCTGAACGTTAATCTTCTCTTAATTTCTCAACCAAGACAAGAAAATATTCTACCAATTCACATCCATCCAAATAATCTTCCTTTCGGAAATAAAATTGGAATTTTAATATATACATTAACAATGGCCAATCATTAATGTAGTAAAAACAAGAATCAGTAGAACAACTGTTTTAGAGAAGATAAAAATTGAAATAACATCAATTACATACTACTACAATTATCCTCAACCTTAGCCAAATGTGAATTAGCCACTCATTTGAGGATTAAACATCTTCAAACAAGTAGAAAACATACAAGCAATTGAAATTTAAGAGAAAAAGGAAGAGAATTAACCCTAGGACTTCTTCAGCTCAACTGCTTGATACCCACGTTCTAGCATGAAATGTCAGATACTTAAAATAAAACCTAAGTGTGCTATTTATACAAGTGAGAAATTTCCCGGAATAAACCAGTACGTGGCACGGAGGCTATCGGGGAGCATCAGCTCCGTGCCACGGCCTTATTGCGGATCCTCACTGGAACTTGGATGCACAGATTCTTAGCCTTAGCGTGGCACGGAGGCTATCGTGGAGCATCAGCTCCGTGCCACGGACTTGTCGCGCACCTTCACTGGAAATCGGGTGTGCAGCAAAGTCTTCCCAACGTATCACGGAAGTGAACGCGGAGCATAGGCTCCGTGACACGGTGCCATCGCGCACCTTCACTGGAATTCGCCTAAAATTTTACTCTAGGCAGAATGCTACCGCGATGTAGCGTGACATGGCCTTTATCGCGGAGCATCAAGTTTTTAGTATTTTCTTGCCGACTTCAGCATTTTTCTTTCGATTCCATTCCTCTACTTCACCAACTTGTAGATTAGTTTCCAAAATTCATTCTAAACTGCAAAAACAATAACAAATCATGTTGGTTAGTATAAATCCACATTTACATAAAAACCACATGAGAATGTACACACAAAAGTAGATAAACAAGTCCAAATTAAGTAATAAAGTATTACTTGGGCATGCAATTATGCCCAAGATCATCTGCTTCCACACCCATGCCCAATTTCTATCAAATCATGATAAATCTCCTATGATCAAGTATGTGGTTTTTACCCAATTGCATAATTTTTAAATCTATATACACGGGTATGATTAGATTCTATTTATATTGATGAATTGTGAAGCTTGGGCAGATTTTAAATTGTTTTCAATACAAATCATATTTTCTAAGTTATGAAATTTAAATTCCCATGGATGAGAAGTTCATAAAAGAAGAGGATGGTGATGAATGCATGATAATGATGAGATTTGATGATGAAAAGCATATTTCTAAAACTATCCATGATTATAAAGTTATTTTCAAAATGAATTGAGTAGATCCAATTATGATAAAGTCTTGGGCCATGCCCACATGTTGATATAAAATATGATTTTTCCCGACATAAGCTTACCACATTGTTGGAGTGAAGTCTCACAAGTTTCATGATTTCTAGCTTGTGGTATGTTGAGTTAAATATTCATTCATGTAGCTTACCACGTGATTTGGAGTAGATGCTCCCATCGATATTTGAGCTTGTGGTATGTTTTCAAATTAAAGTTTCTCATATGCATAAGTTCATAATTGAGATGTATGTCATTATTGAGCTTTGTTAAAGGACAATGTTGAGCTTCATTTCATACGATGTTGAGTTATGCATGATTTCATCTTGAGCGTCGTCAATAGACGATGTTGAGCTTCCTCAATAGACAATGTTGAGCTTCACTACATACGATGTAGAGCATTGCATTTTTTGGGAGAAGAGTCTAGCACTGAGCGGGTTAAGGGTCGATCACCCTATGCACTAGAACTACATGCCTACGTAGGTTGATACAATTATATTATTGGGACCTCACTTGTGAGCTATCCCCGGCCCTAATGGACCATGAGCTTGATATCGGTACCATGGTAGCGTCCTTAGCCCTGACAAGGTTTTGGATGGCTCTGCCCACTTGAGTGTGATAGTCGGGACCACATAAGATCAATCGTGGTATGTCGGTTAAGTGACGAGTCTGCCACTGTTTATATCATTCAGATTTGCATATTCATTACTCATGATGATTACTTTACGCATGCATGTTCTAAAAACAAGGTTTCACGTTGAACATGTTTCAGCTTTGAGTCATTCGAGTTAGTCATGATGTTATAAAGTTATGCATGGTCAGGTTATGCTAAGATTGCGATTTCAGAATAAATGCATGCAACCCATCTGCTTGTGCTTGAAAGCTTCTAAAATTTTATGAAATGTTTTAAATTATTTACTTTACTAGAGCGGTTTTACTTACCTTGCATACTCGGTATATTCCATGTACTGACCGCATACTTCCTATGCCGTATCGTTTAATGATACAGGACCTGGCTTGCAGCTTCAGCCCTGTTCTTAGACAGCTTTCCGGAGTTAGTTTCTGCTCATATTGGTGAATCCTCATCCTACAAGGACTAGACTATCATTTTCCTTTATGTATTTCTAGTTCTAGTATTGTTGAGTTATTTGGGGTCTTGTTCCATCAACTCGTCCAGGCTAGAGGCTTACTTATGTATGTGCTGCTTCGGATGTTATTCTGATGTGATGTTGAATTAGACTTCCGCTGAGCTTTATATTCATGTTTTCTTTATTTTGATGAGTGAGTTGGTTGTATGCTTGTGCCATGGGTCGACTTGGGGTCTCTCGGAGTCCCTTGTCCCATGTCTAAGATCCGAGCCTCCATTTTGTTTGTGACAGGGATTGTCCCAGAAACTCATTAGTTTAGTAGAGGCTTTCAGACTTGTATTGATAGACTCAGCTTTGTATCGAAGTTTTATGAGATTTTGTTATTTTGAGGTTTTAAATTAGACTCTTTCAATTAGCTTTCACTTGGTCATGATTTCTGTTAGTTGTTATTCTTACAATGTTATGCAATGATCATGCCCTGGATCGATTTGGGGACACTCGAGGCTCCTTGTCCCGTGTCTCACCTAGGGCCTATGTTCGGGTCATGACATATGGGAAGCCCGTACAAATACTTAGAGATTGCCCATCAACCTGACAGGGCCATTATAGGGGATGAGGCCCAACCTCCAGTTCAGCAGCTCCACCAGCATGCACGGCTCAGCATGGGGCATCTACTAGTGTGCGTGGTGGACAACACCAAAACAGATTCTATGCCCTGGCATCTCTTTAGGAGCAGGAGGCCTCTCCAGATGTAGTCACTCATATTTTACAAGTATTCCACCTTGATGTATATGCATTGTAACATGTAGGGGCTACTTTATCTTTTGTGACGCCCTATGTTGCTTGTAGTTTCGGAGTTAGTTCCCAAATCTTATCAAAACCCTTCTCAGTCTCTACTCTAGTTGGTGATTTAGTTATAGCTCGACGTGTATATAGAAATTGCCCTATTACAGTTCTTCAAAAAGTCACCTCAGCATATTTAGTAGAGGTAGCCATGATCGATTTTGATGTTATCTTCGGCATGGATTGGCTACATGCATGTTATGCCTATGTCAATTGTAGAACCCGTGCAATAGAGTTCAGATTTCCAGGTGAGCCAGTCCTAGAGTGGAAGGGTAGTTCAGTTGTGCCTGTAGGCCACTTCATTTCCTACCTTAAGGCAAGGAAGATGATTTCTAAAGGTTGTGTCACCATTTAGTTAGGGTTAAGGATGCTACGTCTGAAAACCCAACTATCCAATCAGTTTTGTTGTGTTTGAATACTCAGAATTGTTTCCAGATGATTTACTGGGAATCCCTCTCAAGCGAGAGATCGATTTTCGTATTAACCTACTTTCCGATACGCAACCTATATCTATCCCTCCTTACAGAATGGCTCCAGCTGAGCTAATGGAGTTGAAGGAGCGGTTGAAAGACCTCTTAGACAAGGGTTTCATCAGATCTAGCAAATCCCCATGGGGCGCACCAGTTCTCTTTGTCCACAAGAAGGATGGTTCTCTTCGTATGTTCATTGACTACCGGTAATTGAACAAAGTTACCATCAAGAACAGGTATCCTCTCCCCAAGATTGATTATTTATTTGACCAACCTAAGGGCACTAAGTTCTTTTCAATGATAGACCTCAAATTCGGATACCATCATCTCTGGATTCGGGAGAGTGACATCCCGAAAACAGACTTTAGGACTCGGTATGGTCAGTATGAGTTTGTAGTCATGTCTTTTGGACTAATGAATTCTCCTGCAACTTTTATGGATTTGATGAACACAGTTTTCAAGCCATACTTGGATATGTTCGTGATTGTGTTCATAGATGAAATCCTTATATACTCTCGGAGCGAAGAGGAGCATGCCCCTTATTTAAGGGTGGTGCTACAGACTCTTAAGGATCACCAGTTGTATGCTAAATTCAGTTAATGTGAGTTTTGGTTGAACTCAGTGGCATTTCTGGGTCATGTGGTGTCAAGTGAGGGCGTACAGGTGGACTCTCAAAAGATAGAAGCGGTGAAGAATTGGCCTAGACCAGTGAGTCCTTCAGATATCAGGAGTTTCTTAGGCTTAGCCGGTTATTATAGGAGGTTTTTGGAAGGATTTTCATACATTGCATCCCCGTTGACTAAAGTGACCCAGAAGAAAGTGAAGTTTCAATGGTCAGAGGCCTATGACAAGAGCTTCCAAGAGTTGAAGACTCAACTCACCTCAGCACCAGTTTTGACCCTACCTGATAGTACCGATGGGTTTGTGGTATATTATAAGGCTTCGAGGATCCTCCTTGGCTGTGTATTGATGCAGCATGGTAAAGTTATAGCCTATGCTTCTAGGGAGCTAAAGGTCTATGAATAGAATCACCCGACTCACGACCTTGAGTTGGCGGCGGTAGTATTTGCGTTGAATATTTAGAGACACTATCTGTACAGGGTCCATGTCGATGTATTTAAGGACCACAAAAACCTACAATATATATTTACCCATAAGGATCTAAATCTCCGTCAGAGGAGGTGGTTGGAGCTTCTTAATGGTTATGATATAAGTGTCCTCTATCATTCGGGCAAGGCTAATGTGGTGGCAGACGCTCTTAGAAGGCTTTCTATGGAGAGTGTGTCCCATATAGATGAGGAAAAAGAGTAATTAATGAAGGATGTACATCGACTTGAATGTCTAGGAGTCCGTCTTGTTGACTCGAAAGATGGTGGTGCCATTGTTAAGACTGGGTCAGAATCATCCTTAGTGAACGAAGTGAAAGCTAGGCAAGACGAGGATCCTATTTTGGTTAAATTGAAGGAAGTCGTTCAAAATCAAAAGATAGAAGTCTTCTCCAAAGGGGGAGATGGTGTGCTTCGATATCAAGGTTGTTCGTGTGTTTCGAGTGTTGATGATTGAGAAATCGGATGTTTCATGAGACTCATTATTCCATATACTCTACACATCCAGGTGCCACCAAGATGTACCGTGACCTATGGAAAGTCTATTGGTGGAGTGGCATGAAGAAGGACATAGTAGAGTTTGTGGCTAAGTGTCTGAATTGTCAAAGGTAAAGGTTGAGTATCAAAGACCAGGAGGTGTGCTCCAAGACATTAGTATCCCTACTTGGAAGTGGGAGGAGATCAATATGGACTTCATTACAGGGCTGCCTCGCACTCGTCGATAGTATGACTCTATTTGGGCGGTGGTAGACAGGCTGACTAAGGCAGCTCATTTTCTACTGGTCAAAACTACCGATTCAGCGGATGATTATACGACGTTATACATTCAAGAGTTAGTTCAGTCTCATGGAATGCCCTTGTCCATCATATCGGATGGAGGTACGTATTACCTCCCATTTTTGGAGATCATTTCAGAAGGGACTCAATACTCAGGTCAAGCTTAGCACAACATTTCACCCATAAATAGAAGGATAGGCGGAGCAGACTATTCAGACTCTGGAGGATATGTTGAGAGCGTGTGTGATTTATTTCAAAGGTAGTTGTGATGATCATTTGCCTCTCGTTGAGTTTGCATATAACAACAGCTACCATTCCAGCATTCAGATGGCTCTATTTGAGGCTCTTTATGGGCGGAGGTGTAGATCACCTATTGGTTGGTTTGAGGTCGGTAAGGCTACCTTGATAGGACTAGATTTTGTTCATGAGGCTTCGGAGAAAATTCATCTTATAAGAGAAAGGTTGAAAACAACATAGAGTCATCAAAAGTCCTATGCGGATGTGAGGAGGAGAGAACTTGAGTTTGAGGTTGATGATTGGGTGTTTCTGAAGGTATCTGTTATGAAGGGAGTGATGAGGTTCGGAAAGAAAGGGAAACTCAGTCCCCGTTGTGTTGGTCCATACCAAATTGTGAAACAGGTCGGCATGGTAGCATATGAGTTAGAGTTGCCTCAGAATTGGCTTTAGTTCATCCAATTTTCCATATATCGCTCTTAAAGAAGTGTTTGGGTGATCCAACTCTGGATACTTGAAGAGCCAAGGTAACCTTAACCGTAGGCATGCAAAATGGGCTGAATTCATTGAAACCTTCCCATATGTGATTGCTTACAATAAAGGAAAAGAGAATGTGGTTGCTGATGCACTTTCAAGAAGGTATGTTTTGGTCTCTAAACTTACTTCCAAATTGGTGGGTTTTGATCAAATCAAGGGCCTTTATGCTAATGATTCTGATTTTAGCAATGTTTTTGCAGATTCTAAGTTAGGTCCTTATGAGCGGTTCAATCTTCAAGATGGATTCCTTTTTAAGGAAAATAAGTTGTGTATTCGTTATAAGTTTGTTAAGGAAGCAAATTGTGGTGGGCTCATGGGACACTTTAGTGTTCCTAAAACTTTTGATATACTTGTTGCATATTTTTTTGGCCTGGCATGCGAAAGGATGTTGAGAAAGTGTGTTCCCCGTGTCTTGAATGTAAACAGGCCAAATCAAAAGTGTTACCACATGATTTTATACTCCTTTACCTATTCCTACTTCTCCTTTGATTGATATTTCTATGGTTTTGTGTTAGGTCTGCCTAGAACTAAACATGATAAGGATAGTATATTTGGAGTGGTAGACCAATTTTCAAAAATGGCTCACTTTGTTCCATGTTTGAAGACTAATGATCCGATCGCGATTCGAACATAGGCCCAGATCGAGACACAGGACAAAGATCCCCGAGAGGTTCCAAGTTGACCGATGGCATGAACATAACATCTAACTATTTCAATATAATGAAAGATCAACATGAATAACATAAAGGAAGTCTAAACATAACATAACATCTGAGTACATACATAAGTCAGGAACTGAATACAAACTATGTCCGAAAAGCCTCTAATATTGACGAGTTGACAGGACAAGTCCCCAACTAACTCACTATAGTTTGAAAACTGAAAAGATGAAATACAACTGATTAGAAGGGCCCTCGCAAGATGAGGACTCACCAACTGAGACTGAGAAGTGCTAACTCTGGAAGTCTGACTAGCGACGGGACTGAGTCTGGATAACGGAGCATGTATCATAAAATGATACATCATATAGTATGCCATCAGTACTTGAAATATACTGACAATGCAAGATAAATAAAATGGACAGTTAAAATACACAAGAGTTCATAAGAGTAGGACAACATGATCATAACGTAAATATCATAATATAAACATAAGGGCTCAAGGTTTTCAAAACATTTATAAATCAATCATAATCATAATCATAAAAGAAAATCTTTATCAAACATGATGTCACACCCCGCCTTGGGGGGTATGACTGGCACCTGGTGCCCTACTAGGACCTGACCTGCCGGACTGTTAAGCCTGGGCACATCTGGTGCCTGGCTGGCTCTAACTCACATTTCTGGAAACAAAGGGCTATATAACGGCTGTAAACACAGCCCCCGGCCCATTGGCCAATAGCCTTCTGTACCTGTACTAACAGCTGACCAGAAACACATCACCTCAGGGAAACCTATGCGGGCCGACAAGGCCACCATGCTGTCTAGTTATCTGCAACTCAATCATGAAGTATTAAAAGCTACGTGACCGGCAAGGTCACCACTACTGGCAAACTACGGCCCCACACGGCCAACATAAAAGAAAGAAGGAATACTAACAGCTATACAGCTGCACGACCTCACACGACCGGCTCATCTGACCACAGGGAATATATACAGACTGCAAGCCTCTAGGAATAGCAATAGAACTGATCGGGACAGGGCCCCGACCTACCCGTACTATACAATTAAAAGGAACTGAAATACACCTCTGAAATTCAGCCTCCGGAGGACAGGAGCTGAATACTCGACCGCTGGCAGGAAGTCACGTAGTATCGCCTGCTCGTCTATGAGTACCTGCAGGCAAGTAATGCAGCGCCCCACCGGGCGTCAGTACTGCTGGTACTGAGTATGTAAAGCAATAACTGAAAGCAAAATCTGAAAGCAATAACGTAACTGATGAAACTGAAGTAGGAAGAATGGCTTAACTGTCTGATAACGTAAGTCATACCTTTCTCGTTTACACTGGAAAGAAATAGAAGTCATACCTGGAGATATATCCCTCTACTGCTGATCTACTCGTGTCTAACATAACATGGCATAACATGGAATAGCATAACATGGCACACACAAACCTTACCCGGCCCCCATAAGCCGGGAGGTACAACCAGCACAGAATCTACACCCCTACCCCGGTCATCCCCTCTCCTATAGTGGCTGTAAGCATCCCGCCGGTCCCCTGGGTATGCACTTGGGCTCGTTGAGCCCCTGACTATAACTGTACCTGAGTCCGAATGACTCCTGAATCAACACCCGGGCGTATCCGCTCGACGGGGGTGTATAAAAGCCGACCAAGGCAAAATATGGGGAAACTGGCATCCCATCTTCGTCCCCTTGCGGGACGGCATGCCACTCCATAGAGTGACGTATCCTCGTCCTCTGGCAGACGAGTTGATACTGCTATTAACCCTGGGGCGGTTGTGGATGCTAGGTAGTCCAACCCCAAACAATACAATTGTCTCAACTAGTAATGCTGTCTGTGTATCTCACATGCTGAGGCTAACAGGGGTAAGGTACCGTATACATTACATGCTGAACTAATAATAATAATATGTACGTATTCGATACGTGCTGAGGCTGGTAAATATATATATATATGAATATAGTCTCCTGCTAAACTGTACTGGGGCAAAGGCCATACAAGATAGTGTTTCTGCTGAAAACTATACTGTTTACTAAGTTTCTATGTTAACATGATTTCCTATTCCTAGCATGCTTTCTAGACTCCATCTTAGCCTACTATTTTGTGTCTAAAGTGCTTTACAGATATTGCATTGCGAGGTTTCAACTGAATACAACACTATCTTAACATTTCGTATTACATCACATACTGAGCATGCTGTGCAGTTCTAACACTTATACTGGAATCTATATCGTACTGGTAAGTCCTACATAAGTTGTAGTTTAATACTTCTGAGTATCAACATTCACAATAACGCAACACTTAACTTCTGAACATTCTACTAGCCTGTGAATTACTATACTGTGTCAATATTACTTAACTTGCCGAGGGAACGAGCTTTACATACCTTATCCTTGAATTATTCGTCCGTCGGACGAAGCTCGGCCGGTACTTCAACTAATTCCTCCCAACTGCATTCACAAATACGTCAATTAATACTAAATACAGCTTTATTGTAAAGAGCAACGTTACTTTCGATATAGTTTATGGCCTAAACTTAGGCTTATCGAAAGACGGTCGAAAACTCGCTATTTTCCAGCGGCCCAGAAGGGAGAAATATTCACTTCTCAGCTAGGAACACATAGCCACTAATTTAGAGCAATTCTACTTACCTTAGTTCGGTGGCTCGCCGATTCGTCGGCCGTATTTCACGAAACTAAACCCGTAGGAATGTTCTCTGCTGCTAAATACTTTGGTATCTGGGATTAATTTGAGTTTGGGAAGCGTTTAGCAGCGTAATCGGATGAAAATTATTTAATTTTCTTCGTTCTTCCTCCTTCACTGACTTTTCTCTCTGTTTCCTGGAAATTTCTTAAGGATTAAATGATTTAAACCTGAAGGGGGCTTTATATACTTGAGCCTGAACCTGGGCAACGTGTCACGGAGCCATCGCGGAGGCCTCTCCTCTGTGACACGCTGCCATCGCGGAGGGGCTCTACCTCGGCTCCTTCCGCGATGGTTCAACGGGTTTCTCGTCCGATCTTTTTCCCGGGCCTTTCTCCAGCACGTATGGCCTTCAAATATGCTTAACCAATGTGCGAATAGGTCATCTTAGTGCCGGGGATTCTACGGTGTATAACATTCTCCCCCCCTTAAGAACATTCGTCCTCGAATGTACACTGTTATCTAGAGGACTACTTATTTTACTTTCTAGAAAAATTTCGGCAGAGTTTCCCCGGTAATATGGACTATAGCAAAAACCTGAAATGCAGAAAAGTCCAACACAGGCACTGCACACAACACTCTAAGATCCACTGAATAACTAGATATCAATCTTTCTTTATCATTTACAACATACAACCATAAGGTACGGCATAAATAATAATACGGACATACCTGTCGCCTGATTAGGCCTGAAATAGGTGAGGGTATCTGGTTTTCATATCTTCTTCAGCCTCCCGCATCATTTCCTCCTGATTTCTGTTACGCCACAATACTTTGACAGATGCAACATCTTTAGTTCTCAGTCTGCGAATCTGTCTGTCTAAAATGGCTACGGGAATCTCTTCATATGCTAATTCTTCTATAACCTGAACATCCTGAACTGGAGTTACTATAGAAGGGTCCCTACAAACTTGCTTAACATAGAAATATGGAATACTGGATGAACAGATGCTAACTCTAGAGGCAAGTTCAACTCGTATGCAACTTGGCCTATTCTTCGCCGAATCTGGTATGGCCCAATGAATCTTGGGCTAAGCTTGCCTTTCTTGCCAAACCTCATTACTCCTTTCATCGGGGACACTTTCGCCCGTATAATGCCTCGAAAGGCGCCATCTGAATAGCTGAATGGTAGCTGTTATTATAAGCGAATTCAATTAACGAGAGATGTTCATCCCAGCTACCCCCAAAATCTAACACACACGCTCGTAGCATATCTTCGAGCGTCTGAATTGTACGTTCAGCCTGCCCATCTGTCTGAGGATGGAATGTTGTGCTCAAGTTAATCTGCATCCCCAAACCTTTCTGAAATGACTGCCAGAATCTAGCTGTAAACTGTGCTCCCCTGTCTGAAATGATAGATACCGGCACTCCATGCAATCTAACTACTTCTCTGATATACAATTCGGCATAATCCTCAGCTGAGAAGGTAGCCCTCACTGGTAGGAAATGAGCTGATTTTGTCAGCCTATCAACTATTACCCAAATGGAATCATTTCTGCGTCTAGTATGGGGTAACCCTGTTACAAAATCCATGTTTATTGCTTCCCATTTCCACATAGGTACCGTTATCTCTTGCGTCAAACCGCCCGGTTTCTGATGCTCGGCTTTTACCTGCTGACAATTAGAACATCTAGATACAAATTCAGCTATCTCAGCTTTCATACCTGGCCACCAGTAGATGTCTCTGATATCGTGGTACATTTTCATCGCCCCTGGATGAAGGGAATAGCGAGCGTAATGTACCTCGTGCATGATCTGCCCACGAAGTCCTGAGACATTGGGGACACAGAGGCGACCCTTACAACGTAGCACATCATCCTCGGTTATCTGAAAATCTAGCTCCTTACCCTTCTGAACTTTATCTCTGAGCTGGACTAAATCGGGATCCTCGTACTGTCGTTCTTTTACCTCTGCAACTAATGATGACACCGCAGAATTTTGAATTACTGCTCCATTATTTTCTGTCTCCATTACTCGAACGGCTAGACCAGCTAACTGATGAATTTCTTTGGCTAACTTCTGCTTCTCAGGTCGCAAATACACTAAACTCCCCATTGACTTACGGTTCAGGGCATCTGCTACAACATTAGCTTTTCCGGGGTGGTATAGAATATTTACATCATAATCTTTTAACAGATCCAACCAGTGGCGTTGCCGTAGATTCAACTCCCTCTGAGTGAAAATGTACTGTAGGCTCTTATGATCTGTGTAAATATCAACATGGACGCCGTACAGGTAATGCCTCCACATTTTTAAGGCGTGGATTACTGCGGCAATTCCAGGTCGTGGGTAGGATAATTCTTTTCGTGTTTCCTCAGCTGTTTGGAAGCATATGCAATCACTCTACCATGCTGCATCAACACACAACCTAACCCAACACCTGACATGTCACAATAAACTGAATAACCTTTTGTGCCTCCCGGTAATGTCAACACTGGAGCGGAGGTTAATCTGTCTTTTCATTCCTGGAAGCTCTGCTCACATGTCTCTGTCCATTGAAACTTTGCTGTTTTCTGTGTCAGTTTAGTTAGAGGTGCTGCAATGGCCGAGAACCCCTCAACGAACCTCCTATAATATCCTGCCAACCCCAGAAAGCTACGAACTTCAGTCGGGGTGGTAGGCTTAGGCCATGACTTAACTGCTTCTATCTTCTGCTTGTCTACCTGTATACCAGCGTCTGAGACGATATGCCCTAAAAAGGCCACTGAATTAAGCCAGAATTCACACTTTGAAAATTTAGCATACAACTGGCGGTCCCTGAGAATCTGGAGCACTGTCCGCAAATGAGTCTGGTGATCTGCTTCAGAGCGTGAATACACCAGAATATCATCAATGAATACTATCACGAACAAGTCCAGGAAAGGTCTGAAAATACAATTCATCAGGTCCATAAAGACTGCTGGGGCATTTATTAACCCGAAGGACATAACCAGAAATTCAAAATGTCCATATCGGGTCCTGAACGCTGTCTTAGGAATATCTCTCTCACGGACTCTGACCTGGTGATATCCGGACCGCAAGTCAATCTTAGAAAAGTATCTGGCTCCCTGCAACTGATCAAATAAGTCATCAATTCTGGGAAGCGGGTAGTTGTTCTTCACTGTAACTTTGTTTAGCTGCTGATAATCTATGCACATTCGGAGCGAGCTATCTTTCTTTCTTACGAATAGAACTGGCGCACCCCACGGTGAAGTACTCGGCCTGATAAAACCTTTATCTAACAAATCTTTCAACTGCTCCTTTAATTCTCTGAGTTCTGCAGGAGCCATACGATAGGGAGGTATTGATATTGGCTGAGTGCCTGGTAATAGGTCGATAGCAAAGTCTATTTCCCTTTCTGGAGGAATACCAGGTAACTCATCAGGAAATACATCTGGGAATTCATTCACCACTGGGACAGACTGGAGTGTCGGAGATTCTGCTTGGACATCCTGAACTCTGACCAGATGATAAATACACCCCTTAGATATTAACTTTCTCGCTTGAAGGTAGGAAATAAACCTACCTTTTGGTGTAGCGGTGCTGCCCTTCCACTCCCGTACTGCTTCTCCTGGGAAGTGGAATCGGACCGTCTTGGTCCAACATTCAACATTGGCAAAGCATGGCACTAACCAGTCCATACCCATTATGGCATCGAAGTCTATCATTTCTAACTCGACCAGATCTACTGTGGTCTGACGGTCAGTAATCTCTACTGTACACCCGCGGTAGATTCGGCTAGCTGTGATAGAGTCACCGACGGGCGTAGATACTAAGAAGGGCTGCTGTAATGATTCTGGTACAATACTAAACTTCCGTGCCACAAATGGAGTAATACAGGACAAAGTAGACCCTGGATCAATTAACACATAAGCAGGGTGTGAGCAGATAGTTAACATACCTGTCACAACATCAGGCGACGCTTCTAAATCTTGCCTCCCTGGTAAGGCATATGTGCGGCTTGGGCCCGCACCTATACTGGAGGCCCCTGATCTGCCCCGACCCCTGCCTGCTGAAACTGAGGGCCTGCGCCCAGTC
The DNA here is from genome assembly GCA_035772735.1 of Datura wrightii. Taxonomy (NCBI): domain Eukaryota; kingdom Viridiplantae; phylum Streptophyta; class Magnoliopsida; order Solanales; family Solanaceae; genus Datura; species Datura wrightii. The sequence continues at coordinate 57,431,079 of JASDFA010000001.1, forward strand.
GAGGATGCTGTGGCTCGTGACCCTGCTGATGCCCTATCCTGTCTATTGCGGTCCTCTCGACCTGTGGCTGGGCAATCTTTCATCAAATGGCCTTCTTGGCCACAAATATAACATGCGGTGGAGCCATATCTGCATGCTCCAAGATGGCGTCGACTGCATATAGGGCAAAGTGGTAGGGTATACTTGCTCTGCTCTGCCCTCCTCTGTAATGATGAATCTGCCACCTGCGAGCCTCTCCCAGTCTCTGGCTGCCCCCTGTGGCTGAATCTACCCCCCTGCGACTGTGGCTGATGTGGGGGCCTGGGCGGCCTGTCGGACAATCGTGGCCTGGGTCCTCCCGAGGCCTCTCTCTGTAACTCAACTGGCCTGTCCCGGTGACGCTGCTCCTGACCGACCCTTCTGATCTCCCGTTGTCGCTGTCTGATGCCCTCAATATTTTGGGCAAATGCCTGAACTCGAGCAATGTCCATGTCCTCTCGCAGTGTGGCTGTAAGACAAGTCTCAACATATTCTGGATTCAACCCCATAATAAAACGGTGCACTCTAGATGCCATGGTATCAACAAAGGCCGGTGCATATCGAGCCAAAGAATCAAACCGCAAGGAATATTCCCGAACACTCATGGCCCCCTGTTCTAGATGTAGGAACTGGTCTACCCGGGCCTGTCGAATCTCTCGCGGAAAATAGTGATCCAGAAAGGCTCCTGAAAAGCTGGACCAGGTGGGAGGGGAAACATCTCTCCCTCGGGACCTCTCCCAGCTTTCGTACCATAACACCGCAATATCCCGTAACCGGAATGCTGTCAATTCAACTGATTCGGTAGGCGTGGCATGCATAACCCTGAAGATCCTCTTCATTTGATCCAGAAAATCCTGAGGGTCCTCTGTCCGGTCCGAACCTGTAAACTGTGGGGGATTCAAAGCTAAGAACTCTCGGACTCTCGAACTACCGGGTCCTCCTGATAATTCTGCAACTCTGGACGGTGTTGGCTGACGCTGAGCCATTATCTGTGCTAACATAACCACAGCACTCCTAACCTCCTGGTCGGAGGGTGTCGGTATAGGGACTGCTGAAGGTAGTGTCGCCCCAAGCGGCTCCCGATGTGGTGGAGACTGCTGAGAATGCTGGGACGATGCCTCTGCAGTGCCCTCTGACCGGGCTGTTTCTAGACGAGGGGGAGGCATCCTGCTGGTGCCTTCCCCTGCTGCAACATCTAAGCTCCGACCCGTGATAGGATGTCGCTGGTCTGACATTATCTGTAACCAAAGAATATAATAAGCTTTCAGAGACTCAACCCTATACTGTACCGCTCTACAACACGACTGAATATCATGCCTTGCAGCCTCCTACCCATAGTATGTGGTGCACAACACATCCATGGCCAGGACTCTACTTAGCACGGCTTGCAGACTCCCTGGGACACGACCTGCTCTGATACCAAGTTTGTCACACCCCGCCTTGGGGGGTATGACTGGCACCTGGTGCCCTACTAGGACCTGACCTGCCGGACTGTTAAGCCTGGGCACATCTGGTGCCTGGCTGGCTCTAACTCACATTTCTGGAAACAAAGGGCTATATAACGGCTGTAAACACAGCCCCCGGCCTATTGGCCAATAGCCTTCTGTACCTGTACTAATAGCTGACCAGAAACACATCACCTCAGGGAAACCTATGCGGGCCGACAAGGCCACCATGCTGTCTAGTTATCTGCAACTCAATGATGAAGTATTAAAAGCTACGTGACCGGCAAGGCCACCACTACTGGCAAACTACGGCCTCACAAGGCCAACATAAAAGAAAGAAGGAATACTAACAGCTATACAACTGCACGGCCTCACACGACCGGCTCATCTGACCACAGGGAATATATACAGACTGCAAGCCTCTAGGAATAGCAATAGAACTGATCGGGACAGGGCCCCGACCTACCCGTACTATACAATGAAAAGGATTTGAAATACACCTCTGAATTTCACCCTCTGGAGGACAGGAGCTGAATACTCGACCGCTGGCAGGAAGTCATGTAGTATCGCCTGCTCGTCTATGAGTACCTGCAGGCAAGTAATGCAACGCCCCACCGGGTGTCAGTACCGCTGGTACTGAGTATGTAAAGCAATAACTGAAAGCAAAATCTGAAAGCAATAACGTAACTGATGAAACTGAAGTAGGAAGAATGGCTTAACTGTCTGATAACGTAAGTCATACCTTTCTCGTTTACACTGGAAAGAAATAGAAATCATACCTGGAGATATATCCCTCTACTGCTGATCTACTCGTGTCTAACATAACATGGCATAACATGGAATAGCATAACATGGCACACACAAACCTTACCCGGCCCCCATAAGCCGGGAGGTACAACCAGCACAGAATCTACACCCCTACCCCGGTCATCCCCTCTCCTATAGTGGCTATAAGCATCCCGCCGGTCCCCTGGGTATGCACTTGGGCTCGCTGAGCCCCTGACTATAACTATACCTGAGTCCGAAGGACTCCTGAATCAACACCCGGGGGTATCCGCTCGACGGGGGTGTATAAAAGCCGACCAAGGCAAAATATGGGGAAACTGGCATCCCATCTTCGTCCCCTTGCGGGATGGCATGCCACTCCATAGAGTGACGTATCCTCATCCTCTGGCGGATGAGTTGATACTGCTATTAACCCTGGGGTGGTCGTGGATGCTAGGTAGTCCAACCCCAAACAATACAACTGTCTCAACTAGTAATGCTGTCTGTGTATCTCACATGCTGAGGCTAACAGGGGTAAGGTACCGTATACATTACATGCTGAACTAATAATAATAATATGTACGTATTCGATACGTGCTGAGGCTGGTAAATATATATATATATATGAATATAGTCTCCTGCTAAACTGTACTGGGGCAAAGGCCATACAAGATAGTGTTTCTGCTGAAAACTATACTGTTTACTAAGTTTCTGTGTTAACATTATTTCCTATTCCTAGCATGCTTTCTAGACTCCATCTTAGCCTACTATTCTGTGTCTAAAGTGCTTTACGGATATTGCATTGCGAGGTTTCAACTGAATACAACACTATCTTAACATTTCGTATTACATCACATACTGAGCATGCTGTGCAGTTCTAACACTTATACTGGAATCTATATCGTACTGGTAAGTCCTACACAAGTTGTAGTTTAATACTTCTGAGTATCAACATTCACAATAATGCAACACTTAACTTCTGAACATTCTACTGACCTGTGAATTACTATACTGTGTCAATATTACTTAACTTGCCGAGGGAACGAGCTTTACATACCTTATCCTTGAATTATTCGTCCGTCGGACGAACCTCGGCCGGTACTTCAACTAATTCCTCCCAACTGCATTCACAAATACGTCAATTAATACTAAATACAGCTTTATTGTAAAGAGCAACGTTACTTTCGATATAGTTTATGGCCTAAACTTAGGCTTATCGAAAGACGGTCGAAAACTCGCTATTTTCCAGCGGCCCAGAAGGGAGAAATATTCACTTCTCAGCTAGGAACACATAGCCACTAATTTAGAGCAATTCTACTTACCTTAGTTCGGTGGCTCGCTGATTCGTCGGCCATATTTCACGAAACTAAACCCATAGGAATGTTCTCTACTGCTAAATACTTCGGTATCTGGGATTAATTTGAGTTTGGGCAGAGTTTAGCAGCGTAATCGGATGAAAATTATTTAATTTTCTTCGTTCTCCCTCCTTCACTGACTTTTCTCTCTGTTTCCTGGAAATTTCTTAAGGATTAAATGATTTAAACCTGAAGGGGGCTTTATATACTTGAGCCTGAACCTGGGCAACGTGTCACGGAGCCATCGCGGAGGCCTCTCCTCCGTGACACGCTGCCATCACGGAGGGGCTCTGCCTCGGCTCCTCCCGCGATGGTTCGACGGGTTTCTCGTTCGATCTTTTTCCCGGGCCTTTCTCCAGCACGTATGGCCTTCAAATATGCTTAACCAACGTGCGAATAGGTCATCTAGGTGTCGGGGATTCTACGGGGTATAACACATGACCTGAGCCAAAGTTACATGAACATAACCATGCATAAATCATGAGGAACAGTGGGAGATTATTATAACCGACATACCTCATATGAGCACACATGGAGCCCAACCCGTAAACCCATAGACGGGAGGGTGTTCGTACCTTGCCAAGCATAGAACCATGAAAAGAGGCATGATATCACTCATGAAAGACCCATTTGGGCAAAAAAGGACAATCTCAAGGGAGATCCCATCATGGCTACATTGGCACGTAGTTCTGAGACTCGGTGTTAAATACTTTCCCAAAAAAATATATAGTGCTCATATAATAATATGAGAAACATACATGAGATTCATGGGCTAGTTAAATCATAATAATCATAACCATACTTGAAATACGTGAACTAGCCATGAAATAAGGCCCGTGAGTTGGCCATAATCATAGATCCATAAATAATAAAATTCATGCATACTTGTAAAACATGTATATACTTGATATTTCATAAATCCATGATAAGTACTTGAAGGAAATCATATCATAAATCATAATTAGGCTAATTTAGATCAAGATCATAATGAAATTATAACTTGACTTTTCATAAAACATGCATAATTGGGCATAATTAGATTTAAACTCAAATCTATAAAGTTATATTTAAAATAGTCATAAAATCTGGCCATAGATTATAAAACATGATTTAATACATGAAGGAGATTAACCCATCGATAGATCATATAGAATTTCACAAGAATTGGCATAAACCTCATGGATCATGAAACTTGACTTATAGAATTGAAGTCCATGGAATTTGAGAAGAGTTTAGGGTATGAGAGTGAAAGGAACTCTCATTCATAGCCTCACATACCTGGGTAAGTTGATTTTACTCTCTTCCTTGAACACCCAAAGGAAATTGAAGAAGAATTGATAAATTTTTAGTCTTGATCACCCCTAAGAACTTTCTAGTCTTCCATGCATGGAATGGTAAGGCTTAGGATAGATTTAACTCTCTTAAAACCCTTCTAACTGAGCTTAAAACAACATATAGTTTAGACCTTAGGAATATAGGAATTACGGAAAAGCCCTTAATTAACTCGCAGGGAAAATAGACTGTCAGTCCCAACGAGGGACTGGACGAGTCATTGCCAGTGACCACGACTCGTGGTAACCTCTCGTCACCTTCACTACGAAAATTCTCTTGGGAGTCACCATCGGGGACACCGCGACTCGTGGTGTACCCGATGAGTTGTGGTGATGACCCATTAGGTGCACTGTCAATTTTCTTCTTCCTTCATGTCATCCTTGACCATGGATGACATGATGAGTCGTGATGCTGACCATGAATCGTGGTCACATCTGTGGTCACCCAAAAACCAAAATTTCCAATAAAGTCCCAAACTTTCCCCACGGGTCACTTAACAACTCGTGGGGTCCCTAACGGGTCACTAGACAACTTGTCCTATGACCTGGTGTAGAAATTCCTGTTTTCTCTGTTTCAACTCTTGGGTTTGATCTTAGGGTTTTGGGGTTATTACAATATCTCCTCCTTGGGAACATTCATCCTCGAATAATGAAAATTATATTAAGAAGTAGAAAAATGCAATCATCATACTCAAATACTGAACATACATGCTGAAAACTGACGGAGTGACTGACTCCAATTTGAACTACATGACTGAACTGAATTCCTGAATCACACATATATCCAGTTACATGAAAGAAATTGGGATACATGAGCCGAACATGGAACTGAATAGAGTACTAAGGAGGAAACTAATACCTCAAGCTAAACTGAGCCGAACATGGAACTGAATAGAGTACTAAGGGGGAAACTGATACCTCAAGTTAAAACTGAGCCGGAAGGGACTAAATTTTAGTATTTAGACATCATATCTTCTTTGGCTTCCTGTGTAGCTCCCTCAACATGTTGATTCCTCCATAAAACTTTGACTAAAGCTACCTTTTAATTTCTTAGCTTACGAACCTGACGATCTACTATCTCCATCAGAACCTCTTCACAATCCGGTACGGGCCAACATAACGGGGACTGAATTTCCCTTTCTTTTCGAACCTCATCACTCCCTTTATGGGAGACACATTTAGAAACACCCAATCATCAACTTCAAACTCGAGTTCTTTCCTCCTCACATCTGCATAGGACTTTTGGCGACTCTGAGCTGTTTTCAACTTGTCCCTTATAAGCTGAACTTTCTCCATGGCCTCATGGACTGAATCTGGTCCTACCATCACAGCTTCACCGACTTCAATCCAACCAATAGGTGATCCATATCTCCGCCCATAGAGAGCTTCAAACGGAGCCATCTGAATGTTGGAATAGTAGCTGTTATTGTATGCAAACTCAGTGAGAGGCAAATGATCATCTCAACTACCCTTTAAGTCAATAACACACATTCTCAACATGTCCTTGAGACTCTGAATAGTCTGCTTCGCCTATCCATCTGTTTGCGGGTGAAACGCTATACTAAGCATGACTTGAGTACCATGTCCCTTTTGACAAGGGTACTCCATGCAACCGAACTAACTCCCGAATGTATTATTTAGCATAATCCTCCACTGAATCAGTAGTTTTGACTAGTAGGAATCGAGCCGCTTTGGTCAACCTGTCCACAACCACCCAAATGGAGTCATACTATCGACAAGTGCGAGGCAACCCTGTGATGAAGTCCATATTTATCTCCTCCCACTTCCAAGTAGGAATACTGATGTCTTTAAGTACACCTACTGATTGTTGATGCTCAACCTTTACATGCTGATAATTCGAACACTTAGCCACAAACTCCACTATGTCCTTCTTCATGCCATTCCACCAGTAGACTTCTCGTAGGCCACGGTACATCTTGGTGGCACCTAGAAGTATAAAAAATATGGAACCATGAGCTTTGTGCAATATCTGATCTCTCAAATCATCAACATCCAGAATGCACAAATGACCCTAATATTGGAGCACACCATCTCCCCCTTTGGAGAAGACCTGCACCTTCTGATTCTGAACATCTTCCTTCAACTTCACCAAAATAGGATCCTCGTCTTGTCTAGCCTTAACATCGGTCACCAATGATGATTCTGATCCTTTTTGAATGATGACACCACCATCCATTGAATTAACCAACGAACTCCTAGTCGTGCAAGCTGATCCACATCCTTCACTATCTCCTTCTCCCCTAATCTACATGGGACACACTCTTCATAGAAAGCCTACTAAGAGTGTGCTACCGCATTAGCCTTGCCGGATGGTAAAGGACACTCATATCATAATCCTTAAGTAACTCCAACCACCTTCTTTGACTTAGATTTATATCCTTCTAGGTAAACACATATTGAAGGCTTTTGTGGTCCGTAAACACATCTACATGGACCACGTACAAATTGTATCTCCAAATCTTCAAGGCAAATACTACCACCGCCAATTCGAGATCTTAAGTCAGATAATTCTTTTTATGAACCTTCAGTTGCCTAGAAGCATATGCTATAACCTTACCATGCTGCATCAATACAAAACCAAGGCTGATCATTGAAGCATCACAATATACCACAAACCCATCGGTACCCTCAGGTAGGGTCAACATCGGTGGTGAGGTGAGTCGAGTTTTCAACTCTCATTTCAAGAAATCTGACTTTTAACTAACAATTTTAGTGACCAAATATAAATCCAATCGCTAAATATATATTTATATCGACATAATTTATTTCCAGTCATTAAAAGTCAATTTATTATTTAATATTAACAAAGAGATAATATCTGAACGCTAAAAAGTTTAATATTCGGTTGTTAATCATAATAATAATAGGAAAGGGTGCTATATTTTCCCTCCTTATTTTAACCCCCTACCCGCACCCTCCACCCCCACCCACGTTATTCTTGCAAACCCATCCCCTCTGCAAAATAAACCCAAATTTGAAATTAAATCACTTAATTCCAATCCATCCCCTCCGCTAAAATAGATATACCCTCAATATAGGTCTCTCAATTTGCAGTTCCGTTAGGGCAAAAGCAAGAAATCAAACGTGTTATTCAGTCTGTGTGTTTCCAAATTGTTAGAGCAAAATCAGGAATCGATGTACGACTCTCAGTCTCTGTTGTTACCAGATTTGATAGAGAAAAATCAGCTGAACCAGCAAAACTAGATTTGAGGCATGCGTAGTCACTCTATTTTCAGAATTGTTAGAGCAAAACCAGCTAAATTCAGGCATGCATATCTCAATCTTTCCAGGTTTGTTAAAGAAAAATAAGGCGTAGGTCTCTCAGTTCCTTCTTTTTTAAAAGGAAACCAACAACTCCTTATTTTGATAGAACAACTCATTCCAATTTCTTGAAAAGAAAATTAGCCTTGTCTTCGTATTGTTCTTCCTAACTTTTGCTGCGACTATAAAATTCGGACACATTATTCGAGTTCCCTTTATTTCAAGATAAGTTTATATTGTTTTAATTATGAATTTGTTTGTGAAACCCCTCATTTTTTCTAATTTTGAATTTACACTGTATGATTTCATCTAGGTTTCTTTTTCTATTTTTTTATTTCTGTGCATTGGTCATATTACTTCCTATGTTGTATGTACTGATGTGATTACTTATTTAGTAACCAAATTATTATTAAATAATCTAATAGTTTCTTATGTTAATTTATGATAATTGTTAAATGAGGTGCAATTGAGTTTTGTTATATTTACTGCAATGCTCTCTATTTGCCAAGTTGTTATTGCATAAGTTTGTTAATCTGATAATTATTGAGGATAATTTTTGATAATTCTATTTGTTGAATTAATAAAATATATTTGAAAAAGTATCAAGAATATGTAGGGTTTACATAAGGGAAATAAACTGTTAAGAGAACTCTAGTAGATTGGAGCTTAACTAAGCAAAAAACCTGTAAAAGACAGTTCAATAATCAACTACCAAAACCTCTACTGTGCTAGGTTCAAGGATCTAACAAAATCTATATAACTATCAGCACTGTTTAAAGGGGTATGAAAACTCCAGCTAAATAAGCTAACTAAACAACTAGCTTTTAAGGAACTAGTAGGAGTTGAGATTTCATCAAAACATCTGCAATTTCTTTCTTTCCAAAGACTCCAAATGATTGTTGCTAGAATAATTTTTCAGATCTTCTTGATGGTTTTGTCAACTCTCTAAGAACACCATCTTAAAAATGCCTCTTTAATCGATATTGACCTGACCCATTGAAGACCCGATATAGAGTAGAAAGCTACCAGAGCTGAGGTGCCACTGGGCAATGAAAAAAGAGATGGTTGACAGTTTAATTATCTCGCTGACACATGACACATCTGTTTACATCTATTTGTTAAGGAGGTGGAATTTTAATTTTTAGTTATTCCAATGATCTCTCTTTCCCAATAGATGATACTTTAAATATCTCATTATATGTTGCCAACTTAAGTTGCAGTACACAAAAGCTTGTAAAGGATTGTCTAAGAGTAGTTGAAAGTCCAAATTTTGTGGTTCTCTCTTTTCATTCATCCACAAACACATCAGCATTATGTGATAGGGGTGGGGAGGAAGTCGGTAAGATTTTGCCGAAAAGTATTTAATTGGTTTGTGCATGTGATGAGATGTTATTTTGTGTCTACAAACTAATTAGTGAAGAAGTTGGCTATGACTCTCAAAGTTACTGAAGCTTGGGTGATTTATTATTCTCATTAGATCCACTTTACTTTTAAATAAGGTTCGATATGGATTGGACCTTTAGACAATTGTCTTGTAATTTGTGGTACATGAGCTTTATAGAAAACATATTCATCTGTAGCTCATGGAAGCTAGCTGGAAATAGGCAATTGCATTTTCAAAAGCTAGCAACGGTTCTTTCTTAATGATGTATATATATATATATATACTCTGTTTTTCAACCTGTAATTCATAATTTCTATAAATGTGTCTTGGGTATTTGTTCTTTTTTTGTGATTAATTACAGTTGTTGAATGTGAGTCTAGATTTATTTACTTATATGTATTGAGAATAATTCTTGTAGCTACTAATTAGTTGCTAACTCTAAATATGTTGTTGAGTGTGAATATATTAAACTAAATGTGAATCTATTTCTTTATAAGATGCTATTAACTGCTATAAGTGCATGTTTAGGGCCCTTAGGTGTTTAGTTGTTGCTGTTATATAATATTTTGTTCTATTCCTAATATTTTTTTTGTTAGTTCTTATATATTAAAGAGGAAAATGAGTAGATTGTCTAATGTTGTATTTTGCAGTAGCAGAACACATTTTTGTTAAAAGAAAAACTTCATCCTTCTCTTGCTACTGCTCATTGTGAACCTGCTCATCTATTGGTCTGGTTCTTGTCAATTGCTACTGATAATAATGTCACGCCCCGAATTTACACCCTGGGTGAAACAAGGTACTTGAACTCACAAGTGACCCCAAGTCAACCCCTAGCCTATTATACACTGGCATTCTGAGTAACATAAAAAAATATATACATCGAAAGTAGAAAACGAAAATATAAATACTTGAAAGAAATAAAGTTGTTTCATAGTATTTGAAAATATTAGAACAACACTACAAGTCTGAAAAACAAGTATACGTCTAAAAGCCACTATGATTGATGAGCGGCTGGGACAAGCCCCCAACTAACTCCAAATCTAAATAAAGAGGAATGATAGTATAACTAAAGCAATAAATCTCCGTCCTTGAAGAATGAGGACTCACCAACTAAAACAGCTGAAGTCTGCAGTGAGTGATCGGCTAGCGAGGCTGAGACAGAGATCCTGCAGTTGCATCATAAAATGATACATCATAAAAGTATGCATCAGTACTTTGAATGTACTGAGTAAGTGAGAGGAATATAACACAATGATGAACTGAAAAGACATGCAAAGACCAACTAAAGCTGCTGAACTAAATAACTAAACTACTGAGGTGGTCTAAAAGACCCTGTCTGATGGTCAAAGCATGTTCTAAGTCTGGGATACTGATCTGAAATGTACTGAAACTAGACTGAACTAACTAGTGAGAGAGTCTATAACCGACATATAACCACGTGAGCTAGACATGGAGTCCGATGTATACACCCCATCGGTAGGACCCAATATACCTTGCCACTGTATAAAGGAATGAACTGGGTGATCACAAGAGTCTGGGGCCAATCAGGCCAATAAATACTGTAACCTACGCTGCAATGTAGTTCTGAAAATCTGAGTGCGCTGGAACCTCGATCAGCTCGGTGCTAAGTCCTACTCCCTGGATATTCCTAGATTGAATACTAAGATGATAGCTCAAAACTAGGACCCAATACTAGTCAGGTGTACATATCTGGAAGCACTCTGAGAGCCTTATCGAACCAGATTCTGAAACTAGGTTCCGAGACTGGTCAAAGCTGCTTATTTAGAATTGTCATAACCGTCTAAAGAAAAAACGAAAATCTGAAACTGGGGTCCTAAGACTAGTCAGAGTTGTTTATCTAAAGTGTCATGACCGCCTAGAGGACCAATAAACTGAATTCTAAATCTGATTCTGATAACTGAGAGATATTACTGACACCTCGGGAAATTCTGTAGTCAAATAGATCAATTGACGTTTTCTAACTGACACTAAGAATTCTAACATTATTACTAAAACTGAATTGACAATAGTCTGATTGAGATTCAATACTACTAACAACACAGGAGTTCCCAACACTGATATAATCAAACTAAAATTCGATATTCAAGCACTAATGCAAATTCCATATTTTTTAGTTTAGGAAATAGGGAGAAATTTCACTTCACAAAATTTAACATTATTTCAATCACAAACTGGAGGAAAATGTCTAATATTAACATGGTATAATATTTCACATGATTTTGACGAAGTATGACTAACAATTTCTAGACATTCAGTAATTCTAAGACTACCACTGATATAGAGAAATAAGGGGAAATTTAAGGACACAAGAGAAGAACTATTCCCTTGTTGAATTTCAACATACCTAGTGAAGAAGCTTGAAGAATTCCTTGAGAAATTGAGGAGAAAAGATTGCCCTAGCTCTTGCTCGGAAAAACTCTGATAGAAGTTCTGCGGTCTGTTCTCTGAAGGTCTGAGTGTGAAATGAGGAAACAATCTGTTTAACCCTACTATTAAGTCTGAAATTATGTTTAAAATGATGTAGTTTAAAGTTTCAGAGGGTAGGAAATTATTGAAAGACCCTTGAAAACTCGCAGGGAAAAATTGCTTGTCAGTCCTCATGGGTGGCCTAACGGGTCGTGGTCAGTGACCACGACTTGTGGTCACACTCATGAGGTGCACTGCCTGCAATACATTGCTGGTCACCACGAGGGACCAAACGAATCGTGGTTGGTGACCACGACTCATGGTCACCTCTCATGGACCACACTGCCCTAAAACTCCTAGGATTCCCCACGGGTGACACCACGACTAGTAGAGTCCCAAACGAGTCGTGGTGAGGACCCATTGGGTACACTGCCTAGCATTTCCCGGCTACCAATTATCCTTGACCACGGGTCATATCACAACTCGTGGGGGTTTTTTCGGGCTCGATTCGCGCGTCCGCAAGTGTACGGGTCGTGCAAGTAATATAGTTGCACTTTTTAAGAACCGGATTGTCGAACCCACAGGGACTGGACCCATTCATCTAACTATCCATTTCTAGTGCGATTTTAAATACCTCAAGTGTTGGTTATAGACATTTTCGATTGAGATTAATTAAGTCTAAGTTTGGGTCAACGAAATATTCTGAAATCACTCTAGGAGCAACATAGAGTTAAAACCAATTAATCATGCGATCCTACGATTTGCAATGGGTTAAGCATGGAACTATCAATTGTTATTTCACATAATTAGAATTGCATGTTTATGGTCTTCCAAGCCTCTAAACACGGCAATCTAGCCTCACTGCATCATTGTGAACGAGGAGTTTAATTTTCTAGTCGCGGGCAATCAATTATGTTGTGGTTTACGAGGAAACGATTAGGGACTTTCGTATGTCTAACCATTTAACTCAACTTAGCCTCACAACTACTTCTTCGAGTGGTGATGTGACATCCCAAGTTGGTCTTTCATAACCCCCGTGTGTCAACCAAGCAAGGTGTGAGGTATATTTCTATCCTGACACAATATATCTCCCGAGATACAAACATGCTCCTTACATTCTCATGTCCTGACCTAGGTAATGCTTTCTCAAGATATTACTCAAGCTAACAAATATGCTTTCATGGTGATCAATCATAAAAACAACCAACAATCCAGAATGCAAGACGAAAACAAAAATCAATAACTTAATTCCAAAACAATTTCATAAAAGCACAATCATAATTCATGGCTTCAACCCTAGAGGAAGGGTTCTTGCCATTCATGTTCGTAAAACTACAATTAACCAACACTAAACTAACATACTTACATGAATTTGGTAGATGAGAAGGGAATTTGATAAACCCTAGATGAGTTCTCCCACTTCTCCCTTCACTCCTAGGTGGTTTTTCAGAGTAAAATCGTGACCCCCTGATTTTAAGAGCTAAGGGTCCTATTTATAGTAAATGGAAAACGTGCATAATTTAGCCTGAAATGGAACGGCTCCATGTCACGGAGTGTATCGTGGAGCACTGCCTCCGTGACACGGAGGCAACGCGAAAGCTCTCTGGAAAGTGCCTCAGGAACCCAAGCTGCCGAGGGTTACCGCGCTGGCCAACGTGGCACGCTGTTCATGCAGCGCGTTGGCATGCTGCTGTCGCGCAGCTGGCCTAGCGTGCACCGCGCCGGCGCGCTGGTTCTCTGCCTACTGCTGCCTTTTGCTGCCTTCTCTCGTGCGCTTGGCAAGGGCGTGGCACGGCGCTGGGCGCGACACACGCACAGCGTGGCACGGCGCTGGGCGCGGCACACGCACAGCGTGGCACGCTGCCTGGCGCGGCCAGCCTTGCCAAGGCATGCTCCTTGCCGACTTTCGCCACTTGCTCCCACTCCATTCCTTCCTTTCACCAACTTGTGAATTAGTTCCTCAAAATCCTTGAAACCTACAAAATAAGGACTAATCATGTTGGTTAGCACATATATTCACATTTATATAAAATCATATGAAAGTATGTAAAATAACTTAGATAAACAAGACTACATTAAGGTATAAAGCGTATCTCGGGCATGCTATTTTGCCCGTGATCACAACCCCACACTTAAAGCCTTGTTCGTCCTCGAACAATATTTTACATATCATACATATGGAGACTCCCACATAACTAATTTGGCAAGATAATTCAAGCTACGGCTATAATGATTACGTAAGATAACAACTTAAAGATAGAGCATACACAATTTAATCACCGAGATGAAATACAACGATGCTAAGACTTCTTAACCTCAAGAATCGACTCTCAATCTTAGCAAACTCGTGCAAATCAACTACTTAAGAAATCCAACATGAATTATATCCTTCATTCAACATGTGCCCCTCACAGAAATAGAGTTACCCAATCACACGCAAGAATCATTTGTACATCATAACATGTGTGGGTGAATAAATAAAATTTCCCTCACTCTCACAAAGAATTCACATGCATCATGTAATGACCCATAAGCTTGCCCTTAGTGTTTTATTCCACTCATTTAAGGATGTGTGAATGTAAGATCAAGTAGGACTTAATGGGTTGTAATGTAAGTTAATGGACAGGTAGGTATTATTATGGCCAGTAATAGTGACTATCTTTCCTAAGCGCTTTTAATACATTACGCCCTCCTTACGAACTTCCCTTCCCTTACTTTACCTTTTTCTCCTTTCATCTTTCTTGTTCCTCTTATGTTCCCCCATGTCTTTAGGCACTTTTAACTTATTAGTAAGGAGTTCTATAAATAATTTTTCATTAATTTGTTTTCTTGCTCCTTACTAATAATAAACCATTATCACACAAGTGCACCTTTGTCCTTTTCTCACTTCTACAACTTGCTACTTTTCCTTTCTTTTCATTCTTCTCACTCCTTTACTCCTTCAGATTTTTTCACTCAAGCGCTCAGGAGTTTTGGATCAAGTTCAAGGCTAATGAAAGAAAAAGGATTAAGCTTATGTTGCAGCTGTCAAAGAATAGGCTCAAGGCTCAATGGGGCTAACTAGGATTAATTTTTCAAGGTAGGTAAAATGAGGGATACAAATTTGGTTCATTCAAAGAAATGCCTAAATCATCTCCTACAATTCACATCCTTCATTTCGTTTTATAAACACACCAGGCAAGTTCTAGACAATCCACAATAGCACAGAATACTCAAAAACCTTACACTCATGGCACATGCTCAATTCAAGACACATTCATCAGACTCTTACTTAGCTAATCACAAGAATTCAGAATTAAGCTTCAATCATATTGAGTCAAATTCAAGAGCCTAAGTGTCTCAAACACAGTTATATATTTGCATGCTTCACACTTAACATACTTGCATCTTACAATCATGCCTAGCACATAACAAGAACATCAAGCCATCAACTAGTTATAGTTTCAAAAACCCATCACCTACCGACTAATTTTTCCTCAAGACGGTCGTCATCCATCCATCGTCGGAAACAGTCCCTAACTATGACTAAAAATATACAGACAAAGGAAAGAAAATAAAAATTTTTATTCTTCGGTTCAAAGACCCCCCATCGGAAAAGAACCGAAAAGAAAAACCAACGGGTGATGAAGTCATGCTTACTTCACAAAAATTTTCAAATTTTTCAAAATTTTCAAATTTGTTCAAGCATTAGCATTTCATTCACCACAAACTTGTTAAGCACAAAAATTTTTTGAAATTTCCATTTCCCTTGAAATTTCCCTCACCCCACACTTAAAAAATGCTATGCCCTCATAGCATTAAATTAAAATTTAAAAAGGGTGAGAAATACTCCCTGAGGCCTTTAGGCCTAGCTAATAGCATGATTTTCTTCAACTTTGCACAAGTGTGTGTCGACCCCACACTTTTTATCGTCCATGCTTTTTAGCGTCCTCCTCCACGGGTACTCAGACTTCCCCTCCATCTGTGCTTAACTTTCCACCAAAAACAACATAAGATGAAAAATAAATAAAATCAACACAAATGCAAGAAATTAAAATGGTACCTGTGGTACCCTTGGGTTGCCTCCCAAGTAGCGCCTTATTTTACGTCGTGGCCCGACGTGGACTATCCTTTTCAGGACATCCTCATACCTGGGTTCTCTTTCGAGAACCACCTCCTTTTCTTTTGCTGTTTAGAGGAAACGGCCTCCACTCTGTTCCTCTCTTTCTCCAACTTTTTCTCAATTTGAAGCCCTTTATCAGACTCGGGCTGAACACTTGTAATTGCCTTTGGCCCTGCACCTGTGGAATCCTCCACCCCACACTTATCCTCTGCCAACACACTAACCTGACAAAGGTTTCTATAGTGTGCAGATGGGTTCATTTCTTGGTAAACGCGGAAGATTTCTTCTTCATCCTCAACCCTCATTTTTAGGGTCCCTGCTTTCAAATCAATCACCGCTCCTCCAGTGGCCAAGAATGGTCGTCCCAAGATCAGGGGTACCTGGTCATCAACCTGAAAATCCAAGAAATAAAATCAGCAGGTATAATGAACTTACCTACTTTGATGAGAAGGTCCTCTATTATTCCATCAGGTGTTACTCGCGACTTGTCAGCCAGCTGCAGCATCAACCTTGTTGGCCTCGGTTTTCCCAACCCCAAGGTGTTGAATAAGGATAGGGGCATTAGATTGACTGCTGCCCCTAAGTCACACAAAGCTCGTAGCACCTCAGCTTTACCAATTTGTATGGGGAGGGTAAAACTCCCTGGGTCTTTGAGCTTCTTCGGCATTTTGCTCAATACCCTATGACTGCACTCCTCAGTCAGTGCTACAGTCTAGACATCCACCAATCTCACTTTGTTCGCCATCATGTCCTTCAAGTATTTAGCATACTTGGGCATTCCCTGCAAGACATCAATAAGAGGCAAATTTATGTGAAGTTCTTTGAAGCTCTCAAAGAACTTTTTGAAGCATTCCTCTTCCTTGCTCTTTCTGAATTTCTGAGGGAATGGTGGTGGTGGTCTTTGTGCTGGCTGCAATGGAAGTTGTGCATTTTGTTGCCCAGCACTCTGATTATCTCCCATGTTGATGGATGGTCCTGGTCTAACCAACTCCGGTTGCACCTCCTTTCTCAGCTCTTTTGGCACTGCATCAGCTAATTGCTTACCGCTTCTCAAACTGATGGCATTGATCTGCTGGGGGTTAGGATCTGTGTCGCTTGGTAATCCCCCCTGCGATCTCATGTTTTGAGCAGCTGCTATCTGACCCACTTGTTTTTCAAGATTTCGGGTGGCTACTTGCTGATTCATTAAGTCTGTTGCCATCCTCGCCTGATTTTCCACTAACTGAGTCTGGGTCTCCATGATTTTCTACAATGTTTCCTCAATGTTGCTACTCAATTGCCCATCATTTTGCCTATTCTGCTGATACTGCTGCTGTTGAGGTTGCATATAATTTTGCTTTTGGTTACCACCCCAAAAACAATTCGGGTGGCCCTGCCAATTTCTGTTGTAACGAGTTTCAAAATTCTGATTGTTGCACTGCACATTACTAACAAAATTGTCTGACTCCGGATTGGCTCCACAAGATTCTGCATGGTGCCCATTATTACCACAAATTTCACACCAACTCAGAGCTTGCTGAACTGCATTAACCTGGCCCTGGCGTTGGTTCATACTCAGTTTATTGAACTGAGTCATCATTTGATGCTGGAACGAAGCTAACTGTGCTGCCAAGGCATTCAAACCATCTACTTCTATCAACCCCCATCTGTTTCTTGCCCCTCTCGATGACTCACTGTGCCACTCTGGATTTCCTTGTGCAATTCTGTTCAACAAAGTGTACGACTCATCATATGTCTTATCCAAGGCTTGCCCACCCGATGCAGAGTCTAGTAATATTTTTGTGTGTGGGACTAGACTTTCTACAAAGGTATGAGCCAGCACTTCATTTGATTGCTGGTGATGGGGGCAATCTCTCAACAATGACTTGAATCTTTCCCAAGCCATATATAAGTTCTCATCAGGCCTCTGCTTGAAACTGAGTATTTCACTTCTCAACCTTGCAGTTTTGCCTGAAGGGAAGAATCTGATAAGGAACTTCTTAGCCAAGTCATTCCATGAAGTTATGGAGTTCGGTGGCTCAGCCTTCAGCCACTTTTTTGCCTCTCCCAACAGTAAAAATGGGAAGAGGGTCATTCGGACATAATCTGTGGACACGCCAGTGGGGACAAACGTGTCACTAATCTCTAAAAAAGCTTTGTAGGTGCTGTTGCGGGTCCTCATGTGCCATCCCAGTGAATTGACCACTAGAATGTAACAGCTGTACCATGTTCTGTTTAAGCTCAAAGTGCCCTCCAGGCTCCGGTTTACGAATGCTTGAGGTGACATTTGTCGCTAGTGGGATTGCCACTTCGCGAACTGGTCTTGCTGCCATTGCTTCGGATGACAATTGTACTTGTCCCGCGGGTGGTTGTTGTTGTACCTTTTCTTGAAGTCTCTTCAGCTTATGCTCTAGAGCTATTCTCCTTCGCAAATGGATTTGACGTTCAGGATCAAGCAACGGTTCCACAAGCTCTCTATTTCTAGCCAGCTCGGCAGGACAACCTGTCACCTGCAATTAAGCATACTAAGACCAAGTTTCTCAACACTTAAGGAAAGTCAAAAATCACACAAAAATAGATAAATTATCAAAACTTCGCCGAGTCCCCGGCAACGGCGCCAAAAACTTGTTCGGGCCCCGATTCGCGCGTCCGCAAATGTACGGGTCGTGCAAGTAATATAGTGGCTCGTTTTAAGAACCGGATTGTCGAACCCACAGGGACTGGACCCATTCCTCTAACTATCCATTTCTAGTGCGATCTTAAATACCTCAAGTGTTGGTTATAGACATTTTCGATTGAGATTAATTAAGTCTAAGTTTGGGTCAACGAAATATTCTGAAATCACTCTAGGAGCAACATAGAGTTAAAACCAATTAATCATGCGATCCTATGATTTGCAATGGGTTAAGCATGGAACTATAAATTGTTATTTCACATAATTAGAATTGCATGTTTATGGTCTTTCGAGCCTCTAAACACGGCAATCTAGCCTCACTGCATCATTGTGAACGAGGAGTTTAATTTTCTAGTCGCGGGCAATCAATTATGTTGTGGTTTACGGGGAAACGATTAGGGACTTTCGTACGTCTAACCATTTAACTCAACTTAGCCTCACAACTACTTCTTCGAGTGGTGATGTGACATCCCAAGTTGGTCTTTCATAACCCCCGTGTGTCAACCAAGCAAGACGTGAGGTATATTTCTATCCTGACACAATATATCTCCCGAGATACAAACATGCTCCTTACATTCTCATGTCCTGACCTAGGTAATGCTTTCTCAAGCTATTACTCAAGCTAACAAATATGCTTTCATGGTGATCAATCATAAAAACAACCAACAATCCAGAATGCAAGACGAAAACAACAATCAATAACTTAATTCCAAAACAATTTCATAAAAGCACAATCATAATTCATGGCTTCAACCCTAGAGGAAGGGTTCTTGCCATTCATGTTCGTAAAACTACAATTAACTAATACTAAACTAACATACTTACATGAATTTGGTAGATGAGAAGGGAATTTGATAAACCCTAGATGAGTTCTCCCACTTCTCCCTTCACTCCTAGGTGGTTTTTCAGAGTAAAATCGTGACCCCCTGATTTTAAGAGCTAAGGGTCCTATTTATAGTAAATGGAAAACGTGCATAATTTAGCCTGAAATGGAACGGCTCCGTGTCACGGAGTGTATCGCGGAGCACTGCCTCCATGACACGGAGGCAACGCGAAAGCTCTCTGGAAAGTGCCTCAGGAACCCAAGCTGCCGAGGGTCACCGCGCTGGTCAACGTGGCACGCTGTTCATGCAGCGCGTTGGCATGCTGCTGTCGCGCAGCTGGCCTAGCGTGGCACGGCGCTGGCGCGGTGGTTCTCTGCCTACTGCTGCCTTTTGCTGCCTTCTCTCGTGTGCTTGGCAAGGGCGTGGCACGGCGCTGGGCGCGGCACACGCACAGCGTGGCATGCTGCCTGGCGCGGCCAGCCTTGCCAAGGCATGCTCCTTGCCGACTTTCGCCACTTGCTCCCACTCCATTCCTTCCTTTCACCAACTTGTGAATTAGTTCCTCAAAATCCTTGAAACCTACAAAAGAAGGACTAATCATGTTGGTTAGCACATATATTCACATTTTTATAAAATCACATGAAAGTATGTAAAATAACTTAGATAAACAAGACTACATTAAGGTATAAAGCGTATCTCGGACATGCTATTTTGCCCGTGATCAGGGTTGACCACGACTCGTGGTCACACCCATGGTCACCCAAACACCAAATTTCAAACTAAACTCCCAGGCCTCACCACGAGTCAGTTAACAACTCATGGTTACTGCCCACGGGTCACAGAATGACTCATTCTGTGACCTGGTGCATTATTTCCTAGTTTTCTCTGATTAAGTCCCGGGGCAAGTCTTTGAGTTTCTAAGGCATTACAATATCTCCCTTTGGGAACATTCATCCTCGAATGTTGGAAAACACATAGGAAACCATAGAATAACAATCTTTGTACCCAAATGCTGATCATGAAAGCTGATAACTAGCAAAATGACTATCTTTGAACTAAATCACAAGTTTGAACTGAATTCACTAACCATACGCATGTTCATTTACATGAAAGAAATTGAAACATATGAACTAAAAGCAGTTTTGGGAAGGGAGTTGATACCTTGAACTGAAACTGAGTTAGAAGGGAACAAATGGGGGTATCTGGCCATCATATCCGCTTCAGCCTCCCATGTAGCTCCCTCAACATGCTGATATCTCCATAAGACTTTGACTGAAACTAACTCCTTGTTCCTCAGCTTACGAACCTGACAGTCAAGGATCTAGACTGGGACCTCCTCGTATGAGAGACTATGTTTTACTTCCACACTACCTAATGGAACAACTAAAGTTGGATCACTAATGCATTTCTTCAATAGTGACACATGGAAAACTGGGTGCACAGAAGTCAACTCTGAAGGTAATTCCAGCTCATAGGCTACTTTGCCAATTCGCCTCAGAATTCTATAGGGTCCCACATATCTCGGACTCATATTTCCCTTCTTCCCAAATTTCATCACCCTTTTCATGGGTGAAATTTTTAGATAGATCTAGTCATCCATAGCGAACTATAATTCTCTTCTCCTCACATCAGCATAAGATTTCCGACGGCTCTGAGTTGTTTTCAATCTTTCTCTGATGAGTTGTACCTTATGCATAGCTTCATGAACCGAGTCTGGCCCGATTATAGTAGTTTCACCAACTCAAACCATCCTATAGGAGACCTTCACCTTCTACCATACAATGCCTCAAACTGGGCCATCTGGATATTGGAGTGGTAGTTGTTATTGTACGCAAACTCAATAAGAGGCAAGTGGTCATTCTAATTGACCTTGAAATTGACCGTGCATGCTCTCCACATGTCTTCTAGGGTATGAATAGTTCGCCCAACTTTCCCATCTATCTGCAGGTGAAAATCTGTGCTGAGCTTGACCTAGGTACCAAGTCCCTTCTGAGAAGACTTCAGAAATGCGAGGTGAACTGGGTACCTCTATCTAAAATAATGGAGAATGGCATCCCATAAAGCCTGAACAACTCCTACAAATAAAGCCTCACATAGTCCTCAGCTGAATCTGTAGTTTAAACTGGGAGGAAATATGCTGACTTAGTCATCTGGTCTACTATTACCCAAATTGAATCATGTTGCCTAAGAGTTTGAGGTAGACCCATAATAAAGTCCATATTCACTTCTTCCCACTTCCACGTGGTTTTGCTGATATCCTGGGTCATACCTCCCAGTCTCTAGTGTTCTACCTTGACTTGATGACAGTTCGGGCACTTAGTTATGAATTCAACGATATCTCTCTTCATGCCATTCCACCAGTAATTATCCCGCAAATTGCGGTACATTTTAGTAGAACCAAGGTGGATGGAGTATCTCCAGCTGTGTGCTTCAGCAAATATCTACTATCTCAAGTCACCGAGTCCGGTATATAAAATCTACCTTGGTAACAGAGTACACCATCTCCCCCTTTGGAGAAAGCCTCAACTTCTTTCCTGAGAACCGCTTCCTTAAGTTTAAATAAAATGGGATCTTCATCCTGTTTGGACTTAACTTTAACAACCAAAGAGGAATCTGACCCACTTTGCATCACCACTCCACCCTCAGCTAAGTCAACCAATTGCACCCCTAACTGAGCTAGTCTGTGAATATCGTTCGCCAATTCCTTTTTGCCTTCCTCAACATGAGCCACGCTACCCATAGACACTCTGCTTAGGGCATCAACCACCACATTGGCTTTGCCGGGGTGA
Source organism: Datura wrightii (assembly GCA_035772735.1). Lineage (NCBI taxonomy): Eukaryota > Viridiplantae > Streptophyta > Magnoliopsida > Solanales > Solanaceae > Datura > Datura wrightii. Next base: position 57,453,454 of record JASDFA010000001.1, read on the forward strand.
TATAGCACACTCATGTCATAATCCTTAAGGAGCTCTAACCACCTTATCTGATGAAGATTTAGGTCCTTCTGATTGAATACTTACTGAAGGCTCTTGTGATTGGTGAAAACATCCATGTGAGCCCCGTATAGATAGTGTCTCCTAATTTTCAATGCAAACACCACCGCTGCCAACTCCAAGTCATGAGTTGTATAATTCTTCTCATGAACTTTGAGCTATCTGGAGGCGTAGGCTATCACCTTGCCCCGCTGCATCAGAATGCAACCGAGTCCAACTCTGGAAGCTTCGCAATATACTACAAACCCATCTGATCCTTCTGGTAGGGTCAACACTAGAGCGGTAGTGAGTTGAGTTTTTAACTCCTGGAAACTCTTCTCACATGCATCTGACCACTGAAATTTCACCTTCATCTGAGTCAGTCTAGTCAGTGGTGATGCTATAGAAGAAAAACCTTCTACAAAGCATCAGTAATAACCAGCTTTATCCTAGAAACTTCTGAATTCAGTTGGGGTGGTAGGTCTTAGCTAGTTTTTCACAGCTGCTATCTTTTGAGGATCAACCTGAATTCCGTACCCGAGACCATAGACCTAAGAAAGTCACAAACTTCAACCAAAATTTGCACTTGCTGAACTTGGCGAACAACTAGCAGTCTCTGAGTGTTTGAAGCACTATCCTCAGGTGATTAGCATGCTATTCCTCATTTCTAGAGTATACAAGAATGTCATCGATAAACACAATGACGAACATATTCAGATACTGCTTCAAGACTGTTCATCAGGTCCATAAAGGCTGCAGGGGCATTTGTTAGTCCGAAGGACATAACCACAAACTCTAAGTGACCATACCAAGTCTTGAAAGCTATTTTCAGTATGTCACATTCTCTAACTCTTAGCTGTTGATACACCGACCTGAGATCTATTTTGGAGAAACAGCTAGCTCCCTGAAGTTGGTCGAACAGGTCATCAATTCTAGGGAGGGGGTACTTGTTCTTGACTGTGACCTTGTTCAACTGACGGTAATCAATGCACATTCTGAGGATATCATCTTTCTTTCGCATGAATAACACTGGAGCACCCCAAGGAGAGATGTTGGGTCTAATAAAACCCTTATCTAAGACCTTTTAGCTGCTCCTTCAACTCCTTAAGTTCAACCGGAGCCATTCTATAAGGAGGGATGGAGATGGGATGAGTATCTGGAATAAGGTCTATGCCGAAGTCAATTTCCTGTTCAGGAAGAACTCTGGAAGATATTCAGGGAGCACATCTAGAAATTCACTGACAACAGGGACTGACTGGATAGTTGGAGTCTCAGAGTCAGAATCCTTGACCTGAACTAGATGGTAAATACATCCCTTAGATATAAGCTTCCTGGCCTTAAGGTAGGAAATAAACCTACCCTTAGGCGCTGAACTACTGCCCGTCCATTCTAGAGATGACTCATTAGGGAACTAAAACCTGATGACCCTAGTTCTGCAGTCGACTGAAGCATAACCAGAGTGTAACCAATCCATGCCAAGAATGAGGTCGAAGTCAACCATGTCTAACTCTACAAGGTCAGCTGGAAACTGGGGTGGAGACTGAAAATGGTTCTGAGAGGACCTCTAGACTGATATTAAGCTGAACAACTATGTATGGAGTCATGAACGATATTGTGGCCCTAGTATCTCGTAGGGCATATACATCTAGGTGGAAAAGATGTAACATACCTGTGACCACATTCGATGAGTTCTCCTAATCCTGATGAGATGATTATGCATAAAAATGGTTTTGGCATTGACTGCCCTGCGTACCAGATGTGTTATCCTGCTGAGCTGGTCAGCCTGTTGGAGCTGCTGAGGTAGTGGATTGTGATCTCCCCCATCCTGGTGACAGGCATTCCTTAACCCGATGCCTAAGCTGTCCACAACCAAAACAGCCCTCTCGATCCCTGAGACACTCTCCTGGGTGGTTTTTGCCACACTTGGGGCAAGCTGGATACCTGTTACCGGCACTATAACTCTGGGATTGAGAGCTAGATGCTCCACCCCTCCTGTCCTGGCGGGACCGAAAAGTAGGGGCGTTGGTTGAGCTAGGCGTTGGAGCTCTCTACTGCTGCTGCTGTGGGCAGCTACTATCACCAAACCTTTTGTCGCCATAATCTGATTGGCCATTTCTTCCCCACTTGTTCTTTCGCTCCATGTACCTCAATTTTTTGGCCTCAATCTGCTGGGCATAGACAATCAGGTTGGAGAGGTAGATATATTTGATCAGCATCGCTGTCCTGCACTCTTTGAGGACCAAGTTCGACACCCCATTTACAAATTTCAACATGCGAGCCCTTGGCTCGGACACCATCTCTGGAGCGTATTTGGACAACCTGGTGAACTCCAGAGTGTACTCTTGTACTTTCTGGTTTCCCTGTCTCAGGTTCATAAACTCTACTACTTTATCCTCCTAAGCTCCCAAGGGAAGAATCTATCCTAGAAGGTTGTAGTGAACTCCTCCCATTCCACCAGTGTTGCTTCCGTTCGCCTCCCCTCCTTCCACTGCTCATACCAACCTTGGGCTACCCTTTCAGCTGGTAGGCAGCCAAGTCGGCACTCTCTGAGGGACAACACCCATAATTCGGGTGATCTTTCTAATTTCATCCATAAATCCTTCTGGGTCCTCTCCCACCTTAGATCCATGAAAATCTAGAGGGTTCATCCAGGTGAAGGCCCACACTTGGGCGGCTGCTGCGGAACCATTGTTGTTGATTGGAACCACCTGCTGGTTCACCTGGTTGGTAACAGTCTGGGCGAGCAGCTGAATGGCCGTCCTTTAAATCTGTAGTAGACACTGAGTTGTCTTGAGGGGCTGCCGGGGCTAGTAGGGCAAGTCGTTGAGCATTACCGGTCCTCCTTCTGTTACCGAATCATGGAAGCATGATTCACTACAATGAAGCAGAGCACGAGTTAGGAGAATGATTCTGGAAATGAATTTCAACACACAATAAGGAGTATGAAATAAAGGGAATTTTTCCTAATAACATCTCGTAGCCTCCCCATTATAAGTGTGGCGCGGTTCACACCCATGAAGAGGACTTTACTCGATGTGGCTTTCAGAAATCCAAGGATACTCTAAACCTAGTGCTATGATACCATGTTTGTCATGCCCCGAGTTTACATCCTAGGCGAAACAAGGTACTTGAAGTCACAAGTGACCCTATGTCAACCCGTAGTCGATCATACACTAGCATTCTGAGTAACATAAAAAAATACATACAACGGAAGTTGAAAACAAAAATATAAATACTTGAAAGAAATAAAGCATGCTCATAATATTTTAAAATATTAGAACAACACTACAAGTCTGAAATACCAATCTGAGTCTGAAAAAAAAGTCTACGTCTGAAATTCGCTATGACTGATGAGCGGCTGGGACAAGCCGCAATCTAACTCCAAATCTAAATAAAGAGGAATGAAAGTATAACTGAAGCAATAAATCTCTGTCCTCGAAGAATGAGGACTCACCAACTAGAACAACTGAAGTCTGCGGTGAGTGATCAGCTAGCGAGGCTGAGACAGAGATCCTGCAGCTGTATCATTTAACATAAAAGTATGTGTCAGTACTTTCAATGTACTGAACAAGTGAGAGGAACATAACACAATGCTGAACTAAAAAGACATGCAAAGACCAACTAAAGATATAGAAGTAAATAACTGAACTGCTGATGTGGTCTAAAAGACCCTATCCGATGGTCAAAGCATGTTCTAAGTGGGATACTGATCTGAACTGAACTGAAACTGGACTGAACTGACTAGTGGGAGAGTCTATAACCGACATATAACCACGTGAGATAGACGTAGAGTCTGATGTATACACCCCATCGATAGGACCCAATATACCTTTCCAGGGTATAAATGCATGGACTGGGTGATCACAAGAGTCTGGGGCCAATCAGGCCAATAAATACTATAACCTACGCTGGCAATGTAGTTCTAGGAACCTAGGTGCGCTGGAACCCCGGTCCGCTCAGTGTTAAGTGCTACTCCCACTGGATAGTCTTAGACTGAATACTAAGCTAATAGCTCGAAATTGGGGCCCAAGACTGGTCAGTGTACATATCTGGAAGCACCCTGAGGGCCTTATCGGACTAGATTCTGAAACTGGATTCTAAGACTGGTCAGAGCTACTTATCTAGAAGCGTCGTGACCATCTAAAAAACAAAATAGAATATGAAACTAGGGTCCTAAGGCTAGTCATAGTTATTTATCTAAATTTTCATGACTGCCTAATGGACCAATAAACAAAATTCTGATAACTACAAGGTACTACTGACACCTCGGGAAATTCTGTAGTCAAACTGATCAGCTGACATTTTCTGACTGACACTGAGAATTCTAACATTCTTACTAAAACTGAATTGACAGCTCTGACTAGCCTTAGGACCCTAGTTTCAAGCACTAACGCAAATTCTAGATTTTTTTTAGTTCAGGAAATAGGGCTAAATTTCACTTCACAAGATTTAACATCATTTTAATAACAAACTGTAGGAAAATATCTAATATTAACATGGTATAATATTTCACATGATTTTGACGAAGTATGACTAACAATTTCTTGACATTCAGTAATTTCAGGACTACCACTTATAGATAGAAATAAGGGAGAATTTGGGGATACAAAGGAAGAAATATTCCCTTGTTGAATTCCCACATACCTACTGAAAAAGCTCAAAGAATTCCTTGAGAAATTGAGGAGAAAAGATTGCCCTAGCTCTTGCTCTGAAAAACTCTGAGAGAAGTTCTACGGTCTGATCTCTGAAGGTCTATGTGGGAAATGAGGAAAGAAACTGTTTAGCCCCACTAACAAGTCTGAAATTATGTTTAAAATGACGTAGTTTAAAGTTTAAGAGGGTAGGAAATTGCTGAAAGACCCTTGAAAACTCACAGGGAAAAACTGCTTGTTAGTCCTCACGGGTGACCTAACGGGTCGTGGTGAGTGACCACGACTTGTGGTTACACTCGTGAGGTGCACTGCCTGCAATACACTGCTGGTCACCATGAGGGGCCTAACGAGTCGTGGTTGTGACCACGACTCGTGGTCACCTCTCGTGGACTACACTTCCCCAAAACTCCCAGGAGTCCCCACGGGTGACACCACGACTTGTGGTGTCCCAAATGGGTTGTGGTGAGGACCTGTTGGGAACACTGCCTAACATTTTCCTCTACAAATTATCCTTGACCACGGGTCATATCACGACTCGTGGGGGTTGACCACGACTCATGGTCACTCACCAAATTTCAAACTAAACTCCCAGGCCTCACCACGAGTCACTTAACGACTCGTGTCACTCCCCACGCATTACAGAACGACTCATTCTGTGACCTGGTGCATTTTTTTTTATTTTTCTCTTATTTAAGTCTTGGGGCTAGTCTTTGAGTTTCCGGGGCATTACAAATAATAAACACATTGATAAAGTATTCTTCTCACGAGGTAAGTTTCTACTTTTGTATGTGTATTAATGAATTTGGTTCTATGGTTCATCAGATTTCTTTATATTTCTTTTTTTATTCTTTATGGGTTGTTGTTGATGGTATTGCTTAGTGGTTTTGCTAGTGTTATAAGTATGAACTTCGAACATATCTAAGTTTTCTGATAGTAGTTAATTAGGATCAAATAAAAGACTTCAGAAGCTCACACATGTAGAGTTATTTCATATCTTCCTCTATGTTTAGTAAGATAAGATTTCAAATCTCAAAAAATGGATAATGTTGATATTAATGTAGTCAAATTATGTTGTTTGATCAAAGTTGTTTTGTTGTTGATAAAGTAAGGTATTTAATTCACAAAAGGGCATCAAGAAGATGCATAGTTACAACTTACAATGAAAGAAAAAACTAACAACAGAAATTGGGATAAAGAAAAAGGAAGTCACTTTACAGTATTTAGCCAAATCTAAGACAAGGAAACTAATAAACTTCAAAAATTATTCAGTGCTAGATACATTGGCTAATTTAGACAAAAAAGTAAGACTATTCATCTAGTTTTGAGAGAGTGATTTGAGGTTCCATTAAAACACCTTATATTTCTCTCATTCTAAATACTCCAGAAGATAAAACAATATTGTAAAATAGTAATAGTCATTATGGTTTCCTTATCCTTATCTTGCTGCTAAAGGTGCTCGCAAGTGGAAAAACATTCTTCTTAGTGTCGAATTGTAGCTATCCTTGCAAATGTTAATCTAATGGCTTATCTAAGGTTAATATTACTACATGGGCTGTTTAACTAAGATATAAGATTTGAATTGTTTTCCGAAGAGATGCCAAGATATTAAATATAATATGATCTTACATTGCCTCTAGTTTGATCCCCAAACATTGTCCAATTATATATGAACCATGGATGTAAGTTTTTACCTACTTGAATTACTTCAAATTAATTGAGGTGCTTATTGATATAATTTGAACCATGTGTGAGATTTTAGAGCATGTTTTGGTTATGACACGTGAAAAAGGCTTATATGCGATCACTTAACGCTAAATATTCAATGCTAATTCTAACTTGTATAACCCATGTGTCATGAACTAAGTATGAGGTAAGGTAATTATATATGTTAAATCTTATTTGTTTTCTGAAGAGATGCTAAGAGATTAAATATAACATGATCTTACGTGACCTCTAGTTTGATTCCTAAACATTATCCAACTATATATGAACCATGAATGTATGCTTTTTGCCTACTTTAATCAGACCAAACTATTTGAGTTACTTCTTGATATAATTTGAACAATGTGTGAGTTTTGAGAGCATGTTTTGGTTAGGGCACGTGAAAGAGGCTTGTATGTAATCACTTAAAGAAAAACATACTAATGCTAACTTGTAGCACCTATGTGTAATGAACTAAGTATGAGGTAATGTAGGTTAAATATGTGAAATCTGATTTGTTTTTTGAAGAGATGTCAAGGGATTAAATATAATATGATCTTACGTGACCTCTAGTTTAATCCCCAAACATTATCCAATTATATATGACCCATGAATGTATTTATTTGCCTATTTGAACTACTTCAAACTACTTGAGCTACTTATTGATATAATTTGAACCATGTGTGAGATTATAGAGCATGTTTTGGTTATGACACGTGAAAGAGGCTTATATGCAATCACTTAAAGAAAAATATTGAATGATACTACTTACTTGTATCACCTATGTGTCATGAACTAATTATGAGGTAAGGTAGGTTAACTATGTCAACTTAACCATGAGAAAATCTATCTACTGCTAATTGGCATGTGCACTAAGTGCCTTCATTTAAGTGCTAGGTAATGTTGATGCTTAATTATTTTGTTTCTTTGGTGCAATTTTCGTGACCTGAATCTAAAATAGAGTGTTTCAAGAGATGTCTGGAGTTTGATAGTGCATTCTAAAAGTTAAAAAGAGATCTAAGATTTTTGAGGAGATGAATACAATGTAATCTTTTAGGACAAAAAGATTTAAGTGCTAAATCTGATAAACTAAGAGTCATTTTCTAATTTCTTGAGTGATTCATTATGTTTCATACATTGAGTTGATCTTGTGCTTTTAAGTTTGTGGTACACATTCCTGCATTTGCTAATATCATTTCTATACATTCTCTATGACTCAAAATTAATATTTAGTACTTATTCCTATTGGTTGTTATATTGATATATTTATAAATTTTGTCTGATCTAAGATTATGACACCTAATAAGAAATGGATGCAACTAGTTCATGACCGACTTGATAATGCTTACATACTTGGGGTGTAAATATTTTTGAATTATGCTTTTATAAAATTGAGAGGAACACAATAAATACGTTGTACGTGTATCAAATGTTGTAATGCATCTTCAAGAACTCGTGAGATGGTTAGATCACATTTATACATATGGAATAATTCAGAGTTATACTTTTTGGTATCATCATGGGGAGAGGTTAGTGAGCCACAATAAGACTCTAAGTTTGTTGAAGACAATGACTTTGAAAAGGATGATGATGAGGATGAAATACATGATATTTTAAGGGATTTATACCCCTCTTTCAATGTAGACAATATTAACACTAGTGGTGATGATTTTGTTGAGGAGGAACCAAATCCTGAAGAGAAGCAATTCTACAGTCTCTTAAATGATTTTGAGCAACCATTGTATGATGGTTCAAAAGCTTCTAGACTTTCTACTTTGGTTAAATTTCTTCATACTAAAAGTATTGGTCACTGGAGTAATGCGTCATTTATAATGTTGTTGAAGATGCTGAAGGAAGATTTATTGCCTGATGGATCAAACTTGCCAGATTCATATTATGAGCAAAAGAAGATAATTTGGCAGCTTGGGCTTTCTTACAAAAAGATAGATGCGTGTAAGAATAATTACATGTTGTATTGTAAGGATGATAAGAGTCTCGAGTATTTACAAAGTTTGTGGTGCATCTTGATGGAAAGAGGATAAATGTAACGGAAAAATAAAACCTAAACATGGTAAAAAGATACCATGCAAGATTTTATGTTATTTTCCTCTAAAGCCAAGACTTCAAATATTGTTTATATCCTCAAAAATATCTTCTTCAATGAGATGGCATCATGATGAAAGAGTTGATGATGGAATAATGAGGCATCCTGCTGATTCAGTAGCATGAAAGTCACTTGATGAACTTCACCTATCTTTTGCTAGTAAGCATCGTAATGTTTGACTTGGACTTGAAAGTGATGGTTTTCAACCATTTAGAAGTTCCAAAACTCCGTATAGCATTTGGCCTGTGGTACTTATTCCATATAATTTACCGCCTTGGTTATGCATGAAGCAAGAGAATTTTATTTTGTCGATGCTTATTCCTGGTCCTGTCCTGAAAATGCAATTGATGTTTATCTCCAACCTTTGATAGAGGAATAAAAGGAATTATGGAAAACTGGAGTGGAGACCTTTGATGCATCAACTAGACAGAATTTTATCTTATGTGCAGCCTTGTTGTGGACCATTAATGACTTTTCAGCATATGAAAATTTTCAGGATGGAGTACCAAAGGAAAATTGGCTTGCCCATATTGCAACAAAGAAACTCTTTCAATTAGGTTGAAAAATGGTAAAAAAAAATAGTGATATATGCACCATAGACGCTCGCTTCCTATGAATCACGGATGGCGGAATAATAAAGATTCATTTGATGGAACTAAGGAGCGGAGATTACCACCAAAAATGCTATCCGGTAATGATATACTTGATCAAGTGGCTGATTTAGATGGTTCAACACAATCAAAGCATCCAAAGAAGAAGATTAAAATATCACATGAGAATAGGGGTGATAATGTCACACCCCACCTTGGGGGGTATGACGGCACCTGGTGCCTGCTAGACTCTGGACTGCTAAGTGGTCCAACCTGAGCACATCTGGTGCTTTGGCTGGCTTTGGCTCTATTTCGAGAAACAAATCGGCTATATAACGGCTGTAAATACAGCCTCCGCCCAACCGGCCTGTAGCCATCTGTACCTGTAATAACAGCTAACCAGAAACATGCCGATATAAGGGAGCCTATGCGGGCCGACAAGGCCACCATGCTGTCTAGTTATCTGCAACTCAAACATGAAGCACTCAAAAGCTACGTGACCGGCAAGGTCACCACTACTAGTAACTACGGCCCCACACGGCCATCATAAAAGAAAGAAAGAGTACTAACAGCTATACAACTGCACGGCCTCACCCGACCGGCTCATCTGACCACAGGGAGATATATACAGACTGCAAACCTCTACGAATACTGTAAGAAATTAATAGAAATGATCGGGACAGGGCCCCGACCTACCCATAATGCACCACAAAAGAAAAGGAGCTACACCTCTGGGGATCAGACTCCGGATGACAGGAGCTGATGACTCACTGGCTGGCTGGAATCACGAGGGATCGGCTCCTCCTCCGTGAGTACCTGTAGGCAAGCAATACAGCGCCCCGCTGGGCGTCATTACCACAGGTACTGAGCATGTAAAGCAAACTGAAATATGCAACTGAAACGAATAGCAACAATAACATGACATTTAAGCAAGAAGTAGCTGAGTCTATCTAGCTGAGGATAACTGGGGAGAGTTTGTACATTCTGTAACTAACTGAACGTACCTGAAGACGTGTCGTCCTTCTGTCTATCAGTATCTAATAGCACATATCAATATACATAATAATACACACAATACCTGACCGACACCCATAAGCCGGAAGGTGCCAACCAAGCAAGCAATCTATTTACCCCTACCCGGGTCTAAACCAACCAAAAACAAGTCACTCCACTCATCTGATAACTGTGAGCTCCTCCTACCGGCCCCCTTGGGTACGTAGCTCAGGCCTTGGCCTCTAACAATAAACTGTGTCTGAGTCCGAAGACTCCTGCCTCTGGGCACAGGTGTGCACACAGAGTGGTCTGCCCCTGTAAACAGGGTGTGCTAGTTCTGCACAGAGTAAACTGAACTACCCCTGCAAGCAGGGTGGTCTGGACCGTATTATCATGGTGGTCGGCCATCATCGTCCCTTAGTCGGACGACATCGCCCAGCTGGTGGCGGCATCTGAATCTGGTATCGACACAGCTATAACCCAAGGGCGGTGGGGATGCTAAAGGGTGCCCACATGCCACAACAAGTCTCAACATACAATCACATACACAGCAAGCATGCTCAAATGAAAAATACTAATCATATTCTCTTCTTTTGTTTCGAGGCTAATCTGTATTAAATAACTGATGTTATATGCTGTCTTACACTATTTCTGGCTGCTGGACTTACTGCTACCTGGCCTTTATCTGTCTATCTAATTATATCTGAATATAACTCAATAACATAGTACATGCCATCAATAACGGAATATAGCTCAATGATATAAAATGTACCATCTACTACTGGATACAATCTCAACAAATGAAATACGTATTGCCTAAATATCTATTATTCTGATTATCGCATGATACGTAATAATATACTAGCATGCTTGCTGGAATTTGTACTAAAATCGTTCCTGTATGCTGGGTATCTGCTAATAGCGTTTATTCTATTTATTTTCTACCCTGTACTTCCTGGTTTGCCGAAAGAATAACTTTACATACCTGGTTTTTGAGTACCCGACTGACCGATGTGATTTCCGTTGGTACTTCTGCTGTTTCTCCCAACTACATTCATATACACGTCAATTAGAACTAAATACATTAATATTCAGGAGAAATTGTCACTTTTGATATATATATTTATCCCAACTTTAACCTTTCGGAAAACGGTCGAAAACTCGTTATTTTTCAGCGGTCCATAAGGGAGAAATATTCACTTCTCAGCTAAGAACACATAGACATTAATTTAGAGCAATTCTACTTACCTTAGTTCGGTGGCTCGCCGATTCGTCGGTCGTATTTCACGAAACTAAATCCGTAGGAATGCTCTCTGCTGCTAAATACCTCAGTATCTGGGGTTAATTTGAATTTGGGCAGCGTTTAGCAGCGTAATCGGATGAAAATTATTTAATTTCCTTCGTTCTTACTCCTCTCTGCCGTAGCCTCTGTTTTCTGATATTTCCTTTGATTAAAATGAATTTAAACCGAAGTGGGGCTTATATACTTGAGTCTGAACCTGGGCAACGTGTCACGGAGCCATCGCGGAGGCCTCACCTCCGTGACATGCTGCCATCGCGGAGGGGCTCTGCCTCGGCTCCTCCCGCGATGGTTCGACGGGTTTCTCATCCGATCTTTTTCCCGGCCTTTCTCTAGCACATATGGCCTTCTAATATGCTTAACCAATGTGCGAATAGGTCGTCTAGGTGCCGGAAATTCTACGGGGTATAACATTCTCCCCCCTTAAGAACATTCGTCCTTGAATGTACACTGTTATCTAGAGGATTACTTACTTTATTTTCTAGAAAAATTTCGACAGAGTTTCCCCTGTAATATGGACTATAACAAAAACCTGCAATGCAGACAAGTCCAACACAGGCACTGCACATAATATTCTAGGATCCACTGGATAACTAAATATCACTCTTTATCATTCACAGACATACAACCATAAGGTACTGCATAAGTAATAATACGGACATACTTGTCGCCTCACTAGGCCTGAAATAGGTGAGGGTATCTGATTTTCATATCTTCTTCTGCTTCCCACATCATTTCCTCACGATTCCTGTTACGCCACAATACTTTGACAGATGCAACATCTTTAGTTCTTAATCTGTGAATCTGTCTGTCTAAGATAGCTACGGGAACCTCTTCATATGCTAACTCTTCTGTGACCTGGACATCTTGAACCAGAACTACTGTAGAAGGGTCCCCTACGAACTTCCTTAACATAGAAACATGGAATACTGGGTGGACAGATGCTAATTCTGGAGGCAAGTTCAACTCGTATGCAACTCGGCCTATTCTTTGCCGAATCTGATATGGCCCAATGAATCTTGGGCTAAGCTTGCCTTTCTTGCCAAACCTCATTACCCCTTTCATCGGGGACACTTTCAGATACACCCAGTCATTCACCGAAAATTCTAGATTTCTGCGCCGCATATCTGCATAAGACTTCTGGCGGCTCTGAGCAGTCAGTATACGTTCTCGGATAAGCTTTATCTTTTCCTCGGACTGCCGAACAATGTCTGGGCCAACTAATGCGCCCTATAATACCTCGAAAGGTGCCATCTGAATATCTGAATGATAGCTGTTATTATAAGCAAATTCAATCAGCGACAGATGTTATTATAAGCATATCTTCGAGCGTTTGGATAGTTCGCTCAGCCTGTCCATCTGTCTGAGGGTGGAATGCTGTGCTCTAATTAATCTGCGTTCCCAGATCCCTCTGGAACGACTGCCAAAATCTAGCTGTGAATTGTGCTCCCCTGTCTGAAATAATAGATACCGGCACTCCATGTAGTCTAACTATTTCTCTGATATATAATTCGGCATAATCCTCAGCTGAGAAGGTAGCCTTCACTGGTAGGAAATGAGCTGATTTTATCAGCCTGTCAACTATTACCCAAATAGAATCATTTCTGCGTCTGGTACGGGGTAATCCTGTTACAAAATCCATATTTATCGCTTCCCATTTCCACATAGGCACAGCTATATCCTTCGTCAGACCGCCCGGTTTCTGGTGCTTCGCTTTCACCTGTTGGTAGTTAGGACATCTAGATACAAATTCAGCTATTTCAGATTTCATACCTGGCCACCAGTAGATGTCTCTGATATCGTGGTACATTTTCGTTGCTCCTAGATGGAGGGAATAACGAGCGTAATGTACCTCATGCATGATTTGCTGGCGAAGCCCTGAAACATTCGGGACACATAGACGGCCCTTACAACGTAGTACTTTATTTTTAGTCACTTGGAAATCTGACTCTTTACCTTCCTGAATTCTATCTCTGAGCTGGACTAAGTCAGGGTCCTCGTACTGCCGTTCTTTTACCTCTGTAACTAGTGATGACTCGGCAGAATTCTGAATTACCGCTCTGTTATTTTCTGTCTCCACTACTCGAATGGCTAAACCAGCCAGTTGATGAATTTCCTTGGCTAATTCCCGCTTCTCGGGCCGCAAATACGCCAAACTCCCCATTGACTTACGGCTCAGGGCATCTGCTACTACATTAGCTTTTCCTGGGTGATAGAGAATATTTACATCATAGTCTTTCAACAATTCTAACCAGCGAGGTTGCCGCAGATTTAACTCCCTCTATGTGAAAATGTATTGCAGACTTTTATGATTTGTAAAAATGTCTACATGGACGCCATACAGATAATGCCTCCAAATTTTCAGAGCGTGGATCACTGCGGCCAGTTCCAGGTCATGGGTCGGATAGTTCTTTTCGTGTTTCCTCAGCTGCCTGGAAGCATAGGCAATCACCTTACCATGCTGCATCAACACACAACCCAGTCCCAAACCTTAAGCGTCGCAATACACCGCATACCCATCTGTTCCCTCTGGTAATGCTAGTACTGGGGCGGAGGTCAATCTGTCTTTCAATTCTTGAAAACTCTGCTCGCAGGCCTCTGTCTACTGAAATTTTGCTGCTTTCTGTGTTAGCTTTGTTAGAGGTGCTGCTATAGTGGAGAATCCTTCAACAAATCTCCGATAATATCCTTCTAAACCCAAGAAACTGCGGACCTCGGTCGGAGTGGTAGGTCTGGGCCATGTCTTGACCGCCTCTATTTTCTGTGTGTCTACCTGTATACCAGCATCCGATACGATGTGCCCCAAAAAGGCAACTGAGTTCAGCCCGAACTCGCACTTAGAAAACTTGGCGTACAGCTGACGTTCTCTAAGGATTTGGAGTACTGTTCGTAAATGGTTCTGGTGATCTGTCGCTGAACGAGAATATACCAGAATATCATCGATAAATATTATCACGAACAGATCCAAATACGGTCTGAATATGCTATTCATCAGGTCCATAAACACTGCGGGAGCATTCGTCAGCCCGAAAGACATAACTAGGAATTCAAAGTGACCATACCTGGTCCTAAAAGCAGTCTTTGGGATGTCCCTCTCACGAACCCGGACCTGGTGGTATCCGGACCTCAAATCTATCTTAGAGAAACATTTGGCCCCCTGCAACTGGTCAAACAAATCATCTATTCTCGGGAGCGGGTATTTGTTTTTAACCGTTACCTTATTCAGCTACCGGTAGTCCACACACATACGGAGTGAGCCATCTTTCTTCCTTACAAACAGAACTGGTGCACCCCACGGGGAAGTACTAGGCCTGATAAAACCTTTGTCGAGCAAATCTCTTAACTGCTCTTTCAACTCTCTAAGCTCAGCTGGTGCCATGCGATACGGGGGAATGGATATAGGTTGAGTCCCTGGCAACAAATCAATTGCAAAATCTATCTCTCTTTCGGGAGGGATACCAGGCAACTCATCCGGAAATACGTCAGGGAATTCATTGACTACTGGAACAGACTGAAGAGTCGGAGGTTCCACCCGAACGTCCTGGACTCTAACCAGGTGGTAAATACATCCTTTTGCTATTAATTTTCTTGCCTGAAGGTAGGAAATAAGCCTACCTTTCGGCGTAGGTGTACTCCCTTTCCACTCTCACACTGCTTCCCCCGGAAAGTGAAATCGAACCGTCTTGGTCCAGCATTCTAAGTTGGCATAGCATGGCACTAACTAGTCCATACCCATAATGGCATCGAAGTCGACCATCTCAAGTTCTATTAAGTCTACTCTGGTCTGGCGATTGGCAACCTCTACTATACACCCTCGGTAAACTCTTTTGGCTGTAATCGAGTCGCCGACCGGTGTAAGCACTGAAAAGGGCTGCTGAAGCAATTCTGGTTCGATGCCCAACTTTCGGGCCACAAATGGTGTAATATATGACAAGGTAGACCCTGGATCAATCAATACATAAACAGGGTATGAGCAGATAATCAATATACCTGTGACCACGCCGGGAGATGCCTCTGAATCCTGCCTCCCTGGTAATGCATAGGTACGGCTGGGGCCTGCACCTGAGCCAGAGGCTCCTGGTCTACCTCGGCCCCTATTTCCTGAACCTGGGGGTCTGCGCCCTACTGAGGCTGCTGGAACTCGTGGCCCTGCTGACGCTCTATCCAGATCATCCTGACTACCCTGTCCCCTGGCTGGACAATCTCTCATTAAATGCCCTTCCTGTCCGCAGTAATAGCACCCTGGGAAGCCTTGCCTGCAGGCTCCCGAATGTAGTCGGTGGCATATAGGACAAGGGGTAGATGCAAATCTACTCTATTCTACCCTCCGCTGCTGAGGTGAGGCTACTGTCCGTGAACTGCTACCGAACTTTGACTGACTCCGGCGAATAAACCTGCCCCTCTGCTGCTGTACCGGTGGTAAAGATCTGGGTGGCCTATCTGAAAACCATGGTCTCGACCCCCTAGGAATTTCCCTCTGAATCTCAGCGGGTCTGCTCCTACGGCGCTGCTCTGAAGTCGCCTGTCTGTCACCCCGTTGTCGCTGCCTCAGGCCCTCAATTGTCTGTGCGAAGGCCTGTACCCTGGCTATGTCCATGTCCTCTCTCAAAGTAGCTGTCATGCACGTCTCTATGTACTCTGGATTCAGGCCCATAATAAAGCGGTGGACTCTAGACGACATGGTGTCCACAAATGTTGGAGCATAGCGGGCTAAGGAGTCGAATTGTAAGGAATATTCACGGACGCTCCTAGCCCCCTGCTCTAAATGTAAGAACTGGTCCATCCGGGCTTGTCTGACCTCCCGGGGTAAGTAGTGGTCCAGGAAGGCCTCTGAAAAGCTGGACCAAGTAGGAGGGGCAGCACCTCTTCCCCGAGACCTCTCCCAACATTCGTACCACAAAATAGCAATATCCCGTAACCAGAACACTGCTAACTCAATTGATTCTGCTGGGGTTACGTGCATGACTCTAAAGATCCTCTGCATCTGGTCCAAGAAGTCCTGAGGGTCCTCCGCTGAATCCGATCCAGTAAACTGAGGGGGTCCCAATGCCAAGAATTCTCTAACCCTGGAACTACCTGGCCCACCTACGGATTCTGCTGCTGTAGATGGTGCTGGCTGACGCTGAGCAGCTAGCATCTGAGTCAACATAACCACCGCACTACGTAGCTCCTGATTAGATGAAGTGGGTGCAGGAGCTGTGGGAGGCGGTGCTGCCTCAAATGGTGTCTGGCGAGGCAGTGACTGCTGGGAGGGCCGAGATGACGCCTCCGTATTGCTCTCAGACCGGGCGGAATCTGGCTGTAACTGAGGCATCCTACTGGTGCCTTCACCCGCTGCTGTATCCAATCCCCTACCTGTAGTTGGGTGCCACTGGTCTGCCATAATATATGTAGGCAAAGAGGGTGGTGAGTTTCAAAGGTCAACTCTATACTGTACCGCTCTATAGCACGATTGAATAAGAAAGAAGAGTGACAATCCTAACATGCCTCGCAGCCTCCTGCCTATAGTATGTGGTGCACAACACATCCATAGACAAGACTCTACTTAGCGCAGACTCCCTGGGATACGACCTGCTCTGATACCAAGTTTGTCACACCCCACCTTGGGGGGTATGACGGCACCTGGTGCCTGCTAGACTCTGGACTGCTCTGATACCAAGTTTGTCACACCCCACCTTGGGGGGTATGAGCACATCTGGTGCTTTGGCTGGCTTTGGCTCTATTCTGAGAAACAAATCGGCTATATAACGGCTATAAATACAGCCTCCGGCCAACCGACCTGTAGCCATCTGTACCTGTAATAACAGCTAACCAGAAACATGCTGATATAAGGGAGCCTATGCGGGCCGACAAGGCCACCATGCTGTCTAGTTATCTGCAACTCAAACATAAAGCACTCAAAAGCTACGTGACCGGCAAGGTCACCACTACTAGTAACTACGGCCCCACACGGCCATCATAAAAGAAAGAAAGAGTACTAATAGCTATACAACTGCACGGCCTCACCCGACCGGCTCATCTGACCACAGGGAGATATATACAGACTGCAAGCCTCTACGAATACTGTAAGAAATTAATTAAAATGATCGGGACAGGGCCCCGACCTACCCATACTGCACCACAAAAGAAAAGGAGCTACACCTCTGGGGATCAGACTCCGGATGACAGGAGCTGATGACTCACTGGCTGGCTGGAATCACGAGGGATCGGCTCCTCCTCCGTGAGTACCTGTAGGCAAGAAATACAGCGCCCCGCTGGGCGTCAGTACCACAGGTACTGAGCATGTAAAGCAAACTGAAATATGCAACTGAAACGAATAGCAACAATAACATGACATTTAAGCAAGAAGTAGTTGAGTCTATCTAGCTGAGGATAACAGGGGAGAGTTTGTACATTCTGTAACTAACTGAACATACCTGAAGACGTGTCATCCTTCTGTCTATCAGTATCTAATAGCACATATCAATATACATAATAATACACACAATACCTGACCGACCCCCATAAGCCGGAAGGTGCCAACCAAGCAAGCAATCTATTTACCCCTACCCGGGTCTAAACCAACCAAAAACAAGTCACTCCACTCATCTGATAACTGTGAGCTCCTCCTACCGGCCCCCTTGGGTACGTAGCTCAGGCCTTGGGCTCTGACAATAAACTGTGTCTGAGTCCGAAGACTCCTGCCTCTGGGCACAGGTGTGCACACAGAGTGGTCTGCCCCTGTAAACAGGGTGTGCTAGTTCTGCGCAGAGTAAATTGAACTACCCCTGCAAGCAAGGTGGTCTGGACCGTATTATCATGGTGGTCGGCCATCATCGTCCCTTAGTCGGATGGCATCACCCAGCTGGTGGCGGCATCTGAATCTGGTATCGACACAGCTATAACCCAGGGGCGGTGGGGATGCTAAAGGGTGCCCACATGCCACAACAAGTCTCAACATACAAACACATACACAACAAGCATGCTCAAATGAAAAATACCAATCATATTCTCTTCTTTTGTTTCGAGGCTAATCTGTATTAAATAATTGATGCTATATGCTGTCTTACACTGTTTCTGGCTGCTGGACTTACTGCTACCTGGCCTTTATCTTTCTATCTAATTATATCTGAATATAACTCAATAACATAGTACATGCCATCTATAACGGAATATAGCTCAATGATATAAAATGTACCATCTACTACTGGATACAATCTCAACAAATGAAATACGTATTGCCTAAATATCTATTATTCTGATTATCGCATGATACGTAATAATATACTAGCATGCTTGCTGGAATTTGTACTAAAATCGTTCCTGTACGCTGGGTATCTGCTAATAGCGTTTATTCTATTTATTTTCTACCCTGTACTTCCTGGCTTGCCGAAAGAATAACTTTACATAACTGGTTTCTGAGTACCCGACTGACCGATGTGATTTCCATCGGTACTTCTGCTGGTTTTCCCAACTACATTCATATACACGTCAATTAGAACTAAATACATTAATATTCGGGAGAAATTGTCACTTTTGATATATATATTTATCCCAAATTTAACCTTTCGGAAAACGGTCGAAAACTCATTATTTTTCAGCGGTCCAGAAGGGAGAAATATTCACTTCTCAGCTAAGAACACATAGACATTAATTTAGAGCAATTCTACTTACCTTAGTTCGGTGGCTCGCCGATTCGTCGGCCGTATTTCACGAAACTAAATCCGTAGGAATGCTCTCTGCTGCTAAATATCTCAGTATCTGGGGTTAATTTGAATTTGGGCAGCGTTTAGCAGCGTAATCGGACGAAAATTATTTAATTTCCTTCGTTCTTACTCCTCTCTGTCGTAGCCTCTGTTTTCTGATATTTCCTTTGATTAAAATGAATTTAAACCGAAGTGGGGCTTATATACTTGAACCTGAACCTGGGCAACGTGTCACGGAGCCATCGCGGAGGCCTCACCTCCGTGACACGCTGCCATCGCGGAGGGGCTCTGCCTCGGCTCCTCCCGCGATGGTTCGACGGGTTTCTCGTCCGATCTTTTTCCCGGCCTTTCTCTAGCGCGTATGGCCTTCTAATATGCTTAACCAATGTGTGAATAGGTCGTCTAGGTGCCTGAAATTCTACGGGGTATAACAGATAACTGGAATAAGAAGAGTATTTTCTTTGATCTTCCATATTGAAAAACTCTTTTTTTGCGACATAATTTAGATGTGATACACATTGAGAAGAACATATGTGATAATATTTTGAGGACAATCTTAAATGTCAAAGGAAAAACAAAAGATACCCTGAGTTCTCGGATGGATTTGTAAGTAATGAACGTAAAGAAAGAATTGCATTCGATAAAGAGTGGGGATGAATATGAGTTACCAACTGCATGTTACACATTATCTCCTGAAGAGAAGAATGACTTTTTTAATTTCTTAAAGGATTTAAAGGTTCTGGATGGATTTTCATCAAATATTTCTCAGTGTATCAACCTTAAAGACCGCAAACTTTCAGTCTTGAAAAGTCATGATTGCCATATTATTCTACAACATTTACTCCCACTTTCAATACGTGGTATGCTCTGTAAATTTGTGCATGAACCACTTATTGAGTTTTCTATATTTTTCAATATGCTTGGAGAAAAATGTTGAGTAGATGAGCTAGAGTAAATAGAAGCCCAAATTTCTATTACTCTGTGCAAGTTAGAAAAGGTCTTCGTTCCTACATTTTTTGATATCATGGTCCACTTGCTAATTCATTTAGCTCATGAAGCTAAGATTGCTGGACCTATTCAATATCGATGGATGTATCTAGTGGAGCAATGGCTATACTTTCTAAAGAATTTTTATTCGTAATAGGGCTTTCCCAAAAGGTTCTATTGCAGAGGGATATTTAGCAACTGAATATATGACCTTATGTTCAAGGTATTTGCATATGATGGAAATAAAATCTAATCATAGTGAACGAAATTATGATGGTGGTGCTATTGAATCTGATGGAGGTTTACCAATTTTTCCTCAACTTGGAAAAACATTAAAGGGTGTGGCACACCAGGCAGTCTTGATTCACATGAATTTGAGCAGGCATATTTTTATATTTTGAAGAATTGTGATGAAATTCAACCATTTCTCGAGTAAGTAATGACTCTTTTAAATAATTTACCTTTACCTTTTCCATATTTGCCTACATAAAATGACATGTTATACTTCAAATTCTTTACAGAGAATTTTCACAAATTCCAGTTGATACCTCTAAAAAAATTTCAGATATCGAATGAAATAGACAATTTGTTAGTTGGTTAAAAACAAAGGTGAGTACGTAGTCAAGAATTTTGTTTTTCAAACCAATTTGTGAATAGTATTTGCTAAACTATGTACTTGATTTTGATAGGTTATGGAATTGCACAAACATGATGATAGTAACAAAATAAAAGATTTGCTCGCATTGTCTCATGGTCCTCTGCCTTATGTGACAAGTTTCAAAAGCTACGTTACTAATAGATATAGGTTTCACGTGCAATATCATGATAAAGGTTTGAAGACTCAAAATTGTGGGGTGGTTGTAGTTGGTGAGACAAATGAACATAATAAAATATTGATTACTATGAAGAGTTAACTGAGATTCTTGAATTACAATTTACCAATGGAAGAAGAGTAGTGTTGTTTCGATGTATATGGTTTGATGTGTATAAGCAAAAAAGGGGAATTAAAGTAGATAAATATGGCTTTGTAAGTGTTAACCGGCAATAATTTTTGAAAACAGATGAGCCTTTTGTATTGGCCAACCAAACATCACAGGTGTTTTATGCTAACGATCTTTTGAATAAAGGTTGGCATGTTGTACGGAAGGTTCAACCTCATGATTCTTTTGATGTTGGGAAAAACGAGGTTGATTTAGAGTAGCTACCAAGAATCTAAAAAGCAGTTGGATGTGGATAGCTTGTTGAAGGAATTATCAAGACATGAAGAACTTAATGGGATTAATGGATTTCATTGATTTTACAAGTTTCACTATATGATTTGCATTAAAGGACATCCTATTTGTTCAGAATGTATTCATGTTTGATTTTTAAGTTCTCATTTTGATATAATGGTACTGAGTTGGATTCTAAATACTCTTTGATGTTTTGGTTTCTATTTTCAAGTATTTTGTTAATGGTTCTCTTATTGGTGCTTATAGATGGACTATTTACGTAATATTCTTTATGTACTTCTGAAGTTAATATATGTTTTTTCAAGTTTCTTTTGTTTATGTTTTTATGAATAGTCATTTTATCTTACATTACATGTAGATATTTAAATTTTTTTCATTAGTGCCTCTATTCACGTACGATCACGCTTAAGCTTTTCTCATTAAGTCCCAATAGATGTTGGCGGTTCTCTACACTTTTCACCTTTATTAAGTATGATATTTTCAAATGGAGTATTCAGCTAGGAGCTGGCTCAACTTCTCTTTAAGTCAGGTTTTACTTGGTTATCCATTTTGGATTTGCATACCATCTATTGAAGTAAAACCACATAGTATGTTCTATACGTTGTGGCCTGTGATTGAATTTAGGTAAGGGGACATAAACCTAGAACATTGCTCAACACTTTTGATAATAACAATATCATTTTGGATGACGTATCCTAAAATTTTGTTCTAAATTTCTTAGCTGGCCTAACTTTTGAAGTCATTATATAGGAAGTTATAGAGAACTTAGCTAACCACATCACTTTGTTTTTGATTGAAATTGAAATATTGTTGATATGCTTTCATTAGGTTTGGTAAATTTCTTTAATTTAATAGCATAATGGGTACAAAGAAGTAAGATATCTTCACTAACAATTACTCTGCCTTTTTTGTAATAGGTTGACATGAATCTATCAAAATGCCTAAACTCTGAAATGAGATCTACTTTTAAGACAAATAAACATTCTTATATTCCATCGGGTGGCTTAGGAAAGGGACGAGAAAATATCTTAAGATGTTTGAGCTCCGTAAGAGTAAGTGTTGGACATATAACTCCAATTGGCCAAAGTAAGATCTTAAATGCATCAACTTCTTACTGAAATGAGCCAGCGAAGAAAAGAATCTCTATACCTCCTAGTTTTGATACAATTGAAGATGATTTTCCCCCCTCGCAAGAAGTTGAACTGATACAAGATAAACAAATGAAATAAGTATTTTATCTTCTCAAATAGTTACTTTTTTGTTGTTAGTGTGATGAAAATCTTTTCTATGTCTGACATAAATTAATTTTTAGGTTCACGTAAATCATTAAAGGCAAAGAAAGTGAGAGGAAAGAAAATTTGAAAAAAAGTTTCCCGACTCAAACCTGGAGAAAAATTGAGAGTCACTTTACTGTTAGTCTCAGTCTTTCTTGGTCTTGTTTAGTAAATTTTGGATCTATTATAGACTATTTTACCTAATATGGTTCAAGAGAATTTCCACTTCTATCTATTTTTTTCTATTTAGTACGTGTTGGATTTGTTACTGGCTTTTGGTGAGCGTTGGGGGTGAGTTTAAGATAGTACAATGTTTGATTTAAAAGAAATGCAAAGGTTAACTCTATAGAATAAGCAAAGGCAAACAACATGCCTTACATAAACAAACCCATTAGGGTCACCATCTTATGTCCAGCTAAAAATATAAATAAAAACAATAAATTAAAATATATAAAACCTAATACCTATCCTTCTACTTGACTTATAAATTAAGCATCACTATCATCACCTTCATTTTCTCTTCATCATTCTCAGCCTCAAGGTGGTCTTCGTCCCCTTCTTCCTCATTACATGATATTTATTACATCAGTGATAATAGCCTTCACCTCTGTTTTCCTATTCATCAAATCTACATCAAAATGGCTACCTGAAATGAACCCTAGCTATGCAGTCAATCACCAAATAGAGCAGTACAATTAATTTTTTTAAGAACAAGCAATACGAGAGAGTTTCTTATGTCATACCTAGTTGTCGGATGATATCAGATGATGTTTCCTGCATTTTGTAAAGTGCAACAAACCTGATTAGTAAGAAAAGTTCATGTTCTTGTGTATTTAACACAATAAGATATCACTTACACAGTTAAAATCCACTTATTTCAGAATATTACAACTGCTTCATGAATTTCTTCATTGCTGGGCTCTGTCTTGGCCTTCTTGCCAATTTTTTCTTTTCCTATTCCAGAAGATTTTGAATCAACTTTAAAAATGATAGAAGATATATAAGACTAATACAAGATTCATAATTATAATTACCTTGCATATTTATCCTTGAATACTAAATATTATAGGGGAGCATAAGATATTGGATGATCACCAAGATATTAAATTAGTAAAATATAATTACATATCATTTTAGTTGATTGAAAATACTGAAAGGACCACTCCACACTGTATGATGAAACAAAAAAATATATATTTTTATCTCAATAAAACAGGAATAAAAAGCGCATATATTGAATGAATAAGCAGAAAGTTACTCACCTTCCTTTTCAGAAACCTTAGCAGGAGACTTGGTTGCTTGTTTCTTGTCTGAAACATTTTCCTTTACAAACTCATTTTCTTCTTTTGGACTTTTATTTTCAACTTTTTGTTTCTTAGGTGTAACTAGTGAATCATCACCAGAAGCACCTCTTTTGGAAGTTGTACTTGAAGACACTTTAGTAGATTTAGTTGAGTTTTTTGTGGATTTAGCAGGATTATCCTTTTTTACAACCTTGGGCTTCTTTATAACTTTGTTTCTAGAATCCTTTTTTAAAGAAACATTCCCATTGGACTTCTTTTTCTTTGGTTTCTCTTCCTCTTCCTTTTGATCTTCATCTTCCTCTTTATCTGAACCACTCTCTTCCTTATCACTTTTTTTCTAGTATTTTTTCGCTTTTGTCCAAGATGTTTGTTTACTCTGTGTTGCCCAATTTTTGAGGTTACTGCCATTATAGATATGCACTGCCATTACTCTGATGTCATGAGAAAAAATACTTACATTGCTCCAACTGGTCAATACTCTGTGAAGTTTATTGTTCTTAAGCTTGAGACCGGGGTAGTGCATACATCTCTGCCTATTGTAATAAATTTAACTATTATATTGCTTCTACTCTTATAACTGGACAGGGTGTTCTATAAGCTTTGTTTCCCTCGGTGTGCTGTTATTTGTGTTATGCTGAGTGCATTTGTGGGTTTTAAGATTTTTCTGGTTTTACATTTCTTTCCCACTTCCACTTATCACTTCTTTAGATGCTACATGAGAGCAAGGTTTGGAAAAAAGGTACTAGGTTCCTATGACCCTTTAAGTTATACTCTACATCTGCCAATAGTAATATTTTCTTGAGACATTTGTCAGTTTTCATATTTGTCCAAATATAAACTATATTTGGACACCCTATATTCATCAAACAGGACAGATACAAAACAAAAATTCAAATGCAGAAAGTAATATAGTTACCTACAAACTGGTGGTATTTCTTCTAGTTCAATGTGACCAGAAATTATCCTAGAGATGAACAATATATCGTTCCAGTTAAGTTACTATTCACGTGCTCTTTTAGAAACTTTAATGTGTTCGCATCCTTTTCGGTAAATATGTTGAGATTTATATTTCTTCTTGAAGAGTTTATTCTTTGTTACTTATAAACTGACATAAACTTATTTTTTTGCAGCTTAAAAATTTGAATATGAAGAATCTACCATTCAAGAAAGTAAGGAGAAAGTTGAAGTTCTTGAAGTCTTTTATTTGTTAGGGGTACTTTAAAGATGATGTATTATGTATATATGTTGCACTTTTTTTTCTTTTTATGATTTGATAAAGACGATCTCTCATAAAACATGCATATGATGTATCTTTCTTTAGTTCTTTACATTTCAATAAAGTTTTATATGAATTTTGTTATTTAGTATATTTTCGGATGTGTGAAATAATTATATACTATAAATTTTTATGTAATAATGAATGAAAATGTATTCTTTGAAACTCTTTTATGATTGGCTTATCAAATATTGAAATGGCCATTAGCGAAGGGAAATTTGATTGTTAAAAGTATTGGTGTTGGAGCTACCATACAATTAACAAAAGGAATTTAGGTCATTAAAAGAACTTTTATTTGTTAAATTTGTTGTCCTTAAAAAAATTTTAACGACCGGATGATTAATCAGCGAAGGGAAAATTCGATCACTAGACATTTAGCGACTGAAATTTATGTTGTCATTAAAAATCCTTTTAACGACCGGGTTGAACAACGGTTGTTAACTTTTAACATCAAGGCCAATAACAACCAGCGACGACCGGATTTTTACCGGTTGTTAGTGGCCTTTAGCAACCAGATTTGGACATTTAATGACCAAATTTCCCCTCCCTAAAGGTCAGATTTCTTTTAGTGTCTTGCAATCTCCTCTCACAAGCCTCCGACCATTTGAACTTCACTTTCTTTTAGGTCAATTTGGTCAATGGTGCTGCGATGGATGAAAACCCCTTGACAAATCTCTAATAATACCTAGATAAACCCAAGAAGCTCCTGATATCCGAAGGATTCACTAGTCTAGGCCAATTCTTCACTCTTCTATCTATTGAGTCTATATACCCTCACTCGACCCCACTTGACCCAAATATGCCACTGAGTTCAACCAGAACTCGCACTTGCTGAATTTAGCATAGCACTGACAATCCTTCAAGGTCCGTAGCACAACCCTCAAATGAGTGGCATGCTCCTCCTCGCTCTGAGAGTATATAAGGATGTCATCTATGAACACAGTCACGAACATATCCAAGTACGGCTTGAACACCTTTGTTATACCTCGGGGGCTTAAAGATCGGACTCGAGAGTTGGAATGAGAAAATTGTGGAATTGATGTAGCAGGCATAGGTTGAGTTGTGGGATGACTCGTGTGGAGACCCCACAAGTCGTCAAGTGACCCGTGGGCAGGCCTAGAATAGATGAAGGATCGGGGTCCCCACGAGGGAGAGAACGACTCGTGGTCAGACACCACGAGTCGCCATGTCACTCGTGGGGTGAGGTTGGAATTAAGTTAGAAGTAGCAACTAGTGTACCTAAATGATGGGACCCCACGAGTCATGGCCAGTCCCAACGACTTGTGAGGTGAGTCGTGAGAAAGAAGGTTGAATGTTAAGACAGTGTACCTGAAGGAAGGTGGCCACGAGTCGTGCCCACTGTAGATGAGTCGTTAAGTCATCCGTTACGAGCCCCAGTAGACATG
Source organism: Datura wrightii (assembly GCA_035772735.1). Lineage (NCBI taxonomy): Eukaryota > Viridiplantae > Streptophyta > Magnoliopsida > Solanales > Solanaceae > Datura > Datura wrightii. The sequence continues at coordinate 57,479,994 of JASDFA010000001.1, forward strand.
TCATCTAGTGTACTTGAAGAGCAATCTAATGGATCGTTGGCCCTTGTAACGAGTCGGCAGGTCGTTCTATAAGACCCCTTGATAGTTAAGTGCAGCAATTTTAGTAAGGGTTTTTCCGTAATTCCTAAGTTCTAGGGGCCTATACTACGTCATTTAAGGATCATTTTAGTGAGTTTTAAACAGGGTAAAACCTATCCTAAGAAATTATTCTCATGCATGCAAGTTTGAAGGTTTGAAAAGGAGATTCAAGGCAAACTCCAGGTTTCCATTGGAATCTCAGCTTGGTCTATTAGAGGGTGTTAGAATTCGCCATTCCAAGGTATGTGGCTATGAGTGGGTGTCTTCTTCCACACCCATGCCCAATTTCTATCAAAATGTGATAAGTTATCTATGATCAAGTATGGGATTTTACTCAATTGTGTGATTCTTCAATCTCTACACATAGGTATGATTAGATTGTATTTATATTGATGATTTATGAAGCTTGAGCGGATTCTAAATTGCTTTTTCCTTATAAAAATTATTTTCTAAAATTTGAATCTAAAACGCCCATGGGGGAAGAGTTCATAAAAGAGGTGACTTATGGTAAATGTGTGATGATGATGAAGTTGATGATGAAAAGCATGTTTCAAAAACTACCCATGATTATATTGATGTTTTCAAAATGAAATAATTAGACCCATGTATGATAAAGCTATGGGTGTCCACATGTTGATTAAAAGTGATGATTTTCCCAAAATACGCTTACCACAGCGTTTGAAGTGAATTTCCCCAATTTTTATTATAAATTCTAGCTTGTGGTATGTTGAGTAAATATTTCTATACGTAGCTTACCACATGATTTGGAGTAGATGCTCCCATCTATGATTTATCTTGTGGTATGTTTCGAAATAAAGCTTCTCATATGCATGAATTCATAATTGAGATGTGTTTCATTAATAAGCTTTGTAAAGGGACAATGTTGAGCTTCATTTTCATATGATGTCGAGTCTATGCATGATTTCATTATGAGATTTGTCAATAGACAATGTTGAGCTTCGTTTCATATGATGTTGAGTTATGCATGATTTCATATTAAGCTTCGTCAATACACGATGTTGAGCTTCGTTAACAGACAATGTTGAGCTTCGTTATATATGATGTTGAGCATTGCATGTTCTGGGAGAAGAGTCTAGCACCGAGCTGGTTAAGGGTCGATCACCCTATGCCCTAGAACTACGCGCCAACATAAGTTGAATACTATATGACTTGGGACCTCCCTAGTGAGCTTTTCCCTGCCCGAATGGGCCTTCAGCTTGATATCAATATTATGGTAGCATCCCCAGCCCTGGAAAGGTTTTGGATGGCTCTTCCTACTTGAGTGTGATAGTCGGGACCAAATAAGCTCTATCATGGTATGTCGGTTAAGTGACGAGTCTCCCATTGTCTATATCATTCAGATTTTCATATTCATTACTCATGATAATTACTTATGCATGCATGTTCAAAACGCAAGGTTTGTCTCATTGTTCAGCTTTTGATATAAATGTTATGTTTCAGCTTTGAGTCATTCGAGTAAATCATGATATTCTAAAGCTATGAATGGTCATGTTATGATAAGAGTACGATTTCAGAATGAACGCATGTAGCCTTCTACTTACACTTAGAAGCTTACGATATGTTATGGAATGTTTCAAATGATTTATTTTACTTAAGCAGTTTTACTTACCTTGCATACTCGATACATTCCACGTACGGACCGCATACTTTCTATGTTGCATCATTTCATGATGCAGGACCCAATTCTCAGGTTCAGCCCTGTTCGTAGTCGTTGTTCAAAGTTAGCACTAGTTTATTTGGTGAGTCCTCATCTTTCAAGGACTAGACATTTAGTTGTTTTAGATATCCTTTCAGTTTCAGTATTATTGAGCTAGTTGGGGGTATTGTCCCATCAGCTCGTCCAGATTAGAGGCTTATCATACTTAAACGTGTATTCAACTTCGGATATTTATTCTGTTGTTATATTAAGTTTGACTTACGCTGAGTTTATAATTACATTTTCTTCATGTATATTGAATGAGTTAATTGAATGCTTATGCCATGGGTGGACTTGGGGTCTCTCGGGGTCCTTTGTCCCGTGTCTACGATCTGAGTCTATGCTCGGGTCATGACAAAGTTGGTATCAGAGCCATAGGTTTGATGTATCCTAGGGAGTCTGAAAGCTGTATTAGGTAGAGTCTTTTTCATGGGTGTGAAGCACGCCACACTTATAACGAAGAGGCTACTAGACGTTTTAGGAAATATTCCCTTCTTTCATGACATATGTCATGCGATGAAAAGCCTTTCTGTCCTTCTAATTCATGCTATTCGTGATTGCAGAATCATGTCTCCTCGAAGGATGAATGAAAGGAGGAATGGAGGTGGTGAGGTCCACGAGGATGGAAACGGTCATGAGCATCAGCCAGCCCCACCAGTTCAGGAGCCTCAGGCACCGGAGCTAGCTACTCATGTTGAGTTCTGAGCTACCATTTAAATTCTTGCGCAGGCCCTGACCGCTCAGGTCAATCAGTAGAGCGTTGCACATGTTCCGCAAAATGGCAATGCAGTGGCAACCAGAGTTTGAGACTTCTTGAGGATGAACCCGCTGGAGTTTTTAGGGTCCAAAGTAGATGAGGACCCGCATGATTTCATTGATGAGATTGTCAAGATCACCCAGGTTATAGGGGTGATTAGTGTTGAGTGCACAGAGTTGGCCTCCTACCAGTTGAAGGGGGGTGCGCATATTTGATTCCACCAGTGGAAGGACAACATGGTCGCTGGAGTAGGTCCGGTCACATGAGAGGAGTTTCAGGTTGCATTCCTCGGTCGATTCTTCCCTTGAGAGATGAGGGATTTGATAGAAGCTGAATTTGTGAATTTGAAGCAAGGAAGGATGACTGTTCAGGAGTATGCCCTTGAGTTCACCCGCCTATCTAAGTATGCCCCAGAGTTAGTGGCCGACCAGCGGGTGTGGGTGAGCAGATTTGTGCATGTTATAACAGGATATTTGGATAAGGACTGCAGGACAGCTATACTCCATCAGGACATGGACTTCCCTCGCATTGTGTTGTATGCTCAGCAGATGGAGGCGGCACATTCGAGGGAGAGGGAGGCCAAGAGGGCCAGGACTGAGGGCCACAGATTCTCTCAGCAGAGATCCGGTGGTGGGCATCGACAGCAGACCTACCAGAGATCATCAGCCCCGACATCTTCAACACTGAGTGTGCTATCTAGGCCCAAACATGATCAGAGAGGGTGAGCATTAGGCTTAAGGGGTTATAGTAGTAAGCTCGCGGACTCCAGCATTCCATCTTGTCGCAGGTGCGGCCGAGGGCACACAGGCCAGTGCTTGGCGGGGTTAGGAGCTTGTTTTGGATATGGGTAGCCAGACATATGCTCAGAGATTGTCCCACCGTGAGACAGGATTAGTTGGGGGCCGAGGCCCAGCTTCTAGTTCAGCAGCCCCACCCCCACGCATAGCACATCAGGGGGAATCTACTAGCACAGTTGGCAGGCAGCGTCAGAACAGATTCTATGCCTTATCCACTCGCCAGGAGCAGGAGGCTTCACCAGATGTAGTCACTGGTATGTTTAGAGTCTTTCATGTTTATCTTTATGCTTTGTTAGATTCGGGGGCTACCTTGTCTTTTGTGACACGTTATGTGGCCAGTAGCTTTGGAGTCAGTCCTGATGTCTTATCAGAGCCCTTCTCAGTTTCTACTCTAATAGGTGACTCAATTATAGCTAGACGGTTGTATAGAGATTGCCCGATCTCAGTTCTTCATAAAGTCACCTCAGCAAACTTGATAGAGTTAGCCATGATTGATTTTGATGTTATTCTCGGCATGGACTGGCTATTTGCATGCTATGCTTTAGTTAATTATAGGACCCGGTCAGTAGAGTTCAGATTTCTGGGTGAGCCTGTCTTAGAATGGGAGGGTAGTTCAGTTGTGCCTGTAGGTCGATTTATTTCCTACCTTAAGGATAGGAAGATGATTTCTAAAGGTTGTTTGTACCATCTAGTTAGGGTTAAGGACGTGGAGTCTGAAACCCCGACTATCCAGTCCGTACCAGCAGTACGTGAGTATCCAGAGGTCTTTCCTGATTATTTTCCTGGTATCCCTCCCGAGCGAGAGATTGATTTCGGTATAGATTTTCTTCCCGACACGTAACCTATATCTATTTCTCCTTACAGAATGGCTCCTGCCGAGCCAAAATAGTTGAAGGATCAGTTGAAGGACCTGTTAGATAAGGTCTTTATTAGGCCGAGTAAGTCTCCGTGGTGTGCACCAGTGTTATTTGTCCGAAAGAAGGATGGTTCGCTTCGAATGTGCATCGACTATCAACAGTTGAACAAGGTCACCATCAAGAACAAGTATCCTTTACCCAGGATCGATGATTTTTGACCAGCTTCAGGGTGCCAAATGTTTCTCCGAGATTGATCGCAGATCCGGGTATCACTAGCTCAGGGTTCGGGAGAGTGACATCCCGAAAACTGCTTTCTAGACTCGATATGGTCACTACGAATATGTTGTTATGTCTTTTGGACTAACCAACGCCCCTACAGCTTTTATGGATCTAATGAACAGGGTGTTCAAGGAATATTTGGACACATTGTGATTGTGTTCATCGATGACATCCTCATATACTCTCGGAGCGAGGAGGAGCATATCGCTCACTTGAGAATAGTGCTTCAAACCCTCAAGGATCGCCAGTTGTATGCAAAGTACATGAAATTTGAGTTTTGATTGGACTCGGTGGCATTTCTAGGCCATGTTGTAATAGGAGAGGGAATAAAAGTAGACTCTTAGAAGATCGAGGCGGTAAAGAACTAGCCCAGACTGGTGAACCCATCAAATATCAGGAGCTTTTTGGGCTTAGGCGGTTACTATCGGAAATTTGTGGAGGGTTTTTCATCTATTGCCGCACCATTGACCAGGTTGACTCAAAAGAAGGTGAAGTTTCAATGGTCGTAGGCTTGTGAGAAAAGCTTCCAAGAGTTGAATAGAGATTGCCCGATCTCAGTTCTTCATAAAGTCACCTCAGCAAACTTGATAGAGTTAGCCATGATTGATTTTGATGTTATTCTCGGCATGGACTGGCTATTTGCATGCTATGCTTTAGTTAATTATAGGACCCGGTCAGTAGAGTTCAGATTTCTGGGTGAGCCTATCTTAGAATGGGAGGGTAGTTCAGTTGTGCCTGTAGGTCGATTTATTTCCTACCTTAAGGATAGGAAGATGATTTCTAAAGGTTGTTTGTACCATCTAGTTAGGGTTAAGGACGTGGAGTCTGAAACCCCGACTATCCAGTCCGTACCAGCAGTACGTGAGTATCCAGAGGTCTTTCCTGATTATTTTCCTGGTATCCCTCCCGAGCGAGAGATTGATTTCGGTATAGATTTTCTTCCCGACACGTAACCTATATCTATTTCTCCTTACAGAATGGCTCCTGCCGAGCCAAAATAGTTGAAGGATCAGTTGAAGGACCTATTAGATAAGGTCTTTATTAGGCCGAGTAAGTCTCCGTGGGGTGCACCAGTGTTATTTGTCCGAAAGAAGGATGGTTCGCTTCGAATGTGCATCGACTATCAACAGTTGAACAAGGTCACCATCAAGAACAAGTATCCTTTACCCAGGATCGATGATTTTTGACCAGCTTCAGGGTGCCAAATGTTTCTCCGAGATTGATCGCAGATCCGGGTATCACTAGCTCAGGGTTCGGGAGAGTGACATCCCGAAAACTGCTTTCTAGACTCGATATGGTCACTACGAATATGTTGTTATGTCTTTTGGACTAACCAACGCCCCTACAGCTTTTATGGATCTAATGAACAGGGTGTTCAAGGAATATTTGGACACATTGTGATTGTGTTCATCGATGACATCCTCATATACTCTCGGAGCGAGGAGGAGCATATCGCTTACTTGAGAATAGTGCTTCAAACCCTCAAGGATCGCCAGTTGTATGCAAAGTACATGAAATTTGAGTTTTGATTGGACTCGGTGGCATTTCTAGGCCATGTTGTAATAGGAGAGGGAATAAAAGTAGACTCTTAGAAGATCGAGGCGGTAAAGAACTAGCCCAGACTGGTGAACCCATCAAATATCAGGAGCTTTTTGGGCTTAGGCGGTTACTATCGGAAATTTGTGGAGGGTTTTTCATCTATTGCCGCACCATTGACCAGGTTGACTCAAAAGAAGGTGAAGTTTCAATGGTCGTAGGCTTGTGAGAAAAGCTTCCAAGAGTTGAAGACCCGATTCACTTTAGCACCAGTGTTGACCCTACCTAAGGGTACTGATGGTTTTGTGGTGTATTGTGATGCTTCACGAGTCGGACTTGCGTGTGTGTTGATGCAACATGGGAAAGTGATAGTATATGCCTCGAGACAGTTGAAAGTTCATGAAAAAAATTACCCAACCCATGATCTTGAATTGGCCACGGTGATGTTTGCATTGAAGATATGGTGGCATTACTTGTATGGGGTCCACATGGATGTATTCACGGATCACAAGAGCTTGCAATATGTGTTCACACAGAAAGATCTCAATCTTTGGCAAAAGAGGTGGTTGGAGCTACTAAAGGACTATAATATGAGTGTCCTTTACCACCCGGGTAAGGCTAATGTGGTAGCAGACGCACTTAGTAGACTCTCTATGGAGAGCGTGTCCCATGTGGATGAGGGAAAGAAAGATTTGGTGAAGGATGTCCATCGACTTGTAAGGTTGGGAGTCAGATTGGTCGACTCGACCGATGGCAGCGTCTGTGCGCAAAATGGATCAGAATCGTCCTTGGTGGTTGATGTCAAATCTAGATAAGATAAGGACCCAATTTTAGTAAAGATAAAGGAATCCATTCGAATACAAAAGGTGGAGGTTTTCTCCCATGGGGTAGATGGTGTACTGAGGTACCAGGGTCGACTATGTGTTCCGGATGTCGATAATTTAAGGGATCGGATATTGCATGAGGCATATGGATCTAGGTATTCTATCCATCCAAGTGCCACCAAGATGTATCATGACTTGCGGGAAATATATTGGTGGAACGGCATGAAGAAGGATATTGAAGAATTCATAGCCAAATGCCCGAACTGTTAGCAAGTGAAAGTTGAGCATCAAAGGCTGGGAGGCATATTGCAGTATATTAACATTCCTACTTGAAAGTGTGAAGAGATTAACATGGACTTCGTTACTGGCCTATCTCGTACTCACCAATTGTGTGATTCCATTTGGGTAGTAGTCGACAGGTTGACCAAGGTTTCACACTTTCTACCAGTCAAAACCACAGATTCGGCGGATGATTATGCCAAATTATATATTCAGGAGTTGTACGGCTTCATGGAGTGCCCTTGTCCATTATTTCAAACCGAGGTACATAGTTTACCTCTCAGTTTCTGCGGTCTTTCCATAAAGGGCTTGGGACTCTGGTTAAACTCAGCACAACATTTCATCCGCAAATGGATGACCAGGTGGAACGGACAATTCAAACTCTAGAGGATATGTTGAGAGCCTGTGTGATGGATTTTAAAAGTAGTTGGGATGACCACTTGCCCTTGATCGAGTTCTCTTACAATAATAGCTATCACTCCAGTATCCAAATGGCACCGTTCAAGGCTCTTTACGGGCGGAGGTGTAGATCGCCCATCGGATGGTTTGAGGTTGGTGAGGTAGCTATGATAGGGCCAGACTCGGTACGGGAGGCTATGGTTAAGATTCAGTTGATAAGGGACAGGCTGAAAATTGCTCAGAGTCATCAAAAGTCATATGCGGGATGTGAGAAGAAGAGATTTGGAGTTTGAGATTGATGATTGGGTATTTCTAAAGGTATCTCCCTTGAAGGGAGTCATGTGGTTCGGAAAGAAAGGAAAACTCAGTACTCGCTATATTACTCCCTACCGGGTTATGAGAAGAGTTTGTAAGGTAGCGTATGAGTTGGACTTTCCATCAGAGTTATCTTCAGTTCATCTCGTCTTTCATGTGTTACTCTTGAAAAAGTGCTTGGGTGACCTAGATTTAGTAGTCCTAGTGGAAAGTGTTGATGTGGGAGATAGCCTCAGTTACGAGGAAATTCCGGTTGCAATCTTGGATTGTTAGGTTCGGAGGTTGAGGAACAAAGAAGTAGCTTCGGTGAAGGTGTTGTGGAGAAACCTGCATGTTGAGGGAGCCACGGGGAAGCCGAAGCTGCTATTATGGCTAAATACCCCTACCTGTTCCCTACCGGCTCAGTTTCAGTTTGAGGTATCAGTTTTTGCCCTAATTATCTAATCAGTTTTCATGTTCAATTCATGTGCGAAAGTTTGAATTATGTTATAATAAATGTATGTGACTCCTGAATTCAGTTCAACTATGTAGTTCTTTTCGGAGGTAGCCATTCCGTCAGTTTTCGATTTTAATAATTAGTATTTGCATATGATGATTGCATGTTTCTGCGTTTTCTTTGTGTTTCTAACATTCGAGGACGAATGTTCCTAAGGGGGAGATATTGTTATACCCCGGGGGCTCAAAGATCAGACTTGGGAGTTGGAATGGGAAAATTGTGGAATTGATGTTGCATGCATAGGACGAGTCATGGGAAAACTCGTGACTCATGGGCAGGCCTGGAATAATTGAAGGATTGAGGTCCCCACGAGGGAGAGAACGACTCATGGTCTGACACCACGAGTCGTCATGTCACTCATGGGGTGAGGTTGGAATTAAGTTAGAAGTAGCAACCAATGTACCTAACGGATGGGACCCCATGAGTCGTGGCCAGTCCCAACGACTCATGAGGTGAGTCGTGAGCAAGCAGGTTAAATATTAAGGAAGTGTACCTGACGGAAGGTGGCCATGAGTTGTGCCCATTGGGGACGAGTCATTAAGTCATGCATTACGAGCCCCAGCAGACATGTCATCCAATGTACTTAACGAGCAATCTAACGGATCGTTGGCTCTAGTAACGAGTCGTCAGGTCGTCCGTTAAGACCCCCTGACAGTTAATTTCAGCGGTTTTAGTAAGGGCTTTTCCGTGATTTCTAATTTCTAGGGGCCTATACTACATCGTTTAAGGCTCGTTTTAGTGAGTTTTAAGCAGGGTAAAACCTATCCTAAGCCATTATTCTCATGCATGCAGGTTTGAAGGTTGAAGAGGAGATTCAAGGAAAAATCTCAAGGTTTCCATTGGAATCTCAGCTTGGGCTATTAGAGGGTGTTAGAATTTTCCATTCCCAGGTATGTAAGGCTATGAGTGGGTGTCTCTTCCACACCCATGCCCAATTTCTATCAAATGTGATAAGTTATCTATGATCAACTGTGGGGTTTTACTCAATTGCATGATTCTTGAATCTCTACACATGGATATGATTAGATTGTATTTATATTGATGATTTATGAAGCTTGGGCGGATTCTAAATTGTTTTTCCCTTATAAAAATTGTTTTCTAAAATTTGAATCTAAAACACCCATGGGTGAAGAGTTCATAAAAGAGGTGACTTATGGTAAATGTGTGATGAAGATGAAGTTGATGACGAAAAGCATGTTTCCAAAACTACCCATGATTATGTTGATGTTTTCAAAATGAAATGATTAGACCCAAGTATGATAAAGCTATGGGTGACGCGCACATGTTGATTAAAAGTGATGATTTTCCCGAAATAAGCTTACCACAGTGTTTGAAGTGAATTTCCCCAGTTTTAATTATAAATTCTACCTTGTGGTATGTTGAGTAAATATTTCTATACGTGGCTTACCACATGATTTGGAGTAGATTCTCCCACCTATGATTTATCTTGTGGTATGTTTCGAAATAAAACTTCTCATATGCATGAATTCATAATTGAGATGTGTGTCATTAATGAGCTTTGTCAAGGGACAATGTTGAGCTTCATTTTCATATGATGCCGAGTCTATGCATGATTTCGTTACGAGCTTTGCCAATAAACAATGTTGAGCTTTGTTTCATACGATGTTGAGTTATGCATGATTTCATATTAAGCTTCGTCAATAGATGATGTTGAGCTTCTTCAATAGAGGATGTTGAGCTTCGTTATATATGATGTTGAGCATTGCATTTTTTGGGAGAAGAGTCTAGCACCGAGCGGGTTAAGGGTCGATCACCCTATGCCCTAGAACTACGCGCCAACGTAGGTTGAATACTATATGACTTGGGACCTCCCTAGTGAGCTTCCCCCAGCACAAATTGTCCTTTAGCTTGATATCGATATCATGGTAGTGTCCCTAGCCTTAGCAAGATTTTGGATGGCTCTGCCCACTTGACTGTGATAGTCGGGACCACCTAAGCTCTATCGTGGTATGTCCGTTAAGTAACGAGTATCCCACATCTATATCATTCAGATTTTCATATTCATTACTCATGATAATTACTTATGCATGCATGTTCAAAAAGCAAGGTTTGACTCATTTTTCATTTTTTGATATAAATGTTATGTTTCAGCTTTGAGTCATTCGAGTAAATCATGATGTTCTAAAGCTATGCATGGTCATGTTATGATAAGAGTATGATTTCAGAATGAATGCATTTATCCTTCTACTTACACTTAAAATCTTACGATATGTTATGGAATGTTTCAAATGATTTATTTTACTGAAACGGTTTTACTTACCTTGCATACTCGGTACATTCCACGTACTGATCGCATACTTTCTATGCTGCATCGTTTCATGATGTAGGACCCAGTTCTTAGGTTCCACCCCGTTCGTAGTCGTTGTTCAGAGTTAGCACCTGCTTATTTGGTGAGTCCTCATCTTTCGAGGACTAGACTTTCAGTTGTTTTAGATGTCCTTTCAGTTTCAGTATTGTTGAGCTAGTTGGGGTTGTTGTCCCATCAGCTCGTCCAGATTAGAGGCTTATCAGATTTAGACTTGTATTCAGCTTCAAATATTTATTTTGTTGTTATATTAAGTTTGACTTCCACTGAGTTTATAATTATGTTTTCCTCATATTTATTGAATGAGTTAGTTATGCTTATGCCATGGGTCGACTTGGGGTCTCTCGGGGTCCCTTGTCCCGTGTCTATGATCCGGGTCTACGCTCGGGTCGTGACAACCCTGCTCATCAAATCCATCGAAGATATAGGAGCATTTGTTAGTCCAAATGACATAACTACAAAGTCGTAATGACCATACCGAGTCCTGAAGGATGTCTTCAGGATGTCACTCTCCTGCTGGTGGTATCCGAATCTGAGATCTATCTTTGAAAAGCACTTAACGCCCTGAAGCTGGTCAAGCAAATCATCAATCCTGGGAAGAGGATACTTGTTCTTCACGGTAACTTGGTTGAATTGCCGATAATCAATACACATATGTTCAATTGTCGATAATCAATACACATACGAAGAGAACCATCTTTTTTGCGGACAAAGAGAACTGGTGCACCCATTAGGGATTTGCTAGGTCAGGTGAAACCCTTGTCTAAAAGGTCTTTCAACTGCTCCTTTAACTCCTTTAACTCAGCTGGAGCCATTCTGTAAGGAGGAATAGATATAGGCTATGTATCAGGGAAGAGGTCAATACCAAAATCAATCTCCTTCTTGAGAGGGATTCCTGATAAATCATCTGGAAACATCTCTGAATACTCACACACTACGGGAACTGACTGGATAGTCGGGGTTTCGGATGTAGCATCCTTAACCCTAACTAGGTGATACTTATAACCTTTAGAGATCATCTTTCTTGCCTTAAGGTAAGAAATGAAACGACCAACTGGCATAGCCGAAGTACCCTTCCACTCTAGGACTGGCTCTCCCGGAAATCGGAACTCTACCGCGTGGGTTCTACAATTTACTAAAGCATAACATGCATGTAGCCAATCCATGCTAAGATAACATCAGAATCCGTCAAGGCTAGTGCTACTAAGTCTGGTGAGGTGATTTTCTGAAGGATTGTAACAGGGCAATTCCTATATACCCGTCGAGCTATAACTGAATTACTGACTAGAGAGAGACTGAGAAGGGTTCAGATAGGATTTCAGGATTGACTCCGAAATTACTAGCTACATAAGGCATCACAAAAGAAAAAGTAGCTCCTGGGTCTAGCAATGCATAAACATCAAGGTGAAATACTCGTAACGTACCGGTGACAACATCTAGTGAAGTCCCCTACTCTTGTCGAGGTGCAAGGGCATAGAACCTGTTCTGACGCTGGCTGCCAGCTGAACTAGTAGAAGCACCCTGCTGGAAAGGACGTGCTACTGGGGATGCTAAACTAGCGACTGGAATACGGGCTCCACCATCGCTTGGTCTGGCTGAAGGGAAATCCCTGAGCCTGTGTCTGGGCTTGCCACACCCGAAACAAGCATCTGAGACAACTAAACACCTCCCTAGGTGGTTCTTGACACACTTTGCACAAGCTAGAAAAGTGCAATCTCCTGAATGCTTCCCTGGCCCCTCGAACCTAATGCTCTACCCCTATAATCAAGTCTGGGTCGGGATAGGATACTAGCTAATGATGGTGCTAGGGCTAATGACCTTTGCTGGAACTGAAGGCGATGACCGCCATCGGATCTCTACTGAGTGAACCCAATGTTGTCCGTCCTGGCCCTCTTGGCCTCTCTCTCTCTCAGATGCACTGCCTCCATCTACTGGGCGTGCAAAACTATCCAAGGGAAATCAATATTCTAATGAAGCATGGAAATCCTACAATCCTTGTCCAGGTAGTCCGCTAGTCCATGTACAAACCTGCTCACCCGAGCTCTCTGATCAGCCACTAGCTCTAGTGCATACTTAGACAAATGAGTGAACTCTAAAGCATACTCCTGGACTGTTATGTTACAGTTTCACAAACTCTACTACTTTAATCTCCCTTATCTCACGAGGGAAGAATCACTCTAGAAATGCGATATGAAACTCCCCCCAACTGATGGGACCTGCTCCCACTGTCCTGCTATCTTTCCACTACTTAACCCAGATATGCGCAACCCTTTTCAGCTCATAAGAGGCTAAGTCAGTGCACTCCTCTCCGATCACCCCCATGATCAGGGTGATCTTCAAAATTTCATCAATAAACCCACGTGGATCCTCGTCCACCTTCAATCCAAGGAACTCAGGAGGATTCATCCTCAGAAAATCCCAAACTCTTTCCACCGCCGCATTCCCATTCTGAGGGACATGTGCCACCGCGTGTTGATTGAACTAGGCCGTCAAGGCCTGGGCTAACATCTGAATGGCTTCCCTAAACTCCGTGTGGGCAACCGGCTCGGGTACGTGCTCCTCATGGGCTGGTGGGACCTGCTAGTGCCCATCTCCATTGCCATTCTCGTGGCCAGTTCCATTTCTGTTTCTCCTTTCATTAACTCTGCGAGGAGGCATGATTTTGTAAACATATATAGCACGAGTTAGATAGATAGAGAGACATTTCATCGCACGACTTAGATCATGAAAGAAGGGAACAATCCCTAAAAGCCTCATAGCCTCTTCGTCATAAGTGTGGCGCGCTTCACACCCATGAAAAAGACTCTACCTAACACAGCTTTCGGACACCCTAGGACACTTCAAAACCTAATGCTCTGATACCAAGTTTGTCACGACCCGAACATAGGCCCGTATTGAGACGGGATAAAGAACCCCGAGAGGCACATACATAAGTTTGGAACTGAATACAAACTATGTCTGAAAAGCCTTTAATACTGACGAGTTGATGGGACAAAACCCCAACTAACTCACTATAGTCTAAAAACTAAAAAGACGAAATACAACTAATAAGAAGGGCCCTCGCAAGATGAGGACTCACTAACTGAGACCGAGAAGTGCCAACTCCGAAAGTCTGGCTACCAGTAGGACTAAGTCTGGATACCGGAGCCTGTATCATAATATGATACATTATAGAGTATGCGGTTAGTACTTGGAATGTACTGAGTATGCAAGGTAAGTTAAACGGACAGTTAAAATACACAAGATTTCATAAGAATGGGACAACATGATTATAACGTAAATATCATAAAGTAAAGATAAGGGGTCAAGGTTTTCAAAATATTAATAAATCAATCATAATCATAATCATAAAAGAAAAGTTTTATTAAACATGACCTGAGCCAAAGTTACATGAACATAACCATGCATAAATCATGAGAAATAGTGGGAGATTCTTATAACCTACATACCCCATAAGAGCACACATGGAGCCCGACCTGTAAACCCCTAGTCGAGAGGGTGTTCATACCTTTCCAAGGGTAGAACCATGAAAAGAGGCATGATATCACTCATGAAAAGCCCATTCGGGCAAAAAGGGCAGTCTCAAAGGAGGTCCCATCATGGCTATGTTGGTGCGTAGTTCTGAGACTCGAGCTATGCTTGGACCCCGGGTCTACTTGGTGTTAAATACTACTCCCAAGACATATATAGTTCTCATATAATAATAGGGAAAACATACATGAGATTCATGGGCTAGTTAAATCATAATAAACATAACCATGCTTGAAATACGTGAACTAGCTATGAAATAAGGCCTGTGAATTGGCCATAATCATAGATCCATAAATTATGAAATTCATGCATACTTTTAAAATATGTATATACTTGATATTTCATAAATCCGTGATATGTACTTGAGAGCAATCATATCATAAAGCATAAATCATAATTGAGCTAATTTAGATTAAGATCATAATGAAATCATAACTTGACTTTTCATAAAACATGCATAATCAGGAATAATTGTATTTAAGATCAAATCTATAAAGTTTTATCAAAATAGTAATAAAATCTTCCCATAGATCATAAAACATGATTTAATACATGAAGAAAATTGACCCATCGATAGATCATGTAGAATTTCACAAGAATTGGCATAAACCTCATGGATCATGAAACTTGACTTATAGAATTGAAGTCCATGGAATTTGAGAAGATTTTAGGGCATGAGAGAGAAAGGAACTCTCATTCATAGCCTCACATCCCTGGGTAAGTTGATTTTACTCTTTTCCTTGAACACCCAAAAGAAATTGAAGAAGAATTGATGGATTTTTAGTCTTGATCACCCCTAAGAACCTTCTAGTCTTGCATGCATGAAATGGTAAGGTTTAGGATAGATTTAACTCTCTTAAAACCCTTCTACCTGAGCTTAAAATGATGTAGTTTACGCCTTAGGAACATAGGAATTACGGAAATTTCCTTAAAAATTCGCAAGGAAAAATAGACTGCCAGTCCCAATGAGGGACTGGACGAGTCGTTGCCAATGACCATGACTCGTGGTCACCTACCGTCACCTTCACTATCAAAACTCTCCTGGGGGTCACCACGGGGGACACCATGACTCATGGTGTACTCGATGAATCATGGTGATGACCCGTTAGGTGCACTGTCGATTTTCTTCTTCCTTCATATCATCCTTGACCAAGGATGACATGATGTGTCGTGATGCTGACCATGACTCAAGATCACATCCGTGGTCGCCCAAAAATCAAAATTTCCAACAAGGTCCGAGCCTTTCCCCACAGGTCACTTAACGACTCGTGGGGTCCCTAATGGGTCACTAGACGACTCGTCCTGTGACCTGGTGCAGAAATTCCTATTTTTTTCGTTTCAACTCCTAGGTCTCATCTTAGGGTTTTCAGGGTATTACAGATGCATCACATGTGGTTGATTTATTTGTGAAAGAAGTGGTTAAATTACATGGTATACCTAAAACTAATAAGTGATAGGGATGCTAAGTTTTTAAGTCACTTTTGCAGAGTTCTTTTGGGGAAAGTTGGGGACTAAGTTGCTATTTTCTACATCTTGTCATTCGCAAAATGATGGGAAAACAGAAGAAGTTAATAGGAATTTAGGAAATATGTTAAGGGTTGTTTTAAAGTGAACATTATCTTTTTGGGAGGGACATTTTCCCATGGTAGAGTTTGCCTATAGTAAAATTATCCATTCTCCTACTGGTAAATTTACTTTTAAAGTTGTTTATGGATTTAATTCCCTCACCCCTCTTGATTTGCTGCCTTTGCCTACTAATGATATTGTTATTCTTGATGGTAAGAAGAAGGCTGAAATAATTAAGAAGATTCATGAACAAACAAGGCTTGCAATTGAACGAAAGAAAGAACAAACTGCCTTAAGAAGATTTAAAGGGCAAAACTTTGGTATTTTTAAGCTTGGAGATCTTGTGTGGGTGCACTTTAGGAAGGAAAGATTTCCTGCCAAAATAAAATTCAAGTTACACCAAGAGGAGATGGTCCATTTGAAGTGCTTGAAAAGATTGGAGAACATGCTTACAAATTTGATCTTCCTAGTAAATATCGAGTTAGTGTTACCTTTAATGTTTATGATCTTTCTTTATTTGATACAACAGTGAATTCGAGGATGAATTATCTTGACAATGAGGGTAATGAGAATATCCTTGGATACTCAACATCAACTAAGGAAACTTTGAAAGTTCCTAGAGGACCCATGACAAGATCCCAACAAGAAAATTTGAAGACCAACTTAATGGTCTGGAATTAGCTATTAAAAAGTGTCTTGTGATGGAAGGAGGATATCTCAAGTCCAATGAAGATATTTTTCTCTAAGTATTACATCTATTTGAAGGCCAACTTAAAGTCAAAGAGGAGATGAAATGGAGCCCAAATCATCCCCTAAATGGAGAAAATACTGCAACATTTAGTTACTACAATTATATTTAAGAATTGTTTTATTCTTTGTTGACTCCTAGGACATTGTGTGTGGTAGCCTTCTATACTATTTAATAGTTGTTTTGTTATATGTTGACTTCATAGGATAATTTATGTGGTAGTTTTCTAGGATCTAGGAAGTATCATTTTTATTTATGATATCTTTTGACCAACCCCTTCTTCACTACTATATAAAGGGGTCTTTGTTCATTCATGAAAATCAGATTTTGAATCTTAATATATATGAGAGTTCTTTTGAACCTTTGTAGTAGATTACTTTTGGATTTGTCTTGCAATATAACTAGTTCATAGTTTACGGTAGTAAGATAATTTTCTTTCTTGATATCTTTGGTTTCTTCTTGGTATACTTAGAAGGCGATTAGTACACCTACTAATTATTGTCTAACATTACTCACGAAGCAGTCAAGATCTGATTCTAAACTTGATTAGTTTCTCAAGTAAAGGTGTGTTTGGTTTACCTATAGCAAATTCGTTGTTATGTGAATCTTGTCAAATCCATATCTCTTTCTTCTTGTTTAGTCTCTTAAATTAGTTTCCTAGATTTTACATCCGCATTTATTTAAGTTCATACTCTAGTTTTGGAATTCCCAACATTTGTGTTATCACCTACAACTTCTAACCTCCAACTAATGGGCCAAAGGATCTTCGGATTCTGCTTTTATATTTACTTTTAACCATTTCGGTTCCCTTTCCCATGTTCAACTAAAAGCCAACGGATTTACTCACAAGTTGATCATGCTAGTGAATAAGCTTATAAAACAAGTGAACAAAAACAACCTTTATGAAAGAATCAAAACTAGCAATAAAAAGCCTTTCAAACTTCAACCATCAACTATTGCCAAAACCCTAGAATGGGCGTTTAGCCACTAATAGACAAGCGAAAAAAATATAGAAATCATCATTATTCTTAGTTCAACAAGAAAGAAAAGAAGAAACCTAAGTAGAATCTTATCTCTCCTCAAAAATCTTCTTTACAACCTTCAAAATGATGAACGATATGATTCTGTATCTGCTAGAAATGCCTTCGATGTTATATATATAGGTGAGCCCTCAAATGATGCTTTTGTCCTCAAGTATTTGGCTTAAAAGTCAGCAAAATCTCGTCCAGCAAGGTCCGGCGCACAACCTCATGTATAGCACCATAGAGTTAGTCAAATTTCCTCTGAAGAATACCTTCTGGCACGCCACTCTCACCATAACACCAAGGACAACCAAATTTCTGCACTCCTAACACCTCTGGCGCCCCACTCTCACCATAGCGCCAGAGTGTTAGTAAAATATATGAGCATCAAGACCCTTCTGGTGCCCCACTCTCCCCATAGCACCAGATGTTAGGAAAATTTCCCTAGTCTGGAATGCTTCTGGGGCTCCATGCCTTCCGTCTCGCCAAGGTGTTAAACAAATTCTCATCTCCAAAGATGAGGTACCTGGTGCCCCACGCCACCAATAGCACCAACATTGTTGCATTATTCTCTGAAGCACAAGTGTTGGGCGTGCCAGGCCAGCCATAGCCCTAGGCTAACTTTCACAAACTCTTCTTCTTCATACCTTGAGTCATTTTTGGGTCCTTCTTCCTTGGTTTCCTTCTCAAAACATCTAGAAACATTCATTAGCTCACAAGAAACATGAATACATAAATCATACATTTCATAGGGATTATGAACTCAAAACAAGGGAAAATATAGGTAAAAACATGCAAATAGGCACAAAATTATGCCCATCATCACCATCCCACACTTAAATCATTGTTCGTCCTCGAACAATCCTCAAATTCATGCACAAACTTATATTTTTTTCATCACTTATCAACTTTATCAATTCACACTCAAACAATAAGCAGAGAGCATACGATTAAGTGGTTCATCAACTCAAGTAATTCACATCAAACACATGCAGAGTTATTCACATTCAAGACTACACAACTTCTATAATCGACTTACTTTTCGAAATAGGGCCAACATGATTAAATACAAAACATGAAACATATAGTACATCGATTTAGAATCTTATGCCCCTCACCTTTAGTGATGTTCCTCTCTCAAGTTGTCAATGCAAAGCATGGAACATAATAAGTAAGGCACACTCACAATCAGAAAAGATGTATCATACATATGCAATATACCATAAGCTTGCCCTTCATGTACACTTAGACTACTTAATCATTTCATGAGATTAAGATCACAAGAACTTTTATTGGTTTTAATGTCGGCTAAGTGATAGGTTGGAATGATTTTTCTCTTATAATGACCACCAATCCTAAACACTTTTAAGACTTTTTTTATCATTCAAGTCCACCACCTTTTTCCTTGTTGTTCACCCTTCACTTTTCACTCACCCCTTTTTCTTTCTTTTCATGCCCCTTTATTCACTACTTGATTGCTAGCCTTTGCTTATAGAATCACTAAGAATTTTCACTCTTAAAACTATTTATATTATTTTCCTAGCAGCAAGAAAATAACACATTTTATGGGCACCCCCTTCTTCCTACTTTCTCTTGTTAACTTTCCTCACATATTTTTTTCTTTTTATTCTTCCCTTATCATTCATGCATTGGTCAACCTTCACTTTCAAGTCTCAAAGTGCCTAAGAATACTTTGGATCAACAATTCTTGGAGGTATCACGATAAAAAGGGAATCAGCTACTTTTGTGGCTAACAAAAGAATACAACTTAAGTCTGAAGGGGGTTAACTAGGGAATATGTTCGGGAAGGTAAAACAAACATGGGGAAACATGGATTTTTCAAAAAACGCCTTAATCATCTCTTAACTCACTACACCACTAGCTATAAAATACACTAAGACATGTTCTAGATGCTACAATATGTACAAAATAAAGCAATTAATCTCAGCTCACATGGCATTGAGACGCTAGTCAGTTTCCTATAGCTATACATTCATACAGTCACACTGAACGACATTTCTCATTATTAAACCCTACAAGTATACTAAGTCGAATTAAAGAAGTATGTGTGTCTCTCATAGAATTCTTACTTAAGATGACCACTTCATTGCCTCTAGCTTAGCGTCTAAGTGGAATGTCAAAGAGCACACAAGTGACTTATGTCTGGCTCAAACCAAAAAAATAAAAAAAATTGTGACTAACTTCCCTTAAGACGGTTATCATCCATCTATCATAGGGAAGAGTCACTACTCTATGATGACAACGACTCCTAAAAAATGAAAAAATTACCCGGTTCAAAGTACTCTCCTTCTGAAAAGAACTGAGGCATAAGAAAACTTGATGGCATACTCACCCTCAACTAACAAAATTTAGACTCTAAAATTAAACTAACAAAATTTAGACTCTAAAATTAAACTAACAATCTCAACTACCAGAGATAAACAGATTATCCAACATCATAAGGCATCCAAGTCAACAGTCATAATTAATATTAACTATTACAAAATAAGACCTAACAAATCATAGAGTTATTGTCATGGGAAATGTCATTATGCTATGGCCTACTACAAGTATAGCAATCAAAGAACATACATGAATCCTTCCTCCACCCCACACTTAAACGGTGCACTGTCCTCAGTTCATGCACAATCATATCAAATAGGTTGAGAAAAGGGACTTCCTGAGCCGCTATGCATCATAATCAGGATTGTACTCCTGATTATCATCATCCTCATCATTATCTTCACCATCAATCTGCATGGCTCCAGTAGCAGCAACATCCTCATCACCATCATTGTCCAGATCATCAAATCCATCATGTCATGACCCGAACGTACACCCCGATCGTAGACACGGGACAAGGGACCCCGAGAGATCCCAAGTCGACCCATGACACATGCAAACAACTAATCTCATTCAAATAAGAGGAATGATAATCATAAAAACATAGTGGAAACATAATTATAGCACAACATCAGGAAATACTGGACATATACATAGCTGAGTACTACATTCCTGTCTGAAAGCCTCTAGTACATAAGATGGGTTGATGGGACAACATCCCCAACTAACCCGAACAACATAAGAGTCCGTTAAACCTCCCTCAGAATATGAGGACTCGCCAATAAGCTGAGAACGTAAGCTAGGATGGCTAAGGGTGAGGATGAGCCTGAGATCCGGACCCTGTATCATGAAACGATACAACATAGAAAGTATGCGGTCAGTACGTGGAATGTACCAAGTATGCAGGGTAAGTAAAACGGACGTTAAAAGTATAATAAACTAATAAATAAACATAGGAGAAGGACATCATGGTTGTATCATAAATTTCGTAATAGAACATAAGGCTCAAGACTTTCAGGTCATTCACAAATCATTCATTATCGTAATCGTAAGTAAACTTTATCAAAACATAACTTGAGCCAATAACATAAACATAACGATGCATAAGACATGCGGAACAATGGGAGAACTCATCATAACCTACACCATCATGGTAGAGCCTTTCTTGATGCCCCACTATCTCGCTCAAGTGGGTAGAGTCGACCCTTGCTTGCCATGTGAGGGTTGTACATTAGGTGTGATATCACATTTAAGAGGATCATTATCAATACATCATATCATTTATAAACCCATGGTGGCACATGGTTATGAGACACCGACGTAGTCCTTTGAACGCCTGGCTGCTCGGTGCTAGACACGGCTCCTAAAGCAATGCATATAGGCTCATACGTAAATCAATGACATCATGCATTAAGATTCATTAACTAAAATATAACATTTATCATCATTGATCCCCTTTAAAACATGCTTAGCCAAAAATCATAGGCCCTTTTCATTGGCCAACATCGTAAATCGATAAATCATGTAATTCTTTTCATAAATCATAAATTATTCTTCAACATGTGGCATTGCCCAATACTTCATCATGTTCAATTCTTTCTAAATATGCTCATAAACATGGGTAACTTGAATTCATGCTTTTCCGTTGTCAATAATTTCAAAATATTGCATATACATTGTAAATCATAACTTTCATGAACCTTCATCAAATGGGCATTTTATATTTAAAAAGCTTGAAACATGATTTAAAGAAAATAATATAAAACCTGTCCATCATTCATAATTCAATAATTAAAACTCAACTAAATCATACCCATAAAGATAAATCACATTTTCATGCATTTGGGTCAAACCCCATAGGACTTGAATAGGAGGATTCATGATTTAAATCGAAATTTGGGCATGGGTGAGGAAGAATTTCACCCATTATAAAACCCTACATACCTGGAAATGGATTGATGCGAAGTTCCTTGAATACCCACAAAGAATTAGATGGAAACTTGGGGAAGAAGATCTTAAATCTCCCAAAAATCTCTCCAAGCTTTTGCATGAGAATGGGCATGCATAAAGGGCTTAACTCATCTTATCACACTCAGAAAAATATCCAAAACGATGCAGTCTTAGGGTCTTAAAATGTGGAAAAGTCGAAAATGCCCTTAAAATTATTTCCCTGAAAACTTCTCCGAACGGACCAACGAATGACCCAACGGGTCGTTGCAACATACCATGACTCATGGTGTTGAGTCGTTGGATCCACTGCATCATGACATCCTCATATTCTTCCCACAACTCATCAGGACGAGTCGTTGCTTCAATCAACAAGTCGTTGGATCGACCGTTATCAACCCCTTGACCAAATCTGACTTTCCTTTCCACGAGCCTCACCACGACTCGTGGTGGCATCCAACGAGTCGTGGTCTCCATCCATTGAATGCACTGAAATCCTCAACCCTCAAACAATGACTATAAACAACGGACTGTTGCCTCTCACAACGAATTGTGGAACGCCCCATTGTTTCCCCCACAACCTATGTCCAATCACTCCAATGACTGGTAACAGCGACTCGTTCCTGACAACGAGTCATTACACCATCCGTTGTCTCCACTGCTTCCCTGAACTTCCCAAACCATGACAGCTTATGATGACTTGTGGTATCCAACCACGACTCGTTGGGTCGCCCGTTCTGTGATGTTTTTGCCAGTTTTCTACACTTGTCAAATTCAACTCTTGGGTCTATTCTTAGGCCTCTCCGGGGTATTACAATATCTCCCCCTTGGAAACATTCATCCTCGAATGTAGGAAACAAGCAGCAAACAGAAACATACAATTTATCATAGCCATATACTGATCATTTTAACTTAAATTTTCAAGGAATGACTACCTCCGAATAAAACCACATAGCTGAACTGACCTTTACTTCACATACACATTCATACACATAAAAGAAACTTTCACACATGAACTAAACATAAAAACTAGACAGAGTCTTAGGGCAAAAACTGATACCTCGAGTCGGAACTGAGCCGGTAGAGAACAAATATGGATATCTAGCCATCATATCCGCTTCGACTTCCCACGTGGCTCCCTCAACATGCTGATTTCTTCATAATACTTTAACTGAAGCTACTTCTTTGTTCCTTACTTTTCACCAAAATTTTTTCATAGCTGAGGTTATCCTTTACACCAACGCAGTCTACCGGGACTAATAAAGCTGGATTACCCAAGCACTTTTTCAAGAGCGATACATGAAACACGGGATGAACTAAAGCTAACTCTGAAGGCAAGTTCAACTTATACGCCACCTTACCAACTCTCCTCATACCCCGTGAAGGACCAACATATCCGGGACTGAGTTTCCCCTTTTTCCCAAATCGCATGACCCCCTTCATGGGAGATACCTTTAGAAATACCCAGTCATCCACATCAAACTCCAAGTCTCGTCTCATCACATTGGCATATGATTTCTAACGGCTCTAAGCGGTTTTCAACCGGTCCCTTATCAACTGAATCTTTACCATCGCCTCGTGAACCGAATCACCATCCGATAGGAGATCTACACCTTCGCTCGTAAAGAGCATCGAACGGCACCATTAGGATATTGGAGTGATAGCTATTATTATAAGAAAACTCGATTAAGGGCAAATGATCATCCCAACTACCTTCGAAATCCATAACACATGCCCACAACATATCCTCGAGGTTCTGATGGTTTGTTCTGCCTGGCCGTCTATTTGCGGATGGAAGGATGTACTGAGCTTAACTTGCGTCTCAAGTCCCTTCTGAAAAGACCTCCAAAACTGAGAGGTAAACTGAGTACCTCGGTCTGGGATGATAGACAAGAGCACTCCATGAAGTCGAACCAACTCCCGATTATACAACTTGGCATAATCATTTGCTGAATTCGTGGTCTTGACTGGTAGGAAGTGTGCCGCCTTGGTTAACCTGTCTACCACCACCCAAATGGAGTCATAGTGTTGGCGAGTACGAGGTAGGCCTGTAACGAAATCCATATTTATTTCCTCCCACTTCCAAGTGGAAATGCTAATATCCTGAAGTACACCTCCTAGTCTTTGATGCTCAACTTTCACTTGCTGACAGTTTGGACACATAGCTATAAACTCCGCAATATCCTTCTTTATACCATCCCGCCAATAGATTTCTCGCAAGTCTCGATACATCTTTGTGGATCCTAGGTGAATGGAATATTTGATGCCATGTGCCTGGTGCAATATCCAAACCCTCAAATTATCAACGTCTGGAACACATAGTCGGCCCTAGTATCGTAGCACACCATCTCCCCCTTGGGAGAAAACCTCCACCTTTTGACTCCACACTACTTCCTTCAGCTTCCTCAAAGTCGGATCCTCATCTTGCATAGATTTGACATCGGCCACTAAGGTCGATTCTGACCCATTCTGCACAATAACGTCGCCATCAGTCGAGTCAATCAATCTAACTCCCAACCTTGCAAGTCGATGGACATCTCTCACCAACTCCTTCTTTCCCTCGTCCACATGGGACTCACTCTCCATAGAGAGCCTACTAAGCGCATCCGCAACCACATTAGCCTTGCCCGAATGGTAGAGGACACTCATGTCGTAGTCCTTTAGTAACTCCAACCACTTCCTTTGCCGAAGATTGAGATCTTTCTGCGTGAACACATATTGCAGGCTCTTGTGATCCATGAACATGTCCATATGGACCCCATACAAGTAATTCCGCCATATCTTCAATGCAAACACTACCGCGGCCAACTCAAGATCATGGTTCGAGTAATTCCTTTCGTGAACCTTTAACTATCGAGAGGCATATGCTATCACTTTCCCACGCTGCATTAACACACATCCCAGTCTGACTCTCGAAGCATCACAATATACAACAAAGCCATCGATACACTCGGGTAAGGTCAACATTGGTGCTGAAGTGAGTCGGGATTTCAACTCTTGGAAGCTTTTCTCACAAGCATCCGACCATTGGAACTTCACCTTTTTCTGAGTCAACCTAGTCAACAGTGCTGCAATTTATGAAAATCCCTCAACAAATCTTCGGTAGTATCCTGCTAAGCCCAAGAAACTCTGAATTTCTGAAGGATTCGCCGGTCTGGGCCAATTCTTCACTGCCTCAATTTTCTAGGAATCTACCCTTATGCCTTCACTCCATACCACATGACCCAGAAATGCTACCGAGTTTAGCCAAAATCCACACTTGCTAAACCTTGCATACAGCTGGCGATCTTTGAGGGTTTGCAGCACTATTCTCCAATGCATGACATGCTCCTCCTCACTCCGTGAGTATACCAAAATGTCATCAATGAACACAATCACGAACATGTCCAAATATGCCTTGAACACCCTGTTCATTAGATCCATAAAAGCTTCAGGGGCATTGGTTAGTCCGAAAGACATAACAACAAATTCATAGTGACCATATCGAGTCCTGAAAGCGGTCTTCGGGATGTCACTCTCCCGAACCCTGAGCTGGTGATACCTGGACCTGAGATCAATCTTGGAGAAGCACTTGGCTCCTTGAAGCTAGTCAAACAAGTCATCGATCCTGGGGAAGGGGTACTTGTTCTTGACGGTAACTTTGTTCAACTACCGATAGTCAATACACATGTGAAGGCAACTTTCCTTCTTTCGAACAAATAGAACTGGTGCACCCCATGGAGACTAGCTCGGTCTAATGAAACCCTTTTCCAACAAGTCCTTTAAATAATCCTTCAATTCCTTTAGTTCGGCTGGAGTCATCCTGTAGGGAGGAATACAGATAGGTTGCATATCGGGTAATAGATCAATACCGAAATCAATTTCCCTCTCCGAAGGAACACCGAGAAAATCATCAGGGTACACCTCCGGATATTCGCACACCACTGGGACTGACTGAATAGTTGGGGTCTCGGACTCCACATCCTTAACCCTAACTAGGTGGTACATCCATCCTTTAGAGATCATTTTCCTGGCCTTAAGATATGAAATAAACCAACCTGTTGGTACCGCCGAACTACCCTTCTACTCCAAAACTGACTCACCCAGAAAATGAAATTCCATCATACGGGTCCTACAATTAATTAGAGCATAACATGAAAACAACCAATCCACGCTAAGAATAATGTCAAAGTCAGTCATGGCTAATTCTACAAGGTCTGCGGAGGAAACCTTATGCAACAAAGTAACCAGGCATCCTCTATATACTCGTCTAGTTATGACCAAATCACCAACAGGGGTCAAAACTAAAAATGATTCTGACAAGGTCTCGAGACTAACTCCAAGGCTACTAGCAATGTAAGGAATCACGAAAGACAAGGTAGCTCCCGGATCTAGCAAGGCATAAACATCGATATGAAAGACATGCAACATATCAATGACCACGTCTGGTGAAGTCTCTTTCTCCTGGCGAGAGGCACGGGCATAGAATCAGTTTTGGCACTGTCTGCCACCTCCACTAGTTGATGCTCCCTGCAGAGCGAAACAGGTTGGAGCGGCTATTGTCTTGGTGTTCTGTGCACGACCCCTATCATCACCCTGCCTGGCATATGGGCACGCTCAGCACATGTGCCCAGATCTACCACACCCATAGAAAGCATATGAACCAAGCAGGCACTCCCCGGTATGACTCTTGCCTCACTTCCCGCAGACTGGAGGGGTATACTCTAACCGGGTGCCCCTCTGATCCCTTGACCCTGAAGCCCTGCTCCTTTGATCACCCTTGGATTTGGATGGAACACTAGATGGCGATGGTGCTGGGGCTAGTGTTCTCTGCTGAAACTGTGGGCGGTAGCCACCACCGAACCTCTGATGCGAAAACCCTCGGCTATCCATCCGAGCCCTCTTTGCTTCTCTCTCCCTCGTATGAGCCGCCTCCATTCTGCTGGGCATACAACACTATGTGAGGAAGGTCCATATCTTGGTGAAGCATGGCAGTCCTGCAATCCTTGTCTAAGTATCCAGCCACACCGTGAACGAATCGCCTCACCCACGCCCTCTAATCCATCACTAACTCTGGGGCGTACTTTGACAAATGAGTGAACTCAAGTGAATAGTCTAGCACTATCATATTTCCTTGCTTGAGGTTCACAAACTTAGTTACCATCAACTCCCTCATCTGTCGAGGGAAGAACCTGTCGAGAAAAGCCAAGTGGAACTCATCCCAACTTATAAGGCCCGCTCCCGCTGCCCTACTGTCCTTTCATTGCTTGTACCAAATATGAGCAACCTCTTTTAGCTGATAAGAGGCCAAGTCCACACACTCCCCATTTGTCACCCCCATAACCTGCGTGACCTTTAAGATGCCTTTAATGAACTCGTGTGGATCCTCGTCCCCCTTTGATTTTGTAAACTCGGGAGAGTTCATCCTCAAGAATTCTCTAATCCGAGTCGCCGATGCATTTCCATTCTGTGGGACCTGCACAACAGCCTGCTGGTTGGCCTGAGCGGTTAAGGCCAACATCTGAATAACCGCCTGAAACTCTGCGTGGGCAGTTGGTTCTAGTGCCTGGGGCTCCTGAACAGGTGGGGCTTGCTGATGCCCATGGTCATTGCCACCCCCATGGCCTTCATCATTTTCATTCCTCCTTCTATTCATTCTTCTAGGATCCATGACTCTGCAATTGCGAATAGCACGAATTAGAAGGATGGAGAAACTTTGCAGCGCACGACGTAGAACATGAAAGAAGAGAATATTTCCTAAATGTCTAATAGCCTCTTTGTCATAACCATGGCACGCTTCACACCCATGAAAAAGACTCTACTTAACGCGGCTTTCAGACACCCTACGACACTTCAAACCTATGGCTCTGATACCAAGTTTTTCATGACCCAGACATACACCCGGATCGTAGACATGAGACAAGGACCCCGAGAGACCCCAAGTCGACACATGGCACATGCATACAACTAATCTCATTCAAATAAGCAGAATGATAATCACAAAAACATAGCGGAAATGTAATTATAGCATAACACAGGAAATACTAGACATATACATAGCTGAGTACTACATTCCTGTCTGAAAGCCTCTACTACATAAGGTGGATTGATGGGACAACATCCCCAACTAACCCGAACTGTACTAAAACATAAGATAACATAAGAGTCTGCTAAACCGCCCTCGGAATATGAGGTCTCACCACTAAGCTGAGAATGTACGCTGGGACGGACTAAGGGTGAGGATGAGCTTGAGATCCAGACCCTGTATTCATGATACAACATACAAAGTGTGCGGTCAGTACGTGGAATGTACCGAGTATGCAGGGTAAGTAAAATGACGTTAAAAGTATAATAAACTCATAAATAAACATAGGAGAAGGACATCATGGTTTTATCATAAATTTCGTAAGAGAACATAAGGCTCAAGACTTTCAGATCATTCATAAATCATTCATTACTGTAATCGTAAGTAAACTTTATCAAAACATAACTTGAGCCAATAACATAAACATAATGATGCATAAGACATGCGGAACAATGGGAGAACTCATAATAACTGACACCATCATGGTAGAGCCTTTCATGATGCCCCACTATCTCGCTCAAGTGGGCAGAGCCGACCCTTGCTTGCCATGTGAGGGTCGTGCATTAGGCGTGATATCACATTAAGAGGATCATTATCAATACATCATATCATTTATAAACCCATGGTGGCACATGGTTATGAGACACCGACGTAGTCCTTTAAACACCTGGCTGCTTGGTGCTAGACACGGCTCCCAAAAATATGCATATAGGCTCATACATAAATCAATGACATCATGCATTAAGATTCATTGGCTAAAATATAACATTTATCATCATTGATCCCCTTTAAAACATGCTTAGCCAAAAATCATAGGCCCTTTTCATCGTCCAACATCGTAAATCGATCATGTAATTCTCTTCATAAATAATCATTCTTCAACATGTGGGCATTACCCAATACTTCATCATATTCAATTCTTTTAAAATATGCTCATAAACATGGGTAACTTGAATTCATGCTTTTCCGTCATCAATAATTTCAAAATATTGCATATTCATCATAAATCATAACTTTCATGAACCTTCACCAAATGGGCATTTTAGATTTAAAAAGCTTGAAACATGATTTAAAGAAAATAATATAAAACCTGCCCTTCATTCATAATTCAATAATTAAAACTCAATTAAATCATACTCATAAAGAGAAATCACATTTTCATGCATTTGGGTAAAACCCCATAGGACTTGAATAGGAGGATTGATGATTTAAATCGAAATTTGGGCATGGGTGAGGAAGAATTTCACCCATTCTAAAACTCTACATACCTGGAAATGGATTGATGCGAAGTTCCTTGAATACCCACAAAGAAATAGATTGAAACTTAGGGAAGAAGACCTTGAATCTCCCAAAAATCTCTCTAAGCTTTTGCATGAGAATGGGTATGCATAAAGGACTTAACTCATCTTATCACACTCAGAAAAATATCCAAACTGACGTAGTATTAGGGTATTAAAATGTGGAAAAGTCGAAAATGCCCTTAAAATTATTTCCCTGAAAACTTCTCTGGACGGACCAACGATTGACCCAACGGGTCGTTGCAACATACCACGACTCGTGGTGTCGAGTCATTGGATCCACTGCATCATGACGTCCTCAGATTCTTCCCACGACTCGTCAGGACGAGTCGTTGCTTCAATCAACGGGTCGTTGGATCAACCGTTATCAACCCCTTGACCAAATCTGACTTTCCTTTCCACGAGCCTCACCACGACTCGTGGTGGCATCCAATAAGTCATGGTCTCCATCTATTGAATGCACTAAAGTCCTCAACCCTCAAACAACAACTAGAAACAACAGACCATTGCCTCTCACAACGAATCGTGGAACGCCCAGCTATTTCTCCCTCATCCTAAGTCCAATCCTTCCAACGACTGTTAACAACGACTCATTGGGTCGTTACACCGTCTGTTGTCTGCACTGCTTCCCTGAACTTCCCAAACCACGACAGCTTATGACAACTCATGGTATCCAACAACAAGTCATTGGGTCTCCCGTCCTGTGATGTTTTTTCCAGTTTTCTGCACTTGTCAAATTCAACTCCCGGGTCTATTCTTAGGCCTCTCCAGGGTATTACATCAGTGAGCAACATGGCCTCATCATCATCCAACGGCTCCTCAAAGGTAGGTCCCACTCTATACATTTGGATAGCACTCTCCATGAGTGGGATCTATCCTCTAAGGCCACTATCTCATCATCTATGGCAGATCAACCTCCAGTCCTCAACTACAAATCAAGCATGCTGAATATACGGCCTCTCGAACTATCATCACGAGATTGGCAATCAGCTATAGTAAGAGATGGATCTGTGGAAGTGATGGGCTCTATTACTTTTGTCACATCTATTATCTAGCCTGCTAGGAGCCCTGCTCTTGAAGACGAAGGTTTGCCTCTTCCTCCTCAATGTCTGCCTCTCTCAAAAACTATGTTTGGAGGATACCATAACAGTACTTCCATCTATAATTACCTCTCGATCTTCTCATATTACCCTAAAGGACTGCACCAAAGTTGATTGGTATCCCTTTCATCAGCATGTATAGCAATACAACTTGCTCCCTAGTGATTTTTTTCATATGAGTCCCAAGGGGTAACACTGCTCAAACCAACTTCACCTAGATATTTGCCTCCTTATTCAGGTAGGAGAACACAAGTGTGGAGTAAGTGCCGTTATGGTCCCTTTCCCAACGGGTTGAAGAATGCTCACCACAAAGAGTATGGCGAATGTCTCAATATGGGAGCCTCTCTAGCAAAATGAAGTACTTAGATGGGTCTACCGTAGATGTCTCAAGGAAAGCATTGAATCTCTTCTAAGTGAACCAGACAACCTAACCCCGTAGTTTGACTTTGGTGCGCTCCCAAAAGAAGTGTCCCAGTTTGCATAAAATTTCCTCACCAAAGTGAGGCTGCACTCCTCTGGCTTGACAAAGATGTAGCGTAGTCCCAACTCATGGACCTTGTCCTGAATAAAGGCGACCTTTGTCAATCTAATTCTCAGGAGCATATTTGACCTCCTTTTGTGCGTTGAACCATGATAGTCCATGAGGCTCCACTGCTCTTTCTCCAAACCTTCTAGCAGGGGCTCCCTTAGCCTATGAACTCGACCCTTTTATGCCTTTTTAGAGCCGCTTAAAACCCTTGCCAGCCACCACAATCTTCTTTCCTTTGATAGCATTTGATGCCATGGAACCTATCAAATAAAAATCAAGTACTACACAAGATTAGTTCGTGAATAAAATGGCTAGCTAATTAGGTGTAATGGGTGCAAAGTGACCCCACACTAAATTTGTTGTCATACTTGTGAGAATTTGTCAAATAGGATACTTAAGACTTCCCCCACTATCATCCAAATATCAACCTCCATAATATTCACTAACTTCCTATTACAACCAAGTTCATGAATTTTTCACACCTCTCCTCTGTTAATTTTTTTCAAGAATGCCTCACTTAGGCCATTCCTTTCACCTTCCCACCATTAAGTCTTCATTCAAGTAACTCATACATGGAAGTAGCTACATTCAATTTATTCAACAACCAACAAGAAATTTACTATAATCCATAATGAATTGCATGAATTTCTCAACAACTCAAAATTCTTCACATTCAAGACTTTAAGAATAAAGTCTTTCTCTCTCTACAATCAATGTTCCACCCACCAAAATTACGAAATTCTAATTATCAATCCCCTTCATCCCAACAACTTCAAATAACTATATTCAACCAAAATTAAGCAACCCAACATGATAATATATTATCACGGAAGAATTTAAGAGAATAAAGCTCATGAAACCCACATTATGAAATTTAAGGTTTTCAATAACAATGGTGATTTTAGGTCTTTAACTTGGGGAAGAATGGTATGGGGGCATGCTTTTCATACTACAGAGAGAATTACTTACTTGAATTGAAGAGACAAGCTTCACCAAGTTTCTTGGAGAAGATAACAATGGGGGACAACGGAGAGGGAGTTACGGCCTTCTAGAGTAGAGAGAGAGAGAATTTTATTTTGCTTTTTATTTTGATTTTTAATGAGAGGGGATGAATGGGAATTTAAAATAAAGGTATAGGTCATGGGTTTTTGGTAATTTTAAGGTCTTTGCGTTAACTTCGACCCATTGAAAAAAAATTCAGACTATAATATCTTGGTGCGGCACACCAGTCATATCGCCACACGCTTAAAAAGAGTTTTCTTCGTGGACAGGAGCTAGCGCAGCACGCCTCCCATAGCACCAACCTGAAATTCTTTTTTCTTTACTGGAGCTAACACCTGGCACATCACGCCAGGTATCTCACCTCAGACTTAACCTTTTTCAGCTCATTTTCCCCGCTCTTTGTGCCTCCAAAGCCTTATTTATCTCTGCAAAATTAGAAAAAGTTAGAAAAATGTGGGTTTCCTCCCACCAAGCACCTTAGTTATAGTCGTGGCACGATATTCATGGGTTACCTCCCGCGCAGCGCCTGATTTAACATCACGGCATGGCGAAAGCCACTCTCACTCCTTCAACCAAGTGAAATAGTTCAGATCACCTGATGCACTTGCTAAATTCTCATGTAGCACATGCTTCTTAACTACCGTTCACATCCTCCAAGATCTACCACTGGCTTCAGTATGACATTATCAAAATGAGGTGGCCACCTTGTCGCTCTAAACACATCAAAGACTTCCTCGTGATCATCTACAATCATTAACATCTTGTCCAACATCACCTTTATGACCGCGTCTGCGAAGGCTAGAAATCCTCTCCCCAAAATAAAGGGAACTACTACATCTACTTCATAATCCAGGATTATGAAGTCCACAGGTAAAATGAAAGGTCCAACTTTAATGAAGACGCCCTCTATGATTTCGTTAGGATAAGCAAGAGACATGTCGGCAAGCTGTAGATTTACTGTGGTTGGATGTGGTTCACCTAAACCAAAGGATTTAAACAAGGATGTAGGCATCAAATTAATGCTTGCACCCAAGTCACACAATGCCGAACCTAGTTCCTTATTTCCAATCACCACTAGAAGGGTGAGGCTCCCGGGGTCTTTCAGCTTCTGAAGAATTTTGTTTCACACCTGAGAACTCCATTCTTCCGTGAGAGCCATAGTTTCAAACTTTGTCAACCTCCTCTTATTTTCCACAATGTTCTTCAGATACTTTGCATATTTTGGAACTTTCTACAAAAGCTCCAACAATGGTAAGTTAACATGTACCTGTTTCAATACCTCAAGAAATTTTTGGTAGGCTGAGTCCTCCTTCTATTTCTTAAACGTTTGTGGAGATGGAGGGGGTGGCCTGGTCTCTATTGATGTGTTGTGGGTTGATAGCACTTTCGATCCTTAAAATTAAGGAAATAAGCGTGGACTTAGCTGTGTTAATATAGATATGGTGCACTTTTACTTTGTTTTCAGGGAAGATAGATGTTGGAGTTGAAATGTGCAAATGAAGGACAAAATGCAGAAAAGGGCTAAATACGGACCTCATTAGGAGCCGTACAATCCTGACACCAGCCGTACTTAAAGTCGTGGAAAAATCCAGAACATTTATTTGAGGCAAAGGCAAAGTATGACTTATGGTATGAGTTGTACTATCCTGGTACGAGCCGTACCACAACAGTCGTAGAAAAGTTCAGAAGATGCTTGTAACATTCCAAAAGTTTCTAAGATCCGTTCCAGACTTAAGGAAAGAATTCAGATAGAAGGTGAAAATTTTTCCACAGAAAGAGTTGTGGGACGACTCGTTAGGTGACCCCATGAGTCATGGTCAGACCCGTGGGGAGCAATCAAGAGGTGTAGCCTAGATCAGCAGCCACGGACGACCCAACGATTCATCAAGTAAATAATGACTCGTTAAGTCGACCGTTGGGTGAATGTTGGAGATTAATGGTAAGGGCCTAAGGCAGTGGAGACCACGAAAGGAGGGACGTGTCGTCCTGCACCTGACAACTCGTCAAGTTACCTGTAGGGAGAGAAGAGCAGAATAAGGAGATTTAACTAGTTCACTCAACGACTTGGCCCCACGAGTCATTACCTACCCCACGACTCGTGGAGTGCCCTATGGGGACTGGCAGGTGGAATTTTTCAATGTTTTTCTACAGGTGTTTTCGTAAAATCCTATGCTTCTAACTCTTAAACTACGCCGTTTTGAGCATCTAGGGACGTTTTTGAGGGGATAACTAGCCTAAACCGTCATTCTACACCAAAATACTCTCAAACTCTTCTTCCTCCTCTTTCTGAAGACTCAAGGATTCATCAAGGGGTCCTCAAGGCTTCAAGGTGCAAGTTCAACTGGGGTTTCTTCTTGAATCAAGTATGTGGGTTTTTCAACAAGGATATCCTTCCATTCTTGTGCCCCAAAATGTTTTACCAAAAACCAATTTTCAATTATTCTAGAAAAGCATGACCTAGGGTTTCGATTGATGGGTGATTTCTTCTATTTCTTCTATGAACTCTAAAACCCATTAGGTTTACAAGTTAATCATACTTATGGAATTATTTTATTATCTTGAATTATGTGCTAGATGGTGAAAATGCTTGATTATAGAATATTCTTCGTGAGATGGCTTAAACCTTGATTGGGATTTTATTATTGTTCACTCGACTATATCAATAACTCGTAACCATGTCTAAAATATGTGAAGATCGTAAGAATTCCCTTAAAAACTAGAATACACAATTTGATAAATATGTTTAGAAGAGATTTGAACTTATGGGCTCGATAAATGGGAAGTATGTATATGTTTTCATTATGTTTTCGATGTAAATGATTTGGGTAAGAGGTGAACCTATGATAACGGTATAATTATCCCATTTTCTTTATGAATTGGAGTAAACTTCGAAATGGGTTCCATGAAATAAATATATGTCCCTACCATGATCTCATTGTACATGTTTAAGGCATGAGTTGATTGTATGGGGCTTTCTCCCATAAATTAGAATATATCACTCAATGTATCTATGTTAAAGTGTGAATTGTACATATGGATCCTGCATGACTCTATGTTATACGTCTTACATTATGAACTCGAAACTTGAATGTTGTGGAGGTGTGAAGTATGATATGAATCTATAGATATTCAAAAATGTAAGATGTGTGAATTAGAGGATGAGTTGGTACCATGAAGATATGAATTATGATGATAAAGAAAGAGAATGATCCTTCAGACTTTTGGGGCTTGTTGTTAGTAGAAAGTAACCCTAACCCTTTATAAACGAATGTTGTATGATGAAGTCAGCAAATGCTCATGTTTCTAATTAGCTATAGTACCATAGACCAGATGTATAATGTCAGATCAGTATTCCTCATGGTCTAGTCAGCCAGGGACTCTCCATAGCCAAGAAAGTTTCCCTTGGTCATCTCGGGACTCTCCATAGCAGAAAATGACTCCTTTAGTTCAGTCAAGACTCTCCATAACTGAGAATGTTTCCCTTAGTCAGTTAGGGACTCTCCATAAATGAGAATGTTTCGCTTAGTCAGTCAAGGAATCTCCATAGTCGAGAATGTTTCCCTTAGATTAGTCGGGATTCTCCATAGTTGAGAACGTTTCCTTAGTTCAGTTGGGACAGTCCATAGCAGATAATGACTCCCTTAGTTTATGTTATCAGTATCGCTCAGTTCTGTACAGTTCAAACTTTAGTTTAAAATAGATATAATGCAATGCAACACAGACTCAGTTATTAGCAGATATTCAGTATAGTGCAGGACATTATCTTCGGCTTCGGCTCTCATTATATGTTCAGTACCTGACCCCTATGTATGGGCTTGATGATGCTTTAGAATATGAGGTGCAAAATGAAAGTTTCATGTGGATATGTGTATGTGAATCAAAAGAGGCTTGTTGCATTCTAAATCAGTTACATGTCGAATTCGGTTTATTTCCTTCTTGTATACTTATATGTTTAGTTTGTTTACGTTTCTCCGCATGCTCAGTACATTCCAAGTACTGACCACATATTTTATGTGCTATATCATTTCATGATATAGATTCAGGTATCCAGACTCAGCCCCGCGGGTAGACACACTCTTTCTTCCATCTCAGCGGATTGTGGTGAGTCCTCATCTCTTGAGAATGAGGTCTATGTTCTTACTTAGTTGTATTTAATTTTTAAGACTTTAGGAGTTAGCTGGGGACTTGTACCAGCAACTCTTTAGTTTAGTAGAGGCTTTTAGACATGTGTAATCTGATTCAGTCTATGTATTATCTTTTGCTAGATTATGTCAAGTTTTAAATTTGGATCTTAAAGTTAGCTTCCGCTCAGTTATGTTTTGTTAGTTGTTTATATCATTAGTGTTATGCTATGAGTATGCCATGGGTCGACTTGGAGCCTTTCAGGGTTCCTTGTCCCGTGTTATGGCTAGGGTGTAAACTCGGGTAATGACAAACTTGATATCAGAGCAAAGATTTAGAGTGTCCAAGGGTGTCTGAAAGCCGCATTAAGTAGAGTCTTCTTCATGAGTGTGAAGTGCGCCACACTTATGACGAAGAGGCTACGAGACGTTTTAGGAATGTTTCTTTTTCTTACTGATTCTTATCGTGCGTGGAGCATGAAACTCTAAACAATTCCTCCTCTAACTCATGCTTTACGCGCTTGTAGATAATGCCTCCCAAAATTCACAATCTCGATAATGCAGCACACCATGATAAGGGAAAATCTCCAGTAGTGGCCAAAGGTATGTTGTGAATTTTGCGTTATTCTTTGCATGTCGCTAGCCCCAGAACCCCAATATTTGAATAACGAGCTTTTTGATGGTTGTTGGAGGGAGATTGTCATTGTGTGATGTGAATAGCTATGTGTAAGACTTGCAGTGAAGGTTAGGGGTGAAAAGAAAGCTAGGAGCTAGTGAATTAGCCTCGATCTTAAGAAAGATTCAGGAGCCTTAGAATGACGGCTTTAAGCCAAGGGGGAGATGGTAAGTATGTACGACAAGTCAAATCTTGAGTATGCTAATAGAGGAGTTCCACCCCTAAAAGTTGCGATACAATCCATTCAGGTTCAGATAACTTCTCTAGAAGCTAAGTTATGCCCATCCCTATGTGCAAACTCGCAGAATTTCTAGATATCTGCTTCAGACAACGACGCCAGTCTTACTCTAAGAATCCTTAAGGCTCAACCTCATGTTATGAATTAGCTATGTGTGTTAACTCATGTTTTCCAATATGATCAGCTCGAACTCAGTCCTTAAAAGTTGCTTGGCAGCTCAGGAGAATCAGGTTATCTCATGTATGTGCTCAATTATAGATGTTATGAATGATTTGTATTCATGAGTCCTATATTTTTAGTTAGACCAGATATCATGAATTCTAACCCCATAACAGAAAGTAAGTTGAGAACGAAGGCTCAGTCTGTATCAATTCAGTGTCAGTTAAAGGGAACAAATCCTTCTAAGTGTTCTATTTAGTTCCATGCTAGTGTCATGTCCTTCAGTCTCTCTTGTGCCCTAGCATGCATGTTCGATTTAGATATTCAGTTTAGATGTGTAAGGTCAGTCCGAAGTTAGATACTGTATTGGTTTTAGCTGTGATTGATTAATTTTGGGATTTCAGTTCCGTCCGTATCCTTTCAGTATGTTTAGCCAACATTCGAGGATGAATGTTCCCAAGGGGGAGATATTGTAACACCCCAAAAGATTCTAAGATCAGATTTCAGACTTAAGTAAAAATTCAGACAGAAGTTGGAAATTTTCCACAGAATGAGTCGTGGGATGAATTATTAGGTGAAACCACGAGTCGTGGTCAGACTCATGGGGAGTAGTCAAGAGGTGTAGCCTGGATCAGTGGCCACGGATGACCCAATGAGTCGTTACGTAAAAATGACTCGTTAAGTCGGCCGTTGGGTGAATGTTGGAGATTAATGGTGAGGGCCCGAGGCAGTGGAGACCATAGAAGAGGGATGATTCATCGTGCACCTGAAGACTCGTCAAGTTACCCATAGGGAGAGAAGAGAAGAAAAAGAAGATTTAGCCGGTGCACTCTACGACTTGGCCCCTCGAGTTGTTGCCTACCCCACGACTCATGGAGTGTCTAGTGGGAACTGGCAGGTGGAAT
Source organism: Datura wrightii (assembly GCA_035772735.1). NCBI lineage: Eukaryota > Viridiplantae > Streptophyta > Magnoliopsida > Solanales > Solanaceae > Datura > Datura wrightii. The sequence goes on from JASDFA010000001.1 coordinate 57,517,903, forward strand.
TTTCCTGCGTTTTTCTAGGGGTGTTTTTGTAAAATCCTAAACTACGCTGTTTTGAGCATCTTATGGGATGTTTTTGAGGGGATAACTAGCCTAAACCCTCATTCTACACCAAAATACTCTCAAACTCTTCTTCCTCCTCTCTCTCAAGACTCAAGAATTCATCAAGGGTTCCTCAAGGCTTCAAGGTGCAAGTTCAACTGGGGGTTTCTTCTTGAATTAGGTATATGGGGTTTTCAACAAGGATATCCTTCCATCCTTGTGCCCCAAAATGTTTTACCAAAAACCCATTTTCAATTATTCTAGAAAAGCATGACCTAGGGTTTCGATTGATGGGTGATTTCTTCTATGTCTTCTATGAATTCTAAAACCCATTAGGATTACAAGTTAATCATGCTTATGGAATTATTTTATTATCTTGAATTATGTGCTAGATGGTGAAAATGCATGATTATAGAATCTTCTTCATGAGATGGCTTAAACCTTGATTGGGATTTTATTATTGTTCACTCGACTATATCAATAACTTGTAACCATGTCTAAAATATGTGAAGATCGTAAGAATTCCCTTAAAAGCTAGAATATACAATTTGATAAATATGTAGAGATGAGATTTGAACTTATGGGCTCGATAAATGGGAAGCATGTATATGTATTCATTATGTTTTCAATTTCAATGTTTTGGATAAGAGGTGAACCTATGATAACGATATAATTAGCCCATTTTCTTTATGAATTGGAGTAAATTTCAAGATGGGTTCCATGAAATAAATATATGTTCCTACAATGATCTCGTTGTACATGTTTAAGGCATGAGTTGATTATATGGGGTTTTCTTCCATAAATTAGAATATATGAATTAATGTATCTATGTTAAAGTGTGAATTAGGCCTATGGATCCTGCATGACTCTATGTTATATGTCTTACGTTATGAAATCGGAACTTGAATGTTGTGGAGGTGTAAAGTACGATACGAATCTATAGATATTCAAAGATGTAAGATGTGTGAATTAGAGGATGAGTTGGTACCATGATGATATGAATTATGATGATAAAGAAAGAGAACGATCCCTCAGACTTTTGGGGCTTGTTGTTAGTAGAAAGTAGTCCTAATCCTTTCTAAACAAATGTTGTATGATGAAGTCAGTATATGCTCATGTTTCTGATTAGCTGTAGTAGCACAGACCATATGTATAATGTCAGATCAGTACTCCTCATATTCTAGTTAGCCAGGGACTATCCATAGCTGAGAAAGTTTCCCTTGGTCAGCTCGAGACTTTCCATAGCAGATAATGAATCCCTTAGTTCAGTTGGGACTCTCTATAGCTGAGTTCAGTCAGGACTCTATAACTGAGAATGTTTCCCTTAGTCAGTTAAGGACTCTTCATAGCCGAGAATATTTCCCTTAGTCAGTTAGGGACTCTCCATAGCCGAGAAAGTTTCCCTTAGATCAGTTGGGATTCTCCATAACTAAGAACATTTCCCTAGTTAAGTTGGGACTCTCCATAGCTGAGAATGACTCCCTTAGTTTATGTTATCAGTATGGCTCAGTACCGTACAGTTCAGACTTTAGTTTAAAATAGATACCATAATGCAACACAGACTCAGTTATCAGCAGTTATTCAGTACAGTGTATGACATTAGCTTCAACTTCAGCTCTCATTATATGTTCAGTACCTGACCTTATGTATGGGCGCTTGTTGATGCTTCAGAATATGAGTTCCAAAATGAAAGTTTCATGTTGATATGTGTAAGTGACTTAAAAGAGGCTTGTTGAATTCTAAATCAGTTACATGTCTATGTATTCTGTTTATTTCCTTCTTGTACACTTGTATGTTTAGTTTGTTTCCCCGCATGCTCAGTACATTCCATGTACTGACCGCATAATTTATGTGCTATATCGTTTCATGATATAGATTCAGGTATCCAGACTCAGCCCCGTGGGTAGACACGCTCTTTCTTCCATCTCAGTGGATTGTGGTGAGTCCTCATCTCTCGAGGATGAGGTCTATGTTCTTATTCAATTGTATTTCAGTTTTCACACTTTTAGGAGTTAGCTGGAGACTTGTCCCAGCAGCTCGTCAGTTTAGTAGAGGCTTTTAGATGTGTGTAATCAGATTTAGTCTATGTATTATGTTTTTCTAGATTATGTCCTTAAGTTTTAAATTTGGATCTTAAAGTTAGCTTCCACTCAGTTATGTTTTGTTAGCTATTTATATCATTAGGTGTTATGCTATGAGTATGCCATGTGTCGACTTGGATCCTTTCTGGGTTCCTTGTCCCATGTTATGGTTAGGGTGTAAACTCGGGTCGTGACAATGCATCACAGGACAAGTCTCCAGGTACGGGTAGTAACCACGGATCGTGATATCTACCTAAGACCTGTACCAAGGAGCCATGGTAAACTTAGAAGAATTGAACAATGGCATATCTCAATGTACGAATGGAAGTCACAAGTTATAGGATGCAGTTATGAGTCGTACCAAGCCACCCGTGAAAATATTTAGAGGATGCCAGAACTCTTAGGATTAAACCACGATAAGACAGTGTGACTCGTAGGTTCATGGTATGAGTCGTACCAGCTTCCAACACTTAGCCAAAATCAGAAGTTCCCAAGCATTGTACAAGTAAAGGTATGACCCATACAATCCAATTATCGGTCGTAAGTAAAATCGGCGATAGTTCAACAGTTTTCCCTATTTACTTAGGAAAGGGTTATAAATATTTGTATAAATACATTTTTGGTTATTTTGGATAGGAGAGATTCAGATTTGGAGAAAAATAATTGTTGTTGATTTTCTATTCAAGTTTTGGGGATTATTGAGAACAATCTTGGGAGACTTTCTTGAATTGATTTTCTCAATGTTCTTGAAGTGTTCTTCATTAATTCTTGCAATAACCAATTGGATTCTCTTCCAATCATCTTTTTAAGTTCTAAATTATGTGTTTGTGTATGAATGCTCATAATTCTCTTACAACTATAAGAGGCTAAAACCTCCACAACTAGGTTGTGGGAACCATGGTGAATTAACGAACTAGGGTTGCACAAAGTGATTCTAAACCAATGTTAAATGCTTTTATTATATTTTCTTCATCTTTAACATTTCTTAACAAAGCGCAACATTAGGACTTTCCTGAATTCTTTACTTGATTGAATCTAGAGAAATAGAGATTAGGAAAAGAGAATTACAACAAAGCCTAATCTTATGGGTCATTGTATATCTTGAGCTGCGATTGCAAGATAGTTGATTTGGAACAAATTGATAATGTTTGAAGTGAAATCACTCATGATACCTAATTCGGTGATTGAGTATAATGATCCAATAGGGACGAACTAGTCATTTAGATGAACCCTAGTTATCAGTTCAAGAGGTAAGCATTGGGATAGATCACAAGTGTAAAACCTGAAGTAGTTATGAATCCATAGGGAACACTTATCCTAAGTTATTTGTATAAAGTTGATAAAAAACAATCAATTCTCAACATTGTTATATATTTTCCTTTACAAAACCCTCTCTAGGAGATAACAAACTTAGAAGCTACTAGCGTTATTCTATATCTTGACCATATTCCCTGTGGGATCGACCCAAACCTTTGTTGGGTTATATATTGAAAACATCTGCCTCATAGTTTCACAGGAGTGTGATTTGAGCATTACCAAAAATGGTGCCATTGCCAGGGAATATAGCTTAGGATTAGAGTAATTGCTGTGTTTAACTTTTAGTCGTTATTTCCTTGTTTACATTTTTCTTTCGGTTTGTGATTCATTCAGGATACAGCAGGGAAGCGTCATCTCAAGAACCACCTGGATGAACACCCAGATAGAAGATAAGAGGCTGCTAGTGTCCCTGGGAAGATGATGAGTATTGCTATACTAGCAACCATCTTACTGAATTATAAGGGAGACAAAGTACCGAGGTACATGGGATTGGTAAATTCCCTAGAGGAAATAGGGTCGTATAACTTTAGGCCAAAGAAGTTAGACCTTGACTTAAAGAACCATGCAACTCCTCCAGCAAAACCATCAGTTGAGGTGCCACCACTCCTGGAACTTAGGGCACTACCTCAACATATAAAATATTCATTCTTTGGAGAGAACAACACCTTCCCAGTAATTATTGTACCAGACCTGGTGTCACGACCCAAAAATAAGCCCCAACTGAGACATGAGACAAAGAACCCCAGATGCTCCAAGTCGATCCATGACATGAACATGATATCTAAAACTTAACATAAATAAGAAGAAGTCTAACATACATAATAGTGGAAGTCTGCATACATACCAAGATAATACCGAATAAAACAAATGACAAACTGATTTCTATATAATATTTGAATAGCCTCCAACATAATTGATGAGCTGATGGGACAACATCCCCAACTAGCTCGACAATAGTTTGTAATAGAAAGAACATAACTACAGATAATTGAATGTCCTCCAAGGATGAGGACTCACCAACATTGGCTGAAGGATGCGAACTCTGAGAATCGGCTAATGGCGGGGCTGAACCTGAATGTTAGAGCCTGTATCATGAAACAATACAACATAGAGTATGTGGTCAGTACTTTGAATGTAATGAGTATGCAAGGTAAGTAAAATGGACAGTTAAAATACATAAGGGTTCATAAGAATTGGACAACATGATCATAAAGTAAATATCATAATGTACATACACATAAGGGCTCAAGGTTTTCAAACCATTCGTAAACCAGTCATAATCATAACCATAAGATAAAACTTTATAAAACATAACTTGAACCAAAACAACATAACATAACCATGCATAAATCATGAGGAAAAATTAGAGGACTCGTCTTAACCGATACCATCATGGTAGTGCCTTACATAATGCCCCACTGTTTCACCCAAATGGTCAGGACCGTCCCTAACTTGCCAGATAGGGGGACGTGCATGCGTGGTGATATCACAGGGATCCGATAATATATATATATATATATATATATATATATATATATATATATATATATATATATATATATACACACACACACACACCTACTGTGGCATGTAGTTCTAAGACTACGGGGTTTATCGAAACCTGTCTACTTGGTGCTAGATACTGCTCCCAAAACATGCACGTGAGGGCTCATATAGTAATCGTAAAATCATTCATGAAATTTATGGCCAAATAAATAATAACATGATGGATCCCACTTGAAATACATGGTTAGCCATGAAGAAGGACCCATGATTTGGCCAACAGTCATAAATCCCTAACTCATGAAATCCATGCATACTTGTAAAACATGTATATACTTGATATTCATAAATACATGATGAGTACTTAAGAGAATCATATCGTAAATCATAAATCATAATTTAGGGCTTAAGAAGATGAAGATCATAATGGAATCATAACTTGGCTTTTCATGAAGCATACATAGTTTGGCACAATACCTATGGTGGCATGTAGTTCTAAGACCACGGGGTTTATCGAAACCTGTCTACTCGGTGCTAGATACTGCTCCCAAAAACATGCACGTGAGGGCTCATATAGTAATCGTAAAATCATTCATGAAATTTATGGCCAAATAAATAATAACATGATGGATCCCACTGATCTTGGGAAGATTTATATGCCCAAGTGATACTCAAACGTATCATTTTTACCTTGTTTGTTGTGCAATGTGTATATAATATCATGTATTTGGTAATAAAATGTGAATTTATACTAACCAACATGATTAGCATTTGTTTTGCAGGATAATGTGATTTTTAAGAGCTAAAATGCGTGTTGGAACTATGTCAGAGTTGGACTTGGATGCGAGCGTGGAAAAGACCTCGGATGGCATATTTTACACTGGCTCTGCGATGGTGCCGTGCCATGCTACCATCGCGGTAGCACACTGCCTGGAGAGGAAATTAATTGGAAGATTCCAGTGAGGCCTCACGACAGCTCCGTGGCACGGAGACAGGCCTCCGCGATGGCCTCCGTGCCACGTTGAGGCTAATTATCTGGACCATGCAATTTCCAGAGAGGGTCCGCGTCCACGCCGTGTCACGGAGGCAGTGCTCCGCATTGGCCTCCGTGACACATTGCTTGTTATTCCGGGAAAAATTTCCCACTAGTATAAATAGCACACTTAGGTTATTTTTAAAGGGGAGTTTTTTAGTTTTAATTTTTTTAGCCTGAGTTCAGAAGTGGGAGCAGGAACGTGGTTTTGTGGCAGTTGAAGAATAGAAAAGATAAGAGTTTTCTTCTCTTCCCTTCTTCTTACCTTCAATTGTATGCATGATTCACACTCATTCTAGGATGATTAATCCAAGAATGAGTGGATAATTCCTTTCTTGCTGAGGTTTTGAACTTGTGTAATGAATGTTGGTAATAATTGATATGGTTTCTTCTTCTTCTTGCATGTTGTTCTATTAATTCTTGTGCTTATTACATTCTTGATTGGCCACCATTAATGTATATCTAAAAAGTCCAATTTCACTCGAGAGAGCATGAAATTGGAAAGTTGTGAATTAATAGGGTATTGTTCTTAACTTGATTTGGGAAAATTGGGTTTTGATGTGCTTTCTTGATAGAAATATACTTGAAAGCCGTATTAGTCAATTTAGGAACCGGAATTGTAGTGTTAGGTCATAAATTGCATTTGATCACAGAAATGTAGACGAATGGTTTATGAATCTAAAGTGAAATTAAATACGGAAGTTTTAATTTCTAGGCAAACGTTCTTGGCTAGCAATATGAAGAAGAAGATGACCAAATTATCATGATTATCAAGTTCATTACTCGTTCTTAACCTTGGCATGTGCATATCCATTGTCTAAACTCAACGTAAATAGTAGTTATTAATTTTAGTAGATAATTAGTTTAGAAACAAAACTCACTCAAATCTTGGTTGGATTGTTGTTAACATAGTTAGAAATAGAATAGAGATATAGTAAACTAGGCAGTTTTGCATATCTAGAGCAGCCTCCTTGGATCGATACTTGGCTACTTAGCCACTTTATTACTTGTTTGACCACGTACACTTGCGTGTCGGTGTATAATATATACCGAGCAGCAGAGCGCGAGCACCCACTTGAAATACATGGTTAGCCATGAAGAAGGACCCATGATTTGGCCAATAATCATAAATCCCTAAGTCATGAAATCCATGCATACTTGTAAAACATGTATATACTTAATATTCATAAATACATGATGAGTACTTGAGAGAATCATATCATAAATCATAAATCGTAATTTAGGGCTTAAGAAGATGAAGATCATAATGGAATCATAACTTGGCTTTTCATGAAGCATACATAGTTTGGCACAATTTAATTAAAATTTGAAACTATAAGTTGATAATTAAAATAGTTATAAAATCAGTCCATAGATTATAAAACATGATTTGATACATGAAGGGATTGGACCCATAGATAGATCATAGAGAATTTCACAAAAATTTGAATAAACTCCATAAGATCATGAAAGTTGAATCTAGAATTGAAATCCATGGAATGGAGAAGAATTTAGACCATGAGAGTGAAAAGAACTCATATTCATAGCCTCACATACCTGGGTAAGTTGATCTTACAATCTTCCTTGAATGCCCAAAGGAAAATGAAGGAGAATTGATGGATTTTAGCCTTGATCACCCCTAGGAACCTTCTAGTCTTGCATGCATGGAGAAGAGTGATTTAGAATGAGATAAACCCTCTTAAAATAATCCTAACTAAGCTTAAAATGACGTAGTTTAGGCCTTAGGAACTTAGGAATTACGGAAAAGCCCTTAATAAATTCGCAGGAAAATACACCCTGCCAGTCCCAATGAGGGACTAGACGACCCGTCGTCATTGACCACGACTTGTGGTCTGAACTCATTGGAAGAACTAGGAAGTTATCTTATAGGGTCACCACGAGGGGACACCACGACTCGTGGTGTGCCCGAAAAATCGTGGTAACTAGCCGTGACCTGCACTGCCCAAAATTTTCCACTTCAAGCCAACCTCTAACCATGAGTGACCTAATGACTCGTGGTCCTAACCATGACTTGTGTCCTTAGCCATGGTCAACACCAAATCCAAAAATCCAACCAAGTCCACCCTCATCCGCATGAGTCACTTAACGACTCATGGTGCACCTTACGGGTCACTGGACGACTCGTCCTGTGACCTGGTGTAGAAAATCCTATTTTCTCTGTTTCAACCCTCGCGTCTGCTCTTAGGGCTTTTGGGGTATTACAATATCTCCTCCTTAAGAACATTCATCCTCGAATGTGGGTAAGCATATTGGAAAGCTAAGAAATACAAACATCATACGAAATCTGAAGATGTAGAGTAGAAAATTGACGGAGTGACTATCTCCACACTGAACTACATGATTGAACTGAATTCATGAATCATACATACATATATTGACATGAAAGAAATTGGGGCATATGAACTAAACATGAAACTGAATAGAGTACTAAGGAGGAAACTAATGCCTCAAGCTTCAACTGAGTCAAAAGGAAATAGACGTGGGTATTTAGCCATCATATCTGCTTCGGCTTCCCACGTAGCTCCCTCAACATGCTGGTTCCTCCGCAATACCTCTACTGAGGCAACTTCTTTGTTTCTTATCTTCCAAAACTAATGATCGAGTATTTCCAAAGGAACTTCCTCATATCTAAGGTTATCCTTCACACCTACACTCTCTACCAGGACAACCAAAGCCGGATCACCCAAGCATTTCTGTAGTAGTGACACATGGAACACCGGATGAACTGAAGCTAATTTTGAGGGCAACTCCAACTCATACGCTACCTTTACCCATCTCACAATCCAGTATGGGCCAACATAACAGGGACTGAGTTTCCCTTTCATTTCGAACCTCATCATTCCCTTCATGGGAGATACCTTCAGAAACACCCATTCATTAACTTCAAACTCAAGATCCCTCCTTCTCACATCCGCATATGACTTTTGATGACTATGAGTTATTTTTAACCTGTCCCTTATAAGCTGAAATTTCTACATAGCCTCATGGACTGAATCTGGTCCTATCAATGCAGCTTCACCTACTTCAAACCAACCAATAGACGATCTACATCTTCGAACATATAGAGCCTCAAACAGAGCTATCTGAATGCTGGAATGGTAGTTGTTGTTATATGAAAACTCAATGAGAGGCAAATGATCATCCCAACTACCTTTGAAATCAGTCACACACGCTCTCAACATATCCTCCAGATTCTGAATAGTCCACTCTTCCTGGCCATCTATTTGCGGGTGAAAAGCTATGCTAAGCTTAACTTGAGTACCAAGTCCCTTTTGAAATTGTCTCCAAAATTGGGAGGCAAATTGAGTACCTCTATCCGATATGATGGAAAAGGGTACTCCATCTGTCACGCCCCATAACTGGGGGAAGGGCGCGACTGGCTCCCCATACCAGACTAATTGGGAAGCCGGTTATATGACATCTATAACTATAATACTTAGGCCGTCCAGGCCACCTGTCACAATCAACTAGAGCACAAACTAGACCCATAGTGTCTCAACAATACAGGGTAAACAACTGAAATGCAAACTAAACAACAAAAAGCCAACAAGGCCATAAACTGAATACCATTGTACACACTAAGTCCACAAAGCCTCTAAAGATTAAACTAACTGATGGTTGGAACAGGGCTCTGACCTACCCATAACTACATCTCAAAACTCTAACTGAAACAAAACCAGTCTTAGCTCCATAAAGAAAGGAGCATACCAACACATCCGCTAATCTCACGAACTGCTACTGCAACTGGCAATCCCGACCTTTACCTGCACCTGCAGCACGAACGCAGGTCCCCAGGTGAAGGGACGTCAGTACGAATGAAATGTACTGGTATGTAAGGCAGAAAACTGTAAACATGTAAGATAGCAATGATAGTTGAGCCAGAAATAAGGAATAGTAACAAACTGGAATCCTGGAAACTGAAACCTGACAATAAGTCAATACTAAAGTGCAAATGCAACCACAAGAAAAACTATAACTGTAATAATGGAGGCCAACCGACCATAAAAATCATATAAAAATGCCTCCAGTCGGTGTACCATACCGGGGTAAAATAAAAATATTCTCAATCATAATCATGAATGGAGCCGATAAAGCTTATACTGAGTCAATTTTAATACATGAGCATTCAAATGACAAATGCTTAATCTGTAGTCGTAATAGGTCTCTTTCGTAAAATTTAAATGCAAGTGAGCACATATACCATGTAAAATTAGCAAATATGCACATATATCACGTAAAGCTATCAAATTGTATACAAACATGTCAACTCAGTGACTCGACGAACCTTCAGGAGGTCTACCAACATAAGAATTTTGGTAGACTTACAAGCAATGTCCTATAGATAGTCTTACCAATTTAACGTATCGCTTGAGTAGAAGCACATAGATTCCCATTTCTATACAATCCTTTGACATCTGGGAACTACATATATATACTGCCCACACGGTGGTTCCTTTACATGTATCGACAACTATACATTCGATTTTCATTGCCAAATTTATCACGTCAATGAGCACATGCAGTTCTCAATTCATTTGCCTTATTTTCAGGAAAACATGGGACTTATAACTTGAAGCTTGGAGTTATTTTCACAACGCTTAACATATATGTAGAGCTGAGAGCTGAATTACATACATACAACGTATGAGACTTCTGTATAACGTATAAACTCGTATTTAGTTAGCTGAGTGACCTCTAGGTGACTTCCTAGGAGTAGAAGTTCTAAGCTTAACTGATCATTTTCATAGCTTGTGCTTATACTTACTTAGACATTAGGAACATTGGTACATGGGATAATGAGTGGCTAGTTCCTTTCTTGCTGAGGTTTTGAACTTGTGTAATGAATGTTGGTAATAATTGATATGGTTTCTTCTTCTTCTTGCATGTTGTTCTATTAATTCTTGTGCTTATTACATTCTTGATTGGCCACCATTAATGTATATCTAAAAAGTCCAATTTCACTCGAGAGAGCATGAAATTGGAAAGTTGTGAATTAATAGGGTATTGTTCTTAACTTGATTTGGGAAAATTGGGTTTTGATGTGCTTTCTTGATAGAAATATACTTGAAAGCCGTATTAGTCAATTTAGGAACCGGAATTGTAGTGTTAGGTCATAAATTGCATTTGATCACAGAAATGTAGACAAATGGTTTATGAATCTAAAGTGAAATTAAATACGGAAGTTTTAATTTCTAGGCAAACATTCTTGGCTAGCAATATGAAGAAGAAGATGACCAAATTATCATGATTATCAAGTTCATTACTCGTTCTTAACCTTGGCATGTGCATATCCATTGTCTAAACTCAACGTAAATAGTAGTTATTAATTTTAGTAGATAATTAGTTTAGAAACAAAACTCACTCAAATCTTGGTTGGATTGTTGTTAACATAGTTAGAAATAGAATAGAGATATAGTAAACTAGGCAGTTTTGCATAACTAGAGCAGCCTCCTTGGATCGATACTTGGCTACTTAGCCACTTTATTACTTGTTTGACCACGTACACTTGCGTGTCGGTGTATAATATATACCGAGCAGCAGGGCGCGAGCAAGTTTTTGGCGCCGTTGCCGGGGAGGCTAGGCGATTTGTAAAATTTTGTTTAGTGTAAATTTACTGTATTTGTATTTTTATTTTCTTAAGTGTTAACAACTTGGTCTTAGCCTGTATTTTGCAGATTTTTATTTCTGTGAACACTGGCAAGGGACAAGGAGCTGGTGGAATCTTACTTAGAGCCAGAACGTGAATTGCACAGTCAACGTAGAGAAGCTCTTCGGAAGAAGTTGCAGTTGCTCAAACAGTCTATAATGGAGCAACCCAATCCACCAGTTGTGCAGGCAGTGTTAGTGCCCGAGGAAGTAGCAGCCAGGCCGGTTCGCGAGGTGGCAATCCCACATGCTAATAATGTACATTCCAGCATCCGCAAACCAGAGCCTGGGGGGAGATTTGAGTTAAAGCAAAATATGGTGCAACTTTTGCACACTAGCGGGCAGTTTACCGGTCTCCCTCATGAAGATCCGCAACAACATCTCCAGAACTTTTTGGAGATAAGTGACACTTACATCCCCGCTGGAGTGTCACCTGATTATGTTCGGCTCACCTTATTTCCATTTTCCTTACTTGGTGAAGCCAAGAGGTGGTTAAAAGCTGAACCACCCAACTCTATATCAACGTGGGATGATCTTGCAAAGAAGTTCTTGATCAGATTTTTCCCTTCAGGTAAAACAGCTAAACTTAGAAGTCAGATTCTAAGTTTTAAACAGAGGGAAGGAGAAAATCTTTATCAAGCCTGGGAAAGATTCAAGTCCATGTTGCGGGACTGTCCTCATCATCATCAGTCAAATGAGGTGTTGGTCCACACTTTTATTGAGGGTTTGGAACCCCACACTAAAATTTTGTTAGACTCAGCAGCTGGAGGGCAAGCGCTGGAGAAGACTTATGAGGAGCTGTACACTTTGCTCAACCGAATTTCACAAGGCAATCCAGAATGGAATGCAGATTCTTCAAGAGGTGGAGCAAGGAAAGCAGCGGGAGTGCTTGAAGTGGATGGATTCACAGCTATCGCTGCTTTGCAAAATCAGTTAAACACTCACTTCAGCAATATGAATTTGAACCAGCCGTCAGCCTCAGTCAATTCAGTCCAACAGATGTGGTGTGAAGTGTGTGGTAGTAGTGAGCATTCAGCCGAATGTTGTGGTGCAAATCCTGATTCTGTCAACTTTGTGGGCAATGCACAGAGGAATCAATAGCAGTTTGGTGGTGGCTACAACTCGAATTGGAGGAATCATCCAAATTTTTCGTGGGGTAGCAACAATCAACAAGGTCAAGGTTCAGGGCAGGGTATGCACAGAAACCAAGGAGGGCAACAAGGCTATCAGAATCAGTTCAGAAGTCACAATGCCCCTCCTCCACCACCATCACCGACTATTGAGGAAATGTTCAAGACCATGATTGCCAACCAGGCACAATTGCAGGCTGACTATGTCAAACTGGCGGCCGAAGTAAAGAACAATCAATTGGCAACCAAGGCTCTTGAATATCAGTTTGGGCAATTTGCTAGTGCCCAAAATACTAGACCAAGGGGAGGACTACCTAGCGACACGGATCCCAATCCTAAGCAGGTAAATGCAGTGACCACGAGGAGTGGTTTACAATTAAAGGAGGTGGAACCGGAAAGACCGCCTCAGAAGTCAGGAGCCGCAGATGTTGAGGGAGAACTAACCTCAGATACGGGGAAGACCAAAGTAGCTGAACCAACAAGGCCTCCACCCCCGTTCCCTCAACGACTTAAGAAACACAAGGAGGAGGCGTGTTTCCAGAAATTCATGGAGGTACTTAAACAGGTACATGTTAACTTACCTCTTGTTGATGTCTTGCAGGGTGTGCCAAAATATGCAAAGTATATCAAAGACATCGTGGCCAACAAAAGTCGCTTGACCGAGTATGCCACGGTGGCTTTAACGGAGGAATGCACATCCCGTATTCAGAACAGGTTGCCCACTAAACTGAAGGATCCTGGAAGTTTTACTATCCAGCTGACGATTGGGCAAAGTATCCGAGCTCGTGGGTTATGCGACTTGGGGGCAAGTATAAATCTGATGCCATCTTCGGTATTCAGAAAGTTAGGGCTAGGGAGCCCTAGACCTACAACAGTGATCTTGCAGCTAGCAGACAGGTCTTTAGCTAAGCCGGATGGCATAGTTGAGGATGTGCTAGTGCAGGTAGGCTCCCTCATTTTTCCGGTAGATTTCATTGTTCTGGATTTTGAGCCAGATGCGGAAGTCCCATTTATTTTGGGACGACCATTTTCGGCAACCGGAAAGGCATTGATCGATGTAGGTGCGGGTCAACTCACGATGCAAGCACACGACAAGATTGAGGTGTTCGACGTGTACAAGGCACCTAAGCTCCCGACTGTCTATAAGGAACTCTCGGTGATCAACGTGATTGATCATGGGAATGCAAATGGATTGAGTGATTCCCGAGAGTTACTAGGTAGGCCACCAGACAAGGTTGAGAACTACTGGGGAGATGACCATGATCGGGTCAAATCGTCCATCTCCCTAGTAGAAAATTGAGCGTAAAGGCTGTCGAGCCGCGACGTTAAACCAGGCGCTGCACGGGAGGCAACCCGTGAAAAATACTTTTCTTTCTTTTTCCTTAGTGTAAAGTTTTTCTTTTATTTAATTTTCTTTTCTTTTTCTTGACTAGGTTTAGATGTGCATTTTAATTAGTAATTTTTATTTTTTTAGTAGGGAATCTAGTCATTTAACCAATTTTTGTTTAGTGAGGTGATTTTCAGGTATACCGGAGGAAAAATACTTGGAATCGAGAAAACGAGGCGAGGTATGAAAAATAAAATTTGATAGTGAAACAGAGCACTGGCGCGTTGGCACCGTGTCACGGAGGCAATGCTCCGCGTTGGCCTCCGTGACACGTTGAAGGCAAATCTGGAATTTTTTAAAATTCCAGTAAGCCAACGCGTTGGCTCCGTGTCACGGAGGAGGGCCTCCGCGTTACCCTCCGTGACACGTTGCCCTTATCCCAGTGCCGGGTCACACCGGGTTTCCAGGTGACCCGCGTGTTTCTTTTAAATAAACCCCCGATTTTCGCCCATTTTTCCCCGTTCCCTCTACCCTCCGCGACCAAACACCCATTCCCCTACCCCCAAGCTCCGTGCCACGTTAAGAGGCAAGGAAAACGTCAAGTCTTTATCGATTCTTCAATTCCAAGGTATGTTTTCATCGTCTATCTCAAATTTTTGGCGATTTTTGTCGATTTTGAGCATGTGAGGTGAGATATATCACCCTAGGTAGAAATTAAACATGACGTGAATTATTTTTCGATTGATTGTGTTTGGATTGTTGTAGTTGACGGGTGAACTTATCGATTGATTGAATAATTCATTGTTGATTGTCGAATTGAGTTCTAGGGCTTGGGGTTGTTGAATTTTAACTTGGGTAACTTGAAAGTTTGACGAAATTGATGCCGGGGTGTGTTTATTATTTGAGATAAGTCGTGGTAAATATTGTATAATTGGTGAAAGATGACTAATTCTCGAATTTTTGTGGGACATTGCGTAATATGTGAATTGGTTGAATTGCTTAGATTAGTGTATATAAAATATTTATATTGTTGTTTCTATTTTGTTGTTGTTATCGTTGCTAAGTGCTATGGGTGAATAGCTGTCGATAGTAGGATTGGGTTAGCTGTATGAAGTCTGAGTAGTTCGCTAGCCGTTATGCTGTCGAATTTTTGTGAACGCACTAAGCAATATGTTTATAGTGATTGTGTTTGGGGTGTAAATAGAGCTATCCTTGCTAACATGTTGTAAATATTGTTAAAGACTAAGTGTGGGGTAAATTTTGTTTAACCCGACCTTAGCCAAAGCTAACAAGTTTTTAGCTTAACGTTGTGCTTGTCTGTGTAAATTGACAGGTACAATGGCCAGCCGACAAGATAAAGGCAAGGGTGCTTCAACCTCAGGCACCGGCAGAAAGAGAATGAGACTGGGCACTACTGTCCCAGCTGCACCTGCTGTTCCACGCGGTCAACACCGCCGATACAGAACACGATGGGTTACCGATGAAGGGAAGAAGTGGTACGCAAAGCATAAGGAGAACAAGTACTTCCCGGAGGAATATATTGCAAGGGAACCACTCGCACAGGAGTTCCCTCGCATCGTACAGAGGATTGAGGCAGCTGGGCTCAGCTTTATTTTTCAGGAGCCCAAGGAGTGCAACCTTCACTTGGTCCGGGAATTTTATGCCAACTAGAACCCGGCCATCAGAAGCCACACTATTAAAATCAGAGGGCAGATTGTCACTCTGGAACCCCAGCAGCTGAATGCCATCGTTGGAGCGCGGGACACAGACGCCCATGTTCTCCGCCAGCTCAACATCACCCCATCGTACGCCGACATCAAACGTACGTTGTGTGGGGCTCGATCCACAGCCCGATGGAGTAGACACAAAGAGAGGGGTTACCACCAGACTCTGCCTTATTCGCAGATGAACAGGGAGGCCAGAATCTGGCTAAAAATTGTATGTTCGTTTTTGATCCCGGGAGTACATATGACAGACGTGACCCGGGACCGTGTCTGCCTGGTGTATGCCCTTATGAAAGGGCTTGAGATTAATGTGGGGGCGGTTATAATATCCGCCATGAAGAGAGCCAGACTACACCAGGGCCACAGATACGGGTTTGGCGGACTCATCACCACCTTCCTCCGAGGCCTCGACGTTGAGGAAGAAGCCTTGGATTACATTCCGCAGTTGGAGCGGAGGGCCCTTGATGTGACAAAGACCAAGGCCCCCGACACTACACACGGACCTGTGCTGACTCTGGGCGAGCGACATGCTCGTGACGACCAGTATATGGCCCGTATGTTCGGTATGCAGATGCTGCAGCTACGGATAGGTGGGAGACCAGCCACCGAGGATGAATTATGGCAGCTGGAGCTAGACTACCCTTTTGGCGAGAACGCCAGAGCTTTATGCAAGGTGGGGCCAGCCTTTGTGGAGCCGACTGACAACGACGTCCCTACTGATGAGGAGACACGTCGTGAGGACTCTGATGTGGAGTCCGATGACAGCGAGGGAGCTGATTCAGATAAGGGCGACGAGGCCGCAGCACCGGATGAGGAAGTCGAATATTTCGACTGAGCAGGGAGTTTCACCACCCAAAATTTTGTGCTTTGTATTTTTGTGAACACTGGGGACAGTGTTCGATTTAAGTGTAGGGTGGGGAGTAGTTAGGTGCTGGGTCATAGGCTCTAAATCTGCTGTATATTCTTCCTTGACGTTTATGTATGTCTGTGCTTTCCCTGTTGTTGTGAACTGATTTGTGAATGATGTGTATATATTTGTTTGTGGCTAATGATGTGTGTTTTTAAAAGTTATGGTTGCCTTTGTAAATATTTTGTAAATTTTGTAAATATTTTTTTTCTCTATCGATATGATCGATATTTTTCAAATTTTTGCGAAAAGATGTTGCACTTATCAACATATTTTGTAAAAATATTTTTCATCGAAATGATCGATGTGTTGCAAAAATTTTGAAGTTTTATTTTTGGGTTTCTCGGAGTTTGTTTTCGGTTCTTTTACCGAGAATAGTCCCATTGAACCGATGTCATAGTTAGTGAACATTCCCTATGATGGATGGATGACGACCGTCTTAAGGGAAATGTAGTCGATAGGAGTAGATGTTGTGTTTTTAGTTTCTTTGGTGGATTGCATCAATAAACTGTAGTTGCTTATGGTTGCTAAAATTTTGTTGCGTGTGTAATTGATGTTCGAAATGTGAAAGTGATTCGTTTGAAAGCATGTAATTGTGTAAATATGTTGAGTTACCTAGGCTATAGAATTTGGTTCATTATGATTGAGGCTTAATCTTGAATTCATGTAATTGACTAATTAAAGAGTCTGTGAATGCATCTTGATTCGAGCATGTGCATGAAGTGTGAGTGAGGTTTTGCTATTCCATGTCATTGTGAATTGTCTAGAACTTGCCTGGCGTGTATACTAAGCGAAATGAAGGAGGTGTAGTGTCGAAAAGGATGTAGGCATTTCTTTGTTTTAACCGTTAGTTTCCATTGTTTTCTTGTCAAATTCTACCTTTTTATATGTTGTATACCCTAGTCAGCCCGTTGAGCCTTTAGCCGATTTCTTTCTTTTGTCTAGAATTGTATGAACTAAGCTTTATTCCTTCTTTTCATTAGCCTTAAAGTCTATAAGAAGCTCTTAAGCGCTTACAAAGAACAGAAAATTGTTTCCCAAAGTGTTAAAGAGTGAAAAGAGTGAAAAGAAAAGAAAAGCAAAGTGAGGAAAGAAAAGATGATGTTGAAGAGGCACTAGTTGTAATTAAATGAAATTGAGGGTACATGAAAACCTTCCGTTTGGGGTCAAGTGTGCCTGATGAAATGGGCTGTATGAAAGTAAACCAGCACGAATGGGAGAAAAAGAGAAAAGAGAGGAACAATGTCCATGAGTCGATGGGAATGAGTTAAAAAGGCGCTTAAGGATGCTAGCGACTATTATTGGCTAATCCAATATATATATACTAGATCCATAGCCCAATTACAACCCATTAAAAGTTCTATTTGATCCTACACTGCATTTCTTTATATTAGTGGAGTAATACACTAAGGGCAAGCCTATGGGTCATGACATGATGCATGTGAATTCTTTTGGGAGAGAGAGTGAAATTAATTTTTATATGCCCCTACTTGCATGTTTGTGTGCTGCACGAGCATAAAAGGGGAAGTTTCTCTCGAGTTGTGAGGGTACATGCTTGATGAAAGATTGATTTTCGTGGCGGATTTCTTGATTAGTTGATTTGCATGAGTTTGCCGATATCAGGAATCAATTCTTAAAAGTCTAGGAAGCCTCGATGTATTAAGGTCATTGTCTTGTACGACCAAGCATGTTTTCTTGATGATTTGCAAAAATCGAATAATCGGTATGACCGTAACATAAATGGTTGCACCATAGTGACAAAGGTTGAGATGTGATGTGCATGATTTGTGTATGTGTTGTTCGAGGACGAACAAGGATTTAAGTGTGGGGTAAGTGATCTTGGGCAGATTTATATGCCCAAGTGATACTCAAACGTATCATTTTTACCTTGTTTGTTGTGCAATGTGTATATAATATCATGTATTTGGTAATAAAATGCGAATTTATACTAACCAACATGATTAGCATTTGTTTTGTAGGATAATGTGATTTTTAAGAGCTAAAATGCGTGTTGGAACTATGTCGGAGTTGGACTTGGATGCGAGCGTGGAAAATACCTCGGATGGCATATTTTACACTGGCTCCGCGATGGTGCCGTTCCACGCTGCCATCGCGGTAGCACACTGCCTGGAGAGGAAATTAATTGGCAGATTCCAGTGAGGCCTCGCGAAAGCTCCGTGGCACGGAGACAGGCCTACGCGATGGCCTCCGTGCCACATTGAGGCTAATTATCCGGACCATGCAATTTCCAGAGAGGGTCCGCGTCCACGCCGTGTCACGGAGGCAGTGCTCCGCGTTGGCCTCTGTGACACATTGCTTGTTATTCCGGGAAAAATTTCCCACTAGTATAAATAGCACACTTAGGTTATTTTTAAAGGGGAGTTTTTTAGTTTTAGTTTTTAGAGCCTGAGTTCAGAAGTGGGAGCAGGAACGTGGTTTTGTGGCAGTTGAAGAATAGAAAAGATAAGAGTTTTCTTCTCTTCCCTTCTTCTTACCTTCAATTGTATGCATGATTCACACTCATTCTAGGATGATTAATCCAAGAATGAGTGGCTAATTCCTTTCTTGCTGAGGTTTTGAACTTGTGTAATGAATGTTGGTAATAATTGATATGGTTTCTTCTTCTTCTTGCATGTTGTTCTATTAATTCTTGTGCTTATTACATTCTTGATTGGCCACCATTAATGTATATCTAAAAAGTCCAATTTCACTCGAGAGAGCATGAAATTGGAAAGTTGTGAATTAATAGGGTATTGTTCTTAACTTGATTTGGGAAAATTGGGTTTTGATGTGCTTTCTTGATAGAAATATACTTGAAAGCCGTATTAGTCAATTTAGGAACCGGAATTGTAGTGTTAGGTCATAAATTGCATTTGATCACAGAAATGTAGACGAATGGTTTATGAATCTAAAGTGAAATTAAATACGGAAGTTTTAATTTCTAGGCAAACGTTCTTGGCTAGCAATATGAAGAAGAAGATGACCAAATTATCATGATTATCAAGTTCATTACTCGTTCTTAACCTTGGCATGTGCATATCCATTGTCTAAACTCAACGTAAATAGTAGTTGTTAATTTTAGTAGATAATTAGTTTAGAAACAAAACTCACTCAAATCTTGGTTGGATTGTTGTTAACATAGTTAGAAATAGAATAGAGATATAGTAAACTAGGCAGTTTTGCATATCTAGAGCAGCCTCCTTGGATCGATACTTGGCTACTTAGCCACTTTATTACTTGTTTGACCACGTACACTTGCGTGTCGGTGTATAATATATACCAAGCAGCAGAGCGTGAGCACCCACTTGAAATACATGGTTAGCCATGAAGAAGGACCCATGATTTGCCAATAGTCATAAATCCCTAAGTCATGAAATCCATGCATACTTGTAAAACATGTATATACTTAGTATTCATAAATACATGATGAGTACTTGAGAGAATCATATCATAAATCATAAATCGTAATTTAGGGCTTAAGAAGATGAAGATCATAATGGAATCATAACTTGGCTTTTCATGAAGCATACATAGTTTGGCACAATTTAATTAAAATTTGAAACTATAAGTTGATAATTAAAATAGTTATAAAATCAGTCCATAGATTATAAAACATGATTTGATACATGAAGGGATTGGACCCATAGATAGATCATAGAGAATTTCACAAAAATTTGAATAAACTCCATAAGATCATGAAAGTTGAATCTAGAATTGAAATCCATGGAATGGAGAAGAATTTAGACCATGAGAGTGAAAAGAACTCATATTCATAGCCTCACATACCTGGGTAAGTTGATCTTACAATCTTCCTTGAATGCCCAAAGGAAAATGAAGGAGAATTGATGGATTTTAGCCTTGATCACCCCTAGGAACTTTCTAGTCTTGCATGCATGGAGAAGAGTGATTTAGAATGAGATAAACCCTCTTAAAATAATCCTAACTAAGCTTAAAATGACGTTGTTTAGGCCTTAGGAACTTAGGAATTACGGAAAAGCCCTTAATAAATTCGCAGGAAAATACACCCTGCCAGTCCCAATGAGGGACTAGACGACCCGTCGTCATTGACCACGACTTGTGGTCTGAACTCATTGGAAGAACTAGGAAGTTATCTTATAGGGTCACCACGAGGGGACACCACGACTCGTGGTGTGCCCAAAAAATCGTGGTAACTAGCCGTGACCTGCACTGCCCAAAATTTTCCACTTCAAGCCAACCTCTAACCATGAGTGACCTAATGACTCGTGGTCCTAACCATGACTTGTGTCCTTAGCCATGGTCAACACCAAATCCAAAAATCCAACCAAGTCCACCCTCATCCGCATGAGTCACTTAACGACTCATGGTGCACCTTACGGGTCACTGGACGACTCGTCCTGTGACCTGGTGTAGAAAATCCTATTTTCTCTGTTTCAACCCTCGCGTCTGCTCTTAGGGCTTTTGGGGTATTACAATATCTCCTCCTTAAGAACATTCATCCTCGAATGTGGGTAAGCATATTGGAAAGCTAAGAAATACAAACATCATACGAAATCTGAAGATGTAGAGTAGAAAATTGACGGAGTGACTATCTCCACACTGAACTACATGATTGAACTGAATTCATGAATCATACATACATATATTGACATGAAAGAAATTGGGGCATATGAACTAAACATGAAACTGAATAGAGTACTAAGGAGGAAACTAATGCCTCAAGCTTCAACTGAGTCAAAAGGAAATAGACGTGGGTATTTAGCCATCATATCTGCTTCGGCTTCCCACGTAGCTCCCTCAACATGCTGGTTCCTCCGCAATACCTCTACTGAGGCAACTTCTTTGTTTCTTATCTTCCAAAACTAATGATCGAGTATTTCCAAAGGAACTTCCTCATATCTAAGGTTATCCTTCACACCTACACTGTCTACCAGGACAACCAAAGCCGGATCACCCAAGCATTTCTGTAGTAGTGACACATGGAACACCGGATGAACTGAAGCTAATTTTGAGGGCAACTCCAACTCATATGCTACCTTTACCCATCTCACAATCCAGTATGGGCCAACATAACAGGGACTGAGTTTCCCTTTCATTTCGAACCTCATCATTCCCTTCATGGGAGATACCTTCAGAAACACCCATTCATTAACTTCAAACTCAAGATCCCTCCTTCTCACATCCGCATATGACTTTTGATGACTATGAGTTATTTTTAACCTGTCCCTTATAAGCTGAAATTTCTACATAGCCTCATGGACTGAATCTGGTCCTATCAATGCAGCTTCACCTACTTCAAACCAACCAATAGACGATCTACATCTTCGAACATATAGAGCCTCAAACAGAGCTATCTGAATGTTGGAATGGTAGTTGTTGTTATATGAAAACTCAATGAGAGGCAAATGATCATCCCAACTACCTTTGAAATCAGTCACACACGCTCTCAACATATCCTCCAGATTCTGAATAGTCCACTCTTCCTGGCCATCTATTTGCGGGTGAAAAGCTATGCTAAGCTTAACTTGAGTACCAAGTCCCTTTTGAAATTGTCTCCAAAATTGGGAGGCAAATTGAGTACCTCTATCCGATATGATGGAAAAGGGTACTCCATCTGTCACGCCCCATAACTGGGGGGAGGGCGCGACTGGCTCCCCATACCAGACTAATTGGGAAGCCGGCTATATGACATCTATAACTATAATACTTAGGCCGTCCAGGCCACCTGTCACAATCAACTAGAGCACAAACTGGACCCATAGTGTCTCAACAATACAGGGTAAACAACTGAAATGCAAACTAAACAACAAAAAGCCGACAAGGCCATAAACTGAATACCATTGTACACACTAAGTCCACAAAGCCTCTAAAGATTAAACTAACTGATGGTTGGAACAGGGCTCTGACCTACCCATAACTACATCTCAAAACTCTAACTGAAACAAAACCAGTCTTAGCTCCATAAAGAAAGGAGCATACCAACACATCCGCTAATCTCACGAACTGCTACTGCAACTGGCAATCCCGACCTCTACCTGCACCTGCGGCACGAACGCAGGTCCCCAGGTGAAGGGACGTCAGTACGAATGAAATGTACTGGTATGTAAGGCAGAAAACTGTAAACATGTAAGATAGCAATGATAGTTGAGCCAGAAATAAGGAATAGTAACAAACTGGAATCCTGGAAACTGAAACCTGACAATAAGTCAATACTAAAGTGCAAATGCAACCACAAGAAAAACTATAACTGTAATAATGGAGGCCAACCGACCATAAAAATCATATAAAAATGCCTCCAGTCGGTGTACCATACCGGGGTAAAATAAAAATATTCTCAATCATAATCATGATGGAGCCGATAAAGCTTATACTGAGTCAATTTTAACACATGAGCATTCAAATGACAAATGCTTAATCTGTAGTCGTAATAGGTCTCTTTCGTAAAATTTAAATGCAAGTGAGCACATATACCATGTAAAATTAGCAAATATGCACATATATCACGTAAAGCTATCAAATTGTATACAAACATGTCAACTCAGTGACTCGACGAACCTTCAGGAGGTCTACCAACATAAGAATTTTGGTAGACTTACAAGCAATGTCCTATAGATAGTCTTACCAATTTAACGTATCGCTTGAGTAGAAGCACATAGATTCCCATTTCTATACAATCCTTTGACATCTGGGAACTACATATATATACTGCCCACACGGTGGTTCCTTTACATGTATCGACAACTATACATTCGATTTTCATTGCCAAATTTATCACGTCAATGAGCACATGCAGTTCTCAATTCATTTGCCTTATTTTCAGGAAAACATGGGACTTATAACTTGAAGCTTGGAGTTATTTTCACAACGCTTAACATATATGTAGAGCTGAGAGCTGAATTACATACATACAACGTATGAGACTTCTGTATAATGTATAAACTCGTATTTAGTTAGCTGAGTGACCTCTAGGTGACTTCCTAGGAGTAGAAGTTCTAAGCTTAACTGATCATTTTCATAGCTTGTGCTTATACTTACTTAGACATTAGGAACATTGGTACATGGGAGAATCTCTCTGAATTTAGGGAATTCAAATGATAACTCAACAAGAGCTAGACATATAGATGCGTCACTTGAATATAACTGGAAAAAAATTCAACTATATGTTATAATATGAAAATCATATACATTAAGACTTCTTACTGGAAAGACATACAAAGACTTAAGTTCTTAGGCTGGTGTGCAACTTCAAAATACTTGATCGAGACATTAGCATGATTCTCGGAATATGATCTCTTGAATACTTCTTAGATTAGCATAACACACTTCAACATAACTTAGGGACTGGAAGACATTACTTAAGAATCTAAGATTTGTATTTTTTCAACTTGAGAATTCATAAGCAACTCTCCAAGTACTGCCTTATAGGCAAATAATATAACTATAATTCGGACGACGCTGGATTGACTTTCACAACTTTGTAATTAACCGAGGAGCTTACGAAAGCTTACATCATTATAAATGGATTAGAATCTCCTAGGATCACCATTTTCGGTCATGGAAGACAATTTCAACACTTAGAATCGATAACTTAACATAAACGTTTAGGGGTATAGCAGAGAGCTTCTCTTTAACTTAAGTTACTATTTTACAAATGTTCAACTCTAGATGATTTATACAAGGTAGTCACCTAATATTCATTATATCATTACCACATAACATATTTATATCACTTATTTAACTTAATTCCTTGTCGACTCTCAGGAGGTTCAGATAACACAAGAGTTACAGTAAATTTACGGCGACACTCTAAAGACAATTCTTGTTACCCTAGCGTGTAACTTGAACGTAGGCATAAGCGTAAATATATACTTATTTTCATATAACTTGCTAACATTAAAAAACTGTGTATAACCTTCCCATAAAGATGGTTTCATAGAAATATCAGTAATTTACACATTCGAGTTCTATCTTTCAAGTTCAACTTATCAGTTTGTTCAAAAACTCGTTAACTAGTCAGTTAGACAAAGGGAGAGAAACAAGGAATCTCCTCTTGTCCTTATATACCTTAGAACATGTTCATAAGAGGGTGGATAACTATTGTAAGGAATTTTCATTTTGTTGTTCTCATTTACCCTTATTTAGCTTAAAATTGTTTTCTAGCGTTAAGTTCGTTCGCGTGACGTCGTCTTGCCCTCTTACCAATTTCAAATAGCAACTAGAATTTTGAACAAATTTGATATCACATGCATGAAATAATATAAAGTACCATCTCAAGGTGCCCACGCTGAGGGGACTTCAGACTCAATTTACAACTACAACAATAATCGTAAACAATACGCCTTCCACTTTATGTTTGTTCACTTCAAGCATATTTAACTCTTCAAGGTTTCTATGAAGTATTTCTAATACTTTGGGCAGAATCATGTATGCCTCAATAGGAACACAAAACATAGGAACATTGGCCCGATCAACAACAAGATTTCGTGCTTGGAAAATAAGAATAGGGATGCCATTACATACCTCACTTCGTCGTGTCTTTTTAGCCAATTTCTTCCGCTTGCTAGAAACTCTGACACCTTCAACTTCCTTACTTACACTACATGGAATGAGTACTGGTTTATTCCAAGTTCCCAGTCACAATTGATGTCCCAAAATGTACAACCAAACAGCCACATCATAATATAATTTTCAGCAATCCTACGTACCTTAGGCGTCTTAAACTTGAGGCAATTCAAGAGAGTTTCGCTTACGTGCTTTTGGTGTTTAACCTCCCCAAAGGTGTGGTGTATTCCTTCCATATTTTGGATAAATTCCAGCATCTATATAACTATAACAACCTCCCAAAAAGGGGCAGAAACCTCAGTCAAATATCACATAAAACACATATTGACTTTATGTCATTTCCTTACTTTAGCTTGCGAATTTGAGTGGATAAACCAAGTAGGAACACTTACCTTCACTTGTGTATAACCCCTTCCCATATGGGGTTCCTCTTCAACTAAACTCTGTTCCAAAAATGTAGCAACCATGCTGCCAAACCGCAGCAACAACACACACCCAAGCAACATATAAGTTCCAACTTCACTTCCAACATAACTTGTTAATTCATGATAATTTAAAGAGTAAAAACACCTACCTCCTTTTGTACTCAACTCTAACCAATATGGAGGTAGAACTTCACCTCCATACTGCTAAAAAATGCAGCATCTTGCCAGCCAAAAACGCAGCAACTCGACGATTAGAAGCTTACGACATAACAAACCCTTTTCAAGCTTGTACTATAAGCAAATTTGACCTATCCAAACAATTTATTACCTGGGATTTGTTTTCACCATTGGATAGAGCTCTTAATTTTGCGAATAAAAAAATGAGGTGAAACGGAGTAGAAATGAGCTTTTTAGATCGAAATTACTTCATAGAAGTGGGCTGGGTGGTGCCCGCGTGTGGCGCCCGTGCGACGTGCCCTCACGCGCGCGCGCGCACTGCTGCCTGCCTGTCTTAGGGCCCGCACGCATGGGCGCTTTTCCAGCCGACAGTGCTGTCTTCAAACGAGCATAACGTTTTACTCCGAACTCCGATTGACGAGCGATTTTTTTCAATGTAAACTAGATTCAAATACCTTTCATTTGATAGGCTATAGAACCTCTGAATCATTATATATTTGGAGATATGTCCATTTAAAGTTGATCCTTATTTAAAAACTTCACATACTCTTTGCTTTTCCCTTTGTACATGTTTTCCTCCTCACCTATGGACAACCTACAACCTATAATTCCCTTAATATGACATATAAACATCAAATAATTATCAAACAAAATAAAAGATTTTCGGGGTGTAACACCATGCAACCGAACAAACTCCTGAATGTAAAACTTAGCATAATCCTCCGCTATGTTGGTAGTTTTGACCGATAGAAAATGGGCTTCCTTAGTGAACCAATCTACTACAACCCAAATATAGTCATACTGTCAACAAGTACGAGGCAATCTCATAATGAAGTCCATATTGATCTTCTCCCACTTCAAAGCAGGAATATTAATGTATTGAAGCACACCTCTGGGTCTTTGATGCTCAACCTTCACCAGTTGACAATTCGGACACTTAGACACAAACTCCGCTATGTCCTTCTTCATGCCATTCCACCAATAGACTTTTAGTAGGGCACGGTACATCTTAGTGGAACCTGAATGTATAGAATATCTAGAACCATGAGCCTTATGCGACATCCGCTCCCACAAGTCATCAACACCCACTACACATAAACGATCTTGATATCATAGTACACCATTTCCCCCTTTGGAGAAGACCTCCACATTTTAATTTCGAACAGCTTTCATCAACTTGACCAAAATATAATCCTCTTCTTGTCTAGCTTTGACCTCAGTCATCAAGGAAGATTTTGAACCATTCTGACATTGATACCACCATCCATCAAGTCAACAAGATGAACTCCTAATCGTGCAAGCCGATGCACATCCTTCACTAACTCTTTCCTATCTTCATCTACATGGGTCACACTCCCCATAGAAAGCCTTATAAGAGCATCTGCCACCACATTAGCCTTACCCAAATGATAAAGGACACTCATATCATAAACATTAAGAAGCTCCAACCACCTTCTCTGATGTAGTATTAGATCATTTTGGGTAAACAGATATTGTAGGATTTTGTGGTCTGCAAACACATCCACATAGACCCCGTACAGATAGTGTCTCCAAATCATCAAAGAAAATACTACCGCTGCCAACTCGAAGTCGTGGGTCGTATAGTTCTTTTCATGGACTTTCAGTTGCCTAGAAGCATAGGCTATAACTTTACCATGCTGCATTAATACACAACCAAGGTCGATCCTCGAAGCATCACAATATACCATAAACCCATCGGTACCCTCAAGTAGGGTCAATATCGGTGCTGAGGTGAGTCGAGTCTTCAACTCTCGGAAGCTCTTCTCACAAGCCTCCAACCACTGAAACTTCACTTTCTTCTGGATCAACTTAGTCAACGGTGCTGCAATGGATGAAAACTCTTCAACAAACCTCCGGTAGTAACTAGCTAAACCCAAGAAACTCTTGATATCTGAAGGACTAACTGCTCTAGGCCAATTCTTCACCGCTTCTATCTTTTGAGACTCCACCTATACACCTTCACTTGACACCACATGGCTAAAAATGCTACTGAGTTGTCATGACCCGAACATAGGCCCAGGTTGAGAAAAGGGACAAAGAACCCCAAGAGGCTCCAAGTCGATCCATGGCATGAACACAATATCTAACTCAATCAAATAAAATGGAAGATCAACATACTTAACATAGAAGAAGTCTAAACATAACATAACATTTGAATACATACATAAGTCTAAAGCTGAACACAAACTATGTCAGAAAAGCCTCAAATACTGATGAGGTGATGGGACAAGACCCCAGCTAACTCACTACAATCTGAAAACTGAAAATACGAAATATAACTGATGAGAAGGGCCCTCAAAAAATGAAGACTCACCAACTGAGATTGGGAAATGCTAACTGCGAAAATCTGACTAGTGGTGGGATTAAGCCTGGATATCGAAGCTTGTATCATGAAACGATACAACATAGAGTATGCGGTCAATACGTGAAATGTACCGAGTAAGTAAGGTAAGTAAAATCACTAAGTAAGTAAAATCATAAATCATGCATATAATAAAACATAATCAAAATAAGATTCTAAGAGTAGGGCTTGCATGCTATTTTCTGAAATAATAATCTAAACATAACTGAATATCATAATTGAATCGAATGATCCAAAGCTGAAAACTGATAATCATAAGTAAGATTGAACATTGGGTCAAACCCGCTGAAAACCTAATTTCATGACTGATGTATATGCATAACTGAAATCATAAGGAATAATGGGAGACTTGTCACATAACCGACATTACCATGATAGAGATTACGTGGTCCCGACTATCACACTCAAGTAGGCAGAGCCATCCAAAGCTTTTCCAGGGCTAAGGATACTACCATGATATCAATATCAAGCTGAAGGCCCCTTGGGGAAGGGGAAGCTAACAAGGGAGGTCCCAAATAATCTGAACATACCTACGTTAGCACGTAGTTCTGAGTCATGGGTTGACTGACCCTTAGACTACTCGGTGCTAGACACTACTCC
This sequence comes from Datura wrightii, assembly GCA_035772735.1. NCBI lineage: Eukaryota > Viridiplantae > Streptophyta > Magnoliopsida > Solanales > Solanaceae > Datura > Datura wrightii. The sequence goes on from JASDFA010000001.1 coordinate 57,546,757, forward strand.
CTAAAACATGCATACGCTCTCCATTATTTTTCAAAGAACCTGAACCATCATCTATTGTCGAAGTTGATTCATAACATACATACATAAATTTGAAATCATAACATGAGGAGACTTGCTCAAACCATACCACTTGCTAAAAATAATGGGAGTTAGACTCCAAAACCATGTGGTAAGCTAATTCATGAAATCACAAAAACATACTTGATCATATGGGCTTGCCCAATACGTACACATGCTTGAAATCAAATTGATTCACTTTGAAAACATGAACATAGACATGGGTATTTCCAAATCATACTTTCTTCATAAACATCTCTTCATGCTTGTACACATCATAGATCTCAACTTTCATGGACTTTCATGGATGGGCATCTAATTTAGAAAACTATAAAACATAATTTATAATTTAGCACATTGTAAAATTTGTTCATTTATCATAATTCAACATTTAAAATACGCGTAGATCATACCAATGATTGATACTTAGGAAATTCACACATTCGGTAAAAACCCCATAGAATCATCAATTAGGAATTCATGAATTGAGATAGGATTGGGCATGGGTGTGGACAATTACAATCATTCATAGCTTTACATACCTGAAGGGATCTGATTTCACCACTTCCTTGATTGCCCGAAGAGAATTGAAGAAGAACTTGGAAGAACTAGGCTTGATCACCTCTTAAACCTCTAAGCTTGCATGCATGAATTACGATATGCTTAGAATGACCTAACCCTTGTTATGACACTCTATTCTTAGCATAAAACGACGTAGTTTAGGCCTTAGGAACTTAGGAATTACAAAAAAACCCTTATTAAATTCGCAAGGAAAAAGACACTGCCAGTACCCACGAGGGACTGGACGACTCGTGGTTTGCCAGTCATCGCCTACCCTGCCAAATTCCTTCTGAGGGTCACCACAGGGGACACCACGACTCGTGGTGTACTTGAAAAATCATGGTGATGACTCGTTAGTTACACTGGCCATTTTCCTTCATCCTTCAACCACCTTTGACCAGGGGTGACTTAACGGATTGTGGGGCTTACCACGACTCGTGGTCACACCCATGGTCACCCCAAACTAGAAATTTCCAGACATAGTCAGGCCCCTCCCCACGGTCACTTAACAACTTGTGGTGTTCTTGACGGGGCACTGGATGACTCGTCTTGTAACCTGGTGCAGAAAATTCTATTTTCTCCGTTTCAACTCTCGGGTCTGGTCTTAGGGCTTTTAGGGTATTACAATATCTTCCCCTTGGGAACATTCATCCTCAAATGTTGAAATCATATTGAAAAGCAGGGAAATTAAATCATCATACTCAAATACTGAACATACATGCTAAAAATTGACAGTCTGACTGATTCCGATTTGGACAACATGATTGAACTAAATTCCTGAATCACACATACATAATTTTACATGAAAGAAACTGGGTACATGAGCTAAACATGAAATTGAATAGAGTACTAAGGAGGAAACTGATACCTCAAGCTGAAACTAAACCTGAAGGGAATAGGTGCGGGTATTTAGCCATCCTATCTTCTTCGGCATCCCATGTAGCTCCCTTAGCATGCTCATTTTTCCATAAAACCTTGACTGAAGCTACTTCTTTGGTTCTTAGCTTACGAACCGTATGATCCAGTATCTCCACCGGAACCTCCTCACAACTAAGGCTGTCATTCACACCAACACTGTCCATCGGAAAAACCAGAGCCAGATCACTCAAACACATCTTTAAGAGCGACACATGGAAAACTGGATGGACTGAAGCTAATTCTGAGGGAAACTCCAACTCATAGGCTACGTTGCCAACCCGTTTCACGATCTAGTAGGGACCAACATAACGGGGACCGAGTTTCCCTTTCTTTCCAAATCTCATCATTCCCTTTATGAGAGATACCTTTAGAAACACCCAATCATCAACTTCGAACTCAAGGTCCCTCCTCACATCTGCATAGGACTTTTGGCGACTCTGAGCTGTTTTCAACCTGTCCCTTATGAGATGAACTTTCTGCATAGCCTCATGGACTGAATCTGGTCCTATCAATCCAGCTTCACCTACTTCAAACCAATCAATAGGAGATCTACATCTTTGAACATATAGAGCCTCAAATAGAGCCATCTGAATGCTGGAACGGTAGCTGTTGTTATATGAAAACTCAATGAGAGGAAAATGATCATCCCAACTACCATTGAAATCAGTCACACACGCTCTCAACATATCCTCCAGAGTCTGAATACTCTGCTCTGCCTGGCCATCTATTTGCAGGTGAAAAGTTGTGCTAAGTTTAACTTGAGTACCAAGTCCCTTTTGAAATTGTCTCCAAAATTAGGAGGTAAACTGAGTACCTCTATCCGATATGATGGAAAAGGGTACTCCATGCAACCAAACTAACTCCCGAATGTAAAACTTAGCATAATACTCCACTGTGTTGGTAGTTTTGACCCATAGAAAATGGGTTGCCTTAGTCAACCGATCTACTACAACCCAAATAGAGTCATACTGTCAGCGAGTACGAGGCAATCTCATAATGAAGTCCATATTGATTTTCTCCCACTTTCAAGTAGGAATACTAATTTCTTAAAGTACACCTCCTGGTCTTTGATGATCAACCTTCACCTGTTGACAATTCGGACACTTAGAAACAAACTCCGTTATGTCCTTCTTCATGCCATTCCACCAATAGTCTTTCGGTAGGGCACGGTACATCATAGTGGCACCTAGATGTACAGAATATCTGGAACCATGAGCCTTATGCGACAATCGCTCCCTCTACTTATCGACACCCACTACACATAAATGACCTTGATATCGTAGTACACCATCTTCCCCTTTGGAGAAGACCTCCACATTTTGATTCCGAACAACTTTCTTCAACTTGACCAAAATATGACCATCGTCTTGTCTAGCTTTGTCCTCAGTCACCAAGGAAGATCTAAACCATTTTGACAATGATACCACCATCCGTCGAGTCAATAAGATTAACTCCTAGTCATGCAAGCCGATGCACATCCTTCACTAACTCTTTCGTCTCTTCATCTACATGGGTCACACTCCCCATAGAAAGCCTTATAAGAGTGTCTGCCACAACATTAGCCTTACCCAAATGATAAAGGACACTCATATCATAAACTTTAAGAAGCTCCAACCATCTTCTCTGACATAGTATTAGATCCTTTTGGGTAAACAAATACTGTAGGCTTTTGTGGTCCATAAAAACATCCACATGGATCCCGTACAGATAGTGTCTCCAAATCATCAAAGAAAAATACCACCATTGCCAACTCGAGGTCATGGGTCGTATAGTTCTTTTCATGGACTTTCAGTTGCCTAGAAGCATAGGCTATAACTTTACCATGCTGCATCAATACACAACCAAGGCCGATCCTCGAAGCGTCAAAATATACCACAAACCCATCGGTACCCTCAGGCAGGGTCTACACTATTACACCTCGAAAATTTTTTTTTGATGATTATTTGATGGTTATATGTCATATTAAGGGAATTATAGGTTGTATGTTGTCCGTAGGTGAGGAGGGAAATATGTGCAAAGGGAAAAGCGAAGAGTACGTGAAGTTTGTAAATAAGGATAAACTTTAAATGGTCATATATCAAAACATATAATGCTTCAGAAGTCCCATAACCTATCAAATGAAAGGTATTTGAGTCTAGTTTACAGTGAATAAAACCGCTCGTCAATTGGAGTTCGGAGTAAAAAGTTATGCTCATTTGAAGACAGTACTGTCGGTTGGGAAAGCGCCCAGGCGCGCGAGTGCCGAGACAGGCAGGCAGCAGGCACGCGCGCGCATGGGAGCATGTCGCATGGGCGCCGCATGCGGGTGCCGCCTAGACCTTGGCCAGCCCACCTATATGAAGTAAAATTGAGCTAGAAAGCTCATTTCTACTCCGTTTTAGTTGATTTTTTTTTTCAGAATTAGAAGAACTCAAAGCCCTAACATGGTGAAAATATATCCCAGGTAAGAAACTTCACTCTTGTCTATTTTGGGCTTTGAAAAGAGAACTTTGGAGAAAGTCATGGTTTGTTGTTGTCTTGTGGTTGATTGTGGTATTGCTGTGTTTTTAGATGATTCTAGGCAGAGGAAAGAGTAGGAGTGTACTCCTACTTTAGCTAATAACATCTCCAAGAAAGGGTAAGTAATTCCCTTTTTGATTTCTTTAAGTTTATGAGGTTATAACTTGGAGAATGTTGTAGTATTGTGTTGTTGTTTCTTTGTGTATTTTTGTGGCATGTTGCTGCCCAAGTTTTCCAAAACTTTGGTGAAGTGAAGTTCTGCTTGTTGTGTTTGTAAATTGGACTTGCAAGGAGCCTTAAGGAGTAAGCTTGAAAGGCAGATTTTCAGCAAAATTAGAGTCGACGTGCCAAGGTATGTAAAGGCGTCCCTTACCTTATTTTTCAAGAACGAAACTAAGTTATTGAAAGGATCAATATTCCTATGTTTTTAAAATCATATTGAGGCATGTATGATCCTTTCCAAAGGGTTGGAAATACTTGGCATAAAGCTTGAATCGTTAAGAATGGTTGAAGCGAACAAATGTGAACCGAAAGGCGTAATTTTTATATGATTGTTGCCGTAGTTCTAAATCGAGTCTGGAGTCCCCTTAACGTGGGCACCGTGAGCTGGTCCTTTGTATTATACTATATATGTGATGTTGAATATATGTTAAGATCTGGTCACTTAGTGAAATTGATAGAAAATGCTAAGATGACGACATGTAATTGAACTTAAGCTAAGAAGATGACGCTAAGCCGATTGAGGATAAAAGAGATTATTGAAATGACATTTTAATAATATTGTTAATCCCTCCAATATGTTTATGTTTTAAAGTGCTTAAGGTAAAAAGTAGATCTTATGTTTTTCCTCTTTAAAGCTAAGGAAGCGGCACGTAGCAAATATGCTAAATCGATACATGTTAACGGGGAAAGCGTGGCTAAGTTGTCAATTAGACAAAGAGGTAAGTGCGTATAAGAATTGATGGAATAGTAAACACGAGAGTAAAGACTTGAGTGTAGAGTGAATAATTTTTGCCAAAGAAGTTAAGATGAATAAGGAAAGTAGAGCTAAATATTGTTAAATTAGACGATAAGGGTTACAATTGTGAACGAGGTAGGCAACAGCTAGGAAGATTAACCCTGTTCTAAAGATGTTTAGCAGAAGAATTATAAATTAAGTTGTTTATGTTCAATATGTGTTAAGTTGATGAATAACCACTAAAGCGTTAACCTTCTACGAAATAATTAGAGTTGAACGCCTGCAAAATAGTAACTTAAGTTGAGAAGCTCTCTGCTATACCCCTAAATGATTATGTTGAGTTATCTATTCTAAGTGTTGAAATTTTCTGCCATGTCTGGAAAGGGTAATCCTAGGATCTTCTAAGTCACTTATGATTATGTAAGCTTTCTTAAGCTCCGCAGATAATTGCAAAGTTATGTAAGTCAATGCAGCATCACCCAAATTACGGCTATATATCTTTATTTGCCTATAAGGAATCACTTAGAGAGTTACTCACGAGTTCCCAAGTTATAGAGCTCCAAGTCTCAGATCCTTAAGTTATGTCTTTACGTCCCTATTTTATGTTGAAACGTGCTAGCTGATCTAAGAAGTTTTTGAGAGATCATATTTCGAGAATTATGCTAATGTCTCGGTCAAGTATCTGATGTTGTATACAAGTCTAAGAACTCAAGTCTTTATATGTCTTTTCAGTAAGAAGTCTTAATGTATATGATTTTCATGTTATAACATATAGTTGAATTCTTTCAGTTATATTCAAGTCATGCATCTTTATGTTTAGCTCTTGTTGAGTTATTAGTTGAATTTCTTAAATTCAGAGGAGAGATTCTCCCATGTACCAATGTTCCTAATGTCTAAGTAAGTATAAGTGCGAGCTATGATAATGATCAGTTAAGCTCGGAACATTGAATACCAGGAAGTCTCCTGGAGGCCACCCAATTAACTAAATACGAGTTATACATTATATAGAAGTCTCATATGTTGTATATCTATAGTTCAGTTCTCAACTCTATGTATATGACAAATAACTCCAAGTTCCTAGTTATAATTTCCATGTTTTCCTACAAATAAGTCAAATGAATTAAGAACTATATGTACTTATCTACATGATAAATTTGGCAATGAAATTCCAATGTATAGTTGTCGATACAGGTAAAGGAACCACCTAGTAGGCAATATATATTTGCAGTTCCCAGATGTTAAAGAATTGTGTAGAAATGAGATTTATGTATTTCTATCCAAGTAATATGTTAAATTGGTAGGATTATTTGTAGGACATTGTTTGCAAGCCTACAAAAGTTCTTATGTTTTCTAAACCTCTTGAAGGTCCTTCAAGTAACTGAGTTGACATGTTCATATATAATTTGACAGCTTTATGTATATATATGCATATTTTATAGATTTACATGATATGGGTGCTCACTTGCATTTATGGGTTACGAAAGAGGCCTATTCCGGCCACAGATTTAACATTTTTCATTTATATGCCATACGTGTTAAATTGACTCAATATAAGTCATATTGGCCCTATTTATGATTATGATTGAGAATAATTTTTATTTTACCCCCACGTGGTACTTTGGCTAGAGATATTTTTATTTTACCCCTGTATGGTACATCGGTTGGAGAAATTTTTATTTACCCCTATATGGTACATCGGCTGGAGATATTTTTATTTTACCCCGGTTTGGTACACCGGCTGGAGATATTTTTATTTTACCCTGGTGTGGTACATTGGCTGGAGATATTTTCATTTTACCCCGGCGTGATACATCAGTAGAAGATATTTTTAGTTTTCCCTGATATGGTACACCGGCTGGACTAATTTTATATATGGATTTATGGTTGGCTGATTGTTGGCATTACAATTATAGTTTTTCTTGTGCATTGCTTGGTTCCATTTGCACTTCAGTATTGACTTATTATCAGGTTTCAGTTTCTAGGATTCTAGGTTGTTACTATTCCTTATTTCTGGCTCAGTTATCATTGCTATCTTACATGTTTACAGTTTTTTGCCTTACATACTAGTACATTCCATTCTTACTGATGTCCCTTCGCCTGGGAACCTGCATTCGTGCCGCAGGTGCAGGTAGAGGTCAAATATTGCCAGTTGCAGTAGCAGTTCGTGAGATTAGTGGTTGTGTTTGTATGCTCCTTTCATTCTGGAGCTAAGACTGGTTTTGTTTCAGTTAGAGTTTTGAGATGCAGTTATGGGTAGGTCGGAGCCCTGTTCCGACCATCAGTCCGTTTACTCTTTAGAGGCTGTGGCCTTATCGGCTTTTTGTTGTTTAGTTTAGCATAGTCATAGCCTTGTTTGCATTTTAGTTGTTTACACTATATTTTGAGACATTATGGGTCCAATTTTTGCTCCAGTTGATTGTGACAGGTGGCCTGGATGGCCTAAGTGTTACAGTTACAGATGTCATATAGTCGGCTTCCCAGTCAGTTAGATATGGGGAACCAGTCGCGCCCTCCCCACAGTTATGGGGCGTGACATACACCTGTGCTGAGGTGAGTTGAGTCTTCAACTCTCAGAAGCTCTTCTCACAAGCCTCCGACCATTGAACTTCACTTTCTTATGGGTCAACTTAGTCAAAGGTGCTGCAATGGATGAAAACCCTTCAACAAACCTCCAGTAGTAACCAGCTAAACCCAAGAAACTCTTGATATCTGAAGGACTTACTGCTTTAGGCCAATTCTTCACCGCTTCTATCTTTTGAAAGTCCACCTGTACACCTTCACTTGACACTACATGGATAAAAATTCTACTGAGTTGTCACGACCCGAACATAGGCCCGGGTCAAGAAACAGGACAAAGAACCCCAAGAGGCTCCCAGTCGACCCATGAAATGAACACAACAACTAACTCAATCAAATAAAATGAGGCTCCCAGTCGACCCATGGCATGAACACAACATCTAACTCAATCAAATAAAATGGAAGATCAACATACTTAACATAGAAGAAGTCTAAACATAACATAACATCTGAATACATACATAAGTCTAAAGCTGAACACAAACTATGTCAGAAAAGCCTCAAATACTGACAAGCTGATGGGATAAGACCCCAACTAACTCACTATAATCTGAAAACTGAAAATACGAAATATAACTGATAAGAAGGGCCCTTGAAAGATGAAGAGTCACCATCTGAGACTGGGAAATGCTAACTCCAAAAATCTGACTAGCGGTGGGACCAAGCCTAGATATCGGAGCCTGTATCATGAAATGATACAACACGGAGTATACGGTCAGTACATGAAATGTACCGAATAAGTAAGGTGAGTAAAACCACTAAGTTAGTAAAACCATAAATCATGCATATAATAAAACATAATCAAGATAAGATTCTGAGAGTAGGGCTTACATGCTATTTTCTGAAATCATGATCTAAACATAACTGAATATCATAACTGAATCGAATGATCCAAAGCTGAAAATTGATAATCATAAGTAAAACTAAAGATTGGGTCAAACCTGCTGAAAACATAATTTCATGACTGATGTACATGCATAACTGAAATCGTAAGGAACAATGGGAGACTCGTCACATAACCAACATTACCACGATAGAGCTTACGTGGTCCCGACTATCACAATCAAGTAGGCAGAGCTGTCCAAAGCTTTGCCAGGCTAAGGATACTACCATGATATCGATATCTAGTTGAAGGCCCCTTGGGAAAGGGTAACATACCTACGTTGGCACGTAGTTCTGAGTAATAGGGTTGACTGACCCTTAGCCTACTCGGTGCTAGACACGACTCCCTAAAACATGCATATGCTCTTAATCATTTTTAAACGAAGCTGAACCATCGTCTAGTGACGAACCTGACTCATAACATACATACATAAATCTGAAATCATAACATGAGGAGCCTTGGCTCAAACCATACCACATGCTGAAAATAATGGGAGTTAGACTCGAAAACCATGTGGTAAGCTAATTCATGAAATCATAAAAACATACCTGATCATATGGGATTGCCCAATACTTACACATGCTTGAAATCAAATTAATTCACTTTGAAAACATGAACATAGACATGGGTATTTCCAAAATCATACTTTCTTCAAAAACATCTCATCATGCTTGTACACATCATAGATCTCAACTTTCATGGACTTTCATGGATGGGCATCCAATTTAGAAAACTTGAAAACATAATTTATAATTCAACACATTGTAAAATATGCTCATTTATCATAATTAAACATTTAAAATATGCATAGATCATACCAATGATTGGGTAAAAACCCCATAGAATCATCAATTAGGAATTCATGAATTGAGAGAGGATTGGGCATGGGTGTGGACAATTACAATCATTCATAGCTTTATATACCTGAAGGGATCTGATTTCACCACTTCCTTGATTGCCCAAAGAGAATTGAAGAAGAATTTTGAAGAACTAGGATTGATCACCTCTCAAATCTCTAAGCTTCCACGCATGAATTAGGATAGGCTTAGAATGACCTAACCCTTCTTAAAACACTCTATTCTGAGCATAAAACGACATAGTTTAGGCCTTAGGACCTAGGAATTACAGAAAAACCCTTATTAAATTCGCAGGGAAAAAGACACTGCCAATCCCCACGGGGGACTGGACAACTCGTTCCCTGGACCACGACTCGTGGTCTGCAAGTCATTGTCTGCCCTGCCAAATTCCTTCTGAGGGTTACCACGGGGGACACCATGACTCGTGGTGTACCCGACAAATCATGGTGATGACCCGTATGGTAAACTACCCCTTTCCCTTCATCCTTCAACCACCTTTGACCAGGGGTGACCTAACGGATTGTGGGGATGACCACGACTCGTGGTCACACCCGTGGTCACCCCAATCTTGAAATTTCCATACATAGTCAAAACCCTCCCCATGGTCACTTAAGGACTCGTGGAGTTCCTGACGGAGCACTGGATGACTCGTCCTCTGACCTGGTGCAGAAAATCCTATTTTCGCTGTTTCAACTCCTGGGTCTGATATTTTTGGGGTATTACAATATCTCCCCCTTGGTAATATTCATCCTCAAATGTTGAAAATAATATTTAAAAGTAGGGAAATGCAATCATCATACTCAAATACTGAACATACATGCTGAAAATTGACGATATAAGTGACTCCAATTCGGACTACATGATTGGACTGAATTCCTGAATCACACATACATCAATTTACATGAAAGAAACTGGATACGTGGGCTAAACATGAAACTGAATGTGTACTAAGGAGGAAACTGATACCTCAAGCTGAAACTAAGCCGGAAGGGAATAGGTGCGGTATTTAGCCATCATATCTTCTTCGGCATCCCATGTAGCTCCCTCAACATGCTCATTCCTCTATAAAACCTTGACCGAAGCTACATCTTTGTTTCTTAGCTTTCAAACCTGATGATACAGTATCTCCACCGGAACCTCATCATAACTAAGGATGTCTTTCACACCAACACTGTCCACTGGAACAACCAGAGCCAGATCACCCAAACACTTCTTTAAGAGAGACACATGCAAAACTGGATGGACTGAATCTAATTTTGAGGGAAACTCCAACTCATAGGCTACCTTGCCAACCTGTTTCACGATCCGGTAGGGACCAACATAACGGGGACTGAGTTTATCTTTCTTTCCAAATCTCATCACTCCCTTTATGGGAGATACCTTCAGAAACACCCAATCATCAACTTCGAACTCAAGGTCCCTCCTCACATCCGCATAGGACTTTTTGCAACACTGAGTTGTTTTCAACCTGTCCCTTATGAGATGAACTTTCTTCATAGCCTCATGGACTGAATTCGGTCCTATCATCATAGCTTCAAGACTTCAAACCAACCAATAGGCGATCTACATCTCTGGCAATAGAGAGCCTCAAACGGAGCCATCTTAATGCTGGAATGGTAGTTGTTATGCACAAAGTCAATGAAAGGCAAATGATCATCCCAACTACCCTTGAAGTCGATCACACATGCTCTCAACATGTCCTCAAGAGTCGGAATGGTCCGCTCGGCTTGACCATCTGTGTGCAGGTGAAATTTGTGCTAAGCTTGACCTGAGTACCAAATCTCTTTTGAAATGATCTCCAAAACTGGGTACCTCTATCTAATATGATGGATAAGGGCACTCCATGCAACCAACCTATCTCCCGAATGTATAATTAAGCATAATCCTCCGCTGACATCGGTAGTTTTGATCGGTAGGAAATGAGCTGCTTTAGTCAACCTATCCACAACCACCCAAATAGAGTTATACTGTCAATGATTGTGAGGCAACCCTGTGATGAAGTCCATATTGATCTCCTCCCACTTCCAAGTAGGAATACTGATGTGTTGAAGTACACCTCCTGGTCTCTAGTGCTCAATCTTTCTTGATGACATTTTGGACACTTAGCCACAAACTCTACTATGGTCTTCTTCATGCCATTCCACCAATAGACTTCCCGTAGGTCATGATACATCTTTGTGGCACCTGGATGTATAGAGTATTTGGAACCATGAGCCTCGTGCAACATCCGATCTCTCAAATTATCAACATCTGATACACACAAATGAAACCTGAATATCGAATCACACCATCTCTCCCTTTGGAGAAGACCTCCACTTTCTAATTCTGAACAACTTCCTTCAACTTCACCAAAATAGGATCCTCGTCTTCCCTAGCCTTTACATCAGTAACTAAAGATGATTCTGATCCATTCTGGATAATAACTCCACCATCGGTTCGGTCAACCAGGTGAACTCCCAACCATGCAAGCCAATGCACATCCTTCACCTCCTTCCTCCCCTCATCTACATGGGACACACTCTCCATGGGAAGCCTACTAAGAGCGTCTTCTACCATGTTAGCCTTGCCCGGATGGTAAAGGACACTGATATAATCATCCTTGAGTAACTCCAACCACCTCCTTTGATCCTTCTGGGTAAAAAAATATTTTAGGCTTTTGTGGTCTGTAAACACATCTACATGGACCCAGTACAAATAGTGTCTCCAAATCTTCAAGGAAAATACTACCGCTGCCAATTCAAGATCATGAGTCGGAAAATTCTTTTAATGGTCCTTCAGCTGCCTAGAAGCATAGCCTTACCGTGCTGCATGAGTGCAAAACCAAGGTCGATCCTCGAAGCATCAAAATATACCACAAACCCATCGATACCCTCAGGTAGGGTCAACATACATGCTAAGGTGAGTTGAGTCTTCAACTCTTGGAAGCTCTTCTCATAGGCTTCCGACCACTGAAACATCACTTTGTTGGATCAGTTGTTCAAATGTGCTGCAATTGATGAAAACCCATCAATAAATCTTCGATATAACAAGCTAAACCCAAGAAACTCCTGATATCCGAAGGAGTCACCAGTCTAGGCTAATTCGTCATTTCTTCTATCTCTTCAGAGTCTACCTATACACCCTCACTCGACATCACATGACCCAAAAGTACCATTGAGTTCAACCAGAACTCGCATTTACTGAATTTAGCATACAACTGACAATCCTTCAAGGTTTGTAGTACCACCCTCAAATGAGCGGCATGCCCCTCCTCGCTCCGAGAGTACATAAGGATGTAATCTATGAACAGAATCATGATCATAACAAAATATGCTTGAACACCCTTTTCATCAAATCCATAAAAGCTGTAGGAGCATTCATTAGTCCAAAAGACATAACTACAAACTCGTAGTGACCATACCGAGTCCGGAATGCTGTCTTCAGGATGTCACTCTCCTGAACCCTGAGCTGATGGTATCGGGATCTGAGGTCTATCTTTGAAAAGCACTTAGCACCCTAAAGCTGGTCAAACAAATCATCAATCCTAGAGAGAGGATACCTGTCCTTGGTGGTAACATTGTTCAACTGCTGATAATCAATAGACATTTAAAGAGAACCATCCTTCTGACGGACAAAGAGAACTGGTGCACCCCATGGGGATTTGCTCGGTCTAATGAAACCCTTGTATAAAAGGTCTTTCAACTAATCCTTCAACTCCTTTAACTCGGTTGGGGCTACTCTGTAAGGAGGAACGGATATAGGCTATGTATCAGGAAGAAGGTCAATACCAAAATCGATTTCCCTCTAGGGAGGCATTCCTGGTAGATCATATGGGAACACTTCTGGATATTCACATACTACTGGAACTGACTGCATAGTCGGGGTATCAGATGTAGCATCCTTAACCCTAACTAGCTGGTACACGCAACCCTTAGAAATCATCTTTCTAGCCTTAAGGTAGGAAATGAAATGGCCTACAGGCTCAGTTGAACTACCCTTCCACTCTAGGACTGGCTCACTCGAAAATCTGAACTATACTGCACAGGTTCTACAATGGTTGAGGCATAACCTGCATCCAATCCATGTTGAGGATAACATCAAAATTGGTCATGGCTAACTCTATTAAATCTACTGAGGTGATTTTCTAAAGGAATGTGACAGGGCAACTTCTATACACTCGTCTAGCTATAACTAAATCACCAATTGAGGTAGAAACCAAGAAGGATTCTGATAAGATTTCTAGACTGACTCCGAAACTACTAGCAACATAAAGCGTCATAAAAGATAAAGTATCCTGGATCTAACAATGCATACACATCAAGGTGGAATACTCGTAACATACCAGTGACTACATCTGGGGAGATCTCCTACTCCTAACGGGATGCTAGGGCTTAGAATCTATTTTGGCGATGTTCGCCACCCGCACTAGTGGATGCCCCCTGCTAGGTGGAGCTGCTGAACTGGAAGCTGGGCCTCGACCCCTATCATGGCCCTGTCTAGCTGCTGGGCAATCTCTGAACATATGTCTGGGCTTACCGCACCCAAAACAAGCACCTGAACTTGTTAAGCACTGGCCGATGTGTCTTCGGTCATCTTTGCTACACTTAGGAGGGTTGGTATCTGTGGGTCTGCTACTCTCTAGATCCTGATGTTCGTCCCCTCTGATAGCGCCTGGATCTAGATGGCACACTCATAACTGAAGGCGCTAGGGCTGAAGATCTCTAGTGGGACCGCTGACAACGCCCAATAGATCTCTTCTATGAGAATCTGAAGCTATCGGTCCTGGCCTTCTTGGCCTCTCTCTCCCGTCACTCATCTGCATTGCCTCCATCTACTGGGCTTATAGGACTATGCAACCAAAGACAATATCTTGAAGAAGCATCATGCTCAGCCAATCCTTGAGCAAGTAGTTTGCTATGCCATGTATGAACTGACTCACTCGGGCTCTCTTGTCTGACACCATCTCAGGTGCATACCTGGATAGACGAGTGAACTCCAAGGCATACTCCTAAACTGTCATCTTACTTTGCTTTAGATTCATAACATAACATATGAATACATAAATAAGTCTAAAGCTGAATACAAATTATGTCTGAAAAGCCTCTAATACTGACAAGTTGATCGAGCCAGACCCCAACTAACTCACTATAGTCTGGAAACTGAAAATACAAAATATAACTGATGAGAAGGGCCCTCGAAAGTGAAGACTCACCAACTAAGATTGTGTAAATGCTAACTCCATAAATATGACCTGTGGCAGGACTGAGCCTGGATATCGGAGCCTGTCTCATGAAATGATACAACATAGAGTATGCAGTCAGTACGTGGAAAGTACCAGTATGCAAGGTAAGTAAAACCATTAAGTTAGTAAAATCATAAATCATGCATATAATAAAACATAATCAAGATAAGATTCTGAGAGTAGGGCTTGCATGCTATTTTCTAAAATCATGATCTAAACATAAATTGAACATCATAACTATATTGAATGACCCAAAGCTGAAAACTGATAATTATATGTAAAACTAAACATTGGGTCAAACCTGCTGAAAACATAATTTCATGATTGAGGTGCCCTGAACTCTGTGTGGTCAAATCCTGAGCAAGCATCCGTATGGCTGCCCTGAACTCTGTGTGGGAAACCTGCTCGGGTACATGCTTCTCGGGGGCTGGTGGGGACTATTGGTACCCATCTTTGTTGCGATTTTCCTGGCCATTTCCATTTCTATTTATTCTTCCATTAACTCGGCGAGGAGGCATGATTCTACAAATGCGTATAACACAAGTTAGAAGAATAGAGAGACATTTCATCGCACGACATAGATCATGAAAGAAGGGAACATTTCCTAAAACATTTTGTAGCCTCTTCGTCATAAGTGTGGCGCAGATCACACCCATTAAAAAGACTCTACTTAACGTGGCTTTCAAACACTCTAGGACACTTCAAAACCAAATGCTCTGATACCAAGTATGTCACGATCCGAACATAGGGCCTGATCAAGACATGAGACAAAGAACCCCAAGAGGCTCCAAGTCGACCCATGGCATGAACATGATATCTAAAACTCAACATAAAAAAGCGGAAGCCCAACATACATAATAGCGGAAGTCTGCATACATATCAAGCTAATACCGAATCAAAAAAATGACAAGTTGATTTCTACGTAATGTCTGAATAACCTCTAACATAACTAATGAGTTGATGGGACAACATCCGAAACTAGCTCGACAAGATTCTGTAACAAAAAAAATATAACTACAGATAAATGAATGTAATTGAAGGATGAGGACTCACCAACACTGGTTGAGGGATGCGAACTCTGAGAATCGGCTAATGGCAGCGCTGAACCTGAATGTCAGAGCCTGTATCATGAAATGATATAGCATTGAGTATGCGTCAGTACTTCAAATGTACTGAGTATGTAAGGTAAGTAAAAGGGACAGTCAAGATACATAAGAGTTCATAAGAGTAGGACAACATGATCATAAAGTAAATATCATAATGTAAACATAAGGGCTCAAGGTTTTCAAACCTATCATAAATCAGTCATAATCATAACCATAAGATAAAACTTTATAAAACATAACTTGATCCAAAATAACATAACATAACCATGCATAAATCATGAGGAACAATGGACTCGTCTTAACTGACACCATCATGATAGAACCTTACATGATGCCCCACTATTTGGCCCAAGTGGTCAGGACCGTCCCCGGCTTGCCAGGCAGGGGGACGTGCATGCGCGGTGATATCATAGGAATCTAATAATATATATATATATATATATATATATATATATATATATATATATATATATGTGTGTGTGTGTGTGTGTGTGTGTGTGTGTGTGTGTGTGTGTGTGTGTATACCTATGGTGATACTAAGTTCTGAGACCATGGGGTTTACCTGAACGTCGGGTTAACTCGGTGCTAGACATTGCTCTAAAAAACATGCACGTAGGGGCTCATATAGTAATCGTAAAATCATTCACGAAATTATTGGCCAATTAAGTAATAACATGATGGATCCCACTTGAAATACATGATTAGCCATGAATAAGGGCCCATGAGTTGGTCAAGAGGCATAAATCCATAAGTCATGAAATCCATGCATACTTGTAAAACATGCATATAGTTGATATTCGTAAATCCATAATGAATACTTGAGAGAAATCATATCATAAATCATAAATAATAATTTAGGGCTTAAGAAGATCAAGATCATAATGGAATCATAACTTGACTTTTTATGAAGCATACATAATTGGGCATAATTTAATTAAAATTTGAAACTATAAATTAATAATCAAAATAGTTATAAAATCTTCCCATATATCATGAAACATGATTTGATACATGAAGGGATTGGACCCATAGATAGATCGTGGAGAATTTCACAAGAATTGGAATAAACCCCATAAGATCATGAAACTTGAATCTATAATTGAAATCCATGGAATGGAGAAGAATATAGAGTATGAGAGTGAAAGGAACTCTCATTCATAGCCTCACACACCTAGGTAAGTTTATCTTACACTCTTCCTTGAATGCCCAAAGGAAATTGAAGGAGAACTGATGGATTTTAGCCTTGATCACCCGTAGGAACCTTCTAGTCTTGCATGCATGGAGAGGAGTGATTTAGAAGAGCTAAACCCTCTTAAAACGGTCCTAACTAAGCTTAAAATGACCCAGTTTAGGCCTTAGGAAGTTAGAAATTATAGAAAAAAACCCTTAATAAATTCATAGGAAATTACACCCTGCCAGTCCCATCGAGAGACTGGAAGACACATTGTCACTGACCATGACTCGTGGTCTAAACTCGTTGCTAGCACTGGGAACTTATCTTCTGAGGATCAACACGAGGGACACCATGACTCGTAGTGTGCCCGACGAATTGTGGTAACTAGTTGTGACCTGTACTGCCCAAAATTTTCCACTTCAAGCCAACCTCTGACCATGACCGACCTAACAACTTGTGGCCTCAGTTGTGGTCAGCCCTAAATCCAAAAATCCAACCAAGTCCACCCTCCTCCCCATGAGTCACTTAACGACTCGTGGTGCACCTCACGGGTCACTAGATGACTCGTCCTGTGACCTGGTGCAAAAAATCTAATTTTCTCCATTTCAACCATCGGGTCTGCTCTTAGGGCTTTCAGGAAATACAATACTCCTCTTTGGGAACATTCATCCTTGAATGTGAGAAAAGATACTGGAAAGTTGAGAAATACAAACATCATACCAAATACTGAACATTTAGAGCTGAAAATTGACGAACTGACTGTCTCCGAATTTAACCACATGATTGAACTAAATTTATGAATCATACATACATATATTGACATGAAAGAAATTGGGCCACATGAACTGAAGATGAAACTGGATAGAGTACTAGGGAGGAAACTAATACCTCAAGCTGGAACTAAGCTGGGAGGGAATAGATGCGTGTATTTAGCCATCATATCTGCTTCGGCTTCCCACATAGCTCCCTCAACATGCCGATTCCTCGACAATATCTTGACTTAGGAAACTTCTTTATTTCTTAGCTTCTGAACCTGATGATCAAGTATTTCCACTGGAACTTCCTCATAGCTAAATCTATCCTTCACACCTACACTGTCTATGTTATAACTCGGGAACCCAAGGATCAGACTGGGAGTCAAACGGGGAAAATTTGGAAAATGTTGCAGCAGTGCAGGACGAGTCGTTAGACGACTCGTGAGGAGACCCCATGAGACGTTAGGTGGCTAGTGGAAAGGCTGGAATGGGCTGAGGAGTTGAGGTCCACACGGGCGTGGGAACGACTCGTGGTAAGCTACCACGACTCGTCAGGTCAATCGTGGGATGAGGTTGAGGATTAAATAGGAGGTCTGACCAGTGTACATAACGAATGGGACCCCACGAGTCGTGGTCAGTCCCAATGACTCATGAGGTGGGTCGTGAGCAAGCCTATGGAATTTTAATGGAGGATGAGGCAGTGTACTTGACGGGCGACACGACGAGTTGTTGCCCATCCTGACGAGTCGTCAGGTCACCCGTTAAGTCACTTGGCAGTTACGTTCTGCGAATTAGTAAGGGCCTTCTCATAATTTTCTAAACTCCTAAGGCATAAACTATGTCGTTTTAAGGTAGGAATAGGATCTTTTAAGGGGGATTAGTCCATGTTAAGCCTCATTTATGCATGCAAGAGTTAGACAGGGGAGTAGAAGGTGATTCAAGTGTTCTTCCTCAAAATTCTCTAAGTTTCCATCAATTTCTTTGTGGGTTTTCCAGGAACTTTGAAACCAGTCCATTCCCAGGTATGTAGGGTTTAGAATGGGTGAATCCTACCACATCCATACCCAAATATTGATTTAAATCATGAATTTTCCCTATTCAAGTTCTATGGGGTTTTACCCCAAACATGAAAATGTGATTCCTCTTTATGGATATGATTTAATTGAGTTTTAATTATTGAATTGTGAATGATGGGCAGGTTTTATATTATTTTCTTTAACATCATGCTTCAAGCATTTTAAATCTAAAATACCCATTGATGAAGGTTCATGAAAGTTATGATTTATGATGAGTATTCAATATTTTGAGTTTATTGATGATGGAAAAGCATGAATTCAAGTTCCCATGTTTATGAGCATATTTTGAAAGAATTGAGTATGTTAAAGTATTGGGCAATGCCCCCATGTTGAAGAATGACTTACGATTTATGAAACGAATTACATGATTTATCGATTTATGATGTTGGCTGATGAGAAGGGCCTTGATTCTTGGCTAAGCGTGTTTTAAAGGGGATCAATGATGATAAATGTTAAATTTTAGCCAATGAATCTTAATTCATGATATCATTTATTTACGTATGAGCCCATATGCATGTTTCTGGGAGCCGTGTCTAGCATCGAGCAGCCCGGTGTTCAAAGGACTACGCCGGTGTCTCATAACCACGTGCCACCGTGGTTTCTAATGATATATTGTATTTATAATGATCCCCTCAAATTTGATATCACTCCTAATGCATGACCCTCACCTGGCAAGCGAGGGTCGGCTCTGCCCACTTGACTGAAATAGTTGGGGTCATCATGAAAGGCTCTACCATGATGGTGTCGGTTATGATGAGTCCTCCCATTGTTCCGCATGTCTTATGATTTGTTATGTTTATGTTATTGGCTCAAGTTATGTTTTGATAACAGTTTACTTACAATTATGATTATGAGCACTTTATGAATGACTTGAAAGCCTTGAGCCTTATGTTTCCTTACGAAGTTTATGATACAAGCATAATGTCCTTCTCCTATGTTTATTTATGAGTTTATTTTACTTTTAAATGTCCGTTTTACTTACCTTGCATACTCGGTACATTCCACGTACTGACTGCATACTTTCTATGTTGTATCGTTTCATGATACAGCGTCCGAATCTTAGGCTCATCCTCATCCTTAGTCCATCACATTTCTCGCTCTCAGATTATTGGTGAGTCCTCATGTTCCGAGGGCCATTTGACGGACTTTTATTTTATCTTATGTTTCAGTATTGGTTGGGTTAGTTGGGGGATGTTGTCCCATCAATCCATCATATGTAGTAGAAGCTTTCAGACAGTATGAAGTACTCAGCTTATGTGTATGTCTAGTACTTTCAGATGTTACGCTATGGTTACATTTTCGTTATGTTATTATGATAAGTATTGCACTTTATTAAATGAGATTAGATGTATGCATGTGCCATGGGTCGACTTGGGGTCTCTCGGTATCCCTTGTCCCGTGTATATGATCCAGGTGTACGTTCGAGTCGTGACAAACTTGGTATCAGAGCAATAGGTTTGAAGTGTCCTAGGGTGTCTGAAAGCCGCATTAAGTAGAGTCTTTTTCATGGGTGTGAAGTGCGCCACACCTATGACGAAGAGGCTACTAGACATTTAGAAAATGTTCCCTTCTTTCATGATTCTATGTCATGCGATGAAAAGTCTCTCCATCCTCCTAATTTGTCGATTCTCAATTGTAGAATTATGGCTCCTAAGAGAATGAAGGGAAGGAGGAATGGGAATGATGAAGGCCACGGAGGTGGCAATGACCATGGGCATCCGCAAGCCCCACCTGTTCAGAAGCCCCAGGCACCAGAGCCAGCTGCCCACGCTGAGTTTCGGGCGGCTATTCAAATGTTGGCGTAGGCCTTGACCACTCAGGTCAACCAACAGGCTATTGCGCAGGTCCCATAAAATGGCACTGCAGCAGCGGCTCGGATTAGAGACTTCTTGAGGATGAACCCTCCTGAGTTTGCAGGATTAAAGGTGGACGAGGATCCACACGAGTTCATTGAAGGGATCTAGAAGGTCACTCAAGTTATGGGAGTGACAGATGGGGAGTGTGCTGACTTGGCCTCTTATCAGCTAAAAGAGGTCGCTCATATTTGGTACAACCAATGGAAGGACAGCAAGGCAGCGGGGGCAGGCCCTATCAGTTTGGATGAGTTCCACATGGCCTTTCTCGACAGGTTCTTCCCTCGGGAGATGAGGGAGTTGAAAGAAGCTGAGTTTGTGAACCTCAAGCAGGGAAATATGACAGTGCTGGAGTATTCGCTTGAGTTCACTCGTTTGTCAAAGTACGCCCCAGAGTTAGTGATGGATCGGAGGGCACGGGTGAGCCGATTCATTCATGGTGTGGCTGACTATTTAGAAAAGAATTACAGGACTGGCATGCTTCACCAGGATATGGACTTTCCTCGCATAGTGTTGTACGCCCAGTAGATGGAGGCGGCTCATGCGAGGGAGAAGGAGGCAAAGAGGGCTCGGACTAATAGCCATGGATTTTCAGATCAGAGGTTTGGCGGTGGCTACCGTCCACAGTTTCATCATATATCACTAGCCCCAGGACCGTCATCAGCTAGTGTTCCCTCCAGATCCATGGGTGATCAGAGGAGCAGGGCTTCAGGGTCGAGGGATCAGAGGGGCACCCAGTTAGAGTATACCTCTCCAGCCTGCGGGAAGTGCAGCAAGAGTTATGTCGGGAAGTTCCTGCTCGATTCAGATGTTTGCTATGGGTGTGGTAGTTCTGGGCACATGCGCCGTGCATGCCCATATGCTAGAATGGGTGATGATAGGGGTCGTGCACAGACCACCAGGACAGCAGCAGCTCCAGCCCATTCCTGTTACATCTCAGAATTTTTTTTGATGGTTATATGTCATATTAAGGGAATTATGGGTCGTATTTTTTCCGTAGGTGAGGAGGGAAAACATGTGCAAAGGGAAAAGCAAAGAGTATGTGAAGTTTTTAAATAAGGGTCAATTTTAAATGGTCATATCTCCAAATATATAATGATCTAGAAGTCCTATAAAATATCAAATGAAATGTATTTGAGTCTAGTTTACAGAGAAAAAAACGGCTCGTCAATCAGAGTTCGAAGTAAAAAGTTATGCTCGTTTGAAGAAAGCACTATCAGCTGGGAAATCGCCCAGGCGCGCGGGCGCCGAGACAGGGTAAGGGTCTTCCTAGGATCTTCTAAGTCACTTATGATTATGTAAGCTTTCTTAAGCTCCACAAATAATTGCAAAGTTATGTAAGTCAATCCAGCATCACCTGAATTACGGCTATATATCTTTATTTGCCTATAAGGAATCACTTATAGAGTTACTCACGAGTTCCAAAGTTATAGAGCTCCAAGTCTCAGATCCTTAAGTTATGTCTTTACGTCCCTAATTTATGTTGAAACATGCTAGCTGATCTAAGAAGTTTTTGAGAGATCATATTTCGAGAATTATGCTAATGTCTCGGTCATGTATCTGATGTTGTATACAAGCCTAAGAACTCAAGTCTTTATATGTCTTTCTAGTAAGAAGTCTTAATGTATGTGATTTTCATGTTATAACATACAGTTGAATTCTTTCAGTTATATTCAAGTCATGCATCTTTATGTTTAGCTCTTGTTGAGTTATCAGTTGAATTTCCTAAATTCAGAGGAGAGATTCTCCCATGTACCAATGTTCCTAATGTCTAAGTAAGTATAAGTGCAGGCTATGATAATGATCAGTTAAGCTAAGAACTTTGAATACCAGGAAATCTCCTGGAGGTCACCTAGTTAACTAAATACGAGTTATACATTATATAGAAGTCTCATACGTTGTATGTCTATAGTTCAGTTCTCAGCACTATGTATATGACAAATAACTCCAAGTTCCTAGTTATAATTTCCATGTTTTCCTTCAAATAAGTCAAATGAATTAAGAACTATATGTGCTTATCAACATGATAAATTTGACAATGAAATTCTAATGTATTGTTGCCGATACAGGTTAAAGGAACCACCAGGTAGGCAATATATATTTGTAGTTCCCAAATGTTAAAGAATTGTGTAGAAATGAGCTTTATGTGTTTCTATCCAAGTAATATGTTAAATTGGTAGGATTATTTGTAGGACATTATTTGTAAGCCTACAAAAGTTCTTATGTTGTCTAAACCTCTCTAAGGTCCTTCAACTAACTGAGTCGACATTTTCATGTATAATTTGACAACTTTATGTGATATATATACATATTTTCTAGCTTTACATGATATGGGTGCTCAGTTGCATTTATGGGTTACGAAAGAGGCCTATTCCGGCCACAGATTTAACATTTGTCATTTATATGTCATACGTGTTAAATTGACTCAATATAAGCCATATCGACCCTATTTATGATTATGATTGAGAATTATTTTTATTTTACCCCAGTGTGGTATATCGACTGGAGATATTTATATTTTACCCCGGTGTGGTACACGGTTGGAGATATTTTTATTTTACCCCGATGTGGTACATCAGCTGGAGATATTTTTATGTTACCCCGGTGTGGTACATCGGCTAGAGATATTTTTATTTTACCCCGGTGTGGTACATCGGCTGGAGATATTTTTATTTTACCCCGGTGTGGTACATCGGCTGGAGATATTTTTATTTTACCCCGGTGTGGTTCATCGGCTGGAAATATTTTTATTTTACCCCGGTGTGATACATCAGCTGAAGATACTTTTATTTTTCCTTGGTATGGTACACCGTTTGGACGAATTTTATATATGGATTTATGGTTGGTTGGTTGTTGGCATTACAGTTATAGTTTTTCTTGTGCATTAGTTGGTTGCATTTACACTTCAGTATTGACTTATTGCTAGGTTTCAGTTTTCAGGATTCCAGGTTGTTGTTATTCCTTATTTTTGGCTCAGTTATCATTGCTATCTTACATGTTTACAGTTTTCTGCCTTACATACCAGTACATTTCATTCGTACTGACGTGTCTTCGCCTGGGACCTGCGTTCGTGCTGTAGGTGCAGGTAGAGGTCGGGATTGCCAGTTGTAGTAGCAGCTCGTGAGATTAGTGGATGTGTTGGTATACTCCTTTCTTTCTGGAGCTAAGACTGGTTTTGTTTTAGTTAGAGTTTTGAGATGCAGTTATGGGTAGGTCGGAGCCCTGTTTCGACCATTAGTTAGTTTACTGAGGCTTTGTGGACTTAGTGTGTACAATGGTATTCAGTTTATGGCCTTGTGGGCTTTTTGTTGTTTAGTTTAGCATACTCATAGCCTTGTTTGCATTTCAGTTCTTTACCCTATATTTTGAGACATTATGGGTCCAGTTTGTGCTCCAATTGATTCTGACAGGTGGCCTGGACGGCCTAAGTGTTACAGTTACAGATGTCATATAGCCGGCTTTCTAGTCAGTCAGGTATGGGGAGCCAGTTGCGCCCTCCCCCCAGTTATGGGGCGTGACAATTCCGCTCCGCAGGGGGCATCGACTAGTGGTGGCAGACAGCTCCAAAACCGATTCTATGCCCTTGCCTCACGCCAGGAGTAGGAGACTTTTCCAGACGTGGTCACTGGTATGTTGTGTGTCTTTCAAATTGATGTTTATGCTTTGCTAGATCCAGGATCTACCTAGTCTTTCGTGACTCCTTAAATTCCTAGTAGCCTTGGAGTTAGTCCCGAGACCTTATCAAAACCGTTTTCAGTTTTGCCCCCTGTTAGTGATTCGATTATCGCTAGACGAGTATATAGAGAATGCGCAGCCACTGTGTTGCATAAGGTGACCTTCGCAGACCTTGTCGAATTAGCCATGACTGACTTTGATGTTATTCTTGTCATGGATTGGTTGTTTGCATGTTATGCTTTGATTAATTGTAGGACCCGTATGGTGGAATTTTGTTTTTCGGGTGAATCAGTTCTGGAGTGGAAGGGTAGTTCAGCGGTACCAGCAGGTCAATTTACTTCCTATCTTAAGGCTAGGAAGATGATTTCGGCTGAATGTATCATCTAGTTAGGGTTAAGGATGTTGAGTCTGAGACCCCGACTATCCAATCAGTTCCGGTGGTGTGTAAGTATCCGAATGTTTTTCTCGATTATTTGTCAGGTGTTCCTCCTAAGAGGGAAATCAACTTCGGCATTGATCTCTTACCCGATACGCAACCTATCTTTATTCCTCCCTACAGGATGGCTCTAGCCGAGATAAAAGAATTGAAAGATCAGTTAAAGGATCTGTTGGATAAGGGCTTCATTAGATCGAGTCAATCTCCATGGGGTGCACCAGTTCTCTTTGTTCGCAAGAAAGATGGATCCCTTCGGATATGTATTGATTATCGGTAGCTGAATAAGGTTACTGTCAAGAAGAGGTACCCCTTTCCCAGGATCGAGGATTTATTTGACCAGCTCCAGGGTTCAACTGTTTCTCGAAGATAGATCTAAGGTCCGGATATCACCAGCTTAGAGTTCGGGAGAGTGACATTCGGAAAACCGCTTTCAGGACTCGATATGGCCAGTACAAATTTGTTGTTATGTCTTTCGGACTAACCAATTCCCCTGCAGCTTTTATGGATCTAATGAACATGGTGTTCAAGGCATATTTGGACATGTTCGTGATTGTGTTCATTGATGACATCCTTATATACTCTTGGAGCGAGGAGGAACATGCCGCTCACTTGAGAATAGTGCTTCAGACCCTCAAGGATCGTCAGTTGTATGCAAAGTTCAGCAAATGTGAGTTTTGGTTGGCCTCGGTGGCATTTGTTGGCCATGTGGTATCAGGTGAGGGCATAAAAGTAGATTCTCAGAATATCGAGGTGGTGAAGAATTGGCCTAGACCAGTGAGTCCTTCAAAAATTCGAAGATTCTTGGGTTTAGCTGGCTACTGCCGGAGGTTTGTTAAAGGTTTCTCATCTATTGCGGCACCTTTGACTAAGCTGACTCAGAAAAGGGTGAAGTTCCAATGGTCGGATGCTTGTGAGAAAAGCTTTCAATAGTTGAAGACCCGACTCACTTCAGCACCGGTGTTGACTCTACCCGAGGGTATTGATGGCTTTGTAGTGTATTATGATTCTTCTATAGTCGGACTAGGATGTGTGTTGATGCAGCATGGGAAGGTAATAGCATATGCCTCGATACAGCTGAAAGTTCATGAAAAGAATTATCCGACCCATGATCTTGAGTTGGCCGCAGTGGTGTTTGCCTTGATATGGTGGAATTACTTGTATGGGGTCCACATGGACGTATTCACGGATAACAAGAGCTTGCAATATGTGATCACGTAGAAAGACCTAAATCTTTGGCAAAGGCGGTGGTTGGAGTTACTAAAGGACTACAACATGAGAGTCCTCTACCACCCAGGCAAGACTAATGTGGTTGCGGATGCACTTAGTAGGCTCTCTATAGAGAGTGTGTCCCACGTGGATGAGGGAAAGAAGGAGTTGGTGAAGGATATCCATCGGCTTGCATGATTGGGAGTTAGATTGGTCGACCAGATCGATGGCGGTGTCGTTGTACAGAATGGGTCAGAATCGTCCTTGGTGGTTGATGTCAAATCTAAGCAAGATGAAGATCCGATTTTGAGGAAGTTGAAGGAGGCAGTGCGGGGTCAAAAGGTGGAGGTTTTCTCCCAAGGGGGAGATGGTATGCTATGGTACCGAGGTCGACTATGTGTTCTGGACATCGATAAATTTGAGGGTTCGAATATTGCATGAAGCACATTGTACCAGATATTCTATCCACCTGGGATCCATGAAGATGTACCGGGACTTTCGGGAAATCTATTGGTGGGAAGGTATGAACAAGGATATCGCAGAGTTTGTAGCCAAATGTCCTAACTGTCAGCAAGTGAAGGTTGAGCATCAAAGATTGGGAGGCGTACTTCAGGATATTAGCATCCCCACTTGAAAGTGGGAAGAGATTAATATGGATTTCATTACAGGCCTACCTCGTAATCGCCGGAAATACGACTCCATTTGGGTGGTGGTACACAGGTTAACCAAGGTGGCACACTTCTTACCGATCAAAACCACGGATTCAGCGGATTATTATGCTAGGTTGTATATTCAGAGTTGGTTCGACTTCATGGAGTGCCCTTATCTATTATTTCAGACCGAGGTACTCAGTTTACCTCCCAGTTCTGGCGTTCTTTCCAAAAAAGGACTTGGGACTCAAATTAAGCTCAGCACAGCTTTCCATCTGCAAATAGATGGCCAGGCAGAACGAACAATTCAGACCCTCGAGGATATGTAGAGGGCATGTGTTATGGATTTCAAAGGTAGTTGGGATGATCATTTGCCCCTGATCGAGTTTGCTTACAACAACAGCTATCACACTGGCATCCAGATGGCACCTCGAGGCTCTTTACGGGCGAAGGTGTAGATCACCCATCGGATGGTTTGAGGCTGGTGAGGCAGCCATGGAAGGACCTGATTGGTTCATGAAGCCATGGTAAAGGTTCAGTTGATAAGGGACTGATTTAAAATCGCTCAGAGTCATTAGAAATCATATGCTGATGTGAGGAGAAGGGATATGGAGTTTGATGTGGGTGTCTAGGTATTTCTAAAGGTATCCCCCATGAAGGGAGTCATGTGATTCAGAAAGAAAGGAAAACTCAGCCCCCGCTATGTTGGTCCCTACCGGGTTGTGAGAAGAGTTGGTAAGGTGGCATATAAGTTGGACTTGCCATCGGAGTTATCTTCAGTTCATCCTGTCTTTCATGTATCGCATTTGAAAAAGTGTTTGGGTGATCCAGCCTTGGTAGTCCCGGTAGACAGCATTGGGGTAAAAGACAGGCTCAGTTATGAAGAAATTCCTGTTGAAATCTTGGATCTTCAGATTCGGAAGCTAAGGAACAAAGAAGTAACTTCAGTTAAAGTACTATAGAGAAATCAACATGTTGAAGGAGCTACGTGGGAAGCCGAAGCGGATATGATGGCTAGATACCCACACTTGTTCTCTACCGGCTCAGTTTTTGCTTGAGGTATTAGTTTTGCCCTAGACCTCTAATCAGTTTTTTCATGTTCAGTTCATGCGTACAAGTTTGTTTTATGATATGGTATATGTATGTGATGTCTGAACTCTGTTCAGCTATGTAGTCCTTTTCGGAGGTATTCATTCCGTCAATTTTCAGCTTAAATGATCAGTATTTGTATATGGTGATAACTTGTTTCAGAGTTTTCTGCATGTTTCTAGCATTGGAGGACGAATGTTCACAAGGGGGAGATATTGTTATAACCCGGGAACCCAAGGATTAGACCAGGGAGTCAAACGGGGAAAAACCTGGAAAATATTGCAGTAGTGCAGGACGAGTCATTAGACGACTCGTGAGAAGACCCACGAGTCTTCAGGTGACTCGTGGGAAGGCTGGAATGGGCTGAGGAGTTGAGGTCCCCACGGGCGTGGGAATGACTCGTGGTCAGCTACCACGAGTCATCAGGTCAATCGTGGGATGAGGTTGAGGATTAAATTGGAGGTCTGACCAGTGTACATAACGGATGGGACCCCACGAGTCGTGGTCAGTCCCAACTACTCGTGAGGTGGGTCATGAGCAAGCCTAAGGAATTTTAATGAAGGATGAGGCAGTGTACTTGACGGGCGACATGACGAGTCGTTGCCCATCCTGACGAGTCGTCAGGTCACCTGTTAGGGTCACCTGGCAGTTACTTTCTGCGAATTAGTAAGGGCCTTCTTATAATTTCCTAAACTCCTAAGGCCTAAACTATGTCGTTTTAAGGTCGGAATAGGGTCTTTTAAGGGGGATTATTCCATGTTAAGCCTCATTTATGCATGCAAGAGTTAGAGAGGGGAGTAGAAGTTGATTCAAGTGTTCTTCCTCAAAATTCTCCAAGTTTCCATCAATTTCTTTGTGGGTTTTCAAAGAACTTCAAAGTCAGTCCATTCCCAAGCATGTAGGGTTTAGAATAGGTGAATCCTTCCACAACCAAGCCCAAATTTTGATTTTAATAATGAATTTTCCCTATTCAAGTTCTATGGGGTTTTACCCTAAATGCATGAAAATGTGATTCCTCTTTATGGGTATGATTTAATTGAGTTTTAATTATTGAATTGTGAATGATGGGCTATTATTTTCTTTAAAATCATGTTTCAAGCTTTTTAAATCTAAAATTCCCATTGATGAAGGTTCATGAAAGTTATGATTTATGATGAATATTCAATATTTTGAGTTTATTGCTGATGGAAAAGCATGGATTCAAATTCCCATGTTTATGAGCATATTTTGAAAGAATTGAGTATGTTAAAATATTGGGCAATGCCCTCATGTTGAAGAATGACTTACGATTTATGAAACGAATTACAGGATTTATCGATTTATGATGTTGCCGATGAGAAGGGCCATGATTCTTGGCTAAGCATGCTTTAAAGGGGATCAATGATGATAAATGTTATATTTTAGCCAATGAATCTTAATGCATGATGTCATTGATTAACGTATGAGCCTATATGCATGTTTTTGGGAGCCGTGTCTAGCACCGAGCAGCCTAGCGTTCAAAGGACTATGCCGATTGGGGCATCATGAAAGGCTCTACCATGATGGTGTCGGTTATGACGAGTCCTTCCATTGTTCTGCATGTCTTATGCATTGTTATGTTTAATTATTGGCTCAAGTTACGTTTTGATAAAAGTTTACTTACGATTATGATTGATACCACATGTCCCAGAAATGCTACCGAGTTTAGCCAAAATTCACACTTGCTAAACTTTGAATACAGTTAACGATCCTTGAGGGTTTGCAGCACTATTCTCAAATGAGTGGCATGCTCCTCCTTTCTTTGGGAGTATATAAGAATGTCGTTGATGAACACGATCACGAACATATCCAAATATTTCTTGAACACCCTGTTCATTAGGTCCATAAAAGTTGCAGGACCATTAGTTAGTCCAAAAGACATAACTACAAACTCATAATGGCCATATCGGGTTCTAAAGGCTGTCTTTAGAATATCACACTCCCGTACTCTGAGCTGGTGATATCCGGACCTGAGATCTATCTTCAAGAAACACCTGGCACCCTGGAGCTAGTTAAATAAATCATCAATCCTAGGCAAGGAGTACTTGTTTTTGATGGTGACCTTATTAAGCTGCCGACAATCAATACACATCCGAAGGGACCCATCCTTCTTTCGAATGAAGAGAACCGGTGCACCCCATAGTGACTTGCTCGGTCTAATGAAACCCTTATCCAACAAGTCCTTTAACTGACTCTTTCATTCCTTTAGCTCGGTTGGAGCCATCCTGTAAGGAGGGATAGATAAAGGTTGTGTATCTGGCAATAGATCAGTACCGAAGTCAATTTCCCTCTCTAGAGGAACACCGAGCAGATCATCAAGAAACACCTACGGATATTCGCCACCACCGGAACTGACTGAATAGTCGGGGTCTCAGACTCCATATACTTAACCCTAACTAGGTGGTACATGCAACCTTTAAGGTCATCTTCCTGGACTTAAGATAGGAAATAAACTGACCTGCTGGTACCACCGAACTACCCTTCCACTCTAACACTGACTCACCTAGAAAAATAAATTCCACCGTACGGGTCCTACAATTAATCGAAGCATAACATGCAAACAACAAATCCATGACAAGAATAATGTCAAAGTCCATCATGGCTAACTCTACAAGGTCTATGGAGGTAACCTTATGCAACACAATGACCGAGCATCCTCTATATACTCGTCTAGCTAGGACCGACTCACCAACCAGGGTTGAAACTAAAGAAGGTTCTATCAAGGTCTCGAGACTAACTCCAAGGCTACTAGAAATGTAAGGAGTCATGAAAGACAACCTCCACTTTTTGATTCTGCACCGCCTCCTTCAGCTTCCTCAATATTGGATCCTCATCTTGCCTGGATTTAACATCAACTACCAAGGACGACTCTGGCCCGTTATGCACAACAACACCGCCATCGGTCGAATCGATCAATCTAACTCCTAGCCTTGCAGCCGGTGAACATATTTCACCAACTCCTTCTTTCCCCCGTCCACATGGGACACACTCTCCGTTGAGAGTCTAGTAAGCGTATCCACAACCGCATTAGATTTGCCCGGGTGGTAAAGGACATTCATTTCATAATCCTTAAGTAACTCCAACCACCTCCTTTTTGCCGAAGATTTAGATCCTTCTGTGTGAACACATATTGCAAGCTCTCGTGGTCCGTAAATAGATCCACGTGGATCCCATACAAGTAATGTCGCCATATCTTTAATGCGAACACCACCGCAGCCAATTCAAAATCGTGGGTCGGATAATTCCTTTCATGCACTTTCAGCTGTTGAGAGGCATAAGCTATCACCCTCCCACGCTACATCAACACACACCCAAGTCCAACTCGGGAAGTATCACAATACACCACGAAGCGATCATTACCCTCAGGTAGTGCAAATTGGAACCCCGCCGAGCAAAAGTTGTCAGAATTGCTCCAAATTGATTCCTAAGCAATCACAGGCATCAAGTAAGTATTTCTCCCTTCTGAACCCTCGAGAAATTATAGGTTTCCGACCGTATGTTACGTAGCTGAATTATATTTGTTATTAGTACTAAAAGTTATCATTTAGAGCCGAATTTGGTATTAAAATTAGTCTCTTTCTCCCAGTATTACGGTTATAGTTGGGAAGAGCTGCTGAAACTCGTCAGTTATTCGGGAAACGGCAATCGAGGTATGTTAAGGCGATTTCCTTCGACAAGTTAGTTTCTACAGTATTGCAATACAGTTTAAATCCCAGTAAGAGAATCAGAAGTCTTGTTATTGTGAATAGTTGTTGTTGTTAGATGAGATCAATATTTGTATTTTGTTTGGGATTGACTTTTCCTTTTATAGAATTCCACGACCAACCCAGGGTTACTAGCTGTGTCGTCCCCCCCCAGGGGCTATATGACGTCGCTCTAAGGAGCGGTATGCCGTATGCGAGGGATGAAGATGAGGTTCAAGGACCTTATACAGTCCATTCCATGGCTGGACTATTTTTATGTCGTATGGGCACCACACACCCCTCGAGCCTG
Source organism: Datura wrightii (assembly GCA_035772735.1). NCBI lineage: Eukaryota > Viridiplantae > Streptophyta > Magnoliopsida > Solanales > Solanaceae > Datura > Datura wrightii. The sequence continues at coordinate 57,578,319 of JASDFA010000001.1, forward strand.
GTGCTCGGGGTGCAGATATCAGTAGTCCACTGGACTCAAACACAACTACAGTTCAGGGGCTGAGCGGGCTCAGTTGCATACCCAGGGGACTGGTAGGACGCTATAGTTATTTGTTGACCTGTTTTGTCCTTGTTAGGGGTATATAGATTGAAGTGTACTCGCTAGGTCTTTTGGGGGCCCCGAGTGGGTTATTCTGTGCTGGTTTTACCTTCCGGCTTATGGGGGCCAGGTGAGGTTCTTGTTTGCATTATTTACTAGTAGATTAGACAATAGGAAGTTAAGTTAATCAGGTTATGTCTCTATCCCTCTCATTCAGTTACTTTCAGTTCTATTTCAAGTTTATTTAGCTATTTCCTGTTATTGCCTTACATATTCGGTACATATTGTACTGACCCGTCTTGGGGCACTGCATTACTTTCCTGCAGGTGCAGATAGACATGGATCAGGACCTTCTTAGCTTTCAGTTGAGTTAGCAGTACAGTTAGCGCCCCTCCTCCGAAGCTAATTAGTTAGAAGGTTTGTCCTTTTGATTGTATAGTATGGGTAGGTCGGGGCCCTATCCCAACCAATATTCTACTCTTTGAGGCTTGCAGATTTACAGTTTCCCTGTGGGTAGTTTTTTGTAGGTTGTGTGGGGCCTGTATATGCTTTATTTCGTGTGATGGCCGTGTGGGGCCTTATTTAGCTGTTAGATAGTGGCCATGTCAGCTATAGTATAGTTATAGTTGCCTGACTTTCATTTAAGTTATACTAGACAGCATGGTGGCCTTGTAGGCCCGCGTAGGGTTCCCTTTATTTGCCTGTTGCTGGTTAGCTGTTTTCTTTATAGGCGGCTATAAGGCCTTGTCGGCCGGAGGTTGTGTTTACAGATGAGATATAGCCTGTTGTTTTCTTGAGATGAGTTGTGGGCTCGCACCAGTCGTGCATAAGCCTAGCCAAGTCAGTCAGATTCCAGAATGGCACTAGGTGCCAGTCATGCCTCCTAAGGTAGGGCGTGACACTTCACACCCATGAAGAGGACTCTATTCGATGCGGCTTTCAGACATCCAAGGATACTCTAAACCTAGTGCTCTGATACTAAGTTTGTCACGCCCCGAGCTTACACACTGGATGGGACACAATACTTGGAGTCATATGTAACCCCAAGTCAACCCCTGGTCTATTATACATTGGCATTCTGAGTACACTTTGAAATATAAATATATGTATAGAAGAAGCTTTAAAGCAAAAACATAAACATTTAAGAGAATGAAACCGATTCATAAAGTTGAATACTTCTAAACAAAACTATAGATCTGAAAATAACCCAAGTCTGTGTCTGAAAACCATTATAACTGATGAGTTGCTGGGACAAGCCCCTAGCTAATTCCAAGTCTAAATGAGAAAAGAAAAAGGTAGCTGAATGAAAAAATCATCGTCCTCGAAAGATGAGGACTCACCAACTAGAACAGCTAAAATCTTTTGAGAGTGATCGGCTAGCGAGGCTGAGACTGAGGTCCTGTAGCTGTATCATAAAACGATATAGCATGAAAGTATGCGTCAGTACTTTGAATGTACTGAGTAAGTGAGAGAAACCATACACAAGAAATAAATAACTGAATTAAAGAGATGCAATGACCAACTGAAGCTACTGAGCTAAATAACTGAAATAATTGAAACGGTCTAAATGACCCTTTCTGATGGTCAAGAACATGTTCTAAATCTGAAGTACTGATCTAAACTGATCTAAAATGGGACTGAGCTGACTAGTGGGAGAGTCTATATCCGAAATATAACCACGTGAGCTAGACGTGGAGTCTGGTGTAATTGATAGGACCTAATATGCCTTGCCATGGTATAGAGGCATGAACTAGGTGATCACAAGAGATTGGGGCGATGAGGCCAATAAAACTGTAACATACGGTGGAAATGTAGTTCCAGGAACCTGGGTGCACTGGAACCCCGGTCTGCTCGGTGCTAAGTCCTACTCCCACTGGGCGGTCCTAGACTAAAATACTAAGCTGATAGCTCGAAACTGGGGCTCAATACTGCGTTTGTAGAAATATGACTCCACACTAAGTCAATGGTAGAAGAAATAGCAATGGAAATAGCCATGGCAATGGCAACAGAGATGGGCATCAGCCAGCTCCACTAGCTCATGCGGATCCCTTGCCCCAGCAGGTTACCCATGCCGAGTTTAGGGATGCTTTTCAGATGTTGTATCAATCTATAATATCCTAGGTCAACCAACAGGCAGTGGCCCATGTCCACTAGAATGGGAATGCAGCAGTGGTGAGAGTGCGAGACTTCATCAAGATTAACCCACCTGAGTTTCTAGGGTCGGAGGTGGATGAGAACCCACATGAATTCATAGAGGAGGTTCATAAGATCATCAAAATTATGGGGGTGATGGGAGAGGAGAGTGCAGACTTTGCCTCCTATCAGCTAAATGGGTTGCTCACATATTGTACCGACAGTGGAAGGAGAGCAGGGGATTTGTTGTAGTTTCCACTGGTTGAGATGGGTTTGTTACCGCTTTCTTGGACATATTATTTCCTCAAGAGTTGAGGGAGCAAAGGCAGTCGAGTTTGTCAATCTGAAGCAAAACAACATGCCTGTCCAAGAGTATGCCTTGGAGTTTACCCAGCTGTCCAAGTATACCCCAGAGATGGTGGCCGACCTGAGGGCTCGTATGAGCATGTTTGTGAATGGAGTGGAAGATTCATTAGTCAAGAAGTGCATGACCGCAATATTGATCAATGATATAGATTTCTCCAGGTTGATCATATATGCCCAGTAGATAAAGGCAGAGCAGATGAAGGAGAAGGAGAGAGAGGCTAAGAGGGCCAAGATAGGGAGTCATGGGCATATTTAGTAGATATTTAGTGGTGGGCGTCGCCCTCAACTCCAGCTCCATCATCAGCCAGTGTTCCGTCCATACCCAAACATGACCAGCAGAGTAGAGCATCAAGCTCTAGAGACTAGAGGAGTATGTCAGGAAAGCACACTTTCCCAGCTTGTAGGAAGTATGACAGAAAGAACAATGGCGAGTTCTTGGTAGGTACTGATGGTTGTTTTGATTGTGGAATGCCCGAACATATGCTCGGAGATTGTCCTTTGGCTAGGTAGGGAGAAAGTAAAGGTCGTGCCCCGGCCATCAATTCAGCAATGCCAACAACTTTCCCATCTTAGCAGGGCACCTATATTAGTGCAGCAGCGGACAACACCATAAAAGATGCACTATTATCTCGTCAGGAGTAGGAGTGCTCGCCCAATGTGGCTACTAGTACGTTACGAGTATTCCATCTTGATGTTTATGCATTGTTAGATCTAGGGGATACATTATCCTTTGTGACTCCTTATGTTGTTTTTAGTTTTGAAGTTAGTCCTAAGATCTTGTCAAAACCTTTCTCAGTCTCTATTCCTATTGATGAGTCAGTTTTAGCTCGACGGGTATATAAAAATTTCCCTTTCATAATTCTTCAGAAAGTCACCTAAGCCGACTTAGTGGAGTTAGATATGACCAACTTTGACATTATACTTGGTATGAAATGGTTAAATGCTTATTATTCTTCAGTCATTGTAGGACTCATATGATAGAGTTCTGATTTCTGGGTGAACCAGTCCTAGAGTGGAAGGGTGGTTCAGCCGTGCCTGTAGGTCGCTTTATTTCCTACCTCAAGTCCAGGAGGATGAAGTCCAAGGGTTGTGCGTACCATCTGGTTCGAGTCAAGGATTCGGCGCTTGAGACCCCGACTCTTCAGTCAGTTCCAGTTATATGCGAGTATCCAGAGGTGTTTCTAGACGATCTACCAGGAGTCCCTCCTAAGCGAGAGATTGACTTTGGTATTGACCTTCTCCCTAATAAGCAACCCATATCTATTCCTCATTATAGAATGGCTCCAACCGAGCTAAAGGAGTTCAAAGGGTAGTTGAAGGTTCACCTAGATAAGGGTTTCACTGAGCCTTGTAAGTCCCCATAGGGTGCTCTAGTTGTTTTCATTCAGAAGAAAGATAGTTTAGTTAGAATGTGCATTGATTATCGATAATTGAACAAGGTCATAATCAAGAATAAGTATCCCATCCCCAAGATTAATGACTTATTTCACCAACTTTGGGGTTCTAAGTGCTTTTCAAAGATAAACCTCGGATCCGGCTATCACCAGCCCAGGGTTAGGGAGAGTGATATCCCGAAGACAACCTTCAGGACTCGATATAGTCACTATGAGTTAGTAGTTATGTCTTTTAGGCTAACAAATACTCCTGCAGCTTTTATGGACTTCATAAATAGGGTGGTCAAGTAGTATTTAGATATGTTCATGGTTATCTTCATAGATGATATTCTCATATACTCTCAAAGCGAGGAGGAGCATGTCGCTCATTTGAGAATTGTGTTGCAGACTCTAAATGACAGCTAGCTATTTGCTAAATTCAACAATTGTGATTTTTGGCTACATAGTAGCAAAATGGGTCATGTAGTGTCTAGTGAGGGTGTATAGGTGGACTCTTAAAAGATAGAAGCGGTAAAGAATTGGCCTAGACCTGTTAGTCCTATTGACATTAGGAGCTTTTTGGGTTTAGCTCCCTACTAAGGAGGTTCATAGAGGGATTTTCATCCATCGTAGCACTGTTGACTAAGTTGACCCAAAAGAAGGTCAAATTTTAGTGGTCGGATGCTTATGATAAGAGTTTTCAAGAGTTAAATAACACCCCCAACTAACCCGACAAGTCTGAAAACTTAAAATATCAAGATAACTGATAATGAATGGTCCTTGGGAGATGAGGACTCACCATAGAAGTTGGATGCTAAACTCCGGAGACTGGCTAGTGACGGGGCTGAGTCTGAAGATTGAAGCCTGTATCATAAAACGATACAACATAGAGTATGCGGTCAGTACGTGGAATGTACTAAGTATGCAAGGTAAGTAAAACCGCTTAAATAAGTAAAATCATTTAAAACATGCATTATATAAAACATAATCATAATAAGATTCTTAGAGTAGGGCTTGCATGCTATTTTCTGAAATCATAATCTGAACATAACTGAACATTATAACTGAATCGAATGACCCAAAGCTGAAATCTGATAATCATCAGTAAAACTTATCATTGGGTCAAACCTGCTTTAGAACATATATGTATATATCATGAATGATAAACATGAATAACTGAAATCATGAGGAATAACGGGAGACTCGTCATATAACCGACATTACCACGATAGAGCTTATGTTGTCCCGATTATCAGACTCAAGTGGGCAGAGCCATCTAAAGCCTTGCCAAGGCTAAAGACACTCCATGATATCCATATCAAGCTGAAGGCCCCTTGGGGCAGGGGAAAGCTCACGTAGGAGGTCCCAAAATAATTTGATCATACCTACGTAGGCGCGTAGTTCTGAGGCGTAGGGTTGACTGACCCTTGGCCTACTCGGTGCTAGACACTATTCGCAAAAACATGCATATGCTCTCCTTTTGCTTTTCAATGAAGCTGACCATTGTCTATTGACGAAGATGAATAATCATGTACATATAAAATCTGAAATCATACATGAGGAGCCTTGGCTTAAACCATACTACAAGATGAACATAATAGGGAGTCTAGACTCCAAAATCCATGTGGTAAGCTAGTTAACTTGAAAATCATAATCATACTTGAACATACGGGCTTGCCCAATACTTAAACATGCTTGAAAATACTTAATTCACTTGAAAACTTGATCATAAACATGGGTAACTTGAAAACATCCTTTTCATTAAAAATATCTCATCATACTTGAGAATTCATCATAAATCTCAACTTTCATGAATTTCTCATGGATGGGCATTTTAATTTATTAATCTTGAAAACATGATTATAATTGAAAATAATGTAAAACTTTCCCATGAATCATAATTGAAGAACATAAACATACTTAGATCATACCCATGTAGAAAATTAGGAAATTCATGCATTGGGTTAAGACCCCATAGGATCAACATGTGGATTTTCATAAATTAGAGAGGATTGGTCATGAGTGTGAACAAATTCACCCATTCATGACCCTACATACCTGGGAGGATCTGATTCTACCACTTCTCTTATTGCCCAATAAAGAATTGAAGAAAACTTGAAGGAAATTGAGCTTGATCACCTCTCTAGACCTTAACTCTTGTATGCATGAATAAGAATAGCCTAGAATGTACTTACCCCTCTTAAAACGCATCATTCATAGCTTAAATTGACGTAGTTTATGTCACTCCTCGAGTCTATACCCTGGGAGGAACACGGTACCTAAAGTCACAAGTAACACCAAGTAAACCCCTGACCTATCATACACTAGTGTTCTTAGTAACATGAAAGTATAGCGGAAGATTTAAAGAAGACATATAAATCATTAATGAAAATATAACTGAAGCATACTATTAAACATCTGAACAAAACTGCAAGTTTGAAAAATCTAGTATATGTCTGAAAGCCACTATACTGATGAGTTGCTAGGACAAACCCCCAGCTAACTCCAAGTCGAGATAAAAGATAAAAGAACTGAATGAAATGAACTTCATCCTCGAAGTATGAGGACTCACTGATGATGCTACTGGAGTCTTCTGAGAGTGATCTGCTAAAGCGACTGTGACTGAAATCTTGCAGTTGTGTCGTTTACGACGCAGAATAAAAGTATGCATCAGTACTTTGAATGTACTGAGTAAGTGAGAGAAAACAAATGCAATAAATAACACACTGAACTGAACAGACATGAATTGACCAACTAGAACTGAGTTAATTGTAGTAACTGTAATAAACTGCGATGGTCTAATTGACCCTATCTGATGATCAAGACAGGCTCTGAATCTGAGGTGCTTGTCTGTAAGACTATACTGAACTCATAACTGTAATGAGTAGTCTAAAACTATTCTGAACTGAGCTAAACTGATACTGAGCTAGACTAAACTAAATTGAGACTAAGCAGGTCTAAGCTAGACTGAACTGATCTGAGCTAAATTGAGACTGAACTGACTAGTGGGAGAGTCTAGAACTCACATATAACCACGTGAGGTAGATGTGGAGTTCGATGTATACACCCAATCGGTAGGACCCAATATACCTTTCCAGAGTATAAAGGCATGAACTAGGTGATCACAAAATTTGGGGCCATGAGGCCAAATAAACTGTAAATCCTACGGTGGCAACGTAGTTCTAGGAACCTGGGTGCACTGGGACCCCAGCCCACTCGGTGCTAAGTCCTACTCCTAATGGATATTTCTAGACTGTCTAACAAGTTGATAGCTTGAAACTGGGGCCCAAGACGAGTCAGGAGTACCTATTTGGAAGCACACTATGAGTCTTATCGGACCAGATTCTGTATCTGGGTTCTAAGACGGATAAGAGCGACTTATTTGTAAGTGGCATAGCCGTCTAAAGAACAAACTTACATCTATAACTAGGGTCCTAAGGCTGGTAATAGCTATTTATCTGAAAATGTCATGACTGTCCGGTGATTTGCTATATGGGTTAAAAACCGACACGCAAGTGCACGTGGTCAAACAAGAAATAAAGTGGCTAAGTAAGCCAAGTATCGAACCAAGGAGACTCTGGATAAGTAAAATTGCTCAAGTATACTATATTCTATCTTACTTCTAAATATGCTGACAACAACGTAACCAAAAGTTAAATAATTTTTTGTTTATAAATTAGATACTAAAACTATTAACAAATATTTACTTTGAATTGAAACTATGGATATGAGCATGCCAAGGTTAAGAACAAGTAATGAACTTGATTATAATCATAATTTGGTTATTCTTCTCTTCTAGTTGCTAGCCAAGAACATTAGCCTAGAGATTAAAACTCTCGCATTTAATCTCACTTAAGAATCATAAACCATCCGTCTACATTTCTGTGATCAAATGCAATTTATGACCTAGCAATACAATTTCGGTTCCTAAATTGACTAATACGGCTTTCAAGTATATTTCTATCAGGAAAGCACATCAAAACCTAATTTTCCCAAATCAAGTTAAGAACAATACCCTATTAATTCACAATTTTCCAATTTTGGGCTCTCTCGAGTGAAATTGGACTTTTTAGATGTACATTAATGTCGGCCACACACTAATGTAGTAGAAACAAGAATTAATAGAACAACATGGAAGAAGAAGATGAAAAACCATACAATTCAATAATCAAAATTCATCACCATTATTCATAACCTCAGCAAGGAAGAGAATTAGCCACTCATTTGTGGATTAATCATCCTAAAACAAGTGTTAATCATACAAACAATTGATTGAAAGAAGAAAGAAAGAGAGAAAAACCCTTAGCTTTTTCGTCCCTCAATTGCCTGTAACCCACGTCCTTGCTCCACCAAGTCTGAATTATGAAAAATAAACCTAAGTGTGCTATTTATAGTAGTAGGACTCTTTCCCGGAATAACAAGCAACGTGTCACGGAGTGCATCGCGGAGCACGGCCTCCGTGACACGCTACGGACGCGGAAGCGCTCTGGAAATCACCCGAAATTGGCCCGGGCAGCACCCTGCCACGTTGGCAGCGTGTTGGCAGCCCTTGGTCGCGGAGGCCACCTGCCGTGGCACGTTGCCAACGCACAGGTGGGCTTTTGTGAGCGGCCTGCCTGCCGTGGCACCTTGTCGACGCGCCGGTGGGCTGTTTTGTGCCTCTTCCTTGCCGATGTTCGCGTGTTAATTCTGTTTCCAATCCTCTACTTCACCAACTCATGGATTAGTTGCTCAAAAGTCATCAAAACCTACAAAACAAAGGCTAATCATGTTGGTTAGCACATATCTTTACTTTATCTAAAATTACATGAAAATGTATACAATAATCTTAGATAAACAAGACTAATTTAAGTCGTAAAGCATATCTCGGGCATATATTTTTGCCCGTGATCACAACCCCACACTTAAAGCCTTGTTCGTCCTCGAACAGCCTTTTACATATCATGCATATGGAAACTCCCACATAACTAATTTAGCAAGATAATTCAAGTTACGGCTATAATGATTACGTAAGATACAAGCTAAAAATAGAGCATGCCTGATTTGATCACTGAAATGAAGTACAAATATGTTAAGACTTCTTAACCTCAAAAATCGACTCTCAATCGTAGAAAACTCATGCAAATCAACTGATTAAGAAATCCCACATGAATTATATCCTTCATTCAACATGTGCCCCTCACGGAAAGAGAGTTACCCAATCACATGCAAAAACAATTTTTTACATCACAACATGTGTGGGTACATGCATAGAATTACGCTCACTCTCACAAAGAATTCACATGCATTATGTAATGACCCATAAGCTTGCCCTTAGTGTTTTATTCCACTAATTTAAGGATGTATGAATGTAAGATCAAGTAGGACTTTTTAGGTTGTAATGTAACTCAGGTGCGGGTAAGTACTATTATGATCAGTAATAGTGACTATCTTTCCTAAGCGCTTTTAATACATCACGCCTTCATTACAAACTTCCCTTCCTGCACTTCACCTTTTTCTCTTTTCATCTTTCTTTTTCCTCTTTTGATCCCCCATTTCTTTAGGCACTTTTACTTATTAGTAAGGAGTTCTATAAGTAACTTTTCATTTATTTGTTTTCTTACTCCCTACTAATACTCACCCATATTCAAAAAAGTGCACCCTTGACCTTTCTCAACTCTTACAATTGCTACTTTCCCTTTCTTTTCATTCTTATCACTCCTTTACTCTTCCGGATTTTTCCTTTAAGTGCTTAGGAGTTTTGGATCAAATTCAAGGCTAATGAAAGAAAAAGGATTAAGCTTATGTTGCAGCTGTCAAAGAATAGGCTCAAGGCTCAATGGGGTTAACTAGGATTAATTTTTCAAGGTAGGTATAATGAGGGATAAAAGTTTGGTTCATTCAAAGAAATGCCTAAATCATCTCCTACAATTCACATCCTTCATTTCGTTTTATATACACACCAGGCAAGTTCTAGACATTCCACAATAGCATAGAATACTCAAAAACCTTACACTCATGGCACATGCTCAAATCAAGACACAATCAGTAGACTCTTACTCAGCTAATCACAAGAATTCAGAATTAAGCTTCCATCATATTGAGTCAAATTCAAGAGCCTAAGTGTCTCGAACAAAGTTATACACTTGCATGCTTCCCACTGAACATACTTGCCTCTTACAATCACGTATAGCACATAACAAGAACATCAAGCACCAATTAGTTATGGGTTTCAAAAACCCAAAACCTATCGACTAATTTTTCCTCAAGACGGTCGTCATCCATCCATCGTCGGAAACAGTCACTAACTATGACTAAAAAAACATTATATACAGACAAAGAAAAATTGTTTTATTCTTCGGTTCAAAGACCCCCCGTCGGAAAAGAACCGAAAAGAAAAACCAACGGGTGATGAATTCATGCGTAATTCACAAAAAAATTTCAAATTTTTCAAATTTCTCACAAACGCACAAGCATTACATTCACCAAAATCGTTAAGCACAGAAAATTTTGAAATTTCCCTTGAAATTTCCCTCACCCCACACTTAAATCATGCTATGTCCTCATAGCATCAAATTAAAATTTACACAGGGTGAGAAATACTCCCTGAGGCCTTTAGGCTTAGCTAACAGCATGCGTTTCTTTGACTTTGCACAAGTGGGTGTTCAACCTCACACTTTTTCTCTTCCATGCTTGTTAGCTTCCTCCTCCACGGGTACTCAGACTTCCCCTCCAGCTGCGCTTAACTTTCCACCAAAACAACACAAGATGAAAATAAACAAAAATCAACTCAATTGCAAGAAATTAAAATGGTACCTGTGGTACCCTTGGGTTGCCTCCCAAGCAGCGCCTAATTTTACGTCGCGGCACGACGTACCAAGTTTCACCACTTTTTCCTCCACCTTGAGGATATGAATCTCACCCCTAATTTCTTTTCTAATTTCCTCTTATGCTCTAGGGGTGGTGGTGAAAAATTGTAAGGACCAAGCAGTAGATGTTTTCTTTTGAACCTATTGGCCCTTATGTAAGCGAAGTCATTTTGTCTCTCTGAGTTAGCAAATTTCAGAATATATGGGGCTTGGTCCTCCTCTAGACATTTCTCTATAAACTTGGAAGACTCTATTTCTATGTTGTCAACCAAACTTAATGTCGAAAAATGCGTAGAGTGTGGTCCAATACACCTCAACTCTGAAATTGCTTTGTGCTTGACTTCCTTACTTGTGTACACCTTTTCAACATCGACATCTATTTCTCCATTAAGGTCACATGGGAGATATTCATTTTCTTCTTCCATGAATGGAATTTCTATAGGTATGAGCCGATCACGGAGACACTCAAGAGATTCTAATTGTGGGGCTTCATCCAAAAATTCACCCTTGTATTCCTCTTGTAGTTCCTCTTGAATATCGGCAAAAACTGTCACCTGCAAATTATCACAAGCTTCAGCCTCAGCACACATCTCTGTGAGTTTGACACTCATCCTGCTTACAACCTCTGCATTCTCCTTTTGCTGAATTATCAATTCTGCCACCGACTCCTTCATTGCTTCTGATTGCTCCAGGAGTTGTTTCATCATGTCCTCTATTTGAACTTGGCGTCCCAAGTCCTCATTTTCAACATGCCTATATTCAGCAAAAACAACAAAAGGATCATAGTAGGGGCTTGGGGGAGGGGAATATGCCTTTGGACAATCACCCCAATGGCCATATTGACACCCACATATATTGCACGTGTTACAGTTTTGCCACAAGTGGGGTCCTCCACATTTCATGCAAGATTCGCCAAAATATGCGTATCCACCATTTATATTCCAAGATGTCATGTCAATGAGGGTATCCGAAAGAGAGAAAAATTAAAATGAACAAAGAATTAAAACAAATACTAAGACCAAGTTGTCAACACTTAAGAAAATAAAACAAAAATACAGTAAATTTACACTTAACACAATTTCACAAATCGCCTAGCCTCCCCGGCAACGGCGCCAATAACGTGTCCGGTGATTTGCTATATGGGTTAAAAACCGACACGCAAGTGCACGTGGTCAAACAAGTAATAAAGTGGCTAAGTAAGCCAAGTATCGAACCAAGGAGACTCTGGATAAGTAAAATTGCTCAAGTATACTATATTCTATCTTACTTCTAAATATGCTGACAACAACGTAAGCAAAAGTTAAATAATTTTTTGTTTATAAATTAGATACTAAAACTATTAACAAATATTTACTTTGAATTGAAACTATGGATATGAGCATGCCAAGGTTAAGAACAAGTAATGAACTTGATTATAATCATAATTTGGTTATTCTTCTCTTCTAGTTGCTAGCCAAGAACATTAGCCTAGAGATTAAAACTCTCGTATTTAATCTCACTTAAGAATCATAAACCATCTGTCTACATTTCTGTGATCAAATGCAATTTATGACCTAGCAATACAATTTCGGTTCCTAAATTGACTAATACGGCTTTCAAGTATATTTCTATCAGGAAAGCACATCAAAACCCAATTTTCCCAAATCAAGTTAAGAACAATACCCTATTAATTCACAACTTTCCAATTTCGGGCTCTCTCGAGTGAAATTGGACTTTTTAGATGTACATTAATGTCGGCCACACACTAATGTAGTAGAAACAAGAATTAATAGAACAACATGGAAGAAGAAGATGAAAAACCATACAATTCAATAATCAAAATTCATCACCATTGTTCATAACCTCAGCAAGGAAGAGAATTAGCCACTCATTTGTGGATTAATCATCCTAAAACAAGTGTTAATCATACAAACAATTGATTGAAAGAAGAAAGAAAGAGAGAAAAACCCTTAGCTTTTTCGTCCCTCAACTGCCTGTAACCCACGTCCTTGCTCCACCAAGTCTGAATTATGAAAAATAAACCTAAGTGTGCTATTTATAGTAGTAGGACTCTTTCCCGGAATAACAAGCAATGTGTCACGGAGTGCATCACGGAGCACGGCCTCCGTGACACGCTACGGACGCGGAAGCGCTCTGGAAATCACCCGAAATTGGCCCGGGCAGCACCCTGCCACGTTGGCAGCGTGTCACGCTGCTTGGGCAGCGCGTTGGCAGCCCTTGGTCGCGGAGGCCACCTGCCATGGCACGTTGCCAACGCGCAGGTGGGCTGTTGTGAGCGGTCTGCCTGCCGTGGCAGCTTGTCGACGCGCCGGTGGGCTGTTTTGTGCCTCTTCCTTGCCGACGTTCGCGTGTTAATTCCGTTTCCAATCCTCTACTTCACCAACTCATGGATTAGTTGCTCAAAAGTCATCAAAACCTACAAAACAAAGGCTAATCATGTTGGTTAGCACATATCTTTACTTTATCTAATATTACATGAAAATGTATACAATAATCTTAGATAAACAAGACTAATTTAAGTCGTAAAGCATATCTCGGGCATATATTTTTGCCCGTGATCAATGACTGCCTAGAGAACCATTCAAATTGAGTTCTAAGTCTGATTCTGATAACTGGGAGGTACTACTGACACCTCGAGAATTTCTGTAGTCAAACTGATCAACTGACGTTACTGACTGACACTGAGTATTCTAACATTTTAACTGAAACTGAATTGACAATAACCTAACTAAGTTTCAATACAGCTACAACATGGAAGTCCCCAACACTGATAGGATTAAACAAAATTCTGAGATTTTACATTATTGCAGGTTCTAGGTTTCTTGTTTTATATTCAAGAGCGAGGACTAGAATTTACTGTACAGGGATAAGCTTTAATACTAACACATACTAGTGAAAATATCTCTAATTATTATAAAATAATGTTCCACATGGAATAAACGAAGTCTGACTAATATTTCTTAACATTCGATAATTTGCAGGGCTAGAACTGATGAAGAAGATAGGGAAAATTTGGGGGACATAAGGGAAGAACTATTCCCTTGTTGAATTCCCACATACATGGTGAAGAAACCCGAAGAATTTCCTTGGGAAACCGAGGAGAAATGAACTGCCCTAGCTCTTGCTCTGAAAAGCCTTGAGAGAAATTCTACGTTGTCTTCTAAAAATCTAAATTGGGAAAATGAGGAAGGAAATTATTTAACCCCTCTAATAGCCTGAAATATGCTTAAAACGACGTAGGTTAGAGTCTAGGAGACTAGAAAATTACTGAAACGCCTTTAGGAAATTCGCAGGAAAACTAACTATCAAACCCCCCATGAGGGACCTAACAGGTCTTGCCCAGTGACCATGACTCATGGTCACAGTCGTCAAGTGCACTGCCTGATTTCTCTCTGAGGGTCACCACGAGGGACCTAATGGGTCGTGGTTGGTGACTGTTCGTGGTCACTTCTTGTGGTCTCCACTGCCCCAACATTCCCTGCAGTCCCCACGGGCGACACCACGACTTATGGTGTCCCAAATGTGTCATGGTGAGGACCTATTGGGTACATGCCTGACTTTTCCAACTTTCAATCCATCACTGACCACGGATCACCCCACGACTCGTGGTGTTGACCATGACTCGTGATCACACTCGTGGTCACCCATCTCTCAAATTTCTAGTCAAGTTCCAAGTCCTCACCACGAGTCACTTAATGACTCGTGGTCATCCCCCACGGGTTATAGAACGACTCGTTCTGCGACATGGTGTAGATTTTCCAGTTTTCTCCGTTTTAACTCCCAGGTCTAGTCTTTGAGTTTCCGAGGCATTACAATATCTCCCCCTTGGGAACATTCATCCTCAAATATTGGAAAACACTCAGGAAAATAGAGAATGGCGATCTTTATACTCAAACACTAATCATGAAAGTTGAAAACTAACGGAATGACTACCTCCAAACTAAATTACATGGCTGAACTTAATTCGCTAATCATACTCATGTTCATTTACATGAAAGAAACTGGAACACACGAACTGCAAGGAGTTTTAGGGAAGAATTTGATACCTTAAACTAAAACTGATCCGGAAGGGAACAAGTGTGGGTATCTAGCCATCATATCTGCTTTGGCTTCCCTCGTAGCTCCTTCTACATGTTGATTTCTCCATAAGACCTTGACTGAAGCTACCTCCTTGTTCCTCAGCTTACGAACCTGATGGTCAAGGATCTGGACTGGGACCTCTTTGTACGAGAGATTATCTTTCAATTCCACACTGTCCAACAGCACAACTGAGATTGGATCATCGATGCATTTCTTCAATAGTGACACATGGAATGCTAGGTGCATCATTGCCAACTCTGAAGGTAATTTGAGCTCATAATCTACCATGCCAATTCATTTCAGAATTTTGTAGGGTCCCACATATCTCGGACTGAGCTTTCCTTTCTTCCCAAATCTCATCAGCCCTTTCATGGGTGAAATTTTCAAATAAACCCAATCACTCACTGCAAACTCTAATTCTCTTCTCCTCACATCAGCATAAGATTTCTGACGGCTCTATGCTGTTTTCAATCTCTCTTTGATGAGCTGTACTTTATGCATAGCTTCATGAATTGTGTCTGGCCCAATTAAAGTAGCTTCGCCAACTTCAAGCTTGACCTGAGACGGTAGGGAATAAATGTGGGTATGTTGCCATCATATCTGCTTCGATCTCCCACGTAGCTCCCTCAACATGATAATTCCTCCATAAAACTTTAACTGAAGTTACTTCCTTATTTCTCAGCCTTTGAACTTGACAATCCAGTATTTCCACCAAAATCTCCTCATAACTAAGGCTGTCTTTCGCACGTACACTCTCCACCGGAACAACTAAAGCTGGATCCCCCAAATCATCCGATGGGAGATCTGCACCTTCGCCCGTAAAGAGCCTCGAACGGTGCCATCTGGATACCAGAGTGGTAACTATTATTATAAGTAAACTCAATCAAGGGCAAATGATCATCCCAACTACCTTTGAAATCCATAGCACATGCCCTCAACATATCCTCAAGAGTCTGAATGGTTCGTTCTTCTTGGCCATCCATCTGGGGATGAAAAGTCGTGTTAGCTTAACCGGAGTCTTGAGACCTTTTTTGAAATGAACACCTGAATTAAGAAGTAAACTGAGTACCTCGATCCGAAATAAAAGACAAGGGCACTCCATGAAGCCGAACCAACTCCTGAATATACAACTTAACACAATCGTCTGCTGAATTCGTGGTCTTGACCGGCAGAAAGTGTGCATCCTTGGTCAACCTGTCCACCACAACCCAAATGGAGTTGTATTGCCGGCGAGTACGAGGTAGACCTGTAATGAAGTCCACATTAATTTCTTCCCACTTCCAAGTGGGGATGGCAATATCCTGAAGTATACCTCAGGCCTTTGATGCTCGGGTTTTACTTGATGACAGTTTGGACATTTTGCTACAAACTACGCAATATCCCTTTTCGTACCATCCCACCGATAGATTTCTCGCAAATCCTGATACACTTTCGTTGATCCTGGATGAATAGAATATCTGGTACCATGTGCCTCATGCAATATCCAACTCTCAATTTATCAACGTCTGAAACACATAGTCGACCCTGGTATCATAGCATACCATCTCCCCCTTGGGAGAAAACCTCCACTTTCTGATTCTGCACCGCCTCCTTCAGCTTCCTCAATATTGGATCCTCATCTTGCCTGGATTTAACATCAACTACCAAGGACAACGCTTGCCCATTATGCACAACAACACCGTCGTCTGTCGAATCGATCAATCTAACTCCCAGCCTTGTAGCCGGTGAACATATTTCACCAACTCCTTCTTTCCCCCGTCCACATGGGACACACTCTCCATTGAGAGTCTACTAAGCGTATCCACAACCGCATTAGATTTTCCTAGGTGGTAAAGGACATTTATTTCATAGTCCTTAAGTAACTCCAACCACCTCCTTTGCCGAAGATTTAGATCCTTCTGTGTGAACACATATTGCAAGCTCTCATGGTCCGTAAATACATCCACGTGGATCCCATAAAAGTAATGTCGCCATATCTTTAATGCGAACACCACCGCGGCCAATTCAAGATCATGGATCAGATAATTCCTTTCATGCACTTTCAGCTGTTGAGAGGCATAAGCTATCACCCTCCCACGCTACATCAACACACACCCAAGTCCAACTCGAGAAGTATCACAATACACCACGAAGCCATCATTACCCTCAGGTAGGGTCAATACTGGTGCTGAGGTAAGTCGAGCCTTCAACTCTTGTAAGCTTTTCTCACAAGCCTCCGACCACCGGAACTTCACCTTCTTCTGAGTCAACTTAGTTAAAGGCGCTGCAATGGTTGAGAAACCCTCCACAAACCTCTGATAGTAGCCGGCTATGCCTACGAAAATCCGAATATCCGAAGGATTCACCAGTCTGGGCCAATTCTTCACCGCCTCAATTTTCTGCGGGTCTACTTTTATGCCTTCGCTAGACACCACATGGCCCAAGAATGCCACAGAGTCCAACCAAAACTCACACTTGCTGAACTTTGCATACAATTGGCGGTCCTTGAGGGTCGGGAGCACTACTCTCAAGTGAGTGGCATGCTCCTCCTCGCTCCGAGAGTATACCAAGATGTCATTAATGAACACGATCATTAACATATCCAAATATGGCTTGAACATCCTGTTCATCAAGTCCACAAAAGCTGCAGGAGCATTCGTTAGTCCAAAAGATATAACTACAAACTTGTAATGACGATACCATGTCCTGAATGTCGTCTTTGGGATATCACTCTCCCGAACTCTGAGCTGATGATACCCAGATCTGAGATCTATCTTTGAGAAACACTTCAAACCCTGAAGCTGATCGAACAAATCATCAATCCTGGGTAAGGGATACCTTTTCTTGACAGTGACTTTGTTCAACTATCGATAATCAATGCACATACGAAGAGAACCATCTTTCTTCCGAACAAATAATACCTATGCACCCCATGGGGACTGGCTCAATCTAATGAAACCCTTCTCTAGCAAATCCTTTAACTGATCCTTCAACTCATTTAGCTCGGCTAAGAGACATCTTGTAGGGTGGAATAGATATAGGTTGTGTATCGGGAAGGAGGTCAATACCGAAATCAATCTCCCGCTCGGGAGGAATACCTAGTAAATCATCAGGAAATACCTCTGGATACTCACGTACTACTAGAACTAATTGGATAGTCGGGGTTTTGAATTCCACATACTTAAACCTAACTAGATGATACATGCAACCCTTAGAAATCATTTTCCTGCCTTGAGGTAGGAAACGAAGTGACCTACAGGCACAACTGAACTACCCTTCCATTCTAAGACTGGCTCACCCAGGAATCTATACTCTACTGACCGGGTCCTGCAATTAATGGAAGCATAACAAGCATACAACCAATCCATGCTGAGAATAACATCGAAATCGGTCATGGCTAACTCTATCAGATCTGCTGAGGTGACCTTATGGAGAAACAAGACCGGGCAATCTCTATACACCCGTCTAGCTATAACTGAGTCACCTACTGAGTAGAAACCAAGAAGGATTTTGACAAGACATCGGGACTGACTCCGAAGCTACTGGCTACATAAGGTGTCACAAATGACAAGGTGGCCCCTGGATCTAATAATGCATAAACATCAACATGGAAGACTCATAACATACCAGTAACCACATCTGGGGAGACCTCCTGCTCCTGACAGGATACTAGGGCATAGAATCTGTTCTGCCGCTGACCACCAGCTGCACTGGTAGATGCCCCCTGATATGCTGAGTGAGGGGGTGGGGCTGCTGAGCTAGAAACTGGGCCACGACCCCCAACCTGATCCTGTCTCGCCACTGGACAATCTCTAAGCATGTGTCCAGGATGCCCACACCCCAAACACGCACCCGAACCTGCCAAGCCCTCGGCCACATCTGTATGCCCTCGGCCACATCTGCGACAAGCTGAAACACCTGAATCTGCAGGCCTAATGCTTTGAACCCTCAAGCATGATGCTCTTTCTCTCTAATCATGCCTAGGATGAGATGGCACACTCAAGGCTGAGGCTCCTGAACTGGTGAGACTTGTTGATGCCCATGACCCATGCCATCCTCGGGGCCTTCACTGTCTCCATTTCTCCTCCCAGTCATCCTTCGAGGAGGCATGACTCTTCAATCGCGAACATCACGAATTAGAGGGATAGAAAGACTCTTCATCACATGACATAGATCATGAAAGATGGGAACATTTCCTATAACATTTCGTAGCCTCTTCGTCATAAGTGTGGCGCGCTTCACACCCATGAAAAAGACTCTACTTAACGCAGCTTCCAGACTCCCTTGGACACTTCAAACCTATGGCTCTGATACCAAGTTTGTCATGACCCGAGAGGGGACCCGGATTGTAGACATGGGACAAGGGGAAACATAAATATCAACTCAGCGGAAGTCTAACTTAACATCACAACAGAATGAACATCTGAAGCTGAATACATATCTAAGTCTGATAAGCCTCTAATCTGGATGAGCTGATGGGACAACACCCCCAACTAGCTCGAAAATACTAAAACTGAAAATACGCTCAAAATAACTGAAATTCTAGTCCTCGGAGGATGAGAACTCACCAAACAAGCAAATGCTAACTCTGATAGGCAGCTACGAACGAGGCTGAACCTGAGAACCTGATCCTGCATCATGAAACGATGCAGCATAGAAAGTATGCGGTCAGTACATGGAATGTATCGAGTATACAAGGTAAGTAAAACTGCTAGAGCAATAATAGTCTTTCAAAATGAGACATACATATATGTTAGCCTTTAAGGGTAAGAAAAGATCACAAGCATTCATTATGAAATTGTTCTTATTTAATAAATGGTCATGCATGGCTTTAGAACGTCATGACTAAATCGAATGACTCAAGGCTAAATCATAACATTTATATCAAAAGCTGAATAATGAGTCAAACCTTGCTTTTCAAACATGCATGCATAAGATAATCATCATGAGTAATGGATATGCAAATTCAAATGATATAGATGGTGGGAGACTCGTCACTTAACCGACATACCACGATAGAGCTCACGTGGTCCCAACTATCACACTTAAGTGGGTAGAACCGTCCATAACCTTTCCAAGGCGATGGATAATACCATGATATCGATAAGCTCAAGGGGCCAATCGGGTTGGGGATAGCTCACAAGGGAGGTCTCAATAATATAATAGAATCAACCTACGTTGGCGCGTAGTTCTGGGGCATAGGGTAGTCAACCCTTAGCCCACTCGGTGCTAGACTCTTCTCCCAAAACATGCAATGCTCTACATCGTATAAATACGAAGCTCAACATCATCTAGTGATGAAGCTCAACATGAAGTCATGCATAAACTCAACATCGTATGAAATGAAGCTCAACACTGTCTATTGACAAAGCTCATTACGAATCATGCATGCATTAGACATCATATAAATATAAAGCTCAACAATGTCATCTCGACAAAGCTTAGAATAGAATCATGCTTAAACTCAACATCATGTGAAATGAAGCTTAATGACGACATACATCTAAATTATGAATTCATGCATATGAGAAGCTTTACTACGACACATACCTCAAGCTCAAGAATAGTGGGAGACTTTTCTCCAAAATCATGTGGTAAGGCTACTTTAGAAATATCGCTTCATTATCATCAACATAGGGACCTTGCCAAAAACCTTATCATGCTTGGACCCATTCAATTCATTTGGAAACATTATAATTTGGGATATATCACTCCAACATAAGTAATAAAATCAATTCAAGAGAAATCATCATCCATGCTCAACATTGGGCCCTACCCAAAGCTTCATTATTCTCGGGTCAATTCCACCTTCTTTGAAAGCATTATAAAAATCATGGGTAAGTTTGGAAACATGTTTTTCATCATCTATTCCATCATGATCACATTCTATTAGAAACTCCCCAGACATGGGCGTTTTAGATTCAATTTTTGGAAAACAATTTTGTAAAAGAAATTTAGTTAGAATCCGCTCAAGCTCGATAAATCATCAATATCAACTCAATTAATCACATGAGTAGAAATGTAATAATCATGCATTGAATGAAAGCCCATACTTGATCATCACAATTAGTCACAAATTGACAGGGAATGGGCATGGGTGTGGAAGAAAGCACCCACTCATAGCCTTACATACCTGGGAATGAAGAATCCTAACTCTTCCTAATTGCCCAGCTGAGATTTCCCTTGAAAACCTTGAATTTCTCCTCACTTTCTTCCCTTCAAGCTCTCACCCTCGCATGCATGAAGACAATGGCCTTGATGGGTCTTTCTCAGCTTAAAACCCTCTATTACACACTTAAAATGACGTAGTATAAGCCCTTAGAACCTAGGAATTACTGAAAAGCCCTTACTTAAAATGCTGAAAATAACTGTTAGGGGGTCCTAACAGATGATCTGACGACTAATTACTAGGGATCACGATTCGTTGGTTCACCCATCAAGTGCACTTCCTCATCATTCATGAAAACTCCACTGGCTTGGTAATGGCCCACCTAACGGGTCTTTAGGACTGTCGACGAGTCGTTGGGTGCCATCCGTCAAGTACACTGGATAAGCTTCACTTCCTTCTCTAAGACCACCCAACGACTGACATGACGATTTATGGTGACTGACCACGAGTCATTACATCGCCCGTGAGCACCTCGAGTCCTTCAACATCCCAGGCCTTCCCCCATGAGTCACTTAACGACTCGTTAGGCCTCCTCACGAGTCGTTAAGTGACCCGTTCTACAACTGCTGCAACATTTTCTAGTTTTTCTCCTGATTCACTCCCGGGTTCAATTCTTGAATTTCCGAGGTATAACAATGTTTAAGGCATGAGTTAATTATATGGGGTTTTCTTCCATAAAATTAGAATATATGAATCAATGTATCTATGTTAAAGTGTGAATTGGACCTATGGATCCTACATTACTCTATGTTATACGTCCTATGTTATGAACTCAGAACTTGAATGTTGTGAAGGTGTAAAGTATGATGAATCTATAGATATTCGTAAATGTAAGATATGTGAATTAGATGATGAGTTGGTACCATGACAATATGAATTATGATGATAAAGTAAGAGAATGATCCTTCAGACTTTTGGGGCTTGTTGTTAGTATAAAGTAGCCTTAATCCATTCTAAATGAATGTCGTATGATGAAATCAGTAAATGCTCATGTTTATGATTAGTTGTATAGTATAGACCAGATGAATAATGTCAGATCAGTACTCCTCATGCTCTAGTCAGCCAGGGACTCTCCATAGCATAGAATTACTCCCTTAGTTCAGTCGGGACTCTCCATAGCAGAGAATAAATCCCTTAGTTCAGTCGGGACTCTCCATAGCAGAGAATTTCTCCCTTAGTTCAGTCGGGACTCTCCACAGCAGAGAATTACTCCCTTAGTTCAGTCGGGACTCTCCATAGCTGAGAATGTTTCCCCTAGTACAGTTGGGACTCTCCATAGCCGTGAATGACTCCCTTAGTTTATGATATTAGTTGGGCTTAGTTCCGTACAGTTCAGACTTTAGTTTAGAACAAATATAACATAACACTGACTCAGTTATCAGTAAATATTCGGCACAGTGTATGACATTAGCTTTGGCTTCGGCTCTCATTATATGTTCAATACTTGACCCTTATGTATGAGCTTGATGATACTTTAGAATATGAGTTCCAAAATGAAAGTTTCATATTGATATGTGTATCTGACTCAAAAGAGGCTTTTTGCATTCTAAATCAGTTACATGTTGATGTATTCAGTTTATTTCCTTCCTGTATACTTGTATGTTTAGTTTGTTTACATTTCCCCGTATGCTCAGTACATCCCAAGTGTTGATCTCATATTTTATGTGCTATATCATTTCATGACATAGAATCAAGTACCCAGATTCAACCTCGTGGGTAGACATGCTCTTTCTTCTATCTCAGCAGATTATGGTGAGTCCTCATCTCTCAAGGACGAGATCGATGTTTCTTATTTTTGCTATATTTCAGCTTTCAGACTTTAGGAGTGTAATGCCCCAGAAACTCAAAGACTAGACCCAGGACTTAAAACATATAAAACTAAAAAAATCTGCACCAAGTCACGGAATGAGTCGTTTTGTGACCCGTGGGGATGATCACAAGTCGTTAAGTGACTCGTCGCGAGGACTTGGAACTTGACTAGAAATTTGAAAAATGGGTGACCACGAGTGTGACCATGAGTTGTGGTCAACACCACGAGTCGTGGGGCGATCCATGGTCAGTGATGGATTGAAAGTTGGAAAAGTCAGGCAGTGTACCCAACGGGGACTCACCACGAGTCGTGGTGTTGCCTGTGGGGACTCTAGGGGATTTTGGGCAGTGGAGACCATGAGACGGACCACGAGTCATGGTCACCAACCATAACCCGTTGGGTCCCTCGTGGTGACTCGCGAAGAGAAATCAGGCAGTGCACTTGATGACTAAGACCACGAGTCATGGTCACTGGCCACAGGTCCCCTGTGGAGACTGTCGATAAGTTTTCCCCTGCGATTTTTTCAAGGGTTTTTCTGTAATTTCCTAGCCTCCTAGACTCCAACCTATGTCGTTTTAAGCATATTTTCATACTATTAGAGGGGTTAAGCTATTTCTTTTCTTACTTTCCCCATTCAGACTTTCAGAAAACAACGTAGAATTCCCCTTAGAGCATTTCAGAGCAAGAACTAGGGCATCTATTTCTCTTCGATTTCTCAAGGAAATTCTTCGAGCTTCTTCACCAGGAATGTGGGAATTCAACAAGGGAATAGTTCTTCCCTTGTTTCCCCAAAATCCTCCCTAATTTCTTTATCAGTTCTAGCCCTGCAGATTATCGAATGTTAAGAAATTGTCGGTCATACTTTGTCTAATTCATGTGGGACATTATTTCATGTTAATTATAGATATTTTCCACCATCATGTGACTGAAATGATTTTCTTCTCGTGAAGTGAAACTTAGCCCTAGTCCTTGAACGTAGAAAAATCTAGAATCTTGCCATAGTGGATAAATAGTGAAATTTTGCTTGATTCTATCAGTGTTGGGAATCCCATGTTGTTAGTAGTACTGAAACTCAGTTAGAATATTGTCAGTTTAGTTTTAGTCAAAATATTAGCATACTGAGTCAGTCAAAAATGTCAGTTGATCAGTTTGACTACAGAAATTTGCGAGGTGTCAGTAGAACCTCCCAGTTATTAGAGTCAAATTCAGAACTCAGTTTTAGTGGTCCACTAGGTGGTCATGACATTTTTAGATAAGCAGCTCTGACCAATCTTAGGACCCTAACTTCAGATTATAGCTTGTTTTATAGACGGTTACGATGCTTCTAGATAAGCAGCTCTGACTACTCTTAGAACCCAGTTCCAGAATCCTGTCCGATAAGACTCTCAGGGTGCTTCCAGATAGGTATTCCTGACTAGTGTTAGGCCTCAGTTTCGAGCTATTAGCTTATTATCAGTCTAGGACTATCCAGTAGGATTAGGACTTAGCATTGAGCATACCGGGGTTCCAGCGCACCTAGGTTCCCAGAACTACGTTGCCACCGTAGGTTATAGTTGTATTGGCCTCATGGCCCCAGACTCTTGTGATCACCTAGTTCATGCCTCTATTCCCTGACAAGGTATATTGGGTCCTACCGATGGGGTGTATATATCGGACTCCACATCTAGCTCACATTGTTATATGTAAGTTATAGACTCTCCCACTAGTCAGCTCATTTCAGTTTTAGATTAGTCAGTTCAGTATCTCAGATTTAAAGCATGTCCTTGACCGTCAGACCGGGTCTTTTAGACCATCTTAATTACTATAGTTATTCAGTTTAGTAGCTCCAGTTGGTTATTGCATGTCTTTTCAGTTCAGTACCTTTATTTCTTATATGTGGTTTCTCTCACTTACTCAGTACATTCAAAGTACTTATACATACTTTTATGCAGTATCATTTTATGATACAGCTGCAGGATCTCGGTCTTAGCCTCGCTAGCCGATTGTTCTCAAAAGACTTCAGCGGTTCTAAGTGTGAGTCCTCATCTTTCGAGGACAAAGATTATTTTACTCAGTTTTTCTTTATTCTATTTAGATTAGGAGTTAGCTGGGGGCTTGTCCCAGCAACTCATTAGTTGTAGTGGCTTTCTAATGCAGACTTGGTTTTTCAGGCATGTAGTTTTGTTCAAATATTTTCAAATGTTATGAATCAACTTCATTCTCATAAATGTTTATATTTTTCTTTAAACTTCCGCTGTATATATTTATATGTTTACTCAGAATGCCAGTGTATGATAGACCAGGGGTTGACTTGGGGTTACTTGTGACTCCAATTATCGTGTCCCGTCTAGGGTGAAAGCTCGGGGCGTGACAAACTTGGTATCAGAGACTAGGTTTAGAGTATCCTCGGATGTTTAACAGCCGCATCGAGTAGAATCCTTTTCATGGGTGTGAAGTGCGCCACACTTATGACAGGGAGGCTACGAGATGTTATTAGGAAAACTCCCTTTTATTCATACTCTTTATCGTGCATTGAAATTCAATTCCAGAATCGTTCTCCTAACTCGTTGTTACACCCCAGAATTTTTTTTGATGATTATTTGATTTTTATATGTCATATTAAGGGAATTATGGGTCGTATTTGTCCGTAGGTGAGGAGGGAAACATGTGTAAAGGGAAAAGCGAAGAGTATGTGAAGTTTGTAAATAAGGGTCAAATTTAAATGGTCATATCTCCAAATATATAATGATACAGAAGTCCCATAACATGTCAAATGAAAGATATTTGAGTCTAGTTTACAGTGAAAAAAACCACTCGTCAATCGGAGATCAGAGTAAAAAGTTGTGCTCATTTGCCGACAACACTGTCGGCTGGGAAAGCGCCCAGGCGTGCGGGTGCCGAGACAGGCAGGCAGCAGGCGCACACGCGAGGGCATGTCGCACGGGCGCCACACGCGGGCACCGCCCAAACTCTGGCCAGCCCGCCTATATGAAGTAAAATTGAGCTAGAAAGCTCATTTTTACTCCATTTTAGTTGATTTTTTTTCAGAATTCAGAGATTTCAAAGCCCTATCACATGGTGAAAAGATATCCCAGGTAAGAAACTTCACTCTTGTCTCTTTTGGGCTTTGAAAAGAGAACCTTGGAAGGAAGTCATGACTTGTTGTTGTCTTGTGGTTGATTGTGGTATTGCAGCGCTTTTAGATGATTCTAGGCAGAGGAAACAGTAGGAGTTTACTCCTACTTTAGCTGATAACATCTCTAAGAAAGGGTAAGTAATTCCCTTTTTGATTTCTTTAAGTTTATAAGGTTATAACTTGGAGAATGTTGTAGTATTATGTTGTTGTTTCTTTGTGTGTTTTTGTGGCATGTTGCTGCCCAATTTTTCCAGAACTTTGGTGAAGTGAAGTTGCTGCTTGTTGGGTTTGTAAATTGGACTTGGAAGGATCCTTAAGGAGTAAGCTTGAAAGGAAGATTTTCGGCAAAATTAGAGTCGACGTTCCAAGGTATGTAAACGTGTCCCTTTCCTTGTTTTCCAAGCACCGAACTAAGTTATTGAAAGGATCAATATCCCTATGTTTTTAAAATCATATTGAGGCATGTATGATCCTTTCCAAAGGGTTGGAAATACTTGGCATAAAGCTTGAATCGTTAAGAATGGTTGAAGCGAACAAATGTGAAGCGAAAGGTGTAATTTTTATACGATTGTTGCCGTAGTTCCAAATTGAGTCTGAAGTCCCCTAAACGTGGGCTCCATGAGCTGGTCCTTTGCAATATACTGTATATGTGATGTTTAATATATGTTAAGATCTTGTCACTTAGTGAAATTGGTAGGAAATGCTAAGACGACGACATGTAGTTGAACTTAAGCTAAGAAGATGACGCTAAGCCGATTGAGGGTAAACGAGCCTATTGAAATGATGTTTTAATAATATTTTTATTAAGTTATGTCTTTACGTCCCTAATTTATGTTGAAATGTGCTAGCTGATCTAAGAAGTTTTTGAGAGATTGTATTTCGAGAATTATGCTAATGTCTCGGTCAAGTATCTGATGTTGTATATAAGTCTAAGAACTCAAGTCTTTATATTTCTTCCCAGTAAGAATTCTTAATGTGTACGATTTTCATGTTATAACATACAGTTGAATTCTTTCAGTTATATTCAAGTCATGCATCTTTATGTTTAGCTCTTATTGAGTTATCAGTTGAATTTCCTAAATTCAGAGGAGAGATTCTCCCAGGTACCAATGCTCCTAATGTCTATGTAAGTATAAGTGCAGGCTATAATAATGATCAGTTAAGCTCAGAACTTTAAATACCAGGAAGTCTCCTGGAGGTCACCTAGTTAACTAAATACGAGTTATACATTATATAGAAGTCTTATACGTTGTATGTTTGTATTTCAGTTCTCAGCTCTATGTATATGACAAATAACTCCAAGTTCCTAGTTATAATTTCCATGTTTTCCTGCAAATAAGACAAATGAATTAAGAACTATATGTGCTTATCTACATGATAAATTTGGCAATGAAATTCCAATGTATAGTTGTCGATACAGGTTAAAGGAACCACCTGGTAGGCAGTATATATTTGTAGTTCCCAAATGTTAAAGAATTGTGTAGAAATGAGCTCTATGTGTTTCTATCCAAGTAATATGTTCAATTGGTAGGATTATTTGTAGGACATTGTTTGTAAGCCTACAAAAGTTCTTATGTTGTCTAAACCTCTTGAAGGTCCTTCAAGTAACTGAATCGACATGTTCGTGTATAATTAAACAACTTTAGGTGATATATATACATATTTTCTAGCTTTACAGATATGGGTGCTCACTTGCATTTATGGGTTACGAAAGAGGCCTATTCCAGCCACAGATTTAACATTTGTCATTTATATGCAATACATGTTAAATTGACTCAATATAAGCCATATCGACCCTATTTATGATTATGATTGAGAATTATTTTTCTTTTACCCCGGTGTGGTACATCGGCTGGAGATATTTATGTTTTACCCCGGTGTGGTACATCGGCTGGAGATACTTTTATTTTACCCTGATGTGGTACATCGGCGGGAGATATTTTTATGTTACCCCCGTGTGGTACATCGGCTGGAGATATTTTTATGTTACCCCAGTGTGGTACATCGACTGGAGATATTTTTATTTTACCCCGGTGTGGTGCATCGGCTGGAGATATTTTTATTTTACCCCGATGTGGTACATCGGCTGGAAATATTTTTATTTTACCCCGGTGTAATACATCAGCTGAAGATACTTTTATTTTTCCTTGGTATGGTACACCGGCTGGACGAATTTTATATATGGATTTATGGTTGGTTGGTTGTTGGCATTACAGTTATAGTTTTTCTTCTGCATTACTTGGTTGCATTTGTACTTCAGTATTGACTTATTGCCAGGTTTCAGTTTCCAAGATTCCAGGTTGTTGTTATTCCTTCTTTCTAGCTCAGTTATCATTGCTATCTTACATGTTTACAGTTTTCTGCCTTACATACCAGTAAATTTCATTCGTACTGACGTCCTTTTGCCTGGGGACCTGCATTTGTGTCGCAGGTGCAGGTAGAGGTCGGGATTGCCAGTTCAGTAGCAGTTCGTGAGATTAGTGGATGTGTTGGTATGCTCCTTTCTTTCTGGAGATAAGACTGGTTTTGTTTCAGTTAGAGTTTTGAGATGCAGTTATGGGTAGATCGGAGCCCTGTTCCGACCATTAGTCAGTTTACTCTTTAGAGGCTTTATGGACTTAGTGTGTACAATGGTATTCAGTTTGTGGCCTTGTCGGCTTTTTGTTGTTTAGTTTAGCATACTCATAGTCTTGTTTGCATTTCAGTTGTTTACCCTGTATTGTTGAGACATTATGGGTCCAGTTTGTGCTCCAGTTGATTCTGACAGGTGGCCTGGACGGCCTAAGTGTTACAGTTAAAGATGTCATATAGTCGGCTTTCCAGTCAATCAGGTATGGGGAGCCAGTCGCGCCCTCCCCCCAGTTATGGGGCGTGACATTCGTGCCCTATTTCATTTCAATGAATCATGCCTCCACGACATGGTAACAGAAGAAGGGCCGGTACTTCGACCGACCTGCCTCACTAGCCCCTTAGGACGACTCAGTGTCTACCGCAGAGTTTAGGGCTGCCATTCAGCTACTCGCTCAAACTGTTACCAACCAAGTGAACAAGCAAGTGGTTCTAATCAACAATAATAGGTCCACAGCCCGAGTTCAGGATTTTACCCGGATGAACACTCCAGATTTCTACAGATATAAGGTGGGAGAGAACCCACAGGAGTTTGTGGATGAGATTAGAAAAATCACCTGAATTATGGGTGTCAGTCCCTCAAAAAATGCCGATTTGGCTGCCTACCAGCTGAAAGGGATAGCCCAAGTCTGGTACGAACAGTGGAAGTAGGGGAGGCCAACGGGAGCAGGACCGGTAGAATGGGAGAAGTTCACTATAGCCTTCTTGGACAAATTCTTCCCTCAGGAGCTCAGGGAGGCAAAAGTAGCAGAGTTCATGAATCTGAGATAGGGAAACTGGACAGTAGAAGAATATGCTCTGGAGTTCCCCAGGTTGTCCAAATACACTCCAGAGATGGTGGCCGAGCCCAACACTCGCATGCTGAAGTTTGTTAATGGGGTGTCGAACCTGGTCCTTAAAGAGTGCAGGACAGCGATGCTGATTAAGGATATTGACCTCTCTAGCCTTATTGTCTATGCCCAGCAGATTGAGACAAAAAAACTTAGGGACATGGAGCGGAAGAACACGCGAGTAAGAACTGGTCAATCAGATTATGGCCACCAGAGGTCTACCTATAGTAGCCACCCACAGCAGCAGCAGCAGTAGAGGACTCCAACACCCAGCTCAGCCAGCGCCCCTACCTTTCAGTCCCATCAAGATCGGAGGGGTGGAGCGTCTGGCTCTCCTAGAGCTACAGTGCCGGCAACAGGTATCCAGCTTGCCCTAAGTGTGGCAAGAACCACCCAGGAGAGTGTCTTCAGGGTCGAGAAGGATATTTTGGTTGTGGATAGCTTGGTCATCGACTTAAGGAATGCCCGTCAGCAGGAAGGGGAAGATCACAATACACTACCTCAGCAGCTCCATCAGGCCAACCAGCTCAGCAGGACAACCCTTCAGGTATGGATGGCGGTTAGCGCCAAAACCATTTTTATGCATTATCTTCTCGTCAGGATCAGGAGAGCTCACCTGACGTGGTCACGGGTATGTTACGCCTTTTTCGTCTAGACGTGTATGCCCTACTAGATCCAGGAGCCACACTATCATTCGTGACTCCCTACGTAGTAGTCCAGTTTGATATCAGTCTAAAGGTCCTCTCAAAACCATTTTTAGTCTTCACCCTAGTTGGCGAGTCAATTAAAGCCAGTCGGGTGTATAGAAACTGCCTAGTCTTAGTGTTCAATAAGGTCATTCCAGGTGATCTTCTAGAATTAGACATGGTCGATTTTGACCTCATCCTTGGCATGGATTGGTTACATTATGGTTATGCCTCAGTCGATTGCAGAACTTGAATTGTCAAATTTTAGTTTCCAGATGAGCCGGTGTTAGAGTGGATGGGCAGTAGTACAGCGCCTAAGGGTCGGTTTATTTCCTACCTTTAAAGCCCAGAAGCTTATTTCTAAGGAATGTATCTATCATCTAGTTCGAGTCAAAGATTCAAACTCTGAGACCCTAACTATCCAATCAGTCTCTGTTGTCAGTGAATTTCCTGATGTTTTCCCTGAAGCTCTTCCCGGAGTTCCTCCTGAATGGGAAATCGACTTCGGTATAGACCTTCTCCCAGATACTCAGCACCATCTCCATCCCTCCATACATAATGGCTCTAGCTCAACTTAAGGAGTTGAAGAAGCAGCTAAAAGACCTTGACAAAGGTTTTATCAGACCCAGCATCTCTCCCTTGGGTGCTCCAGTACCATTCGTGTGGAAGAAAGATGGTACCCTCAGAATGTGAATCGATTACCATTAGTTGAATAAGGTCACAGTCAAGAATAGGTATACCCTACCCAAAATTGATGAATTGTTCAACCAACATCATGGAGCCAGTTGTTATTCAAAAATAGATCTCAAGTCGGGGTATCATCAGCTAAGGGTCAGAGAATGTGACATATCGAAAACAGCTTTCAGGACTCAGTATGGTCACTATATGTTTGTGGTTATGTACTTCGGACTAATAAATTCCCCTACAGCCTTTATGGACCTGATGAATAGAGTCTTCAAGCAGTATCTAGATATATTCATCATTGTGTTTATCAACAACATTTTAGTATACTTCAGAAATGAGGAGAAGCACACTAATCACCTGAGGAGTGCTTTAGACACTCAGGGACCGCCAATTGTTCGCCAAGTTCAGCAAATGTGAATTCTGGTTGAATTCCATGACTTTTCTAGATCACGTGGTCTCTAGTGAAGGTATTCAGGTTGATCCTCAAAAGACAGCGACGATGCAAGACTGGCCCAGACCTACCTCCCCAACCGAAATCAGAAGTTTCTTGGGTATAACTTGGTATTACCGATGCTTTGTGGTAGGCTTCTCTTCTATAGCATCCTCTCTGACTAGGCTGACTCAGAAGAAGGTGAATTTTAGTGGTCAGATGCGTGTTAGAAGAGTTTCCAAGAGTTGAAAACTCGACTCATTAGTGTGCCAATGTTGACCCTACCGGAAGGATCATATTGTGGTTTATTGTGACGCTTCTAGAGTTGTACTCGATTGCGTTCTGATACAGTGGGGCAAGGTGATAGGTTACGCCTCTAGACAACCCAAGGTTCATGAAAAGAATTATCCGACCATGACTTGGAGTTGGCAACGGTGGTGTTTGCATTGAAAATATGGAGACACTACCTGTACTGATCTCATGTGGATGTTTTCACATATCACAAGAGCCTTCAGTATGTGTTCAGTCAGAAAGACCTAATCTTTGTCAGAGAAGGTGGTTGGAGTTACTGAAGGACTATGACATGAGCTTGTTGTATCACCTGGGCAAGGCCAATGTGGTGGCTAATGCCCTGAGCAGATTTTTATGGGGAGCGTGACTCATGTTGAGGAAGGAAAAAAGGAACTACCGAAGGATATTCACAGACTAGCCCAATTAGGGGTGCAGTTGGATGATTCGGCTGAGGGTGGAGTGGTAATGCAAAGTGGGTCAGATTCCTTGTTGGTTGTTGAAGTTAAGTCCAAACAGGATGAAGATCCCATCCTACTTAAACTTAAGGAAGCAGTACTCAGAAAAGAAGTTGAGGCTTTCTCCAAAGGGGGAGATGGTGTGCTCCATTACCAGGGCAAATTGTGCGTACCGGACGTCGGTGATTTGAGACAGCAGATACTGGCCGAAGCACACAACTTGAGATACTCCATTCACCCTGGTGCTACTAAAATGTACTGTGACTTGCGGGATATTTACTGGTGGAATGAAATGAAGAGAGACATTGCTAAATTTGTAGCTAAGTGTCCCAACTTCCAGCAAGTCAAAGTAGAGCACCAGAGACCGGGAGGTATGACTCAAGATCTCATCATACCCACCTGGAAGTAGGAAGAAGTGAACATGGATTTTATTACGGGTCTACCTTGGACCCGTCGGCAACATGATTCTATCTGGGTAGTAGTAGACCGAATGACTAAGTCAGCACACTTCCTCCCAGTTAAAACTACAAATTTAGCCGAGGACTATGCTAGGCTTTATATCCAGGATTTGGTCAGACTTCATGGGGTTCCATTATCCATTATCTCAGAAAGAGGTACCCAGTTCACCTTGCATTTCTGGAAGTCTTTTCAGAAGGGACTTGGTACCCAGGTCAAGCTCAACACAGCTTTTCACCCGCAGACAGATGGGTAAGCTGAGCAGACTATTCAGACCCTAGAAGATATGTTGAGCGTGCGTGATCGATTTCAAGGGCAGTTGGGATGATCACCTGCCTCTCATCGAGTTTTCTTACTAAAATAGCTACCACTCCAGTATCCAGATAGCCCCATTTGAGGCATTGTATGGCAGAAGGTGTAGATCTCCTATCGGGTGGTTTGAGGTTGGTGAAGCTACTTTAATCGGGCCAGACTCGGTTTATAAAGCTATGCAGAAGGTACAGCTCATCAGAGAAAGATTGAAAACAGCTCAGAGCTATCAAAAATCTTATGTTGATGTTAGGAGAAGAGAATTGTAGTTTGCTGCAATCACTAGGTTTATCTGAAAACTTCACCCATGAAAGGGGTGATGAGATTTGGGAAGAAGGGAAAGCTCAGCCCGAGATATGTGGGACCCTACAAAATTCTGAGGCAAATTGGTAAGGTAGCTTATGAGATGGAATTACCTTCAGAGTTGGCATCTGTGCACCCAATATTTCATGTGTCACTATTGAAGAAGTGCATCGGTGACCTAACTTTAATTGTGACATTGGATAGTGTGGGAGTGAAAGATAGTCTCTCATACGAAGAGGTCCCAGTCAAGATCCTTGACCATCAGGTTCGTAAGCTGAGGAACAAGGAGGTAGCTTGAGTCAAGGTCTTATGGAGAAATCAGCAGGTTGAGGGAGCTACGTGGGAGGCCAAAGCAGATATGATGGCTAGATACCCCTATTTATTCCCTTCCGACTCAGTTTCAGTTTAAGGTATCAATTTCCTCCCCAAAAACTAGTTTTTGTTCGTATGTTTTAGTTTCATTCATGTAAATGAATATTTGTATGATTAGTGAATTTAGTTCAGACTTGTGATTTAGTTCGGAAGTAGTCATTCTGTTAGTTTTCAGCTGTCATGATCAGTAATTGAGTATAAAGATTTCTATTCCCTACTTTCCTACGTGTTTTCCAACATTTGAGGATGAATGTTCCCAAGGGGGAGATATTATAATGCCCCAAAAACTCAAAGACCAGAACCAGGACTTAAAACAGAGAAAATTGAAAAAATCTGCACCAGGTCATAGAACAAGTCATTTTGTGACCCATGGGGGGTGACCACGAGTCGTTAAGTGACTCATGGTGAGGACTTGGAACTTGATTGAAAATTTGGAAAATGAGTGACCACGAGTCATGATCAACACCACGTGTCATGGGGTGATCCGTGGTCAGTGATGGATTGAAAGTTGGAAAAGTCAGGCAGTCTACCCAACGGGTCCTCACCATGACCCGTTTGGGACACCACGAGTTTGTGTTGCCCTTGGGGACTCCAGGGGATTTTGGGAAGTCGAGACCATGAGTCATGGTCACCAACAATGACCCGTTGGTTCCCTCGTGGTGACCCGCAGAGAGAAATCAGGCAGTACACTTGGCGATTGGGACCATGGTCACTGGCCACGACCCGTTAGGTCCCCTGTGGGGACTGTCAATCAATTTTCCCCTGCAAGTTTTTCAAGGGTTTTTCAGTAATTTTCTAGCCTCCTAGACTCTAACCTACATTATTTTAAGCATATTTTCAGACTATTAGAGGGGTTAAGCGATTTCTTTCTTCGTTTTCCCCATTCAGCCTTTCAGAAAAAAATGTAGAATTCCTCCCAGAGCATTTTAGAGCAAGAACTAGGGCAGTCCATTTCTCCTCTGTTTCTCAAGAAAATTCTTTAGGCTTCTTCACCAGGTATTTGGGAATTCAACAAGGGAATAGTTCTTCCCTTGTGTCCCCAAAATCCTCCCTAATTTCTTTATCAGTTCTAGCCGTGCAGATTATCGAATGTTAAGAAATTATCAGTCATACAACATCTAATTCATGTGGGAATTATTTCATGTTAATTATAGATATTTTCCACTAGCTTGTGACTAAAATGATATTTGTTCTCGTGAAGTGAAATTTAGCCCTAGTCCTTGAACGTAAAAAAATCTAGAATCTTGCCATAGTGGATAAACAGTGAAATTTTTCTTGATTCTATTAGCGTTGGGGACTCCCATGTTGTTAGTAGTACTGAAACTCAGTCAAAATATTGTCAGTTTAGTTTTAGTCAAAATGTTAGCATACTCAGCGTCAGTCAGAAATGTCAGCTATTCAGTTTGACTACAGAAATTTCTGAGGTGTCAATAGAACCTCACATTATTAGAATCAAATTCAGAACTCAATTTTAGTGGTCCACTAGGTGGTCATGATATTTTTAGTTAAGCAGCTCTGACCAACCTTAGGACCCTAGCTTCAGATTATAGCTTGTTCTTTAGACGGTTACAATGCTTCTAGATAAGCAGCTCTGACTAGTCTTAGAACCCAGTTCCAGAATCCGATCTGATAAGACTCTCAGGGTGCTTCCAAATAGGTATTCCTAATTTAAGGAGAAGAGAGTTAGAGTTTGCAGTAGATGATTGGGTTTATCTAAAAATTTCGCCCATGAAAGGGGTGATGAGATTTGGGAAGAAAGTAAAACTCAGTCCAAGATATGTAGGACCCTACAGAATTTTGAGGCGAATTGGCAATGTAGCCAATGAGCTGGAATTACCTTCAAAGTTATCATCTGTACACCCAGCTTCCACGTGTCACTATTAAAGAAGTGCATCGGTGATCCAACTTCAGTGGTGCCACTAGACAGTGTGGGAGTGAAAGATCTCTCTTATGAAGAGGTCCCAGTTCAGATCCTTGATCATCAGGTTCGTAAGCTGAGAAATAAAGAAGTATCTTCAATCAAAGTTTTGTGGAGGAATCAGCGTGTTGAGGGAGCTATCTAGGAAGCCAAAGCAGATATGAAGGCTAGATAACCACATTTATTCCCTTTTGACTCAGTTTCAGTTTAAGGTATCAATTTTCTCCCTAAAAATCTATTCTGTTTCATGTTTAGTTCATGTTCCCAACTTCTTTCATGTCAATGTACGTAAGTGTGACTCATAAATTCAGTTCAGTCATGTAGTTCAGTTCGGAGGCAGTCATTCTGTTAGTTTTCAGCTTATATGTTAAGTATTTAAATACGGTGATTGCATTTTTCTACTTTTCTGTGTGGTTTCAAACATTCGAGGACAAATGTTCCCAAAGGGGAGATATTATAATGCCCCAAAAACCCTAAGACCAGACCCGAGAGTTAAAATAGAGAAAATAGGATTTTCTGTACCAGGTCATAGAACGAGTCGTCTTGTGACCCGTGGGGTAGGCCACGAGTCATGGAGTGACTCACGGGGAAGAGTAAATTTGGGAATTTAAGTGACACGAGTCGTGATCAACACAACAAGTCATCATGTGAGTTGTGGCCAATGGTTGGACAAAAATTGGAAAAAATGGGTAGTGTATCTAACGGCTCAGTCACCACTACTCGTCGGGTACACCATGAGTCGTGGTGTCCTTGTGGTGAGCCCCAAGTGAAGTTAGGCAGTGTACTCGATGGATTGTAACCACGAGTTATGGTCACTGGGCACGACTCATCAAGTCCCTCGTGGGGAATGGAAGTCAGCTTTTCCCTACAAGTTTATTAAGGACTTTTCCATAATTCCTATGATTCTAAGACCTATACTACATTGTTTTAAGCGTATTTTTGATGAATTTAGAGGGGTTGAACGGTTTTCATCCCTCATTTGTGACTTAGACTCTCAGAAGAATGTTCATAGAACTCAAGTCATCCTCTCAAGCAAAAACTAGGGCAGTCAACTTCTCCTCCGGTTCTCAAGGGATTTTCTTCGGATTTCTTCATCAGGTATATGGGAAATTCAACAAGAGGATAGTTCTTCCCTTGTGTCCCCAAAAACCTTTTCTAATTTTTCTCTACAGTTCAGCTCTATGGATTCGAAATGTAGAAACTTGTTAGACTAATTTCTTTGAGATTTCAAGTCGTATATTTCTCATGATTTTTAACTACTTATTATTCTCTATTTCTAGACATTTACGAGAATTGTATCTTTTGGAATAATTTAGCCTAATTCCCAGTTCAATAGAATTTAGGATCTCATGTGTTGGACTAGTTTCCCTATAGCTTGATTTTAACAGATTTGAAATCCCCATATTATTAGTGTATATGGAAATTTTAGTCAGATATTTACATGTCCAGTCTCAGTCAGATTATTAACTCAGTGTTGTCCAGAAATGTCAGCTGATCAGTTTGACTACAGTTAATCCTTAAGGTGTCAGTGGTGCCTCCCAATTATCAGTATTAGATATCAATTATCAGATTTTAGTGGTTCTTTAGATGGTTACGACACTTCTAGATAAGCAGCTCTGACCAGTCTTAGAACCACCAGCTTTAGCCTCAGTTTGTTCTTTAGAAGGTTGCGATGCTTCCAGATAAGCAGCTTTGACCAGTCTTACAACAGTAGTTTCCAGATCTGGTCTGATAAGACTCTCAGGGTACTTCCAGATAAGTATCCTGACTTAGTTTTGGGCCCCATCTTCGAGCTATCAGCTTGACAGTAGTAGTCATGTTAGGACTATCCAGTGGGAGTAGGACTTAGCACCGAGAGGGCCGGGATTCCAGCACACCCAGGTTCCTAGAACTATGTTGCCACCGTAGGTTATTTTTATTGGCCTCATGGCCCCAAACTTGTGATCTCATAGTCCATGCCTTTATACCCTGGCAAGGTGTATTGGGTCCTACTGATGGAGTGTGTACATCGGACTCCACGTCTAGCTCACGTGGTTACATCTCAGTTATAGACTCTCCCACTAGTTAGTTCAGTTCAGTCTTAGATTATCTCATTTAGAGTAGTTTCAGACTACTCAGTTCATATTAGTTCAGTACAGTAATTCAGATTAGAATTTCAGCTTTAGGGCATGTCTTTGACCATCAGACAGGATCATTTTGACCGTCTCATTATATCACAGTTTATTCAATTTCAGCATTTCAATGGGTCATTGCATGTCTTTACAATTCAATCATTGTATTCTCTGTGTTATGATTTCTCCTACTTACTTTGTACATTCAAAGTATTGACGCATACCTTTTATGTTGTATCATTTTATGATACAGCTGCAGGTTTTCAGTCTCAGCACCGTTAGCAGATCTCTCCTAGAAGGTTTCAGCTGCATCAGTGGTGAGTCCTCATCTTTCAAGGATGATGATTATTTTTTTAAGTTATATTTCTTTCAGTTAGACTTAGAGTTACTGGGGGCTTGTCCCAGCAACTTATATGATAGATGGCTTTCAAACATAGACATAGATTCTGATTTTCAGCTTTGTTTCAGGTGTATTAAAACCTTATGATTTAGTTCTTCCTCATAAACGTTTTATTTTATTACTTTAAAGCTTCCTCTATGTTTTTAATCAAAATGCCAGTGTTATGATAGACCATGAGTTGACTTGGGGTTACTTGTGACTCCAAGTACCGTGTCTCGTTCAGGGTATAAACTCGGGGGATGACATCGTTACACCAAAAAATGACTCATTATCTGGCTCATTGTTTGGAAGAAAGATTTAATAGGTTTCTGAACTATTACTAATGGATAAAACAATGACTCGTTACTTGCAGCAATGGGTCATTGTATTGCTCGTTGAATTTAGGGAAGGAATTTGTATAAGTTGATAACGACTCAGATAACGGGCCATTGTTACTGACAACAACCCGGTTGTTGAGTCATTTTGAGATAAAATTTTCTGGTATTTTTTCTGATTTTTCATTCCAAGTCTAGGTTTTGTCTAAGGAACTTTTGGGGTGTTACACTTAGAGTGGAAGGTCAGTATTTCAGCTTCTAAGGGTCAGTTTATCTCATAACTTAAGGCTAGGATAATGATTTCAAAGGGCTACTTTTATCACTTGGTTAGGGTCAAGGATTTTTAGTTCCGAAACCCCGAGTCTTCATTCAGTTCCAGTCATCATTGAGTTTCCAGATGTGCTTCCTGAAGATCTTCTTGGAGTCCCTCCCAAGTGGGAAATAAATTTTGGCATAGACCTTCTCCCAAATACCCAGCTTATCTAAATTCCTCCTTATATGATGGCACAGCTAAGCTTAAGGAGTTAAAAGAACAGCTGAAGGACCTTTTAGATAAGGGTTTCATCTGACCCAACATCTCTATATGGGGTGCCCCAGTCTTATTTCATGGGAAAGATGGACAATATATTCAGAATGTTCATCGACTATCATCAGCTGAATAAGGTTACAGTCAAGAACAGATATTCTCTACCCATGATTGATGGCTTATTCTACCAACTCTAGGGAGCTAGCTGTTTTTCCAAGGTAGATCTCACATCAGGGTACCATCAGCCTAGGGTCAGAGAATGTGACATTCCGAAAACAACCTTCAGAACTTAGTATGATCACTACCAATTTGTAGTTATGTCTTTTGGACTAATGAATGCTCTTGCAGCTTTTATGGACTTGATGAATAGATTATTCAAGTCGTACCTGTATATGTTCCTTATTTTCTTCATAGACAATATTCTGGTCCACTCCAGAATAAAGGAGGAACATGCATACCACCTGAGGAAAGTCTTACAGACTCTTAGGGACCAATATTTATTTGCTAAATTCAGCAAGCTAGTGGCATTCCTTGGTCATGTGGTCTCTAGTTTAGGTATTCAAGTGGATCCTATAAAGATAGAGACATTCAAGGACTGGCCAAGACCCACTTCTCCGTCAGAAATCAGGAGTTTCTTGGGCCTAGCTAGTTACTACAAATGGTTCATAGAAGGTTTCTCCTTCATTGCTTCTCCTTTGACTAGACTAACTCAAAAGAAGGTGAAGTTTTAGTGGTCTGATGCATGTGAGAAGAGTTTTAGAAGTTGAAGTATCGACTTACTACAGCCCCAATTTTGACTTTGCCAGAAGGTTTAGATGGGTTCGTGATCTATTGTGATGCTTCCAGAATTGGCCTTGGTTATGTTCTGATGCCATATGGAAAAATGAGAGCATATGCCTTTAGACAACTAAAACTTCATGAAAAGAACTATCTGAGTAATGATCTTGAATTAGCAGCGATAGTATTTGCCTTAAAGATTTTAAGGCACAACCTTTATGGTGTTCATGTAGATGTTTTCACTGATCACAGAAGCCCACAGTATGTGTTCTATCAGAAGGATTTGAATCTTTGATAGAGGAAATGGTTAGAATTATTGAAGGATTATGATATGAGCATGTTGTACCACCCAAGGAAAAGCCAATGTAGTGGCTAATGCCCTTAGAGGGATGCCTATGGGGAGTGTTGCTCAGATTGAGGATGGTAAAAAAGAGTTGGCAAAGGATGTTCACAGACTAGCTCAGTTAGGAATCTATTTGGTTAATTCAGTAGAAGGTGGAGTCGTAGTCTAGAATGGGTCAAAATCCTCCCTTGTGGTGGAGGTTAATTCAAAGCAATATGAAGATCCAATTCTACTTAAGTTGAAGGAAGTGATCCTAAAGAAAGAGGTGGAAGCATTCTCCAAAGGGGGAGATGGTGTGCTCCATTAGTAGGGCAGGTCGAGTGTTCCAGATGTAGATGATTTGAGGCAGCAGATACTAATGGAAGCTCATAGCTCTAGGTTCCCTATCCATCCAGGTGCCACCATGATGTACCGTGATTACAGGAAGTCTACTGGTGGAATGACATGAAGAAGGACATTGTAGAATTTATGGCTAAATGTCCAAATTTCCAACATGTCAAGATTGAACATAAGAGACCTGGGTGTATGACTTAGGATATTTGTATTCTGACTTGGAAGTGGGAAGAAGTGAACATGGACTTTATTATAGGTCTACCTCATAGGCGCCGACAGCATGACTCAATTTGGGTGATTATAGGTCGAATGACTATGTCAGCACATTTCCTAGTAGTTAAGACCACATATTTAATAGAGGATTATGCTAGTCTATACATTCAAGAGTTAGTCAAACTGCATGGAGTCCCCTTGTCCATCATTTCAGACAGAGGAACTCAGTTCACCTCGCACTTCTGGAAGTTATTTTAGAAGGGACTTGGCACTCAGGTTAAGCTCAGCACAGCTTTCCACCCATAGACATATGGGCAAGCTGAGTGGACTATTAAGGCTCTGAAGGATATGTTGAGGGCTTACTTGATCTATTGCAAGGACAATTGAGATGATCACCTACTTCTCATTGAGTTTGCATACAACAACAACAACTACTGCTCCAGTATTAAGATGGCCCCTTTTGAGGAACTATATGTTAGGATATGTATGTCTCCTATAAGGTGGTTTGAGGTTGGTGAACCTACCCTAATAGGGCCTAATTCAATACATGAAGCCATGCAAAAGGTCCAGCTTATTAGAGAATGGCTGAAAATAGCTCAGAGCCAACAGAAGTCATATACAGATGTAAGGAGAAGAGAATTGGAGTTTGTGGTAGATGATTAGGTATATCTAAAAATTTTGCCTATGAAAGGAGTGATGAGGTTTGGGAAGAAAGGAAAGCTCAATCCTAGATATGTTGGCCCTTACAGAATCCTGAGACACATTGACAATATGGCTTATGAGTTGGATTGGCCTGTGGAGTTAGCATCAGTGTATCCAGTCTTCTATTTCTCTCAATTGTGCCTTTAGAGAGGGTTGGTGTGAAGGATAGTCTCTCTTACGAAGAGGTTTCAGTTCAAATCCTGGACCGTTAGGTTCATAAGTTGAGGAACAAAGAGGTAGCTTCACTGAAGGTTTTGTGGAGAAACCAGCTAGTTGAGGGAGGTACATGAGAAGCGAAGCAAATATGATGGCTAAATACCCTCACCTTTTTCCTTCCAGCCCACTTTTAGTATCAAGTACCAATTTCCTCCTTAGTGCTTTATTTAGTTTTATGTCAGGTGCATGTATTTCAGCCCCTTTCATGTCATAGCATGTGTGTATACTTCATGAATTTAGTTAAGCTATGTATCTCAGTTCGGGATCAGCCACTCCGTCAATTTTCATTCTTTAGCTTTTTAGTTTGGAAATTACAACTCTCCCCAAGCTTTTTAGCCTAGTTAGCCTTTATTCGGGAATGAATGTTCCCAGGGGAGAGATATTGTAATACCTTAGGTCCTAGAATGAATCCCCATAGCAAAAATAATAGAAGTTTCATACCTGGTGTCGGGGTGATGAAGGGTGTGACGGTTCATCACACTTTTGATGGTGGATTTGACAATTGTCAACTAGACGACGGACCATCACTAGTCTTGTCAAGATCTAGCCCCTTCAGCTTGAAGGCGACGAAGATAGCGATGGACCGTCAATCAAGTGACAGCCTGTCACGGCGGCCATCACCTAGGCCAAGATTATTAAGCCCTCTATTTAAGTCCGAAGATGGTGACGATAAACCGTCAGGCTTGTGACAGGCCACACCTGTCCCATCAGAAGCGTAGTGACCCAGAAATTCAGATTTCTAAATATCCTCCCAGGGGTAGTCTTGTATATTCT
The DNA here is from genome assembly GCA_035772735.1 of Datura wrightii. Taxonomy (NCBI): domain Eukaryota; kingdom Viridiplantae; phylum Streptophyta; class Magnoliopsida; order Solanales; family Solanaceae; genus Datura; species Datura wrightii. The sequence goes on from JASDFA010000001.1 coordinate 57,620,362, forward strand.
CACTCATTTAATCCATAAACTCATCCTTTTGGAAATAATTTTGAAATGATTTAGAGGAGTAAATGGTTCTCCTCCCTCATTCTCCACACAGACATTCAGAGCATCATTGCATAGAACTTAGGGCTTCTCTCTCAAGCCAAGAACTAGGGTTTCCAATTCCTCACAGAATTTTCAAGCTACTTCTTCAAGATTTCTTCTTTAGGTATATAGGGAATCAACAAGAGAATTCTTTCATCCTTGCGCCCCAAATATTTCTCTTCAAAAACCTTCTCAATCCAAGCTCTGCAAGAATTATGAGTTAGGGCTTTTCAGACAAATTATGAATGTTTCTTAGATTTCAGTCGCTTTCTACAAGTTTATGTAACCCTAGCATGTGATCCCCGTGTTATTGAATTAAATTTATAGTATGGCTTCTAGCCCTGGTTTTAGCATGATTTTTGAGTTGAACTTGGCATGATCTAAAAGTTAGCCTAAATTGCTATTGTTCCACGGATTGTTGTCTGAGTGTAATTTTCAGCATGTATATTTTAATTTAAAGTCAGTATTTTCATATTATGGGTATACTTAATAGTCTCTAGAAATATTAGCTCATCAGTTTATATCTTTATAGATTTATCAGTAAAGTCAGTATTTCTTAATTATCAGGTACTTTGGCTCCCCGAAGACTTCCAGATAAGTGGTTCTGACTTAGCCTTAGGACACCATTTTGAGCAATCAGTATAGTTTAGTATCTATATATATACACATTTGTTTAGTGTCATCAGTTGGAAGTAGTACTTAGCATTGAGCGAGCCGAGGTTCAACACACTCGGGTTTCTAGAACTACGTGACACCGTAGGATTTAACCCAAATGGATTTTACATCTTGTAATCACACAATGCGTTTACTACATCCTGACAAGTATGGTGGTCCCTATCGATGGAGAGTAAATATAGAACTCCATTTCTAGCTCACGTGGTTATATGTAAGTTAACAGGCACTCCCACAATACAGTACAATCCAGTTCAGTCTAGTCTTACAGATTTCAGATATGTTTATGCCATCCATTTTCAAATTTATCAGTTCAAACAGTATTTTGTCTGATTTACAAGACTCTTCAGTACTTACGAGTTATGCATGATTATTATACTATGTATCAGTCTAGCTTGTGAACTATCAATATTTTATGTTTTATTTGATATCTCACATACTTAGTACATTCCAAGTACTGACTTATACTCCTATGCTATATTATTTTATGATATAGGCTCAGGTACCCAGGCTCAACACCGTGGTTAGTCTCCCTTCCAGATTTAGTACAGTAGTTCCCTTTTGGTGAGTCCTCATATTCCGAGGATACTATTAATTCTTTCAATTTTTCAATTTTATTTCAGTTTTCTAGACTTTGGAGTTAGCTGAGGACTTGTCCTAGCATCTCATCTTAGTAAAGGCTTTTAGACACAATTGTAGTATTTAGTTACTTCCGTTTATCCAATTTACTTTCGGTAATATATTTAGTACGTTAATATTTAGTTATGTTTCCGCTCAGTATTCTTGTAAATTGCCAGTCATGTTAGATCATGCTATACTATGGGTTAGCTTGAATCCATTCATGGTTCTTAGTACTATGTTGCGTCCAGGGTTAGACTCGAGTCAGGATAAAAATGAGGTACGACAATAATGTTTAATGTTTATTTATTGCTTGCTAGATTCCTTTACATGAAAATTATAAGTCTTACAGTTTTATATATAACTGTGATATTATTATTTTATCTATATATGTGTGTTAGCTGTATTTGTTTAGTATTGTTCAAACCGGGTATTCTTTGACTTTGTTCGTAATAGGACGAAGAGTCGCTTGGGATATGGAGGATAGGATTTTGTTAGGATAGCGTGTATTTAATTTTTCTATGTTCTTTTTTATCTAATTAATTCCATCTGTAATAATATTGTATAAACACTAAATAGTAAAAAAGGGTTATTATTTTGAGGGCGACAGGGAATATGTGCTTATGATTTATTTCTGCGGTGCCTTTCCATTTCCCCTTTTAATTAGCTCGTTATTTAATTATTTTGGGTAAATGTTATTTAATCCCTACATTAAAAATCCTGGCTATAAGGTGATAAAAATAAATATCACACCTATAAATTATTTATTTTAGCATCTTATTTATCATTAGAGAATCTACCTACAGGGGTAATTTCATGATATATCAATTTTTGTAGAAATCATGTATGTAGTTTGTCTTTTTTAGCATGCTTGATGCTATTCTCCTGTTTGAAATTATGTGTATAAATATTAAATTAAAACATGTCTAAATTTTGTAGATTTAAGATATCTTATCTATTAGAATAGGACAGGTCTATTAATTAAAATCATGCCAAAAGAATTTTGTGTCAGTTTAAATCTATCAAAGCATGCCTACTATCTTGTTTGTACTTTGCATTTTAATTTATTCAAATCCTCTTATGTTAGTAGAGATCATGTATATAGGAATTTTATATTTGTTTAATAAACAAGCATGTTCACCATATTCTATCTGTCATTAGACTTAACTAGTTAGCAATTAATAACATTAACCTATTTAATTAATATTAATGTTTAGTTAAATGCCTATAGGATTTAAGTTTGAATTAAGTTATAGCATGTTCAAGATATTACTTTCAGACCCTAACATATATTGATTTTGTTGCATATTAGAAATCATGTCTATAGGAATTAACTTAAAGGTTTATCTGAAACTTTTTATTTGCTAATTGCATTTCATCTGCATTTAAATCATATTTATCATATCATTATAATAATGTTATCTTGATCTGATCGTTTTATAAATGACATTGTCCATAGGATCAAGATAGAGGCTTATGTGAAATCTCTGTATGTTAATTGTGTTTCTTTGGCTTTTATCTATTTGTTTGACGTTATCACTTAAATTTAGTTAAATCTATTTATATGACTTAGATATGTTTTTAGTCTTAATAACTATTGACCCTATTTGATCATATATTCATTCCTCTACATAATAAATGAATCCGATAGAGACTCAAATTTGTGGACTTCGAAAGATGTTTAACACCTTCCTTTCAAGGTAACTTGAACTCTTACCTGATTCTAGTAACATAGGCTAGTTAAACAGAATTTTTTATTATTATCAATCTAATCGATGCCCCATCAATAGCACATCCCTAGTTCATTCTCATCTATTGAAACAAAGTACTTGCTCAATCTAGTTTTATAAATTCAAATTCAGTATTGTTTTCCCTTGTCACGACCTGAACATTGGCCCGGATCAAGACGTGGAACCTAGAACCATAAATGGCTCTAAGTCAACCCATGGCATGAACATGACAACTAAAGCTCAACATAATAAATGTCAGAATCTATCGTTTGAAATAGCGGAAGTCCGAATAACTATAATGTCTGAACAACGGAGTACATGACACTAATCCGAAGCTGAATATATACAATGTCTGATAAGCCTCTACAATCTAACGAGTTGATGGAACAAGACCCCAACTAACTCACTAATAAACTGAAACTGAGAATACTAATAATAAACTGATTAGAAGGTCCTCGAAGGATGAGGACTCACCAATAAGCTGAGAAATGCTAACTCTAAGGATCTGGCTAATGGCGGGACTGAACCTGGACGTCCGAGCCTGTATCATGAAATGATACAGCATAGAGTATGCAATCAGTACTTGGAATGTACCAAGAATGCAAGGTAAGAATAACAGTTAAGTAAAACCGAAATCATGCATATCATAGAACAAATCATCATAAGATACTGAGAGTAAGCTTGCATGCTATTATTTGAAAGCATGATTTAAACCTAACTGACTATCACAACTGAATCGAATGACCCAAAGCTGAAACTGATAATCATAAGTAAAACTCAATATTGGGTCAAATCTGCTGAAAACATAATATCATGACTAATGAACATGCATAACTGAAATCACGAGGAACAATAGGAGACTCGTCATATAACCAACATTACCACGAAAGAGCTTACATGGTCCCAACTATTACACTCAAGTGGGCAGAGCTGTCCAAAGCCTTGCCAGGGATAAGAGCGCTACCATGATATCAATATCAAGTTGAAGGCCCCTTGGGGGCAAGGGAAGCTCACAAGGGAGGTCCAAAGAATCTGAACATACCTACGTTGGCATGTAGTTCTCAGGCACGGGGTTATCTGAACCATTTGCCTACTCACTGCTAGACACTACTCCCAAAAATATGCTTATGCTCTCCATCATTTTTCAATGAAGCTGAACCGTCATATTTTGATGAAGCTGAGTCATAACATTACATACATAGTCTAAAAACATGAGGAGCCTTGGTTCAAACCATACCACAAGCTAAAAAGTGGGAGTCTAGACTCCAAAACTATGTGGTAAGATAATAACATGAAATTGAAGTAAATCATGAAACATACTTGATCATAAGGACATGCCCAAACTTATACATGCTTTGAAATAAACTTGATAGTCAAAATCATGAATATAAACATGGGTAATTCGAAATCATATTTTCATCATAGACATTTCATCATACTTGAAAACATAGATCATAATCTCAACTCTTCAGGAACTTTCTTAATTGGGCATCATAATTGTAAAACTTCTAAATCATAATTTGAAGTTGAAATCATTATAAAACATGTCCATCAATCTTGAAACAACATTAGAAACATTAATACAATTTACCCATGATAGATACTAAGAGAATTCCATAAATTGGGTTAAAATCCCATAGATTCATCAACCTTGAAATTATAATTTAGAAGAGGATTTGGGCATGGAAGTGAAGGAATAGTCTCATTCATAACCCTACATAACTGGGTACTTTAATTTCACAAAACCCAAGTGAATTGAGGAAGAGTCTAAGAAATCCTCTAGCTTGATCTCCAATGAATTTCTAATCTTGCATGCATAAATTGGGAAGGCTTAGAATAGGTTAAGCACCCCTTAAACCCTCCTAACAGAGCTTAAAATTACATAGTTTAGGACTAGGAGCTTAGGAATTATGAAAACACCCTTACTTAAACGCAGGAAAATTACCCACTGCCAGTTACCACGAGGGACACCACGATTCGTGGTGTACCTAATGATTCGTGGTGACCCACTCGTTAAGTACACTACCCAAAATCAACCACCCTAACCTGCCCCTGACCACGACCAACTCCACGAGTCGTGGAGTCACTTCATGACTTGTGGCTACTTCTTGTGCCACCTCTGGAAAGTAAACTTTGCATCATTGACCACCTTGACCACGGCTCACCTAACGAGTTGTTACTCACACCAGGACTCATTACTACTCTCGTGGTCACCCCCTGACCATGAGTTCCTGCCAAGCCCCTCTCTACTTCACGGGTTACTTCACGACTCGTGAAGTCTCCCTACGGGTGACTAGATGACTCGTCTTGTGGCTCGGGCTACATTTTCCTGCTTTTTTTGCTTGAACCCTCGAGTCTGATCTTAGGAACTTTTGGGGTATTACAATATCTCCCATCCTCGAATGTGAATGAACATAGTGAAAAGTTGGGGAATAGAACTGTCATCCCAAATACTGAACATTATAGCTAAAAACTGATGGAGTGACTGACTCCTAACTGAAATACATGACTGAACTGAATTCATGAATCGCACATACATACACTGACATGAAAGAAACTAGAACACGTGAACTTAGCATAAAACATAATAGAGTACAAAGAAGGAAACTAATACCTCAAGTTGGAACTGAACCGGAAGGGAAAAGATGCGGCTGTTTAGCCATCATATCTACTTCGGCTTCCCACGTAGCTTCCTCAACATGCTGATTTCTCCATAAAACCTTCACTGAAGCTACTTCTTTGTTTCTTAGCTTTTGAACCTGATGATCAAGTATTTCAGCTAGAACCTCTTCATAGCTAAGGCTATCCTTCACACCTACGTCTCTCCATTGGAACAACCAAAGCTGGATCACCCATGCACTTTTTTAAAAGTGATACATGGAAAACTGGATGTACTGAAGTCAATTCTGAGGGAAACTCCAACTCATAAGCCACCTTGCCAACACGTCTCACAATCATGTATGGGCCAACATAGCGGGGACTAAGTTTCCCATTCTTTTCGAATCTCATCACTCCCTTCATGGGAGATACCTTCAGAAACACCCAACCATCAACTTCAAACTCAAGTTGTCTCTTCCTCATATCAACAAAGAACTTTTGACGACTCTTAGCTATTTTCAGCCTTTCCCTTATAAGGACTTTCTCCATAACTTCATGAACTGAATCTGGTCCTATCAACATAGCTTTACTAATTTTGAACCAACCAATAGGCGATCTACACCTCTGTCCATAAAGAGCCTCAAACGGAGCCATCTAAATGCTGGAATGGTAGCTGTTGTTATATGAAAACTCAATGAGAGGCAAATGACCATACCAACTACCTTTAAAATCAATAACACATGCTCTCAACATGTCCTCAAGAGTTTGAATGGTCCTCTCGGCCTGACCATCTATCTGCGGGTGAAAAGTTGTACTAAGCTTAACCTGAGTACCGAGTCCCTTTTGAAATGATCTCCAAAACTAGGAGGTAAACTGAGTACCTCTATCTGATATGATGGACAAGGGCACTCAATGCAACCAAAATAACTCCTGAATATACAATTTGGCATAATCCTCCACTGAATCTGTAATTTTGACCGGTAGAAAATGAGCTGCCTTAGTCAACATATCTACAACCACCCAAATAGAGTCGTACTATCGATGAGTATGAGGCAACCTATAATGAAGTCTATAGTGATTTTCTCCCATTTCCAAGTAGGGATACAAATGTCTTTAAGCACACCTCTAGGTCTTTGATGCTAAACTTTCACCTGTTGACAATTCGGACACTTAGCCACAAACTCTGCTATGTCCTTCTACATGCCATTCCACCAATAGACTTACCGTAGGTCACAGTACATCTTGTTGGCACCTGATGTATAGAATATCTGGAACCATGAGCCTCACACAACATTTGGTCTCTCAAATTGTCAACACCCACAACACACAAATAACCCTGATATCATAGTACACCATCTCCCCCTTGGGAGAAAACCTCCACCTTCTGATTCTGAACTGCTTCCTTCAACTTTACCAACATAGGATTCTCATCTTGCCTAGCCTTGACTACACTCACCAAAGAAGACTTTGATCTATTCTAAACAATGACACCGCCATCGTCGAGTCAATGAGACGAACTCCTAGTCGTGCATGCCGATGCACCTCCTTCACCAACTCTTTCCTCCCCCCATATACATGAGACACACTCTTCATAGAAAGCTTGCTAAGAGCGTCTTCCACCACATTAGCCTTGCCTGGATGATAAAGGACACTCATATCATAATCTTTAAGAAGCTCCAACCACCTACTTTTACGTAGATTTAGATCCTTCTGGGTAAACACGTATTGTAGGCTTTTATGGTCTGTAAACACATCCATATGGACCCCGTACAGATAGTGTCTCCAAATCCTCAAGGCAAATACTACCGCTGCCAACTCGAGGTCGTGCGTCAGATAGTTCTTTTCATGGACATTAAGCTGCCTAGAAGCATAGGTATAACTTTATCGTGCTACATTAATACACAAACAAAGTCGATCCTTGAGGCGTCACAACATACCACAAACTCATCGGTACCCTCGAGTAGAGTCAACACTGGTGCTGAGAGCTCTCCTCCTAACATCTGCATAAGATTTCAGTCGGCTTTGTGCTATTTTCAGTCTCTCCCAAATGAGCTAAACTTTCTCTAGCCTCACTTTCCTCGAACCATCCAATAGGTGATCTACATTTTTGCCAATAAAGAGCCTCAAACACAGTCATCTGAATGTTGGAATAGTGTTATTGTTGTACGCAAACTTAATGAGGGGTAAGTGATCATCCTAACTACCCTTGAAATCAATCACACACGCTCTCAACATGTCCTTAAGAGCCTGAATAGTCCCCTCAGCCTGACCATCCATTGGTAGGTGAAAAGCTATGCTACGCTTCACCTGAGTACCAAGACCCTTCTGAAACGACCTCCAAAACTAAGAGCTGAACTAAGTACCCCTATCCGAGATGATGGACAAAGGAACTCCATGCAACCGAACTAATTCTCGAATATAAAATCTAGCATAGTCCTTGTGTTGACTTGGTTATCTAATACATTATTACCCGTATAGAATCATGTTGTCACTACCCGAGTCTATACCCTGAACGAGACATGGTACTTGGTGTCACAAGTGACCCCAAGCCAACTCATGGTCTATCATTACACTAGTAACTGAATAAACATAAGCGGAAACTTTAAATAAATAAAATTATTTAAGAAAACTGATTTGGCAAGAGTCAATACATCTGAAATGCAATATTGAAAATCTATGTCTAGGTCTGAATGCCATCCACTCAATGATAAGTTGTTGGGACAAACCCCCAGCTAACTTTAAAGTCTAACTAAAAATAACTGATTGAAAATAAATATCATCCTCGAAAGATGAGGACTCACCAAAAGCTACTACTAATATCGTCTGAGGAAACTACTGATGATGTTGGGATTGAGAATTTGTTCCTGTATCATGATACGATACAACATAGAAGGTATGCATCAGTACTTTGAATGTACTGAGTAAGTGAGAGATATAATAAGCATGAAAGAACAAGTAACTGAACTAAAATGACATGAAATGACCAACTAAAATAATGAAAACTGATACAACTGAAATATAACTGATATGGTCAATAATCACCCTGGCTGATGGTCATAGACATGTCTTGGATCTAATATATTAAGCTGAGCTAAACTGAACTGAGACTATACTAACTAATGGGAGAGTACATAATCGACATATAACCATGTGAGCTAAACGTGGAATTCGATGTATACGCCCCATAGATAGGACCCAATATACCTTGTCAGGGTATAAAGGCATGAACTGGGTGATCACAAATCTGGGACCCGATGGGCCAAGTAACCTACAATGGCAATATAGTTCTGGGAACCTGGGTGCACTGAAATCCCGGTCCACTCTATGCTAAGTACTACTCCTACTGGATAAATCCTAAATTTGTTTACTAAGTTGATAGCTCAAAGTTGGGGCCCAAGACTAAGTCAGGGTGACTTATCTGAAAGTACCCTGAGAGTCTTATCGCACCAAATATTGTTACTGGTGTTCTAAGACTGGTCAGAGCTGCTTACTTAGAATTAACTAGTAACTGATACTGATTCTGATAACTGATATCTAGGAGGCATTACTGATACCTCAAGAAAAGACTATAGTTAAACTGATCAGCTGACATTTCTAAAAGTACTGAAAGTGCTAACATTTTGATTGAAACTAGACTAGCATGCAACTGACTGAGAATTCAACTGATATTAATAATATGGAAATTCTAATACTGATAGAATCAAACAACATGAATAATTAATCAATTGTGTAAGACTCTAATTACTGTATTCAAGAGCTAGGGCTAAAACCTATTTACAGGAAGCAGGAATCAGCATGATCTCTAAGCAATGGAAATATAGCAGCTAAAACTATGAACAACATTCCACATAAATTTGATCGAATTTTGATTGAAAGATTTCTACATTTTGAAACCTTAAGGCTAGGACTGATAAGAAAATTTAAATGGGTTTTTGGGGCACAAGGGAAGGACAATTCCCTTGCTAAATTCTCATGTACCTGGTGATGAAAACTTCGGAGAAAACCCTTGAGAAGATCTGAGAAGAAAGTCAAACCCTTGCTCCTGCTCTGTGCTTTCTAACTAAGTTCTACGTTCTGACCTGTGAGGGGATGAGAGGAATGAAGAGTGAATGTCGATTACCCCTCTAAAACCCCTAAATATAACCCAAATGACGTAGTGTAGGAATTAAAAAGGTGGAAAGTTACAAAAATAACCCTGGAAGAAAAATCTGGAAATTGGTCAACAAGGACCAACGGGTCACACAACAAGTCATTGGTTGATACCACGACTCATTGGGATCAGTGGTCCTGGGCCTGGAATTAGGGCTCACTAGAATTTGGCAACGGGTGGTGACCACTACTCGTTGGACGAACCAATGGGTCATTGGTACTTCTCATTGTCACTGGTAGGATTTTTAACAAAACTTGGGAACCCTACTAACGGACGACACAACGACTTGTTGTAGAACCAATGGGGCATCGTGTATACTCGTGATCAACACTGCCTGGTCTTGAAATCTGGCGATGGGTGGAGACGACGACTCGTTAGAGGTGATAACGAGTCATTGGTCCTACTCGTTGCTTCTGGGAGATGCCTGGTGGATTTCTGAACTTGGGATGCAACAGACAACAGGACAACTCATTACTCCTTCCAACAGGTCCTCCTATGCCTCGTTAGTTCCCGGAGAAAAATTCTGCAGAGCTGACAACGGCCTGTTAGAAGTGACAATGATCAATTGTGTGGGTCTTTCTGTGATAAAAATTTTCTGCTTTCCCCTGATTTTTCTTACAAGGTCTGAGTTTGGCCTAGAAAAATTTTTGGGTGTTATAATATATCCCCCTTGAGATCATTCGTCCTTGAATGAAGGCTAAAACTGCTGGAAAACTGGAAAAAGAGTTGCAATTCCCAGACTTAGACTATGAACTGATTTATGAAGGAATGACTGACTCCAAACTGATTTGACCATGCTAATAGAGTTGATGCAACTAGGATACATATTGAAAATTTAAATAGAGCTAATGAGTACAGAATTGAACAGAGTATTGAGGAGAAATTTAATACCTTATGCTGAAACTGCACTAGAAGGGAATAAATGAGGGTATTTAGCCATCATGTCTGCTTCTGCCTCCCATGTGTCTCCCTCAACTAGTTGGTTCCTCCACAAGACTTTCACTGAAGCGACTTCCTTGTTTCTCATCTTACAAACTTGATGGTATAGGATCTGAATCGGACCTCTTCGTAAGAGAGACTATCCTTCACCTCCACACTATCTAGTGGCACAACTGAGGTCGGATCACCGATGCACTTTTTCAATAGTGACACATGGAAGATTGGGTGCACAGATGCTAACTCCGAAGGTAATTCTAACTCATAGGCCACACTGCCAATTCGCCTCAGAATCCTGTAGGGTCCCACATATCTCAGACTGAGTTTTCCTTTCTTTTCAAGTCTCATCACAACCTTCATAGGTGAAATTTTCAGGTAAACCCAATTATCTACAGCAAATTCTAACTTTATTCTCCTCACATCAGCATAAGATTTCTGTCGGCTTTGAGTTGTTTTCAACATTTCCCTGATCAGTTGCACTTTCTGCATAGCTTTATGGACTGAGTCTGACCCTATCAATGTAGCTTCACCAACTTCAAACCATACTATAGGAGACTTACACCTCCTACCATATAATGCCTCAAAGGGGGCCATCTGAATACTGGAGTGGTAGCTGTTGTTGTACGCAAACTCGATGAGAGGTAGGTGATCATCCCAACTGCCCTTGAAGTCGATTACACAAGCTCTCAACATATCTTCTAAGGTCTGCTTAGTCTGCTCAGCTTGTTCATCGGTCTGAGGGTGAAAAGTTGTGCTGAGACCTGAGTACCGGTCCTTTCTAAAACGTCTTCTAGAAATGCGAGGTGAATTGAGTACCTCTATTTGAGATGATGGACAAAGGCACCCCAGGTAGTCTGACTAACCCCCGGATGTACAGCCTAGCATAATCATCTGCTGAGTTTGTAGTTTTAACTGGGAGGAAATGTGCTGCCTTGCTCATCCGATCTACTCTCACCCAAATTGAGTCATGCTGCCGGCGGGTATGAGGTAGACCTGTAATAAAGTCCATATTCACTTCTTCCACTTCCATGTGGGTATGCTGATATCCTGAGTCATACCCCCAGGTCTCTGATGTTCCACCTTAACCTGCTGGCAGTTCGGGCACTTGGCCACAAATTCTACAATGTCTTTTTTATGCCATTCCACCAATAGATATCCCATAGGTCACGATACATTTTAGTGGAACCTGGTGGATAGAATATTTGGAGATGTGTGCTTCCGCCAGTATTTGCTGTCTTAAGTCACCTACACCCGGTACACAAAGTCTGCCCTGATAACGAAGCACACCATCTCCTCCTTTGGAGAAAGCCTCCACTTCTTTTTTGAGAACTACTTCTTCCAGCTTAAGCAGTATGAGATCTTCATCCTTCTTTGACTTAACTTCAACAACTAACGAGGAATCTGACCCACTCTGCAGTACTACTCTGCCCTCAGATGAATCGACCAATTGCACTCCCAATCGAGCTAACCTGTGAATATCCTTTTCTAGTTCCTTTCTGCCCTTTTCAACATGAGTAACTCTCCCCATAGACATCCTGCTTAGGATATCAGCCACCACATTGGCCTTGTCCGGGTGATATAGCACACCCATGTCATAATCCTTTAGTAACTCCGACAAGCTCCTATGATGAAGGTTTAAATCCTTCTGACTGAGCAAGTACTGAAGGCTCTTGTGATCGGTGAAAACATCCACGTGAACCCCAAAAAAATAATGCCTCCATATCTTTAAAGCAAACACCATCGCTGTCAATTCAAGGTCATGAGTCGGGTAGTTCTTTTCATGAACCTTGAGTTGTCTGGAGGCATAAGCTATCACCTTACCCTGTTGCATTAGAATGCAATCGAGTCCAACTCTGGAAGCGTCACAATATACTACGAACCCATCTATTCCTTCTGGTAAGGTTAAAACTGGAGCGGTAGTGAGTCGAGTCTCCAACTCCTGCAAACTCTTCTCACACGCATCTGATCACTAAAACTTCACCTTTTTCTAAGTTAGATTAGTTAGAGGAGATGCAATAGAGGAAAATCCTTCTATAAATCATCGGTAATAGCCGGCTAGACCTAGAAAACTTCTGATATCGATTGGGGAAGTAGGTCTTGGCCAGTCTTTCACCGCTGTTATCTTTTGAGGATCTACCTAAATACCCTCACCTAAGACCACGTGACCAAGGAAAGTCACAGACTTCAACCAAAATTCACATTTGTTGAATTTGGCAAACAACTGGCGGTCCCTGAGTGTTTGTAGCACTATCCTCAAATGGTTAGCATGTTCTTCCTCATTTCTAGAGTATACCATAATGTCATCAATGAATACAATGACGAACATGTCTAGATACTGCTTGAAAACCCTGTTTATCAGGTCCATGAACACTGCAGGGGCATTAGTTAGTCCAAAGGACATAACCACGAATTCATAGTGACTATACTGAGTTCTGAAGGATGTTTTCGGTATGTTACATTCTCTGACTCTAAGTTTATGATACACCGACCTGAGATCTACCTTGGAAAAACAACTGGCTCCTTGAAGCTGATCGAACAAGTCGTAAATCCTGGGTAGGGGATACCTGTTCTTAACTATAACTTCATTCAGTTGACGGTAGTCGATACACATTCTAAGAGTACCGTCTTTCTTTCGTACGAACAACACTGGAACACCCCATGGAGAGATGTTGGTCCTGGTGAAACCCTTATCAAGAAGGTCCTTTAGATTTTCCTCCAATTCCTTAAGCTCAGCAGGAGCCATTCTATAGAGAGGAATGGAGATGGGTTGAGTTTCTGAAAGAAGGTCTATGCCAAAGTCTATTTTCTGCTCAGGAGGCACTCCGAGAATATCTTTGGGAAACAGGTTAGGGAATTCGCTGACAACTGAAACTGATTGGATAGTTGGGATCTCGGTGCTGGAATCTTTAACCCGAACTAGGTGATAGATGCACCCTTTAGAAATGAGATTTCTTTCCTTGAGGTAGGAAATAAACCGACGCTTAGGCGCGGAACTTCTACCCCTCCACTCTAGAACTGGCTCATTTGAAAACTGAAATCTGACGATTCTAGTTCTACAGTCGACTGAGGCATAACCGAAGTGTAGCCAATCCATGCCAAGAATGAGGTCAAAATCAATCATGTCTATGAGGTCAAAATTGATCATGTCTTACTAGATCAGCTGGAATAACCTTACTCAATACTGAGATTGGGCAATTCCTATACACCCGGTTGGCTCTAATTGACTCACCAACTGGGGTAGAGACTGAGAATGGTTCTGAGAGAACTTCTAGACTAATTTCAAACTGGACAGCTACATAGGGAGTCAAAAATAATAGTGTGGCTCCTGGTCTAGTAGGGCATACATATCTAGATGGAAGAGACATAACATACCCGTGACCACGTCAGGTGAGTTCTCCTGATCCTGGCGAGAGGACAAAGCACAAAAGAGGTTTGGCGCTAAACACCATCCATACCTGAAGTGTTACCCTACTGAGCTGGACGGTCTGCTGGGGCTGCTGAAGTGGTAGACTGTGATCTCCTCCGTCCTGCTAGCAGACATTCTTTTAGTCGGTGACATAGCTGTCTACACCCAAAGTAACCCTCTTTGCCCTGGAGGCATTCACTTGGATGGTTGTTGCTGGAACTGTAACTCAGGGACTGAGAGCCATCCTTACAGGACCGGAAGGTAGGGGCGCTGGCTGAAGTGGGTGTTGGAGCCCTCTGCTGCTGCTACTGTGGGTGGCTATAATCTGATCGGCCAGTTCTAGCCCGCTTGTTCTCCCGCTCCAAATCTTTCAACTTTTCTGCCTCAATCTGTTGGGCATGAACGATGAGGTTGGAGAAGTTAATATCCTTTATGAGCATCGCAGTCCTGCACTCCTTAAGTACTAGGTTTGATACCCCGTTGAAAAATTTAAGCATGTGAGCCCTTGGCTCGGCTACCATCTCTGGAGCATACCTTGACAACCGCGTGAACTCCAATGCATATTCCTCCACGGTCCTGTTACCCTGTTTTAAGTTCATGAACTCTGCGACCTTAGCCTCCCTCAACTCTCGGGGAAAGAATCTGTCTAGAAATGCTGTGGTGAACTATTTCCACTCTACCGGTTCTGCTCCTGCTGGCCTCCCTTCCTTCCATTGGTCGTACCAAATCTGAGTCACCCCTTTCAATTGGTGGGCAGCTAGATTAGCACTCTCCGTGGAACTAACACACATAATCCGGGTGATCTTCCGCACCTCATCTACAAATTCCTGTGTGTCCTCTCCCACCTTGGATCCATGAAAAGCTGGAGGGTTCATTCGGGTAAACTGCCAAACCCTAGCAGCTACTGCAGACCTATTTGTGTTCACCAGAACCACCTGTTGGTTCACTTGATTAGTCACTGTCTAAGCCAGCAGCTGGATTGCCGCTCTGAATTCTGTTGAGGACACTTGGTCGTCCTGAGGGGATGCTGGAGCTGGTGGGGCAGGTCAGTTACCGTTGTCAGCCCTTCTTTCGTTTCCTCGTCTTGGAGGCATAGTTTTACTAAAATGAAATAAAGCACGAGTTAGGAGGATGCTTCAAGAATTGAACTTCAACGCATGATAAGGAGTATGACAAAGGAAGTTTTCCCAATAACGTCTCTTAGCCTCCCCGTCATAAGTGTGGCGCGCTTCACACCCATAAAAAGGACTCTAGTTGACGCGGCTTTCAGATATCCTAGGATACTCTAAACCTAGTGCTCTGATACCAAGTTTGTCACGACTTGGGTCTATACCCTGGACGAGACACGGCACTTGGTGCCACAAGTGACCCCAAGCCAACCCATGATCTATCATTACACTGGTAACTGAATAAACATAAGCGGAATATTTAAATAAATAAAATCATTTAAGAAAACTGATTTGACAAGAGTCAATACATCTGAAAGGCAATACTGAAAATTTGTGTCTATGTCTGAAAGTCATCTACTCAATGATGAGTTACTGGGACAAACCCCCAGCTAACTCTAAAGTCTAACTGAAAATAACTAACTTGAAATAAATTTCATCCTCGAAAGATGAGGACTCATCAAAAGCTATTGTTGATATCGTCTAAGGGAACTACTAACGATGCTGGGACTGAAAACCTGCGCCTGTATCATGATACGATACAGCATAGAAAGTATGCATCAATACTTTGAATTTATTGAGTAAGTGAGAGATATAATAAGTATGAAAGAACAAGTAACTGAACTGAAATGACATGAAATGACCAACTGAAATATTAAAATTGATACAACTGAAATATAACTGATATGGTTAATAATGACCGTGGTTGATGGTTATAGACATGTCCTGGATCTGAAATACTGAGCTGATCTAAACTGAATTGAACTGAACTGAACTGAGACTATACTAACTAATCGGAGAGTCTATAACCGACATATAACCACGTGAGCTAAACGTGGAATTCGATGTATACGCCCCATCGATAGGACCCAATATACCTTACCAGAGTACAAAGGCATGAACTGAGTGATCACAAATCTGGGACCTGATGGGCCAAGTAATACAAATCAGATGTATTGATTATTGTCAAATCGATGTTCTTAAATAGTTTTATTTATTTAAATCTTCCGCTTATGTTTACTCAATTACCAGTGTAATGATATACCATGGGTTGGCTTGGGGTCGCTTGTAGTACCACCAAGTACCGTATCCCATCTAAAGTATAGACTCGGATTATGACAATAAAATTTGATATCTCACGAGAAGGAAATTCTTTAGAAATTTATCGCAAAAAAAGATGAAGCAGGTGAATGAGGAGGGCTTCGACAAGAATTTAGGAGGAAAAAGAATCTCATACAAAATGTAATATATTTGTTATATTTAATAAATAAAAACAGTATTTATATACTTGATAATATATCATCTTATTGAATTATGAAGGGTAAAAATCACCAGATTTAATCCGTTGCTATTTGCTTAAAACTCCCATTTTTATTATGGGTTTTATGAATTTGGTGTACATTTTGCTACGTATCGGAGAAAATAATCCATTTATAAAAAGTTGTATTGATTTATGCTTCCCATTGTTACCATTTCAAATTCAGCACAGTTAATACCAATATTATTTTTCACATGAATCGTTATATTATTTTATACCTTGAATGTTGAAATACAATAATTGGCAATACTTGGATAAAACAATTCAAATGATAAAATTGTCCTCCTTCAAAAGATTCTCTTTAAACAAGAGTTTGTCCCATTCAAAACCGAATACATATTTTAGATTATACTTCCTCCCTTTCTAAAATAAATAATATTTTAATTTTTTAATTTTGTTTCAAAATAAGTGATATATTACACAATCAAAAAGACATTAATAATATTCTTTTAAGTGATATATTACACAATCAAAAAGACATTAATAATATTCTTTCAATTTTATCCTTATTTAAGTGGAGAAAATTTTATATAATCAAAAAAGAATTAAGAGTTACATCTTTTTAAAGATATTTATTAAAGATAAGTGGATAAAATATATTTTTCTGTTTATAAATGAATAATTTTTTTAAAAAGTGTGCTCAAACTAAAACACCATTTATTTTAAAATGGAGGGATTATATCGAATTACCTCATTTTAGCTAGCGCTTGGATATATATTCTTTGTTTTTTTTTTTTCGAAAAAATCTGAATTGGGAGAAAGTTTGATTTGAAGTTAAAAGTGTGCTTTGGATATAATTTTTCAAAACATAATTTACTTTTTTTTAATAAAATATATGAAACATGTAGCACACTCATAAATTCTAAAAATTATAAGCAAGCAGAACTCTCATCAATATCATTCATTATCAGCCAATGCAAAATCCGAGTTTCAATCCAACCCAACCGAGAAAAAAGAGAGGGAAAAAGATACTCCTTTGATTTTAATTGTTAAGATAAGATTTGTATACTCATTAAAAAAATTAATAGAAATGATACTTTAACTAATATAACTCTATTAATTTTTTAAAAAGATACAATAATAATTGTTTTCACATTTTAAAATGACTTTAACTACTAAGGGTAGAATTGAAAAAATATGATCAATTATCTCTAAAGTTTGAAATATTTTCAAAAACTATTTTTAGTATATCTAACGATAAAAATAAAACGGAAGGAGTAGATTATAAATTAGTTGTGGGTCATAAATATGATAAGTTAGTTTCAATGGTCATATTTTGGGGCACAAAGAGGTTTGGAACTATTTTTAAAATTTGCAGATTTGATTTTTAAAATCTTCCCAAAAGAAAAAAGGAAGAAGAAGATGAATTCTATAGACGAATATATTTTTTTTTTAAAATGCTTTCAAAGTATAGGCGAAGTTAGAATTTGAGGTTTGTGGGTTCTATCTAAAAGCAGCAAGGGTAGAATTGAAAAAACATGATCAATTATCTCTTAAATTTAAAACTAGCAAATATTTTGAAACAACTATTTTTAATATCTAGCAATTAAAATAAAATGAAGGGAGCAGAGTATAAATTAGTTGTGGGTCATAAATATGTTAAGATAAGTCCAATGGTCATATTTTGGGGCACAAAGAGGTTTGGAGCTATTTCTAAAATTTGCAGATTTGATTTTTAAAATCTTCCCCAAAAAGACAAAAGAAGATAATAAATTCTATAGACGAATATATATTTTTTTTAAAATGCTTCCAAAGCATTAGGCGGAGTAAAAATTTGAGATTTGTGGGTCTTCTCTAAAAGAGAGCATACTAGCAAAAAAGAAACAACAATGAACCATCTGCTCATTTTTGTAAGTGGGTTCGCACAAATATTTTCTATATATTTTCTGGATTTTTTAATATAAATATAGGGTCTACGAAAGAGCTATTAGGTTCGTCCACACCCCCGTATTATACTGTAGCCCCGCCTCTGATCCGAAGTTAATGTTCAACCTGGAGCTTAATACTCCCTCACGTTTTTTCACAGATAAGGAGAGGATTTTGGACAACTAAATATAAAGTTTAGCCCCAAATTCAACAAGACAAACAAGTATTGAGAATGATGTTGTATGTGGGTGCTGTCGTTGGTATATTACATAAATTACAAGGAAAGGATGATAATTGTAAGGGTAGAACTCAAGAGTAGGAAATACCAGGAGTAACTCTCTGAACAAAATTTCCTGGAATTTTCTGACCTATAATTACTCAGAACTATATCTACTAGGAGCTTGACAACAGCCAATAATCCAAAAAATGAACATAGAAGAAAAATAATAATTCCTTTGTTCTCCATGTGTACCTGATTCCTTTGAACCTTTTCCACCTCCTTCCTGCATTTTGATGCAAATGTTAGAACACCACCACAATGCAGAAAAATAAGGATCCCGTCAAATATCAAGCAAAAGTAATGCGGAAAAATAAGTATCCCGATAAATATCGAGCAAAAGTAAAACAATTTTGTTTTATTTAGAAATTTCGCACTATGAGAAATTGGGCAAGTTTTCAATATATTTACCTCTAGCCATCTAAATTTTGGTTTTATACAAGAAATGCAGGGGACCAATACTGTTTCATTTGGATAAAAAGGAGTAACACAAGCAAATTCATGCACCATCTCTTGACCAGTCTATCTGAAGGAAAAGCAACTAGAATACAGGATATCAAGGTAACTACACTAAAGTTGGACCATACATTAATAATACTTTGTCGAGACAGTAATGCTGCATATCTATTAGTTCATTAGTTCATGCATGCAAATAGTTCTGTGTTCAAATGCAAAAGTTTCAAATCAATTGAATGTTGTTTCGTAGTACATACTTCTTATTTGACCACTTCTGGTGAGATAAATATCATGGCATGAAAGTTTCTTCGAAAACTACAGTCAGACATATAAAATAATTTCTGCATTTATGTTCATTTGCGTCATCTGGTTCCTTCTTCATACGTGCAGCATAGTAATATTAAACAAAAATGAAAATCCCACAATCTATTGCATCCCAAATTAAGAGGGATAATTCATACCATGTCAACTAATTCTACCTACTATCTGTCCTACTCATACAAACTAATACATTCCTGAAAGATAACATAGGACGTGGTCCTATCTTAATAGAGAAAGATAATAGAATCAGGTGTTGTCCTATCTTATTAGAGAAAGAGAATAAATTAAGGTCAAATAGATTTTGAGACAGGCTGTCCTATTTAAGATAGTAAAAACATATTGGTCGCTAATTGCATAGAAGCCCGGGGGAAAACAAAATAGATAAATTTTGTTGCCTTTGAACCAGTTATTTTATTCATATTTTGAAAAGAACACCAGATTCTTCATGCTAAACTGAGACTTGTTGATTTTATTATTAGGAGAAAAATATACCTGAGAATAGCATTTCCCCTGATAATTTCTTCCAGCTGTGTGGAAACAAGGGATTTCCATGATGCTAGGTCGACAACTTCTTTACCCTGAAAAAAGCATTGTGATGGAATATTTTGGTCAATAAGATTGGGGTAAACTTTACTATATGCTTATGCCACAGACAAGAATCTGCAAAAAAAAGGAGAGCAAAATAAGAGGAAGAAATCCACATACTATGGCATCCTTGCTTTGAGATAATCCCCTTATGTCTGACCTGATATTTTGAAGAAGAACATCTTTTTCTCCCATTTCTGAATCGAAGTCCTTGAAAATCTTTCCATATCTAGAATTTAACTCTTCCAGGTATCGTTCCAAAACAGACAAATTGATATCCAGAGATTGTACTTTTTTCATCAGTATCTTCAGACTGTCCCCCGGCATCCTATTTACCTGTTGATGACGAAATTCTTCCACTGGGTCAGGCACATCAGCTGATGTGCCCCTTTTAACATCAGTTTTTCCAATAGCAAGATCCTTTTCCATTTCATCGTCGACATTTTGAAAAGTTTCACCTTGATTGGAAACATGTTGAGCAGGCAGAGATTTCTCCTCATTACTAGTTTGTTGAGGTACAAACAACTTATCTTGATCAGAGATAAGATCCTCCAGCATAATTTCAACAGCATCAACTCCATACACCTCCAAAATGCTCAGGGTACAGTAGAACTCAGAACCATAATGACCCAGAAGATTCAATTTAAGATATCTTACCCATTTTGGCTCCGGAAGAAGAAACCTTTGAGCATGCCTTACATTTCCAGCGGTAAAATTTCCAAGTTTGATCCATGTGTCTGTAGGATAAATGGGACTACCAAGGAGCTCAAAATCTTTCAGGTTAGATGAGTGGTGTTCAAAATTGGCAACCTCGACTGTATCCACAAGGGTTTCTTCTGATAGTTCGATGACAACAAACTTCTCTTCAGCTGAGCAAGGATTACGAAGGTACTTGTCCTTATCTCTGCTCAAGATGTTGGAAGCACCTTTTGCTTCCTTGTTAAAACCCAGGACTTTGGCTCCTTTCGAAGCAGAAGCATAATTATACTCCGATCCTCCAGGCTCTAATCTATGTATAATTCCTCCAGCCTGGCCAATTTTGTTCTGATTTTTGGCATTAAATGCCTTGTTTTTGAATTCATCAAGACCTGGAGGCACGGCACGAGCAAATCTGTCAGATTTTGAAGCATCCTTTTCTGAACTTGAAGCCGACTGTGGTTTTCCCTCACTAGCTTGTTCTTGAATTACAGGACCACAGTTCCTGTTTTGCAAAACATCCGGCGATTCTCCATTTGTTACTTGACTTTTCCCTGCCTGGGTACATGAATTCTTGACTGAATCTTCAAACCGGATTTCATGTGATGAACTGTCAGTCTTGGGCAAAGCAGAACAGGTGCCTCTACCATATTGAGGTTTATTTTCAGTACATGATCTTACAGCAACAGGAAAATCTCCAGAGCCATCTACATCAAACAAAGATGACATGTTAAAGGCAAGGATAAAAAGCTTTTACTTTTGAATAACAGTAATAATGTGATGGAAGACAAATTTCAACTTCTAAACCAACTAAACAGAAATGCTCAAAGAAAAAAAAATAATTGGATCAAGGGCATATTGTACATCTTATGTGCAACTTGATCACCCTTTTCACCTAAGTTGAACTTGAGGACTTAATATCATACAAAAATTCAGTTGATGTAACTAACCTTCATTAAGATCACCATGACCAATCCACAAGTTCAAAAGGAAAACAAGTGCCCACAGAACAGCAACTGCAGAAAGAGAAACTTTATAAGCCCGATTCCTCCAGTAAATTGCCTTCTCCAAAGCTCTTCTTTGCAGAAGAGCCCTGCGTGATCTCTGCATTGCACATCAATCTGATCTGCTGTGACTCAATGAGTAACAATCCTAAGAAGAGCTACTCAAAAAGCCTACACCAGAAAAATGAGACTTTTATACTTCAATCATCCCTCAAAAGCTGAAGGAACAGATTCAGCTACAAGAGAATTATAATGGTCTTGAGGTAGCTCAAAGAATACACTCAGATTAGATGCCAAAAGATTTGGATGAATTCTCAAAATTGGGCCAAGAATAGATTGCAAATTGACAACTAGTCCAAAAGCATGACGGACAAAAATTATCAATTGCTAATAAGCCTAGCGCATAGTATACATCACAAGTGAAATAAGGAAGCATATGAGTCAACACTAAACTAGATAAAGCATTTGATGGGCCTTTACTCTTCATTCATCTCCCCACAACTGTATAACTAACAACAAAGAAAAGGAAATGCAAGCTTTGCTTCCCGCTAAAGGATTTACAGATGCAAAATCTTGGAATTGAAGCAAACTGTAAGTACACATACAAGAACAAGAATAGAGAATTACCACTCATATCATATTCCATACAACACCAAAACTTAGTAAAAAAGATGCAAACTTTTCCCCCTTTAACACGTATTTGAAGAAGATAATCAAAGACAGATCCTAATTTGCTGACTGATTAGATCACAGAAAGAAATTCCAGAAACAAAAAAGATGAAAGAAATCACCAGAACAAAAACGACTCAAATTGTTGAACGGTATTTCAAATTAAACTACGAAAACATAACATAAGTCAGTGCAAAGAAAGCAAGATGAATAAGGCAAGATCACCTGATCTTCAAAACCCAAAACAAAAAAAAATCCCCCAAAATCGCTGAATTCCAATAAAAAAGCCAAGTGATCTTTTACTGGTTTTGCCTTGCCGTTTCAACTCTTGTTTAACCTCAGATAATTCCAATCTAACGGCTCTCTTACATCCACTATTCGTTTTCGAAAAGTCCTCTCTGTGTCTCTCCTGTTGATTCTTGAAAGACTTTGAAATTTGAAGAAAAAAAGATGGTTTCTCTTATACTATCAACTATGGATCCACTTCACCTTTGGTAATTTTTCATTTACCTTAACAGTGTAAATAGACATAATTCACCCTGAATTTTCTGGGTTTCTTATAAGAAAACCCCCAAGTTCTACTGGAAGAAGTGAAAATGTACTGTGAGAGGAGACGATTGAAATGAAAAGGAGTGAGCGGACAAGTTTAGGGTCACAAATGTAATATGAAAGGATGGAGATGACAGACCACTGATCGAAGGTTTAAAAGGGAGGATGACGTGTAAAATGCCAGCTGGACGGTAAAAATAGGGCCAGTTGTGTAAAGGGGTAGATAGGTGAGCTGGAATCAGCCAGGAAAAGCGTAATCGGCGCAGAAAACGAGTTATCTATTCGGAGTCCAGTGCGTGGCCTTTCTGCTGTCTGCCACAGTGCCACTGCTCATTTTGCGTAAATTACCAGACTCCTATAATAACAGAGGAGAAGGGAAGATATCTAAATTTGTAAATTAAAATAAGTCATAAAAATTTTTATAACTATTCCTTAATTCATTAAAAATAAAATAAAAAACTTGAGTTAAATTATTATTAAAATTTTAAAATAATATTTTTCATAAAATAATTAAATGAAAAAAATATTATAGAGAAAGATACATAAAAGAGAGAGAGTATTATTTCTCATGAGAAATGAAAATCATTTTATTCATGTATAAAGAAAACTAACTTGGTTCCAAAGTTATTAACCATAATATTTTATAAAATAAATAAATATTTAAGTCACGCGCCAAACCTGGAGAGACGCGATTGACACCCGGTGCCTACCTGACTGAGCAAGCTACTGTAACTCAACTGAAAAGAGACATTTGGGTCAACAAGACCACTATATCAAGCTGATTGAACAAACACAAGAATATGCACGGGCAAGGTCTCAACAACAAAATAACGTCAAAGATAAAGCCAATGAGGCCAACACTCAATAGATCAGAATAGCAACAAGCCGACAAGGCCACAACAACACTATATATATACAAATAGCCGACAAGATCATAAACAGTAAACTGTACAACCCACAACACTAGTCCAAAAAGCTTCTAAGAGTATCAATAATGATGGTTGGGATAGAGCTCCAACCTACCCATCAACTGTACACAAGAATATTAAGAATATGCAAAACCATCTAGCTAGACTAATTGCTCCAGAAAGAAAGGAGAATATCATCCCAACAGCTGAAATCAACAAGCTCCTACTATAAAGGATGATCAAGACCTCTATCTGCACCTTGATGTCGTCCAAGCGCATGCAAGCACACGTGGTCGTCAAGTAATATAGGGCAGTGAAGTCCCGATTATCGATCCCTCAGAGACTTGTAAGATTAATTGTTTAAGGTTGACACTTTATTTCACTTCTCTAAAAAACACAGATAAAAATGGGAAATGGTTTGAATATTATACTACTAAACTTGAAATATAACTTAACTAATGAACTAAAATCATTTCAAAAGTGTTTGTACTTCAAATGATGATAAGAATCTAGGGTAATGACACTTTCGCTTCAGGTTGAGTTTTCAAGACTTGAATACACTAGATTAATTCTTTCTAAGATTGCTAGTTGGAAGTTACTACGCCATTTCTTGTCATTCTCCTGAACATCCAAGAACTATCTCATGAACCCTAACGCCTATATCCCTATAGTCGCAGGAGAAGCATGAGATGACAATTATGGCTAGTTGTATTCAACTAAATAAGGTTGAAGGATATATTCCTGTAACACCCCAGAAGTCTCTAAAACTAGATCCAAAACTAGTGAGTTGAGATATTTCAATGCCCCAGACTTTTGGGCTAAGTTTGGAACCGTTCTAGATGTATGGATAGGTCCAAGCCCAATGAATTCTGTGGATACTAGGTGTTAATATCAATTCCCAAGTGTTAAAAGTGCAATGGATGAAAATTAGGGTCATAAGGAACTTCTAGTACAAAGTTGAGTTGAGAACTTTTTTACCCATTGAGTTTTCGTACAAGTTCTAGCAAGGGTCAACTTATAATGACTATAGATCCCATTTTACAAAGTATTTTTGGGTGATTCAATATATCAAATTGAATCCCTTTGAGTCTTCTTTCCAACACATCCGACCTTGCATCAATCGGAGTTTGAAGTAAAAAGTTA
Organism: Datura wrightii; assembly: GCA_035772735.1. NCBI lineage: Eukaryota > Viridiplantae > Streptophyta > Magnoliopsida > Solanales > Solanaceae > Datura > Datura wrightii. The sequence goes on from JASDFA010000001.1 coordinate 57,645,508, forward strand.
TGAGCAATTTGGTGAAACTGCATCAGTATCACAGAATGATTAGTTAGGTGACTCGTTGAGTCACCTAACGACTCGTTAAGTGACCCGTTAGGTGGCCAAAATTGCTGGAAAACTTCATTTTCACAGGGGACTTCACGACTGGTCAAGTGACCCATTAAGTCACCTCACGAATCGTTAAGTGACTCGTTAAGTGGCGAAATTTGGCGAATATTCAATGAAAATTCCAGTAGACTTCACGGATTGGACTCACGACTCGTCCAGTACCTCACGAGTCGTGATGTCCCTCGTGAGGACTGGCAGGGTCCCTTTTCCTGCAAAATTTTAGGGGTGTTTTCATAAAATCCATGTTCCTAACTTCTAAACTACGTCGTTTTGAGTATTATTTGGGATGTTTTTAAAGGTTTCTTCTAGTCTAATCTCTCATTCTCTCAAAATACTCTCTCAAACCCTTCTTCCTCCTCTCTCTCAAGGTTCAAGGTTTCTTCAAGGGATTATTCAAAAACTACAAGGTCAAGTTCAAGTGGGAGATTCTTCGAAGCAGGTATGCGGGTTTTTCAACAAGGATATTTTTCCATCCTTGTGCCCCAAAATGTTTTATCAAAAGCTCAATTTCAATTATTCTAGAAAAGCATGACCTAGGGTTTAAATTGATGGGTGATTTCTTCAATGTTTTCTTGAATTCTAAAACCCACTAGAATTATGAGCTAATTGTGATTATAAACTATTTGAATGTCTTGAATTATGTGCTAGATGGTGAAAATGTATGATGTTAGAATGTTCTTCATGAAAGGGATTGAATGATGATTGGGGTTTTATTATTATTCAATCAATTGAATCCATGATCGCATCCATGTATGAAATATGTGAAGATTGTAAGAATTCCCTAATAGTTAGAGTGAGTTATTTGCTAAATATGTCGAGATGAGATTAGAGCGTATGGCTCGATTAATTGAATGTAAAATATGTATTATCCTTATGTTTTCGATGGAACTAATTGGGTATGAGGTAAATCTACAATAATGGCTTAATTAATGCATCCTTCTCATGAATTGGGGTAAATCTCGAAATGGGTCTTATGAAATGAAAATGTATGCTTCTCCCATGATCTCGTTGTAAATGTATAAGTTATGATTTAAGTATATGGCTTTCCGTAAATCTATAATATATGAATCAATGTACGCATGTTAAGATACGAATTAGACATATGGATCATGAATGACTCTATGATATATGTTGAATGATATGAATTCGAAACTTAAATGTTGTGAAAGTATTATGCATGATGTGAATCTAAAGATGCTCACTAATGTAAGGCCTTTGAAGAAATATTGATATGGCTCGATGACGATATATATTATGATGAAAAAGCATGAGAGTGATATTTCAGAATATTGGGCTTGTTGTTAGTAGAAAGTAGCCCCAATCCTTTCAAAATGAATGTTGTATGATGAAAGCAGTGTATGTTCATGTTTTTGACTAGCTGTAGTAGCATAGACCAGATATACAATGTCAGATCAGTACTCCTCATGTTATAATCAACCGAGGACTGTCCATATCCGAGAATGTCTACCCTGGTCAGTCCGGGATCCTCCATATCAGAGAGTGACCCCTAGTTCAGTCTGGATCCTCCATAGCAGAGAGTGACTTCCTAGTTCAGTCGGGATCCTCTATAGTAGAGAGTGACTCCCTAGTTCAATCGGGATCCTCCATAGCAGAGAGTGACTCCCTAGCTCAGTCAAGATTCCTCCATAGTATAGAATGACTCCCTTTATGTTATCAGTATGATTCATTTTTGTATTACGCAGATTTCAGATTACATCAGATTTAATATAATTGGAATCAGACTCAGTTACCAGCAATGATCCAGTACAGTGTGTGATGCTAGATTCACGTTCAGCTCTTATTAAATGTTCAAAACTTGACCCTTATACATGAGTTCGATGATGTATCAGAACATGAGATCCAAAAGAAAGTTTCATATATATATATGTGTGTGTGTGTGTGTGTGTATGTGACTCATAAGAGGATTGTTGCATGTTAAATCAGTTATGTCGATGTACTTTGTTATTTCCTTATCATATATTTGTATATTTAATTATTTATGTTATCCCACATGCTCAGTATATTCCAAGTACTGACCGCACGCCTTTTGTGCTATATCATGAAATGATATAGATTTAGGTTTTCAGACTCAGCCTCGTGGTTAGATACGCTTCATTCCCTCTCAGCTGCTAGTGGTGAGTCCTCATCTCCCGAGGGCATGATTTATGTTTGCATTTCGTTATGTTTCAGTTTTTAGATTTTAGCAGTTAGCTGGGGGCTTATCCCGGCAACTCATCAGTTTAATAGAAGGCTTTGAGACTTGTCTAGATAGATTCAGCGTTGTATCAAAGTATTGTTACAATTGTTCTTATGACTCCTTATTAAACTCTTGCAGTTAGCTTCCGCTTATTTATGTTGATAGTTGTTTCTAGTGTTAAGTGATATGCTATGATTATTTCATGGGTCAACTTGGAGCCTTTCGGGGTTTCTTATTCCGTGTTACAGCTAGGGTGTAAACTTGGGTCTTGACAATTCCTATTCTCAACAACCACTTCTATCTTGAGCTCAGTCGAACAAGAGTCTTTGAATACCTGTTCTATCCTTAATTTTAACCCTTTTAGTTTCCTCTCCCGAGCTCAACCAAAAGCCAATAGATTTATTCGAAAGATGATCAATCTAGCGAATAAGCAATTAACATAAGTAAGAATAAATAACCTTTAAGAATAATCAATGCTAGCATAAACAAATTATCAAACGTCAACCATTAGCTATGGTCAAAACCCTAGAATAGGAGTTTTTCCACTCATGCTCAAGCGAAAAATCAAAGACATAATTATCATTTAAAATATAAATGATAAAGAAAAAAAGAAAAACCTAGTAATGAACTTCTTATCTCTCCTCCCAAAAGCTGCGTACAATGATCAATACGATGATGTAAGATAGCTAACAAATGACCTAGATGTTATATTTATAATCAGCGCCTCAAATGACGCTTTTTCCCTCAAGTAATTAGCTTCAAAATCAGCAAAATCCATCCCGGAATAGGCCTGGCGTGCCGCGCCACTCAATGCACCAGGTTTAGCTTGAATTTCCTCTAAAGTTTTGCTTCAGGTGCCCCACGTTAACCAATGCACCAAGGTGTTAGTCAAATTTTTGAGCCTCTAGACCCTTCTGGCATGCCACGCCACTCAAAGAACCAGAGTGTTGGAAATTTTTTAAGTCTATAATGCTCCTGGCGCGCCATGCCACCCGTAGCACCAACTTTTGTGTAGATTTCTTTAAAGTGTGGAGGTTGGCCAGCCATCTCACCAGGCCAATTTTCACGAACTCTTCTTTCTTCACACCTTGGGTCATTTTTGAGTCCTTTTTCCTTGGGTTCCTGCTCAAAACATCTAAAAATATTTGTTAGCTCACAAGACACAGATAAACATGAATTCATGCATTTCATAAGGATTATGAACTCAAAACAAGATTAAATATGGATAAAAACATGGAAAAAAGGTATAAAAATATGCCCAACATCACCACCCCATAATTATACCATTGTTTGTCCTTGAACAATCCTTAATTCCATGGACAAAGTCATCTTTTCTCACCACTTGTCACCTCTATTAATTCTCACTCGACCAACTAGCATAGAACATATGATTAAGTGGTTCATCGGATTATAGCAATTCACATCAAGCACATACAGAGTTTTCACATTTAAGACTACATAGCTTCCATAACCAATCATCTTTTCTAAACAGGGCCAACATGATTAAAAATGAAGTATGCAACATATAGTACGCCGACTTAGACATCTTGTGCCCCTCACTTTTAATGATGCTCCTTTCTCAGATTATCAATGCAAAACATGAAATATAATAAGCAAGGCATACTCACGCTCACAAATGATGCATACATATGCAACATACCATAAGCTTTCCTTTCATGTACATTTAGAGTACTTAGTTATTTCAAAGAGATTAAGATCATAAGGACTTTTCTTGATTGTAATGTCAGTTAAGAGACGGACAGGAATGATTTTATTTGATAGTAACTACCAATCCTAAGCACTTTTAAGACATTTTTCATCTTTCTTGTCCATCACTTTCTCCTTTATTGTTCACCCTTCACTCTACTCACCCCTTTTTTTTCTTTTCATGCTCCCTTTTTCACTACTTGACTGCTAGTTTCTGACTATAGAATCAATAAGAATATTCACTATTAAAACTCTTTCTTTCATTGTCCTAGAAGCAAGTAAACAACATATTTTGTGAGCACCCCTTCTTCCTAATTTCTCTTCTTACTATCACCAAAATTTTCTTTCTTTCCTTTCCCCTATATACATTAGTGGACCTTCACTCTCAAGTCTCAAAGTACCTAACACTATATTTTTTGATCAACAATTCTGGAGGTCACACAACAAAAGGAAATAGGCTATTTTTGTGGCTAATGAAAAGAATAAGACTTATGACTCAAGGGGATTAACTAGGAAAAATATTTAGGAAGGTAAAACATACATGGAAAACATGACTTTTTCAAAGAAATACCTTAATCATATCTTGACTCTTTAACAAATCGCCATCCTACATACACTAAGGTAAGTTCTAGATGCTACATTATGTTCAAAACACAACAATTAAGCTCACCTTTCATGGCATCAAGAATCTAGTTGGTTTTCTATAGCTACATATTCATACAATCACATTGAATGACATTTTTCATTATTGAGTCCTAAGAGTGTCTTAAGTAGAGTTAAAGAACTTTATGTGTCTCTCATGAAATTCTCACTTATGCAATTAAGATGACCACCTCATTGCCTCTAGCTTAGCTTCTAAGTGGAATATCAAAGAGCACACAAGTGGGTGATGTCTGACTCAATCCTAAAACAAATGTGACTAAATTTTTCTTAAGATGGTCGTCATCCATCTATCATCGTGAAGGGTCACTACTTTATGATGACACAAAAATAATTTGACTCTAAAATTAAACCAACGAACAAACTACTAGAGACGAACAAATCATAACAAAACATCACAAGGCATAATCCATGTTCACGGTCATCAACATTACTATCTATTACAGACCAGAGTTAATCAATCACAAAGCTGCTACCACAAAGCATGGCAACTAATGTTATAGCCCACTATAAATTTAGCAAAGAAAAATAAATAGAAAATTTATTTCCTCAACCCCACACTTAAACAGTGCACTGTTCCTAGTGCATAATCAAATATATTGAGTAGGGAGAGAAAAAGAACTTCCTGGGCCTCTAAGCACAATCGTCATCATCAGGATTATACTCCTAATCATCATTATCATCCTCTCCATCAACCTGTATGGCTCCTGTAGTAGCATCATCCTCATCATCATTATCTAAGTCATCAATACCATCAGTCAGCACCATGGGCTCATCATCGTCCAACAGCTCCTCAAAAGCCGATCCCACTTTGCACATCAGCATCGCACTCTCAGTGAGTGGGTACCTCTTCTCCAAGGCTGATATCTCCTCATCAGTGGAAGGTCTACCTATGATCCTCAACTGCAACTCTAGCATCCCAAACATGTGAACTCTCCAGCTATCATCCTGAACCTGGTGATCAACTGTAGTGAGAAGTGGAGTTGTAGAGGTGATAGGCTCCTTGGTATTTGTGACATCAATCATCTTGCTCTGCAAGTGCCCTGCTAGAGGTAGATGAAGATCTGCCTCTTCTTCCTCAATGCTAGCCTTTCTCAAAAACTGAGTCAGGAGACTGCCATGACAATACTTCTATCTGCAATTGTCCCTCGACATCCTCATGTTATCTTTGAGCACCATGCCAAAGTTGATTTGCAGCCCTTTCATCAATATGTATACCAACACGACTCGCTCTCTAGTGATCTCTGTGATGTGTGTCCCAGGGAGGATCATGACACAAACAAACTTTACCCAAACTCTCGCCTCCTTAGCTAAGTAAGAAAATGAGAGTGTGGACTGAGTACCATTGTGGTACCTTGCCCAATGGGCTGATGAATGCTCACCATATAGTGTATGTTAAATATCACAGTATGGGGGCTTCTCTAGAGAAATGATGTACATGGACGGGTCTACCACCGGTGTACCAAGGAAGATATTGAATGTCTTAGCAGTGAAACGAACCACCTGACCCCATATTTTGACCTTAATGATCTCTCCGAAGGAAGTGTCCCGATTTGCATAAAATTCCATCACCAAAGTGAGGTTGCATCCTTAGGCTCGCCAAAGACATAATCACAATCCCAACTTGCGAACAATGTCGCGGATGGTAGGGAACTCAAGTGCAAGGTGACCTTCGTCAATCCAATTCTCCGGAACATATTTGGACTCCTTTTGTGTATTGAAACACTTGAGATTGTGAGGCTCCACGGCCTTGGTTTCGAACCTCCTAGCAGGGGTTGCCTTGATAGCTGATGAATTTCACCCTTTTGTTCCTTTTCGGAGCTGCTTGAGACCTTTGTTAGCGGTCTCCACTTCCTTTAATTTGTCATCTTTTGATGCCATGACACTTGAGTTGTGGAAACTTGCTTCACCAAGCTCCTTGGAGAAGACAAAAATGGGGGATAAGGGAGAGGGAGAGTTACGCCCTAATGAGAGGAGGAGAGAGAATTTTATTTGATTTTCACTTTTGACTTTTAGTGAGAGAAGATGAATGGAGATTTAAAATAAAGGTGTGGGGCATGGGTTGTTTTTGTAATTTTAAGGTCCTTGGGTCAAATATTGACTCATGGACAAAAAAATTCTCATCCAACATCACCTTGGCGCGGCGCGCTAGCCATGTCACCAGACACTTAGAAAAAAATTTCTCTTCGTGGATTGGGACTGGCGTGGCGTGCCCTCCAATGCACCAACCTAAAATTTTTTGTTTTTGAAGTTTAACACCTGGCGCCCTACACTAGGCATTTCGCCCCAGACTTAGAATTTTTCATCTTATATTCCCCACTCTTTTTGCTTCAAAAGCCCTGTTCGTCTCTACAAAACTAAAAAATATTAGAAAGATGGGTTGTCTCCTACCAAGCGCCTTAGTTATAGTCATGGCATGATATTCATGGATCACCTCACATGCAGCACCTGGTTTAATGTCACGGCGTGATACAAGACTTCTCACTCCTTCACTCGAGTGAGATGATTAGTACCTTGATCACCTGCTGAACTTCCACGAATCACATGCTGCTCAACTGCCTACTTAAACCCTCTAGGATCTACCATTGGTCTCACTGTATAGTCCTCATAATTAGGTGGCAACCTTACCGCTCTAAACACATCAAAGACTGCCTCTTGACAATCCACAGTCATCGACATCTTACCCGACTTCACCTTTATAACTGCATCGGCGGTGGTTGAGAATCCTTTCTCTAGAATGAGGGAAACTACTGCATCTACTTTGTAATCCAAAATTATGAATTCCACTTGTAAGATGAAAGGTCCCACCTTGATCAAGACATCCTCTATAATTCCATTTGGATAAGCAAGAGACTCGTCGGCAAGCTGCACTGTCACTGTGGTAGGATGTGGTTCACCTAAATCCAAGGTTCTAAACAAGGATGCAGACATCAGATTAATCCTTGCACAGTGACACAGTGTTGAACCAACTTCTCTGCTCCCAATAACCACTGGAATGGTGAAGCTCCAGGGTCTTTCAGCTTCTTTGAAATTTTGTTTTGTACCCGGAAACTACACTCTTCCGTGAGAGCCATGGCCTCAAACTCTATAAGCCTCTTCTTTTTGCCACAATATCCTTCAGATACTTGGTGTATTTCGGAACTTCCTGCAAAAGCTCCACCAATGGTATCTCAAGAAATTTCTTACAAGTTGTCTCCTCCTTCTGCTTCTCAACCCTTTGTGGAAATAGAGGGGGTGGTCTAGCTTCTATCAATTTTGGCTGTGAGTTGTTTGACTCACCAACCTCCTTCCTGGACATCAAAACCTTCTCTACATCAACTTTCTTATCTCTGAGGATCACCTCACCCAGTTCTTTTTCACTGTGCAAAGAAATTGTGCTCACAGTTTCCTTGGGGTTCTTCTCGGTGTTACCTGAAAGTGCCCCTTGCGGTCTGTTAGTATGCTGAAGGGTCAATTGCCCCATCTGTCTTTCCAGCTCGTGGATGGAATTCTGCATCTCATTAACCATCTGAGTCTGTTGAATCATCCACTGCTTCATCATCTCCTCTAGTGAACTGCCAGGCTGCTGGCCTAGAGGTCTTGGATAGTTGTTTTGGGGTCTTTGGAAGTTCTGATTTCCTCCCCATAAGGGATTTTCTACATTACTGTACTCCTGGTTGTAATTGTTACCTGCAAAACCTCCACCACGACCTTGTTATCCTATAAAATAAATAGACTCTGGGTTTAGTGGACAACCTGAATAAGCGTGGCCTTCTCCACAAACCTCACATGATGGTGGTGGAGTCTGGACCTGGTGAACCTGCTGAACCTGGCTTCCTGCTGGTGTGGTCACAAGCTTGCTAATCATATTCACCAGCTAGCTGATATCTACTTGGATTGCTGCTACACCATCTACCTCGAGATTTCATGATACCTTAGCTGTTGTGAACCCTTTACCTAAGTCCTGATAGTCTTGACTCCTCGCTGACATGAGATTCAAAAGAGCCTCTATCTCATCATAGCTCTTGGATATATTTTTCCCTATGAGGTAGCGTCAAGTAAGATCTTTGACTCTGGTTTCAGCCCCTCTATAAAATTGTGGCCAATAATCTCCTTCGGCTGCATGTGGTGCAGGAAATCTCTCAAGTAGTCCTTGTATCATTCCCACGCCTAAGCTAAGGAATTACCATATTTCTGTACAAAACCGAAGATCTTCCCTTTCAACTCCTTAGTCCTCCTTGAAGAGAAGAACCTGTTGATGAATTTATAGGAAAGAGCCTCCTAAGTAGTAATACAACCTACTGGCTCATTCTGAAGCTACTCCTTGGCTTCACCAATCAATGAGAACGAAAATAGCGTGAGCTTAACATACTCATCTGACACGTTATGATAGTGAAAGTTCTCGCTCAGCTCCACTAACATCATCAGATGTCTGTTAGGATCCTCGTGCGGATTGACCTGATATTGACAAGTATTTTGGATCAACCGTATAGTCTCTTACTTTAACTTAAAGTTTCCAGTGATGGCCAACTTGATGATCGCTTTGGAAGCATTCTCCAAGTTTGGCCTATCAAAGTTAAGCACTAGAACCCTCTCCTGGTTGTTTTCCTGTGCTTGTTGTTATTCTCCATAGCTAACCTATGAAAGGTTCTCTCAATTTCTAGATCAAAATAAGCTAAGGGTGATCCCTGACTTCTCGTAGTTGGCATACATTGAGCACACAACACCTGTAAACTTCAATAACCAGCAAACAAAATGTAAAATAAAGAATAGTGGAATAAAAAATCCTAACCTAAAAATGATTAATCAATCCTCAAGTCCCCCACAACGACACAAAAAACTTGGTGTCGCCCAAGCGCACGTGGTTGTCAAGTAATATCATACAGTGAAGTCCCAATTATTGATCCCTCGAAGACTTGTTAGATTAATTATTTAAGGTTAACACTTTATTTCACTACTCTAATAAACACAAATAAAAATGGGGAATGGTTTGAATATTACACCACTAAACTTGAAATGTAAATTAACTAATGAACTAAAATCATTTCAAAAATGTTTGTACTTCAAATGATGATAAGAACCTAGGGTAATGGCCCTTTTGCTTCAAGTTGAGTTTTCAAGACTTGAATACGCTAGATTAATAGTTCCTAAGATTGCTAGTTGCAAGTTACTATCCCATTTATTTGCATTCTCCTATAATACCCCAAAAGTCCCTAAGATTAGACCCGGGGGTTGAAACGGAGAAAAACAAGAAAGATGCACTAGAGTCACAAAACGACTCAAGGAACGAGTCATTGTAAGAAACAATGGCTCATTGTATGATTTGTTGTAAGCATCCAGTAAAGGTTCCCTCAGAAATAACGAGCCTAACAACAATTCATTGGATGATCTAATGGGTCATATTGAGTGTTCATTCAATGGAGTTAATAACGGTTCATATCTATTTCAATGACAACGGAAGGGTGCAACAACCCATTGTGTGTATCCGTTGTCTGGAGTCACCTAATAACTCATGGTGCACCTCAGGGGTCACTAGATGACTCATCCTATGACCTGGTGCAGAAAATCCTATTTTTTCCATTTCAACCCTCGGATCTGATCTTAGGGATTCCGTGGTATTACAAGAGACCCACATGTTTTCCCTTCTGACTTAGTTATAGCATAAGGTATTAGTTTCCTGCTTAGTACACTATTTAATTTCATGTCAAGTTTAATTCTCTCAGTTCCTTTCATGTTTTAGTATGCATGTATGATTCATGAATTCAGTTCAGTCATGTGTGTCAGTCCGAAGTTAGTCACTCCGTCAGGTTTCAGCTTCAGAAGTTCAGTACTTGGGATTTCAGTTCCTTTCCCTAGCCTTTCAGTATGCTTAATCCTTATTAGGGGATGAATGTTTCCAGGGGGGATATTGTAATATCCCAAAATTTTCTAAGACTAAATTCGGTATTCGAAGTATGTTTCAGCTAAAATCTTAAAGTTTCTCTCAGTAACACTCATTGTACGACTCATAGGGAGGTTGTACAGGTCATCCTATGACCCTTGGTGGAAAGCCTATGTTTCGATGGTCAGAAATGTATTATCATTAGGATTGAGAGCGGGTGTATTTATTTTGATAATATCTTTATTAATCAATCGTGTATCATGTGTTTATGGTTGATGCAGTATTATGGACAACCTCACTTGAGTGATAGGAATAATGTTTGTCAGCATATACCATCAGTTCGATGGGTTTCCTCATTATGGTGTAATATGTTTGATCAAACCAACCACTTTCAGTCTTTTAAACAATTAACTTTGGGTCTCTACCAAAGGTGTATACACTTACATCTTCTCAAAGTTTTGTTGAGGTTGATTGTTGCCATTCTGATATTTGTTTTGTGGAGCATGGTTATTCTAAGGAGGATTTAGGTAGATGGTTGTAGCTACTTAGTAATTCAGTTGTATATAGAAAATGGGTTGTGAAATTTATCGAGCTGATAGGTAGGCATTTTATTTAAATAGTAGGTATGGATTTCTAGAGGCATGTCTAGATTCGAGATATCCATGTAGCTAAGGGCTGTGAGTAAAATATACAGTGAACACATCTTATTTCTTCTTCTTGGATACTCTTATAGTACTAGCTTGCAGGACCTTGTTAGTGGCCTGTAGGGAGTTAACGTTCACGACCTTTCCAGTCTTAGGAATATCCTTCAAAGCTTCCTCCATATTGATGATTTTGGAGAATTTCTATCCCATCATGGAAAACATTATTTCATAGTACTCGAATTCCTTCCTAATAAAAACAACAGTTAATTCACTTTTACTCATTAGTGGTGGCACTTTTATGGCTTCTGCCCTCCATTAAACAACATTTTCAAAAAAGTTCCCTGTGGTAGCATTTAGGGAATATTTCAATGTTCAGTTGGAACCTCTCCATGAAAGCTTTTGCCATAGGGCCCCATGTTTTCCATTTGCAAGGGTCTCCAATATTGTACCACTCCAAGGCTTTTTCCGTAAGGCCCCGTATTGTCCATTTGCAAGGGTCTCCAAAAGTGTACCATTCCAACGCTTGCTAAGTCAAGCTACGACTAAACATGAGCTTGTCATACTAATATTTAAGATCGGATATGGGCTTTCTAGTATCATTGAATATGTCAAATTTGGGTTCCTTGTAATCTTTAGGAAAATTTACATCTGAATGCATACATAGATCCTCATATTTCAAGCCTATAACCTTTATAGCTTGATTGAGAGCATATTTCCTTAAGCTCATCTATTGATCATGCTTTTCATCCATCACTCTCTTTCTATATATACTCATAGTGCTCTAGCTCGAGCTAACCTTGGGGTGAAGTAATTGGAGCTATATAGTCTAGAGAAGTTTGGATGAGTATATGCGAGTTTTTGGGTTGATTTTGGGAATTTTTGTATGTCAAAAATGGAGTTTTGTATGAATAAATGGCATATTGGGAGTGATTGGTATTTGTGATTTGGGTTGATTGAGTGGTGGTGGAGTGAGGTAGGAAGTGTTAGCATATAGCGAATTTATAGTGGTCAAATCTATGATCGATGAATTAGAATGGAAGTGATGGGTCTGATAGTATATGTATCAAAGTAATTAGGTATGGGTGAACTTAGAGATACAATGTTATTGGTTGTAGTATTTATCGTGACGACCACCTTTGCCAAATTCTTTATTTATTCCGTTTCTTCTTGAAGATCAGATATATTTCAGAATAGCAAGGCAATAATTTCATCACTATTAGTCATTTTTCCATGATTAGAAGTTTTAGGGTCTCATAGATTTATGTCAGGCCATCCTAGTGTCATCCCCTAAAGTACTAGTCATTTATGTTTTTTCCTTTTCTTTGTTGATGGACTGCTTAGGAAGGGAGTGCACTTGCTTTGGATCTTGAAGTAGGCAATCGTTGATTAGCAACACAAATCAATCTCTAATGTGTTAGTTCATTAGTCATAATAATTAATCAAGATAATAAAAATAAATGAAATAACTTTCATTTCACTAGAGAGGGACTAGTACGAAATTCGAATGAATAGAAGACTCCTGGAAGAATCTAAGAAGTAAATCGGATGGACATGAGTTTGATCATTTGGTTGACTCTGAGATTAACTTTGAACAAGGTGTAATATGTAATCTGATAGTAAGGCTAACTTATGTTGAGCAATAACAAATTCACTTGTTACCTTTAATTCCTGTGACATTTTTTGAAAAATAGTGTCTATATCTCGAATGTGCTTCCATCATTTATACCAAATATGTATCAATGTCACCTCATTAAAGGAGTATCTAAGATTTTTTAGTAAAGAGAGCAAGCCTTATGTATGCATCCTACATATCCCACTATTAGGAAATCATGTCTAACATAGTTCCTAGTAAATTTAAATGACTTAGGAATATGTCCTACTCAAAAAGTCTAGGCTCAGTGTAAGTTTCTTATGTATCCCTTTGTGGGACTTAGTTCACGTAGTTCTGATACATACAAGTAGGAAAGTAAAGACAAACTAATTTCATATGCAAAACAACCATTCCAACATTACCCAAAAGTCGACTCTCTCGGATCTTGGCGATTTGGCAAGACTATAAATTGCCTTTGGTATCATAGCCTAACCATATTCGTTAGTTGCAAGGAACACGCCTCTATTTTCCCCTCACAGATCAACTCTTCATCCTTAAACTTGGAAGTATGACATTTGTTGATATTGTGTCCTAATATTCTCGAGCATATAAGCATTGGCCTTTGTCACATCCCACCTTATTAGTGACTTAGGATTCTTATTTTAGATAGGTTATATAACCTTAGTAACCATCAACCTTTTGAAGAGCGTTGTCTATGACTTACTGATAGTTGTGAACTTATAATGATGGGTTTGAAGATATTTTTATTCTAAATTTGGTTTCCCCAAGTCGATTCTGTCTACATACCAAAAAGGTTGAGGTCCTAGTAGATGACTTATTCGACCATTACTTACAAGATCTAGGATTTTTTGTCTCAAATCTCTGTATTTGTTAGTAGTATGGACTGGCTGGCCTGAGTGATAAGCACACTAATTGAAGGTGTCATCAGGTGATAGGACGTATTTGGGGACGTCTTCCCGTATTGGTTACAAAGCCCATACTAACCTTTATTATTCAAATATATATATACGAATGAAGCTCAACCAACAAGATAAATCTCTGAGGGGGTGTGAGTTTTTTGCTAAAGATAGATCCTTAGAGCCTTCAAGTCATTCGTGAAATGTATGGTTCCTTGATTTAAGGAATCCTTGAGACACTGTTTAGTTCACTTCTCCTTGTAATTTAGGCCTTTCTTTTAAAATGTCTAGATAGGATAGCCTATCAGAGGTGCTATTCTATCATTTGTTCATATGATGAGCAAAATAATCATTTTTTTGTATATGCTCCCATGCTTCCCTTCCCCCATTGCTTGTTCTCGCTTGACAGTTGGATTCCTTTTTCATAGGTATGAACAACCTTGTAAGCCATTTGATATCATTGGAAAACCTCATCCTATGATACTCAAATGTGAACTTATTTTGGATGTCTTTTGGAGATGCTCCAACCTTCTATTGATCTATTCAATCTTTCCCTTATTCAATATGATCTTTACAGCTAGCTTTGCATTCTCATTTTAAATTGATTCCTCGGTGTCTACATCACTGGTCAGGTTATTCATTGGAGTTTTGGCATCCATGCTCTTCTCATATTTCATCCTTAACACAAGTCGGCCTTCTAATAAGAGAAACACTATGTTAGAAATAGGTATGTATGTGGAGGATTATTGGAAACATAGGATTATGATGGCTCATAGTTCTCATGTACTGGACAATGGCTTGACAAGTTTTCTAGGAAATCCAAATGTAGGCTTTGTGAAACATGCAGAGAGTGTAAGGTTTTAGTTCTGATACATACAAGTAGGAAAGTAAAGACAAACTAATTTCATATGCAAAACAACCATTCCAACATTACCCAAAAGTCGACTCTCTCGGATCTTGGCGATTTGGCAAGACTATAAATTGCCTTTGGTATCATAGCCTAACCATATTCGTTAGTTGCAAGGAACACGCCTCTATTTTCCCCTCACAGATCAACTCTTCATCCTTAAACTTGGAAGTATGACATTTGTTGATATTGTGTCCTAATATTCTCGAGCATATAAGCATTGGCCTTTGTCACATCCCACCTTATTAGTGACTTAGGATTCTTATTTTAGATAGGTTATATAACCTTAGTAACCATCAACCTTTTGAAGAGCGTTGTCTATGACTTACTGATAGTTGTGAACTTATAATGATGGGTTTGAAGATATTTTTATTCTAAATTTGGTTTCCCCAAGTCGATTCTGTCTACATACCAAAAAGGTTGAGGTCCTAGTAGATGACTTATTCGACCATTACTTACAAGATCTAGGATTTTTTGTCTCAAATATCTGTATTTGTTAGTAGTATGGACTGGCTGGCCTGAGTGATAAGCACACTAATTGAAGGTGTCATCAGGTGATAGGACGTATTTGGGGACGTCTTCCCGTATTGGTTACAAAGCCCATACTAACCTTTATTATTCAAATATATATATACGAATGAAGCTCAACCAACAAGATAAATCTCTGAGGGGGTGTGAGTTTTTTGCTAAAGATAGATCCTTAGAGCCTTCAAGTCATTCGTGAAATGTATGGTTCCTTGATTTGAGGAATCCTTGAGACACTGTTTAGTTCACTTCTCCTTGTAATTTAGGCCTTTCTTTTAAAATGTCTAGATAGGATAGCCTATCAGAGGTGCTATTCTATCATTTGTTCATATGATGAGCAAAATAATCATTTTTTTTGTATATGCTCCCATGCTTCCCTTCCCCCATTGCTTGTTCTCGCTTGACAGTTGGATTCCTTTTTCATAGGTATGAACAACCTTGTAAGCCATTTGATATCATTGGAAAACCTCATCCTATGATACTCAAATGTGAACTTATTTTGGATGTCTTTTGGAGATGCTCCAACCTTCTATTGATCTATTCAATCTTTCCCTTATTCAATATGATCTTTACAGCTAGCTTTGCATTCTCATTTTAAATTGATTCCTCGGTGTCTACATCACTGGTCAGGTTATTCATTGGAGTTTTGGCATCCATGCTCTTCTCATATTTCATCCTTTACACAAGTCGGCCTTCTAATAAGAGAAACACTATGTTAGAAATAGGTATGTATGTGGAGGATTATTGGAAACATAGGATTATGATGGCTCATAGTTCTCATGTACTGGACAATGGCTTGACAAGTTTTCTAGGAAATCCAAATGTAGGCTTTGTGAAACATGCAGAGAGTGTAAGGTTTGATGAACTCTTAGAGGGATTTGAGGGTGGACTTTTGTCATGATCTGAACATAGACCCGAATAGTAACACGGAACAAAGAACCTCGAGAGGCTCCAAGTCGACCCATGACATAAGTATACATCTAACTTTACTCACTTTAAGTGGAAGACTAAATATAAGGCATAGAGAAAATGTAAACATATTGTGACATAACATAACACAGGGAGTCACTAGACATATACGCAAGTTAGGTACTACACACTCTCTGAAAGCCTCTATCGCATATCATGGGTTGATGGGACAACACCCCCAACTAACCCAGCCAAGTACTGAAACATAAAATAATATAAATGTCTAGTCAAATGGCCCTCGGAACATGAGGACTCACCAATAAGCTGAAAGTGAACTATGAGATGATCTAAAGATGAGGATGAGCCTGAGAGCAGGGTCCTGTATCATGAAACAATACAACATAGAAAGTATGCGATCAGTAAGTGGAATGTACTGAGTATGCAAGGTAAGTAAACGGACATTCAAAATATGTAAAACTCAAAAAACATCATAGGAGTAGGACATCATGCTCATATCATAGATAACGTAACATAACATAACATAAGGCTCAAGGTTTTCGAAGCATTCATAATACATTAGTAATCATAAGCATGAGAGTAAAGTATATCGAACATAACTTGAGCCAACATATGAAATCATAAACATGCATAAATCATGAGGAACAGTGGGAGATTCTCTTAACCGACATACCCCATATGAGCACACATGGAGACCAACTTGTAAACCTAGTCGGGAGGCCGTTCATACCTTTCCAAGGGTAGAACCATAAAAGTGTGATATCACCAAGAAAAGGGCCAATTGGGTCGGGGACAGTTGCAAAGGAGGTCCCAACATACCTACGCTGGCATGTAGTTCATGAGATCCGAGGCAGAACTTAGGCCCCAAACCTACTCGGTGTTCGATACTACTCCCAAAACATATATAGTGCTCATGGTATAACATGCATTAAATCATTGGCTATTTAAATCACGATAATCATAAACATATTTGTACACTATGAACTAGACATGACATAAGGCCCGTGGGTCGGCCTAAAATATAATTCATGAATCATAGGTTCCATGCTTACTTGTAGATCATACATATAACTTGTAAATCATCAAATCATGATGGGTAATTGAATAAATTCATATTTCGAATCATAAATCATGGTAGGCTTGTTAATATACACAATTGAAGTGAAGATCATAAATCAATTCATCATAGATCTTACATATTTAGGCTTAATTTAGTATGAATTGAAATTAAGAATTTTATAATCAAAATAGTTGTAAAATATGATCAACATTCGTAAAATATAATTTAAATCTCAATTTAAGACAACCCATTGGTAAATCATTAAAATTCCACAAGATTTGAATTAAAACCCCATGAGATTTTTGATATATTTTCATGAATTAATAGAGAACGGGCATGGATGTGAACGAAAACACACATTTGTAACCCTACATACCTGGATAAGATCAGATTTCAATGTTCTTGAATGCCCAATCGAGAACTAATAAGGAAGAGCTTGATTCTATGCTTAATCTCTCTAGAATTTTCTTAATTTGCATGCATGAGAATGACTTGAGAAAAAAGGATTTAGCCTATCATAACATACTCATAAAAATACATAAAACGACGTAGTTTAGGGCCTTAGAGCATAGAAAGGTCGAAAATACCTATAATGAATATTCCCTGAAAAATTGACCTGGGCGAACAACGACTGATCCCACGAGTCGTTGCATGAAACCATGACTTGTGGTATCCAGTAGTTGGATCCATTGGTTCACTTACACTTTCGGATTCTTCCCACGACTCGACAAAATAAGTTATTGGTCCAAACAACGTGTCTTCAGCTCGATCGTTGCCAGCCCCCTTCACAAACCTGGACTTCCTTTCCACGAGGCTCACCACGACTCGTGGTTGCTTCCAAACAGTCGTGGTCTTGATCTGTTACATGCACTAAAAATCTGACCACCTAGATAATGACTGGTGACAACGGATCCTCATTACTCAGGACGGGTCATTGGATGACCTATTACTTCCCCAACTGCCAAGGTCCATTGCTACCCACGAGTAGAAACAACGACTCGTCGTTTCAAGCAATGAATTGTTACTCCTCCCATTTTAACCACAACCACCAAGTATCCCCTCACCATGGCTGCTAACAACGACCCGTGGTTCCCAACCACGAGTCGTCACATCGCCCGCCTTGTGATGTTTTTCCCAGTTTTCAACCAACTTCAAATTTTGATCCCGGGTCTAATCTTAGGCATTTTCGGGGTATTACAATTTTGAGAATTTTTTATGTGATTTTTTATGCCTAATGACACTCTAAGATTGTTTGAATGGATAAAGGACTATCAATATTTAAGAAAAACCATATGTGTTTAAGTATACAGACAAAGAAATAGAGAAAATCATATATCATGTAGAACATAAGCAATTTATAATGTGTCCTAACATGCATGTGATCATTTTTATGCCAAGGTAGGCCTAAGTGTTGAATAATTTTTATATCTTCTCAAGACGTTCCATTGCCCCCAAAAATAAGTTTTATAATATTCCATTAAGGGTACAAAACTTCATGAAACATAACAAGCCAAATGGGGATACATAATAAGGAAAAAGCAAAAATGTTAGTCCTATACAGGGGCATAAGTTACTAAGGCATCATGGATGATCCTTCATAAATCTTTGTCTTACTCTCGTTTTCAATTTCTACTCAGATATGAAATCGGTTTATAAGTAGGTATAGGTAGCCAAATGTTCTCCATCTTCGAACCCTACCTTACTAATAGTTTCACTTTGTTCTTGCATTTTTTTCACTGTAAATGGTTAGGAATATTCTCAAAATCTCCAACTTATTGTCAAGTCATGTATGACTTTTCCATCTTTTATGTGTTTCTAGCTATATTTTCTCCTTTTTTCCTAAGTGTGTCTCTGGAATAGGTGTAGTTAAATCCTGAGCCTAGGAATTAACGTCTTTGATGTGGTCATACATATTTAGGCCAGGAATGATGGTTCCTTTTGAGTCTTTCATCAACCAAGCCTTGTACATCTCATAATACCCTTCTTAAAGCTATCTCGGCCATAGTCTCCAATCATAGATTCTGCAATTTTTCCACTCTCGGAGAATGTCTCCGACCAAAAAAAAAAATAGTAACTTCTATGTAGTCAATCATGTATTAGCTCATGTATCCTACTTATGGTATCACTTGTTTTCTCCAAAATTATCTTAGGACTATTATGGGCACAAAAGGTCGGATCTCTGTAATACTCATTTATGCTAAAATTGGAAGCATTTTTTTGTGATAATTGATCCCTTTGGATGAATATTCAGAAAATATCGATTGAATATTTTCCTCTTTTAATAATCTGAATATTTTAAGCCAGCCTTCTTTAGTTTGCCGATGTCAAAAGTTCCTCAAATATAACAATCTTAGATGGAATTAGATGTTATTGCAATAATCCTAATTTAATGAAGAGTTATTTTGGTAAAAAATTAATAATAATAATAATAATAACAATAAGAAGAAGAAGAAGAAGAAGAAGGGCCAAGCCCAATTGAACTAAAAAAAATTCTATTTCTTCTGGAAAAGAAGAACGCAACATAAAAAAATATAACACGGAAAGAAAAAAACGCAGAAGAGGAGAGAAGAAAGGAAGAGAAAAGAGAAGAAAAGAGGAGATAAAAATAAGGATTTTCGATCCAAAGCATCAAGGTAATTATTCTAATTTTTTGGTTGAGTTTATTATGCGATTATAAGAAAGTTTATAGGATAGAACATGGAGAAATTTTGAAGAATTGAGAAAGTTTAACCCTAGGGTTCTTTAACCTAAATCATCAATTTGAAAGGGAAAACGTTATCAAAATTCAATTTTGATTAATTTTTTGGAATCCTCTCATCAAGGAGAATTTGTTGGTGGTCATAGCTGGGAATTATGCCCTGTTGACCAGAGTTGACTTTTTTTG
The DNA here is from genome assembly GCA_035772735.1 of Datura wrightii. Lineage (NCBI taxonomy): Eukaryota > Viridiplantae > Streptophyta > Magnoliopsida > Solanales > Solanaceae > Datura > Datura wrightii. The sequence continues at coordinate 57,665,489 of JASDFA010000001.1, forward strand.
TGAAACCTTTGATCGCAAATTTGACTTTTGTTAAAAAAATTAAGAAAATTTCTACCGAAGGCTTTTGACCATTCTTAACCCATTTTTGTGTAAATGAGGTGATTCGGAGACCGAAGAGCATAGTTCTAAAATTATTGGAAAGTGTTCTTGAGTTATAAATTCAAGGTAAGTGAGATTTTATGCTTTGGTGCTTGCTTTTTAAACCTATTTTAAAAATTATATTTTGTTTGTCTGGTCCATGTGTTGGGACAAGCATGTACTTGGCAGAATCGGTGGTCTTTAACCAACCACATATATGTTTGAGAAAAATATTTTTGAAGGAAAATCATTTCATAATTGATTTGTGGTATGGCGTGGTATTGTACCATGGCGTTGGAGCATTGGATATCCTTCCTTTGCTTCCGTGAGATAGTTACTAGGGGCATACATGCGCTACCTTAGCATGTTAGGGGCCTTGTACTTGCTATCGTAGTGTAATATTGGGGCATTATATATGCTACCAAGGGCTAGTTGAGGTTTAAGCTGATCTCTTTCACTGCCGTTTGACAAGTCCTGAGTGTGAGTTATGATGATGATATATATATATAGTGATCTTGTTGAACATATGTTTGGACTTTAATGAGTTTTATATTTTGAAAATATATTCTTGTGCATATTATTTTTTGTGCTCGTTGTGGTTGCATTTGCTAACACTTGTTCCAAGATTATTAAAATGGTGGGTCAAGGATCTTAATGAGTTATATTTATATATAGATCACTCCTTACTTGTATGTCTATGCAGATACTGTTATAGGAGGTGAGACTAGTGGCTGACTAATCGGTTCATGCAGACTCTTTTGTTGAGGTGAGCCTTCGCATTGATTCGTGGAGGCTATCATTTCAGCTTTATCTATTATATATATATATATATATATATATTGGGGTTTGCATGCCCGATAGGTAACCTCATGTAACTCTATTAGATACTCTATGGTCTTTGTGTGGGTTTCGAGCTAGAGATACACTACTTAAAAAGTCGTGTGCTTTCTTATAAATTGAAATTTGATTTTGGTTGGATAATCATTTCATTTTTATGAGTATTGATGAGTTTGAAGTTTCACATATTGTATTTCAGTGATTATAGAAAAGGTTAAGTGTATGAAAAATAGGTTCGCCTGGCGATGGCATTAGCGGGTGCTAGTCACGTCTAAGAGGTATTTTGGGACGTGATAAAGTTGGTATCAGAGCTTAGGCTTTTAAGTCCCGGGTCATGGAGCAGTGTTTAGTAGAGTCTTGTGAATGGGTATGTAGGCGCCCATACTTATGACCTCGACGTACCAAACATTTAGGATGTTTTCCTTTCTTTCATTCTTTATTCGGCGTTGAATTGATTCATGTCTAATCTTGAAATATTTATTTTGTAGATGTCTAAGAAACGTGCATCTTCATTTGCTAGTCGATCAAAGGCACCAGTTGGACAGGGTGCGGGGCATGGTACTACCCCTGGTGGTAGTCGAGTTGGGGCCCATTAAACATGAGTGAGGCACATGCCAATCCCCAGCCTGATATTGTGAATGGGAGACAGCCTCGAGTTGCTGCTCCAGAGAGAGTACAGGAACAAGTTGTTCAAGATGCTCCATAAACAGTGCCAATTGTTGTACCTACCATTGCCTTGCCTACAAATGTAGTGATTAGATTGTTTAATGTGTTAAAAGCATTGGTACCTAATCATGGTGGACTTCCAGTTCCTCAATGTCACGACCCGAACATAGACCCGGATCGAGACATGAGATAAAGAACTCCGAGGGGCTCCAAGTTGACCAATGGCATGAACATGACATCTGAGTTCAACATAATCAAGCAGAAGTCTACCATATATAATAAAGCGGAACTCTGAAAATATCATATTATCTTAATATGTTTCACAAGGATGAAAACTGAATACATGCTATATTTGAAAAGCCTCTACTACCGAAAAGTTAACGAGACAAGACGCCAACTAACTCACTAAAGTCTGACACTAAAAATACTGAAATACAACTGAAAAGAAGGGCCCTCGAAAGATGAGAACTCACCAACTCTGGCTGGAAAGTGCTAACATTGAAGATTTGGCTAACTAGGGGACTGAGTTTGAATATCTGTCCTGTATCATGAAATGATACAACATAGAGAATGCATTCAGTATGTGGAATGTACCGAGTATGTAAGGCAAGTAAAACTGCTAATTAGGTAAAATCAGAGATCATGCATATCATAAAAACATTTCATCATACGAGTCTGAGAGTAGGACTTACATGTTATTATCTAAAAACATGATTTAAACATAACTGAATCAAATGACCCAAAGATAAATATTGATAATCATAAGTAAAACCGAACATTGGGTCAAACCTACTGAAAACATAATATCATAACTGATGAACATGCATAACTGAAATCATGAGGAATAATGGGAGCCTCGTCATATAACCAACATTACCATGATAGAGCTTACGTGGCCTCGACTATCACACTCACGTGGGCAGAGCCATCCAAAGCCTTGCCAGGGCTAAGGACGCTACCACGATATCGATATCAAGCTGAAGGCCCCTTGTGGGCAGGGCAAGCTCAAGGGAGGTCCCGAATAATCTGAACATACCTACGTTGGCACGTAGTTCTGAGGCATAGGGTTGACTGACCCTTAGCCTACTCGGTGCTAGACATTACTCTCAAAACATTCATATGCTCTCCATCATTTTTCAATGAAGCTGAACTGTGGTCTAGTGACGAAGTTGAATAATAATATACATGCATAATTTGAAATCATAACATGAGGAGCCTTGGGCTCAAACCATACTACAAGCTAAAATTAGTGGGAGTCTAGACTCCAAAATCATGTGGTAAGCTAATAACATGAAATTTAGATAAATCATGAAACATAATTTGATATATGGGCTTTCCCAATACTCAAACATGCTTGACATAGGCTTAATTCATTCGAAAACATAGATATAGATATGGGTAATTAGAAATCATACTTCCTTCATATACATCTCATCATGCTTGAATACATATATCATAAGTCTCAACTTTCATGAACATCAATGGATGGGCATTATAATTTGTAAAACTTGAAAACATAATTTGTAATTCAAAACATTGTAACATTAGCCCATGAATCATAATTCAACATTACAAACATGCTTAGATCATACCTATGATTGATACTGAATGAATTCACATGTGGGGTTAAAACCCCATAGATTCATAAACTAGATTTTCATGAATTGAAGAGGGATTGGGCATGGTGTGGATGAATACACCCATTCATAACCCTACATACCTATAGAAATATAAATTTCACAACTCTCTGGAGAACCCAATGGAAATTTGGGGAAGAACTTGATGAATCTATGTTTGATCACCCTTTAGAGCCTCTAGGTTTGCATGCATGGAAGAGAATAGGCTAAGAATGACCTTACCCCTCTTAAAACACACCTTGCTGAGCTTAAAATGACATAGTATAGGCCTTGGGAACTTAGGAATTATGAAAAAGCCCTTAGTAAATTTGCAGGAAAATACTCACTGCCAATCCCAACGAGGGATTGGATGAATCATCCCCTGCACCATGACTCATGGTCTTCTTCTCGTTGCTATCACTGGGATCATATCTCTGAGGGTCACCACGACTCGTGGTGTATCCAATGACTCGTGGTGACCAAGTCGTGGGCTACACTGCCCAAGCTCCCAAGCTAACATAAGGATTCATGGTCTTGATCATAACTTGTGATCACACACGTGGTCACCCCTAAATCTCAAAATTCAAACTAGGCTTCCCTCCTTCCCTCGAGTCACTTAATGACTCGTGGTGCACCTCACAGGTCACTAGACGACTCGTCCTGTGACCTAGTGCAGAAAATTCTGTTTTCTCTATTTCAACCCTCGGGTATGATATTAGGGCTTTTGGGTTAATACAATATCTCCCCTTGTGAACATTCATCCTTGAATGTGCGAAATCATACTGAGAATCTGAGAAATGGAATCATCACACTCAAATACTGAACATTTAAGCTGAAAACTGATGGACTGACTGACTCTGAACTGAACTACATGGCTGATTTGAATTCATGAATCATACATGCATACATTGACATGCAAGAAACTGGGGCACATGAACTGAACATTAAACTGAATGGAGTACTAAGGAGGAAACTGATACCTCAAGCTGGAACTATGTTGGAAGGGAATAAATGTGGGTATTTAGCCATCATGTCTTCTTCGACTTCCCACGTAGCTCCCTCAACATGTTGGTTCCTCCACAAAAACTTTACTAAGGATACTTCTTTATTTCTTAGCTTTTGAACCTGATGATCCAGTATTCCCACTGGAGATTCCCGGCACCTAGATGGTCTATTCGTGCGTTGGTCAAGCATATTTGGAAGCCATACGTGCTAGGGAAAGGCCCGAGAAAAAACCGGACGAGTAGCCTGTCGAACCATCACGGGAGGAGCCGAGGCAGAGCCCCTCCGCGATGGCAGCGTGTCACGGAGGTAAAGCCTCTGCGTTGGCTCCGTGACACGTTGGCCTTGTCCAGGACCAAGTATATAAAGCCCCACTTCGGTTTTAAGTTAATTATTCTCATAATTTCTAGCGAAAACAGAGAGGAAAAATCAGAGGAGGGAAAGGAACGAAGAGGGTAATATAATTTTCGTCCGATTACGCTGCCAAACGCAGTCCAAACCCAAATTAACCTCAGATACCGAGGTATTTAGCAGTAGAGAGCATTCCTACGGATTTAGTTTCGTGAAATACGGCCGACGAAACGTCGAGCTACCGAGCTAAGGTAAGTAGAATTGCTCCAAATTGGTGTCTATGTGTTCCTAGCTGTGAAGTGAATATTTCTCCCTTCTGGACTTCTGGAAAATAGCGAGTTTTTGACCGTCTTTCGATAAGCCTAAGTTTAGGCTATTATTATATCGAAAGTGACGTTGTTATTTAGAATAAAGCTATATTTAGTATTAATTGACATATTTATGAATGCAGTTGGGAGAAATAGTTGAAGTGTTGGCCGAGCCTCGTCCGACAGACGGATAGTTCGAGGATAAGGTATGTAAAGCTAGTTCCTTCGGCAAGTTAGTAGCTTTAGCCTTGTATAGTACAATAAACTCCGTAGTAGAATTCCCGGAAGTTGAATGTTAAGTATTGTGCAAGTTCAGTAAACCTAGTTTGCATTGTGATATCATATTCAGTCTGAAAGTTAGAAAAGCATGTGCCCAAGGGCAAGTTAGTAGTTCAGATTCAGTACAGCCTATTATGTGAATAGCAAGCATGTTGTAGAATAAAAAGGAACAGATTTGCGTAATAACAGTCAGTAAAGAAAGATCTGATAGACAGATAGTATCATGGCTACAGATTAGCCGTACAGTTAAACAGAGATTGCAGAATCAGTATAATTAGTAAGAATCAGTTCAGTATAGAAACAGATCGGAATAAGAAGTTAGATTCCAGATAGTCTTTTCAGTTATACATGCTTGTTATTTTTATGTGTTATTTGCTTGTTGAGACTTGTTGTGGCATGTGGGTGTCCCTTTTAGCATCCCCACCGCCCCTGGGTTATAGCTGTGTCGATACCAGATTCAGATACCGCCACCAGCTAGGCGATGTCGACCGCCTAGAGGACGATGATTGCCGACCACCATGATAATACGGTCTAGACCACCCTGCTTGCAGGGGTAGTTCAGTTTACTCTGTGCAGAGTCAGTCCACCCTGTTTACAGGGGCAGAACACTCTGTGTGCGCTTGTGGCCGGGGGCAGCCTCAAATACAGATTTTTATAAAATCACCCTGTTGCGTGCTTGCACCCAGGGGCAGTTTTTATTACACAGCCCGCGTGCACCTGCACCCAGAGGTAGGAGTCTTCGGACTCAGACACAGTTTATTGTCAGAGGCCAAGGCCTGAGCTGCATACCCAAGGGGACCGGTAGGAGGAGCTCACAGTTATCAGATGAGTGGAGTGACTTATTTTTGGTTGGTTTAGACCCGGGTAGGGGTAAATAGATTGTGTGTTGGTTGGCACCTTCTGGCTTATGGGGGTCGGTCAGGTATTGTGTATATTTATATGTATACCTATATGTGCTATTAGATACTGATAGACAGTAGGACGACACGGCATCAGGTACGCTCAGTTTAGTTATAGAATAAATAAACTCTCCCCAGTTATTCTCAGCCAGATAGACTCAGCTACTTTCTGCTTATATGTCATATTACTGTTGTTACTCTTTTCAGTTGTGTATTTCAGTTGCTTTACATGCTCAGTACCTGTGGTACTGACGCCCAGTGGGGCGCTGCATTACTTGGCTGCAGGTACTCATAGACGAGGAGGCGATCCCTCGTGATTCCAGTCAGCTATTGAGTATTCAGCTCCTGTCATCCGGAGGCTAAATTCCAGAGGTGTATTTTGTGTTCTTTTGTTGTACAGTACGGGTAGGTCGGGGCCCTGTCTCGATCATGTCTATTTTTATTCATAGAGGCTTGCAGTCTGTATATATTTCCCTGTGGTCAGCCGAGCCGATCGTGTGAGGCCGTGCAGCTTGTTATAGTTTTTTTGTTATTTTTGTTCCTGTTGGTCGTGTGTGGCCAAAATCAGTCAGTAGTGGTGACCTTGCCGGTCACGTAATTACTTAGCATGTTATTGTTGAGTTACAGAGAACTAGACAGCATGGTGGCCTTGTCGGCCCGCATAGGTTCCCTTGACAGTAGTATGTTTCTAGTTAGCTGCTTTTCAGGTACAGGTGGCTATAGGCCTGTGCACCGGAGGCTGTGTTTACAGCCGTTATATAGCCCTTGGTTTCCAGGAATTTGAGTTAGAGCCATCCAGGCACCAGATGTGCCTGGGCTCACCGAATAGCAGTCTAGGTCCTACTAGGGCACCAGGTGCCAGTCATACCCCCCAGGGCGGGGTGTGACAAACTTGATATTAGAGCAGGTCGTGTCCCAGGAAGTCTGCAAGCCGTGCTGAGTAGAGTCTTGTCTATGGATGTGTTGTGCACCACATACCATAGGCAGGAGGCTGCGAGGCATAGTAGGACAGTTACCCTTCTTTCCATACTCAGTCGTGCCTAGCACAGTACAGTATAGGGTTGGTTCTTTTGAAACTTACCACCCTCTTTGTTTATAGATACTATGGCAGACCAGTGGCACCCAACTACAGGCAGGAGATACAGCAGCGGGCGAAGGCACCAGTAGGATGCCTCATTTACAGCCAGATTTAGCCCGGTCTGAGAGCGATACAAAGGCGTCATCTCGACCCTCCCAGCAGTCTCCGCCTCGCCAGACACCACTTGAGACAGCACCGCCTCCCACAGCTCCTGCACCCACTTCATCTGATCAGGAGCTACGTAGCGCGGTGGTTATGTTGACCCAGATGCTGGCTACTCAGCGTCAGCTAGTACCACCTGCAGCTGCAGAATCTCTAGGTAGGCCTGGTAGTTCCAGGGTCAGAGAATTCTTGGCGTTGGGACCCCCTCAGTTTACAGGGTCGGATTCAGCGGTGGACCCTCAAGACTTTTTGGACCAGATGCAGAGGATCTTTAGAGTCATGCACGTAACCTCAGCAGAATTAGTTGAGTTAGCCGTGTTCCGGTTAAGGGATATTGTTGTTTTGTGGTACGAGAGTTGGGAGAGATCTCAGGGAAGAGATGCAGCCCCTCCTACTTGGTCCAGCTTCTCAGAGGCCTTCCTGGACCACTATTTACCCCGGGAGGTCAGACAGGCCCGGATGGACCAGTTTTTACACTTGGAGTAGGGGGCCAGGAGCGTTCGTGAGTATTCCTTACAGTTCGACTCCTTAGCCCGCTATGCTCCAGCATTTGTGGACACCATGTCGTCCAGAGTCCACCGCTTTATTATGGGCCTGAATCCAGAGTACATAGAGACGTGCATGACGGCTACTTTGAGAGAGGATATGGACATAGCTAGGGTACAAGCCTTCGCACAGACAATTGAGGGCTTGAGACAGCGGCAGCGGGGTGACAGACAGGCGACTTCAGAGCAGCGCCATAGAAGCAGACCCGCTGAGATTCGAGGGGAAATCCCTAGGGGGCCGAGACCACAATTTTCAGATACGCCACCCAGATCTTTACCTCCGGTACAGCAGTAGAGAGGCAGGTTTGTTCGCCGGAGTCAATCAGAGTCCGGTAGCAGTTCACGGACAGTAGCCTCACCTCAGTAGCGGAGGGTAGAACAGAGTAGATTTGCAGCTACCCCTTGTCCTATATGCCACCGACTGCATGCTGGAGCCTGCAGGCAGGGCTTTCCAGGGTGCTATTACTGCGGACAGGAAGGGCATTTAATGAGAGATTGTCCATCCAGGGGACAGGGTAGCCGGGATGATCTGGATAGAGCATCAGCAGGGCCACGGGTTCCAGCAGCCTCAGCAGGGCGCAGACCCTCAGGTTCAGTAAATAGGGGCCGAGGTAGATTAGGAGCCTCTGGCTCAGGTGCAGGCCCCAGTCGTACCTATGCATTACCAGGGAGGCAGGATTCAGAAGCATCTCCCGATGTGGTCACAGGTACATTGATTATCTGTTCATACCCTGTTTATGTACTGATTGATCCAGGATCCACCCTATCGTATGTTACCCCGTTTGTGGCACGAAAGTTCAATATTGTACCAAATTGTTACCGCAGCCCTTTTCGGTATCCACACCCGTCGGTGACTCGATCGTGGCTAGCAGAGTTTACCGGGGGTGTACAGTAGAGGTTGCTGATCGTCAAACCACAGTAGATCTGGTCGAGCTAGAAATGATAGACTTCGATGTAATGGGTATGGATTGGCTAGTGCCGTGTTTTGCCAATGTTGAATGTTGGACCAAGACGGTCCGATTCCACTTTCCAGGAGAAGCAGTGCGGGAGTGGAAGGGCAGCGCCGCTACGCCAAAAGGTAGGTTTATTTCCTACCTTCAGGCGAGGAAATTGATATCTAAGGGGTGTATTTACCACCTGGTCAGAGTTCAGGATATCCGAGCAGAATCTCCGACACTCCAGTCTGTTCTGGTGGTGAATGAGTTCCCTGATGTGTTTCCGGATGAGTTACCTGGTATTCCCCCAGAAAGGGAAATAGATTTTGCTATTGATTTATTACCTGGCACCCAGCCGATATCGATTCCTCCTTATCGCATGGCTCCTGCAGAACTCAGAGAATTGAAGGAGTAGCTGAAGGACTTATTGGATAAAGGTTTTATTAGGCCGAGTACTTCACCATGGGGTGCGCCAGTTCTATTTGTGAGAAAGAAAGATGGCTCACTCCGGATGTGCATAGATTATCGGTAATTAAACAAGGTTACAGTGAAGAACAAGTACCCGCTTCCCAGAATTGATGATTTATTTGATCAGTTACAGGGAGCCAGATATTTTTCTAAAATTAACTTGCGGTCCGGATATCACCAGGTTTGAGTTTGTGAAAGAGATATTCCCAAAACGGCGTTCAGGACCCGATATGGACACTTTGAATTCCTAGTTATGTCCTTTGGGTTAACGAATGCCCCAGCAGTATTCATGGACCTGATGAACAGTATTTTCAGACCTTTCCTAGACTTGTTCGTGATAGTATTTATTGATGATATTCTGGTGTATTCTCGCTCTGAAGCAAATCACCGGACTCATTTGCGGACAGTGCTTTAGATCCTCAGGGACCGCCAGTTATATGCTAAATTCTCTAAGTGTGAATTCTGGCTTAATTCAGTAGCCTTTTTGGGGCATATTGTGTCGGATGCTGGTATACAGGTTGACACGCAGAAGATAGAAGCAGTCAAATCATGGCCCAAGCCTACCACTCCGACCGAGGTCCGCAGTTTTCTGGGATTAGCGGGATATTACAGGAGGTTTGTTGAGGGTTTCTCTACCATAGCAGCACCTCTGACTAAACTGACGCAGAAAGCAGCAAAGTTTCAGTGGACAGAGGCATGCGAGCAGAGTTTCCAGGAGTTGAAAGATAGATTGACCTCCGCCCTAGTGTTAGCCTTGCCGGAAGGTACAGAAGGTTATTCAGTATATTGCGATGCATCAGGCGTTGGGTTGGGTTGTGTGTTGATGCAGCATTGTAAGGTGATTGCATATGCCTCCAGACAGCTGAGGAAGCACGAGAGGAATTATCCTACCCACGACCTGGAGTTAGCCGCAGTGATCCATGCCTTGAAAATATGGAGACATTACCTGTACGGCGTCCATGTTAATATTTTCACAGATCACAAGAGCCTACAGTATATCTTCACCCAGAGGGAGCTGAATCTGCGGCAACGGCGCTAGTTTGAGTTGTTAAAAGATTATGATGTGAACATTCTGTACCACCCGGGAAAAGCTAATGTGTAGCAGACGCTCTCAGTCGAAAGTCCATGGGGAGCTTGGCTTATTTGCAGCCCGAGCAGCGGGAATTGGTCAGGGAGATACATCAGTTAGCTAGCCTAGCCGTTTGTGTAGCAGAAACAGAGGACGGTAGAGCTGTGATTCAGAACACTGTCGTGTCATCGTTGGTTGTGGAAGTGAAAGAACGGCAATTTGAGGATCCTGACCTAGTTCAGCTTAAAGATTACATTCCGCTAGGGAAGGCGCCAGGGTTTCGGGTAATAGGGGATGGAGTGTTGCGTTGTAAAGATCGTTTATGTGTTCCCAATGTTTCAGACCTCCGCCAGCGGATTATGAACGAGGTACATTACGCCCGTTATTCCCTTCACCCCGGTGCGACCAAAATGTACCATGACATCAAAGAGAACTACTGGTGGCCAGGTATGAAAAGGGAAATTGCTGAATTTGTAGCCCAGTGTCCTAACTGCCAACAGGTGAAAGCAGAACATCAGAAACCAGGCGGGTTAACTCAGGACATAGCTGTGCCTCTCTGGAAATGGGAAGCAGTGAATATGGATTTTGTGGCAGGATTACCCCGTACCAGACACAGACATGACTCTATATGGGTAATAGTTGACAGATTGACTAAATCAGCTCATTTCCTGCCAGTAAGAACTACTTTCTCGGCTGAAGATTACGTGAAGTTGTATATCCGAGAGATAGTTAGATTGCACGGAGTGCCAGTATTCATTATTTCAGACAGAGGAGCGCAGTTCACGGCTAGGTTTTGGCAATCGTTCCAGAAGGGACTGGGGACGCAGATTAATCTAAGCACAGCTTTCCACCCTCAGACAGACGGACAGGCTGAGCGCACTATTCAGACGCTCGAGGATATGCTGCGAGCGTGTGTACTAGACTTTGGTGGTAGCTGGGATGAGCATTTGCCGCTGATAGAATTTGCTTATAATAATAGCTATCACTCAGCTATTCAGATGGCACCTTTTGAGGCTTTATACGGGCGAAAGTGTAGATCGCCGGTTGGCTGGTTCGAAGTAGGGGAATCAGCGATAATTGGGCCAGATATCGTTCAGCAGTCAGAAGAGAAAGTCAAGCTTATCAGAGAACGCCTATTGACTGCACAGAGCCGCCAGAAATCATATGCAGATGTACGGCGCAGAGACCTGGAGTTTAATGTGAATGACTGGGTATTTCTGAAAGTATCTCCGATGAAAGGGGTGATGAGATTCGGTAAGAAGGGTAAGCTCAGTCCGAGGTTTGTTGGGCCTTATCAGATTCGTCGGAGGATAGGCTGAGTAGCATATGAGTTGAACTTGCCTCCAGAGCTAGAATCCGTTCATCCCGTCTTTCATGTGTCCATGCTGAGGAAATGCATAGGAGACCCATTCGGAGCAGTCCCAGTCCAGGATATCCAGGTTACTGAAGAGCTGGCCTATGAAGAGGTTCCAATAGCCATCCTAGACAGGCAGGTTCATAGATTGAGAACTAAGGATATTCCATCTGTCAAGGTATTGTGGCGTAACAGGAACCGAGAGGAGATGACGTGGGAAGCTGAAGAAGATATGAAAGCTAGATATCCTCACCTATTCCAGGCCTAGTCAGGCGACAGGTATGTCCGTATTATTGCTTATGTAGTACCTTATGGTTGTATATGTATAAGTGAGAAAGACTGATGTTTAGCTATCCAGTGAATCTTGAAGCATTGCGTGCAGTACCTGTGTTGGACTTTTCTGCATTTCAGGTTTTTGCTATAGTCCATATTACAGGGGAGACTCTGCCGAAATTTTTCAAGATAGTAAGTTGAGAAGTCCTCTAGATAGAAGTCTACATTCGAGGACGAATGTTCTTAAGGGGGGAGAATGTTATACCCCGTAGGATTCCCGGCACCTAGATGGCCTATTTGTGCATTGGTCAAGCATATTTGGAAGCCATACGTGCTAGGGAAAGGCCCGGGAAAAGACCGGATGAGTAGCCTGTTGAACCATCGCGGGAGGAGCCGAGGCAGAGCCCCTCCGTGATGGCAGCGTGTCACGGAGGTAAAGCCTCCGCGTTGGCTCCGTGACACGTTGGCCTTGTCCAGGCCCAAGTATATAAAGCCCCACTTCGGTTTTAAGTTAATTATTCTCATAATTTCCAGCGAAAACAGAGAGGAAAAATCAGAGGAGGGAAAGGAACGAAGAGGGTAATATAATTTTCATCCGATTACGCTTCCAAACGCAGTCCAAACCCAAATTAACCTCAGATACCGAGGTATTTAGCAGTAGAGAGCATTCCTACGGATTTAGTTTCATGAAATACGGCCGACGAAACGTCGAGCTACCGAGCTAAGGTAAGTAGAATTGCTCCAAATTGGTGTCTATGTGTTCCTAGCTGTGAAGTGAATATTTCTCCCTTCTGGACTTCTGGAAAATAGCGAGTTTTTGGCCGTCTTTCGATAAGCCTAAGTTTAGGCTATTATTATATCGAAAGTGACGTTGTTATTTGGAATAAAGCTATATTTAGTATTAATTGACATATTTATGAATGCAGTTGGGAGAAATAGTTAAAGTGTTGGCCGAGCCTCGTCCGACAGACGGATAGTTCGAGGATAAGGTATGTAAAGCTAGTTCCTTCGGCAAGTTAGTAGCTTTAGCCTTGTATAGTACAATAAACTCCGTAGTAGAATTCCCGGAAGTTGAATGTTAAGTATTGTGCAAGTTCAGTAAACCTAGTTTGCATTGTGATATCATATTCAGTCTGAAAGTTAGAAAAGCATGTGCCCAAGGGCAAATTAGTAGTTCAGATTCAGTACAGCCTATTATGTGAATAGCAAGCATGTTGTAGAATAAAAAGGAACAGATTTGCGTAATAACAGTCAGTAAAGAAAGATCTGATAGACAAATAGTATCATGACTACAGATTAGTCGTACAGTTAAACAGAGATTGCAGAATCAGTATAATTAGTAAGAATCAGTTCAGTATAGAAATAGATCGGAATAAGAAGTTAGATTCCAGATAGTCTTTTCAGTTATACATGCTTGTTATTTTTATGTGCTATTTGTTTGTTGAGACTTGTTGTGGCATGTGGGTGTCCCTTTTAGCATCCCCACCGCCCCTGGGTTATAGCTGTGTCGATACCAGATTCAGATACCGCCACCAGCTAGGCGATGTCATCCGCCTAGAGGACGATGATGGCCGACCACCATGATAATACGGTCCAGACCACCCTGCTTGCAGGGGTAGTTCAGTTTACTCTGCGCAGAGTCAGTCCACCCTGTTTACAGGGGCAGAACACTCTGTGTGCGCTTGTGGCTGGGGGCAGCCTCAGATACAGATTTTTATAAAATCACCCTGTTGCGTGCTTGCACCCAGGGGCAGTTTTTATTACACAGCCCGCGTGCACCTACGCCCAGAGGTAGGAGTCTTCGGACTCAGACATAGTTTATTGTCAGAGGCCAAGGCCTGAGCTGCGTACCCAAGGGGACCGGTAGGAGGAGCTCACAGTTATCAGATGAGTGGAGTGACTTATTTTTGGTTGGTTTAGACCCGGGTAGGGGTAAATAGATTGTGTGTTGGTTGGCACCTTCCGACTTATGGGGGTCGGTCAGGTATTGTGTATATTTATATGTATACCTATATGTGCTATTAGATACTGATAGACAGTGGGACGACACGGCATCAGGTACGCTCAGTTTAGTTATAGAATAAATAAACTCTCCCCAGTTATTCTCAGCCAGATAGACTCAGCTACTTTCTGCTTATATGTCATGTTACTGTTGTTACTCTTTTCAGTTGTGTATTTCAGTTACTTTACATGCTCAGTACCTGTGGTACTGACGCCCAGTGGGGCGCTGCATTACTTGCCTGCAGGTACTCATAGACGAGGAGGCGATCCCTCGTGATTCCAGTCAGCTATTGAGTATTCAGCTCCTGTCATCCGGAGGCTGAATTCCAGAGGTGTATTTCGTGTTCTTTTGTTGTACAGTACGGGTAGGTCGGGGCCCTGTCCCGATCATTTCTATTGTTATTCCTAGAGGCTTGCAGTCTGTATATATTTCCCTGTGGTCAGCCGAGCCGGTCGTGTGAGGCCGTGCAGCTTGTTATAGTTTTTTTGTTATTTTTGTTCCTGTTGGTCGTGTGTGGCCATAATCAGTCAGTAGTGGTGACCTTGCCGGTCACGTAATTACTTAGCATGTTATTGTTGAGTTACAGAGAACTAGACAGCATGGTGGCCTCGTTGGCCCGCATAGGTTCCCTTGACAGTAGTATGTTTCTGGTCAGCTGCTTTTCAGGTACAGGTGGCTATAGGCCTGTGGGCCGGAGGCTGTGTTTACAGCCGTTATATAGCCCTTTGTTTTCAAGAATTTGAGTTAGAGCCAGCCAGGCACCAGATGTACCTGGGCTCACCGGATAGCAGTCTAGGTCCTACTAGGGCACCAGGTGCCAGTCATACCCCTCAGGGCGGGGCGTGACACCTACGCGCTCTACTGGAACAACTAGAGCTAGATCACCCAACACTTCTTTAAGAGCAATACATGGAAGGCTGGATGAACTGAAGCTAATTTTGAGGGCAATTCCAACCCATAGGCCACGTTTCCCATGAGCCTCACAATCCCGTACGGGCCAATATAACGGGGACTAAGTTTCCCTTTCTTTTCGAACCTCAATTGGGAGATATCTTCAAAAACACCCAATCATCAACTTCAAACTCTAGTTTTCTTCTCCTCACATCTGCATAGGACTGTTGACGACTCGGAGCTGTCTTTAGTCTTTCCTTTATGAGCTGAACTTTTGCCAAAGCCTCATGAACTGAATCCGGTCCTATCAATATAGCCTCACCGACCTCAAACCAACCAAGAGGTGATCTACACCTCCGCCATAAAGGGCCTCAAATGGGCCATTTGAATGTTGGAATGGTAGTTGTTGTTATATGCAAACTCGATGAGAGGCAAATGATCATCCCAACTACCCTTGAAATCAATCACACATGCTCTTAGCATATCCTCAAGATTCTAAATGGTCCACTCAGCCTGGCCATCTGTCTGCGGGTGAAATGCAGTACTAAGCTTGACCTGAGTACCAAGTCCCTTTGGAAACAATCCCCAAAACTGGGAGGTAAACTGAGTACCTCTGTCTGATATAATAGACAAAGGCACTCCATGTAAAAGAACTAACTCTCGAATGTACAACATAGCATAATCCTTCGCGGAATCGTTAGTTTGGACCAATAGGAAATGAGCCACTTTAGTAAACCTATCTACAACAACCCAAATAGAGTCATACTGCCGATGAGTACGAGGCAACCCTGTAATGAAGTCCATATTGATTTTCTCCCACTTCCAAGTAGGGATGCTAATGTCTTGAAGCACACCCCCTGGTCTTTGTTGCTCAACCTTCACCTGTTGATAATTTGGACACTTAGCCACAAACTCTGCTATGTCCTTCTTCATTTCTTTCCACTAATAGACTTCCTATAGGTCACGACACATCTTTGTGCCACCTGGATGCTTAGAATATCTGGAACCATGAGCCTCGTGCAATATCCGATCTCTCAAATCATCAACCTCTGGAATGCACAAGCGACCCTGATATGGCAACACACCATCTCCCCCTTGGGAGAAGACCTCCACCTTCTGATTCTGAATGGCTTCCTTCAACTTTACTAAACTAGGATCCTCGTCTTGTCTAGCTTTGACCTCGGTCACCTAGGAAGATTCTGACTCATTCTGAACAGTGACACCTCCATCTGTCGAGTCAACAAGATGGACTCCTAGTCGTGCAAGACGATGCACATCCTTCACTAACTCTTTCCTTTCCTCATTTACATGGGACACACTTTCCATAGGAAGCCTGCTAAGAGCGTCTGCCACCACATTAGCTTTGCCCGGATGATAAACGACACTCATATCATAATATTTCAGAAGCTCCATCCACCTTCTCTGACATAGATTCAGATCCTTTTGGGTAAACACATACTGTAGGCTTTTGTGGTATGTAAACACATACACATGGATCCCGTACAGATAGTGTCTCCAAATCTTCAAGCCAAATACTACTGCTGCCAATTCGAGATCATGAGTCAGATAGTTCCTTTTATGGACTTTCAGCTTCCTGGAAGCATAGACTATAACTTTACTATGCTACATAGTACATAACCAAGGTCGATCCTTGAAGCATCACAATATACGACAAACCCATCGATACCCTCAGGTAGGGTCAACACCGGTGCTGAGGTGAGTCGAGCCTTCAACTCTTGAAAGCTCTTCTCACAGGCCTTTGACCATTGAAACTTCACTTTCTTCTAGGTCAATTTAGTCAACGGTGTCACAATGGACAAAAACCCTTTAACAAACCTTTTAAAGTAACCAGCTAAACCCAAGAAACTCTTGAGATCCGGAGGACTCACTAGTCTAGGCTAATTGTTCAGCGCTTCTATCTTTTGAGGGTCCATCTATACACCCTCACTTGACACCACATGACCCAAAAATGCTATTGAGTCTAGCCAAAACTAACATTTGCTGAACGTAGCATATAACTGACAATCCTTAAGAGTCTGTAGCACCACCCTCAAATGAGGGGCATGCTCCTCCTCGCTTCGAAGTATATAAGGATTTCATCTATGAACACAATCACAAATATATCCAAGTATGGTTTGAACACCCTGTTCATCAAATCTATAAAGGCTATAGGAGCATTCGTTAGTCCAAAAGACATAACTACAAACCCATAGACCATATCAAGTCCTGAAGGCTGTCTTCGAATTGTCACTCTCCTGAACCCTGACCTGATGGTATCCGAATCTGAGGTCTATCTTTGAGAAACACTTGGCACCCTGAAGCTGGTCAAACAAATCATCAGTCCTGGGGAAAGGATACCTATTCTTGATTGTAACTTTGTTCAATTGCTGATAATCAATGCACATTTGAAGGGAACCATCTTTCTTTCGAACAAAGATAACTGGTGCACCCCACGGGATTTGCTAGATCTAATGAAACCCTTGTCTAAGAGGTCTTTCAACTGCTCCTTCAACTCCTTTAGCTCAGCTGAAGGAATTCTTTATGGAGGAACAGATATAGGATGCGTATCGGAAAGAAGGTCAACACCAAAATCGATCTCCCGCTCAGGAGGGATTCCCGGTAGAGCATCTGAAAACACTTCTGGATACTCACATCTCCAATCTTATCTATGTCACAGGTTTGATGATCGCTAGCGCACACAAAACCAATCTCAAAACTTTTTTTGTAGGCAGAAGGAAAGAGAAGTGTTAATACCGAGTGTCACGTGGGCCTTCATTCTTGAAAAGGCTAAAAGTACTACTTAAACTGAATGGACAGTTGGTGTCTCGGACGTAGTATCCTTAACCCTAACTAGATGGTACACGCAACCTTTAGAAATAATCTTTCTTGCCTTAAGGTAGGAAATGAAGCGACCTACAAGCACAACTGAACTACCCTTCCACTCTAGGATTGGTTCACCCGAAAATCTGAACTCTACTACACGGGTTGTACAATTGGCTGAGGCATGACATGCATGTAACCATTCCATGCTCAAGATAACATCAAAATCGGTCATGGCTAAGTCTACTAAGTGTGCTAAGGTGACTTTCTGAAAAACTGTGATAGGGCAATTTTTATATACCCGTTGAGCTATAACTGAATCACCGACTGGAGTAGAGACTGAGAAGGGTTCTGATAGAATTTCAGAACTGGCTTCAAAACTACTACCAATATAGGGCATCACAAAAGATAAAGTAGCCCCTGCATCTAGCAATTGTATGTACATCAAGGTGGAAAACTTGTAACATACCGATGACTACATCTACGGAGACCTCCTGCTCCTGATGAGATGACAGGTCATAGAATCTGTTCTAGTACGGACCACCACCCGCACTAGTAGATGCCCCCTGCTAAGCTGGGTGTGCTGGTGAAGCTGCTGAACTGGAGGCTGGTCCTCGGCCTATGTCATGGCCCTATTTGGTTGTTGGGCAATCTCTAAGCATATGTTCGGGCTTCCCACACCCCAAACAAGCACCTAAACCTACTAATAATTGACCTATTCTTTTTCTTGAGTTTATTACATGATTATAAGAAAGTTTATAGTATAGAACATGGAGAAATTTTGAAGAATTGACAATGTTTAGCCCTGGGGTTCTTCAACCTAAATCATCCATTTCAAAGGGTAAACGTTATCAGAATTTGATTTTGATTAATGTTCTGGAATCCTCTCATCAATGAGAATCTATTGGTGGTCATAGTTTTGGAATTCTTCCCCGTTGACCAGAGTTGACTTTTTCAGTCAAACCTTTGACCACAAATTTAACTTTTGTTAAAAAAAATTAAGCAAACATCTACTAAAAGGTTTTTGACCATTCTAAACCCATTTTTGTGTAGTTTGAGGTAATCCAGAGACCTGACCATAGTTCTGAAAATATTGGAAAGTGTGCTTGAGTTGTAAATTCGAGGTAAGTGACACTTTAAGCTTTGGTGCTTGCTTTTTAAACCTACTTTAAAAATTATGTTATCTCTTCCTGTTCAATGTGTTGGGACAAGCGTGTACTTGGAAGAATCTGGGGTCTTTAACCAACCACATATATGTTACTTTGAGAAAAATATTTTTAAGCAAAATGTAACACCTCGAAAGTTTCTGAGATCAAACCCCAGACTTAAAGAAAGAATTCAATTGGAAATGGAAAATTTGCCTCATAATGAGTTATGGTATGACCTGTTAGGTGACCCTATGAGTCGTGGTAAGACTCATGACCAGCAGAAAGTGAATGTTCCCTCCTAGAGCTTAGGAGTAATGACTCACGTCACGACTCATAAAGTGAGGTAACGAGTCGGGGAGTCCACCATTATGAGCAGTAGTTCAGTGAGTTGGGGTCAAGTTTTCTGTGGACCAAGAGGGAAGTGACGACTCATTGGGTCAGGTAACGAGTCGTCCTGAGCAGTCGTCAAATGGAAATTAAGAAAAAATGCACATATGCCTCAGTGGCAACGGACGACATGACGAGCCGTTTAGACAGGCATTGACTCGTTATACTGGTCATTGGAAGAACTTTTTGAAAGAATATTACCCGAGTGTGGTGACGATAGATTAAAGGATGATTCATTGGGTCAGGTAATGACTCTTCATGTCAGGTCGTGGGGTGAAGGAGCAGAAATTGGCTTCAGTAGTAATGAAGGGAGCCACGAGTTATGGGGTACCTCACGAATCGTTAAGTAAGTCATTGGCAAGTTATTGAATTTCAAGAAACTATCCACTACACTTTATGACTTGGCACCACGAGTCATCCCTGACCTCATGACTCGTGGAGTGCCTCATGAGGACTAGCAGGGTCCTTTTTCCTGTGAATTTCCTAGGTGTTTTTGTAATTTCGTAAGCTCCTCACTCCTAAACTATGTCATTTTGGGCATCAGGCGGGATGGTTTTAAGGGGAATATCTAGCCTAATCCCTCATTCCATCCTAAAGCACTCACAAATCCTTCTTCTCCATTTTTTCTCTCAAGGCTTAAGAATTAGGGTTCCTCTCCAAGGTGCAGCAGCTTCAAGATCTTTAAAGAGATACAAGGCTAAAAAACTAGGGTTCCTCTCCAAGGTGCAACAGCTTCAAGATCTTTAAAGAGATCCTTCAACCAGGTTTGTGGGACTTTAGCAAGGATCTCCTTTAGTCCTTTTTTCCTGAGTTTCATGTTTAAACCCTAGTTATTTATTTTAGAAAATTATGCCTTTAGATCTCAATCTAAGCATGATCCCTCACGTGTCTTCCATTAATTTCAAGACCCTTATGATAGCAACAATGTATGTTATGAAATTTCTCCCAAATTCATGATTTAGGTATGTGAAATGATTCTAGCATGTTTTCTAGAATTTTACTATGAATTATCACTATTTTTAAGTTATGGCTCTCATGAAGTATGTACATGATTTTTAGCATGATTTAACTATATATGTTTAAAATATGATTTGAATCTATGAGTTTGCATGAATATGAAACCCATAATGTTTATTACACCCTTAGTTTATGATTCTATGAATTTAGTAAGAAAAAAGCATATCTATGAATTCCCTAGACACTCAAGCCTATGGCTAGCTGAAAGTTCCTTAGTCTTGGTCCTTATCATAAATTTGGGTAGAATTGTCATGATTGGGACTCAAGCAGAAATGTTATATTGATATGTTAGATTTTTGTTCAAGTTATGATTGATTAATATAGATCCTTGAATAGAAGTTAATATCTTGGTATATTCAGCCTCAGAGTCTCAGTCAACACTCAAAACACTTAGAGTTTTACAGAAAGGTCAGTTATTAATGTGGCTATAGTTAGTTTACTTGGAGTGCCAGTAATACCTCCCAATCTTAGTTTCAGTTATCAGTTATCAGTTTGACTATAGTCTTTCCATAAGGTGTCAGTGGTACCTCCTAGATATCAGTTATAAATTTTCAGTTATCAGTTTTAGTTACTTCCTTAGATGGTTATGATGCTACCAGATAAGCAGCTCTGACCAGTATTAGAACCACCAGCTCCAGCTTCATTATGTTCTTTAGACGGTTATGATGCTTCCAGATAAGCAGCTCTGACCATTCAGAGAAGACCAATTATAGAATCCGATCTGATAAGACTCGTAGAGTACTTCCAGATAAGTATCATTGACTTAGTCTTGGGCCCCAGTTCGAGCTATCAGCTTGGTAGTAGTAGTCATGTTAGGACTATCCAGTGGGACTAGGACTTAGCACTGAGATACCCTGGGTTCCAGGCGCACCCAGGTTCCCAGAACTCATTGCCACCATAGGTTATTTTTTCCCAAATGGGCCATACAGTGATTTTCACAGTTCATGCCTTTACACCCTGGCAAGGTATATTGCGTCTTAATGATGGGGTGTATACATCGGACTCCATGTCTAGCTCACGTAGTTATATGTCGATTTTAGCCTCTCCCACTAGTTAGTTCAGTCTTAGTTTAGCTCAGTTAAGAACAGTTTCAGCTTACTCAGTTCAGTACAATTAGTTCAGATTCAGTATCTCAGATTTAGGACATGTCTTTGACCATCAGACAGGGTCATTTTGACCATCTCAGCATATTTCAGTTTATTCAGTTTCAGCATTTTAGTTAGTCATTGCATGTCATTATAGTTCTGTTATTTTATTCTCCATGTTATGTTTCTCCTACTTACTTAGTACATTCAAAGTACTGACGCATACCTTCTATCCTATATCATTTTATAATACAGCTGTATGTTGTCAGTCTCACCACTATTAGTAGATCTCATCCAAGAGTTATTAGTTGCTCTAGTGGTGAGCCTCATCTTTTGAGGACGATGTTATTTTACTTCAATTATTTCTTTCTTTTAGTTAGAATTAGAGTTCACTGGGGGCTTGTCCCAACAATTCATCAGATATAGGTGTCTTTCAGACACAAATTCAGATTTCCAGTTTTGTCTTCAATTGTATAAAGCTTTATGATTTAGTTCTTCTTCATAAATGGTTTTTATTATCTTTAAAGATTCCGCTATGACATTACTCAGTTTATCAGTGTTATGATAGACCATGGGTTAACTTTGGGTTACTTGTGACTCCAAGTACCACGTCTCATCCAGGGTATAGACTCGGGTCATGATAGAAAATTATTTCATAATTGATCTTTGGTGTAGTGTGGTCTCGTACCATGGAATTGGGACATTGGATATCCTTCCTTCACTGCCGTAAGATAGTTACTAGGGGCATACATGCGCTACCTTAGCATGTTAGGGGCGTTGTACTTGTTGTCGTAGTATACTATTGGGGCATAATATATGCTACCGAAGGCTAGTCGGGGTGTTAGGTTGATCTCTTTCCTGCCGTTTGACAATTTCTAAGTGTGAGTTGTATTGAGATATATATTTATATATATGTAGTGATCTTGTTGAACATATGTTTGGACTTTAATGAGTTTTATATTTTGGAAATATATTTTTGTGCATATTATTTTTTGTGCTCGTTGTGGTTGCATTTTCTAACACTTGTTCCAGGGATATTAAAGTGGCGGGTCGAGGATCTTACTGAGTTATATTTATATACAGCTCACTCCTTACTTTCATGTTTATGCAGATACTGTTATAGGAGGTGCGACTAGTGGATGATGATTCGTTCGTGTAGATTATGTTGGTGAGGTAAGACTTCGCATTAATTCGTAGAGGCTATCCTTTCAGCTTTATCGATATATATATATATATATATTTTTTTTTTCTTTCTGGGATTTGAATGCTTGACAGCTAAACTCATGTAACTCTATCAGATGTTCTATGGTCTTAGTGTAGGTTTCGAGCTAGAGATACACTACCTAAACAGTTGTGTGCTTTCTTATAAATTGAAACTTGATTTTGATTGGATAATCATTTAATTTTTATGACTATTGGTGCATCTGTAGTTGCACATATTGTATTTCAGTGCTTATAGAAAAGGTTAAGTTTATGAAAAATAGGTTTGCCTAGCGATGGTGTTAGCTGGTGCCAGTCACGTCTAAGGGGTATTTTGGGACGTGACAATTATTGCGCCTATTTTTGGCATCAAGTTCTTGTTTTGCCTTGATAAAATGTTTGAGCACCCACAATTGTAATAACTTGTAACCTTGGAAATATCTATATTCGTACTTTCACATGACTAGAGATCTATAAATGTCCGCAAAAATGATTGGTGCCAAAGAGAAGTACTTGATTCCACTTCCCTTATCAATATCATAAAATATAACATTAGTGACCATTATGTTCATACCCCAAACTCGACCCTTTTGCAATAGGCATACAATGCTATAGAACCACATTAGAAGCACTTTATAAAAATTCTAAACCCCGTGATATACCCTTAAATATTATAACTAATATAATTATTCATAAGTAAGGTCTACAAGTATTTAATAAAATAAAAATAATATAAATGCAAAATTTTATTATATAAATATCACGAAGAGTAGTGCGTCCAACAATTCAAGCAATGATTTAACAAAATTATCACGCCCCAAACCTGGAGAGGTGTGACTGACACTCGGTGCCTACCTAATCGAGCAAGACAACTATATCTCCATTGTAATATAAAATTTGGGCCATTATGACCATAGTCATAACTTGATAAATGGCAGAACATATGGACTGACATGGTCACAATAACATAATAACAACAATAATAGGGCTAGTGTAACACCTCAAAAGTCCCTAAGATCAAACCTAAGGAATGAAATAGAGAAAACAAACGAAATTGCACCAGATCACAGAATGATTCATTAGGTGAGGCGAAAGTCACATAATGAATCATTAGGTGATTCATTAGGTAGGATAAGTTGGAGAAAACTTGTGTTTCAGAGAGTCTTGACGACTGGTTAAGTGATCCTTTGAGTGTCATAACAAATCATTAAGTGAAGGCGACAAGAAAGGATCAAAAAGTTGATTTTTGGTTCCAGTGGTAATGAATGGCATGTCACGACCTGCGAAGTGATTTAATGGGTGGTGAAGTGGGTCATTAGGCTTGGCAGAGTCAATTTTCCAACCGAGTGATTAAGGGTATTTTTGTACTTTCTATGTACTTAGCTCCTAAACTTAGTCATTTTAAGCTTCTAAGAGGGTAAATTATAGGGTTTTATTTATTCCTAAACCTCATTCTACTCTTAAAACCTCTAAGTGAAGGTCAATCCTCTAAAGGCAAGGCTAGAGTTCTTCATCACCTTCTTCTCAATTTCCCTTTGGTCTCTAAATCAAGTTAAAGATTCTTCAAACCCAGGCATGTAGGGTCATGAATAGGGGATTTCTTCCACCCCCATGCCCAATTTCAAGTCAATTTTATGAACTCAAGTCTTCAAGCATAGTCTTATGAAATTCTAGGGTTAGAACTAATTCTCATGAAATCTCTTATGATCTCTTACGAATTCAATTTATGATTATGAATGCATGTTTTCTACCAGAATCTCTCACGAATACATGATTTTCAAGTTATGATGATTTTACCCAATTATGTATGATCTCATGAATTTTCAAGCTTATGAACCTATGATTTCATTTATGATGATTTATTCAAGTATGCATGAATTTCATGAATCTCAAGCTTATGTATCATGGCCGACTCAAGACACTGTTTTCATGGCTGGGTCACGTATGATAAGAATGATTATGATTCTCATATTTTCTAACTATCCCATATAAAACCAACTATGTTTCATAATTATGACTATGAGCAATATGCATGTTTTGGGAGTAGTATCTTGCATCGAGTAGGCTGGGGTCCAGCGCACCCAGGTTTAAGAACTAAGTGCCACCATAGGTATATTCATGTTTGAGGCCTCGCCACAGTGTGTTTGCCCCATCCCGACGGGGCTCACGAGCGATATGACGCCTTCATCGTTCTTTGCCCTGGAAAAGCTTAGGATGGCTCTGCCCACTTGAGCAAGATAGTTGGAGCATCATGTGCTCATTCATGATGGTGTAGGTTATGATGATGTAATATCCCGAAAGTCCCTAAAATCAGACCCATGGGTTAAATCAGAGAAAGCAAGACAATCTACACCAACTCACAAAATGACTCGTCAGGTGACCCATTAAGTTACTTGATGGATCGTTAAGTGACCCATTAAGTGGTGCTGTGCTGGGAAGTTATAGTGGCAACAGTTCGAGGAACGACCCATCACGACACCTAATGAGTCATTGAGTCCTTCATTGGGAGGCTTAGAGCTGGAACTGGGGACTCTTTAAGAGGGACTTAATGGGTGCAGGGACGAGTCATGGTGACACTTCATGAGTCATCAAAGCGACCGTTGGTTGGACAAGGTTGGAAGAAAACTGGAAATTTCCAATGGTGCTGACGAGGGGAGACAATGAGTCGTCAGAGGACCTAATGACTCATCATGTCCCTTGTGGTGACTGTTAGTGTCAATTTTCCACGCGAATCAGTAAGGGTATTTTCATAATTTCTATGCTCTAAGCACTAAACTACGTTATTTTAAGCCCTGAAAGGAGTGTATTAAGGGATTTTAACCTATTCTAATTCATTCAAGTCCCATGCATGCAAAGTTTAAAAATTCCATTTGAAGATTAAGCTTGAACCATATTTCATCTTCTCCAATTCTCTTGGGCTTTCGAAGTGAAGTTGAGATTCAGCTTACCCAGGTATGTAACACTATGAATGAGAGTTTTCTTTCCCCCTCATACCCAAGTTTCTTCTCAAGTTCATGAATTCAAGTCTTAATTCAACTTTATGATCTTATGGGGTTTTAGCCCAATTTAATGAAATTCTCTATGATTTGTTTATGGGTCAGTTCCCTTCATGTCTCAAAGCATGTTTTGAGATTTATCGACAGATTTTATACCTATTTTGATTATAAATTTATGATTTCAAGTTTTAGAAAAAATTATGTCATATTATGCAATTTTCATGAAAAGTCAAGGTTATGATTCATTATTTCAAGTATTATAATATATCTAGCAAGAATGAATATTTACAAATTACCCATGTATGAATTTATGATTTTGACTTATTAAGTCTATTTCAAGTACGCATCATTTTAAGATTTAGGCAAGCCAACACATGTTAAGAATGTTTTTCATGATTTAGCCAAGGCTAATAAGATCAGCTTATGATATGTTTTGGAGTCAAGACTTCCCAAGTTCAGATTTCAAGCTATGCATGTGATTATGCTTTTAGCTTCATTGAAAAACCATGGGAGCACTATGCATGTTTTGGGAATAGTTTCTAGCACCGAGTAGGCTTGGGATTCCAAGGTTCCTTGATCTCAGAACGACATGCCAACATAGGTATATTTATATTTGGGAGCTCTCAAGAGAGTTCTCCCCTACCCCAAGGGGCCTTCAGCTTGATATCGATACCATGGTAGCATCCTGAGCCCTGACAACGTTTTGAATGGCTCTTCCCACTTGAGTGTGATAGTTAGGGCATCACATAATCTCAATCGTGATGGTGTCGATTATTGTAATACCCCAAAAGCGCTTAATACTAGACTCGGGAACTGGAAATGAGAAGCAGCAGAAATCTTAAATTTTTGCCTCGGGACAATTAAGGGTACGAGTCGTGGGAAGGACCCACGACCCTTATGAACCACCCGTAGCTAGCAGGTATGAGGGAAGGAGTTGGAACAATAGGCCTGGTAGTGACCCATTAGAAGAAGGTATGACTCGTAGGTATTAATCGTGGGTTGGTTCTGGAATAGTCAGGGATGGACAATATGAGTCATGCTACGACTCATTGTGAGGAACAACGATTCATTGTAAGTTCTCGCGGAAAGAGCAGGAAAAAGTTCCCTTGTCAAGTAATGGATGGAACCCACGACTCATAGGTGAAGGCACGAGTCGTGGTGTGACTCATGGGAAGTTTATATGCAGTTTCATCAGAGGCAGTAATGAGAGGATACAATGGATCAATGTTTGATGTAATGATTCATCCTATTGAGTCATGGTATCATGACCTGAGAACTAAAGGATGAGGAAGGGAAGTAATGGACAGTCACCACAAGTCGTGGTAGCAAGGTACAACTCGTGGTAACACTCGTTGTCACTAGTAGTGCAGTTTTTCCAGGTTATTCATTAAGGGTATTTTCATCATTCCTAAGCCTAAGGTCCTAAACTACGTTGTTTTAAGATCATTTAGCAAGATTTTAAGGGTTTTAAGCCTATTCTAAGCATTTTCCCACTCTATGCATGCAACTTAGAACCTTTCCTTGGAGATCAAGCTTGAATAATTTCTCCAATTTCTTGCCAAATTTCCCTTAGGCTTTCAAGAGGAAGTGTAAATTTGACCTACCCAGGTATGTAGGGTTATGAATAGGTGTATTCATCCACACCCATGCCCAATCCTCTTCAATTTCATGAAATTCGAGTTATTGAATCTATGAGGTTTTAACTCAACATGTGAATTCTCTAAGTATCAATAATGGGTATGATCTATAGGGGTTCCTAATGTTGTATTATGATTCATGGGCATACTTTATAATGTTTCAATTACAATTATGTTTTCATGTTTTAAAAATTATGATGCCCAATCATAAAAGAATTCATGAAAGGTTGAGGTTTTGATTTATGTGTTCAATTATGATGAGATGTGTATGAAGAAAATATGACTGTGAATTAACCATGTCTACATTCATATTTTGAATAATCAAAGTCTATTCCAAGCATGTTTAAATATTGGGCAAGCCCATAACATATAGTATGTTTCATGATTTATTTAAATTTCATGTTATTAGCTTACTACATTGTTTTGGAGTCTAGACTCTCACTCTTTCCAGCTTGTGGTATGGTTAGAGCCCAAGGCTCCTCATGATATGATCTCAGATTACGAATGTATGTTATTATGCAACTTCGTCGCCAGACGATGGTCAACTTCGTAAAAAACAATAGAGAGCAAATGCATGTTTTTGGGAGTAGTGTCTAGCACCGAGTAGGCTAAGGGTCAGTCAACCCTATGCCTCAGAACTAAGCACCAACATAGGTTTACGTATATACTCTAGCACCTCCCTTGTGAGCTTCCCCTGCCCCCAAGGGGCCTTGAGCTTGATATCAATATCATGGTAGCATCCTTAGCCCTGACAAGGCTTTGTACGGCTCTACTCACTTAAGTGTAATAGTCGGGACCACGTAAGCACTATCGTGGTAATGTCAGTTATATGACGAGTCTTCCAATGTTCCTCGTGATTTCAGTTATTTATGCATGTTCATCAGCCATGATATTATGCTTTCAGCAGGTTTGACCTAATGTTCAATTTTACTTATGAATAATCAGTTTCAGCTGGGTCATTTGATTCATTTATGATATGCAGTTATGTTTAAATAATGTTTTCAGATGATAGCATGCAAGCCCTACTCTCAGACTCTTATGATGAAATGTTTTATGTTGTGCATGATTACTAATTTTACTTACTTAGTGATTTTACTTATCTTTCATAGTCGGTACATTCCACATACTGACTGCATACTCTATGTTGTATCGTTTCATGATGTAGGCTTGAATATTCAGGCTCAGTCCCGCCATTAACCAGACACTCAGTGTTAGCATCTCCCAGTATGAATTGGAGAGTCCTCATTTTCCGAGGGTCCTTTATCAGTTGTATTTAGTATCTTAAGTTTCAAACTATAGTGAGAAGTTGGGTTCTTGTCCCATCAACTCGTCAGTAATAGAGGTTTTTCAAACATAGTATGTATTTCAGTTTTAGCCTTGTGTTATGTAATCAGATGTTATGATATTTCAGATTTCTGCTATATTATATATGATGGACTTCCAATTGAATATGATGAATGTGGATGTTATGTTCATGCCATAGGTCTACTTAGAGCCTCTCGGGGTTCTTTGTCCCGTGTCTCGATTAGGGCCTATGTTCGGGTCGTGAAAAACTTGATTTTAGAGCATTAGGTTTTAAAGTGTCTTAGGGTGTCAGAAAACCGTGTTAAGTAGAGTCTTTTTCATGGGTGTGAAGCACGCCACACTTATGACGAAGAGGCTACGAAACGTTTAGAAAATATCCCCTTCTTTCATGATCTATGTCGTGCGATGAAATGTCTCTCTATCCTTCTAACTCGTGCTATATGCATTTGCAGAATCTTGCCTCCTCGTCGAGTTAATAGAAGAAGAAATAGAAACGAAAATGGCCAATGAGGATCATGTACCCCAGCAGGTTTCCCACGTAGAGTTCAGGGCGTCAATTCAGATGCTAGCTCAGGTTTTGACCGCCCAAGTCAACCAATAGGTGGTAGCGCATGTCCCCTAAAATGGGAATGAAGTGGCAATAATAGTTAGAGATTTCTGCGGATGAACCCTATAATACCCGAAAGTGCCTGAAATTGGGAAAATCCCACAAAACGGATGACCCAAAGGATCGTTGGTCCCACCAACGACCGGTGTGAAGCAGTCGTGGTAAGATGTCAGGTTGGTAACAGTGGGTGGTGACGAGCGAAGTAACGACTCGTTGTTCATTCCAATGAATCGTCGTGTGAAGCCGTGGTGGGAACTGGTCTTCAGCTTAAAGGGAAGTAGCAAGTCATCCCAAGACCCGTCGTTAGGAGTAACGGGTCATGGTCACCAATTGTGGTAAGGAATATCACCATCTTTCCAATCCATGTAAAGGAAGGAAACTGCGACTCGTTGGAGGAAGTAACGACTCGTGGTGAGGCTCGTGGGAAGGACTAGTACAGGACTTGAAGGAGGAAACAATGGATGATATAATGACCCATTGTCTGAAGGGATGACTCATCCTATCGAGTCGTAGGATTTAATCTGAGAACATGAGGCTTTGGCAGTGGAGACGGCGGATGGATTCCATGAGTCGTGATATCCACTAACGATCCGTTAGTCCAGTCGTTGGTTCACCGGTGCAGATTTTTCATGGATTTTATAAAGGGAATTTTCGTCATTCCTAAGTCCTAGGGTCCTAAATTACATCGTTTAAGGCTCAAAAATTAGGGTTTATTGAGGGTAAAACCCACCCTAGGCTTATTCATTTCCATGCATGCAAAGTTAAGGGATTGAGGAGGTGATCAAGCTTGTTCTTCAAGGTTTTCTTCATTAATTTCCATTGGGCTTTCAAGGAGTGGTGAGATTTTATTTTTCCCAAGTATGTCGGGTTATGAATGGGTGATTCCTTTCAAACCCATGCCCAATCCCTCTCTAAATCAAGAAAATTCTATGACTAATCAATGAGGTTTTAACCCGAATGCATGAATTTCCTAATTCTCTACATGGGTATGATTTAATTGTGTTTCTACTACTGAATTATGAAGTATGGGTAAGTTTTATAATGTTTTCAGTTAAAAATCATGTTTTTAGTTTTATTAATTTTTAAAAGCCCATGGATGAGATGTTCATGAAAGATTATATTTGTGATGAATGTATGATGATGATGAGATATTATGATGAAAAGAATTTTTTAAAGCTACACGTGTTTATAATCATGTTTTCCATGTAAATCGTGTATTTCCAAGCATGATAAAGTATTTGGCAATGCCCTCATGTAAAGTATGAATTAAGATTTCCTGAATTAAGCTTACCACATAGTTTTGGAGCGAAGACTTCCATTTATCTTTTAACTTGTGGTATGTTTTGAGCTACAAGGTCTCATATGCATGATTTCATATTTGAGATGTATTTGATGATTGAGCTTCATCAATAGACGGTGTTGAGCTTCGTTGAAAAATGATGTAGAGCATATGCATGTTTTGGGAGTAGTGTCTAGCACTGAGTAGGCTAAGGGTCGATCACCCTATGCCTCAAAACTGCGCGCCAACATAGGTTTATACTTATATATATTACTTCGTGACCTCCCTTGTGAGCTATCCCCGGCTCTATTGGCCCACGATCTTGATATTGATATCATGGTATCGTCCCTAGCCCAGGAAAGGCTTTGGACGGCTCTACCCACTTGAGTGTGATAGTTGGGATAGATAACGCTCATATCTTCAATAGTTCACTGAAATTTATTTGAATGATCGTGACAGCTCTTCAAAGCCTATTCAGTCTGATTAGATATGTCATTGAAACAAAGTGATTCCGTTCTGTCTCTCTTTTCTTTTCGGATTACGAGGATGAGCCGGCCTATCCTAACATCATTTATGAGGAGCCGGACGATGAAGCCTCCTCCTCAGATAAAGATCTCTCCGACGCTACTCTCCCAGCAAGAAGAACTTTATCTATTATGATTTTTTTGCAAGTTCGGTCAAGAGGGATAAAAGAGAGATGCTTTCTATCAGTCAAAAGTAGATACCGCCCCCATGCTCCCACGGTATGCTTACCGAGGAATAGAAAGGAAGGACCCGGGGCCAGAGTAAGTTGGGTTGGGGTATAGAGCCGTAAGCGCGGTGGGGGGGGTGATAGAGGACGTGCTCGTACGGTTCATACAAGGATATGCAAAAGTACTTTTTTGTTGGGAACTTTCACTCCTCTATATTCGAAATATGCCTCTCTAGGAGCATTATGATCTGCTAGGGCCTCTTTCTCGTTGATCAGTTCGCCTCTGCTCTATTGAAAAGTAGGAATTCCTACGTTGTCCACAAACGCGTCTCGGGCCAGATTGATTAACCTAACCCACCCTTAAGGAGGCTTTTCCATAGTTGGGTGTCCGCTTTAGTGTGATTTACGAAGGGTAGGCTAGGTTTGGTAAAATCCAAAACAAATGAAAAGAGATCGGGGTTGATAGGTGGCAGTTGGCAAGGAACTTGATCCCCCCCCCAAAAAAAAAAGGGGGAAGCTATGGTCGAACTCTAATTCTGGTGTAGGGCCTCTTGTTCTTATTGGATCTTTAAAAGAAAAGATCAAATTCTTTCACACGAAAGGAGACAGCTCTCTCTTATTGGCTTAGCCTTTCGAGTTGAAGGTACGTCGTTAGGCTAATTCTGCTCACATTCCTGGTCAATGTCAAATTCTTCCTAAAAAAGAGGGCATTCACAGGCTATTCTTTATGTGTAGGTGTGAATATCTTGATTTCTGATTCAATTGTTCGAGGAGCAGGGGGTTTAGGTTTTGTTTTGGTGAAAAGGTCTTAGGCATCTTTCAATGAGAAGGAAATAGTCTATGTCGGGAATCGGCTTCTCATCCTAGCTAAAGAAAGTGAGGCAGCACTATTCGCTTGAAGTAAAGTGTCACTTGCTTGCACAAGCCCTTTTTGCTTGAAGCTCTCGTCCCATGTCGATGAGGGACTATTCCCACTACATGCTAACTAGAAAGATCATAAGAGAAGATGCCATCGAATCGCCTCTTAGATATTGAAAGCGAGCTCCTGACTCGAGGGTGAGAATCCGTAGTTTTTCTGTTAAAGTTTCGGTAGGTGTAGGAGTTGCTGCTTTCAAGAATTAGCCCAAACTCATAAAGGATAAAGACAAAAGAGCCCCCTTCCCTTATGTTGTTGAAAGGCATTCTATTCTTCACGTCAAATTGAAATAAGGCCACCTTTTGATTGCAGCCAAGGCAAGAATGCCAAGCTCACACTTCTTAACAAAGTATGAAACTGAAGTTGGGGTCGATCCCACAAAGAATACGGAAGGATATAGAAGAACACTAGTGCTTAAGCTTTGTAGTCAATTATTTCTTAAGAGGGGGAAATTTGTAAAAGTAATAAATAACAATGTTGAGAAATTGTTTGTTGTTTCCAATTTAATGCAACTAACTAGGATAAGTGTTCCCCATGACTTCATAACCACAAGGCGTTTTATACTAGTGATCTATTTCGGTGTTTAGCATGTAATATCGATAAGTTAATTTCACCTAAATTGTTGCTCCCCTATTTAGATGTTTATCACCAAGCAACTTGGTCCGTGTACGGGTGTATGTTTTACTAACCCTTACCCTTGATATAGGATTAGCTATCTCAGACAAGGTCAAGCTATTAGATGAAGGTTGATAGCCTCAAATCTCCGTTGTTAATCCCATTTCCCATTCACTACCTCCTTGGTCCGGTAAGAAAGAATAAGGCAAGTTCTAACGCTTGCAATCATTAAAAATCAATTATAACGAAGGAAGAAACAATACATACATAAACACCGTTCAAGAATCACTAAGTATTTTACCTATGCGTGTTAATTTGTCATGGTTCCAACAACCCTAGTTGTGGTGGTTTTAGCTTATCATGTTTATAAATAAATTCATGGTATTCATAGACAAAAGCATAAATTAATACTTACAACGATGATAGGAAGAACTAACTTGATTATTGCAACAATAAATAAGAATAATTCAACAATCATCTCGAAGTTCCAAATGTAAGACACCAAACTTGTATCTAAAAATTGAGACTTGAAACTCTAATCCTAATTGAAGACTTTTTGAACTTGAAACTTCAACTCTTGAAGACATAAAAACAACATGAAAATAAAATAGTATTTATAGTAGTATATTTATGCTTTGCTTTTTCCTTGTTGAATTTGACTTGGACTTGATGTTCCTTTTCCTAGTTGAAGTAGGAAATCCAATTTTTGCCCGTTTTGGAAGCCTTTATGCATTGCAGCTTCTTTTGTTCCTTCATGGATTTAATTTGGGATTTTTAGCTCCTTTCCTAATTAAAAACGGCCTCCAGGCCGTCAGTGGTCACGGGCTAAGTAACGACTCATTAGGACCTCAAACGAGTCATGATCAGTAAAGCATAGTCGTCCTCAGCATTAGGCCCAGTCGTGGCAATAGGTCACCTAACGACTCGTTAGGGCTGGGCATGAGTCGTTAAGTCCCTCGTGGCCATGGATCATCACACCCTCCAGTGTACTTGGCGGATGGTCACAGTGTCTGACGACGAGTTGTCACTTCACACGACGACTCGTTATGTCACTCATTACCTTCACGGGACATTTCGTCAGATTTTATCCTCCTAGTCCTCACTTTATTCCATTTTCTTCAAATTCATTTCAAAGCATCAAATACACCAAAATCCATCAATTTTAGACCTGAAAGAATCTAACGATGTGTTTTAGCTATTTTCACAAATATATAACATACCCATGCAAACACACACAATTTGTCCTCAAAACATAGCAAAGTATGGGAAAAATTATGTCTATGAAGTGCGTGAGTACGCCCTTCATCAGGGACCACGTAAGCTCTATCCTGGTATGTTAGTTAAAAGATGAGTCTCCCATTGTTCCTCATGATTTCAGTTATGCATGTTTATCATTCATGAGATTTCTATATCTAAATATGTTCTAAAGCAGGTTTGACTCAATGTTCAGTTTTACTCATGACTATAAGATTTAAGCTTTAAGTCAATCGATTTAGTTATGATGTAATGTTATGTTATGATGAGATCATGATTTCAGAATGAATGCATGCAAGACCTACTCTCATATTCTTAATGTTTATCCTTTATATTATGCATGTTTTAAAGTGATTTACTTCCTTAAGTGGTTTTACTTACCTTACATACTCGGTACATTCCACGTACTGACCGCATACTCTATGCTATATTTTTTCATGATACAGGACCCGAATCTCAGGCTCAGCCCCACTCATAGTCAGTCTTTTGAGATAGCATCATATGTTGTGGGTGAGTCCTCATCTCCCGAGGACTAGACTATTTAGATTTTCTTCATGTATTTTCAGTTTCAGCTTATTGAGTTAGTCGAGGTCTTGTCCCATCAACTCGTCATGTTTAGAGGCTTTTCAGACAAAAGATGTATTCAGCTTCAGATTGTGTATTCTGATGTTATGTTTGATTTAGACTTCCTCGATGATTATCTTGTTGATTCTTCTATTTTATTGATTGAATTAGATGAATGCTTATGCCATGGGTCAACTTGGGGTCTTTGGGGCTCCTTGTCTTGTGTTGCAATCTGGGCCTTCGTTCGAGTCGTGACAAAACCTCCAGAGTTCCTTGGGTCAAAGGTAGAAGAGGATCCACATGAGTTTATAGAGGTTCTAAAGATCACCCACATCATGGGGGGACAGGAGAGGAGTGCGCCGATCTAGCCTCGTATCAGTTGAAGGGGTTGTGCACATCTGGTTCAAGCAATGGAAGGATAACAGGGTAGTTGGAGTAGGCCATATTGGTTGGGATGAGTTCCATATCGCATTTTTGGATCTGTTCTTCCCTAATAAAATGGGGAGATTAAGCAGCCAAGTTTGTGAACCTAAAGCAAGAAAAGATGACAGACAGTTCAGGAGTATACTTTGGAGTTCACTCATCTGTCCAAGTATGCACCTGAGATGGTGATGGATCAGAGAGCCCGTGAGTCAGTTCGTGCATGGGATAGAAGACTACTTGGTCAAAGATTGCTGGACCGCAATGCTGCATCAAGACATTGACTTTCCCCGGGTAGTTCTATACGCCCAGAAGATGGAGGCAGTATAAGTGAGTTAGCGGAGAAAGAGGCCAAGAGGGCCAGGACTGATACCTTCAGATTTTCCCATCAGAGACCTGGTGGGCACCGTTAGCAATCCCACCAGAGATCTTTAGCCCCAGCGTCGTTGGCTATAAGTGTTCCATCCAGATCTAGGTGTGAGCAGAGGGGACAAGCATCAAGCTCTAGAGGTCAGGGTAGCAGATCCACAGAGTCCAATATTCCAGTGTGTGGCAGGTGTGGCCGGAAAAACATGGGTCAGCGCCTAGCAGGTTTAGATGCTTATTTCAAGTGTGAGAAGCTCGGACATATGCTTAAAGATTGCCCAGCAGTCAGACAAGGCCATGATAGGGGCCAAGGCCTAGCCTCCAGTTCAATAGCTCCACCAGCACACCCAACTCACTAGTGTGGGTGGTGGTCAGCACCAAAACAGATTCTATTCCCTAGCATCTCATCAGGAGCAGGAGGTCTCCCCAGATGTAGTCACTGGTATGTTAAGAGTATTCCACCTTTATGTATATGCATTGTTAGATCCAGGGACTACTTTATCTTTTGTGATGCCCTGTGTTTCTAGTAGTTTCGGAGTCAGTCCCAAAATTCTATTAGAAACCTTCTCAGTCTCTACTCTAGTTGGTGATTCAGCTATAGCTCGACGGATATAAAAAAATTGCCCTATCACAGTTCTTCAGAAAATCACCTTAGCACATTTAGTAGAGCTAGCCATGATCGATTTTGATGTTATCTTTGGCATGGATTGGCTACATACATGTTATGCTTCAGTCAATTGTAGAACCCGTGCAATAGATTTTAGATTTCTAGGTGATCTAGTCCTAGAGTGGAAGGGTAGTTCAGTTGTGCTTGTAGATCGCTTCATTTCCCACCTTAAGGCCAGAAAGATGATCTCTAAGGGTTGTGTGTACAATCTAGTTAGGGTTAAGGATACTACGTCCCAGACCCCAACTATCTAGTTAGTTCCCATAGTGCGTGAGTATCCAGAAGTGTTTCCAGATGATTTACAGGGTATTTCTCCCGAGTGGGAAATTGATTTCTATATTGACCTTCTTTCCGATATGCATCCTATATCTATTCCTCCTTACATAATGGCCCCATCAAAGTTAAAGTAGTTGAAGGAGTAGTTGAAAGACCTCTTTGACAAGGGTTTTATTAGACCTAGCAAATCCCCATGGGGTGCACCAGTTCTCTTTATTTAGAAGAAGGATGGTTCACTCCAGATGTGTATTGATTCTTGGCAACTAAACAAGGTTACAATCAAGAACAGGTATCCTCTCCCCAGTATTGATGATTTGTTTGACCAGCTTCAGGGTGCTAAGTGCTTTTCAAAGATAGGCCTCAGATTCGGATACCATCAGCTCAGGGTTCGAGAGAGTGACATTCCAAAGATAGCCTTCAGGACTCGGTATCATCACTATGAGATTATAGTTATATCTTTTGGACTAACAAATTCTCCTACAACTTTTATGGATTTGATGAATGAGGTGTTCAAGCCATATTTGGATATGTTCGTGATTGTGTTCATAGATAATATCCTTAAATACTCTTAGATGAGGAGCATGCTGCTCATTTGAGAGTGGTGCTACAGACTCTGAAGGATCGCCTGATGTATGCAAAGTTCACCAAGTGTGAGTTTTGTCTAGACTTAGTGGCATTTTTGGGTCATGTAGTGTTAAAGTGAGGGTGTACAGGTAGACCCTCAAAAGATAGAAATGGTGAAGAATTGGCCTAGACCAGTTAGTCCTCTAGATATCAGGAGTTTCTTAGGCTTAGCTGGTTACTATTGGAGGTTTGTTGAAGGGTTTTCATCCATTGTAGAACCATTGACTAAATTGACCCAGAAGAAAGTGAAGTTTCAATGGTCGGAGGGCTGTGCGAAGAGCTTCCAAGAGTTGAAGACTCGACTCACCTCAGCACTTATGTTGACTCTACTTGAGTGTACCGATGGGATTGTGGTATAATGTGATGCTTCAAGGATCGGCCTTGGTCGCGTATTAATGCAACACGGTAAAGTTATACCCTATGCTTCCAGGCAGCTAAAAGTCCATGAAAAGAACTATCCTACTCACGACCTCGAGTTGGCAGCGGTAGTGTTTACCTTGATGATTTGGAGACACTATCTGTACGGGGTCCATGTGGATGTGTTTACGGACTACAAAAGCCTACCGTATGTCTTTACCCAAAAGGATCTAAATCTACGTCATAGAAAGTGGTTAGATCTTCTTAAAGATTATGATATGAGTGTCCTTTATCATCCGTGTAAAGCTAATGTGGTGGCAGACGCTCCTAGCAGGCTTTTTATGGAGAATGTGTCGGTTGTAGATGAAGAGAGGAAGGAGCTGGTGAAGGATGGGCATCGGCTTGCACGGTTGGGAGTTCGCCTTGTTGAATCGATAGATGGAGGTGTCATTACTCAGAATAGGTCAGAATCTTCCTTTGGTGACCAAGGTTAAAGATAGACAAGATGAGGATCTGATTTTTGTAAAATTGAAGGAAGTCATTTAGAATCAAAAAGTGGAGGTCTTCTCCTAAGAGGGGGATGAAGTGCTACGATATTAAGGTCATTTGTGTGTATCGGGTGTTGATGACTTGAGGAAGTGGCTGTTGCATGAGTCTCATGGTTCCAGATATTCTACATATCTAGGTGCCACCAAGATGTACAGTGACCTACGGGAAGTCTATTAGTGGAATGGCATGAAGAAGGACATAGCAGAGTTTGTGGCTAAGTGTCTGAATTGTCAATAGGTGAAGGTTGAGCATCAAAGACCTGGAGGTGCGGGTGGGAGGAAATTAGTATTGACTTCATTACCAGGTTGTCTCGTACTCGTCGACAGTATGACTCTATTTGGGTAGTTGTAGATAGGTTGACTAAGGCAGCTCATTTTCTGCCGGTCAAGACTACTAATTCAGCGGAGGATTATGCTAAGTTATATATTTGAGAGTTAGTACCATTTCATGGAGTGACCTTTTCCATCATATCAGATAGAGGTACTCAATTTACCTCCCAGTTTTGGAGGTTGTTTTAGAAGGGACTTGGTACTTAGGTCAAGCTTAGCACCGCATTTACCCGCAAACAGATGGTCAGACCGAGCGGACCATTTAGACCCTTGAGGATATATTGATAGCATGCGTGATTGATTTCAAAGGTAGTTGGGATGATAATTTTCCCTTCATTGAGTTTTCATATAACAACAACTACCATTCCAACATATAAATGGCTCCGTTTGAGGCGCTCTATGGACGGAGATGTAGATCGCCTATTGGTTGGTTTGAAGTCGGTGAAGCTACAATGATAGGTCTAGATTCAGTCCATGAACCTATGGAAAAAGTCTAGCTTATAAGGAATAGGTTGAAACTAGCTTAGAGTCGCCAAAAGTCTTATGCGTATGTGAGGAGGAGGGAGCTAGAGTTTGAAGTTGATGATTGGGTTTTTCTGAAGGTATCTCCCATGAAGGGAGTGATAAGGTTCGTAAAGAAGGGGAAACTCAGCCCCTTTTATGTTGGTCCGTATAGAATTGTGAGACGTGTTGGCAAGGTGGCCTATAAGTTGGAGTTGCCCTCAGAATTGGCTTTAGTTCATCTAGTCTTCCATGTATCGCTCTTAAAGAAGTGCTTGGGTGACCTGGCTTTGGTGGTTCCCGTCGAGAGTATAGGTGTAAAGGATAGTCTTAGCTATGAGGAGGTTCTGGTGGAAATACTTGATCGCCAGATGTGAAAGCTAAGAAACAAAGAAGTAGCCTCAGTAACGATTTTGTGGAGGATACAACAGGTTGAAGGAGCTACATGGGAATCCAAAGAAGATATGATGGCTAAATACCCACATCTATTCCTTTCCAGCTCAGTTTCATCTTGAGGTATCAATTTTCTCCTTAGTACTCTATTCAGTTTCATGTTTAGTTTATGTGTTCCAGTTTCTTTCATGTCAATGTATGTATGCGTGATTCATGAATTCAGTTCAGTCATGTAGTTTGGTCCGGAGTCAGTCAAACCTTTATTTTTCAGCATAAATGTTTAGTATTGTGCATGGTAGTTGCATTTCTCAGTTTTTCTTAGTATGTTTACCCATATTGGAGGATGAATGTTCTCAAGAGGGAGATATTGTAATACCCCGAAAGCGCTTAAGACTAGACTCGGGAATTGGAAATGTGAAACAGCATAAATCTGAAATTTTGCCTGAGGACGATTGAGGGTACAAGTCATGGGAAGGACCCATGACCCGTAGGAATCACTCGTGGTTAGAAGGTATGAGGGAAGGAGTTTGAACAACAAGCCTAGTAATGACCCATTAGAAGAAGGTACGACTCATAGGTAGTAATCATGAGATGGTTCTGGAATAGTCGGGGATGGACAGTACGAGTCATGCTATGACTTGTAGTGAGGAACAATGAGTCGTTGTAAGTACCTGTGGGAAGAGTAGGAAAAAAATCCCCAACCAAGTAATGGATGGAACCCACGACTCATAGGGTGAAGGTATGAGTCGTGGTGTGACTCGCGGGAAGTTCAGATGCAGTTTTAGCAGAGGCAGTAATGAGAGGATATAATGGATGGTTGTTCAATGTAATGAGTCATCCGGTTGGTTAATGGTATCAGGACCTGAGAACTGAAGGATGAGGAAGGGAAGTAACGAACAGTCACCCCGAGTCGTGGTAGCAAGGTACGACTCGTGGTAACACTCATTGTCACTGACAGTGCAGTTTTTCAGGTTTTTCATTAAGGATATTTTCGTCATTCCTAATCCCTAAGGTCTTAAAGTACATTGTTTTAAGTTCAGTTAGCAAGGTTTTAAGGGTGTTAAACCTATTCTAAGCATTACCCGCTCCATGCATGCAACTTAGAACCTTTCCTTGGAGATCAAGCTTGAAGAATTTCTCCAATTTCTGGACAAATTTCCCTTGTGGTTTCAAGAGGAAGTGTAAATCAGACCTACCCAGGTATGTAGGGTTATGAATAGGTGTATTCATCCACACCCATGCCCAATCCCTCTTCAATTTCATGAAATTCTATTTGATGAATCTATGGGATTTCAACCCAACATATGAATTCTCTAAGTATCAATCATGGGTATGATCTATACGGGTTCCTAATGTTGAATTATGATTCATGGAAATATTTTATAATGTTTCAAGTACAATTATGTTTTCAAGTTTTACAAATTATTATTCCCAATCATAATAGAATTCATGAAAGGTTGAGGTTCTGATCTATGTGTTCAATTATGATGAGATGTGCATGATGAAAGTAGGACTGCAAATTACCCATGTTTACATTCATATTTTGAATAATCAAAGTCTATTTCAAGCATGTTTAAATATTGGGCAAGCCCATATCATCAAGTATGTTCATGATTTATCTATATTTCATGTTATTAGCTTACCACATGATTTTGAAGTCTAGACTCCCACTCTTTCCAGCTTGTGGTATGGTTTGAGCCTAAGGCTTCTCATGATATGATTTCATATTATGCTTGTATGTTATTATTCAGCTTCATCAGTAGATGATGGCTAGCTTCATTGAAAAATAATGGAGAGCAAATGCATGTTTTGGGAGTAGTGTCTAGCACCGAATAGGCTAAAGGTCAGTCAATCCTGTTCCTCAGAACTACGCGCCAACGTAAGTTTATATTATACTTTGGGACCTCCCTTGTGAGATTCCCCTGCCTCCAAGGGACCTTGAGCTTGATATCGGTATCATGGTAGCATCCTTAGCCTGGAAAGGCTTTGGAGAGCTATGCCCACTTGAGTGTAATAGTTAGGACCACTTAGGCTCTATCGTGGAAATGTTGGTAATATGACAAGTCTCCCACCATTCCTCATGATTTCAGTTATGCATGTTCATCAGTCATGATATTATGTTTTCAGCAGGTTTGACCCAACGTTCAGTTTTACTTCTGAATAACTAGTTTCAACTTTGGGTCATTCGATTCAATCATGATATGCAGTTATGTTTAAATCATGTTTTAAGATAATAGAATGTAAGCCCTACTCTCAGACTCTTATGATGAAATGTTTTATGTTGTGCATGATTATTAATTTTACTTAATTAGTGGTTTTACTTACCTTACATACAGTACATTTCATGTATTGATTGCATACTCTATGTTGTATCATTTCATGATACAGGCTCGGATATTCAGGCTCAGTCCCGCTAGTAGCCAGAATCTCAGTGTTAGCATCTCCCAGTCTTAGTAGGTGAGTCCTCATCTTCTGAGGGCCCTTTATCAATTGTATTTAGTATGTTTAGTTTCAGAATATAGTGAGTTAGTTGGGGTCTTGTCCCATCAACTCATCAGTAATAGAGGTTTTTCAAACATAGTATGTATTTCAGTTTTATCCTTGTGTTTTGTAATCAGATTTTATGATATTTTAGATTCTCTCTATATTATATATGATAGAATTCCACTTGATTACGATGAATTTTGATGTCATGTTCATGAGATGGTTTGATTTGGAGCCTCTTGGGGTTCTTTGTCCCGTGTCTCAATCCGGCCCTATGTTCGGGTCGTGACAGTTATGACGAGTCCCCCATTATTCATCATAATTTTAGTAATTCATGTTCATTACTTACGATATTATTTTTTACAGAAGATTTGACCTTATGATTCCAGCTATAACAAGTCATATGATTTCTGTTTTTAGCTTTGGGTCATTCTATTCAGATATGGTATTCATCTTATGACTATACATGTTTCATATTTAGATTTCAGCATGCAGTCCTTACTCTCACGATCTTATGATTTATGTTTATATGCATAATTTCAGTTAATATTTACTCAGCATGTTTTACTTATCTTGCATACTCAGTATATTTCAAGTACTAACCACATACTTTATATTGTATCGTCTCATGATACATGTCCGAAAGATCGGACTCAATTCATCCATTAGTCCAGCTTTTTCGCAGCTTTGCTTAGTTTCCCGTAATCGGTGAGTTCTCATATTTTAAGGACCTTTAGTTTAGTGTTGAGTTATGTTATATTCAATTTTTGACTTTAGCTAGCTAGCTAGGGATATTGTCGCATTAGCTCATCAGACAGTAGTAAAGGCTTATCAGCCATTTTGTAGCATTTTCAACTTTATCGAGTGTTGACTCTGTTTTATGATAGTTATTCTATCCATGCTTTCGTTTATTCATGTTCAGTTATTAGAATCCTTTCGATGTATGCTTTTTAGTTGTTATGTTCGTGTTATGGGTCGACTTGGAGTCATTCATGGTTCTAGATCCCGTATCTCGATCTGGGGTCCCAGCTCGGGT
Source organism: Datura wrightii (assembly GCA_035772735.1). Lineage (NCBI taxonomy): Eukaryota > Viridiplantae > Streptophyta > Magnoliopsida > Solanales > Solanaceae > Datura > Datura wrightii. Next base: position 57,707,825 of record JASDFA010000001.1, read on the forward strand.
TGTGACAAACTCAGTATTAAAGACATGGTTTAGAGTGTCCTAGGGTGTCTAAATCCACATTTAGTAGTGTTTTTTCCATAGGTGTGAAGTCCACACTTATAGGGAAGAGTCTACAAGGCGTTTTAGAAAATTTCCCTTCTGTCATGATTTATGTCGTATGATGAAATATCTCTCTATTTCTCCTAACTCGTTCTATACGCATTTGTAGAAGAAACATGCCTCCTCGCCGAGTGAATGAAAGAAGAAATAAAAATGGAAATGTCCATGATAATGGCAATGGACATGGGCATCAGCAAGCCCCGCCAGCACTAGCAAGTCCTATGCCCGAGTAAGCCACTCATGCCGAGTTACAGCAGCATTTCAGATGTTGGCACAAGTTATGACCACTCAGGTCAATCAACAAGTGATGGCTAATGCTCCTCAGAATGGGAACGCAACGACGGCTAGAGTTGGGGACTTTCTTAGGATAAATCCACCTGAGTTTTTGTCATGCCCCGAGTCTGTACCCTAGAGGAGACACGGTACTTGGAGTCACGAGTAACCCCAAGTCAACTCATGGTCTATCATAACACTGGCAATCTGAGTAAAAACATAGCAGAAGCTTTAAAAATATATAATAAAACCATTTATGAAAAAGAATTAGATCATAAGGCTTTAATACAACTGAAAAAATTGAAAATCTGGATCTATGTCTGTGTCTGAAAGCCATCTATCTAATGAGTTGCTCGGACAAGCCCCAGCTAATTCTAAGTCTAACTAAAATAAATATAATTAAATAGAAATAATCATCGTCCTCGAAAGATGAGGACTCGCCACTAGTGCAGCTGAAAACTCCAGGACGAGATCCGCTAACGGTGCTGAGACTGAGAACCTGCAGCTGTATCATAAAACGATACAGCATAAAAGGTATGAATCAGTATTTCGAATGTACTAAGTAAGTAGGAGAAACCATAACACGGAGAATAAAATAAATGAACTATAAAGACATGCAATGAACAAATGAAATGCTGAAACTGAATAAACTAAAATATATTAAGATGGCCAAAATGACCCTATTTGTTGGTCAAAGACATGCCTTAAATCTGAGATGCGGAATCTGAACTAACGGTACTGAACTAAGTAAGCTGAAACTGTTCTGAACTGAGCTAATCTGAGACTGAACTGATTAGTGGGAGAGTGTATAACCGACATATAACCATGTGAGCTAAACATGGAGTCTAATGTATACACCCCATTGATAGGACCTAATATAACTTGCTAGGATATAACGACATGAACTGGGTAATCACAAGTCTAGGTCCGTGAGGCTAATAAAAATAACCTACGATGGCAACGTAGTTTTGGGAACCTAGGTACGCTGGAACCCCGGTCCGCTCGGTGCTAAGTCCTACTCCCACTGGATAGTCCTAGACTGACTACTAGGCTGATAGCTCGAAAGTGGGGCCCAAGAGTAAGTCAGGAATACCTATGTGGAAGTACCATGAGAGTCTTATTAGATCGGATTCTGTAACTAGTGTTCTAAGACTGGTCAGAGCTTCTTATCTTGAAGCGTCGTAACCGTCTAAAGTACAAACTGTAATCTGAAGCTAGGATTCTAAGGTTGGTTAGAGCTACTTATCTAGAAGTGTCATGACCGCCTAAAGAACCACTTAAATTTGATAACTGAGTCTAATACTGATAACTAGGAGGCATCACTGACACCTCAAGAATTTACTGTAGTCAAACTGATCAGCTGACATTTCTAGACAACACTGAGTCTAATAATCTGATTGAGACTGGACTAATATGTATCTGACTGAAATTTCCACATACACTAACAATATAGGGATCTCAACACTGATCGAATCAAGCTACAGGGAAACTAGTCCAACATGCAAGATTCTAGTTCTACTGAATTAAGAACTAGGGCTAATTCATTGCACTAAATACTAGTTTTCACGAAATTTCTAGAAATAGGGAATAACAGAGTAGTTAAAATCATGAGAAATATTCCCTTGAAATCTTAAAGAAATTAGTCTAACAATTTTCTACATTTCGAATCCACAAGGCTGAACTGATTTAGAAAATAGAGAAGATTTTGGGGACACAAGGGAAGAACTATTCCCTTGTTGAATTCTCACATACCTGGATAAGAAATCCCCGGAGAAGAAAGCTTGAATCTCCGCAACTGGCAAGGAGCCCTAGATTTTTCTTGACAGAAGTGACTTGGGTTCTAAGATCAATTTCTGAAAGTGTACATGCGGAATAAGGGGGGAAACCCTTTAATCCCTCTAATTCTATGAAATTATACTTAAAACAATGTAGTTTAGGGACTAAATAGGTAAAAAATTACATGAAATATCCCTGGAGTAAAATCTGGAAAACTAACTGACAGGGAACCAATAGGTCACTCAACGAGTCGTTGGTTGAGACCACGACTCGTTGGGACCACTTATTGGTCAAAATACCCGAGGAATGGGATCACTGGATCTAGTAATGGGGGATACCATGGCTCGTTAGATGAACCAATGGGTCGTTGGTTCGTCCCGTGGTCACTGGACGAGGAAACCTGGAAGGCTTGACAAGGGGTGACACAACAACTTGTTGGTGGACCCAACGGGTCATTATGTCCAGTTGTTACCTTCACTGGAACAAGTCTTGGATTTCTGAACTTGACCCCACAGGTGGTCATAATGACTCATTGTAGGACACAATGGGTCATTATTTCCATTCGTCATCACTGAAAGAGTGGTTTCTGAGTTCTCACTCAATGACTCACACAACAGGTCATTATTTCTCACAATGACTTGTTGGTTGAGTCATGGGGTCCTGCAAAAGAGTTCTGCACTGGGGAACCAATGAGTAATAGGAAGACTCATTGTTTCTCACAATGGGTCGTTCCTTGTCTTGTGGGTTCCCTAGAGACAAAACACTGCTAACGACAACTGACATAACGAGTAGTTGGAGCTGGCCACGACTTGTTGTCTCAGTCATTCTGAGGTAACTTTTCTGGTTTTCTTCTGGATTTTTCTTGCAAGGTCTGAGTCTGGTCTAGAAAAGTTTCGGGGTGTTACAATATCTCCCCCTTGGGATCATTTGTCCTCAAATGAAGACTAAAACTGCTAGAAAACTAGCAAAAGAGTTGCAATTCCTATAGTGAGACTATGAGCTGGTTTCTAAAGGAGTAATGACTCGAACTGACTTAACCATGCTAAAAGAGCTAATGCAACTAGAATGCACATTGAAAATCTTAATAATGCTGATGAGTATGGAGCTAAATTGAGTACTAATGAGGGATTTAGTACCTGATGTTGGAACTGAACTAGATGGGAATAAGTGAGGGTATTTGGCCATCATGTATGCTTCTGCTTCTCATGTGGCTTCCTCAACTAGCTGGTTCCTCCACAAAACTTTCACCGAAGAGACTTCCTTGTTTCTCAGCTTACGAACCTGACGGTCAAGGATCTGAACTAGGAATTCTTCATAAGAGAGACTATTTTTTATTCCCACGCTGTCTAGTGCACAATCGAAGTTGGACCACCGATGCACTTCTTCAATAGTGACTCATGGAAGACTGGGTGCATAGATGCTAACTCTGAAGGTAGATTTAACTCATATGCCACACTGCCAATTCGCTTCAAAATTCTGCAGAGTCCCACATATCTCAGACTTTGTTTTCCTTTCTTCCCAAATCTCATCACCCTTACATGGGTGAAATTTTCAGATAAACCCAATCATCCACTGCAAACTCTAACTCTCTTCTCCTCACATCAGCATAAGATTTCTGATGACTTTGTGTTGTTTGCAACCTCTCCCTAATAAGTTGTACCTTCTAGATAGCCTCATAAACTGAGTCTGGCCCTATCAGTGTAGCTTCACCAAACTCAAACCACCCTATAGGAGATCTACACCTCCTACCATATAATGCCTCAAACAGGGCCATCTGGATACTAGAGTGGTAGTTGTTGTACGCAAACTCGATGAGAGGTAGGTGATCATCCCAACTGCCCTTGAAATTGATCAGGAACACTCTCAACATATCTTCCAAGGTCTGAATAGTCCGGTCAACTTGTCCATCTTTCTGCGGGTGAAAAGTTGTGCTGAGCTTGACCTAGGTACCAAGTCCCTTCTGAAATGACTTCCAGAAATGCGAGGTGAACTGGGTACCTTTATCTAAAATAATAGAAAATGACACCCCATGCAGTCTGACCAACACCTATATATAAAGCCTAGCATAATCCTCGGCTGAGTCAATAGTTTTCACTGGGAGGAAATGTGCTAACTTGGTTATCCAGTCCACTATCGCCCAGATTGAGTCATGTTGCCGACGAGTACGAGGTAGGCCTGTAATAAAATCCACATTCACTTCTTCCCACTTCCATGTGTGTATACTAATATCCTAAATCATACCTCCCGATCTCTGATATTCCACCTTGACCTGCTGGTAGTTCGGGCACTTAGCTACAAATTTTGCAATGTCTCTTTTCATGTCGTTCCACCAGTACATATCCCATAGATAACAGTACATCTTAGTAGCTCTAGGGTGGATAGAATATCTCAAACTATGGGCTTCAGCTAGTATCTTCTGTCTCAGGTCACCCATATCCAACACATAGAGTCTACCCTGATAACGGAGTACACCATCTTCACCTTGGGAGAAAGCCTCCACTTCTTTTCTGAGAACCGTCTCCTTCATCTTAAGCAATATGGGATCTTCATCCTGCCTTGACTTAACTTCAACTACCAACAAGGAATCTGATCCACTCTGCACCATTACTCTGCCCTTAGGTGTATCAACCAACTACACTCCCAACTGAGCTAACCTATGGATATCCTTTTCCAGTTCCTTTTTTCCGTCTTCAACATAAGCCACGCTCCCCATAAACACCCTGCTTAGGGCATTATCCACCACACTGGCTTTGCCCAGGTGATACAACACACTCATGTCATAGTCCTTTAGTATCTCCAATAATCTTCTCTGACGAAGACTTAGATCTTTTTGACTAAACACATACTTAAGGTTCTTGTGATCGGTGAAAACATCCACGTGAGCCCCGTAAAGGTAGTGCCTCTATATTTTCAATGCAACTACCACCACTGCCAACTCCAGGTCATGAGTTGGATAATCCCTTTCATGAACATTTAGTTGTCTGAAGGCGTAAGCTATCACCTTACCCCTCTGCATCAGAACGTAGCCATGTCCAACTCTGGAAGCATCACAATACACCATAAACCCATTTGTTCCTTCCGGCAAGGTTAATACTGGAGCGGTAGTGAGTCGAGTCTTTAACTCCTGGAAACTCTTCTCACACACATCTGACCACTGAAATTTCACCTTTTTCTGAGTCAACCTAGTCAAAGGGGATGCAATAGAGGAGAAACCTTCCACAAAACGTCGGTAATAACCACCTAGACTGAAGAAGCTTCTAATTTCGGTTGGAAAAATATGTCTTGGCCAGCCTCTCATCGCTGCTATCTTTTGAGGATCTACCTGAATACCATCACCCGAGATCATATGACCAAGTAAAGTCAATGACTTCAACTAGAATTTGCATTTGCTAAACTTAGAGATTAATTGGCGGTCTCTGAGCATCTGCAACACTATCATCAGATGGTTAGCATGATCTTCTTCGCTTTGAAAGCAGTTTTCGGTATGTCACATTCTCTGAACCTTAGCTGATGGTACCTCGACCTGAGATCTGCCTTGGAAAAAAAATTGGCTCCCCGAAGCTGATCGAACAAGTTGTCAATCCTGGGTAGGGGACACATGTTCTTAACTGTGACCTTATTCAACTTACGGTAGTCAATACACATTCTAAGGGTACCATCTTACATCCACACGAATAATACTGGAGCACCCCATAGAGAGATGTTGGGCCTAATCAAACCCTTAACTTAGTCCAAATTTTGTATGGACTTAATCCCATAAAGTTTTGCATGTCTACACTTACCAAACTAGGTAAGCTAGTCATATAGCTTGCTTAGCACAAAGTTATCAAGGAGATTTTTTAATTGCTCCTTGAACTCCTTAAGCTTAGTTGGAGCCATTTTGTAAGGAGGGATGGAGATGGGATGAGTGTCTAGAAGGAGGTCTATACCAAAGTCTATTTCCCGCTCAAGAGGGACTCTAGGAAGATCTTCAGTAAACACATCAAGGAACTCACTGACAACTGGATCTGACTGAATAGTCATGGTCTCAAAGCTGGAATCTTTGACCTGAACTAGATGATAAATGCACCCTTTAGAAATAAGCTCTTTGGCCTTAAGGTAGGAAATAAACCGACCTTTAGGCACTAAACTACTACCCATCCACTCTAACACTGGCTCATTAGGGAACTGAAATCTGATGACCTTAGTTCTGCAGTCAACTGAGGCATAACCGGAGTGTAACCAATCCATGCCAAGTATGAGGTCGTCAACAATCTCTAACTCTACAAGATCAGCTGGTATGACCTTATTCAAGATTGAGACTGGGCAGTTTCTAAACACCCGGCTGGCTCTAACTGGCTCACCAACTGGGGTGGAGACTAAGAATGATTTTGAGAGGACTTCTGGACTGATATCAAACTAGATAGCTACATAGGGATCAAGAACGATAGAGTGGCTCCTAGATCTAGTAGGGCATACACAGATATATGGAAAAGGCGTAACATACTCGTGACCACGTCAGGTGAGCTCTCCTGATCCTGACAAGAGGACAAAGCATAAAAATAGTTTTGGCGCTGGCCGCCATCTGTACTTGAAGTGTTGGCCTGCTGAACTGCTTGGCCTACTAGAGCTACTGAAGTGGTGGAGTGATCTCCCTCGTCCTTCTTGAGGGCATTCTTTGAGTCGATGACCAAGTTGTCCACACTCAAAGCAACCCTCTTGGCCCTGTAGGCATTCCCCTGAGCAGTTCTTGCCACACTTAGGGCAAGCTGGGTAGAGGTTGCTGACGTTGTGACTCTGGGACTGTGAGCTAGATGCTCCACCCCTCTGATCCCTCCGGGACCGAAAAGTAGGGGCACTAGCAGAGGAGGGTGCTGGAGCCATCTGTTGCTGTTGTTGTTGTGGGCGGCTACTACCGCCAGACCTCTGGTGGCCATAATCTGACTGGCTAGTCCTTGCCCACTTGTTCTCCCGCTCCAAGTCTTTTAGTTTTTCTTTCTCAATTTGAGGCCGGAGAGGTAGATATCTTTAATAAGCATTGCAGTTCTACACTCCTTAAGGACCAAGTTCGATACTCCATTGACAAACTTTAGCATGCGAGCCCTTGGCTCGGCTACCATCTCCGAAGCTTATTTAGACAATCTTGTAAACTCCAGTGCATACTCTTCCACCATCTGATTTCCCTATATTAGATTCATAAATTAAGCCACCTTAGCCTCCCCGAGCTCTCGCTGGAAGAATATGTCTAGGAAGGCTATAGTGAACTCTTCCCACTCCACCAGTTTTGCTCCCGCTAGTCTCCCCTCTTTCTACTGACCGTACCAAATTTGGGCTACCCCTTTTAGCTAGTAGACAACCAGGTCGGCACACTCTAAGAGCTAACACCCAAAATTCGGGTGATCTTCCTAATCTCATCCACGAACTCCTGTGGATCCTCTCCCACCTTAGATCAATCAAAAGCTGGAGGGTTCATCCGGGTGAAGTTCCAAAGTTGGGCTGCTACTGCAGACCCATTAGTATTGACCGGAACCACCTACCAATTCACCTAGTTTGCGACTCTCTGTGCGAGCAGCTTGATAGCCTCTGTGAACTCTGCAGAGGACACTGGGTCATCTTGAGGTGCTGCTAGAGCTGGTGGGGCAGGTCAGTGAGTGTTGCCGGCCCTTCTTCCATTACCACAACGTGGAGGCATGATTTCAATTAAATGAAACAGAGCATGAGTTGGGAGAATGTTTCTGGAATTGAACTTCAACACACGATGAATAGTATAAACAAAAAAGAGTTTTCCTAATAACGTTCGTAGCCTCCCCTTCATAAGTGTAGTGCGCTTCACACCCATAAAAATGACACTACTTGACATGGCTTTCAGACATACTAGGATACTCTAAACCTGGTGCTCTGATACCAAGTTCTTCATGCTCCGAGTCTATACCATGGATGAGACACGGTACTTGGAGTCATGAGTAACCCCAAGCCAACCCATGGTCTATCATAACACTACCAATTTGAGTAAAAACAAAGCGGAAGCTTTAAAAAATATAATAGGACCATTTATGAAAAAAAATTAGATCACAAGGCTTTAATACAACAGAAAAAACTGATAATTTTGATATGTGTCTATGTCTAAAAGCCATCTATCTGATTAGTTGTTGGGACAAGCCCCCAGCTAACTCTAAGTCTAATTGAAAGAAATATAACTGAAGAGAAATAATCATCGTCCTCGAAAGATAAGAACTCGCCACTGGTGCAGCTGTAAACTCCTGGACGAGATCCGCTAACAATGCTGAGACTGAGAATTTGCAGTTGTATTATAAAACAATACAACATAAAAGGTATGCATCAGTACTTTTAATGTACTGAGTAAGTAGGTGAAACTATAACATGGAGAATAAAATAACTGAAATGTAAAGACATGCAATGACCAATTGAAATGCTGAAACTGAATAAATTGAAATATACTAGATGGTCAAAATGACCCTGTTTGATGGTCAAAGTCATGCCCTAAATCTGAGATGTTGAATCTTAACAGACTAGTAGAAGAATCTATAACCGACATATAACCACGTGATCTAGACATGGAGTCTAATATATACACCCCATCTGTAGGACCCAATATACCTTGCTAGGGTATAAAGAAATGAACTAGGTGATCACAAGTCTAGGGCCATGTGGCCAATAAAATAAACATATGGTGGAAACATAGTTCTAGGAACCTGGGTACGCTGGAACCCCGGTCTGCGGTGCCAAGTCCTACTCCCAGTGGATAGTTCTAGACTGACTACTAGGCTGATAGCTCAAAATTGGGCCAAATACTAAGTCAAGAATACCTATCTGGAAGTACCCTGAGAGTCACATCGAATTGGATTTTGTAACTAGTGTTCTATGATTGGTTAGAGCTGCTTATCTGGAAGCGTCATACCCGTCTAAAGAAAAAACTGTAATCTGAAGTTGGGATTCTAAGGCTGGTCAAAGCTGCTTAACTAGAAGTGTCGTGACTGCCTAAAGAACCCCTAAAATCTTATAACTTAGTCTAATACTGATAACTGGGAGGCACCACTGACACCTCAAGAATTTACTGTAGTCAAACTGATCAGTTGACATTTTGGGACAACACTGAATCTAATAATCTAACTGAGACTGGACTAATATGTATGTGACTGAACTTTCCATATACACTAACAATATGGGGATCTCAAAACTGATAGAATCAAGCTACAGGTAAACTAGTCCAACACGTAAGAATCTACTTCTACTTAACTGAGAACTAATTCATTCCACTAAATACTAGTTTTCACAAAATTTATAGAAATAGGGAATAATATAGTAGTTAAAATCATGAGAAATATTCCACTTTAAATCTTAAAGAAATTAGTCTAACAATTTTCTACATTTTGAATCCACAGGGCTAAACTGATAGAGAAAATAGAGAAGATTTTGGGGACACAAGGGAAGAACTATTCCCTTGTTTAATTCTCACATACCTGGATAAGAAATCCTTCGAGAAGAAAGCTTGAATCTCTACAACTGACAAGGAGTCCTAGATTTTGCTTGAGAGAAGTGACCTGGGTTCTATAATTGATTTCTGAAAGTGTACATGGGAATGAGGGGGAAAACCGTTTAATCTCTCTAAATTCTCTAAAATTATACTTAAAATAATGTATTTTAGGGACTAAATAGGTGAGAAATTAAAAAAATATTCCTAGAGTAAAATCTAGAAAACTGACCGACAGGGAACCAATGGGTCACTCAATGACTCGTTGGTTGAGACCACTACATGTTGGGACACTTGTTGGTCCTACTTCCTGGGGGATGGGATCACTAGATCTGGTAATAGGGATACCATGACTCGTTGGATGAACCAAAGGGTCGTTGGTTCCTCCCGTGGTTACTAGACAAGGAAACATGGAAGGCTTGACAATGGGTGACACAACAACTCATAGGTGGACCCAATGGGTCGTTGTGTCTAATCGTTACCTTCACTGGAACAAGACTTGGATTTCTGAGCTTGACCCCACGGGTGGTCACAACGATTCATTGTGGGATACAACGGGTCGTTGTTTCCACTCATCATCATTGAAAGGGGTTTTTTGGGTTCTCACCCAACAACTCACACAATGGGTCATTGTTTCTAACAACAACTTGTTGGTTGAGTCATGGGGTCCTGGAAAGAAGTTCTGCGCTGGGGAATCAATGAGTGACAGGACAACTCATTTTTTCTCACAATGGATCGTTCCTTGTCTCGTAGGTTCCCGAGAGACCAGACAATGATGACCACGACTGACACAACAAGTCGTTGGAGCTGACCCGACTCATTGTCTCGGTCTTTCTGAGGTAACTTTTCTGGTTTTAATCTGGATTTTTCTTGCAAGGTCTGAGTCTAGTATAGGAAAGTTTTGGGGTGTTATAGTTTTTGAGGTCGAAAATGGATGAGGACCTGTATGATTTTATCAAGGAGGTGAAGAAGATCACCCAGAATACAGGGGAGACTAGAGAGGAGAGTGTGGATTTAGCCTCCAATCAACTGAAGGGGGTTTCTTACATATGGTTCCACTATTGGAAAGATGGTAGGGTAGTGGGAGCAGTTCTCGTGATTTGGGATGAGTTTGTGCTACCTTCTTCGATAGGTTCTTCACTAGAGAGTTAAGGAAGGTGAAGGCGGCAGAATTTGTCAACATGAAGCAGTACCATAGGATCATGCAAGAGTTTGCATTGGAGTTTATCAGGCTTTCCAAGTATGCGTCGGAGATGGTTGCGGATCAGAGGGCTCATATGAGCAGCTTTCTGAATGGAGTATCAGACTCGCTGGTTAAGGAGTGTAGGACTACTATGCTGAACAGTGATCTAGACTTCTCACAATTGTTCATATACAACAGATAGAGGTGGATTAGATGAAGGAGAAGGAGAGAGAAGCCAAGAGGGCCATGACAGGGAGTTACGGATAGTTTCAGCAGAGGTCCGGCGGAGGACACCATAATCAATCCCACCAGAGGTCAACAACCCTAGTGACATCATCAGCTAGTGTTCTATCTAGATCGAGGTGTGATTAGAGGAGTGGGGCATCAAGCTCAAAATGTCAGGGGAGCAACTCAAGAGAGCCCAGTATTCCAGTTTGTGGCATGTGTGGTAAGAGGAACCCCAGAGAGTGCCTAGCGGGTTCAGGTGCATATTTCAGATGTGGAAAGCTTGGGGATCTGCTCAGAGACTTTCCTTCAGCTAGACAGGGCCCTAGTAGAGGCAGTGACCTAGCCACCAATTCAGCAACTCCACCAGCATGCTCAGCTCAGTAGAGTTCATTAACTAGTGCAGGTGATGGTCAGCGTTAGAACATAATTTATGCCCTCTCATCTCGTCAGGAGCAAGAGGTATTCTCCAAATGTGATCACTAGTATGTATGAGTATTTCATATTGATGTTTATGCATTGTTAGATCTAGGGGCTACCTTATTTTTGTGACTCCTTATGTTGCTATTAGTTTCAGAGTCAATCCCGAAATCTTATCAGAACCCTTCTCATTCTCTACTCCAATCGGTGACTCAGTTATAACTTGACAGGTGTACAGAAACTGCCTTGTCACAGTAAGTCAGAAAGTCACCTCAGCTGACTTAGTAAAGTTAGTCATGACTGATTTTGATGTTATTTTTTATATGGATTGGTTTCATGCATGTTATGCCTCAGTCAATTGTAGAACCCGTATGGTTGAGTTCGATTTCCTGGTAAGCCAGTCCTAGAATGGAAGGGTAGTTCAGCTGTGCCTGTAGGTCGCTTTGTTTCCTATCATAAGGGTAGGAAGATAATTGCTAAAGGCTGTTTGCACCATTTATTCTAGGTTAAAGATGTTATGTCCAAGACCCCAACTCTTCAATCAGTTCCTGTAGTGTGCGAGTATCTGGAGGTTTTTCTCACTGATCAACCAGGAGTCCCTCCCAAGCGGGAGATTGACTTTGGTATTGACTTTCTCCCTAATACACAGCCTATATACATTTCTCCTTATAGAATGGCCCCAACTGAGCTAAAGGAGTTGAAAGAGAAATTGAACGATCTCTTAGATAAGGGTTTCATCGGGCCTAGTAAATCCCCCTAGGGTGCACCAATTCTTTTTGTTATGAAAAAGGATGGTTCTCTTAGAATGTGCATTAATTATCAATAGTTGAACAAGGTCACAATCAAGAATAAGTATCCCCTCCCCAGGATTCATGACTTGTTTGACCAACTTCAGGGTTACTAAGTGCTTCTCAAAGATAGACTTCAGATTTGGATATCGTCAGCTCAGAGTTAAAGAGAGTGACATCCCGATGACAACTTTTAGGACTCAGTACGATCACTATGAGTTTGTAATTAAGTTTTTTCTGGCTAACGAATACCCCTGCAACTTTTATGGATTTGATGAAAATCGTGTTCAAGCCTTATTTGGATATGTTTGTGATTGTGTTCATAGACGATATTCTCATGTACTCACGGAGCAAAGAGGAGTATCCCGCTCCTTTGAGGATTGCACTACAGACTCTCAAGGATCACTAGCTGTTTGCTAAATTCAGAAAGTGTGGGTTTTGGTTGAACTCAGTAGCATTTTTGTGTCATGTGGTGTCAAGCGAGGGTGTGCAGGTGGAATCTCAAAAGAAAGAGATGGTGAATAATTGACCTAGACCAGTTAATCCTTCGAACACCATGAGCTTTTTGGGTTTGGTTGGCTACTATAGGATGTTTGTTGAAGGATTTTCATCCATTGCAGCACCATTGACTAAATTGACCAAGAAGAAGGTCAAATTTTAGTTGTCGGATGCCTGTGAGAGGAGTTTTTAGGAGCTAAAAACTCGATCACTTCAACCCTAGTATTGACTCTACTCGAGGGAATGAATGAATTTGTTGTGTATTGTGATGCTTCGAGGGTTGTTCTTTGTTGTTTATTGATGCATCATGGTAAAGTTATTGCATATGCCGCTAGACATCTTAAGACTCACGAGAAAAATTACCCAATGCATAACCTAGAGTTGGCAGGGGTAGTGTTTGCATTGATGAGACACTACTTGTATGGGGTGTATATGGATGTGTTCACGGACCACAAGAGCCTTCAGAATGTGGTCACTCAAAAGGTACTGAACTTGAAACAAAGGAGGTGGCTAGAGCTTCTCATGTAATATAACATGAGTGTCCTTTATCATTCGGGCAAAGCTAACACTACTGGAAATCGGGCCTATAGCAACAACTCTTTTTGCAACGGTTTGGCAACTGTTGCTATATCACAGGTATTGCGACGGTTATACGTGTTGCATAAAGTCTATAATGTTATTGCCACACATTGTTAATCAATCCTCTACATGTATATATAAATAGTTGCCATAGATTGGACTGTAGCGATGGTTCTTTTTACCTGATGCAATAGATTATATGTGGCAACGGTTGTTTGCTATTGCTAGGATTAATTATTTCCCTCCTTATTTTTAGGGGTGGGCATTCGGTTTTTCGGTTCGATTTTTTCGGTTTTCGGTTTTTCATGTAGTGTACCGAACACCGAACCAAACTAATTCGGTTCGGTTCGGTTTTTTTCAAATTCGGTGTTATACCCCGTAGAATTCCCGGCACTTAGATGACCTATTCGAACGTTGGTTAAGTATATTTGAAGGCCATACGTGCTAGGGAAAGGCCCGGGAAAAGATCGGACGAGAAACCCGTCGAAACCATCGCGGGAGGAGCCGAGGCAGAGCCCCTCCGCGATGGCTCCGTGACACGTTGCCCAAGTCTAGGCCCAAGTATATAAAGCCCTCACTTCGGTTTGAAATCATTTATCACTTAGAAAAATTCCAGAAAACGCAATGAACAGAGGGAAAACAAAGGAAAATTATAAATTATCGTCCGATTACGCTGCCAAACGCTGCCCAAACTCAAATTAACCCCAGATACCCGAGTATTTAGTAGTAGAGAGCATTTCTACGGAATTAGTTTCGCGAAATACGGCCGACGAATCGGCGAGCCACCGAACTAAAGTAAGTAGAATTACTCTAAATTAATGTACATGTGTTCCTAGCTGAGAAGTGAATACTTCTCCCTTCTGGGCCGCTGAAAAATAGCGAGTTTTCGACCGTCTTTCGATAAGCCTAAGTTTAGGCTATAAACTATATCGAAAGTGGCGTTGCCTTTTGAAATAAAGTTGTATTTAGTATTGATTGACGTATTTATGAATGCAGTTGGGAGAAAATAGTTGAAGTACCGGTCGAGCCTCGTCCGACGGACGAATAATTCAAAGATAAGGTATGTAAAGTTAAGTTTCCTCGGCAAGTTAAGTAATATTCAGACAGTATGGTAATTTACAGACCAGTAGAATGTTCAGAAATCGATTATTGTGTTATTATGAATATTGGTGCAATATGAGGAGTTTTGGGTTGTAACGTGTACGATACCTATCCGTGTGATATAGAGTCGGACGTAAGTGGTTAAGACTGCCCAGTATATTCAGTATGTGATGTAATATGCCATGTTAGGATATTGTTGTGTTTAGCTGAAACCTCGCGAAGTAGTACAATATCCGTGAGGCATTCCAGACCTAGAATAGTAACTAAACATGGTTTAGAAAGCATGTTAGAAGCAGGAGATCATGTTAATACAGAAACTCAGTAAACAGTATAATTTTCAGCAGAAACACCTTCTTGCGTAATCTTTGCCCCAGTACAGTTTGACCGGAGGCTATACTTATATTTATACTTACCTGTCTCAGCATGTATCAGACACTTAAAGATTACTATTATTAGCTCAGTATGTGATTGATATGATACCTGACACTTGTTAGTCGTAGCTTATGAGATACACAGACAGCATGACTAGTTGAGACCGTTGTATTGATTGGGGTTGGATTACCTAGCATCCCTGACCACCCAGGGTTAATAGCTGTATCGACTCGTCCGCCAGAGGACGAGGATACGTCACTCTACGGAGTGATATGCCGTCCCGCAAGGGGACGAAGATGGGATGCCAGTTTCCCCATATTGTGCCTTGGTCGGCCCTTATACACCCCCGTCGAGCGGGTACGCCCGGGGTGTTGATTTAGAGTCCTTCGGACTCAGGTACAGTTAGAGTCAGGGGCTCAGCGAGGCCAAGTGCATAGCCAGGGACCGGCAGGATGCTTACAGCCACTATAGGAGATGGGATGACCGGGGTAGGGGTATAGATTCTGTGTTGATTGTACCTCCCGGCTTATGGGGGCCGGGCAAGGTTGTGTATGCCATGTTATGTTATGTATGTCATGTTATGTTACATTAGACATGAGTAGATTAGTAGTAGAATGATACGTCTCCAGACATGACACCTACTCCTCCCAGTATGATTGAGAACAGGTACGACTTACATCTTCAGACAGATCATCTAGTTCTTCCTGTTTCAGTTTCGTCAGTTATATTATTGATACAGATATCTTTTTCAGTTATTGCTTTACATACTCAGTACCAGCGGTACTGACGCCCGGTGGGGCGCTGCATTACTTGCCTGCAGGTACCCATAGACGAGCAGGCGATACCACGTGATCCCCATCAGCGGTTGAGTATTCAGCTCCTGTCATCCGGAGACTGAATTTCTAGAGGTGTAAGTTCAGTTCCTTTTGTTGTACAGTACGGGTAGGTCGGGGCCCTGTCCCGATTATTTCTATTATTCTTCTTAGAGGTTTAAAGTCCGTATATATTCCCTGTGGTCAGATGAGCCGGTCGTGTGAGTCCGTGCAGTTGTATAGTTGCCTTTACTCTTTCTTTCTTGTATGCTGGCCGTGTGGGGCCATAGTTTACCAGTAGTGGTGACCTTGCCGGTCACGTAGCTTTCAGTATGTTACGTTGAGTTGCAGATAACTAGACAGCATGGTGGCCTTGTCGGCCCGCATAGGTTCCCCTGAATTACTATGTTTCTGGTCAGCTGCTAGTACATGTACAGGAGGCTATAGGCCAATAGGCCGGGGGCTGTGTTTACAGCCGTTATATAGCCCTTTGTTTCCAGAAATATGAATTAGAGCCAGCCAGGCGCCAGATGCGCCCAGGCTTAACAGTCGAGCAAGTCAGGTCCTAGTAGGGTACCAGGTGCCAGTCGTACCCCCCAAGGTGGGGTGTGACAAACTTGGTATCAGAGCTAGGTTGTATCTCAGGGAGTCTGCAAGCCGTGCTAAGTAGAGTCATGTCCATGGATGTGTTGTGCACCACATACTATGGGTAGGAGGCTGCAAGGCATGATAGGATGGTTGTCTTTTATTCTGATTCAGTCGTGCTATAGAGCGGTACAGTATAGGGTTGAGTCCCTAAGAGCTTACCATATTCTTTGGTTACAGATAATGTCAGACCAGCAACATCCTACCACAGGTCGGAGTTTAGACATTGCGGCAGGGGAGGGCACCAGCAGGATGCCTCCCCCTCATTTGGAGACAGCCCGATCAGAGGGCCCTACAGAGGCTTCATCCCAGCCTCCTCAGCAGTCTCCACCACGTCAGGAGCCATTTGGAGCGACAGTACCTTCAGTAGTCCCTATACCGACACCTTCCGACCAGGAGGTTAGGAGTGCTGTAGTTATGATAGCACAGATGATGGCTGCTCAGCGTCAGCAAATGCCATCCACAGCTGCAGAAGCATCAGGAGGGCCCGGTAGTTCGAGGGTCTGAGAGTTCTTAGCCCTGAATCCCCCACAGTTCACAGGCACGGACCGAACAGAGGACCCCCAGGATTTTCTGGATCAGATGCAAAGAATCTTCAGGGTTATGCATGCTACGCCTACTGAGTCAGTTGAATTGGCCGCATTCCGGTTACGAGATATTGCGGTATTATAGTATGAAAGCTGGGAGAGGTCCCGAGGGAGAGATGTTTCCCCTCCCACCTGGTCCAGCTTTTCGGGAGCCTTTCTAGATCACTATTTGCCGCGAGAGATCCGACAGGCCCGGGTAGATCAGTTCCTACATCTAGAACAGGGGGCCATGAGTGTCCGGGAATATTCCTTGCGGTTTGACTCTTTGGCTCGATATGCACCGGCCTTCGTGGATACCATGGCATCCAGAGTGCACCATTTTATTATAGGGTTGAACCCAGAATATGTCGAGACTTGTATCACGGCCACACTGCGAGAGGACATGGATATTTCCCGAATCCAGGCATTTGCCCAGAATATTTAGGGCATCAGACAGCGGCATCGGGAGATCAGAAGGGTCAATCAGGAGCAGCGTCGCCGGGATAGGCCAGCTGAGTTACAGAGAGAAGCCCGGGGAGGACCCAGGCCACGATTGTCAGACAGGCCGCCCAGGCCCCCGCCTCCGCCACAGTCACAGGGAGGTAGATTCAGCCGCAGGGGGCAGTCAGAGGCTGGTAGAGGTTCGCAGACGGCAGACTCACCGTCACAGAGGAGGTCAGAGTAGAGTAGGTATACCCTACCACTTTGCCCTATATGCAGTCGACGTCATTCTGGAGCGTGCAGGTATGGTTCCACCGCATGCTATATTTGTGGCCAAGAAGGCCATTTGATGAGAGATTGCCCAGCCAGAGGTCGTGAGGACCGGGACAGACAGGATAGGGCATCAACAGGATCACGAGCTACAACATCCTCGACTGGGCGCAGGCCCTCAGTTTCAGCAGGCAGGGGTCGGGGCAGATCAGGGGCCTCCGGTATAGGTGCGGGTCCAAGCCGCACGTATGCCTTACCAGGGAGGCAAGATTCAGAGGCATCGCCTGATGTTGTGACAGGTATGCTAACTATCTGCTCACACCCTGCTTATGTGCTAATTGATCCAGGGTCTACCTTGTCCTATATTACTCCATTTGTGGCACGGAAGTTTAGTATTGTACCAGAATCATTACAGCAGCCCTTCTTAGTATCTACGCCCGTCGGTGACTCTATCACAGCTAGCCGAATTTACCGCGGGTGTACAGTAGAGGTTGCTGATCGTCAGACCACAGTAGATCTGGTCGAGTTAGAAATGGTAGACTTCGATGCCATAATGGGTATGGATTGGTTAGTACCATGTTTTGCTAATGTTGAATGTTGGACCAAAATGGTCCGATTCCACTTCCCGGGGGAGGCAGTACGGGAGTGGAAGGGCAGCACCGCGACGCCAAAAGGTAGGTTTATTTCCTACCTTCAGGCGAGAAAGTTGATATCTAAGGGGTGTATTTATCATCTGGTCAGAGTTCAGGATGTCCAAGCAGAATCTCCGACACTCCAGTCTGTCCAGTGGTAAATGAATTCCCAGATGTATTTCCTGATGAGTTACTTGGTATTCCCCCAGAAAGAGAAATAGACTTTGCTATTGACTTGCTACCAGGCACTCAGCCAATATCAATACCTCCTTATCGTATGGCTCCTGCAGAACTCAGAGAATTAAAGGAGCAGTTGAAAGACTTGTTAGATAAAGGTTTTATCAGGCCGAGTACTTCCCCGTGGGGTGCGCCAGTCTTGTTTGTGAGAAAGAAAGATGGCTCGCTCCGAATGTGCATAGATTACCGGCAGCTAAACAAAGTTACAGTAAAGAACAAGTATCCGCTCCCCAGAATTGATGACTTATTTGATCAGCTACAGGGAGCCAGATACTTTTCTAAGATTGACTTGCGGTCCGGCTATCACCAGGTCCGAGTACGTGAGAGGGATATTCCTAAGACAGCATTCAGGACCCGATATGGGCATTTTGAATTTCTGGTTATGTCCTTCGGGCTAACGAATGCCCCAGCAGTCTTTATGGACCTGATGAACAGTATTTTCAGACCTTTCCTGGACTTGTTCATGATAGTACTTATTGATGATATTCTGGTGTATTCTCGCTCTGAGGCAGATCACCGGACTCATTTGCGGACAGTGCTCCAGATCCTCAGGGACCGCCAGTTGTATGCTAAATTTTCGAAGTGTGAATTCTGGCTTAACTCAGTGGCCTTTTTAGGGCATATTGTTTCAGACGCTGGTATACAGGTAGATAAGCAGAAGATAGAAGCAGTTAAGTCATGGCCTAGGCCTACCACCCCGACTGAAGTTCGTAGTTTCTGGGGTTGGCAGGATACTATCGGAGGTTCGTTGAGGGATTCTCAACCATTGCAGCACCTTTAACTAAATTGACACAGAAGGTAGCAAAGTTTCAGTGGACGGAGGCATGCGAGCAGAGTTTCCAGGAACTGAAAGATAGATTAACCTCCGCCCCAGTATTAGCACTGCCGTAAGGCACATAAGGGTATTCAGTTTATTGTGACGCGTCAGGTATTGGGTTGGGTTGTGTGTTGATGCAGCATGGTAGAGTAATTGCATATGCTTCCAGACAGCTGAAGAAGCACGAAAAGAATTACCCCACCCATGACCTAGAATTGGCCGTAGTAATTCATGCCTTGAAGATGTGGAGGCATTACCTGTACGGCGTCTATGTTGATATGTACACAGATCATAAGAGCTTACAGTACATTTTTACTCAGAGGGAGTTGAATCTACGGCAACGTCGCTGGTTAGAATTGTTGAAGGATTATGATGTGAACATCTTGTACCATCCGGGAAAAGCCAATGTTGTGGCAGACGCCCTGAGCCGTAAGTCAATGGGGAGTTTGGCGTATTTGCGACCTGAGAAACAGAAATTAGTTAAAGAAATTCATCAGTTAGCTGATCTAGCCGTTCGAGTAATGGAAACAGAAAATAATGGGGCAGTAATTCAGAATTCTGCGGTGTCATCGTTAGTTGCAAAGGCAAAAGAACGACAGTACGAGGATCCCGATTTAGTCCAGCTCAGAGATAGAGTTCAGAAGGGTAAGGAGCCAGATTTTCAGATAACCGAGGATGGTGTGCTACGTTGTAAGGGCCGCCTTTGTGTCCCGAATGTCGCAGGACTTCGTGGGCAGATCATGCATGAGGTACACTACGCTCGCTATTCCCTTCACCCAGGGGCGACGAAAATGTACCACGATATCAGAGACATCTACTGGTGGCCAGGTATGAAAACTGAGATAGCTAAATTTGTATCTAGGTGTGCTAATTGTCAGCAGGTGAAAGCAGAGCACCAGAAACTGGGTGGTTTGACGCAAGAGATAACGGTACCCACGTGGAAATGGGAAGCAATAAACATGAATTTTGTAACAGGGTTACCCCGTACTAGACGCAGAAATGATTCCATTTGGGTAATAGTTGATAGGCTGACAAAATCAGCTCATTTCCTGCCAGTAAGGGCTACTTTCTCAGCTGAGGATTATGCCGAATTGTATATCAGAGAAATAGTTAGATTGCATGGAGTGCCGGTCTCTATTATTTCAGATAGGGGAGCACAGTTTACAGCTAGATTCTGGCAGTCATTTCAGAAAGGTCTAGGGACGCAGATTAATTTGAGCACAGCATTCCATCCTCAGACAGACGGGCAGGCTGAACGTACAATTCAGACGCTCGAAGATATGCTGCGAGCGTGTGTGTTAGATCTTGGGGGTAGCTGGGATGAACATCTCTCGTTAATTGAATTTTCTTATAATAACAGCTACCATTCAGCTATTCAGATGGCGCCTTTCGAGGCATTGTACGGGCAAAAATGTAGATCGCCGGTGGGCTGGTTTGAGATAGGAGAATCAGCATTAGTTGGCCCAGACATTGTTTGGCAGTCCGAGGAAAAGATAAAGCTTATCCGAGAACGTTTACTGACCGCTCAGAGCCGCCAGAAGTCATACGCAGATAGGCGGCGCAGAAATCTAGAATTTTCGGTAAATGACTGGGTATATCTGAAAGTGTCCCCGATGAAAGGGGTAATGAGGTTTGGCAAGAAAGGCAAGCTTAGCCCAAGATTCATTGGGCCGTATCAGATTCGGCGAAGAATAGGCCGCGTGGCATACGAGCTGAACTTGCCTCCAGAGTTAGCATCGGTTCACCCAGTATTCCATGTTTCTATGTTAAGGAAGTTCATAGGGGACCCTTCTACAGTAGTTCCAGTTCAGGATGTTCAGGTCACAAAGGAATTAGCCTATGAAGAGGTTCCCGTAGCTATCTTAGACAGACAGATTCGCAGGCTGAGGACTAAAGATGTTGCATCTGTCAAAGTATTATGGCGTAATAGAAATCGGGAGGAAATGACGTGGGAGGCTGAAGAAGATATGAAAACCAGATACCCTCACCTATTTCAGGCCTAGTCAGACGACATGTATGTCCGTATCATTACTTATACAATATCTTATGATTGTATGTTTGTAAATGATAAAGAAAGAAGTGATATATAGTTGTCCAGTGGATCTTAGAATATTGTATGCAGTGCCTGTGTTGGACTTTTCTGCATTTCAAGTTTTTGCGATAGTCCATATTACAGGGGAAACCCTGCCGAAATTTTCCCAGGAAGTAAAGTAAGCAGTCCTCTAGATAACAGTATACATTCGGGGACGAATGTTCCTAAGGGGGTGAGAATGTTATACCCCGTAGAATTCCCGGCACTTAGATGACCTATTCGCACGTTGGTTAAGTATATTTGAAGGCCATACGTGCTAGGGAAAGGCCCGGGAAAAGATCGGACGAGAAACCCGTCGAAACCATCGCGGGAGGAGCCGAGGCAGAGCCCCTCCGCGATGGCAGCGTGTCACGGAGGTGAGGCCTCCGCGATGGCTCCGTGACACGTTGCCCAAGTCCAGGCCCAAGTATATAAAGCCCCCACTTCGGTTTGAAATCATTTATCACTTAGAAAAATTCCAGAAAACGCAGTGAACAAAGGGAAAACGAAGGAAAATTATAAATTATCATCCGATTACGCTGCCAAACGCTGCCCAAACTCAAATTAACCCCAGATACCCGAGTATTTAGCAGCAGAGAGCATTTCTACGGAATTAGTTTCGCGAAATACGGCCGACGAATCGGCGAGCCACCGAACTAAAGTAAGTAGAATTGCTCTAAATTAATGTCTATGTGTTCCTAGCTGAGAAGTGAATACTTCTCCCTTATGGGCCACTGAAAAATAGCGAGTTTTCGACCGTCTTTCGATAAGCCTAAGTTTAGGCTATAAACTATATCGAAAGTGGCGTTGCCTTTTGAAATAAAGTTGTATTTAGTATTGATTGACGTATTTATGAATGCAGTTGGGAGAAAATAGTTGAAGTACCGGCCGAGCCTCGTCCGACGGACGAATAATTCAAAGATAAGGTATGTAAAGTTAAGTTTCCTCGGCAAGTTAAGTAATATTCAGACAGTATGGTAATTTACAGACTAGTAGAATGTTCAGAAATCGATTATTGTGTTATTATGAATATTGGTGCAATATGAGGAGTTTTGGGTTGTAACGTGTACGATACCTATCCGTATGATATAGAGTCGGACGTAAGTGGTTAAGACTGCCCAGTATATTCAGTATGTGATGTAATATGCCATGTTAGGATATTGTTGTGTTTAGCTGAAACCTCGCGAAGTAGTACAATATCCGTGAGGCATTCCAGACCTAGAATAGTAACTAAACATGGTTTAGAAAGCATGTTAGAAGCAGGAGATCATGTTAATACAGAAACTCAGTAAACAGTATAATTTTCAGCAGAAACACCTTCTTGTGTAATCTTTGCCCCAGTACAGTTTGACCGGAGGCTATACTTATATTTATACTTACCTGTCTCAGCATGTATCAGACACTTACAGATTACTATTATTAGCTCAGTATGTGATTGATATGATACCTGACACCTGTTAGTCGTAGCTTATGAGATACACAGACAGCATGACTAGTTGAGACCGTTGTATTGATTGGGGTTGGATTACCTAGCATCCCTGACCGCCCAGGGTTAATAGTTGTATCGACTCGTCCGCCAGAGGACGAGGATACGTCACTCTACGGAGTGATATGCCGTCCCGCAAGGGGACGAAGATGGGATGCCAATTTCCCCATATTGTGCCTTGGTCGGCCCTTATACACCCCCGTCGAGCGGGTACGCCCGGGGTGTTGATTTAGAGTCCTTCGGACTCAGGTACAGTTATAGTCAGGGGCTCAGCGAGGCCAAGTGCATAGCCAGGGACCGGCAGGATGCTTACAGTCACTATAGGAGATGGGATGACCGGGGTAGGGGTATAGATTCTGTGTTGATTGTACCTCCCGGCTTATGGGGGCCGGGCAAGGTTGTGTATGCCATGTTATGTTATGTATGTCATGTTATGTTACATTAGACATGAGTAGATTAGTAGTAGAATGATACGTCTCCAGACACGACACCTACTCCTCCCAGTATGATTGAGAACAGGTACGACTTACATCTTCAGACAGATCATCTAGTTCTTCCTGTTTCAGTTTCGTCAGTTATATTATTGACAGATATCTTTTTCAGTTATTGCTTTACATACTCAGTACCAGCGGTACTGACGCCCGGTGGGGCGCTGCATTACTTGCCTGCAGGTACCCATAGACGAGCAGGCGATACCACGTGATCCCCATCAGCGGTTGAGTATTCAACTCCTGTCATCCGGAGACTGAATTTCTAGAGGTGTAAGTTCAGTTCCTTTTGTTGTACAGTACGGGTAGGTCGGGGCCCTGTCCCGATCATTTCTATTATTCTTCTTAGAGGTTTGCAGTCCGTATATATTCCCTGTAGTCAGATGAGCCGGTCGTGTGAGGCCGTGCAGTTGTATAGTTGCCTTTACTCTTTCTTTCTTGTATGCTGGCCGTGTGGGGCCATAGTTTACCAGTAGTGGTGACCTTGCCGGTCACGTAGCTTTCAGTATGTTACGTTGAGTTGCAGATAACTAGACAGCATGGTGGCCTTGTCGGCCCGCATAGGTTCCCCTGAATTACTATGTTTCTGGTCAGCTGCTAGTACATGTACAGGAGGCTATAGGCCAATAGGCCGGGGGCTGTGTTTACAGCCGTTATATAGCCCTTTGTTTCCAGAAATATGAATTAGAGCCAGCCAGGCGCTAGATGCGCCCAGGCTTAACAGTCGAGCAAGTCAGGTCCTAGTAGGGTACCAGGTGCCAGTCATACCCCCCAAGGTGGGGTGTGACATTCGGTTCGATTTTTTCGGTTTTTCTAATTCGGTTTTTTCGGTTATGGGCCTAATTAATGGGCTATTTTTTAACTTACAAAATGAGCTACTTTTTAAATTTAAAATGAGTTGTTTTATCTTTTTAAATTCAAAATAAATTATTTTAAGTTTGAATTCTAAAGTTCAATTCAACTAAGCTTAATTTTAACTTTTTAAATAAAGAAAATAGTGGGATCAATTGATTTATATTTAGTAGTACATACATAACATTTGAATTTTTGATAATAAATTTTCTCATATGCTTAATATCCTTATAACAAAACCAATAAAAAGTTAAGGGTTTTTTAAGATTTTAATAATCTATGGTCCCTAATTTCTTGTTAAATAAATATTATATATTTCATTTTTCTTACAAAGCATATTAATAATAGTAAAAATTTTCTTAACATGCTAAAACTATTATAAAACTTGTTATTTGTAAAAAAAACTTAAGCAATTGTATCAATTATATAAATAATTCTCTAAATGTAAATGTGCTTTGAGATTTGGGTTGGGTGTAGTATTTTTATTTTTTTGAAATTAAGTTATAATTTTTTTTAAAAAAAAAATATGTAAAATTTCGGTTAAACCGAAAAACCGAAAAACCGAACCGAAAAACCAAAATTTAAAAAAAAAAACCAAAACCGAACCGAAAAACCGAAAAAACCGAAACCGAAAAACCGAATTAATTCGGTTTGGTTCGATTTTTCGGTTTTCGGTTTTTTTCCCACCCCTACTTATTTTCACTCAACCCGCCAAAATTAATTTCCTAAAATTAATAAAACAAAAAGAAAAAAATATACCGTATAAGCTAATAAGCTTAGAACTAGTCTGTCCCTAATTTCATTCTATTCTAGAATCCAAAATGCTTCTCCATTAATCGCTTCTCCAAAATCCAAAATCGCTTCTCCTTAATCGCTTCTCCTATACATTCCAGAATACCAAAATCGCTTCTCCACAGTTCATCGCCATTCCAACATCGTTGTCCATGGTCGCCAGTATCTCTCAAATCGCTGCATGCAAAGCTACACATCGCTGTGGTGAGTTTGTTTGCCATTCTAGAAATTGTTGTTCATCTTCACAGAGCTCTAAGTGTAAGTTATCTTCTCTATTTTCGCTTATCTATTTTGGATTTATTTTCTAATTTCTTCCTACTAAACTTAAGTGACATGGGTCGATTCTTTGAACCTTTCTCGTAGATAGTATGTGTGGAGATTTTAGCCTGAAGAAGAAATTGGCCCTAGTAGACAAGGGGGAAATCTATTATTGGATATTTTGGGGTATGTTCTTCTGATTGTTTCATATTCCTTCTTCAAATTATTGTGTTTTTGTCTCAACTTCATTACAATATCAGATTGCTTGTTTTATGTTATATTAGACCCTTTTTGCCTATTTTGATTTTACTGATTATGCATTTCTAACAGTTGGGTTTCAGGGAGAATTTAGTCTTTCTTTTTTTTTTTCTTGATTTATTCCTTAAGTGCAACCAAATATAAGTTTTTTTCTAAAGCAGTAAGGTAATGGACAACCTAGGTAAAAATAAACTAATTAATTGAAATCCTTATAGTGTTGTCTGCCCGCTTTTTTAATCAACTATTAATCATAG
This sequence comes from Datura wrightii, assembly GCA_035772735.1. Classification (NCBI taxonomy): domain Eukaryota; kingdom Viridiplantae; phylum Streptophyta; class Magnoliopsida; order Solanales; family Solanaceae; genus Datura; species Datura wrightii. The sequence goes on from JASDFA010000001.1 coordinate 57,733,489, forward strand.
TCATATAAGTTTTGTAAAACTAATTAATTCCTACTCATGTCTTCTCTAATACATTTAGCTAATATTTTCTGATTCGAACACCTCATTCATCCCATGTCAACTATGGGCCGAGGCATATAGAAAGGAAATTCCATATATGCTACACTATAGCTATAAGAAGAACTTATCCCAAAAAACAAACTTCAAGAATGGAATAAGATTTTGGTTGGAATAATGCTTATTGAGATTTTAAAAAAAGATGGAACATTAGCCCTAATGAGAATAAATTTTGTAACATTTTTTAGTTTATGTAAATTGATCAGTGGCCTTCCAGTCCCAAAACTGTTGTGAGGGTCTAAAGATAATAATGTTTCAGTCCCAAAACTATTGTAGAACCAATAAACTTAGTTCTCACAAAAAAATCGGATGGCCTTAGAGTCTTATATTATAGTTAGTAGTTGTCTACCAGCACAGAGTCTTCCAACTGAGCAACTTTCATTACTTTCTTCAATATGAACTCATTTCTCAAATTGATTCCTCAATTGCTTCTCAGAATTAAACATATCCTGATTGTAATCTAATGTTCTCATTTGTCTTCTCTAAAACTTCTAGTATAAGATGCAGAGTACCTTCTTGAATTAGTTTTTTCACTGCTAAGTTTAGTCTTAAGAGCCCATTCTCTCAAGTTGAACTCTGTTTCATCTTGCTTTCTTGACTGTTCCATGCTACCAGCTAATGAAGATTTTGAAAATGGCACTTAAAACATCTTTTATTTTATTTAACAAATACTTATTTAGTTTCAGAATAAGCAAGATAACTCAGAGCATGAACTTCATAGTAACACGTAACTTGCACAAAATATTTAAAATTCCAACCATACAACAACTTATGTCATGTTTAAGAAATTGGAAATGAAAAAATCAACAAGAAAATGAGCTGAAAGTGGGAATTTATCTTATCCTCAATCGAATGACACTTCAATGCAAGTGTTGTTTTCTCTAACCCAATTCACCCATTTATTTATTGATGAGATCAAGAAGTGGCCCCTCTAAACTGCAAAAATTCAAAATGAATCGCATGCCATGTTCTGAAATTAGCAATCACTAGCATGGAGAATTATTACAATGCTGATGCAAATTTTGCTTCTTCTCTTGATGATCAACACATTTAAATCCCTTTCTTTCCAACCAGGTTGTTTTCTTTTTAGGCACAATCAAACATGTACCTATAGGTTGAAGACATAATTTTCCATCGACATATGGTAGTATCCCTAATAGTACAAACTATTTTTCTGAATATAAAATATACATAGAAATGAAATTTCTTAGATTGAGTGGACCGTATTTATAAAACATAATTTGTTAGAGTGTGACACCTCTATTTATTTAATTAAGTGTGTAACACTGTCTTGATTATTTTTTATTAAAACAAGTACATAAAAATATTTTAGTATTGGTGTTGGTATAACTTGGTTGGTGACGAGGCATAGTAGTTGTATTGGCACTGGTGAGACTTGAGTCCAAGACTTTTTCTTTCTTTAATATTGTGGAAGAATGTTAACCACATGGGTGGAAAATGAATGAATCCAAATCTGCCGAATCACTCATGTTATGATTTTCTACATCATGGGCCTTCCCGTTCCGTCATCTTCAATTGTGATATCTAGAATTTTATCTTTATTTTGGATCAAATATTGCTAAAGGGATCTAAATCTTGACTTCAGCGAACATGTGTAGAATTTCTTTTACAAAAATTTAGGTCACTTATTGCTAAAGGGATCTAAATATTGACCTCATATTTTAGCTTAGAATGAACTTTAATTTTGGTGTTTCGCTTATGTTAATAGGATTTTAATGGATAATAAATATAAAAGTTTGATAAATAGCCTAACATGGACGAATCAGTATATTCAAGAAGTGAACAATTTCCTTAATAAGTTATCTGAACGAGTTTCTCAAGAAAATGAGATATTATGCCCTTAAAAAAAGTGCATTAATTGTTATTTGTATTATAGAAATGTGGTGGAGGATCACTTGGTTTTTGATGGATTTGTTGATGGCTACACCAAATGGGTTTTTCATGGAGAAGGGTTATCCTCTAGAAATACACCTCATCCAATCAATGATGATGAATGTTCTTCTTAGCATGACGATATTGATGGACTACTTCATGATACATTTAGAAATGTCGATGCTAAGTTAGGGCATGAAGAAGGAGTGGGAGATGAGTTACCCGAAGATGCAAAGAAATTTTTTAAATTATTGGAGGAAGGGAAACAACAATTATATCCGATGTGTGAAAATTTCACTAAATTGAGTTTCACCATTCGGTTGTACTTGTTTAAATCATTACATGGGTTGAGTATTGTAGCATTTGCAGAATTGTTAGATTTGATGAAAGAGGCATTTCCCTTTGCTAAGCTACTAGAGTCTTTCAACAAGGCTAAAAAAGTGATAAAGGATTTGGGTCTTCATTATGAAAAAATACATGCTTGCCATAATGATTGCATGTTATTTTGGGAGGAAAATGAGAAAGTAAATAATTGCTATGTTTGTGGGTCTTCTAGATGGAAAAGTGTTGGTCATTCCTTGACTAATGAAAAATCTAAAATTCATGTAAAGGTTTTAAGGAACTTTCCGTTAAAACATAGGCTTCAAAGCGTATTCATGTGTCCTGAAACAGCTGTTGCATTGACATGGCATGCTAATGAATGGCCCAAAGATGAGAATATAAGGCATCCCGCTGATGGGGAAGCATGGAAGGATTTTGATCTTTTACACCAAGATTTCTCTAGAGATCCTTGTAATGTTAGGCTTGGTCTCTCAAGTGATGGTTTCAATCCATTCCGAACCATGAGTATTTCTCACAGCACATGGCCTGTTATGTTGATGAACTATAACTTATCACCACGGATTTGCATGAAGCTGGAGTATTTATGTTGTCAATGATCATTCAAGGTCCTTCATCTCCTGGAAATGATATAGATGTGTACCTACAACCATTAATTGCATAATTGAAGGAACTATGGGAACCTGGGATAGAAACATATGATGCTGAAACCAAGCAAACATTCCGAATGCGTGCAGCCTTATTGAGGATAGTTAGTGATTTCCATCACTAGGAATGCTTTCGAGATGGAGAACCAAGGGAAAATTAGCATGCCCCACTTGTAATTATGACACACGCTCTCAGTATCTCAAACATAGTCGTAAGATGTGTTATTTGGGTCATCGAAAATTTTTGCCTTCTAATCACCCATCACAAAAAGATAAGAAGTCATTTGATAGTAACGAGGAGCATAGACATGCACCTATACCTTTTTTGGGTATAGAAGTGCTTGAAGAGATGCAGGATTTCAACAATATCTTTGGAAAGGGAAACAAAAAGAAGTCTCGAGATAATAAGGGTCCGTGGAAGAAAAGATCCATTTAATGAATTTTCATATTGGGCACATAACAAATTGAGGCACAATCTTGATGTGATGCACATAGAAAAGAATATATGTGATAGTTTGCTCAGGACTTTACTGGAGATAGATGGAAAGTCAAAGGATCATGTAAATTCTCGCTATGACTTACACTAATGGGGATGCGAAATGAGCTACAACCAATAGAAGATAATAATGGAAGTGTAAGTGTAGCTCAAACTTGTTTCTTTATGAAACCAAAACAAAAAAGGTTATTCTACATTGCCATAAAAATGCCAAATTACCAAAAGGGTGTGCCTCAAATAAATCAGATCGTGCGCACGTGAATAAGATAGAAAATATCAGGGTACAAGAGTCATGATGCTCATTTTATAATGCATTATATGCTCCAGGTTGCTGTTAGAAAAGTGTTGCCCAAGAAGGTTTCATTGACTTTGATTAGGTTGGGAAACCTATTTAGCGCCATATGTAGTAAGGTTATGAAGCGAAGAGATCTTGAAAAATTGGAGTTTGAAATTGTTGAAATAATATGTGACCTTGAAATAATTTTTATCCAACATATTTTGATATAATGCCACATTTGCCTATACATTTAGTAAATAAAATTAATCTTGGGGGTCCTACTTATCTTCATTGGATGTATTCCATTGTGAGGGACCTATGTAAGTTAAAGGCATTTGTTCGTAATCGATCTTTTCCAGAAGCATCAATAGTAAAGGGTTTTTTGGCTGAAGAATGCTTAACTTTTTGTTTGAGATACCTACATGATGGCTTGAAGATAAGATTCATTAGATACCAAATTGAGGATCAAACTAAGGATGATCAATGTGTTCAGAATATGTCACCTATATTCCCTAAGGGGTTGTGTTGGGTTGAGAAACCCTTTACTATTGAGATACCTACCGTTTGTGTTGGCATCACAAGTTCTTCAAGTTTTCTATGTGGAGGATCCAATTGAGAAAGGGGTTTATTATGCAAGGAATAAAGTTCATGTTGCCTTGTATGATTTAGTGGAAGAGAATTGTCCTAATATTGGAGAACATTTTGGAGGGAGTCTATCAATTAGATTTGTTCCTTAAATAGATTACATGATCCTGACATTACATGGTCAAGAGAAGATTCACCCATTACTATAGTTGATATGCCTTCTAATGCACAAGATATACAAGGTACAACTGTGGAAATATTGGAAGAGGAGGATGAGACTATGAAACTGATTGGGGTTGGATGGATGCAGATGATTAAAGAAGAAATTATGAATTTTCTTACCATTATAATTTTTTTCAGTGAGTGACAAATATCCTTTAAAAAGTATTTTATGATTATTCTTGTTTATATCTTGTTAATTATCTTTCATTTTTTTCCACTTAGAATCTTATTCAGAGTTGCTCCAAATTTACAGGTTTTTCAAAATTTCGAATTGAAGAAAGCTAGTGCATCATTTAAGAGAGTTGTAACTTCGTTGTTGATAGTTTCGGGGATATCACAAGGTATGTATAAAATGATTAGGGGCTAACAGAGGGATTTCAATATTTATGTGTGCATAGAATTTGATTTTTTGATATTTTGAGCTTAGCCGATTGTCCACTGCATCATTCCCTTTGAACAAATTAATTCTAGACTTCACCTTTTCAACTTTTTCATCCAACAAAGTTAAAAATTCCCTCAACTTAAACTCAGATAATTTGTCCATGAACTCTAGCCAACATGGGTATTTTTTCTCAATTTTCATCTTTCTTAACTCGATCAATTCCTCCTCTACTTGTTTTGATCAATGAAATATTCAGACAATCCAGAGGTTTTAGTACTACCATATTGCAAACTTCTCTCCTTTTGGTATTCGTCGATCAGATTATGAATCTCTTGTTGTTGTGAGCTTTTAGTAGTAGCGCTACTCCCACTACTATTTATCCAAATCTCAGGGTCAGAGTTGGATCCATTGGTTTGTTTGGGGCCATACATGATCATAAGTCCATCGACATTGCAAAAGAGTAGTGAATTCATTCAACTTTTTTACCATCATAGGGTCCTTTGCTCCTCCTCCTTCCTTTTTCTCTATCTACAATACTGTTCTTTGAGTAATAAAGAAACAATAAATTGGAGAAAAAAACAAAATTTGGGATACTTGAGTTTGAAGGTTGGTATGCCAACTGATGATTCATCATATGAAACTTCAGTTCTGTTCGTAAATTCTTTGTTTTTGCTTTTAAACTTCTTTGCTATGTTATCCCAATTTCAGTTTTTCTGTTTGCCCCTTCTTTTCTTTCTTCAATAAGATAAAGTTGAAATATTTTTGAGATTCTTGTTTCAATTTGAGGAAATTTTTGGGGAAAATCTGAAATTTATATTCAACTTGGTTATTGGTCTCACACTCTTACTTCCCTCTGATTGCTTCATTGACAGATCTGCCAAAGGCAGGATTTTTATACTTGCAATTTGGTGTTTCAGTTCTTCTACTGTGGACAACTTTCATCTCTTAGAAGTTTTTTCTTCTTTTTTTTTTTCAAATTCTGAGATTCTAACAGGCTAATCATTGAAGTTGATGTCTTGTTTCTAGGTTGACTTGTCTAACTTAGAGGAATATGTTTTACTCATTGTGGATGCTACTTTAAATTCTGGAATTTCAAGACAAATTGCAGCATTCAAGTTGGGCTTTGATCAGGTCTGTTTCCATTAAACTATCTTTTTGTATAAACTGTTGAAGTTATAATTTGCATCAGGTGGAAATCAGTTGAATAATTTGTTAAGTTTTAGTTCATGATCAACTTCTATTTTTGTTTGATCGACTTTCTATCCAATTGACAATTGGAGGCATGGAATTAAACTACTTCTGGGAAGTAGCAACTCCAGAAATTTGTAAGAGAGGCCATGTAGGTTTTCATCATGTCTTAAGATTTACTGGTTGTTTGAGATAATATTTACCCAGTACATGAACACTAACTACCCAGTTAAATTAGTCGTATGGTGATCCACAAAGCTTAGAAGTGAAAATTGTTTGAAGTTTTATTCATTTTTTTTATCCCTGACTGCTGATTAGAGAATAAGGAGGATCTTTATGCACCTTTTTTTCTTTTCTTTTGAAATTAGATATTGTCTTCTATACAAGGAAACTATTTAGAAAAAGATGTAAATTTAAAGATTATGTAACTTCATCTGTGTTTGAAATACTATACCACTGTTGTTTCTTCTTATAAAAATGGCAGCATTTTGGAGCTACTTCATCAAATTAAATAATAAGATTATATTGCCATAAGATTTGGTTGGTATTCTTAAAGCAGTTCAATTTGAAGCTAGGTTCAATTTTTACTTGAACTGATAGAAACAGATTAAGGAAAAGAATTAAACTAGAGAATATTTTTCTCGATAGAAATTGGAAAAGAATTAAGGAAAAGAATTAAACTAGAAATTGGATTTCATGCTTCAATAGAAATTTTTGATACTCAATCATGTTGCCGTGCTGATAAACATGGTAATTTTGTGAACTTGACAGATTTTTGAATAGTCTTGAATCAAGAAGGGCGTCCAACAAGAAACAAAAAAGTAGCAACCTCAAGATACCTTCCGGCTGGTTCACTTACATCGTTAAAGAATTCGCTACAAGGAACCAGAAAAAGTTTTTAGACTAGTAGGTTAAAATCTAAAAAAACAACAACATCCATGGGTAGGATCATAAGCACGAGAACAGGTGCATCAAGTGCCATTGGTCACTACTCCTGTAGCACAAGAAGTACAAAAATAAGTGCAGCAAATGTCACTGCATTCTACCTGGTTTGCAGCACAAGCAATTCCAGAAAATGGGTAGCAAGTGCCATTGGGTTCTACATATCCTATATCATAAAATATAAACAAGTGGAACAAGGGTCATTGCATTCTACCTCTTCAGCAACATAAGAAGTAAATAAAATAGGCAACCAATGTCGCTACTCTCTTCTACACAAGCTGCACCAGAAAATGGACAACATCTTTACCTCTTCGCAACACAAGCAGTATCAGAAAGCAGACAACATTTTTCACTACATTCTACCTCTTCTACAGTATAAGCAGTAGAGGAAAATAGGCAACAAGTTACACTGGATACTACCACTCATGAAACAAATGAGCAATCTACAAAACAAGGTAAGAATATATACATTTCAATCATAAATTAAACTAACATATTTTATTTGATAAGTATCTCTAATTCATAATTATTGTAGGCCCTTCCATTGAAAAAAGAAAAGAGGTAGAACACAAGTGAAAAGGGTACATGGACATACTGAACGTAAATTGATCGTGGTAAATAAGTGCAACCAACCAATCGGTCCTAACGTAGCAACTGTGCAAGAGTTGACTAGCTTCCTTGGCACATTGGCAAGGAATTCAACCTTTTGTCCTCTCAATGTAAAGAATTGGAAGAAAGTGGACACAAAAGATGATATGTGGAAATATATCAAGGTTTGCAGTTCTAGGTTCTAATTTCTAGTTGAAAATATTTTATATTTTTTGTACTAACCCAATTGCACCAATTTGTAGGAGAAATATGAAATTCCTGAAGTCAGACAGAAATGGGCTTTAGAACAATTCAAGATGCTTCGAGAACGTATAAGAGTCGATTGAAGAGACTACATTAAAACCCCTATCGCAGTGACGAAGTTCGAATGGCAAAAAGGCCTAAATATGTTTCTGATTCTAAATTTAAGGTTCTCCTTGATTATTGGAACTCCGATGAAGCTCAAGTAAGAAATAACTATTGATATATTTTGTTATCTTTAAAATGGTGCTTATCCGCTCTATAAACATACATTCCAGATTTGTTATCTTTTTTTAACATATGCCCTTTTAGAGCAGAACAACTTTAGAACATTTGCTTTCACTGACAGAAATTTCTGCCACTTTTTTTCCATTAAATCAGGTAAGTTCTTAAACATAGATGTGGAGAATCTTCTACAAGTATCAAACTAGGTTTTTCTAAACTCTAGTTGATCTTTGGAATTGCAAGCATGAAATATAGTAACTAATGATCATCTCGTTGAGGTAAACTGTCGTGCTTTTTAAGTCTTCTCTCAGTGATGTTTTAATCTTAAAACATGATGATTTATGAAACTGCATTATTGATCTTCTACTTTAGTTGTCATTGGGAAGGTTGTTGCCGCAATAATTGCGACCCTTTTATTGTAGACAGTCCAGATTGATGTACTACACTCATCACTTCTTTCTTGTGGTCATTGTTGTTTATATATATGATGATGACATATTTTTGTAGAAAAAGTTTGATGTTGAATATTATTTTTCATTAAATATGAAATTGTTGCCTTACACGGGAAGATATTCATGTAACTAGGAAGAAAAAGGAAACGGTGATGTTCTCTCAAGCAAGGACATTTTTGTGGCCACACGATCAAGGAAATCTAATCAAATATACAAGGAATCATGAGGATTCAATTCGTAAAATTGTATGACATATTCTAGTTTTTAGTTTATCGAGATCATTTGTTTTCTCTTGATTATTGACTCAGTTATATTAACTTGAATTATCTTGTCTTGAATTTTATTTGTAGGCTAAAATGGAGAGAATACAAACTTAACAAAGTGAAGATGGTAGTCAGTCAGTTGATCCATTTGCGTCAATCATAGGACCTGAGCATCCAGGTCGTGTAAGATTGTATAGGCGTGGAGTTACCAAGGCAGTCTTTAAAGAGAAAGTGCTCCTTCATCCTCTACGGATGATTTGATGCAACAAAAAATGGAGGAAATAGAAGAAAGGATGAAACAAAGAATGCTGGAAAAATTCAAGGAAAAAAAGAAAACTATGCATCAAGAAATTGCAACTAACATCATCGCACGACTCCAACGCCTGAACCCTTAATTACCACTTGACCCCAGCATGCTAGCAAACCCTGAATTACGACTTGACCCCAGCATGCTAGCATTCTCTTCTTCTTATTCTTCTTCATCATAGTAGACTCATTGTTGCTGCCTTTTTTTTCACGGGCTTCATTCTGGTTCTTGCATTTTCTTGTTCGGAGTCATATGTGTGTTTACTGATTGCTGCTACCTTTTTTTCACTGGCTTCATTCTCGTTCTTGCATTTTCTTGTTCAGAGTCATATGCCTACTTATATAGTTTTTTTTTTTGAAATGAGCAGATTCCTCGTCGCATGAAATAGATTCTTTCTTGATTTTTTAAATATTAAAATGTGCATGCTAGCATTCTGTGCTCATTCCTCTTCTAAAGGTCAGTACTACTACTACTATTTCCTCTTCTTCTTCTTCTTCTTCTTCCTCTTCGTCTTCCTCTTCCTCTTCCTCTTCCTCTTCCTCTTCCTCTTCTTATTCTTCTTCTTCGTCTTGAATTTTATTTGTAGGCTGAAATGGAAAGAATACAAACATAACAAAGTGAAGATGGTAGTCAGTCAGTTGATCCATTTACATCAGTCATGGGACCTGAGCATCCAGGTCATGTAAGACTGTATAGGCGTGGAGTTGCCAAGACATTCTTGAAAGAGAAAGTAGGAGATCCTTCATCCTCTGCAGATGATCTGATGCAACAAAAAATGGAGGAAATAGAAGAAAGGATGAAACAAGAATGCTAGAAAAATTTGAGGACAAAAAGGAAACTATGCATCAAGAAATTGCCACTAACATCATCGCACGACTCCAATGCCTAAACCTTAAATTACGACTTGACCCCTACATGCTAGCATTTTGTGCTCGTTCCTCTTCTAAAGGTCAGTACTACTACTACTACAACTACTTCTTCTTCTTCTACTCCTCCTCCTCCTCCTCCTCCTCTTCTTCTTCTACTCCTCCTCCTCCTCCTTCTCCTCCTCCTCCTCCTCCTCCTCCTCGTCTTCTTCTTCTTCTTCTTCTTCTTCTTCTTCTGGTTCTTGCATTTTCTTGTTTGGAGTCATATGCATGTTTACTAATTGTTACTACCTTTTTCTTTCACAGGCTTCATTTTGGTTCTTGCATTTTCTTGTTCGGAGTCATGCCTGCTTATATATTATTTTTTTATGAAATGAGCAGATTCGTCGTTGCATGAAATAGATCCTTTGTTGATTTTTGAAATAGTAAAATGTGGATATAGAGTTAGTTCTTAAAAAAATGACTTTGTAATATTGGAGTTTACAAATTTGTTAAGCTTTTGAGATGCTTGAGTTTCTTAAAGAAGGTAAAATGGGGATACGAGCCTACCGAACCTTAGGTAAATACTACAGAAACATTTCAATTTCTAGTATCCATGTTTCTGTGAGACTATGAGTTTTTACATCACTATAGTTGGGGCTATTTCTAGAAACTTTAATAGTTTCTATTATAATCTTTCCCTCATATATCTATTCTTCCTGTGCTATGAAATTGTGAAATATATTGTGATATTCTGTTGAATTTTTTAAGGCCTGGGTATGTCCTCAATCATTATATGTCATAAACATCCTACAATTTAGACTAGTATAAGTGGTGTTTATGTAATGCCCCAGAAACCCTAAGATCAGACCCGGAAGTTGAAATATAAAAAATAGAATTTTTTGCATCAGGTCACAGAACGAGTCGCCCTGTGAACCGTGGGGTGAACCATGAGTCGTGGAGCAACTCGTGGGGAAGAGTCTGGATTTGGTTGAAAAATTGGGGAATTTAGTGACCACGGGTGTGACCACTAGTCGTGGTCAACACAAGCAGTTGTTATGTGAGTCGTGGTCAAGGGTTGACTAAAGGTTGGAAAAATTCAGGTAGTGCACTTAACAGGTCCTCACCACGACTTGTTTGGGACACCACGAGTCGTGGTGTCTACTTTGGTGACCCACATGTGGTTTTTGGCAGTGAGGGCTACGGGAGGTGACCACGAGTTGTGGTCACCGGCAACGAGTCATCAATTAGCCCGTGGTGACCCCTGAAGAGGAATTTTGGTTCAGTGGCAATAGGAAACTTCATGAGTCGTTAGGTCTCGTGATGACTCATGAAGTCAATCGTTGGCAGGTTGGGGAATCCATAGAAAATTTCTAGTGCACATCATGACAGGACACCACGAGTCGTCCCCTACCTCACGACTCATGGAGTGTTTCGTGAGGACTGGCAAGGTCCTTTTTCCTGCAAATTCCTAGGGAGTTTTATGTAATTTCCTAACCTACACCTCTAAACTATGTCGCTTTGGATTTTAATCAGGGGTTTTAGAGGGGGTAATCGACGATTTATTTCCTTTCTCACATCCCCTCAAAAGCTACAATGTAAAATTCTCTTAGGAGCTCCCAGAGCAAGAACTAGGGCAGTCCATTTCTCCTCAGATTTTAAGGTGATTATCTCAGAGATTTACATCACCAGGTATGTGGGAATTTAACAAGGGAATAGTTCTTCCCTTGTGTCCCTAAAAACCTTGTCTAATTTCTTCTCTATCAGTTAAAGCCCTGTAGTTTCGAAATGTGAAATGTTCTTAGGCAGATTTCTTTGTGGATTCAAAGGGAATATTTCTCATGATTTTAGATTTCTTATTTATTCCCTACTTCTTGAAATTGTGAAAGATTGTAGCTAGTAGCATAATTCAGCCCTAGTCATAGCTCAGTAGAAATTAGAAATTTGTGGGTTGAACTAGTTTTCCCTGTAGCGTGGTTCTATCAGTTTTGGGATGCACATTTATTTAATATATGTTAAAATCTTAGTCAGAATCATGTTAGACTAGTCTAAGTCAGATTTTTAGCAACCTTAGAGTTGTCAGAAAAAAATGTCAGCTGATCAGTCTGACCACAGTTACTGCTCGAGGTGTCAGTGGTACCTCCCAGTTATCGAAACTAGACTCAGTATCATATTTTAGTGGTTCTTTAGGCGGTCATGACACTTTCAAATAAGTAGCTCTGACCAGCCTTAGGACTCCAGCTTTATATTATAGTTGATTCTTTAGACGGTTACAACGCTTCCAAATAAGCAGCTCTGACCATTCTTAGAACACTAGTTATAGAATCCGGTCCGATAAGACTCTTAGGGTACTTCCAGATAGGTATTCCTGACTTAGTCTTGGGCCCCAGTTTCGATCTATTAGCTTAGTAGTTAGTCTAGGACTATCCAGTGGGAGTAGGACTTAGCACCGAGCGGACCGGGGTTCCAACGCACCTAGGTTCCCAAAAGTACATTGCCACCGTAGGTTATATTTTATAAAAGGTATATTGGGTCCTACCAATGGGATGTATACATCGGACTCCATGGCTAGCTCACGTTGTTATATGTCGGTTATAGACTCTCCCACTAGTAAGCTCAGTTCAGTCTCAGATGAGTCCTTTCGAATCAGTTCAATACAGTATTTCATATTAGTATCTCAGATTTAGGGCATGTCTTTGACCATCAGACAGGGTCATTTTTACTATCTCAGTATATCACAATTATTCAGTTTTGGTATTTTCAGTTGGTCATTGCATGTTTTTCCAGTTCAACTATTTTATCCTTTGTGTGTGTTTCTCTTACTTACTCAGTACATTCAAAGTACTGACGCATATCTTTTATGCTTCCAGTTGTATAAAACTTATGATTTAGTTCTTTTTCATAAAATGTTTTATTTTATTATTTCAAAGCTTCCGCTATGTATTTACTTAGAATGCCAATGTTATGATAGACCATGGGTTGAATTGGGGTTACTTGTGACTCCAAGTACCATGTCTCGTCCAGGTTATAGACTCGGGGCATGACAAATTTGGTATTAGAGCACTAGCTTTAGAGTATCCTCGGATGTCTGAAAGCCGTATAAAGTAGAGTCCTTTTCATGGGTGTGTAGCGCGCCTCACTTATGACGGTGAGGCTATATGATATTATTAGGAAAACTCCCTTTTGTTCATACTCTTTATCGTGCATTGAAATTCAATTCCAAAAACGCTCTCCTAGCTCGTGCTCTCTTTCGTTTTAGTGAAATCATGTCTCCTCGACATTGTAACGAAAGAAGGGCTGATAACGCTCACCGACCTGCCTTACCAGCTCTGACAATCCCTCAAGATGACTCAATGTCCACCGTAGTGGGCGGCTATCTAGCGGTTCGCACAGACAATTACCAATCAGGTGAACTAGCAGGTGGTTCTGATCAACAACAATGGGTCTGCAGCAGTTTCCCAAGTTCAGGACTTCATTCGGATGAACCCTCCAGTTTTCCATGGATTTAAGGTGCAAGAGGACCCCACAGGAGTTCGTGGATGAGATTAGAAAGATCACCCAAATTATGGGTGTCAGTTCCTTGGAGAGTGCCAACTTGGCTGCCTACCAGCTGAAAGGGGAAGCCCAAATCTGGTACAAATAGGGGAAGGAGGGGAGACTAGCTGGAGTAGGACCGATAGAATGGGAGGGGTTCCCTATAGCCTTCCTAGGAAGATTCTTCCCCCGGGATCTCAGGGAAGCAAAAGTGGCGGAATTCAGGAATCTGAATAGGGAAATCGGACGGTGAAAGAGTATGTACTGGAGTTCACAAGGTTGTCTAAATATGCTCTAGAGTTGTTAGCCAAGCCAGGGGCTCATAAGCTGAAATTTGTTAATGGGGTGTCGAACTTGCTCCTCGAGGAGTGCAGGACTGCAATGCTTATTAAGGACATCGATTTCTCCAGCCTCATGGTTCATGCCCAGCAAATTGAGGCATAAAAATTAAAATATTTGGAGTGGGAGACAAACAGGCAAGAACCGGCCAGTCAGATTATGGCCATTAGAGATCTAGTGGTAGTAGCCGCCCACTACAGCAGCAGCAGCAGAAGGCTCTAGCACCCACTTCAGCCAGTGCCCCTACTTTCAGGTCTCACAAAGATTGGAGGGGTGGAGAATCTGGCTCACAATCCCAGAGTCATAGCGCCAACAACCGCTACAGCTACCCAGGTTGCCCTAAGTGTGGCAAGAACATTCCAGGAGAATGCCTTCAGGGTTGAGAGAGTTGTTTTGGTTGTGGAAAGCTTTGTCATCGGCTTAAAGAATGACTGTCAGCAGGACGGGGATCACCATCCACTACTTCAGCAGCTCCATTAGGTCGACCAGCTCAGCAGGCCAACACTTCAGGTATGGATGGCTGCGAGCGCCAAAACCATTTTTATGCTTTTCCTTCTCGTCTGTATCAGGAGAGCTAACCTGACGTGATCACGGGTATGTTAATACTTTTTTTATCTAAACGTGTATGCCTAATAGATCCAGGAGCCACACTTTCGTTCGTGACTCCCTATGTAGCAGTCCAGTTCAATATTAATCTAGAGGTCCTCTTAGAACCATTCTCAGTCTCTACCCTAATTGGTATGTCAGCTAGAGCCAGCCGGGTGTATAGAAACTACCCAGTCTCAATCATCAATAAGGTCATCCCAGCTGATCTGGTAGAGTTTGACATGGTTGACTTTGACCTCATTCTTTGCATGGATTGGTTACACTCCGATTATGCCTCGTCGACTGCAAAACTAGGGTCGTCAGGTTTCAGTTCCCTAATGAGCCAACTTTAGAGTGAACGGGCAGTAGTTCAGTGCGTAAGGATCGGTTTATTTCCTATCTTAAGGCCAGAAAGCTTATTTCCAAAGGTATATTTATCATCTAGTTTGGGTCAAACATTCCAGCTCTAAGACCCCAACTATCCAGTCGGGGTCCCAGTTGTCAACGATTTCCCTGATGTGTTTTCTGATGATCTTCCTGGAGTTTCTCCTAAGCGAGAAATAGACTTCGGTATAGACCTTCTCTCAAATAGTTAGACCATCTCCATCTCTCCTTGGAGAATGGCTCCATCTGAGCTTAAGGAGTTGAAGGAGCAGCTAAAAGACCTTCTTGACAAAGGTTTTCTCAAACCCAGCATTTCTCCTGGGGTGCTCCAGTATTATTTGTGCGGAAGAAAGACTGTACCCTCAAAATGTCCATCGATTACCGTGAGTTGAACAAGGTCACAAGCAAAATAGGTATCCCCTACCCAGGATTGACGACTTGTTCGATCAGCTTCAGGGAGCTAGTTGTTTCTTCAAGATAGATCTCAAGTTGCGGTATCATCAGTTGAGAGTCAGAGAATGTGACATACCGAAAATAACTTTCAGAACTTGGTATGGTCACTACGAATTCATGGTTTTTTCCTTCGACTGACTAATTCCCCTGTATCTTTCACGGACTTGATGAATAGAGTCTTAAAGCAATATCTAGATATGTTCGCCATTATTTTTATCGATGACATTCTGGTATACTCCAGGAATGATGGAACAACATGCTAATCACCTTAGGATAGTGCTTCAGACACCCAAAGACTGCCAGTTGTTCGCAAAATTTAGCAAATGCAAATTCCGGTTGAAGTGCGTGACTTTCCTTGGTCACGTGGTCTCAAGTGAGGGTATTCAGGTAGATCCTCAAAAGATAGAAGTGGTGAAAGACTTGCCCAGACCTACCTCCCCCACCGAAATCAGATATTTCTTGGGTCTAGACGGTTATTACCGACGTTTTTTGGAAGGATTTTCCTATATAGCATCCCCTTTGACTAGGCTGACTTATAAAAGGTGAAATTTCAGTGGTTAATGCGTGTGAGAAGAGTTTCCAGTAGTTAGAAAACTCGACTCACTACTGCTCTAGTGTTGACCTTGCCGGAAGGAAAAATGGGTTTGTAGTATATTGCGACGCTTCCAGAGTTGGACTCGGTAGAATTCTGATTTAGCGGGGTAAGGTGATAGCTTACGCCTCTAGACAACTTAAGGTTCATGAAAAGAACTATCCGACTCATAACTTGGAGTTGGCAGTGGTGGTGTTTGCATTAAAAATATGGAGGCACTACCTGTACGGGGCTCACGTGGATGTTTTCACTAATAACAAGAGCCTTCAGTATGTGTTCAGTCAGAAAGACCTAAATCTTCGTTAGAGAAGGTGGTTGGAGCTAGTGAAGGACTATGACAAGAGCGTGCTGTATCACCCAAGAAAAGCCAATGTGGTGGCTAATGCTCTAAGCAGGATGTCTATGGGGAGAGTGGCTCATTTTGAAGAGCGAAAAAAGGAACTGGCAAAGGATATTCTCGTATTAGCTCGGTTGGGAGTACAGTTGGTTGATATAACTGAGGGCGGAGTAGCGGTGCAGAGTGGATCAGATTCCTCATTGGTAGTTGAAGTTAAGTCAAGACAGGATGAAGATCCTATACTGCTTAAACTGAAGGAAGCGGTTCTCAGAAAGGAAGTGGAGGCATTCTCCCAAAGGGGAGATGGTCTACTCTATTATCAAGGTATGTTGTGCGTACTAGATGTGGGTGATTTGAGATAGCAGATACTGGCTGAAGCACATAGTTCAAGATGTTCCATACACCCAGGTGCTACTAAGATGTACCATGACTTACGGGATATTTATTGGTGGAACGACATGAAGAGATACTCGCAAAATTTGTGGCTAAGTGCCCAAACTACCAGCAGGTCAAAGTAGAACACCAGAGACCGGGAGGTTTGACTCAGGATATCAGCATAATGACATGGAAGTGGGAAGAAGTAAATATGGATTTTATTACAAGTCTACCTCGGACTCGTTGGCAACATGATTCAATCTTGTTGATAGTAGACCAGATGACTAAGTCAGCACACTTCCTCCCAGTTAAAACTACAGACTCAGCCGAGGATTATGCTAGGCTTTATATTCGGGAGTTGATCAGACTTCATAGGGTTCTCTTGTCCATCATTTCAAATAGAGGTACCCAGTTCACCTCTCATTTCTGGAAGTCTTTTCAGAAGGGACTTGGTATCCAGGTCAACTCAGCACAACTTTTCACCCGCATACAGATGAACCAGCTGAGCGAACTATCTAGACCTTGGAAGATATGCTGAGAGCGTGCGTGATCGATTTCAAGGGCAGTTAGGATGACCAATTGCCTGTCATCGAGTTTGCGGTCAACAACAACTACCACTCAGTATTCAGATGGCCCCCTTTTAGGAATTATATGGTAGGAGTTGTAGATCTCCTATAGGGTGGTCTGAGGTTGATGAAGTTACTTTAATTGGACTAGACTCAGTCCATAAAGCTATGCAGAAAGTACAGCTCATCCGAGAAAGATTGAAAATAGCTCAGAGTCGTCAGAAATCTTATGCTAATGTGAGGAGAAGAGAATTAGAGTTTGCAGTGGATGACTGGATCTATCTAAAAATTTCACCCATAAAAGGGGTGATGAGATTTGGGAAGAAAGGAAAGCTCAGTGTGATATATGTGGGACCCTATAGAATTCATAGGTGAATTGGCAAGGTAGCCTATGAGTTGGAATTACATTCAGAGTTATCATCTGTGCAACTAGTGTTCCATGTATCACTATTGAAGAAGTGCACCGGTGATCCAACTTCAGTGGTGCCACTAGACATCATGGGAGTGAAAGATAGTCTTTCTTACGAAGAGGTCCCAGTTCAGATCCTTAACCGTCAGGTTCGTAAGCTGAGGAACAAAGAAATAGTTTTATTCAAAGTCTTGTGGAGAAATCAGCATGTTGAAGGAGCTACGTGGGAAGCCAAAGCAGATATGATGGCTAGATACCCACATTTATTCTCTTCCAGCTCAGTTTCAGTTTAAGGTATCAATTTTCTCCCAAAAACTCTATTCAGTTGCATGTTCAATACATGTTTCCCAGTTTCTTTCATGTTAATGAATGTATCTATGATTCATGAATTTAGTTCAGTTCGGAGGTAGTCATTCTGTTAGTTTTCAGCTTTCATGAGCAGTATTTGAGTATAATGATTGCAAATCACTGTGTTTCTGTGCATGTAGTTCAGTTCGGAGGTAGTCATTCCGTTAGTTTTAAGCTTTCACGATCATTATTTGAGTATAATGATTGCAAATAAATATGTGTTTCTGTGTGTTTTCCAACATTCGAGGAAGAATGTTCCTAAGGGGGAGATATTGTAATGCCCCCAAAACCCTAAGATCATACCCAAGAGTTGAAATGGAGAAAACAGGATTTTCTGCACCAGGTCACAGAATGAGTCCTCCTGTGACTCGTGGGGTAGGCCGCGAGTCATAGAGTCAATCATGGGGAATAGTCCAGACTTGGTTGAAAAATAGGGAAATTTAGTGACCACAGGTGTGACCACAAGTTGTTGTCAACACCACGAGTCGTTATGTGAGTCGTGGTCAAGGTTGACTGAAGTTGGAAAAATTCGGGCAGTGCACTTAATGGGTCTTCACCAAGACTCGTTTGGGACACCACGATTCATGGTGTCACCCGTGGTGACCCCCAGGTGGTTTTTGGCAACGAGAGCTACAGGTAACGAGTCGTCAAGTAGCCCGTGGTGACCCCTGAAGAGGAATTTTGGTTCAGTGGCAACGGGTGACATCATGAGTCGTTACGTCTCCTGATGACTAGTGAAGTCAGTCGTTGGCAGGTTGGGGAATTCGTAGAAAATTTCTAGTGCACATCATGACTGGACACCACGAGTCATTCCCTACCTCACGACTCGTGGAGTGCCTCGTGGGGACTGCAGGGTCCTTTTTCCTGTAAATTCCTAGGTAATTTACATAATTTCCTAACATCCTAGACTCTAAACTATGTCGATTTGGATTTTAATCAGGGGTTTTAGAGGGAGTAACTGACAGTTTATTTCATTTCCCACATCCCCTCAAAAGCTACAACATAAAATTCTCTTAGGAGCTCTCAGAGCAAGAACTAGGGCAGTCCACTTCTCCTCATATTTTCAAGGGGTTCTCTCAGGGATTTCCATCATTAGGTATGTGGGAATTCAACAAGAGAATAGTTCTTCCCCTGTGTCCCTAAAAACCTTATCTAATTTCTTCTCTATCAGTTATAGCCATGTAGTTTCAAAATGTGAAAAGTTTTTAGACAGATTTCTTTGTGGATTCAAAGGGAATATTTCTCATGATTTTAGATTTCTTATGTATTCCCTACTTCTAGAAATTGTGAAAGAATGTAGCTAGTAGCATAATTAAGCCCTAGTCATAGCTTAGTAGAAATTAGAAACTTGTGAGTTGAACTAGTTTTCCCTGTAGCGTGGTTCTATCAGTTTTGGGATTCACATGTATTTAATTTATGTTAAAATATTAGTCAGAATCATGTCAGTCTAGTCTCAGTCAGATTTTTAGCAACCTCAGTGTTGTGTTGAAGAAAATGTCAACTGATCAGGTTGACCACAGTTAATTCTCGAGGTGTCAGTGGTACCTCTCAGTTATCAGTACTAGACTCAGTATCATATCTTAGTGGTTCTTTATGCGGGCATGACACTTTCAGATAAGAAGCTCTGACCAGCATTACGACCCCAGCTTTAGATTACAGTTTGTTCTTTAGACGGTTACGATGCTTCCAAATAAGCAGCTCTGACTAGTCTTAGAATACCAGTTACAGAATCCGATTCGATAAGACTGTCAAAATACTTCGAGATAGGTATTCCTGACTTAGTCTTTGGCCCCAGTTTTGAGCTATCAACTTAGTAGTTAGTCTAGGACTATCCAGTGGGAGTAGGACTTAGCACCGAATGGACTGGGGTTCCAGCGCACCCAGGTTCCCAAAACTACGTTGCCACCGTAGGTTATATTTTATTGACCTTATGGCCCCAGACCTGTGATCTCTCAGTTCATGCCTTTATACCCTGGAAAGGTATGTTGGGTCCTACCGATGGGGTGTATACATCGAACTCCATGGCTAGCTCACGTGGTTATATGTCAGTTATAGACTCTCTCAATAGTCAGCTCAGTTTAGTCTCAGATTAGTCAATTCAGATTAGATAGTTCAAATCAGTTCAATACAGTATTTCATATTAGTTTCTCAGATTTAGGGCATGTCTTTGACCATCAAACAGGGTCAATTTGACCATCTCAATATATCACAGTTATTTAGTTTCAGTATTTCAGTTGGTCATTGCATGTCTTTCCACTTCAGTTATTTTATCCCTTGTACATGGTTTCTCTCACTTACTCAGTACATTCAAAGTACTGACGTTCAAAGTACTGATGCATGCCTTTTATGTTGTATCGTTTTATGATACAGCTGCAGGCTCTTAGTCCCAGCCCCGTTAGTAGATTGCCTTCAGGAGTTCTCAGTTGCATCATTGGTGAGTCCTCATCATTTAGGGATGAGGATTATTTCTTTCAGTTAGATTTAGAGTTAGCTAGGGGCTTGTCCTAACAACTCATTAGATAGTTGGCCTTTAGACACAGACAGAGTTTTCATATTTTCAGTTTTTCTTCCAGTTGTATAAAACTTATGATTCAGTTCCTTTTCATAAAATATTTTATTTTATTATTTCAAAGCTTCCGCTATGTATTTACTCGGAATGCCAGTGTTATGATAGACCATACTTAGACTTGGGGTTACTTGTGACTCAAGTACTTGTCTCGTTTAGGGTATAGACTCGGCGCGTGACAATTTAGATTGCTAGTTATCTGCTTTGTTTCTTGCTTGTGATGACTGGAAGGGATTTTAGAAAATTTTCTGTTAAAGTTGGTTACCTTAATATCATTCATACTCCTCACTACTAAAACAAAACATGTGTTCCCCAACCGACTCGATAGATCG
Source organism: Datura wrightii (assembly GCA_035772735.1). NCBI lineage: Eukaryota > Viridiplantae > Streptophyta > Magnoliopsida > Solanales > Solanaceae > Datura > Datura wrightii. Next base: position 57,754,317 of record JASDFA010000001.1, read on the forward strand.
AGTAATTCTGCCTGAGTTGATCGATTTTTTATATTGAGTCGGTCTGTTTTTAATACCATTCGAGACTTTTCCTGACCCAACCTATTCAGTCGGTTTTTTCACTCAAAAATAATGCTATTTCTCGTAGTACCTTTCTTCTATGATCGATCCACTCTCTGTCACAAACGTCAGTGTCATATCTAAAACTCAGTCACAAGTCAAATTATTTGACAGGTAATTTACAAATAATAATAATAATTATTATTTTATGGACTAAAGAGTCTCCTATTAGTTATATACTTACGCCAAACTATATACAATCAAACAGAAATTAAACTATAGGATAAATTCTTGATAGATGCCATATCTTAAGTAGTGAGGAGTACGAATGATATCTTAAGGTGTGCCGAAATCTATCTACCTGTATGACATGTTCAGATGGTATGAATTTTTCTTAATAATGTTTTATTCCCTGTCTATGTAATGATTTCTTGGCTCTGCTGTTTTCACAGGGGGCTAATTTAATTTTGGGTTGAATAACCTATGATATATGCTTTGGAATCTATAACTACACCTGTTTTAAATCTTTCCTTGAAATTCCAAATCTAGGAAATGACATTTACTGTTTAGACTAAATAAAGGTCTGTTTACGCCACCATTTAGTTATTCATATATGATCAATGGTGCACCCTGTTTGTATTGGTTGGGCCTTCTCATTTGGTTTAATAAGATAATTGTCGTGTCTATAAAAATTTAAAAAGGTGTGGTGATATGTTCAGTGATCTGTTTGGATAGTATATTTGCACAATCATATTGTCAAAGATTAATGACATCACTTATTATTTTGTTGTAGGTGAAGAAAATGAAGAAAGGAAAGAAGAAAACATTGAAGATCGATCTTAGAATATTTTGGATGGTTGTTGAAACTTGTTCTAGGAATTTTTTGATATCGACAGCAACATTTTGATATTGACTGTAATATTTTTTGGATATTATAAATTACTATGACTAGCTTATTTTGGACATATAATTTGAAATACACACACATATATATATATATGTGAATGTTGAATGTTGATGAATAGTTTAAGCTTGTGATTCATATTAATTATAGTGTATTAGTATATATTTATTGTATATATTTAATTACAATATAGGATTACATATATAATTATATTGTAGCAGTAGCTACTCAAAACCATTGTTATACAATTTAAATAAACCAAATATACTATTGCAACAACTTTGAAAACCGTTATGTTAGGCAATTTTGACCGTTGCAATAGAATTTTTGTACGTTATTGCTTGTCCACAAAATCGTAGCACTAATAACAAAATTGTCGCTGTAGTATAAAGTTAAGTGTGGTAATATATTGTCTAACATTGCATAAAGCCCTATGGCTATGGTTTTTTCTGTTGCAATTGATGCTGAATAATTGGTGTGGTAGAAATAGGAATAACCGTTGCAATAGACCATGCTATAGCAGTTATTATGACAACCGTTGCAAGAATTGTCCCAGTAGCACTATTTCCACGTGATCTGGTGAAACGGTTTCGTAACCGTTGCAATACATTTATAGCTACAGCTTTTGGTCTACTGCAACAATTTTAGTGGTGTTGCCATAGGCCCTATTTCCAGTAGTGTAATGTAGTGGCAGATGCCCCTAGTAGACTATCCATGGAGAGTGTGTCTCATGTGGAGGATAGAAGGAAGGAGTTAGCAAAGGATGTCCATAGAGGTACTCATTTAGGGGTTCGCCTTGTTGACTCGGCAGACAGTGGTGTCATTGTGTAAAGTGGTTCAGAATCCTCATTGTGCCCGAGGTCAAGTCTAGGCAAGATGAGGATCCTATCTTAGTAAAGATAAAGCAAGCAGTCCAAAATCAAAAGGTGGAGGTCTTCTCCCAAGGGGGAGATGGCGTACTTTGTTACCAGGGTCGTTTATGTATCCCGAGTATTGATGACTTGAGAGAGCAGATGTTGGGGAGAGGCTCATGGCTCTAAGTATTCTATCCACCCAGGCGCCACCAAGATGTACCGTGATTTACGAGAGGTCTATTGTTGGAATGACATGAAGAAGGACATAGCGGAGTTTGTCGCTAAGTATCCGAATTGTCAATAAGTGAAGTTGAGCATCAGAGACCTGGAGGTCTTTTGTAGGACATTATTATCCCTACCTGGAAGTGGGAAGAGATCAATATGGACTTCATCACATGGTTGCCTCGTACATACCAACAGTATGACTCTATTTGGGTGGTTGTAGACAGGTTGACCAAAGTGCATTTCTTACCGGTCAAACTACCAATGAGGACTATGCTATATTGTACCTTGGGGAGTTAGTTCGATTTCATGGAGTTCCCTTGTCTATCATCTCTGATAGAGGTACTCAGTTCACCTTGCAGTTTTGGAGATCATTCTATAAGGGACATGGTACTCAAGTCAAGCTTAGCATGACTTATCACCTATAGACATATGGTCAAGCTGAGCAGACCATTTAGAATCTTGAGGATATGTTGAGAACATGTGTGATTGATTTCAAGGGTAGTTATGATGATCATTTTCCTCTCATCAAGTTCGCTTACAATAATAGGTACCACTCCAGCATTCAGATGGCTCCATTTGAGGCTCCTTATGGCTGAAGGTTTAAGTCACCTATCAGATGGTGCGAGGTAGGTGAGGCTACGTTAATAGGGCCAGATTCAGTTTATGGGGCCATGGAGAAAGTTTATCTTACTAGGGAAAGGCTGAAAATAGCTCAGAGTCATCAGAAGTTATATGCAGATGTTAGATAGAGGAGCTTCAGTTTTAAGTTAATGATTGGGTTTTTGAAGGTGTCTCCCATGAAGGGAGTGATGAGATTTGAAAAGATAGAGAAGCTTAGTCCCCGATATGTTGGCCGTTATAAGATTCTGAGGCGAGTTGGCAAAGTGGCATATGAGTTGGAGCTATTAGTAGAGTTAGCCTCGATATATCTAGTTTTCCATGTATCTCTATTGAAGAAGTGCATTGGTGACCCAGCCTTAGTTGTCCCGGTGGAGAGCATAGGTGTGAAGGATAGCCTTACTTATAAGGAGTTTCCGGTAGAGATCCTTGATCGTCAGGTTCAAAAGTTGAGAAACAAAGAAGTATCTCTAGTGAAGGTTTTGTGGAGGAATCAACTTGTTGAGGGAGCTACGAGGGAAGCCAAATTTCTCCTCAAGTTCATGAAGTCAAGTTTATGATCTTATGGGGTTTATCCTAATTTCATGAAATTCTATATGACTTGTTTATGGGTCAATTCCCTTCATGTCTCAAAGCATGTTTTAAAACTCATGTGCAGATTTTATACCTATTTTAATTATAATTTATGATTTAAAATTTTAGAAAAAATTATGCCCAATTATGCAAGTCTCATGAAAAGTCAAGGTTATGATTCATGATTTCAAGTACGATGAGATATCCGGCATGAGTGAACATTTACAAATTACCCATGTATTAATTTATGATTTTGACTTATGAAGTCTATTTCAAGTATGCATGATTTTATGATTTGGGAAAGCCTACACATGTTGAGTATTTTTCATGATTTATCCAAGGCTAATAAGATCAGCTTATGATATATTTTGGAGTCAAGACTCCCCATGCTCAGATTTCAGACTATGCATGTGATTATGATTTAAGCTTCGTTGAAAAATGATGGGAGCACTGTGCATGTTTATGGGAGTAACATCTATCACCGTGTAGACTTGGTGTTTCAAGGTTTCTCGATCTCAAAACTACACACCAACTTAGGTATATTTGGGACCTCTTAAGAGAGTTTATCCCTACTCCAAGGGACCTTCTGCTTGATATTGATATGATGGTAGCGTCCTTAGACCTGACAAGGTTTTGGACGGCTCTACCTACTTGAGTATGACAGTTGGGGAATCACATAAGCTCTTTCGTGATGGTATCGGTTATGATAAGTCTCCCATTATTCCTTATAATTTCAGTTATTCATGTTCATTATTTACGTATTATGTTTTAAAAAAATTTGACCAATTGATTAGTTTATGAGCTTTTACTTAAGACTCAAGCTATAAAAAGTCATATGATTTCTATTTTTAGCTTTGGGTCATTCTATTCAGATATGATAATCAGCTTATGACTATACATGTTTCAGATTCAGATTTCAGCATGCAGTCCTTACTCTCATGATCTTATGATTTATGTTTATATGCATGATTTCAGTTAATATTTACTTAGTATGTTTTACTTACCTTGCATACTCAATACATTCCAAGTACTGACTACATACTCTAGGCTGTATCATTTCATGATACAGGTCCAGACGATCACACTCAGCTCCGCCGTTAGTCCAGCTTTTTCGCAACTTCGCTCAGTTTCCTATTGTTGGTGAGTCCTCATCTTCTGAGGACCTTCAGTTTAGTGTTGAGTTGTGTTATATTCAGTTTTTGACTTTAGCTAGCTAGTTGAGGATGTTGTCCCATCAACTTATCAGATAGTAGTAGTAAAGGCTTATCAAGCATTATGTAGAATTTTCAGCTTTGTGTTGACTCTATTTTATGATCGTTATGCTATTCAGACTTATTCTTATTCATGTTCAATTATCAAATTCCTCTTTATGTATGTTTTTTAGTTGTTATGTTCATGTGAAGGGTCGACTTGGAGCCATTCATGGTTCTAGGTCCCGTCTTGATCCAAGGTCCCAGCTCGGTCGTGATAGATGAAGTCTCCCATTGTGATGCAATCCAAAGTGCCTATATATGGATGATAGCTTGGGACGGTGAAGAACGGATGGGAGCACAAGGTAGCCATGTTGATAAAGAATATGGGCTAATATTGCAAATGGCTATTCCTCGCTATCAAGAAAAAAGAAGAGAACCAAACAAGACCCTTATTTATTAAGGGTATATTTGTAATAGTCTTTCTTTTCCTTACTTAGTATAAATAGGTGCTATTTTAATTTTTATGGTAGATTTTCATGATTTTGAACAAAGCATACATTTAGGGTAGTAAATTGCCTAGCTTTTGCCTAGCTTCGAATTGTCGTTTGTGTAGAGAGAAGGATTGCAGGGATAGATCTTCTCCCTTGAGGTATTTCTAAGAACTTGGTGCTAGCTTGATTTAGATTTGAGGTCCTTGTTCATTAACAAGGGTTGCTTGTCCTTCCAATTTTGTGTCAAGTTAGTTATCCTTTACTTTTTGTTGTATCATTTGGTATCTAGAGCTACGGTTAGTGTTGTTCTTACAATACTAATCTTGGTTATAAAACGGGAACATTGCTAGGCACCCACTTAGAATTGTCACATCACTGCTCATAGAAGTAGTTGTGAAACTAAGGTTAAATAGTTAGAGGTTCGAAAGTCCATAACAAGGGCGTTAACCCCATAAACCACTCAATGTAGATAAATGCACATGAATTAGGATGTCACATCCCCGCTCAACGATGTAGTTGTGAGGCTAATTTGTTATGTTTAGAAGCTCAAAAGACCATGCACATTGCATATGTCTTGTGAGACAACAAATGAATTTGCAATACTTGAATGTTTAATGTAACAGTGCATGATTGTCCGGTCGTAACTCTAGATGTTTTCATTATTGATTTCTGATTAATTTGTGATCACCTCTAAATTTAAAAAAAATCACAAATCTTTAAAAATCAACACTTGTGAAATTTGAATTAACACTTGAACTTTGTAATTTGCTAAATAGATTAGTCCCTTGGGGTTCGACATCCGACTCTTAAGAGTCACTATATTACTTGTACGACTGCGTATGCTTGCATGCGTCGGAGCATAACAACTTTTTACCGCCGTTGCTGGGGACTAGCAACTTTTAGTGAATTTTTAGTGTTTGTGTTAGTTTTATTTTTCTGAAAGTGTTAAAAATCTTGGTCTTGGTCTGTAATTTGTAGGTAACAGGTTGTCCTTGTAGCAGGCTGGCAAGGAATAAAGAACTGGTGGATTTATTGTTAGAGCCTGACCGATAGTTGCATTTTTTACGGAGAGAGGCTCTTGAATGGAAATTGCAGTTTTACAAAGAGAGGTTCTTGAACTAAAACACCATCCACCAGTTGAGAAGGAAGAGTTGTTGCCAGAGAAAATGGCAGCCAGACCAATTCGCGAAGTGGCAACCCCACTCGCGACAAATGTGACCTCCAGTATATGCAAACCAGAGCCTAGAGGCAATTTTGAGCTCAAATAAAATGTGGTGCAACTGTTGCACTCGCATGGGCAATTTACAGGCATGACACATGAAGACCCACTGCAACACCTACAATATTTTCAAGAAATTAGCGACACTTTTTTCCCCACCGGAGTGTCAACTGATTATGTCATACTTACCCTTATCCCATTTTCGCTTTTGGGAGAGGCAAAGAGGTTGTTGAAGGCAGAGCCGCCAAATTCCATCACTACCTAGGACGACCTAGCAAGGAAGTTCTTCATCAGATTCTTTCCCTCCGGCAAGACTGCAAGCTTAGAAGTGAAATACTTAGTTTTAAGCAGAGACCGAAGGAAAATCTCTACATGGCTTGGGAGACATTCTAATCATTACTGAGAGACTACCCCCATCACTAGCAGTCTAATGAAGTGTTAGCCCACACCATTGTGGAGAGTCTAGATCCCCACACAAAAATCTTACTAGACTCTGCATCAGGTAGGCAAGCACTTAAGAAGACTTATGAAGAACTGTATTCTCTGTTGAACAGGATCGCCCAAGGAAATCCAGAGTGGCATAGTAAATCATCAAGAGCGGCAAGTAAGAGAGCAGCGAGGCTTATTGAGTTGGATAGTATAAATGCATTGGAAGCCCAATTAGCTTCACTCTAGCACCAAATGATGACTCAGTTCAGCAAAACTGAGTATGACACAGTTGCAGGCACAGGTTAATGCAATTCAACTAGCTCTTAGCTGGTGTGAGATATGTGGCAACAACGGACATGGTGCAAACTCTGCGGGGTCAATCCAGAGTCCGTAAATTTTATAGGTTATGTGTCGAGAGGTAATCAGAACTATGGGAATACATACAACAAGAACTGGCAGAATCACCCCAAATTTTCTTAGGGTAGAAATCAGGGGCAGAGTTAAGGTTACCAGCAGCCTCAACTGCAGCAGTATGAGCAACAAAATAAACAAAATAGTGGCTAGTCTAGCAACATCAAAGAGATGTTGCAAAAGATCCCAGAAAATAAGACCCAGATGGAAGCCGATCAGACCATGATGACTTCAAAACTTAAAAATTAGCAGTTGGCCACCAGAAATTTGGGGAAGAAAATGGGTCAACTAGCAGCTACGCAGCACAATAGACCTCAGGGAGGTTTACCCAATTATACAGATCCAAACCCCAAATAGGTTATGGCCATCGGTCTGAGGAGTGGCAAGTAGTTGGCTGACGCATCACAGAAAGGAGAAGAAAAATGAGGTGCAACCAGAGCTAGTCAGACTGGGTCCATCAGTTATGAAAGGAGATAATTAGAGTGCTGCAACACATCATTAAGAATCAGCAATACAGCCATTATAGAGACCACCACCACCATTCCCGCAAAGGCTCAAGAAGACAAAGGAGGATGCGTGTTTTTAGAAATTCTTTGATATCTTCAAAGAACTTTATATAAATTTGTCACTAATTGATGTTTTGCAGGGAATGCATAAGTACACAAACTACTTAAAGGACATGGTGGCCAACAAAGTGAGGCTGGTGGATGTCCACAGTGTAGCACTCACTGAGGAGTGCAGTTTCAGGGTGACAAGAAAAATGCCAAAAAAACTCAAAGACCCAAACAGTTTCACTCTCCCTATACAAATAGGTGAAACAGGTATAATGAGGGCCTTGTGTGCTTTAGGGGTAGCGGTGAATTTGATGCCCCTATCTCTATTCAAAACACTTGATTTAGGGAAACCAAGGCCCACAAGAGTGATGCTGCAGCTGGCAGATAAGTCAACGATGACCTCGAAGGGGATTATTGAGGACATTCTCATCAAAGTAGGTAAATTTATCATACCTATTGATTTCATTACTTTAGATTTTAAGGTTGATGACAAGGTACCCCTCATCCTAGGATGGCTATTATTACCTACTGGTGGAGCAATAATTGATGTAAGAGCTGGCACCCTGAAAATAAGGGTAAATAAGGAGGAGGAGCTCTTCAGAGTATATCAGGAGATCAACCCACCCACACACTACAAAGATCTTTGCAAGATCAGTGTTGTGAAAGATGCCAAGTATGGGGTGGTGGATTCCATAGGTCCTCTTTTGCAGGACATCCTGATAACTAAGCCCAAGTCAGAAGGGGGAAATAAGTTGAAGAAACTGATGGAGGTAAAGAGGAAAAGTGTGGAGGCTATTCCCTCAAAATTCAAAAAGAAAAGGATATGGTTCCCGAAAGGGACAAGTTATTTGAGGATATCTTGAAAAGGATAGTTCACATCGTGTCGTGATGTAAAATCAGGCACTGCTTGGGAGGCAACCCAAGGGTACCACAGGTACAATTTCTTTTCATTTTCTTTTTGATTTTGGTTATTTTTACTTTTTGTTTTTATTTTTGTGAAGTAAGAACAAATTGAGGAGAATTTTGAGTACCTTTAGAAGGGGCAGCTTAGGAGCATAGACAAAAAGTTGAGTGTGGGGTCTATGACCCATGTGATGAAAAATGGACAACAAATGCTGCTAGCTAAGCCTAGAGTCCTCAGGAAGTATCCTCACCTTTAGTTTTGATTATAAAGGGTGTGTTGGGGACATATCATGATCTAAGTGTGGGGTGAGGGGTAAATTTAAAAATTTTGTGATGCTGGTTTTAGAGTGAAGTGCTTCTTGGTGTGACAATTGTTTCTTTTAAAATTCTGAGTGTAGTTCACCCACCCTTTAATTTTTTTTTCGGTTCTTTTCTGAAGGGGGGCACTTTGAACCGAGAATTAAAGTTTTTGTGTGTCTATATATAGTTTCTTAGTCATAGTTAAGGATTTTTAACGACGATGGATAGATGATGACCGTCTTGAGAAAAAAATTAGTCAATAGGTTTTAGCGTTTGAACCCATAACTGATTGACTGCTTGATGCTCTTGTGAGTGTTGTGCATGATTGTTAGAGGCAAGTAGAGTTTTAATTGTAAAGCAAATTGAGTTGGGTATGACTTTGTTTGAGACACCTAGAATCTTGAATATTACTCTATATGTGTTAAGCTTAAATAATGAATTCATGTCATTACCTGTCACGACCCGAGCATATGCCCGGATCTAAATGCGGAACCTACAACTATAAATGGCTCCAAGTTGACCCATAGCATGAACATGTTAATTAAATCTCAACATAATAATGCGGAAAACTAACATCTGATATAGTGAAAGTCTAAATATCTAATAACATTTGAACAACGGATTACATAACACTGATTCGAAACTGAATACATGCTATGTCTGATAAGCCTCTACATACCGACGAGTTGATGGGATAAGACCGTAACTAAGTCACTAAAGAATAAAACTGAAGATATTGAATACAAGATAATAAGAAGGTCCTCAAAGGATGAGGACTCACTAACAGGCTGCATATGATAACTCTGAGGATTTGCGTAGCGGCGGGATGGAACCTGAATGTCCGAGCCTGTATTATGAAACCATGCAGCATAGGTTATGTGGTCAGTACTTGAAATATACCGAGTATGCAAGGTAAGTAAAACCACTGAGTTAGTAAACTAAAATCATGCATATCATAAACATTTCATCATATGATTTTAAGAGTAAGGCTTGCATGCTATTATATGAAAATATGATTTAAACATAACTGAATATCATAAACTGAATTGAATGACCCAAAGCTGAAACTGATAATCATAAGTAAAACTGAACATTTGATCAAACCTGCTGAAAACATAATATCATGACTGATGAATATGAATAACTTAAAACATGAGGATAAATGGGAGACTCGTCATATAACCAACATTACCATAATAGAGCTTACATGGTCCCAACTATTACACTCAAGTGGGCAGAGCCATCCAAAGCCTTGCCAGGGCTAAGGGCGCTACCATGATATCGATATCAAGCTGAAGAGGCATTCTGGACAGGGGAAAACTCACAAGGGAAGTACCAAAGTATATATGTAAACCTACTTTGGTGCGTAGTGCTAAGACCTGGGGTTTATATAAACCCTAGCCTAGTTGGTGCTAGACACTATTCCCAAAACATGCAAGGTTCTCACCATCATTTTTCAACGAACATGAAATCATACCATAAGCTGAAAGTGGGAGTATAGACTCCAAAACCATATGGTAAGTTGATTTTATAGAACTGGGGTGGATTATAAAAGCATACTTAACTTGTGTGAACTTGCCCAAAACTTAAAATCACAAATTATTGCAATAGACTCATAAGTAAAAATCATGGAATCATAAATTGAGAGATCATAAACATTTTTGCATGCTCAATATCTCATCATGCTTGAAATCATGGATCATAAGCTTGAATTTTCATAAAACATGCATAATAAGACATACATTTTTAGTAGCTTGAAAACATGAATTTATAATAAAATTGAGGATGAAATCTGCCCATTAATCTTAAAACATGCTTTTGAACATGAGGGAATTGGACCCATAGGCATATCGTAGAGAATTTCATGAAATTGGGTTAAAACCCTAGAAGTTCTTAAAATCATACTTGAAACTTGGAATTCGTAGATTCATGAGAGATTTGATAATGAACAAGCATTCATAATCATAGGAACATAAATTGAATCATGAGGAAACTTATTTCATAGAAAAATATGAAAGAATTCACCCACAAGAAGTTTAATCCGAAAACAACAAAAATTAGAGCATGGGAGTGAGAATTAAGAATACAACTTAAGAAGGGCGTGAGGGTGGAAGAAACCCCTCACTCATATCCCTACATACCTGGATTAATGATCCCTTGACTTGTTTTGAAGATCTAAGAGGAATTGAGATGTTGGAGGTAATGAACCCTAGCTTTTTCTTGAGAGAAATATTCAATCTACGAATGCTTGAAGAGAGTGAGGATTTAGGCTAGGCTAATCCCTTTAATCCAATCTTTAGAAAGCCCAAAACGATGCCATTTAGGAGATAAAAATAGAGGAGTTTACTAAAATGCCCCAAAACTATAGAAATATAATCTGCAACTGGCAATTACTATGACCAACAGTACGAGTTGTAGGTTGATTGCACGACTCGTACTGAGAGTCGTACAATGCCTGTTGCAGCTTCACTAAATCGCTCATACCTTTTTACTCTAAACTCCGATTGACACAAGGTCAGATGTATTGGAAAGAAGACTTAAAGGGCTTTAATTTGATATGATGAATCACCCAAAAACGTTTTGTATCGTGGGAGATATGATCAGTTGAAATTGACCCTTATACAAACTAATACGAAAACCCAATTGGTAAGAAAGCCATCATCTCAACTTCATGCTAGAGGTTCCTTCTGTCCTTAATTTGCATCCAAGAAAAACTCAGTCCCCATTATGTTGGTCCCTACCGAATGATGAGAAGAGTTGGTAAGGTAGCGTATGAGTTGGACTTGCCCTTAGAGTTATCTTCCGTGCATCCTGTGTTTCATGTGTCGCTTTTGAAGAAATGTTTGGGAGATCCGCTCTAGTAGTCCCGGTGGATAACATTGGTGTAAAGGATAACCTTAGCTATGAGGAAGTTCCAGTAGGAATATGGGATCGTCAAGTTCGAAGGCTGAGGAACAAAGAAGTATCTTCAGTAAAGGTGTTTTGTAGAAATCAGCATGTTGAGGGAGCTACATGGGAAGCCAAAGCTGATATGATGGCTAAATACCCTTACCTGTTTCCTACCGGCTCAGTTTTGGGTTGAGGTATCAATTGTTGCCCTAATACTCTATTTAGTTCCATGTTTAGTTCTTGTGCACAAGTTTAGTTTATGTTATGGTGAATGTATGTGATGCCTGAATTCAGTTCAGCTGTGTATTTTGAATCAGAGGTAGTTATTCCATCAGTTTTCAATTTAAATGATCAGTATTTGATAATGATAATTGCATGCCTCTGTTTTTGTATGTGTTTTCCCATATTTAAAGATGAATGTTCCCAAGGGGGAGATATTGTTATACCCTGAGAGCTCAAATATCAGACCCGGGAGTTGAAACGAGGAAAAAGTGGGAATTTTTGTTGCAGCCTTAGAACGAGTCATCAGGTGACTCATGGGGAATGAAATAGAGTTCGGAAGAAGAAAGCTGGGCAGTGTACCTGATCAAGTGACTCATGGGGAATGAAATAGAGTTTGGAAGAAGAAAGTTGGGCAGTGTACCTGATGGGAGTCCCCACGAGTCGTTGTCAGCCTTAACAATTCTTGGGGTGAGTTGTTGGCAGGCTTGGAGTCCAATGTTTGGGGGATGAGACAGTGTACTTAATGAGTGGTGACCACAAGTCGTGGCCACCCCTGAAGAGTCGTGATGTGACCCGTTAAGTGCCCAGGAGAATAAAGGATGTAGTGCACTTGACGAGCAAAGTGACGAGTCATTACTCTAGGCCACAAGTTGTCAGGTCGTCCGTTAGGACCACCTGACAGTTAATTTTCTACAAATTAGTAAGGGCCTTTTCGTAAATTCTAAGTTCCTAAAGCCTATACTACGTCGTTTAAGGCCCATTTTAGTGGGTTTTAGGAGGGGCGAAAAACCTATTCTAAGTTATTTCATTTCATGCATGCAAACTTGAGAAGTTGAGGAGGTGACCTAGAGCAAGTTCTCAAGGTTCTCATTCAAATCCCTCTTGCGCAATCAGAGAAGTGGTAGAATCAAGCCTTTTCAAGCATGTAGGGTTACAAATGGGTGTTTGTGTTGACACCCATGCCCATCCTCTATTTGCTAATCGGCTTTACGATTTATGATATACATTATATTTTATTTATTTGGATCAAATTTTACATTTAATTTTACTTATAAAAACTAGTGATTTCGATTTCTACTAAAATAAGCCTATTTAAGCATGAAGTATGATGAATCCATTTATGATCTTCGCTTTAATTGATGAAATTTATAAGCACAACATGAAGTATAATTTAAATATGGATTTATTCAATTACCCATCATGATTTGATGATTTTCAAGATATATGTAAGATTTTCAAGTATGCATGAAACCTATGATTCATAAATTATGTTTTGGCCGACTCACCGGACTTATGTCATGGCTAGTTCACGTATGTACAATTATGTTTATGATTATCATGATTTAACTAGCCGATGAATTCATGGATGTTATACTATGAGCACTATATATGTTTTGGCAGTAGTATCGAAAACCGAGTAGGTTCGGAGCCTAGGTTCTGCCCCCGATCTCATAAACTACGTGCCACCATAGGTATGTTGGGACCTCCTTTCAGACTGTCCCTGGCCCAAATGGACCTTTTCATTGTGATATCACGCTTTCATGGTCCTACCCTTTGCAAGGTACGGACACCCTCCCGACTAGGGTTACAAGTCTGGCTTCATGTGTGCTCTTATGGGGTATCTCAGTTAGGAGAATCTCCCATTGTTCCTCATAATTTATGCATATCTATGATTATGTATATTGGCTCAAGTTATGTTCAATACGGCTTTCCTCTCATAATTATGATTTCGATTGTATTACAAAAGATGTGAAAACCTTAAGCCCTATGATAATTTATGTTATGATAGTAATGATATGAGCATGATGTCCTACTCTTATGCTATTTTATGAGCTTTCACACATTTTAAATGTCCATTTACTTACCTTACATACTTGGTACATTCCATATACTGACTGCATACTTTCTATGTTGTATCGTCTTATGATACAGGTTCCGGCTCTCAAGCTCATCCTCATATCTAGATCATATCAGAGAGCACTTTCATCTTATTGGTGAGTCCTCATGTTTTGAGGGTCGTTTGATAGACATTCATGCTATTATATGTTTTAGTACTTGTCCGGTTTAGTTGGGGGTGTTGTCTCACCAACCAATCGTATGTAGAGGCTTTCAGACAGTATGTAGTACTCAGCTTGTGTGTATGTCTGGAGATTTCCTTACATTATGATATGTTATGATTATGTTTACATTTCCTCTATGCCTTGTGATTAGTCTTCCACTTATAATGAATGAAGTTAGATGTATGCTTATGCCATGGGTCAACTTGCCTCTCGGGGTTCCTTGTCCCGTTTTACGGTCCGGGTCTATGTTCAGGTCATGACAGTTTAACCCACATTTGAGGACGAATGTTCCCAAGAGGGAGATATTATAATGCCCTGAAAGTTCCTAAGACTAGACCTGAGATTTGAAGTGTGATCAATAGGAAAAGTTGGAAAAAAAATTACATCAGTATGACTCAATCTACGAGTCATAGGTTGGTAGTACGGGTCGTAGGAAGACTCGTTGTACAGATTAGATATGTTGCTTCCCAACCATGAGACCCCACTACAAGCCGTAGTATGTGGATACAACCCATGGCCAGGAGGCGTAGCAAGTCTTTGGAGTTATCAGGTGAACGATTATACGGATAATAGTATGACTCGTAGTATGGAGTTATGGGTCATGGTACTAATCGTGGAAATATTTAGAGAGTTAGGAAAAAAGGACTCATTAGTCACTGGAGGAAACCACGAGTCGTATGTTGGTGGTACAACTCATGGTAGGAGTCGTAATATGATGGTGTGAATCGTCGGTTCAATCGTGAGTTGATATATTATAATTCCTCATACTTTCAGGCTAAGTTGTTCTTGTTCATTTAATAGTTTATTAGCAAGGAAATCTGTTTCTAGCTTGTTAAGTCTTTGCTTAACTTCTTTGACTTTATTTTTAATATGTAATAATTCAGTTTGAAGATCTTGTACTGTTGTACTAGACTTTTGTTCTTTAAATTTATTTAGTACATTTTTCATATTAAAAGGCTCAATTGTTTCTTTGTCATGTTGTTGGTTATGAACTATATTTTTTTCTATTAAATATTTTCTTTTAAGATCTTTATCTTTAATATGATCAATCTTCTCAAAGAAGATTTCCTTGTTATTATTGGTAATGACATTTATTGAGTGGCTATCACAGGTGCAGATTGCTCCCGTGCATCCACAATGATCAGTAGAGTCACTATTGTCAGAACTATATGTTATATTAAGCTGGTCTTCATCACTGAAACTTTCTTCAGAGGAAGAATTATTGTCATGTTCATCAAGAATAGAATATAATCTATCTTTTATTTCTGGCTCAAGTTCTAACATATTAATCTTATCTTTCTTTTTTGGGACCTTACAATCCTTAGCCATATGGCCAAATTTTTCACAATTCCAACACTTATCATTATTTCCTTGAAAGCCACCTTTGTTGGCTTCTCGTTTGTGCCTTTTAAATCTTTTTCTGTAATGATAGCGTTTTTCAGGTTTATTTTTATAGTGCTTGTGTCTTCTTTTAATTTTCTTGGATGCCTCTTTTGAAGAGGTAGACAACTTGATGTATCCAAAATCTTGACAAAAGCTTCCTATTTCTTTTTTGAATATTTTATTATCCTTTTAAGTTGATTTTTAAGCTTCATATCTGTACATAATTTAAGTCCTGTGACATTTATAAAACTTATAAGGTCACCATAGATTAATTGGCTATAAGGAATTTTTCCATCAAATCTATCTTTTAATTTTATTCTAACCTTTTCAGCGAATAATGTTGGTAAACCACTTATGAATTTTTCTTTCCAATAATCATGACTACAGTCTTCTCCGACCATAACCTTGTTGAGGAATACATCCTTATACGATCTAAAATTATCTAACTTTGGGCAAGATAGGTTAGATAGTATTTCTAAACTCCTATCTTGAAAAAGTTGAGGTCTCCTATAAAAGTTTTGCTATACTATAAATTAAGATAGCGGTGGCGTCTTCTACGCATAGATTTTCAAAAGTTTATTCTATAGATTCAGTCTTAATAATTTGAGTGATGGTTGTAGCATTTGTTACACTATGTCTATTATCTTCAGTGAGATAATTATCCTACCAATATTTTAATGTCCCTGTAAATCCAGATATAATTAGAGTGGCAACTTGTTTATCAGTGCAGTTTTTCATTTTATAGGTCGTAATGGCCATCCCCATTTCATGTAACTTGTTGTATATCTGATGTTCTGCAAGTCCATCAATATTCCATTCAGCAATTTCATTTCTAGAGTGTGAAGTATGAGATAAAAATTCATTTTCTTCATACTGCATATCCGGGAATGAGGGTTTATTATAATAATTCTTTTTTATGGAATATTTAGAACTTAACTTATTAATGTCGTTATTAGACTTTTCGGATATAGTTCTTATGACCTTATCATCTTTTAATTTTGATTCATTCTTTAATTCATTCTTTAATTTTAATTCAGCCTTTAACTTTTCATTAATCTTTTCTATAAGATCATCTGTGATTTCAAACTTTTCTTGAAATTTGGAGAATTTATCTTTGGAAAATTCTGGTAATTTAAATATTGGATGGGGTTCTAATTTCTTATTATTATAGGAAGGGCTAGGTTTATCCTTGAAAATTGATTTATTATCAGTCTTAAGGATCTGATTAGAGACTACGTATAGTAATTGATTAGTGTAATTGTTTTGTTGAATTAGTCTATTTATATCTTTATTCTTAGGATCACCTTGGGTGTCTACTATATCAATTTTAAAAGGTGCAGCTGTAACAATTCTACCATCTATTGGTAAACTAATTTCCTCTAGTGGGGGAATTATAGATTCAACCACCTTAGTTTTGGTATGCCATTTATTAACAATCATACTCAATGATTCCTTTTGATCATCTAATTTTCCTGTGTACTCAAACCATTTAAAGAACTCTATATTGCATCTCATCCTTTTCATATCGGCGCACCATTTTTCCTAAAGGATAATGTTTCCTTTAATGAATATTTTTCTGCATACCATTGCCGTTTTATGCTATTTTCTGGATCTAACCAGAGTTTATCTATATATTAAAAGTCTGGTTCGAACTCCTCGTCAGATCTAATCATGCATAAAGAAAGAGTCTCTTGCTCCTAGCATCTCACTAGCAGTGGGACTTGTTCTTTTGGTAATTCTAGGTTCATATTCAACCTTAGGAATTCTTTCAGAGGAATCTACTCCCTTTAGTTTTTTCTCTACGTCTTTAAGTGTTACCTTTCTTCTGCCGTTTTTGAAAATGAAGGTCTCAAAAAAGACATTCTTTTACTTGAAGAAGCATGACTAAAGGATTGGGATCTTAGAAATTTTAAATCTATAGATCCATACAGAAATTGTATTACCTGCTCAATGGTTGAATTTTCTTCCTCAATTTCTGGCTCTGTTATGGAGTCAAAATGCCAATTATCCTTTACTAACACATCATCCCATTTTATCATTTTTGGGACGAAAATATTATTGTGATTGTGATTGGCCTCCATAAGCATGGTAACCCCTTTGTTGCTTACTATTTTTGCTTTTGGAGCTAGGGTAGTTTTTATTAGCCTGTAATATACTCTGCATATTATGGCTATTTCTCTTGTATTTTCTTTGCTATTCATGTTTTTTGTTTTAACATTTAATGTTAGGTTATCCATAACATTTTGATCATTAATATCTATAGAAAAATTGGGATAACAGTTAAAATATACCGGGTCATTAGCTAGGTTACTTTGTAATACTGCTAATAATGAATCATCAAAGTTTAGTAGCCTATTGTCTCTTAATAGAAGACATGTGAGTACGTCAAAGCCTAATCGATACAACGGTTTAATCGCGACCTGGACAAGTCTTATGTGAAGAAACTTATAGTTTTTCCTATATCTGTTAATGTCTTCAACTGCTAATAATTTAATAGTCTCAATAGACTTATTAATAGCGACCGTAGATTCAGAGGTTTTAATATTATAATTTTTAATAAAATTAAAGTATCCAGTCTCATATACCTTTTCAAAACGTTCCTTTGGGATATTTCAATTTTGTAAAATGCTCTCTATCTTAGCTATTTTAGTAGTTGTGGCAGAAATATTAATACTATTTATTATGTTCTGATTTTTAGAGGTATCCATTAAAATTGTGCAGATAGTTTTAACTGAATAATTAATATATCATCTAATTGTCTTCTTTGTATAGACAAATTATGACTAACATAACACAATTCATTATATAACCTGATTAGATTGTCAAGAATTAATTTTCTAGTTATTTTTCTAGAATAATTATTCAGAGTTTCTGAAGGTATTAGTTTTTTATAATAGTCTAAGTTCTTTAATATTTCTGTTCTTTTCTTTTTATAGTTACTATGATATTTCAAACATATCCATTTTCTCCTATTGTAGTATTTTATTTGTTCTGTAAATGGATGTGTAAGCATAAATTTTAATATAATACGAAGTATTCGGGGGAATGTTAGTACTATCCTGGGGCCAATATCTACTTTAGATGTTACTCCTTAGTAGTTATTTCTTTGTGAAGTATTTACTGATTATCTTATCTAATTTCCTTTATCTTATTCCTTTAGGTCTGGTGACAGGAATACCATCCGAGTCCGACTTTAGTATCAAAACTTTAGAGCTAATCCAATGGAAAATACAAGCTTGCCAACATCTAGACCGTGAATAAACGGTTACCCAACTTAAGGAATAAAACTAAGAAAATAGAGTAAGAGTATCAACAAAGCTAAACACAAAAATGACCGCTCAAGAGCAACATAATTTCGATTGGCTCTAGGATAGTATAAAGATTTAGCTACTCAAAGTCATACTCCTCCCGGTCAACATGGCTATGATACCATTTAATGGATTGTAGAAAATGACTTGAAAATTAATTACAAAGGCAGGAGCAAAATAAAAGAAAATACTACAAGTAGTAGTAAAGTAGAAGAAAAAGATACTTACAAAGAGCTGTTTATTGATAGAAGGAAAAATAGAGAACATAGAGAGGTTTGGGCAATTTGAAAGTGAGTGTAGTGTTTTCCGAATGCCCTTCCTAATACAAGGTGAAGGTCTTAAATAGACCTCAATATTATGAGTCAACTAATTACTACCTGCTATCATTTACATGTGTCCACACGTGGCAGATTTAATTTTATACGGATCTATTTAAAAGATGTCTTCATCTTCTTGAAACTTGATTTCCTTGAAATTTGATATGTGTCCTGATATGACCTTGGTATTTGATGAAGATTCATCTTAATCTGCATGGGAGTTTGTAGAGATTCCATTTTATCCTTATGTAGCTTGTCTTTTTGTTGCATTGTTTTTTGGGTGGATTCCTGAGGGGCCATTGGTTTTGATTGTAGTAGCTTTTCATTTTTCTGAAAGGATAGTCTGGTCGTCTTCTTTAGTTGAGAATATAAGCTTGAGCTATCCCTTGCGGATCTAGCATGTCTCCATTGCTTGGTTCACTTGTATGAGAGGATGCAGTATCTAATAATTCCATTATCTGAGTTTGTTGGGTATCTTTTTCCAAATTTGACAAGGCCTGCTAGAGCCTTCTTTTTAATTCTTCCGTGGATAGTTGGGAATCCTGTTTATTTCCTCCGAATTAGTTCCACCATTCGTAAAACCATCTGGGGATGATAGCGCTTTTCATTTCTTCTGAATACTTGACAAACCAAGAGTGAGTGTTGGGCCTTAGATACATAAAGTTATACTAGGCTGCCTTATATCATACCAGTTGTATGTCTGGGGTCTATGGGTTCTTGACAGGGGAATGGGTGTATGTAGATGATCTACAAACCATTCAAACGGACTTAAAATTCTTTTAATTGTGAACTTCGAGTATTGCATACTGCCAGGATTATCCGAACATTTTAATTTATGCTTAATTTTTACTGAATCAGTGTCTGTTAAAATGAACTCATAATATCTTTAGGTTTTAAGGGGATCATCTGTCTCCACATAATTCTAATTTGTATAGCAGGGTTTTAGTAACTCGGGTACTCCAAAACCTTCATATTTTTTATCGAGGGCCATGATCAACAGTAGCTGTAAAACTGTTAGCTCAAACTGTTGTTTATTTGAAATATTTTTCTCCATTTTCTTTCAAGAGTCATTGGCAGAACTGCCTGAGAGTATGTCTCTGGTGGCTTCATTTCATAGCTATCCTTTGTTTGGATAGAGATAGTTTTGTCGCCTGATGAAGAGTCTCTTTTAAAAACTGATTTTAATGGTTGTAATCTGGTCTGACTGGTTATGGGTTTCTTTAATGGGGATAGAATAGTAGCTTTTGGCAAAGATGGGAATTCTGCCAAAACTGAATATTTATTTTCTGGGAGGCTATTCGCTCTAAATTCAAAAGAAAAGGATATGGTTACTGAAAGGGACAAGTTGTTTGAGGATATCCTGAAAAGGATAGTTCACATCGTGTCGTGATGTAAAATCAGGCACTGCTTGGGAGGCAACCCAAGGGTACCACAGGTACAATTTCTTTTCATTTTCTTTTTGATTTTGGTTATTTTCACTTTTTGTTTTTGTTTTTGTGAAGTAAGAACAAATTGAGGAGAATTCTGAGTACCCTTTGAAGGGGCAGCTTAGGAGCATAGACAAAAAGATGAGTGTGGGGTCAATGACCCATGTGATGAAATATGGACAACACATGCTGCTAGCTAAGCCTAGAGGCCTTAGGAAGTATCTCGCACCTTTAGTTTTGATTATAAAGGGTGCTTTGGGGACATAGCATGATCTAAGTGTGGGGTGAGGGGTAAATTTAAAAATTTTGTGATGCTGGTTTTCGAGTGAAGTGCTGCTTGGTGTGAAAATTGTTTCTTTTAAAATTCTGAGTTAAGAATAGTTCACCCACCCTTTGATTTTTTTTTCGGTTCTTTTCTGAAGGGGGGCACTTTGAACCGAGAATAAAAGTTTTTGTGTGCCCTATACATAGTAAGAATTTTTACCAACGATGGATAGATGATGACCGTCATGAGGAAAAATTAGTCAAAAGGTTTTTGCGTTTGAACCCTTAACTGATTGACTGCTTGATGCTCTTGTGAGTGTTGTGCATGATTGTTAGAGGAAAGTAGAGTTTTAATTGTAAAGCAAATTGAGTTGGGTATGACTTTGTTTAAGACACCTAGACTCTTGAATATGACTCTATGTTTTAAGCTCAAATGATGAATTCATGTCATTACCTGTCACGACCCGAGCATAGGCCCGGATCTAAACGCGGAACCTAGAACTAAAAATGGCTCCAAGTCGACCCATAGCATGAACATGTTAATTAAAGCTCAACATAATAATGCGGAAAACAAACATCTGAGATAGTGAAAGTCTAAATATCTAATAACATCTGAACAACGGATTACATAACACTGATCCGAAACTGAATACATGCTATGTCTGATAAGCCTCTACATACTGACGAGTTGATGGGACAAGACCCTAACTAACTCACTAAAGAATAAAACTGAAGATACTGAATACAAGATAATAAGAAGGTCCTCAAAGGATGAGGACTCACCAATAGGCTGGATATGATAACTCTGAGGATTTGCCTAGTGGCGGGATGGAACCTGAATGTTCGAGCCTATATTATGAAACCGTGCAACATAGAGTATGTGGTCAGTACTTTAAATATACCGAGTATGCAAGGTAAGTAAAACCGCTGAGTTAGTAAACTAAAATCATGCATATCATAAACATTTCATCATACGATTTTAAGAGTAAGTCTTGCATGCAATTATATGAAAATATGATTTAAACATAACTAAATATCATAAACTGATGAATGACCCAAAGCTGAAACAGATAATCGTAAGTAAAACTGAACATTTGGTCAAACCTGCTGAAAACATAATATCATGACTGATGAATATGAATAACTTAAAACATGAGGATAAATGGGAGACTCGTCATATAACCAACATTACCATAATAGAGCTTACATGGTCCCAACTATTACACTCAAGTGGGCAGAGCCATCCAAAGCCTTGCCAGGGCTAAGGGCTCCATGATATCGATATCAAGCTCAAGGCCCATTCTGGGCAGGGGAAAACTCACAATGGAGGTCCCAAAGTATATATGTAAACCTACTTTGGTGCGTAGTGCTAAGATCTGGGGTTTATTTAAACCCTAGCCTTGTCTGTGCTAGACACTATTCCCAAAACATGCAAGGTGCTCACCATCATTTTTCAACAAACACGAAATCATACCATAAGCTGAAAGTGGGAGTATAGACTCCCAAATCATATGGTAAGCTGATTTTATAGAACTGGGATGGATTATAAAAGCATACTTAACTTGTGTGAACTTTCCCAAAACTTAAAATCACGAATTATTGAAATAGACTCATAAGTCAAAATCATGGAATCATAAGTTGAGAGATCATAAACATTTATGCATGCTCAATATCTCATCATGCTTGAAATCATGGATCATAAGCTTGAATTTTCATAAAACATGCATAACAGGACATACATTTTTAGTAGCTTGAAAACATGAATTTATAATAAAATTGAGAATGAAATCTGCCCATTAATCTTAAAACATGCTTTGGAACATGAGGGAATTGGACCCATAGGCGTATCGTAGAGAATTTCATGAAATTGGGTTAAAACCCTAGAAGTTCTAAAAATCATATTTGAAACTTGGAATTCGTAGATTCATGAGAAATTTGATAAGGGACAAGCAATCATAATCATAGGAACATAAATTGAATCATGAGGAAACTCATTTCATAGAAAAATATGAAAGAATTCACCCACAAGAAGCTTAATCTGAAAAGTCCAAAAATTAGAGCATGGGAGTGAGAATTAAGAATACAACTTAAGAAGGGCGTGAGGGTGGAAGAAACCCCTCACTCATATCCCTACATACCTGAATTAATGATCCCTTGACTTGTTTTGAAGATCCAAGAGTAATAGAGAAGTTGGAGGTGATGAACCCTAGCTTCTTCTTGAGAGAAAGATTCAATATACGAATGTTTGAAGAGAGTGAGGATTTAGGCTAGGCCAATCCCTTTAATCCAATCTTTAGAAAGCCCAAAACGACACCATTTAGGAGATAGAAACATAGGAGTTTACTAAAACGCCCCAAAACTATCAAAATATAATATGCAATTGGAAATTACTATGACCAACAGTACGAGTTGTAGGTTGATTGCACGACTCATACTGAGAGTCGTACAATGCTTGTTGCAGCTTCACTAAATCGGTCATAACTTTTTACTCTGAACTCCGATTGACACAAGGTCAGATGTATTGGAAAGAAGACTTAAAGGGATTTAATTTGATATGACGAATCACCCAAAAACGTTTTGTAACATGGGAGTTATGATCAGTTTAAATTGAACCTTATACAAACTAATACGAAAACCCAATCGGTAAGAAAGCCCTCATCTCAACTTCATGCTAGAGGTTCCTTATGACCTTAATTTGCATCCAATGTACTTCTTACACTTTAGAATTAATCTTAACACCATGTTTCCATAAATTAATCAATTTTGGGTTTATCCATATACCTAGAAGGGTTCCTAACTTAGCCTGAAAGTTCGAGGCATTATAATATATCAACTCACGACTGAACCGACGATTTGCTCCATCATATTACGACTCGTACCATCAGTCCTACCACCAACATACGACTTGTGGTTTCCTCCAGTGACTAATGAGTCCTTTTTTCCTAACTCTCTGAATATTTTCACGATTAGTACCATGACCTGTAACTCCATACTAGAGTCGTACTATTATTCGTATAATCGTTCACCGAATAACTCCAAAGACTTGCTACGACTCCTGGCCATAGGTTGTATCCACATACTACGGCTTGTAGTGGGGACTCATGGTTGGGAAACAACTTATCTAATCTAGACCACGGGTCTTCCTACGACCCATACTACCAACCTATGACTCGTAGATTGAGTCATACTGAAGTAATTTTTTTTCCAACTTTTCCTATTGATCACACTTCAAATCTCAGGTCTAGTCTTAGAAACTTTCAGGGTATTATAATATCTCCCTCTTGGGAACATTTTTCCTCGAATGTGGGTTAAACTGTCATGACTCGAACATAGACCCGGACCGTAAAACGGGACAAGGAACCCCGAGAGGCCCCAAGTCAACCCATGGAATAAGCATACATCTAACTTCATTCATCATAAGAGGAAGACTAATCACAAGGCATAGAGGAAATGTAAACATAATCATGACATATCATAATGTAAGGAAATCTCTAGAAATACACACAAGTTGAGTACTACATACTGTCTGAAAGCCTCTACTACATACAATTGGTTGATGAGACAACACCCCCAACTAATCCAGACAAGTACTAAAACATATAATAGCATGAATGTCTATCAAATGGCCCTCGAAACATGAGCACTCACCAATAATCTGAAAGTGCTCTCTGATATGATCTAGATATGAGGATGAGCTTGAGAGCCTGAACCTGTATCATAAGACGATACAGTATAGAAAGTATGCAGTCAGTATGTGGAATGTACGGAGTATGTATGGTAAGTAAATGGACATTTAAAATGTGTGAAAGCTCATAAAACAGAATAAGAGTAGGACATCATGCTCATATCATTACTATCATAACATAACATATATTAGGGCTCAGGGTTTTCAAATCATTCGTAATACAATCGAAATCATAATTATGAGAGGAAAGCCGTATTGAACATAACTTGAGCCAATATACATAATCATAGATATGCATAAATCATGAGGAACAGTGGAATATTCTCCTAACTGACATACCCCATATGAGCACACATGAAACCAGACTTGTAACCCTAGTCGGGAGGGTGTCCGTACCTTTCAAAGTGTAGGACCATGAAAGCGTGATATCACAATGAAAAGGGCCATTTGGGACAGGGACAGTCACAAAGGAGGTCCCAACATACCTATGGTGGCACGTAGTTTAAGAGATCGAGGTTAGAACCAAGGCTCCGAACCTACTCGGTTTTCGATACTACTGCCAAAACATATATAGTGCTCATAGTATAACATGAATGAATTCATGGGCTTGTTAAATTATGATAATGATAAACATAATTTTATATGCGTGAAATAGCCATGACATATTTCCCGTGAGCCGGCCAAAACAAAATTTATGAATCATAGGTTTCATGCATACTTGAAGATCTTACCTATATCTTGAAAATCAACAAATCATGATGGGTAATTGAATAAATCCATATTTAAATCATAATTCATGTTGAGCTTGTAAATATGATCAATTAAAGCGAAGATCATAAATCGATTCATCATAGTTCATGCTTAAATAGGCTTATTTCAGTAGAAATCGAAATCACTAGTTTTTATAAGTAAAATTAAATGTAAAATCTGATCCAAATCCATAAAATATAATGTAGATCATAAATCTTAAAGCCCATTAGCAAATCATTCGAATTTCATAAAAATTGAATTTTAACCCCATGTGGTTTTGAATAGATTTTCTTAAGTCAATAAAGGATGGGCATGGGTGTGAACAGAAACACCCATTCGTAACCCTACATGCCTAAAAAGGCTTGATTCTACCACTTCTCTGATTTCCCAAGAAGGATTTGAATGAGAACTTTGAGAACTTGCTCTAGATCACCTCCTCAACTTATCAAGTTTGCATGCATGAAAGGAAATAACTTAGAATAGGTTTTCCCCCCTCCTAAGACCCACTAAAACGAGCCTTAAACGATGTAGTATAGGCTTTAGGAACTTGGAATTTACGAAAAGACCCTTACTTATTCGTAGAAAATTAACTGTCAGGTGGTCCTAACAGATGACCTGACGACTTATGGCCTAGAGTAACGACTCGTCACTTTGCTCGTCAAGCGCACTGCATCCTTTATTCTGCTGGGCACTTAATGGTTCACATCACAACTCGTCAGGGGTGGTCATGACTCGTGGTCACCACTCATTAAGTACACTGTCTCATCCCCCATACTTTGGACTCCAAGCCTGCAAATGACTCACCCAACGAATTATTAAGGATGACAACGACTCGTGGGGACTTCCATCAGGTACACTACCCAGCTTTCTTCTTCCCAACTCTATTTCCTTCCCCACGAGTCACTTGACGACTCGTTCTAAGGCTGCAACAAAAATTTCCACTTTTTCCTCGTGTCAACTCCCGGGTCCGATCTTTGAGCTCTCAGGGTATAACAATATCTCCCCCTTGGGAACATTCGTCCTCGAATGTTGGAAAACACATTGAAAAATAGAGACATGCAATTATCATTATCAAATACTGATCATTTAAACTTAAAACTGACAGAATCACTACCTCTAATTCAAAATACACAACTGAACTGAATTCAGGCATCACATACATTCACCATAACATAAACTAAACTTGCACACAAGAACTGAACATGGAACTAAATAGAGTATTAGGGCAAAAATTGATACCTCAACCCAAAACTGAGCCGGTAGGAAACAGGTGAGGGTATTTAGCCATCATATCGGCTTCGGCTTCCCACGTAGCTCCCTCAACATGCTGATTTCTCCACAACACCTTTAATGAAGCTACTTCCTTGTTCCTCAGCCACCGAACTTGACAATCCCATATTCCAACTGGAACTTCCTCATAGCTAAGGCTATCCTTTACACCAATGCTATCCACCGGGACTACTAGAGCGGATCTCCCAAACATTTCTTCAAAAGCGACACATGAAACACAGGATGCACGGAAGATAACTTTGAGGGAAAGTCCAACTCATACGCTACCTTACCAACTAATTCGGTAGGGACCAACATAATGGGTACTGAGTTTTTCTTTCTTCCAAACCGCATGACTCCCTTCATGGGAGATACCTTCAGAAATACCTAATCGTCTACCTCGAACTCCAACTCTATCCTCCTCACATCAGCATGTGACTTTTGACGACTCTGAGCGATTTTCAGCCTGTCCCTTATCAACTAAACATTCACCATAGCCTCATAAACCGAATCTGTCCCTATCATAGTTTCCTCACCAACCTCAAACCATCCGATAGGCGACCTACATCTCCACTCATAAAGAGCCTCAAACGGTGACATATGAATGTTAGAGCGATAGCTGTTATTATAAGCAAACTCGATCAGGGGAAAGTGATCATCCCAACTACCTTTAAGGTATGTCACACAAGCTCTCAACATGTTCTCGAGGGTTTGGATTGTCCATTCCTCTTGACCATTGGTCTGTGGATGAAATGTTGTGTTGAGCTTAACCTGAGTCCCAAGCCCCTTCTCAAAAGACCGCCAAAACTGGGAGGTAAAATTGAGTACCTCGATCTAAAATAATGGACAAGGGCACTCCATGTAGTTGAACCAACTCTCGGATATACAATTTTGCATAATCATCCACTGAGTCTATGGTTTTCACTGGTAGAAAATGTGCAGCCTTGGTCAATCCGTCTACCACCACCCAAATGGAATCTTACTATCGGCGAGTATGAGGTAGGCCTGTAATGAAATCCATATTAATCTCTTCCCACTTCTAGGTGGGAATGCTAATATCCTAAAGTACTCCTCCCGGCCTTTGATGTTCAACCTTTACTTACTGACAGTTTGGGCACTTGGCTACGATTCTGCAATATCCCTCTTCATGCCGTTTCAATAATATATTTCCCGCAAGTCATGATACATCTTGGCTGCGCGTTGATGGTTATAATATCTGGACCCATGAGCCTCATACAACATCCAACTCCTCAAGTCATCGACGTTCAGAACACATAGGCAACCCTGGTACCGCAGCACTCCATCTCCCCCTTGGGAGAAGACCTCCACCTTCTAATTTCGAACGAATTCTTTCACCTTTACCAAAATAGGATCCTCATCTTGCTAGCTTTCATATCAGTCACTAAGGATGATTCCGACCCATTCTGGACAACATCACCACCGTCGGTAGAGTCGACCAACCTCACTCCAAACCTTGCGAGATGATGCACATCCTTCACCAGCTCTCTCTTTCCTTCATCCACATGGGAAACACTCTCCAAATAGAGCCTACTAAGTGCATCCGCTACCACATAGCCTTACCCGAATGGTAAAGGACACTAATATCGTAATCCTTGAGTAACTCCAACCACCTCCTTTGCTGAAGATTGAGATATTTCTGCATGAACACATATTTTAATCTCTTGTGGTCCGTAAACACATCCACATGGACCCCATATAAGTAATGTCACCATATCTTCAATGTGAACACCACCGCTGCCAACTCTAGATCATGGGTTGGGTAATTCTTCTCATGGATCTTTAACTATCTAGAGGCATATGTTATTACCTTCCCTCACTGCATCAATACACACCCGAGTCCAATTCTCGAAGCATCACAAAACACCACAAAACCATTTGTACCCTCAGGTAGAGTCAACACCGGTGCGGTAGTAAGTTTAGCTTTCAACTCTTGGAAGATCTTCTAACAATCCTCCGACCATTGGAGCTTCACCTTTTTCTAAGTCAACTTGGTCAAAGGTGCTGCAATCGTTGAGAAACCCTCAACGAACCTCTGATAGTAACCAACTAAACACAAAACACTCCGAATATCCGAGGGATTCACTGGTCTGGCCAATTCTTCACCACCTCTATTTTTTGAAAATCTACTTTTATGCCTTCGCCTGATAATACATGGCCCAAAAATGCTACCGAGTTCAGTTAGAACTTGCACTTGTTGAACTTTGCATACAACCAACGATCCTTGAGGGTCTGAAGCAGTACTCTCAAATGAGCGGCACGCTCCTCCTTGTTCCTAGAGTATATAAGGATGTCATCAATTAACACAATCACGAACATGTCTAGATACGGCTTGAACACCCTGTTCATCAGGTCCATAAAAGCTACAGGAGAATTTGTTAGTCCAAAAGACATAAGTACAAACTCATAATGTCCATACCGCGTCCTAAAGGCTATCTTCGGGATATCGCCCTCCCAAACCCTAAGCTAATGATACTCGGAAGGGTACAACCAAACTATCCTTCCACTCCAACACTAATTCGCCCGGAAAATGAAATTCCACCACACGGGTTCTACAATTTACAGAAGCATAACACGCATAATCCATGCCAAGAATAATATCAAAGTCAGTCATGGCTAACTCTACAAGGTCTGCGTAGGTGACTTTATGCAATATAGTGACCGGGCATCCTCTATATACCCGCCTAACTACAACTGAATCACGACAGGAGTAAAAATCAGAAATGATTCTGAAAGTCTCGGGACTAACTCCAAAGCTACTAGCAATGTAAGGAGTCACAAAAGACAAGCAAAGCATAAACATCACCGAATCATGACAGGAGTAAAAATCAGAAATTATTCTGAAAGTGTCGGGACTAACTCCAAAGCTACTAGCAATGTAAAGAGTCACAAAAGACAAAGTAGACCCCGGATCTAGCAAAGCATAAACATCAATATCAAAAACACGCAACATACTAGTGACCACATCCGAGGAGACCTCCTGCTCCTGACGGGGTGCTAAAGCATAGAACCTGTTTGGCCTCTGACCGCAGGCTGAACTAGTCGAGGCACCCTGCTGAGGGGGACATGCTGTTGGAACGGCAAAACTGGATGCTGGCAAAAGAGCTCCACCGACCCATGATCTGGCTGAAGGGCAATCCCTGAGTCTGTGTCCAAGTTTGCCATACCCAAAACAAGCATCCAAGCTGACATGTCACCCTGCTTCAAGTTAACAAACTCGGCCTCCTTTTTCTCCCTCATCTCTCAAGGGAAGAATCGATCCAAGAATGCTATGTGGAACTCTTCCCAATCGATAGGTCCTGCACCGACGACCCTAGCATCTCTCCACTATTAGAACCATATGTGGGCCACCCCCTTAAGCTGATAGGAGGCGTAATCAACACAATCTCCATTGGTCACCCCCAAAACCTAGGTGATCTTTAGAATCTCTTCAATGAAATCGTGCGGATCCTCATCCACCTTGGACCCAAGGAGCTCTAGAGGGTTCATCGTCAAGAAGTCTCTAATTCGGGCCACTGTCGCATTGCCATTCTGTGGGATATTCTCAACAGCCTTCTGGTTGACCTAAGCAGTCAAGGCCTGCGCCAACATCTGGATAGCCGCACAAAACTCAGCGTGGGCAACTGGCTCTGGTGCTTGGGGCTCCTGAATAGGTGGGGCCTGCTGATGCCCATGATCATTTCCATCTCCGTTGCCTTAACCGTTCCCATTTCTCCTTTCGTTCACTCCATTGGGAGCCATGATTTTGTAATCGCGAATAGCACGAGTAAGAAGGATAGAAGGATATTTTTAACTCACGACAAAGATCATGAAAGAAAGGAACAATCCTAAACATCTCGTAGCCTCTTCTTCATAGGTGTGGCGCGCCTCACACCCATGAAAAAGACTCTACTTAACGCAGCTTTCAGACACCCTATGACACTTCAAAACCTATGGCTCTAATAAAAAGTTTTTCATGACCTGAATGTAGACCCCGACCGTAACACGGGACAAGAAACCCCGAGAGGCCCTAAGTCGACCCATGGAATAAGAATACATCTAAATTCATTCATTATAAGCGGAAGACTAATCACAAGCCATAGTGGAAACATAAACATAATCATAACATATCGTAATGTAAGGAAATCTCTAGACATACACACAAGCTAAGTACTACATATTGTCTGAAAGCCTCTACTACACACGATGGGTTGATGGGACAACACCCCCAACTAACCCAGATAAGTATTAAAACATATAATAGCATGAATGTCTATGAAACGGCCTTTGAAACATGAGGACTCACCAATAAGCTGAAAGTGCACTCTAATATGATCTAGATATGAAGATGAGCTTGGGAGCCGAAACCTGTATCATAAGACGATACAACATAGAAAGTATGCAGTCAGTATATGGAATGTACCAAGTATGCAAGGTAAGTAAATGGACATTTAAAATGTGTGAAAGCTCATAAAACAACATAAGAGTAGGACATCATGCTCATATCATTACTATCATAACATATCATATCATAGGGCTCAAGATTTTCAAATCATTCATGATATCACCATGAAAAGGCCATTTGGGCTAGAGACAGTCACAAAGGAGGTCCCAACATACCTACGGTGGCACGTAGTTTATGAGATTCAGGTAGAACCTAGGACCTGAACCTACTCAATGTTCGAGACTACTCCCAAAACATATATAGTGCTCATAGTATAACATGCATGAATTCATGGGATAGTTAAATCATGATAATCATAAACATAATTGTACATACGTGAACTAGCCATGACATAAGGCCCGTGAGTTGGCCAAAACATAATTTATGAATCATAGGTTTCATGCATACTTGAACATCATACCTATAGCTTGAAAATCATCAAATCATGATGGGTAATTGAATAAATCCATATTTAAATCATAATTCATGAAGGGCTTGTAAATATCATCAATTGAAGCAAAGATCATAAATCAATTCATCATAGTTCATGCTTAAATAGGTTTATTTTAATAGAAATTGAAATCACTAGTTTTTATAAGTAAAAATTAAATGTAAAATCTTATCCAAATCCATAAAATATGATGTAGATCATAAATCTTAAAGTCCATTAGAAAATCATTCGAATTTCACAAAAATTGAATTAAAACCCCATATGGATTTTGAATAGATTTTCATAAGTCGGATGGGCATGGATGTGAACGGAAACACCCATTTGTAACCCTACATACCTAAAAAGTCTTGATTCTACCACTTCTCTGATTGCCCAAGAAGGATTTGAATGGGAACCTTGAGAACTTGCTCTAGATCACCTCCTCAACTTCTCAAGTTTGCATGCATGGAAGGAAATAACTTAGAATAGGTTTTTCCCCTTCTAAAATCCACTAAAACGAGCCTTAAAAGACGTCGTATAGGGTTTAGGAACTTAGAATTTACCAAAAGGCCCTTACTAATTCGCAGAAAATTAATTGTCAGGTGGTCCTAACGGACGACCCGACGACTCGTGGCCTAGAGCAACAACTCATCACTCTGCTCGTCAAGTGCATTGTATCCTTTATTCTCCTGGGCCCATAACGGTTCACATCACGACTCGTCAGGGGTGTCCATAACTCATGGTCACCACTCGTTAAGTACACTGTCTCATCCCCAAAATTCGGTCTCCAAGCCTGCAGACTCACCCCACGAATCGTTAAGGTTGACAATGACTCGTAGGGACTCCCGTCATGTTCACTACCCCGCTTTCTTCTTTCCAACTCTGTTTCCTTCCCCACGAGTCACCTGACGACTCGTCCAGAGGCTACAGCAAAAATTCCCACTTTTTCCAAGTATTAATTCCCGAGTCTGATCTTTGAGCTCCCGGGGTAACATAAACATAATGGAAAGCTAGGAAAAGAAACTGCAATCCCATATACCAAACATCTGAAGTTGAAAGCTGACGAAGTGACTGACTCCGGATATATACACAAGGCTGATCTGGTTTCATGAATCATACATACATGCTAAAACATGAAAGGAATTGAGAGACATGAACTGGACATGAAACTGAATAATGTACTGAGGAGGAAACTGATACCTCAAGCTGGAACTGAGCCGTAAGGGAAAAGTTACGAGTTCTTAGCCATCATATTTGCTTTGGCCTCCCACGAAGCTCCCTCAATAAGATGATTTCTCCACAGAACATTAAATGAGGCTACATCCTTATTTCTCAACTTACAAACTTGACAATCAAGGACCTCAACTGGTACTTCCTCATAGGTAAGGTTGTCCTTCACCCCAATGTCTTCTGGCAGAACAACTAGAGTTGGATCTCCGATGTATTTCTTCAACAAGGACACATGAAACACCGGAGGCACCGAAGCTAACTATGCTGGTAGCTCCAACTAATAAGCCACCTTGACAACACGTCACATAATCATATATGAACCAACATACTGGGGACTAGGTTTCCCTTTCTTTCCGAACCTTAAAGAATCAAGAAATCTCTACTTGCATCAAAACGAAGCTCAAGCATCAAATTACAAATTTGCCTTCCCCTAACGCTTCCGAATGATCAAAATCTAGTCAAATATGTATTATACGAAAGAAAATAAAATCATGAACACCTATACTGATATACTTCTATCTCGGGCCTACAAAGTCAACCCTAAACCCATAAGGGCAAAACTGAAATTTTATTTAGAAATCATGTTACCCATAGAGTAAAGAATTCAAATATGAAATTTCATCCAAAACATAGCCAAAATCTACTTTGAATTCATTAAAATACGGTTTCTTAACTTTAGAATCAAAATCTCCCATTTCATCCAATAAATTCATGGATAAAAATGAAAACCAACTGAAGAAATCATGGAGAAATACCAAAATAAGGAATAGATACTTACCCCTTTGTTAAATAGAGAAGAATGCGGCAAAAATTACTCAAGTCCAAGCTCTAGAACTCCAAATATACTCAAAATACCAAATAAACACAGTCTGTGCAAAAATACATTGTTCAAGTATTTATACAAGACTGCACCAGCACTGTACCATCAATTTTAATTTTCACTAAAATGGTCATAACTTCATCATACCAACTTGAAATGCGATGATTCTTTTTGCTATAATTCCTAGATAATGATAAGGATCTACTCGTTCAATTAAAACTCCATTGGTTCTTGTTTTCCCTGTCAGACATCATTTTTGCTCGTGTAAGAATTATTTCATCTTTTACAATAAAAATCCGATCTTGACATATCGAATTGCACCAAACATTTCAGATAACTCCTATAATTCATGCTAAGAATTTTGAAAGTCCTAATAATTTTTTGATCTCCAAAACTAAAAACAAACCTCTGACTTGTCACATTTTATGATTAAAATCATGCTAAAACACAAAATATGTTCAAATCCACTCGAAACTTCTCCGTAATCCTCCAGACACAAACCAAATATGCAATTTAATCGTAAAACACATTCTGGACCTGCTGGAATCATCAAATCACCGATATGAGGTCGTTTTGATCAAAAGTTGGTAGTAATCAAATTAGCTTCCTTAAAGCTCATAAATTCAACCAAAGGTTCAAATCACTTCCGAACACCTCAGGATCCATGTAACTATCCAACTAGTTCATAAATCACCATTCAGAACTAATAGAGCTTTCAAAAACCAATTTCGAGCTTGTTAACCTAAAATGTTAACTTTGGTTAAACCTCTCAAACTTCAAACCTTTCAAATAACACTGAAAATCTCATCCAATCTTTATTGGATCATCTCGGGAATTGTGCCATCCATCTCTGCAAGTCATAGATAACAAAATAAAGATACAAAAAGGTTCAATCTAGGGAAATGGGTCAAAAATCATAAAATGACCATGTGCGTTGTTACATTTCTAGGCTTGGCTAATAATTGCGCTTCTTGAACTTTTACATACCTAGTACCTATGGTAGGAATAGGGAGTTATCCTGAACGTACACATTTTAACCATCATCTCCATCATGCAGGAACATTCATAGGGCTTAGAGTAAGGAAATTATGAGCATGAATCATTCAAGAAATCTATGTTGGGTATATAGCTGATATAACACGTATCTTATGAGCAGATAAGGAAAATCTTAAGGATTGAGTCCATAGAGCCGAGCATGTTGAAAGACATGAGGTAACATACATAAGGAGGGTCATGACATCAAGCTAAGGTTTAGGAATCATGGAAGAAGAATGGAATCGCCCTCTGAAGTGGTTACTTCTCATTCTATGAATCAGAGTACGAATACATGTAAGGAGTACTTGGAACTTAGACATGGGAATAACTTGTTCACACATGACATGATGGAGTATCACATTAACTGAAATACGAGAAGACACCTGAATATGAGTGGATTGAGATCCCATAGTTATTGATCCTAGACCTTTAAATTTGGAACTCAAGACTTGGCCTGGTCTTTCACCTTATAAGCTCCCTCTTAGCTTAAAGGTCATCATTCTAAGGATTGAACCCCCCAATCTTAAGGCTAGGCTTAAATCACTTATCTCTTGACTTTCCATTCGCCTCTAAGGCTATAACTAAAGGCTTCATACTTATATCCATTCACTGCCTTCCAAAAAATACATCTCATACTAAAATGTTAAAAGGGATCTTATGCCTTATACAGTAGTTCCTGGACTAGCATCATACAAGGTTCGACATGAATATTCTGTAACATACCTGTGACTATATCTGGAGTTGGCCGCCGCCTGCCCTAGGTAACCCACCCTATTGAGATGGGCGAGTTGTCAGAGCCGCTGTTCTGGTGACTGGAGCACTAGCTCTATCCTTGTCCTGTCGAACTGACCGGCAATTTCTAAGCACGTGTTTGAGCTTACCTCATCCGAAACAACCATTTTTGCCAGCTAAACACTCTCCCGGGTGTCTCCTTCTGCACTTCAGGCATGCCGACCACTTGGACGGGGCTGTTGGAGAGGTGACCGGGGCACAACCTCTCTAGCCACTATACTTGGCTGATGGGCAGTCTTTGAGTTTATGAACAGGCTGTCCATACCAAAAGAAAACACCTAAACCCACGCACCTCCCTGGGTAGTTCTTCCCACATCTTCTGTACACTGGGTATGTAATCTCCCTTACCTAGGCTTGTTTCCCTGAGTCGAATCCAAACATCTTTGATGAAGCTGAGGGTGATTTCCACCACGCGACCTTTGCTGGGTAAACTCGAAGTTCCCTATCCTAGCCCTCATATTTCCCTTTCCTCTCCCCTTGAACTCGCCATCCACTCTCGATCCAAGGGACTTAGACGGGCTCTTTCTCATGAAGTCTCGACCCTAGTAGTTGCCACCTCCTCGATAGGGTCCACGGATGCGATTGTCTATTGATTAGGCTGACTGGTCATGGCCCGCAGCAACACTCTAAGGGAAACCCCGAGCTCCACATCCGTAACCTGCCCAAATAGAGGGCCCACTAGAGTTGGTGAGGCTGGCTGATCTCTGATGCTTCTTCGGGAAGACATACTTCTGCAAAAGCGTATACCACGAGTTATAAGGAAAGAGAGATATTTCATCACACGACATAGATAATGAAAGAAGGGAAATTTCGAAAAACGTTTCGTAGCGTCTTCGACATATGTGTGGCGTGCTTCACACCCATGAAAAAAACTCTACTTAACGCGTTTTTCAGACACCATAGGACACTTCAAAACCTAATGCTCTAATACTAAGTTTGTCACGACCCAAGCATAGGCCCGGATCTAAAGTGGAACCTAGAACCATAAATGGCTCCAAGTTGACCCATAGCATGAACATGTTAACTAAAGCTCAACATAAATAATGCGGAAAACTATCGTCTAATATAGCGAAAGTCTAGATATCTAATAACATCTGAACAACGGATTACATAACATTGATCCGAAGCTGAATACATGTTATGTCTGATAAGCATCTACATACTAACGAGCATAGGCCCGGATCTAAAGTGGAACCTAGAACCATAAATGGCTCCAAGTTGACCCATAGCATGAACATGTTAACTAAAGCTCAACATAAATAATGCGGAAAACTATCGTCTAATATAGCGAAAGTCTAGATATCTAATAACATCTGAACAACGGATTACATAACATTGATCCGAAGCTGAATACATGTTATGTCTGATAAGCATCTACATACTAACGAGTTGATGGGATAAGAACCCAACTAACTCACTAAAGACTTAAACTGAAGATACTAAATAAAAGCTGATAAAAAGGTCCTCAAGGGATGGGGACTCACCAATAGGCTGAATATATGAACTCTTAGGATCTGTCTAGCGGCGAGATTGAACCTGAACGTCCAAGCCTGTATCATGAAATGATATAATATAGAGTATGCATTCAATAATTGGAATGTAGCAAGTATGCCATGTAAGTAAAAATGCTGAGTAAGTAAACTAAAATTATGCATATCATAAACATATCATCATAAGATTCTGAGAGTAAGACTTGCATGCTATTATCTTAAAACATGATTTAATCTTAACTGAATATCATAAACTGAATCGAATGACCCAAAGCCGAAATTGATAATCCTAAGTAAAACTGAACATTGGGTCAAACCTGCTGAAAACATAATATCATGACTGATGAATATGTATAACTGAAATCATGAGGAATAATGGGAGACTTGTCATACAACTGACATTACCACGATAGAGCTTATGTGGTGCCAACTATTACACTCAAGTAGGCAGAGCCATCCAAAGCCTTGCTAGGGATAGAGGTTCCTTATGACCATAATTTACATCCAATACTTTTTGTACTTTGGAATTAATCTTAACCGATGATTCGCACCATCATATTATGACTCATACTATGAGTCGTACCACCAACTTATGACTCATTGTTTCCTCCAGTGACTAATGAGTCCATTTTTTCCAACTCTCTGAATATTTCCACGACTCATACCACGACCCATAACACCATACTATGAGTCGTATTATTACCCGTAAAATCGTTCACCTGATAACTCCAAAGGCTTGCTATGACTCCTGGCCATGGTCGTACCTACATACTACAGCTCATAGTGGGGGCTCGTGGTTGGGAAACAAATTATCTGATCTGGACCACATCTTCCTACGACCCATACTACCAACCTACAACTCGTGGGTTGAGTCGTACTGAAGTAATTTTTTTCCAACTTTTCCTGCTGATCATACTTCAAATCTCAAGTCTAGCCTTAGGAACTTTCAGGGTATTACATTAGCTCAGTTAAGAGACTATTAAATTTGTCTTGAATTGAGCATGTGCACCGAGTGTGAGATTTCTTGAATATTTAATGCTATTGTGTAGTGTCTAGAACTTTCCTGGTGTTTTTGTAAAGCTAAATGAGGGATGTTAATTGTAAGAGTTAATTTAGGCATTTCTTTGAATGAGCCTAATTTTCACCCATTGTTTTACCTGCCTTAATGTCTAATCCTAGTTAGCCTCATTGAGTCTTAAGCCTATTCTTTGATAGCCATAACATAAGTTTAATCCTTCTAGTTAGCCTCATTGAGTCTTAAGCCTATTCTTTGATAGCCATAACATAATTTTAATCCTTTTCGTTCAGTAGCCTTGAAGTGGATCCAAAACTCCTAAGTGCTTAAGTGAAAATGCAAAAGCTGAAAGGAGTGAGAATCTTGAAAAAGAAGGGAAATAGTGGTTCTGGAAATTGATGAAAAGATTAGAGATGCACTTGTTTAAAATGCATAAGTGTGGGTAGGGAGTAAAAAGAATAAAAGAATGAAAAAAAGTCTAAAGCTTAAGTACTCCCTACTAATAGTATATGTGTGCTTAAAGAAATGGGTAAATAAAAGAGGAAAGTGAGTTGAAAAGAATAATAGGTGAAGTAAAAGAAGAGAAGGAACTTAATAAGCAAATTGCAATGTATTAAAAAGCTCTTAGGGAAGATACTTACTGTTACAGGACAAAATAGTATTTACCCATCCCTTAGCTTACATTACAACCCGATAAGTCCTACTTTATCTTACTTTCAGACATTCCTAAATAAATGAAGTAAAACACTAAGGGAAAGCTTATGGGTCAGTAGATGTTGCATGTGAATTCTTTGTGAGAAGGAGCGTAATTGCTATTCAAATACCCATACTTGTATTTGAAAAATTAAGAGTAAAAATTGGTATCTCTCTTGTTGTGAGGGCACATGTTTGAGGAAAGATTAAATCCATATTGGACTTCTTGATTGGCTAATGTGCATGAGTTTGTTGTGGTTTTAGAGTCAATTCTTGAGTCTACGAGGTCTTTACTTAGTTGTATGTGATTTTAGTTGGTTATATACAAATCATGCTCTATTTTAAACTTGCTATCTAAATCAATCGTTATAGCCTTAACTTGAGTCGTCTTGCGTCAATTGGTTATGTGTGAGTCCTTCGTGTGCATAAGATGTAATGGAGTTGTTCGAGGATGAACAATGCTTTAAGTGTGGGGTAGTAATCTTGGGCATATTCACATGCCCAAGTTCTATGTTATACCGTATTTTGAGTCATGTTTGTTAAGGAAATTAAGCGTATTCTCATGTATATTATGTATATGTGTGTTCATGGACTAACCTACTTGATTAGCTTGTTTTATAGGTGAAAATGCTAAGAAGGAAGCTAATTATGAAGTTAAATGCACGAGAAGAGAGTTGGGATTGAAGCACAAAAAAATCGCATGAAGACAGCAAGAAAGCCTCACTGTCGTGCCATCCAGCATGCCACACCGATAGATGGGCGCGCCAGGCAGCATGTCACGCTCGCCTTGTGCCACGTTCACTACTGTGCCATGCCTAGATGTATGCTTGCGCGAGGGCAAGGCAGCAGTAGTAGCAGCATGCAAAGGCTTCGTGCCACACCGGCCAGCCTGTACGATGGCCTCCATGGACGTCCCACCAGTACTGTGCCGATGTCAACCTCCTGTGAGCAAGCGCGACAGCTCCGTGTCACGGAGACTTGCTGCGCGATAGACAGCATGACACGGAGTTGGTCCCTCCACACACAAATTTGGTAGATTCCCACTTAATTTTCATGACCTGAACATAGGCCCGGATCGATACACGGGACAAAGAACCCCGAGAGGCTTCAAGTCGACCCATGGCATGAACATGATATCTGAATTCAACATAATCAAATGGAAGTCTAAAATATATAATAAAGCAGAAGTCTAAAAGTATCACAACAGCTGATTACATGATGCAACGCTGATTACTGAATACATACTATGTCTGAAAAGCCTCTAGTACTGATGAATTGATGGGACAAGACCCCAACTAACTCACTATAGTCTGAAACTGAAAATACTCAAACAACTGATAAAGGGACCTCGAGAGATGAGGATTCACCAACTAAGACTGGAAGATGCTAAGACTGAGAGTCTGGCTACGATGGGACTGAGCTTGAATATCCGAGCATGTATCATGAAATGATATAACATAGAGTAAGCGGGCAGTATGTGGAATGTACCGAGTATGTAAGATAAGTAAAACCGCTAAGTAAGTAGAATCATAAATCATGCATATCATGAAAACGTAATCAAGATAAGATTCTGAAAATAAGGCTTGCATGCTAGTTTCTGAAATTATGATCTTAACATAACTGAATATCATAACTGAATTGAATGACCCAAGGCTGATAACTGATAGACATAAGTAAAACATAACAATCGGTCAAACCTACTGAAAACATAATATCTTGACTGATGAACATGCATAACTGAAATCATGAGGAACAGTGGGAGACTCGTCATATAACCGACATTACCACGATAGAGCT
This sequence comes from Datura wrightii, assembly GCA_035772735.1. Classification (NCBI taxonomy): domain Eukaryota; kingdom Viridiplantae; phylum Streptophyta; class Magnoliopsida; order Solanales; family Solanaceae; genus Datura; species Datura wrightii. Next base: position 57,794,347 of record JASDFA010000001.1, read on the forward strand.
TACGTGGTCCCGACTATCACACTCAAGTTGGCAAAAGCCGTCCAAAGCTTTTTCAGGGCTAAGGACGCTACTATATTATCGATATAAAGATAAAGGCCCCTTGGGGTCAGGGGAAGCTCACAAGGGAGATCCCAAATAATTTGAACATGCCTACGTGTTGGCATGTAGTTCCAAGGCATAGGGTTGACTGACCCTTAGCCTACTCGATGCTAGACACTACTCCCAAAAACATGCATATGCTCTCCATCAATTTTTCAACGAAGCTGAACCATCATCTTGTGATGAAGCTGACTCATAACATACATGCATAAATCTGAAATCATAAGATGAGGATCCTTGGGCTCAAACTGTACCACAAGCTGAAATAGTGGGAGTCTAGACGCCAATCCATGTGGTAAGCTAATAACATGAATTTTAGATAAATAATGAAACATACTTGATCATATGGGCTTGCCCAATACTTAAACATGCTTGACATAGACTTGATCATTCGAAAACATGAACATGGACATGGGTAATTCGAAATCATACTTTCATACTATATATCTCATCATGCTAGAATACATATATCATAGATCTCAAGTTTCATGAACTTTTATGGATGGGCATCATAATTTATAAAACTTGAAAACATAATTTATAGTTGAAAATATTGTAAAATATGCCCATTAATCATAATTCAACATTAGAAACATGCTTAGATCCTACCCGTGATAGATACTTAGAGAATTCACATGTTGGGTTAAAACCCATAGATTCATCAACTAGAATTTTATGAATTGAAGAGGGATTAGGCATGGGTGTGGATGGATACACACATTCATAGCCTTACATGCCTATAGAAATCTAATTTCACAACTCACTTGATTGCCCAATGGAAATTTGGGGAAGATCTTGATGAATATAGCCTTGATCAGCCTTAGAAGCTTTTAGACTTGCATGCATGGAAGAGAATAGGCTTAGAATGAACTTACCCCTCTTAAAAAAACTATTCTGACTTTAAAACGACGTAGTATAAGCCTTAGAAACTTAGAAATTACATAAAAACCCTTAATAAATTCACAGGAAAATACTCACTGGCAGTCCCAGCGAGAGACTAGACGACTCGTGCTCATCACCATGACTCATGGTCTTATTCCCGTTGTCTGCACTGGATTTTCATCACCACTGGTAATCATGAGGGAAAACATGACTCGTGGTGTGCCCTACGAATTATGGTGAAAACCCGTCAGGTACACTACAAAAATCTTCAACCTTTAAACCAACCACAGACCACAACCCACTGGACTACTCATGGTAATGACCTCCTCCCCATGAGTCACTTAACAATTCGTGGTGCACCCAACGGGTCACTTGACGACTCGTCCCGTGGCTTGGTGTAGAAAACTCTATTTTCTCCGTTTCAGGTCCTAGGTCCGATCTTAGGATTTTTGGGGTATTACATTAATATAAATTGAACACTTGGTCATTTTTTAGGATTATCACATAATATTTTTGGTAAGGCACAGGGAGCGAAGGGAGAACGGAAGAAACTCATCTAGGGTTCACTTTCTTTAATTCTTCTTTACCATCTCTTGTAAGTACTTGAATTCAATTATGTTTTTGAACTCTTGTATGAACATGAGTGGCTAAAACCCTTCTTCTAGGGTTGAGGCCACATGACATGATTGTAACTACTTAATTATATGTTGGTTCAAGTTTTCATTTGTGTTTTTCTTGCATACTTGATTTTATTCATTTTAATGATTGATCGCCGTTAGAATGCACATATTAAGCTTAGGAAAAAAATCAAAAGAACGAACCCAGGTAAGAACTAAGAATGCAAGAAGAAAGTTCAATGTCTTTACGACTTGATTCGCGGTTAGGATAGAACCGACTTAGAATTTTCACATCACCGCTCATAGAAGTATTTGAGAAACTAAGTTATGTTAAATGGTTAGAGGTTCGAAAGTCTATAACCCCATAAACCACTCGACGTAGATAAATGCACACAAATTAGGACATCACATCTCCACTCAATGATGTAGTTGTGAGGCGAATTTGTTATGTTTAGAGGCTCAAAAGACCATGAACTTTGCATATATCTTGTAAGACAAAAAATGAATTTTCAATACTTGAACAAAGTTGAATATAGCAGTGCATGATTGTCTAGCCTTAACTCTAGATGTTTCTCATTATTGTTTTCCGATTAATTTGTGATCACCTCAAAATTTTAAAACCAAAATCTCAAATCTTTAAAAATCAACACTTGTGAAATTTGAATTAACACTTGAATTTGATAATTCACTAAATAGATTAGTCCCTTTGGGTTCGACATCCGGATCTTAAGAGTCACAATATTACTTGTACGACCGTGTACGCTTGCATGCGCCAGAGCGCAACACCACTTTTTGAAATTTTTATTTGAAAATAAAAAGAAGAAGAAGAGAAACAAAATTCAAATTTGAAATTTAAAAAAAATCTACAAAAAAAAAGAAGTTAATTTCCACATGGACTACCACGTCAGCAGCATTTGCCACACGACTGCCAGTCACTAGCCACCTCACCATAGTCAGCTCCAGTCAACAGCTAAAAAAATTATTACATGTTGGACGCCACGTCAGCACCAAATAAGCGTCAATGAGGCATCAGTCAGCTCAGCAAGGGGGCCATATCAGCCACGCATGCCTAGCGATACCCAGTTGCACCCACTCACACGTGGGGCTCAATTTCAAAAAGCTGAAACTAATTTTCAGCCTTTTCATTTTCTAAGTGTTGGACTTTTCACCCCAAAATTTTTTCTAAGTGTCCAAACTTCACGGTTCTTCTTCCAAACTCATTTTTCTTTCGATTTCTACACTAATTAACATCTAATTAACACATTAAATTAGTTGTTTAATTATTTCTTCATCTTTTTTTCATCTCTTTAATTTCCCAAAACTATTAACATTAAGTATTTCACCTACTTTTTGTTACTTAGCTTTTTTTTGAATCCTTTTTTTGTGCTTCTTCTTCTACCTTTTTTTCTTTATTCTCAATGAAATTTCTTGATTTCATCATGTTAGCTTGATCCTCTCATCTTTGAGTTGACAAGAATCCATTCGAGACCTCAAGTATAGCTTCGCCACTTGAAACTCAATGAATTACACAAGCTATAATCCTTGGCCATTGCAATTGTGAGGTATATAAGGTGAGCATTCCTTGAACGGGTGTGGAGTTTTTTCACGAACTTCATGACTTCTCTTGCTTTGTTTTTATGTCTTCCATAGGTACAATGGACAATTAAGAAGAGGTGAATAGGGTGCCTACCGGGGAACTCACTTTGCATGATGTGGTGAACATGTAGCCACTTTATCTTCCCCTGTGGAAAGGAGGTTGGATAACATGGAAACTCATTTGTTGGCCCTAAAAACATGGAATTTAGACTCTTCTCCAACTATTTTTATCACCATTTCCAAAGAAGTGGAGTCTATCATGACTCCTCCTCACCTATTTTACCATAGACTTTTCATAGAATATTCTACCCTATCTCCACCACTCCCCTACCATCTTCTACCACTCCATTACCTACTACTTCCCTACCATATGTTCCTCCACCACCACGACATGTTCCTCCACCACAACCACATATACCTTTTCCTCCACCAAATACTCGCCTTCCAATTTGAAATGTCTATCCAATGTGCAATGTCCAACCTTTTGGATGGTGAATTCCATAAGGAGTTCAATGATGTTCCCAACGAGTACCACAACCATATGAGAGGCCACACATGAACTTTCAAGAACCTCATGGAGAGGGGCTCGATAAGGTCTTATCCATAACATGGGTAGAAATGGGAATGATTATCAAAGAGATGGCCACTATAGTCACTGATACCATAATGATTTTTATGTCGAGGATCCTTATGGGGTTCACAAGTTCAATGGAAACAAGGGAGGTCGAGACATGAGTCTCAAATCCATCAAAGTGACTCTTCCTTCTTTCAAGGGTGAAAGCAAGCCGAATGTCTTTCTTGATTGGGTGATGCAATGTGATAGGATCTTCTTGACAAATGAGATGCTCAATTTCGGAAAGGTGTCTTATGCCATTAGCTATTGAGATAGAGGTGGGGCTCCAAGAAGAGAAGCTTGACAAATCAAGGGGTTTCAATGTTACTTGGAACTACAACAAAGTTGGACGAACTTCTTCTTCCAATTGGCAAAAAAAAAAGGGTACCATGCAAGATTTCAAGAGACTCGTTGTTGAAAGAAATCAAGTGGAGTGGCCCACTCCCATTCTTCCTACAAAGGAAGGAGGTAACACTTCTCGCCCTCTTAAATGTCACAAATGTGAAGGTTTTGGTCATAAGATGAGTGAGTGCCCCAATCGGAGGGCATTCATTATGTTGGCCGATGGTCTTTATTGTTATGATGATGTTGATGTTGTTGAGGAGGTTGACATTGATGACCCTCAAGCGAAGGGTGATGTTGTAGTTGATGAGGAGTATGGGGATGGTGATGATGTTGGTGTTTCTTGTGGACTAGCCAAGCGGGCTTTGGTAATTAAGAAATATGCCTCAAGAAGGGGAGCTCACCATTCCATTATATTTAATGAGGCGAACCATGATAAGTGAGGCTACAGATGATCCTTCTTGTGAACGTCAAGGTATGATCACTAAAGTTAAACACTTCAAATTTTTTCAATGACCAAAGTGTTAGTGATAGCTTATCTTCTTGTGTGCTTATTGATTCTCTTCCATGTCTTGATAATGTTGATGTTGAGAGTGCCTAAGTTGATCCTTTTGATTACTAAATTGATTCTTCCTGTAAGACCGATTTGTGTCTACCTAGTGTTAACACTTTTAATGTGAATGATAGTACATTGTAATGTGAAGCTTGTAATGATCAAATTTTTTTTGATACTTGTCCACTAATTGAGGAATTTTGTAATGTGGTGAATGAGTCTCAATTTAGTGATAATGTGGATGAAGTTCATCATTTCAAAAAGCGTGACTCTTTGAGAATCTTTCTTTTGCCCATTACTTGTTTTGCTCATAGAATTTACGTGAATGAAAATGCTTTGAATGATGGCATTGATATTTTTGGGAATGATATTGTATGCTTTGAGACTTCGTCTTCATTTGATTATTCTCTCTTAAAGTACATTGTCTTATTTGATGATGATGAGATCTCTTCTAATGTCAGGTGTAGTATTGTTCAACATAATAGTGGTGTAGCTACTATCCATGGCTATACGTTGTATGATAACATACTATGAAATGTTGACGAAGAAAGTGATGCTTATGATCTAACATATACTTTGTCTTTGAGTGTCCCAAATCTTGATAATGTGCTTGATGATATTTTTGTATCTACCGGTGATCTTACCTTTGGGGACAATATGAATGAAGTTTCCTTGTCGGACACCTTCCTTTATTATCTCTTTGCTTGTGATGATACTCATGGTTGCATTGAGGGCTTGCCTTTTGAGAGAAGGGGTTTTATTGAGACGATTGATTGTGGTTTTAAAATGGATGGATATCTTTTCCTTTTGACCCAGGTGGCTCTTTGATTGTATGTGTGTTGGTTTGGCCTAATTACACATGTGCTAATCCTCATGCTATGAGGACCTTGTAGTTGTTTGTCTTCTCTATGATCTTACAGGGTCTAGATTCGAGGGCTAATCCTTTTCAAGAAGGGGAAAATGATGCAATACAAGGTGCCTATATATGGACGATATCTTTGGAGGGGTGAAGGATAGATGGGAGCTTAGGGTGGCCATGTTGATAAAGAAGGTGGGCTAATGTTGCAAATGGCCATTCCTTGATTTCAAGAAAAAGGAAGAGTACAACAAGTCCCTTATTCATTAAGGGTACATTTGTAATAGTTTTTCTTTTCCTTACATAGTATAAACAGGGGTTCTTTTAATTTTCATGGTAAATTTTCATGATTTTGAATAAAGAATACTTTGAGTGTAGTGAATTCCCTAGCTTTTGTCTAGCTTTGAGATGTTGTTTGTATAGAGAGAAGGGTTGAAAGGGTAAATTATCTCCCTTGAGGTTTTTCTAAGAAATTGGTGCTTGTTGGATTGCAAATTTGAGGTCCTTGTTCGTTAACAAGGGTTGTTTGTCCTTCCAATTTTGTGTCAAGTTGGTTATCCTTTACTTTTTCTTGTATCACACTTTTCCTAATGTTTTAAATTATTCATGTACAGAATTTATGATATTATGTTTTATAGTATGATTGATCCATTGATCAGATTATAAGCTTTTACTTGCTTTCAACCATGTTAAACCAAATTTTTACTTAATCTATATACTCAATACATTAAAACTACTGACCGCATACTTTTATGTTATATCATCTCATGATATAGGTTCAGGTGATCAGTCTCAGCCCTGACGTTAGCTTCGCTCCCACTGTGGATCAGTCCAGTTCCAATTTTGGTGAGTCCTCATGATCCGAGGACATTAGTTTTGTCATATGTCACTTCGTTTATGTCTTTCCTTTTACAGATTTTTTTAAAGCTAGTTGGGGGTGTTGTCCCATTAGCTCACCATATGATTAAAAGCTTTTTAGACAGCTGTGTATTAGATAATTCAGTGTTGTTGACTTGTGTCTCTGTTTATGCTTTATGACAATCAGACTTCCGCTTATGTTATTCTTATGATTCTTTCCACTTAGTTCATCCTCTTAATCATGCTATGTATATGCCATGGGTTAGATTGGAGCCATTCATGGATAAAAGTCTTATGTCTCGATCCCAGGTCTAGGCTATGATTGTGACAAACTTGATATCAGAGCAAAGGCTTATGTTTGTCCTATGGTGTCTGAAAGCCACATTAAGTGGAGTCTTTTTCATGGGTGTGAAGCGCAACACACTTATGAGGAAGAGGCTACTAGACATTTAGGAAACTTCCTTTCTTTCATGATCTATGTTGTGCAATGAAGTTCAATTTTCTCTATTCTTATAGCTCATGCTCTACACATTTGCAGAAATATGCCTCCTCATAGAGTCAACAGAAGAAGAAATGTCAACGGTAATGGCGATGGGAATGACAACAGAGATGGGCATCAACCAGCCCCACCAGCTCTAGCTAATCCTTCGCATGAGCAGGTGACTCATCCTAAGTTTAGGGTTGCTTTTCAGATGTTGGCACAGGCTGTGACAGCCCAGGTCAAGCAGTAGGCAGTGGCTCATGTGCACATGAGTGGGAGTGTGGCGACAGCTAGAGTACGAGACTTCACCAGGATGAACCCGCTAGAGTTTCATGGTTAATTGAGGACCTTCATGAGTTAATAAGGAAATCTAGAAGATTTCCCAAATTATGGGTGTTTCAGGAGAGGAGAGTGCAGACATGGTCTCCTATCAGCTGAAGGGGGTAGCTCACATTTGGTTCCGAAAGTGGAATGAGAGTCGTGCATCTGGAGTAGTCCCTATTGATTGGGATGAGTTCATTACAACTTTCTTGTATAGGTTCTTTCTCCAAGAGTTGAGGGAAGCAAAGGAAGCGGATGTTGTCAACATGAAACATAATGACATAACCATTCAGGAGTATGCCCTGAAGTTCACCCAACTGTCCAAGTATTCTCTGGAGATGGTGGCCGAGCCGAGGGCTCCCATGAGAAGTTTGTGAATGGGGTCTCAGATTTATTGGTCAAGGAGTGTAGGACCGCTATGCTTATTAGCAACATGGAAATCTCTTGATTGATGATATATGCTCAATAAATAGAGGAGGAGCAAATGAAGGATAAGGAAAGAGAGTACATAAGAGCTAGGACTGGGAGCTTTAAGTATTCTGAACAGAGATCTAGTGGTGGACATCACCCACAGTCCCATCACAGGTCATCAGCCCTAACTCCATCATCAGCCAATGTTCCATCTAGCCCCATAGGTGATTAGAGAGGTAAAGCGTCAGGCTCTAAAGGTTAGAGGAGCATGATAGTGGAGTGCACTTTCCCAATTTGCAGGAAGTATGGTAAGAATCACCCAAGGGAGTGCTTGGTTGCCTAATGTTTGCTTCGGGTGTGGGAATCCCGAGCACATGCACATGGATTGCCCAATAGCTAGATAGGGTGATGGTAGAGGTTGTGCCGTAGTGACCACAGCAGCAACTCACCCACACCAACAGGGCAGCGCTAGCATAGATTCTATGCATTATCATCCGTTAGGAGCAGGAGAGTTCACCCAATGTTCTTACTGGTATGTTACGAGTCTTTCAGTTTGATGTTTATACATTTCTACATCCAAGAGCCACATTATCCTTCATGACTCCCTAAGTTGCTATCAATTTTAGAGTCAGTTCTAAAATTCTTTTGGAGCCTTTCTTAGTCTCTACTCCTATCGGTGAATCATTTATAGCTCAACAGGTTTACAGAAATTGCCTTGTCACTATTCTTTAGAAAGTCAACTCAGCTGACATAGTGGAGTTAGATATGATACATTATGATGTTATTTTCGGTATGGATTAGTTGTAGCTTGCTATGCTTCAGTTAATCGTAAAACCTAGTCAGTAGAGAGGAAGGGTAGTTTAGCTATTCTTGTAGGTCGCTTTGTCTCCTATATTATGGCCAAGAAGATGATCTATAAGGGTTGTGTATACCATCTAGTTTGGGTTAATGATTCTAAGTCCAAAACCCCAACTCTTAAGTTAGTTTCTGTCATATATAAGTATGCAAAGGTGTTTCTAGATGACCTACCGGTAGTCCCTCCCGAACGGGAGATTGACTTTGTTATGAACTTCTCCCTGATATGCAACTCATATCCATTTCTCCTTACAAAATGGCTCCAGCTAAGCTTAAGGAGTTGAAAGAACAGTTTAAAGATCTCCTAGATAAGGGTTTCATCAGGCCTAGTAAGTCCTGGTGGGGTGCTTTAGTTCTCTTTGTATGGTTCTTTTAGAATGTGCATTCATTATTGGAAGTTGAACAAAGTCACAATCAAAAATAAGCATCCCCTCCCCATGATTGATTACTTATTTGACCAGCTTCAGGGTGCTAAATTCTTTTTGAATATAGACCTCAAATCCGGCTATCACCAGCTCAGTGTTAGGGAGAGTGACATTATGAAGACAACTTTCAGGAATCCGTATGGTCACTATGAGTTTGTTGTTATTTCTTTTGGACTATCAAATGCTCCTAGAACTTTTATGGATTTAATGAACAGCGTGTTCAAGCAGTATTGAGATATGTTAATTTGTCTTCAAAGACGATATCTTCATGTACTCTTGGAATGAGGGGGACCATGCCGCTCATTTGGGGATTGTGTTGCAAACCCTTAAGGACCGTCATATGTTTGCTAAATTCAGCAAGTGTAAGTTTTTACTAAACTCAGTAGCATTTTTGGGTCATGTGGTGTCTACTGAGGGTGTGTAGGTAGACACTTAGAAGATTGAGGCAGTGATTGTGATTGTGATTGTTTTAGGATCGATCTCGGTTGTGTTTGATGCAACATGGTAAGGTTTTTTTTACACCTCGAGATAGATTAAGACTCATGAGAGGAATTATCTGCCGCATGATCTAGACTTAGCAGCGGTGGTGTTTGCTTTAATGATTTGGAGGCATTATCTATATGTGGTGCATGTTGATAACCTCACGGATCATAAGATCCTTTAGTATGTGTTTACTCCGAAGGATATGAATTTGCGGCAAAGGAGATGGCTAGAGCTTCTTAAGGACTATGACATGAGTGTCCTTTACCATCCGGGCAAGGCCTAGTGGCGGATGCTCTTAGTAGGTTTTCCATGGATAGTGAGTCACATGTTGAAAATGGGAGAAAGGAGTTGGTAAAGGATGTCCATAGGCTTGCTCGTTTAGGGGTTTTCCTTACAGATTCAGCAGATAGTGAAGTTATTGTTTAGAATGGGTTGGAATCTTCATTATAGGGGAAATTAAAGCAAGGCAAGATGAGGATCCTATCTTTGTGAAGTTGAATGAAGTTGTCCGAAATCAGAAAGTGGAGGTTTTCTCCTAAGGGGGATATGGTGTATTCCAAAATCGGGGCCGATTGTGCGTTTTGAATGTGGACTCCTTGAGAGAGCGCATGCTGAGAGAGGCTCGTAGCTCTAGGTAGTCTATCCATCTAGGTGCCACCATTATGTACCGTGATCTATGGAAAGCTTATTGGTGCAATGGCATAAAGAAGGCCATACCAAAATTTGTGGCTAAGTGTCCTAACTGTCAACAAGTGAAGGTTAAGCATCAAAGACTAGGGGGTATGCTTCAAGATATCAATATTCGTACTTGGAAGTGGGAGGAGATCAATATGGACTTTATTACAAGATTGCCTCATACGTGCCGATAGTATCACTTTATATGGGTGGTTGTAGATGGTTGACCAAATCAGCACATTTCTTATTGGTCAAAACTTCAGATTCAACTGAGGACTATGCCAAACATTACATTCGGGAGTTAGTTTAGATTTCATATGCAGACGGATGCTCAAGCCGCACAGACCATTCAAAACTTGGAGGACATGTTGAGAGCTTGCGTAATTGATTTCAAGGTAGTTGGAATGATTACGTACCTCTCATTGAGTTAACCTACAATAACAGTTACCATTCCAACATTCAGATGGCACTTTAGGGGCAGTGGTGTAAATCAACTATCAGATGGTTTGAAGTAGGTGAGGCTACACTATAGGGCCAAATTCAGTCCATGAGGCTATCAAGAAGGTTCATCTCATTAGAGAAAGGCTTAAAATAGCTCAGAGTCGATAGAAATACTATGCGGATGTTAGGCAGAGAGAGCTTGAGTTTGAGGTCGATGATTGGGCGTTTTTGAAGGTGTCTCTAATGTGTCGGCATTTGATAACGAATAAAATGCTTTTAACTATGCAAGTTCGTAAGCAACTTTTTGTTATTTTGATGGTCTTTGTGTGTATTATACCGGAACATAAATCAAGCAAAGAAATGGTGTGAAAAAAGCTGAAACAATAATGTGATGGGCTGTCACCTGTGACACGGATCGTCACCTCTACCATCGGGCCCAAATAGAAGCAGGAAAAAAAGACGTGAAAGTGGCAGTCCAGGTGATGGACCGCCACCTCTCCGATGGAGCGTCACGATCACTGTCACATAGATGATGAATAAAGGGCACACTGGGTATGGAGCAATGGATCAGGTGACAGACTGTCACGTCTACGACGGACCTTCAAGTGTACCGTCGACAAAATGCAGATTTGTTGATACACTGGATAAAGAGTGATGGCCCAAATGACAGATTGTCACCTACCCAACGGGACGTCAATTTGGGCGTCACCTAAGGAGTGGGACTTCGATTTTCTGTAGAGTTTTGGATTATTTTAGCAACTGCTAGGTTTATTTTTTAGATCAATGTTTTTGGGAGAGAAGAGAATGATTTGAGATGTACTTTGAGAGGGGAAAAAGATGAATTCTGTATGTTACTTTTGAGAGTCTTAGAAGAAATATTATTGAGTTTGTGGAACTACAATCAAGATTTCATCTCCTCTGTATAAGTTAACCTTCTTTGATAGTTATGATTGTTGATATGAATGATGTGACCATGTGTGGCTAAGTTTCATTACTAGGGTTGTGTGGTTTATGGTAGAATAACATACTGATGGTGAATGATGCAGGGGCTGATTGACTGTAAATGTGTGTATTACTAGTGTCTTCATTTTGAATGATTTCTAATGGTTTGCAAACATTATAACAAACCCTAGATTTGACATGCTTGAGTAAGGTGTACAAATCTGGAAGAAAAGGGACTAGTAGTAGGGATTCAAGGCGTTAAACCTTGACTAATGATTAATGTTGTAATAAGATTAATCAACCCAGGTTAATTCTTGTAACTCATTTATTATCACTCTTAGTTTGAGAAGATAAGTGTGCTACCTATTTGAATAGGTTGAGAAACTTTTGGATAAGATAATTGAGTTAGCAACCTACACACATAGCATTAAATGAGTCCATTATTGTCATTCACCAAATATTGTTAGGAAAACTATGATGATCACTACCCTAGCTTATTTTATAGTTGAGTTCAATAGTAATCGATCGTAATTGGTACTTCTCGTATTTGACAAATAGTGGAGCGAAACATAATTCCCCAAAACCCCAATGTTACGGAAATATTTGATTAGAAGCAAATAACCACATAAGACTTAGTTTCACCATATTCCCTTTGGGATTTGACCCTGACCTTGTTGGGTTTAAATTTGACAACGACCGTGTTATACTTCTTATCATAGAGGTGTAGTTTGGGCGTATCAAATTTTGGTGTCGTTGCCAGGGAATACGGTTTTAGATTAAGTCAAGTGTGCTTATTTGACTTTTAGTCTTATTTTCTAATTTTACTTTTAGTTGTTGTTTATGTCTATACAAGGTACAGGTAGTGTATTGTCACAACCCGAACATAGACCCGGAGCGAAAAACGGGACAAAGAACCCTGAGAGTCTCCAAGTCGACCCATGACATGAACATATCATCTAACTCAATCATAATAAAAATGGAAGATCAACATAATTAATATAGCGAAAGTCTAATAATCTCATAACATCGGAATACACAACTCAAATTGAAGTTGATTACATTCTATGTTTGAAAGCCTCTACTACTGAAAAGTTGATGGGACAAGACCCCCAACTAAATCACTAAAGTCTAAAACTGAAAGTACTAGATACAACTGAAAAGAAGGGCCCTCGCAAGATGAGGACTCACCAACTCTGGCTGATAAGTGCTAAAACTGCAAGTCTTGCTAATAGCAGGACTAATCCTGTTTCATGAAACGATACAACATAGAGTATGCGGTCAGTACATGGAATGTACCAAGTATGTAAGGTAATGTCTTGACCCAAACGGAGGCCTGGATCGCGACATGGGACAAGGAGCCCCGAGAGATCCTAAGTCGACCCATGGCATAAGCATACATCTAATTCAATCAAGAACTGAATAACCATCAATACAAACATAGCGGAAGTCTAACTTGAATATAACATTAGAATATATAATCCGAAGCTAAATACATACATATGTATGAATAGCCTCTAATCATGACGAGTTGATGGGACAAACCCCAACTAACTCAACAAGCTGAAGCTGAAATACATAAAGAAAGATTGATAGTCTAGTCCTCGAAAGATGAGGACTCACCAATAAGGCAACGCTAACTCTGATAAGATGACTAAGAGCGGGGCTGAAGCTGAGAGTCGGGTCTTGTATCATTAAATGATACAGCATAGAAGTATGCGGTCAGTATGTGGAATGTACCGAGTATGCAAGGTAAGTAAAATCGCTAATGTAAGTAAAATCATTTAAAGACAATGCATTAAATAAAACATAACATCAGAAAACTGAGGGTAGAAATTGCATGCATTCTTTCTGAAATCATGAATTCTTCATAACATAATATAACATGCTTCTTAACATCATAACTAAATCGATTGACTCAAAGCTGAATTCTGACATTTATAATTAAAAGCTGAACATTGAGTCAAACCTACTTTAAAACATGCATTTACATAAATCTCATGAGTAATGAATATGCATATCTGAAATCATGAGGAACAATGAGAGACTCGTTTTTTAACCGGCATACCACGATAGAGCTTACATGGTCCCAACTGTTACGCTCAAGTGAGCAGAGCCATCCAAAATCTTGCCAGGGCTAAGGACGCTACCATGATATCAATATCAAGCTGAAGGCCCATTCGGGCAAGGGGAAGCTCACAAGGGAGGTCCCAAGTCATATAGTATTATAAACCTATGTTGGCGCATAGTTCTGAGACAGAGGGTAATTGACCCATAGCCTACTTGATGCTAGACAATACTTTCAAAAACATTCATATGCTCTACATCGTATATAATGAAGCTCGACATCATCTATTGACGAAGCTCAATAATCAATACATCTCAAATACGAATCATGCATATGAGAAGTTATAGTCCAAAACATACCACAAGCTAAAAACACACTTGGGAGCCTTTGCTCCAAAACCATGTGGTTAGCAGTTCTTATGAAGACTTAACTCAAAACAGACCACAAGCTAGAATACAAAATTTGGGAGTCTTCACTCCAAAATAATGTGGTATGCTTAGTTCGGGAAAATCATAATTTAAACTTATCATGTGGGCATTGCCCAAAGCTTATTACACTTAGAAATACTCAATTCTTATCGAAAACGTAATTATAAACATGGGTAGCTTTAAATCATGCTTTTCATCATAATATCTCATCATTATCACATATACTTCACAAATCTCACTTTTCATAATCATCTCATCAATAGGCTTCAACATTCATAAGGCTAGAAATAAAATTTTAATTGAAATAATTCTAAAATCAGCCCGTGCTTCACAATTCGATAATACAATCATAATTAATTCATACCCATGCATAGAAATAAATAATTTATTCATTTGGATAAAAACCCCATCAATCAATCATAGAATTTCATACTTTTTAGAGAGGGATTGGGCATGGGCGTGGAAGAACCCACCCATTCATAACCCTACATACCTGATGGTGACTGAATCTTACTCTCCCTTGAATGCCCAAAAAGGAATTGAAAGAAATTGAAGAAGAAACCTTGAATCTCCCTTTTTATCACCTCTCAATTACTCTTCTATTTTCTTGCATGCATGAATGAAGACCTAAGGATAATTTCCCTCTCTAAAACCCACCTTTCATAAGCTAAAACAACGTAGTTTAGGCTTTAGGAACTTAGGAATTGCGAAATACCCCTTACTAATTCGCAGAAGAATAATTGTCAGGTGGTCCTAACGGAGGACCTAATGACTTGTCGCAGGAGGGAACAACTCATTATGTCGATCATCAAGTGCACTGCCTTATTTGTTCTCCTGGGCTAGTAACGGATCACTTCACGACTCGTTAGGGGTGACCACGACTTGTGGTCAGCAGTCGTTTTAGTACACTGTCCCATCTTTCCTTTTCCCACTATTTTCCTTCCCTACGGCTGACCCAATGACTAGTGTGGCTTACCACGAGTGGTGATCTCTCCTGTGGGGTCTCAACTCATCTAGTACTCCTCTCGATAACTTAGGCCTTCCCCACGAGTCACCTAACAAATCATGGGATATCCTCACAAGTCGTGAGATGACTCGTCCCGATACTAAAATTTTTTCACTTTTTCCCCGTTTCAACTCCTGGGTCCGATCTTAGAGCTCCCGGGGTATAACAATATCTCCCCCTTGGGAACATTCGTCCTCGAATGTAGGAAACAAGCAGAAAATAGATACATGCAATTATCATATTCACATACTGATCATATAAACTGAAAACTAACTAAATGACCACCTCCGTTTCACATCACATAGCTAAACTGATTTCATGCTCCACATACACATCCACATACATAAAAGAAACTTGAACACATGAGTTCAACATGAAACTAAATAGAGTATTAGGGAAACTACTGATACCTCAAACTAAAACTGAGCTAGTAGGGAACAGGTGAGGTATTTAGCCATCATATCTGGTTTGGCTTCGCAAGTAGTTCCCTCGACATGTTGATTTCTCCATAACACCTTTACTGAAGCTACTTCCTTGTTCCACAGCCTACAAACCTGACGATCCAGTATTTCAACTGGACCTTCCTCCTAGCTAAGGCTATCCTTTACACCAACGCTGACCATTGGGACTACTAGAGCTGGATCTCCCAAACATTTCTTCAAAAGCGATACATGAAACACAGGATGCACGGAAGATAACTCTGAGGGAAAGTCCAACTCATATGCTACCTTACCAACTCTCCTCAAAATCTAGTAGGGACCAACATAACGGGGACTGAGTTTTCCTTTCTTCCCAAACCGCATGACACCCTTTATGGGAGATACCTTCAGAAATACCTAATCGTCCACCTCAAACTCCAACTCTCTCCTCCTCACATCAGCATATGACGTTTCATGACTCTGAGCGATTTTTAGCCTGTCCCTTATCAACTGAACCTTCACTATAGCCTCATGAACTGAATCTGGCCCTATCGTAGCTGCCTCACCAACCTCAAACCATCCGATGGGAGATCTACATCTCCGCCCTTAAAGTGCCTCGAATCGTGCCACGGAGTGATAACTGTTAGTGTAAGCAAATCTCCATCAGAGGCAAGTGATCATCCCAACTACCTTTAAATTCCATCACACAAGCTCTCAACATGTCCTTGAGAGTTTGGATGTCCGCTCCACCTGACCATCCGTTTGCGGATGAAACGCTGTGCTGATCTTAACCTGAGTCCCGAGCCCCTTCTGAAAAGATCGTCAAAACTAGGAGGGAAACTGTGTACCTCAGTCCGAAATAATGCACAAGGGCACTCCATGTAATCGAACTAACTCTCGGATATATAGCTTGGCATAATCCTCCACTGAGTCTGTGGTTTTGACCGCTAGAAAATGTGTAGCCTTGGTCAACCTGTCTATCACCGCCCAAATAGAATCATAGTGTCGACGAGTATGAGGTAGGCCTGTGATGATTTCCATATTAATCTCTTCCCACTTCCAAATGGGAATGCTAATATCCTGAAGTACGCCTCCCGGCCTTTGATGCTCAACCTTTACTTGCTTACAGTTCGGGCACTTGGCAACGAATTCTGCAATATCCCTCTTCATGCCATTCCACTAATATATTTCTCGCAAGTCATGATACATATTGGTGGCACCCGAATGGATAGAATATCTGGATCCACGAGCCTCATACAACATCCGACTCCTCAAATCATCGACATTTGGAAGGCTTAAGCGACCCTGGTACCGCAGCACACCATCTCCCTCTTAAGAGAAGACCTCCACCTTCTAACTTCGAACGACTTCTTTCAGCTTTACCAAAATCGAATCCTCATCTTATCTAGCTTTCACATCAGTCACCAAGGATGATTCTGACCCGTTCTGGACAACAACATCGCCATCGGTCGAGTCGACCAACCTAACTCCCAACCTTGTGAGTCGATGTACATCTTTCACCAAATCCTTCTTTCCTTTATCCACATGGGACACACTCTCTATAGAGAGCCTACTAAGTGCGTCTGCTACCACATTAGCCTTACCCAGATAGTAAAGAACACTCATATCATAGTTCTTGAGTAGCTCCAACCACCTCCTTTGCCGAAGATTGAGATCCTTCTGCATGAATACATATTATAAAGTCTTGTGATCCATAAATACATTCACATGGACCCCATACAAATAATGCCGCCATATCTCCAATGCGAATACCACTGCGACCTATTCAAGATCATGGGTCGGGTAATTCTTTTCATGGGCTTTCAACTGTCTTGAGGCATATGCTATAACTTCCCCATGCTGCATTAACACACACCTGAGTCCGATTCTTGAAGCATCGCAATACACCACAAAACCATCTGTACCCTTTGGTAGGGTCAACGCGGGTGCGGTTGTAAGTCAAGCCTTCAACTCTTGGAAACTCTTCTCACAAGCCTCCGAACGTTGGAACTTCACCTTTTTCTGAGTCAACTTGGTCAAAGGTGATACAATAATGACAAACCCTCAACAAACCTTCGATAGTAGCCAGCTAAGCCCAAGAAACTCCAAATATTCAAGGGATTCACCGGTCTAGTCTAATTCTTCACCGCCTCGATTTTCTAAGAATCTACTTTTATGCCCTCGCCTGAACATGGCCCAAAAATTCTACCGAGTTTAACCAAAATTCGCACTTTTTGAACTTTGCATACAATTGGCGATCCTTGAGAGTTTAAAGTACTACTCTCAAATGAGCGACATGCTCCTCCTCACTCTGAGAGTATATAAGGATGTCGTCGATGAACACGATCACGAACATATCCAAATATCGCTTGAACACCCTGTTCATCGAGTCCATGAAAGTTGCAGGAGCATTCGTTAGTCCAAAAGACATAACTACAAACTCATAATGGCTACAGCGCATCCTGAAGGCTATCTTCGGGATATCACTCACCCAAATTCTGAGCTGATGATACCCGGACCTTGGATCTATCTTTGAGAAACACTTGGAACCATGAAGCTGGCCAAAAAAATCATCTATCATGGGTAAAGGATACCTGTTCTTGATGGTGACTTTGTTCAATTGCTGATAGTTAATACACATGCGAAGAGAACCACCCTTCTTTCGTACAGAGAGAATTGGTGCACCCCATGGGGACTTGCTCGGTCTAACGAAACCCTTATCTAACAGGTCCTTCAACTGCTCCTTCAACTCTTTTAGCTCGGCTAGAGCCATTCTCTAAGGAGGAATAGATATAGGCTGCGTGTCAGGAAGAGTGTCAATACCAAAATCAATCTCCCACTCGGGAGGAACACCTGAAAAATCATCAGGAAAGACCTATAGATACTCACATACTACTGGAACTGACTGGATAGGGGTCTCGGACTCGACATCCTTAACTTTAATGAGATGGTACATGCAACCTTTGGAAATCATCTTCCTATCCTTAAGGTAGGAAATGAAACGAACCTACAGGCATAGCAGAACTACCGTTCCATTCTACGACTGGCTCACTCGAAAATCTGAACTCTACTACGAGGGTTCTACAATTTACGCATAGCATGCAAATAGCCAATTCATGCCGAGAATAACATCAAAATTGCTCATGGATAACTTTATCAAATCTGCTGAGGTGACCTTATGAAGGACTGAGACTGGGCAACCTCTATACACCCATCTAGTTGTAACTGAGTCACCTACTAGAGTGGAAACTCAGAAGGGTTCTGACAAGACTTTGGGACCGACTTTGAAGCTACTGGCCACATAAGGTGTCATAAAAGACAAGGTCACCTCCGGATCTAGCAAAGCATAATATCAATATGGAAAACTCGCAACATACCAGTGACGACATCTGGGGAGACCTCCTGCTCCTGACGGGATGCTAAAGCATAGAATCTGTTCTGGCACTGACCGCCAACTGTGCTAGTAGATGCCCCCTAATGTGCTGAACAAGTGGGAGGGGTGCTGAACTAGATGCTGGGCCTCGGCCCCCAATCTGATCCTGCCTCGCAGTTGGACAATCTCTAAGCATGTGTCCGGGATGACCACAATCGAAACCAGCACCTGAACCTGCCAAGCACTGGCCTGTGTGTCCCCGACCACACCTGTGATAAGCTGGAATGTTTGAATATGCGGGTCTACTACTATGACCCCTCGAGCTTGATGCCCGCCCTCTTTGATCATGTATGGGCTTGGATGGCACTCTCAAAGCTGAGGATGCTGGGGCTGATGATCTCTAGTGGATCTGCTATCGGTGCCCACCACCGGACCTCTGCTGAGAGAATCTGTGGTCCTCAGTTCTTACCCTCTTGGCCTCCCTCTCCCTCGAATGCACCGCCTCTATCTGTTGGGTGTACAACACTATCCGTGGGAAATCCATGTCCTGATAGAGCATAGCATTCCTACAATCCTTGTCCAAATAGCCCGCTACTCAATGGACAAATATACTCACTCGCATCTTCAGATTGACTAACTCTGGGGCATATTGCGATAAGCGAGTGAACTTAAGGGCATACTCTTGTACAGTCATTCTCCTTTGCTTCAAATTCATGAACTCAGCTATCTTCAACTCCCTCATCTACTGAGGGAGGAACTGGTCTAGAAATGCAATATGGAACTCTTTCCAAGTGACCGAACCTGCTCCTACGACCCTGTTATCCTTCCATTAGCGAAACCAGATATGCGCGACCCCTCTTTACTGATAAGAGGCCAACTCAGCCTACTTAACCCCACTCACCCCCATGACTTGGATGATATCGACAATCTCATCTACGAACTCATGTGGGTCCTCATCTACCTTGGATCCAAGGAACTCCGGCGGGTTCATCCTCGAGAAGTCTCTAACTCGAGCCGCCTCTGCATTGCCATTTTGCAGAACATGCACAATGTCTTGCTGATTGACCTGAGCGGTCAAGGCCTGTGCAAACATCTGAATAGTGCCCTGCAACTCAGCATGGGTAGCTGGTTTCGGTCCCTAGGGCTCCTAAACTGGTGGGGCTGGCTAATGCCCATGACCATTGCCATCCTTGTGGCCTTCACCATCTCCATTCCTCCTTCCGTTCACTCTTTGAGGAGCCATGATTCAGTAATAGTGAATAGCACAAATTAGAAGGGTAGAAAGACTTTTCATCGCACGATATAGATCATGAAAGAAGGAAACATTTCCTAAACATCTCGTAGCCTCTTCGTCGTAGGTGTGGTGCGCTTCACACCTATGAAAAAGACTCCACTTAATTTGGCATTCTGACACCCTAGAACACTTCAAATCTATGGCTTTGATAACAAGTTTGTCACGACCCGAATGGAGGCCCGAATAGCGACACGGGACAAGGAGCTCCGAGAGACCTTAAGTCAACCCAGGGCAAAAGCATACATCTAATTCAATCAAGAACTAAATAACCATCAACACAAACATAGTGGAAGTCTAACTTGAATATAACATTAGAATATATAATCCGAAGCTAAATACATACATATGTCTGAATAGCCTCTAATCATGATGAGTTGATGGGACAAGACCCCAACTGACTCAACAAGCTGAAACTGGAATACATAAAGAAAGATGGATAGTCTAGTCCTCGGAAGATGAGAACTCACCAATAAGGCAACGCTAACTCCGATAAGCTAACGAAGAGTGGGGCTGAAGCTGAGAGCAGGGTCATGTATCATGAAATGATACGACATAGAAGTATGCGGTCAGTATGTGGAATGTACCGAGTATGAAAGGTAAGTAAAACCGCTAAAGTAAAGAAAATCATTTAAAGACAATGCATAATATAACATAAACATTAAGAATTTGAGAGTTGGGCTTGCATGCATTCTTTCTTAAATCATGATCTCTTCATAACATGACATAACATAACTTCATAATATCATAACTGAATCGATTGATTTAAAGCTGAATTCTGACATTTATAATTAAAAGTTGAACATTGAGTCAAACCTGCTTTAGAACATGAATTTACATATATCTCATGAGTAATAAATATGCATATATGAAATCATGAGGAACAACGGGAGACTTGTCTTTTAACTGATATACCACGATAGAGCTTATGTGGTCCCAACTATTACACTTAAGTGGGCAGACCGTCCAAAACGTTGCTAGGGCTAAGGACGCTACCATGATATTGATATCAAGCTGAAGGCCCATTCGGGCAAGGGGAAGCTCACAAGGGAGGTCCCAAGTCATACAGTATTATAAACCTACGTTGGCGCGTAGTTCTGAGGCAGAGGATGATCGAACCATAGCCTACTCGGTGCTAGACAATACGCCCAAAAATATGCATATGCTCTACATCGTATATAATGAAGCTCAACATCGTCTATTGAAGAAGCTCAATAATCAAAACATCTCAAATACAAAATCATGCATATGAGAAGCTATAGTCCAAAACACCACAAACTGAAAACACACTTGGGAGCCTTTGCTCCAAAACCACGTGGTAAGCTATGCTTCGGAAGACTTAACTCAAAACAGACCACAAGCTAGAATTTAAAAATTTGGGAGTCTTCACTCCAAAACAATTTGGTAAGCTTAGTTTAGGAAAATCATCATTTAAACTTAACATGCGGCATTTTCCAAAGCTTATTATACTTAGAAATACTCAATTCTCATCGAAAACCTATTTATTAACATGGATAGCTTCAAATCATGCTTTCGATCATAATTTCTCATCATTATCACATATACTTCACAAATCTCACTTTTCATGATCATCTCATCAATGGGCTTCAACCTTCATAAGGCTAGAAATAACATTTTAATTGAAATCATTATAAAATAAGCCCATGCTTCACAATTCGATAATACAATCATAACTAATTCTTACCCATACATAGAAATAGATAATTTTTGCATTTGGGTAAAAACCCCATAGATTAATCATAGAATTTCATACTTTTTAGATAGGGATTGGGCATGGGCGTGGAAGAATCCACCCATTCATAACCCTCATACCTGATGGAGACTGAATGTTACTCTCCCTTGAATGCCCAAAAAGGAATTGAAAGAAATTGAAGAAGACACCTTGAATCAACCTTTTTATGACCTCTCTATTTCTTTTCTACTCTCTTGCATCCATGAATGAAGACCTAAGGATAGTTTCCCCCTCTAAAACCCACCTTTCATATGCTAAAACGATGCAGTTTAGACTTTAAGAACTTAGGAATTACGAAAAGGCCCTTACTAATTCGCAGAAGAATAATTGTCAAGTGGTCCTAATGGACGACCTGACGGCTCGTCGCAGGAGGGAACAACTCCTTATGTTGATCCTTAAGTGTACTACCTTATTTGTTCTCCTTGGCTCGTAAAGGGTTACTTCACGACTTATTAGGGGTGACCACGACTTGTGGTCACTAGTCGTTGAGTACACTGTCCCATCTTTCCTTTTCCCACTATTTTCCTTCCCCACGGCTGACCCAACGACTCGTGGGGCCTGACTACGTGTCGTGGTCTCGCCCGTGGGTCTCAATTCATCTAGTACTCCTCTCGATACAATCAGGCCTTCCCCACAAGTCACTTGATGACTTGTGGGTTGTCCTCACGAGTCTTGAGACGTCTCGTCCTGAGACTGCAAAACTGCTATGTATGTAAAAATCATAAATCATGCATATTATAAAACATAATCTATATAAGATTCTGAGATTAGGGCTTGCATGTTATTTTTTGAAATCATTATCCGAACATAAAGAACATCATAACTGAATCGAATGACCCAAAGCTGAAAACTGATAATCATAAGTAAAATTGAACATTGGGTCAAACCTGCTGAAAACATAATATCATGACTAATAAACATGCATAACTGAAATTATGAGGAACAATGGGAGACTTTTCATGTAATCGACATTACCACGATAGAGCTTATGTTATTCCGACTATTACACTCAAGTGGGCAGAGCTGTCCACAGCCTTGCCAGGGCTAAGAATGCTACCACGATATTGATATCAAACTGAAAGCCCCTTGGAGGTAGGGGAAGCTCATAAGGGAGGTCCCAAATAATCTGAACATACCTACGTTGGCGTGTAGTTCTAAGGCATAGGATTGACTGACCCTTAGCCTACTCGGTGCTAGACACTACCTCCAAAAACATGCATATGCTCTCCATCGTTTTTCAACGAAGCTGAACCATCATCTAGTGACAAAGCTGACTCATAATATACATACATAAATCTGAAATTTTAACATGAGGAGCCTTGGCTAAAACCATACCACAAGCGGAAAATAGTGGGAGTCTAAACTCCAAAATCTATGTGGTAAGCTGATTACATGAAATTTAGATAAATCATGAAACATATTTGATCATATAGGCTTGACCAATATTTATACATTCTTTGACATAGACTTGATCATTTGAAAACATGAACATAGACATGGGTAATTCGAAATCATACTTTCTTCATAATCATTTCATCATGCTTGAACACATATTTCATAGATCTCAACTTTCATGAACTTTCATGAATGGGCATCATAATTTATAAAACTTGAAAATATAAATTTATAATTCAAAATATTGTAAAATCTGCCCATTAGTCATAATTAAACATTAGAAACATGCTTAGATCATACCAATGATTGATATTTAGGAAATTCACATGTTGAGTAAAAAAACCCATAGATTCATCAACTAGATTTTCATGAATTGAGAGGGGATTGGGAATGGGTGTGGACAATTACACCCATTCATAACCCTACATACCTGAAGAAATCTAATTTCACCACTTCCTTGATTGCCCAATGAGAATTTGGGGAAGAACTTGAGGAATTTAGGCTTTCTCATCCTTAGGAGCTTCTAGACTTGCTTGCATGGAAGTGAATAAGCCTAGAATGAACTTACCCCTCTTAAAACACTCTATTCTGAGCTTAAAACGACGTAGTTTAGGCCTTCGGAACTTAGGAATTACGGAAAAGCTCTTAATAAATTCACAGGGAAAAACACATTTCTACTCCCAATGAGGGACTGGACGATCCGTCATCACTGACCATGACTCGTGCTCACCTCCCATTGCCTACACTGGAGATCCCTCTTCTGTGGTCACCATGAGGGACACCTAGACTCGTGGTGTACTTGACGACTCGTGGTGACTAGTCATTAGGTGCACTGCCAGAAAATTAATCCTTCAAACCAATCTCTGACCACGACCCACTTGACGACTCATGGTGACTGGTCGTTAGGTGCACTACTACAAAATTCATCCTTCAAACCAATCTCTGACCACGACCCACTTGACTTGTGGTGGTGACCATGACTGGTGGTGGTGACCACGACTCGTGGTGGTGACCATGGCTCATGGTCCCACCGTGGTCAGCCTCAATCTCAAATCTCAACCAAGTCCAAGACCTCCTCCCCACGAGTCACTTAACGACTCTTCAGTGCACCCAACGGGTCATTAGATGACTCGTCCTGTAACCTGATGTAAAAAATCTTGTTTTCTCCGTTTCAACTCCTAGGTCTGATCTTAGGGTTTTTGCAGTATTACATGCGTGCTGAATTGTCATGACCCGAACGGAGGCCCGGATCGTAACACGGGACAAGGAACCCTGAGAGACCCCAAGTCGACCCATGGCATAAGCATACATCTAACTCAATCAAGAAATTGAATAGTCAACAATATACTTATAGCAGAAGTCTAAACTTGGATATAACATCAAAAAACATAATCTGAAGCTGGGTATATACATATGTCTAAAAAGCCTCTAAACATGATGAGTTGATGGGACATGACCCCAACTAACAAAACAAAACTGAAACTGAAATACATATAAGAAGTCTGAATAGTCTAGTCCTCGGGAGATGAGGACTCACCCACAATATTAATGCTAACTCTGATAAGCTGACTACAAGTGGGTCTAAACCTGAGAGCTGGGTCCTGTATAATGAAACGATACAACATAGAGTGTGCGGTCAGTACGTGGAATGTACCGAGTACGCAAGGTAAGTAAAACCACTTAAGTAAAGAAAAACCATTTAAAGACAATGCATAATATAACATAAACATTAAGAATCTAAGAGTAAGGATTGCATGCATTCTTTCTAAAATCATGATCTCTTCATAACATGACATAAAATAAATTCATAATATCATAATTGAATCGATTAACTCAAAGCTGAATTCTGACATTGAGTCAAACCTGCTTTAGAACATGCATTTACATAAATCTTTTGAGTAAGGAATATGCATATCTAAAATCATGAGGAATAATGGGAGACTCTTCTTTTAACCTACATACCACGATAGAGCTTACGTGGTCCCAACTATCACACTCAAGTGGGTAGAGCTGTCCAAAGCCTTTCCAGGACTAGGGACGATACCATGATATCGATATCAAGATGAAGGCGCATTGGGGGAAGGGGAAATCTCAAAAAGGAGGTCCCAAAGTAATATGTATAATAGTATCAACGTACATTGGAGCGTATTTCTGAGGCACAGGGTGATCGACTCTTAGCCTGCTCGGTGCTAGAGATTACTCCCAAAAGCTTGCATATGCTCTACATTGTTTTATAATGAAGCTCAACATTGTCTATTGATGAAGCTCAATACTCAAATACATCTCAAATATGAAATCATGCATATGAGAAGCTTTATCTCAAAACATACCACAAGCTAAAATTATAATTTGGGAGTCTTCGCTCCAAACCCCTGTGTTAAGCTATGAACAAGAAAAATTCAACTCAAAACATACCACAAGCTGAAAATATAATTGGGAGTCTTCGCTCCAAAACAATGTGGTAAGCTTTACTTGGGAAAATCATCACTCATACATAACATGTGGGAATTGGCAAAATCTTTATCATACATAGAAATACTCAATTCTCATCAAAAATATAATTATAAATATGGGTAGCTTCAAAACATGCTTTTCATCATACTATCTCATCATCATAATATATTCATCACAAATCTCATCTTTCATGTGAACATCTCATCAATGGGCTTTTAATTTATAAAACAGGAAAAAGGATTTTAAATTGAAAACATTATAAGAATTGCCCATGCTTTATAATTCAACAGTAGAATCATAATTAAATCATACCCATGTATAGAAATAGGAGATTCATGCATTTGGATTAGAACCCCAAACAGTAGACATAGGAATTTCATACTTTTGATAGGGATTGGGCATGGGTGTGAAGGAAATCACCCATTCATAACCTTACATACCTTTGGTAGCTGATTCTTACAATTCTTTAGATACCCAATACGAAATTGAAGAGAAATTGATGAATACTAGCTTGATCACCCTCTCTAACCTTTCTGCCTTGCAAGCATGGATGAATAAGGCCTAAAATAAACTTAACCCCTTTAAAAGCCACTATTCATAACTCAAAACATTGTGTTTAGGCCCTAAGAACTTAGGAATTATGGAAAAGCCCTTATTAAATTCAAAGAAAATAACTGCCACGTGGTCCCAAAAATGGACCTAACAACTCGACGTCAAGGGTCACGACTCGTGGAGTCGATCGTGAAGTACACTGCTTAATAGGTCTCCTGGACTCTTAAGTAAAGAAGAGTTTCCAGGAGTTAAATACTCGACTCACTACCTCTCTAGTGTTAACCTTGCCGAAAGGAACAAATGGGTTTTTGGTGTATTGTGATGCTTCCAAAGTTGGACTTGGTTGTGTTCTGATGCAGCAGGGCAAGGTGATAGCTTACGTCTCTAGACAACTCAAGGTTCATGAAAAGAACTATCCAACTCATGACCTTGAGTTGACAGCAGTGGTATTTGCATTGAAAATATGGAGGCATTACCTTTATAAGGCTCACGTGGATGTTCTTACTGATCATAAGAGCCTTCAGTATGTGTTAAGTCAGAAAGATTTAAATCTTCGTCATAGAAGGTGGTTGGAGCTATTGAAGGACTATGACATGAGTGGGATATACCACTCGGAAAAAGACAATGTGGTGGCTGATTCCCTAAGTAGGATGTCTATGGGGAGTGTGGCTCATGTTGAAGAGAGCAAAAAGGAACTAGCAAAGGATATTCATAGATTAGCTCAATTGGGAGTGTAGTTGGTTGATTCAGCTAAGGGTAGAGTAGTAGTGCAGAGTGGATTAGATTCCTCATTAGTCATTGAAGTTAAGTCAAGGCAGGATGAAGATCCCATACTACTTAAGCTAAAGGAAGCAACTCTCAGAAAAAAAGTGGAGGCTTTCTCCCTAGGGGGAGATGGTGTACTCTGTTACCAGGGTAGACTATGTGTGCCGGATGTGGGTGACCTGAGATAGCAGATACAGGCTGAAGTACACAGTTCGAGATATTCTATCCACCCAGGAGCTACTAAGATGTATCGTGATCTACGAGATATTTACTGGTGGAATGACATGAAAAGAGACATAGTAGAATTTGTGGCTAAGTGCCCGAACTGCTAGCAGGTTAAGGTGGAACATCAGTGACCAGGATGTATGACTCAGGATATCAGCATACCCAAATGGAAGTGGGAACAAGTGAATATGGATTTTATTACAGGTCTACCTCATACTCATTGGCAACATGACTCAATCTGGGTGATAGTAGACCGGATGATTAAGTCAGCATATTTCCTCCCAGTTAAAACTACAGACTCAGCCGAGGATCATGCTATTCTTTATATCTAGAGTTGGTTAGATTGAATGGGGTGCCATTATCCATTATTTCAGATAGAGGTACCTAGTTCACCTCGCATTTCTGGAAGTAATTTCAAAAAGGACTCGGTACCCAGGTCAAGCTCAGCACAGCTTTTCACCCATAGACAGATGGACAAGCTGAGCGGACTATCCAGACCTTGCAAGATATGCTGAGAGCTTGTGTGATCAATTTCAAGGGCAGTTGGGATGATCACCTACCTCTCATCGAGTTTGCATCCAACAACATCTACCACTCAAGTATCTAGATGGCCCCATTTGAGGCGTTATGTGGTAGGACGTATAGGTCACCTATAGTGTGGTTTGAGGTTTGTGAACTGATCTTGGGCAAATTTATATGCCCAAGTGATACGCAAAGGTGTCATTTTAGCCTTGTTTATCTATCAATGTTTATACTTTCTCATGTAATTGGTAATAAAATGTGAATTTATACTAACCAACATGATTAGCATTGTTTTGCAAGAAAAATATAATTTTGGGAAGCTAAAATGTATGTTGGAAGATATCGGGGTTGGACTCGGATGTGAGCAAGGGACAAGGCATTGGAAAGCACAAAATAAAGGGGCTCCGCGATGGAGCCGTGTCACGCTGCCATCGCGGAGGCCTTCTGCCTGGATAGGGAATTTTCGCCCAATTTCCAGAGAGGGTTCGCGATGGGTCCGTGGCACGGTGGCCTGGCTCCGCGATGCACGTCGTGCCACGTTGGGCCTTATTTCCTGGACCCCCAATTTCCAGTGAGGGTCCGCGTTGGTAGCGTGTCACGGAGGCAGTGCTCCACGATGCACTCCGTGACACGTTGCTTGTTATTCCAGGAAAAATTCCCACTAGTATAAATAGAACACTTAGGTTCATTTTTCAATATTCTGACTTGGTGGAGCAAGAACGTGGGTTACAGGCAGTTGAGGGGACGAAATTAACAGGGTTTTTCTCTCTTTCCTTCTTCTTGTATTCAAATGCTTGTATGTTTAACACTCATTTAACGATGTTTAATCCACAAATGAGTGGCTAATTCATCTTCTTGCTGAGGTTAAGAACAATTGTAATGAAATATGATTATTGATTCTTTGGTTTTTCATCTTTTCTTCCATGGTTGTTCTATTGATTTTTGTTCTTACTGCATTAATGTGTGGCCTACGTTAATGTACATCTAAAAAGTTCGGTTTCACTCGAGAGAGCAAGAAATTGGAAAGTTGTGAATTAATAGAATATGATCCTTTCTTAGTTTGGGAAAATTGAGAATTGATTTACCTTCAGGATAGAAATATACCTGAAAGTCGTATTAGTTAATTTAGGAATTGGTTTTGTATGGCTAGAACATGAATTGCATTTAATCACAGAAATGTAGGTGGATGGTTCATGATTCTTAAGTGGGGTTAAATACGACAGTTTAAATCCCTTGGCAATAATTCTTGACTAGCTACCGGAGGAAAAGGCTAACCAAATTATATCGATAATTAATTTCATTACATGTTCGTTTAACCTCAGGATGCTCACATTCATAGTTCAGACTCACATTAGATAATTGTTTTAGACTTAGCATAATTATTATAAATCAAAATATCAAACTCTTGGTTACACTGTTGTCTTCATTGTTAGAATTAAAATATAGTACACTTGAGCAGATTGCACTTCATCCCAGTCCCTGTGGGATCGATACTTGGCTTACTTAAGCCACTTTACTACTTGTTCGACCACGTGCACTTGCGTGTAGTTTTATACCCATATAATAGACCGAATAACCTACCCTGATAGCGCCAGACTCAGTTCATGAAGCTATGTAGAAGGTGCAACTTATCAGAGAGAGGTTGAAAACAGCGCAAAGCCGACTGAGATCCTATGCTGATGTGAGGAGAAGAGAGTTAGAGTTTGCAGTGGATGATTGGATTTATCTAAAAATTTCACCCTTGAAAAGGGTGATGAGGTTTGGGAAGAAAGGAAAACTCAGTCCAAGATATGTGGGACCCTACAAAATTCTAAAGCAAATTGGTAGTGTGGCATATGAGTTAGAACTACCTCTAGAGTTAGCATCTGTGCACCCAGTCTTCCATGTGTCACTATTGAAGAAGTGCATCGGTGATCCAACTTCAGTTGTGCCACTAAATAGTGTGGGAATAAAAGATAGTCTCTCTTACAAAGAGATCCCAGTTCAGATCCTTGACCGTCAAGTTCGTAAGCTGAGAAACAAGGAAGTCGCTTCGGTGAAAGTCCTATAGAGGAACCAACTAGTTTAGGGAGCCACATGGGAGGTAGAAGTGGACATGATGGCCAGATATCCTCACTTATTCCCTTCCAGTTCAGTTCCGGCATCAAGTACTAAATCCCTCCTTAGTACTCTGTTCAGTTTCGTACTCATCAACTTTATTTAGATTTTTTATGTGCATTATAGTTGCATCAACTATGTTAGCAAGGTTAAGTAAGTTTGGAGTTAGTTACGTCTTAAGAAACTAGCTCATAGTCTTAGTCTGGGAAATACAACTCTTTTCCTAATCTTCCGGCAGTTTTAGCCGTCATTTGAAGATGAATGATCCGAAGGGTGAGATATTGTATAACCCCGAAACATTCCTAGATCAAACTCAGACCTTGTAATAAAAAATCCAGTAGAAAACCAGAAAAGTTTCCTCAGAACGACCGAGACAACGAGTCGTAGTCAGCTCCAACGACTCACTGTGTCAGTTGTGGTTATTGGTCCTTCGGGAACCAATGGGACATGGAACTACTCGTTGTGAGGAACAACGAGTCATCCTATCACTCTTTAGTCCTTAGCTCAGAAACCCCCCATGGAGGACCCCACGACTCAACCAACAAGTCGTCATTTGATAAAATGACTCGTGGTGTGAGTTATTGGTTGAGAGTCCTAGAAACCCTCTTTAGTGACAACAAGTGGTAGCAATGACCCGTTGTACCATACAACGAGTCTTTATGACCACCCGTCATGTTAAGTTAGGGATTTTTAAAAAAAATTTCCAGTGAAGGTAACAACTGGACACAACAACTCACTGGATCCACCAACGAGTCGTTGTGTTACCCATTGTCAAGCCTCCCAGTTTTCTTGTCCAGTGACCACGGGAGGAACCAATGACCCATTGGTTCATCCAACGAGTCATGGTATCTCTCGTTGCCAATTCCAGTGAGCCCAAAACCCAGGCAGTAGAACCAATGACTGGTCCAATGAGTTGTGGTCTCAAACCCGTTAGTCCCCTATCGGACAGTTTTCCAGGTTTTATTCCAGGGTTATTTTGTAACTTCCTAGACTTTTTATCTTAAAACCCTATTGTTTTGGGCTCGTTTAGGAGGGAGTTAAAGGGGTAGAACAACATTCCCCCTTCATTCCACTTATTCCCTCAAGTCTAAAGCATACAAACAGTCAGGAAAACACAAAGCAGAGCTAGGGCATTCAACTGCTTCTTCTCGGAATTCTCAAAGGATCTTCTCCAAAATTTCTTCACCAGGTATGTGGGAATTCAAAAAGGGAATTTTTCTTCTCTAGCGTCCCAAACCCTTCTCTAATTAATCTATCAGTTACAGCCCCGTGGATTCGAAATGTAGAAAGTCTTCAGACAAAATTCTTTAAGATTTCAAGTGGAATATTACTCATGATAATAGCTGCTTTATTATTCCCAATTTCTAGATGTTTTGTGAAATTAGCATCTAGTGGGATGATTTAGCCCTAGTTTCTCAGTTTAGTAAATCAAAATCTTACATGTTGGACAAGTTTTCCCTGCGGCTTGATTCTATCTTTGGGATTCCCATATTGTTAGTATATGTTGAAATCTCAGTCAGATTCATGTTAGTATAGTCTCAGTCAAATTATTAGCATACTCAGTATGTTCAGAAATGTCAGCTGATCAGTTTGACTACATCATTTCTTGAGGTGTCAGTGGTGCCTCCTAGTTATCAGTTATTAGACTAAGATATCAGATTTTAGTGGTTCTTTAGACGGTTATGACACTTATAGATAAACAGTTCTGACTAGTCTTAGAACCCCCACCTACAGATTTCAGTTTGTTCATTAGATGGTTACGATGATTTCAGATAAGCAGCTCTGGCCAATCTTAGAACACCAGTTTTAGAATCAGGTCCAATAAGACTTTCAGGGTACTTCCAGATAGGTATTTCCTGACTTAGTCTTGGGCCCCAATTTTGAGCTATCAGCTTAGTAGATAGTCTAGGATTATCCGGTAGGAGTAGGACTTAGCACCAAGCAGACCAGGGTTCCAGCGCATCCGAGATGCCAGAACTACATTGCCTCCGCATGTTATGGCCTTATGGCCCCAGGCTTTTGACCACCCCAATTCATGCCTTTATACCGTGGCAAGGTATATTGGTACCTACCAATGGGGCGTATACATCAGACTCCACGTCTAGATCACGTGGTTATATGTCGGTTATAGCCTCTCCCACTAGTCAGTACAGTCTCAGTTTAGCTTAGCTCAGAACAATTTTAGTTTACTCAGTTCAATACAGTTAGTTCAGATCAATATATTAGATTCAGGGCATGTTATGACCATCAGACAGAGTCATTTTGACCATTTTAGTATATTCAGTTTCAGCATTTCAGTTGGTCATTACATGTCATTACAGTTTAGTTATTTATTCCTTCTGTTACGTTTTCTCCCACTTACTCAATACATTCAAAGTACTGACGCGGACCTTCTATGTTGTATCATAATATGATACAGCCGCAGGTTCTCAATCTCAGCATTGTTAGCAGATTTTCTCCAGGAGTTATCAGTTGCACCAGTGTTGAGTCCTCATCTTTCGAGGACGTTGTTTATTTTACTTAGTTATTTCCATTCAGTAGACTTTAAAGTTAGCTGGGGGGGGGGGTTATCCCAGCAACTCATCAGTTGTAGTTGGCTTTCAGACATAGATTTAGAGTGTCAGTTTTGCTTCAGATGTAAACGCTTTTATTATTCAATTTTTCATAAATGGATTATTTATTTAAGCTTCCACTATGATTTACTCAGACTACCAGTGTTATGATAGACCATGGGTTGACTTGGGGTTAATTGTGACTCCAAGTACCGTGTCTTGCCAAGTGTATAGACTTGGGTTGTGACACCTCCTCTCTACACAAATAACAATTCAAAGATGGATAAAAGCTTGTAAATTCAGTACACTCAGTGTATTCTTTGTTCAAAATCATCAAAATCCACTATGAAGAATTAAAAGAACTCCTATTTATACTAAGTAAGGAAAAGTAGAGACTATTATAAATATGCCCTTAATGAGTAAAGGTTGTGTTTGGTTCTCTTCCTTTTTCTTGAAATCAAGGAATGGCCATTTGAAAAATTATCCCATATTATTTATCAACATGTCCCCCTTGCACTCCCATCCATCCTTCACCCTCCCAATCTATCATCCATGTATAGGCACCTTCGATTGCATCATTCTGCCCTTCTTGAAAAGGATTCATCCTCGAATCTAGACACTGTAAAAGCATAGAGAAGACAAACAACAACAAGGACCTTATAACATAAGAGTTAGCACAAGTGTAATTAGGCCAAACCAACACATATACAATCAAAGGGCCACCTAGGTCAAAAGGAAATGATATCCATCCATTTTGGTCAAAACCACAACTAATCATCTCAATAAAACCCCTTCTCTCACTAGGCATGCCCTCAAACCAACCATGAGTATCATCATAAGCAAAGAGATATTAAGGCAGGTTTCCGACAAGGAAACTTCATTCACAATGTCCCAAAAGGTAAGATCACTGAAAGATACAAAAACATCATCAAGCACATTATCAAGAATTGGGACACTCAAAGACGAAGTACCTATTTGATCATCAGCATCACTTTCTTTGTCAACATTCCATTGTGGGTTATCATACAAGGTATATCCATGGATAATACCTATACCACTATCATGTTGAACAATACTATGCTGGACATTAGAAGAGATCTCATTATAATCAAATAAGACATTATTCTTTAAGAGAGAATAATCAAATGAAGATGAAGAGTCAAACCATGCAATATCATTCTCAAGAGGATCAATGCCGTCATTCAAAGCATTTTCATTCATGTGACTTCTATGAGCAAAAATAGGATCTAAAAGGGAGATGCTCAAAGAGTCACACTTTTTCAAATGACCAACTTCATCAACATTATTACTAAATTGAGGCTCATTAACCGCGTCATAAAATTCCTCAATTAGTGGACAAGTAGCAGAAACAAGTTGATCATTATAAACTTCACATGATAATGTACTATCATTCACATCACAAGTGTTAAAACTAGGTGTACACAAATCAAAATCTTGCAAGAAGAATCGATTCGGCCATCAAAATGATCATCTAGTGTTTGAACACTCCCAACATTGACACTATCAACATATGGCAAGAAGTGGGATAGTAAATATGATAACATCTTTCTACTAGAGTATCAAATCTATCCACCCACTCATCCATTCGAATTAGCAAGTTCATCAAGTTGAACTTAAAGGGTTCCCCGGTGAGCACCCAAATCACCTCTTCATGATTGGGCATTGTACCTATTGAAGACAAAAAGTCAAAGAAAGCATTGTTAAGTTAGTGAAAAGAACTCATAATCACTCAATGGATGCAGACCTTTATATGTCTCACAATTTCCACGGCCAAGGATTGCAACTTGTGTAATTCGTTAAGTTTTAAGTGGCAAAGCTCAACTTGCAGTCTAGAATGGATTCTTGTTGACTCAATGAACAAAGGCTCAAGATAATATGAAAGAATCAAAAAAATTCAATGAGAATAAAGAAAAAAATGTAGAAGAGGAAGCATGAAAAAACCGAACTAAAAAAAAACCTCGTAACAAAAAGTAGGTGAAAATACTTAATGTTAGTTGTTTTTGGGAACTAAAGAGATGAAAAATGATGAATAACTAATTAAACAACTAATTAAATGAGTTACTTAAATTTTAATTAGTGTAGAAATTAAAAAAAGAGTATGGAAAAAGAACCGTGAAATTTGGACCCTTGGAAAAAATTTGGGGGTGAAAGTCCCAACACTTAGAAAAAAAGGGCTAAAAAGCAGGTTTTCAGCCTCTGAAGGTGGGCCATACATGAGCGTGGTGTGACTGGGGGAGGAACTGAGCATTGTCTATTGTGTTGGCGCCTACTATCATTGAGCTGGCCACCCGTTGGCACTGATTTGATGCACTGCTAGCGCTGACATGGCATCACACATGGATTTTTTAAGGCTATTGCGGACTGGGACTGATTAGCCTGCGTGGCTGCTGAGGTAGCCACTGCCTGGCTGCAGCATGGAAAATTCTGCTGGTGTGGTATTCCACGTGGAAAATTGTAATAATAATAATTTTGTGTAATACTTATTCTTCAATCGCCATATATTTCTCCTTCTACCACCTTTTTATTTTAAATTTTGCAATATAGGTGACTAGTAGGGAATGTTTGACACCAAGCTTTCCCACAATTTCTTTTCTTTTCTTTTCTTTCTTTTTTTTCAAACTTTTTCTCTCTTTCTTTCCTCACTACATCCTCCTCCTTGTTTATCAATTTTCACCCTTTTATTTTATTCTAATTTCCACAGTTTAGCTTTTCCCCATTTTTCTTCACTTGTGCTCCTTTTATGGATAATTTTCAATTAAAGTGTTCTAGGAGTCATTTCGATCAAATAAAGGCCAATAGAAAAGGCTAAGATTAGAAATGGCTAACAAGGATAATCACATAGAAGTAGGTAAAATCGGGATACAAATAGACTACCAAAGAAATGTCTATATTACTTTCTAGATTCAACATTCTCATTTCGCTTTGCACACACACCAGACAAGTTCTAGACGTCAAATTGCAAACATGGAGCATACTAAAATATTTCACTCACACAATGGCACAAATGGTTCAATAATGGAAATTAAGATTACATAAACACATATATCCATATTGAATGTCTCACATTATTAAGACCAATTTTTCAAGCGTAGGAGTCAAATTCCAAATGTCTAAGTGTTTCTACCTTTTCATGTATTTTTTAGTGAATTATACAAAGTCTAAATGATACCCTAAGTGAAGCACCTAGTGTTTATAAGGTTTCAAGTTCTTGCTCTTCGAACAATAACTAATTTTCCCTTAAGACAGTTATCATCCATCCATCATCAAGACCATCCATGACTATCAAAAAAACCTAGACCCTCTACTCGGTTCCAAGGGACTATCCACCAGAAAAGTATTGAAAACAAAAATTGGGGGAACCCAAATAAAAACAAAAACCAATAAAAGTACTACAAAACTACTACAAGCTAGCAAGATTAAGTCATGCATCTCAAAAGCAAATCTAGGATCTAGAACCACCATGAATAGATTTAGCAATTAAAAACATACATAGAACAAGAAAGTTGACTTCTCCCATCCCACACTTAATCAATAGCACCGTCCTCAGAGCAAAACCAATAAAGCAGAAGTAGAACGGGTGAAAGAAGGACTCCATAGGCCTAGTCCTAGTTATCTGTGGGATAACAATTTTTCCTTAAAACCTACTCCGTGTTACGGACCTCAGTGCGAAGGCTTTGCTCCGCGTCGCGGAGTCCCTTGCTAAATTTGAGACTTTTTTCATGCATAGTTGAGCACACAAATCAAATTTAAAAATTCACAAAAACTAAGTTACCTTGGGTTTCCTCCCAAGTAGCGCTAGATTTAACATCGCCGCATGATGTTAGTATCTTAATTACTCAAACTTCATCAAGATACCACTTGGGGTAACTCCCAAGAAGCGCCTGATTTAATATTACGGCACGACTCTAACCGTTTACAACTAAAAGAATCAATGACCACAATAAGAAGTAAAGTAGAAATAAAGACTACAAGAGGAATTTAAACACTAATTGACTATTTCTGAATCGTATTCCCAGGAAATGGTGCAAAAATTATGATCACGCAAATTACCCCTCGTTAATAAGTATAACATGGTTGCTATCAAATGTAGTAACCTAACTATGTTGGGGTCGATCCTGCAAGGACTACGGTAGAAATAATATGTTAATAATGAGTAAATCAACTGGTAGTCAATATTCCGAAAAGAGGGTTGCAAACAAAAGAAAAAATAATTCTAAACAATGATTAAGTTGTTATCAAATTAATGAGACAAAACTAGGATTATGTTCAGTATAATTTCATAATGAAGTAGGCATATTTTTTTAGTGATCTATCCTGGTGAATATTGTGTAAGACTGATAACATCCATGACAGCTCATCATCAACTAAGGAAGCTGTAGAAGTTCCAAGAGGACCCATAACAAGATCTCAAACAAGAAAATTTGAAGACCAACTTAATGGGTTAGAATTAGCTCTTAAAAAGTGTCTTGTGATGGAAGAAGAGTGGTCAAGATCCAATGTTTGTCACGACCCGAACATAAGACCAGATTGAGACACGGGACAAGGAACCCCCAGGGACTCCAAGTCGACCCATGGCATAAACATAACATCTAACTCAATCATAAAAACGATAGATCAACATGATAACTTAGCAGAAGTCTGATATAAGCATAACATCATAAATACACACGAATTTAAAGCTGATTACATTCTATTGTCTGAAAAGCCTCTAAGTCTGATGAGTTGATGGGAAAGACTCCAACTAACTCGACAAGTCTAAAAACTAAATACAAAACATAACTAAAATAAAGAGGGGCTCGACAAATGAGGACTCACCAACAGGGACTAATGCGAACTCAGAAAGCTGGCTACTGACGAGGCTGAGTCTGAAGATCGGAGCTTGTATCATGAAATGATACAACATAGAGTATACGGTCAACACATGGAATGTACCGAGTATGCAAGGTAAATAAAATCACTTAAATAAGTAAAGTCATTTAAAACATGCATGATATAAAACATAAACAAGATAAGATTCTAAGAGTAGGGCTTGCATGCTATTTTTTTTGAAATCACGATCTCATCATTACATAACATCATAACTAAATCGATTGATCCAAACCTGAAATATGATAATCATAAGTAAACTGAAGATTGGGTCAAACCTGCTTTAGAACATATGCACATATATATATATATATATATATATATATATCATGAGTGATAAACATGCATAACTAAAATCATGAAGAAAAATGGGAGACTCGTTATATAACCGACATTCTACGATAGAGCTTACATTGTCCCAACTATCACACTCAAGTGGGTAGAGCTGTTCAAAGCCTTGTCAGGTCTAAGGAAGATACCATGATATCAATATCAAGCTTGTGGACCATTCAGGGCAGGGTATAACTCACATAGGAGGTCCTGATATAATCTGATCATACCTACATTGGCGCGTAGTTCTAAGGCATAGGGTTGACTGACCCATAGCCTACTTGGTGCTAGACACTTCCCAAAAACATGCATATGCTCTCCATCATTTTTCAATGAAGCTGACCATCGTCTATTGATGAAGCTGAATAAACATGAGTACACATAAATCAGAATCATACATGAGGAGCCTTAGCTCAAACCATACCACAAACTGAACATAACCTGGAGCCTTCGCTCCAAAACCGTGTGGTAAGCTTAATTCGTAATATCATAAATCATACTTGAACATATGGGCATTGCCCCGATGATTTATCATGCTTTAAAATACATAAATCACTTGAAAACATTATCATAAACATGGGTAACTTGAAAACATGCTTTTCATCAATAATATCTCACATACTTAAACATTCATCATAAATCTCAACTTTCATGAACTTCTGATAATTGGGCATTTCAATTTATAAATCATGAAACATGACTTTCATTGAAAACAACATAAAACTTGCCCATAAATCATAATTCAATAGTAGAAACATATTTAAATCATACCCATGTAGAGAATTAGGAATTTCATGCATTGGGTTAAAACCCCATAGAATCAACATAGGAATTTTCATACTTTAAAGAGAGATTGGGCATGGGTGTGAACGGATTCACCCTTTCATATCCCTACATACCTGGAAAAGAATTGATTTTCCCACTCCTTGATTGCCCAATGAAGAATTGAAAAGAACTTGAAGGAAAAGAGCTTGATCACCTCTCTAACTCCCTAACTTTGCATGCATGAGTAAGAATGGACTAAAATGAACTTACAC
The DNA here is from genome assembly GCA_035772735.1 of Datura wrightii. NCBI lineage: Eukaryota > Viridiplantae > Streptophyta > Magnoliopsida > Solanales > Solanaceae > Datura > Datura wrightii. Next base: position 57,832,948 of record JASDFA010000001.1, read on the forward strand.
CTCTTAAAACTCATCATTCATGGCTTAAAACGACGTAATTTAGGTCGTAGGATCATAGGAATTATGAAAAATTCTTTACTAAATTCTTAGAAAATAACGGACTGACAGTCTCCACGAGGGACTGGACGAATCATTCCCAAGACCACGACTTGTGGCAACAATCATCGAGTGCAGTGTCCAACAATTCATCTGAGGCACACCACCAGGAACCCTATGAGTCGTTACGGGTGACCACGACTCATAGCCACGACTCTTCATACTCACTGTCCAAATATCAAATCATTTCCAATCGGCTAACCACGACTCACCCCACAAATCGTGGTGACTGACCACGAATCATGGTGTCCATCCGTAGGGTACACTGCCAAGTTTTCTTCACTTTCCCTTAACTCTTGCCAACGACTGACTCAACAAGTTATGGGGTCTGAGCACGACTCATGTAAAGTCCATGGAAACTTCAACACCAAAAAATTTCAACTCAAGCCCTGAACCTCACCACGAGACTCCTCATGACTCGTGGTCTTCCCCATGGGTCGCAGAACGAGTCGTTTTGTGACCTGTTGCTAGATTTCCAGTTTTCTTCGTTTCAACTCCCAAGTCTAATCTTTGGGCTTTTGAGGTATAACAATGTCTCCCCCTTGAGAACATTCATCCTCAAATATTGAAAATCATATAGAAACGTAGAGAAATGCAATCATCATACTCAAATACTGTTCATATAATTTGAAAACTGATGGAATGACTACCTTTGAACTGAACTACATTTTTGAACTGAATTCCAAAATCACACATACCTCCATATACACGAAAGAAACTGGGGAACATGAACTGAAAAAGAAACTGGACAGAGTTTTTTAGGGCAAAAACTGAAACCTCAAGCTGGAACTGAGCCGGTAGAGAATAAATGTGGGTATCTAGCCATTATTTCTGCTTCGGCTTCCCACGTAGCTCCCTCAATATGCTAATTCCTCCATAAAACTTTAATTGAAGCTACTTCCTTATTTCTTAGCCTTTGAACCTGAAGATCCAGCATTCCACCAGAACCTCTTCATAAATAAGGTTGTCTTTCACACCGACACTGTCTATTGGGACCACTAGAGCTAGATCCTCTAAATACTTCTTTAAGAGTGATACATGGAAAACAGGATGCACGGAGGCTAATTCTAAGGGAAACTCCAATTAGTATGCCACTTTGCCCACCCGTTTCACAACCCGGTAGGGGCCAACATAATGAGGACAGAGTTTTCCTTTCTTTCCAAATCTCATTACTCGCTTCATGAGAGATACCTTCAGAAACACCCAATCATCAACTTCAAAATCCAGTTCCCTTCTTCTCACATTGGCATGAGACTTTTGGCGACTTTGAGCTATTTTCAACCTATCCCGTATGAGTTGAACCTTCTCCATGGCCTGTTGAACTGAATCTGGCCCTATCATTGCAGCTTCACCGACCTCAAACCAACCAATAGGCAATATACATCTCTACCCATAGAGAGCCTCAAACGTAGCCATCTGAATGCTGGAATGGTAGCTGTTATTGTACGCAAACTCAATAAGAGGCAAATGTTCATCCTAACTACCCTTGACGTCAATCACACATGCTCTCAATATGTCCTCGAGAGTCTGAATTGTCCACTACGCTTGACCATCCGTCTCCAGGTGAAATGTTGAACTGAGCTTGCCCTGAGTACCCAGTCCTTTTTGAAACGACTTCCAAAATTAAGAGGTAAATTGGGTACCTCTGTCTAATATGATAGACAAGGGAACTCCATGCAAATGAACTAGCTCTTGGGTGTATAGTTTGTCATACTCCTCCGCTGAATCAGTGGTTTTGACCAGTAGAAAATGAGACGCTTTGGTCAACCTATCCACGACAACCCACATGGAGTCATACTGTCTACGAGTGCGAGGCAAACCTGTTACGAAGTACATATTGATATCTTCCCACTTCCAAGTAGGAATGCTAATATCTTGGCGCATACCTTCGGGTCTTTGGTACTCAACCTTCACCTGCTGGTAGTTTGGACAATTAGCCACAAATTTTGCTATGTCCTTTTTCATGCCATTCCACCAATAGACATCCCGTAAGTCACAGTACATCTTGGTGGCACCTGGATGAATAGAATACCTGGATCCATGAGCCTCGTACAACATCTAGTTCCTCAAATTATCAGCATCTAGAACACATAAGCGACCCTAATATTGAAGCACACCATCTCCCCCTTTGTAGAAGACCTCTACCTTTTAGTTCTGACTGGTTTCCTGTAACTTTAACAAATTGGGATCCTCGTCTTGTCTAGCTTTTGCATCTGTCACTGAGGATGATTCTGATCCATTCTAAACAATAAAATCGCCATCGATCGAGTCAACCAACCAAACTCCTAACCTTGCAAGTCAGTGCACATCCTTTGCCAGCCCCTTTCTCCCTTCATCCACGCGGACATACTCTCTATAGAGAGTCGACTAAGTGCGTTTTCTACTACATTGGCTTTTCTCGGATGGTAAAGGACACTCATATTATAGTCCTTGAGTAGCTCCAACCACCTACTTTGACGAAGATTGAGATCCTTCTAGGTAAACACATATTGAAGACTCTTATGATCCGTGAACACATGTACATGAACTCTGTACAAATAATGTCTCATATCTTCAAGGCGAATACCACCGCTGCCAAATCAAGATCATGGGTTGGGTAATTCTTCTCATGAACTTTCAGTTGTCTGGAGGCATATGCTATAACCCTGTCGTGTGCTGCATCAGTACGCAACCAAGTCCGATTCTCGATGCATCGCAATACACCACAAACCCATCAGTACCTTCTGGTAGATAGGTGCCGAGGTAACTCGAGTCTTCAACTCCTAAAAGCTTCTCTCACAAGCCTCTGACCATTAGAATTTCACTTTCTTTTTGGTCAATTTGGTCAATCGCGCTGCAATGGACGAATAGCCCTCAAAAAATCTCTGATAGTAGCCGACTAGGCCCAAGAAACTCCTGATGTTTGAAGGATTCACCAGTCTAGGCCAATCCTTCACCGCATCTATTTTTTGAGAGTCCACCCTTATACCCTCACATGACACCACGTGGCCCAAAATTTCCACTAAATTCAAACAAAACTCGCACTTGCTGAATTTAGCATATAACTGGCGATCCTTGAGAGTCTGCAGCACCACCCTCAAGTGAGCGACATGCTCCTCTTCGCTCATATATCAGGATGTCATCAATAAACACAATCACGAACATATCCAAGTATGGCTTGAACACTTTGTTCATCAAGTCCATAAAAGTTGTAGGAGAATTCATTAGTCCAAAAGACATAACTAAAAATTCATAATGACCATACCGCGTGCTGAAGGCTGTCTTTAGGATGTCACTCTCCCGAACCTTGAGCTGATGGTATCCAAACCTGAGGTCTATCTTCAAAAAGAACTTCGCACCCTAAAGCTGGTCAAACAAATCATCAATCCTGGGTAGAGCGTACCTGTTCTTGATGGTGACCTTGTTCAATTGTTGATAATCAATACACATACGAAGAGAACCATCTTTCTTTTGGAAAAAAAGAACTAGTGCACCCCATGGGGACTTGCTCGGTCTAGTGAAACCCTTATCCAACAGATCCTTCAACTTTTCCTTCAACTCTTTTAGCTCAGATGCAGCCATTCTATAGGGAGGTATAGATATAGGCTGCGTATTGGGAAGAAGGTCAATACCAAAATCAATCTCCCGCTCGGGAGGGATTCCCGGTGGATCATCTAGGAAGACTTCCAAATACTCACATACTACTGGGACTGATTGGATAGTCGAGGTCTCGGACGTCGTATCCTTAACGCTAACTAAATGGTACACACAACCTTTAGAGGTCATCTTTCTGGACTTAAGGTAAGAAATGAAATGACCTACAGGCATAGCTGAACTACCCTTCCACTCTATGACTAGCTCACCTGAAATCTAAACTCTACTGCCCGGGTTCTACAATTAACTGAGGCATAACATTCAAATGACCATTCCATGCCAAGGATAACATCAAAATTGGTCATGGCTAACTCTACTAGATCTGTTGAGGTGACTTTCTGAAGGACTGTGACCGTGCATCCTCTATACATCCGTCCGGCTACAAATGAATCACCCAATAGAGTAGAGACTGAGAAGGGTTCTGACAAGATTTCGGGACTGACTCCGAAACTACTAGCCATATAAAGTGTCACAAATGACAAGGTAACCCCCGTATCTAATAAAGCATATATATCAAGATCAAAAACTCGCAACATACATGTGAATACATCCAGGGAGACCTCCTGCTCCTAGAGGGACATTAAGGCATAGAATTTGTTTTGGTGCTGATCGCCACCTGTGCTGGTAGATGCCCCCACCGTGCTGAGCAAGCGGGTGGAGCTGCAGAACTGGAAGCTGGGCCTCGGCCCCTATCATGGCCCTGTCTAGCTGCTAGGCAATCTTTGAGCATATGTCCGGACTTCCCACACCCAAAGAAAGTACCTATACCTTCCAAGAACAGGCCCATGTTCCCCCGGCCACACCTGCCGCAAACTGGGATACTGGAATCTGTGGTTCTTCTGCTATGATCCCTAGAGCCTGATGCTCGTCCTCTCTGGTCGTGCCTAGGTATGGATGGCACACTCAACACTGAAGATGCTAGGGCTGAAGATTTCTAGTGGGTCTACTATCGGTGCCCACCACCTGACCTCAGCTGAGAGAATCTGTAGCTATCAGTCCTGGCCCTCTTGGCCTCTCTTTCCCTCATATGCGCTGCCTCAATCTGCTAGGTGTATAGGACTATCCGAGGGAAATCCATATCCTAATGGAGCATAACGGTCCTACAATCCTTGTCTAAATAGTCCGCCACTCCATGAACAAATCTACTCACTCGCGCCCTCTGATTGACCACTAACTCTGGGGCGTACTTTGATAGGCGAGTGAACTCAAGGGCATACTCCTGCACCGTCATCTTGCCTTCAACTCCCTTATTTCACGAGGGAAGAAGCAATCCAGAAAAGCAACATGAAACTCCTCCTAACTAATAGGGCTTGCTCCGACTGCCCTACAATCCTTCCATTGTTGAAACAAAATGTGTGCGACCCCTTTCAACTATATGAGGCCAAATCAGCACAGTCTACTCCATTCACCCCCATTACCTGGGTGTTCTTCACAATCTCATCGATAAACTCATGTGGATCATCGTCCACCTATGACCCAATAAACTCGGGCGGGTTCATCCTTAAGAAATTCATTACTCGTGCCACTGCCGCATTCCCATTCTGTGGGACTTGCGCCATTGCCTGCTTGTTGAACTAAGCGGTCAAGTCCTGTTGCCCTCCAGCGCACACGCAAGCGTACGCAGTCGTACAAGTAATACAGTGGCCCTTTTTAAGAGCCGGATGTCGAACCCACAAGGACTGGACTATTTCAGAAAATTATCAGGTTCAAGTGTAAGATAACCTCACAAGTGTTGATTAGAGAAGTTTTTAGTAATTTATAATTAAGTTTTGGGGTAGTCACAAAATAATATGACAACAATATAAGAAGCAACTAGAGTTAAGGCCGGATAATCATGCAATCTCACGCTTAGTAATGGTTCAAGTATGAAATTATCAATTGTTGAAAATGCGATGTTCATGGTATCTCGAGCCTCTAAACACGACAAACTAGATCACAACTACATCGTTGAGCAGGGATGTGATATCCTAGTTCGTGGGCAATTCAACTACATGGATGTGGTTTACGGGGTTTATGCTCTTGATTAGAGACTTTCGTACCTCTAATAATTTATCCACTTAGCTTCACAACTACTTCTAGAAGTGGTGGAGTGATAATTCTCAGCCGGTGTCTTGCTCTCATCCCGTTTTATCAACCAAGCAAGGCAAATTAGGTATATTTTCTATCCTAATCGCGAATCATATCGAAAGATAAGAATTTGCTCCCTATATTCCTATGTTCTTGCCTAGGGTTACACTTTCAAGCTTTTACCTAAGCTTAACACATTTGTTTTCATGGTGATCAAGCATAAAAACAACAATAATGAAGAATGTAAGACGAAACAACAATTAATAACTCAAACCAAAACGAATTCATGCAATTACAATCATATCACGTGGCCTCAACCCTAGAGGAACGGTTTTAGCCACTCATGTTTGTACAAATACTCAAAAACATGTTTAGAGTAGTATACTTACAAAAATCGGTATAGGAGAATGTCAAATTGGTGAACCCTAGGTGAGTTCTTCACTTCTCCCTTCTCTCCTCTACGGTTTTCAGAAAATATTTCGTGACTTTTTGATTTTGGAAGCTCAGGGTTTAATTTATAGTAAATATGGAATTTGGAAATTTTGGCCTGTCGTGGAATTGCTCCGTGGCACGAAGGTGGACACACCAATTTCCCTTCGTGACACGGAGGTAACACGTAAGCTCACTAAAATCGCCTTAAAATGACATTCGTTCGAGGCATGGCGCGATGGCAACGTGGCACGGTGCCTAGGCTGCGCGATGGCCTGCGTGCAACAGCCTCTAGCGCGCAGATGTGCCTGGCGTGGCACAGCGCTGGCGCACAAGCGCCCTGGAGTTGCTGCATTCTCTTGTGCCTGGCATTGGCCTGGCACAGCGCTGGGCGTGGCACACGCACAGCGTGGCACGCTACTTAGTGCTGCCAGCCTTGCCATGGCATGCTTCCTTACCGACTTTTACAATTTGCTTCCAAATCCATTCCTCCACTTCACCCACCATTATTTAGTCCCTCAAATGGATTTTTCACCTACAAAACAAGGACTAATCATGTTGGTTAGTACACATTCAAATTTACATAAAATCAAATGATAATGTAAGTGTATAAATAGACAAACATGACTAAACTAAGTTATAAAATAGCACTTGGGCAAGCAATTATGCCCAAGATCACTACCCCACAATTAAAGCCTTTTTCTTCCTCGAACAACCGTTTTACATCTCATGCACAGGCAGATTCACACATAACTAATTGAGCAAGACAGTTCAAGCTACAGCTACAACGATTGTTTACCGATAGCAAGTTAAAATAGAGCATGCAAGATTTAACCCTTAAATAAAATATAACTATGTGTAGACTTCCTAACCTCAAGAATTGACTCTTAATATAAGAAAACTCATGCAAATGAACCGACCATGAAATCCAACAGGAATTTTATCCTTTATTAAACCTGTGCCCTCACAACAAGAGAGTTACCCATTTTTACTCACACCTTTTCAAATCGTACTATGTATGGGTATATAAATAAGAATTAAGCTCACTCTCACAAAGAATTCACATGCCAAGTGTATTGACCCATAAGCTTGCCCTTAGTGTATTACTTCACTAATTTACGAATGTTTGAATGTAAGATCAAGTAGGACTTATCGGGCTGTAATGTAAGCTAAAGGACTGGTAGGTACTATTATGGATAAATAATAGTGGTTATCTTTCCCAAGAGCTTTTAATACATCACACATTCACTGCGGACATCTCTCCTCTTACTTCACCCTCGTTCTTTTCACTCTTAAATATTCTCTTCTTGTTCCCATTTCTTTAAGCACACTTAGTTTATTAGTAAGGAGTAGTTAAGAAACTTTTTCATTCATTTGTTTTCTTACTCCCTACCAATACTCAAGCATTTTCAAACAAGTGCACCTTAGACCTTTTCTCAACTCCCACAACTGTTATTTTCCTTCGTCTTCACGATTCTCACTCCTTTACTCTTTCGAATTTTTCAATTAAGTGCTTAGGAGTTTCGGATCAAATTCAAGGCTAATAAAAGAAAAAGGCTTAAGCTTATGATGTAACTATCAAAAAGAATAGGCTTGAGGCTCAATGGGGCTGACTAGGATTATACATTCAAGGTAGGTAAAACGAGAGTTAAAAATTAGGCTCATTCAAAGAAATGCCTAAATCATCTCCTACAATCTACATCCTTCATTTCATTTTGTATACACACCAAGCAAGTTCTAGACACTACACAATTTCATGGAATATCCGAAAACCTTACACTCACAGCACATGCTCAATTCAAGACAAATTCAGCAGACTCTTAACTCAGCTAATCACAAGAATTCAAAATTAAGCTTTAAGCATATAGAGTCACATTCAAGAGCCTAGGTGTCTTAAACAGAGTTATACAACTTCTTACATGCTTCAACACTGACCACACTTGCATCTCACAATCATGTACAACACATAACAAGAACATCCATCCATCAATTAGCTACGAGTTCAAAAACCAAAACCTATTGACTAATTTTCCCTCAAGATGACTAAATACAACTATGTACAGACATAGAAAATTTTTATTCTTCGGTTCAAAGTGCCCCCCGTCGGAAAAGAACCGAAAAGAAAAACCAACGGGTGGGTGAACATGCTTAACTCAAAAAAAAATTTTCAACAAATATACCTATCAAGCACTACATTCACCCAAAATCATTAAGCACAAAATTTTTGAAATTTCCCTCACCCTACACTTGAATCATGCTCTGTCCCCAAAGCATCTAATTAAGATTTAAAAAGGGTGAGAAATGCTCCCTGGGGCCTCTAGGCCTAGCTAACAACATGTTTTTATTCATTTTTGAGCAAGTGGGTATTCGACCCAACACTTTCCCTCTTTCATGCTTCTTAGATTGGTCCTCCAAGGGTACTCAGACTTCCCCTCCATCTGTGCTTAATTCTCCACCAAAAACAACAGCAAGATGAAAATAAACAAAATCAACACAAATGAAAGAAATTAAAATTGTACCTATGGTACCCTTGGGTTGCCTCCCAAGCAGCGCCTTGTTTTACGTTGCGGCACGACGCATCAAGTTTCACCACTTTTTTCTCCACTTTGAGGATATGAATCTCCCCCCTAATTTCTTCTCCAGTTTCATCTTATGCTCTAGGGGTGGTGGTGAAAAAATGAAAGGACCAAGCAGTAGATGTCGCCTTTGGCACTTATTGGCCCTTACGTAAGTGAAGTCATTTTGTCTCTCGGAATCAGAAAATTTTAGAATATATGGGGATTGGTCCTCCTCTAGACCTTTCTCTACAAGCTTGGAAGACTCTATTTCTAGGTGATCAACCAAACTTAATATCGAGAAATATTTCGAGTGGGGTACAATACACCTTAAAGCTGAAACTGCATTGTGCTTGACCTGCTTACTTGTGTACACCTTCTCCACATCAACATCTAACTCCACATGAATGTCAAATGGTTGCAACTCTATCTCTCCTTTCATGACTGGATTGGCCATATGTGTGAGACCATCACGGGGACTCTCAGGAGCTTCTACCAGTTGAACTTGTTCCAAGAACTCACCCTTTTCTTCTCCTTGTAGTCCCTCTTGAATATTGCATAAGACCGTCACTTTCAAATCAAAGCAAGCTTCAGCCTCAGCCATCATGTCCATGAACTTGGCACTTATCACTTCTAAGGCCTCTCCATTTTCCTTGGTCTGAACTCCCAATACTTCCATATGCTCCCTCATTGCTTCTGTCCGCTCAAGGACCTGTTTTAACATGCTTTCTATCTGAGCTTGGTGTTCCAAGTCCTCCTTTTCATCATTCCTATACTCATCAAAAACAACAGAAGGATCATAATAGGGGCTTGGGGAAGGGGAATATGCATTTGGACAACCATCCCAATGGCCATCTTGACCACCACATATGCTGCAAGTGTGACAGTGTTTCCACAAGTGGAGTCCTCCACAATTCAGACAGGACTCACCAAAATATGAGTATCCACCATTCAACCCATTTGTGTTCCATGATGTCATGTCAAGAATGGTATCAAACTAAAAAAAATAAATCTAAAACTAATACATAAAAATAAAATTTCAACGCTTAGAAAAATAGACACTAACACAAAACAAGAAATTCACCAATTACACCAGTCCCCAGCAACGACACCAAAAACTTGTTGCGCTCCAGCGTACGCGGTCGTACAAGTAATACAGTTGCCCTTTTTAAGAGCCGGATGTCGAACCCACATGGACTGGACTATTTTAGAAAATTATCACGTTCAAGTGTAAGATAACCTCACAAGTGTTGATTAGAGAAGTTTTTAGTAATTTATAATTATGTTTTGGGGTAGACACAAAATAATCTGAAAACAATATAAGAAGCAACTAGAGTTAAGGCCGGATAATCATGCAATGTCACACTTTGTAATGGTTCAAGTATGAAATTATCAATTGTTGTCTCACATAGTTGAAAATGTGATGTTCATGGTCTCTCGAGCCTCTAAACATGACAAACTAGCCCCACAACTACATCGTTGAGTGGGGATGTGATATCCTAGTTCATGGGCAATTCAACTACATGGATGTCATTTACGGGGTTTATGCTCTTGATTAGGGACTTTCGTACCTCTAATCATTTAATCCAACTTAGCTTCACAACTACTTCTACGAGTGGTGGAGTGATAATTCTAAGCCGGTGTCTTGCTCTCATCCCGTTTTATCAACCAAGCAAGGCAAATTAGGTTATTTTTCTATCCTAATCGCGAATCATATCGAAAGATAAGAACTTGCTCCCTACATTCCTATGTTCTTCCCTAGGGTAACTCTTTCAAGTTTTTACCTAAGCTTAACGCATTTGTTTTCATGGTGATCAAGCATAAAAACAACAATAATGAAGAATGTAAGACAAAACAACAATTAATAACTCAAACCAAAACGAATTCATGCAATTACAATCATACCAGGTGGCCTCAACCATAGAGGAAGGGTTTTAGCCACACATGTTCATACAAATACTCAAAAACATGTTTAGAGTAGTATACTTACAAAAATCGGTAAAAGAGAATGTCAAATTGGTGAACCCTAGGTGAGTTCTTCACTTCTCCCTTCGCTCCTCTATGGTTTTCAGAAAATATTTCATGACTTTTTGATTTTGGGAGCTAAGGGTTTAATTTATTGTAAATAGGGAATTTGCAAATTTTGGGTTGTCGTGGAATTGCTCCGTGGCACGGAGGTGGACGCGCCAATTTACCTCCGTGACACGGAGGTAACGCGTAAGCTCACTGGAAATCGCCTTAAAATGACTTTCGGCCAAGGCATGGTGAAATGGCAACGTGGCACGGCGACTAGGCTGAGGGATGGCCTGCGTGACACGGCCTCTAGCGCGCAGATGTGCCTGGCATGGCACAGCGCAGGCGCCCTAGAGTTGCTGCATTCTCTCGTGCTTGGAATTTGGGTGGCACGGCGCTGGGCGCAGCACACGCACAGCGTGGCACACTGCCTGGCGCTACCAGCCTTGCCATGGCATGCTTCCTTGCCAACTTTTACAATTTGCTTCCAAATCCATTCCTCTACTTCACCCACCATTATTTAGTCCCTCAAATGAATGTTTCACCTACAAAATAAGGACTAATCATGTTGGTTAGTACACATCCAAATTTACATAAAATCACATGATAATGTAAGTGTATAAATAGACAAACATGACTAAACTAAGTTATAAAATAGCACTTGGGCAAGCAATTATGCCCAAGATCAAGTCCTGCGCTAGCATCTGAATGGCTACCCGAAATTCAGCATGGGCAACTGGCTCTGGTGCATGGTGCTCTTCGATTGGTGGGGCTTGTTGGTGCCCATCTCAATTACCACCCTCGTGGTAATTTCCATTTCTATTCCTCCTACCATTAACTCTACGAGGCGCCATGATTCCGCAATCGCGAATAGCACGAGTTAGATGGATAGGGGGACATTTCATCACATGACATAGATCATGAAGGAAGGGAGCATTTCCTAAATGTCTCGTAGACTCTTCGTCATAAGTGTGGCGCTCCTCACACCCATGAAAAAGACTCTACTTAATGCGGCTTTCAAATACCCTAGGACACTTTAAATCATTGCTCTGATACCATGTTTGTCACGACCCGAACATAGGCTCGCATTAAGAAACGGTTCAACGAACCCGAGGGACTCCAAGTCGACCCATGGAATGGACATAACATCTAACTCAATCATAAAAATGATAGATTAGCATGATAACTTAGCAAAAGTATAAAATAAGCATAACACTAGAAATACACATGAATCTGAAGCTGATTACATTCTATTGTCTGAAAAACCTCTAAGTCTAATGAGTTGATGGGACAAGACCCCAACTAACTCGACAAGTGTGAAAACTGAACATACACAACAAAACTGAAATAAAGCGGGGACCTCAACAGATGAGGACTCACCAACAGGGACTGATGCAAACTTAGAAATCTGGCTAGTGATGAGACTGAGCCCGAAGATCGAAGCCTATATCTTGAAATGATACAGTATAGAGTATGCGGTCAGTACATTGAATGTACTAAGTATGCAAAGGAAAGTAAAACTGCTTAAATAAGTAAAGTAATTTAAAACATGCATGATATAAAACATAAACAAGATAAGAATCTGAAAGTAGGGCTTGCATGCTATTTTTCTTGAAATCGTGATCTCATCCTAACATAACATCATAACTGAATCGATTAACCCAAAGCTGAAATTTGATAATCATAAGTAAACTGAACATTGGGTCAAACACACACACACACACACACACACATATATATATATATATATCATGAGTGATAAATACGCATAACTGAAATCATGAGGAACAACGGGAGACTCGTCATATAACCGACATACCATGATAGAGCTTACGTGGTCCCAATATCACACACAAGTGGGTAGAGCCATCCAAAGCCTTTCCAGGGCTAAGGAAGATGGCATGATATTGATATGAAGCTCGTGGCCCAATCGAGACAGGGGATAGCTCACATAGGTGGTTCTAATATAATCTAATCATATCTACGTTGACCGTAGTTCTGAGGCATAGGGTTGACTGACCCATAGCCTACTCGGTGCTACTCCATCATTTTTAAATGAAGCGACCATCATCTATTGTCGAAGCAGAATAATCATGTGTACATATAAATCAGAATCATACATGAGGAGCCTTAGCTCAAACCATACCACAATCTAAACATAACTAGGAGCCTTCGCTCCAAAACTATGTGGTAAGCTTAATTCGTAAAATCATAAATCATACTTGAACATATGGGCATTGCCCGATACATTATCATGCTTGAAATATACATAAATCACTTGAAAACATGATCATAAACATGGGTAACTTGAAAATATGTTTTTCATCAATAATATCTCATCATACGTGAACATTGATCATAATCTCAACTTTCATGGACTTCTCAATTGGGCATTTCAATTTATAAAGCTTGAAACATGATTTTTAGTGAAAATAACGTATAACTTTCCCATGAATCATAATTCAATAGTAGAAACATATTTAAATCATACCCATGTAGAGAATTAGGAATTTCATGCATTAGGTTAAAACCCCATAAAATCAACATAGGAATTTACATGATTTAAAGAGAGATTGGGCATGGGGGTGAACGGACTCACCCATTCATAACCCTACATACCTGGAAAAGAACTTATTTTCCCTCTCCTTGATTTCCCAATGAAGAATTGAAAAGAACTTGAAGGAAAAGAGCTTGATCACCTCACTAACTCTCTAACTTTGCATGCATGAGTAAGAATGGCCTAAAATGAACTTACCCCTCTTAAAACTCATCATTCATAGCTTCAAACGACGTAGTTTAGGTCCTAGGATCATAGGAATTACAGAAAAGCCCTTACTAAATTCACAAAAAATAACTGACTGCCAGTCCCCACAAGGGACTGGATGAATCGTTTCCAAGACCATGACTCATGGCATCAGTCATCCAGTGCACTATCTAATAATTAATATGGGGCTCACCATGGGGAACCCTACAAGTCGTTACTGGTGACCACGATCCTCACTGCCCAATTTCAAAATATTTCCAACCGGCGGACCATGACTCACTCCATGAATCGTGGCGACTGACCACTACTCGTGGTGACCATCTATAGGGTACATTGCCAAGTTTTCATCACTTTCCCTTAACCCTTGCGCACGACTGACTCAACGAGTTATGGGGTTTGACCACGACTCGTGGTCAGGTCCGTAGGGACTTCAACACCCAAAAATTTCAACTCAAGCCCTGAACCTCACCACGAGTCTCCTCACGACTCGTGGTCTTCCCCACGGGTCACAGAACAACTCGTTCTATGACCTGGTGCTAGATTTCCAGTTTTCTCCGTTTTAACTCCCAGGTTTGATCTTTGGGATTTTGGGGTATAACAAATTCTAAACTTGATTAGTTTCTCATGTAAAGGCATTTGGTTTACCTTCAGCCAATTCACTATTACTTGGATCTTATGAAATCCATATCTCTTAGTTCTTGTTTGTCTTTTCAATTAGTTTTCTAGTTTTGCTTCCGTATTTGTTTTAAGTTCATATTCTAGTTTTGGGATTTCCAACATTTGTGTTATCAAGTGATATCAGAGTGGTTCTATCAAGATTTCATTCTTTATAATCTTGGGAGTTTCTTGAACAAAGAGCCAAAAAAAATTATAAATAAAAGGTACTTAGCAATGAACAGTAACATTCAAAAAGTACTGTAGTAGTGAATAGTAATATTAAAAAAATTATTGCTCTTCAAAAAATTTTCCTCATCTAATCGTTTCTAATAAAAAGAGAGGTTTTGATAAAACACCGGAAGAGGGGATCCTAGTCTTGTTCTAAAAAATCCTTTACTTTTTGTTTGAGTATTGTTTCAATAAAATCCTATTCTTTCTAGGGTTGATTCTTCACTTTTTTTTGGTGCCCCAAAATTCCTTACTTTACTACTATAGACTTGACACTCATGTGGTTAATTATAAATCCACAGTCTCTTTTCAAAGGCCATTTGAGAGGAAAAAGGCAAGAGTGGATGAGAACAATTGAGGAATAAAAGCCAAAGTTTGAGTAATACACTATTTTCTTTAAAATGTCTAATACATGTGATAGTGATGGTGATGGAGGGCTTCTCAAGAAGCGGAGATAGGAGCAAGAAATGATCTTACTTTACAAGCTATGCACCGACAATTTGAAATATGGAACTTGCAATTCCAAGAGATAAAGGATGCCATTGTTGAACAACATGAGATAATAGATGAACTTAGGAGGGGAAATCAACCTATTGTACCACCCCAAAATAATCTTAGACCTCAAAATAGGAGAGATGCACCCCCTGCCTCCATTGTTAATCAAGAATATCCTATATATGATTTGGTTGATGATTTTGATGTAAATCTAGATAGGATAGGGAGAGATAGGAGGGGACAACGAGCTAGATTGGAAGATGACAACATAAATAGCAAAAAGATAAAGATGCCATCTTTCAAGGGCACAAGAGACCCATATTTGTACCTTGATTGGGAGAAAAAAATTGAGGCCATTTTTTATTGTCACAACTATTCAGAAGGTAAGAAGGTTGAGCTTGTTGTTGTTGAATTTTCTAACTATACTTTTATTTGGTGGAACAAGCTTACAAGGGATTGACAACAAGATGAAGAATCACCCATTTCTATTGGGCTGAGAAGAAGAGAGTCATGAAGAAAAAGTTTGCACCTTCCCATTTTCAAAGAGACCTACACCAGTGTCTTCAACCATTGCAGAAAGGAACCATGATTGTTGATGACTACTTTAAGGCTATGGATATGCCTATGATCAAAGCTAATTGCATGGAAGGAGAAGAGGCTATTATAGCTAGATTTCTTAATGGTTTGAATAGTCAAATAGCTGATGTAGTAATGATACAACCATATGTAACTTTAGATGAGTTAGTAAATGATACAACCATATGTAACTTTAGATGAGTTAGTAAATGATACAACCATATGTAACTTTAGATGAGTTAGTAGATTTGGCTGTAAAAGTAGAAAAGCAAAATAAAAGAAGGCAGTAGGCTAGCTCATGAAGGAATTGACCAAACACCATTTCCAAGAAGCCATGGTCAAATGAAGAAGTATCTTCTAGACCTTGAGAAGACAAGGGCAAATGTAAAGTAGATGAGAAAGAGGGAGGTAATCTATTTTTCCTAAGTCGTCTAAAACTTCCAGCTCCATTCAATGTCATCAATGCCATGGGAGAGGGCATATAATGCATGAATGTCCAAATAGAAGAAACATTATCTTGAGAGAAGATGGAAATATGAGAGTGAAAAAAGTTAGGATGAGAATGAAGAGGGAGGTATGAGTCAAGATGATGTGGAATTGCCTAGTGATGGTTTTGTTGGGGTAGCTAAGAAGATTCTTGAAGAAGAATATGAGAGTGAAAAGAGTGAGAAAGAGGAAGAAGTTGAAGGTGAAAGTGAAGATGGTGTAGAACTTTCTTTCAATCATGGTTTGATTGGGGTAGTTAGGAGGCTTATGTATATCCATTTGGGAATTGATAGTGATGAATAAAGGGAGAATATATTTCATACTAGGTGTGGGATAAAGAGGAAAACTTGTTCTGTATTGACAGAGGTAGTTGTGCTAATGTGGTGAGTTCACACTTGGTAGATATGTTAGGGCTTGCATGCAGGAAACACCCTAGGACCTATAGAATCCAATGGTTGAATGATAGTGGTGAACTAAAAGTCAACAAACAATGCATGATTTTATTCAATGTTAGTAAGTATAAGGATGAAACTCTTTGTGATATGATTCATGTGCAAGCTTGTCATATCTTGATGGGTTCTCTGTGGGAGTTTGATATACATACTTTTCATGATGGAAGAA
Organism: Datura wrightii; assembly: GCA_035772735.1. Taxonomy (NCBI): domain Eukaryota; kingdom Viridiplantae; phylum Streptophyta; class Magnoliopsida; order Solanales; family Solanaceae; genus Datura; species Datura wrightii. Next base: position 57,849,568 of record JASDFA010000001.1, read on the forward strand.
GAATAGATATTCTCTTGAGCTTAATGGCAAGAAGTATACTCTTGCATCTTTAACTCCTTATCAAGTGTTTGAAGATCAAAAGATATTGAGGGAATCAATGGGAAAACAAAGGGGAGGGAATAAAAGTGAGCTTGAGGGGAAAAAAAAGAATGTCCTAAACTTAAGAGTATAACTGAGATTAGGAGTTTTCATGGGCTTTGTAGTTTTAATAGGAGGTTTATTAGAGATTTTAGCACCATTGCTGCTCCTTTGACTGAAGTTATTAAGAAGGACAAGGTTTTCACATGGGGAAAAGAACAAGATGCTACTTTGTCATGACCCGAACATAGGCCCGGATCTAGACACGAAACCTAGAACTATAACTGGCTCCAAGTCGACACATGGCTTGAACATGACAACTAAAGCTTAACATAAATCGTTGTGGAAAGAAACATTTGAAATAGCAAAAGTCTGAATAGCTATAATGTCGGCAACGGAATACATAACACTAAGCTGAAGCTGAATACATACTATATCTGGTAAGTCTCTACAATCTGACGAGTTGATGGGACAAGTCCCCAACTAACTCACCAATAGACTAAAACTGGGAATACTGATAATAAACTGATGAGAAGGTCCTCAAAGGATGAGGACTCACCAACAGGCTGAGAACGCTAAATTTAAGGATCTGGCTAATGACGGGATTGAACCTGAACGTCCAAGCCTGTATGATGAAACGATACAGCATAGAGTGTGTGGTCAATACTTGAAATATGCCAAGTATGAAAGGTAAGTAAAACTGCTATATAAGTGAAACTGAAATCATGCATATCATAAAATCTTCATCATAATATTTTGAGAGTAAGACTTGAATACTATTATCTTAAAATATGATTTAAACATGACTGAATGTCATAACTGATTCGAATGACACAAAGATGAAACTGATAATTGTAAGTAAAACTAAACCTTGGGTCAAACCTGCTGAAAATATAATATCATGATTGATGAACATGCGTAACTGAAATCATAAGGAACATTGGGAGAATCGTCATATAACCGACATTGTCACGATAGAGCTTACGTGGTCCTGACTATTACACTGGCTAAAGCCTTGCCAGGGATAAGGGCGCAACCATGATATCGATATCAAGCTGAAGGACCCTCGAGGATAGAGATAGCTCACAAGGGAGGTCCAAAAGAATCTGACCATACCTACATTGGCACATAGTTCTAAGGCACAGGGTTTACTAAACTCTTAGCCTACTCAGTGCTAAACTACTCCCAAAAACATGCATATGTGAGAATGTAGGCTTGAGCAACGCAAACATTAGTGAGAATCCAATGCCCCAAAAACCTAAGGGTTCCTCTGCAAGGTTCGTCCACAGATGGTGAGTCCGGGCCTAAGATCAGGCCAAAAGGTGTAGTCGATGGACAATAGGTAAATATTCCTGTACTACCCCTTATTGGTCCTGAGGGACAGAGGAGGCTAGGTTAGCCAAAAGATGGTTACCGGTTCAAAAACGTAAGGTGCCCTTGCTTTTTCAGTGTAACAAGGGGTAGAGAAAATGCCTCGACCCAATGTTCGAATATCAGGTGCTACGGCACTGAAGTAACCCATGCCATACTCCCACGAAAAGCTCGATCGACTTTGAGCAAGAGGGTACCTGTACCCAAAACGGACATAGGTGGGTAGGTAGAGAATACCTAGGGGACGTTTTTCAACGAAGCTGAACCATCATCTTGCGATGAAGCTGAGTCATAATAGTACATACATAATCTGAAAACATATCACGAGGGGTCTTGGCTCAAACCATACCACAAGATGAAAAGCGGGTGTCTAGCCACAAAAACCATGTGGTAAACTAATATCATGAAATTGAAGAAAATCATGAAACATACTTGATCATAACTTGTAAGAACTTATACGAAAACTCAATCGGTAAGAAGGCTCTTAACTCAACTTTGTGCTAGAGGTTCCTGATGTCCTTAATTAGGCTTTCCCAAACTTAAACATGCTTTGAAATAGACTTGATAGTCAAAATCATGGATATAGACATGGGTAACTCGAAATCATACTTTTGTCATAGACATCTCATCATACTTGAAAACATAGATTATAATCTAAACACTTCATGAACTTTCATAATTGGATATCATATTGGTGAAACTTTGAAATCATAATTTGTAATTGAAACCATCATAAAACATGCCCATGAATCTTATAACAACATTAGGAACATGGATAAAATTTACATATGATAGATACTTAGAGAATTTCACAAATTTGGTTAAAACCCCTTAGATTCATCAACCTTGAATTTCATGAATTTAGAAGAGGATTTGGGCATGGGAGTGAAGGAATACTCCCATTCATAACCCTACATACCTGGGTAATCTGGTCTTACACTCTTCCTTGGAAGCCCAAAGGAATTGGAGAAGAAATTGGAGAGGTCTAAGCTTGATCTTCCTTAGGAATCCTGTAGTTATGCATGCATGGGGAGGGAATAGGTTAGAGTAGATTTAACCCTCTTAAAACTCCCCTCACATAGCTTAAAACGATGTAGTTTAGGACCTAGGGGCTTAGGATTTATGAAAACACCCTTACTAAAATGCAGGAAAAATATTCACTGCCAGTCATCACAGGCCTCACCACGAGTCGTACCATGAAGTAACTACTCCTGGTAACCATTCGTCACCACTGGTCACCTGCCATCCTTCCTGGATTCTCACCATGGGTCCATCTCATAACTCGTTACAAGCCACCACAAGACGTGAGGCCACCTGTGGTCACTAAGTCTCAACTACTAACTTTTCCTCTTAAATATTCCATGACTTCATCCCACGAATCATGGTTTCGTACCACGGGTTGTAAAATCTCTCGTGAATTCACCTCCCCATGATCCTGACCATGATTCGTACTCACATACCATGACTCGTGGTCTTGACACCTAAACTCCAGATCTTCTTCACGACTTGTCCTACGACCCGTTACATGGTCTCACGACTCGTACCACAAGTCATTTTGGTTAAAAAGTGCAGATTTTCATGTTTTCTCTAGTTCAACCCTCGGGTCTAATATTAGGGACTTTTGGGGTATTACAATATCTCCCCCTTGGGAACATTCGTCCTCGAATGTGGATGAACATATTGAAAGGCTGGGGAAAAGAACTATCATCCCAAATACTGAACATCTAAAGCTGAAAATTGACGGAGTGACTGACTCTGGACTAAATTACATGAATGAACTGAATTTATGAATCACACACACATGCATTGACATGAAAGAAACTAGGACACATCAATTGAACATGAAACTGAATAGAGTACTAGGGATGAATTTGATACCTCAAGCTGGAACTAAGCCGTGAGGGAAAAGATGCGGGTATTTAGCCATCATATCTGCCTCAGTTTCCAATGTAGCTTCTTCAACATGCTAATTTCTCCACAAAACCTTTACTGAAGCACCTCTTTGTTCTTCAACTTCCGAACCTGACGATCAAGTATTTCAACCGCAATCCCCTCATAACTAAGGCTATCCTTCACACCTATTCTCTCCACTGGAACAACTAAAGTCGGGTCACCCATGCACTTCTTCAAGAGAGACACGTGGAAAACTGGATGTACTGATGCTAATTCTAAGGGTAACTCCAACTCATAGGCCACCTGGCCAACACGTCTCACAATCCTATACGGGCTAATATAGCGGGGACTAAGTTTTCCCTTCTTATGAATCTCATTACTCCATTCATGGTAGATACCTTCAGAAACCCCGAATCATGAACATAATACTCAAGTTATCTCCTCCTCACATCGACATAGGACTTTTGATGACTCTAAGTTGTTTTCAACCTTTCCCTTACAAGATGGACTTTCCTCATAGCCTCATGGACTGAATCTGGCCCTATCAATGTAGCTTCACCAACTTCAAACCAACCAATGGGCGATCTACACCTCCGCCCATAAAGAGACTCAAACGGAGCCATCTGAATGCTGGAATGGTTACTGTTGTTATATGCAAACTCAATGAGAAGTAAAAGATCATCCCAAATACCTTTAAAATCAATCAGACATGCTCTCAACATTTCCTCAACAATCTGAATGGTCCGCTCTACCTAACCATCTGTCTGCGGGTGAAAATTTGTGCTAAGCTTGACCTGAGTACCGAGTCCCTTTTGAAATGATCTCCAATACTAGGAGGTAAACTAAGTACCTCTATCTTATTTGATGGACAGGGGAACTACATGCAACTGAACTAACTCCTGAATATACAAATTGGCTTAATCCTCCACTGAATCAGTAGTTTTGACTGGTAGAAAATGAGTTGCCTTAGTCAACCTATCTACAGCCACCGAAATAGAGTCGTACTATTGACGAGATTGAGGCAACCCTATAATGAAGTCCATATTGATTTCCTCCCATTTACAAGTAGGGATACAAATTTCTTGAAGCACACATCCATGTCTTTGATGCTCAACTTTCACCTGTTGACAACTCGGATACTTAGCCACAAACTCTGCTATGTCATTCTTCATGCCATTCCACCAATAGATTTCCCATTGGTCACGATACATCTTGATAGCACCTGGATGTATAGAATATCGAGAACCAAGAGCCTCATGCAACATTCAATCCCTCAAATAATCAACACCCAGGACACACAACCGACCCTGATATCGAAGTACACCATCTCCCCCTTAGGAGAAAACCTCTACCTTCTGATTTTGAACTGCTTCCTTCAACTTAACCAAAGTAGGATCCTCGTCTTGCCTAGTCTTGACTTTGGTCACCAAAGAAGATTCTGATCCATTCTGAACAATGACACCACCATCTGTCGAATCAACAAGACGAACTCCTAGTCATGCAAGCCGATGCACATCCTTCACCAACTCTTTTATTGCCTCATCTACATGAGACACACTCTCCATAGAAAGCCTAGTAAGATCATCTACAACCACATTAGCCTTGCCTAGAAGATAAACGACACTCATATCATAATCTTTAAGAAGCTCCCACCACCTTCTTTCATGTAGATTTAGATCCTTTCGGGTAAACAAGTACTGTAGACTTTTGTGGTTCATAAACACATCCACATGGACCCCATATACATAGTGTCTCCACTTGAAGGCGAATACTACCGCTGCAACTCCAGGTCGTGAATCAGATAGTTCTTTTCATGGACTTTCAACTGCCTAGAAGCATAGGTTATAACCATATCGTGCTGCATTAATACACCACGAAGGACGATCCTCGATGCATCACAATATAGCACAAACCCATTGGTAGCCTCAACACTGGTGCTGAGGTAAGTCGAGTCTTCAACTCTTGGAAGCTCTTCTCACAGGCCTCTGACCATTAAAACTTCACTTTCTTATGGGTCAACTTAGTCAATGGTGCTGCAATGGATGAAAACCCTTCAACAAACCTCCTACAGTAACTAGTTAAACCAAAGAAACTCCTGATATCTGAAGGACTAATCGATCTGGGCCAATTCTTCACATCTTCTATCTTTTGAGAGTCCACATGTACACCCTCACTTGACACCGCATAACCAAAAAATGCTACTGAATCTAACCAAAACTCACACTTGCGAAATTTAGAATACAGTTTGGCGAGCCTTAAGAGTCTGTAGCACCACCCTCAAGTGAAAGACATGCTCCTCCTTGCTCCAAGAGTATATGAGAATGTCATCTATGAACACAATCACGGACATGTCCTAATACGATTTGAACACCCTGTTCATTAAATCCATAAAAACAATAGGAGCATTCATTAGTCCAAAAGAAATAATTACAAACTCATAGTGACCGTACCGAGTCTTAAAGGTTGTCTTCGGAATGTCACTCTCTCTAACTCTGAGCTAATGATATCCGGATCTGAGGTCTATCTTTGAAAAACACTTGGCACCCTGAAGCTGGTCAAACAAGTCATCAATTCTTGGGAGAGGATACATGTTCTTGACTATGACCTTGTTCAACTGTAGATAGCCAATGGACATACAAAGAGAACCATTCTTCTTTCGGACAAATAGAACTGGTGCACCCCACAGGGACTTGCTAGGTCTTATGAAACCCTTGTCTAAGAAGTCCTTCAACTGCTTTTTCAACTTCTTTAGCTCAGCCGGAGCCATTTTATAAGGAGGAATAGATATAAGCTGCTTATCAGGAAGAAGGTCAATACAAAAGTCGATCTCCCTCTCCGAAGGAATTCCCGATAGATCATCTGAAAACACTTTTGGATACTCAAAAACTATAGGGACTGACTAGATAGTCGGGGTATCAGACATAGCATCCTTAACCCCGACTATATGGTACACACAACCCTTAGAGATCATCATTCTAAACTTAAGGTAGAAAATGAAATAACCTACAGGCACAGTTGAACTACCCTTCCACTCTAGGAAAGGATCTCCCAGAAACCAGAACTCTACTTCATAGGTTCTACAGTTCACTAAGGCATAACATGCACGCCAATACGTTCCAAAGGTAACATTAAAATATGTCATAGGTAGCTCTACTTTAAATTTTAAATTTATCTATTGCTTTATCTATTAAAGTATGATGAGATGTCTATCAATATCAGCAGCAATCAATATGATGACTGAAGCAATAGATAACTTGATGACTCTCTGTTAGGAGTCTTAGAAAGTAACCTAGCCAACGGCCCGGTATACTTTAACTGTTACCCCAACTTCTCGGTAGATATTCATGATCCTAACATCATGGATACTTTGACCCTTAACGTCAAAACCAAGAATATGAACAGTAAGATGGACACCAGGGAAATAGCTGTAATATACCGGGTGTATTACAAGTTAATGAAAACCACTATAGCCCCAAAGGCTATAGCTTCCTCCGTCAAAGGTGTTACCATGCTCATGGAAGCAAACCAAGAGCATAGTACTACCTTCGTTCCCTGTTTACTCAAATGGAACGATATCTTATCGGATGAAGAGTGGAAATTCGACTCTATCACCAACCCTTTACCTATCCAACCCAAAAGGTCCCAGATCGAAAGGGTTATTCAATTTCCAGATGGATCTATTAACCTTAAGTTTTTAAGATCCAACTCTCAAAGCCAAGCTTCTTCAAGTAGAAGAATGTCTTCGGCTAGACCTTCTTCTTTTAACCCCCGGGAGGGAGGAGAGGAAGATACCCAAAACCCAGCCATGAAGGTTCATGGTGTTGATTTTGGCCAAACTATTCCCAAGGTTTATTATGAGGATAGTCTTTCCAGCCCGTCCCCTAGTGAGATGAGGCCTGACCACGGCCGAAAGGACTCTCTCGGAGTTCTTACCTCTGACGATGAGTTTGATATTGATATGAAGAAGATCAACAGGTGGTGGAAGCTGCCAGAACACCAAAGAAAGGTAGAATGGTACAAAGATACCTACACTCTTAGACAAAGGACCGCATTCAGAGATAAGTGGTTCAAAGACATGAAAAGATTCAAGACTGAGATTGAATTTTTTAAATGGTTTGAATGCTCAGGACAGATTGATGACAAGCAGTCATCACTCCAGGTATTGGTTAACAGGTGGTACACCAAGGACCAAGTGATCGACAGTATCACTCCTCCCCTTGAAGGTTTGTCTATTCCTTATAAAAAGGAAGTTCTCACTGCTTCCCCCTTCAAAAAACTCAAAGGAAAGACAGGTTCTACTACTGTTTCTACTGAGGACATTGACAAGATCCTCGAACAAAACAACTACACAAACCAGATTCTTCATGTTGTCTCTAGACAAATTGAGGAGAAAAACTCTCATAATCCCTTAGCCAAACCAAGTACTTCCAAAGTCAGTTCCAAAATTAAGACTAACCCTATCTTCAAAATCCCTGAGTTCTCTAAAGAAAAATATCCAGATCTCTCGAAAGATTTCACAAGTTCCCCTGACCTTCTTGAAAGGATCAATGAGCAGCTCTCCAAACTTAAAGTAACCCAAGGAAGTGACAAGAAAATCAGTACTCTTCTTGAAAGACATCCAAACAAAAGGAATTTCTATCCTAGACCTTCTTTTCCAGATGTCCAATTTGAAGAAGATACCCTTCACCCGCAGTCTACTGCTGATGGAATGGGAATCACTGAATGGAACATTGATGGAATGGCCGAAGGCCAAATCTATAATAAACTCCAGGAAATAGGCATGAACATTACTGCCTACAAGATGAAAGGTGCCAGTGACAGACATGCAGCTACCATGATAACTGCTGTATTCACTGGAACACTCAAAAATTGGTGGGATAATTACCTCACAGAACAGAACAAGAATGAGATCTTCAATGCAACTGCCACTCAGACAGTAGTAAAAACAGAAAATGGAGCTCAGACTTCAGAAACTACTACTACAGAAGATGCTACTGCCACTCTGGTCTACAGTATAGCAAAACACTTTGTAGGGGAACCTAGACTCTTCCAAGACAGAAGTCTGGAAATCCTTAACAATTTGTACTGCAAAAAACTAACTGATTTCAGATGGTACAAAGACATGTTCCTCAACAAGGTCATGATCAGACCTGACTGCAACAATGAGTATTGGAAGGAACGCTTCTTAAGCGGACTACCCCCTCACTTCGCCGAAAAGGTAAAATCTAAAATAAGGGACAGGTGCGATGGTAAAATCCCTTATGATCAACTTTCTTATGGTGACTTGATTAGCATTGTTAATGTGGTTGCCATTGAGCTCTGCACAGATATCAAGCTAAAGAAACAACTTAAGGAAGACCAGAGGACTTCACCAGCAGAATTAGGAACATTCTGCCAAGATTTCGGATTTCCCTTGCTAAAACCGCCTTCTGCCAGGAAACCAGGCAAGAGGGAAAGAACAACAGGAAAATACAGAAAAACTTCCTCCAAAAAAGGAAGAGATTTCAGAGAAAAGAAATCTAATAGAAAATTCAGAAGAAAGAAGTCTGAAGAATCTTCATCCCAAGAGACATGTTGGACATGAAACAGGTCATGCAGAGGTTTGAAAATAAGAAGGAAGAACCTTCTATTGAGATCCTTCGAAGAGAGGTCAACTTTCTAAAAGAAGAAGTCAGAGAAGTCAAGAGCAGACTTCACAAGATTGAATTAGACGCTCTCACAGAACAAGTTCTGAAAGGAGTTAATAATGAAACCTCTACCTCCAAAGGAAAAGGTATCTTGGATTCAGACCATGATCAATCTGATGATCAAACTGATAACCTCATAGAAGAATCAGAAGGTAATGCTGGCCTTGGAGTCATCACAAAGGTAAGACCTCAGTCTTCTCACATTCTGATTAAGCTTGTTATTAACAATGACTTAGTTCTTAACAAGATTGCTTTGTTAGATAGTGGTGCAGATAGAAATTGCATTTCAGAAGGTTTGATTCCTACCAAATACCTAAGTAAGGGTACAACCAGATTATATAGTGCTACTGGTGAACGTATTGCCATCAACTACAAGCTAAATAAGGCACATATCTGCAATAATGGTATATGTCTTATTAATGATTTTGTTATTACAAAAAATATTAATGAGGATATTATTCTGGGAATTCCCTTTATTACCCAGATTAAACCTTATGTTTCTGATTTCAAAGAAATTCGCACAAAAATTTTGGGAAAAAGTATTTCCTTCCCTTTTATTAAAACTCTTTCTCTAGAAGAAAGCAAATTTTTACATAAGCAAACTGCTTTTAAAACAAACCAGATTTGTTTTATTAAAGAAGACATTAAGCTTAAAAAAATTGAGCAAATTTTAAAAACCCCAGGAATGATTACTAAGATTTCCGATTTGCAAAAAACTTTTGAAAAAGAAATTTGCTCTGATTTTCCGAATGCCTTTTGGGCTAGAAAAGCCCACACTGTTGATCTCCCATATATTGATGGATTCAATGAACAGGCCATATCCACTAAGGCTAGGCCCATTCAGATGAACCATGAATTAATGGAAGTTTGCAAAAAAGAGATTGAAACTCTTTTGAAAAATAATATTATCAGACCCTCCAAGTCACCTTGGAGCTGTTCGGCCTTCTATGTTAATAAGGCTGCGGAGAAAGAAAGGGGTTCTCCCAGACTTGTTATTAACTATAAGCCCTTGAACACTGCTCTCAAGTGGATTAGATACCCAATCCCTAACAAACGAGATTTGTTAAAAAGAACTTTTAAAGCTAATATTTACAGTAAATTTGATATGAAGTCAGGTTTCTGGCAGATTCAAATTTCTGAAAAAGATAAATACAAAACCGCTTTTAATGTTCCGTTTGGACAATTTGAGTGGAATGTAATGCCTTTTGGGTTAAAGAATGCCCCCTCTGAGTTTCAAAATATTATGAACTCTTTATTCAATTGCATTAGCCATTTTTCTATAGTTTATATAGATGATGTACTAATATTTTCTGAGGACATTGATTCTCACTTCAAACATCTAAATGTTTTCCTAAAAATTGTGAAACAAAATGGTCTTGTGGTTAGTGCCAAAAAGATCAAACTTTTTCAAACAAAAATTCGGTTTTTAGGCCATGATTTGTTTCAAGGTACTTACAAGCCTATTTGTAGAACCATTGAGTTCGCGGATAAGTTTCCTAATGAAATCTTTGATAAAACCCAGTTACAAAGATTCTTAGGAAGTCTCAACTACATAGCTGATTTCATTCCAAAAATCAGACATATCTGCAAGCCTTTATTTGATAGGCTTAAGAAAAGCCCTGCCCCTTGGAGCAATGCGCAGACCAATGCTGTTATTGAGATTAAGAAGATGGCAAAAAATCTTCCTTGTCTGGGCATCCCTAACCCAGAAGCATTTATGATTGTTGAGACTGACGCCTCCGATTTAGGTTATGGTGGCATACTTAAGCAAAAGAAGTCCCATGAGGATACTGAACAACTTGTTCGATATACTTCGGGAGTTTGGAACTCCGCACAGAAAAATTACAGCACTGTTAAGAAAGAAATTCTTTCCATTGTTTTATGTATTTCTAAATTCCAGGATGATCTTGTTAACAAGAAATTCTTGCTTAGAGTGGATTGTAAATCCGCTAAGGATATTTTACAAAAGGATGTAAAAAATTTAATTTCAAAACAGATTTTCGCCAGATGGCAAGGACTATTATCTAGTTTTGACTTTGATATTGAATTTTTGAAAGGAGAAGAAAATTCTCTCCCTGATTTTCTAACCAGAGAATTTTTGCAGGGAAAAAATGAAGCCATTCAATCTTAGGCCCAAAGTCACGGGTTCATCATCATCCAGCTCTCCTTCCAGAAAGGAGAACGAAAATAAGATAGTAAAACCATTCCTCATACGGCCGTCTCTGAACGACCCTCCTGCTAACAAGTTTTCAGTTCTTGCAGGAATTCCTCCGATGGATCCCCAAATGACCATCACCCCATTTCCTCCTCTTCCCCCAAAAAAGGAGGTGACAGTTTCTCCATTCAAAATCAAAACTCTGGAACCAACCTCCATGTCACCTACAGGAAATCCTAGATTTACTGCCCTCCAAACCAGGGACAGTTACACCATGAAAGAGCCTGAGAGCTATGTTGAAGCTGTTCGCCCTAGTCCAGCAAAAAATCTAATGCCTTCCCAACCTCCTCATAAAAAGGAAACTTTTGAAGCCTGTGTCAAGCAAATTTCTCCCATCCTTGCTCTAGACAAGGAATATGAGCACTATGATGTTAAAGATCTCATCAAACCCATTTACACCGACAGACAGTACGTCGATACAGATAACCCACTAAAAACTAGAAAGTTTTTTGAATTTATTCTGATCGATACAGGTTCAGTAGAGATTGAACATCAACTCAGGGATCCTTCAGACCCTGATAGTATTGCCTATTCCAAGATCACTATAAAAAAGATTTTTACTCCTTTCTCGTGGTTGGCAAGCCACCTTCACACACCTATACCTCTATCCAGACCTTTTAAACCACCGAGTTATAATTGGTTTGATTATCAACATGCATGGTTCAATTTCATGTATCTTCGCCCAAATACCCATACCTGGTTCATTAAATACGGATCAGAGTTTTCAAATTCCATCCTTCCTAGATGGTTCTATGAATGGTGGCACTACTTCGGTGGAAACCAGCAAACTTTACCAAAATCCTATTTGGAAAAATTTCCTCAATTCGTTGCTGAAAACAGCATCTCTACCCTTCCAGAACACATTCAATTGTGTAAATATTTTGTCAAAAGAAGAATATCTTTTATTTTAAGCTGGTCATTCTCAATCCACGAATTTGACCGTATCAGGTACTTATCCAGAAAAGTCCTTATTAAAGGATGGGTTCCAGCCTCCAAAGAACCCAAAGCAAAGCATCCTAAAGTCAAGGTTCCTTCAAAGAAAGAAGACCTCAAGAAGAGGTTACAACAAGCCATATCTGATCTAGAAGATGAAGGATCAGATGCAGATGAAGGGTCTATTTCGGCCTTACTTGAAGAAGCCTCATCAAGTGAGGATAATGGGGATATGCTGAATCCAAAAGCTTTGGCACAGTCCTATGCGGAAGCATTTTATGCGGATTAGTCCCTGTTGAGGATATTAAAATCCAAAAATACGGCACTCTCTCTAATAGAGGTTCAAAGAACCGGAATTATTAGTGGGAAAGTGACTAAACCAAATAAAATTAATCCACGAGATTAAGGCCATATGCCAAAAGATTTCAGCAGAAGTCTTCATTGGACCCCATTAAAGGTCACATCAAATAGAAAGCTGCTTCCAGCTGGTTCCAACCAAAGGAAAAGCAGCCATCCACCCAGAAGAAAAGGACATAAAGCAGATGCCCACTAAGATCTGAAGATAAGGGCAATCACCTTCAGCCAATCAGAGGAGACCACCGAGTCTTTACTTTATCTTTACTTTACCTCTTTCCATCTATAAATAGATGTTTGTAGTTCATTAAGGGCATCAGAAAATATTACCTTACATATATTTCTCTGAAAGCTCTCTCTCTCTCTCTATGTACGTTACTGCTTCCGCTATTATGAATAAAACCACTGTTTAAAGTAAGTTCTTTATCTATTGCTTTATTTACTTACTATTACAATTCGTAAGTATTACATTACAATGCTTACGATTACAATGCTGTAATATACCGGGTGTATTACAAGTTAATGAAAACCACTATAGCCCCAAAGGCTATAGCTTCCTCCGTCAAAGGTGTTACCATGCTCATGGAAGCAAACCAAGAGCATAGTACTACCTTCGTTCCCCGTTTACTCAAATGGAACGATATCTTATCGGATGAAGAGTGGAAATTCGACTCTATCACCAACCCTTTACCTATCCAACCCAAAAGGTCCCAGATCGAAAGGGTTATTCAATTTCCAGATGGATCTATTAACCTTAAGTTTTTAAGATCCAACTCTCAAAGCCAAGCTTCTTCAAGTAGAAGAATGTCTTCGGCTAGACCTTCTTCTTTTAACCCCCGGGAGGGAGGAGAGGAAGATACCCAAAACCCAGCCATGAAGGTTCATGGTGTTGATTTTGGCCAAACTATTCCCAAGGTTTATTATGAGGATAGTCTTTCCAGCCCGTCCCCTAGTGAGATGAGGCCTGACCACGGCCGAAAGGACTCTCTCGGAGTTCTTACCTCTGACGATGAGTTTGATATTGATATGAAGAAGATCAACAGGTGGTGGAAGCTGCCAGAACACCAAAGAAAGGTAGAATGGTACAAAGATACCTACACTCTTAGACAAAGGACCGCATTCAGAGATAAGTGGTTCAAAGACATGAAAAGATTCAAGACTGAGATTGAATTTTTTAAATGGTTTGAATGCTCAGGACAGATTGATGACAAGCAGTCATCACTCCAGGTATTGGTTAACAGGTGGTACACCAAGGACCAAGTGATCGACAGTATCACTCCTCCCCTTGAAGGTTTGTCTATTCCTTATAAAAAGGAAGTTCTCACTGCTTCCCCCTTCAAAAAACTCAAAGGAAAGACAGGTTCTACTACTGTTTCTACTGAGGACATTGACAAGATCCTCGAACAAAACAACTACACAAACCAGATTCTTCATGTTGTCTCTAGACAAATTGAGGAGAAAAACTCTCATAATCCCTTAGCCAAACCAAGTACTTCCAAAGTCAGTTCCAAAATTGAGACTAACCCTATCTTCAAAATCCCTGAGTTCTCTAAAGAAAAATATCCAGATCTCTCGAAAGATTTCACAAGTTCCCCTGACCTTCTTGAAAGGATCAATGAGCAGCTCTCCAAACTTAAAGTAACCCAAGGAAGTGACAAGAAAATCAGTACTCTTCTTGAAAGACATCCAAACAAAAGGAATTTCTATCCTAGACCTTCTTTTCCAGATGTCCAATTTGAAGAAGATACCCTTCACCCGCAGTCTACTGCTGATGGAATGGGAATCACTGAATGGAACATTGATGGAATGGCCGAAGGCCAAATCTATAATAAACTCCAGGAAATAGGCATGAACATTACTGCCTACAAGATGAAAGGTGCCAGTGACAGACATGCAGCTACCATGATAACTGCTGTATTCACTGGAACACTCAAAAATTGGTGGGATAATTACCTCACAGAACAGAACAAGAATGAGATCTTCAATGCAACTGCCACTCAGACAGTAGTAAAAACAGAAAATGGAGCTCAGACTTCAGAAACTACTACTACAGAAGATGCTACTGCCACTCTGGTCTACAGTATAGCAAAACACTTTGTAGGGGAACCTAGACTCTTCCAAGACAGAAGTCTGGAAATCCTTAACAATTTGTACTGCAAAAAACTAACTGATTTCAGATGGTACAAAGACATGTTCCTCAACAAGGTCATGATCAGACCTGACTGCAACAATGAGTATTGGAAGGAACGCTTCTTAAGCGGACTACCCCCTCACTTCGCCGAAAAGGTAAAATCTAAAATAAGGGACAGGTGCGATGGTAAAATCCCTTATGATCAACTTTCTTATGGTGACTTGATTAGCATTGTTAATGTGGTTGCCATTGAGCTCTGCACAGATATCAAGCTAAAGAAACAACTTAAGGAAGACCAGAGGACTTCACCAGCAGAATTAGGAACATTCTGCCAAGATTTCGGATTTCCCTTGCTAAAACCGCCTTCTGCCAGGAAACCAGGCAAGAGGGAAAGAACAACAGGAAAATACAGAAAAACTTCCTCCAAAAAAGGAAGAGATTTCAGAGAAAAGAAATCTAATAGAAAATTCAGAAGAAAGAAGTCTGAAGAATCTTCATCCCAAGAGACATGTTGGACATGTGGCAAAAAGGGCCACAGAGCTAATAAGTGTCCAAGGAATAACAAGAAAAAGAAAAAAATTAATCTTCTAAATGTGGATGAAGAAGTCAAGAAAAAACTATATTCGATTCTTGAAGAAGAAGAATCAGAATCTGAATACACTTCTGAAGAAGAAGAAAGTGAGGACGAAGAATTCCTTAATGTTGCCCAACATTCAGAATCAGAAGAAGAAGCTTCTGACTGTAATTGCAATGGCGCTTTCTGCCTCTGCGATAGCAAGTCCATCAGGGTTATCTCAGAGAAAACAGCAGAAACACTCTTTTCAACAATCGAGCACATCCAGGATGATGATGCTCGGAAAAGCTACCTCATTGAGCTTCAGAAGCTCGTCACCAGCCAAAGGGAAGAAAGACCCAAGGTAACCCCTTTTAGCATGAAACAGGTCATGCAGAGGTTTGAAAATAAGAAGGAAGAACCTTCTATTGAGATCCTTCGAAGAGAGGTCAACTTTCTAAAAGAAGAAGTCAGAGAAGTCAAGAGCAGACTTCACAAGATTGAATTAGACGCTCTCACAGAACAAGTTCTGAAAGGAGTTAATAATGAAACCTCTACCTCCAAAGGAAAAGGTATCTTGGATTCAGACCATGATCAATCTGATGATCAAACTGATAACCTCATAGAAGAATCAGAAGGTAATGCTGGCCTTGGAGTCATCACAAAGGTAAGACCTCAGTCTTCTCACATTCTGATTAAGCTTGTTATTAACAATGACTTAGTTCTTAACAAGATTGCTTTGTTAGATAGTGGTGCAGATAGAAATTGCATTTCAGAAGGTTTGATTCCTACCAAATTACCTAAGTAAGGGTACAACCAGATTATATAGTGCTACTGGTGAACGTATTGCCATCAACTACAAGCTAAATAAGGCACATATCTGCAATAATGGTATATGTCTTATTAATGATTTTGTTATTACAAAAAATATTAATGAGGATATTATTCTGGGAATTCCCTTTATTACCCAGATTAAACCTTATGTTTCTGATTTCAAAGAAATTCGCACAAAAATTTTGGGAAAAAGTATTTCCTTCCCTTTTATTAAAACTCTTTCTCTAGAAGAAAGCAAATTTTTACATAAGCAAACTGCTTTTAAAACAAACCAGATTTGTTTTATTAAAGAAGACATTAAGCTTAAAAAAATTGAGCAAATTTTAAAACCCCGGGAATGATTACTAAGATTTCCGATTTGCAAAAAACTTTTGAAAAAGAAATTTGCTCTGATTTTCCGAATGCCTTTTGGGCTAGAAAAGCCCACACTGTTGATCTCCCATATATTGATGGATTCAATGAACAGGCCATATCCACTAAGGCTAGGCCCATTCAGATGAACCATGAATTAATGGAAGTTTGCAAAAAAGAGATTGAAACTCTTTTGAAAAATAATATTATCAGACCCTCCAAGTCACCTTGGAGCTGTTCGGCCTTCTATGTTAATAAGGCTGCGGAGAAAGAAAGGGGTTCTCCCAGACTTGTTATTAACTATAAGCCCTTGAACACTGCTCTCAAGTGGATTAGATACCCAATCCCTAACAAACGAGATTTGTTAAAAAGAACTTTTAAAGCTAATCTTTACAGTAAATTTGATATGAAGTAAGGTTTCTGGCAGATTCAAATTTCTGAAAAAGATAAATACAAAACCGCTTTTAATGTTCCGTTTGGACAATTTGAGTGGAATGTAATGCCTTTTGGGTTAAAGAATGCCCCCTCTGAGTTTCAAAATATTATGAACTCTTTATTCAATTGCATTATCCATTTTTCTATAGTTTATATAGATGATGTACTAATATTTTATGAGGACATTGATTCTCACTTCAAACATCTAAATGTTTTCCTAAAAATTGTGAAACAAAATGGTCTTGTGGTTAGTGCCAAAAAGATCAAACTTTTTCAAACAAAAATTCGGTTTTTAGGCCATGATTTGTTTCAAGGTACTTACAAGCCTATTTGTAGAACCATTGAGTTCGCGGATAAGTTTCCTAATGAAATCTTTGATAAAACCCAGTTACAAAGATTCTTAGGAAGTCTCAACTACATAGCTGATTTCATTCCAAAATTAGACATATCTGCAAGCCTTTATTTGATAGGCTTAAGAAAAGCCCTGCCCCTTGGAGCAATGCGCAGACCAATGCTGTTATTGAGATTAAGAAGATGGCAAAAAATCTTCCTTGTCTGGGCATCCCTAACCCAGAAGCATTTATGATTGTTGAGACTGACGCCTCCGATTTAGGTTATGGTGGCATACTTAAGCAAAAGAAGTCCCATGAGGATACTGAACAACTTGTTCGATATACTTCGGGAGTTTGGAACTCCGCACAGAAAAATTACAGCACTGTTAAGAAAGAAATTCTTTCCATTGTTTTATGTATTTCTAAATTCCAGGATGATCTTGTTAACAAGAAATTCTTACTTAGAGTGGATTGTAAATCCGCTAAGGATATTTTACAAAAGGATGTAAAAAATTTAATTTCAAAACAGATTTTCGCCAGATGGCAAGGACTATTATCTAGTTTTGACTTTGATATTGAATTTTTGAAAGGAGAAGAAAATTCTCTCCCTGATTTTCTAACCAGAGAATTTTTGCAGGGAAAAAATGAAGCCATTCAATCTTAGGCCCAAAGTCACGGGTTCATCATCATCCAGCTCTCCTTCCAGAAAGGAGAACGAAAATAAGATAGTAAAACCATTCCTCATACGGCCGTCTCTGAACGACCCTCCTGCTAACAAGTTTTCAGTTCTTGCAGGAATTCCTCCGATGGATCCCCAAATGACCATCACCCCATTTCCTCCTCTTCCCCCAAAAAAGGAGGTGACAGTTTCTCCATTCAAAATCAAAACTCTGGAACCAACCTCCATGTCACCTACAGGAAATCCTAGATTTACTGCCCTCCAAACCAGGGACAGTTACACCATGAAAGAGCCTGAGAGCTATGTTGAAGCTGTTCGCCCTAGTCCAGCAAAAAATCTAATGCCTTCCCAACCTCCTCATAAAAAGGAAACTTTTGAAGCCTGTGTCAAGCAAATTTCTCCCATCCTTGCTCTAGACAAGGAATATGAGCACTATGATGTTAAAGATCTCATCAAACCCATTTACACCGACAGACAGTACGTCGATACAGATAACCCACTAAAAACTAGAAAGTTTTTTGAATTTATTCTGATCGATACAGGTTCAGTAGAGATTGAACATCAACTCAGGGATCCTTCAGACCCTGATAGTATTGCCTATTCCAAGATCACTATAAAAAAGATTTTTACTCCTTTCTCGTGGTTGGCAAGCCACCTTCACACACCTATACCTCTATCTAGACCTTTTAAACCACCGAGTTATAATTGGTTTGATTATCAACATGCATGGTTCAATTTCATGTATCTTCGCCCAAATACCCATACCTGGTTCATTAAATACGGATCAGAGTTTTCAAATTCCATCCTTCCTAGATGGTTCTATGAATGGTGGCACTACTTCGGTGGAAACCAGCAAACTTTACCAAAATCCTATTTGGAAAAATTTCCTCAATTCGTTGCTGAAAACAGCATCTCTACCCTTCCAGAACACATTCAATTGTGTAAATATTTTGTCAAAAGAAGAATATCTTTTATTTTAAGCTGGTCATTCTCAATCCACGAATTTGACCGTATCAGGTACTTATCCAGAAAAGTCCTTATTAAAGGATGGGTTCCAGCCTCCAAAGAACCCAAAGCAAAGCATCCTAAAGTCAAGGTTCCTTCAAAGAAAGAAGACCTCAAGAAGAGGTTACAACAAGCCATATCTGATCTAGAAGATGAAGGATCAGATGCAGATGAAGGGTCTATTTCGGCCTTACTTGAAGAAGCCTCATCAAGTGAGGATAATGGGGATATGCTGAATCCAAAAGCTTTGGCACAGTCCTATGCGGAAGCATTTTATGCGGATTAGTCCCTGTTGAGGATATTAAAATCCAAAAATACGGCACTCTCTCTAATAGAGGTTCAAAGAACCGGAATTATTAGTGGGAAAGTGACTAAACCAAATAAAATTAATCCACGAGATTGTCTTTGAACCACTTATCTCTGAATGCGGTCCTTTGTCTAAGAGTGTAGGTATCTTTGTACCATTCTACCTTTCTTTGGTGTTCTGGAAGCTTCCACCACCTGTTGATCTTCTTCATATCAATATCAAACTCATCGTCAGAGGTAAGAACTCCGAGAGAGTCCTTTCGGCCGTGGTCAGGCCTCATCTCACTAGGGGACGGGCTGGAAAGACTATCCTCATAATAAACCTTGGGAATAGTTTGGCCAAAATCAACACCATGAACCTTCATGGCTGGGTTTTGGGTATCTTCCTCTCCTCCCTCCCGGGGGTTAAAAGAAGAAGGTCTAGCCGAAGACATTCTTCTACTTGAAGAAGCTTGGCTTTGAGAGTTGGATCTTAAAAACTTAAGGTTAATAGATCCATCTGGAAATTGAATAACCCTTTCGATCTGGGACCTTTCGGGTTGGATAGGTAAAGGGTTGGTGATAGAGTCGAATTTCCACTCTTCATACCATTAACAGGATCACGAATTGTAATAGTAAGTAAATAAAGCAATAGATAAAGAACTTACTTTAAACAGTGGTTTTATTCATAATAGCGGAAGCAGTAACGTACATAGAGAGAGAGAGAGCTTTCAGAGAAATATATGTAAGGTAATATTTTCTGATGCCGTTAATGAACTACAAACATCTATTTATAGATGGAAAGAGGTAAAGTAAAGATAAAGTAAAGACTCGGTGGTCTCCTCTGATTGGCTGAAGGTGATTGCCCTTATCTTCAGATCTTAGTGGGCATCTGCTTTATGTCCTTTTCTTCTGGGTGGATGGCTGCTTTTCCTTTGGTTGGAACCAGCTGGAAGCAGCTTTCTATTTGATGTGACCTTTAATGGGGTCCAATGAAGACTTCTGCTGAAATCTTTTGGCATATGGCCTTAATCTCGTGGATTAATTTTATTTGGTTTAGTCACTTTCCCACAAATAATTCCGGTTCTTTGAACCTCTATTAGAGAGAGTGCCGTATTTTTGGATTTTAATATCCTCAACAGGGACTAATCCGCATAAAATGCTTCCGCATAGGACTGTGCCAAAGCTTTTGGATTCAGCATATCCCCATTATCCTCACTTGATGAGGCTTCTTCAAGTAAGGCCGAAATAGACCCTTCATCTGCATCTGATCCTTCATCTTCTAGATCAGATATGGCTTGTTGTAACCTCTTCTTGAGGTCTTCTTTCTTTGAAGGAACCTTGACTTTAGGATGCTTTGCTTTGGGTTCTTTGGAGGCTGGAACCCATCCTTTAATAAGGACTTTTCTGGATAAGTACCTGATACGGTCAAATTCGTGGATTGAGAATGACCAGCTTAAAATAAAAGATATTCTTCTTTTGACAAAATATTTACACAATTGAATGTGTTCTGGAAGGGTAGAGATGCTGTTTTCAGCAACGAATTGAGGAAATTTTTCCAAATAGGATTTTGGTAAAGTTTGCTGGTTTCCACCGAAGTAGTGCCACCATTCATAGAACCATCTAGGAAGGATGGAATTTGAAAACTCTGATCCGTATTTAATGAACCAGGTATGGGTATTTGGGCGAAGATACATGAAATTGAACCATGCATGTTGATAATCAAACCAATTATAACTCGGTGGTTTAAAAGGTCTAGATAGAGGTATAGGTGTGTGAAGGTGGCTTGCCAACCACGAGAAAGGAGTAAAAATCTTTTTTATAGTGATCTTGGAATAGGCAATACTATCAGGGTCTGAAGGATCCCTGAGTTGATGTTCAATCTCTACTGAACCTGTATCGATCAGAATAAATTCAAAAAACTTTCTAGTTTTTAGTGGGTTATCTGTATCGACGTACTGTCTGTCGGTGTAAATGGGTTTGATGAGATCTTTAACATCATAGTGCTCATATTCCTTGTCTAGAGCAAGGATGGGAGAAATTTGCTTGACACAGGCTTCAAAAGTTTCCTTTTTATGAGGAGGTTGGGAAGGCATTAGATTTTTTGCTGGACTAGGGCGAACAGCTTCAACATAGCTCTCAGGCTCTTTCATGGTGTAACTGTCCCTGGTTTGGAGGGCAGTAAATCTAGGATTTCCTGTAGGTGACATGGAGGTTGGTTCCAGAGTTTTGATTTTGAATGGAGAAACTGTCACCTCCTTTTTTGGGGGAAGAGGAGGAAATGGGGTGATGGTCATTTGGGGATCCATCGGAGGAATTCCTGTAAGAACTGAAAACTTGTTAGCAGGAGGGTCGTTCAGAGACGGCCGTATGAGGAATGGTTTTACTATCTTATTTTCGTTCTCCTTTCTGGAAGGAGAGCTGGATGATGATGAACCCGTGACTTTGGGCCTAAGATTGAATGGCTTCATTTTTTCCCTGCAAAAATTCTCTGGTTAGAAAATCAGGGAGAGAATTTTCTTCTCCTTTCAAAAATTCAATATCAAAGTCAAAACTAGATAATAGTCCTTGCCATCTGGCGAAAATCTGTTTTGAAATTAAATTTTTTACATCCTTTTGTAAAATATCCTTAGCGGATTTACAATCCACTCTAAGCAAGAATTTCTTGTTAACAAGATCATCCTGGAATTTAGAAATACATAAAACAATGGAAAGAATTTCTTTCTTAACAGTGCTGTAATTTTTCTGTGCGGAGTTCCAAACTCCCGAAGTATATCGAACAAGTTGTTCAGTATCCTCATGGGACTTCTTTTGCTTAAGTATGCCACCATAACCTAAATCGGAGGCGTCAGTCTCAACAATCATAAATGCTTCTGGGTTAGGGATGCCCAGACAAGGAAGATTTTTTGCCATCTTCTTAATCTGAATAACAGCATTGGTCTGCGCATTACTCCAAGGGGCAGGGCTTTTCTTAAGCCTATCAAATAAAGGCTTGCAGATATGTCTGATTTTTGGAATGAAATCAGCTATGTAGTTGAGACTTCCTAAGAATCTTTGTAACTGGGTTTTATCAAAGATTTCATTAGGAAACTTATCCGCGAACTCAATGGTTCTACAAATAGGCTTGTAAGTACCTTGAAACAAATCATGGCCTAAAAACCGAATTTTTGTTTGAAAAAGTTTGATCTTTTTGGCACTAACCACAAGACCATTTTGTTTCACAATTTTTAGGAAAACATTTAGATGTTTGAAGTGAGAATCAATGTCCTCAGAAAATATTAGTACATCATCTATATAAACTATAGAAAAATGGCTAATGCAATTGAATAAAGAGTTCATAATATTTTGAAACTCAGAGGGGGCATTCTTTAACCCAAAAGGCATTACATTCCACTCAAATTGTCCAAACGGAACATTAAAAGCGGTTTTGTATTTATCTTTTTCAGAAATTTGAATCTTCCAGAAACCTGACTTCATATCAAATTTACTGTAAAGATTAGCTTTAAAAGTTCTTTTTAACAAATCTCGTTTGTTAGGGATTGGGTATCTAATCCACTTGAGAGCAGTGTTCAAGGGCTTATAGTTAATAACAAGTCTGGGAGAACCCCTTTCTTTCTCCGCAACCTTATTAACATAGAAGGCCGAACAGCTCCAAGGTGACTTGGAGGGTCTGATAATATTATTTTTCAAAAGAGTTTCAATCTCTTTTTTGCAAACTTCCATTAATTCATGGTTCATCTGAATGGGCCTAGCCTTAGTGGATATGGCCTGTTCATTGAATCCATCAATATATGGGAGATCAACAGTGTGGGCTTTTCTAGCCCAAAAGGCATTCGGAAAATCAGAGCAAATTTCTTTTTCAAAAGTTTTTTGCAAATCGGAAATCTTAGTAATCATTCCCGGGGTTTTTAAAATTTGCTCAATTTTTTTAAGCTTAATGTCTTCTTTAATAAAACAAATCTGGTTTGTTTTAAAAGCAGTTTGCTTATGTAAAAATTTGCTTTCTTCTAGAGAAAGAGTTTTAATAAAAGGGAAGGAAATACTTTTTCCCAAAATTTTTGTGCGAATTTCTTTGAAATCAGAAACATAAGGTTTAATCTGGGTAATAAAGGGAATTCCCAGAATAATATCCTCATTAATATTTTTTGTAATAACAAAATCATTAATAAGACATATACCATTATTGCAGATATGTGCCTTATTTAGCTTGTAGTTGATGGCAATATGTTCACCAGTAGCACTATATAATCTGGTTGTACCCTTACTTAGGTATTTGGTAGGAATCAAACCTTCTGAAATGCAATTTCTATCTGCACCACTATCTAACAAAGCAATCTTGTTAAGAACTAAGTCATTGTTAATAACAAGCTTAATCAGAATGTGAGAAGACTGAGGTCTTACCTTTGTGATGACTCCAAGGCCAGCATTACCTTCTGATTCTTCTATGAGGTTATCAGTTTGATCATCAGATTGATCATGGTCTGAATCCAAGATACCTTTTCCTTTGGAGGTAGAGGTTTCATTATTAACTCCTTTCAGAACTTGTTCTGTGAGAGCGTCTAATTCAATCTTGTGAAGTCTGCTCTTGACTTCTCTGACTTCTTCTTTTAGAAAGTTGACCTCTCTTCGATTACTGTTTTATCTATTGCTTTATCATAACTCATAGATCTCAACTTTCATGAACATTCATAGATGGGAATCATAATTTAGAAAACTTGAAAATATAATTTATAATTTAAAATATTGCAAAATCTGCCCATTAATCATAATTCATCATTGAAAACATACTTAGATCATACCCGTGATTAGAACTTAGGAATTCATGTATTGGGTAAAAACCCCATAGAATCTTCAATTAGAACATCATGAATTGAGAGGGAATTGGACATGGGTGTGGCAACTACACCCATTCATAGCCTTACATACCTGAAGGAATCTGATTCTCGTACTTCCTTGATAGCCCAAAGAGAATTGAGGAAGAACTTGTAGAAACTAAACTTGATCTCCTCTCAAAACCTCTAATCCTGCATGCATGAATTAGGATGGTTTAGAATGACATAAACCCTGTTAAAACACTCTATTTTAAGCTTAAAACGATGTAGCTTAGTACCCTAGGGCTTAGGAATGATGAAAATACCCTTAATGAAAAACCTGGGGTTTCTGCACTGCCGGTGACAACTGGCATCACAATCGCGCGTTACTGAGTCCAACGGTCCGTTACACCCCTCATTGTTACACCTTTAATACCAGACCCCAGACCTGATTCCACGATAGGTTCCATGAGTCATACCTAGTTCCAATAACTCGTGCTAACCATTTGTTGACACCACTACTCATTTCTCAAGATTCTTCCCAACTGGCACTTACAACGACTTGGTGCTCCCAATGATGATTCGTCACATGACTAGTTACTTCTCTCTAAACCAGACCCACCTCATAACGGTTTACATCCAACAAACCATTACACTAAACAATAGGTCGTTCCAAGACCCATTACTCCCAACTCCAGACCTGCAGTATCTCATCACGAGCACATCCAATGTGTCATTAATCCCCCAACGACCCGTTCTGAGAATATATTTCCAGATTTTTGCTACTTTTAATTTTTAAACCCCAGGTCTAGTCTTAGGCGCTTTTAGGGCATTTTAATATCTCCCCCTTGGGAACATTCATCCTCGAATGAGGAAAAACATATAGAAAGCAGAGAAATGCAATCACCATATTCAAATACTAAACACATATTCTGAAATTGATGGAATGACTGACTCCGTATTGAACTAATGACTAAATTGAATTCCCGCGTCACACATACATCCATTTACATCAAAGAAACTGGGATACAAGAGCTGAATATAGTATTAAGGAGGAAACTGATACCTCAAGCGGAAACCGAGCTAGAAGGGAATAAATGCAGGTATATAGCCATCATATCAGCTTCGGCTTCCCACGTAGCTCCCTCAACATGCTGATTCCTCTATGAAACCTTGACTAAAGCTACTTCTTTATTTCTTAGCATACGAACCTGATGATCCAGTATCTCCACTGGAACCTCTTCATAACTAAGGTTGTTTTTCACACCGACATGGTCCACCAGAACAACTAGAGCTAGATCACCCAAACACTTCTTTAAGAGCGATACATGGAGAACTGGATGGACTGAAGCTAATTCTGAGGGAAACTCCAACTCCTATGCTACCTTGCCATCCCGTTTCGCATTTCAGTATGGGCTAACATAACGGGGACTGAGTTTCCCTTTCTTTTTGAACCTCATAACTCCTTTCATGGGAGATAGAAACACCCAATCATGGACTTCAAACTCAAGTTCTCTCCTCCTCACATCCGCATAGGATTTTTGGCGACTTTGAACTATGTTCAACCTGTCCCTTATAAGTTGAACTTTCTCCATGGCCTCATGGACTGACTCTGGTCCTATCATCACAACTTCACCGACTTCAAACCAACCAGTAGGAGATCTACATCTCTTCCCATAGAGAGCCTCAAATAGAGCCATCTAAATGCCAGAATGGTAGTTATTCTTATACGTAAACTCAATAAGAGGTAAATGATCGTACCAACTACCCCTTGAAGTCAATCACACATGCTCTCAACACGTCCTCTAGAGTATGAATAACCCACTTCGCCTGACCGTTCGTTTGCGGGTGAAATGTTGCATTGAGCTTGACTTGAGTGCCAAGTCCCTTTTGGAACGAGCTCAAACACTGGGAGGTAAACTGAGTACCTCGATCTGATATGATGGAAAAGGGCACTCCATGTAACCTAACAGCTCTCGAATGTATAGTTTATCATAATCCTCTGCCAAATGAGTTACTTTGGTCAACCTGTCCACAACCACCCAAATAGAGCCATATTGTCGACGAGTGCGAGGCAACCCTGTGATGAAGTCCATATCAATCTCCTCCCACTTCCATGTAGGAATGCTAATGTCCTGAAGTATACTTCCTGGTCTTTGATGCTCCACGTTCACCTATTGACAGTTCGGACACTTAGCCACAAATTCTGCAATGTCCTTTTTCATACCATTCCACCAATAGACTTCCACTAGATCACAATACATCTTGGTAGCACCTGGATGTATAGAGTGTCTAGAACCATGAGCCTCGTGCAATATTTGATCTCTCAAATCATCAACATCCAAAACACACAAGCGACCCTAATATCAAAGCACGCCATCTCCCCCTTTGGAGAAGTCCTCTACCTTCTGATTTTGAACGGATTCCTTCAACATTACAAAAATAGGGTCCTCGTCTTGTCGGGCTTTCACATCAGTCACCAAGGATGATTCTGATCCATTCTGAATAGTAACACCACTATCAGTCGAGTCAACAATATGAACTCCTATAATTCATGCTTAGAATTTTGAAAGTCTCAAAAAACAAACCCTTGAGTTGCCACATTTGATACTTAAAAATCATTCTAAACACACAAAATGTTCAATTCCACCCGAAGCTCATCCAAAATCCTCTGGATACCAACCAACTATGTGATTCAATCGTAAAACCAATTCCGAGTCAGTTGGAATCATCAAATTACTGATATAAGGCTATTTTGATTGAAAGTTTGCCGTGGTCAAACTTAGCCTCCTTAAAGTTCATAAATTCCACTAAAGGTTCTAGTCACTCCCGAATCACCTAGGGATCCATGACAACTACCCAATTAAGTCATAAATCTCTGTCCAGAATGAATAGAGCTCTCAAAATCTATATTTGAGCTCATTAACCTAAAATGTTGACTTTGGTCAAACCCCTCAAACTTCAAACCTTCCATAAATCGAAAATCTCACCCAATCTTCATTATATCATATCGGGAACAGTGTCATCCATCTCCGCAAGTTATGAATAACAGAATAAAGATACGGAAAGGTTCAACCCAGGATGTGGACCAATAATCATGAAAGGACCATGCGGGTTGTTGCACTTCCCTGTTTGGCTAATACCTTCACTTCCTAAACTCCTACACACCCCGCAGCTATGGCAGGGATAGGGATTTACCTTGACTGTGCCTAATTTAATCAACATTTCCATCTTGGGGAACATCTATAGGGTTTAGAGCAAGGAAATCATGAGCGCGAATAATTTGAGAAATCTAAGTTAGGCATATACCTGATATAGCACGATCTTATGAGCCGATAAAGGAAATCTTAAGGACTAAGTTCATAGAGCTGCTTATGCTGAGAGATATGAGTTCACATTCATAACTAAAGTCATGACACGAAGCTAAATCTTTATGGAGTCATGGGGGTAATATTGGGGTCGCTGACTGACAGTGTTACCTATCATCTTAGGGTTCTAAACATAAGCATGAGTTGAGTGTAGCATTGAGAAAAACATTAGGGAAACATCTAAAGGAGAATGGATTGACTTCCCCTAAATACTATTTATAGAACTTCCTTACTAGAAAACATAAGACTTGACTTAGCCCTTCACTTACCATATCCCACCTAATTTAAGGCCATCATTCTAAGGCTATAGGATTCTTCATTAAGGTTACACTACTACCACCAACTTCGGACTTCCCATTTACCTCCACACACTAAATCTCCTACTAAAATGTAACAAGGACCTTGTACCTTATACAATAGTTCTCAGAACTATCAATCATGGAAGGTTCGATAGTGTAATACCCCAGAAGTTCTTAGGAGTAGACCCGGGAAGCTAAAGTGCAAAACTGCTGTAAGTTGGAAAAAAGGTAGCAGGACGATAGGTACCACGACCCGTGGTAAGTAACCATGAGCGGTCTTTGGTGGTCATGGGTTTAGGTGGTTAGGTATCAGAGGGAAACAACGGTTGATTCAACAACCTGTGGTGAGTAACCACGAGCCGTCGTTTGTTGTCATGGTAGGAAGTGGACTTGGCAGTAGGAAGGTATGACGGGTCATGCAACGACCCGTTATGGGGAGTCGTGGTAAGGGAGCCCAGATCTCAGTGAGAAAGGAGGTTAGTAACCACAACCCATTGAAGCGTACGATGAGCCGTGGTGAGGCTCATTGGATAGAAATTCAGAAGGTTTGGGGGAGCAATCAACGATCGAAGGAATAGCCCGTTGAATCATAGTAAGACCCGTCCTGTCCATCTATTGTTAAGTTTCGAAGAGAAGGCATTCATTAATTCATTCAATAAGAAGATAGAACGGTCCATGGGTTGCTTCCATGACCCGTTGGTGCCACCCGTGGTTTCATCAGGCCAGTTTTCAAGGCAGGTATATTAAGGGCATTTTTGAATTTTCCACGATTTAAGAACCTAAACTACATCGTTTTGGATATTTTTTTGAGTATGATAAGATAAGTCCTTTATGCATGCTCACTCTCATGCAAAATCTTAGAGAGATTTTTGGGAGATTCAAGGTCTTCTTCCCCAAGTTTCCATCAATTTTCTTGTGGGTATTCAAGGAACTTTGAGTCAATCCAATTCCAGGTATGTAGGGTTTTAATTGGTATCTTCCTTCCACACCCATGCCCAATTCCTATCAATTAGAGTTAAATTATGAATAATCAATTATGGGGTTTTGATCAATTGCATGATTCTTATATCTCTATTCATGGGTATGATAAGATTGAGTTGATATTGATGAGTTATGAAGCTTGGGCGGATTCTAACTTGTTTCTCTTATAAAATTTGTTTCTCTAAAAATTGAATCTAAAACAACATGCGTGAAGAGTTCATGAAAGAGGTGATTTATGGTAAATGTGTGATAATGATGAAGTTGGTGATGATAAGTATGTTCCTAAAGCTACCCATGATTATGATGTTATTTTCAAAAATAAGAATGTGTATTTCCTAGTATGATAAATCTTTGGGCAATACCCACATGTTGATCAAAGCGATGATTTTCCCAACATAAGCTTACCACATTGTTAAAGAGAAATTTTCCCAATTCTTATTATAAATTCTAGCATGTGGTATGTCGAGTAAATATTTCTACCTGTAGCTTACCACATGATTTGGAGTATATGCTCCTACCTATGATTGAGCTTGTGGTATGTTTCAAAATAAAGCTTCACATATGCATGAATTTATAATTGAGATTTATGGAATTATTGAGATTTGTTGAAGGACAATGTTGAGCTTCATTTTCATATAATGTCCAGTATATGCATGATTTCATTAATGAGCCTTGTCAATAGACAATGTTGAGCTTCGTTTCATATGATGTTGAGTCATGCATGATTTCATGTTGAGCTTCGTCAATAGACCCTTGAGCTTGATATCGATATCTTGGTAGCATTCATTGCCCTGGCAAGGTTATGGATGGCTCTTCCCACTTGTGTGTGATAGTTAGGACCACGTAAGCTCTATCGTGATATGTTGGTTAAGTGATGAGTCTCCCACTATCAATATCATTCAGATTGCATATTCACTATTCATGATGATCAGTTATGCATGCATGTACAAGAAGTAAGGTTTGACTCATGGTTTCGCTTTTGATATAAATGTCATGTTTCATCTTGAGTCATTCGAGTTAGTCATAATTTCCTAAATCCATGCATGATCATGTATAATATGAGTATGATTTCATAATGAATGCATGTAGTCTTCTTCTCATCCTTAAAAGCTTATGATATATGTATAACTTGCTTAAATGGATTTATATTACTTCGCAGTTTTACTTACCTTGTATACTCGGTACATTCCACGTACCAACCACATATATTCTATGCTGTATCATTCATGATACAGGGTACGAATCTCAGGCTCGCCTTCATCCTTAGTCCATCTCAGCTTCTACTATCAGTTCATTGGTGAGTGCTCATGTTCCGAGGGCTGTTTGACAGACTTTTATGTTATCTTGAGTATCAGTATTGTTCGGGTTAGTTGGGGATGTTGTCCCATCAACCCATCGTAGGTAGTAAAGGCTTTCAAACTAGTATGTAGTGCTCAACTCTTGTATACGTCCAGTATTTCTTGATGTTGTGCTATGATTACGTTTTCGCTATGTTTTAAGTTTAATGCCCCGCTTGTTTAATTAATAATAGTTGTATGCATGTGCCATGGGTCTACTTGGGTCCTGTTGGGTTCCCTTGTACCCGTGTTTACGATCCGGGCCTCCATTCAGGTCGTGACAGACAGGAAGGCTTATAACACACCTAGGGATACATCTGAGGCTGACTGTCATTTGCTCTTGGTAACCTGTCCTGCTAGGATGGGCGATTTGCTAGAGTTGCTGATCTGGTGATTGGCGCACCGACTCTACCCTTTCCCTGCTTGGCTGAAGGGAAATTCCTGCGGATGTGTCCAGCCTCCCCACATCTGAAACAAACACCTAAACCTACCAAACATTTCTCGCATGTGTCCTACCGCATTTCATGCATGTTGGCCGGCTAGGTAGGGCTGCTGGAGAGGTGGCCGGGGTATGGCCTCTCTAGCCATCTTGCTTGGTTGAAGGGCAATCTCTGTGTTTATGACTGGGCCAGCCACAATAGAAGCAAACATCTGAACCCACCATGCACTTCCTTAGGTGATTCTTCCCGCAGTGCTAAAAAACTGGATAGGTAATCTCCCTCACCTGAAACCTACTTCCCCGAACCTAAGCTAAAGACCTCTGCTGGGGTTGAGCGTAGCTTCCACTACTTACCCTTGTTGGGACTCTCCAAGTCTTCAGTCCTGGGCCTTTTGTTCCTACCTTTCCCACTCTTAAACTCTTCATCCATAGTTGCACCGCCAAACTTAGACAGACTCCTCCTCGTGAAGTCTTGAACCTTAATAGTAGCTGCCTCTCCAGTAGGGTTCGCAGATGGGATAGTCTACTGGTTAGGCTGGGTGATCATGGCCCGTATCAACACTCTGAAAGCAGACCTGTGTTCTGCATCCATAACCTGCCCGAGCATGGGATCCATTGGGGTTGGTGGGGCTGACTAACTTCCATTGTCTCTTTGAGAAGACATGTTAGCACACGCATATAGCACGAGTTAGAGGAACGGAGAGAGTTGAACTCACAACACAAGGTAGAAGGGTAGAGAGACCTTTCCTCGCATGACTTAGATCATGAAAGAAGGGAACATCTTAAATGTCTCGGAGCCTCTTCGTCATAAGTTTGGCACGCTTCATACCCATGAAAAATACTCTACTTAACGCAGCTTTCGGACACCCTAGGACACTTCAAAACCTAGTGCTCTAATACCAAGTTTGTCACGACCCGAACATAGGCCCGCATCGAGACACGGGACAAGGAACCCCGAGAGGCTCTAAGTCGACCCATGGCATGAACATACATCTAACTCAATCAAAATTGAAATGGGAGATCATCATAATTAACATATCGTAAGTCTAGACAAAACATCACATCTGAGTACATACATAAGTCTCTAGCTAAAATAGACCTATGTCCGAAAAGCCTCTGACACTGGACTTGATGGGATAAGACCCTAACTAACTCACTAAATCTAATAATTGAAACAAAAAAACATAAATAAAAAAAAGGTCCTCTCAAGATGAGTACTCACCAACTCTGATGCTGAAAGTACTAAAGTTGAGAATCTGGCGATTCGGTGAACCTGGGTGTGGGATCCTGTATCATTAAATGATACAACATAGAGTGTGTGGTCAGTATGTGGAATGTACCGACTATGCAAGGTAAGTAAAATGGACAATTTAAATACATAAAAGTTCATAAGAGTAGGACATCATGATCATAACGTAAATATTATAATGTGAACATAGGGCTAAAGGTTTTCCAAAACACTTATAAATCAATCATATTCATAATCATAAGAGAAAAGCTTTATTTTACATGACTTGAGCCAAAGTACATAATCATAACCATGACTAAATCATGAGGAATAGTGGGAGGACTCGTCATATAACCGACATTACCACGATAGAGCTTACGTGGTCCCAACTATTATACTCAAGAGGGCACAGTCGTCCAAAGCTTTGCCAGGGCTAAGGACAAAACCATGATATCCATATCAAGCTGAAGGCCCCTTGGGGCAGGGGGAAAGCTCAAAAGGAGGTCCCGAATAATATGAATATACCAACGTTGGCTCATAATTCTGAGGTATAGGGTTGACTAACCCTTAACCTACTCGGTTCTAGACACTACTCCCAAAAACATGCATATGCACTCTATCCTTTTCCAACGAAGCTGACCATCGTCTATTGACGAAGCTAAATGCAATAATACATTCAAAAATCTGAAAAAATAATATGAGGAGCCTTGGCTCAAACCATACCAGAAGCTGAAAATAATGCAAGTCTTGACTCCAAAACCATGTGGGAAGCTAATTCATGAAATCATAAAACATACTTGACCATATGGGCTTGCCCAATACTTTAACATACTTAAAATCAACTTGATTCACTTTGAAAACATGAACATAAACATGGGTATATCAAAATCATACGTTATTCATAAACATCTCATCATACTTGAACTCATAACTCATAAATCTCAACTTTCATAAACATTCATAGATGGGCATCATAATTTAGAAAACTTGAAAACATAATTTATAATTTAAAACATTGTAAAATCTTCTATAAATCATAATTCATCATTCAAAACATATTTTGATCATACCCATGATTAGAAGTTAGGAATTCATACATTGGGTGAAAACCCAATGGAAACATCAATTAGAACATCATGAATTGAGAGGTAATTGGACATGGGTGTGGACAATTACACGCATTGATAGCCTTACATACCTGTAGGAATCTGATTCTCACACTTCCTTGATAGCCCAAAGAGAATTGAGGAAGAACTTGTAGAAAACTAAACTAGTCCTCCTCTCAAAACCTAAGCTTGCATGCATGAATTAGGATGGTTTAGAATGACATAACCCCTCTTAAAACACTCTATTTCTAGCTTAAAACGACATAGCTTAGGACCCTAGGGCTTAGGAATGATGAAAATACCCTTAATAAAGAACCTGGGTTTTCTGCATTACCAGTTACAACGGGCGTCACAACGGCCTATTACTGGCTCCAACGATCCGTTAGACCCCTCGTTGTTACACCCTAAATTCTGGACCCCAAATCTAATACCACGATAGGTTCCACAAGTCGTACCCAGTTCCAATGACTCATGGTAACCATCCATTGACACCACTGCCATCTCCCAGAATTCCTCCCAATGGGCACTTACAATGAATTGTTGCTTTCAATGACGAGTCATCACCTTACTTGTTACTTCCTCTCTAAACCAGACCCACTTCACAACGACTCACATCCAAGGACCTATTACACCGAATAACGGGTCATTCCTCGAACCATTACTCCAAACTCCAGACCTGCAGTATCTCATCACGGGTACATCCAACAGGTTGTTAGTCCCCCCAATGAACCTTTCTGAGAAAATTTTCCAAATTTCTACTGCTTTTCATTTTTAAACCCCGGGTCTAGTCTTAGGCACTCCCAAGGCATTACATCACCGAAGCCAACACCACTGGTAGCTCCAACTCATAGGCCACCTTGCCAACACGTCTCACAATCCTGTAGGGACCAACATATTAGGGACTAAGCTTCCCTTTCTTTCCGAACCTCATCACTCCCTTCACGGGAGACACCTTCAAAAACACCTAATCATCAACTTCAAACTCAAGTTCTCTCCTTCTCATATCAGTATAGGACTTTTGTTGACTCTGAGCTATTTTCAACCTTTCCTTTATAAGTAGAACTTTCTCCATAGCCTCATGAACTTAATCTAACATAGCTTCACCTACTTCAAACCAACCAATCGGTGATCTACACCTTTACCAATAAAGAGTCTCAAATGGAGCCATCTGAATGCTAGAGTGGTAACTGTTGTTATCAGTAAACTTGATAAGAGGTAAATGATCATCCCAACTACCCTTGAAATCAATCACACACGCTCTCAACATGTCCTCAAGAGTTTGAACGGTCTGCTCGGCTTGACCATCTATCTATGGTGAAAAGCAGTGCTAAGCTTGACTGAGTACCAAGTCCCTTCTGAAATGATCTCCAAAATTGGGAGGTAAACTAAGTACCTCTATCTAAAATGATGTAAAAGGAAACTCCATGCAACCGAACTAACTCCTGAATATAGAATTTAGCATAATCCTCCGCTAAGTCAGTAGTTTTGACTAGTAGAAAATGAGCTGCCTTGGTTAACCTGTCTACCACCACCCATATAGTGTCATACTGCCGGTGAGTGCGGGGCAAACCTATAATGAAGTCCATATTGATTTCCTCCCACTTATATGTAGGAATACTGATGTCTTGCAGCACACCTCTAGTCTTTGATCCTCCTCTTTCACTTGCTGACAATTCGAACACTTAGCCACAAACTCTACTATGTCCTTCTTTATGCCATTCCATGAATAGACTTCCCATAGGTCACGGTATATCTTGGTGGCACCTGGGTGGATGGAATATTGTGAGCCATGAGCCTCATGTAACATTCATTCTCTCAAGTCATCAACACCAAGAACACACAGACGATCTTGATAATGAAGTACACCATTTCCCCCTTGGAAGAAGATCTCTACCTTTTGATTCTGAACCGCTTTCTTCAACTTCTCACCAAAATAGGATCCTTATCTTGCCTAGCCTTGACCGTAGTCACAAAAGAAGTTTCTGAACCATTCTAAACAATAACACTACCTTCTATCGAATCCATGAGGCAAACTCCTAGTTGTGTAAGCCAATGCACATCCTTCACCAAATCTTTCATTCCATCCTCCACATGAGAAACACTCTCCATAGACAGTCTGCTATGGACATCCGGCGCTACATTGGCCTTTCCCGGATAATAAATGACACTCATGTCATAGTCCTTGAGTATCTCTAACCATCTCCTTTGTCACAAATTCAGGTCCTTTTGAGCGAATACATATCGTAGGCTCTTGTGGTCCGTAAACACAACCACATGGACCCCATACAAATAATTTCTCCAAATCTTCAATGCGAACACCACTCATGTCAATTCCAGCTCATAAGTCAGGTAATTCTTCTCATGAGTCTTAAGCTATCTAGAGGCATATGCAATGACCTTACCACGCTGCATCATGACACAACCAAGATCGACCTTAGAGGCATTACAATACAAAACAAATCCATTTCTACACTCAATTAGGGTCAATACTGGGGCTAGAGTGAGTCATGTCTTTAACTCTCGAAAACTCTTCTCGCAAGCATCCGATCACTGAAATTTGACTTTCTTCTATGTCAACTTAGTCAATGGTGCTGCACTGGATGAGAATCCCTGAACAAACATTCTGCAATAGCAAGTTAAACCCAATAAACTCCTGATATCTGAAGGATTAACTAGTCTAGGCCAATTCCTCACAACTTCTATCTTTTGAGCATCCACCTGAACACCCTCACTTCACACCTTGGCCCAAAAATGTTTAGTCCAACCAAAACTCACACTTTCTGAATTTAGTAAATAGCTGGCGATCCTTGAGAGTCTATAGCACAATCCTCAAATGAGTGGCATACGACTCCTCCCTTTGAGAATATTTAAGGGTGTCATATATGATGACAATCACTAACATATCCAAGTATGGCTTGAACACCCCATTCATCAAATCCATAAAAGCTAGAGAAGCATTCATAGTCCAAAAGACATAACCTCAAACTCATAGTGACCGTACGAAGTCCCGAAAGTTGTCTTCGGAATGTCACTCTCCCTAACTCTGAGCTGATGATACCAGGATCTGAGGTCTATCTTTGAGAAGCACCTGACATCCTGAAGTTGGTCAAATAAGTCATCAATTTTGGGGAGAGGATATCTATTCTTGATGGTGACCTTGTTCTATTGCTGATAGTCAATGCACATACGAAGAGCCTATCCTTTTTTCGTACAAAGAGAATTGGTGCACCCAACGAGGACTTTCTAGGTTTGATGAATCTCTAATCTAGAAGATCCTTCAATAGTTATTTCAACTCCTTTAGCTCAGTTGGAGCCATTCTGTATGGAGGAATAGATATAGGCTACGTATTGGGAAGAAGATCAAAACCAAAGTCAATCTCCCACTCAGGAGGGACTCCTGGTAGATCATCTGGGAGAACCTCCAGATACACACACTCAATAGCGACAAACTGAAGAGTCGGGGTCTCAGATGTAGCATCCTTAACCTGAACTAGATGGTACACACAATCCTTGAAAATCATCTTTATGGCCTTAAGGTAGAAATAAAGCGACCTACAGGCACAGTTAAACTACCCTTCAATTCTAGCAACATTTTCTAGATTTTTCCCTATTTGACATTCGGGTCTGATCCTTGGGTTCCCGGGGTATAACAAGAACCCAAAGCTTCCTATCTTGGCCCTGTTGGCCTCCCTCTCTTTCCTTCATCTAATCCACCTGAATCTGCTGGGCGTATATCACCAAAAGGGAGAAATTATGATCACTATTCAGCATTGCGGTCCTACACTCCTTGACTAGCAAATTTGACACTCCATACACAAATTTGTTCATATAGGCTCTCTGATCCGCAACCATCTCCGGCACATACTTGGATAGACGGGTAAATTCCAAGGCATACTCCTGGACAGTCATATCATTTTTTTCTCAAATTGATGAACTCCGTCGCCTTTGCCTCCCTCAACTCCCTAGGGAAGAATCTGTCTAATATGTCATAAACTCATCCCAGCTCACAGGAAATATGCCCACTGCTCTACCATCCTTCCACTGATAGTACCAAATATAGGCAACCCCCTTAATCTGATAGGAGGCAAAGTCTGCGCTCTCTTCTCTCGTCACCTACATATTATAGGTGGGCATGGGTAGGGACTAAACTACCACTCAAAACCCCACATACTTGGAATTACTTGATTCTTAACTCCTTCAAAAAGCCCTAGGTGGGATCTTGAAGAACTTAAAGAAGACACTTGAATCCCTTTCCTCTTCCCTCTTTACTCTTACAAGTATCAAAATGAGGTTTATCATGGATGATTTCCCCTTAAAAGACCATGTTCCCACCACAAAACAATGTAGTTTTGGTCTTAGGAGAGTAGAAAATACGAGAAGTCCCTCACTAATTCGCAGGAAGTAACTGCCAGGTGACCCTAACGGGTGACCTGATGACTCGTCAGGATGGGCACGACTCGTCGCGTCACCCGTCCAATACACTTGCTATTAGGTTAACTGGGCTCGCAATGGGGGGCCTAATGATTCGTCCCCAGTGACCACGACTCATTACACCCTTTCGTCAAGTACACTGCCTCATCTCCACTAAAATTCCATGGGCTTACTCATGGCTCACCTCACGAGTCGTTGGGACTGGCCACGACTCGTGGGGTCCCATCCGTTAGGTACACTAGTCAAACCTCCTAGGTAACCCTTAACCTCACCCCACGGGAGACCTGACGACTCGTGGTATCTGACCACGAGTCATTCCCACGCCCGTGGGGACCTTAACACTCAATCCAACCTTCCCAAGAGCCACCTGACGACTCGTGGGATCTCATCACGAGTCGTCTAACGACTCGTTCTGCACTGCTGCAACATTTTCCAGATTTTTCCCATTTTGACTTCCGGGTCTGATCCTTGGGTTTCCGGGGTATAAGAATATCTCCCCTTTGGGAACATTCATCCTCGAATGTTAGCAACATGCAGAAAACTCAGAATTAAACAATCACCATATACAAATACTGATCATTTATGCCAAAAACTAGTGGAACGACTACCCCCAAAAAGAACTACATAGCTGGACTGAATTCAGACATCACATACATATATCATATCATAAAACAAATTCCCACGCATGAACGGAACATGAAAAACTGAATAGAGGTTTAGGGCAAAAATTGATACCTCAAACTAAAATTGAGCTAGTAGGGAACAAATAGGGGTATTTAGCTATCATATTTGCTTCAGCTTCCCACGTAGCTCCCTCGACATGCTGATTTCTCCATAACACCTTTACTGAAGCTACTTCCTTGTTCCTCAGTCTTCGAACCTGACGATCCAATATTGCAATGAGAATTTCCTCATAATTGAGGCTATCCTTCACACCTACACTTTCCACCGGAACCATCATAGCTGGATCTCCCAAGTACTTTTTCAAGAGCGTACGTGAAATATGGGATGATCTGAAGCTAACTCTGAAGGTAACTCTAACTCATAGGCTACTTTACCCACTTGTCTCAAAATTTGGTATGGGCCAATATAGCGGGGGCTGAGTTTCCCTTTCTTTCCAAATCTCATTACTCCCTTCATGGGAGATACCTTCAGAAACACCCAATCATGGACCTAGAACTCAAGCTCTCTTCTTCTTACATCCGCATAAGACTTTTGGCAACTTTGATCCATTTTCAGCCTTTCTCTTATCAACTGAACTTTCTCTATAGCCTCATGGACTGAATCTGGACCCACTAACGAAGTCTCACTGACTTCAAACCAACCATTGGGAAATCTACACCTTCTCCCGTAGAGAGCCTCGAACGGTGCCATTTGGATATTGGGGTGATACCTGTTGTTGTATGCAAACTCAGCAAGAGGTAAATGCTCATCCCACCTACCCTTGAAGTCAATAACACAAGCTCTCAACATGTCCTCAAGAGTCTGGATAGTCAGCTCCACCTACCATCTGTTTGCGGATGAAATGCCGTGCTGAGCTTGACCTAGGTACCAAGTCCCTTTTGAAAAGATCTCCAGAACTGAGAGGTGAACTGGGTGCCTCTATCAGATATAATGGACAAGGGCACTCCATGCAATCTAACTAACTCTCAGACGTATAACTTAGAATAATCTTTTGCTGAATTGGTGGTTTTGACCGGTAAGAAATGAGCAGCCTTGGTCAACCTGTCGACCACAACCCAAATGGAGTCATACTACCTACAAGTGCGGGTCAAACCAGTTATTAAGTCCATGTTGATTTATTCCCACTTCCAGGTAGGAATGTTGATATCCTAAAGTACACCCCCCGGTCTCTAAAGCTCGACTTACACTTGTTGGCAATTCGGGCACTTGGCTATGAATTTGCAATATCCCTCTTCATGCCATTCCACCAGTAGATTTCCCGCAAGGCATGATACATTTTGGTGGCACCTGGATGGATAGAATATCTGGATCCGTGAGCCTCATGCAACATCAGACTCCTCAAATCATCCACGTTTGCAACACATAAACGACCCTGGTACCGATGCACACCATCTCCCCCTTTGGAGAAGACTTCTACTTTCTGACTTTGAACAACTTCTTTCAACTTTACCAATGTCGGATCTTCATCTTGTTTAGCCTTCACCTCCACTACCAAGGATGATTCTGGCCCATTCTAGACTACTGCCCCACCATTGGTCGAACCAACTAATCTAACTCCCAACCGTGCTAGTTGATGCACCTCCTTCACCAGCTCCCTCTTGTCTTCACACACATGCGACACACTCTCCATAGAGAGTCTACTAAGGGCATCCGCTACCACGTTGTCCTTGCCTAGGTGGTAAAGGACACTCATGTCATAGTCCTTAAGTAGCTCCAACCACCTTCATTGCCGAAAATTGAGATCCTTCTGTGTGAACACATATTGTAAGATTTTATGGTTAGTGAATACAGATACATGAACCCCATACAAATAGTGTCGCCACATCTTTAAAGCAAACCCCACCGCAACCAACTCATGATCATGGGTCGGGTAATTTTTCTCATGAATTTTCAACTTTTTGGAAGCATATGCAACGACCTTCCCGTGCTGCATAAATACACATCCCAGTCCGACTCTCGAAGCATCACAGTATACAACAAAACCATCGGAGCCCTCTGGTAAAGTCAACACCGGGGCTTAAGTGAGTTTGGCCTTCAATTCTCGGAAGCACTTCTCACAAGCCTCTGGCCATTGGAACTTCACCTTTTTATTAGTCAATCTGGTCAGTGGGGCTGCAAGGGATGAGAAACCTTCTACGAACCTCCGATAGTAACCCACTAAGCCCAAAAAGCTCCTGATCTCCGAAGGGTTTACTGGTCTGGGCCAGTACTTTACCCCAAAGTTACTAGCAATGTAAGGTGTCACAAAAGACAGTGTAGCTCCAAAATCTAGCAAAGTATAAACATCAATATGAAAGACTCGCAACATACCCATGACCACATCGGGAGAAGTCTCCTGCTCCTGTCGAGAGCCAAGTGCAAAAAATTGGTTCTAGCGCTGGCCGCCGGCGGGACCAGTCGAAGTACCCCATTGAGTAGGACGTGCCACAAGGGCTACTGTACTGGCTGCTGGAGTGCAGGCTCCACCACCCTCTAACCTAGCTGCGGGGCAATTCCTGAGCCTGTTTCTAGGTTTTCCACACACGAAGAAAGCATCTAAGACCACCAAACACTTCCCAGGATGGTTCTTGCCACAACAAATGGGAAGGTGCGCTCTGTGCGCATGCTACTCTGACCCCTCAAACCTGAGGCCCTGCTCCTCTGATCATCTCGAGGCCCAGATGGGGTACTAGATAAAGATGGTGCTGGTGTAATAGGCTTGTGCTGGAACTGCTGGTGAGGCCCACCTCTTGCCCTCGACTGGGAGGACCTGTAGCTATCAGTTCTGGCCCTATTGGCCTCTCTCTGCCTCATATGAGCTACCTCCATCTGCTGGGCATAAAGGACTATCCGTGGGTAGTCCATATCCTGATGAAGCATGGCTGTTATGCAGTCCTTGTCCAGATACTCTGCTACTCCTTACACGAATCTGCTAACCAATTGCCACCACCATCTAAGTCAAAAATCGTTTATTCATCCTAAGATGACTCAACAAAGTAGACTGGTACCCTTAAGAATGTTGTATAGAAATCAATCATCAAGCCCATGCACTATGACATTTAACTACTTTTATTGTGCCAGATTAACAAAAAGTAAGCCTCCCGGGAAAGAGCCATTACTAAGAAAACCAAGGAGGGCTCTATATTATAAAAGAAAAAAGAAGTTAATATAAGAAAGAAAAAGAAGAAGGTATACTAAGATATGTATAAAAATATGTGGACTAAAATAGATCACAATCACACGTTCATAAACATAATTTCATTTAAATTTTCACACAACCAAACATTATACAAACACATCATATAATCCAAAATATCTACCCCACCCAAAAATGGTGAAGTGTCCTCAATGCACAAACAGAATAAAGTAAGAGGGAAAGAGAGTTGCAAAAACATCGTGTATCACTCAAATCACGCTACTATTCATCATCCTGTAGTGGGATGGCCTCTATATCATGAGTATGGCCTTGGATGTGCAAATATGAGGCCACTATCATCTCCTGAAGGCCTCTACCTCTATAATGTAGCTCTACATTCGCTAGTGGAGTCTCCTGGGCAAGATATTTTCCCTTATCAGTTGACTGGGTAGGAACATCTGTCTAGGCTGAAGTCAGAGTAGGAATCTGCTCTAGCATAGTGCTAGCCCTGGTAGCTGGGATTGGTGGTGGTGGAACGGTCTGAGTCTGGGGTGGTGGAATAGGCACCACACATAGACTAAAGTCCATAATGCTATCAATAGGAGGTTTCCTATCCATTAGCAGTATTCGCACCTCTTTTAGCTGTCTCTCATGCATCTGCAAATCAAGTACGACAACAACTGTGGTCTCCTTTAGGTCTACTTGGAGGCCCGCTATATCTGAAGCACTGGCACCTCCTCTAAGCTAGTACAACTTGGCATCCATGGCTATCAACTTTGAGATAAAGGACACATGAGAGGTCCTAATAGTGTCTCGGAGTGGCTGAAGACTCTCTCAACAATCATAGCCAGAAAGGTCGGCAAATCCTTAATAAGTTGAGTAAGTCTCCTCTCTGCCCATTTGCGAGGCGAAAATGGTAAGTCAATCTCTAGATATGAGTGGTGACCTCGATGTTATGCTGGTTCTGACTCACTGATGGGCTGTGATGTAGGCTCGTCAATCTTTAGTCCCTGACCTTCAGTAATGGGCCCTCCACAGTAAGTTGGAGCTAGGCTGGCTAACCGTAGTGACCATGGGGTTGTCTCTCATCTTGGTAATATCTAACACTTATCGAGCGTCTATGAAGAGGTCCTCCCTTGGCTTTATCAAACACCAGCCTAAACACCAGCCCTCCGATATAGAATTGTAATGAGGCACGAGAATGATTGGGAGGTGGCTGTCTGAACTGCCCAGTCCTTCAGCTTAACACTAACCATCTAGCCTATGTCAATGATCTTCTTGTCCACAACGGATGCCACAATAATAGCCTGACCAATTGGTGATTTATTGTCTCTCTTTTTTGAGCATACTTTACTGCAGACCACATTCCACCAAAACTTAACAGAAAGCTAGAGGTCCCTCTTGAATATATCAGTTGTATCATAAATAGGCCACACTGGAGTCTCTCAGTCTATCACACTAGCTATCCAACCTCTAGCCAGCCTCCCCTGGTTAGCAACGTTATCATATGCCGAGGCGTCCACCACCTCATAATCATCTCCCAAATAATATCCGTTGATTACCTCTGGGCTGATGTCAACTTATGATCCAGGAATCACCACTGAAGTCAATGGCTCTATCTCTATCTTTAGCATTGGGTTTTGATGAACGGTGAATTTATGCATTTCTTAGCCATACATTGCCCATGCTTTACTATGTTTTGAGAACAAATTGTCTGTGTTTCCATGTGTTTTATGATATATTTGTGAAAAAGAGCTAACACACATGATTAGATGCTTTCAGGGCTTAAAGTGATGAATTTAGGCTTGTTTGAGGCTTACAAGAGCAAAAATAGCTAAACGGGATTGAAGGAACAAGTACATAGAAGTTAGCATCGCGCTGCACGACGCACAATAAAGGATGGCGATAGGAGCGGAATGCTAGGCACATCAGTGTTATGGGCGGCATGAGGCACAGGAACGATTGGGTGGCCAGAAGTCAAATCCCAATTCTAGGAACAGAAGCTGCAAAACCTAATTCAAATCCAAGTAGGAACAACAAAGGCTTAATCTACTATTATAAATATCTTTTACTTTCATGATTTAGGCATGCAACAGAAGTACGACATTGTCATATTGAGTATTCGTAGATTCAAGTGTTGCACAATTCATACTTTGAGAATTTGTGTAATAATTTAGTTGACAATTGTTGGAATTTCATCAAGTTCTTGTGGTTCAATAAAGTCTTGGAGATTTTCTACTTAATTACTTATTCTTGTAAGTATTTTATCATGATTTCTTCAACATCTTCTATTGCTTTGTTCATAAACATGGGCGTCTA
Organism: Datura wrightii; assembly: GCA_035772735.1. Taxonomy (NCBI): domain Eukaryota; kingdom Viridiplantae; phylum Streptophyta; class Magnoliopsida; order Solanales; family Solanaceae; genus Datura; species Datura wrightii. The sequence continues at coordinate 57,892,822 of JASDFA010000001.1, forward strand.
AATCTCTTAGGCTAGGGTGGTGGGAATCATGATGGATCAATGAATGTAGGCTAAAGTTTTGTTGACAATTGTCATTCTTGAATGGTGAATTGAGTGGATTATTATTCTCTTCATTTTAATTAAAATTTTAGCGGTTGCAAACATTAAAACATGCCTTTATCTTTAGCTTGCCCGACCAAGGAGGTCGAAGTTAGGAAAAGAGAATAACAATGGCAATTTGAGGCTAATAAATCTCATCTAATTAACTTGAGCTCTAACTGAGGATAGTTAAAGTTAAGACTTACTACAAAGCTAAAATATACTTTTGAGATCGAGAAGGGATGGATGAAAGCATCTATATTAACGAACGTAACATACATACATTGAGACCGAGAGGAGATAAGTGTAATTCTTAAGTCGAGAAACATTAGATGTACTCAACATAAGTCTTACACAAAATTCACTAGGATAGATCACTATCAAAATCCTACAAAGTTATGAAATCTTGGGGAACAAAGTCCTAGCTTAGCTTTATCAATTTGATACAAACTCAATTATTATTAGAATTATTTTATTTTCTTTATTTGAAAAACCCCCTTCCGAAAATATTGATTACAAGTTAGCTTATTTTCGTCATTAACATATTGTTTCTGCCTATTCCCTGTGGGATCAACCCCAACCTTTATTGGGATACTATATTTCATAGCAATTTCTTTATACTTCAATTGCAAGGTGTAATTTGGGAGTGACCAGGTTCCACCTCAAGAGGATCGACACATAAATCACATAGAACTCCCGAACCAGTGTTTGAATATACTGACCCACTGGCCGGATCCCAGTTTTGACACCTCCACTACTCTATAATGTCAGGGTACAACTCTAAGCTGTTGGAGTTAATCGGTCTGTCCTCAGTGATATCCTAATGAAACCTGCCATTGACTGTACTGTGTCCCTGCAAATAGCTCTCCCTGGCGCCCTGGACTGCCTACCTGAGTCTGTAAATCTCCTCTCCATATTTGTGTCTCAACTTTGCTATTGGAGGAGAGGAGGTCTGACTGGATGATTCCTCCTCAGCGGCCTCACTAGAAGAAATCTCATTCTAGGACTCACTAGAATGGGCTTAGTCATGGTCACTATCGAAATGGGGTAAAGATCCTAAAATGGTGCACTAGTAGATGCCACCCGAGCTGATGGGATGAGTCACACCTTTGCTATATGTTGTACATCTCTCCTGCTACCCGGAGGCAAGGACTCCTCCTCCTCCTTGTCCACAAGGCGGGGGACCTCTTAGGTGTACTCGACTTGCCTCCTTAGGGTAATTCTCTCTTTCGTGCCATTTACCTATGGTCATGCACAAATTTGTCAACAAATAGACTCAGGGCATCGTGAAATTAGTAGAAAGTAAGTGCACGATGGCTGGAGGCACGGTTCGTACCTTCAAGGGACGGTCCGTACCCTATACCATCTATTGAACATAAAAATTCCAACTCATTTCTTCAATGTACGGTTCAAGGTGTGGGTCTTCCTTCCAAAGGACGATCCACCGCTTGGGTCATCCTTTGACTCGGAATGTTGAGACTTACATGTTCAATTAACGGAATGACAGACGATCCGTCTTTGTAAAAGATGATCCGTCTATTCTTCTGTCTATTGGGGTTCATATATTTTCATCAAACTTAGGAAATTTCAAATTTTGAACAAATCTCGGACAAGGGATAGGGCTATTCCAATTTCAAGTTCAAGACTTTCAAATATTGAAGCACATTCAAACAATTTCCTAAGCCCCATAAAAAATTCTAGCAATTTAAACCAAGTTCCCCATCTCCCCCCCCCCCCATGACATACTCAAAGAATAGGTATTTAACATCCCCAAGTCAATTTCTATGAAATTTTAAGCTCAAAGTCAAGATCAATACATATATGCTAGCAACTGCTCATGTGCTTGTTGAGTGAAGGAGCACGACTAAAACGGGTTCCAAACCCTAGAATTTGCATCAGCTTGTGTGATAGTGAGGGAAGAGTGTACTTGAAGCAACTATTAGCAACAACGGTGGAATGCAAAGTTTAGGAGAAATGGAACAAAGAGAAGAAGGGAAAGACGGGTATCGTTGTTCGTTGGGCACGAATACTCTATGTTTGTAATACCGTAAAAAAAAATTTGATGATTATTTAATGTTTGTATGCTATGATAAGGGAGGTACAGGTTGTATATTGGTCATAGGTTAGGAGGGAAATATGTATAAAGGGAAAGCAAAGAGTATGTGAAGTTCATAAGTAAGGGTCAACTTTAAACAACCATATCTCCTAATCTATAATGAATTTTGGAGCCCCACAACCTATCAAACTAAAGGACATTGAGTCTGGTATTCATAACATCAAAACACTCACCAAGAGGAGTTTTAAGTAAGAATTTATGGGCATTTTACCAAAGTACACCTGAGCAGTGGCGTGAGCAACACCGCCGTAGTTACTTAAAAATCAGATTTTTACTTGTAGAAAATATTTTCATCCTAACCCAATTAAACCTTCTTTCTAAGAATTATATTTCTATCTCATTTACAATAGCTAGAAAAAGGAAAATTGTAGAGGTAACATCAAGGTAAACTCCATCTAATCACAAGACAACTTGAGAGTTGGTCCCAAATGTGCACAGTGAGTTAGGGATTGTTTTTAGCTCGTTTTGGGCAGTGATATCCTGCGTTTTAAGAGCTGGTTGTACTGCCTATATGTACACCTTTGAATAAATATTGAATCCAATAATAAAGATAAGAATTTTACCCTTTTTATGGCCCTCAGCATGCAAGTAAAAAACTGGATTTTTGGCAGTTAAGTGAGCTGCCGATTGGACTGTTTTGAGCTGAGTTCCTGCTCGATTTTTCTAGGATTTTTTGGCAGTTTCTTTTACTGTAAATATACCTCATATTTAGGGGAAGAATATCAGAAGAAGTTAGGTAAGTTTCCCTCTTATTTTCCCCCATTAAAAGCTAGTGAAAACTAGTAGCGAGAATGACTATAGTTGTTAATGTTGTCATGTCTTGTTGTTGCTGTTGTGACTGCCTTTAGTGAGTTATTTTGGACTGAATTTTGTGCTACATATTAATTTTGTTGTTGACCTATGAATTCAAGGGATCAAAGAGGTTGAAGGCTGGTCGTTGAAGAAGAAAATCGGCTAAGGAAAGTTCGTCCGGAAAAGGTATGTAAGGCGTTTCGTCCGTCGTTCTTTGAAGCACAATTCGTTCATTTTGAGTTTAATGAGCCCTACAAATTCTCATGTGTTTTGAGGCAGTATTTCAAGCCATATTTAAGCTTTAATTCCCATGTTTGATTGAAGCTAAATGTTGAGATTATTTCTATCCCAAAAGAGGCGCTTAAAGTGTAATGTTGTGTCGATTTGTTGTAGTAGTTGTTCATTGAGATGGAGACTCCTCAGTGTGGGCATTGTTAGCTTTTCCTTTACATTATTTCATATATATTATGTTGTTCATGTATGAGGTTCTGGTCACCTTATGAAATTAGAAATGAAGCTAAGAAGGCAACATAAGAATAAAATACGCTAAAAATGAATGTCTAGCTAGTAAGGGTAAACGAAGGTATCAGTGCAGCATTTTCTTAATATAGTCACCTATCTTTGTGTACAGATGTTTTAGAGCTCTTAAGGATTCAAAGTAATTCCATAACTCCTATTCCTTAAGATCTTGGCAAGTTATCGAGTTACCGAGTGCAAAAATAATGATTGTTGAAGCTAAGCATCCATAATTGAGTCTAAGTAGTTCCAGTTGAGTCCAAGATTTCAAAGTTGAATTCAAGTATTCATATGGAGTCCAAGTATTCCAAAGTTGGGTCTAAGTATCCAAGGTTGGTTCGAAGAACCTATAAGCGAGGTTCATTGTCATGTTCCTCGAGTCTCATGTTCATGTTAAGTTTCCAAGTCAAGTTATGTCTTATGTCCCCTTCTGCCAGTTGCTAGGGGTATAATGTTCAGTTGGTCCTCCGAGTTGGACCCATTATCTAAGTCAGTTACTTTGCATTGTTGAGTAAGTTACTTTGCATTGTTTAGCTATTCCTCTGAGTTTGGCCTGTTATCTGAGTCAAATATATATTGCATTGTTCAGCTGCTGGTCTCAGTATCATTTCTCAATGGCATGATTTGCATTAATTACCGCACGCCTTCTCTAGTTCGAGTATAAGATGGCTAATTGTGTGATACCACGGGAGGATGTCATATGCCCTCTGTAGTTCGAGTATCAGATGGCTGAATGTGCGAAGGAATACATATGAAAATCCTAGTCCAAGTATCAGGTCGACCGTAAAGTCCTGATCCAAGTATCAGGCAACTCTTAAAGTCCTAGTCCAAGTATCAGGTAGCCATACTCAAATCCTAGACTAAGTATCACGTAGCCACCGAGTCAATTCTCATAAACTCTAGTACAAGTATTAGAAGTGTTAGAATATGATTCAATTATATTATACTTATGCATAAAGTGTACATATAGGGTAGCCAGTTACAGAGTTATAGATTATCTCTCTCTACCCTATCTTTTGAGTTATGTTCAACTATTATTTTCCATTGTTATGTTGACAGGTTCCAAAGTGTCACGTTGTTGTTATTCCCTTCTTTGGTTCGGTTTATCTTTGGCATTGCTTTATTTAAAGTATTCACTCTTACATACTGGTGTACTTCTTTATACATACCTCCCTTTGCCTGGGGACCCCTTCAATTGTGCTGCAGGTGCAGACAAGAACTCGAATCGACCATTATAGTAGGAGCTCAGATCCAGCGGAGAGTGTGTTTGCTCCTTTTATTAGGATCCCTATATTGGTTTGGTTATTCTATGTTTTGATGTATATATGGGTAAGCTAGGGCCTGTCCCGTGCATTCAGTATTACTTACTCTTTTAGAGGCTTTTTTGGACTAGTTGTTCAGTTGTATAGTTTCAGTTCAGTTTGTGGCTTGGCTGGCCTTCCGTAGTTTATTTCAGTTCCTATTGTAGCCTTGTCGGCATACTATCTTTGTTATGATTGTTGAGACCTGGCATGTCCATTTCTATGTTATAATTGGTTGTGACAGGTGGCCCTGTGGACCTAAGGGTTGCAACTCAGATGCTATATAGCTGGCTTCTCGATCACTTTGGAATCAAGTGTCGGTCGTGCTCTACCCCATTTTAGGGCATGAGAAACTTGGTATCAGAACGAAGTCGTGTCCTAGGGAGTCCACGAAGTCGTGTCTAGTAGAGTCACACTTATGGTTATGTTGTGCACCATACTTATAATCAGGAGGCTATAGGACATTTAGGAGTTGTTTCACTTCTTTTACTAATAGTTCGTGCTATAGAGTGGGGTCATAAGAATTGCGATATCTAAGTCATGCTATTATTTCAGAATACGCCTGTGATGAGGAAAATGACTATGTTGTTGATAAGCATAGCCGCAGGAGAGGGTACTAGTTGCCCTCCAGTGGATTTAGGAGACAGGTTAGAGGCTCAGAATGAGTCCCCTACTCCAGGTGCTACGGTTCCTCCATCCCCAATTAGAGCAGCAACAAGTAGACCTCCAGCTCCTCTCGCACCATCAGTACCTGAGGTTTATAGAGTGGCTTACCGTCCCTCATTTGTGGTACTTGTTCGGACTTCTATGGTGACTACACACAAGTGCACATGGTCAAACAAATAGTAAAGTGTCTTAAGTAATGCCAAGTATCGATCCCACAGGGACTAAGCTACGGTACTAATTAACTTAAGTGTTAATGAACTTTATCTTTAAGAATGCAGACAACCAAATAAATAATATTTTGATAATTTGAGTTACTAATTTATAAGAATCTAAGACAAAGTTATAAAGTGAGTCTGAACAATAGTAATGAGCAAGATGAGGTTAAAACGAACATGCAGGGAATTAATTTATCAATACAATTTCAGTTAATCTTTCCTTCGGTTGCTAGTCAAGAGTTATTGCCTATGGATTGGAACTTTCGACTCCTATCCAACTTAAGAATCATGAGTCTTAATCTACATTTCTGTGATAAAAGAATTTCATGTTCTAGCCATACATTCCCGATTCCTTAATTGACTAATAAGACTTTCAGATATATTTCTATTCTGAATGTAAATCAATTCTCAATTTTCCAAACTAAGAAGAGGATTATCCTACCAATTCACATCTTTCCAATTTCTTTCCTTTTCAAAATCAAAATTGGATTTTTTAAATATACATTAACATTGGCCAAACATTAATGCAGTAAGAACAAGAATTGATAGAACAACCATTGAAGAAAAGATGAAAACTGAAATGACTAACAATTACATTCCACTATAATTGTTCTTAACCTCAGCAAGAAGTGAATTTAGCCACTCATTCATTGATTAAACATCATCAAATAAGTGTAATTCATACAAACAATTGAGATAAACGAGAAAGAGACAGAGAAGAACCCTAGAATTTTCGTCCCCTCAACTACCTGTAACCCACGTTCTTGCTCAACCAAGTCAGAATGTTTAAAATAAAACCTAAGTGTGCTATTTATATTATTGAGAATTTTTCCCGGAATAACAAGCAACGTGGCACGGAGTATATCGCGGAGCACTCCCTCTGTGCCACGGAGGTATCGCGGACCTTCACTGGAAGTCGGCCCCCCAGGAAATTTAACCTCAACGTGCCACGACCTGCATCGTGGAGCCTGGACAACGTGACACGGTGCTATCACGCACCTTCACTGGAAATTGCCAAATTTATTTCCTCTGAGGCAGAGTGCCTCCGCGATGGTAACGTGACATGGCTCCATCGCGGAGCCCTTGTTTTTGCTGATCTTTCATGTCCTTTTTCACTCCTTGTTTCCAAGTCCATTCCCGATTTTACCAACATGTATCTTAGCTTCCCAAAATTCCATTTTACCTGCAAAACAACACTAATCGTGTTGGTTAGTATAAATTCATATTTAACTACAAATCACATGAGAATGTACACAATAATGATATACAAACAAGTCGAAATGAAGTATTTGAGTATCACTTGGGCATGAAAATTTTCCCAAGATCACTTACCCCACACTTAAACTCTTGTTCGTCCTCGAACAATATTCTCACATCTCATGCAATTGACACTCACGCATAGCTACTTTGACTCAACAATTCAAGCTACGGCTCAATTATTTAATATAGCAAATCATCAAGAAAACATGCATACTCTCATCACTACAATAAAGTACATCACATTAAGACCTCCTAAGCTCAAGAATCAATTCTCGATCTTGGCAAATTCGTGCAAATCAACTGATCAAGACATCCGACGCGAAATTAATCTCTCGTCAAGCATGTGCCCTCACAAAACAAGAAAACTACCCCCCTTTGCTATCATATGATTTCCAAAGCACTACATGTCGGGGTATATGAATACAATTTCGCTCTCTCTCCCAAGGAATTCACATGCATCATGTCATGAACCATAGGCTTGCCTCTAGTGTATTACTCCACTAATATAAGGACGAGTGATGTAAGATCACGTAGGACTTAACGGGTTGTAATGTTAGTTAAGGAACTAGCAAATACTGGGCTAACCAATAATAGCAACTAGCTTCCTTAAGCGCTTTTCAATACATCCCACCATCATTACGGTCATTTTTTTTGTTCCTTCATCCTCCCATCTTCATTTCTTGAAGAAATTTTTTTTTCTTGTTCCCATTTCTTTAAGCACACTCGACTTACTAGCAAAGATTAGTTATACATCTTTAGTTTATTTAATTTCAGCAAGTGCACCTTTGACCTTTTCTTTAACTTTCACCACTTCCGCTTTTCTTTCCTTTTCACAATTCTCACTCCTTCACTCTATGGGAAAATTATTTTTCTTGAGCGCTTAAGAGTTTTGGATCAAATTCACGGCTAATGGAAAGAAGGGATTAAGCTCGGTTTGTACATCTTCAAAGAAAGAAAAAAAATAGGCTAAAGGCTCAATGGTGCTAACTAGGATGTACATTCAAGGTAGGTATGATAATGGAGAAACTTTCGGTTTAATCAAGGAAACGCCTACATCTACAATACACATCCTTCATTTTGTTTCGTACACACACTAGGCAAGTTCTAAACACTTCACAATAGCATGGAATAATCGAACCCTCACCTCACACTCAATGCACATGCTCAACTCAAGACATATTCACAGACTCTTCAATCAGCTGATTACAAGAATTCACTATTAAGCCTCGATCACACCGAATCAAACTCTATGGCCTAGGTATCTCAACATGTTTACACATTTGCATGCTTTCATACGAATCACCTTTGCAACTTAATATCATGTACAACACGTAGCAAGAATTCCGAACCATGAAGTAGCGACACGTTTAGGACACAAACAAAAGAAAGAACGAAAGAAAAAAACTACTCCTATCGACTACATTTCCCTTAAGACAGTCGTCATCCATCCATCATAGGAAACGGTCACTATCTACGACTTCGGTTCAATGAGACTATTCTCGGTAAAAGCACCGAAAACAAAGACCGAGAAACCCAACATAAAAGAAATTTAATGAAAAATTTTAAAATTTTTGATAATTTCGATAGAAAACAAAAATATTTACACCACCACCATTCAACAACAGCTCACACACACACAACAGCTTAACATTCATTACAACACCACTTAATTACAGAACACATAACACAAAGTCACAGGGTCACATTTTTCACAGGCACAACAACACAACACATAAACATAAACAAAAACAACAACGAAACAGCTGGCACCTAACTACTCCCACCCCACACTTAAACCGAACACTGTCCCCAGTGTTCACAAAATTCAACATATCACAAAGGTGGGTGGTGAAACTCCCTGATCAATCGAAGTATTCAACTTCTTCATCAGGTGTCGTTGCCTCGTCTCCCATATCAGAATCTCCCCCGCTGTCCTCATCTGACTCAACATCTGAATCCTCCCGTAGTATCTCCTCATCGGTGGGGTCGTCATCATCTATAGGCTCCACAAATGCGGGCCCCACTATACATAGAGCTCGGGCATTCTCGCCGAATGGGTAATCCAGCTCGAGCTGCCATAGCTCATCCTCCGTTGCAGGCCTCTCGCCAATGCGCAGCTGCAACATCTGCATCCCATACATGCGGTCCATATACTGATCATCCCGAGCATGTCGCTCGGCTAGTGTGTGCACCGGCCCATGAGTAGTGTCAGGTGCCTTGGTTTTGGTAACATCCAAGGCGCGCCTGTCAATCTGTGGAATGTAATCCAGGGCCTCCTCCTCGATATCATGGCCCCTCAGGAACGTGGTCAGCAAACCACCGAACTCGTATCTGTGCCCCTGATGCAATCGGGCTCTCTTCATGGCGGAGATGATCACCGCCCCAACATTTATTTAAAGCCCCTTCATCAAGGCATACACCAAGCAGACTCGGTCCCGGGTGACATCTATCATGTGCACCCCCGGGATCAAGCATGAGCATATAATTTTAAGCCAGATCCTAGCTTTCCTGTTCATCTGCGAGTAGGGCAGTGTCTGATAGTAGCCCCTCTCCTTGTGCCTGCTCCACCTTGCTGTCGAACGGGCTCCACATAGAGTGCGTCTGATGTCCGCATAAGGTGGAGTGATGTTCAGCTGCTGAAGGACATGGGCGTCTGTGTCCACGCCCCCAAGATAGCATTCAGGTGATGGGGCTCAAAAGTGACAACCTGCCCACTGATCTTGACAGTGTGACTGCGGAGGGTCGGGTTTCAGTTGGCATAGAACTCTCGAATGAGATGGAGATTGTACTCCCTGGGCTCTTCGAAGATGAAGTTCAGCCCAGCGGTGTCAATCCGGTGTACAATCCGCGGGAATTCCTGTGCCAGCGACTCCCTTGATATATGCTCTTCCGGGAAGTATTTGGTTTCTTTGTGTTTTGCATACCATTTCTTCCCTTCGTTAGTCACCCATTGGGTTCCGTATTTTCGGCGTTGGCCTCTCGGAACCGCTGGTGCTGCTGGAACTGCTATTCCCAATCTTATTCTTTTTCTGCCGACGCCTGATGTTGATGCTCCCTTTCCCTTGTCTTGTTTGCCTGACATTGTTCCTGTACAATCGAACACACAATCCCAATTTATTCAAGTCACAATTAGCTTCAACTAAGATTGGGTTTAATTAGGTCACCCCACACTTAGTCTTTAGCCACACTCAAAACAATTTCGACAAGACATCATGAACCATAGGCTTTCCTCTAGTGTATTACTCCACTAATATAAGGACGCGTGATGTAAGATCACGTACGACTTAACGGGTTGTAATGTAAGCTAAGGAACTAGTAAATACTGGGCTAACCAATAATAGCAACCAGCTTCCTTAAGCGATTTTCAATACATCCCACCATTATTATGGGCCTTGTTTCTTCCTTCATCTTCTCTTTCTTGTATTTTCCTCTTTATTTTTGTTCTCATTTCTTTAAGCACACTTGACTTAATAACAACGATTTGTACATCATTATTTTATTTAATTTCAGCAAGTGCACCTTTGACCTTTTCTTTACTTTCACCACTTCCGCTTTTCCTTTCTTTTCACAATTCTCACTCCTTGACACTGTGGGAAAAATTATTTTTCTTGAGCGCTTAAGAGTTTTGGATCAAATTCAAGGCTAATGGAAAGAAGGGATTAAGCTCGGTTTGTACCTCTTCAAGGAAATAAAAAAATTTAAGCTAAAGGCTCAATGGGGCTAACTAGGATGTACATTCAAGGTAGGTATGATAATGGAAAAACTTTCGGATTAATCAAAGAAATGCCTACATCCTTTCCTACAATACACATCTTTTATTTCATTTCGTACACACACCAGGCAAGTTCTAGACACTTCAAAATAGCATGGGATAATCGAAACCTCACCTTACACTCATTGCACATGCTCAGCTCAAGATATATTCACAGACTCTTCAATCAGCTAATACAAGAATTCAATATTAAGCCTCAATCACACCAAATCGAACTCTATGGCCTAGGTATCTCAACATGTTTACACATTTGCATGCTTTCATACGAATCACCTTTGCATCTTAATATCAGGTACAACACGTAACAAGAATTTCGAACTCTGAAGTAACGACACGTTCGGGAAACAAACAAAAGAAAGAAAATAAAAGAAAGAAAAAAATACTCCTATCGACTGCATTTCCCTTAAGACGGTTGTCATCCATCCCATTGAACCGAAGTCGTAAATAGTGACTGTTCCCTTTGATGGATGGATGACGACCGTCTTAAGGGAAATGTAGTCGATAGGAGTAGTTTTTTCTTTCTTTTATTTTCTTTCTTTTGTTTGTTTCCCGAACGTGTCGTTACTTCAGGGTTCGAAATTCTTGTTACGTGTTGTACCTGATATTAAGATGCAAAGGTGATTCGTATGAAAGCATGCAAATGTGTAAACATGTTGAGATACCTAGGCCATAGAATTCGATTTGGTGTGATTGAGGCTTAATATTGAATTCTTGTATTAGCTGATTGAAGAGTCTGTGAATATATCTTGAGCTGAGCATGTGGAATGAGTGTAAGGTGAGGTTTCGATTATCCCATGCTATTGTGAAGTGTCTAGAACTTGCCTGGTGTGTTTACGAAATGAAATAAAGGATGTGTATTGTAGGAAAGGATGTAGGCATTTCTTTGATTAAACCGAAAGTTTTTCCATTATCATACCTACCTTGAATGTACATCCTAGTTAGCCCCATTGAGCCTTTAGCTTAAGTTTTTTTATTTCCTTGAAGAGGTACAAACCGAGCTTAATCCCTTCTTTCCATTAGCCTTGAATTTGATCCAAAACTCTTAAGCGCTCAAGAAAAACAATTTTTCCCACAGTGTCAAGGAGTGAGAATTGTGAAAAGAAAGGAAAAGCGGAAGTGGTGAAAGTAAAGAAAAGGTCAAAGGTGCACTTGCTGAAATTAAATAAAATAATGATGTACAAATCGTTGTTATTAAGTCGAGTGTGCTTAAAGAAATGGGAACAAAAATAAAGAGGAAAATACAAGAAAGAGAAGATGAAGGAAGAAACAAGGCACATAATAATGGTGGGATGTATTGAAAAGCGCTTAAGGAAGCTGGTTGCTATTATTGGTTAGCCCAGTATTTACTAGTTCCTTAGCTTACATTGCAACCCGTTAAGTCCTACGGGATCTTACATCACGCGTCCTTATATTAGTGGAGTAATACACTAGAGGAAAGCCTATGGTTCATGACATGATGCATGTGAATTCTTTGGGAGAGAGAGAGAAATCGTGTTCATATAGCCCTACATGTAATGCTTTGGAAATCATATGATTGAAAAGGGGGAAATTTCTCTTGTATTGTAAGGGCACATGCTTGACGAGAGATTGAATTTCGTGTCGGATGTCTTGATCAGCTGATTTGCATGAGTTTGCCGAGATCGAGAGTCGATTCTTTAGTTTAGGAGGTCTTAATGTGGTGTATGTCATTGTGTTGATGAGACCATGCATGTTTTCTTGATGATTTGCTATATTAAATAATAGGTATAGCCGTAGCTTGAATTGTCGAGCCAAAGTAGCTATGTGTGGGTGTCAATTGCATGAGATGTGAGAGTATTGTTCGAGGATGAACAAGATTTTAAGAGTGGGGTAAGTGATCTTGGGCATAATTATATGCCCAAGTGATACTCAAATGCTTCATTTCGTCTTTTTTATCTATCCTTATGTGTGCATTCTCATGTGATTTGTAGTTAAAATGTGAATTTATACTAACCAACATGATTAGTGTTGTTTTGCAGGTAAAATGTAATTTTGGAATCTATGATACATGTTGGTAAAAAATCGGGAATGGAATTGGAAGCAAGGAGTGGAAAAGGTCAAGGAAGAGCAGCAAAAATAAGGGCTCCGCGATGGAGCCATGTCACGTTGCCATCGCGAAGGCATTCTGCCTCGGGTGATTTAGTTTGGCCAATTCTAGTGAAGATTCGCGATTGCGCCGTGACACGTTGGCCTGGCTACGCGTTGCAGGCCGTGGCACGCCAAGGAGAAATTGCTGAGGAACTTGATTCCAGTGAGGGTCCGCGTTTGCCCCGTGGCACGGAGGGAGTGCTCCGCGATACATTCCGTGCCACGTTGCTTGTTATTCCGGGAAAAATTCTCACTAGTATAAATAGCACACTTAGGTTTATTTTTAAACATTCTGACTTGGTTGAGCAAGAAAGTGGGTTACAGGCAGTTGAGGGGACGAAAATTCTAGGGTTCTTCTCTATCTCTTTCTCTTTTATCTCAATTGTTTGTATGAATTACACTTATTTGATGATGTTTAATCCACAAATGAGTGGCTAAATTCACTTCTTGCTGAGGTTAAGAATAATTGTAGTGGAATGTAATTGTTGATCAATTTAGTTTTCATCTTTTCTTCAATGGTTGTTCTATCAATTCTTGTTCTTACTGCATTAATGTTTGGCCAATGTTAATGTATATCCAAAAAATCCGATTTTGATTTTGAAAAGAAAAGAAATTGGAAAGTTGTGAATTGGTAGGATATGATCTCTTCTTAGTTTGGGAAAATTGAGAATTGATTTATATTCAGAATAGAAATATATCTGAAAGTCTTATTAGTCAATTAAGGAATAGGTTTTGTATGGCTAGAACATGAAATTCTTTTATTACAGAAATGTAGGTTGAAGGTTCATGATTCTTAAGTTGGGTAGGATACGAAAGTTTCAATCCATAGGCAATAATTCTTGACTAGCAACCGAAGGAAAGATTAACTGAATTGTATCGATAAATTACTTCCCTGCATGTTCGTTTTAACCTCAGCATGCTCATTACTATTGTTCAGACTCACTTTAGAATCCTTTCTTAGATTCATAGAAATTAGGAAACTCAAACTCTCCAAATATTGTTTAATTGGTTTTCTGCATTCTTAAAGTTATATTTCATTAACACTTAAGTAAATTATTACCTTAGTTCAGTCCCTATGGGATCGATACTGCGCTTTACTTAAGCCACTTTACTACTTGTTCGACCACGTGCACTTGCGTGTAGTCACCAGAAATGCCCAAACATGAGCCAGTTCATGCATGATATAGCAAACTATTTGGTCAAAGATTTTCAAATCGCTATGCTTCATTAGGATATTGATTTCTCACGATTGGTTTTGTATGCCCAGTAGATAGATGTGGTACAAGTGAATGAGCGGGATAGAGAGGCCACGAGGGCCAGGACCACAATTTTTGATTCTCCCAATAGAGGCCTGGTGGTGGGCATCGTCAGTAGTCCCACCAAAGATCATCAGCCCCGCACCGTAGGTCAGCTCCAGAATAGGTTCTATGCCCTCGCATCGCGTCAGGAGTAGAATGTCTCTCCATATGCAGTCACTGGTATGTTACGAGTATTCCACCTTAATGTATATGCATTGTTATATCTAGGGGCTACTTTACTTTTTGTCACACCCTATGTTGCAAGTAGTTTCGAAGTCAGTCCTGAAATCCTATTAGAACCCTTCTCAGTTTCATTCCAGTTGGTGATTCAATCATAGCTCAATGGGTGTATAGAAATTACCCTATCATAGTCCTTCAGAAAGTCACCTCAGTAGATTTAGTAGAGCTACCTATGACATATTTTAATGTTACCTTTGGAACGTATTGGCGTGCATGTTATGCCTTAGTGAACTGTAGAACCAATGAAGTAGAGTTCTGGTTTCTGGGAGATCCTTTCCTAGAGTGGAAGGGTAGTTCAACTGTGCCTGTAGGTTATTTCATTTTCTACCTTAAGTCTAGAATGATGATCTCTAAGGGTTGTGTGTACCATATAGTCGGGGTTAAGGATGCTATGTCTGATACCCCGACTATCTAGTCAGTCCCTATAGTTTTTGAGTATCCAAAAGTGTTTTCAGATGATCTATCGGGAATTCCTTCGGAGAGGGAGATCGACTTTTGTATTGACCTTCTTCCTGATAAGCAGCTTATATCTATTCCTCCTTATAAAATGGCTCCGGCTGAGCTAAAGAAGTTGAAAAAGCAGTTGAAGGACTTCTTAGACAAGGGTTTCATAAGACCTAGCAAGTCCCTGTGGGGTGCACCAGTTCTATTTGTCCGAAAGAAGAATGGTTCTCTTTGTATGTCCATTGGCTATCTACAGTTGAACAAGGTCATAGTCAAGAACATGTATCCTCTCCCTAGAATTGATGACTTGTTTGACCAGCTTCAGGGTGCCAAGTGTTTTTCAAAGATAGACCTCAGATCCGGATATCATTAGCTCAGAGTTAGAGAGAGTGACATTCCGAAGACAACCTTTAAGACTCGGTACGGTCACTATGAGTTTGTAATTATTTCTTTTGGACTAATGAATGCTCCTATTGTTTTTATGGATTTAATGAACAGGGTGTTCAAATCGTATTAGGACATGTCCGTGATTGTGTTCATAGATGACATTCTCATATACTCTTGGAGCAAGGAGGAGCATGTCTTTCACTTGAGGGTGGTGCTACAGACTCTTAAGGCTCGCCAAACTGTATTCTAAATTTCGCAAGTGTGAGTTTTGGTTAGATTCAGTAGCATTTTTTGGTTATGCGGTGTCAAGTGAGGGTGTACATGTGGACTCTCAAAAGATAGAAGATGTGAAGAATTGGCCCAGATCGATTAGTCCTTCAGATATCAGGAGTTGCTTTGGTTTAACTAGTTACTGTAGGAGGTTTGTTGAAGGGTTTTCATCCATTGCAGCACCATTGACTAAGTTGACCCATAAGAAAGTGAAGTTTTAATGGTCAGAGGCCTGTGAGAAGAGCTTCCAAGAGTTGAAGACTCGACTTACCTCAGCACCAGTGTTGAGGCTACCAATGGGTTTGTGCTATATTGTGATGCATCGAGGATCGTCCTTCGTGGTGTATTAATGCAGCACGATATGGTTATAACCTATGCTTCTAGGCAGTTGAAAGTCCATGAAAAGAACTATCTGATTCACGACCTGGAGTTGCAGCGGTAGTATTCGCCTTCAAGTGGAGACACTATGTATATGGGGTCCATGTGGATGTGTTTATGAACCACAAAAGTCTACAGTACTTGTTTACCCGAAAGGATCTAAATCTACATGAAAGAAGGTGGTGGGAGCTTCTTAAAGATTATGATATGAGTGTCGTTTATCTTCTAGGCAAGGCTAATGTGGTTGTAGATGATCTTACTAGGCTTTCTATGGAGAGTGTGTCTCATGTAGATGAGGCAATAAAAGAGTTGGTGAAGGATGTGCATCGACTTGCATGACTAGGAGTTCGTCTTGTTGATTCGACAGATGGTGGTGTCATTGTTCAGAATGGATCAGAATCTTCTTTGGTGACCAAAGTCAAGACTAGGCAAGACGAGGATCCTACTTTGGTTAAGTTGAAGGAAGCAGTTCAAAATCAGAAGGTAGAGGTTTTCTCCTAAGGGGGAGATGGTGTACTTCGATATCAGGGTCGGTTGTGTGTCCTGGGTGTTGATTATTTGAGGGATTGAATGTTGCATGAGGCTCTTGGTTCTCGATATTCTATACATCCAGGTGCTATCAAGATGTATCGTGACCAATGGGAAATCTATTGGTGGAATGGCATGAAGAATGACATAGCAGAGTTTGTGGCTAAGTATCCGAGTTGTCAACAGGTGAAAGTTGAGCATCAAAGACATGGATGTGTGCTTCAAGAAATTTGTATCCCTACTTGTAAATGGGAGGAAATCAATATGGACTTCATTATAGGGTTGCCTCAATCTCGTCAATAGTACGACTCTATTTCGGTGGCTGTAGATAGGTTGACTAAGGCAACTCATTTTCTACCAGTCAAAACTACTGATTCAGTGGAGGATTAAGCCAATTTGTATATTCAGGAGTTAGTTCAGTTGCATGTAGTTCCCCTATCCATCAAATAAGATAGAGGTACTTAGTTTACCTCCTAGTATTGGAGATCATTTCAAAAGGGACTCGGTACTCAGGTCAAGCTTAGCACAAATTTTCACCCGCAGACAGATGGTTAGGTAGAGCGGACCATTCAGATTGTTGAGGAAATGTTGAGAGCATGTCTGATTGATTTTAAAGGTATTTGGGATGATCTTTTACTTCTCATTGAGTTTGCATATAACAACAGTAACCATTCCAGCATTCAGATGGCTCCGTTTGAGTCTCTTTATGGGCGGAGGTGTAGATCGCCCATTGGTTGGTTTGAAGTTGGTGAAGCTACATTGATAGGGCCAGATTCAGTCCATGAGGCTATGAGGAAAGTCCATCTTGTAAGGGAAAGGTTGAAAACAACTTAGAGTCATCAAAAGTCCTATGCCGATGTGAGGAGGAGATAACTTGAGTATTATGTTCATGATTCGGGGTTTCTGAAGGTATCTACCATGAATGGAGTAATGAGATTCATAAGAAGGGAAAACTTAGTCCCCGCTATATTAGCCCGTATAGGATTGTGAGACGTGTTGTCCAGGTGGCCTATGAGTTGGAGTTACCCTTAGAATTAGCATCAGTACATCCAGTTTTCCACGTGTCTCTCTTGAAGAAGTGCATGGGTGACCCGACTTTAGTTGTTCCAGTGGAGAGAATAGGTGTGAAGGATAGCCTTAGTTATGAGGGGATTGCGGTTGAAATACTTGATCGTCAGGTTCGGAAGTTGAAGAACAAAGAGGTGCTTCAGTAAAGGTTTTGTGGAGAAATTAGCATGTTGAAGAAGCTACATTGGAAGCTGAGGCAGATATGATGGCTAAATACCCGCATCTTTTCCCTCACGGCTTAGTTCCAGCTTGAGGTATCAAATTCATCCCTAGTACTCTATTCAGTTTCATGTTCAATTGATGTGTCCTAGTTTCTTTCATGTCAATGCATGTGTGTGTGATTCATAAATTCAGTTCATTCATGTAATTTAGTCCAGAGTCAGTCACTCCGTCAATTTTCAGCTTTAGATGTTCAGTATTTGGGATGATAGTTCTTTTCCCCAGCCTTTCAATATGTTCATCCACATTCGAGGATGAATGTTCCCAAGGGGGAGATATTGTAATACCCCAAAAGTCCCTAATATTAGACCCGAGGGTTGAACTAGAGAAAACATGAAAATCTGCACTTTTTAACCAAAATGACTTGTGGTACGAGTCGTGAGACCATGTAAAGGGTCGTAGGACAAGTCGTGAAGAAGATCTGGAGTTTAGGTGTCAAGACCACGAGTCATGGTATGTGAGTACGAATCATGGTCAGGATCATGGGGAGGTGAATTCACGAGAGATTTTACAACCCGTGGTACGAAACCATGATTCGTGGGATGAAGTCATGGAATATTTAAGAGGAAAAGTTAGTAGTTGAGACTTAGTGACCACAGGTGGCCTCACGTCTTGTGGTGGCTTGTAACGAGTTATGAGATGGACCCATGGTGAGAATCCAGGAAGGATGGCAGGTGACCAGTGGTGACGAATGGTTACCAGGAGTAGTTACTTCATGGTACGACTCGTGCAGCCTGTGATGACTGGCAGTGAATATTTTTCCTGCATTTTAGTAAGGGTGTTTTCATAAATCCTAAGCCCCTAGGTCCTAAACTACATCGTTTTAAGCTATGTGAGGGGAGTTTTAAGAGGGTTAAATCTACTCTAACCTATTCCCTCCCCATGCATGCATAACTACAGGATTCCTAAGGAAGATCAAGCTTAGACCTCTCCAATTTCTTCTCCAATTCCTTTGGGCTTCCAAGGAAGAGTGTAAGACCAGATTACCCAGGTATGTAGGGTTATGAATGGGAGTATTCCTTCACTCCCATGCCCAAATCCTCTTCGTTAACCCGGAGTATTCGTTACTATTACAATGCTTTATTTAGTCCCATTACTGAAGGTCAGGGACTAAAGATTGACGAGCCTACATCACAGCCCATCAGTGAGTCAGAACCAGCATAACATCGAGGTCACCACTCATATCCAGAGATTGACTTACCATTTTCGCCTCGCAAATGGGCAGAGAGGAGACTTACTCAACTTATTAAGGATTTGCCAACCTTTCTGGCTATGATTGTTGAGAGAGTCTTCAGCCACTCCGAGACACTATTAGGACCTCTCATGTGTCCTTTATCTCAAAGTTGATAGCCATGGATGCCAAGTTGTACTAGCTTAGAGGAGGTGCCAGTGCTTCAGATATAGCGGGCCTCCAAGTAGACCTAAAGGAGACTAGAGTTGTTGTCGTACTTGATTTGCAGATGCATGAGAGACAGCTAAAAGAGGTGCGAATACTGCTAATGGATAGGAAACCTCCTATTGATAGCATTATGGACTTTAGTCTATGTGTGGTGCCTATTCCACCACCCCAGACTCAGACCGTTCCACCACCACCAATCCCAGCTACCAGGGCTAGCACTATGCTAGAGCAGATTCCTACTCTGACTTCAGCCTAGACAGATGTTCCTACCCAGTCAACTGATAAGGGAAAATATCTTGCCCAGGAGACTCCACTAGCGAATGTAGAGCTACATTATAGAGGTAGAGGCCTTCAGGAGATGATAGTGGCCTCATATTTGCACATCCAAGGCCATACTCATGATGTAGAGGCCATCCCACTACAGGATGATGAATAGTAGCGTGATTTGAGTGATACACGATGTTTTTGCAACTCTCTTTCCCTCTTACTTTATTCTGTTTGTGCATTGAGGACACTTCACCATTTTTGGGTGGGGTAGATATTTTGGATTATATGATGTGTTTGTATAATGTTTGGTTGTGTGAAAATTTAAATGAAATTATGTTTATGAACGTGTGATTGTGATCTATTTTATTCCACATATTTTTATACATATCTTAGTATACCTTCTTCTTTTTCTTTCTTATATTAACTTCTTTTTTCTTTTATAATATAGAGCCCTCCTTGGTTTTCTTAGTAATGGCTCTTTCCCGGGAGGCTTACTTTTTGTTAATCTGACACAATAAAAGTAGTTAAATGTCATAGTGCATGGGCTTGATGATTGATTTCTATACAACATTCTTAAGGGTACCAGTCTACTTTGTTGAGTCGTCTTAGGATGAATAAACTATTTTTGACTTAGATGGTGGTGGCAATTGGTTAGCAGATTCATGTAAGGAGTAGCAGAGTATCTGGACAAGGACTGCATAACAGCCATGCTTCATCAGGATATGGACTACCCACGGATAGTCCTTTATGCCCAGCAGATGGAGGTAGCTCATATGAGGCAGAGAGAGGCCAATAGGGCCAGAACTGATAGCTACAGGTCCTCCCAGTCGAGGGCAAGAGGTGGGCCTCACCAGCATGTCCAGCACAAGCCTATTACACCAGCACCATCTTTATCTAGTACCCCATCTGGGCCTCGAGATGATCAGAGGAGCAGGGCCTCAGGTTTGAGGGGTCAGAGTAGCATGCGCACAGAGCGCACCTTCCCATTTGTTGTGGCAAGAACCATCCAGGGAAGTGTTTGGTGGTCTTAGATGCTTTCTTCGTGTGTGGAAAACCTAGAAACAGGCTCAGGAATTGCCCCGCAGCTAGGTTAGAGGGTGGTGGAGCCTGCACTCCAGCAGCCAGTACAGTAGCCCTTGTGGCACGTCCTACTCAATGGGGTACTTCGACTGGTCCCGCCGGCGGCCAGCGCTAGAACCAATTTTTTGCACTTGGCTCTCGACAGGAGCAGGAGACTTCTCCCGATGTGGTCATGGGTATGTTGCGAGTCTTTCATATTGATGTTTATACTTTGCTAGATTTGGGAGCTACACTGTCTTTTGTGACACCTTACATTGCTAGTAACTTTGGGGTAAAGTACTGGCCCAGACCAGTAAACCCTTCGGAGATCAGGAGCTTTTTGGGCTTAGTGGGTTACTATCGGAGGTTCGTAGAAGGTTTCTCATCCCTTGCAGCCCCACTGACCAGATTGACTAATAAAAAGGTGAAGTTCCAATGGCCAGAGGCTTGTGAGAAGTGCTTCCGAGAATTGAAGGCCAAACTCACTTCAGCCCCGGTGTTGACTTTACCAGAGGGCTCCGATGGTTTTGTTGTATACTGTGATGCTTCGAGAGTCGGACTGGGATGTGTATTTATGCAGCACGGGAAGGTCGTTGCATATGCTTCCAAAAAGTTGAAAATTCATGAGAAAAATTACCCGACCCATGATCATGAGTTGGTTGCGGTGGTGTTTGCTTTAAAGATGTGGCGACACTATTTGTATGGGGTTCATATATCTGTATTCACTAACCATAAAATCTTACAATATGTGTTCAAACAGAAGGATCTCAATTTTCGGCAATGAAGGTGGTTGGAGCTACTTAAGGACTATGACATGAGTGTCCTTTACCACCTAGGCAAGGACAACGTGGTAGCGGATGCCCTTAGTAGACTCTCTATGGAGAGTGTGTCGCATGTGTGTGAAGACAACAGGGAGCTGGTGAAGGAGGTGCATCAACTAGCATGGTTGGGAGTTAGATTAGTTGGTTCGACCAATGGTGGGGCAGTAGCCTAGAATGGGCCAGAATCATCCTTGGTAGTGGAGGTGAAGGCTAAACAAGATGAAGATCCGACATTGGTAAAGTTGAAAGAAGTTGTTCAAAGTCAGAAAGTAGAAGTCTTCTCCAAAGGGGGAGATGGTGTGCATCGGTACCAGGGTCGTTTATGTGTTGCAAACGTGGATGATTTGAGGAGTCTGATGTTGCATGAGGCTCACGGATCCAGATATTCTATCCATCCAGGTGCCACCAAAATGTATCATGCCTTGCGGGAAATCTACTGGTGGAATGGCATGAAGAGGGATATTGCAAATTCATAGCCAAGTGCCCGAATTGCCAACAAGTGTAAGTCGAGCTTTAGAGACCGGGGGGTGTACTTTAGGATATCAACATTCCTACCTGGAAGTGGGAATAAATCAACATGGACTTAATAACTGGTTTGACCCGCACTTGTAGGTAGTATGACTCCATTTGGGTTGTGGTCGACAGGTTGACCAAGGCTGCTCATTTCTTACCGGTCAAAACCACCAATTCAGCAAAAGATTATTCTAAGTTATACGTCTGAGAGTTGGTTAGATTGCATGGAGTGCCCTTGTCCATTATATCTGATAGAGGCACCCAGTTCACCTCTCAGTTCTGGAGATCTTTTCAAAAGGGACTTGGTACCTAGGTCAAGCTCAGCACGGCATTTCATCCGCAAACAGATGGTAGGTGGAGCTGACTATCCAGACTCTTGAGGACATGTTGAGAGCTTGTGTTATTGACTTCAAGGGTAGGTGGGATGAGAATTTACCTCTTGCTGAGTTTGCATACAACAACAGGTATCACTCCAATATCCAAATGGCACCGTTCGAGGCTCTCTACGGGAGAAGGTGTAGATTTCCCAATGGTTGGTTTGAAGTCAGTGAGACTTCGTTAGTGGGTCCAGATTCAGTCCATGAGGCTATAGAGAAAGTTCAGTTGATAAGAGAAAGGCTGAAAATGGATCAAAGTTGCCAAAAGTCTTATGCGGATGTAAGAAGAAGAGAGCTTGAGTTCTAGGTCCATGATTGGGTGTTTCTGAAGGTATCTCCCATGAAGGGAGTAATGAGATTTGGAAAGAAAGGGAAACTCAGCCCCCGCTATATTGGCCCATACCAAATTTTGAGACAAGTGGGTAAAGTAGCCTATGAGTTAGAGTTACCTTCAGAGTTAGCTTCAGATCATCCCATATTTCACGTACGCTCTTGAAAAAGTACTTGGGAGATCCAGCTATGATGGTTCCGGTGGAAAGTGTAGGTGTGAAGGATAGCCTCAATTATGAGGAAATTCTCATTGCAATATTGGATCGTCAGGTTCGAAGACTGAGGAACAAGGAAGTAGCTTCAGTAAAGGTGTTATGGAGAAATCAGCATGTCGAGGGAGCTACGTGGGAAGCTGAAGCAAATATGATAGCTAAATACCCCTATTTGTTCCCTACTAGCTCAATTTTAGTTTGAGGTATCAATTTTTGCCCTAAACCTCTATTCAGTTTTTCATGTTCCGTTCATGCGTGGGAATTTGTTTTATGATATGATATATGTATGTGATGTCTGAATTCAGTCCAGCTATGTAGTTCTTTTTGGGGGTAGTCGTTCCACTAGTTTTTGGCATAAATGATCAGTATTTGTATATGGTGATTGTTTAATTCTGAGTTTTCTGCATGTTGCTAACATTCGAGGATGAATGTTCCCAAAGGGGAGATATTCTTATACCCCGGAAACCCAAGGATCAGACCCGGAAGTCAAAATGGGAAAAATCTGGAAAATGTTGCAGCAGTGCAGAACGAGTCGTTAGACGACTCGTGATGAGATCCCATGAGTCGTCAGGTGGCTCGTGGGAAGGTTGGATTGAGCTGAGGAGTTAAGGTCCCCACGGGCGTGGGAATGACTCGTGGTCAGATACCACGAGTCGCCAGGTCTCCCGTGGGGTGAGGTTAAGGGTTACCTAGGAGGTTTGACCAGTGTACCTAACGGATGGGACCCCACGAGTCGTGGCCAGTCCCAACGACTCGTGAGGTGAGCCATGAGTAAGCCCATGGAATTTTAGTGGAGATGAGGCAGTGTACTTGACGAAAGGGTGTAATGAGTCGTGGTCACTGGGGACGAATCATTAGGCCCCCCATTGCGAGCCCAGTTAACCTAATAGCAAGTGTATTGGACGGGTGACGCGACGAGTCGTGCCCATCCTGACGAGTCATCAGGTCACCCGTTAGGGTCACCTGGCAGTTACTTCCTGCGAATTAGTGAGGGACTTCTCGTATTTTCTACTCTCCTAAGACCAAAACTACATTGTTTTGTGGTGGGAACATGGTCTTTTAAGGGGAAATCATCCATGATAAACCTCATTTTGATACTTGTAAGAGTAAAGAGGGAAGAGGAAAGGGATTCAAGTGTCTTCTTTAAGTTCTTCAAGATCCCACCTAGGGCTTTTTGAAGGAGTTAAGAATCAAGTAATTCCAAGTATGTGGGGTTTTGAGTGGTAGTTTAGTCCCTACCCATGCCCACCTATAATATGTAGGTGACGAGAGAAGAGAGCGCAGACTTTGCCTCCTATCAGATTAAGGGGGTTACCTATATTTGGTACTATCAGTGGAAGGATGGTAGAGCAGTGGGCATATTTCCTGTGAGCTGGGATGAGTTTATGACATATTAGACAGATTCTTCCCTAGGGAGTTGAGGGAGGCAAAGGCGACGGAGTTCATCAATTTGAGAAAAAAATGATATGACTGTCCAGGAGTATGCCTTGGAATTTACCCGTCTATCCAAGTATGTGCCGGAGATGGTTGCGGATCAGAGAGCCTATATGAACAAATTTGTGTATGGAGTGTCAAATTTGCTAGTCAAGGAGTGTAGGACCGCAATGCTGAATAGTGATCATAATTTCTCCCTTTTGGTGATATACGCCTAGCAGATTCAGGTGGATTAGATGAAGGAAAGAGAGGGAGGCCAACAAGGCCAAGATAGGAAGCTTTGGGTTCTTGTTATACCCCGGGAACCCAAGGATCAGACCCGAATGTCAAATAGGGAAAAATCTAGAAAATGTTGCTAGAATTGAAGGGTAGTTTAACTGTGCCTGTAGGTCGCTTTATTTCTACCTTAAGGCCATAAAGATGATTTTCAAGGATTGTGTGTACCATCTAGTTCAGGTTAAGGATGCTACATCTGAGACCCCGACTCTTCAGTTTGTCGCTATTGAGTGTGTGTATCTGGAGGTTCTCCCAAATGATCTACCAGGAGTCCCTCCTGAGTGGGAGATTGACTTTGGTTTTGATCTTCTTCCCAATACGTAGCCTATATCTATTCCTCCATACAGAATGGCTCCAACTGAGCTAAAGGAGTTGAAATAACTATTGAAGGATCTTCTAGATTAGAGATTCATCAAACCTAGAAAGTCCTCGTTGGGTGCACCAATTCTCTTTGTACGAAAAAAGGATAGGCTCTTCGTATGTGCATTGACTATCAGCAATAGAACAAGGTCACCATCAAGAATAGATATCCTCTCCCCAAAATTGATGACTTATTTGACCAACTTCAGGATGTCAGGTGCTTCTCAAAGATAGACCTCAGATCCTGGTATCATCAGCTCAGAGTTAGGGAGAGTGACATTCCGAAGACAACTTTCGGGACTTCGTACGGTCACTATGAGTTTGAGGTTATGTCTTTTGGACTATGAATGCTTCTCTAGCTTTTATGGATTTGATGAATGGGGTGTTCAAGCCATACTTGGATATGTTAGTGATTGTCATCATATATGACACCCTTAAATATTCTCAAAGGGAGGAGTCGTATGCCACTCATTTGAGGATTGTGCTATAGACTCTCAAGGATCGCCAGCTATTTACTAAATTCAGAAAGTGTGAGTTTTGGTTGGACTAAACATTTTTGGGCCAAGGTGTGAAGTGAGGGTGTTCAGGTGGATGCTCAAAAGATAGAAGTTGTGAGGAATTGGCCTAGACTAGTTAATCCTTCAGATATCAGGAGTTTATTGGGTTTAACTTGCTATTGCAGAATGTTTGTTCAGGGATTCTCATCCAGTGCAGCACCATTGACTAAGTTGACATAGAAGAAAGTCAAATTTCAGTGATCGGATGCTTGCGAGAAGAGTTTTCGAGAGTTAAAGACATGACTCACTCTAGCCCCAGTATTGACCCTAATTGAGGGTAGAAATGGATTTGTTTTGTATTGTAATGCCTCTAAGGTCGATCTTGGTTGTGTCATGATGCAGCGTGGTAAGGTCATTGCATATGCCTCTAGATAGCTTAAGACTCATGAGAAGAATTACCTGACTTATGAGCTGGAATTGACATGAGTGGTGTTCGCATTGAAGATTTGGAGAAATTATTTGTATGGGGTCCATGTGGTTGTGTTTACGGACCACAAGAGCCTACGATATGTATTCGCTCAAAAGGACCTGAATTTGTGACAAAGGAGATGGTTAGAGATACTCAAGGACTATGACATGAGTGTCATTTATTATCCGGGAAAGGCCAATGTAGCGCCGGATGTCCATAGCAGACTGTCTATGGAGAGTGTTTCTCATGTGGAGGATGGAATGAAAGATTTGGTGAAGGATGTGCATTGGCTTACACAACTAGGAGTTTGCCTCATGGATTCGATAGAAGGTAGTGTTATTGTTTAGAATGGTTCAGAAACTTCTTTTGTGACTACGGTCAAGGCTAGGCAAGATAAGGATCCTATTTTGGTGAGAAGTTGAAGAAAGCGGTTCAGAATCAAAAGGTAGAGATCTTCTTCCAAGGGGGAAATGGTGTACTTCATTATCAAGATCGTCTGTGTGTTCTTGGTGTTGATGACTTAAGAGAATGAATGTTACATGAGGCTCATGGCTCACAATATTACATCCACCCAGGTGCCACCAAGATATACCGTGACCTATGGGAAGTCTATTCATGGAATGGCATAAAGAAGGACATAGTAGAGTTTGTGGCTAAGTGTTCGAATTGTCAGCAAGTGAAAGAGGAGGATCAAAGACTAGAGGTGTGCTGCAAGACATCAGTATTCCTACATATAAGTGGGAGGAAATCAATATGGACTTCATTATAGGTTTGCCCCGCACTCACCGGCAGTATGACACTATATGGGTGGTGGTAGACAGGTTAACCAAGGCAGCTCATTTTCTACTAGTCAAAACTACTGACTTAGCGGAGGATTATGCTAAATTCTATATTCAGGAGTTAGTTCGGTTGCATGGAGTTTCCTTTTACATCATTTTAGATAGAGGTACTTAGTTTACCTCCCAATTTTGGAGATCATTTCAGAAGGGACTTGGTACTCAGTCAAGCTTAGCACTGCTTTTCACCATAGATAGATGGTCAAGCCGAGCAGACCGTTCAAACTCTTGAGGACATGTTGAGAGCGTGTGTGATTGATTTCAAGGGTAGTTGGGATGATCATTTACCTCTTATCAAGTTTGCTGATAACAACAGTTACCACTCTAGCATTCAGATGGCTCCATTTGAGACTCTTTATTGGTAAAGGTGTAGATCACCGATTGGTTGGTTTGAAGTAGGTGAAGCTATGTTAGATTAAGTTCATGAGGCTATGGAGAAAGTTCTACTTATAAAGGAAAGGTTGAAAATAGCTCAGAGTCAACAAAAGTCCTATACTGATATGAGAAGGAGAGAACTTGAGTTTGAAGTTGATGATTAGGTGTTTTTGAAGGTGTCTCCCATGAAGGGAGTGATGAGGTTCGGAAAGAAAGGGAAGCTTAGTCCCTAATATGTTGGTCCCTACAGGATTGTGAGACGTGTTGGCAAGGTGGCCTATGAGTTGGAGCTACCAGTGGTGTTGGCTTCGGTGATGTAATGCCTTGGGAGTGCCTAAGACTAGACCCGGGGTTTAAAAATGAAAAGCAGTAGAAATTTGGAAAATTTTCTCAGAAAGGTTCATTGGGGGGACTAACAACCTGTTGGATGTACCCGTGATGAGATACTGCAGGTCTGGAGTTTGGAGTAATGGTTCGAGGAATGACCCGTTATTCGGTGTAATAGGTCCTTGGATGTGAGTCGTTGTGAAGTGGGTCTGATTTAGAGAGGAAGTAACGAGTAAGGTGATGACTCGTCATTGAAAGCAACAATTCGTTGTAAGTGCCCATTGGGAGGAATTCTGGGAGATGGCAGTGGTGTCAATGGATGGTTACCATGAGTCATTGGAACTGGGTACGACTCGTGGAACCTATCGTGGTATTAGATTTGGGGTCCAGAATTTAGGGTGTAACAACGAGGGGTCTAACGGATCGTTGGAGCCAGTAATAGGCCGTTGTGACGCCCGTTGTAACTGGTAATGCAGAAAACCCAGGTTCTTTATTAAGGGTATTTTCATCATTCCTAAGCCCTAGGGTCCTAAGCTATGTCGTTTTAAGCTAGAAATAGAGTGTTTTAAGAGGGGTTATGTCATTCTAAACCATCCTAATTCATGCATGCAAGCTTAGGTTTTGAGAGGAGGACTAGTTTAGTTTTCTACAAGTTCTTCCTCAATTCTCTTTGGGCTATCAAGGAAGTGTGAGAATCAGATTCCTACAGGTATGTAAGGCTATCAATGCGTGTAATTGTCCACACCCATGTCCAATTACCTCTCAATTCATGATGTTCTAATTGATGTTTCCATTGGGTTTTCACCCAATGTATGAATTCCTAACTTCTAATCATGGGTATGATCAAAATATGTTTTGAATGATGAATTATGATTTATAGAAGATTTTACAATGTTTTAAATTATAAATTATGTTTTCAAGTTTTCTAAATTATGATGCCCATCTATGAATGTTTATGAAAGTTGAGATTTATGAGTTATGAGTTCAAGTATGATGAGATGTTTATGAATAACGTATGATTTTGATATACCCATGTTTATGTTCATGTTTTCAAAGTGAATCAAGTTGATTTTAACTATGTTAAAGTATTGGGCAAGCCCATATGGTCAAGTATGTTTTATGATTTCATGAATTAGCTTCCCACATGGTTTTGGAGTCAAGACTTGCATTATTTTCAGCTTCTGGTATGGTTTGAGCCAAGGCTCCTCATATTATTTTTTCAGATTTTTGAATGTATTATTGCATTTAGCTTCGTCAATAGACGATGGTCAGCTTCGTTGGAAAAGGATAGAGTGCATATGCATGTTTTTGGGAGTAGTGTCTAGAACCGAGTAGGTTAAGGGTTAGTCAACCCTATACCTCAGAATTATGAGCCAATGTTGGTATATTCATATTATTCGGGACCTCCTTTTGAGCTTTCCCCCTGCCCCAAGGGGCCTTCAGCTTGATATGGATATCATGGTTTTGTCCTTAGCCCTGGCAAAGCTTTGGACGACTGTGCCCTCTTGAGTATAATAGTTGGGACCACGTAAGCTCTATCGTGGTAATGTCGGTTATATGACGAGTCCTCCCACTATTCCTCATGATTTAGTCATGGTTATGATTATGTACTTTGGCTCAAGTCATGTAAAATAAAGCTTTTCTCTTATGATTATGAATATGATTGATTTATAAGTGTTTTGGAAAACCTTTAGCCCTATGTTCACATTATAATATTTACGTTATGATCATGATGTCCTACTCTTATGAACTTTTATGTATTTAAATTGTCCATTTTACTTACCTTGCATAGTCGGTACATTCCACATACTGACCACACACTCTATGTTGTATCATTTAATGATACAGGATCCCACACCCAGGTTCACCGAATCGCCAGATTCTCAACTTTAGTACTTTCAGCATCAGAGTTGGTTAGTACTCATCTTGAGAGGACCTTTTTTTTATTTATGTTTTTTTGTTTCAATTATTAGATTTAGTGAGTTAGTTAGGGTCTTATCC
Source organism: Datura wrightii (assembly GCA_035772735.1). Lineage (NCBI taxonomy): Eukaryota > Viridiplantae > Streptophyta > Magnoliopsida > Solanales > Solanaceae > Datura > Datura wrightii. The sequence goes on from JASDFA010000001.1 coordinate 57,922,029, forward strand.
CATCAAGTCCAGTGTCAGAGGCTTTTTGGACATAGGTCTATTTTAGCTAGAGACTTATGTATGTACTCAGATGTGATGTTTTGTCTAGACTTACGATATGTTAATTATGATGATCTCCCATTTCAATTTTGATTGAGTTAGATGTATGTTCATGCCATGGGTCGACTTAGAGCCTCTCGGGGTTCCTTGTCCCGTGTCTCGATGCGGGCCTATGTTCGGGTCGTGACAAACTTGGTATTAGAGCACTAGGTTTTGAAGTGTCCTAGGGTGTCCGAAAGCTGCGTTAAGTAGAGTCTTTTTCATGGGTATGAAGCGTGCCAAACTTATGACGAAGAGGCTCCGAGACATTTAAGATGTTCCCTTCTTTCATGATCTAAGTCATGCGAGGAAAGGTCTCTCTACCCTTCTACCTTGTGTTGTGAGTTCAACTCTCTCCGTTCCTCTAACTCGTGCTATATGCGTGTGCTAACATGTCTTCTCAAAGAGACAATGGAAGTTAGTCAGCCCCACCAACCCCAATGGATCCCATGCTCGGGCAGGTTATGGGTGCAGAACACAGGTCTGCTTTCAGAGTGTTGATACGGGCCATGATCACCCAGCCTAACCAGTAGACTATCCCATCTGCGAACCCTACTGGAGAGGCAGCTACTATTAAGGTTCAAGACTTCACGAGGAGGAGTCTGTCTAAGTTTGGCGGTGCAACTATGGATGAAGAGTTTAAGAGTGGGAAAGGTAGGAACAAAAGGCCCAGGACTGAAGACTTGGAGAGTCCCAACAAGGGTAAGTAGTGGAAGCTACGCTCAACCCCAGCAGAGGTCTTTAGCTTAGGTTCGGGGAAGTAGGTTTCAGGTGAGGGAGATTACCTATCCAGTTTTTTAGCACTGCGGGAAGAATCACCTAAGGAAGTGCATGGTGGGTTCAGATGTTTGCTTCTATTGTGGCTGGCCCAGTCATAAACACAGAGATTGCCCTTCAACCAAGCAAGATGGCTAGAGAGGCCATACCCCGGCCACCTCTCCAGCAGCCCTACCTAGCCGGCCAACATGCATGAAATGCGGTAGGACACATGCGAGAAATGTTTGGTAGGTTTAGGTGTTTGTTTCAGATGTGGGGAGGCTGGACACATCCGCAGGAATTTCCCTTCAGCCAAGCAGGGAAAGGGTAGAGTCGGTGCGCCAATCACCAGATCAGCAACTCTAGCAAATCGCCCATCCTAGCAGGACAGGTTACCAAGAGCAAATGACAGTCAGCCTCAGATGTATCCCTAGGTGTGTTATAAGCCTTCCTGTCTGTCACGACCTGAATGGAGGCCCGGATCGTAAACACGGGTACAAGGGAACCCAACAGGACCCAAGTAGACCCATGGCACATGCATACAACTATTATTAATTAAACAAGCGGGGCATTAAACTTAAAACATAGCGAAAACGTAATCATAGCACAACATCAAGAAATACTGGATGTATACAAGAGTTGAGCACTACATACTAGTTTGAAAGCCTTTACTACCTACGATGGGTTGATGGGACAACATCCCCAACTAACCCGAACAATACTGATACTCAAGATAACATAAAAGTCTGTCAAACAGCCCTCGGAACATGAGCACTCACCAATGAACTGATAGTAGAAGCTGAGATGGACTAAGGATGAAGGCGAGCCTGAGATTCGTACCCTGTATCATGAATGATACAGCATAGAATATATGTGGTTGGTACGTGGAATGTACCGAGTATACAAGGTAAGTAAAACTGCGAAGTAATATAAATCCATTTAAGCAAGTTATACATATATCATAAGCTTTTAAGGATGAGAAGAAGACTACATGCATTCATTATGAAATCATACTCATATTATACATGATCATGCATGGATTTAGGAAATTATGACTAACTCGAATGACTCAAGATGAAACATGACATTTATATCAAAAGCGAAACCATGAGTCAAACCTTACTTCTTGTACATGCATGCATAACTGATCATCATGAATAGTGAATATGCAATCTGAATGATATTGATAGTGGGAGACTCATCACTTAACCAACATATCACGATAGAGCTTACGTGGTCCTAACTATCACACACAAGTGGGAAGAGCCATCCATAACCTTGCCAGGGCAATGAATGCTACCAAGATATCGATATCAAGCTCAAGGGTCTATTGACGAAGCTCAACATGAAATCATGCATGACTCAACATCATATGAAACGAAGCTCAACATTGTCTATTGACAAGGCTCATTAATGAAATCATGCATATACTGGACATTATATGAAAATGAAGCTCAACATTGTCCTTCAACAAATCTCAATAATTCCATAAATCTCAATTATAAATTCATGCATATGTGAAGCTTTATTTTGAAACATACCACAAGCTCAATCATAGGTAGGAGCATATACTCCAAATCATGTGGTAAGCTACAGGTAGAAATATTTACTCGACATACCACATGCTAGAATTTATAATAAGAATTGGGAAAATTTCTCTTTAACAATGTGGTAAGCTTATGTTGGGAAAATCATCGCTTTGATCAACATGTGGGTATTGCCCAAAGATTTATCATACTAGGAAATACACATTCTTATTTTTGAAAATAACATCATAATCATGGGTAGCTTTAGGAACATACTTATCATCACCAACTTCATCATTATCACACATTTACCATAAATCACCTCTTTCATGAACTCTTCACGCATGTTGTTTTAGATTCAATTTTTAGAGAAACAAATTTTATAAGAGAAACAAGTTAGAATCCGCCCAAGCTTCATAACTCATCAATATCAACTCAATCTTATCATACCCATGAATAGAGATATAAGAATCATGCAATTGATCAAAACCCCATAATTGATTATTCATAATTTAACTCTAATTGATAGGAATTGGGCATGGGTGTGGAAGGAAGATACCCATTAAAACCCTACATACCTGGAATTGGATTGACTCAAAGTTCCTTGAATACCCACAAGAAAATTGATGGAAACTTGGGGAAGAAGACCTTGAATCTCCCAAAAATCTCTCTAAGATTTTGCATGAGAGTGAGCATGCATAAAGGACTTATCTTATCATACTCAAAAAAATATCCAAAACGATGTAGTTTAGGTTCTTAAATCGTGGAAAATTCAAAAATGCCCTTAATATACCTGCCTTGAAAACTGGCCTGATGAAACCACGGGTGGCACCAACGGGTCATGGAAGCAACCCATGGACCGTTCTATCTTCTCATTGAATGAATTAATGAATGCCTTCTCTTCGAAACTTAACAATAGATGGACAGGACGGGTCTTACTATGATTCAACGGGCTATTCCTTCGATCGTTGATTGCTCCCCCAAACCTTCTGAATTTCTATCCAATGAGCCTCACCACGGCTCATCGTACGCTTCAATGGGTTGTGGTTACTAACCTCCTTTCTCACTGAGATCTGGGCTCCCTTACCACGACTCCCCATAACGGGTCGTTGCATGACCCGTCATACCTTCCTACTGCCAAGTCCACTTCCTACCATGACAACAAACGACGGCTCGTGGTTACTCACCACAGGTTGTTGAATCAACCGTTGTTTCCCTCTGATACCTAACCACCTAAACCCATGACCACCAACGACCGCTCATGGTTACTTACCACGGGTCGTGGTACCTGTCGTCCTGCTACCTTTTTTCCAACTTACAGCAGTTTTGCACTTTAGCTTCCCGGGTCTACTCCTAAGAACTTCTGGGGTATTACACTATCGAACCTTCCATGATTGATAGTTCTGAGAACTATTGTATAAGGTACAAGGTCCTTGTTACATTTTAGTAGGAGATTTAGTGTGTGGAGGTAAATGGGAAGTCCGAAGTTGGTGGTAGTAGTGTAACCTTAATGAAGAATCCTATAGCCTTAGAATGATGGCCTTAAATTAGGTGGGATATGGTAAGTGAAGGGCTAAGTCAAGTCTTATGTTTTCTAGTAAGGAAGTTCTATAAATAGTATTTAGGGGAAGTCAATCCATTCTCCTTTAGATGTTTCCCTGATGTTTTTCTCAATGCTACACTCAACTCATGCTTATGTTTAGAACCCTAAGATGATAGGTAACACTGTCAGTCAGCGACCCCAATATTACCCCCATGACTCCATAAAGATTTAGCTTCGTGTCATGACTTTAGTTATGAATGTGAACTCATATCTCTCAGCATAAGCAGCTCTATGAACTTAGTCCTTAAGATTTCCTTTATCGGCTCATAAGATCGTGCTATATCAGGTATATGCCTAACTTAGATTTCTCAAATTATTCGCGCTCATGATTTCCTTGCTCTAAACCCTATAGATGTTCCCCAAGATGGAAATGTTGATTAAATTAGGCACAGTCAAGGTAAATCCCTATCCCTGCCATAGCTGCGGGGTGTGTAGGAGTTTAGGAAGTGAAGGTATTAGCCAAACAGGGAAGTGCAACAACCCGCATGGTCCTTTCATGATTATTGGTCCACATCCTGGGTTGAACCTTTCCGTATCTTTATTCTGTTATTCATAACTTGCGGAGATGGATGACACTGTTCCCGATATGATATAATGAAGATTGGGTGAGATTTTCGATTTATGGAAGGTTTGAAGTTTGAGGGGTTTGACCAAAGTCAACATTTTAGGTTAATGAGCTCAAATATAGATTTTGAGAGCTCTATTCATTCTGGACAGAGATTTATGACTTAATTGGGTAGTTGTCATGGATCCCTAGGTGATTCGGGAGTGACTAGAACCTTTAGTGGAATTTATGAACTTTAAGGAGGCTAAGTTTGACCACGGCAAACTTTCAATCAAAATAGCCTTATATCAGTAATTTGATGATTCCAACTGACTCGGAATTGGTTTTACGATTGAATCACATAGTTGGTTGGTATCCAGAGGATTTTGGATGAGCTTCGGGTGGAATTGAACATTTTGTGTGTTTAGAATGATTTTTAAGTATCAAATGTGGCAACTCAAGGGTTTGTTTTTTGAGACTTTCAAAATTCTAAGCATGAATTATAGGAGTTCATCTTGTTGACTCGACTGATAGTGGTGTTACTATTCAGAATGGATCAGAATCATCCTTGGTGACTGATGTGAAAGCCCGACAAGACGAGGACCCTATTTTTGTAATGTTGAAGGAATCCATTCAAAATCAGAAGGTAGAGGACTTCTCCAAAGGGGGGGAGATGGCGTGCTTTGATATTAGGGTCGCTTGTGTGTTTTGGATGTTGATGATTTGAGAGATCAAATATTGCACGAGGCTCATGGTTCTAGACACTCTATACATCCAGGTGCTACCAAGATGTATTGTGATCTAGTGGAAGTCTATTGGTGGAATGGTATGAAAAAGGACATTGCAGAATTTGTGGCTAAGTGTCCGAACTGTCAATAGGTGAACGTGGAGCATCAAAGACCAGGAAGTATACTTCAGGACATTAGCATTCCTACATGGAAGTGGGAGGAGATTGATATGGACTTCATCATAGGGTTGCCTCGCACTCGTCGACAATATGGCTCTATTTGGGTGGTTGTGGACAGGTTGACCAAAGTAACTCATTTGGCAGAGGATTATGATAAACTATACATTCGAGAGCTGTTAGGTTACATGGAGTGCCCTTTTCCATCATATCAGATCGAGGTACTCAGTTTACCTCCCAGTGTTTGAGCTCGTTCCAAAAGGGACTTGGCACTCAAGTCAAGCTCAATGCAACATTTCACCCACAAACGAACGGTCAGGCAAAGTGGGTTATTCATACTCTAGAGGACGTGTTGAGAGCATGTGTGATTGACTTCAAGGGGTAGTTGGTACGATCATTTACCTCTTATTGAGTTTACGTATAAGAATAACTACCATTCCGGCATTCAGATGGCTCTATTTGAGGCTCTCTATGGGAAGAGATGTAGATCTCCTACTGGTTGGTTTGAAGTCGGTGAAGTTGTGATGATAGGACCAGAGTCAGTCCATGAGGCCATGGAGAAAGTTCAACTTATAAGGGATAGGTTGAACATAGTTCAAAGTCGCCAAAAGTCCTATGCGGATGTGAGGAGGAGAGAACTTGAGTTTGAAGTCCATGATTGGGTGTTTCTATCTCCCATGAAAGGAGTTATGAGGTTCGAAAAGAAAGGGAAACTCAGTCCCCGTTATGTTAGCCCATACTGAAATGCGAAACGGGATGGCAAGGTAGCATAGGAGTTGGAGTTTCCCTCAGAATTAGCTTCAGTCCATCCAGTTCTCCATGTATCGCTCTTAAAGAAGTGTTTGGGTGATCTAGCTCTAGTTGTTCTGGTGGACCATGTCGGTGTGAAAAACAACCTTAGTTATGAAGAGGTTCCAGTGGAGATACTGGATCATCAGGTTCGTATGCTAAGAAATAAAGAAGTAGCTTTAGTCAAGGTTTCATAGAGGAATCAGCATGTTGAGGGAGCTACGTGGGAAGCCGAAGCTGATATGATGGCTATATACCTGCATTTATTCCCTTCTAGCTCGGTTTCCGCTTGAGGTATCAGTTTCCTCCTTAATACTATATTCAGCTCTTGTATCCCAGTTTCTTTGATGTAAATGGATGTATGTGTGACGCGGGAATTCAATTTAGTCATTAGTTCAATACGGAGTCAGTCATTCCATCAATTTCAGAATATGTGTTTAGTATTTGAATATGGTGATTGCATTTCTCTGCTTTCTATATGTTTTTCCTCATTCGAGGATGAATGTTCCCAAGGGGGAGATATTAAAATGCCCTAAAAGCGCCTAAGACTAGACCTGGGGTTTAAAAATTAAAAGTAGCAAAAATCTGGAAATATATTCTCAGAACGGGTCGTTGGGGCATTAATGACACATTGGATGTGCTCGTGATGAGATACTGCAGGTCTGGAGTTGGGAGTAATGGGTCTTGGAACGACCTATTGTTTAGTGTAATGGTTTGTTGGATGTAAACCGTTATGAGGTGGGTCTGGTTTAGAGAGAAGTAACTAGTCATGTGACGAATCATCATTGGGAGCACCAAGTCGTTGTAAGTGCCAGTTGGGAAGAATCTTGAGAAATGAGTAGTGGTGTCAACAAATGGTTAGCACGAGTTATTGGAACTAGGTATGACTCATGGAACCTATCGTGGAATCAGGTCTGGGGTCTGGTATTAAAGGTGTAACAATGAGGGGTGTAACGGACCGTTGGACTCAGTAACGCGCGATTGTGATGCCAGTTGTCACCGGCAGTGCAGAAACCCCAGGTTTTTCATTAAGGGTATTTTCATCATTCCTAAGCCCTAGGGTACTAAGCTACATCGTTTTAAGCTTAAAATAGAGTGTTTTAACAGGGTTTATGTCATTCTAAACCATCCTAATTCATGCATGCAGGATTAGAGGTTTTGAGAGGAGATCAAGTTTAGTTTCTACAAGTTCTTCCTCAATTCTCTTTGGGCTATCAAGGAAGTACGAGAATCAGATTCCTTCAGGTATGTAAGGCTATGAATGGGTGTAGTTGCCACACCCATGTCCAATTCCCTCTCAATTCATGATGTTCTAATTGAAGATTCTATGGGGTTTTTACCCAATACATGAATTCCTAAGTTCTAATCACGGGTATGATCTAAGTATGTTTTCAATGATGAATTATGATTAATGGGCAGATTTTGCAATATTTTAAATTATAAATTATATTTTCAAGTTTTCTAAATTATGATTCCCATCTATGAATGTTCATGAAAGTTGAGATCTATGAGTTATGAGTTCAAGTATGATGAGATGTTTATGAATAAAGCATGTTTTCGATATACCCTTGTTTATGTTCATGTTTTCAAAGTGAATCAAGTTGATTTCAAGTATGTTAATGTATTGGGTAAACCGATATGATCAAGTATGTTATATGATTGCATGAATTAGCTTACCACATAGTTTTGGAGTCAAGACTCCCATTATTTTCAGCTTTTGGTATGGTTTGAGCCAAGGCTCCTCATATTATTTTTTTCAGATTTTTGCTTGTATTATTGCATTCATCTTCGTCAATATACGATGGTCAGTTTCGTTGAAAAACGATTGAGAGCATATGCATGTTTTTGGGAGTAGTGTCTAGCACCGAATAGGCTAAGGGTCAGTCAACTCTATGCCTCAGAACTACGAGCAAACATAGGTATATTCAGATTATTCAGGACCTCCTTGTGAGCTTTCTCCTTCCCCACGGGGCCTTCAGCTTGACATCGATATCATGGTTTCGTCCTTATCCCTAGCAAAGCTTTGGACGACTGTGCCCTCTTGAGTATAATAGTTGGGACCACGTAAGCTCTAACTTGGTATTGTCAGTTATATGACGACTCCTCCCACTGTTCCTCATGATTTATGCATGGTTATGATTATGCACTTTGGCTCAAGTCATGTTAAATAAAGCTTTTCTCTTATGATTATGAATATGATTGATTTACAAATGTTTTGGAAAACCTTGAGCCCTATGTTCACATTATGATATTTACGTTATGATCACGCTTTCCTACTCTTATGAATTCTTATGTATTTAAACTATCTGTTTTACTTACCTTGCATAGTCGGTATATTCCACGCAATCGCAGAATCTATGTTATATCATTTCATGATACAGTGTTATACCTCGGGAATTCAAGAATCGGACCCGAAAGTGAATTAGGAGAAAATTGGAAAAAAATGTTGCAGTAGTTGCAGAATGGGTCACTGAATGACTCGTGAGGAGGCCAAACGAGTCATCAAGTGACTTGTGGGGAAGGCCTGGGATGATGGAGGACTCGAGGTCCTCACGGGTGATATAACAACTCGTGGTTAGTCACCACGAGTCGTCATGTCAGTCGTGGAGTGTTCCTAGAGAAAGTTACTGAAGCTTATCCGGGTACCTGAGAGGTGGTACCTAAACGAGTCGTCGTCAGTCCTAACGACCCGTTAGGAGGGCCTTCACCAAGCCAGTTGAATTTTCATGAATGATGAGGCAGTGTAATTGATGGGTGAACCAACGGATCGTGTGCCCTAGTAATGAGTCGTTAGGTCGTCCGTTAGGACCCCCTGACATTTATTTTCAACGATTTCAATAAGGGCTTTTTCGTAATTCCTAAGTCCTAAGGGCCTATACTACGTCGTTTTAAGCTCGTAATAGAGGGTTTCAAGCTTAGAAAGACCGATCTAGGCCATTTTCTTCATGCATGCAAGGGTGTGATCTTGAAGGGAAGAAAGTAAGGAGAAATTCAGGGTTTTCAAGGGAAATCTCAGCTTGGTAATTAGGAGGAGTTAAGATTCTTCAATCCCAGGTATGTAAGGTTATGAGTGGGTACTTTCTTCCATGCCCATGCCCATTCCCTATCAATTTGTGATTGGTTTGTGATGATCAAGTATGGGTCTTCAATTAATTGCATGATTCTTACATTTCTACTCATGGGTATGATTAAATTGAGTTGATATTGGTGATTTACCCAGTTTGAACGGATTCTATCTTAATTTCTTTTACAAAAATTATTTATCTAAAATTAAATCTAAAACATCCATGTGTGGGTAGTTCATAATAGAAGGTGATGATGATGGAGTAGATGATGAAAAGCATGTTGTCAATCTTACCCATTATTTTGATGATGTTTTCAAAGAAGATTAAATAGACCCATGTATGATGAAAGCTTTGGGTAGTGCCCAATGTTGAGTATGAATGATGATTTTCGTGAATTGACTTTATTACTTCATTTTGGAGTGAAATCTCTCAAATTACAATGTTTCCAAATGAATTGTATGAGTTCAAGCATGATAAGGTTTTGGGCAAGGCCCTTATATTGATGATGAAGAAGTGATAATTCTAAGTAGGCTTACCACATGATTTTTGGAGTAAAGTCTCCCATTATTATTTGAGCTTCTGGTATGTATCATAGTAAAGCTTCTCATATGCATGAAATTCATAATTAAGATGTATGTTTGCATTAAGCTTCATTTCACATGATACAGAGTCTAAGCATGATTTCATTCTAAGCTTTGTCGAGACGACATTGTTGAGCTTCATATTATATGATGTTTAGTGTATGCATTATTTTATAATGATCTTTGTCAATAGACAATGTTGAGCTTTGTTTCATACGATGTTGAGTTTATGCATCATTTCATGTTGAGCTTCGAAACTAGACGATGTTGAGCTTCGTATTTATATGATATAGAGCATTGCATGTTTTTGGGAAAAGAGTCTAGCACCGAGCGGTCTAAGGGTCAACTACCCTATGCCCCAAAACTACGTGCCAACGTAGGTTGATTCTATTATATTATTAGGACCTCCATTATGAGCTATCCCCGGCCTGATTGGCCCTTTGAGCTTGATATCGATATCATCGTATCGTCCATAGCCCTGGCAAGGTTAAGGACGGCTATGCCCACTTGAGTGTAATAGTCGGGACCACGTAAGCTCTATCGGCTATGTCGGTTAAGTGACGAGTCTCCCACTGTCTATATCATTCGAGTTTGCCTATTACTCATGATGATTATCTTATGCATGCACGTTTGAAAAGCAAGGTTTGACTCATTGTTCAGCTTTTGATATAAATGTTATGATTTTGCTTTGAGTAATTCGGTTTAGTCATGACATTCTAAAACCATGCATGACCATGTATTAAATAAGAATGATTTCATAATGAATGCTTGTGATCGTTTCCTATCCTTAAAGGCTATCATATATGTATGACTTGTTTTAAAAAGGCTATTATTGCTCAAGCGGTTTTACTTACCTTACATACTCGGTACATTCACGTACTGACCGCATACCTTCTATGCTGCATCATTTCATGAAGCAGGATCCGGTTCTCAGGTTCAGCCCCATTCGTAGCCTCCTATTAGAGTTAGCATTTTCTTGCTTGGTGAGTCCTCATCCTCCAAGAACTTGACTATCAGTTATTTTGAGCGTATTTTTAGTTTCAGTATTTCTGAGCTAGTTGGGGGTGTTGTCCCATCAACTCGTCCATATTATAGGCTTATCAGACTTAGACATGTATTCAGCTTCAGATGTTTATTCCGTTGTTATGCTAAGTTATACTTCCGTTGTGTTATCTTTATTTTTCCTTCATGTTTATTGAATGAGATAGTGAATTCTTATGCCATAGGTTGACTTGGGGTATCGCGGGGTCCGTTGTCCCATGTCTACGATCCGGGTGTACTCACAGGTCGTGAAAAACATGGTATCAGAGCCTTAGGTTTGTAGTGTCCTAGGGAGTCTGAAAGCCGCGTTAAGCAGAGTCTTCTTCATGGGTGTGAAACCCGCCACACTTATGAAGAAGAGGCTTCGAAACGTTCTTGGAAATGTTCCCATCTTTCATGATCTATGTCGTACGATTAAGAGTCTTTCTGCCCCTCTAATTTGTGCTATTCACGATTGTAAAATCATGGCTCCTCGAAGGATGAATGGAAGGAGAAATGGAGACGGTGAAGGTCACGAGGATGGCATGGGTCGTGGGCATTAGCAGGTCCCACCAGTTTAGCAGCCTCAGGCACCGGAGCCAGCTGCCCACACTGAGTTTTGGGCTGCTATCCAGATTCTTGCGCACGGCTTGACCACTCAGGTCAATTAGCAGGCCGTTGCGCATGTTCCGCAAATGGCAATGCAGTGGCGACTCGAGTCAGGAACTTCTTGAGGATGAACACGCCGGAGTACTTGGGGTCCAAGGTAGGCGAGGACCCACATGGCTTCATTGATGAGATCGTCAAGATCACCTAGGTTATAGGGGAGTAGTGTTGAGTGTGCAAAGTTTGCCTCCTACCAATTGAAGGAGGTTGCGCATATCTGATACCGTCAATGGAAGGATAGTAGGTTCATCGAAGTAGGTTCGTTCACTTGGGAGGAGTTTCAGGTTGCGTTCCTTGATCAATTCTTCCCTCAGGAGATGAGGGAGCTAAAGGCAGCTGAGTTCGCAAATTTGAAGCAAGGGAGGATGACGGTACTAGAGTATTCCCTTGAGTGCACTTGCCTATCGAAGTATGTCCTGAGTTAGTGCTTGATCAGAGGGCACGAGTGAGCAGGTTTGTGCATGGGATAGCAGGTTACTTGGATAAGGAATGCAGGATTGCTATGCTCCATCAGGATATGGATTTCCCTCGGATGGTGTTGTACGCCCTGCAGATGGAGGCGACACATTCGATAGAGAGAGAGGCCAAGAGGGCCAGGACTGAGGACCACAGATTTTCCCAGCAGAGGTCCGGTGGTGGGCACCGTCAGTAGACTCACCAGAGATCATCCGCCCAGCTTCATCAGCCTTGAGTGTGGCATCTCGGCTTAGGCATGATCAGAGAGGGCGAGCGTCAAGCTCGAGGGGTCAGAGCAGCAGGCCTACAGATGTAGGTGTTCCAGCTTGTCGAAGGTGTGGCTGAGGGCATACAGGCCAGTGCTTGGCAGGTTTGGGTGCGTGTTTTGGGTGCGGGCAACCTAGACACATGCTTAGAGATTGTCCAGTGGCGAGACAGGATTAGGTCGGGGTCGTTCCCCAGCTTCTAGTTCAACAGCCCCATCCCCTCGCTCAGCATATCAGGGGGCATCTACCAGTGCAGCAGACGGTCAGCACCATAATAGATTCTATGCCCTAGCATCCCGTCAGGAGCAGGAGGCCTCCCCGGACGTGGTTACTGGTATGTTACGAGTCTTCCATATGGATGTTTATGCATTGTTAGATCTAGGGGCCACCTTATGTAGCAGTAGCTTCAAAGTCAGTACCGATGTCTTGTCAGAATCCTTCTCGGTTTCTACTCAGTAGGTGACTCAATTATAGCTAGACGGGTGAATAGAGATTTTCCGGTCTGAGTCACCTTAGCAGATATGATAGAGTTATCCATGACCGATTTCAATTTTATTCTCGGCATGGATTGGTTGTATGCTTGTTATGCTTCCATTAATTACAGGACCTAGTCAGTAGAGTTCCGATTCCCGGGTGAGCCAGTCTTAGAATGGAAGAGTAGTTCAGTTGTGCCTATAGGTCTCTTCGTTTTCTACCTCAAGGCTAGAAAGATGATTTCTAAGGATTGCATGTATCACCTAGTTAGGGTTAAGGACGTGGAGTTCGAAACCCCGACTATCCAGTCAGTTCCAGTAGTACATGAGTATCCAAATGTCTTTCCTAATGATTTGCCAGGTATTCCTCCCGAGCGGGAGATTGATTTCGGTATTGACCTCCTTCCCGATACGCAGCCTATCTCTATTCCACCCTACAGGATGGTTCCAGCCGAGCTAAAAGAGTTGAAGGATCAGTTAATGGATTTGCTAGATAAGGGTCTCATTAGACCGAGCCAGTCCCCATGGGGTGCACCAATATTATTTGTTTGGAAGAAAGATGGTTCCCTTCGTATGTGCATTGATTATTGACAGTTGAACAGAGTAACTGTCAAAAAAAGGTATCCTTTACCCAGGATTGATTATTTGTTTGATCAGCTTCAGGGTGCGAAGTGTTTCTTGAAGATAGATCTCATATCTGGGTATCATCAACTTAGAGTTCGGGAGAGTGATATCCCGAAGATGGCACTCAAAACACGATATGGTCATTACGAGGTTGTAGTTATGTCTTTTGGACTAACGAATGCTCCTGCATCTTTTATGAACTTGATGAACAGGGTGTTCATGCCATATTTGGATATGTTCGTGATCGTGTTCATTGATGACATTTTGGTATACTCTTGGAGCTAGGAGGAGCATGCGGCTCACTTGAGAGTAGTGCTCCAGACCCTCAAGGATTGCCAATTGTATGCAAAGTTCAGGAAGTGTGAGTTTTGGTTGGACTCCATGGCGTTCTTGGGCCATGTGGTGTCTAGCGAGGGCATAACAGTAGACTCGCAGAAAATTGAGGCAGTGAAGAATTGGCCTAGACCGGTGAATCCTTCGGATATTCGGAGCTTCTTAGGCTTAGCTGGCTACTATCGGAGGTTTTTGGAGGTTTTCTTAACCATTGTAGTGCCTTTGATTAAGTTGACTCAGAAGAAGGTGAAGTTTCAGTGGTCGGAGGCTTGTGAGAAAAGCTTCCAAGAGTTGAAGGCTCGACTTACCTTAGCACCAGTGTTAACCCTACCTGAGGGTAACGATAGTTTCATGGTGTATTGTGATGCTTCCAGAGTTGGAGTTGGGTGTGTGTTGATGCAGCATGGGCGGGTGATAGCTTATGCCTCTCAATAGCTAAAAATGCATGAAAAGAACTATCCAACCCACGATCTTGTATTGGCCGCGGTGGTGTTTGCATTGAAGATATGGCAGCATTACTTGTATGGGGTCCACGTCAATGTATTTATGGACCACAAGATTTTGCAATATGTGTTCATACAGAAAGATCTAAATCTTCGGCAAAGGAGGTGGTTGGAGTTACTTAAAGACTATGACATGAGTGTCCTTTACAACCCGGGCAAAGCTAATGTGGTTGCGGATGCGCTTAGTAGACTCTCAATGGAGAGTGTGTCCCATGTGGATTAGGGGAAGAAGGAATTGGTGAAATATGTTCACCGGCTTGTGAGGATGGGATTTAGATTGCTCGATTCGACCGATGGCGGTGTTGTTGTGCATAACGGGTCAGAATCATCCTTGGTAGTTGATGTTAAATCTAGACAAGATGAGGATCCAATATTGAGGAAACTGAAGGAGGCAGTGCGGAGTCAGAAGGTAAAGGTTTTCTCCCAAGGGGGAGATGGTCTGCTACGATACCAGGGTCGCCTATGTGTTCCGAACATTGATAATTTGAGAGTTCGGATATTGCATGAGGCACATGATACCAAATATTCTATTCATCCAGGATCTACGAAAATGTATCGAGATTTGCGATGGTGGGATGGTATGAAAAGGGATATTGCGGAGTTTGTAGCAAAATGTCCAAACTGTCAGCAAGTAAAAGTCGAGCATCAAAGACCTGGAGTTTTACTTCAGGATATTGCTATTCCCACTTGGAAGTGGGAAGAAATCAATATGGACTTCATTATAGGTCTACCTCGTACTCGCCGGCAATACGACTCCATTTGGGCTGTGGTGGATAGGTTGACCAAGGCTACACACTTCCTAGCAGTCAAGACCACAGATTCAGTAGATGATTATGCTAAGTTGTATATTCGGGGGTTGGTTCGGCTTCATGGAGCGCCCTTGTCTATTATTTCGGATCAAGGCACTCAGTTTACTTTTCAATTCTTGCGTTCGTTTCAAAAAGAGCTCGGGACTCAGGTTAAGCTAAGTACAACTTTTCACTCTCAAACGGACGACCAAGTTGAACGAACCATTCAGACTCTTGAGGATATGTTGAGAGCATGTGTTATGGATTTCAAAGGTAGTTGGGACGATCATTTTCCCTTAATCGAGTTTGCTTATAATAATAGTTACCACTCTAGCATCCAGATGGCATCGTTCGAGGCTCTCTTCGGGCGAAGGTGCAGATCTCCCATCGGATGGTTTGAGGTTGGTGAGGCAGCTATGGTAGGACTAGATTTGGTTCATGAGGCGATGGTGAATGTTCAGTTGATAAGGGACTGGTTGAAAACTGCTCAAAGTCGTCAGAAAACCTATGCTGATGTGAGAAGAAGAGAATTGGAGTTTGATGTTGACGACTGGATATTTCTAAAGGTATCTCCCATGAAGGGAGTCATGCGGTTCAAAAATAAAGGTAAACTCAGTCCCCGCTATGTTAGTCCGTACTGGGTTGTGAGAAGAGTTGGTAAGGTGGCATATGAGTTGGACTTGCCTTCAGAATTGGCTCCAGTTCATCCCGTGTTCCATGTATCGCTGTTCAAAAAGTGTTTGGGTGATCCATCCTTGGTGGTTCTGATAGACAGCGTCGGTGTGAAAGACAGCCTCAGTTGTGAAGAAATTCTGGTTGAAATTTTGGATCGACAAGTTCGAAGGCTGAGGAACAAAGCAGTAGCTTCATTAAGGTTTTATGGAGGAATCAGCATGTTGAAGGAGCTACGTGGGAGGCCGAAGCATACATGAAGGCTAGATACCCACATTTGTTCCCTACCGGCTCAGTTTCAGTTTGAGGTATCAAATTTTTTCCCTAAACCTCTATTCGGTTTTTCATGTTCTATTCATGCGAATAAGTTTGTTTTATGATATGATATATGTATGTGATGTCTGAACTCTGACCAGCTATGTGGTTCTCTTCGGGGTAGTTGTTTCGTCAATTTTCAACTTGAATATCAATGATTAGCATCTACATATAGTGATTGTTTGTTTCTGAGTTTTCTGCTTGTTTATAACATTCGAGGACGAATGTTCCCAAGGTGGAGATATTGTTATACCTCGGGAATTCAAGAATCAGACCCGGAAGTGAATAGGAGAAAACTGGAAAAAAATATTGCAGCAGTTGCAGAATGGGTCACTTGACGACTCGTGAAGAGGCCAAACGAGTCATCAAGCTAGGATGTTGGAGGACTCGAGGTCCGTAAGGGCTTTTCCGTAATTCCTATGTTCTGAGGGCCTATACTATGTTGTTTTAAGCTTGTAATAGAGGGTTTTAAGCTAATAAAGACCCATCTAGGCCATTTTCTTCATGCATGCAAGGGTGAGAGCTTTAAGGGAAGAAAGTGAGGAGAAATTCAAGGTTTTCAAGGGAAATCTCAGTTGGGTAATTAGGAGGAGCTAAGAATCTTCAATTCAAGGTATGTAAGGCAATGAGTGGGTACTTTCTTCCACACCCATGCCCATTCCCTATCAATTTGTGATTGGTTTGTGATGATCAAGTATGGGTCTTCAATTAATTGCATGATTCTTACATTTCTACTCATGGGTATGATTAAATTGAGTTGATATTGGTGATTTAGTGAGCTTGGACGGATTCTATCTTAATTTATTTTACAAAAATTGTTTTTCTAAAATTGAATCTAAAATGTCCATGTGTGGGCAGTTCATAATATAAGGTGATGATGATGGAGTAGATGATGAAAAGCATGTTTCCAATCTTACCCATGATTCTGATGATGTTATCAAAGAAGATTAAATAGACCTATGTATGATGAAGCTTTGGGTAGTGCCCAATGTTGAGTATGAATGATGATTTTCGTGAATTGACTTTATTACTTCATTTTGGAGTGAAATTTCCCAAATTACAATGTTTCCAAATGAATTGTATGAGTTCAAGCATGATAAGGTTTTGGGAAAGGCCCTTATATTGATGATGAAGAAGTGATAATTCTAAGTAGGCTTACCACATGATTTTTGGAGTAAAGTCTCCGATTATTCTTTGATCTTGTGGTATGTATCGTAGTAAAGCTTCTCATATGCATGAAATTCATAATTAAGATGTATGTTGACATTAACTTCATTTCACATGATGTTGAGTCTAAGCATAATTTCATTCTAAGGTTTGTCGAGACGACATTGTTGACCTTCATATTTATATGCTGTTTAGTGTATGCATGATTTCATAACGAGCTTTGTCAATATACATTGTTGAGCTTCGTTTCATACGATGTTGACTTTATGCATGATTTCATGTTGAGCTTCGTCATTAGACGATGTTGAGCTTCATTTATATGATGAAGAGCATTGCATGTTTTTGGGAGAAGAGTCTAGCACCGAGCGGGCTAAGGGTCGACTACCCTATGCCCCAGAACTACGCGCCAACATAGGTTGATTCTATTATATTATTGGGACCACCATTGTGAGTTATCCCCGGCTCGATTGGCCCTTTGAGCTTGATATTGATATCATGGTATCATCCATAGCCCTGGCAAGGTTATGGACGGCTCTGCCCACTTGAGTGTAATAGTTGGGACCACGTAAGCACTATCGTGATATGTCGGTTAAGTGGCGAGTCTCCCATTGTCTATATCATTCGAGTTTGCATACCCATTACTCATGATGATTATCTTATGCATGCACGTTTGAAAAGTAAGGTTTGACTCATTGTTCAGCTTTTGATATAAATGTTATGATTTTGCTTTGAGTCATTCGATTTAGTCATGATGTTCTAAAACCATGCATGACCATGTATTAACTAAGAATGATTTCATAATGAATGCTTGTGATCGTTTCTTATCCTTAAAGGCTATCATATATGTACGACTTGTTTTAAAAAGGCTATTATTGCTCAAGCGGTTTTACTTACCTTACATACTCGGCACATTCTAGGTACTGACCGCATACCTTCTATGTTGCATCATTTCATGATGCAGGATCCGGTTCTCAAGTTCAGCCCCGTTCATAGTCTCGCCTATCAGAGTTAGCATTTGCTTGCTTGGTGAGTCCTGCATTTATTCCCTTTCAACTCACTTCCAGCATGAGGTATCAGTTCCCTCCTTTACACTCTATTCAGTTTCATGTCTAGTGCATGTCTCTCAGTTTCCTTTATGTCTGGCATGTACGTGTGTTCATGAATTTGGTTCAGTCAGGTATCTCAGTCTTGAGTCAGTCACTCCATCAGTTTTCAGCTCAGATGTTCAATATTTGAGATTTCAGTTCCTTTCCCCAACTTTTCAGTATGTTTACCCCATATTCTAGGATGAATGTTCCCAAGGAGGAGATATTGTAATATCCCGAAGGTTCCTAAGACTAGATGAGAGGATTGGAAATGAGTTCAACAGAAAAATCTTCATTTTGCCTCAAAACGACTCGTGGTACGAGTCATGGTGGGAACTAACAGATCGTGGGATGGAGTCGTGGTGGAATTCTAAATTTGGATGCCCAAACCACGAGTCAAACCATGAGTCATGGTGCGTAGGTACAACTTGTGGTTAGGAGTTGTTATAAGGGTCGTGGTTTGGAGGTTCTGTGTATGGACGGGTTGTCGCGCGTGGTATTACTACCCGCGGTAGGAAACCACGAGCTGTGGTTTGTAATTTGTGGAAACTTCTGAGAAAGTGAGAGTGGAAGCTCAGTGATGACAGGTGACCTCACGACTCGTGGTGACATGTAACGACTCATTGTAGGCGCCCATGATTTGATCCTCAGGAACCAGTCCTACGACCAGTGGTGACAACGGGAGGTGACCACGAGTCGTCACTTATGACTCATGATAAGAGTCATGACTACTAGCAATGCGTATTTTCCAGAATTTTCATTAATGGTATTTTTGTAAATTCTAAGCTCTTAGGTCCTACATTACATCATTTTAAGCCCTTAAAGAAGTGTATTAAAGGAGTTTAATCTAATCTAATTCATTCAACTCCCGTGCATCCAAGTTTAGAGGTTCCATTGAAGAGCAAGCCTAGAATCCTCCAATTCTATTCCAAATCTCTCGGGCTTTCAAAGTCAAGTTGAAGAATTAGTTTACCCAGGTATGTGTCACGACCCGAACGTAGACCCGGATCATAACACGGATAAGGAACCCCGAGAGACTCCAAGTCGACCCATGGCATGAACGTTCATCTAACTCCATATCATTTAAAGCAGAATACTTAACATGAAGATATAGCAAAGCATAAACATAACATAGCGTGATAATGAAACGTACTAAATAAATAACAGTTGAGCACTACAACTAGTCTGAAAGCCTCTATTGTATCAGATGGGTTGATGGGACAACATCCTCAACTAACCCGACAAAACTGAAAACCAAGAGAAACATCAATGTCTAAATCAAATGGTCCTCGGAGAATGAGGACTCACGAACAAGTTGGAGGCTAAACTCCGAGACAAGATAATGACTATGCTGGATAAGAAGATCGGAGCCTGTATCATAAGATGATACAACATAGAGTATGCGGTCAGTACGTAGAATGTACCGAGTATGCAAGGTAAGTAAAATGGACATTTAAAAATACATAAAAGCTCATAAATGATCATAAGAGAAGGACCACATGCTCGTATAATAAATACCATAAGATAACATAAGGCTCAATGTTTTCAAATCATTCGTAATCCATTCATTATCATAGTCATAAGAGAAACTTCATTAAATCATCACTTGAGCCAAGTAACATGAACATAACCATGCATCAATCATGAGGAACAATGGGAGGACTCGTCATAACCGACACCATCATGGTAGAGCCTTACATGATGCAATAACTATCTCACTCAAGTGGGCAGAGTCGCCCCTAGCTTGCCAGGCGAGGGACGTGCATTATGTGATATCATGAAAGAGGGGATCATTATCATTGTAATGTATCATTATAAACCACGGTGGCATGTGGTTATGAGACAGCGATGTAGTTCTTTGAACGCTGGGCTGCTTGGTGCTAGACACGGCTCCCAAAAACATGAACATTAGTCTGCATGTAAGTCAATAACATGATTCATTAAGATTCATGGCCAAATAAACATTTATCATTTATTGATCCTCCTTACTTTAATCGGCCAACATCATCAACCGATGAATCATGAGATCCATGTCATAAATCGTAAATCATTCTTGAACATGTGGGATTTTCCCAATACTTTAACATTCTTTTCAATACTCAATTCATTCGAAAATATGATTATAAACATGGGTAACTTGAAAACATGCTTTTTATCATCAATAATTCATAATACTAGAACATTCACCATAAACTTTGACTTTCATGAACTTTCATAAATGGGCACTTTAACTTATAAAACTTTAAACATGATTTTTAAATAGAAAATAACATAAAACTTGCCCATAATTCATAACTCAATATTAGTAACACAATTGGATCAATCCCATGTAGAGAAATCGAATTTTTATGCATTGTGTAAAAATCCCATAGATCTTATATAGAAAATTTTAATGAATTGAAAGAGATTGGGTATGGGTGTGAAAGGATTCACCCATTCATCACCCTACACACCTGATGAAGATCAAATCTCACCACTCCTTGAAAGCCCAAAGGGAAATTTGAAGAAAACCTTGAAGAACAAGCTTGGTCACCTTCTCAATTCTCTAACTTTGCATGCACGGGTTGTGAATAGGTTAGAAGGGCTTAACCTATCTTAATACACTCAGAAAATAACTTAAAATGATGTAGTTTAGGATCTTAGAGCGTAGGAATGACAAAAATTCCCTTAATGAAAACCCTGAAAAAAATCTACACAGGGGGACTTAACGGACGGTCCCACGAGTCGTCACCTGGTACCACGACTCGTGGTGTTGAACCGTAGGATCCACTACCCATTTCATAGATTAAAATTCCATTACTACGACTCGACAGGATGAGTCATTCACCCAAAAAACGAGTCATGGTGACATCCGCGGTTTTCTCTTCAGGTTCTGTACTAATCCTTCCCACGACCCTCACCACGACTCCTTACTTCCTCCAACGGGTCGTGGTTTTCTCCCGTTATGTAGACTGGAGAATATTGACATTTCTTCCCCCAACTGGAGACCATGACCCGTTACTTCTCATGACGGGTCGTGGGATAACCCGTTACTTCCCCTTCAGCTGAAGACCAATTCTCACCACGACTCCTGGTAACGGCTCATTGCATAAAACAACGGGTCATTGTTTCACTGGTTGTTTCCCCCACTGCTACAAGACAACCCTCCTAGGGGTCGTTGGTTGGACCAACGATCTGTTGGGTCGTCCGTTCTGTGGGATTTTTTTCCCAATTTCAGCCAACTCCATTTTGAAATCCCAGGTCTAATCTTAGGCACTTCCGAGGTATTACAATATCTCCCCCCTGGGGGACATTCATCCTCAAATGTGGGAAATATACAGAAAATAGAGAATGCAATCATCATATTCAAATACTAATCATTTAAACCGAAAACTGACGGAATGACTATCTCCGATTCAAACTACATAGCTGGACTGAATTCATGATTCATATACACATCCATATACATAAAAGAAAGTTGAACACATGAACTAAACGTGAAAACTGAATAGAGTTTTAGGGCAAAATCTGATACCTCAAGCTGGGACTTAGCTGGTAGATAATAAATGTGGGTATCTAGCCATCATATCCGCTTCGGCTTCCCACGTAGCTCCCTTAACATGTTGATTCCTCCATAACACTTTGACTAGCTACTTCCTTGTTCCTTAGCCTTCGAACTTGACGATCTAGTATTTCTACCAGAACCTCCTCATAACTGAGGCTGTCTTTCACGCTAACACTGTCCACCAGGACGACTAGAGCTGGATCACCCAAACATTTCTTCAAGAGTAATACATGAAAAATAGGATGCACAGAATCAAATTGTGAGGGCAATTCCAGCTCATAGGCCACCTTGCCAACACGTCTTACTATCCTATACAGGCTAACGTAGTGGGGACTAAGCTTCCCCTTCCTTCGGAACCTCATCACCCCCTTCATGGGAGACACCTTCAGAAATACCCAATCATCAACTTCAAATTCTAATTCTCTCCTTCTCACGTTGACTTTTGGCAACTCTGGGCGGTTTTCAGCCTGTCCCTTACCAATTGAACCTTCTCCATATCCTCATGAACCGAATTTTGTCCTATTACCACCGCTTCGCAACCTTAAACCATCCAATGGGTGACCTACACCTCCGCCTATAGAGAGCCTCAAATGGTGCCATCTGGATACTGGAATGATAGTTGTTATTATATGCAAACTCGAGAAGAGGCAAATACTCATCCCAGCTACCCTTGAAGTCAATCACGCATGCTCTCAACATTTCTTCGAGAGTCTGATTTGTCTGCTCTGCTTGACCATTTGTTTGCGGTTAAAATGCTATGCGGAGCTTAACCTGTGTACCTTCCTTTTTTAAACTATACTCAAAACCTTGATTCAAATATTAGAAGAAATAACAGAACTTAATGCAACCATGGAACTAATAGAACAAAGATGGACAGAAGTGACTATAGCAGATATTATAGAACTAGATATAGATTCAGATTGATAATGATAAACTACGAATATATGGAATATTGGTTAGAAACTATGGAAAATATAAGACTATTAGTAATTTTGTTAGAAACTAATATAAATGATTACATAAGAGAAAGAAATCTAGAACACCTAGAATATGCACTGGAAAACATAAAAGAAATACAAAGGATAGAGCCATTAAAAAATAAATATTACGACAAAATAATTACACAAGACCCCGATAACGAATAATGGATAAAAAACTAAATAAACCAAAGAAAGGACATATTCACAAAAAAGCCAAAAAATTAAAAAACCAATTAAAAATACTATATCCCGAATATAAGCAATTAAGCTCAAGCAAAACAGATGATGTTAGACTTGAATACTTAATAGATCTAATTTCAAGAACAGAATATAATTATATAAAATATCTAAAAAAGAAAACATGAAAGACAATATCAATAACAAAGAAGAGTACAAACAACAACTACTTAATAAAATAAATGAAATAATAAATGAAATCGAATTTAGAAAAAAGAGACTAAATTATAACATAGTTGCAGGAGTATGCCACACATCAATTAAAACACAAAGAAAAGAAATATTTTATTTAGAAGGACAACTACAAAGCCTAGAATATAAATCACAACACGAATTACCATGAATAAAGAAGAATATGCCTTAGAAGAAGAAAAATATATGAGTCAAAAAGGACTAGAAATAAAAATTATACACTCAAGCTTAGGAAGAAGATTTTAAAAAATAGGAGACCAATTATATTTAATGTTAGAAAAAGAATCGGCAAAACTAGAAGATAGCTTAACAGCAATGGTAAGAATTAATAAAGAAAATGAAGAGATAGATAGGAAAAAAGAAATAGAAAAAATTAAAAAACAAGCCCAAATAGAAGTACAACAGATTAAAGAAGAAAAAGATACAAGAATCCAAGAATTAGAAAAAGAATTGGAAAAACTTAAACAATTGTATGAACAAAAATTAAAAGCTAGAGAAAAACAACGTGAAGAATTAAAACTCACAGAAGAAATAGAAAAATTTAACACATTACTAGAAGAAACAAGTACATTAGAAGAACAACCTAGGATAGGAATAGATGAAATAAATGAACAAAATTCAGAAGCAGATCTAGACCAATATTCAGAAACTTCAGAAACATATACTAACCTAATAGAAAAAGAAAATAATATAAAAATTAATGTGGAAGATGTAGATGAAAAACCTAGTACGTCAGGAACTAAAAGCCCAAAAAGATTAGATACTAGCCCAATTTATTATACTTACGAAAGAGAAAATAGAAATAAAACATTATGGGATAAAAGGTTAAACAGAAATTGGACACCTAGACAGAACATAGAACAATATAACTTCTTAGATCTAGACTGTGTAGCAGATACAAATAAAACAATCCAATTATGGATAGGATATATTTCAAAACAACTAATAGATAATAAAATAACAGTAGCAGATTCCCCTGGATATATAGAAAGAACACTCATAGGAACAGCAAAAATATGGTTACAAAACTTATCAGCACAAAGTTTAGAAACACTAAGAAATAATAAGAAACCCAATAATGAAGTAGCAGCAACATCTATAGAAACGGCAATAAGAAACGAATTTAGTAGCATGACAACTGAAATAGATGAACGACAAAAAGATAAGGAACTAAATAGGAATCTAATAAATAAATTAAGTATATGTAAAATGAGTTATATAGATGAATATACATGTGCATTTAAAGAATATTACTATAAAGGATTATATACAAATGAAGAAAGCAGAGAAATAAGAAAATTATATTATGCAAAACTACCAGAACCATTTAGTTCAAAAATAACTAAAGAATGGCAAGAATCAGGATTAATAGATACACTAGGAGCTAGGATAAAATTCTTACAAAAATGGTTTACAGAATTATGTGAAAAACATAAGGAAGACATGAAAATGGAAAAAATCTTAATAAAAAACTTAGCATGTTGTACAACAAAAACAACACCACAATTTGGATGTACAAACAAATATAAATACAAGAAAAGAATAAAAAAATACAGACCATTTAGGACAAAATACAAGTATAAGAAACCAAGAAAAAGATATTATATAAAAAATTATAAACAAAAAAGACCTCATAGAACTAAGAAAAATATAACAGAATGTAAATGCTACAACTGTGGCAAAATAGGACACTTAGCTAGAGATTGTAAAATACCCAGAAATATAACTAAAAAACAAATATCAGAAGTAATAATAGAAAATGAAAAATACAAACAACTAGAATATATAGACTACGATTTAAACGATGACGATAGCATATATGAATTAACAGAATATGAAAAAACAGAAAGTTAAAATGAGATAAAAGAATACGAGACAGATAATGACTGAGAAAGATATAAGAATAATAAGTAAGGAAGAATACCAAGACAGTGAAAGTGCAGAACAAAAAATAATATTTGACAACAATATGTTTGAACAAATAAAAGGAAAAGAATTAGATTTAAGCATAGATAAAATACTAGAAGTACCTAAATTAAGAAATTTCTTTAAGATAAAACAAGAAGAATACTATGTAGTAAGCCAAAAAGAACACATAATAGACTGCAAATATACGCAAGGAAAAGCTAAAATACCCATAATAAATAAAAAGATAATAAATAAGGAAATCCAAGAAATAAAAGCTAAGAATCCAATAAAATACGTACACCTAGGAGGAACAGAAATACTAATAAAAGCATGTTTCAGAGAAGGAATAGATACACCAATAGAAATATATTTAGCAGATGATAGAATAATTCACCCTATAGAGAAAAGCATAATAAGTGCAGTTAAAGGAAATCTAATATACCAAAAATTTAAATTTATAATAAGTGCAAATTATTCAGTAGCCTTGGACGATAGAAATATAGACAAATCATTAGTATTATACTGGAAAATGTCAGGAATAGAGTTAGCACCAGGCAGTAAAATATTTACAGCTAGATGTAAAAATTTATATGTACTAACAACAAAACATAAGATAATGGCTAGAAATAAGATTCAAAGAATTAAGATAGAAAACCCTTTTGACAAAATAGTTACTATCATTGATAATAATGATTATAGTTATAAAGAAATAGATATTGAAGAAGATTTAGAAATAGTAAAAGAAAGACTAAGTACATCAAAAAGAATAAATTATGATACACCATCATCATCAAGAAGTAGTACCTCAAGAAGAATAGACTATGAATTACAACCAAAATTATTAGAACAAAAAATAAACGAAATACAACCTTACCTATATTACATACCAGGAATACTAGATCAACGAAAGTATTTAATAAAAATAGACACAGGACAAATTGAAAACTATATTACAAGAGAATTAGTAAAGGAAGAAGAGATTAATAAAAACGAAAATATAAATACAGAATTACCTAGAATACTGACAAATATAGAACACAGTACAGAACAAGAATTAATTATTGGAGGAGTACCAATAAAAATAAAATTCAAAATATATCAAGGAAAAGATAATATTACTTTAGGAATAAGATGGCTAGAAACAGTAAAACCTTATAATTTAGATGAAAAACAACTAATAATACATTATGAGAATAAGAAGATAATTATTAAAAGAACTTTGATATAAAATAATGCCAAAAATCTATATATTAACAAAAATTATAGCAGAAGGATATTATAATAGATATTACACACCTATGATAGATACAGGAGCAGAAGCAAATATGTGTAAATATAACTGCTTACCAGACAGTAAATGGGAAAAATTAAAAACACCATTAATAGTTACCGGATTTAATAATGAAGTATGATAACACATAAGGCTAAAAACATAAAAATACAAATATGGGATAAAATATTAACAATAGAAGAAATGTATAGTTATGAATTTACCAATAAGGACATACTATTAGGAATGCCCTTTTTGAAAAAATTATACCCACATACCATAACAAAGACACATTGGTGGTTTACTACCCCATGTAATAAGAAAGTAGGAGCAAAAAGAGTTAGTAACAAGGTAAGAAAAAATACACCATGGATAAAAGGAAGTGAAAAAATTACCCAAAAATTAGAAAATATAACGCCAAGCGATCACAAAATAGAAATTATAATATTCACAATAGATAGAATACAAGCATTACAAAATAAGTTAAATTCATTATATAATGAAAATCCATTACAAGGATGGAAAAAACATAAAACAAAGATAAAAATTGAATTAATAGATGAAAATAGTATAATAACACAAAAACCACTGAGATACAATTTTGAAGATCAAAAAGAATTTCAAATGCATATAAAAGAATTACTAGAAAATAATTTTATACAAGAAAGTAATAGCAAACATAATAGTCCAGCATTTATAGTAAATAAACATAGTGAACAAAAAAGAGGAAAAAACAGAATGGTTATAGATTATAGAAATTTAAATGGAAAAACTAAAACATATAACTACCCAATACCAAACAAAATACTAAAAGTAAGACAGATACAAGGATACAATTATTTTAGTAAATTTGATTGTAAATCAGGATTTTACCATCTAAAACTAGAAGAGGAATCAAAACAATTAACAGCATTTACGGTACCACAAGGATTTTATGAATGGAATGTACTACCTTTTGGATATAAAAACGCACCAGGTAGATATCAACATTTTATGGATAACTACTTTAATCAACTAGAAAATTGCATAGTATACATAGATGATATACTACTTTATTCAAGAACAAAAGAAGAACACATAAAATTATTAGAGAAATTTATGCATATAATAGAAATATCAGGAATAAGCTTAAGTAGAAAAAAGGCTGAAATATTAAAAAATCAAATAGAATTCCTAGGAATACAAATAGATAAAAATGGAATAAAAATGCAAACACATATAGTACAAAAAATAATTAATTCTAAAGAATTATTAGATACTAAGAAAAAATTGCAATCCTTTTTAGGACTAGTTAACCAAGTACGAGAGTATATACCAAAATTAGCAGAAAACCTAAAACCATTACAGAAAAAATTAAAAAAGGACTTAGAATACTATTTTGATGAAAAAGATAGAAACCATATAAAAAAGATAAAGGACATGTGTAAAAACCTACCAAAACTATATTTTTCAGACGAAAATAGACAGTTTAGTTATATAGTAGAAACAGATTCTAGTGACCACAGCTATGGAGGAGTATTAAAATATAGATATAAAAATGAAAAGATAGAACACCATTGTAGATACTACTCAGGGTCATATACTGAACCACAAATAAAATGGGAGATAAATAGAAAAGAATTATTTGCATTATATAAATGTTTATTAGCATTTGAACATATATTGTTTATAACAAATTTATTGTTAGAACAGATAATACACAAGTTAAATGGTGGATAACTAAAAAGGTACAAGATTCAGTCACAACAAAAGAAATAAGAAGATTAGTTTTAAATATACTAAATTTTTCATTTACAATTGAGATTATCAAAACTGAAAGAAATACAATTGCAGACTACCTCTCCAGATACAAATACTGAAGGAGGATAAGACAAAATGGAACAAATACTCAATCTCCTTACTACACTTTGTAAAAAAGTGGATAGTATGGACATAGAGATACAACAGCTAAAAAGCAGAGCTAACAGTCAGCAGCATGACTCTAAACTTGCGGAACTACGTCGATCGGAAGACGCTAAAATTCCAGAGCTAAAAGGTGACGTTGGGAAACACCTAAAAACCCAAACTAACAGTTTGTTGAGTTCAGCTGCAGGGACTTCAGGAACTGCAGGAAAAGAAGAAAATATTACCCAAAATACCAAGAACAAACTATTTGAAAAAACATTCGTACCAAGGAAAAATATACAACCTAACCCTACCCCACAAACCAGTACATACAAAGAAAGCCTATACCAGGCAAAACAAACATACAACCATATAGCCAGCAACTACATACAAAATATCCACAAAATACAAACATTCTTAAACAAAAACCCAAGATCTACAAATACCAAGCACCCAGAAGAAGACTATATTACCCAATACCTACAGGGATATAATAAACTGATAACACAACCAAATACCAACTCCAACCTAGTCAGAACCTGTTACAATTATGGACTACTCAGCACAGTCTATATCTAGACAGGAGATGAAATAGCTACTATACCAGAACTACACAAAGCATTCACAACCTACAAAAGAATAACAAAAGGAACATTCTTCTACATAAAAATATACTCGGCACCAGCAGAAATACTATATGATGAAATAAAACCAATTATACAAGTTGTAAAGATAGGATTGACAAGAGAAATGATTATACCAGAAAAAATAAACCAACAGGAGGAGATAACATGTACAGATATACCAGAATTCTACGCTAATAAAAGAATTATTGGCCTAGCTACAATATTAAATGAACTAGCCAATAATTACTTAAATGGGAATTCTATCTGGAGCTATTATGCTAGAGACCAAACAATGATATATGCAAACTCGAGAGAGCATAAAGAAGCAGACATGGAAGAACTACGCCAATGGATACTTAGTCTGCTTAAACCAGAAGAGGTACCCACGACAAGAGCTATACGGAAAAATTATATTTCTCCAGCACTTCTGACAAGATATTGCAAAACCATAGGATAAAAATATCCAGATCACCATT
Source organism: Datura wrightii (assembly GCA_035772735.1). NCBI lineage: Eukaryota > Viridiplantae > Streptophyta > Magnoliopsida > Solanales > Solanaceae > Datura > Datura wrightii. Next base: position 57,951,360 of record JASDFA010000001.1, read on the forward strand.
GTTCAAAATGCCATGGTGAAGACAACAAACAGCTACCAGAAGTCCAGCTGGAATGACATAAAGAGGAAGGCAACATAAAGAAAAAGATATGAAGAAAAAAGATATCAGTGTCTGTAAAGTTTTTTGTTTTTATGTAAAAAGTCGTAAAATAAATAGTAGTAAATAGTAAGAGTCAGGTACTATTTATAAATAGTAAAGGCCGAATACTGTGCAAACAGTAAAAGGCAAACACTATTAATAAATAGTAAAAGTCATATTACTGTGTAAATAGTAAAAGTCGGTTACTGTTCATGAATAGTAAAGGTCATTTGTAAAGAATTCTTTTGTTTATAAATAGAGAAGCCAGACGGAGGCAACAACCATCCGTCTTCACAACAATTTCCTCTCATCTCTACTTCCTAATTCCGCAACCCCCCAAATTGGTATCAGAGCTAGCACATAAAATAAAACAAACTACCCAGAAAATATCAAGCTATGGAGAAAACTAGCAACGATGCAGATCTTTATTCCTGATATTTCTATTATATGCATAAATTTCTCTAATAATTTTATATGTTCTTCTTTTGTTCTTGAATAAAGTAGTATATCATCTATGTATACTATGCAATTTTCTAGTTGATTAAAGTAGTTATCCATAAAATGTTGATATCTACCTGGTGCGTTTTTATATCCAAAAGGTAGTACATTCCATTCATAAAATCCTTGTGGTACCGTAAATGCTGTTACGGAATTAGAAAGTAGAGATGAGAGGAAATTGTTGTGAAGACGGATGGTTGTTGCCTCCGTCTGAATTCTCTATTTATAAACAAAAGAATTCTTTACAAATGAGTTTTACTATTCATGAATGCCCTTTACTATTCATGAACAGTAACCGACTTCTACTATTTACACAGTAATATGACTTTTACTATTTATTAATAGTGTTTGCCTTTTACTTTTTGCACAATATTCGGCCTTTACTATTTATAAATAGTACCTGACTCTTACTATTTACTACTATTTATTCTACGACTTTTTACATAAAAACAAAAAACTTTACAGACACTGATATCTTTTTTCTTCATATCTTTTTCTTTTTGTCGCCTTCCTCTTTATGTCATTCCAGCTGGACTTCTGGTAGCTGTTTGTTGTCTTCACCATGGCATTTTGAACAATGGTGATCTGGATATTTTTGTCCTATGGTTTTGCAATATCTTGTCAGAAGTGCTGGAGAAATATAATTTTTCCGTATAGCTCTTGTCGTGGGTATCTCTTCTGGTTTAAGCAGACTAAGTATCCATTGGCGTAGTTCTTCCATGTCTTCTTCTTTATGCTCTCTCGAGTTTGCATATATCATTGTTTGGTCTCTAGCATAATAACTCCAGATAGAATTCCCATTTAAGTAATTATTGGCTAGTTCATTTAATATTGTAGCTAGGCCAATAATTCTTTTGTTAGCGTAGAATTCTGGTATATCTGTACATGTTATCTCCTCCTGTTGGTCTATTTTTTCTGGTATAATCATTTCTCTTGTCAATCCTATCTTTACAACTTGTATAATTGGTTTTATTTCATCATATAGTATTTCTGCTGGTGCCGAGTATATTTTTATGTAGAAGAATGTTCCTTTTGTTATTCTTTTGTAGGTTGTGAATGCTTTGTGTAGTTCCGGTATAATAGCTATTTCATCTCCTGTCTTGGTATAGACTGTGCTGAGTAGTCCATAATTGTAACAGGTTCTGACTAGGTTGGAGTTGGTATTTGGTTGTGCTATCAGTTTATTATATCCCTGTAGGTATTGGGTAATATAGTCTTCTTCTGGGTGCTTGGTATTTGTAGATCTTGGGTTTTTGTTTAAGAATGTTTGTATTTTGTGGATATTTTGTATATAGGTGCTGGCTATATGGTTGTATGTTTGTTTTGCCTGGGTATAGGCTTTCTTTGTATGTACTGGTTTGTGGGGTAGGGTTAGGTTGTATATTTTTCCTTGGTACGAATATTTTTTCAAATAGTTTGTTCTTGGTATTTTGGGTAATATTTTCTTCTTTTCCTGCAGTTCCTGAAGTCCCTGCATCTGAACTCAACAAACTGTTAGTTTGGGTTTTTAGGTGTTTCCCAACGTCACCTTTTAGCTCTGGAATTTTAGCGTCTTCCGATCGACGTAGCTCCGCATGTTTAGAGTCATGCTGCTGACTGTTAGCTCTGCTTTTTAGCCTTTGTATCTCTATGTCCATACTATCCACTTTTTTACAAAGTGTAGTAAGGAGATTGAGTATTTGTTCCATTTTGTCTTATCCTCCTTCAGTATTTGTATTTGGAGAGGTAGTCTGCAATTGTATTTCTTTCAGTTTTGATAATCTCAATTGTAAATGAAAAATTTAGTATATTTAAAACTAATCTTCTTATTTCTTTTGTTGTGACTGAATCTTGTACCTTTTTAGTTATCCACCATTTAACTTGTGTATTATCTGTTCTAACAATAAATTTGTTATAAACAATATATGGTTCAAATGCTAATAAACATTTATATAATGCAAATAATTCTTTTCTATTTATCTCCCATTTTATTTGTGGTTCAATATATGACCCTGAGTAGTATCTACAATGGTGTTCTATCTTTTCATTTTTATATCTATATTTTAATACTCCTCCATAGCTGTGGTCACTAGAATCTGTTTCTACTATATAACTAAACTGTCTATTTTCGTCTGGAAAATATAGTTTTGGTAGGTTTTTACACATGTCCTTTATCTTTTTTATATGGTTTCTATCTTTTTCATCAAAATAGTATTCTATGTCTTTTTTTAATTTTTTCTGTAATGGTTTTAGGTTTTCTGCTAATTTTGGTATATACTCTCGTACTTGGTTAACTAGTCCTAAAAAGGATTGCAATTTTTTCTTAGTATCTAATAATTCTTTAGAATTAAATATTTTTTGTACTATATGTGTTTGCATTTTTATTCCATTTTTATCTATTTGTATTCCTAGGAATTCTATTTGATTTTTTAATATTTCAGCCTTTTTTCTACTTAAGCTTATCCCTGATATTTCTATTATATGCATAAATTTCTCTAATAATTTTATATGTTCTTCTTTTGTTCTTGAATAAAGTAGTATATCATCTATGTATACTATGCAATTTTCTAGTTGATTAAAGTAGTTATCCATAAAATGTTGATATCTACCTGGTGCGTTTTTATATCCAAAAGGTAGTACATTCCATTCATAAAATCCTTGTGGTACCGTAAATGCTGTTAATTGTTTTGATTCCTCTTCTAGTTTTAGATGGTAAAATCCTGATTTACAATCAAATTTACTAAAATAATTGTATCCTTGTATATGTCTTACTTTTAGTATTTTGTTTGGTATTGGGTAGTTATATGTTTTAGTTTTTGCATTTAAATTTCTATAATCTATAACCATTCTGCTTTTTCCTCTTTTTTGTTCACTATGTTTATTTACTATAAATGCTGGACTATTATGTTTGCTATTACTTTCTTGTATATAATTATTTTCTAGTAATTCTTTTATATGCATTTGAAATTCTTTTTGATATTCAAAATTGTATCTCAGTGGTTTTTGTGTTATTATACTATTTTCATCTATTAATTCAATTTTTATCTTTGTTTTATGTTTTTCCCATCCTTGTAACGGATTTTCATTATATAATGAATTTAACTTATTTTGTAATGCTTGTATTCTATCTATTGTGAATATTATAATTTCTATTTTGTGATCACTTGGCGTTATATTTTCTAATTTTTGGGTAATTTTTTCACTTCCTTTTATCCATGGTGTATTTTTTCTTACCTTGTTACTAACTCTTTTTGCTCCTACTTTCTTATTACATGGGGTAGTAAACCACCAATGTGTCTTTGTTATGGTATGTGGGTACAATTTTTCCAAAAAGGGCATTCCTAATAGTATGTCCTTATTGGTAAATTCATAACTATACATTTTTATTCTATTGTTAATATTTTAACCCATATTTGTATTTTTATGTTTTTAGCCTTATGTGTTATCATACTTCCTTCATTATTAAATCCGGTAACTATTAATGGTGTTTTTAATTTTTCCCATTTACTGTCTGGTAAGCAGTTATATTTACACATATTTGCTTCTGCTCCTGTATCTATCATAGGTGTGTAATATCTATTATAATATCCTTCTGCTATAATTTTTGTTAATACATAGATTTTTGGCATTATTTTATATCAAAGTTCTTTTAATAATTATCTTCTTATTCTCATAATGTATTATTAGTTGTTTTTCATCTAAATTATAAGGTTTTACTGTTTCTAGCCATCTTATTCCTAAAGTAATATTATCTTTTCCTTGATATATTTTGAATTTTATTTTTATTGGTACTCCTCCAATAATTAATTCTTGTTCTGTACTGTGTTCTATATTTGTCAGTATTCTAGGTAATTCTGTATTTATATTTTCGTTTTTATTAATCTCTTCTTCCTTTACTAATTCTCTTGTAATATAGTTTTCATTTTGTCCTGTGTCTATTTTTATTAAATACTTTCGTTGATCTAGTATTCCTGTTATGTAATATAGGTAAGGTTGTATTTCGTTTATTTTTTGTTCTAATAATTTTGGTTGTAATTCATAGTCTATTCTTCTTGAGGTACTACTTCTTGATGATGATGGTGTATCATAATTTATTCTTTTTGATGTACTTAGTCTTTCTTTTACTATTTCTAAATCTTCTTCAATATCTATTTCTTTATAACTATAATCATTATTATCAATGATAGTAACTATTTTGTCAAAAGGGTTTTCTATCTTAATTCTTTGAATCTTATTTCTAGCCATTATCTTATGTTTTGTTGTTAGTACATATAAATTTTTACATCTAGCTGTAAATATTTTACTGCCTGGTGCTAACTCTATTCCTGACATTTTCCAGTATAATACTAATGATTTGTCTATATTTCTATCGTCCAAGGCTACTGAATAATTTGCACTTATTATAAATTTAAATTTTTGGTATATTAGATTTCCTTTAACTGCACTTATTATGCTTTTCTCTATAGGGTGAATTATTCTATCATCTGCTAAATATATTTCTATTGGTGTATCTATTCCTTCTCTGAAACATGCTTTTATTAGTATTTCTGTTCCTCCTAGGTGTACGTATTTTATTGGATTCTTAGCTTTTATTTCTTGGATTTCCTTATTTATTATCTTTTTATTTATTATGGGTATTTTAGCTTTTCCTTGCGTATATTTGCAGTCTATTATGTGTTCTTTTTGGCTTACTACATAGTATTCTTCTTGTTTTATCTTAAAGAAATTTCTTAATTTAGGTACTTCTAGTATTTTATCTATGCTTAAAGCTAATTCTTTTCCTTTTATTTGTTCAAACATATTGTTGTCAAATATTATTTTTTGTTCTGCACTTTCACTGTCTTGGTATTCTTCCTTACTTATTATTCTTATATCTTTCTCAGTCATTATCTGTCTCGTATTCTTTTATCTCATTTTCACTTTCTGTTTTTTCATATTCTGTTAATTCATATATGCTATCGTCATCGTTTAAATCGTAGTCTATATATTCTAGTTGTTTGTATTTTTCATTTTCTATTATTACTTCTGATATTTGTTTTTTAGTTATATTTCTGGGTATTTTACAATCTCTAGCTAAATGTCCTATTTTGCCACAGTTGTAGCATTTACATTCTGTTATATTTTTCTTAGTTCTATGAGGTCTTTTTTGTTTATAATTTTTTATATAATATCTTTTTCTTGGTTTCTTATACTTGTATTTTGTCCTAAATGGTCTGTATTTTTTGATTCTTTTCTTGTATTTATATTTGTTTGTACATCCAAATTGTGGTGCTGTTTTTGTTGTACAACATGCTAAGTTTTTTATTAAGATTTTTTCCATTTTCATGTCTTCCTTATGTTTTTCACATAATTCTGTAAACCATTTTTGTAAGAATTTTATCCTAGCTCCTAGTGTATCTATTAATCCTGATTCTTGCCATTCTTTAGTTATTTTTGAACTAAATGGTTCTGGTAGTTTTGCATAATATAATTTTCTTATTTCTCTGCTTTCTTCATTTGTATATAATCCTTTATAGTAATATTCTTTAAATGCACATGTATATTCATCTATATAACTCATTTTACATATACTTAATTTATTTATTAGATTCCTATTTAGTTCCTTATCTTTTTGTCGTTCATCTATTTCAGTTGTCATGCTACTAAATTCGTTTGTTATTGCCATTTCATATTTGTTTAATATATCTATAGATGTTGCTGCTACTTCATTATTGGGTTTCTTATTATTTCTTAGTGTTTCTAAACTTTCTGCTGATAAGTTTTGTAACCATATTTTTGTTGTTTCTATGAGTGTTCTTTCTATATATCCAGGGGAATCTGCTACTGTTATTTTATTATCTATTAGTTGTTTTGAAATATATCCTATCCATAATTGGATTGTTTTATTTGTATCTGCTACACAGTCTAGATCTAAGAAGTTATATTGTTCTATGTTCTGTCTAGGTGTCCAATTTCTGTTTAACCTTTTATCCCATAATGTTTTATTTCTATTTTCTCTTTCGTAAGTATAATAAATTGGGCTAGTATCTAATCTTTTTGGGCTTTTAGTTCCTGACGTACTAGGTTTTTCATCTACATCTTCCACATTAATTTTTATATTATTTTCTTTTTCTATTAGGTTAGTATATGTTTCTGAAGTTTCTGAATATTGGTCTAGATCTGCTTCTGAATTTTCATTATTTTGTTCATTTATTTCATCTATTACTATCCTAGGTTGGTCTTCTAATGTACTTGTTTCTTCTAGTAATGTTTTAAATTTTTCTATTTCTTCTGTGAGTTTTAATTCTTCACATTGTTTTTCTCTGGCTTTTAATTTTTCTTCATACAATTGTTTAAGTTTTTCCAATTCTTTTTCTAATTCTTGGATTCTTGTATCTTTTTCTTCTTTAATCTGTTGTACTTCTATTTGAGCTTGTTTTTTAATTTTTTCTATTTCTTTTTTCCTATCTATCTCTTCATTTTCTTTATTAATTCTTACCATTGCTGTTAAGCTATCTTCTAGTTTTGCCGATTCTTTTTCTAACATTAAATATAATTGGTCTCCTATTTTTTTAAATCTTCTTCCTAAGCTTGAGTGTATAATTTTTATTTCTAGTCCTTTTTGACTCATATATTTTTCTTCTTCTAAGGCATATTCTTCTTTATTCATGGTAATTCGTGTTGTGATTTATATTCTAGGCTTTGTAGTTGTCCTTCTAAATAAAATATTTCTTTTCTTTGTGTTTTAATTGATGTGTGGCATACTCTTGCAACTATGTTATAATTTAGTCTCTTTTTTCTAAATTTGATTTCATTTATTATTTCATTTATTTTATTAAGTAGTTGTTGTTTGTACTCTTCTTTGTTATTGATATTGTCTTTCATGTTTTTTTTATCGATATTTTATATAATTATATTCTGTTCTTGAAATTAGATCTATTAAGTATTCAAGTCTAACATCATCTGTTTTGCTTGAGCTTAATTGCTTATATTCGGGATATAGTATTTTTAATTTTTTGGCTTTTTTGTGAATATGTCCTTTCTTTGGTTTATGTAGTTTTTTATCCATTATTCGTTATCGGGGTCTTGTGTAATCATTTTATCGTAATATTTATTTTTTAATGGCTCTATCCTTTGTATTTCTTTTATGTTTTCCAGTGCATATTCTAGGTGTTCTAGATTTCTTTCTCTTATGTAATCATTTATATTAGTTTCTAACAAAATTACTAATAGTCTTATATTTTCCATAGTTTCTAACCAATATTCCATATATTCATAGTTTATCATTATTAATCTGAATCTATATCTAGTTCTGTAATATCTGCTATAGTCATTTCTGTCCATCCTTGTTCTATTAGTTCTATGGTTGCATTTAGTTCTGTTATTTCTTCCAATATCTGAATCAAGGTTTTGAGTATATATAGGATGAGTATTTTATATCTATGATCTTCATCTAGTAGGTGCGAATTCATTTTTTGAATTTCTTCTAAACATAATATTCCCTCTAATCTCTTTAGGTATTATTAGAAATTATCTGGTTATTATAACGTTATTTTGAATAGTCTTTTTCGGTCACTACTATGCATTTTCAGCTTTGATCAGTTACCCTAACATCGCCTCAACTTTGTGTACTCCCCTAAAACGGCTCTCTTGGCCTCACCGGTTTCCACCTTAGGATGGCATAGTCTGGGCTTACTTACTCGCAACTTACTGGCCTCGTACATAGCAAACTTAATCAAGATTTATTCATTATAACGGCATAATAAGTAGATAATATCACATAATACTTAGGAGATTATAAGGAATATAAAAGTTTAGCTATTCATATTTATGAATTTATATACCTTATTTTGTAGATCTGCATCGTTGCTAGTTTTCTCCATAGCTTGATATTTTCTGGGTAGTTTGTTTTATTTTATGTGCTAGCTCTGATACCAATTTGGGGGGTTGCGGAATTAGGAAGTAGAGATGAGAGGAAATTGTTGTGAAGACGGATGGTTGTTGCCTCCGTCTGGCTTCTCTATTTATAAACAAAAGAATTCTTTACAAATGACTTTTACTATTCATGAATGACCTTTACTATTCATGAATGACCTTTACTATTCATGAACAGTACCGACTTCTACTATTTACACAGTAATATGACTTTTACTATTTATTAATAGTGTTTGCCTTTTACTGTTTGCACAGTATTCGGCCTTTACTATTTATAAATAGTGCCTGACTCTTACTATTTACTACTATTTATTTTACGACTTTTTACATAAATTACTTTTAGTATTTTGTTTGGTATTGGTAGTTATATGTTTTAGTTTTTGCATTTAAATTTCTATAATCTATAACCATTCTGCTTTTTCCTCTTTTTAACACACTATGTTTATTTACTATAAATGCTGGACTATTATGACCTCCAAAACTGAGAGGTAAATTGGGTACCTCTATCTGAAATAATGGATAAGGGCACTCCATGCAATTGAACTAGCTCTCGGATATATAGTTTGGCATAATCCTCCGCCGTTTCCATGGTTTTGATTGGTAGAAAATGAGCAGCCTTGGTCAACCTGTCTACCACAACCCAAATGTAGTCATATAGTAGGCAAGTACGAGGTAAACCTGTGATGAAATCCATATAAATTTCTTCGCACTTCCAAGTAGGAATGTTGATATCCTGAAGCACACCTCCTGGCCTCTGGTGCTCGACCTTCACTTGTTGACAATTCGGACACTTAGCTACGAATTCTGCGATATCCTTCTTCATGACATTCCACCAATAGATTTCCCGTAAGTCACGGTACATCTTATTGGCTCCTGTATATATAGAATACCTAGATCCATAAGCCTCGTGCAACATTCGACTCCTTAAATCATTGACATCCGGAACACATAGGCGACCCCAGTACCAATGCACACCATCTCCCTCTTTGGAGAAGACCTCTACCTTATGATTTTGGATGGCTTCCTTCAACTTTACCAAAATTGGGTCCTTATCTTGTCTAGCTTTCACATCAGTCACCAAGGAAAATTTTCATCCATTCTAAACAACAACGCTGCCATCGGTCGAGTCAACCAATCTAACTCCCAACCTCGCAAGTTGATGCACATCTTTCACCAGCTCCTTCTTCCCTTCTTTCACATGAGACACACTCTCCATAGAGAGTCTACTAAGTGTGTCTGCTACTACATTAGCATTGCCCGGATGGTATATAACACACTCATATTGTAGTCCTTGAGTAGCTTTAACCACCTCTTTTGCCGAAGATTGAGATCCTTATGAGTAAACATATATTGTAAGTTCTTATGGTTCATAAACACATCCACGTGGATCCCATACAAATAATATCGCCATATCTTCAAGGAGAATACCAACGCGTCCAATTCAAGATCATGGGTCGGGTAATTCTTCTCATGAAATTTTAACTGTCTGGAGGCGTAGGTTATGAATCTCCTGTGCTGCATCAATACACATCCAGGTCGATCCTTGAAGCTTCACAACACACCATGAACCCATCAGTATCGTCCGGTAGAGTTAACACCTCTGCTGAAGTAAGTTGAGTCTTCAACTCTTGGAAACTCTTCTCACAAAACTCCGACCATTGGAATTTCACCTTCTTCTGGGTCAATTTGATCAAAGGTTCTACAATCGATGAGAAACCTTTAACAAATCTTTGATAGTAGCCAGCTAAACCCAAGAATCTACCTTTTTGCCCTCACTTGATACCACATGGCCCAAAAATGTTATGGAGTTCAGCAAAAACTCACATTTGATGAATTTGGCATATAATTGGCAATCCTTGAGAGTCTGAAGCATTACTCTCAAATAAGCAGCGTGATCCTCCTCGCTCCGAGAGTATATCAGGATGTCATCAATAAATACAATTACGAACATATCCAGGTAGGGCTTGAACACCCTGTTCATCAAGTCCATACAAGTTGCATGAGCATTTGTTAGTCCAAAAGACATAACTACAAACTCATACTGACCATACCACATTCTGAAGGCTGTCTTCGGGATGTCACACTCTCGGATTCTGAACTGATGATACCCGGATCTGAGATCTACCTTTGAGAAACACTTGGCACCCTGAAGCTGGTCAAATAAATCATCAATCCTGGGTAGAGGATACCTGTTCTTGACAGTGAGCTTGTTCAATTGGCGATAATCAATGCACATACGAAGGGAACCATCTTTCTTTCGAACAAAGAGAACTGGTGCACCCCATGGAGACTTGCTTGGCCTGATGAAACCCTTATCTAATAGGTCCTTCAACTGCTCCTTCAACTCTTTTAGCTCAGCTGGAGCCATTTTGTAAGGAGGGATAAATATAGGTAGTGTGTCGGGAAGAAGGTCAATACCAAAATCAATCTCCCTCTCGGGAGGAACACCTGGTAAATCATCAAGGAATACTTCGGGGTACTCACATACTACTGGAACTGACTGGATAGTCGGGGTCTCATACTAAACATCCTAAACCCTAACCAAATGATACAAACAACCCTTGGAAATCATCTTCCTAGCCATAAGATAGGGAATAAAACAACCTACAAGCACAGTCGAACTACTCTTCCACTCCAAGACTGAATCACCTGGAAAGTGAAATTCCACCGCACGGGATCCACATTAACAAAAGCATAACACACATACAACCAATCCATAGAAAAATTAATATCAAATTCAGTCATGGCTAACTCCACAAGATCTGTGGAGGTGAACTTATGCAATATAGTGATCGTACATCTTCTATACACCCACCTAGCTACAACCAAATCCCCAACAGGAGTACAAACTGAAAATGGCTCTAATAGAATTTTGGGACTAACTCTAAAGCTACTAGAAATATAAGGTATCACAAAAGACAAGGTAGCCCCTGGATCTAACAAAGCATTAGCATCAAGGTGAAACACTCGTAAGATACCAGTAACCACATCCGATGATGTCTCTTGCTCCTGACGCGAGGTGAGGGCATAGAATCTATTTTGGCATTGTCCGCCTACCCTACTAGTAGATGCCCCTTGCGGAGCTGAACGTACTGGTGCTGTTGCTGAACTGGTAGTTTGTGCACGACCTCTATAATCTTCCTATCTAGAAAATGAACACCCTCGGCATATGTGGTTGTATCTACCACACCCATAGCAAATATCTGAGCTGAGAAAGCACTCCCTAGCATGAGTCTTGCCGCACTTCCCATAGGCTGGAAGGGTGCGCTCTACCTGCGTGCCCCTCTAGTCCCTCAATCCTGAAGCCCTGCTCCTCTGATCACCCTTGGGTCTGGATGGAATACTAGCTGATGATAGTGCTGGAGCTAGTGACCTTTGCTGAAACTGAGGGCAGTGCCCACCGCTGGATCTCTATTGAGTAAACCCGTGGCTATCTATCTGGGCCCTTTTTCCTCTCTCTCCCTCGTGTGAGCCGCCTCCATCTGCTGGGCTTACAATACTATTTGAGGGAAATCCATGTTCTAGTGGAGCATAGCGGTCCTGCAATCTTTGTCCAAATAGCCCGCCACACCATGAACAAATCGGCTCACCCATGCCCTTTGATCAACCACTAACTCTGGGGCATACTTTGGAAAGCGAGTGAACTCGAGAGCACTCCTACACCGTCATCTTCCTTTGCTTCAGATTTATGAACTCAGCTACCTTAAGCTCCCTCATCTCACAAGGGAAGAACCAATCCAAGAATGATACATGGAACTCCTCCCAAGTGACATGGCCTACCCTGGCGGTCCTGCTATCTTTTCATTGGCGAAACCAGATGTGTGCTACCCCCTTCAGCTAATATAAGTCCAACTCTGCACATTCAACCCCATTCACCCCCATGACATGGGTGATTTTCACAATCTCGTCAGTAAACTCATGCGGTTCCTCATCTACTTTTCACCCGAGGAACTCTGGCGGGTTCATTCTCTAAAAGTCCCTGACTCGAACCGTCGCTGCATTTCCATTTTGCGAAGCATGCACAACCGCCTACTAGTTGACCTGAGCAGTCTAGGCCTACGCAAGCATCTGAAAAACTGCTTGAAACACAGCATGGGCAACAGGCTCCATTGCTTGGTGCTCCTGAACTCATGGGTCCTACTGGTGCCCATTACCGTTGCCATCCTTGTGGCCATCTCCATTTCCATTCCACCTACCATTCATTCTTCAGGGAGCTATGATTTTTCAATCGTGAATAACACGAATTAGAAGGATAGAGAGACTTTTCATCACACAACATAGATCATGAAAGAAGGGAATATTTTCCTAAACGTCTCGTAGACTCTTCATCATAAGTGTGGCGCACTTCACATCCATGAAAAAGACTCTACTTAATGCGGCTTTTAGAGACCATAGGAAACTTCAAACCAATGGCTCTGATACCATGTTTGTCATGACCCGAACATAGACTCGGATCATAACACGGGACAAGGAGCCCCAAGAGACTCCAAGTTGACCCATGGCATGAACATTCATCTAATTCCATATCATTCAAAGTGGAACACTTAACATGAAGATATAGCAGAAGCATAAACATAACATAGCGTGATAACAAAACGTACAAAATACATAATAGTTGATTACTATAACTAGTCTGAAAGCCTCTATCATATCAGATGGGTTGGTGGGACAACATCCCCAATTAACCCGACAAAACTAGAAACTAAGAGAAACATCAATGTATAAATGGTCCTCGGAGAATGAGGACTCACCAACAAGCTGGATGCTAAACTCCAAGACAAGATAATGACGATGCTGGATCAGAAGATTAGAGCCTGTATCATAAAATGATACAACATAGAGTATGCGGTCAGTACGTAGAATGTACCGAGTATGCAAGGTAAGTAAAATGGACATTTAAAAAGACATAAAAACTCATAAATGATCATAAAAGAAGGACCACATGCTCGTATCATAAATATCATAAGATAACATAAGGCTCAAGGTTTTCAAATCATTCGTAAACCATTCATTATCATACATAAGAGAAACTTCTTTAAATCATCACTTGAGCCAAGTAACATGAATGTAACCATGCATAAATCATGATGAACAATGGGAGGACTCATCATAATTGACACCATCATGGTAGAGCCTTACATGATTCCCCAACTATCTCACAATAGGCAGAGTCTCCCCTAGCTTACCAGGCGAGGGACGTGCATTATGCGATATCACGAAAGAGGAGATCATTATCATTGTAATGTATTGTTATAAACCCATGGTAGAACGTGGTTATGAGACAAGGGCGTAGTCCTTTGAACACTAGGCTACTCGGTGCTAGACATGGCTCCCAAAAACATACACATTAGGCTCGCATGTAAGTCAATAACATTATTCATTAAGATTCATGGCCAAATAAATATTTACCATTCATTGATCCCCATTAAAACACGATTATCCAAGAATCAAAGACCCTTTAGTCGACCAACATCATCAATCGATAAATCATGAGATCCGTGTCATAAATTGTAAAGCATTCTTGAACATGTGGGCATTGTCCAATACTTTAGCATGCTTGACAATACTCAATTCATTCATAAACATGATTATAAACATGGGTAACTTAAATGCATGCTTTTTATCATTAATAATTCATAATACTAGAACATTAACCATAAACTTTGCATGCATGGGTTGTGAATAGGTTAGAAGGGCTTAACCTATCTTAATAGACTCAAAAAATAACTTAAAACGACGTAGTGTAGGACCTTAGAGCATAGGAATGATGAAAATACCCTTAATGAAAACCCTAAAAAAAAACTGGGGGACTTAACGGACGGTCCCACGAGTCGTCACCTGGTACCACGACTCATGCTATTGAGCCGTCGGATCCACTGCCCATTTCATACTTTTAGATTTCCTTCCTACGACTCAACGAGATGAGTTGTTCTCCTAATCAATGGGTCGTGGTGACGTCCATGGTTTCCCTCTTCAGGTTCTGTACTAATCCTTTCCACAACACTCACCACAACTTGTTACTTCCTCCAATGAGTCGTGGTTTGCTCCCGTTATGTAGACTGGAGAGTATTGAAATCTCTTCCCACGACTGGTGACCACATCCCATTACTTCTCTCGACAGGTTGTGGGATGACCTGTTACTTCCCTTTCAGTTGAAGACCGATTCTCACCACGACTCTCAGTAACGACTTGTTGCATCAAACAACGGGTCATTTCTTCACTCATTGTGTGACACCTCTGAAAAATTTTTAGTGATTATTTGATGTTTGTATGCTATGTTAAGGGAAGTACTGGTTGTATATTGATCGTAGATGACAAGGGAAATGTGTATGAATGAAAAAACAAAGAGTATGTAAAGTTTATAAATTAGGGTCACTTTTAAATAACTGTATCTCCCAATATATAATTAACTAGAAGCCCCACAACCTATAAAATTAAAGATCTTCGAGTCTAGTTTACATAACATCAAACGTCTCATCAATCGGAGTTCAGAATAAAACGTTATAGGCGTTTTATGGTAGCACTATCGGGCAGTGACATGGCCACCGCCCTAAAAACGGCCACCGCCCAAACACCTTTATATTTTAAGTTTTTGGTTATGAAATCATTTTCAAATTTTCCAGGTTTGAGGTTCTTTCTTACCCTCTGAAATTCTCTATTTTTCCGGTAGCGAAGCCTTAGAAACCAACAGGAAATCCCTCAAGGAAACACCATCAAAACTCAAGCAAAAGTTGATGGAAGTGAAGGCAACATTGCGGTGAAGTTGTTGCTGCGTGTTTGGGACTATTTTGAGCTAATGTTATACTCCATCTTAGTAGGAATTGTTCATAAGAAATAGTAAGTCACTTCCCACTTTTGAAATCTCTAATAAGTGTATGAATTTTTGAAGGAAAACTAGAAGAAAGTTATGGTTTGTATGTTGACTTGTTGTAGTTGTTGTGCTGTTATTTTTCTGCGTTTTGGGCAGCAAGATTGGGAAGTGTTTGGAGGATAATACTCCTATTATATCCAACAATATTCTCATGCCAAGGGTAAGTGTTTATAATTGCTTAACTTGCCTAAAAATCCTAGCTAAAGCTAGAAATTGGAGGCTATGTTGGACTGCCGTTGTTGGTATGTTGTTGTTGAAGTTCTGCTCGTTTTTGAAGGTTGGAATAGCTGTGTTTTTCTGAGAATATACTCTACATTTGTGGGAGTTTTTCATGAGAAAAGTGAGGTAATTTCCTACCTCTATTTCCCCCCAAAGTTGTAGAAACAAGTTGAAATAAGAAATGCTAAGTGTTGCCTTATTTGTTTGTGTTGTGACTGCCTATTGGTGTAACATTTTGGCTGGATAAATTGACTTGAAAAAGCATTGTCACTTGGTAATAAACTCAAGTAATTTAAGGGGCTAAAGTTCTGGTTGTTGAAAGAAAGAAATGACATAAGAAAGCTCGCCGTAAAAAAAAGGTATGTAAGGTGCTCTTTGTCTCTTAATTTTCAAGCCCGAATTCATGCCGAGAATTAATCCTGCATTCCCCTGTACTTGAGCTTCTGTAGTAGCATATTATGGTTTTTCCCAGTTGTTAGAATTACTTGGTATTAAGTTGTGTATTTTCTAAAGAGTTGGAACACATGAATATAAAACGGAGAGGGCAATTGCATTCGATTATGATCATAGTTGTAAATTGATTCTGAAGTCCCATCGACGTGGGCACTCTGAGCTGGTCCTTTACATTACATTATGTCTTTGTGGTTTCAAAGTTGTTTCACATTATGGTTTCTAAGAAATTGGTAAACATGGCAAGACGACGACGCGCGGGCAAACCTAATAGTTGAAATAGGTTTTTAACTCAATAAGGGTTAACGAGGGTAACAAAATGGAATTTTCCTAAAACAGTTACCTACCCTCTTATATTCATGTTTTAAGGTGCCTAGGGCCATGAGAAGCCTCCTCGATCCCTCCCCCTTAAGCTAAGAGACTAATTAATACGTTTCTTGATTAACCGATACGTTAAACATGGAAGATAGAACCCGAATAGGTAAACTATTGATATTTCTATGGGACCATCTTTATTGGCAGGTTATGCACAGTATCTTGATGTTAACATGTTAGATGAAAATCATCATATATATATGTTTGTTCTTACATTCAAATTACGCTCTAAAGCGGCAAGGATTGCCTTTAGAAAGTCGCTATATGTTTATTACAGCTCTTAAGTTATCTAGACCTCCTGAGAATTGCAGGCTTTAAGTAGACACGTCGCATGTTCTTTGAAAGTTGTAGATGTGTAAGGAAATTAACGTAAGTGTAAAAGTTGAGGCGCTAGGAGCAAAGGAGAGATAAGAGTAAATGTTAGACCTTTTAAGGTAATATGTGAGGTATATGCCTTCTGTCCGTAGTTGATTTCAAGAACCTTTGAGCGACGTTAAAATATGAGCAAGAAGAGTTTAAGAGACAAGGTTGGCAATAAGGTAAGAAGGTAAGTGCGTACAAGAATTGCTGAAATAGTGAACCCGAGAGTAAATAATTAGGTAGGGAATGATGAATCCTGTTTGGAAAAGAATTTAAGATGAATACGAAAAGTAGAGCTAAAGGTTGTTAAATTTGATGATAAGTGTTATGATTGTTAATGAATTAGGCAAATAGCTAGCAAGATTTACCCTGTTCTAAAGTCGTTTAGCAAAAGAGTTATAAATAAAGTTGTTTATGTTCAGTTGTGTTAAGCTAATGAAAGGCCAGTAAAGTGTTAACTCCTTAAGAAATAATTAGAATAGAATATTTTGAGATAGTGACTCAAGTTAAAGAGAAGTTCTTCATTGTACTTTTAAACAATTATCTTTGATTATTTGTTCTAAGAGTTGGATTAACTTTTTCAAGTTTTAAAGGATTTTATTTTTCTTGGAAGTTTCTAAACTGTTTATAATGTTGCTAAGATTTTCTAAGCTCTTCATATATTGCAAAGTTTCACACGAGCCTTTCCTATATTGTCTAAAGCATTCCAATAAGTCTTTATTTATCTTAAGGCAGCCCCTAGATAGTTGTCTAGCATTCTTATATTACAGAGCTCCAGGTTTGAGATACACAAGTTATGTCTTCTTGTTCATAAGTTACCTCGAGATGTGATATGATGTGCAATGAATGAGGTATGCTCACAATTCTTGATATGAAAGTATGAAAGTCAAACGAGTATAAGCACGAAATGAATGCTAAGCTTGTTAACAGAAAATGTTAGGTTAAGTTATTCCTCTCTACTCCTCATGTTAGAATTGCTAGGATATGTTTAAAATCATGAACGTGAGTCTACACATGTTTTATGATATTCTAGTTCTAGGAACTTCCCTAGAATTCAGTCACAACATATGTATGTATTTAAATGCTACATGAAAGACCTGTATGGGTATGGCATAATTGTAGTATTAGGGGTCGTGGTAAGATCCTACACATGTTATAGTTACTGATCGGCATATTTTATGGTTTCCAGTATTCAGATAGTTTGTATGTGCTCTGTCAGCTCAATTTATGATTGTGATTAAGATTTATATTTTTTTTTACCCTGGTATGGTACACCGGCTAGAGATCTTTTTATTTTACCCCGATGTGGTACATCGGCTGGAGATCTTTTTATTTTACCCCGGTGTGGTACACGACTGGAGATATTTTTATTTTACCCCTGTGTGGTACATAGGCCAGAGATATTTTTACTTTACCCCAGTGTGGTACACCACTGGAGATCTTTTTATTTTTACCCAAGTGTGATACATCGGCTGGAGATATTTTTATTTTACCCCGGTGTGGTACACCGGCTAGACGAATTTTATATATGGATTTACGATTGGCTGGTCGCAGGAATTACAATTATAGTTTATTTCTTGTGCATTTCTTAATTGCATTTCATCTCATTATAGAGTTATTATCAGGTTTCAGTTTCCAGAATTCCAGGTTGTTACCATTCCTTATTCCTGGTTCAGTTATCTTGAGTTCAATTATGTTATAGTAAGTCATTATCAATTATAGGTTGCAGAGTTCCAAGTTATATTTATCCTTTATATGTTTATGTGCTAAGTTAGTTATTACATGATTGTTATCTCATGGTTACAGTTTCAGCCTTACATACCAGTACATTTCATTCGTACTGACGTCCCCTTGCCTGGGGACCTGCGTTCGTGCCGCAGGTGCAGGTAGAGGTCAGGATGGCCAGTTGAGTGGCAATTCGTGAGATCAACAGATTGTTGGTATGCTCCTTTCTTCCTGGAGCTAGGGCTTAGTTATTTATGCTTGAGTTTTGAGATGCAGGTATGGGTAGGTTGGAGCCTTGTTCCGACCATCAGTCAGTTTACTCTTTAGAGGCTTTTTGGACTTAGTGTGTACAGTGTTATTCAGTTTGTGGGCTCGTCGGCTTATTGTTGCTTGGTTTAGCACACTAATTGTCTTGGTTGCATTTTGATTGTTTACCCCGTATTATTGAGACCTTATGGGTCCAGTTTATTCTTCAGTTGATTGTCACAGGTAGCCTAGATGGCCTAAGTGTTACAGCTACATATGTCATATAGCCGGTTTCTCGATCAATCATGAATCGAGTGCCAGTTGCACCCTACACCAATTTTTGGACGTGACAGACTTGGTATCAGAGCGAAGTTGTATCCTAGGGAATCCACAAGCCTTGTCTAGTAGAGTCTTTATTATGGGTATGTTCTGCACCATACTTCTAATCAGGAGGCTACAGGGCATTTAGGAGTTGTTTCACTTTGTTCATTAATAGATCGTGCTATAGAGCAAATATCTAAGGGATGTTTAAAGTCTAAATCGTGCTTATGTTTTAGAATTCACCTGGAGTAAGGCAGATGGCTACGAGATTTATAAACACTGATGCTTTAAAGGGTCCCAATCTCCCTCTTGTCGATCCGAGAAATAGATTATATGCTCGAAGTGAGTTTTGTTTTACTCCCCGAGTTACAGTTCTTGTAGTTCCAGTCAGAGATACCATGGGAAGGGATTCAACCCCTCATATTGTCCCAATTTTAGTAGAGCCAGGAAGAGGCAGAGTCGTTGATCCTTCAACACCTTTCGGTATATCAAAGGGACGAGATTTTGCGAAAGCATTTCAGATGTTAACCCGAATAGTGACGTTTCAAGAATCAACTGCTGAAATTAATGGCAGGTTCTAGGAAATACTTCTGAGAGCTTTAGTGCCTGTGGATTTTGAGCCTAAATCCCGTAGCCTTTATGGATTAGTGCTTACCACGGGAACTTCAATGAGTTCGAGCTAGTATATTTTTGAACCTAAAGCACGACAACATGAGTATTCATGAATATAGTCTCAGGTTAAATTCTTTGGCCAATATGCTTCAGATAGGGTGCGAAATACGAGAAATAGAGTATATAAATTGTATTAGGTTTGGGATCCCATATGGTTTGAGAGTGTTTGAAAATGTCTACCCAGACAGATATGACTATTACTCGGATACAAACATTTTCTCAGAAGATAGAGGAATCTGATTCACCGTCTCCAAGTACCGACTGAGAAGTAGAATAAAGTGGGGAGACTAGGTCAACAGGGTTATTTAAGGCCCCATGTAGTGTTTCAAGGCCCCCGGTGGCCAGAGATTCAGTTTCTCCTAGAGATTTAGTTCCTTCTTTGTCCCTAGATCAGGCCTTAGTTTCTGTATCAGGACCATCAATAACGGGCCATGGTAAAAGCAAAGGTAAAAATGCTGACATTGATCTTGTATCTTAAGTAGTGAATGAAAAGTGGTATTGGAGTTAATCATCTGTCATGGTAGTGTATAAATTTGCTTATGGTTAGAAAAGTTCATTGATTATATGGTGTTAAGGCACGTCTATCTTAGATTAGATAAATAGATTAAGTTGAATAGGTATAGTTTGATATGAATTAATGACTGGAAAGAATATGTTTACGAATATATGGAATGTATGTTTATGACGGAAGACAAGGATGAGTTAAAGGTGTTATGACATTCGAGGACAAATGTTTCTAAGGGGGGGAGGATGTGACACCACCGAAATTTTTTTAGTGATTATTTGATGTTTGTATGCTATGTTAAGGGAAGTACGGATTGTATATTGATCGTAGATGACAAGGGAAATGTGTAAGAATGAAAAAACAAAGAGTATGTAATGTTTATAAATTAGGGTCAATTTTAAATAACTGTATCTCCCAATATATAATTAACTAGAAGCCCCACAACCTATAAAATTAAATATCTTCGAGTCTAGTTTACATAACATCAAACGGCTCATCAATCGGAGTTCGGAATAAAACGTTATAGGCATTTTACAGTAGCACTATCGGGCAGTGACATGGCCACCGCCCTAAAAACGGCCACCGCCCAAACACTTTTATATTTTAAGTTTTTGGTTATGAAATCATTTTCAAATTTTCCAGGTTTGAGGTGCTTTCCTACCCTCTGAAATTCTCTATTTTTTCCGGTAGCGAAGCCTTAGAAACCAATAGGAAATCCCTCAAGAAAACACCATCAAAACTCAAGCAAAAGTTGATGGAAGTGAAGGCAACACTGCGGTGAAGTTGTTGCCGCCTTGTAGCTTCGTTTTGGCAGTATTGTTGCTGCGTGTTTGGGACTATTTTGAGCTAATGTTATACTCCATCTTAGTAGATTTTTCATAAGAAATAGTAAGTCACTTCCCACTTTTGAAATTTCTAATAAGTGCATGAATTTTTGAAGGAAAACTAGAAGAAAGTTATGGTTTGTATGTTGACTTGTTTTAGTTGTTGTGCTGTTATTTTGCTGCGTTTTGGGCAGCAAGAATGCTGCGTTATTGGGAAGTGATTTGGATGAAAATACTCCTATTATATCCAAAAATATTCTCATGCCAAGGGTAAGTGTTTCTAAATGCTTAACTTGCCTAAAATCCTAGCTAAAGCTAGAAGTTGGAGGTTATGTTGGACTACCGTTGTTGGAATGTTGTTGTAGAAGTTATGCTCGTTTTTGAAGGTTGGAATAGCTGTGTTTATCTGAGAATATACTCTATATTTGTGGGAGTTTTTCGTGAGAAAAGTGAGGTAATTTCCTACCTCTATTTTCCCCCAAAGTTGTAGAAACAAGTTGGAATAAGAAATGCTAAGTGTTGCCTTATTTGTTTGTGTTGTGACTGCCTATTGATGTAACATTTTGGCTGGATAAATTGGCTTGAAACAGCATTTTCACTTGGTGATAAACTCAAGTAATTTAAGGGGCTAAAGTTCTGGTTGTTGAAAGAAAGAAACGATATAAGAAAGCTCGCCGGAAAAAAAGGTAAGTAAGGCGCTCTTTGTCTCTTGATTTTCAAGCCCGAATTCATGTCGAGGATTAATCCGGCGTTCCCCTGTACTTGAGATTCTGTAGTAGCATATTATGGTTCTTCTCAGTTCTTAGAATTACTTGGTATTAAGTTGTGTGATTTCTAAAGGGTTGGAACACATGAATGTAAAACGGAGAGGGCAATTGCATTCGATTATGGTCATAATTGTAAACTGATTCTGAAGTCCCATCGGCGTAGGCACTGTGAGCTGGTCCTTTACATTACATTATGTGTTTGTGGTTTGAAAGTTGTTTCACATTACGGTTGCTAAGGAAATTGGTAAACATAGCAAGACGATGATCTTGGGCATAATTGCGTGCCCAAGTGCTATTTTATAACTTAGTTTAGTCGTGTTTGTCCATTTATGCATTTAATTTCTCATGAGATTTTATGTAAATTTGGATATATACTAACCAACATGATTAGTCCTTGTTTATATAGGTTAAATGTGCATTTGAGGGACTAAATAATGATGGATGAAGTGGAGAAATGGAATGGGAAGCAAATTACAAAAGTCGGCAAGGAACCATGCCTTGGCAAGGTTGGCCGCGCCAGGCAGCGGGCCACGCTGTCCGTGTGCCGCGCCCAGCACCGTGCCATGCCAATGCTAGGCACGAGAACAATGCAGCAACAGGCCTTCTGCACGCTAGCACCATGTCACGCGAGGCACATCTGCATGCCAAGGGCGTGTCACGCAAGCCATCGCGCCGCACAGGCAGTGCGCCACGCCGGCCATCGCGGCAAGCTTCAGCCGAATGTCATTTTTAGGTGCTTTTCATTGTGCTTTTGCGATACCTCCGTGTCACAGAGGCAAATTAGCGCAACCGTCTTCGTGCCACGGAGCCATTCCATGACAGGCAAAAATTGTACAGTCCCTATTTACTATAAATTGAATCCTTAGCTTCTAAAATAAAATTGTTATGAAAAATTTTCTGAAAATCGTAAAGTAGCAAAGAGAGAAGTGAAGAACTCACCTAGGGTTCACCAAATTTACCTTCTCTTTTATCTATTCTTGTAAGTACATTACCTTAATGATGTTTTTGAGTATTTGTATGAACATGAGTGGCTAAAACCCTTCCTCTAGGGTTGAGGCTACGTGATATGATTGTAATTGCATGAATTTGTTTTGGTTTGAGTTGTTAATTGTTGTTTTGTCTTACATTCTTTAATATGGTTGTTTTTATGCTTGATCACCATGAAAACATACATGTTAAGCTAGGTAAAATCTTGAGAGAGTAACCCTAGGCTAGAACAGGAGAATGTAGGGAGCAAGTTCTTATCTTTCGATATGATTCGCGTTTAGGATAGAAATTATACCTAATTTGCCTTGCTTGGTTGAAAAAAAGGGATGATAATAAGACACCGGCTTAGAATTGTCACTCCACCACTCATATAAATAGTTGTGAAGCTAAGTTTAGTTAAATGATTAGAGGTACGAAAGTCCATAATCGAGAGCATAAACCCCGTAAACCACATCCATGTAGTTGAATTGGCCACGAACTAGGATGTCACATCCCCGCTCAACGATGTAGTTGTGAGGCTAGTTTGTTGTGTTTAGAGGCTCAAGAGACCATGAACATCGCAATTTCAACTATGTGAGATAATTGATAATTTCATACTTGAACCATTACAAAGTGTAGCATTGCATGATTATCCTGCCTTAGCTCTAGTTGCTTCTTATATTGTTCCAGATTATTTCTGTGACCACCCCTAGATTTAATTATAACTTAACGAAAACTTCTATAATTAACACTTGTGTAAGTTAATATCACACCTAAACTTGATAATTAGCTGAATTGGCCCAGTCCCTGTGGGTTCGACATCCGACTCTTAAAAAGGGCCACTGTATTACTTGTACGACCATGTACGCTTGCGTGTGCGCTTGGGCGCAGTCACAACAAGTTTTTGGCGCCATTTCCGGGGACAGGCGAAGTTTAGTAAATTTTTCTATTTTTGTGTGATTTTTAATTTCCTTAAGTGTTGGGAAACTTGGTGTTAGTCTGACATATTGCAGGTAACAGGGTGTCCTTGCAAAGCTGGCAAGGAATAGAGAGCTAGTGGAACTGTTGTTTGAACCAGAGCATCAAATTCATTTACACAGGAGGGAAGCTCTAGAGCAAAAGCTAAAGAGACTTCAAGAGAGAGTACAACAACAACCACCACTAGGAGAAGCAAAGTTGTCACCTGATATCATGGAAGCTCGACCAGTTCGCGAAGTGGCTATCCCACTAGCGACAAATGTGACCTCTAGTATCCGCAAACCGAAACCTGGAGGAAACATTAAATTGAAGCAGAATATGGTGCAGCTGTTACATTCTAGTGGTCAATTCACTAGGATGGCACATGAGGACCCGCAGCAGCACTTACAGAACATTCTTGAGATCAGTGACACATTCGTCCCCACTGAAGTGTCCACAAATTATGTCCGACTTACCCTCTTCCCATTTTCATTGTTGGGGGAGGCAAAGAGGTGGTTGAAGTCTGAGCCACCGAATTCCATAACTTCTTGGGATGATTTGGCAAAGAAGTTCCATATCAAATTCTTCCCGTCAGGCAAGACTGCAAACTTAGAAGTGAGATATTGAGTTTCAAACAGAGGCCGGATGAGAACTTGTATTTGGCTTGGGAGAGATTCAAGTCATTACTAAGAGACTGTCCCTATCATCAGCAATCCAATGAAGTGCTGGCCCATACCTTCGTAGAAAGTCTAGACCCACACACAAAAATTTTACTAGACTCTGCATCGGGTGGGTACGCCTTAGAGAAGACTTATGATAAGCTGTACACTTTGTTGAATAGAATTGCTTAGGGAAATCTAGAGTGGCACAACGAGGCATCGAGAGGGGAAGGAAAGAGAGCAGGGCTGATAGAGGTAGATGGTATGAATGACTTGGCGGCACAGCTAGCGTCATTCTAGCATCAGATGATGACTCAGTTCAATAAACTGAGTATGAACCAATAACAGGGTCAGCTAAATGCAGTTCAGCAAGCTTCGAGTTGGTGTGAAATCTGCGGCAATAATGGGCACAATGCAGAATCATGCAGGGCCAATCCGGAATCAGTCAATTTTGTTGGGAATGTTTAAAGGAACAATCAGAATTTTGGGAACAATTACAACAACAATTGGCAAAGCCACCCAAATTTTTCTTGGGGTGGAAATCAAATGCAAAGTTACCAGCAACCTCAGCAGCAGCAGTGTCAGCAGAACAGGAAGATTGATGGCTAGTTGAGCAGTAACATTGAGGAGACGTTGTAGAAAATCATGGAGACCCAGACTCAATTAGCTGAGAATCAGCAAGGATGGCATCGGATTTGAAAAATCAGCAGTTGGTCACCGGCAATCTAGAGAAGCAGATGGGTCAAATAGCAGCTGCTCACAACATGAGACCGCAGGGAGGACTACCCAGTGACACAGATACTAACCCTCGCCAGGTCAATGGCATCAGTCTGAGGAGTGGCAAGCAATTAGCTGATGCGACACTGAAAGAGAAGAGCAATGAGGTGCAACCGGAGTTGGTTAGAAAAGGACCATCCACTGACAAGGGAGAGAATCAGAGTGTTGTGCAAAAAAATGCACAATCATCATTGCAACCAGCACAGAGATCACCACCACTATTCCCGCAGAGATTCAAAAAGAGCAAGGAGGAGGAATGCTTCAAAAAGTTCTTCGAGATTTTCAAAGAACTTCACAAAAATTTGCCTTTGCTTGATATTTTGCAGGGAATGCCCAAGTATGCTAAATACTTGAAAGATGTGATGGCCAACAAAGTCAGATTGGTGGATTTCCAGACGATAGCACTAACTGAGGAGTGCAGCCACAGGGTAATGAGCAAGATACCTAAAAAGCTCAAAGACCCAGGAGTTTTACCCTCCCCATACAAATTGGTAAAGCTGAGGTGATAAGAGCTTTGTGTGATCTAGGGGAAGCAGTTAATCTAATGCCCCTATCTTTATTTAACACCTTGGGGTTGGGTCAACCGAGACCAACAAGATTGATACTGTAGCTGGCAGATAAGTCGCGAGTGGCACCGGATGGAATTATAGAGGACCTTCTCATCAAAGTGGGTAAGTTCATTATACCCGATGATTTTATCATATTGGATTTTCATGTTGATGATCAGGTACCCTTAATCTTGGGACGACCATTCTTGGCCACTAGAGGAGCCATTATCGATGTGAGAGCAGGGACCCTGAAAATGAGGGTCGAGGATGAAGAAGAACTCTTCCGAGTCTACCAAGAGATTAACCCACCCACACACTACAGAAACCTGTGTAAGGTTAGTGTTTTGTCAGAGGATAAGTGTGGGGTGGCGGATTCCACAGGTCCACGGTCAAATGAACTGAGTAGTTTTTAGCCCGAGTCTGATGAAGGGCTTCAGTTTGAGAAGAAGTTGGAGGAAGAGAGGGACAGAGTGGAGGTTTTTCTCTCTAAAAATCAAAAGAGAAGAAGATGGTTCTCGAAAAGGGAACCCAGGTATGAGGATGTCTTGAAAAGGATAGTTCACGTCATGCCGCGACGTAAAATTAGGTGCTGCTTGGGAGGCAACCCAAGGGTACCATAGGTACAATTTGTAATTGTTATTTGTGTTGATTTTGTTTATTTTCATCGTGTTTGGTTTTTGATGGAAATTTAAGCACAGATGGAGGGGAAACCTGAGTACCCTTGGAGGAGGAAGCTAAGAAGCATGAAAGAGGGAAAGTGTGGGGTCAAACACCCACTTGTGCAAATTTGAAGAAAAACATGTTGTTAACTAGGCCTAGAGGCTTCAGGGAGTACTTCTCACCCTTTTGAATTTTAATTAGATGTTTTGGAGACATAGCATGATTCAAGTGGTGAGGAAAATTTCAAAAATGTTGTGCTTAATGATTTTGGTGATGTAGTTCTTGATACATATTGGAATTTTTTTTTGAGTTGAGCATGACGTCACCACCCGTTGGTTTTTCTTTTCGGTTCTTTTCCAATGGGGGGTCTTTGAACCGAGGAATAAAAATTTTCTCTGTCTGTATATGGTATTTTTAGTCATAGTTAGAGACTATTTCCGATGATGGATGGATGACAACCGTCTTGAGGGAAAATTAGTCAATAGGTTTTGATTTTGAATCCGTAGCTAATTGATTATTTAATGTTCTTGCTGTGCGCTATACATGATTGTAAGATGCAAGTGTGGTTAGTGTTGAAGCATGTAAGAAGTGTATAACCTTGTTTGAGACACCTAAGCTCGTGAATGTGACTCGATGTGATTCTAAGCTTAATTCTGAATTTATGTGATTAGTTGAGTTAAGAGTTTGCTGAATGTGTCTTGAATTGAGCATGTGCTGAGAGTGTAAGGTTTTTGAATATTCCATGCTATTCTGGATTATCTGGAACTTACCTGGTGTGTATACAAAATGAAATGAAAGAAATAAAGTGTAGGAGATGATTTAGGCATTTCTTTAAATGAGCCAAATTTCTAACCCTTGCCTTACCTACCTTGAATATTGAAATCCTAATTAGCCTCATTGAGCCTTAAGCCTATTCTTTGATAGCTGCAACATAAGCTTAATTAGTTTTCTTTCATTAGCCTTGAATTTGATCCTAAACTCTTAAGCGCTTAAGTGAAAAAGCCAATAGAGTAAAGGAGTGAGAATCGGGAAAAAGATGGAAAAATAACAGTTGTGGGAGTTAAGAAAAGGTCAAAGGTGCACTTGTTTGAAAATGCCTGGGTATTGGTAGGGAGTAGGAAAATAAATGAATGAAAAAGTTGCTTAAGTACTCCTTACTAATAAGCTAAGTGTGCTTAAAGAAATGGGAACAAGAAGAGGAAATTCAAGAGTGAAAAGAACGAGGGTGAAGTAAGAGAAG
The DNA here is from genome assembly GCA_035772735.1 of Datura wrightii. Taxonomy (NCBI): domain Eukaryota; kingdom Viridiplantae; phylum Streptophyta; class Magnoliopsida; order Solanales; family Solanaceae; genus Datura; species Datura wrightii. The sequence goes on from JASDFA010000001.1 coordinate 57,978,971, forward strand.
AGATGTCCATAATGAAGGTGCGATGTATTAAAAGTGCTTGGGAAAGATAGCCAATGTTATTATCCATAATAGTACCTACCTATCCCTTTGCTTACATTACAACCCAATAAGTCCTATTTGATCTTACGTTCACACATCCTTAAATTAGTGGAGTAATACACTAAAGGCAAGCTTATGGGTCACTACATGATGCATGTGAATTCTTTGTGATAGCGAGCTTAATTTCCATTTATATACCCATACATGGTGTGATTTGATACTTTGTGAATGAAAATGGGTGACTCTCTTGTGTTGTGAGGGCACATGTTTAATAAAAGATAAAAATTCATGTCGGATTTCTTGATCGGTTGATTTGCATGGATTTGCTATGATTGAGAGTCGATTCTTGAGGTTAGGAAGTCTTAACATAGTTAAATTTGATTTTAATGGTTAAATCTTGCATGCTCTATTTTTAACTTGCTATCTTAAATAGTCATTGTAGTCGTAGCTTGAATTGTCTTGCTAAATTAGCTATGTGGGAGTCTTCATGTGCATGATATGTAAAAGGTTTGTTTGAGGACGAACAAGGCTTTAAGGGTGGGGTGGTGATCATGGGCATAATTGCGTGCCCAAGTGCTATTTTATAACTTAGTGTAGTCGTGTTTGTCTATTTATGCATTTAATTTCTCATGTGATTTTATGTAAATTTGGATATATACAAACCAACATGATTAGTCCTTGTTTTTGTAGGTTAAATATGCATTTTAGGGACTAAATAATGATGGATGAAGTGGAGAAATGGAATGGGAAGCAAATTACAAAAGTCGGCAAGGAACCATGCCTTGGCAAGGCTGGCCGCGCCAGGCAGCGTGCCACGTTGTGCCTGTGCCGTGCCCAGCACCGTACCACGCCAATGCCAGGCACGAGAACAATGCAGCAATAGGCCGTCTGCGTGCTAGCGCCGTGTCATGCTAGGCACATCTGCGGGCCAAGGGCGTGTCACGCAGCCCATCGCGCCGCACAGGCAGCACGCCACGCCGGCCATCGCGGCAAGCTTCAGCCGAATGTCATTTTAGGTGCTTTCCAATGTGCTTTCGCGATATCTCCGTGACACGGAGGCAAATTACCACGACCACCTCCATGCCGGGCAAAAATTGTACATTCCCTATTTACTATAAATTGAACCCTTAGCTTCTAAAATAAAATTTTCATGAAATATTTTCTGAAAACCATAAAGAAGCGAAGGGAGAAGTGAAGAACTCACCTAGGGTTCACCAAATTTACCTTCTCTTTTATCTATTCTTGTAAGTACAATACCTTAACGATGTTTTCGAGTATTTGTATGAACATGAGTGGCTAAAACCCTTCCTGTAGGGTTGAGGCTACGTGATATGATTGCAATTGCATGAATTCATTTTGGTTTGAGTTGTTAATTGTTGTTTTGTATTACATTCTTTATTACGGTTGTTTTTATGCTTGATCACCATGAAAACATAGATGTTAAGCTAGGTAAAATCTTGAGAGAGTAACCCTAGGCTAGATCAAGAGAATGTAGGGAGCAAGTTCTTATCTTTCGATATGATTCGCAGTTAGGTATAGAAATTATACCTAATTTGCCTTGCTTGGTTGATAAAACGGGATGATAACAAGACACCGGCTTAGAATTGTCACTCCACCACTCATAGAAGTAGTTGTGAAGCTAAGTTGAGTTAAATAATTTGAGGTACGAAAGTCCATAATCGAGAGCATAAACCCCGTAAACCACATCCATGTAGTTGAATTGGTCACAACCTAGGATGTCACATCCCCACTCAACGATGTAGTTGTGAGGCTAGTTTGTCGTGTTTAAAGACTCGAGAGACCATGAACATCGCAATTTCAACTATGTGAGATAACAACTGATAATTTCATACTTGAACCATTAAAAAGTGTAGCATTGCTTGATTATCCGGCCTTAGCTCTAGTTGCTTCTTATATTCTTCCATATTATTTATATGACCACCCCTAGATTTAATTATAATTTAACGAAAACTTCTATAATTAACACTTGTGTAAGTTAATATCACACCTAAACTTGATAATTAGCTGAATTGGCCCAGTCCCTGTGGGTTCGACATCCGACTCTTAAAAAGGGCCACTGTATTACTTGTACGACCACGTACGCTTGCGTGTGCGCTTGGGCGTAGTCAACAAAACGACGACGCGTGGGTAAACCTAATAGTTGAAGTAGGTTTTAACTCAATAAGGGTTAACGAGGGTAACAAAATGGAATTTCCCTACAACAGTTACCTACCCTCTTATATTCATGTTTTAAGGTGCCTAGGGCCATGAGAAGCTTCCTCGATCCTTCTCCCTTAAGCTAAGAGACTAATTAATACGTTTCTTAATTAACTGAACGTTAAACTTGGAAGATAGAACCCGAATGGGTAAACTATTGATATTTCTATAGGACCATCTTTATTTGCAGGTTATTCACAATATCTTGATGTTAACATGTTAGACGAAAATATATATATATATATATATATATATTCTTACATTCAAATTACGCACTAAAGCGGCAAGGATTTCCTTTAGAAAGTCGCTATATGTTTATTAGAGCTCTTGAGTTATCTAGACCTCCTGAGAATTGAAGGCTTTAAGTAGACATGTTGCATGTTCTTTGAAAGTTGTAGATGTGTAAGGAAATTAACCTAAGTGTAAAAGTTGAGGCGCTAGTAGCAAAGGAGAGATAAGAGTAAATGTTAAACTTTTTAAGGTAATATGTGAGGTATATGCCTTCTGTCCATAGTTGATTTCAAGAACCTTTGAGCGACGTTAAAATATGAGCAAGACGAGTTTAAAAGACAAGGTTGGCAATTAGGTAAGAAGGTAACTGCATACAAGAATTGCTGGAATAGTGAACACGAGAGTAAATTATTAGGTAGGGAATGACGAATCCTGTTTGGAAAAGAATTTAAGATGAATACGAAAAGTAGAGCTAAAGGTTGTTAAATTTGATGATAAGTGTTACGATTGTTAATGAATTAGGCAAATAGCTAGCAAGATTTACCCTGTTCTAAAGACGTTTAGCAAAATAGTTATAAATAAAGTTGTTTATGTTCAGTTGTGATAAGCTAATGAAAGGCCAGTAAAGTGTTAACTCCTTAAGAAATAATTAAAATTGAATATTTTGAGATAGTGACTCAAGTTAAAGAGAAGTACTTCATTGTACTTTTAAACAATTATCTTTGATTATTTGTTCTAAGAGTTGGATTAACTTTTTCAAGTTTTAAAGGATTTTATTTTCCTTGGAAGTTTCTAAACTGTTTATAACGTTGCTAAGCTTTACTAAGATCCTCATATATTGCAAAGTTTCACACGAGCCTTTCCTATATTGTCTAAAGCACGCCAACAAGTCTTTATTTATCTTAAGGAGGCTCCCAGATAGTTGCCTAGCATTTTTATATTACATAGCTCCAGGTTTGAGATACACAAGTTATGTCTTCCTGTTCATAAGTTACCTCGAGATATGATATGATGTGCAATGAATGAGGTATGCTCACAATTCTTGATATGAAAGTATGAAAGTCAAACGAGTATAAGCACGAAATGAATGCTAAGCTTGTTAATAGAAAATGTTAGGTTAAGTAATTCCTCTCTTCTCCTCGTGTTAGAATTGCTAGGAGATGTTTAAAATCATGAACGTTAGTCTACACATGTTTTTATGATATTCTAGTACTAGGAACTTCCCTAGAATTCATTCACAACATATGTATGTATTAAAATGCTAAATGAAAGACCTATATGGGTATGGCATAATTGTAGTATTAGGGGTTGTGGTAAGATCCTACACATGCTATAGTTATTGATCTGCATATTTTATGGTTTCCAGTATTCAGATAGTTTGTATGAGCTCTGTCAGCTCCATTTGTGATTGTGATTAAGATTTGTTTTTATGTTACCCTGGTGTGGTACACCGGCTGGAGATCTTTTTATTTTACCTCGATGTGGTACATTAGCTGGAGATCTTTTTATTTTTTCTGGGTGTGGTACATCGGCTGAAGATATTTTTATTTTACCCCGGTGCGGTACATCGACCGAAGATATTTTTACTTTACCCCAGTGTGGTACACCGGCTGGAGATCTTTTTATTTTACCCCGGTGTGGTACATTGGCTGGAGATATTTTTATTTTACCCCGGTGTGGTACACCGTCCGGACGAATTTTATATATGGATTTACGGTTGGCTGGTCGCAGGCATTACAATTATAGTTTATTTCTTCTGCATTTCTTAATTGCATTTTCATCTCATTATAGAGTTATTATCAGGTTTCAGTTTCCAGGAATCCAGGTTGTTACCATTCCTTATTCCCGGTTCAGTTATCTTGAGTTCATTTATGTTATAGTAAGTTGTTATCAATTATAGGTTGCAGAGTTCCAGGTTTTATTTATCCTTTATATGTTTATGTGCTAAGTTAGTTATTACAGGATCGTTATCTCATGGTTACAGTTTCAGCCTTACATACTAGTACATTTCATTCGTATTGACGTCCCCTTGCTTGGGGACCTACGTTCGTGCCGCAGGTGCAGGTAGAGGTCAGGATGGCCAGTTGAGTAGCAGTTCGTGAGATCAACGGATTGTTGGTATGCTCATTTCTTCCTGGAGCTAGGCTTAGTTATTTATGCTTGACTTTTGAGATGCAGGTATGGGTAGGTCGGAGCCCTGTTCCGACCATTAGTCAGTTTACTCTTTAGAGGCTTTGTGGACTTAGTGTGTACAGTGTTATTCAGTTTGTGGCCTCATCGGCTTATTGTTGCTTGGTTTAGCACACTAATTGCCTTGGTTGCATTTCGATTGTTTACCCCGTATTATTGAGACCTTATGGGTCCAGTTTATTCTTTAGTTGATTGTGACAGGTGTCCTAGATGGCCTAAGTGTTACAGTTACAAATGTCATGTAGACGGTTTCTAGATCAATCATGAATCGAGTGCTAGTTTCCCCCTACCCCGGTTTTGGGACATGACACATTATTTCCCCTATTGCTACCAGAAAACCCCTCCCACGATTGCTTCACATGGGTCGTTGGTTGGACCAACAATCCGTTGGGTCGTCCGTTCTGTGGCATTTTTTTCCCAATTTCATCCAACTCCATTTTTAAATCTTGGGTCTAATCTTAGGCACTTTCGGGGTATTATAGTATGTAGGGACATAAATGAGAGTTTACTTTCACTCTCATGCCCAAATTTCTCCTCAAGTTCGTGAATTGAAATGTTAATTCAAGTATATGATCCTATTGGGTTTTAACCCTATTTTCTGAAATTCTCTATGATTTATTTATGGGTCAATTCCCTTCATGTTTCAAAGCATGTTTTAAGATTCGCGGGTACATTTTATACACTGATTGATTACAAATTCATGTTTTCAAATTTTAGGAAATTATGCCCGATTATGTAGGTTCATGAAAAGTCAAGTTTATGATTTATAATTTCAAGTATGATGAGATATCTAGTATGTATGAATGTTTACAAATGACCCATGTATGAATCTATGACTTTGATCAAGGAAGCCTATTTCAAGTATGCATGATTTTTAGATTTGGGCAAGCCCACACAAGACAATCATGATTAATGATCTAGCTATGGATAACAAGAACAAATGATACATATATGTTTTGGAGTCAAGACTCTTCAAATGTATAGACTCAAGTTATTTTTTAAAATATGAATATACGAGAATCATACATGTTTTGGGAATAGAGTCTAGCACAAAATAGGCTAGGGGTTCAAAGTTTCCCCGGTCTCATAAACTACGTGCCAATATAGATATATTTTAGGGCCTTTCAAGAGAGCATTTCCCCCTGCCCAAGGGCACACCGTGATATCATACCTTACCTATCCTTCACCATGGAAAGGATTAGGATGAACCTCCTCCACATGGGAAAGACGTGGGATCATCATGTGTTAATGCATAATGGTTGTTGGTTAAGACGTGTCTCACATTTTTCCTCATGATTTTAGTTATGCATGTTTACAACTAATGATATTATATTTTCAGTAGGTTGACCCAATGATCAGCTTATAAGCTTTTACTTATGATTTCAGATATGGCAAGCCATATGATTCTATTTTCAGCTTTGAGTCATTCTGTTTAGATATGAATTCAGTTTATGACTATACATGATTTCAGTTCTCAGTATGTAGCCCTTATTCTCATAATCTTATGATGTATATTATTTGCATGATTTTAGTTATAATTACTCAGCCCGTTTTACTTACCTTATATACTTAGTATATTCCACGTACTAACCGCATACTCTATGCTGTATCATTTTATGATACAGGTCTGAGTGATCAGACTCAATTATGCCATTAGTCCTGCTTCCGTATCAATCTAGTTTAGCCAGTTTCGGTGAGTCATCATCTTCTGAAGACATTCAGTTTAGTTGGTTGTTTTGTTATTTCAATTTCAGACTTTTATCGAGCTAGTTGGGGATATTGTCCCATCAACTCTTTAGTATTGTTTGAGGCTTTTAGACAATAGGTAGAATCTCAGCTTTCCAGTATTGACTCTCTTTATTATCATTATATATGCAGACTTCCGCTTATTCATGTTTAGTTTATCAGTTTTCGTATAATGTATGTTCTTTAGCTGTTATGTTCATGCCATGGGTCGACTTGGAGCAATTCGTGATTCTAGGTTTCATGTCTCAGTCCTGACCTATGTTCGATTCGTGACATGAACCCGGTGGGTCGAGTTAGAGTACCACTAGCAGTCCTGACACCGAAGATAGCTGGAGATGAGCATGTTGATCCCCCCTCTAGTTGAGCAGAGTAAGAAGCCGACCACTAAGTCTGGACCCACAACAGCTACTCCCAGCATGCTATCCACTCGCCCACTATGTCCTAGTATCGCAGGACTTCCTAAAAGAGATGGCCAAGCTGCTGATCCTGACAAAAAAGAAAGTTAATATCATGATGGAGCAAGTCAAGCCATGGGTGAGGACCGAGATTGATGAGGCAGCTAAAGCCTTGCACAATAGGCTCGATGTTTTGAGCATCATCTCAATGAGCGGTTTGCGGAGCTGCCAGATGTGCGGAGATTGCGGGATGAGTTGGGCTCGATCAAGAGTGAGTTCATCAAGCTGTCATATTGACAGTCGTCCATATTACCAGCTCCTACTATTCCATTTTTTGAGGATGAGCCTGATGAGAAGTTTGATTTAAGGAAGTTCTGTACTTACAAGCCTGCTGCTGGAGATAAGGGAAAGTGGATGTCGTCTGAGGTAGTTGAATAGGAGACCTCTAGGAAGAGAAGGAAGAGAGAGAGGAAGGAGCACAGACGAGCAACAATATCTAGCCTGCAGACTCATGGCCAGCATATGTCTGAGCTGCAGGAGAGAGTTAGAGGAGCAGGGAGCTCAGCTACTGTGCCTATGGTGCCTGTGAGTAGTAAGGACCCTTCGGGTGAGCCACATTTAGCCTAGATAGATACTAAGGTCGTTGTGGCAGCCAAGACTACTCAGGGGGTAGGGATCACCCCCACCATCACCACCATACCATTTGTCCACCGCTGTCTCCACAATTGATGAGGTGGTGTGTGTGCCATCTAGAGTGCCACAAATATATCCCTTCCTTGGTCTTTATTTCACTACTTTGGCGACAAAGCATCATTTTTATTGGGGGCTGTATCTGTTTTGATTTTCGTCTGAGGGTTCTTATTGACACATATCTTTTCCCTTGGGCATGCTATCTAGTAGAATCGACATATTTAGGATTTTTGTTTTGTTTAACTAGGAGTAAGTTAGTAGTACTTAATAGCCAACAAATAGCATATGTATGTGATGTTTTGTAGTTTTTTAAAAATGACCCCTTTTTAATTTTTTTGTTGTGATTAGTTGTGTGTATTGACTGTGAAGCATGACTGATGTGGATCTTTAGTGGCATTTGATAGATTAGCATGTTTAACTGTAGTATACCTGTGCATGAACCAGATAGTGTGATATAACCCTATACTATGTGTAGGTGAGTTCTTACCTAGTTCAATACTGTGTAGGTGATCTAGAACTTGCCCAACTGCATAGGTTAGAGGATAGTTAGTTAGGAAAGGATTATAGACTATTTCTCACTTGGCTCACTTTTAGCCTATATTACCTGACCAGATGAAATAAGTATCCCTTGATCCAAATATTTAAGACTAAAGGCTTTCTTTGATTAGCCCATTCACCTTCCCACATGTTTATAATGAACCTTTCTTGTCCTAGTCCCTCAGACATTGTGAACCTCAACTCAAGAAAAATGTCAAAGTTGAGGGTGGCTATTATAGGGTTGCGTAGACTATTTGGGGGAAATAAAGGATAAAAGCTTGTCAGTGAAAAGTGGGATGTGAAAGAAAAAGAAGGAAAGGAAAAGCAAATTTTAAAAGTCAAAGAAAGAAAGAAAAAAAAGTGAAAAAATGAAAAATAAACCACACCCACAAGTTGAAAGCTGAATAAGATGGAAAAAGGGAGAAAAGAAGTGAAAAGGGTAGAAATGAAACCACAAGTTATGTAGTGCCAAGGAGGGTAAGTCACTATTGTCCATATTTACCAAACCCGTCCCTGAGCCCACATTACAAGCCAATGAAAGTCCTATAGTGATCCTAACCTGACTGTTTGAAGAATCAGAGTATAGATAATAAGGGCAAGTTTATGGTATCATCTATGCAATATTTTAACTTCTTTGTGAGAGTGAGAGCTTTGTTTGATAGTCCCAGTTTCTTATATATATCATTGTGAGTATTTGGGACTTTGTTTGTTGTGAGGGTACATGGGTTGTTTTACATACTGTCAGTTGTCTGTGTAAATAGAATTTAGTGATTGCGCAGTTGTCTGTTAATAATTTAATGCCATGTATCGATCCATTTAGGTCATGAGTTGTAGTTGCATGTGTACTCAACAGTCCTGATTTTGAGTGTTTGAAAGAAAAGGGTGTCAATACTTGATAAAGGTCATGTGTGCTAATTTTCTTATTGTTGGTTGTAGGTCTTTTTTTTTTACTTTCTAGTAAAGTGTCATATGTGTAGTAGTGTTTTTGTTTTCCCGAGAACATGCAAAAGTTCTAAGTTGAGGGTGTTGATGTGCCGTGGTTTTACTGAACTTTTGATGCTTAAAACATAGGAAAAATGCTTGGTCTTAGGTATGTTCATACAGATATAATGTTCTTTTACTTTGTTTCCAGGGATATCAGGACGGGGAGTTGGATTTGGGAAAAGGAGAACAAAAGTGTAGAAATTGACTTGTTTATAGGTCATAGTACGAGTCGTACCTGACACTCATAGCAAAACTTCAGAGAAAATGCATAATTGTAGAGCCAACATACGACTGGATAGTACAAGCTGTACCATCTAGGTACGAGCCATACTAAGGGACTGTGATAGAGATTTAGAAGATGTGCGGAGATTGCGGGATGAGTTGGGCTCGATCAAGAGTGAGTTCATCAAGCTGTCATATTGACAGTCGTCCATATTACCAGCTCCTACTATTCCATTTTTTGAGGATGAGCCTGATGAGAAGTTTGATTTAAGGAAGTTCTGTACTTACAAGCCTGCTGCTGGAGATAAGGGAAAGTGGATGTCGTCTGAGGTAGTTGAATAGGAGACCTCTAGGAAGAGAAGGAAGAGAGAGAGGAAGGAGCACAGACGAGCAACAATATCTAGCCTGCAGACTCATGGCCAGCATATGTCTGAGCTGCAGGAGAGAGTTAGAGGAGCAGGGAGCTCAGCTACTGTGCCTATGGTGCCTGTGAGTAGTAAGGACCCTTCGGGTGAGCCACATTTAGCCTAGATAGATACTAAGGTCGTTGTGGCAGCCAAGACTACTCAGGGGGTAGGGATCACCCCCACCATCACCACCATACCATTTGTCCACCGCTGTCTCCACAATTGATGAGGTGGTGTGTGTGCCATCTAGAGTGCCACAAATATATCCCTTCCTTGGTCTTTATTTCACTACTTTGGCGACAAAGCATCATTTTTATTGGGGGCTGTATCTGTTTTGATTTTCGTCTGAGGGTTCTTATTGACACATATCTTTTCCCTTGGGCATGCTATCTAGTAGAATCGACATATTTAGGATTTTTGTTTTGTTTAACTAGGAGTAAGTTAGTAGTACTTAATAGCCAACAAATAGCATATGTATGTGATGTTTTGTAGTTTTTTAAAAATGACCCCTTTTTAATTTTTTTGTTGTGATTAGTTGTGTGTATTGACTGTGAAGCATGACTGATGTGGATCTTTAGTGGCATTTGATAGATTAGCATGTTTAACTGTAGTATACCTGTGCATGAACCAGATAGTGTGATATAACCCTATACTATGTGTAGGTGAGTTCTTACCTAGTTCAATACTGTGTAGGTGATCTAGAACTTGCCCAACTGCATAGGTTAGAGGATAGTTAGTTAGGAAAGGATTATAGACTATTTCTCACTTGGCTCACTTTTAGCCTATATTACCTGACCAGATGAAATAAGTATCCCTTGATCCAAATATTTAAGACTAAAGGCTTTCTTTGATTAGCCCATTCACCTTCCCACATGTTTATAATGAACCTTTCTTGTCCTAGTCCCTCAGACATTGTGAACCTCAACTCAAGAAAAATGTCAAAGTTGAGGGTGGCTATTATAGGGTTGCGTAGACTATTTGGGGGAAATAAAGGATAAAAGCTTGTCAGTGAAAAGTGGGATGTGAAAGAAAAAGAAGGAAAGGAAAAGCAAATTTTAAAAGTCAAAGAAAGAAAGAAAAAAAAGTGAAAAAATGAAAAATAAACCACACCCACAAGTTGAAAGCTGAATAAGATGGAAAAAGGGAGAAAAGAAGTGAAAAGGGTAGAAATGAAACCACAAGTTATGTAGTGCCAAGGAGGGTAAGTCACTATTGTCCATATTTACCAAACCCGTCCCTGAGCCCACATTACAAGCCAATGAAAGTCCTATAGTGATCCTAACCTGACTGTTTGAAGAATCAGAGTATAGATAATAAGGGCAAGTTTATGGTATCATCTATGCAATATTTTAACTTCTTTGTGAGAGTGAGAGCTTTGTTTGATAGTCCCAGTTTCTTATATATATCATTGTGAGTATTTGGGACTTTGTTTGTTGTGAGGGTACATGGGTTGTTTTACATACTGTCAGTTGTCTGTGTAAATAGAATTTAGTGATTGCGCAGTTGTCTGTTAATAATTTAATGCCATGTATCGATCCATTTAGGTCATGAGTTGTAGTTGCATGTGTACTCAACAGTCCTGATTTTGAGTGTTTGAAAGAAAAGGGTGTCAATACTTGATAAAGGTCATGTGTGCTAATTTTCTTATTGTTGGTTGTAGGTCTTTTTTTTTTACTTTCTAGTAAAGTGTCATATGTGTAGTAGTGTTTTTGTTTTCCCGAGAACATGCAAAAGTTCTAAGTTGAGGGTGTTGATGTGCCGTGGTTTTACTGAACTTTTGATGCTTAAAACATAGGAAAAATGCTTGGTCTTAGGTATGTTCATACAGATATAATGTTCTTTTACTTTGTTTCCAGGGATATCAGGACGGGGAGTTGGATTTGGGAAAAGGAGAACAAAAGTGTAGAAATTGACTTGTTTATAGGTCATAGTACGAGTCGTACCTGACACTCATAGCAAAACTTCAGAGAAAATGCATAATTGTAGAGCCAACATACGACTGGATAGTACAAGCTGTACCATCTAGGTACGAGCCATACTAAGGGACTGTGATAGAGATTTAGAAGATGTGCACTTGCATAGATCATTGTACGAGCAGTGTTAACGAGTCATGATACCAATGTACAAACCGTATTGACAGACTCTTAGTGAGATTTAGAGGATCGGTTACTTGGCATACTCAGAGCACGAGTGGATTGCACTGGTCATACCAGCATGGTACGAGTCATATGAAGGATCTGTAGTAGATTCATCAAAGATGTCAGATTGCTAAAGTCAAAACCGCGACAGACTTCTACGACTCGTAGTGACATTGTATGAGTCGTACCAACCTCTAGTACCTAAGAAGATTAGAAGTTGTCAAGTAGACCACGAGAGAAGACCACGACTTGTAGCAACATGCTACGACTCGTAGGTCATCCCAACGGCAGAATCCTTCTCAAAAATAAAGACTCCAGGGAAAAGATAGCTACTCGCAGGGCATTGAGAGATGAGCCCTCCGAATTTGAGCATGCAGACACCTCTCCTAGTGGTTTGATGGAAGAATACAGGGGGATATATCTTACACCGATGGGACCTAAACCACTAGGGCAAAATCTAAAGCCCAGGACGAGGCGACTATTGCCACATTTGTTGATGCTCCCCAATCTGAGGAGGGAGCTGAGGAACGAGTCCAAGAGTATAGTAGTGCCTCTAGTGATGATGAGGGGTCCGAGGAGGCCCAATCTGGCGATGGAGATAGTGAGTCTGGATCCAATGATGAGGCAGCCAATGCTGAGCAAGAGCAGACTTCACCTAGGGAGAATCGTACTATTCGGTGGAGAGTACCAGGTGCACAAGAGATCTATGAACAGGATCTCACTCTTACCACCAAGAACAACCCTAGGTGGAGTATTCAAGAAGAGCTGCAGATCCTCACCAATACACTGGATGAGGTGGAGGAGATAAAGCGGAAATTTAGCTACTACAGGTTTGAGTGGATAGATAGAACCGTGGATCGATACACTTCAAAGATTGTCCGGGAGTTCTATGCCAATTATTTTGATACCATAGAAGAGAAAGCAAAGGAGGGTCAGAAAGTGAAGGGTTAGCCCAAGTTGGAGAGCATAATGGTGGGAGGCTTCACTGTTGACATATCCAAGCATACTATTGCTTGGGTATTATATGAGCCTCAGTTCATACCACCACACACTACGCCGGAGTTTGACTACTGGTTGGACGCCATGAAGAAGATCAAGCAGTTAGGCATTAAGGAGAAGAAGAGTCAGATTAAGTGGTTGTTTGGGGTCGTTGTTAAAGATAAGGAGGCAGAATGGGTGACTAGTGGAAAGCAGGTCACCAAGAATTCACTAAATTTCATAGCAAAGGCCTGCTGGACGCTAGTTCGGCACAGGTTGGCACTGACTATGAACAACAATATCCTCAGTTTAGCAGAGCAGCATTGGTGGCATGTTTCATGTCACGATACGCCATCAACACTCCGAGGGTCATCGCGGAGGGGATCCGAAATCGGGCTATGGGATTGAGCACTACCATCCCATTCCCAAGTCTCATATTCAGATTGTGTGTGAAGCCAGGTCTCAAGGTGAAACCTAATGAAGAGAGGTTGATTGGAGGACAACGGAAAGCGGACATTGGGTTAATCTGGGATGAAATGAACCTAGTGAGCAAAGCCCAACGTTTTACAATAGACCCGGTACCACGCGCAGTTGGGGGCGAGTAGTGAATGCCCCCACCTCAAAAGAGCAGGATGAGACACCAACTACAGATGCTGGTAATTCAGGGGAGATCCCAGCACCTCCGCTGCACCACCTATGGGTCTTCCCAGCCAGTCCCCAGCAGGATACATGCTCGTGCCTTAGGAATTTCTCCAAAAGATAGCAAATAGACTGGCCGTGCTAGAGAGAAAGGTGCAGTCTATGATGGAGAATGTGAAGCCTTGGGTGAAGGCTAAGATTCAGGCGGTTGCACAGGTTTTACATGCCAGACTTGATAGTTTTGAGAGACACTTTAACGACTGCATAACAAAGCAGACTGACATTGGTAGCCTCCATGAGAAGTTGGGGGCTCTTCGAAGCCAAGTGACCAAGTTGTCATCTTGACATCCGGCAATTCTAGCATCCCCCACTCTTCCTGACCTAAATATAGGGATAGATGATGAGCTTGATTTGGCAGCATATCAGGAGTCGATCGAAGTAGAGGGAGGAAAAGGGAAATATAGGGTCTGAGAGGATGATGGAGACGAGACCCTAAAGAAGAATAGAAAGAACGCAAGCGGGCAATATTGGAGAGTCAGCAAATTCACGATGAACATATGTCAGAGATGCTTGAGAGAGAGTTATCAAAAAAATGGCTCCACATTCATGCTGGCCACTGAAATTCAGGCTTAATAAAGGGGAGGTCACCTTCATTATCTACCGGTCAATGAAGCAACCAAATGTTTTTTGAGTGGTCTTAGCAATTGAGGATGAGTTTGAGTTTCTTGACAAAGTCTGAGAAGTCAAGAGACTTACGTCGTGCTGTGACGTTAAATTAGGTGCTTTTTGGGAGTCAACCCATGAGGTAGATTGGTGTAGTCTATGTAACTGAACCACCTTCTTTGTGTGGTGATGTTAATTCAAGCGCTTCTTGGGAGGCAACCCAAGTTTATTGACTTATCTATGCTCAGTGTGTATAGACTGGTACTACGAGCCTCAGTACGACTTGTAAGAGCATTGTATAGGCCCTAGTATGAGTCGTGGTGAGAAGTAGAGATATGGCCGAATGCATGAGTTCATGGTACGGTTGGTCCTAGGACTCGTAATTCAATTGTACGGGTCGTAGTACCCACTGTACCTATGTACTATGCAAAGTGTGGAACTCCAGTTCAGAGTGACCTACAAGTCATGGTACAGTTTGTACCTTTATGGTATGAGTTGTATGATGAGCTTGTACGTCCACAGGTAAGTTTCCTAAACCTCTGTTACGAGTCCTAGGGACGAGTCGTAGGACCAACTGTACCATGAACTCATGCATTAGTCCATATCTCTGCTTCTCACCGGGACTCATACTATGGCCCGTGCAATGCTCTTACGGGTTATACTGAGGCTCGTAGTACCAGTCTGTACTGCAATTTTTCTGCAACCTATTTTTGTTTTATCTGCACACATAAGTCAATAAACTTGGGTTGCCTCAAAAGAAGCTATTGATTTAACATTGCGGCACGACGTAGGTGGTTCAGTTACTCATACTTCACTAACCCACCTCATGGATTGCCTCCCAAGAAGCGCCTAATTTAACATAACGGCACGACGCAAGTCTCTTGACTACTCAAACTTCATCGAGAAACTCAGACTCATCCTCGATTGCTGAGACCACTCTAAACTCATTTGGTTGCTTCATTGACCGGAAGACATTAAAGGTGACCTCCTCTTTATTAAGCCTGAATTTCAGTTGACCAGCTACCACATCTACTAAAGTCCTCCCGGTGGCGAGGAATGGTCACCCCTAAATGATGGGGACCTCAAAGTCAACCTCGCGATCAAGGATCACGGAGTCCTTTGGGGATCCCGAGCCCAGCTACTTAAACACAACTAATGACATCAAATTGATGCTTGCTCCCAAGTCATAGACTGCCTTTGTGAACTCAATGTCACCAATAGTACATCGAATTGTGAAGGCACATGGATCCTCCTTTTTCTAGGCAAGGACCTGTGAGGCTATAGCATTACAATGATACAAGTTACCCATGGGCTCATAGCTCATAGACCTTTTCTTGGTAACAAGGTCCTTCATAAACATGGCATATCTCGATATCTACTCCAATGCCTCGTCCAATGGTATATTTACAGATAATTTTTTAAGCCTGAAAAGAAAATTCTGAAACTTACCATCTTCCACCTTATTCTTCATTCTTTGAGGAAACGGTGGTGGTGGTCATGGGACAGCCTCATAAATCTGTGGGGACCCTTGTTTCTTTCTTTGTTCAGCTTCAGGCTCTTTCTGAACAACTGGAGCCTCAGTCAACTCAGCTTATTCCTTAAGCTATTGCTCAACAACCTCTTCATCATCATCAATTATGATCTCTTTCTTCCTTTGTAGTTCAACTATAACCGGCAGAGGGGGATCAACCATGGTCTTTCCACTCGTAGTCATCACAGCCATACAGTGACTCTAATTTTTTGGATTTTGGATTGTGTTACTAGGTAGTATTCCTTATTGCCTAGGGTTCAGGGATGCCGACAGTTGACCCAGCTGCTAATCTATTTACTAGATGGTCGTGGCATGTCACTCGACTCTCTGACCCATGCCAGATATATCTCCACGAATGTTTTTCAGCTACTCCTCCGCGGATCTCACTTTTTTGAGCATCTTATCCTTCATGCTCTCCAACTTTGGTTGTCCAGCCTCCCTCTCAAGTGCATTAGGAGACATGTACAATCTTGCTCGGTCATTGCAGCAACCATCATTCCTTCTCCATTCTCCCTATCGCTCACAACCTCGGCTTCTATCTCTGTACCCATTTCAACTGTAGTTGTCTCAGTATTGGTTTCGACCTTGATTTTTAGAACCTTTGAGGCAAGTGTCTTGTCCAGACCCTTGGGCATTGGCCCGCAAACTCGCCACCTTGTTGTCTAAGAAGTTTACCTCCTCCTCGGAATCTGAATGCTCCGGCCCTGGTTCCTGTCCCTGTGTTCCCACTGCCTTAACTTTTTTGGCTCTTGCGCCCATGATATGCTTCGTGAGCAGGACCAATGATGTGCACATGTAGGCCAATTCCTGATCACATTCCTCCTCTTTCTTTCATTGGTCTGCAATCATGCCAACAACATGTGTACCAGCAGCTTCTTCCGTTTCTCGAGTGTGCTATGCCCTGTTAGTTTTGGTCACTCTATTAAGAATAGTGGCAGCTTGCTCCCAAGTGTGACTCATCAGTGCTCCTCCCTCCATAGTATCTGCCACAACTTTAGTACTATTATTCAATAACCTATAGAAATTCTCCAACAAACTGTCATCAGGAATTTTGTGGTTTGGGCAATTGGTCAACTTCTTCTTAAATCTCAACTAGGTTTCATGAATGGCCTCCATTTTCAGTTGCCAAAAATTGTAGATCTTATCCTTAAGTTGTAGCATCCTAGATGGTGGGAAGAATATCTCTAAAAAAGCCTGTTTGACTTCCCTCCAGTTGGTAATGGAGTCGTTGGGAAACTCTGATAACCATAAAGTGGCCTCCCCAGATAGAGAGAATGGGAAGAGTCTCAAGCTTATTACGTCCTGACTGACACTAGGCAACCTGGTACGCCTTGCATATTCCAATGAAGTTTATTAAGTGTAGATTGGCATCATCAGCTGTATGACAACTAAACACCCCTTTCATATTCAGCAACTGTATCATGGTGCTACTGATGTCAAACTTTGCCAAACAGGCAAAGGTGGTGGTACAATAGCTCCACTTGACTCGACTTCATGAATATCCGGGTCATACTTGTCAAAGAATTAAGGAGAATATCTCTGGCCTCTGTTTCCCCTTCAATGGAGACCAGAATTCACAACTTCATCTCGAGTATCATCAGCTTCCTGAAGGGTAGCTTGCCGAGCAAGCTCGGCTTGCCTCGCTTCTTCAGCAAGACAGGCATCTCTTTGTTCTTGGTTCTCCATTCTTTGCAGTGTTTTTTGTATTTTGAGATCCAAAGGAATCAGGGGGTTTCTTCTCTGTCGAGTACTTGACATTCACCAAGAGACAACCCGTAGGTGTCATAAATAAAAAGAAAATGTAAATATGGAAATAACAATCAAAAGTTAAAGACAAGCAATTAATCTAATATTAGTCGTATTCTCCGGCAACGACGCCACTTTTTGATAAGGCTCAAAATCACACTCCTGACAAAGTATGAAGCTAACGTTGTCAATATAGAACCCAACAAAAAGGTTGGGGTCGAACCCACAGGGAATATGGTAAGAATTAGACTAATGCTGGTATTTAGGAATTTTGGTGTGTTATCTCCAAATTGGAGGGTTTATAGGAAAAGAATTATAAAACAAGCATAAAAATAATGTGTTGTTAATCAAGATTTGCAATTAACTAGGGTGAGTATCCCCTATGGGTTCATAACTACTTTGGGTTTATACTCATGATCAATTCCAATGCTTACTTGTAGAACTGATAACTAGGATTCATCCAAACGACTGGTTCGTTCCTATTGAATGACTATACTCAATCATCAGGTTAAGTATCATGAGCAATTTCAAATTAACCATTATCACTTTGTTCCACATTAAATATCCTGCGATTGCAGTTTGAGTTATACAATGATCATAAAAATCAAAGCTTTGTTATAATTCTCTTTTCCTAATCTCTAACTCTCTTGGTTCAAACAAGTAAAGAATTCGGGCAAGTCATAACATTGCGCTTCATTAAGAAACATTAAATAATAATAGAATACAATACAAGCGTTTAGCATTTGTTTCGAAACATATCGTGTAACCCTAGTTTGTTTATCCACAATTGTTATACCCCATAGAATTCCCGGCACCTAAATGACCTATTCGCACGTTGGTTAAGCATTTTTGAAGGCCATACGTGCTAGGGAAAGGCCCGGGAAAAGATCGGACAAGAAACCTATCGAACCATCGCGGAAGGAGCCGAGGCAGAGCCCCTCCGCGATGGCAGCGTGTCACGGAGGAGGGGCCTCCGCGTTGGCTCCGTGACACGTTGGCCTTGTCCAGGCCCAAGTATATAAAGCCCCACTTCGGTTTTAAATGATAAAAACATTTATAAACTTCCAGAAAACAGAGCAAACTAGTAGAGGGAGAAAAGGAACGAATGAGATAATATAATTTTTGACCGATTACGCTGCTAAATGTTGTCCAAACTCAGATTAACTCCAGATACCGAGGTATTTGGCAGCAGAGAGCATTCCTACGGATTCAGTTTCGTAAAATACGGTCGACGAATCGTCGAGCCACCGAGCTAATGTAAGTGGAATTGCTCTAAATTAGTGTCTATGTGTTCCTAGCTGTGAAGTGAATATTTCTCCCTTCTGGACCTCTGAAAAATAGCGAGTTTTCGACCGTCTTTCGATAAGCCTAAGTTTAGGCTATAAACTATATCGAAAGTGACGTTACTCTTTAAAGTAGAGCTGTATTTGGTATTAATTGACATATTTATGAATGCAGTTGGGAGGAAATAGTTGAAGTGGTGGCCGAGCCTCGTCCGACAGCCAGATAGTTCGAGAATAAGGTATGTAAAGCTAGTTTCCTTGGCAAGTTAGTAATCTTGGTACAGTACAGTAACTTAAAGGCCAGTAGAATATTCAGAAGCCCTGTATGACGCATACTATGAATGATGGTACGATACTAGAAACATTATGTTATGATCAGCGCGAGACTTGCTAGCACGATATAGATTTCAATATAAGTGTTAGGAACTGCACAGCATGCTCAGTATGTGATGTGACACAGAATGTTAGGATATCATTGTAGTCAGTTGAAACCCAGTAAAGCAATGTAATATCTATAAGATATCTCAGAAATAGAACGATAAGCTAAAGTGAAGCTAGAAAGCATATTAGAACTAGCAAATTATGTTACTATGGAATCTCAGTATACAACATGGTT
Source organism: Datura wrightii (assembly GCA_035772735.1). Lineage (NCBI taxonomy): Eukaryota > Viridiplantae > Streptophyta > Magnoliopsida > Solanales > Solanaceae > Datura > Datura wrightii. Next base: position 57,998,223 of record JASDFA010000001.1, read on the forward strand.
TTCAGCAGAAATACTATATCCTGTTCAGTATTAGCCCCAGAACAGTCTGGCAGGAGACTACATTCATATATATACATATTTACCAGCCTCAGCACGTATTAAATACGTACAGATTACTATCACTAGTTCAGCATGTAATATATATGATACTTTACCCCTATTAGCCTCAGCATGTGAGATATGTAGACAGTATTACTAGTCGAGATCGTTGTGTTGTTTGGGGTTGGAATAACTAGCATCCATGACCACCCAGGGTTAATAGCTGTATCAACTCGTCCGTCAGAGCACGAGGATACGTCGCTCTACGGAGTGGCATGCCGTCCCACAGGGGACGAAGATGGGATGCCAGTTTTCCCCATATTGTGCCTTGGTCGGCCCTTATACACCCCCGTCGAGCGGATACACCCGGGGTGTTGATTCAGGAGTCCTCCGGACTCAGGTACAGTTATAGTCAGGGGCTCAGCGAGCCCAAGTGCATACCCAGGGGACCGACAGGATGCTTACACGGTTATAGGAGATGGGATGACTGGGGTAGGGGTATAGATTCTGTGCTAGTTGTACCTCCCGGCTTATGGGGGCCGGGTAAGGTTTGTGTGTGCTATGTATGTTATGATATGTTATACTGTGTTACAGTTGATACGAGTAGATCGACAGTAGAACGATAAATCCTCAGGTATGACTCCTCCTTCCAGTATAATTAAGAGAAGGTATGACTTACATTATCAGACAGTTAATCTATTCCTTCTACTTCAGTTTCATCAGTTATATTATTGTTTTCAGATATTTCTTTTAGTTATTGCTTTACATACTCAGTACCAGCGGTACTGACGCCCGGTGGGGCGCTGCATTACTTGCCTGCAGGTACTCATAGACGAGCAGGTGATACTACGTGATTCCTGTCAGCGATCGAGTATTCAGCTCCTGTCATCCGGAGACTGAATTCCAGAGGTGTATTTCAGTTCTTTTGTTGTATAGTACGGGTAGGTCGGGGCCCTATCCCGATCATTTCTATTGCTATTCCTAGAGGCTTGCAGTCTGTATATATTTCCCTGTGGTCAGATGAGCCGGTCGTGTGGGGCCGTGCAGTTGTATAGCTGTTAGTACTTTTTCTTTCTTTTATGTTGGTCGTGTGGGGCCATAGTTTGCCAGTAGTGGTGACCTTACCGGTCACGTAGCTTTCTAGTACTTCATGATGGAGTTATAGATAACTAGACAGCATGGTGGCCTTGTCGGCCCGCATAGGTTTCCCTGAATTGATATGTTTCTGGTCAGCTGTTAGTATAGGTACAGGAGGCTATAGGCCAATGGGCCGGGGGCTGTGTTTACAGCCGTTATATAGCCCTTTGTTTCCAGAAATATGAGTTAGAGCCAGCCAGGCACCAGATGTGCTGGGCTTAGCAGTAAGCAGTTCAGGTCCTAGTAGGGCACCAGATGCCAGTCATACCCCTCAAGGCGGGGTATGACAAACTTGGTATCAGAGCAGGTCGTATCCCAGGGAGTCTGCAAGCCGTGCTAAGTAGAGTCCTGTCCATGGATGTGTTGTGCACCACATACTATGGGTAGGAGGCTACAAGGCATGATAGGATGGTTGTCTTTTATTCTTATTCAGTCGTGTTGTAGAGCGGTACAATATAGGGTTGAGTCCCTAAAAGCTTACCATATTCTTTGGTTACAGATAATGTCAGACCAGCGCCATCCTATCACAGGTCGGAGCTTAGATGTTGCAGCAGGGGAAGGCACCAGCAGGATGCCTCACCCTCGTTTAGAAATAGCCCGATCAGAGGGCACTACAGAGGCATCGTCCCAGCCTCCTCAACAGTCTCCACCACGTCAGGAGCCACTTGGGGCGACATCACCTTCAGCAGTCCCTATACCGACACCTTCTGACCAGGAGGTTATGAGTGTTGTAGTTATGTTAGCACAGATGATGGCTGCTCAGTGTCAGCCAATGCCGTCTACAGTTGCAGAGTTATCAGGAGGGCCTGGTAGTTCGAGGGTCCGAGAGTTCTTAGCCCTGAATCCCCCACAGTTTACAGGTACGGATCGGACAGAGGACCCTCTGGATTTTCTGGATCAAATGCAGAGAATCTTCAGGGTTATGCATGCCACGCCTACCGAATCAGTTGAGTTGGCAGCATTCCGGTTACGAGATATCGCTGTGTTATGGTATGAAAGCTAGGAAAGGTCCCGAGGGAGAGATGTGTCCCCTCCCACCTGGTCCAGCTTTTCAGGAGCTTTTATGGATCACTATTTGCCACGGGAGATTCGACAAGCTCGGGTAGACCAGTTCCTACATCTGGAGCAGGGGGCCATGAGTGTTCGGGAATATTCCTTGCGGTTTGATTCTTTGGCTCGATATGCACCAGCCTTTGTTGATACCATGGCATCCAGAGTGCACCGTTTTATTATGGGGTTGAATCCAGAATACGTTGAGACTTGCATTACGGCCACACTATGAGAGGACATGGACATTGCTCGAATTCAGGCATTTGCCAAGAATATTGAGGGCATCAGACAGCGACATCGGGAGATCAGAAGGGTCAATCAGGAACAGCGTCGCCGGGACAGGCCAGTTGAGTTACAGAGGGAGGCCCGGGGAGGACCCAGACCACGATTGTCAGACAGGCCGCCCAGGCCCCCGCCTCCGCCACAGTCACAGGGGGGTAGATTCAGCCGCAGGGGGCAGTCAGAGACTGGTAGAGGCTCGCAGATGGCAGATTCACCATTACAGAGGAGGGCGGAGCAGAGTAGGTATACCCTACCACTTTGCCCTATATGCAGTCGACGCCATCCTGGAGCATGCAGGTATGGTTCCACCGCATGTTATATTTGTGGCCAAGAAGGCCATTTGATGAGAGATTGCCCAGCCAGAGGTCGAGAGGACCGGGATAGACAGGATAGGGCATCTGCAGGGTCACGAGCCACAGTATCCTCGGTAGGGCGCAGGCCCTCAGTTTCAGCAGGCAGGGGTCGGGGCAGATCAGGGGCCTCCAGTATAGGTGCGGGCCCAAGCCGCACATATGCTTTACCAGGGAGGCAAGATTCGGAAGCGTCGCCTGATGTCGTGACAGGTATGCTAACTATCTGCTCACACCCTGCTTATGTGTTGATTGATCCAGGGTCTACTTTGTCCTACATTACTCCATTTTGTGGCACGAAAGTTTAGTATTACACCAGAATTATTGCAGCAGCCCTTTTTAGTATCCACGCCCGTCGGTGACTCTATCACAGCTAGCCGAATCTACCGCGGGTGTACAGTAGAGGTTGCTGACCGTCAAACCACAGTAGATCTGGTCGAGTTAGAAATGATAGACTTCGATGCCATAATGGGTATGGACTGGTTAGTACCGTGTTTTGCCAACGTTGAATGTTGGACCAAGAGGGTCCGATTCCACTTCCCAGGAGAAGCAGTGCGGGAGTGGAAGGGCAGCACCGCTACGCCAAAAGGTAGGTTTATTTCCTACCTTCAGGCGAGAAAGTTGATATCTAAGGGATGTATTTACCATCTGGTCAGAGTTCAGGATGTCCAAGCAGAATCTCCGACAATCCAGTTTTTTCCAGTGGTGAACGAATTCCCTGATGTATTCCCAGATGAGTTACCTGCTATTCCTCTAGAAAGGGAAATAGACTTTGCTATTGACTTGTTACCAGGTACTCAGCCGATATCAATTCCTCCCTATCGTATGGCTCCTGCAGAACTCAGAGAATTAAAAGAGCAGTTGAAAGATTTATTGGATAAAGGTTTTATCAGGCCGAGTACTTCACCGTGGGGTGCGCCAGTTTTATTTGTGAGAAAGAAAGATGGCTCGCTCCGAATGTGCATAGATTACCGGCAATTAAACAAAGTTACAGTAAAGAACAAGTACCCGCTCCCCAGAATTGACGACTTATTTGATCAGTTGCAGGGAGCCAGATACTTTTCTAAGATTGACTTGCGGTCCGGATATCACCAGGTCCGAGTACGTGAGAGAGATATTCCTAAGACAGCGTTCAGGACCCGATATGGGCATTTTGAATTTCTAGTTATGTCCTTCGGGTTAACGAATGCCCTGGCAGCCTTTATGGACCTGATGAATAGTATTTTCAGACCTTTCCTGGACTTGTTCGTGATAGTATTCATTGATGACATTCTGGTGTATTCTCGCTCTGAAGCAGATCACCGGACTCATTTGCGGACAGTGCTCCAGATTCTCAGGGACCGTCAGCTGTATGCTAAATTTTCTAAGTGTGAATTTTGGCTTAACTCAGTGGCCTTTTTAGGGCATATCATCTCAGATGCTGGTATACAGGTAGACAAGCAAAAAATAGAAGCAGTTAAGTCATGGCCTAGGCCTACCACTCCGACTAAAGTTCGTAGCTTCCTGGGGTTGGCAGGATATTACAGAAGGTTCGTTGAAGGGTTCTCGACCATTGCGGCACCTCTAACCAAATCGACACAGAAAGCAGCAAAGTTTCAATGGACAGAGGCATGCGAGCAGAGCTTCCAGGAACTGAAGGACAGATTAACCTCCGCCCTAGTGTTAGCATTGCCGGAAGGCACAGAGGGTTATTCAATCTATTGCGACGCGTCAGGCGTTGGGTTAGGTTGTGTGTTGATGCAGCATGGTAGAGTGATTGCATATGCTTCCAGACAGCTGAGGAAACACGAAAAGAATTATCCTACCCACGACCTGGAATTGGCCGCAGTAATTCACGCCTTAAAAATGTGGAGGCATTACTTGTACGGCATCCATGTTGATATTTACACAGATCATAAGAGCTTACAGTACATCTTCACTCAGAGGGAGTTGAATCTACGGCAATGCCGCTGGTTGGAGCTGTTAAAAGATTATGATGTGAATATTCTATACCACCCCGAAAAAGCTAATGTTGTAGCAGATGCCCTGAGCCGTAAGTCAATGGGGAGTTTGGCGTATTTGCGACCTGAGAAGCGGAAGTTAGCCAAAGAAATTTATCAGTTAGCTGGTTTAGCCGTTCGAGTAATGGAAACAGAAAGTAATAGAGCAGTAATTCAGAATTCTGCTATATCATCATTAGTTACAGAGGTAAAAGAACGACAGTACGAGGATCCTGATTTAGTCCAACTCAGAGATAGAATTCAGAGAGGTAAGGAGTCAGATTTTCAGATAACTGAGGATGATGTGCTACGCTGTAAGGGCCGCCTCTTTGTCCCGAATGTTGCAGGGCTTCGCGGGCGGATCATGCATGAGGTACATTACGCTCGCTATTCCCTTCATCCAGGAGCGACCTAGATGTACCACGACATCAGAGACATTTACTGGTGGCCAGGTATGAAAGCTGAGATCGCTGAATTTGTATCTAGATGTTCTAACAGTCAGCAGGTGAAAGCAGAGCACCAGAAGCTAGGCGGTTTGACGCAAGATATAACGGTGCCTACGTGGAAATGGGAAACGATAAACATGGATTTTGTAATAGGGTTACCCCGTACCAGACGCAGAAATGATTCCATTTGGGTAATAGTTGACAGGCTAACAAAATCAGCTCATTTCCTGCCAGTAAGGGCTACCTTTTCAGCTGAGGATTATGCCGAATTATATATCAGAGAAATAGTTAGATTGCATGGAGTGTTGGTATCCATTATTTCGGATAGGGGAGCACAATTCACAGCTAGATTCTGGCAGTCGTTTCAGAAAGGTTTGGGAACGCAGATTAACTTGAGTACAACATTCCATCCTCAGACAGATGGGCAGGCTGAACGTACAATTCAGATGCTCGAAGATGTGCTACGAGCGTGTGTGCTAGATTTTGGGGGTAGCTGGGATGAGCATCTTTCGTTAATTGAATTTGCGTATAATAACAGCTACCATTCAGCTATTCAGATGGCGCCTTTCGAGGCATTATACGGGCAAAAATGTAGGTCGCCGGTGGGCTGGTTTGAAATGGGGGAATCAGCATTGGTTGGCCCAGACATTGTTCGGCAGTCAGAGGAAAAGATAAAGCTTATTCGAGAACGTTTACTGACTGCTCAGAGCCGTCGGAAGTCTTATGCAGATATGCGGCGCAGAAATCTAGAATTTGCGGTAAATGACTGGGTATATCTGAAAGTATCTCCGATGAAAGGGGTGATGAGATTCGGCAAGAAAGGCAAGCTTAGCCCGAGGTTCATTGGGCCATATCAGATTCGGCGAAGAATAGGCCGAGTTGCATACGAATTGAACTTGCCTCCAGAGTTAGCATCTGTTCACCCAGTATTCAATGTCTCTATGTTAAGGAAGTTCGTAGGAGACCCTTCCACAGTAGTTCCAGTTCAGGATGTCCAGGTCACAGAAGAGTTAGCATATGAAGAGGTTCCCGTAGCTATCTTAGACAGACAGATTCGCAGGTTAAGGACTAAAGATGTTGCATCTGTCAAAGTATTGTGGCGTAACAGGAACCGTGAGGAAATGACGTGGGAAGCTGAAGAAGATATGAAAGCCAGATACCCTCACCTATTTCAGGCCTAGTCAGGCGACAGGTATGTCCGTATTATCACTTATGCAGTACCTTGTAGTTGTATGTGTGTGAATGAGAAAGATTGATACTTAGTTGTCCAGTGGATCTTAAAATATTACGTGCAGTGCCTGTGTTGGACTTTTCTGCATTTCAGGTTTTTGCTATAGTCCATATTACAGGGGAAACTCTGTCGAAATTTTTCCAGAAAGTAAGTTAGGTAGTCCTCTAGACAACAGTGTACATTCGAGGACGAATGTTCTTAAGGGGGGGAGAATGTTATACCCCGTAGAATTCCCGGCACCTAAATGACCTATTCGCACGTTGGTTAAGCATATTTGAAGGCCATACGTGCTAGGGAAAGGCCCGGGAAAAGATCGGACGAGAAACCTGTCGAACCATCGCGGAAGGAGCCGAGGCAGAGCCCCTCCGCGATGGCAGCGTGTCACGGAGGAGGGGCCTCCGCATTGGCTCCATGACACGTTGGCCTTGTCCAGGCCCAAGTATATAAAGCCCCACTTCGGTTTTAAATGATAAAAACATTTATAAACTTCCAGAAAACAGAGCAAACCAGTAGAGGGAGAAAAGGAACGAAGGAGATAATATAATTTTCGACCGATTACACTGCTAAACGTTGTCCAAACTCAGATTAACTCCAGATACCGAGGTATTTGGCAGCAGAGAGCATTCCTACGGATTTAGTTTCGTAAAATACGGCCGACGAATCGTCGAGCCACCGAGCTAAGGTAGGTGGAATTGCTCTAAATTAGTGTCTATGTGTTCCTAGCTGTGAAGTGAATATTTCTCCCTTCTGGACCTCTGAAAAATAGCGAGTTTTCGACCGTCTTTCGATAAGCCTAAGTTTAGGCTATAAACTATATCGAAAGTGACGTTACTCTTTAAAGTAGAGCTGTATTTGGTATTAATTGACATATTTATGAATGCAGTTGGGAGGAAATAGTTGAAGTGGTGGCCGAGCCTCGTCCGACAGCCGGATAGTTCATGAATAAGGTATGTAAAGCTAGTTTCCTTGGAAAGTTAGTAATCTTGGTACAGTACAGTAATTTAAAGGCCAGTAGAATATTCAGAAGCCCTGTATGACGCATACTATGAATGATGGTACGATACTAGAAACATTATGTTATGATCAGCACGAGACTTGCTAGCACGATATAGATTTCAATATAAGTGTTAGGAATTGCACAGCATGCTCAGTATGTGATGTGACACAGAATGTTAGGATATCATTGTATTCAGTTGAAACCCAGTAAAGCAATGTAATATCTATAAGATATCTCAGAAATAGAACGATAAGCTAAAGTGAAGCTAGAAAGCATATTAGAACTAGTAGATCATGTTACTATGGAAGCTCAGTATACAGCATGGTTTTCAGCAGAAATACTATATCCTGTTCAGTATTAGCCCCAGAACAGTCTGGCAGGAGACTACATTCATATATATACATATTTACCAGCCTCAGCACGTATTAAATACGTACAGATTACTATCACTAGTTCAGCATGTAATATATATGATACTTTACCCCTATTAGCCTCAGCATGTGAGATATGCAGACAGTATTACTAGTTGACACCGTTGTGTTGTTTGGGGTTGGATTACCTAGCATCCATGACCGCCCAGGGTTAATAGCTGTATCGACTCGTCCGCCAGAGGATGAGGATACGTCGCTCTACGGAGTGGCATGCCGTCCCATAGGGGACGAAGATGGGATGCCAGTTTTCCCCATATTGTGCCTTGGTCGGCCCTTATACACCCCCGTCGAGCGGATACGCCCGGGGTGTTGATTCAGGAGTCCTCCGGACTCAGGTACAATTATAGTCAGGGGCTCAGCGAGCCCAAGTGCATACCCAGGGGACCGGCAGGATGCTTACAGGGTTATAGGAGATGGGATGACCGGGATAGGGGTATAGATTCTGTGCTGGTTGTACCTCCCGGCTTATGGGGGCCGGGTAAGGTTTGTGTGTGCTATGTATGTTATGATATATTATACTGTGTTATAGTTGATACGAGTAGATCGACAGTAGAACGATAAATCCTCAGGTATGACTCCTACTCCTTCCAGTATGATTAAGAGAAGGTATGACTTACATTATCAGACAGTTAATTTATTCCTTCTACTTCAGTTTCATCAGTTATATTATTGTTTTCAGATATTTCTTTTAGTTATTGCTTTACATACTCAGTACCAGCGGTACTGACGCCCGGTGGGGCACTACATTACTTGCCTGCAGGTACTCATAGACGAGCAGGCGATACTACGTGATTCCTGTCAGCAATCGAGTATTCAGCTCCTGTCATCCGGAGACTGAATTCCAGAGGTGTATTTCAGTTCTTTTGTTGTATAGTACGGGTAGGTCGAGGCCCTGTCCCAATCATTTCTATTGCTATCCCTAAAATAACTTGAAGCTTTCCACGGCTCCTGGTATGGGTTGTAGGTAGATGCTATGATCCGTAGGTGCTACCTATATCAGGAGACTTCAATTGTGCAACTTTTCTATGAAGTATTCCATGACTCCAGTTACGGCTCATACTGAGAGTCTTACCTTGCCTTTGCATTATTCCAATCTTCTGAGCTTTTCCATGAGTCTCAGCATGGGTCGTACAATCTTAGTACGGTTCATACTGAGTACTTTGCTTCTTTTCTGCACTTCTCTGCAACTTTTGCATATTTTTGCTCCAACACCTATTTTCCATTAAAACAGAGTAAAAACACCTCATATCTGTATAAAGATACCTAAGTCCATGCTATTTTCCCAATTTTAAGTGTCGAGAATGTGTTGTAAACTCATAGCACATCCACTTGCAATTGAATAGAAGAATGCACAAACTGCCTTAAGAAGAAATAAGGGATGAAAATCTGTTATTTTTAAACCTAGAGATCTAGTGTGGGTGCAGTTTAGGTATGAAAATTTATCTGCAAAAAAAATCCAAGTTACACCGAAGAGGAGATGGTCCAGTTGAAGTCCTCGGAAAGATCGGAGACAATGCTTACAAACTTGATCTTCCTAGTGAATATCAAGTTAGTGCTACCATTAATGTTTTTGATCTTTCTTTATTTGATGCAGCATTCGAGGAAGAATTCTCCTGAAGATAAGGGGAATGATAACATTCATGGAAACTCAACATCTACTAAGGAAGCTTTGGAAGTTCCAAAAGGACCCATGACCAAATCCCAAACAAGGAAATTTGAAGACCAACTTAATGAGCTGGAATTAGCTATTAAAAAGTGTCTTGTGATGGAAGAAGATCTCGAGTCTAATAAGAATATTTTCTCTAAGTCTTACATCTATTTGAAGGCCCAAATTAAAGTCCAAGAGGAGATGGAATGGAGCCCAAATCAGCTCCTAAATGGAGAAAATACTACAACATTTTTTAATTAGTTTCTAGAATTATATTTAAGAGTTGTTTTATTCTATGTTGACTCCTAGGACTTTATGTATGGCAGCCTTCTATGTGATATAATAGTTGTTTTATTCTATGATGACTTCATAGGATAATGTGTGTGGTAGTTTTTTAGGTCATAGGAAGTATTATTTTTATTTATGATATCTTTTGACTGACCCCTTCTTCACTACTATATAAAGGGGTCTTTGTTCATTCATGAAAATCAGATTTTGAAGATTAATATATTTTAGAGTTCTTTTGAACCTTTGTGACAGATTACTTTTGGATGTATCTTGCAACCTAACTAGTTCATAGTTTATGATAGTAAGATAATTTTCTTTCTTGATATCTTTTGTTTCTTCTTGGTATTCTTTGAAGGCGATTAGTACACTTACTAATTGTTGTCTAACGTTACTCATGAAGTGGTCAAGATCCGATTCTAAACTTGAGTAGTTTCTCAAATAAAGGCATTTGGTTTACCTATAGCCAATTCATTGTTACTTGAATCTTGTCAAATCTATATCACTTAATTCTTGTTTAGTATTTTTCAATTATTTTTCCTAGTTTTGCTTCCGCATTTGTTTTTAGTTCATACTCTAGTTTTAGGATTCTCAAACTTTATGTTATCAAGTATCTATCTTGGTTGATTGTAATAGGTGGCTTGGTTGGCCTCAGTGTTACAATTATAAACGCTACATAGCCAGCTTCTTCATCAATCCTGAGTCGAGTGCCAGTTGCGCCCTACACCAGTTTTAGGGCATGACACTAACATCCATTTTTCTTCACTCCCACTCCTAGAAAAGAACTCTTAAGCTCTCCTAATCCCTCCCAAACTTAAGGTAAGTTCCCTAATCATCTTGTATGGCTTTTTCCTTGCATGCAAGTTTAAATTGGTAAACCCTAGTTTTCTCTTTCTTAGGATTTCAAGGAAGGACTCTCTCCTAGTGCAGCACTTAGCAACCCTCCTTTTTTACCGCATCTTTCTTGTAAAGCATTAAGGTATGTAAGGAAATCTTGAAAATGCGGAACATCATGTTCTTCACACCACCTTTCCCTATTTTCTACTTCCATGAAAGAATTCTAAGTGTCTTCAAGTTTGAGCTACGAATCATGATGAAATGCTTTGAGAACTTGCATATTTTAGCATAAATTGGTATAAATCCAGCTCATGACAGTTTTATGAAGTTTTATCGAAATTCCTACATTGTGTTGAAAAATGACTATTTTGCCATTATTTTGAAAATTTTCTAATTTTCGCTATGGTTTTTTAAGAATGCTAAAATGTATTGTTGGCCAAGACCACTTGTCTTGTATGATGAATTGTACATTATTGTTTTTGTCCAAGGCCATGTCCATGAATTGTTAGAGTTGAGAAAATGTGATTTGAGCATGAACCTTTCTAAATGTAATTGAGCTTTCGGTTAAAGAAGTTATATTTATGCAAATGTTTGTACAACATAATATGCCCAAGGGCTAAGACCTTGCCTTTCGATAGGGCCAATGCTTCAAATTTTGTTAATAAGATTCAATATGGCCAAGTGCTATTATGATTTCAATATTTTATTTAAAACAAGAATATGGTTAACCGAGATAGCGTGAGTAGGCCCAAGGACATGTGTCGAAAATTACATTTTCCAATGTAGAATAAGCGTGAACGATCTCGAGCACTTCGGTATACCCCCGAAAGTGAGTGGGATGATTTAAATAACTATCAAGCTAGACGGTTCAGGCCTTCCTCCTAGCAAGGTAGTGGTAGAGTTAGCCGATCAAACCCTAAGGGTTGGACTCCAGGCAAGCATGATTTACTAAGTCGGTTACTCCATATAGATCCGCAGTAATTTTAGTTGTTTGGACTTAAATGCCTTTTATAGTTGAAAGAACGTTTAAGTAAGTTGTTTGAAGGGTTTCAAATTGGTTGGTAAATTGCATATTTTCTTTTATAAATTTAGATTTTTCTTTTATATCCCTATGCATGTTTTACCTAATTTCGCACGTTCTATTTTCCTTTCTAATTATTTTCTGTTCTGTGGATTTTTCCATCTTACATATAGTAAGCTTTCATGTAGTAATGACCCTCCTTGTCAGGGATGCTGTATTTTTTTCATAATGTAGCCTCAAGTATAGATACCACAAACAAGCTGCCTAGTAGGCCTCAGTTTAGCTTTTTTGGTGAGCCCCCATTTTACTTTGGGGGTTAGTATGCTCTAGCTTGTCTAGTGATTGATGTTGGGCATATTTACACACTTATTAACCATATTTTGTATATTTAACTATGTTTTGAGAATGAATTGTGTGTGTATTCTTTAGTTTTATATGATATTTGTGAAAAAGAACACACATGATTAGACGTTTGCACGGATTAAAGTGATAGATTTGGACTTATTTATTGTTTAAAAAGCAAGTACGGAAAAAATGCATTGAGAAGGAAAAGATTGAAGAAGGTTGGCATTACACAGGCACACCAATGCACTGCACTGTGCGAAGGAAAGGCCACATCTGTGCAAGGACTGGCGCAACGCGGCACCATCTTGGCACACCAAGAGGCGCGATGTGGACCAGTGGTAGCCACCTCGACTTCTACAAAGTCCAAACCCATTCCAAGTAGGAACAAATGTAGATTTATTCTACAACCGTATATACCTCTCTTAGGATGTTTTTGAGACAGAACTTAGTCACGAATTAGATACCATGTAATTCTAGACTATTATTGAAGAGTTAATTGTTGTAAGTATGGGAAGCATTATTCCATACTAGTGTTGGAGAAAACATCAAATTCTTGAGATTTATATTAGCGTTCAAGTTTTGTTAAACAAATTTCATATTTTTGTATGTATTTCACTATGACTTCTTGTAAATCTTTTGTTATTGCTTCTTCAAACATAAATGACTAAATCTCTTTAGCTAGGGTGTTGGGAAAAATGATTGATTAACATAAGTAGGAAAAATAAAATAGTGATTTTTGAATACTGAATTAAGTGGGTCATTATTCTCTTTGTTTTAATGTGTTTTACCAGTTGCAAATGTTGAAACATGCTTGTATCGTTAAATTTTTTGACACGACCCGAACAAACACCCGGATCGTAGATACAAGACAAGGAGCCCTGAGAGACCCCAAGTTGACCCATGGCATGAGCATACATCTAATTCATTCACGTAAGCGAAAGACTTAACATGAGGAAACGAAATCATAACATAATAACAGAGATAAGGAAACATGTGATCAATACATGATGGTTCAATACAACTATAGTCTGAAAAGACTCTAATCATGAAAGATGGGTTGATGGGACAACACCCCTAACTAACCCTACAATACCAAAACAGAAAGTGAATAATAGAGTCTAAACATATGGCCCTCAGAACATAAGGACTCACCAAATAAGCAGATAGTGATCTCGAAAGAACTACTGAGGAGGGTGAGCCTAAGAGTCGGGTCTTGTATCATGAAAATATACAACATAGAAAGTATGTGGTCAGTACGTGGAATGTACCGAGTATGCAAGGTAAGTAAAACAGACATTTAAAATATTTAAAACTCATAACTGATTATAAGAGTAGGACATCATGCTCATATCGTAAACATCGTAACCTAACATAAAAGGTTTTCAAAATATTTGTAATACAAACACAATCATAATCATAAGAGAAAAGCCTTAATCAACATGACTTGAGCAAAAATATATAATCATAAGCATTCATAAATCATGACGAACAGTGGGAGATTCACAATGGAGGTCCCAACATACCTACGGTGGCATGTAGTTTATGAGATCCAGGGCTTAGCCTGAGCCCTGAACCTACTCGGTGTTTGATACTACTCCCAAAACATATATAGTGCTTATGGTATAACATACATGAATTCTTGGGCTAGTTAACTCATGATAATCGTAAACATACTTGAGCATACGTAAACTAGCCATGACATAGGGCCCCTGATTCAGCCAAAACATAATTAATGAATCATACATAATTGTACATTGTGCATATAGCTTGAAATTCATCAAATCATAATGGGTATTTGAATAAATTCATATTTCGAATCATAAATCATGCTGGGCTCGTAAATATCAACAATTGAAATGAAGATCATAAATCAATTCATCATAGATCTTACATAATTAGGCTAAATTTAGTAGAAATCGAAAACTCAATAATTTGATAATCAAAATAGTTGCAAAATCTTATCAAAATTCATAAAATATTATTTAAACCACAATTTAAAACAACCCATTAGTAAATCATTAAAGCTCCACAAGATTTGAATTAAAACCCCATGAGAGTTTTGATAGATTTTCATGATCATAGAGAATGGACATGGGTGTGGAAGGAAACACCCATTGATAGCCTTGCATACCTGAAAACAACTGGTTCTTAACCTCCCTTGAATGCCCAAGAAGGAATTGGAAGAATTTGAAGAGGAAAGCCTTGAATCCCTCTATGATCACCTCTCTATACTCTTGCATGCATGAATGGTGACTTAGAATAAATTATCCCCCTAAAAACCCACCTTCCATAAGCTAGACGACATGGTTTAGGGTCTCATAATGTGAAAAAGTTGAAAATACCCTTAATGAATCTGGCTTGAAATCTGTCCAAGTTGAACCAATGGACGGAACCCACAGGTCGTGAGAACTAATGATGATCCGTTCTATTGCTCGTTGCTTGCACTGCTGTTACTTGCTTTCGGAACTGACCAACGGACGGACAGGACAACTCGTCCTCTAACACCCCAAATTGTTACATCGACCGTTGTTTGCCCTTCATAAACACTGAACCTTCTTACCAGAAGCCTTACCATGACTCGTGGTTGCTCCTAACGAGTCATGGTCTTGATCCGTCATATGCACTGGAAATTCTTGCAACCCAATGACGATCGGTAACCACGGGTCGTCATTTCTCACAACGAGTTGTTGGACGACCTGTTGTATCTCATCTTCTGAAGTCCATAACTTACCATGACCACAAAGGACAGCCCGTTGTATCCCACAACGGGTTGTCATATCACTCGTTGTTTCCACTGCCACCAAAGCTTCTCATCCCAACGGCTGCATACAACGACCCGTGGTTTGATACCACGAGTCGTTAGGTCGCCCGTTTTGTGATAATTTCTCAGTTTCAGCAGTTTTCAACTTTTAGCTCCCGAGTCTACTCCTAGGTACTTTTGGGGTATTACAATATCTCCCCCTTGGGAACATTCTTCTTCGAATGTAGGAAACAAGTAGAAAATAGAAACATGCAATTATCGTACTCAAATACGGACCATTTAAATCAAAACTTTTCAGAATGACTACCTCCATTTCATTGCACATGGCTGAACTGATCTCATGCTTCACATACACATCCATACACATAAAAGAAACTTGAACACATGTACTGAACATGAAACTAAATAGAGTCATGGAGCATAACTGATACCTCAAGTCGAAACTGAGCCGGTAGAACATAAATGTGGGTATATAGCCGTCATATCCGCTTCGGCTTCCAATATAGCTACTTCAACATGCTGATATCTCCATAGGACATTAACTGAAGCTATTTATTTGTTCCTTAGTCTCCAAACTTGATGGTCTAATATTTCCATAGGGACTTCTTCATAACTGAGGCTGTCCTTTACACCAACATTGTCCATCGGAACTACTAGGGCTGGATCCCCCAAACATTTCTTTAAAAGTGACACATGAAACACGGGATGTACAAAAGATAACTCTGAGGGCAGGTCCAACTCATATGCTACCTTACCAACTCTTCTCGTAATTTGGTAGGGACTAACATAGCAGGGATTGAGTTTTCCTTTCTTCCCAAACCCCATGAGTCCCTTCACGGGTGATACCTTTATAAATACCTAGTCGTCTACCTCAAACTCCAAATCTCTTCTCATCACATCAACATATGACTTTTGACAAATCTGAGCGGTTTTCAGCCTGTCCCTTATCAACTGAACCTTAACCATGGCCCCATGAACCGAATCTGACCCTATCATAGCTGCCTCACCAACCTCAAACCATCCGATGAGCGATCTACCTCTCCTCCCATAGAGAGCCTCGAAAGGTGCCATTTGGATACTGGAGTGATAGCTGTTATTGTAAATAAACTCGATCAGGGAAAAGTGATCATCCTAACCACCTTTAAAGTCCATCACACAAGCTCTCAACATGTGCTCGAGAGTTTGAATTATCCGCTCCGCCTCACCATCTATTTGCAGATGAAATGTTGTGCTGAGTTTAACCTGAGTCTCAAGCCCTTTTTTGGAAAGACCGTCAAAACTGGGAGGTAAACTGAGTACGTTGGTCTAAAATAATAGATAAGGGCACTCCATGTAACCAAACCAACTCCTGAATATACAACTTGGCATAATCATCCGCTGAATCTGTGGTTTTGACCAGTAGAAAGTGTGCAGCCTTGGTCAACCTATCTACCACCACCCATATAGAATCGCACTGTCGGCGAGTACGAGGTAGGCCTGTAATGAAATCCATATTAATCTCTTCCCACTTCCAAGAAGGAATGCTAATATCTTGAAGTACTCCTCCCGGCCTTTGATGTTCAACCTTTACTTGTTAGCAATTTGGACATTTGGCTACGAACTCTACAATATCCCTCTTCATGGCATCCCACCAATAGATTTCTCGTAAATCACGATACATCTTCATGGATCCCGGATGGATAGAATATGTAGTACCATGTGCCTCATGTAATATCTGATCTCTCAAATAATCAACGTCTAGGACACATAGACAACCTGGTACCGTACCATCTCCCCCTTTGGTGAAAACCTCCACCTTTTGACTCCGCACAGCTTCCTTCAATTTCCTCAAAATCAGGTCCTCATCTTGCTTAGATTTCACATCAACTACCAAGGACGATTTGGATCCTTTTTGTACAACAATGCCCAATCAGTTGAGTCGACCAATCTAACTCCCAACCTCGCAAGTCGGTGGACATCTTTTACCAGCACCTTCTTTCCCTCATCCACGTGGGACAAACTCTCCATAGAGAGCCTACTAAGTGCGTCCGCTACCACATTAGCCTTACCCAGGTGGTAAAGAACACTCATATAGTAGTCCTTGAGTAGCTCCAACCACCTCCTTTGTCGAAAATTGAGATCTTTCTGCATGAACACATATTGCAAGCTCTTGTGGTCAGTAAATACATCCACGTGGACCCCATACAAGTAATGCCGCCATATCTTCAATGCAAACACCACCGCAGCCAACTCATGATCATGGGTTGGGTAATTATTCTCATGGACTTTCAACTGTCTTGAAGCATATGCTATCACTTTCCCATGCTGCATCAACACACACCCAAGTCCGATCCTCAAAGCATCACAATATACTACAAAACCATCGATACCCTCGGGTAGGGCCAACACTGGTGCTGAAATGAGTCGAGTCCCTTGGAAGCTTTTCTCACAAGCCTCTGACCATTGGAACTTTACCTTTTTCTGAGTCAGCCAGGTCAATGGTGCTGCAATTGATGAAAATCCCTCAACAAACCTCTGATAGTAGCCTACTAAGCCCAAGATACTCCAAATTTCTGAAGGATTCACCGGTCTGGGCCAATTCTTTACCGCTTCAATTTTATGAGAATCTACCTTTATGCCCTGACTCAATACCACATGGCCTAAAAATGCCACGGAGTCCAATCAAAATTCACACTTGCTGAACTTTGCATACAATTGACGATCCTTGAGGGTCGAAGCACTACTCTCAAGTGAACGACATGCTCCTCCTTTCTCCGAGAGTATATAAGGATATCATCGATGAACATAATCACTAACATGTCTAGATATTGCTTGAATACCCTGTTCATCAAGTCCTTGAAAGCTGCAGGGTCATTGGTTAGTCCAAAAGACATAACAACTAATTCGTAGTGACCATACCGAGTCCTGAAAGCGGTTTTTGGGATGTCACTCTCTCGAACCCTGAGTTGGTGATTCTAGGACCTGAGATCAATCTTGGAGAAACACCTGGCACCCTGAAGCTGGTCAAACAAATCATTAATACTAGGTAAAGGATACCTCTTCTTGATGGTGACCTTGTTCAGTTGCCGATAGTCGATGCACATCTGAAGCAAACCATCCTTCTTCCGGACAAATAAAATTGGGGCACCCCATGGAGATTTGCTCGGTCTAATGAAACCCTTATCTAAAAAGTCCTTTAACTGATCCTTCAACTCCTTTAGCTCGGCTGGAGCCATCCTGTAGGGAGGAATAGAGATGGGGTGCATATGGGGTAAGAGATCAATGCCGAAATCAATTTCCCTCTCAGGAGGAACACTTGGCAAATCCTCAGGAAAAACCTCCGGATACTCACACACCACCGGAACTGACTGGATAGTCGGGGTCTCAGACTCCTCACCCTTAACCCTAACTAGGTGATACAAGCAACCCTTAGAATTCATTTTTCTGGCCTTAAAATATGAAATAAACTGATCGGCTGGTACAATTGAATTTCCCTTCCACTCCAAAACAGACTCACTCGAAAATTGAAATTCCACCGCACGGGTCCTACAATTAATCGAAGCATAACATGCAAACAACTAATGCATGCCCAAAATGATATGGAAGTCAGTCATAGCTAACTCTACTAAATCTGCAGAGGTGACCTTATGCAATACTATAATGGGGCAACCTCTATACACCTGCCTAGCTACCACTGAATCACCAACTAAAGTAGAGACTAAGAACGGTTCTGACAGGACTTCAGGGCCAACTCTAAAACTACTAGCAATATAAGGGGTCATAAACGACAAAGTAGCTCTTGGATCTAACAAGGCATAACCGTCAATATGGAAGACTTGCAACATACCAGTGACCACATCTGGTGAAGCCTCTTCCTCATGGCTCAAGCAACGAGCAATAGAACGGATCATCATTAGTTCTCACGACCTGTGGGTTCCGTCCATTGGTTCAACTTGGACAGATTTCAAGCCAGATTCATTAAGGGTATTTTCAACTTTTTCACACTATGAGACCCTAAACCATGTCGTCTAGCTTATGGAAGGTGGGTTTTTAGGGGGATAATTTATTCTAAGTCCCCATTCATGCATGCAAGAGTATAGAGAGGTGATCATAGAGGGATTCAAGGCTTTCCTCTTCAAATTCTTCCAATACCTTCTTGGGCATTCAAGGGAGGCTAAGAACCAGTTGTTTTCAGGTATGCAAGGCTATCAATGGGTGTTTCCTTCCACACCCATGTCCATTCTCTATGATCATGAAAATCTATCAAAACTCTCATGGGGTTTTAATTCAAATCTTGTGGAGCTTTAATGATTTACTAGTGGGTTGTTTTAAATTGTGGTTTAAATAATATTTTATGAATTTTGATAAGATTTTGCAACTATTTTGATTATCAAATTATTGAGTTTTCGATTTCTACTAAATTTAGCCTAATTATGTAAGATCTATGATGAATTGATTTATGATCTTCATTTCAATTGTTGATATTTACGAGCCCAGCATGATTTATGATTCGAAATATGAATTTATTCAAATACCCATTATGATTTGATGAATTTCAAGCTATATGCACGATGTACAATTATGTATGATTCATTAATTATGTTTTGGCTGAATCAGGGGCCCTATGTCATGGCTAGTTCACGTATGCTCAAGTATGTTTACGATTATCATGAGTTAACTAGCCCATGAATTTATGTATGTTATACCATAAGCACTATATATGTTTTGGGAGTAGTATCAAACACCGAGTAGGTTCAGGGCTCAGGCTAAGCCCTGGATCTCATAAACTACATGCCACCGTAGGTATGTTGGGACCTCCATTGTGAATCTCCCACTGTTCGTCATGATTTATGAATACTTATGATTATATATTTTTGCTCAAGTCATGTTGATTAAGGCTTTTCTCTTATGATTATGATTGTGTTTGTATTACGAATATTTTGAAAACCTTTTATGTTAGGTTACGATGTTTACTATATGAGCATGATGTCCTACTCTTATGATCAGTTATGAGTTTTAAATATTTTAAATGTCTGTTTTACTTACCTTGCATACTCAGTACATTCCACGTACTGACCGCACACTTTCTATGTTGTGTCTTTTCATGATACAAGACCCGACTCTTAGGCTCACCCTCCTTAGTAGTTCTTTCGAGATCACTATCTGCTTATTTGGTGAGTCCTTATGTTCCGAGGGCCATATGTTCAGACTCTATTATTCACTTTCTGTTTTGGTATTGTAGGGTTAGTTAGGGGTGTTGTCCCATCAACCCATCTTTCATGATTAGAGTCTTTTCAGACTATAGTTGTATTGAACCATCATGTATTGATCACGTGTTTCCTTATCTATGTTATTATGTTATGATTTTGTTTCCTCATGTTAAGTCTTTCGCTTATGTGAATGAATTAGATGTATGCTCATGCCATGGGTCAACTTGGAGTCTCTCGGGGCTCCTTGTCCTGTATCTACGATCCGGGTGTTTGTTCGGGTCGTGTCAAGAAATCTAACGATACAAGCATGTTTCAACATTTGCAACTGGTAAAACACATTAAAACAAAGAGAATAATGATCCACTTAATTCAGTATTCAAAAATCACTATTTTATTTTTCCTACTTATGTTAATCCATCATTTTTCCCAACACCCTAGCTAAAGAGATTTAGTCGTTTATGTTTGAAGAAGCAATAACAAAAGATTTACAAGAAGTCATAGTGAAATACATACAAAAATATAAAATTTGTTTAACAAAACTTGAACGCTAATATAAATCTCAAGAATTTGATGTTTTCTCCAACACTAGTATGGAATAATGCTTTCCATACTTACAACAATTAACTCTTCAATAATAGTCAAGAATTACATGGTATCTAATTCGTGACTAAGTTCTGTCTCAAAAATGTCCTAAGAGAGGTATATACGGTTGTAGAATAAATCTACATTTGTTCCTACTTGGAATGGGTTTGGACTTTGTAGAAGTCGAGGTGGCTACCACTGGTCCACATCGCGCCTCTTGGTGTGCCAAGATGGTGCCGCGTCGCGCCAGTCCTTGCACAGATGTGGCCTTTCCTTCGCACAGTGCAGTGCATTGGTGTGCCTGTGTAATGCCAACCTTCTTCAATCTTTTCCTTCTCAATGCATTTTTTCCGTACTTGCTTTTTAAACCATAAATAAGTCCAAATCTATCACTTTAATCCGTGCAAACGTCTAATCATGTGTGTTTTTTTTCACAAATATCATATAAAACTAAAGAATACACACACAATTCATTCTCAAAACATAGTTAAATATACAAAATATGATTAATAAGTGTGTAAATATGCCCAACATCAATCACTAGACAAGCTAAAGCATACTAACCCCCAAAGTAAAATGGGGGCTCACCAAAAAAGCTAAACTGAGGCCTACTAGGCAGCTTGTTTGTGGTATCTATACTTGAGGCTACATTATGAAAAAAATACAGCATCCCCGACAAGGAGGTTCATTACTACATGAAAGCTTACTATATATAAGATGGAAAAATCCACAGAACAGAAAATAATTGGAAAGGAAAATAGAACGTGCGAAATTAGGTAAAACATGCATATGGATATAAAAGAAAAATCTAAATTTATAAAAGAAAAATCTAAATTTATAAAAGAAAATATGCAATTTACCAACCAATTTAAAACCCTTCAAACAACTTACTTAAACGTTCTTTCAACTATAAAAAGGCATTTAAGTCCAAACAACTAAAATTACTGCGGATCTATATGGAGTAACCGACTTAGTAAATCATGCTTGCCTGGAGTCCAACCATTAGGGTTTGATCGGCTAACTCTACCACTACCTTGCTAGGAGGAAGGCCTGAACCGTCTAGCTTGATAGTTATTTAAATCATCCCACTCACTTTCGGGGGTATACTGAAGTGCTCGAGATCGTTCACGCTCATTCTACATTGGAAAATGTAATTTTCGACACATGTCCTTGGGCATACTCACGCTATCTCGGTTAACCATATTCTTGTTTTAAATAAAATATTGAAATCATAATAGCACTTGGCAATATTGAATCTTATTAACAAAATTTGAAGCATTGGCCCTATCGAAAGGTAAGGTCTTAGCCCTTGGGCATATTA
The DNA here is from genome assembly GCA_035772735.1 of Datura wrightii. Lineage (NCBI taxonomy): Eukaryota > Viridiplantae > Streptophyta > Magnoliopsida > Solanales > Solanaceae > Datura > Datura wrightii. Next base: position 58,020,154 of record JASDFA010000001.1, read on the forward strand.
TGTTGTACAAACATTTGCATAAATATAACTTCTTTAACCGAAAGCTCAATTACATTTAGAAAGGTTCATGCTCAAATCACATTTTCTCAACTCTAACAATTCATGGACATGGCCTTGGACAAAAACAATAATGTACAATTCATCATACAAGACAAGTGGTCTTGGCCAAGAATACATTTTAGCATTCTTAAAAAACCATAGCGAAAATTAGAAAATTTTCAAAATAATGGCAAAATAGTCATTTTTCAACACAATGTAGGAATTTCGATAAAACTTCATAAAACTGTCATGAGCTGGATTTATACTAATTTATGCTAAAATATGCAAGTTCTCAAAGCATTTCATCATGATTCGTAGCTCAAATTTGAAGACACTTAGAATTCTTTCATGGAAGTAGAAAATAGGGAAAGGTGGTGTGAAGAACATGATGTTCCGCATTTTCAAGATTTCCTTACATACCTTAATGCTTTACAAGAAAGATGCGGTAAAAAAAGGAGGGTTGCTAAGTGCTGCACTAGGAGAGAGTCCTTCCTTGAAATCCTAAGAAAGAGAAAACTAGGGTTTACCAATTTAAACTTGCATGCAAGGAAAAAGCCATACAAGATGATTAGGGAACTTACCTTAAGTTTGGGAGGGATTAGGAGAGCTTAAGAGTTCTTTTCTAGGAGTGGGAGTGAATAAAAATGGATGTTAGTGTCATGCCCTAAAACTGGTGTAGGGCGCAACTGGCACTCGACTTAGGATTGATGAAGAAGCTGGCTATGTAGCGTTTATAATTGTAACACTGAGGCCAACCAAGCCACCATTACAATCAACCAAGATAGATACTTGATAACATAAAGTTTGAGAATCCTAAAACTAGAGTATGAACTAAAAACAAATGCGGAAACAAAACTAGGAAAAATAATTGAAAAATACTAAACAAGAATTAAGTGATATAGATTTGACAAGATTCAAGTAACAACAAATTGGCTATAGGTAAACCAAATGCCTTTATTTGAGAAACTACTCAAGTTTAGAATCGGATCTTGACCACTTCATGAGTAACGTTAGACAACAATTAGTAAGTGTACTAATCGTCTTCAAAGAATACCAAGAAGAAACAAAAGATATCAAGAAAGAAAATTATCTTACTATCATAAACTATGAACTAGTTAGGTAGCAAGATACATCCAAAAGTAATCTGTCACAAAGGTTCAAAAGAACTCTAAAATATATTAATCTTCAAAATCTGATTTTCATGAATGAACAAAGACCCCTTTATATAGTAGTGAAGAAGGGGTCAGTCAAAAGATATCATAAATAAAAATAATACTTCCTAGGACCTAGAAAACTACCACACACATTATCCTATTAAGTCATCATAGAATAAAACAACTATTATATGACATAAAAGGCTGCCATACATAAAGTCCTAGGAGTCAACATAGAATAAAACAACTCTTAAATATAATTCTAGAAACTAATTAAAAAATGTTGTAGTATTTTCTCCATTTAGGAGCTGATTTGGGCTCCATTCCATCTCCTCTTGGACTTTAATTTGGGCCTTCAAATAGATGTAAGACTTAGAGAAAATATTCTTATTAGACTCGAGATCTTCTTCCATCACAAGACACTTTTTAATAGCTAATTCCAGCTCATTAAGTTGGTCTTCAAATTTCCTTGTTTGGGATTTGGTCATGGGACCTTTTGGAACTTCCAAAGCTTCCTTAGTAGATGTTGAGTTTCCATGAATGTTATCATTCCCCTTATCTTCAGGAGAAGTCTTCCTCTAATTCAATGCTGCATCAAATAATGAAAGATCAAAAACATTAAAGGTAGCACTAACTTGATATTCACTTGGAAGATCAAGTTTGTAAGCATTGTCTCCGATCTTTCCGAGGACTTCAACTGGACCATCTCCTCTTCGGTGTAACTTGGATTTTTTTTGCAGAAAATTTTTCATACCTATACTGCACCCACACTAGATCTCTAGGTTTAAAAATAACAGATTTTCATCCCTTATTTCTTCTTAAGGCAGTTTGTGCATTCTTCTATTCAATTGCAAGTGGATGTGCTGTGAGTTTACAACACATTCTCGACGCTTAAAATTGGAAAAATAGCATGGACTTAGGTATCTTTATATAGATACGAGGTGTTTTTACTCTGTTTTAATGGAAAATAGGTGTTGGAGCAAAAATATGCAAAAGTTGCAGAGAAGTGCAGAAAAGAAGCAAAGTACTCAGTATGAACCGTACTAAGATTGTACGACCCATGCTGAGACTGATGGAAAAGCTCAGAAGATTGGAATAATGCAAAGGCAAGGTAAGACTCTCAGTATGAGCCGTAACTGGAGTCATGGAATACTTCATAGAAAAGTTGCACAATTGAAGTCTCCTGATATAGGTAGCACCTACGGATCATAGCATCTACCTACAACCCATACCAGGAGCCGTGGAAAGCTTCAAGTGATTTTAGGGACTTGGCAGGGCTCATGCTACAACAAGTTGTTACGAGTCGTAGGAGAAAAGTATGAGGCATACCAAGACAGTCGTAGAAAACTTCAGAAGATGCCAGAGTTCTCATAACCAAAGCACGTCTGGATTGTACGATTCGTGAGATCATGTTCCAGCAGTACCAGATGCCAACACTTAGCCAATTCTGCACAAGCCAATGAATGTATGAGACAAGGCACGACTCATACAATCCTATTATGGGTTGTATGGTAAGTCGTAGAATATGCCAGTGCCAGATTTGGTTATTTTCCTGTTAACTTAAGAAAAAGATTTTATTATCTGTTTAAGTACATTTTCTATTACTTTTAGGACGAGATGGTCAAAATTAGTTGGTTTTCTATTGTTATTAAGTGTCTTGGATTTCTCAATTTTGTTCTTGGTTTTTTTCATCATATTTTCGTGCAATATTCACAGTAGGTTCTTTTTCAATCATCGTTGTAAGTATTTAATTATGTATTTGTCTATGAATACTCATCATAATTTTACGATCATGAGAGGCTGAAACCTCCACAACAACAATTGTGGGAACATAGTGGATAAACAAACTAGGGTTACACGATATGTTTCGAAACAAATGCCAAACGCTTGTATTGTATTCTATTATTATTTAATGTTTCTTAATGAAGCGCAATGTTATGACTTGCCCGAATTCTTTACTTGTTTGAACCAAGAGAGGTAGAGATTAGGAAAAGAGAAATTATAACAAAGCGTTGATTTTTATGATCATTGTATAACTCAAACTGCAGTCGCAGGATATTTAATGTGGAACAAAGTGATAATGGTTAATTTGAAATCGCTCATGATACTTAACCTGATGATTGAGTATAGTCATTCAATAGGAACGAACCAATCGTTTGGATGAATCCTAGTTATCAGTTCTACAAGTAAGCATTGGGATTGATCATGAGTGTAAACCCAAAGTAGTTATGAACCCATAGGGGATACTCACCCTAGTTAATTGCAAATCTTGATTAACAACACTTTATTTTTATGCTTGTTTTATAATTCTTTTCCTATAAACCCTCCAATTTGGAGATAACACACCAAAAATCCTAAATACCAGCATTAGTCTAATTCTTACCATATTCCCTGTGGGTTCGACCCCAACCTTTTTGTTGGGTTCTATATTGACAACGTTAGCTTCATACTTTGTCAGGAGTGTGATTTTGAGCCTTATCAAAAAGTGGCGTCGTTGCCGGAGAATACGACTAATATTAGATTAATTGCTTGTCTTTAACTTTTGGTTGTTATTTCCATATTTACATTTTCTTTTTATTTATGACACCTACGGGTTGTCTCTTGGTGAATGTCAAGTACTCGACAGAGAAGAAACCCCCTGATTCCTTTGGATCTCAAAATACAAAAAACACTGCGAAGAATGGAGAACCAAGAACAAAGAGATGCCTGTCTTGCTGAAGAAGCTAGGCAAGCCGAGCTAGCTCGGCAAGCTACCCTTCAGGAAGCTGATGATACTCGAGATGAAGTTGTGAATTCTGGTCTCCATTGAAGGGGAAACAGAGGCCAGAGATATTCTCCTTAATTCTTTGACAAGGATGACCCGGATATTCATGAAGTCGAGTCAAGTGGAGCTATTGTACCACCACCTTTGCCTGCTGTGGCAAAGTTTGACATCAGTAGCACCATGATACAGCTGCTGAATATGAAAGGGGTGTTTAGTTGTCATACAGCTGATGATGCCAATCTGCACTTAATAAACTTCATTGGAATATGCAAGGCGTACAGGTTGCCTAGTGTCAGTCAGGACGTAATAAGCTTGAGACTCTTCCCATTCTCTCTATCTGGGGAGGCCACTTTATGGTTATCAGAGTTTCCCAACGACTCCATTACCAACTTGAGGGAAGTCAAACAAGCTTTTTTAGAGATATTCTTCCCACCATCTAGGATGCTACAGCTTAAGGATAAGATCTACAATTTTTGGCAACTGAAAATGGAGGCCATTCATGAAACCTAGTTGAGATTTAAGAAGAAGTTGACCAATTGCCCAAACCACAAAATTCCTGATGACAGTTTGTTGGAGAATTTCTATAGGTTATTGAATAATAGTACTAAAGTTGTGGCAGATACTATGGAGGGAGGAGCACTGATGAGTCACACTTGGGAGCAAGCTGCCACTATTCTTAATAGAGTGACCAAAAAAAAAGGGCATAGCACACTCGAGAAACGAAAGAAGCTGCTGGTACACATGTTGTTGGCATGATTGCAGACCAATGAAAGAAAGAGGAGGAATGTGATCAGGAATTGGCCTACATGTGCACATCATTGGTCCTGCTCACGAAGCATATCATGGGCGCAAGAGCCAAAAAAGTTAAGGCAGTGGGAACACAGGGACAGGAACCAGTGCCGGAGCATTCAGATTCCGAGGAGGAGGCAAACTTCTTAGACAACAAGGTGGCGAGTTTGCGGGCCAATGCCCAAGGGTCTGGACAAGATACTTGCCTCAAAGGTTCTAAAAATCAAGGTCGAAATCAATACTGAGACAACTACAGTCGAAATGGGTACAGAGACAGAAGCCGAGGTTGTGAGCGATAGGGAGAATGGAGAAGGAATGATGGTTGCTGCAATGACCAAGCAAGATTGTACATGTCTCCTAATGCACTTGAGAGGGAGGCTGGACAACCAAAGTTGGAGAGCATGAAGGATAAGATGCTCAAAAAAGTGAGATCCGCGGAGGAGTAGCTGAAAAACATTCGTGGAGATATATCTGGCATGGGTCAGAGAGTCGAGTGACATGCCACGACCATCTAGTAAATAGATTAGCAGCTGGGTCAACTGTCGGCATCCCTGAACCCTAGGCAATAAGGAACACTACCTAGTAACACAATCCAAAATCCAAAAAAATTAGAGTCACTGTATGGCTGTGATGACTACGAGTGGAAAGACCACGGTTGATCCCCCTCTGCCGGTTATAGTTGAACTACAAAGGAAGAAAGAGATCATAATTGATGATGATGAAGAGGTTGTTGAGCAATAGCTTAAGGAATAAGCTGAGTTGACTGAGGCTCCAGTTGTTCAGAAAGAGCCTGAAGCTGAACAAAGAAAGAAACAAGGGTCCCCACAGATTTATAAGGCTGTCCCATGACCACCACCACTGTTTCCTCAAAGAATGAAGAATAAGGTGGAAGATGGTAAGTTTCAGAAATTTCTTTTCAGGCTTAAAAAATTATCTGTAAATATACCATTGGATGAGGCATTGGAGCAGATATCGAGATATGCCAAGTTTATGAAGGACCTTGTTACCAAGAAAAGGTCTATGAGCTATGAGCCCATGGGTAACTTGTATCATTATAGTGCTATAGCCTCACAGGTCCTTGCCTAGAAAAAGGAGGATCCATGTGCCTTCACAATTCGATGTACTATTGGTGACATTGAGTTCACAAAGGCAGTCTATGACTTGGGAGCAAGCATCAATTTGATGTCATTAGCTGTGTTTAAGTAGCTGGGCTCGGGATCCCCTACACCGACTACTATGCGGCTATTGATGGTCAATCGAACTGTGAAGAAACCTATGGAGATCCTATTTGATGTGCTTGTCAAGGTGGAAAGATTTATATTCCCAAAGGACTCTGTGATCCTTGATCGCGAGATTGACTTTGAGGTCCCCATCATTTAGGGGTGACCATTCCTCACCACCGGGAGGACTTTAGTAGATGTGGTAGCTGGTCAACTAAAATTCAGGCTTAATAAAGAGGAGGTCACCTTTAATGTCTTCCGGTCAATGAAGCAACCAAATGAGTTTAGAGTGGTCTCAACAATCGAGGATGAGTCTGAGTTTCTCGATGAAGTTTGAGTAGTCAAGAGACTTGCGTCATGCCGTTATGTTAAATTAGGCGCTTCTTGGGAGGCAATCCATGAGGTGGGTTAGTGAAGTCTGAGTAACTGAACCAACTACGTCGTGCTGTAATGTTAAATCAATAGCTTCTTTTGAGGCAACCCAAGTTTATTGACTTATGTGTGCTCAATGTGCAGATAAAACAAAAATAGGTTGCAGAAAAATTGCAGTACAGACTGGTACTACGAGCCTCAGTATAACCCGTAAGAGCATTGCACGGGCCATAGTATGAGTCCCGGTGAGAAGTAGAGATATGGACTAATGCATGAGTTCATGGTACGGTTGGTCCTACGACTCGTCCCTAGGACTCGTAACAGAGGTTTAGGAAACTTACCTGTGGACGTACAAGCTCATCATACAACTCATACCATAAAGGTACAAACTGTACCATGACTTGTAGGTCACTCTGAACTGGAGTTCCACACTTTGCATAGTACATAGGTATAGTGGGTACTACAACCCGTACAATTGAATTACGAGTCCTAGGACCAACCGTACCATGAACTCATGCATTCGGCCATATCTCTACTTCTCACCACGACTCATACTAGGGCCTATACAATGCTCTTACAAGTCGTACTGAGGCTCGTAGTACCAGTCTGTACACACTGAGCATAGATAAGTCAATAAACTTGGGTTGCCTCCCAAGAAGCGCTTGAATTAACATCACGACACAAAGAAGGTGGTTCAGTTACATAGACTACACCAATCTACCTCATGGGTTGACTCCCAAGAAGCGCCTAATTTAACGTCACAGCACGACGTAAGTCTCTTGACTTCTCAGACTTTGTCAAGAAACTCAAACTCATAATTGCTAAGACCACTCAAAAAACATTTGGTTGCTTCATTGACCGGTAGATAATGAAGGTGACCTCCCCTTTATTAAGCCTGAATTTCAGTGGCCAGCATGAATGTGGAGCCATTTTTTTGATAACTCTCTCTCAAGCATCTCTGACATATGTTCATCGTGAATTTGCTGACTCTCCAATCTTGCCCGCTTGCGTTCTTTCTATTCTTCTTTAGGGTCTCATCTCCATCATCCTCTCAGACCCTCTATTTCCCTTTTCCTCCCTCTACTTTGATCGACTCCTAATATGCTGCCAAATCAAGCTCATCATCTATCCCTATATTTAGGTCAGGAAGAGTGGGGGATGCTAGAATTGCCGGATGTCAAGATGACAACTTGGTCACTTGGCTTCGAAGAGCCCCCAACTTCTCATGGAGGCTACCAATGTCAGTCTGCTTTGTTATGCAGTCGTTAAAGTGTCTCTCAAAACTATCAAGTCTGGCATGTGAAACCTGTGCAACCGCCTGAATCTTAGCCTTCACCCAAGGCTTCACATTCTCCATGATAGACTGCACCTTTCTCTCTAGCACGGCCAGTCTATTTGCTATCTTTTGGAGAAATTCCTAAGGCACGAGCATGTATCCTGCTAGGGACTGGCTGGGAAGACCCATAGGTGGTGCAGCGGAGGTGCTGGGAGCTTCCCCTGAATTACCAGCATCTGTAGTTGGTGTCTCATCCTGCTCTTTTGAGGTGGGGGCATTCACTACTAGCCCCCAACTGCGCGTGGTACCGGGTCTGTTGTAAAACGTTGGGCTTAACTCACTAGGTTCATTTCATCCCAGATTAACCCAATGTCCGCTTTCCGTTGTCCTCCAATCAACCTCTCTTCATTAGGTTTCACCTTGAGAGGCCTGGCTTCACACACAATCTGAATATGAGACTTGGGAATGGGATGGTAGTGCTCAATCCCATAGCCCGATTTCGGATCCCCTCCGCGATGACCCTCGGAGTGTTGATGGCGTATCGTGACATGATACATGCCACCAATGCTGCTCTGCTAAACTGAGGGTGTTGTTGTTCATAGTCAGTGCCAACCTGTGCCGAACTAGCATCCAGCAGGCCTTTGCTATGAAATTTAGTGAATTCTTGGTGACTTGCTTTCCACTAGTCACCCATTCTGCCTCCTTATCTTTAACAATGACCCCAGACAGCCACTTAATCTGACTCTTCTTCTCCTTAATGCCTAACTGCTTGATCTTCTTCATGGCGTCCAACCAGTAGTCAAACTCCGGCGTAGTGTGTGGTGGTATGAACTGAGGCTCATATAATACCCGAGCAATAGTATGCTTGGATATGTCAACAGTGAAGCCTCACACCATTATGCTCTCCAACTTGGGCTAACCCTTCACTTTCTGACCCTCCTTTGCTTTCTCTTCTATGGTATCAAAATAATTGGCATAGAACTCCCGGACAATCTTTGAAGTGTATCGATCCACGGTTCTATCTATCCACTCAAACCTGTAGTAGCTAAATTTCCGCTTTATCTCCTCCACCTCATCCAGTGTATTGGTGAGGATCTGCAGCTCTTCTTGAATACTCCACCTAGGGTTGTTCTTGGTGGTAAGAGTGAGATCCTGTTCATAGATCTCTTGTGCACCTGGTACTCTCCACCGAATAGTACGATTCTCCCTAGGTGAAGTCTGCTCTTGCTCAGCATTGGCTGCCTCATCATTGGATCCAGACTCACTATCTCCATCGCCAGATTGGGCCTCCTCGGACCCCTCATCATCACTAGAGGCACTACTATACTCTTGGACTCGTTCCTCAGCTCCCTCCTCAGATTGGGGAGCATCAGCAAATGTGGCAATAGTCGCCTCGTCCTGGGCTTTAGCTTTTGCCCTAGTGGTTTAGGTCCCATCGGTGTAAGATATATCCCCCTGTATTCTTCCATCAAACCACTAGGAGAGGTGTCTGCATGCTCAAATTCGGAGGGCTCATCTCTCGATGCCCTGCGAGTAGCTATCTTTTCCCTGGAGTCTTTATTTTTTAGAAGGATTCTGCAGTTGGGATGACCTATGAGTCATAGCATGTTGCTACAAGTCGTGGTCTTCTCTCGTGGTCTACTTGACAACTTCTAATCTTCTTAGGTAGAGGTTGGTACGACTCATACAATGTCACTACGAGTCGTAGGAGTCTGTCGTGGTTTTGACTTTAGCAATCTGACATCTTTGATGAATCTACTACAGATCCTTCATATGACTCGTACCATGCTGGTATGACCAGTGCAATCCACTCATGCTCTGAGTATTCCAAGTAACCGATCCTCTAAATCTCACTAAGAGTCTGTCAATACGGTTTGTACATTGGTATCATGACTCGTTAACACTGCTCGTACAATGATCTATGCAAGTGCACATCTTCTGAATCTCTATCACAGTCCCTTAGTATGGCTCGTACCTAGATGGTACAGCTTGTACTATCCAGTCGTATGTTGGCTCTGCAATTATGCATTTTCTCTGAAGTTTTGCTATGAGTGTCAGGTACGGCTCGTACTATGACCTATAAATAAGTCAATTTCTACACTTTTGTTCTCCTTTTCCAAAATCCAACTCCCCGTCCTGATATCCCTGGAAACAAAGTAAAAGAACATCATATCTGTATGAACATACCTAAGACCAAGCATTTTTCCTATGTTTTAAGCATCAAAAGTTCAGTAAAACCACGGCACATCAACACCCTCAACTTAGAACTTTTGCATGTTCTCGGGAAAACAAAAACACTACTACACATACGACACTTTACTAGAAAGTAAAAAAAAAAGACCTACAACCAACAATAAGAAAATTAGCACACATGACCTTTATCAAGTATTGACCCCCTTTTCTTTCAAACACTCAAAATCAGGACTGTTGAGTACACATGCAACTACAACTCATGACCTAAATGGATCGATACATGACATTAAATTATTAACAGACAACTGCGCAATCACTAAATTCTATTTACACAGACAACTGACAGTATGTAAAACAACCCATGTACCCTCACAACAAACAAAGTCCCAAATACTCACAATGATATATATAAGAAACTGGGACTATCAAACAAAGCTCTCACTCTCACAAAGAAGTTAAAATATTGCATAGATGATACCATAAACTTGCCCTTATTATCTATACTCTGATTCTTCAAACAGTCAGGTTAGGATCACTATAGGACTTTCATTGGCTTGTAATGTGGGCTCAGGGACGGGTTTGGTAAATATGGACAATAGTGACTTACCCTCCTTGGCACTACATAACTTGTGGCTTCACTTCTACCCTTTTCACTTCTTTTCTCCCTTTTTCCATCTTATTCAGCTTTCAACTTGTGGGTGTGGTTTATTTTTCATTTTTTCACTTTTTTTTCTTTCTTTCTTTGACTTTTAAAATTTGCTTTTCCTTTCCTTTTTTTCTTTCACATCCCACTTTTCACTGACAAGCTTTTATCCTTTATTTCCCCCAAATAGTCTAGCAACCCTATAATAGCCACCCTCAACTTTGACATTTTTCTTGAGTTGAGGTTCACAATGTCTAAGGAGGGACTAGGACAAGAAAGGTTCATTATAAACATGTGGGAAGGTGAATGGGCTAATCAAAGAAAGCCGTCAATTTAGTCTTAAATATTTGGATCAAGGGATACTTATTTCACCTGGTCAGGTAATATAGGCTAAAAGTGAGCCAAGTGAGAAATAGTCTATAATCCTTTCCTAACTAACTATCCTCTAACCTATGCAGTTGGGCAAGTTCTAGATCACCTGCACAGTATTGAACTAGGTAAGAACTCACCTACACATAGTATAGGGTTATATCACACTATCTGGTTCATGCACAGGTATACTACAGTTAAACATGCTAATCTATCAAATGCCACTAAAGATCCACATCAGTCATGCTTCACAGTCAATACACACAACTAATCACAACAAAAAAATTTAAAAGGGGTCATTTTTAAAAAACTACAAAACATCACATACATATGCAATTTGTTAGCTATTAAGTACTACTAACTTACTCCTAGTTAAACAAAACAAAAATCCTAAATATGTCGATTCTACTAGATAGCATGCCCAAGGGAAAAGATATGTGTCAATAAGAACCCTCAGACGAAAATCAAAACAGATACAACCCCCAATAAAAATGATGCTTTGTCCCCAAAGTAGTGAAATAAAGACCAAGGAAGGGATATATTTGTGGCACTCTAGATGGCACACACACCACCTCATCAATTGTGGAGCCAGCGGTGGACAAATGGTATGGTGGTGATGGTGGGGGTGATCCCTACCCCCTGAGTAGTCTTGGCTGCCACAACGACCTTAGTATCTATCTAGGCTGAATGTGGCTCACCCGAAGGGTCCTTACTACTCACAGGCGCCATAGGCACAGTAACTGAGCTCCCTGCTCCTCTAACTCTCTCCTGTAGCTCAGACATATGCTGGCCATGAGTCTGCAGGCTAGCTATTGTTGCTCGTCTGTGCTCCTTCCTCTCTCTCTTCCTTCTCTTCCTAGAGGTCTCCTATTCAACTACCTCAGACGACATCCACTTTCCCTTATCTCCAGCAGCAGGCTTGTAAGTACAGAACTTCCTTAAATCAAACTTCTCATCAGGCTCATCCTCAAAAAATGGAATAGTAGGAGCTGGTAATATGGACGACTGTCAATATGACAGCTTGATGAACTCACTCTTGATCGAGCCCAACTCATCCCGCAATCTCCGCACATCTGGCAGCTCCGCAAACCGCTCATTGAGATGATGCTCAAAACATCGAGCCTATTGTGCAAGGCTTTAGCTGCCTCATCAATCTTGGTCCTCACCCATGGCTTGACTTGCTCCATCATGATATTAACTTTCTTTTTTGTCAGGATCAGCCGCTTGGCCATCTCTTTTAGCAAGTCCTGCGATACTAGGACATAGTGGGCGAGTGGATAGCATGCTGGGAGTAGCTGTTGTGGGTCCAGACTTAGTGGTCGGCTTCTTACTCTGCTCAACTAGAGGGGGGATCAACATGCTCATCTCCAGCTATCTTCGGTGTCAGGACTGCTAGTGGTACTCTAACCCGACCCACCGGGTTCATGTCACGAATCGAACATAGGCCAGGACCGAGACATGAAACCTAGAATCACGAATTGCTCCAAGTCGACCCATGGCATGAACATAACAGCTAAAGAACATACATTATACGAAAACTGATAAACTAAACATGAATAAGCGGAAGTCTGCATATATAATGATAATAAAGAGAGTCAATACTGGCAAGCTGAGATTCTACCTATTGTCTAAAAGCCTCAAACAATACTGAAGAGTTGATGGGACAATATCCCCAACTAGCTCGATAAAAGTCTGAAATTGAAATAACAAAACAACCAACTAAACTGAATGTCTTCAGAAGATGATGACTCACCGAAACTGGCTAAACTGGATTGATACGGAAGCAGGAATAATGGCACGATTGAGTCTGATCACTCAGACCTGTATCATAAAATGATACAGCATAGAGTATGCGGTTAGTACGTGGAATATACTAAGTATATAAGGTAAGTAAAACGGGCTGAGTAATTATAACTGAAATCATGCAAATAATATACATCATAAGATTATGAGAATAAGGGCTACATACTGAGAACTGAAATCATGTATAGTCATAAACTGAATTCATATCTAAACAGAATGACTCAAAGCTGAAAATAGAATCATATGGCTGGCCATATCTGAAATCATAAGTAAAAGCTTATAAGCTGATCATTGGGTCAACCTACTGAAAATATAATATCATTAGTTGTAAACATGCATAACTAAAATCATGAGGAAAAATGTGAGACTCGTCTTAACCAACAACCATTATGCATTAACGCATGATGATCCCACGTCTTTCCCATGTGGAGGAGAGTCATCCTTATCCTTTCCATGGTGAAGGATAGGTAAGGTATGATATCACGGTGTGCCCTTGGGCAGGGGGAAATGCTCTCTCGAAAGGCCCTAAAATATATCTATATTGGCGCGTAGTTTATGAGACCGGGGAAACTTTGAACCCCTAGCCTATTTTGTGCTAGACTCTATTCCCAAAACATGTATGATTCTCGTATATTCATATTTTAAAACATAACTTGAGTCTATACATTTGAAGAATCTTGACTCCAAAACATATATGTATCATTTGTTCTTGTTAGCCATAGCTAGATCATTAATCATGATTGTCTTGTGTGGGCTTGCCCAAATCTAAAAATCATGCATACTTGAAATAGGCTTCCTTGATCAAAGTCATAGATTCATACATGGGTCATTTGTAAACATTCATACATACTAGATATCTCATCATACTTGAAATTATAAATTATAAACTTGACTTTTCATGAACCTACATAATTGGGCATAATTTCCTAAAATTTGAAAACATGAATTTGTAATCAATCAGTGTATAAAATGTACCCACGAATCTTAAAACATGCTTTGAAACATGAAGGGAATTGACCCATAAATAAATCATAGAGAATTTCAGAAAATAGGGTTAAAACCCAATAGGATCATATACTTGAATTAACATTTGAATTCACGAACTTGAGGAGAAATTTGGGCATGAGAGTGAAAGTAAACTCTCATTTATGGCCCTACATACTATAATACCCCGAAAGTGCCTAAGATTAGACCCAAGATTTAAAAATGGAGTTGGATGAAATTGGGGAAAAAATTCCACAGAACGGACGACCCAACGGATTGTTGGTCCAACCAACGACCCATGTGAAGCAATCGTGGGAGGGGTTTTCTGGTAGCAATAGGGGAAATAATGTTCCACGTCCCAAAACTGGGGTAGGGGGAAACTAGCACTCGATTCATGATTGATCGAGAAACCGTCTACATGACATTTGTAACTGTAACACTTAGGCCATCTAGGCCACCTGTCACAATCAACTAAAGAATAAACTGGACCCATAAGGTCCCAATAATACGAGGTAAACAATCGAAATGCAACCAAGGCAATTAGTGTGATAAACCAAGAAACAATAAGCCGATGAGGCCACAAACTGAATAACACTGTACACACTAAGTCCACAAAGCCTCTAAAGAGTAAACTGACTGATGGTCGGAACAGGGCTCCGACCTACCCATACCTGCATCTCAAAAGTCAAGCATAAATAACTAAGCCTAGCTCCAGGAAGAAATGAGCATATCAACAATCCGTTGATCTCACGAACTGCTACTCAACTGGCCATCCTGACCTCTACCTGCACCTGCGGCACGAACGTAGGTCCCCAAGCAAGGGGACGTCAATACGAATGAAATGTACTAGTATGTAAGGCTGAAACTGTAACCATGAGATAACGATCCTGTAATAACTAACTTAGCACATAAACATATAAAGGATAAATAAAACCTGGAACTCTGCCACCTATAATTGATAACAACTTACTATAACATAAATGAACTCAAGATAACTGAACCGGGAATAAGGAGTGGTAACAACCTGGATTCCTGGAAACTGAAACCTGATAATAACTGTATAATGAGATGAAAATGCAATTAAGAAATGCAGAAGAAATAAACTATAATTGTAATGCCTGCGACCAGCCAACCGTAAATCCATATATAAAATTCGTCCGGACGGTGTACCACACCGGGGTAAAATAAAAATATCTCCAGCCAATGTACCACACCGGGGTAAAATAAGAAGATCTCCAGCCGGTGTACCACACTGGGGTAAAGTAAAAATATCTCCGGCCGATGTACCGCACCGGGGTAAAATAAAAATATCTCCAGCCGATGTACCACACCCCCAAAAAATAAAAAGATCTCCAGCTAATGTAACACATCGAGGTAAAATAAAAAGATCTCCAGCCGGTGTACCACACCAGGGTAACATAAAAACAAATCTTAATCACAATCACAAATGGAGCTGACAGAGCTCATACAAACTATCTGAATACTGGAAACCATAAAATATGCCGATCAATAACTATAGCATGTGTAGGATCTTACCACGACCCCTAATACTACAATTATGCCATACCCATATAGGTCTTTCATTTAGCATTTTAATACATACATATGTTGTGAATGAATTCTAGGGAAGTTCCTAGAACTAAGATATCATAAAAACATGTGTAGACTAACGTTCATGATTTTAAACATCTCCTAGCAATTCTAACACGATGAGAAGAGAGGAATTACTTAACCTAACATTTTCTATTAACAAGCTTAGCATTCATTTCGTGCTTATACTCGTTTGACTTTCATACTTTCATATCAAGAATTGTGAGCATACCTCATTCATTGCACATCATATCATATCTCGAGGTAACTTATGAACAGGAAGACATAACTTGTGTATCTCAAACCTGGAGCTATGTAATATAAAAATGCTAGGCAACTATCTAGGAGCCGCCTTAAGATAAATAAAGACTTGTTGGCATGGTTTAGACAATATAGGAAAGGCTCGTGTGAAACTTTGCAATATATGAGGATCTTAGTAAAGCTTAGCAACATTATAAACAGTTTAGAAACTTCCAAGGAAAATAAAATCCTTTAAAACTTGAAAAAGTTAATCCAACTCTTAGAACAAATAATCAAAGATAATTGTTTAAAAGTACAATGAAGAACTTCTCTTTAACTTGAGTCACTATCTCAAAATATTTGATTTTAATTATTTCTTAAGGAGTTAACACTTTACTGGCCTTTCATTAGCTTATCACAACTGAACATAAACAACTTTATTTATAACTCTTTTGCTAAACGTCTTTAGAACAGGGTAAATCTTGCTAGCTATTTTCCTAATTCATTAACAATCGTAACACTTATCATCAAATTTAACAACCTTTAGCTCTACTTTTCGTATTCATCTTAAATTCTTTTCCAAACAGGATTCGTCATTCCCTACCTAATAATTTACTCTCGTGTTCACTATTCCAGTAATTCTTGTATGCACTTACCTTCTTACCTAATTGCCAACCTTGTCTTTTAAACTCGTCTTGCTCATATTTTAACGTCGCTCAAAGGTTCTTGAAATCAACTATGGACAGAAGGCATATACCTCACATATTACCTTAAAACGTCTAACATTTACAACTTTCAAAGAACATGCGACATGTCTACTTAAAGCCTTCAATTCTCAGGAGATCTAGATAACTCAAGAGCTCTAATAAACATATAGCGACTTTCTAAAGGAAATCCTTGCCGCTTTAGTGCGTAATTTGAATGTAAGAATAAAAATATATGTATATATTATGATTTTCATCTAACATGTTAACATCAAGATATTGTGAATAACCTGCAAATGAAGATGGTCCTATAGAAATATCAATAGTTTACCCATTCGGGTTCTATCTTCCAAGTTTAACGTTCAGTTAATTAAGAAACGTATTAATTAGTCTCTTAGCTTAAGGGAGAGGGATCGAGAAAGCTTCTCATGGCCCTAGGCACCTTAAAACATGAATATAAGAGGGTAGGTAACTGTTGTAGGGAAATTCCATTTTGTTACCCTCGTTAACCCTTATTGAGTTAAAACCTACTTCAACTATTAGGTTTACCCACGCGTCGTCGTTTTGTTGACTGCGCCCAAGCGCACACGCAAGCGTACGTGGTCGTACAAGTAATACGGTGGCCCTTTTTAAGAGCCGTATGTCGAACCCACAGCGACTGGGCCAATTCAGCTAATTATCAAGTTTAGGTGTGATATTAACTTACACAAGTGTTAATTATAGAAGTTTTCATTAAATTATAGTTAAATCTAGGGGTGGTCATATAAATAATATGGAAGAATATAAGAAGCAACTAGAGCTAAGGCCGGATAATCAAGCAATGCTACACTTTTTAATGGTTCAAGTATGAAATTATCAGTTGTTATCTCACATAGTTGAAATTGCGATGTTCATGGTCTCTCGAGCCTTTAAACACGACAAACTAGCCTCACAACTACATTGTTGAGTGGGGATGTGACATCCTAGGTTGTGACCAATTCAACTACATGGATGTCGTTTACGGGGTTTATGCTCTCGATTATGGACTTTCGTACCTCAAATTATTTAACTCAACTTAGCTTCACAACTACTTCTATAAGTGGTGGAGTGACAATTCTAAGCCGGTGTCTTGTTATCATCCCGTTTTATCAACCAAGCAAGGCAAATTAGGTATAATTTCTATACCTAACTGCGAATCATATCGAAAGATAAGAACTTGCTCCCTACATTCTCTTGATCTAGCCTAGGGTTACTCTCTCAAAATTTTACCTAGCTTAACATGTATGTTTTCATGGTGATCAAGCATAAAAACAACCGTAATAAAGAATGTAATACAAAACAACAATTAACAACTCAAACCAAAATGAATTCATGCAATTGCAATCATATCACGTAGCCTCAACCCTACAGGAAGGGTTTTAGCCACTCATGTTCATACAAATACTCGAAAACATCGTTAAGGTAATGTACTTACAAGAATAGATAAAAGAGAAGGTAAATTTGGTGAACCCTAGGTGAGTTCTTCACTTCTCCCTTCGCTTCTTTATGGTTTTCAGAAAATATTTCATGAAAATTTTATTTTAGAAGCTAAGGGTTCAATTTATAGTAAATAGGGAATGTACAATTTTTGCCCGGCATGGAATGGCTCTTTGGCATGGAGGTGGTCGTGGTAATTTGCCTCCGTGACACGGAGATATCGCGAAAGCACATTGGAAAGCACCTAAAATGACATTCGGCTGAAGCTTGCCGCGATGGCCGGCGTGGCGTTCTGCCTGTGCGGCGCGATGGGCTGCGTTACACGCCCTTGGCCCGCAGATGTGCCTCGCATGACACGGCGCTAGCACGCAGACGGCCTATTGCTACATTGTTCTCGTGCCTGGCATTGGCGTGGCATGGTGCTGGGCACAGCACAGGCACAACGTGGCACGCTGCCTGGCGCGGCCAGGCTTGCCAAGGCATGGTTCCTTGCCGACTTTTGTAATTTGCTTCCCATTCCATTTCTCCACTTCATCCATCATTATTTAGTCCCTCAAATGCATATTTAACCTACAAAAACAAGGACTAATCATGTTGGTTTGTATATATCCAAATTTACATAAAATCACATGAGAAATTAAATGCATAAATAGACAAACACGACTACACTAAGTTATAAAATAGCACTTGGGCACGCAATTATGCCCATGATCACCACCCCACCCTTAAAGCCTTGTTCGTCCTCAAACAAACCTTTTACATCTCATGCACATGAAGACTCCCACATAGCTAATTTAGCAAGACAATTCAAGCTACGACTACAATGACTATTTAAGATAGCAAGTTAAAAATAGAGCATGCAAGATTTAACCATTAAAATCAAATTTAACTATGTTAAGACTTCCTAACCTCAAGAATCGACTCTCAATCATAGCAAATCCATGCAAATCAACCGATCAAGAAATCCGACATGAATTTTTATCTTTTATTAAACATGTGCCCTCACAACACAAGAGAGTCACCCATTTTCATTCACAAAGTATCAAATCACACCATGTATGGGTATATAAATGGAAATTAAGCTCGCTCTCACAAAGAATTCACATGCATCATGTAGTGACCCATAAGCTTGCCTTTAGTGTATTACTCCACTAATTTAAGGATGTGTGAACGTAAGATCAAATAGGACTTATTGGGTTGTAATGTAAGCTAAGGGACAGGTAGGTACTATTATGGATAATAACATTGGCTATCTTTCCCAAGCACTTTTAATACATCGCACCTTCATTATGGGCATCTCTTCTCTTACTTCACCCTCGTTCTTTTCACTCTTGAATTTCCTCTTCTTGTTCCCATTTCTTTAAGCACACTTAGCTTATTAGTAAGGAGTACTTAAGCAACTTTGTCATTCATTTATTTTCCTACTCCCTACCAATACCCAGGCATTTTCAAACAAGTGCACCTTTGACCTTTTCTTAACTCCCACAACTGTTATTTTTCCTTCTTTTTCCCGATTCTCACTCCTTTACTCTTTTGGCTTTTTCACTTAAGCGCTTAAGAGTTTAGGATCAAATTCAAGGCTAATGAAAGAAAACTAATTAAGCTTATGTTGAAGCTATCAAAGAATAGGCTTAAGGATCAATGGGGCTAATTAGGATTTCAATATCAAGGTAGGTAAGGCAAGGGTTAGAAATTTGGCTCATTCAAAGAAATACCTAAATCATCTCCTACACTCTATCTCCTTCATTTCATTTTGTATACACACCAGGTAAGTTCTAGATAATCCAGAATAGCATGGAATATTCAAAAACCTTACACTCTCAGCACATGCTCAATTCAAGACACATTCAGCAAACTCTTAACTCAGCTAATCACATAAATTCAGAATTAAGCTTAGAATCACACCGAGTCACATTCACGAGCTTAGGTGTCTCAAACAAAGTTATACACTTCTTACATGCTTCAACACTAACCACACTTGCATCTTACAATCATGTATAGCGCACAGCAAGAACATTAAACAATCAATTAGCTACGGATTCAAAATCAAAACCTATTGACTAATTTTCCCTCAAGACGGTTGTCATACATCCATCATCGGAAATAGTCTCTAACTATGACTAAAAACACCATATACAGATAGAGAAAATTTTTATTCCTCGGTTCAAAGACCCCCCATCGGAAAAGAACCGAAAAGAAAAATCAACGGGTGGTGACGTCATGCTCAACTCAAAAAAAAAATTCCAATATGTATCAAGAACTACATCACCAAAATCATTAAGCACAACATTTTTGAAATTTTCCTCACCACTTGAATCATGCTATGTCTCCAAAACATCTAATTAAAATTCAAAAGGGTGAGAAGCACTCCCTGAAGCCTCTAAGCCTAGTTAACAACATGTTTTTCTTCAAATTTGCACAAGTGGGTGTTTGACCCCACACTTTCCCTCTTCCATGCTTCTTAGCTTCCTCCTCCAAGGGTACTCAGGTTTACCCTCCATCTGTGCTTAAATTTCCATCAAAAACCAAACACGATGAAAATAAACAAAATCAACACAAATAACAATTACAAATTGTACCTATGGTACCCTTGGGTTGCCTCCCAAGCAGCACCTAATTTTACGTCGCGGCATGACGTGAACTATCCTTTTCAAGACATCCTCATACCTGGGTTCCCTTTCAAGAACCATCTTCTTCTCTTTTGATTTTTAGAGAGAACAGCCTCCACTCTGTCCATCTCTTCCTCCAACTTCTTCTCAAACTGAAGCCCTTCATCAGACTCGGGCTAAAAACTACTCAGTTCCTTTGACCGTGGACCTGTGGAATCCGCCACCCCACACTTATCCTCTGACAAAACACTAACCTTACACAGGTTTCTGTAGTGTGTGGGTGGGTTAATCTCTTGGTAGACTCGGAAGAGTTCTTCTTCATCCTCGACCCTCATTTTCAGGGTCCCTGCTCTCACATCGATAATGGCTTCTCTAGTGGCCAAGAATGGTCGTCCCAAGATTAAGGGTACCTGATCATCAACATGAAAATCCAATATGATAAAATCATCGGGTATAATGAACTTACCCACTTTGATGAGAAGGTCCTCTATAATTCCATCCGGTGCCACTCGCGACTTATCTGTCAGCTACAGTATCAATCTTGTTGGTCTCGGTTGACCCAACCCCAAGGTGTTAAATAAAGATAGGGGCATTAGATTAACTGCTTCCCCTAGATCACACAAAGCTCTTATCACCTCAGCTTTACCAATTTGTATGGGGAGGGTAAAACTCCTGGGTCTTTGAGCTTTTTAGGTATCTTGCTCATTACCCTGTGGCTGCACTCCTCAGTTAGTGCTATCGTCTGAACATCCACCAATCTGACTTTGTTGGCCATCACATCTTTCAAGTATTTAGCATACTTGGGCATTCCCTGCAAAATATCAAGCAAAGGCAAATTTTTGTGAAGTTCTTTGAAAATCTCGAAGAACTTTTTGAAGCATTCCTCCTCCTTGCTTTTTTTGAATCTCTGCGGGAATAGTGGTGGTGATCTCTGTGCTGGTTGCAATGATGATTGTGCATTTTTTTGCACAACACTCTGATTCTCTCCCTTGTCAGTGGATTGTCCTTTTCTAACCAACTCCGGTTGCACCTCATTGCTCTTCTCTTTCAGTGTCGCATCAGCTAATTGCTTGCCACTCCTCAGACTGATGCCATTGACCTGGCGAGGGTTAGTATCTGTGTAGTGGGGTAGTCCTCCCTGTGGTCTCATGTTATGAGCAGCTGCTATTTGACCCATCTGCTTCTCTAGATTGCCGGTGACCAACTGCTGATTTTTCAAATCCGATGCCATCCTTGCTGATTCTCAGCTAATTGAGTCTGGGTCTCCATGATTTTCTACAACGTCTCCTCAATGTTACTGCTCAACTAGCAATCAATCTTCCTGTTCTGCTGACACTGTTGCTGCTGAGGTTGCTGGTAACTTTGCCTTTGATTTCCACCCCAAGAAAAATTTGGGTGGCTTTGCCAATTGTTGTTGTAATTGTTTCCAAA
The DNA here is from genome assembly GCA_035772735.1 of Datura wrightii. Taxonomy (NCBI): domain Eukaryota; kingdom Viridiplantae; phylum Streptophyta; class Magnoliopsida; order Solanales; family Solanaceae; genus Datura; species Datura wrightii. Next base: position 58,041,789 of record JASDFA010000001.1, read on the forward strand.
ATTCTGATTGTTCCTTTAAACATTCCCAACAAAATTGACTGATTCCGGATTGGCCCTGCATGATTCTGCATTGTGCCCATTATTGCCGCAGATTTCACATCAACTCGGACCTTGCTGAACTGCATTTACCTGACCCTGCTGTTGGTTCATACTCAGTTTATTGAACTGAGTCATCATCTGATGCTAGAATGACGCTAGCTGTGCCGCCAAGTCATTCATACCATCTACCTCTATCAGACCTGCTCTCTTTCCTGCCCCTCTCGATGCCTCGTTGTGCCACTCTAGATTTCCCTAAGCAATTCTATTCAACAAAGTGTACAACGCATCATAAGTCTTCTCTAAGGCGTACCCACCCGATGCAGAGTCTAGTAAAATTTTTGTGTGTGGGTCTAAACTTTCTACGAAGGTATGGGCCAGCACTTCATTGGATTGCTGATGATAGGGACAGTCTCTCAGTAATGACTTGAATCTCTCCCAAGCCAAATACAAGTTCTCATCCGGCCTCTGCTTGAAACTCAATATCTCACTTCTAAGTTTGCAGTCTTGCCTGACGGGAAGAATTTGATAAGGAACTTCTTTGCCAAATCATCCCAAGAAGTTATGGAATTCGGTGGCTTAGACTTCAACCACCTCTTTGCCTCCCCCAACAATGAAAATGGGAAGAGGGTAAGTCGGACATAATCTGTAGACACTTCAGTGGGGACGAATGTGTCACTGATCTCAAGAATGTTCTGTAAGTGCTGTTGCGGGTCCTCATGTGCCATCCTAGTGAATTGACCACTAGAATGTAACAGCTGCACCATATTCTGCTTCAATTTAATGTTTCCTCCAGGTTCCGGTTTGCGGATACTAGAGGTCACATTTGTCGCTAGTGGGATAGCCACTTCGCGAACTAGTCGAGCTGCCATGATATCAGGTGACAACTTTGCTTCTCCTAGTGGTGGTTGTTGTTGTACTCTCTCTTGAAGTCTCTTTAGCTTTTGCTCTAGAGCTTCCCTCCTGTGTAAATGAATTTGATGCTCTGGTTCAACCAACAGTTCCACTAGCTCTCTATTCCTTGCCAGCTTTGCAAGGACACCCTGTTACCTGCAATATGTCAGACTAACACCAACTTTCCCAACACTTAAGGAAATTAAAAATCACAAAAAATAGAAAAGTTTACTAAACTTCGCCTGTCCCCGGAAATGGCGCCAAAAACTTGTTGTGACTGCGCCCAAGCGCACACGCAAGCGTACATAGTCGTACAAGTAATACAGTGGCCCTTTTTAAGAGTTGGATGTCGAACCCACAGGGACTGGGCCAATTCAGCTAATTATCAAATTTAGGTGTGATATTAACTTACACAAGTGTTAATTATAGAAGTTTTCGTTAAGTTATAATTAAATCTAGGGGTGGTCACAGAAATAATCTGGAACAATATAAGAAGCAACTAGAGCTAAGGCCGGATAATCATGCAATGCTACACTTTGTAATGGTTCAAGTATGAAATTATCAATTATCTCACATAGTTGAAATTGCGATGTTCATGGTCTCTTGAGCCTCTAAACACAACAAACTAGCCTCACAACTACATCGTTGAGCGGGGATGTGACATCCTAGTTCGTGTCCAATTCAACTACATGGATGTGGTTTACGGGGTTTATGCTCTCGATTATGGACTTTCATACCTCTAATCATTTAACTAAACTTAGCTTCACAACTACTTATATGAGTGGTGGAGTGAACATTCTAAGCCGGTGTCTTATTATCATCCCTTTTTTTCAACCAGGCAAGGCAAATTAGGTATAATTTCTATCCTAACCGCGAATCATATCGAAAGATAAGAATTTGCTCCCTACATTCTCTTGTTCTAGCCTAGGGTTACTCTCTCAAGATTTTACCTAGCTTAACATGTATGTTTTCATGGTGATCAAGCATAAAAACAACCATATTAAAGAATGTAAGACAAAACAATAATTAACAACTCAAACCAAAACGAATTCATGCAATTACAATCATATCACGTAGCCTCAACCCTAGAGGAAGGGTTTTAGCCACTCATGTTCATACAAATACTCAAAAACATCGTTAAGGTAATGTACTTACAAGAATAGATAAAAGATAAGGTAAATTTGGTGAACCCTAGGTGAGTTCTTCACTTCTCTCTTTGCTTCTTTACGATTTTCAGAAAATTTTTCATAACAATTTTATTTTAGAAGCTAAGGGTTCAATTTACAGTAAATAGGGACTGTACGATTTTTGCCTGTCATGGAATGGCTCTGTGGCACGAAGACGGTTGCGCTAATTTGCCTCTGTGACACGGAGGTATCGCGAAAGCACAATGAAAAGCACCTAAAAATGACATTCGGCTGAAGCTTGCCGCGATGGCCGGCGTGGCGCACTGCCTGTGCGGCGCGATGGCTTAAGTGACACGCCCTTGGCGCGCAGGTGTGCCTCGCGTGACACGGTGCTAGCACGCAGACGGCCTGTTGCTGCATTGTTCTCGTGCCTAGCATTGGCGTGGCACGGTGCTGGGCGCGGTACACGGACAACGTGGCCCGCTGCCTGGCGCGACCAGCCTTGCCAACTTTTGTAATTCGCTTCCCATTCCATTTCTCCACTTCATCCATCATTATTTAGTCCCTCAAATGCATATTTAACCTATATAAACAAGGACTAATCATGTTGGTTAGTATATATCCAAATTTACATAAAATCTCATGAGAAATTAAATGCATAAATGGACAAACACGACTAAACTAAGTTATAAAATAGCACTTGGGCATGCAATTATGCCCAAGATCATCGTCTTGCTATGTTTACCAATTTCCTTAGCAACCGTAATGTGAAACAACTTTCAAACCACAAACACATAATGTAATGTAAAGGACCAGCTCACAGTGCCCACGCCGATGGGACTTCAGAATCAATTTACAATTATGACCATAATCGAATGCAATTGCCCTCTCCGTTTTACATTCATGTGTTCCAACCATTTAGAAATCACACAACTTAATACCAAGTAATTCTAACAACTGGGAAGAACCATAATATGCTACTACAGAATCTCAAGTACAGGGGAACGCCGAATTAATCCTCGACATGAATTCGGGCTTGAAAATCAAGAGACAAAGAGCGCCTTACTTACCTTTTTTTTCCGGCGAGCTTTCTTATGTCGTTTCTTTCTTTCAACAACCAGAACTTTAGCCCCTTAAATTACTCGAGTTTATCACCAAGTGAAAATGCTGTTTCAAGCCAGTTTATCCAGCCAAAATGTTACATCAATAGGCAGTCACAACACAAACAAATAAGGCAACACTTAGCATTTCTTATTCCAACTTGTTTCTACAACTTTGGGGGAAAATAGAGGTAGGAAATTACCTCACTTTTCTCATGAAAAACTCCAACAAATATAGAGTATATTCTCAGAAAAACACAGCTATTCCAACCTTCAAAAACGAGCATAACTTCTACAACAACATTCCAACAACGGTAGTCCAACATAACCTCCAACTTCTAGCTTTAGCTAGGATTTTTAGGCAAGTTAAGCATTTAGAAACACTTACCCTTGGCATGAGAATATTTTTGGATATAATAGGAGTATTTTCATCCAAATCACTTCCCAATAACGCAGCATTCTTGCTGCCCAAAACACAGCAAAATAACAGCACAACAACTACAACAAGTCAACATACAAACCATAACTTTCTTCTGGTTTTCCTTCAAAAATTCATGCACTTATTAGAAATTTCAAAAGTGGGAAGTGACTTACTATTTCTTATGAACAATTCCTACTAAGATGGAGTATAACATTAGCTCAAAATAGTCCCAAACACGCAGCAACAATACTGCCAAAACGAAGCTACAAGGCGGCAACAACTTCACCGCAGTGTTGCCTTCACTTCCATCAACTTTTGCTTGAGTTTTGATGGTGTTTTCTTGAGGGATTTCCTGTTGGTTTCTAAGGCTTTGCTACCGGAAAAAATAGAGAATTTCAGAGGGTAGGAAAGCACCTCAAACCTGGAAAATTTGAAAATGATTTCATAACCAAAAACTTAAAATATAAAAGTGTTTGGGCGGTGGCCGTTTTTAGGGCGGTGGCCATGTCACTGCCCGATAGTGCTACTGTAAAATGCCTATAACATTTTATTCCGAACTCCGATTGATGAGCCGTTTGATGTTATGTAAACTAGACTCGAAGATATTTAATTTTATAGGTTGTGGGGCTTCTAGTTAATTATATATTGGGAGATACAGTTATTTAAAATTGACCCTAATTTATAAACATTACATACTCTTTGTTTTTTCATTCGTACACATTTCCCTTGTCATCTACGATCAATATACAATCCATACTTCCCTTAACATAGCATACAAACATCAAATAATCACTAAAAAAATTTCGGTGGTGTCACATCCTCCCCCCCTTAGAAACATTTGTCCTCGAATGTCATAACACCTTTAACTCATCCTTGTCTTCCGTCATAAACATACATTCCATATATTCGTAGACATATTCTTTCTAGTCATTAATTCATATCAAACTATACCTATTCAACTCAATCTATTTATCTAATCTAAGATAGACGTGCCTTAACACCATATAATCAGTGAACTTTTCTAACCATAAGCAAATTTATACACTACCATGACAGATGATTAACTCCAATACCACTTTTCATTCACTTCTTAAGATTCAAGATCAATGTTAAATCTTAAGCAGCATTTTTACCTTTGCTTTTACCATGGCCCGTTATTGACGGTCCTGACACAGAAACTAAGGCCTGATCTAGGGACAAAGAAGGAACTAAATCTCTAGGAGAAACTGAATCTCTGGCCACCGGGGGCCTTGAAACACTACATGGGGCCTAAATAACCCTGTTGACCTGGTCTCCCCACTTTATTCTACTTCTCAGTCGATACTTGGAGACGGTGAATCAGATTCCTCTATCTTCTGAGAAAATGTTTGTATCCGAGTAATAGTCATATCTGTCTGGGTAGACATTTTCAAACACTCTCAAACCATATGGGATCCCAAACCTAATACAATTTATATACTCTATTTCTCGTATTCCGCACCCTATCTGAAGCATATTGGCCAAAGAATTTAACCTGAGAATATATTCATGAATACTCATGTTGCCGTGCTTTAGGTTCAAAAATATACTAGCTCGAACTCGTTGAAGTTCCTGTGGTAAGCACTAATCCGTAAAGGCTACGGGATTTAGGCTCAAAATCCACAGGCACTAAAGCTCTCGGAAGTATTTCCTAGAACCTGCCATTAATTTCAGCAGTTGATTCTTGAAACATCACTATTCGGGTTAACATCTGAAATGCTTTCGCAAAATCTCGTCCCTTTGATATACCGAAAGGTGTTGAAGGATCAACGATTCTACCTCTTCCTGGCTCTACTAAAATTGGGACAATATGAGGGGTTGAATCCCTTCCCATGGTATCTCTGACTGGAACTACAAGAACTGTAACTCGGGGAGTAAAACAAAACTCACTTCGAGCATATAATCTATTTCTCGGATCGACAAGAGGGAGATTGGGACCCTTTAAAGCATCAGTGTTTATAAATCTCGTAGCCATCTGCCTTACTCCAGGTGAATTCTAAAACATAAGCACGATTTAGACTTTAAACATACCTTACATATTTGCTCTATAGCACGATCTATTAATGAACAAAGTGAAACAACTCCTAAATGCCCTGTAGCCTCCTGATTAGAAGTATGGTGCAGAACATACCCATAATAAAGACTCTACTAGACAAGGCTTGTGGACTCCCTAGGATACAACTTCGCTCTGATACCAAGTCTGTCACGTCCAAAAATTGGCGTAGGGTGCAACTGGCACTCGATTCATGATTGATCGAGAAACCGGCTATATGACATATGTAGCTGTAACACTTAGGCCATCTAGGCTACCTGTGACAATCAACTGAAGAATAAACTGGACCCATCAGGTCTCAATAATACGGGATAAACAATCGAAATGCAACCAAGACAATTAGTGTGCTAAACCAAGCAACAATAAGCCGACGAGCCCACAAACTGAATAACACTGTACACACTAAGTCCAAAAAGCCTCTAAAGAGTAAACTGACTGATGGTCGGAATAGGGCTCCGACCTACCCATACCTGCATCTCAAAACTCAAGCATAAATAACTAAGCCCTAGCTCCAGGAAGAAAGGAGCATACCAACAATCTGTTGATCTCACGAATTGCCACTCAACTGGCCATCCTGACCTCTACCTGCACCTGCGGCACGAACGCAGGTCCCCAGGCAAGGGGACGTCAGTACGAATGAAATGTACTGGTATGTAAGGCTGAAACTGTAACCATGAGATAACAATCATGTAATAACTAACTTAGCACATAAACATATAAAGGATAAATATAACTTGGAACTCTGCAACCTATAATTGATAATAACTTACTATAACATAATTGAACTCAAGATAACTGAACCAGGAATAAGGAATGGTAACAACCTGGAATTCTGGAAACTGAAACCTGATAATAACTCTATAATGAGATGAAATGCAATTAAGAAATGCACAAGAAATAAACTATAATTGTAATGCCTGCGACCAGCCAATCGTAAATCCATATATAAAATTCGTCTAGCCGATGTACCACACCGGGGTAAAATAAAAATATCTCCAGCCGATGTACCACACTGGGGTAAAAATAAAAAGATCTCCAGTGGTGTACCACACTGGGGTAAAGTAAAAATATCTCTGGCCTATGTACCACACAGGGGTAAAATAAAAATATCTCCAGCCGTGTACCACACCGGGGTAAAATAAAAAGATCTCCAGCCGATGTACCACATCGGGGTAAAATAAAAAGATCTCTAGCCGGTGTACCAAACCGGGGTAAAATAAAAATAAATCTTAATCACAATCATAAATTGAGCTGACAGAGCACATACAAACTATCTGAATACTGGAAACCATAAAATATGTCGATCAGTAACTATAACATGTGTAGGATCTTACCACGACCCCTAATACTACAATTATGCCATAACCATACAGGTCTTTCATGTAGCATTTAAATACATACATATGTTGTGACTGAATTCTAGGGAAGTTCCTAGAACTGGAATATCATAAAACATGTGTAGACTCACGTTCATGATTTTAAACATATCCTAGCAATTCTAACATGAGGAGCAGAGAGGAATAACTTAACCTAACATTTTCTGTTAACAAGCTTAGCATTCATTTCGTGCTTATACTCGTTTGACTTTCATACTTTCATATCAAGAATTGTGAGCATACCTCATTCATTGCACATCATATCACATCTTGAGGTAACTTATGAACAAGAAGACATAACTTGTGTATCTCAAACCTGGAGCTCTGTAATATAAGAATGCTAGACAACTATTTAGGGCTGCCTTAAGATAAATAAAGACTTATTGGAATGCTTTAGACAATATAGGAAAGGCTCGTGTGAAACTTTGCAATATATGAAGAGCTTAGAAAATCTTAGCAACATTATAAACAGTTTAGAAACTTCCAAGGAAAATAAAATCCTTTAAAACTTGAAAAAGTTAATCCAACTCTTAGAACAAATAATCAAAGATAATTGTTTAAAAGTACAATGAAGAACTTCTCTTTAACTTGAGTCACTATCTCAAAATATTCTATTTTAATTATTTCTTAAGGAGTTAACACTTTACTGGCCTTTCATTAGCTTAACACAACTGAACATAAACAACTTTATTTATAACTCTTTTGCTAAACGACTTTAGAACAGGGTAAATCTTGCTAGCTATTTGCCTAATTCATTAACAATCATAACACTTATCATCAAATTTAACAACCTTTAGCTCTACTTTTCGTATTCATCTTAAATTCTTTTCCAAACAGGATTCATCATTCCCTACCTAATTATTTACTCTCGGGTTCACTATTTCAGCAATTCTTGTACGCACTTACCTTCTTACCTTATTGCCAACCTTGTCTCTTAAACTCTTCTTGCTCATATTTTAACGTCGCTCAAAGGTTCTTGAAATCAACTACGGACAGAAGGCATATACCTCACATATTACCTTAAAAGGTCTAACATTTACTCTTATCTCTCCTTTGCTCCTAGCGCCTCAACTTTTACACTTAGGTTAATTTCCTTACACATCTACAACTTTCAAAGAACATGCGACGTGTCTACTTAAAAGCCTGCAATTCTCAGGAGGTCTAGATAACTTAAGAGCTCTAATAAACATATAGCGACTTTCTAAAGGCAATCCTTGCCGCTTTAGAGCGTAATTTGAATGTAAGAACAAACATATATATATGATGATTTTCATCTAACATGTTAACATCAAGATACTGTGCATAACCTGCCAATAAAGATGGTCCCATAGAAATATCAATAGTTTACCCATTCGGGTTCTATCTTCCTCGTTTAACGTATCGGTTAATCAAGAAACGTATTAATTAGTCTCTTAGCTTAAGGGGGAGGGATCGAGGAGGCTTCTCATGGCCCTAGGCACCTTAAAACATGAATATAAGAGGGTAGGTAACTGTTTTAGGGAAATTCCATTTTGTTACCCTCGTTAACCGTTATTGAGTTAAAACCTATTTCAACTATTAGTTTTGCCCGCGCGTCGTCGTCTTGCTATGTTTACCAATTTCTTAGAAACCATAATGTGAAACAACTTTGAAACCACAAAGACATAATGTAATGTAAAGGACCATCTCAGAGTGCCCACGCCGATGGGACTTCAGAATCAATTTACAACTATGATCATAATCGAATGCAATTGCCCTCTCCGTTTTATATTCATGTGTTCCAACTCTTTAGAAAATACACAACTTAATACCAAGTAATTCTAACAACTGGGAAAAACCATAATATGCTACTATAGAAGCTCAAGTACAGGGTAATGCAGGATTAATTCTTGGCATGAATTCGGGCTTGAAAATTAAGAGACAAAGAGCACCTTACATACCTTTTTTTTTCGGCGAGCTTTCTTATGTCATTTCTTTCTTTCAACAACCAGAACTTTAGCCGCTTAAATTACTTGAGTTTATTACCAAGTGACAATGCTTTTTCAAGCCAATTTATCCAGCCAAAATGTTACACCAATAGGCAGTCACAACACAAACAAATAAGGCAACACTTAGCATTTCTTATTTCAACTTGTTTCTACAACTTTGGGGGGAAATAGAGGTTGGAAATTACCTCACTTTTCTCATGAAAAACTCCCACAAATGTAGAGTATATTCTCAGAAAAACACAGCTATTCCAACCTTCAAAAACGAGCAGAACTTCAACAACAACATACCAACAACGGCAGTCCAACATAACCTCCAATTTCTAGCTTTAGCTAGGATTTTTAGGCAAGTTAAGCAATTATAAACACTTACCCTTGGCATGAGAATATTGTTGGATATAATAGGAGTATTATCCTCCAAATCACTTCTCAATAACGCAGCAATCTTGCTGCCCAAAACGCAGAAAAATAACAGCACAACAACTACAACAAGTCAACATACAAACCATAACTTTCTTCTAGTTTTCCTTCAAAAATTCATACACTTATTAGAGATTTCAAAAGTGGGAAGTGACTTACTATTTCTTGTGAACAATTCCTACTAAGATGGAGTATAACATTAGCTCAAAATAGTCCCAAACAAGCAGCAACAACACTGCCAAAACGAAGCTACAAGGCAGCAACAACTTCACCGCAATGTTGCCTTCACTTCCATCAAATTTTGCTTGAGTTTTGATGGTGTTTCCTTTAGGGATTTCCTGTTGGTTTCTAAGGCTTCGCTACCGGAAAAAATAGAGAATTTCAGAGGGTAAGAAAGCACCTCAAACCTGGAAAATTTGAAAATGATTTCATAACCAAAAACTTAAAATATAAAAGTGTTTGGGCGGTGGCCGTTTTTAGGGCGGTGGCCATGTCACTGCCCGATAGTGCTACCATAAAACTCCTATAACGTTTTATTCTGAACTCCGATTGATGAGACGTTTGATGTTATGTAAAGTAGACTCGAAGATCTTTAATTTTATAGGTTGTGGGGCTTCTAGTTAATTATATATTGGGAGATACAGTTATTTAAAATTGACCCTAATTTATAAACTTTACATACTCTTTGTTTTTTCATTCGTACACATTTCCCTTGTCATCTACGATCAATATACAACCAGTACTTCCCTTAACATAGCATACAAACATCAAATAATCACTAAAATTTTTTCAGAGGTGTCACACAATGAGTGAAGAAATGACCCGTTGTTTGATGCAACAAGTCGTTACTGAGAGTCGTGGTGAGAATCGGTCTTCAACTGAAAGGGAAGTAACAGGTCATCCCACAACCTGTCGAGAGAAGTAATGGGATGTGGTCACCAGTCGTGGGAAGAAATTTCAACACTCTCCAGTCTACATAACGGGAGAAAACCACGACTCATTGGAGGAAGTAACAAGTTGTGGTGAGTGTTGTGGAAAGGATTAGTACAGAACCTGAAGAGGGAAACCATGGACGTCACCACGACCCATTGATTGGGAGAACGACTCATCCCGTTGAGTCGTAGGAAGGAAATCTAAAAGTATGAAATGGGCAGTGGATCCGACGGCTCAATAGCATGAGTCGTGGTACCAGGTGACGACTCGTGGGACCGTCCGTTAAGTCCCCCAGTGCAGATTTTTTTTAGGGTTTTCATTAAGGGTATTTTCATCATTCCTATGCTCTAAGGTCCTAAACTACGTCGTTTTAAGTTATTCTTTGAGTCTATTAAGATAGGTTAAGCCCTTCTAACCTATTCACAACCCATGCATGCAAAGTTTATGGTTAATGTTCTAGTATTATGAATTATTAATGATAAAAAGCATGCATTTAAGTTACCCATGTTTATAATCATGTTTTTGAATGAATTGAGTATTGTCAAGCATGCTAAAGTATTGGACAATGCCCACATGTTCAAGAATGCTTTACAATTTATGACATGGATCTCATGATTTATCGATTGATGATGTTGGTCGACTAAAGGGCCTTTGATTCTTGGATAATCGTGTTTTAATGGGGATCAATGAATGGTAAATATTTATTTGGCCATGAATCTTAATGAATAATTTTATTGACTTACATGCGAGCCTAATGTGTATGTTTTTGGGAGCCATGTCTAGCACCGAGTAGCCTAGTGTTCAAAGGACTACGCCTTTGTCTCATAACCACATTCTACCATGGGTTTATAACAATACATTACAATGATAATGATCCCCTCTTTCGTGATATCGCATAATGCACGTCCCTCGCCTGGCAAGCTAGGGGAGACTCTGCCTATTGTGAGATAGTTGGGGCATCATGTAAGGCTCTACCATGATGGTGTCAATTATGATGAGTCCTCCCATTGTTCATCATGATTTATGCATGGTTACGTTCATGTTACTTGGCTCAAGTGATGATTTAAAGAAGTTTCTCTTATGTATGATAATGAATGGTTTACGAATGATTTGAAAACCTTGAGCCTTATGTTATCTTATGATATTTATGATACGAGCATGTGGTCCTTCTTTTATGATCATTTATGAGTTTTTATGTCTTTTTAAATGTCCATTTTACTTACCTTGCATACTCGGTACATTCTACGTACTGACCGCATACTCTATGTTGTATCATAAAATGATACAGGCTCTAATCTTCTAATCCAGCATCATCATTATCTTGTCTTGGAGTTTAGCATCCAGCTTGTTGGTGAGTCCTCATTCTCCGAGGACCATTTGATTTAGACATTGATGTTTACATTGATGTTTCTCTTAGTTTCTAGTTTTGTCGGGTTAATTGGGGATGTTGTCCCACCAACCCATCTGATATGATAGAGGCTTTCAGACTAGTTATAGTACTCAACTATTATGTATTTTGTACGTTTTGTTATCATGCTATGTTATGTTTATGCTTCTGCTATATCTTCATGTTAAGTGTTCCGCTTTGAATGATATGGAATTAGATGAATGTTCATGCCATGGGTCAACTTGGAGTCTCTTGGGGCTCCTTGTCCCGTGTTATGATCCGAGTCTATGTTCGGGTCATGACAAACATGGTATCAGAGCCATTGGTTTGAAGTTTCCTAGGGTCTCCAAAAGCCGCATTAAGTAGAGTCTTTTTCATGGATGTGAAGTGCGCCACACTTATGATGAAGAGGCTACGAGACGTTTAGGAAAATATTCCCTTCTTTCATGATCTATGTCGTGTGATGAAAAGTCTCTCTATCCTTCTAATTCGTGTTATTCACGATTGAAAAATCATAGCTTCCCGAAGAATGAATGGTAGGTGGAATGGAAATGGAGATGGCCACAAGGATGGCAACGGTAATGGGCACCAGTAGGACCCATGAGTTCAGGAGCACCAAGCAATGGAGCCTGTTGACCATGCTGTGTTTCAAGCAGTTTTTCAGATGCTTGCGCAGGCCTTGACTGCTCAGGTCAACTAGCAGGCGGTTGTGCATGCTCCGCAAAATGGAAATGCAGCGACGGTTCGAGTCAGGGACTTTTAGAGAATGAACCCGCCAGAGTTCCTCGGGTGAAAAGTAGATGAGGACCCGCATGAGTATACTGACGAGATTGTGAAAATCACCCATGTCATGGAGGTGAATGGGGTTGAATGTGCAGAGTTGGACTTATATTAGCTGAAGGGGGTTGCACACATCTGGTTTCGCCAATGGAAAGATAGCAGGACCGCCAGGGTAGGCCATGTCACTTGGGAGGAGTTCCATGTTGCATTCTTGGATTGGTTCTTCCCTTGTGAGATGAGGGAGCTTAAGGTATCTGAGTTCATAAATCTGAAGCAAGGGAAGATGACAGTGTAGGAGTATGCTCTCGAGTTCACTCGCTTTCCAAAGTATGCCCCAGAGTTAGTGGTTGATCAAAGGGCATGGGTGAGCCGATTTGTTCATGGTGTGGCGGGCTATTTGGACAAAGATTGCAGGACCGCTATGCTCCACTAGAACATGGATTTCCCTCAGATAGTATTGTATGCCCAGCAGATGGAGGCGGCTCATGCAAGGGCTAGAGAGGGAAAAAGGGCCCAGATAGATAGCCACGGGTTTACTCAATAGAGATCCAGCGGTGGGCACTGCCCTCAGTTTCAGCAAAGGTCACTAGCTCCAGCACTATCATCAGCTAGTATTCCATCCAGACCCAAGGGTGATCAGAGGAGCAGGGCTTCAGGATTGAGGGACTAGAGGGGCACGCAGGTAGAGCGCACCCTTCCAGCCTATGGGAAGTGCGGCAAGACTCATGCTAGGGAGTGCTTTCTCAGCTCAAATATTTGCTATGGGTGTGGTAGATACAGCCACATGTGCCGAGGGTGTCCATTTTCTAGATAGGATGATTATAGAGGCCGTGCACAAACTACCAGTTCAGCAACAGCACCAGTACGTTCAGCTCCGCAAGGGGCATCTACTAGTAGGGTAGGCGGACAATGCCAAAACAGATTCTATGCCCTCACCTCGCGTTAAGAGCAAGAGACATCATCAGATGTGGTTACTGGTATCTTACGAGTGTTTCACCTTGATGCTAATCCTTTGTTAGATCCAGGGGCTACCTTGTCTTTTGTGATACCTTATATTTCTAGTAGCTTTAGAGTTAGTCCCAAAATTCTATTAGAGCCATTTTCAGTTTGTACTCCTGTTGGGGATTTGGTTGTAGCTAGGTGGGTGTATAGAAGATGTACGATCACTATATTGCATAAATTCACCTCCACAGATCTTGTGGAGTTAGCCATGACTGAATTTGATATTAATTTTTCTATGGATTGGTTGTATGTGTGTTATGCTTTTGTTAATGTGGATCCCGTGCGGTGGAATTCCGCTTTCTGGGTGATTCAGTCTTGGAGTGGAAGAGTAGTTCGACTGTGCTTGTAGGTTGTTTTATTTCCTATCTTATGGCTAGGAAGATGATTTCCAAGGGTTGTTTGTATCATTTGGTTAGGGTTTAGGATGTTTAGTCTGAGACCCCGACTATCCAGTCAGTTCCAGTAGTATGTGAGTACCCCGAAGTATTCCTTGATGATTTACCGGGTGTTCCTCCCGAGAGGGAGATTGATTTTGGTATTTACCTTCTTCCCGACACACTACCTATATCTATCCCTCCTTACAAAATGGCTCCAACTGAGCTAAAAGAGTTGAAGGAGCAGTTGAAGGACCTGCTAGATAAGGGTTTCATCAGGCCAAGCAAGTCTCCATGGGGTGCACCAGTTCTCTTTGTTCGAAAGAAAGATGGTTCCCTTCGTATGTGCATTGATTATCGCCAATTGAACAAGGTCACCGTCAAGAACAGGTATCCTCTACCCAGGATTGATGATTTATTTGACCAGCTTCAGGGTGCCAAGTGTTTCTCAAAGGTAGATCTCAGATCCGGGTATCATCAGTTCAGAATCCGAGAGTGTGACATCCCGAAGACAGCCTTCAGAATGTGGTATGGTCAGTATGAGTTTGTAGTTATGTCTTTTGGACTAACAAATGCTCATGCAACTTGTATGGACTTGATGACCAGGGTGTTCAAGCCCTACCTGGATATGTTCGTGACTGTATTTATTGATGACATCCTGATATACTCTCGGAGCGAGGAGGATCATGCTTCTTATTTGAGAGTAATGCTTCAGACTCTCAAGGATTGCCAATTATATGCCAAATTCAGCAAATGTGAGTTTTTGCTGAACTTCATAACATTTTTGGGCCATGTGGTATCAAGTGAGGGCAAAAAGGTAGATTCTCAAAAAATAGAGGCTGTGTAGAATTAACCTAGACCAGTGAATCCTTCAGATATTTGGAGTTTCTTGGGTTTAGCTGGCTACTATCAAAGATTTGTTAAAGGTTTTTCCTCGATTGTAGAACCTTTGATCAAATTGACCCAGAAGAAGGTGAAATTCCAATGGTCGGAGTTTTGTGAGAAGAGTTTCCAAGAGTTGAAGACTCAACTTACTTTAGCAGCGGTGTTAACTCTACCGGACGGTACTGATGGGTTCATGGTGTGTTGTGAAGCTTCAAGGATCGACCTGGATGTGTATTGATGTAGCACAGGAGATTCATAACCTACGCCTCCAGACAGTTAAAATTTCATGAGAAGAATTACCCGACCCATGATCTTGAATTGGACGCGTTGGTATTCTCCTTCAAGATATGGCGATATTATTTGTATGGGATCCACGTGGATGTGTTCATGGACCATAAGAACTTACAATATATGTTTACTCATAAGGATCTCAATCTTCGGCAAAAGAGGTGGTTAAAGCTACTCAAGGACTACAATATGAGTGTGTTATACCATCCGGGCAATGCTAATATAGTAGCAGACACACTTAGTAGACTCTCTATGGAGAGTGTGTCTCATGTGAAAGAAGGGAAGAAGGAGCTGGTGAAAGATGTGCATCAACTTGCGAGGTTGGGAGTTAGATTAGTTGACTCGACCGATGGCAGCGTTGTTGTTTAGAATGGATGAGAATCTTCCTTGGTGACTGATGTGAAAGTTAGACAAGATAAGGACCCAATTTTGGTAAAGTTGAAGGAAGCCGTCCAAAATCAGAAGGTAGAGGTCTTCTCCAAAGAGGGAGATGGTGTGCATTGGTACTGGGGTCGCCTATGTGTTCCGGATGTCAATGATTTAAGGAGTCGAATGTTGCACGAGGCTTATGGATCTAGGTATTCTATCTATACAGGAGCCAATAAGATGTACCGTGACTTACAGAAAATCTATTGGTGGAATGTCATGAAGAAGGATATCGCAGAATTCGTAGCTAAGTATCCGAATTGTCAACAAGTGAAGGTCGAGCACCAGAGGCCAAGAGGTGTGCTTCAGGATATCAACATTCCTACTTGGAAGTGCGAAGAAATTTATATGGATTTCATCATACGTTTACCTCGTACTTGCCTACTATATGACTCCATTTGGGTTGTGGTAGACAGGTTGACCAAGGCTGTTCATTTTCTACCAATCAAAACCATGGAAACGGCGGAGGATTATGCCAAACTATATATCCGAGAGCTAGTTCAATTGCATGGAGTGCCCTTATCCATTATTTCAGATAGAGGTACCCAATTTACCTCTCAGTTTTGGAGGTCTTTTAAAAAAGGGCTTGGTACACAGGTTAAGCTCAGCATAGCATTTTAACCGCAAACAGATGGTCAAGCAGAGCAGACAAATCAGACTCTCGAAGAAATGTTGAGAGCATGCGTGATTGACTTCAAGGGTAGCTGGGATGAGCATTTGCCTCTTATCGAGTTTGCATATAATAACAACTATCATTCCAGTATCCAGATGGCACCATTTGAGGCTCTCTATAGGCGGAGGTGTAGGTCACCCATTGGATGGTTTAAGGTTGCGAAGCGGTGGTGATAGGACAAAATTCGGTTCATGAGGATATGGAGAAGGTTCAATTGATAAGGGACAGGCTGAAAACCGCCCAGAGTTGCCAAAAGTCCTATGCTGACGTGAGAAGGAGAGAATTAGAATTTGAAGTTGATGATTGGGTATTTCTGAAGGTGTCTCCCATGAAGGGGGTGATGAGGTTCCGAAGGAAGGGGAAGCTTAGTCCCCACTACGTTAGCCTGTATAGGATAGTAAGACGTGTTGGCAAGGTGGCCTATGAGCTGGAATTGCCCTCACAATTTGCTTCTGTGCATCCTATTTTTCATGTATTACTCTTGAAGAAATGTTTGGGTGATCCAGCTCTAGTCGTCCTGGTGGACAGTGTTAGCGTGAAAGACAGCCTCAGTTATGAGGAGGTTCTGGTAGAAATACTAGATCGTCAAGTTCAAGGCTAAGGAACAAAGAAGTAGCTTCAGTCAAAGTGTTATGGAGGAATCAGCATGTTAAGGGAGCTACATGGGAAGCTGAAGCGGATATGATGGCTAGATACCCACATTTATTATCTACCAGCTAAGTCCCAGCTTGAGGTATCAGTTTTTGCCCTAAAACTCTATTCAGTTTTCACATTTAGTTCATGTGTTCAACTTTCTTTTATGTATATGGATGTGTATATGAATCATGAATTCAGTTCAGCTATGTAGTTTGAATCGGAGATAGTCATTCCGTCAGTTTTCGGTTTAAATGATTAGTATTTGAATATGATGATTGCATTCTCTATTTTCTGTATATTTCCCACATTCGAGGATGAATGTCCCCCAGGGGGGAGATATTGTAATACCTCGGAAGTGCCTAAGATTAGACCCGGGATTTCAAAATGGAGTTGGCTGAAATTGGAAAAAAAATCCCACAGAACGGACGACCCAACAGATCGTTGGTCCAACCAACGACCCCTGGGAGGGTTGTCTTGTCGCAGTGGGGGAAACAACCAGTGAAGCAATGACCCGTTGTTTTATGCAATGAGCCGTTACCAGGAGTCGTGGTGAGAATTGGTCTTCAGCTGAAGGGGAAGTAATGGGTTATCCCACGACCCGTCATGAGAAGTAACGGGTCATGGTCTCCAGTTGGGGGAAGAAATGTCAATATTCTCCAGTCTACATAACGGGATAAAACCACGACCCGTTGGAGGAAGTAAGGAGTCGTGGTGAGGGTCGTGGGAAGGATTAGTACAGAACCTGAAGAGAAAACCGCGGATGTCACCATGACCCGTTTTTGGGGTGAATGACTCATCCTGTTGAGTCGTAGTAATGGAATTTTAATGTATGAAATGGGCAGTGGATCCAACGGCTCAATACCACGAGTCGTGGTACCAGGTGACGACTCGTGGGACCGTCCGTTAACTCCCCCCGTGTAGATTTTTTTTCAGGGTTTTCATTAAGGGAATTTTTGTCATTCCTACGCTCTAAGATCCTAAACTACATCATTTTAAGTTATTTTCTGAGTGTATTAAGATAGGTTAAGCCCTTCTAACCTATTGACAACCCGTGCATGCAAAGTTAGAGAATTGAGAAGGTGACCAAGCTTGTTCTTCAAGGTTTTCTTCAAATTTCCCTTTGGGCTTTCAAGGAGTGGTGAGATTTGATCTTCCTCAGGTATGTAGGGTGATGAATGGGTGAATCCTTTCACACCCATACCCAATCTCTTTCAATTCATTAAAATTTTCTATATAAGATCTATGGGATTTTTACACAATGCATAAAAATTCGATTTCTCTACATGGGATTGATCCAATTGTGTTACTAATATTGAGTTATGAATTATGGGCAAGTTTTATGTTATTTTCTATTTAAAAATCATGTTTAAAGTTTTATAAGTTAAAGTGCCCATTTATGAAAGTTCATGAAAGTCAAAGTTTATGGTGAATGTTCTAGTATTATGAATTATTGATGATAAAAAGCATGTTTTCAAGTTACCCATGTTTATAATCATATTTTCGAATGAATTGAGTATTGAAAAGAATGTTAAAGTATTGGGAAAATCCCACATGTTCAAGAATGATTTACGATTTATGACATGGATCTCATGATTTATCGGTTGATGATGTTGGCCGATTAAAGGGCCTTTGATTCTTGGCTAATCATGTTTTAAGGAGGATCAATAAATGATAAATGTTTATTTGGCCATGAATCTTAATGAATCATGTTATTGACTTACATGCAGACTAATGTTCATGTTTTTGGGAGCCGTGTCTAGCACCAAGCAGCCCAGCATTCAAAGAACTACATCGCTGTCTCATAACCACATGCCACCGTGGGTTTATAATGATACATTACAATGATAATGATCCCCTCTTTCATGACATCACATAATGCACGTCCCTCGCCTGGCAAGCTAGGGGCGACTCTGCCCACTTGAGTGAGATAGTTGTTGCATCATGTAAGGCTCTACCATGATGGTGTCGGTTATGACGAGTCCTCCCATTGTTCCTCATGATTGATGCATGGTTATGTTCATGTTACTTGGCTCAAGTGATGATTTAATGAAGTTTCTCTTATGACTATGATAATGAATGGATTACGAATGATTTGAAAACATTGAGCCTTATGTTATCTTATGGTATTTATTATACGAGCATGTGGTCCTTCTCTTATGATCATTTATGAGCTTTTATGTATTTTTAAATGTCCATTTTACTTACCTTGCATACTTGGTACATTCTACGTACTGACCACATACTCTATGTTAAAATGATACAGGCTCCGATCTTCTTATCCAGCATAGTCATTATCTTGTCTCGGAGTTTAGCCTCCAAATTGTTCGTGAGTCCTCATTCTCCGAGGACCATTTGATTTAGACATTGATGTTTCTCTTGGTTTTTCAGTTTTGCCGGGTTAGTTGAGGATGTTGTCCCATCAACCCATCTGATACAATAGAGGCTTTCAGACTAGTTGTAGTGCTCAACTGTTATTTATTTAGTACGTTTCATTATCACGCTATGTTATGTTTATGCTTTGCTATATCTTCATGTTAAGTATTCTGCTTTAAATGATATGGAGTTAGATGAACATTCATGCTATGGGTCGACTTGGAGTCTCTCGGGGTTCCTTATCCGTCTTATGATCCGGGTCTACGTTCGGGTCTGACACATACCTGGGTAAACTGATTCATCAACTTGACTTTGAAAGCCCTAGAGATTTGGAATAGAATTGGAGGATTCTAGGCTTGCTCTTCAAGGGAACCCTCTAAACTTGGATGCACGGGAGTTGAATGAATTAGATTAGATTAAACTCCTTTACTACACTTCTTTAAGGGCTTAAAATGACGTAATGTAGGACCTAAGAGCTTAGAATTTACAAAAATACCATTAATGAAAATTCTGGAAAATAGGCATTGCTAGTAGTCATGACTCTTATCATGAGTCATAAGTGACGACTCGTGGTCACCTCCCATTGTCACCACTGGTCGTAGGACTGGTTCCTGAGGATCAAATCATGGGCGCCTACAATGAGTCGTTACATGTCACCACGAGTCGTGAGGTCACCTGTCATCACTGAGCTTCCACTCTGACTTTCTCAGAAGTTTCCACAAATTACAAACCACAGCTCATGGTTTCCTACCGCGGGTAGTAATACCACACGCGACAACCCGTCCATACACAGAACCTCCAAACCACGACCCTTATAACAACTCCTAACCATAAGTTGTACCTACGCACCATGACTCATGGTTTGACTCGTGGTCTGGGCATCCAAATTTAGAATTCCACCATGACTCCATCCCACGATCTGTTAGTTCCCACCATGACTCGTACCACGAGTCGTTTTGAGGCAAAATGAAGATTTTTCTGTTGAACTCATTTCCAATCCTCTCATCTAGTCTTAGGAACCTTCGGGATATTACAATATCTCCTCCTTGGGAACATTCATCCTCGAATATGGGGTAAACATACTGAAAAGTTGGGGAAAGGAACTGAAATCTCAAATATTGAACATCTGAGTTGAAAACTGATGGAGTGACTGACTCAAGACTGAGATACCTGACTGAACCAAATTCATGAATCACACGTACATGCCAGACATAAAGGCACTAGACATGAAACTGAATAGAGTGCAAAGGAGGGAACTGATACCTCATGCTGGAAGTGAGTTGAAAGGGAATAAATGCAGGTATCTAGCCATTATATCTGCTTCTGCCTCCCACATAGCTTCTTCAACAAGCTGATTCCTCCATAATACTTTCACCGAAGCTATTTCTTTGTTTCTCAACTTCTGAACCTGACGATCAAGGATCTCAATGGGAACTTCCTTATAGCTAAGGTTAGCCTTTACACCTACGCTCTCCACCGAGACAACCAAAGTCGGATCACCAATGCACTTCTTTAACAATGATACATGAAAAATTGGGTGCCCCTGTCACGAACTGAATATAGGCCCCGATCGAGACACGGGACAATGAACCCCGAGAGGCTCCAAGTCGACCCATTACATGAACATACATCTAACTCAATCAAAATTTAAACAGAAGATCATCATAATTAACATAGAGGAAGTCTAGACAAAACTTCACATCTGGGTACATACATAAGTCTCCAGCTGAAATACAACTATGTCCGAAAAGCCTCTAACACTGACGAGTTAAGGAAACAAGACCCCAACTAACTCACTGAATCTGATAATTGAAAGGACAAAACATAAATAAAAAAAGGCCCTCGCAAGATGAGGACTCACCAAATCTGATGCAGAAAGTACTAAAGTTGAGAATCTGGCGATTCGGTGGGACTGAACCTGTGTGTCGGATCCTGTATGCCACGACCCGAGAGTACACCCAGATCGTAGACACGGGACAAGGGACCCCGAGAGACCCCAAGTCAACCCATGGCATAAACATTCACTATCTCATTCAATAAACATGAAGGAAACATAAATATAACTCAGTGGAAGTTTAACTTAGCATAACAACGGAATAAACATCTGAAGATGAATACATGTCTAAGTCTGATAAGCCTCTAATCTGGATGAGCTAATGGAACAACACCCCCAACTAGCTCAGAAATACTGAAATTGAAAATACACTTAAAATAACTAATAGTCTAGTCCTCGGAGAATGAGGACTCACCAAGCAAGCAAATGCTAACTCTGATAGGCGACTATGAACGGGGCTGAACCTGAGAATCGGATCCTGTTCATGATGCAACATAGAAGGTATGCGGTCAGTACCTAGAATGTGCCGAGTATGTAAGATAAGTAAAACCGCTTGAGCAATAATAGCCTTTTTAAAACAAGTCGTACATATATGATAGCCTTTAAGGATAAGAAACGATCACAAGCATTCATTATGAAATCATTCTTATTTAATACATGGTCATGCATGGTTTTAGAACATCATGACTAAATCGAATGACTCAAAGCAAAATCATAACATTTATATCAAAAGCTGAACAATGAGTCAAACCTTACTTTTCAAACGTGCATGCATAAGATAATCATCATGAGTAATGGGTATGAAAACTCGAATGATATAGACAATGGGAGACTCGCCACTTAACCGACATATCACGATAGTGCTTACGTGGTCCCAACTATTACACTCAAGTGGGCAGAGCCGTCCATAACCTTGCCAGGGCTATGGATGATACCATGATATCAATATCAAGCTCAAAGGGCCAATCGAGCCGGGGATAGCTCACAATGGTGGTCCCAATAATATAATAGAATCAACCTACGTTGGCGTGTAGTTCTGGGGCATAGGGTAGTCGACCCTTAGCCCGCTCGGTGCTAGACTCTTCTCCCCAAAACATGCAATGCTCTTCATCATATAAATACGAAGCTCAACATCATCTAATGACGAAGCTCAACATGAAATCATGCATAAAGTCAACATCGTATGAAACGAAGCTCAACAATGTATATTGACAAAGCTCGTTATGAAATCATGCATACACTAAACAACATATAAATATGAAGGTCAACAATGTCGTCTCGACAAACCTTAGAATGAAATTATGCTTAGACTCAACATCATGTGAAATGAAGTTAATGCCAACATACATCTTAATTATGAATTTCATGCATATGAGAAGCTTTACTACGATACATACCACAAGCTCAAAGAATAATCGGAGACTTTACTCCAAAAATCATGTGGTAAGCCTACTTAGAATTATCACTTCTTCATCATCAATATAAGGGCCTTTCCCAAAACCTTATCATGCTTGAACTCATACAATTCATTTGGAAACATTGTAATTTGGGAAATTTCACTCCAAAATGAAGTAATAAAGTCAATTCACGAAAATCGTCATTCATACTCTACATTGGGCACTACCCAAAGCTTCATCATACATAGGTCTATTTAATCTTCTTTGATAACATCATCAGAATCATGGGTAAGATTGGAAACATGCTTTTCATCATCTACTCCATCATCATCACCTTATATTATGAACTGCCCACACATGGACATTTTAGATTCAATTTTAGAAAAATAATTTTTGTAAAATAAATTAAGATAGAATCCGTCCAAGCTCACTAAATCACCAATATCAACTCAATTTAATCATACCCATGAGTAGAAATGTAAGAATCATGTAATTAATTGAAGAGCCATACTTGATCATCACAAACCAATCACAAATTGATAGGGAATGGGCATGGGTGTGGAAGAAAGTACCCACTCATTGCCTTACATACCTGGAATTGAAGATTCTTAGCTCCTCCTAATTACCCAGATGAGATTTCCCTTGAAAACCTTGAATTTCTCCTCACTTTCTTCCCTTAAAGCTCTCACCCTTGCATGCATGAAGAAAATGGCCTAGATGGGTCTTTCTTAGCTTAAAACCCTCTATTACAGGCTTAAAGCAACATAGTATAGGCCCTCAGTACATAGGAATTACGGAAAAGCCCTTACTGAAATCGCTGAAAATAACTGTCAAGGGGTCTTAACGGACGACCTGACGACTCATTACTAGGGCACACGATCCGTTGGTTCACCCTTCAAGTACACCGCCTCATCATTCATGAAAATTCAACTAGCTTTGTGACGGCCTTCCTAACGGGTCATTAGGATTGACAACGACTTGTTAGGTACCACCCGTCAGGTACACTGGATAAGCTTCACTATCTTTCCCTAGGAACACCGCACGACTGACATGACGACTCGTGGTGACTGACCACGAGTCATTACATCGCCCGTGAGGACCTCGAGTCCTCCATCATCCCAGCTTGATGACTCATTTGGCCTCTTCACGAGTCGTCAAGTGACCCATTCTGCAACTACTGCAATATTTTTTTCCAGTTTTATCCTATTCACTTCCGGGTCTGATTCTTGAATTCCCAAGGTATAACAATATCTCCACCTTAGGAACATTCGTCCTCGAATGTTATAAACAAGCAGAAAACTCAGAAACAAACAATCACTATATATGATGCTAATCATTGATTTTCAAGTCGAAAATTGACGAAACAACTACCCCCGAAGAGAACCACATAGCTGGTCAGAGTTCAGACATCACATACATATATCATATCATAAAACAAACTTATTCGCATGAATAGAACATGAAAAACCGAATAGAGGTTTAGGGAAAAAATTTGATACCTCAAACTGAAACTGAGCCGGTAGGGAACAAATGTGGGTATCTAGCCTTCATGTCTGCTTTGGCCTCCCACGTAGCTCCTTCAACATGCTGATTCCTCCATAAAACCTTAATGAAGCTACCGCTTTGTTCCTCAGCCTTCGAACTTGTCGATCCAAAATTTCAACCAGAATTTCTTCATAACTGAGGCTGTCTTTCACACCGACGCTGTCTATCAGAACCACCAAGGATGGATCACCCAAACACTTTTTGAACAGCGATACATGGAACACGGGATGAAGTAGAGCCAATTCTGAAGGCAAGTCCAACTCATATGCCACCTTACCAACTCTTCTCACAACCCAGTACGGACTAACATAGCGGGGACTGAGTTTACCATTATTTTTGAACTGCATGACTCCCTTCATGGGAGATACCTTTAGAAATATCCAGTCGTCAACATCAAACTCCAATTCTCTTCTTCTCACATCAGCATACGTTTTCTGACGACTTTGAGCGGTTTTCAACCAGTCCCTTATCAACTGAACATTCACCATCGCCTCATGAACCAAATCTAGTCCTACCATAGCTGCCTCACCAACCTCAAACCATCCGATGGGAGATCTGCACCTTCGCCTGAAGAGAGCCTCGAACGATGCCATCTGGATGCTAGAGTGGTAACTATTATTATAAGCAAACTCGATTAAGGGAAAATGATCATCCCAACTACCTTTGAAATCCATAACACATGCTCTCAACATATCCTCAAGAGTCTGAATGGTTCGTTCAACTTGGCCGTCCGTTTGAGAGTGAAAAGTTGTACTTAGCTTAACCTGAGTCCCGAGCTCTTTTTGAAATGAACGCAAGAATTGAGAAGTAAACTGAGTGCCTTGATCCGAAATAATAGACAAGGGCACTCCATGAAGCCAAACCAACCCCCGAATATACAACTTAGCATAATCGTCTGCTGAATCTGTGGTCTTGACCGCTAGGAAGTGTGTAGCCTTGGTCAACCTGTCCACCACAACCCAAATGGAGTCGTATTGCCGGCGAGTACGAGGTAGACCTATAATGAAGTCCATATTGATTTCTTCCCACTTCCAAGTGGGAATGGCAATATCCTGAAGTAAAACTCCAGGTCTTTGATGCTCGACTTTTACTTGCTGACAGTTTGGACATTTTGCTACAAACTCTGCAATATTCCTTTTCATACCATCCCACCATCGCAAATCTCGATACATTTTCGTAGATCCTGGATGAATAGAATATCTGGTATCATGTGCCTCATGCAATATCCGAACTCTCAAATTATCAATGTCCGGAACACATAGGCGACCCTGGTATCGTAGCAGACCATCTCCCCCTTGGGAGAAAACCTTTACCTTCTGACTCCGCACTGCCTCCTTCAGTTTCCTCAATATTGGATCCTCATCTTGTCTAGATTTAACATCAACTACCAAGGATGATTCTGACCCGTTATGCACAACAACACCGCCATCGGTCGAATCGAGCAATCTAAATCCCATCCTCACAAGCCGGTGAACATATTTCACTAATTCCTTCTTCCCCTAATCCACATGGGACACACTCTCCATTGAGAGTCTACTAAGCGCATCCGCAACCACATTAGCTTTGCCCGGGTTGTAAAGGACACTCATGTCATAATCTTTAAGTAACTCCAACCACCTCCTTTGCCGATGATTTAGATCTTTCTGTATGAACACATATTGCAAAATCTTGTGGTCCATAAATACATTGACGTGGACCCCATACAAGTAATGCTGCCATATCTTCAATGCAAACACCACCGCGGCCAATACAAGATCGTGGGTTGGATAGTTCTTTTCATGCATTTTTAGCTATTGAGAGGCATTAGCTATCACCCGCCCACGCTGCATCAACACACACCCAACTCCAACTCTGGAAGCATCACAATACACCACGAAACTATCGTTACCCTCGGGTAGGGTTAACACTGGTGCTAAGGTAAGTCAAGCCTTCAACTCTTGGAAGCTTTTCTCACAAGCCTCCGACCACTGAAACTTCACCTTCTTCTGAGTCAACTTAATCAAAGGCACTGTAATGGTTAAGAAACCCTCCAAAAACCTCCGATAGTAGCCAACTAAGCTTAAGAAGCTCCGAATATCCAAAGGATTCACCGGTCTAGGCCAATTCTTCACTGCCTCAATTTTCTGCGAGTCTACTATTATGCCCTCGCTAGACACCACATGGCCCAAGAACGCCATGGAGTCCAACCAAAACTCACACTTCCTGAACTTTGCATACAATTGGCAATCCTTGAGGGTCTGGAGCACTACTCTCAAGTGAGCCGCATGCTCCTCCTAGCTCCGAGAGTATACCAAAATGTCATCAATGAACACGATCACGAACATATCCAAATATGGCTTGAACACCCTGTTCATCAAGTTCATAAAAGCTGCAGGAGCATTCGTTAGTCCAAAAGACATAACTACAACCTCGTAATGACCATATCGTGTTTTGAGTGCCGTCTTCGGGATATCACTCTCCCGAACTCTAAGTTGATGATACCCAGATATGAGATCTATCTTCAAGAAACACTTCGCACCCTGAAGCTGATCAAACAAATCATCAATCCTGGGTAAAGGATACCTTTTTTTGACAGTTACTCTGTTCAACTGTCGATAATCAAT